>OX459114.1:33488536-36018536 GCA_949775065.1 Brachyopa scutellaris
GAACTCATTGAGAAAGATGGTAAAATAAAGTATTTATGCGTAGTTATTGAAAGTACCATATGATTTACAAAGCATATTAACTACGTATGCAAAAAAGTGTCTTAAAAATAGGGTTTTTAAAGAGAATACGAAGCATTAAGTGCAATAAATATCTATAACGTATTTGTCAAGCCACTTTTTGAGTATTGTTCCACAGTTTTGTTTCTATGTAGGGGTAATTAAAAGGCTCCAGCTGTTAAGCTATGCGTTGTATTTATGCGTTGTATGTTATGTTGAACTCGTTAAAGTGGATGTCAGGAAAACAAAGAAATGTAATGAATGTTCTAGTTTTTTTTTATATAAAGTTAAGAATAATTTAATGCCAATATATTTAGGGCCGATTTTTCAATAGTCAGATAAACAGTCAGTTTGATATCTAACGAATAAATATATTCGACTGTTTATCTACTAGATAAGTTTTTGCTATTTTTCAATCGTCGAATAACTGCCAGTTTGTTATTCAATGATTTTCTTTATATCAGTCAAACTCAATTATTTTTTAGCACATTTTAAAAAGTAAAAAAAAATTAAAATGGAAAATATTGACCCTCTTGTGAAAAAAAGGCGTGAGTACCAGGTACTCGTGAAGTTTGATGTGTAAACATACGGTTTTTATGTATGTGTACAGAGTGGCCGAGCGCTTCCAGAATATGTAGGTAAATTTATTTTTCAATTTTCTTGATTACATATTATACATATATGGACTGCTAGTGGTCTCTTTCGTAAAATGGCCATAGTTTCTATGCAAATTTTGTATGATGTCGGACACAGAGAATGCACTAATACCAAGAGAATCATGTACAGAGAATGCACTAATACTATGTTTGGTTACACGTGACGGACGACGAAGAGTGTGGTATTGAGCCCCAAAACCTGGCCAAAAATATTTTATATTTGTAACAGCTACAAAACCGAGTTTTATTTGAATTTTAGAGTAAAAAAATAGTAAAACAAAGACTTATTTAGGTATCCAGGCATTTATTCATCACTATTACTATGGCCGATAATGCTAACATTTGTTATATCACTTTCTGATAATAGAGTTAAAACTTCTGACGATAAAGATTATCTTTTCCTCTGCTGGTTGCCTCTCAAACCCGTTATTAGGGAGTCTGGAGTTAAAAGAACCCTATTCAGGACATCCATAATTTACATATAACCATAATTTACATATTGAATTAACATATAAAACGTGGGCAGCAACAAAAAAAAATCATTAAAAAAATGTGCGGTTATGTGGGGCAGTTTTACTCATAAATGATTTTTGCACTAAGTGATTCATATTATATGATAGGTTTCGCTACGGAGAAGCGTGGAGAAATATAACAAAACCCTTTTTAAAGTTTGAAAATAAATATTTAAGCAAGAGTTAGTTACATCTTAGTTCTAGACCCCATAGATGGAAATTGGCTGAAGAATTATAACAAAACTGTACTGTTACATAAAGTACATACATGGCTTAGACCTTAGAGTAATACATCACAAAAACGATCTCTAAAATGTTTATAAAAAAATCACTGAACTTTCAAAACTATGAATTTTGAGTTCATCGAACAATCACGCTAACACGGTGAGTGAACGGTAACTTCCGATTGGTCGTGCGCGCTATATTGCACTAGCGCATTGCACTCTTCGTATTTAAATGCAGTAATTACTTATCTATTTTAAGGAATATTAATAAGGGGTAGGCCGCCAATTTTTAAAAATCCATTTATGACCAGGTTTTGGGGCTCAATACCACACTGTGCGACGGCGAAAAATGTACCCATACCCATAAAGAGAAAAAAGGGCGGTCAATTTTAAACCATCGGAAGTGCGTGTATTGATGGATATAGTGTATAAGTTTAAAGAAACAATAGAAAATAAAAAAACATATAAAATTGTATGTGGCTTGAGAAGGACGAAGTTTGATGAGTTGGGTGAAGCGCGTATAGAAGTAGTGCAGCTGCAAAAACAAATTGCAGAAGCTGAACTTGAATATACAAAAATTGAACATGAAAATGAATAGAGGAGCATAAAATTCAAACTCTTCTTCTGAAGGCAAGAAGAACACAATTTTAAAATGCAAAAATTAAAGTAGTTATATGTATTTTGTTTGTTTATGTAACATTAGTTGGTAACAAACTTTTATTCGTTATTTATTTATTTATTTATATCTGCTTCTATCTGTTCAAGTATTCCATCAGACTCAATATGTAATAACGTCTTGCACAAGGGTAAGTTTGCATCGCATTCCAATACTCAAAACAGGAAATCGATGCTTCCACCAAAGCATCTCTCAATTGCATATCTCGATTTTAAATGAGATTCGTTGTACAAACGTTGAGGTGCTGCTTTTGGATTATTAGACGAAGTAAGAAGATAATGGTTTAGGAAATATCCACTATCCCCGGTTAATATTCTATTTCCACAGGAACCATTATCGGAATGGTACATATTTAAGAGCAGAGTTTGAAAATATAAGGCTATCATGCTTCTTTTGAAATCGACATCTTCCAATTCTAGATATTCTAGAATATCTTATTCTCCTCTTCAATAACAAAATCATCATAAATATCGAAAAATATCAATTTTTTGTCACTTAAAACTCAATATTTACAGTTCATAAACAGCCAGTTAAAGTTTATCCAGCTCACAATCGGATAACAGATAACTTTATTCGACAGATATCTATTATATTCCTAGAATAACTGCTATTCGTCTATTGAAAAATCGAATTTTTCGTTATCTGACTGATAAGTCCTATCTGATATTTATCTGAGGTTTATCTAACTATTGAAAAATCGGCCCTTAGTTAACTATCTGCAATATATAAGAGATGTCCAACCATTATGCACTAAGAAATTGTAATGATTTGCGGTTGCCTAATATGTCAAGTGTGTGTACAAAAAATTCAATTATTTACAAAGGTTTTAAAATATTTAATGAATTGCTAAATGACACAAAAAACGAGACAAATTTTGTATCTTTTAAAAAAAATTCATGTAATTCTCTAAACTTAATTTCTAAATGTATTTATTAAAATGTAAACAATGAATTTAAATAGTTCCTATGGAACTAGTAATAGAGTAGGTACTACTACTATTATTACTACTGGTAGGGCAAAACCCTCAGTAGCGAGCCCCCTTAAGGAAAGTTTTGAGTTCGTTGCTCCCTTAAAATTAATTACTTAGATAAATGAAAACAATTTTATCATTTAACCCTCACACGTTCTTTATTAACCGGGGTTAATATGGGCACTTTCATTATATCATATCTTGGATACTTTTGAACTAAATGTCTTTTCATTCAGACTCAGTGACTAAATATTTGATATTTTTCGAAAAATATAGAAAAAAATAAATTTTGACAGTTTTTCGACTGATTTTTCGTCAAATTGTAGCAAACGTACCTTATTAACCCATGTTAATATTTTAACTTTTGTATGAAAAAATTCTGAATTTGTCCTATAGTTCTACTTTTTTTTTTAGGAAAACATAGCTACATACATACATACATACATACATGCCTACGAGTTTGTATGTATATATATAAACATATAGATATACATATATGCACATATGTGAATATATACCGATGTTTTTACATATGAGTATGTTGCACATACAGTTTCAGTTGGGTGGTATCTGCAAGCTACATCTTCAAACTTGTGAACGAAAGAAACCAATTTGTTGTTTATTACATTTCAGTACCTCTATGAACATGCATAGGTAAGGTACTATGTAAAGTACATTGTACTTGTCGTCATTGTCAAACTACGCACTTAGGCTTCCTTCACTGTATGCAACTCTTTCGTGTTGCTCTTTTCAATTTTTTTTTTTTTTTTTGCTGGTAACATAATATGAAGCAAGAACCTCTAATTTTTTGGCCACCTGAAGATTCTTCCTGAGAAGCATCATCAGGCAAAAATGGCTAGAAGGTCTAGATATTGTGTTCAATTTGATCAATCGGAATACCTAAAATGCGATTTTTAGTGTTACTTTGCCCACATTTCGAGGAATTCGAGCTCTTCTAGCTATTGTAGGCGTACAAAAATGCTTCCTCAACTCTTCACGAAACTCTCTGCGTTGGCTCGACTGTCTTAGACAATCGTATTAGTCAGCTACATATGAATATGTGTGCATGTCCATGATGTTGTAAAATAGAGCCAGCGGTTTGTTTTCATCTTAGTTGTGTTTTAACCAAGCATTTGATTAATCACATCCACACCTCCTTTTGTTAAAGACTGTATGCTATCTTCTTCATCATCAGAATGAAGTGTATCAAGAATCGATTTCAAGTATTGTTGTTGTACTTCGTGTGCCAATCTTGAAGAAAAATCATATCATGTATCAAATTGCACACCCTAAATCTACCTATCTAATTGTATGTGATGTGTTAATACTTTACATGGATAATGCCCACACTTGAAAGAAATTTAAATTTTATTTTGATCAATTTTCACACAAATGAAATTCACAAGTGTACTGATTGAATATGATTGTCAAACAAATTTGATAAGGAAATTCGCTCAATTCACATAAAATTTAATTTCCCAATGTAAATCGTACTAATGGGGGATTTCCCTTGTTATTTTCCAGGTGCGCAAAAAATATAATTTGCAAAATTTATTCAAAAAATAACAAAGAACAATTAAAAGGAAGTCAGGAAGTAAGAATTTTGTTTTTGTAGACCATAGAGCATATAGAAAGAGGAAGGGAATAAAAATATTAACCTGGGTTAATAAGGTACTGATTAAGGGGCAAAAATTGTCGCCCGTGTGAGGGTTAAGGAGGTAGTAAAGATAACGGTAATCCGCTATTTTGTGGGCGTCCGCCATATTGAATTTCAAATGATGTCACTTAGCTTAGCGTTTTCTATTTGTCAAACCCTTTCATTTGATACTACTACTAAGAAGGTTGTAAAGGATAAGAGAAAAAGTAATTCGCCATCTTGCTAGGTGCGTCCGCCATATTAAATTTTATGTGACGTCACATAGGATCAAGACGAATCCAACGACACCGCATTTGTTGAAATCGGTTCCATAGTTAAGGCTGTACTAAGTGACATCCTTACATACAAAGAAACAAACCCAACCTGCGAAGATCATAATCACATTCATAACCATTCCTTTTGCCTTAAAAAAATGGTATTGAGCGATAAAACTCATTTCCGGTTTACCAGATTTAACTACTCACGATTGTTGTTTTTTGGCCTATTTATAAGACCACTCGTATTATCAATAAGCCAGCGATGATCTCCCAACTAAAAGTTCTTCCCATAGCACTTGAAATTTTGTGACCGGTGATGGAAAGAGCACGAATGAGTGAAGCAGAAAATGGCCACTATTTCTCACGTTTAGAGCAATACAATTTCCCAAATTATAATTTAATAAGCAAATCATAACCAATTTAAACCGTAAAGGTAATTTTGCGTCACTCTGTACTACATACAATACTCCAAGGGAAGTCATAAATTTTGTTAAAGGTAAACATATGTATTCTGAATTATGGCTTGTTTGCAATGACAGTCCGGCTGTGAACCCAGTAGACAAGACTAATCTTAACTTTCTTTCATCCTTTATAACTTGTTAGTTGTGGGTTGATCTGCAGTGCATTTGGATTCAAATTATACCGAAAATCACTCATGAAAGGGCACCAAAATATTTACTTTTTGCCAAAATACAGTCCATTAGATCCTTTTAAAAAGGTTTCAAAATATTTCACTGCTTTTAAATAAAATAATCCAAAATAGCTCCGCTGAAAAGTCGAAGTATTTCAGGTGTATCATTATCCTGTAAAGCAGCAATTTGTTTATACAAATTTCTATTTTACACAAGGGTTAAAATAAAATACGTGCAAGCCCATAGGCATTTTAGACCATTGGAAATTTTTTTATACTATGAACGCAATTCTAAATAAACATTTAACCTAATATTACATGTAAACGTTGACAAAGCTAATGAGAAGGCAGTTTGAATGGCACAGCACAAAAGGGTGCTTCTGAGAATTATTCCCTCTATTCGAGTAGGTAAGGTAAGGTTCATAGGCATGTATGAGCCAATGGATGGTATATACGAGTATACGAGTACGGAATAAACGATTGCAAAATATACATACCTACGTTCATATATACACAGTACATACATTTAACAAACTGTATGTATGTATGTTTAATTGGTCAAAACGTTGTTTGTGTATTTAATCAAATAGAAATGAACAGAAGGGCTATTCGAATTTCTTTGTTGATATTTTCGTAATTTTTTTGTACAAAAAAAAAGAAAAACGGTTTCTGTTTTCATTTGAAATAAATTCAATATAGGCACATAACATATTTTAATTTCGATTTTGATACCATTGTGCCCCTACGTTTTATATCTTTATCTTAATCTGAGAGTGTACCTTTCCTACGTATCGTGGGCATTTACAATATGTACATACAAGTGTGTATATACTTCATACTGCAGTAATAGCTGCCTTCATTACGTCCTGGGGCCTATTGCATAAAACTACAAGTGTTGTACTTGTAAACTTGTAACTACAATCGCAAATAAAGTATGGAGTTGTAGTATTGTGTTCCATAAACATTTCCCCCGCACTTGTAGGGCGGTAGATTCAAATTAAGAGTGTAGCGATTAAAATGCTACAAGTCTACAAGTCTACAAGTCTGAAACTAAAGTTCAAAATTACTTGCGAAGAACTACAAGTCTGCAGCTATACTTCATAGTTAAGCGATCAAAGCATCTCTCGTTGTTCTTCTTTCTTTATTTCTTTCTCTAATACATTAATTTTACTTAAGCGCTAGCAAATTTGCGGTAATTTTCGTGTACATTACGTGTCTTAGTGCACCCAAAACTCATTTCTATTATTTTCATCTTGCGGGTCGCTCACTACAAAATAAAATGTTTACTCAAAAGAAATAAAATTGTTACTTTAGAACAAATAGAAAAAAATAAATCTATTTTATTTGGTTCTTTTTCGGATAAGATCACAATATGGGGAAAAGGTGATATTTGGATGCAAATCCTTGAAAACGATAAATCATATTGTGTTTTTGGTGAAAAGTTGTGGACTCTGTAGATACGCGATGTTTTTTGGACTAACGTGAAGTGATGTACTATGGTAAGTGCATCACTGTGGACTAATATCGCCATAAATATAATTTACTTTTTCAAAGGTCAAGGTCGATAACAGGAAAAAGACAGGTTCTTGCGCTGGATTTTGAGAATGAAACAATGCTTATGAAAACAAAAATATTTTTTTATTTTTTCAAAACTATTGACTAAACGAGTTTATTATTTCTTGTCTACATGCTATCCCACCTTGTTTGTTGAGTATAGTGTCTTCTCTTAATCGGTCTGCTTTATCGTCATTTTCATTAGGAGTAATGTATGTATCGTTACACAAGCTTTAATTATATTGCAGGCGTATATGGGATTAAATGTTAAGTTTTGTAGACATGGGAATTTTTCTATCAATAAACCAATTGCATTTTCTATTAACCGCCTTGTTGATTTGTGTGCACGGTTAAACCTTTGAACTGCGTCATCATTTAAATTGCTATTTTGTGGTGTTATTAGCCAATCTCTACAACCATATCCGGAATCTCCTAGTAAAATCGATCGTGGATATGGCCTCCAACCAGAATCCATTTTTGAGCATAGCATACTGTTCCGTAATACCCTGACATCATGAACTTTTCCTGGCCATCTGGCACTGACATAGCACATACAAGCATACAATTAATTGAGCGGTTTCCATGTCGATCAACGAAGCGGTCTTCATACTCATTTGGTGCGTCTATTCTTATTAGCGTTCCATCAATACATCCAGAAACATATGGCATACCAGCGATAGAATAAAACTTTTCGATCACTTCCGAAGTATTGGTTGCCCACTTTACCTGATTAGGGAAAACACTTTCGTTGATAGCATTAACGACCCTTTTAATTACATGACAAACCGTTGATTCAGAAACTCCATGCATATCGCTACACCATGATATTGAGAACCATTACCTAGCCAATGCAAGGCTAGTAAAAGTTGCTGTTTGGCGGACAGAGCATGATTACGATTAGTTTCGTGTCGTAGTGTTGGTCCAATGTTTCTAAGCAATTCCTCGAAAGCCGAAAAATTAATTTTAAATCTTTCATTAAATGTATGATTATAATATCAAAGTTGATACGCTCTTTAAAAATTCGCGGTTCTCGTGTCCGATTGTCTTCGTAGTCACTGTCATCACTGCTTGAAAACATTTTATTTTAAACTTGTTAAACACACGTTGCCTCACCACTAAATTCTAACTGAGAATTAGCCAAATTTTCCCAGTACATACTTTATTTTATTAGTCTCTCTACAGTTGTAAGAAATGTACTTGTAGTTACAACTCCGTCACTAATAATTTTTTTGCGCAAGTACTTTTATGAAACAAGAAAGTTCGCCGCAGTTGTAAATTCACTTGTAGCTACAAGCCTGGCATACTTGTTGTTATTAGTGAATGGGAATTCTTTATGAAACGAAAGTTCGCAAATAATTTACAAGCCACAAGTGAATTCACAAATAATTATTAGTGTTGTAGTTTTATGAAATAGGCCCCTGGATATCCTTCAAAAAAATATTTAATAGTAATCATATAAAACATTGATTTCGTATTCGCTTAGACGTCATTAAGAAAATGCTGACGTTTCTTTTCACTCGATTTAGTTTATATTGTATTTACTTTGCGAAGCGATGAAACTCTGAAGTGCTGAGGTACTTCACCATAAACAAATCTATGTAAGACAGCTTCAACAAGGGTGTTGCGAATGAGCGCACTTCAATGTGACAATTTGTTCTGATTGGCATGTACGAGTATGTACTTAGCAATCTCGATCTGACATTTCTTGTTTAACGTGCGCTACTAAACAACCAAATATTTTCTTGTTATTTAATTTCAAATTCAAATATGTATTCAAATATTAGTTTATCTGAATAATTTTGTAATAATTTTCAAAGAATAGATATCCATGGTGGTGGCTCATAGCTTATTTGACCCACCCCACATTAACAACTCGAAACGAGTATGGCTCCTAAACGAAAAAAGTTATTGATAAAATAAAAACGCAGTTTAATTTTATTTATTTAATTTATTAATTTTAGCTTAAAATTACATAAGAAATTAACAAAAAAAAAAAAAATAAATTAAATAATTCAATGCCAATGCTTATTTGACCCATTAATAAAAAAAAGTAAATAAAAAAAGTATAACAAATATTTTTTGAAATGAAACTTTTATAGGCGCCTTTGGGTGTGAATCGAATACACGCGATTCCCTATGTTACAAAAACCGACATCATTGGGGAGGGGGAAGCGCCATATATGGAGTGCGTACGTACTCAACAAAGCAGAGACAGTGAACATCGATAACCAGAAATTCAGAAACAGAATCAGTATCAGTGTGCCATCGATTATGCGGTAGGCTGGTCATGGTGGCATATATGCGTATTTACGGAAAATAACAAAAACAAAACATGTTCGCAACCAAAGAATTGTTGTTTTAAGTAACATGGTCGCGCGAGTCAATCATTCTCCAGTGGGTTTTGATTTTGGTTTACACACAATTTCTCACTCGACTCGACTTCGGGCGGTTGCTTCAAATGGTTGCGTAAAATATAGTTGGCTTACGTACGTGGTGGTGGTATAGGAAGGAATGACCATTGTAAAGTAAATATTTCACTTTTTTTTTAATAATATTTCAGTTGAAAGATATACATATCATATCATATCTCGGTATTGTTAATTGTGTAGTGACTTGCCTCTGTAATTTCATAACGAAACATAAATCTATCTAAAAAAAAAATATAAAAATGTATAAATACAGAGCACTCTCGATTTTTGCAACCTCGATTTCTGCAAACCTCGATATTTGCAACCGATATAATTAGATTTCCTTTTTTCGATGTTTGCAACGAATCCAAAATAAATCTCGATTTTTGCAACTTTGAGATTTGATTTTCGCAACATACAAAATTTGTGTATGTAAGTTTTACTATGCCATGTTGCAGGCAAGAGCAAACCTCTGCCGACATCATAAATCGTCTTGACGCAATGTGACAATAACAACGCGCATAGATCTTTTGTGTGTTAAATACAGCGAATCCTCAATAGATCAAAACCTAATATGGTTGACTAAACTCAATCACCAAATAAAAAAAAAATTCGTTAAGCCATCCTGTTTCTTCTTGCAATTATGGAGGAGCACTGAAAACCCTAAATTTAAAATATGACATCTTTTTCTTGGCAAGCGCTTGGAAAGAAAAAAAAGCGATTACAATTGCTAAATTTTGGAAAAAAAAATTTAACAAAATTCCTTATCATTGGGAGGAAGAAGACTGTGTTCGTTTACTTCTAATTCAGGATAGAATTTTGTCAGAAAGGCAGCGGTGACATCTCTGAATGGATTTCCGAGAATCTGCAAAACGTAGAAGCCCGGGAAAATGAAGAAGTTTCTGTTAATAGTGCGGAAATGGATATTATTGATACACAACCCAAACTAAAATTAGAAGACACAATGAAATGCTCCACAACTCATGCTTGTAGTGGGAAGAACAAAATTACCCAAAATTGAAGAAATGATGCAATTCCAGAAAATGCGCGATGCGCTGTTGCGAAGTGATCTTCTGCAAAACAAGTGCAAACCAAAATTTCTACTTTTTAATAAAACTTAGGCTGTATATAAATACATACTATGTACATACTTACTTAGGCTGTATATAAATACATACTATGTACATACTTACTTATTTACTTGGGTGGCGCTTCAGTCCGGAGTGGACCAAGGCCTCAACCAACAACCTCTTCCAGTTAGCCCGATCCTTAGCTAACCGCCTCCAGTTGCGCACTTCAATTGCCTTCTTAGCCCAAAGAAACAGCGGTTGGCAAGAGTAATCCTTCGTTTGATTTCCGACGAAATGTCATTTTTTGATGTTATGGCAGAGCCGAGGTAGACAAAGTCCTTTACTACCTCGAAGTTGTAGCTGTCTCGTGTGACATTCTGTCCAATTCGTCGATGTTGGGTGTCCCTCTTTGTTGACAGCATATATTTTGTTTTGCCCTTGTTTACCGCTAAACCCATTTTAGCCGCTTCCATTTCTATACTCGCGAACGCACGGTGACAGCTCGCTGTGTTCTACCAATGATGTCAATATCGTCGGCGTATGCAAGTAGTTGAACGGACTTTTGAAAGATCGTTTCCTGTGTGTTGACTTGTGAGTTTCGAACAATTCTTTCAAGTATGATGTTGAAGAAGGCGCATGACAGCGCGTCACCTTGTCTGAATCCTTTTTTGACATCGAAGGTCTCGGTGAGGTCATTACCGACCTTGATGGAGCAGCGAGCTTTCTCCATCGTAATCCGGCACAGACGGATGAGTTTGGCAGGGATGTCAAAACCAGACATGGCTCTATACAGTTCATCCCTCCATATGCTGACATAGGCGACCTTGAAATCGATGAACAGGTGGTGGACTTCTTGGGTTTTTTCCAGGATCTGCCTGAGAGTGAAAATTTGGTCTATGGTGGACTTTCCTGGCCTAAAACCGCACTGATAGGGGCCAATTAGGTTGTTGACAAAGGCTTCAGGCGCTCACACAATATGGTAGATAGGATCTTGTAGGCGGTGTTGAGGAGACTGACGCCTCTGTAATTGGAGCAGGTGAGGGGTCTCCTTTCTTGTGGACCGGGCAGACGATGCTGAGATTTCATTCATACATACTTTCATCTGACCGAATCTTAGAGATGAGTTGGTGTATGCTCACTACCAAGTCACCTCCAGCTGCTTTAAATAGCTCTGCGGGTAGACCGTCAGGTCCAGCAGCCTTGTTGGACTTTAGCTTGGATATTGCTATCCGCACTTCGTTTTGATCAGGTGGATGGGAGTTTTGGCTATCATCATCTAAATTAAATGATTCATTCTGCCTAACAGTGGAGTATTGGTCTTCATCGCCATTATACAGTCTGCAGAAGTAGTCTTTCTATATTCTCAACACCGACTGTGTTTCTACTACAATGTTTCCATCCGCGTCTCTACAGGTCTCTGTATGGGACTTGTTTTTCTGGTACCTTCTTTTTACCTTCTGGTAAAATTTTTTCTGGAGTAGCATCTGTCAATATCTTCGATCGCACGCTTCTCGTGCTCTTTCTGTTTCCCTCTTAGAAGCCGTTTTTTTGCTCGTAGAGCATATGAGCAGATCTGGTCCTTCTTTGCAGCGCCACTTGTTGTTTTTCCGTGTTAGCTAGTCTGAACTCTCCATTAAACCAAGGGTTTCGTGGTGGTGGTCGTGTGAAATCCAGCACATCACTTATGATGGCTTGCTGGCAGTGTTGCCACTGATCTTTTGTACTAGCTACTGCCGCGGTAGGACTCGTAGCAAGAGATCGGGATATGCGTTCTCTGTTGGCTCTGGCGGTGTCTTGCGATTGTAGCTTTTCGACATTATACTTTCTCACAATATTTCGTTGTTGTGGCGTTGTGGACAACAAGGTAGTGGCCCGAGCCAACGTTGGCCATCCGGAAGGTTCGGACATCCAGGATACTGGAGACGTGTTGGGTGTCGATCGCAATGTGGTTGATTTGGTTGATGGTTAGTCGATCCGGAGACCGCCATGTCCCCTTATGGATATTGAGATGAGGAAACCGAGTGCTTGCTATACTGACACTTCGCCCCGCAGCAAAGTCAATTAGCCTTAGCCCGTTTTCGGACGTGGTGTCGTGTAGGCTGTGCCTTCCAACCGTCCTACCAAAGATATTGGCGAATTTGGCCTTGACACGGATTGTCATAAGACGCTCGCTCACGTGCCGAAAGCTCAAGACTTCTTGCCTAAGTCTGCCGCGTATGACAAATCCGCATCCGAATAAGCGCTGTTTATTTTCTGTATAGCAATCACCGTAGTAGGTGTCACAATTTCTCATTCTTTCTCTGCCTGGCCCATCCCATCGCACTTCCTGGATGGCGGTTATATTCGCTTTATAGCGGTCTAGGGCCTCTGCCAGTTGCTCGGGTACACCGTCACCGTTCAGTGAGCGAACATTCCAGGTGCAGACCCGAACGTCATTGTCCTTTTTTTCTTTTAGCGTGGTTGTCAACAGTAAATCCGTCCTTTTCCGAGGCTTTTGGTTGTTTCGGAACTATAATTTTTTTACGCGGTAAGTAGTTAACCTTACGCACAACCCCCAACCTGAAGGGCCAGATCCTTATATACCCCTAGGACAAGGGGCCGGGTCCACCGGTGTCAGTAACCCACAACGGGGGTGTGAGCGCTGCCGTTGGCCCAATAGGGGCTCATCCGCCACCAACTCTTTTCCACGAACCTGACTAGTACGTGGAAATCCTTATCGACCTGAGCTCCGAATTTGTCGAAGTAGCTCAGATAAGGTTTTGTTTCCATTCTGGAAAATTAACGCTACCGTTGGTTCCATCTATGGAATTCGTCCGCTGACGTGTATTAAAGTGCTGCTATTTTCGCTTGGTCAGCACTCGCGCTTATAAGTCTAGCAAGTCGTGCCCGGGTGGGCAGCGACCAGTACCCGATGGCTACCCCTCGGAGGTAAAATAAGCACAATTGATGTGGAGCAACAGTTACAACACTGGGCTTTGCCAAGTTAAAACCAGTCAATGCCTACCCTATTTCTACAGCATCCAGCCATATGCCCTCATTGGTTAAGGAAATTGGCGGGTCATGATGGCATATTATGCCGTCAAAGAATTTTAGGTATGTTAGGACAAGACGGGATACCCCGACGAGAAATACAGTTTCTATACTTCCATATTCCGGTATTATTTTATTCTACCAGAGACAAATTTTCACTTTGTTTGAAGATGGCAAGAAGATGGAACACTGACCTGACTAAAATGATCTATCATGAAAGCAATAACGCATACAAGGAGCTTTGCAGTCAAAAAAGGGTAAATTCTATTCACAAGTTAACCTGTGAACTTGCACATGTTAATGACTCGAAAACATATTGGAAGCTAATAAGATTCTTAAATGGAAGTAAAAATATAAAGGGTACAAATATAAATACAAACTCACTGGCAACACACTTCAAATCACTTTTGAATATAAACTATACGGCAACCTCTTACTACTTCGCCTTTCCGTTAGTACACTATGAAGCATTAGATAGACCTATTTCAGTTGACGAAGTACAATACGCAATAGATAAAAGCAAAAATAACAAGGCTCCAGGAGAAGACAGAATTCCCTTTGAATTCTACAAAAACGCTCCCACCGGTTTTGTTCAGAAATTGGTTGAAGGTTTCAACAACATTTTCACTTTGGGGACAGTTCCAGAAAGCTTTCAAAAATGTATAATTTTTCCATTGTTTAAGAAAGGAGGCGTAAATGACCCAGGAAATTACAGAGGCATATCATTCCTGAACACCCTTCTTAAACTATTTACAAGCGTACTTCTAGTTCGAATAACGACTTGGGTGGAATACAATGGTATTTTGAGTGAATTCCAGGCTGGATTCAGGTCGAACTACTCGACAGTGGATAACATCTTTGTCCTTACAAATATTGGAAGAATTTATCTCGACAAGGGGAAAAAACTGTATGCCTTCTTTGTCGATTTTCGAGCAGCGTTTAACTCGGTAGATAGAAGAGCTCTTTTCCTAAACCTGAGTAATCTAGGAATCTCTTCCAAAATACTAAGGGTCCTGGAAGGCATGTACACTAATAACCAATCTGCAGTTTGGGTTGGAAATTCCTTGTCAGAATGGTTTAGAACCACCTCAGGCGTCAAGCAAGGTTGCCAACAAAGCCCTCTTTTGTTCAGCCTATTTTTGGATGATCTCTTCTGCTTACCCGGGGGCATAGTATTCAACAACACGACGGTTAAAGGCCTATTGTTTACAGATGACATTGTTCTGTTAGCAGATTCACCAAACATGCTTTAGCTCATGATTAACAGACTGGAAAAGTACTGTCTCCAATGGAATCTTTTTCTGAACACAAGCAAGTCAAAAGTGATGATATTTCGTAACAGTTCTGGGAGATATTCAAGAGAAGAAAAGTGGAACCTAGGTGCGGTCCAATTAGAAGTAGTAAAAGAGTATCGCTACCTTGGTGTAATCCTTACGCCTATACTGTCGTTCAATCTACACCTCCAAAACAAACTTTAGGAATCAAAGAAATCTTTAAGCTGCTCATGGAAAAATGTTCTCAGTCGGAAAGATGTGCCAGTTCAATCAAAATACAAGCTATTCGAAACAACTGCAAGATCCGTTATGTGTTACGCAAGGCAGATATGGGGACACGATAAGTACGAAGAAGTTGAAAAGCTGCAAAGATTCTTCCTCAAGCACTTGTTTAGGCTACCAACAAACACACCAACATACAGTATGCCAAATAATTATTCACACCCCACTCAAATTAAGAGAAATTATAAGAATTAGGTAAAGAAACCTTTGCATAACGGCTAGAAAAAAATATGTTCATTTCCTTGTTAAAATATGAATTCAAAACACACGTATTAATATTTTAAAAGTAATTATTATTCAAAAGAAAAAAACTTGGAAAATTACATTGGATATTTTGCCAAAAAAATTATTAACACCCCCATATTTAATACTTGGTGTTGCAACCCTTAGCCTGGATTACGGCACGGCATCTTCTTGGCATGGATTCTACAAGTCCTTTTGTAACATCAGGACTAATTCTTGCCCATTCCGCTTGCACTATGTCTCTTAAATTGGCTATGTTTGAAGGCTTTTCTTTTGCAACTCGTTTTTTTCATTATAGACCATAAGTGCTCTATAGGATTCAGGTCTGGCGACTGCGGTGGCCAGTCCAGAACTGTAATTTTATTATTCTGAAACCATTTTGATATTAGTTTAGCTGTATGCTTTGGATCACCATCTTGTTGGAAGACAAAGTTATCGGCGATTCCAAGGGTTTGAGCACTTTTACGAAGGTTGGTTTTCTAAATGTTCAAGTACTCTTCCTTCTTCATAATACCGTCTATAAAATGCAGTTCTCCGCAGCCGTTTCAAGCCATACAACCCCAAATCATAAGTTTTCCTTGGAAAAATAAGAGCAATTTATACCACGTTCTTATTACAAACTTACGAAAAACTCCTTACCTCCACCATGTTTAACGGTAGGTAGAGACATTCTTTTTTATAGCGTTCACCTCTCTTTCTCCACACTTCCGTAATACCATCAGACCCAAAAAGTACAATTTTGCTTTCATCAGACCAAATTATGCGTTTCCAGTCATCCAGAGACCACGATACTTTCACCTGGGCCCATTGAAGTCGACGCTGTTCATTTTTCTTTGAAATAAACGGTTTTCGTACGGCTACTTGATATCCAGCTGCATTTATTCTATTTCTAACTGTTTGACTAGTAATTTTGATATTGAATCCATTTTCAATGTCTGCTGCAATTTTACAAGCCGATACACGGCGATCCTTTTTGACTTCTCTTAAAATTGTCTCATCCATTCTGCTAGTAGTTTTTCTTTTACGGCCTCTACCACTTGCATTTTTAATTTTTCCAGTATTTTTATATTTTTTTACGATGGAGGCTACAGTATTTTTATTAAGATCCAGATTTTTACTTATTTTCTTATAGCCTAGGCCCGTTTTATGGTAATTCACAACTCTTTGTGTTATGTCCAATGATAGCTCCTTTACCTTAACCATATTGAACAGCTTTGCACTTCAAACTAACAGCCGATTTCTAAAATTGAACAGATCAACATAAATGCAATCTTCCTGAAGGAAAAAAACAGTTACGAGAACAGTAAAACATCAATTTGAAGCACAGGGTGTGAATAATTTTTTGTCCAAAATATCTGATCAAATTACATTATTTTTTTTCTTCTTGATAGTATTAGCTTTTAAAATGTGAATACATGCAATTTTGATTTGTTATTTAGCAAGGAAATAAACATATTTTTTTCTAGCCAAGATGCTTAAGTTTCCTTAACAAATTCTTATCATTTCTATAAATTTGAGTGGGGTGTGAATAATTTTTTGGCATACTGTACATGCTCTATGTCGAAACCGGCCTGCCTCTCGTGCGACTATTCACCCTTAGGCTCCATTTCAAATATGTTTTAAAAATCATCAAACTTCCTGATCATCAGCTTCCAAAAGTATACAGTATACATACACAGCCATACAGGCAAGATCTTCCAGCACTCTGTTCTTTGTGTAACTTGCGCGAAAAGAAGATACATATCACTTTCTAGGAAAATGCCCAATTCTTCAAGAGACGAGGAGATACCACTACAACCAATCCGCTCTCGCAATGGAGGAGTTAATTCAGATACTCAACGGATCTAACTGGAACGTTCTCTGCAACTACGTATCGGATGCCCTTGCGTATAGGAACCAGTTTATGGAGGAATAGATTCCCTTATGTTTATGTTGCAAATCATTAAAATTGTTAAAGTATATCGCTGTAAAATCCATATTTTCTTTTTTTTTTTGTTAGCAAATCATTAAAATTGCCAAAGTATATATGTACTACATACGACGCTACAAAACCCAAATCATTTCTTAATTGTTATATCTTACAAATTATTGTAAATTACGTATTTTCTTTTTTTTTTATGTTAGCAAATCATTAAAATTGCCATCCTAAAGATAAAAATATGTTTCAACAATTGTAATTAAAAATAATGAATTTAACTGCAAAAATGAAAACGAAATTGTCAATCTGGCTGACGGCTCCTGCAATTGCTAAATAGAATTAGTAAAAATTGTAATTGGTACAAACAATTAATGATGAAATAAATTCAATACTACTACTACTACTCCTACAATTTTTCACTTCACTGTGACCAGCGGAGTATCTTTATACAAAATTTGCATAAAATAATATAAAATATCTCTCAAAATGTCGGAGATATGTGTGTGTCATTCTAGTGTTCTCCACCGAAAATTATGTGTCCGCGAGACCACGAACGTGATAATAACGCAAAGGTACACTCCACAGTTTACATTTTTGTTTCGTTTCTTTGCAAAGTCCTAAGAAGAGGAAAACAAAACAAAAACAAAAAAAAATATGTAAACAGATGTGTTTTGTTCAGTTAAGAGAGAGCGACATTCTATGGCGGTTACGAAAATTGGTGTCCGTGTCCGGTTATGAGAGAGTCCGGTTATGGGAGAGTTTTTTATATGAAAAATCCAGTTTTTATTTCCGTTCTTTGAAATCTGTCCGGTTATAATAGGGGTCCGGTTATGAGAGGTGTCCGTAAGGAGAGAGTGCACTGTATATTCAATATGTACGAGTATTTGTATAAGTGCCATCAACAGTTGCAAAGTAATTGCATTCAATTGAAATGACGGTTGGACGAATATTTATGCATGGCTGATTAAACCAAATCGATGCACCCTAAATGATACTGCAGAAATCCGTAATAGGTTTTTCACCCTTAGGTGTTTTCCTTTTTGCAAATTGAGAAGAGGGTTGTTTGGCCTGGGCACAAATATATTGAATTACCAAGGGTTGGGAAAGACTTACCCCAGTATATTAAATTTGGTAAACTAATTCACACGGCTAAAATCTGTGGACACTCTTTTATCCTAATACTTTGTTTCTGAATTTTACAAAATAAGGAATAACTTTTGGGAATACACCTCAGTAAAAACTGACTTGGCTTCAATTGAAAAGGCTTGTTTTTTTACAAGCTTTATATTAACTTCACTTTCTGTGAGTGCCAAATCTGGGAATCGATTTTTCACCCAGTTTTAGATATCTGATCATGCAGTGGCAGTGGCATTTGTACGTATATAAGTCACCGTGGCCGTGGTGGTTAGTGCGTTGGACTACCACGCAATGCTGCCCGGGTTAAACTCCCGGCCGGGTCTAACACCTCAAAGAGTTTTTTTACGGTGCCACCTCTTTCGAATGTCTGACAAGCATCAAAGAATATCATTTGTCACGATTGAGCTTCTCAACTTGCCGTTCGGGGTCGGCAAAAAACTGTAGGTCCCTTCCACCATTTATATATACTAGGAGTAAATACGTGGTGGTTACTACGCATGCTGCTCGGGTTCAATCCCAGCCCGGGTACAACACCTTAAAAAGTTTTTCACGGTTGCCACCTCTTTCGAATGTCTGACAAGTAATCAAAGAGTATCATTCGCCATGAGAAGCTTCTCAACTCGCCGTTCGGAGTCGGCAAAAAACTGTAGGTCCCCAGTTCCATTCGTGGAAAAATAACATGCACACACAAATGGATGCGAGAAACTAGGTTTGGTTCTGTATAGGACTGCTGACGCTGTATATTTATTTATTTTATTTTTATTGTTGTTGAAAGTTAGTTCCCTCTCCACATTTTTTAGTGTGTACTAAGTTTCCATAAAAAAGTGAACTTCGTGCCCACGTTGCATGGGAACGAAGTCCACTTCACTAAAGTGGATTTAGTTCCCATTAAGTGAGAACTAAGTCACTCAGTGAACTTAGTTCCTGGGGACTTATTTCCCTGCACTGAAAGATATCTGGTATAAAGATTTAACAATCTCTTATATAAAAAATTGTTTGATTCGATGTCAAGCAGGATTGATGACGTCCTTAAGAAAAAAAAAGTGGAATTATCAAATATGTTGGGTTAATTGTACATTAAATGAATTCTTATTTTATGTTATTTTTTTAAGGTTGTATTCAATATTTACTTAGTTGCACCTGTACGTAATGAAATTTTGATAAAACTGTTTGCCTAAATAAAACTTAAAATTCCCTTTTTTCATACAAATGAAAATATATTTGAATTGTGTGGTGAAATTTGGAATAATATATATTTTTGTTACTCTATCTAAACTAACAAGTTTTTCCATATTAAAGCAAAAAATAAAGATTAATTTTATAACATAAGAATAACTTTGATTCCTTCATGAAAATTGAAGAAAAGTTATGGTGCGAGGGTTTTTTTTGTCCACGGGTGTATTTCGACATGAGTGATGTTATTTTCTGCGAAGTATGTACATACATTGTTTAAAACATTATTATTTATTTGACAGGTAGTATTTTATTTTTTTAAAAATAATTAAAAACAAAATGTTATTTTCATACATATGTATGTGGGAAATCAGTCTTCCTGGTTTAAGCCCTCGCTACATTTTCTGCATCGAATTCCCTGACCCGCTAACTCATTCCGAGGCCGAAAAATGTCCTTTTACCATTTCCATATTATTCATTACATCTAGCGCAGTTTCCATTTGATACTTTTTTCGTATATTTTTACATACACATTTATGTATATACACAGTCCCATTTAAGAAGTAGACACATTTGGAGGGGCTTGCGCGTTTAAAACGAGCAATGATTAGGGTTGGAGACCCACATTCAATTGTTATTAAAGCCTTGTAGCGCATTCTTTTTATATACATACCTTTGGGTTTAATTAAAATAACGTTTGACAGGCATTGTGCAACCGGTATCTTTTCTTTTTGATGAATAGAACTCAATTGTGTATAATTTAAGGGTGGACTTCACTAACATAGGTATCTTCTTGTAATTTACTCCGATACCGTTGTTAATGCAGCATTGCTATTTTTGTTATACATAGCACGCTATTAAGGCAAACTTGAAGATGACATACATAGCGTACATGTTTATTTAAAAAATATCAAATTATGAATACGAGTGGTGGAAGTTTGGTAGGTATTTGAACGATATGGTATAATATAAGTACAGTGAACTCTCTCATAACCGGACACTGACGGTACCGAGAAATTTGTCCGGTTATGAGAGGTGTTCGGTTATAGGGGAAAAAAATAAATTGACATCAACGAAAAACAATTAATAGGCATTATGGTATTAGTTTTATTTTATAAATGAATTCATTTTTATGTGATAAACACAAATTACCGAAGAATTCATATTTCTGTCTATGGAAATCAAGCTTGAAATTACACATACATACATACATACACTTAATATACAAACCTATTTAAAAGCGGCAACGGGATTTATAAATACACATAGTTCTTGAAAGTTCGCGGACAAGACGGCATATGCCCTCATTACTTACTTACTTAGGTGGCGCTACAGTTCGGGGTGAACCAAGGCCTCAACCAACAACCTCTTCCAGCTAGCCCGGTCCTTAGCTAGCCGCTTCCGGCTGCGCACGTCACGTTGGCTGAGTTCTTGTTCTACTTGTGTGCGCCACCTTAGGCGAGGTCGTCCTCTGCTGCGCTGACACTCCGGGTAAGAGTCGAATATTCTCCGAGCCGGAGCGTTGATGTCCAAACGCTCTACATGTCCATTATACAGTCTGCAGAAGTAGTCTTTCCATATTCTCAACACCGACTGTGTTTCTACTACAATGTTTCCATCCGCGTCTCTACAGGTTTCTGTACGGGACTTGTTTTGCTGGTACCTTCTTTTTACCTTCTGGTAAAATTGTTTCTGTAGTAGCATCTTTCAATATCTTCGATCGCACGCTTCTCGTGCTCTTTCTGCTTCCCTCTTAGAAGTGGAGGCTTGTCGGGTGTCGATCGCAATGTGGTTGATTTGGTTGATGGTTAGTCGATCCGGAGACCGCCATGTCCCCTTATGGATGTTGAGATGAGGAAACCGAGTGCTTGCTATACTGACACTTCGCCCCGCAGCAAAGTCAATTAGCCTTAGTCCGTTTTCGGACGTGGTGTCGTGTAGGCTGTGCCTTCCAACCGTCCTACCAAAGATGTCCTCTCTTCCTATTTTGGCGTTAAAATCGCCCAATACGATTTTGACGTCATGCTTAGGGCATTGCTCGTAGGTTTTGTCGAGGAGCTCGTAGAAACTATCTTTGGTAGCGTCGTCTTTTACTTCTGTGGGGGCGTGAGCGCATATAAGGCTAATGTTGGCGAATTTGGCCCTGACACGGATTGTCATAAGATGCTCGCTCACGTGCCGAAAGCTCAAGACTTCTTGCCTAAGTCTGCCGCGTATGACAAATCCGCATCCGAGTAAGCGCTGTTTATTTTCTGTGTAGCAATCACCGTAGTAGATGTCGCAGTCACATGAGTATTGGAGTGACCTGGGTATGATGTCGTCACCTGAGTATTGTAGTGACATAAATGCATTTTTGACGTTTTTGAGTTAGGAATGTTTTCTTATTGAAAAAAACAAGATCTCTCGATTGGTGTAATAAAATCTCTCCTATCTCTATTATTTCAAAATATATGAGTGTTACAAATGACATATACGTATTTTTGGGAAGAAATGCTAAGATCTGCCACATAAGCCTTTGTATGGGAAAGTCATATTTATGTATGAATTTTTTTAATTTTTTTAAATACATAGTTTAAATGACCTAAACGTACAACTTAGCTCAGATATGATAAATGCTTCAGAGCAACAAAACGAATCGAAAGTCCAAGCATTTTAAATGATGACAGTGTATAAGAGTCACATAAGTACAATTATTAGGTCTGTTCCGTACCTGTGAAAAGCTATTAAAAATTGGTTTTTAACATTTCCGTTATGACGAAACACGTTTATTTTTACGAGTTATTTTTCTTTAAAATGTTAACTAACCTTTATCTATCACTAATAATATAAAACAAAGTGAAAATTCCTTTGCTTGAACCTACACATCAAACGGCTGAACGGATTTTGATAATTTTTTTTGTGTTGATTGGGATACCCTATATTCCTCTTTATCTTTGGATTCATCAGAGGAATCGAGATAAGAGTTGTTGTATTGTTACTCTCTTTAGCAGCCACCATATTGAGCTACCAGACGGTTTGATTTGAGATCTATTTCATCGAGGCTGCATATTAATATGTATGTACATTAGCGTGTCCCGTCGTTGTTTGAAGAAAAAAATGTCTCGAAGTTTTTATCGAAAGGGGTATCAAAAGTTGCGTATTAACGAGTAGATTTTGAATATGTACTTATTTTTTTTATTTGGATATGACTTTTGGGGCTCTACCGAGGCTTAAAGATCTTAAAAGAAAGTAAAAAACTATATTGTTTTTATTTTATTTTATAATTTTAATTTATTGATTTGATTTATTAAATCAAAGTTAAGGATAAGTAAAACATATTTTACTGTCCTTGAAAAAAATAAAAAAAAGTTCATGAAAGGAATTCAAAAAAAATTATTATATTTACATTGCCAAAAACCCTCGACATTGCTCCAATAACACATTGACTTGCTTCGGTCACAGATTTGATGCATCTTACGACACTTTGCGTGTGACAAGGAAATTCATTTTCAGTTCTTTTTTTTGGACCAGCTCACCATCAGTTAATTCAGCTAGGGGGCGGAGTAATTTGACATATAGTCAATTATGTCCATGTAGTCTGTACCGTTAAATTTAATTTTTGGCAGCTTAAATATTCGGTTTGATGCATGGGTTTGCCTCGCTTTTATCATTCGTTTTAGAGCATTGCCACTAAAATGTTTTCAGGATGTGCGAAAAAAGCGTTTCTCTCAATGACAGGATCAACGATATATTTTACGAGTAAGTTGTCTGGCAACCATCTTGAAAAAGAGATGAGTTAAAAAACACGTTGCGGGCCATTTATCAATAACGGTTTGTTTTTTATCGAAAACCACACTGGTGCATACACTTTCATTATACATATACTCCACAAGAATTTTAAGATTTTCAGATGGGTTGAACTAATGTAAAGTCTAAGTAATCTATTTGAAGTTGTGACCCACCATCTTGAATGTGCCATTTTCCCAGGCTGTCGATTTGCTAGTCCGGGAGAACAGTGTCCTGTTTTTATAGCTTGACACATTTCGAACAGATATTTTTGTTCTGTACTCAATTGATCAACGATTTTTCGCTCGATTTCAGGTCCATTTCCGGTCACAGGTGAGAAAATTGAGCAACATCAGTAAGTTCGCAATCGGTTGACTTGACTTACCGATAGGGCCAGAATATTCACGAGGGCCCGAAGTAGATCCATCTAATTTCGTGAAGAGATTTCGTAGTGGCAATTCATTCACATAAAGTAAGCATATTGCCCACTGTAATGGTCGACCTAATTCTATTTCCATGTAGCGAGTTATCCCAACTTTCCAACCAGTATTGGTTGCAGTGCCGTCACATCCAATGCAAAGAATTTTTTGCAAATCAAATCCCTTGTTTTTGAAAAAATTAAGCATTGGATATGAATATGGATTCTGGTTCTGCAAGAATGGAAATATGCTCTTCAAGAACCTCCTTCAGATAGTATCGCCCATCTTTCTCTTCGGAAGTAAGAGTTTCATCTTTTCACCCATCAAAATAAACACTGCGAATTATGACACTATCGCAGTGGTTTGATAGGCTTTCTCTTAATTTTGACAATGCTGTGATGTATTTTATTTTATCAATAACTAGAGTCTTATAAGTGTTTTTAATTATTCCAACATCCTAGAGTATTGCTGAAGCAACTACTGCAGCAGATCGTACGGAAAGCCCATATCGATCACAAACTCTTGCTACGGATGGTAGAGTAAGTAAATTCCGCTTGCCTGATGATGTAGATGTTGAAGGCTCTGATAAAAAGAGCTGTGGCTGCACTACTTCGATTGGATGAACTGCACTGACTTGCTTTAACGTTTCGTTTGAATCTACTGTTTGTTTTTGGGTTTCAACCTTGTGAATAGCAACGATCACCATTTTTCTGTCATTTCTCTGGTCCACTCAAAATGATCTTTCACTTAAAGGCACTTTTTTTATCCTTTACACAATGACAGTCATTAAAGGAATCACATTTAAACGATGCAATGTCTAACAATTTTGTGTTTGAAAGTGCAATAAAATCTTGCAATCTGTTGTGATAGCTTAAATTTTTTTTCGAATTTTGGTATCTTTTAAGTGTCAAGTATTTATCAAAGTGAATTTTCATTATTTGTAGTATTCAACTATGTCACACAATTGGTATCGACACATTCTTCCGATTTCTGTACTCACAATTACAAAAACTTCGGAATTAGATGGATTTCTGCCACTGTATTTTGTTTTGAGATCACTTTGTATGAAAAGTACATATTTGATTACATCTTTTACTGTTATAACTTATACTTGTTTAGTTCACTAAAGGGACCGGAGAAGGGACATATTGTTTCTTGTCGACGAGGTCCAGAACTTCATTTTGATTTTACGTTTTAAATATTAAAAATGTTAAAAAATAAGAAAAAAATAGTTTTTTTTAATAATTTCAGCGGGCGGTAGAGGCCCAAAAGTACTATTCGATTTCTTTTTAGTTTTTTTTCTATAATATGCTATACAATACGCAACTTTTGAGGGGTATTTCGTTAAGATAATCTTAAAAAATAAAAATAAAAAAATTAATAAAAATAAGGAAAAAATTGCTCTTTTTTAAGATTTCATTTATTTTGGTTTTTTGTCACGTTATATGCTATTCAATACGCATCTTTTGCGGGGTCTTTCGTTAAGATACTCCAAAAAAAATTTTGACGGGACAGCCTAATGTATGTACATATGTCTTTTGGTTACCTTTCGCAACCAAAAATTACTGCGGGTTCTTGGTCTATTAGGACAACAAAGTAGATCAAAATTACATCAACTACATCCCATAAATGTGGTAGACAGGCGAAGCAAAGCGAGCACGGGCCAGCTAGTATACAAATATAAAAATGGTGTAAAAAAATGTATAGTAATTCATTAATTAAGAACGGCTGGGCCGATTTGTCTCAAACTTTTCAGTTGTTCGATAATGCCAGGAGAAGGTTTTTACGAAAGAAAATTTTGGGAAAACCCTCCGGAAAAGTCGGAAAATTGGAAAAATCGAA
Source organism: Brachyopa scutellaris (assembly GCA_949775065.1). Classification (NCBI taxonomy): domain Eukaryota; kingdom Metazoa; phylum Arthropoda; class Insecta; order Diptera; family Syrphidae; genus Brachyopa; species Brachyopa scutellaris. The sequence goes on from OX459114.1 coordinate 33,514,292, forward strand.
ATGTATGGAATTTTGTGTGAAATTGTTCCGGAATGGCTTTTCGAATGGAAAAATATAAAATTGGAAAATCTCGGAAAAACACGAAAAGTTTGAATTTTTTTTCAACGAAAATTTGCATTTCGGAAAATTCGTTATGAAGCTTGGAAAATTTCGGATAATTGTGAAATTCATTGTGATAAAAGACGTTTTGCGTGCATTTTGGGTGGAGAAGTAAACGAGATAAATAATAGATGGCGCTGTGCTGCGATCAATGCCACAACCCGATAGATGGCGTTATACGTTGACCTAGGCTGTGCGCAATTGGACAGGTGTCCTTTTCGCATTGTCATTTGCTATTGAGCAAATGTTTAATTTTTCTTGCTGCAATTGATCCGAGTTTTGCGTATTATTATACTGATTCCGGATAGTCGTATATCGCGCATCACATCCGCAAACGGTTCAAACATTACGATCAATTGAAATTTAATGCGATATTTATCAATTCAATCATTTTTTCAGAAAATAAGTTTGCGTGTAAAAAGTGAGGTTGGGTTGCGGGCATTAATTGCGAAACATTCATTCCGTAAGTTTTTTTTTTTTTTAATTTTCTTTTGAATAGGATTAGTCAAAAACGACTTTGTAGACGATCAAACCTTGGACGACGTACACGAGACGATTTGGCGGGGCTATGATATTTCTCTCCGGAGATTATTATTGCTGCCGATGAACTTAACGCATGTCTGGAATCGTCGTCTTTGTGGCAGCATGTCAAGAAGTTGAAACTGACCACGAAAATGAGAGTCGCATTGCAGAACGACCCATCGGCTGCTGAATTCTTGAGAAAACTGCTGGCGCTTGGCAATGGCCAAATTCCTGTTGATGTTTCGACTGGATTGATAACGTTCCAGTCAGACCGACAGACAGACAGACGGACAGACAGATAGAAAAAAAAAGGAAATTGAAGTTGAAAAATAGAACAGCAGTGATTGCCCCCTACTATGTATTTCCTTTTTATCATACCCGAATAACTAAATGCGCGGGAAAATTTTGAAAAAATGGGTGGAGCGAAGCGCACCGGGTTCAGATAGTTTTTTTTTATAAAAAGTTAAGTTACAGAAAAAGAACAAAGAGGAAAAAAGTTACACCTATTTTAAAAAATGGTTTTTTTTTTATACTTTTCTATGAAAATATGACACACATGCATCCATAAATCGCAATCGCGTTCAGTATTTAAATTACACATAGGTTGGTCAAAAAGTGCCGCATACTCATACCATACAAATCCGCACAGTTTGAAAAAAAATATGCAATTTCCTTTTTTTCAAATTAAGATTTAAAAAAAAACTATTAGCCCGATTTTAACAAAAAACGGAATGTAGTATAGTTCATCGGCCACTATTTTAATAAATTTTGTCTATGGGCATTAGGTTTTTGTTTTATTCGCTTTCAAACTTCAAACGTCGTTTTCTAAAACTTAGGTTTTTGTCGTTTAGAATTTTAGATCATTCCAATAGTGAGGTGACGAAATGGTTGCGAGAAGCAGGCCCATGTTCACCGTGAACTGTAGCGCCACCTAAAGCAATGTAAAGTATTGTAAGGAGTATTGACATTTTCCAGGTAAGGCGCTCAAAGTTATTCGAAATGATCTGTCTGGTGGCAAGGTGTTTCCGCTTTCCCATCTAACATTGATTTTATTTACTGTGTCAACTTTGAGTGATGGCGTGTAAGTAGCAACAGGTATACCTATATTATTGTTAGGAAGGTGTGATGCTGACAAAGGAAAAAATTTCATACTTTACTTACTTACTTAGTTGGCGCTACAGCTCGAGGTGAACCTGTGCCTGCTTCTTGCAACCATTTGTGTGTGCGTGTTATATTTTTTCACGAATGGAAGGGACCTACAGTTTTCTGCCGACTCCGAACGGCGAGTTGAGAAGCTCAATCGTGACAAGTGATACTCTTTGATGCTTGTCAGGCATTCGAAAGAGGTGGTACCGTGAAAAAACTCTTTTAGGTGTTAGACCCGGCCAGGAGTTGAACCCGGGCAGCATTGCGTGATAGTCCAACGCACTAACCACCACGGCCACGGCGACCACAAAAAAATTTTCATACAACAAACAACATTGTTGACATAGAAAATTTTGCGGATGTTCACACAGAAAACGTACGATGAAATTCCTCAGTGAGGTATCGTATCACATTACGTAGACGACGAAAAACAACCAACAAAAAAATAAACAATTTAACATTAACGCATAGGTCAGCTAAGGTAGAGTAAGTGGGGCTAATATGGCCCATGTGGGTAATATGGCCCACCGTAATATCTCGCTACTGAAAAAGCAAAGAAACCCCACTGTGCATCTATTTCAAACATATTCCAACTGGCTTTGACTCACTGTAATTTGATGAGTCTGGCTATTATATGCGAGCGGTAAAGCACGTGGCTATATTTTTTCACTTTGTTTAGTTTAGTTTAGTTTATTTATTCAATGAACGCCTACACACATTAAGAATATACTTCTTATACATTAGTGCTAAGCTCAAATTATGCAAAACTTTAACATTGGAAAAAAACTACTTCAAATGAAAATCAGTTGGTTTTGTACACCATTCTTTTTTGAAAATTTAAAATAAAAATAAAATTCCATTAAGATCAAAAGTTCATGAGATTCCTAACAAATATACAAAACATTACATATCTACATCTTTCATTCAAACAAATACATAGATCCCCATTCAATATAAAAGGATAAAAAAAAATAAAACAAAGAAAACTCAGAATTAGTTCTAATTATGACTTTGAAGGTAAATTCGTAGCTCTCTACGAAACTGTGTTTCGTCCCTCAATCTTCTCACGTGCCTTCGCAAAGAGTTCCACATACGGATAGAGTTGATGAAGAATTGTCGGTCCGAGGTCAGACAAGAATAACGAGGATGGATTAGTTGCTGGGATCTATTTGAGGAACCAAACCGAAACCTTTTAAATAGACTAAGGGGTCCTGTGACTCGATTATATTGAATAATAAGATAATGGTTCTATACCGCAATAATTGGTCAACGGAAAGATCATATATTTGGATTGAAAAACTTGATATGTGATCAAAACGGCGCAAGCCAAATATGTAACGCGCGGTATTGTTGAATGCTTCATTTAGTATTCTCCTGCTGGCAGCATCACAGTTGCAAAAAACTTCACACCCGTACGTAAGTATTGGTAAAACCAGCGTTTTAGCCAATATCAAACGTGTTTTTAAAGGAGTAAAATGCTGCGAGGCCCATAACATTCGGAGCACACCATACACTTTACCCACAGCCGCGTTGATGTGCGTATCCCAAGGCAAAGTCCTGTTGAATAAAAGGCCAAGATTTCTTGCGGTTCGAGTGTAAGCAATTGGTGAACCATTTATGTATAAGCTGGGAAAATATTCTAAGTTCAGAGCTTTTCTACTAATCACAAGACATTTGGACTTTCGAGGATTAAGGAACAATCCATAACTATCCGACCAGATTGAAATCTCTTCTAGATCTCTATTGATAGTATATGTACAGTATTCGATAAGCCCAAGAGGACAACTTTTATAAAGCTGGACATCGTCGGCATACATTTCAATAGAGCATGTAGTTATCTTTGTGGGAAGCTCATTTATATACAGGGAGAAAAGAAGAGGTCCCAGAATTGAGCCCTGAGGAATTCCTCTAGTGGTCGAAAGAAAACTTGAAAGTTTATTGGCAACTGAAACCGCTTGCTTTCTATCTCGCAAGTAAGAGGATATAAATCGCACCGCAGAAGATGACAGTCCATATAGCGTTGAAAGCATAAAAATCGGCATAAATTATCGTGGTCCACAGTATCGAAGGCTTTAGAAAAGTCAAGAAGTATAAGGAAGGTAACATGGTCATCATCCAAAGCCAGTCTGATATCTTCAACTACGTTAATAATGGCAGTTGTACAACTGTGTTTTTGGCGGAAACCAAACTGCCTGGGAGATAGGATGTGATGTGTATTAAAGTAGACATTAAGTTGTTTTTGCATCACCCTTTCTAAAACTTTCGACAAAAAAGGAAGCACAGAGATAGGCCTGTATTCATTACCATTGCGACTTTTCGGAATTGGTAGAATTTTAGCTAACTTCCCCTGACTTGGAAAAGGTCCAGTCATTAGGATAGTGTTAAAGGTGTGCGTAATGTACGGAAGGATAATAGGTAATATAGACTTAACGAACATTGGATGTATTCCGTCAATGCCAACTGCATTGGATTTAATAGATAGTAAACTCTCTACAATGTCTGCGCTATCAACTCCTGTGAACTGAAAAGAGACATCTGTTGGGAGCTCGTTAAGAGGTCCTTCAGAGGACACCCCAGAAAGGGTTGGAAGTGGTAACGTTATAAATTGATGATTTAGTGAGTTGACATCAATATTTTCCTCACAATTTCGCTTGTTGTTGCCTATACCCATTTCCCTTAAGTTCTTCCATAGTTGACGCCCATTCGTGGGTGAACTTAACCTACTATGTGTGGGGTTTTGCGGTTCTAATCATGCGAACGACTTGGTTTCTTAATGTACGGTAAATTTGGTGGTGAATTTCCAATCTATAACGTTTCCATTCATTGTAGGCTTGATCTCGCTGTAATAATAGTCTGCGAATTTCGTTAGAAAACCAGGGGCGTTGACCGTGCTCGATTGTTTTTAACCGAAGTGGAACATTACTATTAAACAAATTGTCAATGTTTTTATTAAGGAATTCAATTTGGTCATTAGAAGTGGGCAGATAATAGATACGTTCCCATTCAATTCTTCGAGTATCTTGGTCCAGGCGAGCATAATCGATGCTCCTGAAATCTCTATACTCATACGAAGTTTCTAAACAATTAATTTTAAAATCAAAGGTTAAGTATATGAGGTCGTGCTTAGAGAATGCAGGTGCTGACAACTGGTCGTACAATAGAACATCGCTTATATTGCTTACAAAGAAAACATCTAATAGTGTTTGTGATGCCCTGGAAAAGTGAGTGGCATAGGACGTATTAACTGGAAACAAATTAAATGTACTCATGCCTTCAATGAAAGAGGTGTCCACTGAAAGGTTGCTGTTTATGTCGCCACAAACGATAAACTTAGATGGATACACGGATATCGTTCCCAAGAGTGTGAGCAATGTCGAAAAATCGATATTATTATTAGGTCTATATACAGCCCCAATAAGAAGAGAACTTTCTTCAGCGACAATATCTAAAAATAAATAATCTATCTCACTACCTTCTTCTGATTTACAATTTATTTTGCAGGAAATACCTTTACGTACATAAATCGCGGCTCCTCCGCCACGTCTGCCAAGTCTATCAGCACAAAAAAGCCTAAATTCAGCGACCCCATACATTGCATCGTTATTTGCATCCGAAAACCATGTTTCAGTAACACAGATGACATCCAACTTCGATCCCTCAAACATGTCCCTAAACTCATCAATTTTGCAATGTAAACTTTGTGCATTTAAATGACACACCTGAAGGCCTACCTTCTGTCTACTTAAAATTTTGATCATGGAGTGAAGAATTCCATCATCTCCACCGCCTGCAGAAACTCCTCTATATGCATCATTATCCATTGCTATCATATAATAACAAAAAGATAGTAAAACGCACGTAAATTTGAGGGTCGGACTCGGACAGACTCAAGAGCACATACTCGTATTGACCTTCAATCATTCTGACGAGAAATTTATAATGTTTAAAAAAAATGATAGGGATATTATGTAGAACAAGATAATATAAAGAATTACCAAAGAAAGATGAAAATATAAAAAATTAAAAGCAATAAATAAGTGCAATGAAAAATGTATAATTTAAAGATAAAAGGAATAATATAAAAATAAAAAACATTAAAATAAAGAATTAAGTGAAAAAGAGAAATCAGTTTGACAAACACTGAGAAGTCAATTATTTGTACAGAAGGCTGACAATTCCATTTAGGGTTTCGATGTTTTCGATGAATTCTCTTTTCTCATCTGACAGCAAGCGTTTGACGTATACACGTATTGTAAAAACTGCGGCTATTTTTTGTTGTTTTTTAAATTGAAGTGCAGTCCGAAACAGCAGGTTATTATTTTTAGTTAAACATTCACGAAGAAAAATTTGTGACGTCGATTTAAGCCCTACGTTGTTGAGATAGAGTTTATTTTTGTTTACTTTTCGGTATTTGGCGATTGACGTGAGAACAAAGTTTCTGTCGTATGCCGATTTAAATTTAATGATGATCGCGGTGTTGTGATTGTTTTGTATTTTTGGGCGAGTGCGGAAAATATCCAGCAACACAGGTGGTTTAATATATATGGAGTTACATAAAAAATTGAAAGACGATCTTAAATTTTCATCAGGTGTGTGAAGGATTCCAAACAGCACTGCATCACTTGCTATACATTTACTGTCGAAGGTGTCTTGTGTGTTTTTAATAATTTTTACTTTTTTCGTAACTTCGGTAAGTAGAGATTTTATCTTAGAAAGTTCATTTGCGTGTTGATCGAGTTGATTTTTGGTGTCCTTTAATTCAGTTTTGACATCTGATAACGATGATTTAAAGTTGGTGATGTCAGATTTAAGTGTATCAGTCTCGATGGTCAGATTGGAATTAAAGATCTCGAGTTGTGAGACCCTAGCGTTGATATCTGTTATGTTTTTGTTAACTACGTCGAACTGAGTTTGCATTTTTTGCGCGAGTAATTCATTATCTTCTCTGATTTGTTTTGATAAAAGGGAAATTATGAACTCACTCTGTTTCTTAAGTTTGTCATCCATTTTGACCCACGTAGTGCTATCATCTGCTGCCATTTTTTTGCTGTTTGTTGTGGCGAAGTTCGAGGTGAGTTAATAGAGCCCAACTCAGGTTCAGGGTCGAGGTAGGGTGATCTGCCACGTTTGTTGTTGGAGCTGGATATATATGCAAGTATGAGCTGAGTTGAAGATGTTTTATATAAGTTATCACAGCCATTCGTCGTAACAACAAAAATAGGCCTCTCAAGTGCCGCGCCCAGTACACTTTAACACTGACTGTAAAAAAGGATCATGCCAGATATTATTCCAAGAAACCGAAATCAGCCGCATCCACTTCTAACACTGACCGTAGAATAGAATCATGCCAGATGTCCACGCTACCACAATTATCACAAATTATAAAAAAGGACGAGACAATTAGCGGACACATTCAATTCTACCCAGAGGTTCGCCGTGCATAGTTTAGACCGAACAAAAAGTTATTTTAAATCATTTAGTAAATAAAGTTTTTTTTATTTTATAAACCAACAACCAAATCTTTTAATTTATATATATTTTATTTTTTTTGGTTCGATGCCAAACAAAGAGTTTTTCCGTTCAACGGTATGAACTGAGTTTGAATATGTTTTATTTTTGGTTCGAAGACACAAACAAAAAATTTTTCGTGCAAGCGTCACAAATAAACGATTAAAATTTAAGAAAAAAACACCGTTCAGTCGAAGTTCTATCACCGCCACCTCTAACAAATAGCCCGGCAATCGATATGTTTAGGAAGAAACCAATTTGAGGACTTATAGATTAGCAAAAACCACAAAAGAACTGCCCGCCAAAGAAAACACGTCTAACCAGTAGCTCTCTCCATTGACTACTTTGCGTTGTAGTTTTTTGGTAAGTTTTCTTAAGGGTTTTTACATTAAATTTTGCGTAAATATTAATATTTCATTTTATGATTGTGTGGTGTTGACATTTTTAATTCTTTATATGAAATCAAAACCTCAAAAATCGTTGAAAAAATGTGTTTAAATTAAAAGAAATGTGAAAAGGCCTTGTGTGGGTAATATGGCCCACCATAGATTTCTGTAATATGGCCCGGATCAAATTGGCAACAATACCGCGCAGAAAAAAAAATCAACGTGCTGAAGAATCTACTTCATCAGACAATGACGACATTTTCATTCCAGGTGACTTATCTGATGCAAGTCCTGATAAATGCATTTATTGTTTGAGTCTATTTTCTAAAGATAAGGGGGGAGTAGCACGGGTGCAATGTGTTGTGTGTACAATGCGGGCCCATAAAGATTGTTCTGGCAACGAGGACAAATATTTTATTTGCGAATTTTGCAGTTCGTATGATGACAAAACATGATTTTATGTAAGTGGGCCATATTAGCCGCACTTTTTTAAAAAGTTATTTTTGAAGTTCCTCTAATTTTTTATTTATATCTTTTCGTTAAGATGTTTTTTATATTTTATGTTTATACAGACTAAAAGAGAAATAATTTCTAAGATTTTTAAAAAATAAAATAAATAAATTGAAATTAAAATGTCTGTTTTATGTCCAAAAAAGTTAAGGGTGGCCCATATTTGCCGCATTTACTCTAGTTGATAAGTATGAGTGCATAAGAAGTTTTTGGACAGTTTAATTTGAAAAGCACGAACGAGAACAATAAAATTTCGTATATCATTTCTTCATAATTCGGTGGTTTCATTTATTTCTTGTTTTTTGTTGCGAATACTTGGGTTTGCGAATACTTAGTTCGATTCGACAGTTTAATTTGTTTCGGTTTCTTTAATACACAAAGGAAAGACTGAAAGCGAATTCCCAGCTAAAAAACAATCCAGCCCCGTGTGTGACTCTATTTTTTTTATTAACTTTTATTTGTGAAGCGCTTCAGGCGTAACATTATTCTTTTCCGGTTGAATAGGTATTATTGTTCCTAGTTTAGTGAGTTTTTCAGGTTTACAATTCCCTGGAATGTCTCTGTGCCCGGGCGCCCAGTAAAACCAGTAAACTGCTTAGCCATCTCCATAAGAGATGAATGACAGTTGGAGGTTGACTTTGAAGTAGATGAGACAGATTCCAGGGATTTTAAAGTAGCCTGACTATCCGGAAAAATGCAATATCGTTAGAAGTTATTAAATTCCTCTTGATCCAGGACAGTGCTCCTGAAATCGCCATTTTAGAACCATCAGTGTAGAAGTGTACAAACTTATCTGTTTTAGCTCCAAGGGCCTTTAAAACGTAAGGGCCTCTATTGTTCCTCCCGCTGACCCCATGTTCGATGCTTCAATTCTGTTATTTTGTTGAGTCTATGCCATCTATAATGTGTGTGCTATCCACACGGCCGAAAATAAATGTCATTTGCGTAAGCCGTTTCGCTGAAAAACGTCAATAACCAGAAAATAGATTGCTTGTAGAATAACTTTTCACTAACTAAAAAGTTGCGCATTTAACCTTTAACTGGGTAATGGGGGTTCTAACAACACCCCACCCAAGCCCTTATTTTTCAAAAATATTACACTTTGCGACTGACAACACCCGTTGTTGGTACAGTACCCCCCTCTTGTTTTCTATTTTACAGATTCAGATGGTTTTAAAAAAGTTTAGTTGCACAAGTAAGCCGTTACAGACTGTTCAAGCTGCAAGGAGCTGTCAACACCCCACCTACCCAATTATGTAATTAGCGTATGTATTTAGCGTTTATTGCAAGATATAAGTGAAAATTCAAGTAAGGAGCCGGACTTGATTGATACGGATGATGGCGAAGTTCTTAAAACAAAAAATCGTTTCAAAAATTAATACCGAATGCACTATTTTGAAAAGGATGACTAAAAATTCTATCAAGGGATCTTAAAGTTAATTGGTATTCTCACCACAAAGTGTATAAACCATTTTAATATTTAATTCATGGTTAATAGATAACAAATAATAATTTACTCCTTTTTCCTTTCTAATTTTTCTTATTTAAAAATTAATTAATTTAAATTGAACTGTTATTTTAAATTATATATAGAATTTGTTGTAGAAAAGGAAAGAAAAACAACTCTGTTAATAAATCTTTAATAGAAATTGTTATACAATATTGTATACTCAAATGCAGCGGTTCCCAAACTTTTTTGGTCGCGGAGCACTTTTCAGTAGAGAAATTGGTGGTGCCGTTTTGTAATACCAAAAAACTCAAATAACCTGAATATTTGGGGTTGGTAATGAGGATATTTTAAAAATATTTAAAAAAAAAAAAATGTTACAGGGCAAGAGCTATTTTTAATTTTTTTTTTTAATTTGATTAAATTGGTAATAAGTAACTTTAAAGGAAAAAACAATAACATGTTAACTCAAAAAATATGCAATTCATAAATACATAATATGACGTTTAGTTAAATATGTCATAGGACCAGAGCTTTATTCTAGGTTCCTGTTAACTGGCATATCTGGTTGAATTTTGGTCAACTTCAACAGAATATCTAGCTCTGCATCGAGGCGGGATCTAACATATATTTTGTTTTAGTGCCAACGTAGGCCGATAATCCTGATTCACACCTGGGAGGGTTATAAATTCACAAACTGAATGTGGGTCAAAAGTTCATAAAATTTTGGGTCATATTCCACAATCTGAAAAATTAAGTGGGCTATAAGTCATATAAGTCCACAATTATTCTTATGACTTACATATATCTTCCTTTAGGTGGCGCTACAGCTCGGGGTGAACCTGGGCCTGCTTCTCACAATCATTTGTGTGTGCATGTAATATTTTTGCACGAATGGAAGGGACGTACAGTTTTTTGCCGACTCCTAATGGCAAGTTGAGAAGCTTATTGACAAATGATTGCTTTTCAGACATTCGAAAGAGGCGGCACGGTGAAAAAACTTTTAGGCATTGGACTCGAGCTGGGATTGAACCCGGGCAGCAGTGCGTAGTAGTCCAACGCACTCTCCACTACACCACGGTGCTCACGATTCGCGCGAAACCTTAGATATGTATGTACAGGCAAAGCTCGATTTGCGCACAAGGTAAAATTTAGGCCATTTGCGCAAATCGAGAATGTGCGCAATTCGAATGCTTACAAAACAAGTACAAAACATAAGAGGAACCATGTTTACACACTAAATGATACTTTAAAACGCTTTTATTTACTGTCAATTACATTTATTACACCCAATATTAAAATAATCGTTAAATTTGTGCAGCTTGAATTCTGACATAATGTTCTTTTAAACGGGTATTTCGCGTAAGTGACACGTGAATACGAAGAAATCCAAAAAAAGAGGTTAGGTTTGTATCAGCGTTCCGTTACCTGAAATAACGGAATATTAAAGGAAAATATTTGAATGGTATGAATGCTCAAAGATGTGTCGCATTTGTACTAAGGGCTCTATTTCCGCACAAAAACCGAGCGGTAGTGCAAATGTTTTAACTTGTGCGGAATTCGAGCATTTGCGCAAAACGAGCATTGCGTAAATCGAGCTTTGCCTGTACTTTGAATTGTTCACTACTTCATTTTTGAGAAGTTTATAAAGCAACAGTAAACAAGTCATCTTAAAATTATAAATAAAAACCACTGAAATTTTGTTTTCGTACGAAATTTGACAAATTTTAATAATTGTGTACCTATGCACAATTGGTTTGTATACCTATAACCCACGAAGGTGGGCCAAAAGTCCACTGTTTATTACTTATGACCAGGGCTCGAATAACTATGGATCAAAAATCGTAAAAATATGGATGAAAATATGGAGTAAAAAATTAAAATGAAAGCCAATTCTCAAGTGTGCAACGTGTTTAAATATTTAAATTACAAAGCGGTCTTACGCTTTCATTTAAGGATCCACACTTTAGCTAGCGATCCGTATTATTTCTGTATTACTAAGCAGTAACCAGATTGTTTGTTTTCGCGGCGATAGATCCGAAATGCGAGAGTAATATGTATACAAGATAACTAATTGAAAATCACTTACTAAAAGCAACATACCTCAACCAACTAAGAGTGCGCTAATTGGAAGAGGCTGTTGGTTAATGCCTTGGTCCACTCCGGGCCCGGACTGTAGCGCCACCAAGAAAGTAAGGAAGTAAAAGCATTACACATAATCTACACACCAAACTACGATTCGTTTTAGTGTGAATTCCGACTGAACAAATACTGTATCGGTTGCAATTGTCAACAGTAGAACTGTAGAACTCCATTTCTTTCATAGCAACTGCAAAACAACACAACCACTCGATTCTTTTCGACTTTCGACTGATTGCCAACAAGTATTGCCTTTTCAAAAATTTGAAGTCTACTATTTGTTTCTGTATTGATTATTTGTTAAATGAGCATTTCGAATTCGAATCAACAAAGTGCTATCAAGTTTCAGAAGCGCGAAATTAGTCTGATGAAGGTTTGATATTTTTTCTGATCTTTCCGCGGAGCACTTGGATATTCTTTGCGGAGCACCAAGTGCTCCGCGGAGCACACTTTGGGAAACTCGGCTCAAATGAATTGAAATGAAAATGAAAATGTGCCTTCTAGATGTTTCTGGAAGGTATACATAACTAAGTTATTCCGTTTATACATAGGTATGTGTATATATCTATTGTGTAAATATACTATGTAATAGTATAGTGTATGTCATGTCTTATATTGCAGTTTAAACATATGTTTGTATGTGTTTATGCATGAGTTTCTTCGAACATATTTACAATCAATTTGGCTCTGTAATACTTTAAGTATTTTTTCCGAAAGACAAATTACTACTCAACTCGTACGTACATAAATATAATATCATACAATATATGTATGCATGTATATGTATATTTAATATTTACTCGAAATACATCATAGGTACTCGGTGGAAAGGAAATAAACAATTTCACTCCCACACTATCTACTGCAAATCACAAGCAGTTGTTTCCATTTAATGCGATTCACATAAATCCCTGTTGAACGATTTTATATGTATGTACATACATACATATGTATGTATAAACCATATGAGACTTTCAAGCTCCCTCTGCGCATTTCGTGACTAAAGCAACGGGGTTGGATTGCCCGCAACTACACCGCAAGGCATAGCATTATCCCTTTATAGAAGAAAGTATAAGGAAGTAGAGACGTTGCACTTCACGTTAAGGGGGCAATCGAGTAGGATTAGTCCTTCACAGCTAAAGAAATAAATTAAATTCACGCAGTTGAGTGTGTCGGTTTTCCTATATAACACCAATTCTACTGTCAAAGCAGACGCAATAGGGTGAAACTATACTTTGATAAATTATTCCGATATTTAATTTTGGGTGCATGTAATTGCTTTTATTTGCGAAGGGCTCTAACGCTTTATTATTTTCGTTGCACGCTAGGTCTTCCGTTCAACACGGAAATTATTAATCAGACGACTCCCAAATATAAGAATTATTTTTAAAATTCTCCTTAATGGACACTCCGGGGAACGCAAGTTATGAACAACATTACATTTAACTCAAATTGCGTGGTCTGTAAGAGCTTTCGTGACCATTGTATTTTTTCCCACGAAGAAAATTTCTTCAATCATGAAAGGAATATTAATCATAGCAAAAGGAAGGGGGCTATGACCAAACAATGAAATAACGCTTTAACATAAATATTTTAACTAAAACAGTTTATGAGATATGCCGAAATGCTATATCGAATGTTATTCTCACTCTTCAGTATGACACTCTATACTCTATAGTATTATTTTTCTTAATACTCTACTCTGTCGTACTAGACGCCATACATATGTACAATACATATGTACATGTAGTAGGTGATAGAGCGATGCTTTTTATTTTTCTTTTTCTAAAAATTAGGCACCCACATGTTTAACTCGAAGTTCAGGTCAAAAACTATAGGTAGGTAGTTAGCAGGGATGTTGCGAATGCGGAATTTTTGACATATATTTAATACTTACATCCATATATCCGCGGATGCGGATGCGGATGCTGATTCAGATTTCAAGTCTTTTTTTTACTTTAGGAACATGAATGAATGAAAAGAAGGTAGTTTTTAATAGTTTTTATTTGATAATCAAATTTTTAGTACAAAAATTTAAAAATTACTCCATTATATTTAATAAACAGCAATTTCGCAACCTTTTCAGGTTCCCACCTGTTTCACAGAGGTTCATAAATTAGTCCCGCGCCACTGAATAATTGCTCACTTGGAAGTCTGGCTGGTGGAGGCGACAAACGCTCAACGATTAACGCTCCACCAGTTTTTTATTCCGATACGACAGCAATTCCTTCTTAACCCTTCTGTCAATGACTAGGTCTAGCCAGACCTTTCGCACTTTCAAAACCATTTTTTTCTAATTAATAATGTAACTATCATTACCAAATTTCCTGACTTTGTCAGCATTCATATTTTAAATGCTTTAGTGGGTGGAAAAAAAAACAAGGATTTTCTAAAAGAACCCCTAGATTCAATGGAATATGTCTGGCCAGACTTTGTTTGGAGAAACGTATTTATTTGCTATTTCATTCGGAAAAAACGTCTTTTTTTTAACTTGCATATGTCTGCCAGATAGTTAGTTTTGATAATCGTATCATAAATGTGCCCAAATATGTACACGAGTATTTATTACCTGGGGCTTTCCGCTAATTACTGATGTTTATTGCGTATATATCCGGTCACTTGAGCATTTCCTATTTGATTGTAAATCAAAGAGCTGTAAATTTGGGCGAGAAGGTGCTGATTTACCAAATACAGAGCCACCGGGAGGACTGTTGTTGCTGACAACTTATTTATAAAGTCTAAAGGGACTATTCAATGGAATAAGAAATACATTCCTAAAGAAATGCTTCCCGTAGTCACCTAGCATAATCTACTATCTTTGGATATACGGATAATGTCGCAGCAGTGTCTAATGTGCCAAAAAAATATAAGGTAGTGATTTTACTGTCATCACTTCATTATGACACAGTTGGAGAAACAAAAAAGCCACAAGCTATTCGGTTTTAAAACAAATACAAAGTTGGCATGGACGTCATGGATCAAATGTTGGGAGAGTATACATGCAAACGACAAACGAAGCGTTGGCTATTAGCTTTTTTTTTACAACATGTTGGATGTCGCAGCATTGGCATCTTTCATAATTTATAAAAACGTAAATTATGCGAGAGCGAAAAAAACCAATGCCCATTGACAATTTCTGCATTCTTTGATTGAGTAGTTAGTCATCCTCAGATCGAAGCAAGGATGGACAATGCAAAGATTATAGGACTGTTTTCCGTTCGAAATGGCTTCCAAACTTTCTTTGGAGCACCATTACAACAAAGTATTCTACAACAACATCAACGGCCCAGCTAAGTAAACGACCCAACGCAAAGGAAAAACTGATTTGTAGGCACTGTATGTGAAGAACCTGTCTATCTGCAACACAGTATTTTTTTTACATAAATGCCATAGGTGTGAAAATCAACAAAATACTTTGTAATACACTAGTCCCTCGCTCTGCGCGATTTCTTTTTGCGAGGTTTCACTTTTGCGCGAAACGCATTTGCCTACCAAAACTCGATTTGCGTGGCTTGAATAAATGCTTACATTTCAGTTTTCAGGAACGCAACACCCTAAATTACATGAAACTCATACTTCGCTTTGCTGGGTTTCGCTTTGCGCGATTTCGCATTGCGTGAGACTTTTCATTCCCCTAACCCCCGCGCAAAGCGAGGGACTAGTGTATCACTATTATATATAGAAACAACTTTTAACAACAAAACAAATAATAACATGTCCAAAATAACAAAAAAACGTAAATTATTTCATTGTATTCTAATAATTCAGTTCTCTCTTGAGTGTCGTGGGGTGCGCATCACTAAGAACCTTTATACTATAACATAAACTTAAACTAAAAACGTTTTACAAGATGAATTGTTCCGTATGTTCTCAAAAGATCGATCGTAATTGTACTACTAAGATAATCTGCATTGAGTGCAAAAATTTTTATCACTTTGCATGTGTTAACATTACCGAAGAAAATGCCGATTATGTTAAAACCAGTGCAAAGCCCCTTCGCTGTGACAATTGTGCAGTGCTAAGAAGACGTTCTCTTCATATGCCAGTGCCGGTAGTTAACAAACCGCAAAACAACAGTGTTCTGGCTTCAACTATCCCCAGTGCTCAGCAAGTCACTCCTAACTACACTCTCTTAACAGCTGAAGAGTCTACGCTTAACAGTGAGGCAGTGCACTCTTCAGATGATCTACGCTAAACTCTCGAAGTTGGAGGAAATAAATCATCAGTTCTTACTTCAACTAAATGAGTTGCGAAAAGGAAATGCGGATCTTAAATCGAAAGTAAATGTTTTGGAAAGCAAGTTTAACTGGCATGAACAACAGCTGCTCAGTAATTCAATTGAAATTGTGGGTGCGTCCAACGTCAACAACTCTAGTGCTATCAGTACGGCACAACGAATTTTCTCCAAAGCCTTGTCCATCGATTTACCCGTCAATGAAATTGAGAAATGCTTTGTGAAGAATATCCAAACAAAATCGGCCTCGGCTCCCAATAAATCGATCATCTGTTTGAAATTTGCTAATCTAACAACAAAACAAAGAATAATGTGCGCAAATGGGAATAGCAAAAACTCTCTTAACACAAACGCGATTGGCATAAATGGTTCCCGTGCAGCGCTGCCGAAGGTGATACTATAGTATCCTTTTGATACTATTTCAGAGCTGGTGATACTGTGATACCCAAAGCTTAATAATGATACTGTGAATCAAAAACAAAAATAAAATGTGCTTTTATTGCACAATCCTTATTCAATAAATAAATTGCACATCCCTAATTCCGAACTGCATAAGTACATTTTGCTCGCTCTGTTGCCTTACACTCTACGTTCGCAGGGCTTTGCTTCTTTTCAAAATGGGAAGAAGCTATGAATCAACTTAATCAAAACGACAAAGCACATGGCTTTGCATGCATCGCTGGGAGAAAGAAAGAGACAATTATTTTAAGCATCCGAAAAGGTAACAAACACAATGTTAGGAAGGATAAAGCTTTTAGTATCTTTGTCGTGTTCTATTGAAACTTCTGTTACACAGCCTATAAACGTAGATAATATCTGCGTATTTTTAGTTTGTAAAAGATGCAATTTCAAACACCGCTTCATTAAACTCATGAATTGAATTTTGTCTTCTAATCTTTTACACAATTTTTCTTAGGTAAATTTTACAACTAGGCCTACATACTCAAACCTAACTCTTTCTGAGATCTTAAAGAATTGTATGGAAATCACGGTTTCGACGGGTATTCTAATAAATGAGCATGCTTTAAAACCTTCGTACATACTTATCATAGATTCCAGCATAGATTTCAGCATACTTATCATAGATTGTTTTTTTGTAACAATTATTACGTTCATAGGAAAAAAATAATAAAACGGTATGCTTATTACGCATTTTTTGTAGAAAAGCGACCTGAAAGTCAAAAATTTAAAGATAAAATATCTACAAAGCCAAAAAAGGTATCAATTTTATTTGAACGCAGTTAAAAGAGTATTAGCACAGATAATATAGTAACATAGATATCGCACGCAGAGTAAAAAAAATGACCACATTTTTAGCGACAAAATTTACGCGCAACCTAAGGATTGTTGCGTCAATCCAATAGATTCGATTCAAACCATTTTGAGTTGTATGGTCGTGCGAGTCAACCGTCCTTCAGTGGGTTGTGACTCCGGTATACACACATTTTTTTTATATTCCATAAGGATGTCATCTCGTACAGCCTAAACTATGGAGCCGATTTCAACAAATGAGGTGTCCTTGGATTCGTCTTGATCCGGAGAGTCTCCTAGGCCATGTGACGTCACAGAAAAATTCAATATGGAGGGCGCACCAAGCAAGATGGCGGATTACCTCTTTTTCTTTTCTCTTTCTTTACTACCGCCAGGATACTGGTATCAAATGAAAGGGTTTGGCGAGTAGAATACACTACGATATGATGTCATTCTAAATTCACGACACCCCCAAGATGGCGGATTTCCGTTATCCCTAATACCTTCTTAATATGGGTATCAAATGAAAGGAATTGACAAATAGAACACGACATTGCTTACTTACATACACTTCATATTTTCTGAAACTAAAACCTTGTTAATAAAATTCTTGTTACAATAACGTATTTATATAATTACGCATTTATTGGACAAAGCGGCATTCGACCACACTTGTAGGGTAAGGCGAGGTGGTTTCGACATTTAGGAGGTTTCATCAAACTCAAATTTTTCACTTCCTATAAATATGACAGATATGATATTTTCTTATGTCTACAGTCTAAAGGTACCTCTACCTTTCCCTTTATTGAGTTCAGTTTCTGATCAGCATGTAACAAGTTAAGTCGTGTTTTCATTTTTGGTAAGTTTGCATGTCATTTTTTTCAGTAAATTCTTAGGCTATAACTTTTTTTGTTTTAAGTGTTTGAAAGTGAGAATACAAAAACTAAACGAACAGGTTAATAGTGTATTTATTAGTTGCGACCCTTTTACGTAAGTATAAAATAATAAACTTTTTTATAGCGTAAATATAATGCATGCATTGAAGGAGGTTTCGACACGTTTCGCTTAAGTCGTTTCGTTTCGTTTTT
The DNA here is from genome assembly GCA_949775065.1 of Brachyopa scutellaris. Lineage (NCBI taxonomy): Eukaryota > Metazoa > Arthropoda > Insecta > Diptera > Syrphidae > Brachyopa > Brachyopa scutellaris. The sequence continues at coordinate 33,532,622 of OX459114.1, forward strand.
TCAACGTTTCGTTTAAGTCAAATTGTCGAAACCTCCTCCTTTCACTGTTTTACTTAGTTTTTTTTTTTTTAATATTGAAATTTTATAGGTAAATCAAAATGCCTAACATTTATAAAATAAAGTATCCTGAAAAGACATTTGACAAAAAAGCCATGAAAGAAGCAGTAAAAGCATAGCATGTTGAAACCTCCTTCTTAAAAGTCGGAACCTCCTAAAAACTAGGAGGTTCTGTCACTTTTTCCTTATTTAGAAATTCATCAAAAACTCTGAGACGGTTAATTAATTAGCCCCTTAAAGTTGATTTTGTAATAGATTAAATGTTAATAAAGTAAAATTTACATATAAATAGTTTTGTTTGTAAACGGATCTAATTTTTGGCAATATCCGTTAACGTAATCAGAACCTCCTCGCCCTACCCTACTCTGAAAATCACAATTTCGTTTCATCTTGTTTCGTACTTTTTAGTTAGTTTTCCCGTAGTCGGGTTTTACTTTTCTAAACCTAATAATTAGCCCTGTGCGGGAACTGGGATGAGTGGACGAATAATACAGTTACTCGGAATACAGACACTGTGACTGTAATCCTCACGGACTACTGCATGGAACCAGAGCTAAGAGTGTCCTTTAGATTCCTGGATACCCGCAGCATCTTTTATGCAGAAGTTCCAGCATTACTTCCTGATAATGAAATGAATATCCAGATATTGTTATTAACACTGACAGTCAGGTTGTAATTACGGAGCTAGATTAATTCACTACCGAATCGGCACAAGTCAGGAGCTGCGGAATAATGCTAAGGGCATTATGCAATATGCAGAACTAGGTAAGACTATGTTGGGTGCATGGTCAGTCTGCTGTAGAAAGCAACGAGTTTGCCTATGAGTTGGCAAGGAAAGTAGAGGAACTGCCCACTTTGGAAAAAATTAACTGAAAAGTACGATACAAAATGAAATGAAACGATGATGTTGAGAGTAGAGCCCGCTCTCAATTTTTCTCGAAATCTTTTACCATTATTTTAATAGATGATTTTAAAAAAATAACTACAAAGTTAAACAATTTCTGTCTTACAAAAGCAATACATATGTATGTACCTACTAGAATCTACTAATCCTCCGAGAAACTTCTGTTTAAGAATAATTGAACAGACAATGAACGGCGTTATTACTAAGATATGATATACAAATACACTGTTCTCACTGTTTGTCAATAGATGGCTCCAGCAGTTAGTACTGGTAGATTTTGACATATCCAAAACATCATGAACCGAGCTTAGATATTATGGTAAACAAACCGTTTTGGCACATTAGTAATTTTGTGCTGGCGTCATATATTTTCGGTTGCTGGAAAATGTCTGATTTTGTGCCAAATAATCGTCATTTGCGGGAAGTGTTGATTTTCTTCTTTCATTCGAAGAAAACGGTGGTTGAAGTGCATCGAGAGTTCCAAATAGTTTACGGAGATGCTGCTCTAAGTGTGATGATGTGTCGTGATTGGTTCCGTCGCTTCAAATACGGTGATTTTGATGTTGACGACCGTCCTCGTAAATGAAGGCCAAAATCCTACGAAGACGCTGAATTGGGGGCATTGCTCGATGAGGATCCGTGCCGAACGCAAGAGCAACTTGTATCGACTTCAATTGATGCGATTGAGCTGAGTACTGCGCGAAAAACGGCCACAATACGAGCAGAGACACGGAAAAGTGATTCTACAGCATAACAACGCTTGGCCTCATGTTGCCAAACCCGTTAAAAAAACTACCTGGGAATGCTGAATTCCGCCATATTCCTCAGATATTGCGCCGTCCTATTATACCCACTTGTTCCGTGCGATGGCACATGGTCTGGCTGATTAGCAGTTCCGTTCATATGAAGATATCAAAAAATGGCTTGATTCGTGGATAGCCTTAAAAGATGAACACTTTTACCGTAACGCTCTTTCGACCTAGGCCAGGATGGAAAAAAGTTGTAGATAGCGATGGGCAATACTTTAAATAATTCACTTGTAACCATTTTTCCACATTAAAGATGCATTTTCATAAAAAAAAAACATCGAGAATTTAGTTGCGCACCTAGAAGATATCTTGGGAAATCTATCATCATCATTATATTTAAATCGCTAGCGCAAGAGCTTGTGATTCCTCCTGAGAGTTTACTCCTGCACCGATTTCAATGATTCTTACACTGATCGAAAGCTCATCACCTGAACTTTGTTCATCAATATAAACACTTTTGAAAAAGCCCATACGAGTAAAGTTATTACGAAAAAATATTATGACCTATACCTACGGGTATAGGGTTTCTACATGCGAGATTCCTCGCACCAGTACACTAGTTTTCTATTATTCGCAGTAAAGGTGTTAATGGCCTTGGAATGTATAAGATTAACAAATATCAGAGACTCAGACTGGGTTGATGAGCACAACTCTTGCTCTGTGAATCGCAAATAACTTTTGTAATTTGCTTGTTTTCCTGCGAAAACATTGTGCCTGGAAAATACAAAAAAGTTTTACTTACATAGGAGCCAGAAAAATCAAAAAAATTTAAATTTTGTCGGGAAACAAAAAATACGAAAAATATAAAGAAACTCCTCGCATTGAAAGGCAGGGCAGAGAGAAAAAATCACAATGTAAAAAAAAAAAACAAAAACAAATACACAACAAAATAAAATGAATAAAACAAAAAATAAAAACATAAGAACAAAACAAATAAGCAAAAACCAAAAGCAACTAGTTGAACCAACAAATTTTTGGAAGAACATCATGTCTTAGCTTGATTCGAACGAGTTCGATCCTACTGGGACGTAGTAGTAAGTCCCATTTGACTGAAAACGTGGCATTTTTTTTTCTATGACGTGCGATATCTATGTATACTATATTATCTGTGGTATTAGCTATGTAGAATTTTTTTTTCTAAAGTTGATGTTCTTTATAAAGTTTCTGTAGTAAGTATTAGGGGAGATATTTGCTTTAATATGGTATGGGGCAAGGTAGGCATTTTCTAAAATGTTTCGATTGGAGATAGACCCTTGCTGTAGAACGATTATTTTCTTAGACTTTACCAAAAAATAATTTTCCAAAGTCTTAATATTTACTTGGAAACACCCTGTATATATATTTTTTTAGACGAAAATGTGTGTATTATTTTATGATACCCTTCGGTTGAAAGTGATACCCAAAAATTTCAAATTCTGATACTCTTGACAGCACTGTTCCCGTGCCGTGTCAGCAGTGGTAGCAGCGGCAGTAGCGGGAGCAAAAAAGAGAGTGGTACCGGAATCTACATCAACGACTCTCATACGAAGTATACCCAGGCACTTTTAATGAAGACGAAGGAAGTAGTGAAACAAAAAGGCGGAAAATATGTATGGTTCAATAATAATCAAATTCTTATGAGAAAGGTTGAGTGGGGAAAGGTCACTTCCATAAAATCTTTTAATGATCTTGCACTCATTTAGTGCCTTACATTTTAAATTTAAAATGAAAAAAGATAATTAAAATAAAGACAATTGTGAACCAACACCAAATGGGTTAAAAAGAAAAAAGGAAAGAGAACGTTACCTCAACGTATCTCGACATAGTTAGTCAGATCAAGTCAGGAATAGCTACTCATGGAAAAGCGTTCCTAGTCTCTATCCACGAGAAGCTCGGCAATATTGATGAATTGTACGAGGGGTGCAATGAATCAATGGAACAAGACAGTGACATTGAGAATGATGATGAGCATCAAGATCAAGATAACGAATCCAGCGAATTATCGTGTGATGAAGAGCAAAGCGACGAGGTGGAATCTTATTAAGGATTTCAGACGGTCGCTTCCAAGAAGAGGAAAAAATCGGAATCACCGATACCAGAAATCCAGTGTTCACCGAAACCCTCGACATCACAAGCTGCGAGATCTTTGGCAGTTCCAATCATGCCAACAACAAACAAGCCATCCATCTCATCCGGAGAAGCCCAGTCAGCAGCAACAGCGACAGCAAGCTCAATCGAGAAGACATCGAGCATCATGCCACCAATCACCTGCTTCAAACTCAACGTGGCAGAGCTTAGCATACAAGGGGATTAAAAATCAGCTACAAGATCCACAATATCAACAGCACCAAGTTAGTTATTACGACTACATCGAAAATGGATCACCAAAAAATCAGGAGGAGGATGTACACCGAAGGAGGACAAGAAGAACCTTTTAGTTTTAAAAGGAATTCATCATAGCTACCAGGTATCCGAAATAAAATCGGAGCTATCAGCAGCAGGTATACCGGTAATTGAGGTAAGTACCTACAAAACTACCAGGACTGACCGTAAGTTTAACAACTTCGTAGTCAGGTAGAAAAAAATAACGACCTTCCTTCTATTTACAGGAAAAACCTTTTGATGAATCAACAGGAATTACCCAATGCAAAAACTGCCAGAAATTCGGACACGTGGCCAGCAATTGCGGTATGAAATACCGATGCGTCAAATGCAAAGAAGAGCATATTCCAGGAAATTGCTCAAGGAACAAAGAAGACATCAAGGATGATAATGTCTTCTGTGCAAATTGTCAGACGATCGGACATCCAGCAAACTACAAAGGATGTCCTAAGTACAAGGAAAAGTTGGCAGAAAAGGCGAAATCAGCATTAAAGAAAAAAGAACATCATCAATTTGCGCTTCAATCAGCTAGCAAATCTATTGCTAGCGGATTAAGTTTTGCAAACGTAGCAGCTTTAGGGATCATCAATCAAAAGCCACAGAAACCAGTAACTAAAGCACCATCTAAGCAACCCTCAGCACCTCAAAAGATAAACGAAGCACCACCAAGCAGAAGTAAAGCTGGACCAACCAACACTTCCTACAACATCTTCGATGACACCGAACGCCTATTTCGCACAGATCTCCTGACACTTCTTCAGAAGGCTAAGCAGGTTGTCGCAAAAAATTATGGTACCCTTGACGATAAGGCGAAGATAGTAATAATTGGTAGACTTATTTGCGAATTATGTTCACAGTAAACAGGCTAAGTATATTATCATCAATGTTAATTAAATTTACTCTTTACAGAAACGAATTGCAGTAAACCTTTTTATTAAACACAAAAAACCTGATATTCTTCTCTTACAGGAAACTAATCTTACACCAAGGAACCCATTCAAGCCAATTGGATATAACGTTTACAGAGATGACAAAACAACTGGAAAAAGAGGCACAGCTATACTTCTCAGGAAGATATTTAAGTGCGAACGCTTAACCATCTCAGGATTGAGGTGCATGGAGACAACAGCTGTCATCGTCAAAGTTTCTGAAGTCGAGACTTTGCTGGTCGTATGTATTTACAACCACTGCAATTCATCGAAGGAAAATATACAGAAGGATCTGTGCACTATCAACAACGTGGCGATTCTTCAGACTTATCGCGTAATAGGTGGTGACTTCAATGCGAGGCATCTACTTTGGCAAGATGATGTCATTACTCTACAAGGATCGGCGATAGCTGACTTGCTTCATAGTAATGGCCATCAACAGTCTTTAGTTGCAGTCTCACAGCCACTGAAGACATTCCCTAGGACTCCATCAACGCTGGACTTCTTCTTAGCGACATCGAGTTTCGTCAACAACCTGCCGGAATTCAGAAATTTCACTTGCCATGCACACAATACTGACTCTGATCATCTAGCAGTTGAATTAAGAGTCCGCCTGAATCACCAAATAATGACAGTACCGCCTGTACCTGAACTTCACGTCAACTTTAGTAAGCTAAACTGGAATAGATTTTGTTCTGAAATAGAAGCGGAGATCCCACAGCTGCCAGAAGACGAAAATCTTACCAACAACAAAATTGATGGTGTCATTACTCAATTCGAGGGAGTGGTTAATAACGTCATTGAGAGGCAAAAAACTACAAGGACCAGCAGAGACAGATACGCAAACCTTCCTCAACACATCCAAGCTATCTACGCTCACAGGCAAAGACTTCGGAAAAAACTTCAACGGATCTTCCACAGAACTTGGAATACTGTCAATGATGAATACCGATGCACACATTCTCAATTAGAATGCACAAACACAATGTCTATCTACAAACTCGAGGCGTTAGGTTTTCCCCCAATATTTATTTCGTGGGTTGGGTCTTACCTCAAGCAGAGGTCATATCAGGTTAAATTTAGAGGTTGTCTTTCAGACTCCTTCTTAGCAGGATCCGGCGTCCCTCAAGGGAGCCACCTAGGTCCACTTTTATTTATTCTTGCTATCAATGATGTTCCATCAATCATAAAACATAGCAACATTCTAATATTTGCCGACGATATGAAGATCAGTAGAGCAATTACAACCATAAATGATTGTAGACTTCTGCAATCAGATATTGATAGTTTCAGTACCTGGTGCTCTAAAAATGGTTTAGTCCTTAACCCACTCAAGTGTCAGTCCATGACTTTCTCTAGGAAACTGGTACCGACTATATTCAACTACTTGATATCGAATCACTCTCTCAGTCGGGTTTATAGTTTTAAGGACCTGGGTGTTTACTTTAGCCCTGAACTTGATTTTAAAGAGCATATAAACCACATTGTGAATAAATCAAATTCAATGTTAGGTTTCGTTAAAAGATGGTGTAAAGAATTTAAAAATCCTTATGTCACCCTCTCACTATTTAACAGTCTTGTCCGTCCTCACCTCGAATATGCTTCGCAAGTATGGACACCTTATCAGAAAAATCTCAATACTCGTATTGAAGCTGTCCAGCGACGCTTCATTCGATTCGCATTGAAGGGTCTTCCCTGGGACGATCCTTTTAACCTCCCCCCATATTTGCATCGGATAAAACTGTTGCAAATGCAGCCTTTGGCTCAAAGAAGGGTCAATAATGATATAATTTTTATGCATCAGCTGATCTCAGGTCTGATTGATGCACCTGACTTATTATCCTGTTTGGGATTAAACTTTCGTGGGGGATCGCATCACCTGCGTAGTATAGAGTTACTGCATGTTCCTCATCACAGAACAAATTACGGGATGCATGAGCCTATTAGCCGCATGAGTAAAATCTATAACTTAAATGTAAACATTCTTGACTTTAATCTTAACAAAATTACACTTAAAAATGTCTTGCGTAATGTAGTTCCTCGAACATAAACTCTAATTATGTATATTTGTTCTTATATTTGTTTATTTATTGCTAGTGGTAGTGTTGAAATGTAGCGTAGCCTAACCACTAACACCAGCACTAAATGATGAGCCTGTTGATGCATATTTTGCCCTGGCGAATTTCTGCTTATGGCTGTTGCTTGTATTAAGCACACCATGACACAGATCTGATAGTGTTTATAAAAAAATGTTTCGTCAAGCAGTGAACCATTTTAAAGAAGAATCGTTTAAAAGACGTCTGGAGGACATCAAGCCAGGTCCCGATGCCTTTAAGAAGATCAACTCGCTGGTTGGAAAGACTAAATCGATTCCAGAAACGCTAAGCAACGGGCAGGAGATTGTCTCGACTCCTGCCCAAAAAGCAGAGGCATTTGCTAATTTCTTCGAGGGAAATTTTCATGACCGGCCACCTGTCCATCTTCCAGATTTCATTGAAGAAGTTGATTCCACAGTCCATGAAGCAACGAGTGCCAGTATCCAGATGACTACATTTACGAGAGATAATCCAGCTAATAATCCAGCAAGCGACGAAGTATTCACCAACACCGAGGAAGTGAAGGACATTATCCAAAGCGGCAACTCCAAGAAATCTTCAGGAAATGATCAGATTTCGAACTTTTTGCTTAAAAAGTTACCAAATCTGACCATTTTATTACTTACAATCATTTTCAATAATTGCATTAATAACAGTTATTTCCCCACAGCTTGGAAACTAGCCAAAGTGGCTCCCGTGCCAAAGAAGACCAACAGATCGAGTGCCGACGGATACAGACCCAAAAATGTGGTTTTGTCCTCAGTTCTCGAATCTTTGATGGTAAGGAAGATAAACCTCTTTTGTTCTGAAAGGGGTGTAATTCCAAACTGTCAATATGGATTCCGAAGAAAACACTCAACAATTCATCCCCTACTGAAGCTGCACAACGATGTTACTCATGGACTGAATAAAAAGGAGACAACTGTAGCATGTTTGCTGGATATCGAGGAGGCTTTTGACAGCGTGTGGATAAAGGACTCCTCTTCAAACTATTAGAATTCGGTTTTCCGAACTACCTGGTAAGGTTCATTCACAAATTCTTAACCCATAGACTTTTTTATGTACAGATTTTCGACAAGAAATCATCATTGAAGATCCAGACTGGGACCAATCCTTTTCAATATTTACACCGCAGATCAGCCAAGAAATGGACCACGAACAAGGACATCACTTTACGCCGATGACTCAATTACCTATTCCGTCTCCCCATCCCCGGAAATAGCAGCCAGAAGAGTAGAAGATCACATCAAACGTCTTTGGGAATACTACCTCAAATGGGGATTGAAAATCAACAGCAGCAAGACAGAGCTAATATGCTTTCGTCCACCAGTAACATCAGTCAGAAATCGGAGAGGATTTGCAACCAGATATCGGAGCCTCAAAATAAAGCTTCCAGACAACACCGAATTATCACCGAGAAGCATCACTAAATACCTGGGAATCAACTTTAGTGAGAAGTTCAAATTCATTCATCACGCTGACATCATATTGAAGAGGGCCAGCTTTGCTTTTCATCTGGTACACCCGTTGCTGCGAAAACTGAATGGACTTAGCCAGCGAACCAAGTTGCTAGTGTATAAGCAGCTCATCCGACCGGTCATCACCTACGGCTGCCCCATTTGGCTCACGATTTCACCAACAACAATGAAGAAGATCCAGCTTTTTGAGAGAAAGATCCTTCGCATCTGTACAGGAAAGTGGAGACATCTGGATACACTCAAGTACATCAAAAATAGCACGCTGTACGAAACTGCTAAGATGACCCCAATTGACCATCATATGATTCAGTTGTCTTCAAGAATTTTAGAGAATCTCGCCAGTCATCCAAACCAAGAAATCAAGGATCTCCTCCAGGAAACCATCAACACCACCGACAGATACCTGAGCGTACGAGCGATCAGCGATCCCAGATTTGAAGACATCATGCATAACGAAGCTAAACCGTTCTACATAATCGCCGACAACACATATTACAGGGGATGAGTCCCTGTAATATTTTAAAAAAAAATTTAAAAAAAATCATTTATATTTTCATATAAATATTATGTTAATTATTAAGAATACGTCATGTAATAGATTAAGAAGTCAATAATATTGTTTTGAAGAATAATTATAAATTAGACATAAGATATACGTTGGGCCCATATTGTTGAGTCAACATTTTCAATTTAATTATAAATCTAGTTTTAAGTCAATTTGTATATAAAACGTTTGAATAAAAGAATTTCTTAATCTAATCCAGAGCGCTGGCTTTCCAAATCGCTGGTAACTTCACTGCACGGGCTTACATAATCTCGTGTGTGTCGTCCTGATTGTTTTTGGGTTGATTTTGTGATTCTTCTTCATTCATGTTGAAACGTGTCCGAGAATCTCGGGGTCACCAATTTGTGGCTTCTGGTTACAAGACACAATTAATTAAGAATATTTAAAAGAATATTTAAAAGAAGAATGCGCTCAATTATATCTCTACAATAAAAATGAAATGATGATCGTTGGTGACCGCATAACTTGAGAACGGCTGGACCGATTTAGCTAATTTTTTTTGTAAATGTTCGTTATAGTCCGAATGAGGTTGTAATGATTGTGATTTTAAATTTGATGGAAGAAAATAAATTGTTCAGATGATTTTTTTTTTCAATTTAAATTATCGTACATTGATGTGAACGAATTGAATTTCAAGATTCAAAGTGAAATTGTTGGCGAATTGACAGAGAGACAAAAAGACACACAGACAGACAAAGAGACAGACACACATAGAGGCAGATAGAGAGATATACAGACAGATAGATAGAGAGACAGACAGATAGACAAACAGGCAGATAGATAGATAGATAGACAGACAGGCAGATAGGCAGGCAGACAGACAGACAGACAGACAGGCAGATCTATATATATAAAAATAAGTTGATATTTTGTGCGTTTACTCATAACTTACGTACCGCTCAACCGATTGTAATGTAATTTGGTAAAGAGATAGTCTGGGAAGGACATAGACATTTAAACCGCCCGCTAGGTTGCGCTGGAGTCAAGTTATTAACAAAACCTTTTCACGCCTAAGCCGCTGAACCGATTATAATGTAATTTGGCAAGAAGATAATCTGGGACCTGAGGAACGACATAGGCGAAAAAATAGACAGGCAGATAGATAGATAGATAGATAGATAGATAGATAGATAGATAGGTAGATAGATAGATAGATAGATAGGTAGATAGATAGATTGAAGTTGAAAAATAGAACAGCAGTGATTGCTTCCTAATATGTACTTCCTTCCTATCATACCCGAATAACTAAGTGCGCGGGCAAATTTCGAATGTTTGTTATAGTCCGAATGAGGTTCTAACGGAAAGAAAAATTCGATAGGTGGCGTTGAAGTCAAGTTATTAACAAGTTCTATATTTATTGACCAAATTCGCTCATATTCAGAACATATGTTGGTTTGGTGCTAAGAGAGAAAATCACAATAGCTGGGGTGCAGATATTTACGAAAATGTAGTTTTTCCCGTTTATAATTTTACAAAAACTTCCCACAGGTTGGAAATTATCTGTCATGTGAGTAACGCGACTGTTTGCGTACACGGGCGAAGCCGGGCGGATCAGCTAGTATTACAATATAAAAATGTATTTGCTAATGAAAAAAAAGTTTTTGTCGGTTGTTATTGCTAAAATTACGTTGACTACCTTGTGCATGTTTTTCTCCCCATTATTTGAATACCTAAGCCTTCAAAAAGGTTTAAAAAACTCTGTTTTTCCATGACATAAATTGAGACCATGGGATCAGCTGTAAATTTTATAATTTTTTCATTGAAACTTTCCGATGTATAGACGGTCTACGCGCGATTGTCTTTTTTACTTTTTCTTAATTTTTTAACTGCTGTAGGTGACTTCTTCTCAAATGAGTCAAGAAATTTGATGTTACATATGTTTGTCCTTTATAACCACATTTTTGGGCTTGCATGACAAACATCTAGCACTGATTTTGAATTTTTCATCCTTAGTAAGATACCTTAGTAAGAAATATGTAACAATGATAATCATGAATATGTTAGGTAGTTACGGTGACTAAAAGTAATAAAAATTTCATAACCGGAAGTGTTTTCGATATTAATCGAACAGAAAGGACTAAAGTTTATGTGTAGTAAGCTGAAGTTTGTTTTTCATATTTTTTTTTTCATATATATGTATAGCAATATTAATCAATGTGATAACTAACGAAAGCAAATCTCAGTACACTACAGACCAAAAGTCTTCTGCCTGTCCTCTGTTTATCCTTTCGATAAATAATAATAGTTTTCTGTATGAATACATGCATTGTAATAAATCGAATATGAATACATGCTATACATAACATAATATGTAATATATATTGTAAAATGTAACATATTATGCAAACAGAAGTTATTATAAATCACTGAACTGAACTTCCAAGCTAATTTTATAATTTCATAAAAACTCATGGTTTTTGTCTAATAATTACCACTAACCTGTTCAAAAACTGGTTCTTGAAATAAAATTTCCGACAGATAGGATTTCAGGTTCTTGTCGATATGCTGATAAGGGTATTTTTTTTTTTCAAACACTATCAGATCTGTGTCATGGTGTGCTTAATACAAGCAACAGCCATAAGCAGAAATTTGCCAGGGCAAAATATGTATCAACAAGCTCATCATTTAGTGCTGGTGTTAGTGGTTAGGCTACGCTACATTTCAACACTACCACTAGCAATAAATAAACAAATATAAGAACAAATATACATAATTAGAGTTTATGTTCGAGTAACTACATTACGCAATACATTTTTTAGTGTAATCTTGTTAAGATTAAAGTCAAGAATGTTTACATTTAAGTTATAGATTTTACTCATGCGGCTAATAGGCTCATGCATCCCGTAATTTGTTCTGTGATGAGGAACATGCAGTAACTCTATACTACGCAGGTAATGCGATCCCCCACGAAAGTTTAATCCTAAACAGGATAATAAGTCTGGTGCATCAATCAGACCTGAGATCAGTTGATGCATAAAAATTATATCATTATTCACCCTTCTTTGAGCCAAAGGCTGCATTTGCAACAGTTTTATCCGATGCAAATATGGGGGGAGGTTAAAAGGATCGTCCCAGGGAAGACCTTTCAATGCGAATCGAATGAAGCGTCGCTGGACGGCTTCAATACGAGTATTGAGATTTTTCTGATAAGGTGTCCATACTTGCGAAGCATATTCGAGGTGAGGACGGACAAGACTGTTAAATAGTGAGAGGGTGACATAAGGATTTTTAAATTCTTTACACCATCTTTTAACGAAACCTAACATTGAATTTGATTTATTCACAATGTGGTTTATATGCTCTTTAAAATCAAGTTCAGGGCTAAAGTAAACACCCAGGTCCTTAAAACTATAAACCCGACTGAGAGAGTGATTCGATATCAAGTAGTTGAATACAGTCGGTACCCGTTTCCTAGAGAAAGTCATGGACTGACACTTGAGTGGGTTAAGGACTAAACCATTTTTTCAGCACCAGGTACTGAAACTATCAATATCTGATTGCAGAAGTCTACAATCATTTATGGTTGTAACTGCTTTACTGATCTTCATATCGTCGGCAAATATAAGGATGTTGCTATGTTTTATGATTGATGGAACATCATTGATAGCAAGAATAAATAAAAGTGGACCTAGGTGGCTCCCTTGAGGGACGCCGGATCCTGCTAAGATGGAGTCTGAAATACAACCTCTAAATTTAACCTGATATGACCTCTGCTTGAGGTAAGAGCCAACTCACGAAATAAATATTTAAATATTGGGGGAAAAACTAACGCCTCGAGTTTGTAGATAATAATATCATGAGAAAGCTGATCGAAAGCTTTGGAGAAGTCAGTGTACACACAGTCCACCTCATGACCACTTTCTAAGGCATTGGAACAGTTATGGGAGAATGTTAACAGGTTTGTGACAGTAGACCTGTTTCTAACGAATCCATGTTGTTCTGTACAAATAACACCCCGACAAAGAAAAGTAAGGCTTTCACGACACAACGGTCTGTAGTTCGTAATAATATTTATATCGCCTTTCTTAAAGACGGGGGTAATAAACGACTGCTTCCAGAAGCTAGGGAAATGGCCAGTTGATATGGAGATCTCAAAAAGAGACTTTAACAGCAGAGCAGGACATTACTGCATTTTTTCAGGACCATTGGAGGTACGCCGTCAGGACCTGAAGAGTAATCATCTTTCAGAAATAAAATAAATTTCGAAATAGTCTGCAAGTCTAAGGCAATGTTGGTAAAGCCAACTTGAGGAACATCTTTGAGATGCTTAAAGTAATCATCATCAATACTAAGCGGCACATCGTGAAAAGATTTACGAAAATTATCCGCGAAAGAGTTGCAAATATCAACAGGGTCATTAAAAACGCTGTTATTATAAGAAAACTCTGCTGGATATCCGTCAGACCTTTTCTTGGAATTAACCAAGCTCCAAAATTGTTTCGGGTTATTCCTAAGTGAGGTTTCCATTGTGCTTATATAGTCATTGTATAAGCTGCTTGAAAGCGGTTTGAATTCATCGAAAAATGCAATGTAAATATTGGGCACCGGAGCGCAAGTGGTTAGTGCGTCGGACTACTGTGCCAGTCTTGGGTTTGAATCCCGCCGCAAACACCTAAAAAAAAGTGCCCACCTCTTTCGAATGTCTGACAAGTATCAAAGAGTATCATTTGTCACAATTGAGCTTCTCAACTCGCCGTTCGGAGTCGACAAAAAACTGTAGGTACCTTCCATTCGTGCAAAAATATAACACGCACACACAATTGGTTGCGAGAAGCAGGCCCAGGTTCACCTCGAGCTGTAGCGCCAACTAAGTAAGTAAGTAAGTAAACATTAAAGTCCTTTGGGCTGAGACTTTTAATATAATTTTTCCATGCTCTATTACTTTTATTTCGTAGAGTTTTCAGATCTTTAGTGTACCAAGGATGGTTCGATATTGCATTTTTCGATAATTTTGTTGGTATACAACTAGTTATACAGTCATTTAGGATACTATAAAAGCATTTTACTGCATCGTCAATATTAGGTGAAACATTAATGTTTTGTAAATTGGAGCACCTTATTCTTTCAGATAGTTGCTGATAATTAGCCCGTCGAAAGTCAAAGATAAACGAGCCATCATTAGGGTCACTATTATCATATATATGACAGCTCAAGTCAAAAAATACATCCAAGGGTGGATGATGTCTATCTATGTTAGTTATGCTTGAACAAGATTCTTGAACAACAGTACTAACAGGGTCAGAGGAAAATACCAAATCGAGAGTTCGATTATTGTAGTTTTTAATACAGCTGATTTGCTGTAAGGCAAAAGACGTAATGGAATCAAGTTTAATAAGCTCCTGCTGAGCGGAATTAAACGATGCTGTGAGATAGGATCCATCTTCCGATGGAACCCCGATCGTTTGTGGCAAGTTGAAGTCGCCGAGCAATAAAATGTTATTTTCCGAGCAGGATAAGTCACGAATGTGTTCTAAGATAAGCGACAGCTCAGAATATAATGATGTATCACTATTATGAGGAATGTATGAATTAATGATAAAGACAGTTTTGTCCTCAATACAAATTTTAATACAAATAGTTTCTGTGTTCAAAGGGAAAGGAACACTGATTAAGCTGGAACTGAGGTGAGAACGAACTGCAATAAGCACCCCACCACCCAATCCCGTGCAACTATACATATAACGATCTTTTCTATAAACTAGGAACTCGGAATTGAAGAGTTCCGTGTCCAAAATATTGGCGTTTAACCAAGTCTCTGTAAAAACAAAAATGTCATGTGGAAAAGCCTGAGAGTTGGCAAAAATATCGGTAGTTTTACTTCGTAACCCTCTTACATTTTGGTAGTAGAGGGACAATCGAGAGAGTTTTTTGAATTTAAAATCTGCGATGTGCTGGTATGTATTTTAGATGCTCGATCTAGCTTTAGCGAGACTAACGCACAGCAATTGATTTTTATATATATAAGAAGAATAACATACATACACAGGTGTGTATGTACACAGAGCATTCAACACATTTCAGTGTGAATGTCAATCTTATTTATTTTACTTTAAAATTATATATGTATGTATGTATGTATATCTTTTACATAAGTTATAATATTTTCCTACTCAGTCATGTACTATGCACAAGCCAATTTCTATATTTTCTACTATTCATATATGTGTAGGTAGGTATATAGATTTATTGATATCTTCAGAATAGTAGTGCATTCTTTGGTGGGTATAGATAAGGTAATGGTCCTGGGGGAAGAAAAATCTCCATAATAGATGATGCATTCTATGGTGCGTCACGTTATACTGAAATAACTTAAGTGTTATTGGGTTCCAACTACATTCAGACTTTGCCCGCAAGGATTTTCGCCATTACTCCATACTACAGCCATTATGCAGATATTGAAGAGCTCAATTCACATCGATTGCTAGGCATTCAGCGCTTAGCTTTATCTGTGGGAATATCTTGCGGTGTACGAGTACATAAAATGCCTTAAACCCTTAAATGTACATCGAAAATAGTGGCAGTTATATTCAACATTGTGACAGCGTATAGTAGTAGTTGAAAGAAATGGATTCAATTTAAAGCTAGAGGGATATTTTATTATTATATTTTATAAAAAATCATTTATAAAGGATATCCGAATGCAACTTCCAAGTAAGGCAAAACATTAATAATTTTAATTTTAAAATATTGTTACGAATTTTTCTCTATGATTCGACCACTCAATTATAACGAAAGAAAATTAAAACGGTACTAAATGTTCTTAGCTAATTGCCTCAGAATTTTATTAATTTTTCGTTTGGTTGCGGTGATACCGATACGCGGTAATATATTTTTAACGCAGCGTTGAAGTGTTTAGTTATAAAAAATTATAGAAACATTTTTTTAAAAACACAAAAAAAATGGTAGTTTTAAGAAAAAATAACAAAAATGTTCCACTAACAAAAACATCAAAAACATTTTTCTTAGTTTTAAAATTGTAAATATAATTAAAATTAAATAGTCTGTCTAGGTTACGTCGAAAGACAAAGTATAAGCAGAGACAATTATATAGAGATGTCTCATGCCCATACAAAAAAGTGTCTTCAGAATTTTCGAAAGCAGACAAAGGTTAAGCAGACAAAACGCAAAGCAACAGCAGAGACAGCAACCGCAAACGAAATATATAATATAATATAATTGTCTCTGGTATAAGTATTAATTTTACTTTAGAGTGCCCGTGTGGTGCCAGTAAGTTAGTGTAAGATAGTTAAGATATACTTAAGCACTTTTGTCTAGCATGTATGTAATAATTGATAGTTAATAAAAACTAGTAGACCAGTGCGAAAAATCTCGCATGTATAAACCCTATAACCGTTTAAGGTTTACGAATGAAAAAAAGAGAACGTAGGTATAGGTAATGATGTTTTTTCGTAATAAAGGAGACGGGGCACTTTCGGTCCAAGAGCGTACATCAATGAAATCATCAATGCCAAAATAGAGCTGAGCTTCAGTACATTAGATCTGTAAAATTTTATGAAAATCGTATGTGTGTATTTTGAGATTTGTGCGTGTGAAGTTCGTATTGCGGATAGTTCTTCTGATCTGTTTATATGCATATAAACTCATAATATCGGAAGAACCGTACAATGCACATACATGAATTTAATATCAAATGGAAGGTGATTCTACTATCTTATGACCTGAAAATGATGAGTCTTAGATGTTCAGTTTTAAAAAAATAAATTAATCTCTTAAGACTTAAAATGTAAAGTTTTTTTTTTTTGAAAATCACTAATTTCTGAAAATTTTCCAGCGACAACATACCTTTTCTTTAACAGTTATGTAAAAGAACATTTTTCAGGCTTTAATTTGATGTATAATAATGTAAGATTCAGCCATTATTAACTAAGTATACTTACTTAGTTGGCGCTACAGCTCGATGTGAACCTGGGCCTGCTTCTCGCAACCATTTGTGTGTGCGTGTTATATTTTTTGCACGAATGGAAGGGACCTACAGTTTTTTGCCGACTCCGAACGGCGAGTTGAGAAGCTCAATCGTGACAAATGATACTCTTTGATGCTTGTCAGACATTCGAAAGAGGTGGGCACTGTGAAAAACTTTTTTTTAGGTGTTTGCGGCGGGATTCAAACCCAAGACCGCTGGCTCAGTAGTCCGACGCACTAACCACTTGCGCTACGGTGCAAGTATAACACTTTCAAAATCCTACCTGGTGCAAATCAATCACCAATGCTCAATAACCAATCCTCAATGGTGAGTTATTACCGGTTTTTTTTTACAGACACGTGAAAAAAATGTTGTTGTTTTGTTTTTAACATATAAAGATATTTATGTAAGAACTATTACAAACATAATACAGTAAAACCTCTCTAATTGGGACACTGATGGGACCGACTCTTTCCTGTCCCGATTAGGAGGTGTCCCAATTATAGAAGTTTGTATAAAAAATATAGAAAAACACAACTACTCAAGAAAAAACTGATATTTTCAATTAAAACAAGTATGGAACGCCCTATCTCGTTTACAATATCATACCTTATTGAAATAAAACGACATATATTTTATGAAAAGTTATAAAAATTTATGTAGTAGTATCTCATTACGCGAAACTCAACGCGTATGCATACGAAAAAGCTTAAATAATGTATTGTAACCACACAAAAACAACTGCAACTGCACGGTACCGATATCTAATATTCAATGAAAGTAAATCAAACATTGCTCTGTTGTTTTTTGTCTCCGATATAGTCACTGTTCTGTATAAATATAACGGTTTGAAAATTTGTAGAATGAGATGCAGCTGCGAACATTTAGTTAATGGAATTTTACTGTCCCGATTAGAGAAGTCACAATTGCTTTTTTTCGGGTCTAGTGTCCCAATTGAGAGGTTCAACTCGAATTGTCCCAATTAGAGAAGTCATATTTCCTGACGTTTTTAATAAATTGTCCCAATTCGGAGGTTTGGCTCAATTATGGAGGTTCTAGGAAAGTTAAATTGAGTGTCCCAATTAAGAGGTGTCCCGATTAAAGTGTACCGATCACAGAGGGTATATTATATGAAAACTTTTAGTGTTGGCAAATGGGTTGTCCCGATTGGGAGGTCGTCCCGATTACGGAGTGTCCCAATTAGGAGGTTTTACTGTATAGAGACAATTCAGAAAAAAAAAACAATAATATTACTTTTTTAACAAAGATGATGATGATCCTGCAGGATACTACAATGTCATTTGTCCACCGTTGGGAGCTGCTTTTCGAGACAGTTCGTACCATCCTACTTGGGGTTGGAACATATGAGCGCTAAAGACGTTGCTAAAAGGAATAAATTCATTTCGGATGGATTTTTTGGTAACATTGAAATATCTGAAAATGATGGACCAACTATAGTCATTTGTAACAGCACTTATGTTTATAACCAAACGCATTTCAAAAGCAAACGTACGGTTTAAACTATTTCTTATAACGTGCTGTAATGGTATATTCTTGAAGTATACGGTCCGTATGCTGCCACTGATTCGGATGCTTTAAAAATGAACAGGATCTTCGGAAGCGAAAGTGGGGTGCTGAGGCAGTTTTTCGAAAGGGTCTTCATTCTAAATAGAGGCTTTAGAGATTCTACTTCAACTCTAGAATCGCTTGGGTATAGAGCGCATAAGCCCGAATCTCTGCTGGAAGGACATCAGCAATTAACAACACTACAAAAAATCGCGATGTAAAATGATGTAAAAGTGGGTTATAGAAGTTGTAAATGGACATTTTAAAAAGGATTTTAAACTGTTCCATCAGGAGTTCTTCAACCTTGCTTCTCCTCAATTGACGGATGATTTTATAATAACTTCAGCTATTTCCAAAAGTTTCACTCACTGACCGATGATGCTTATAAGCTGTTGCAAATCGCTTTAAGCAGATTAAATACTCCCAATCACCTAGATGATTTTGTGATAGAAAATAACCTTATTAGAAGAAGGGCAGAGTTTTAAACCATACTAAGTTTGCGGGAGTTGTTTAAAATATCCCTAAGAAATTATCAAATAAAGAAAGTTGGTTCATACAGTGGAGAACATCTGATGCCAAATGGAAGCTACCAAATAGAAGTGTGTCCAAATATAGGTACAATTATCACAGGTCGTATAAAATCTCGACTTATGCACATATATGTATAAATTCTAGAGTATATTATACATATGTACATACATACATTTTTGTAAGCAATGAGGAAAATAGTCCTATAATAGAAGCAATTCTATCAATGTATATTATTGCAGTTGTCTGGTTGGATTGAGAGCTGTTGGATGTTGTGCTCACGTTATAAGTGTTTTGTGGTATCTTGGGTATGCTCATCATCAAACAAATTCAGAAATACCACCTGCACTTTTCTGCATAATAGATGACCAAGATGATGAAGAATATTATTATGGGCCGTAAATTTTTATTTAAATATTTAAACACGGTTTCTCATACATAAACATCCTTTTTGTTAAAAAAGTAATATAATTGTTTTTTTTACTTAATTTTCTCTATATTATGTTTGTAATAGTTGTTGTGTTAATATCTTAATGTGTTAAAAACAAAACAACAACATTTTTTTCAAGTTTCTGTAAAAAAAAAAAAAGTAAGAACTCACCATTGGGGATTGGTTACTGAGCATTGGTGATTGATTTGCACCAAGTAGGATTCTGAAAGTGTTTTTCTTAGTTAATAATGGCTAAATCTTAAATTATTATACATAAAATTAAAGCTTGAAAAATGCTCTTTCAAATAGCTATCAAAAATGAGGTATGTTGTCGCTGAAGATTTTTCAGAAATTAGTAATTTTCAAAGAAAAAAAACTTTACTTTTGAAGTCTTCAGGGATTAACTGATTATTTTAAAACTGAAAATCTTAGGCCCATTATTTTAAGGTCATAAAAAAAATAGTAGATTCACCTTTCATTTCATAATACATATATATGCGCATTACGGTTCTTATGTTATTATGATTTTATATGCATATAAACGGACAAAAATCATCAGAAGATCTATCCGCAATACGAACTTCACACACAAAAATCTCAAAATCCCCACATACGATTTTCATAAAACTTTGCAGTTTTAATGTACTGAAGATCAGCTTTATTTTGATACTAATTTCATTGATGTACGCTGTTGGCCCAATCTCCATATAATTTTGTCCCATCTCATCTCATCTCATCTTACTTATATGCACTTTTTCAAAATTCTTTATACTGATGAACAAAGTTCAGCTGATAATCTTTCGATCAGTGTTAAAATCATTGAAATCGGTGCAGAAATAAACTCTCAGGAGGAATCACAAGCTCTTGCGCTAGCGATTTAATTGTATAGATAGATGCATTAAAAATGAAAATGAATGAAATTGTGGAAAATTTATTGAAAGTCTGCAAAATTACCAATGCCGCATGCCTGTATAGCACGAAGGACAGTAGTTATAAATATATTCACAATTTTGAAAGCTGAGATACGGGAAATGAATGAATTTATTGCTAAGATTACATAGTCTAGTATAGTTAATAGGTTTAAATCTATCTTCTACTGAACTTGTGATAAAATTCAATGCCCATTAGTAATAAATAGAAATCCGTAATGCACTTAATTTATAATTTTTAAAAACGTAAAAGGGAGCAAAACAGGGCAGTGGAGGAAAAATAATTTTAAATAAATAAATAATTTTTACTAGACAAACATTGGTGGGTATATTACTCATTTGTTTTTTTAAGAAATCAGTAATAGTTCGTTTAAATGAATGTATATTTGAGTCTTTTTTGATGTTCCTTGGAAGAGAGTTAAATAGTTGGAATCCTTTATAAAATAAACAGTTCTGGGCTGCACTTATTCCAGCGACTTTTTGTGCACCGAACGATGTTCTTTGGAAGTACGAATTGTATCTGCGAGTGTTGATCAAGAAGTGCTTGAAATCGGATGTATAACGTTCATTAATTAATTTATTTATTTTTATCTATTTTAACATCAATATGACATTTTAAGACCACTCATCTTTTAGATTAATACTACTGCATAAAATTATTTAATATTAGGCCTATATTTACTCTAGTCGCTAAGTCCTAAGTTAATACTGATATTAAAAATATTATATGTATGAATTTTGTATATATCTGTGGTAGTATGACAGAGTAGGTTATGTCAAAAATGTTTAATTATGATAGATTATAACTTTTTTAGGCCAAATTATAAAATAAAAAGTATGTTTAACATTTTTTACTATATTTCATGGAAATGCTAACGGAAGAAAGTGAAAATAAATGCATTTTTAAACTTAAGTTGTTATGTAAAAATCGAATTGCAAATTATGAATGTCTTAAGTCACATAAGTTTTTCTGTCACATCTATAATATTTAATTATAGTGCCTTAAGTGGACTTAAGATTTTGTGTCAAACTTCAAATTTTAGAATTAATAGACATAAGGCAATACTTTTTCATTTCAATTTATTCGTTATATATTATATTAGTAACAAAAATACATCAAAAGGAACAAAAACCGTACAAAATTCATTGAGAGTTGGAAATTAAACATTCTTTTCTTTCATATTTAGTTTCTTCAACCACAATGAGCTCGGAAGCAAATATGTGTCTCATGTCATAAGAACCAAGTTCCAGTATTTTTTAAGAATAAGCTGTTGATTTTTATAAGCTATTTTTTCGCTACATTTCTTGCGATTGTTATCTAAATTGCGTAAAGTTCGCCTTGTACAATTTTTTAAGTTCTAGGTACGAGTATGTAGCTTTGTCAGAGTTTCTTTTTTATTTGCGCATCTTCTTTTATTGCTTTGCGTTGGGGGTGCTTTCGTTATTTTGGTCTACACAGATTCACAATTTCCCAAAAATAGATGTTGTAATCGTATGAGATTTCATTCCAATGAGAGACTAGATCCTTTTCTTCTCAATCGATTACAACAACAAAGAAAAATTGGCACTGGAAAAATCGTTTAGTGTAAATCGGGGCTTAAGTTAATTAAACTTAAACCAGAAAGATATGGCCAAGTTACAACAGGTCTAAAACAAACGAACTGCTACAAAGAACACGCATAGACATCGGTAGAGTAGTGGCAGTCAGTACAATAGGGGACCATGCAGCCAAACTAGCGATCCCTCATAACAGTTTCTACCGTAGCTGCAAAGATGAATATGAAAAAGAGTCACTTATTCACTTTCTGTGCAAATGTCCAGTTCTAACAAGAGCCAGTCAACGCATATTAGGCAAGCTATTCTTCGACGACCTTAAAGAGATATCTGGGAAAAGAATTGGGGAGCTGATCCTCTTCTAAAACTCCACAGGGTGGATATAAAAATCTCAACATTTCATCCAAATACACGGGTCACCTGAGGTTGTGGTATCAAAACGGCGCTTCACGCGCTTCTACCTACCTACCTACCTAATTAAACCTAATTGAACTTTCCTATTTAATGTTGTTGCAGGGCACCATAGCACAAGTGGTTAGTGCGTCGGACTACTGAGCCAGCGGTATTGGGTGCGAATCCCGCCGCAAACACCTAAAAAGTTTGTCACAGTGCCCACCTCTTCCGAATGCCTGACAAGCATTCAAGAGTATCATTTGTCATGTAAAGCTTCCCAACTCGCCGTTCGGAGACGGCAGAAAACTGTAGGTCCCTTCCATTCGTGCAAAAATATAACGCGCACACACAAATGGTTGCGGGCAGCTAGGCTTGGTTCTACCTAGGACTGCGGAAGCCAAATATATTTAATGTTGAACTTGATAATTTTTTTTTAACGTTTGATCATTTATAATTTATTTCAGTTGATTTCTTACAATGGAAGATATGATAATCTTATATAGTTCGTAAGACTTTACAATTTAAGCAAACTGGATAATATAGTATAGCATAGTGGTGACAAGTTCATAATTCGAAAATACAGATATACAAAAAGAAAAAGAATACAATAATAAAAATACATATGTATTTATATAGTACGTTTAATATTTAAATTTAAAAGACGGATAGCTAAAAGGAGAGCTCTATTCCAAAATGGTCATATGCAAGAGTAAGGCTAATTTAAATTTGTTCGCGTTTCCGATTCTTTTGAGATTGGGTGGCAGAGAATTCCACAGTCGAGTAACCTGAACCAAGAATTGTCTTTCGGATGCTAGGCAGGAGTATCTGGGTTGGATTAGCGATGATGTTCTTCCCGATTGAGAGAATTGTAGTTTATTGTACAAATAGTCAGGTTGGCGGGTTTCTACGATGATGTCGTTTAAAAGACACAGCGATCTGTAATTAACGAGGTTGTCGAAAAAACATCCGTATATTTGTTTTAAAACCTGGAAACATAGCTGCGCCTGCTCAGTTTGAAAATGTAACCAGCTATATTGTTGTACGCTGTGGAGTGTCTTACACCCACTTATTACCTCTCTCTTTCTATACACATGTACATCAGTGCTGTCATTTTCCAATTTTCAAGAGTATCAGAATTTGAAATTTTTGGGTATCATTTTCAACCTTTGCTATTCTCATAGTGTCCATGGAAGATTTTCACCTACCCTCGAAAAAAAAAAAAAAAAAAAAAAAAAATTTCAACCGAAAGGTATCATATATACATGGTGGTTCTAAGGTAAATGGCAAGACTTTGGGAAATTATTTTTTAGGTATAATCTAAGAAAAAAATCGTTCAACAGCAAGGGTCTATCTCCAATGCGGACATCATTTATTTTATCATTACATTTCAGAAAATACCTACCTTGACCCATGCCAACACAAATATCTTCGCTGATACTTACTACAGAAACATTATTTAGGGCTTCAATTAAGAAAAATAATACTCTTTTTAAATTTGATTAGATCAAATTGATACCTTTTTCGGCTCTGCAGATATTTTATTTTTAAGTCGGGTTGATTTATCCTGCCAAGCCAAATTTTTGACTTTCAGGTCGCTTTTCTACAAAAAAAATACGCAATAAACATACCGTTTTATTATTTTTTTCTTATGAATGTAACAATTGTAAAAAAAAACATCTGTGACAAGTAGGTATATTGAAAACGAAAACCCCATATATTTTTCGATGCTTGGGAAAATATGCAGCGGGCAAAAAAGGAAAATATTTTTTTTTACCTACTTTTCTAACCACAGTTGGCAACTAGTGCGATTTTCCAACTAATTTATATTTTTGCAATATTTTTTTAATAATGTATGGCTTAACGAAGGTTTTAAAGCATGCTCATTCATTACACTTCCCGTCAAAACCGTAATTTCCATACCATTTTCCGTTAAAATTCCAGAAAGAGTTAGGTTTGAGTATGTAGGCCTAGTGGTAAAATTTGCCTAAGAAAAATTTCGCAAAAGATTAGAAAACAAAATTCAACTAACCAGTTTAATTTTTGAAGCCGAGGTTACGCAACAGTTGTTTAGAAACGGTGTTTGAAATGGCATCTTCTGAAAACCAAGAATACGCAGATATTACATTATCTACGTTTATGGGCTGTGTAATGGAAGTTCCAATAGAGCACGGCAAAGATACCGTAAGCTTTATCCTTCCTAACCTTGTTTTCTTCTCTTTTTCGATGCTTCACATAATTGTCTCTTTCTTTCTCCCAACGATGCAAGCAAAGCCGTGTGCTTTGTCGTTTTGATTAAGTTGATTCATAGCTTCTTCCGATTTTGGTAAAGAAGCAAAGCGCTGCGAACGTAGAGTGTAAGAAGCCAATATACCAAAGCAATAAAGATTCCGGATCAGGGATGTGCAATTTATTTATTGAAGTAGGATTTTGCAAAAAAGCACATTTTATTTTTGTTTTTGATTTAAAGTATCATTATTAAGCTTTGAGTATCACAGTATCACCAGCTCTGAAATAGTATCAAAAATGATAGTATCACCTTCGGAAGCGCTGATGTACATAGGATTAAGTAATAATGTAATGACCAGTTAGTCAATAAAATGAATTCATCCAAAGAGGTCCGTCTTTCATTTAGTCGTGCGAAAACTACCTGGCGGCAGCGGTGGTTTAGATTAATTATTCGGTCGTTCGCTTAGTCAAAAAAAAAAAAAAATTAATAAAAATGGCAAATGAAGACGCGCCGAGAAATGAAGACGCGCAACGGTCATTTTCGAGCAATAACTTCACGGTTCAAGCGCCAGAATATTTCTCGTTTAATCCAACAGATTGGACGCGATGGAAACGTCGATTTGAGAGATTTAGAATAGCTTCGGGGTTAAATAAAAGAAACGAGGAAGAACAGGTGAACACATTAGTATACCTCATGGGTGATCAAGCAGACGATACTTCCGTTTAATCTTTCTGCCTCTGATCAAAAGAAATTTACCCGTGTTAAGAGCATTCGAGCATTTCTTTATTATAAAACATAACGTGATTTACGAACGGGCAAAGTTCAATTCTCGTTGCCAGTTAGAAAGAGAAACGATCGAAGACTTCATAAGGGCCCTCTATTTGCTTTCAGAGAATTGCAACTATGCCACTCTGCGCGGTGAAATGCTAAGAGATCGATTAGTGCGAGACAGACGATTATCTGAAAAGCTGCAACTGGAAGCTGAGCTAACGCTAGAAAAGGCTATACAGACGGTCAGGCAACACGATGCAGTAAGAAGACAACAACCTGTCGACAGCAAACACCAGCGCAAACGGCTCTCTTCGTGCTAACAGTTTTCGCATGTCTAAACAGAAGACATTCGTACCTACACAGAATCACATCCGAAATACACGAGGAGCAACAAGGACAAAAGATATTCAATATCAGTGGTGTGGTTCACACAGGCAACATGGAAAGCAAAAGTGTCCCGCAAGAGGGAAACAATGCCATACATGCAAGAAATGGAACCATTTCAGCAGTGTATGTAATAAAACAGCAAACGGCAGCAACAAGATATTTCATGTGGGGGAAAAAGACGAACAATTGTTTATTGGTACGGTGACAGAAGAAAAAAATGCAAACGTTGAAAGGTGGACAGCAGAGGTTACGGTTAACGGAGAAAAAATTAAGTTTATGTTGGATACGGGTGCACCAGTTGACGTTTTACCACTTCAGGAGTTTAAATCGAAATTTCCCTACGCAAAAATAAACAAATCGAAAAAAAAACTGTGTGGTCCATCTGGAGAATGGCTTGCAGTCACGGGAATAATGCATTGTGTTCTTAAATATGGACAACGGGACTGTAAATCAGATATCTACATTGTGAACAATTTAAAATCACCACTTTTGAGTTTAAAATCTTGCCAAAATTTACAAATTATACAACGCATTAACGCTCTCAGTACGATTCCTAATGATAATCGAAAGTCAAGTGTTGTAATAGAAGAGGAATATCCAAAGTTATTCGACAAACTTGGTTGCCGAGTATGAAATTAAATTACAATCGTCTGCAAAACCATATGCAATCACTACCGCAAGACGCGTACCTATACCTTTGAAGGCAAAACTCAAAGAAAAACTCGATGAAATGCTGCAGTTAGGAGTAATAAGGCGAGTTGATGAGCCGACGGATTGGTGTGCGCCTATGGTGATAGTTGCGAAGCCCGACGGCGACATTCGTCCTTGTGTTGATTTGGCAAAACTAAACATGGCGATTCAGCGGGGTGTCCGTCCGATGCCGATGGCTGATCATTCATTGGCTCAGTTAGAAGGAGCGAAATATTACACGAAACTAGACGCAAAATATGGATTCTGGCAGATAAAGTTATCACCCAAATCACAGCCACTTACAACTTTCCTCACACCGCTTGGGAGGTTTTGTTTTCGAAGGCTGCCATTTGGCATTTGTACAGCTCCGGAAGTGTATCAAAAACGAATGCAGCTAATCCTTGAAGGGCTTGATGGAGTAATCTGCCAAATGGACGACATTTTGATAACAGGAAAGGACATTCAGGAGCATGACCGAAACTTGCGTGCTGTACTAGAGAGGCTAGAAAAAAGTGGAGTCACTTTGAATAGGTCGAAGTGTCAGATAGGCGTGACATCTATTACGTTCCTTGGGCATAAAATTGACGAAGAGGGTATACATCCTTGTCCATCTAAGATCCAGGCAATTGATAAGTTTCCACGTCCACAAACTGTTAGAGAACTTCGACAATTTCTAGGACTGGTCAATTACCTGGGTAAGTTCGTTCCACATTTGTCTTCAGTTAGCCATCCACTAAATGAGCTTTTAAAATCCCAATCAGATTTTATTTAGACGCCAATGCAAGAAGAGGCTTTTACTGAGTTGAAGCGTGCGCTTACATCAGCTTCAGTTTTGAAAGCATACGACTCGACACACAAGACCATTGTGTCATCTGATGCTTCATCTTTCGGACTAGGGGCACTTCTTCTGCAAACTGATTCAGATGGAATTCTAAAGCCCGTAGCATATGCTTCTCGAACCTTGTCGGAAAGTGAGAAGAAGTATGCAAAAATCGAGAAGGAGGCTTTGGGCATCAGGTGGGCATGCGAGAAATTTCGGGATTACATCACTGGCATTCACTTTACGATTGAAACGGATCACAAGCCACTGATCCCAATTTTTACGACCAAGAATCTCGACGATTTAACGATTAGAATCCAACGATTTCGAATGAAAATGAGGGCTCTCACCTTTAACATTATTTATACACCGGGTAAGGATTTAGTAGCTGCGGATGCATTGTCACGGCATCCCATTCAGGAAGGAGGACAGGACGATGAGGATGAAGAAATCGATACCTTTATTAACAGCATCATCGAGGAACTGCCGGCATCAACGCACAAATTGAACTCTATCCGGAGAGCACAGCAGGACGATCCGATAATCAAGGAAGTCATTGAATTTTGCCAGAGTGGATGGCCACATCGCTCGAAAATATCGCGAGAAGGAAGACAATATTACAACGATCGCCAATATCTTTCGACAAATGGTCAACTGCTGATGCACGGAAATCGATTAGTCATTCCACTGGTTATGCGAAATGAGATGTTAGCAACGATGCACACTGGACATTTAGGCATAGTTAAATGCAAAACTCGAATGCGTCAGTCGGTGTGGTGGCCTGAATGTTCGAGGCAGATGGAAGAATTTATTCGGCGTTGCACTACCTGCATACAATATCTGGTTCCAAGGCACGAACCACTTATTAGTTCGACATTCCCAGAGCGACCTTGGCAGTCGATAGCGATGGACCTCTGCACATGTTACGGTAAGACGTTTCTTGTGATAAGCGATTATTATTCCAGATTCCCAGAGGTAGTCCAATTGGAAAGCCAAACATCACGTTGCGTCATCAAACACTTAAAATCGATTTTCGCCAGATTTGGCATACCGGAGGTAATAAGAACGGACAATGGCCCTCAGTTCGCCACAGTTCAGACATCGGAGATGCGCCAATATGCCAAATCCTGGGGATTTAAGCATATTACATCAAGCCCTCATTTTCCTCAAAGCAACGGATTCATTGAGTCAGCGGTTAAAATAGTTAAAATGCTGTTGAAGAAAAATAAAGAAAACCCGCAGTTTGGAATATCGCGCTACACCACTTGCAAATGGGTTAAGTCCAGCCGAATTGCTAATGGGTCGTAAAATTCGTTCAAGAATACCGATTACCAGCGACCGTTTGGAACCACAACGCGTCAATATGGACGAAATTAGAAAGGTTGAAGAGCAACGAAAGCAACAACAAGCAGACAACTTTAATAGGCGACACGGGGTTCGTGACACCAGAAACTTCAAAATTGGAGACGTAGTATGGATCCGGGATATCCACCAATGGGGTCGAATTCAAGACAAAGCGGATACGCCTCGGTCCATTTATATCAAAACAAACACCGGCTTGTACAGAAGAAATGTTTTCCATCTAAACAATGCTCATAGGAACGATGTACCATATAACCCGGAAGAAGTACGTGAAGGCGAGTTACAAGTTACAAGTTCAAACACTTCAAAGGGGGAGATGCATAGTGAAGGTGGATTACAGGTTCTAAAAATAAGTCTACCTACAACAACTACAGGTCACTATACGACAAGATCAGGAAGAGCATCAAAAGTAATCAA
The DNA here is from genome assembly GCA_949775065.1 of Brachyopa scutellaris. Taxonomy (NCBI): domain Eukaryota; kingdom Metazoa; phylum Arthropoda; class Insecta; order Diptera; family Syrphidae; genus Brachyopa; species Brachyopa scutellaris. The sequence continues at coordinate 33,561,819 of OX459114.1, forward strand.
ACTAGTTCGGATGTAAAATAGTAAAATTTAACTGATTTTCTGATTTAACAATTTTATGAATTTATAACGAAGTACTCTTGTCGTTATACTTTAATTTGATTACCTGATTTAATAATTTTAAGAATTTAATAATGAAATACTATTGTCGTAAAAATTTAATTTGATTTCTGAACTAATAATTTTATGAATTTATTGATAATGAAGTACTATTGTCTTTATTCCTTAATCTCTATTATCTTAACAATGTAGATAATGAACCCTGCTTTTAAGGGGAGATGTGGAGTGTCTTATACTCACTCATTACCTCTCTCTTTCTATACACATGTACATAGGATTAAGTTATAATGTAATGACCAGTTAGTCAATAAACTGAACTCATCCAAAGAGGTCCGTCTTTCATTTAGTCGTGCGAACACTACATACGCAACATTCAGTTTTCTTCTATTGTCGTATCCTGGGTTCATAAAGATTTCGCATCCATACAGTAGGACTGGCAAAAGGAGACTTTAGCCAGCATCAGCCTAATGTTCATTGGAATGAAATGCTGAGTTGCCCAAAGAGTACGTAGTCCACCATAAACCTTACCGATAGCAGCGCTGATATGAGTCCCCCAGGAAAGAGTACTATTAAACACTACGCCAAGGTTTCTGGCGGAATCAACCCACTCTATTGGGCACTGTTCTAGCAGAACTGGAGGAAGAGTTGAAATATCAAGTGCCCTTCGGTATATAGCAAGCACTTTTGGTTTCTTTGAATTTAAGCGTAGATTATGTCTTAATGACCATGCGTATATCCTTGAAAGGTCTTGGTTTAGCAGATGAATAGTATTGTCAATTTCACTAATAGGCGCATTTATTAACAGTTGAACGTCGTCGGCATACATGTGCATTGAACAGTGTTTTAAAACCCCAGGTAATTCGTTGACTTAAAGGGAGAACAGCAAAGGGCCAAGAATGGACCCCTGTGGGACTCCGGTATCGAGACTAAGAACCCCTGAAGAGCGATCTCAAGTTGTTACGCATTGCTGCCTACCATCTAAATAGGAGTAAATTAAATTCGTAGATGGTGCAGAAAAATTAAATTCATTGTTTAACTTTCTACACAAGACAGAGTGGTTGACAGTGTCAAATGCTTTAGAGAAGTCGAGTAGCGCAAGAAATGTGGTGTGGTTTTTGTCTAAAGCGGTTCGTATCTCATCAGCTACAAGTAAGGCCGCCTTGCAGCTTCTCTTCGGTCGAAAACCGGATTGAGATGTTCACGTATCTGTGTCAGAGCTACTTTTTCGATTGGTCGATACTCCTTGGCATGACAGTTTCTATTTTTTGGAATAGGAATAATCTTAGCCTTTTTCCACTCATAAGGAAAAGTTGAAGTTGTTATTATAGAGTTAAATAAATAAGTAATATATGGAAGTAGGAAAGGCAGTAGAATCTTTACAAATTTAGGACTTACTCCGTCAAGACCCACAGCATTTGATTTGATTGAAAGGATAGCTTGTACCACATCTTCTTCCCGTGCTCTCGTAAAGTAAAAAGAATTTTCGGTTTTGTCATACGGTTGTAGCGCAATATCAGAAATGCAGCTTGAATCTACACTTGAAAAACTAACAAACTTCAGCATGTCGCAATCGATATCACTTTCGTCTGCGGGTTTTGGTTTTTCGAAACCCAGTTGGCGAAGCTGTTTCCACATAGACTTTCCCGGTGTAAGGGAATCGAACTTGTAACTGTATTAGCTGGCTTTCGCTGACCTTACTTTAGAGATAACAACGTTACGAAGTGCGCGATATTTATAAAGGAAATCATCTATGCGATATTTCCGCCAACGCTTATAGGCAGCATCCCTTTGTCTCATTAGAAGCGCGCTGTTGGGGGTCAACCACTGGGGCGTGGAGGTGTTTCCTTTCCTGGTTTTTAAGGGAACGTGCTTTTCAAACAAAAATTAGATCTGCTGCTGTAAGAAGAAACTTTGTTCATCCACAGAAGCCATATAATACATGCTTTCCCAGTTAGCTTGACTGACATCGTACAATAAAGCATCGTGATTGATATGACAAAAACCTCTGAACTGGAACTCTAACTCCCTGTAATTGTTGCCAATGTCAAGCGCTAAGTAAATGAGATCATGTTTGGAAAAACCAGAAGCAGAAAGCTGGCTGTAAAGTAGAACTCTTTCAGGATCGCTTATGAAAACGACATCGAGAAGAGAACTAGAGTTTTTTGAAAAATGAGTGGGGAAACTGTGAAAAACTAACCATTTATGCAATTGGTATTATTTTCGTGCCTTGTAGATGGTGTCGAAGTTTAGGTTTGTTTTTTTAATGCCAAAGACAACACTTTTCTTGCATGGTTCATTTTATTTTATTTTTCGAAAATATGAACAAATTATGTGAAAGTATACAAATTAATTTTATATATAATATATATAAAATATATATATTTTATATTACTGACTGGCAGAGCATCTACTTTATGCCTTCTGTTGAGGAACAAGTGAATTTTCTTACTGAATCAATAAATAATCTTTTTGAGACGCATGTTCCTCTAAAACAAATAGTAATCCGTAATCGAGAATGCGAATGGCTTAATAACAGAATCCACTCTCTCATATTAAATAGAAATACTGCGTATAAGAGGTGGAAAAGATTCAGATTGCCCGTCCTTCGCGCAGAATTTAAAAGATTGCGGAACTTAGTAACTGCGGAAATCAGAAAATCCAAGGAGAAGTTTTTTGCTACCAAGTTTAAGCCTAATATGTCAACTAAAAAAACTTGGAGCAATATAAAGAGCATAGGTATCAGCAAACAAAAATGCTCTGCTCCTGTTGAATCTGATTTAGATGAATTAAACGAACTGTTCGCCAGTGCTTCTATTACGTCTGAAACAGTCCCCGATATTAGTGAAGAATTATTTTCTAGTCGGATGCAAATAGAATATAATAATAGTTTTCGATTCAATAGAGTAATTGAGCTGGATGTTTTGAAAGCTGTTCATGGAATTAAATCGGATGCGATTGGTCTAGACCTCATGCATCCTAGGTTTCTGAGAATTATTATTCAACAAATATTGCCTTATATCACATATATATACAATAGCATTCTCACTTCCTCCATATATCCCCTAGACTGGAAAAGATCGAAAATTGTCCCATTGCTGAAAACATCAACTAGTCGCACAAAAGAGTATCGGCCTATTTCTATTTTGCCATTTCTTTCAAAAGTCTTCGAAAAACTAGTTAGCTGGCAGATTTGGAATCACCTTAATGACGACAACTTGCTTACGAATGTTCAATCAGGTTTTAGAGCACGCCATAGTTGTACGACAGCAATATTAAATCTAGTTGATGACTTGCGTATAGAAATGGATAAAGATCAGGTATCATCTCTGGTGCTACTAGATTTTTCAAAGGCTTTCGACACTGTTCCGCACAATTTGCTATTACTTAAGCTCAGAAATAACTTTCACTTTGAAGCTACGGCTTTAAAGTTAGTCTATAGTTACCTTTGTGGTAGAACTCAAGCTGTTTCTGCAGGCGGATTTAACTCGAAGTTTATAGCAACTAATGCAGGTGTCCCACAGGGATCTATTCTGGGACCTTTGTTTTTTACTCTGTTCAACAATGATCTGCCCCAAGTACTAAAACATTGTAAAATTCAAATGTACGCAGATGACGTGCAAATTCACCTAAGCTATCCCTTGGGATTAGTTGAAGATGCAACAGCACGAATTAATGAAGATCTATGGCTTGTTGCTCAGTGGTCAGAAAAAAACAAACTAAGGTTGAATTCCAAAAAAAGTCAAGCTATAGTTATTTCTCGTAAGGCTATTGACACATCATATTTTCCTAAAATTGAGATAAATGGCGCAGAAATAATATACTGCCGATCCGTAAAAAATCTTGGAGTAATTTTTAACCAAACGCTTAGTTGGAATGATCACGTTGCATACTCGGTAGGAAAAGTTTATGGCGGACTGCGTTCTCTCTATCTGCTAGGGAAGTGCCTTCCAGTTCAGACTAAAATGATGTTGATAAAATCACTTTTGTTACCGATTCTCTTCTATGCGCATCCTGTTTTTTGTGACCTAGATAGTTTAAGCCAGCGTAAATTTGAGGTTGCATTCAACAATACTGTGCGGTTTGTTTACAATCTACGACGATTTGATCATGTCTCCGAATATACGCACAATGTCTTCAACATGTCTTTGAAGAATTATTTAAAATTTAAGATTCTAATGTTTTTATTCGACCTTAAGTTAAACCAAAGTCCTCAGTACCTTTTCCAAAGGTTGCAGTTTGCTAATTCGGGCAGAAGTATGGCTCTGATTTTACCAAGATTTAGATACAACATAACTAAAAAGCAATTTTTTGTCTATTCCATCAGACTGTGGAACTCACTTCCCTCCAATATAAGGAAAGTGAACGGCAGGGGCGGCTTCGAGAGGGACCTAATTCAATATTTTAATAGACAGTAATTAACTTAACTTTTTTTTTTATTTTTTATTCTTTTTTTCTTCTGAAATTGTAATTGACTTCATGTACATAATACATATAAACATATAACAAATTTAATATCAGTAGGGATTTAGGGCTTAGCGATTAGACACTAGTAAATTAAAGCTTAATATTAAATATTTTTATACTGTAGTGTTACTCAAAAAGACGAATAGTCTTAAAATGCTATATTGATGTTTAAATAAATAAATAAATAAAAATAAATAAATAAATTAAGCACACAATTCTAAATAGTAGTATTAGAGCCCCCGCACACTACAGACTTGTATTGTTGTATTGTATTGTATTTGGAAGGGGGTTGTCTCCTTAGAGACAACAAGCACGTAGACCTGTAGGCCCATTGTACTTTGGTGAAGTACCACCCCATTCGCTGAATTAGCGATTTGTTGCTGAGCTACATGTCGATCTAAGTCTGCCCGTCGCTTTCGCAAAGCGAAGCAATAGGGCAAGATTGAGCTCCAGTAGATCAACGTCCCGTAGGACGTAGCTGCCTAGAGTGGCCTTTCTGATTCGAGCAAAGGCCGGACACTCGCTAATGAAGTGCTCAGCCGTCTCATCTTCTTCCAGGCACATCTCGCAGAGGCTCGAGCTTCTGATTCCAATTTTGTTCAGGTGCTCGTTTAAGGGAGTGAACCCAGTGACCAGTCCTGTGAGGATTTTGAGGTCATTTCTACGAAGGTGTAACAGAAACTTAGTTCTGTTTGCCCTGGGCGCGTCTACTAACATTTTGGCCTGTCGGCATGACCTAAGTTCGTGCCAATGGTTGTAATGCTGTAGTCGCAGCAGTTCAAGAAGCTTGTTTTTAGCATAAGCTGAACTGCAGCCAATAACAGGCTGAGGACCGATAAAAGGGGTCGCTGATCCAGCTCTAGCCAGAGCATCAGCTTTATCGTTTCCCGGGATGTCAGAATGTCCCGGGACCCAGACCAGTGTGATCTTATTACATCGCCCAAGCTGATTCAGTTTGTTGACAGCTTCCTCAACAATTTTTGAGTTTATCAACGCTGCTGAACAGGCTTTGATAGCTGCTTGGCTATCAGAGCAGATGTAGATGGACTTGGATTTCCATCTCTTGTTAAGTGCAATGTGCGCTGTAGTAGCGATAGCATACACATCTGCCTGAAAGACAGTTGTAAATCTACCCAGTGGAATAGACTGCTCAACGTGGCATTCTTCTGAGTAGACACCTGCTCCGGAGAGCTCATCCATTAAGGACCCGTCCGTATAGAAGACTATTCTTCCTGATGGGAAACCAGACCAGCCTCCGCTGTTCCATTCAGAGCGATCTGGAAGGAGACATTGGAACCTTCGCCCGAAATTGTATTTGGAGCTTGTAGTGTCCAGAGTTTCCCCCAAGGCTCCTGGTACTAAATCGAGAAGCTCCCCCACCCTGCTACCTCTACTACCTTCACTGAAGGTAACTCGCCTTCCAAGAAGCACACCTATGCGGTATACTGCTTTTCTAGCTTCGTTTTCAATGAAGATATGCAGTGGAGGCAAGGCAAGAAGGATCTCAATGGCGGCGGTGGGTGTCCCTCTCATGGCCCCGGTAATGCTAATGCATGCTAGGTGCTGAAGTTTTTCAAGGCAACGTTTGAGAGGCTTCGCTTTGTACCACCAAGCTATCGAGCCATATACGACATATGGCCTGACTATACTCGTATAAATCCAGAAGACCATTTTTGGGCTAAGCCCCCATGATCTATTGAACATTCTACGGCATTGGTGGCCTTAGTTGTTCTTGCAACCAAGTGGTCTAGGAAGGTTAGTTTTGGGTCCAACAGGATACCCAAGTATTTCACCGTACTAGAAGGTTTAAGCTGGGTGCCTAGGAACGTAGGCCATCTTATAGGAGGCAACTTCTTTTTGTTTGTGAACAGCATCATCTCGGTCTTGGAGGGATTGACCGATAGTGACTGCTCACGACACCATGCTCCAACAATGCTAAGAGCGGATTTTATCCGCTCACAGAGTGCTAGTAAATTTCTACCACTGACGATGATGCATTCATCATCAGCGAATCCAATTGTTGGATATCCTCCCTCGTTAAGTCTTCTCAGTAAGGAGTCAACTAAGTGGTTCCACAATGTGGTCGACAGGACTCCTTTTACAGCTTGCACTGTCTTGGAGTAACTACCTAATGAAGCTGTTGTCGATCTGCTCTTAAGCATCGCCAGGATCCAACCGATGAGTGTCGGGTCAATTCCTTTGCAGATTCAATCATTTCAAAGGTTGGATTATCGAAAGCTCCCTCAATATCGAGGAATACAGCGAGGCTATAGTGCTTCCGGTCGAGAGCGCGTTGCACCCTGCCTGTCAGCTCCACCAGCGCTGTCTCCGTCGACTTGCCTCTTTGATAGGCATGCTGGCTATCATGGATTGGCGCTACACTTAGCGTTCCTATCTTAAGCTGCACGTCAATCAATTTTTCAAGGCCCTTCAAAAGGAAGGAAGAAAGGCTGATAGTCCTGAAACTTTTTGGAAGATCATAGGCTGGTTTACCCGGCTTGGGGATGAAGACAGCCTTGGCCCTCCTCCAAGATAGAGGGACATAGCCTAGAGCAATACTTGCTCGGTAGATCCTAGTGAGAAACAGTAGTATTGTATCGATTCCCCTTTGAAGGAGTATTGGATAAATACCGTCTGGTCCGGGCGATTTGTAAGGTGAGAAAGATAGAATGATGGTTCTTACCTTTTCTCTCGTTACAGTGCTCACCGCTGACCTCCATTGATCACTAGTGGGCCTGCTTTTGTATGGATTATGACTCTCCTCGTTAGCATCGCTGAATCCAGGAAAGTGAGTCCCCATTAACAATTGTAGGGTTTCCTCTTTTGAGGTAGTGAAACGACCATCGGGATAGCGCAAGGTGTCAAGTTTGGCATTTGGGTCCGCAGAGAGAACTCTTTGCAGGCGCGAAATGGCACTTACATCCTTTAGCTCCCCACAGAAATTTCGCCAAGATGTGAGCTTGGCCCTTTTGACTTGTCGTTTGTATTCTCTCTGCGCGTTGGCATGAGAGTTCCAATCAACCGTGCTGCCAGTTTTCCTGATCGTGGCTAGCTTCGTGTTCCACCAACGAGTTGGTTTTGCACCGCCGACCTCTTTCTCAGGACATGATTCGTGGAATGCTGTTATAATACCGCTCTGTAGGGTATCAACCGCTATGTCAAGTGCAACGCTGTCGTGGATTCGCATTGGGGTCTGCCCCAATCGATCCTGCAGCGCTAAAGCATAGGCGTCCCAGTTCGTGCGGCGCACATTTCTGGTGGTGGCTTTGACCGGTTGGTCCGCAGCCAAATTGAAGGCCACGTATCTATGATCAGAAGCCGATTCTTCTTTGAGAACTCTCCATCGAGTAACCATGTCCACCGCATTTGCCGAGGCAACGGTAAGATCGATAACTTGCCTTCTTTGTCGAGTGACGAAGGTAGGATCGGTCCCTGGATTAAGTATCTCAAAATGGGAGGCTGCGAAGTAGTTTAAGAGAGTTATTCCTCTCACGTTTGTATCAGTACTTCCCCAAACGCAGTTATGTGCATTTGCACCCATACCGATTATCAACCGTTTGTTAGCTTGCCGAGCGTATTCAACAAGCCTCATCATCTCTGCCGCGGGGGGTGGCGAGATGGAGTCGTAGGGCAAGTACACCGAAGCCATAAATACTTCTGTGCTGTTGCCACCTTTTTTATAGCTAATCTTGATCGCAGTACAGTCTTGGGAACTGTATTCAGGCAGTAGACTTGCATCATAGCCTTTAGCAACAAAGACGCACGTACGAGGTTTCAGTGTTCCTGGTTTGACGAAAGTCGCACCTGGTGCTTCAGCGATGCCCCTTACCGCCTCCTTGTATACATAAGATTCTTGTATGAGGCACACGCCTGTGTGCATTTTACCAAGACGCCTACACAATAGATGTGAAGCCGCCTTGGAGTGCTGCAAGTTAATCTGAATGACCTCTAGAGATGTGTTAGCCATGGCGTTAAACATCATTAGAGGTCCCAGCTTTTTTCCTAGCGCTTTTTTCAAGCTTACAAGTAAGCCTGTTGGCCAAGAAGTACGGCTGGAGGTTACGCCTCTCAAGAGCCTCCACTGAGTCTTCATCTATACCAATGGTGTAGAGCTTACCATCTTTGTTTGCACGAGAATGGTAAACTTTCCACCTTTCGGTAAGCAGACCCGGGTTTTGGCCCTTAAGGAGCGCGACAAAGGTTCCTTGATCCAGACTTGCATCCGGGACGAAGACCTTCATCTTAATGTAGCCCCTAATCTCAGATGGGTGCAAGACATTGAGGTCCTGCTCATCTAATTTCGGGAAGATGCGAGCAAATTCAGCTTTGATCCATTGATTTGTGGCTTCATCAGCGCAGCAGAGGATAAATCCTCCACCACTTTTGACGATGCGCTCAAATATAGGACATCCGCCTTCCTTTACCCGACTTAAGATTGCGTCATTCAAGGCCTTGTCAAGACTGCTGATGTGTTCTGCAGTGAATTTTCGCATGTGGTCGTTCGCAAAAACCACTGACAACCGCAGTCCTAGCAATGCCGAGTCGACGAATCGTTTTTTCGGGGGGTGAGTTCTTTCGCCAGTTTGACTGGTTCCGGTTCTCTTGCCACCTTTTACTTCATGAGATGTAGTCTTTGATGGCTTACCACCACTTCCCGCAGCAACTTCCTTCTCAGCCGAGACTGATCCAGTAGAAGCCGAAGGTTCTTTAGGAGCTGCAAGACTTGAGCTCGTAGGGACCGAGTCCGCCAACTTGGTAGCCTCTGTGCCGAGCGTTAGCTCCGCTTCTTTGGCCTCCTTGTTAGCAAGACGGTCGCTCGCTTCTTTTTGCGCCATGCCCCCTTCTTCCGTTTTCTCTTCTCTTTTGCCCGTTTGACCTCAAAGTTGCCTTCTGCACAATGTGCATCGGACTCGAAAGCCTCTGAGTCTGAAGAAGAGGAAGGTGGTAGTACCCGAGCTTCGTTAAGCGACAACTTCCTGAATTGCCTCCTAACGCCGCTTTGACCTATGGTGGGTGTCTGGATGGATGAGTCACTCTACGTGCTAGACAGGGTAGCCCGTGGTCGCTTCAGCATGTGACCATCACTTCCATTTCCACTACTTGGCGTGGCGGCAGTTACAAGTCCAGTCGCCGGGTCTGATGAGCTCAATACTGCCGATTTGGTAGCCGAACCCTTCATGTTCGATGACAGAACCTGTGTTTTTTTGCTGTCCCCACTAGAATAGGCCAAGGAACATCTCAGTGATGAGCGTCCAGCCTCTAGTGGTTCGAGCTTCGATTCAAAACTCACAGCAGCGACTACCGCTGCCTTATTGAGCTCCACTGGCGACCTGGCATTATCCAATGCCAAGCCAACACCGGTAGCCGTGGTAACTACCGACTTTCGGGCTTTTTTATTCGCCCTCTTCTCCGTCGTTCCTCTTTTCCCATGATCCCCCGGTGGAGCTTTCAGTTTGGAAGAGCTCAAGGATACGTTGACCGTACCCGAACCCTTCCTTTCAGGAGTCCCCACCTTTTGGACTTCGCTTTCCCCACTAGACCAAGCCGAGGGAGTTCCCAGTTTAACTGAGACCTCAGCTACATCCAACGGTTCAAGCACCGAGTCAGGAATCATGGGGTTTTCATAAGCGACTACCGCTTATTTAACAGGATCCACTGGCGACTTGACACTTTCCAATGCCAAGCCATCGCCGGTAGCCGTGGCTTCTACCGACTTTTGGGTGTATATCCCCACCCGTTTTTCCGTCTTTTGTTTTTTGCCTTTTTCCATGTTTTTTGTGATTTTTAAACTAGTTTTTCCTCTAGTGATTACCGCTTAGTTGTAGACGTCTCTTCCTACACTACAACAGCTCGGGACACTCAACTGTAGGAGAGCATCGCACTTGCCATCATAGCTTTAAGGAATCAACTTACTACATAAGCCTCTTCACCACGACAAGGTAGGCAATCATCGAAGAGGACACTACAGACTTTCTATTGGCCGATAATTTGGTCGGGCTCTTAATCAGTATGAAAATGTATGAAAGTGCGCACACTAAAACGATTCGGTCTCGGCCGAAAAATGAGTTTGATGTGCTACACGATTCGTTCAAACTAAAGTATCGGCAAGCTATCGATCGACTACTAAATCAGTATGGTGCACTTCCATGCGTGCACACTACCAATTATAAGGTCGGTCTATTTTGTCGATAGCTCACTTTGCTCCGAGTTTTAAATTAGTTTGCTCTGAGTTCTAGATATTTCTAAGTATTTAAATATGAAACGGCCCACTTTTCCATCTCTTCTTGTCGAAACGGAAAAAGATCTACGCTTTATAAAAAAAACTTGAAATGGTACTCTGATACGAATACTCTAGATTTTTCATCTTGACCCTTTTCCTATGCTGTATAATAGCAATGATTACATCTCTGGAAACTTCTTTATTAAATGCCAATATCCGACTGTTCTCTGTTTATCGACTCTCAATAGCAAATCGTTCGTGAACAGTAGGCCGACTGTTGTCTAGTGTGCGCACTCACTACCAACCTGACTATTTAATCGGCTCAGTGTGCGCACTAACCAGTTCAACCCGACTAAACTATCGGCCGATAGAAAGTCTGTAGTGTGTGGGAGGTCTTAATAAGACACACACAAAACACTTCAAAGTTAAAAACTTATTCTTTAAATACAAAACACTTCTGATTTCTTCAGCTCTCTAGAACATAATACAAAATATTCCCTCTTAAGTCAATGAAGCCAACTGATATGCAGCCAACAAAACTAACTTATGTCGACATAAGTTACGGGTATTTAAAAAAAATTTAAAGAAAATCTTATGTAGACATAAGTGTTTCTGATAAACTTAATATTTCCAATTTGTATTTTTTTAGTTTTTACAGAAGAACTTATGTCGAAATAAGAGTCAGTAAAATCCAAACAAAATTCTAGCAAAGTATCTTAAGTCAACATAAGTTTTTATAAAAAACGCAAGGGGAACCAAATAAAATTAGAATTCACATGACTAAATACGACATAAGAGCTTCTGTTGAAACATAAAATTTGAATTGGATAGACTTAAGAAAATTGCTTGACATAAGCTTCTCTGTCGAATGCATTGTATAGTCATTCAAACATAAGTGGTTAAGAATAATACGATATCTTTGCAGAGGAGAATGCTTTTAAAATGGGGGTGAGGTAGAAATGTAGATGTCAAACTGTTAATGGCTATCAATTTAAAAACTGGAAAATCGCTTATGTCGGCATAAGCCACAGAATAATACATGTACATACATGCATATGCACATGAAGTAACTTACAATTTCAGAAGAAAAAAGTTAAGTTAATCGTTGTCCCTCTCTCAAAGCCGACCCTGCTGTTCATTTTCCTTATATTGAAGAGAAGTGTGTTCCACAGTTTAATGGAATAGACAAAAAATTGTTTTTGAAATCTTGGTAAAATCAGACCCCAGCTTCTGTCCGAATAAGCCAACCGCAATCTTTGGAAAAGTTAGCGAGGACTTTGATTTAACTCAAGGTCGAATATAAACATTAGAGCCTTAACTTTTAAATAAAAGTTAAATGCAACGTGAAATTAACGCTGGCTTGAACTATCTAGGTTATAAAAAACAGGATACTTATAGTAGAAGATATCATTTTGGCTAAAAATGACTCCAAGATTATTTTACGGATCGGCAGTCTATTCTTTCTGCGCATTTGTCTAAATTTTAGGAGAATACGATATGTCGATTTAAAAAGTAGCATCAATCGTTTATTACTACCAATTTCGTGTTAAATTCGTCTATCGCCAATGCATCAACGAATTCTTGTCCCCGTTACCATTTCAGCATAATAAACTCATCTCTTCAAATAAAATGCTTCATGGGTGTAAAAAATAGCATATGTAATGTGTATTTTTATTGTCCTTTTAAAAAAATGTAAGCGTCTGTGATTTTCAATAGCAATAATAAGTGTATGTATATGTGTGAATCCAACCACTGCAAGGGGTTAAATTGAGCTGTATTTTTTCAGTTCAAAAGGACGGTCGTAGAATAACAGAAGCCACGTTCACTTATCTTAATCTGAACACGTGATGATTTGTCATGCGTAGATTTTTTGTACAAAATCGTAAAGCGTATATAATTTGACCAATGGGATCTATTATACCATGTATTTGACTTTTCTCCCTTCGTACTGGTACGATTTTATTAAGGATAGCTCACCCGTGCTCGCCTCGCTTCGCCTCGCTTCGCCCCCTGCAACATTTTACTAATTTGCAGTACTTGATCTATTTCCTCGAGAGCGTATTTAAATGATATTTTAGAAATTCAAAATGATTCTTCAAATCTGAAGTGTTAGGAAAACATATTCTTTAATTTTCTAGTATACCAGGAAATCGGAAGCTCTAATAGACTGGTACGATCACAAACTATTCTGCGGGCCTATGCTAAAGTATCCACAATAACAAACTATTTTACTAATTAACTACCTGAACCCGTGCTCGCATTCGCACTCTAAAGGCTTTCTCGTTCATACAAAATATGAAATATGTATGTATCAGTGGGAGCGAAGAAACATCAAAGTATATGTGCAAGTACAGAAAATTTTATAATAAATTTTATTGATTAATGGCATTTTATCAATGTCATTTCAATGTGTTTCAGCCCATAAGTGCAGATTTCATAGTTCTCAAAAACCAACATGCTCTAAAATGTTATAAAACATCATCTACTATAAATAATTGATAATTGCTATATTTTATTACGGAAATATTTTTTTTACAAAGTTTGAGGTTGCATTGCCTGGTGCATAAGCAAATACATTTTTACTTTCGCTGACATGGGAAAGAGTCATGTTCATGTATAATTGACCGTGTGAGAAGCAGCTGGTGTGGTGAGGTCCACGCTCGCGGTACACAATGTTTGTCCCTGCGCCTTATTTATCATCACCCTGAATCGCACGCTGATAAGAAAGTATACACATTTAAACTCGAACGGAAAAATATTAGGTATGATCGGAATTCGAGGGATAAATGCATGTTCGCCGGCCCCGCAGCCCGTCAATATTTTCGCTTCCACCAGATTTCTTTGCAGAGTTGTAACTTTTTTTATATATAAAATAATAAAATAAATTAATTCGTTTTTTTTTTATAGATATGTACATATACATGTATAAATATATATATAGATCATATATATAATAAATAATTAAAATTTAATTAAATAACTTAATATTTTTCAAAAAAAAAAAAACTAATTTATATAAATAATTGACCTGCATCTGTCAAATGGTTAAACTTTAAAAAGTGCCACTGTGATAATTGTTGTCAAGCGTTTTCCGAAATTACATTCCTTTATATTTCGGAAAGTGTCTTAAATTGCGCATAAACACCGTGTTTTCACCGGATTCATTAAAAAAATCCAATCAAAATATTGTAATACTAAGTTTCTATCGATAAATTTATTTTATCTGCGCGCTCAATACCTGTCAAAATGGCTGAACTTTCATCACACCGTGAAACAAGAAAAACCGCCAAAAACGCTAAATTGCCAAATTCACCTGCCATCGTAAACAAATATGATAAATCTCAACCATCAGACCTGCGTATCACTAAACAAACCGATGAACTTAAATCGGAAATTAAATCATACATAAAAGATACGTGCGACAGTTTATCGGAAAAAATAGACAAGATTATCATTGAATTCAACAGCCGCCTCGATGATGTCAACAGAAATGTTTCGGCACTTACGGTGCTATTGAAGTTCTTGAGCAAACCTCCAACTCTACCCCATCATATCAATTGGGAAATCAAATATCAGTGCTCGAAAACAAAATTGACGCAATGGAACGTGAAAAATTATCTGCCGACGCTGTTTTACATGGTGTAATGAAGATCTCCGTACCATGTTTGATGTCCTATGCTGTTCAATAAATTGTACACCTCCACCTATTCCTCGGGATACTTTTAGGACGAAACCAAAAGGTAGTGATGTAAATTCAGCGATTATAATCAAATTCGCATCTCCGGTGGACAAGATCGCCTTACTCAAATAACAAATAAAACATTTAAAACTACACGCAAGCCACTCTGTTTACAAAATCTTGGATTGGAATCTGACAGACCGATCCACATAAACGAAAGTCTTACACCAACCAATCTTGCTATTTATTGGAAAGCTTTCCTATTAAAACGTCACGGGCAGCTGTCTTCTGTTCTCATCCGCAGCGGAAAAGTTTATGTGCGGCGAACACCTTATGGGAGAGCTTTTTTAATTGAGTGCTTGGATTCACATGCTGCTACCACTGACCAACAATAGTTTTAAAATTAAATACAAATGCTTGTGATAATATTATTTAAGCTTGTCTTATCTTATCTTTTTTTCTTCATTTTTATTATTTATTTATTTAACGTTTCAATTAATTGTTTCAATGCTTTATGTTATTTATTTATTTATTTATTTTATTGTTGATAAATTTTATTTGTTCCAGATGCTTTTAAGATAATACTCTTCACCACGATTGATAGGGCCTGTGTTTGTCTGGAAGAGGTTTTTATGTTTGGTTGCTTTTTTAAACTTCGATGATTGAAAGCTTTGTCAGTAGCGATGACGTGAATATGAACTTGCGTATACTTATTAAAATTCTTTCCAAACAGAGTGATGGCTTACGAGTATGTAATATCAATGCACAAAGTTTATATTGTAAAATTGACGAATTTAGAGATTTGTTTGTAGGATCGGAGATGATGTGTGTGTGTCGGAGACTTGGTTTAAACAGGCAATCTATTTGCGTTCTTCGATCCTATCCTATCCTATCCTATCTTATCCTATCCTATACTATCCTATCCTATCCTATCCTATCATATCCTATCCTATCCTATCCTATCCTATCCTATCCTATCCTATCCTATCCTATCCTATCCTATCCTATCCTATCCTATCCTATCCTATCCTATCCTATCCTATCCTATCCTATCCTATCCTATCCTATCCTATCCTATCCTATCCTATCCTATCCTATCCTATCCTATCCTATCCTATCCTATCCTATCCTATCCTATCCTATCCTATCCTATCCTATCCTATCCTATCCTATCCTATCCAATCCTATCCTATCCTATCCTATCCTATCCTATCCTATCCTATCCTATCCTATCCTATCCTATCCTATCCTATCCTATCCTATCCTATCCTATCCTATCCTATCCTATCCTATCATATCCTATCCTATCCTATCCTATCCTATCCTAACCACCCAGCAGGCAGGTACGGAATGTATTACTTGGAGAATCGAATACATAATTAATTATTATAGATGAAAAATATAATGCATTCCAAAAGAATAGACGTGGTAATATCATATAATAAAAAAGCACATTGTTTACCACGTAGATTCCCACATCTGCAGGTTACAGTGTTGTCTGTCGGCGCCTTCATGTCTCCTATAAATTTCGCGTTTGGTATTTAAGAACGCATGTAAACTTATTTTGTGTTGCAACGCGTGACAGGGAGGAGTGAAAAAAGTTAGAAGTGCATTCTAAACGGATTGGCGAAGACAATTAACAAAAATAAACTTTGTGCTTTATTTTATTAATAATATTTTTTTTTTGTATTTAAATTCCTGTTTTTAATTTTATCCTGGAGTTTTTTGTAATAAAATATTTTAAAACGAAACAGTGTACTTTTCATTTAAAGCTGAATACATTCTTTAATTTATGTCAGAGAAATGCATTATGTAACTAATTATAAATGCATGAATTATATAATATATTAAAAAGAATGAATTCTATAATGCATTCTTAAAACACTTTCAGGTAATCGATTATTTTCCTAGGACATAGTCTGTGTTAATTATTTATAATGCATTCTGGAATCAATATTGTTTACAAGCGATTGATTCCCTGTTCGATTCCAATAGATTACCCTTTCCTGCTGTGAGGTTTTGATATTATAGCTTCTGAAACTGATAAACTTATTTTTATTTCGTGAGAAATAAATGTTTCGGCGACATTTTCAATTAATTACATGATATGTTACATACATGTGCAAAAAACAGTTTTGTATAGTTTATTGACAATTTCATATAGGACACATTCGTAATAAAACAAAAAATTAAATTTATTAAAAATGAATGCTAATAAAGCAGAACGTGGTCGCGCTAAAGGGTGTCTCACAAGGGCATTAACATTTTCGGAGTCCGTGGATGATTCCACCTCGCTTCCTATTTTGGAAATCCAATTTAAAAGGCTTAACCAATCGTGGGCTGATTTCATTTCGCTACAGGATAGGTTGTATGAATTTTACGAGCATGAGGATTTTGTAGATCCAGAACCAGAGTTTGGTGAGACTAAATATTTTTAGTCTCATTCTGTGTTGGTTAGGGAAATACGTTAACGGTCAAATGATCAAAATGCAAAATCAGTTGAAGACAAATTAGCCAATCAACAGTCTTTATTCCTGAAACGTTTAGAAGCATCAACTTCTTCCAAATCAGTTGATCTACCCAAACTTGTTGTACCTGTATTCTCCGGAGATTACAAGGATTGGCCGGCGTTTAAGGACTTGTTCACGGGAACAATCGACAGCAATCCTTCGATCACTGCGACGCAGAAGATTCAGTATCTGAAATCTTTTTTGAATGGTGAAGCTGCTAGCCTAATTAAACACATTCCGTGCTCTGAAGATAATTATATTGAAGCCTGGGACAAACTGGAAGCCCGCTATGATAAAAAGCAACTTTTTATCCAGTCATTTATACAAAGTTTTCTTTCGTTACCATCATGGAGTTCTTCAAATCTTCATAATCTTCGAAAGCCTACAGGTGGAGCTGACGAAGTCATACGAGGATTGAATGCCTTGGATTCAAATCCAATGGATCCTTGGCTTATTTATATCCCATTACAAAGATTAGGCAACGACACAAAACATGCTTGGGCTCAAAAAATAGGTACGCGTGATGATGGTACTATCGATCAATTTCTTGAATTCCTGCAAATTCGTTGTAGTCTTGAATCTTGCTACTCATTAAATCGTTCGTCCTCTAAACCAACTAGCAAGGTCCAAAGTAGCTTTCATTCGCACATCGTTGAAACCAAAGTAGGGTGCCCAAAGTGTAAGGAGGATCACATGCTTCCTTACTGCAAAGCATTTATCGCTCTTGGCGTTAGCGCTCGTCGTGATTTCGTCAAAGAAACGTCATTTTGTTTTAGCTGCCTTCGACCAGGTCATGCATCCACTAACTGCCGTTCTAACTTTCCATGCAGAACGTGCAATTCTCGCCATCATTCATTGGTGCATGCCGCACAAAACACAACTCTTTCAACAACCAACGTAAACTCAATTGACATTCAACCCAGCCATAATTCTCCACCTTCGTCGTCGCACAATACTAACACTACTCCTATCAATAACCTCCACTCGCTCGAATCCACTCATCGCCTCTCGACTATTCTTCCAACTGCTGTTGTTAGGACTCGAGATAAACAAGGAATTTTTCGTAATTCTTCTCGATACAGGGTCCCAAGTCTCGTTTACCACCGAACAAGCTATTCAACACTTGGGGCTATCTCGAAAACTCTCTCGGGTTCCCATTACGGGAGTCGCATCCTCTTCGGCAGGCTTAACCAATGGGTTGACAACTTTAACGTTACACTCTCGATTTAATTTAAACAATATCGGTCTTGATTGCTATGTTATTTCAAAGATAACTTCGTTACTTCCACCATTTTCACTATCCAACCCCAAACCTAATATCTTTTCATCGATAGACTTAGCTGATCCAAATTTCAATGAACCTGCTCCAATCGATATACTCATCGGGGCAGATAATGCTTTCAGCGTTATTCAAGGATCGTCAAAATCGGAATCAGGTGGTCCTGATTCAATTCCAACCATATTCGGGTGGGTGATCGCCGGTAGTTGTCAACAGCTATCACCTACCAAAACTAGTGCCGGAGTTGGGACATTTTGTACGCAGTTGGACTATTCACAAGAATTTGATCTAGAGCGATTTTGGCGTCTAGAAGAGGTTCATACTGATCCACCTTTATCGGTTGAAGAACAACTTGCTGAAGAGCATTTTTTCAAAACACACTATCGTACTTCGAATGATAGATACATGGTGCAGCTACCGTTTAAACCAAATACAAAGTTCAGTTTGAAAACTCGTTTCGTATCGCACTGAATCGTCTGCACTCCATTGAAAGGAGATTTCTATCTGACCCTGAACTTAAGCTCCAGTACTCTCGCTTCATTAACGAATATCTATCCTTAGGCCATATGGAGGAAATACCGTTCAATGAAATTAATCAACCAACCACCCAGTCCTGTTACCTACCTCATCATGCAGTTTTTAAAAGTGATAGCAATACTACAAAGGTAAGAATGGTTTTCGATGGCTCTGCCAAATCTAACATTCATTCAGAATCTTTAAATGAACCACTTTTCGTTGGCCCCACCATTCAACGCGACTTATTTTCAATATGCCTTCGATGTTGTCGTCACACATATACCATTTCGAAAAGATGTAGCGACAAATTTTGGTTTCACCGAATCACACTGACTTCCAAAGGATCGTTTGGCGTGAAACTCAACAAAATGCATTAAAGCACTACAGGCTGTTAACAGTAACTTATGGCACCTCAGCCGCTCCATTTCTAGCTGTACGCACCCTTAAGCAGCTGGCTTTAGACTCCGCTCAAACATACCCTCGAGCTTCTGCAATTATTCTCAACGATTTCTACGTCGATGACGTCATAACGGGCGCTGAGAGCATTGAGGAAATCACCACTCTACGAAATGAACTAGTTGAGCTAATCAATTCCGCCGGGTTTAACTTGCGAAAATGGACTACGAATTGCTGGCCTTTTTTGATATCTTTGCCCGAAGAACAACGAGAGCTTTCTCCGATCGAGTTCGAGGAATCCATCACAATAAAGTTGCTTGGGTTGCAGTGGTGCCCTCAAAGGATTGCTTTCTATACAAAGTAAATCTATCCAAAACTCCAATACTTCAAAACGTCGCATACTAGCGATGAGCATAAAATCACTACCAGTGAATTATTCACCGTGAACGAAAAATAACTGTTAACGTCTGTTAACGACTTGGAAATAAACAGTGAATCGCTAAATAGTGAATAGTTTCACGTCACAGTTTGGAATTCGCAAATAACAATTTCACAACAAAAGTCGCGGTCGTGAGTATTAACGTGAGGTGCGAGGCAGTGAATGATACGTAGAACAAAGCAGAACACGGTGAACGATATTGTGTATAGTATCCTACTCCTATTCTTCCTACTAATTTATAAAAGTGAAAGTTTGGATGTTTGGATGTTTGGATATTTGGATGTTTGGATGTTTGGATGTTTGGATGTTTGGATGTTTGGATGTTTGGATGTTTGTTGCTCAATAACATCTTAGCGGTTTAACAGACTTGAATGGAACTTTCGGGAATAGATAGTCTACTTCCTGGATTAGAGATTAGGCTACTTTTTATACAAAACATACAATTCCTTGATTCCATAATTCGCATTCCAATTTCCGCTTAAATTATTTGGTCATTATTTTTGGCTAAACCATTGTCATTGATCGTCAGTCTGTTGGGAGAGGGTTGTTTTTGTAGATGTTATGCTCTTCTCTTCGCCACAAATCCATCCCTATCGCTTATTATTGCATTTTCTTTCTACCCATACTCAGGGTTGCCGCGAGCAAAATTAAAAAAGCGCCCAAAAAAGGGGTCCGAAGCAAAAAAGGGGTCCCGCTTATATTTGTATGAAAAAATGCAATTTTTCGAAAAACTGTATTTTATTGCTGCACTCAAAATAAAATAAATATCGAGAAAAAAATTACAAAGACAAAAAAACATGTATGCAGAACGAGTTTTTAGGAAGGAAATTCTGATTAACAAAAATACTTTGTTGATTTCATCACTGGTTGAACAAAATGGGTGTGTTTAAAGAGCGACGTACTATGTTTTATAAGTAAAAGAGACATTAAATGAAAATAAATTGAAATAAGGGTCCCGTATTTTCAAAATGCGTCAAAATCGCAGTTTTTTTGAAAAGTGGGGTCCCGGGTCCCATCGCCGAAAAAGAGTCAAAATGTCGCAAAAGCGTCCCAAACGGCAACGCTACCCATACGCGCATTAAATGATGGGAAGCCATTGCCTTTGATCGTCATTCTGTTGAGAGAGGGTTGTTCATGTTAATAATTAATGCTTTGTGGGATTGTGGCACAAAGTAGAGAAGGGATGATGCTGCTGATATTTGCTACCGAGTTTAGTTAGTTGCATTTCTGCTTCATTAGCGTGCAGATCTAGATCGACGGAAAGGGGGAAATGCACAATTTTTTTTACTTTTTTTTTTTGTCACTTTACAGCGGTATTTGGTTACCATAAGGTTAAGTCGGTAAGTCAGTGGATACCTTAGAATAAAGTTACACCTTTTATTTCAATCCACAAATACATATATTGTAGTAGGGGTAGGTGGGCGTTGTTGAGTTTTAAAATCAGTAAATAGTTGGTGTTTTTAGACAAACCTTACCAGTTACTCCACGATTAATGCTTACATCAAAGCCTCATATCTTCATTGTTTACAAACTAACTTTTATTCTAACTTTAAATTTAAATTAATTAAATGGTTTTATCTGTGGTAATACTTCTGATTGTCCTCTCCTTGTGTCCGGCTTTTTATTCACCAGAAGACATTTAACATTTGACAGATGGTTTTTAAGCCAGTGTTGCTGTTGTGTATTTGTGTCAGGGATGCCACGCCACAGTACTCCCCCTCTAGTAACTGCATCATTGATATCGGTCTGGTATAATGACTCGACGACCAGGGGCCTGTAACAGAACGCGACAAGTACTTGTAGGACAAGTGAATTTCGACAACTTGTAAAAAATTGTGTAACACAAAACGACAAGTCCGTGAGCACTTCGACAATTGTCGCGAGGAAAGATGACAAGTGGGATATTATATAATTTCCCCCTTTCTGTAACAGAACACGACAAGTGTCAAGAAACACTTGTAGAATTGTGGTTCAATTAGGACAGGTGACTGGAATATTGTCAAAGGCTGACAAGTGCATTTTTAATGCAATATTTTTGAAAAAGCAATATGCTAATATAGAAATAAAATAATATTTTATTAAAAATGTCCTTTTCTGAGTCTGAGTTTGATAGTGACAACAGTGAACCTCGTCACCAGTTAAAAGTTCTTAAGCCAAGAATTAATTTTGATGTAAGTGAACATTTGTTTATTGAAAAATTTCACTTATCTCAATCAACTGCACATAATCTTGCTACCAGAATAAACAATAAAATACAGTCCACTACTTGAAATAGCACTTTCTTTTTATCAGCCGTGATTTTCGCCGCTTTTACTTGTAAAAGACTTGTCAAAGAATGCCGACAAGTCAAGGGAAATTAATTCTTTTGACAAGTCCAACGGTTTGAGTTCTGTTACAGAATTAATTTCAACTTGTCGGACAAGCATAGTTCGACAAGTGAATTAAGACTTGTCGACTTGTCGCGTTGTGTTACAGGCCCCAGATCGTATTGTCTTTGTTGTTATTGGCGGTTGCTTAAGTGATGAACTTTCCCCCTGAGATACCTTTGCGACAAACGCTGGCTTAAGTCTATCCACTGAGATGTTTTTCCGTTGTCCTCGAACCTCCAATTTGAAAAACTTATCGCCTTTGTTCAGAATCAAGTAAGGTCCATCGTAGGGTGCGCTCAACGGGCCTTTGACTTTGTCGCATCGCACAAACGCATAGCTGTAGTCCTGGAGATCAGGATGAACGAAAATCTTGGAGTTGTCCTTGTGTGTGACCGGGATTGGAGTCAGTGTGGACATCGATCTCTTCAACTCTTTCATGAATTCAGACTCTGTGGGAATAATTGGTTTGGGGTGGAAGAACTCACCGGGAAGCTTAAGTTTTCTCCGTAGATCATCTCAGCTGGTGTAAAATTTGATCCGCTTTTCACCGTCGCACGTAGTCCCAACAGAATGATTGGCAGGAAACTGTACCAGTTCGCGCTTGAATAACACTTTATTGCGGACGAGATGAGAAATCAGAGACACTACTATACCGCCGTAAGCCGAAAATATAACGGATTATACAGTTAAAGAAAACATTAAGCTTCCGTTTACTAGCGTAGTTACACTTCAAATAGATTTCACAACCATAGGTTAGTACGGGCATAATCAGGGTTTTCGCTATAATAATTCTGGTAGCAAAGGGCGTGAAAAATTGGGTGGTCCACAATGCACGAAGAATACCATAGGACTTTCCAACAACTATATTTATGTGATTTTCCCAAGTTAAATGCCGATTAAAGGTTACCCCAAGGTTACGAGCCGTGCCGACATACTCTATTGGAGCATTCTTCAAACTTATAGTAGGAAAGTAAGACAAGTCCAATGGTTTTCTGGATATTGGCTTAATACCTTTTTCGTTTACCAGATGCCCCAAGAAAGTGACTTAGCTTTTGCCAAACACACATTTGGAGGCGTTGATCTTTAAGTTGTTATCGTCCAACGTTTGGAAAATTCGACGTACATCTCTTTCATGCTCTTCGATGTTCGCTGAGGCCACTAGAAGGTCGTCCACATATGGGAAACAGTAATTAAACAAGTCCTTTAGGACCGAGTTGATGTGGCGTTGAAACGTTTGGGCGGCGTTCCTGAGCCCATTTGGCATGAAGAGAAACTCCAAAAGTCCAAACGGCGTTGTGATGGCGGTCTTGGGGATGTCACTTTCACGAACGGGAATCTGGTAGTAGGCAGTTCGAAGGTCGATTGTAGAAAAAATGTTCTTTCCATGCAGCATGTGGACAAATCGTGCAAAAAAGTATCGATCAGGTAGAGTATTAGCATTTAGTGCCCGGTAATCTCCGCAACATCGCTATTCTCCATTAGACTTCATCACCATGTGCAATGGGGAGGCCCAGGCGCTCTTAGATGGTCGGCATATTCCATTTTCCACCAATTTGGAAAGCTCTGAACGGGCTGCCTCAAGCTTATCGGGCGGCAGTCTTCGTGGACGAGCATAGGCGGGGGGGCCGGAAGTCACAATGTGATGAGAGACTTCTATTGCCGTGAGCTTCCTCATTGCGTCGAATTTTGTGATGTCTTTGAACTCGTCTAAAAGAGATGCGAACGTACCATTGACTTTAAATGTATGTATTTTTACTCTACCTGATTTGCACGAGTCCCCTATGCCTCCAGTTTCGTATTCCCATCTAAAAGTTTTCGTTTTCGAACATCTATATCAAATGTAAGAAAGTCTACGCCTATAATAGGAGATTGCACTTGAGCCACAATAAAATCCCAAGAGAATTTTCTGCGAAGGCCGAGGTCCAATGTGAGATGTTGTGTGCCATACGTTTTTATTTCACTTCCATTTGCAGCATATAATTTCGATGAATGTGTAGATTTGTGAATATCGCTTCGTTGTGGTGGGATAACAGAAACATCAGCGCCAGAATCAATTAAAAAGTTTTTGTTGGATTTATTATCTTTAATAAACAGACGAGCAATTTGAAAGCCACTATCGTTTGATTCGTCTGTCGTTTCAAACAATTGGCTTATTGGTTTTTTGATGATGACTGTTAAGAAAAAGTACACGGTGGTCGACAATTACGAGCAGCTTCAGCAAATCGCCTGTGAAACCAACAGTACATGGTACCGTTTCTGCTGTTGTTTCGGCGAACGGGTGTTTGTTCACGATTGCAGCTTCTACTGCGGCCACGTGGAGTAAAACGATGATTTTCATGAAGAATTCTCTGCAGTTGATGATCGATCTGCTCAATTCGATGCTCCATGGATAATTTCGATGTACATGAGGCAGATGTCATGGCCATGTTAACTTGGTGATTATCACTTACCTCGAGAATTTTATCAGCGAGAATGGCTCTACCCTTAAGATCGGCAGTGGAGGCTTGCATAATCGCTCGCACATGTGATGGCAATTGGTTGAGCCACAAATTATGCAAGAATTCGTCCGTTAAGTGTGCTCCACCTAGCAGACGCATTTCGTTTAGCAGTTGCGTTGGCTTTTTGTCTCCCAACTCGATGTCCGATAGCAAGCGTCTGATTTTCTGTTGTTCGGATGCACCAAATCTCTCCAGCAAGACTTTTTTAAAGTATTCAAACTCACCCGAGTCTGGTGGGTTGAGTACAGCATCTGTGACTTGGGTTAAAATCCTAGTTTCGATGGCGGCGACGACAGTGTTGAACTTTGAGAGGTCTGAGTTCACTCCAGCGTTGGAAAACTGTGCCTCCACCTGTGCGAACCAAATTTGTGGATTTTCTTCCCAGAATGGTAGTACCTTAACGGCAACATGGTTGACTGTTGGAATGTCTCTTGGAATGTTTGGTACTGGTGCTGGTTGTTGAGCGGCAGCAGGTTCTTCTTCATTCATTGCGAAAAATTTAGCACGTTTCTAAGTTTTCCACTGCAGGTAGCTGTAAATTTTGCGCAAGCGGAACCACAGATGTACCGCTACTAATGTGTTGTTCGATATTGAAGAAAAATTTGCTTGTGTTCGATTGACAAGCGTTCGGGGTCACCAATGTAGAATAAAAAGATCTTTTATTTTAGCAAACTAACTTTTATTCTAACTTTAAATTTAAATTAATTAAATGGTTTTATCTGTGGTGTGGAAATGCTCGATGCCGTAATACTTCTGATTGTCCTCTCCTCGTGTCCGCTGTTGCTGTTGTGTATTCGTGTCAGGGATGCCACGCCACAGTACCATTATTTGATGCCCATAAAATAAATATTTTGTACATATGTGTGTAGATGTGTTTGTTCCCAGGTATATTACATTTCCATACATTTTTTAGGTAATCGTTTCATCTATAGGGAACAACCACTAAGTTCAGATTATAATGTATTGACTTCAGAATTCTTTAGAATCTTAATTTAAATAATATCGCTTCCTACTTCTTCCTTTCTATCATACTACAATCAAACAACGGGACTGATTATAGCACGGGCAGGCAACAGCTAGTACTGAATAATGATGCCTTGCGCACACAAAAATGTATGTATAGTGTGTTATGTATATTGTTCGATGGATTGCATTAAGAATTGCCGCTGAAAAAAGGGATGAAGGTTGAACTTCGTACCGGTTCTAAGAATTTGTGTGTGCTAGTTTAGTTCTGTGCATGCGAATATGTGATTTTAAGGAAATTTACATGCATTTGTTTGTTTGGTATTTACGTATTTACAAAAAAAAAAAATACTTTTAAGATGCCGCCAATAACAAAGCGAAGAAAAACTTGTTTTTTGTGGAATTTCTTTGAATTGGCGAAAGTTTCGTAAAATGTAATATGTGCAATTTGAAAAGGCATATGGAAGTTTATTTTTTAATTATTGCGTCGAAATGTTTTTTTTGTATATGTAGTTTTATAGTAGTTTATGTAGTTTCATAGTCGCATCGTCGTGAATTCACGTTCACTGGTTATATTCACAGTGAATAAAAAATCACGTTCACACTTATACCAGTGAACATAAATTCACGACTTAGCCCAACTCTATCGCATACTGTCTGAGGCATCTCGAATCTTTGATCCCTTGGGATTTCTCGCCCCAGTTATAATCGCAATTAAAATATATTTCCAAGACTTATGGCGCGAAAAGCTGAATTGGGACGAAGAGATTACCCAAGAGCTCGCTCATCTGTGGACTTCAATTCATGATGAGCTGCAGGTGATCGAAACTATACTCATACCTCGGGTCATGTGGACTAATAAATTCAACTGGAAGCTGCATGCATTTTGTGATGCGTCATTGGATGCATACGCAGCTGTGGTTTACTGCAGAAGTATTAACAAAGATGGGACTATTTCGGTATCGATTGTGGCAGCTAAGAGTAGAGTTGCCCCAATAAAAGTGCTATCAATACCCCGACTTGAGCTCTGTGGAGCACTTCTTCTTACTCGACTTATTGATAAAATTAAGCTCTATTTACAGAATAAGAAAATCAAGGTTTTTGCATGGACAGACTCTTCAATTGTCCTGCATTGGTTATCTGCGACGCCCAAAAAATGGTCGGTATTTATTGGTAACCGAACATCGGAAATATTGTCTTCTGTGCCATACAAGTCATGGAATCACGTACGCTCTGCATTCAACCCAGCTGATGTTGCGTCGAGAGGAATTCTACCGTCTCTCTTGGCTTCTTCGGAAATTTGGTGGAATGGCCCATCATGGCTTAGTAAAGATTCCAGCGAGTGGCCCCTATCACAGTGCAGTATGCAAGATATTACTGTCGATCATTTGGAGGAGCGGAAATCAACCAAGGTTCAGGTATTCGTATCTACATTAAAAAATAAAGGGTGATTTTTTAGCTGGTTTGGTTTTGGCAACACTGGTTTTGACAGCTGACGTGTGTTTAGTACCTTGTGTCACTGTCAAACAGCTTCAGTTTGGTTTGCAATTTAACCATGGATCGTCTTACAAATGAACAACGCTTGCAAATTATTGAATTTTACTATCAAAATTCGTGCTCGGTTCGAAATGTTCATCGCGCGCTGCTTCCATTTTATGATCGGCATTCTCGACCTTCTGAGCAGTCTATTCGGAAGATTGTGACCAAATTTCGCACCAAATTTACTTTGTTGGACATTAAACCACCAACACGTTTACGTACTGTGCGTAGTGAAGAAAATATTGCGGCCGTATCAGCTAGTGTGACAGAAGACCGCGAAATGTCGATTCGGCGCCGTTCCCAGCAGTTAGGCCTTTGTTACAGCACTTTTTTTTGCCCGAAATGGAAGTTCTTGCTTTCATGATATGTGGTTTCAACAAGACGGTGCCACATGCCACACAGCACGCGAAAAAATGGCGCAATTGCGAGGCGAGTTTGGTGAACAGTTAATTTCACGTTTCGGGCCGGTCAATTGGCCGCCTAGATCGTGCGATTTGACACCATTAGATTATTTTTTGTGGGGGTTTGTTAAGGCTAATGTCTATAGGGACAAGCCCGCTTCGATTGACGCACTGGAAGCCAACATCCATGCATTCATTCGTGAGATACCGGCCGATATGTGTGAAAGAGTATGCCAAAATTGGACTCAGCGGATGGGCTACCTGAGACGCAGCCGCGGTCAAAATTTGCATGAAATTATCTTTAAACATTAAATTGCAAGGTTCAAACTATCGATTCAAATAAATATTTCATTCATTTTTTCGAATTTTTTGTGTTTTTTTTTAAAAAAAAGTTCTCAACCTCTTAAAAAATCACCCTTTACAAACACTAACGTACTAGAAACAGTAAATCATCAAATCGTCAAATTGGATGAAGTCGGTTCGCGTAGTTGCATATATTCTTCGATTTATTAAAAACATTCGTTCTCGAAACAATCGCATTTTTCAGACTATATCAACTAAAGAAATCGCAGATGCAAAATAAAATGTCCCATTGTTCATTGTTTGCCCCTGAAATCAAAGCTCTTAAAAACGGTAAAGAACTACCCTCGCGAAATAAAATCATATCACTAGCTCCGTTTCTTGATCACATGAATGTCCTTCGGGTCGGTGGACGCCTACAACAATCAGATTTATCATTTGATGAAAACCATCCGCATATCGCACAATACATCCACAAACACTTTTTACATGCCGGTGTATCTTTAATGATTGCGGTAATGAAACAAAACTTTCACGTTATCGGCTGTCGGAATTTGTTACGCAAAATAGTGCATGACTGTGTTATATGCTTTCGTCAACGGCAAACATCTTCAAGTCAGCTGATGGGAAATCTTCCAGATGAACGCGTTCGGTTCTCTCGTCCCTTTAGTAAGGTTGGCTGCGATTATGCTGGCCCTATCATGCTACGCTTGGCTCGCGGGAGAAATCCACGATTTGTAAAGGCCTACATAGCTCTCTTTGTGTGTTTCGTGACCAAAGGAGTTCATATCGAATTGGTCGGCGACTTATCGACGAACGCGTTTCTCTTGGCCTTAGACCGTTTCGTTTCGCGTCGCGGAAAGCCCTCCGAGATATGGAGTGATAACGCTACCAATTTTCATGGAGCTAAAAGGTTGATTGGGGAGATGTATGATAACATCAAGACATCGTGCAAAATCATCTGTCTAAAGATAACATCGTTTGGAAATTTATACCGCCTTCAGCTCCTCATTTTGGCGGGCTTTGGAAGGCGGGCGTAAAATCCATTAAACTACATCTTAAACGTGTCATCGGCGAAAACAAATTGACATATGAAGAGATGTATACTCTTCTTGCTAAAATCGAGTGCCTACTTAACCCATTTCATCCCATTGGTGCATTAATGCACCAAAGAAGGCGCCTGTCGTTAAGCGCGCTTAAAAAATAGTTTTCGGCAAAAAATCATTAATTGTGTTCGTGATAATATTCTAGGACCATTAATGTAGAAATGATCCGCACTATTTAAAAAGCAACCAGGTTTTGGCCGATGCATTTGTCGGATTCTTTCATGATGAAATCGGTGGAGGCGATGAACAAGACTTGGAACTTATGAATCGCGAATCATCTGTTCCTGCTTCTGTGTGTCAAGTTAGTTTGGAAGATTCCAAATTAACCCTTTGTAATTGAGGCACCTCCAAAATGAACCGAACTTCATGCATATCTTTACTCTGTTTTTTCATATGTACCTAAGCGATCCTCTGAAAACGGGGTACCTTTGAATTGGATCAGGGGACAAAAAATTGCTTGCGAATTCCATTAGAATTGCTTGAAAAACAACCTCAATAGAGACAAATAGCAAAGAGAGGGAGAAATAGCAAGTGTCTGAGCTGATTATGGGTACGTTCATATGTATGTGCATGCCATCCATGATGTATAAAGATAGGGGATTCCCTCGGATTATCGGAAATGCATTTGTAAAAAAAAAACAAAATTATGTATGTGGGTACATATGTATGTACCTTCAATAGCTGTTCAACGACCATTAGTGGGACAAAATTAATTTAAGCCCAATTCGAAGGTCCTCTCAAATCGCGGCACTTCCAATTTGGTTCGCATTTGCCTGATCCCATGAAGTGTACAAAATAGGAGGTTTTACTGTAGTTTCTAAATTTATGCGTCGAAACAAATTTGATTTGTTGATTTTTGATTTTTTAAGAGGTTGAGAACTTTTTTTAAAAAAAAAACACAAAAAATTCGAAAAAATGAATGAAATATTTATTTGAATCGATAGTTTGAACCTTGCAATTTAATGTTTAAAGATAATTTCATGCAAATGTTGACCGCGGCTGCGTCTCAGGTAGCCCATCCGCTGAGTCCAATTTTGGCATACTCTTTCACACATATCGGCCGGTATCTCACGAATGAATGCATGGATGTTGGCTTCCAGTGCGTCAATCGAAGCGGGCTTGTCCCTATAGACATTAGCCTTGACATACCCCCACAAAAAATAATCTAATGGTGTCAAATCGCACGATCTAGGCGGCCAATTGACCGGCCCGAAACGTGAAATTAACTGTTCACCAAACTCGCCTCGCAATTGCGCCATTGTTTCGCGTGCTGTGTGGCATGTGGCACCGTCTTGTTGAAACCACATATCATGCAAGTCAAGAACTTCCATTTCGGGCAAAAAAAAGTTTGTTATCATCGCTCGGTAGCGTTCACCATTGACAGTAACGCTGCGATTCGACATTTTGCGGTCTTCTGTCACACTAGCTGATACGGCCGCAATATTTTCTTCACTACGCACAGTACGTAAACGTGTTGGTGGTTTAATGTCCAACAAAGTAAATTTGGTGCGAAATTTGGTCACAATCTTCCGAATAGACTGCTCAGAAGGTCGAGAATGCCGATCATAAAATGGAAGCAGCGCGCGATGAACATTTCGAACCGAGCACGAATTTTGATAGTAAAATTCAATAATTTGCAAGCGTTGTTCATTTGTAAGACGATCCATGGTTAAATTGCAAACCAAACTGAAGCTGTTTGACAGTGACACAAGGTACTAAACACACGTCAGCTGTCAAAACCAGTGTTGCCAAAACCAAACCAGCTAAAAAATCACCCTTTATTTATGCAGTATTCATTTCGGCGATAATGACACCTTAAATACAGCAGACAAAATGGGAAAATAAAAGCCATATGTGCATCATTTGAACACAACATTTTTAAATTATGAATCATTCGAAATTAATATTTCTATAGACGAAGCCATGAAACCATATTTTGGCAACAATACCTGCAAAGAGTCTATCCGCAATAAGCCTTTGGTATTTGAATACAACGCTCGGATTGCTGCTCATCCTCTAGGGCTATTGTCTGCAATTCGATATTTATGTATAACAAAATGAAATTCAATTACAGTGGAAGACCCGAGCAAATGTGGTCGTTAGAGCGTTAAATATATATACGACGACGTTATATCCAACGGTAGCATAGCTTAAAATATAAAGAAACCGACCAAATAAAGGAAAAGTGGTCGTTATAAGCGACTGGTCGTAATAAGCGAGGTCGTTATAAGCGACTTCCACTGTATAACTTAATTTCATATACATATGTATGTATATACACGTATGTATTTGAATAAATTGGTTATATAAGGACTGAACCGAATAAAATCTGTAAATTTTAGTAACGGCTATACCTCCTATGTGTAAATAATTAAATACCATTTTATTCCCAAATTGTCTTTCATACTCTATAGTTTCAGTTTACATTTGATTTTTGTAAAATGCAGTTGTAAATATTTATAAACGATGAGTCAGGAGGAACGCTGTAAAAAGTTCATCGACAAATGGCTCGAAAATCCTTCGCGACCAAACCATTTTATTGCAAAAAATTTGAACGTAGCACGCAGTACAATTGATTCTGTTATAAAAAGATATTTGGAGACGTTGACTATTAAGCGAAAACAGAAAAGCGGAGAAAAAACGGAGCAGATGATACAAATTTGGATAAAAAAAAATAGTGGGTGTCATCGTTAAGAACCGGCCCATGTCATCCAGGGATGTTGCTCGAAAATGTAGTACCAACCAAACAATGGTACAAAGATGCAAAAAATGGGTTGGTATAAAAACGCGGGAAAAAACAAAAAATACCAAAAGTTTCCAAGAAGCAAAAAAAGGCCATAAAAACACGAGTCCGAAAGTTATACGACTTGATTGGGCACAAGAAAGCCTGCTTGATTTTGGACGATGAAACCTACGTCAAAGCCGACTTTAGTGCTCTTCCAGGTGAGCAGTTTTATAATTCTTTTGAAGAATGGATTCTCCCAGAATCGGAAACATCGATTGGATGGAAAAGGTTCGGATCGAAATATCTCGTATGGCAAGCTCTTTGCCAATGTGGACACAGAAGCACATCGTTTTTTCGAACTGGCACAACTACCGCGGCAGTGTAATCAATGAGTGACTGAAAAAACGGTTAATTCCATTTATAAACAAACACGAGGGTGGTTCAACATTATTTTGGCCAGATTTGGCTTCAGCTCACACTGCTCAAGCGACGCTAAACTTGCTTGTGGTCAAAAACATAGATTTTGTCCCAAAAGACATTAATTCACCTAATGTCCCACAGTGTCGTCCAATTGAAAGGTATTGGGCTTTGGTTCAGACAAAATTGAGGAAAAGTGAGCAGTGTGCTTAGACCCTGCAGATTTTGCTATTAGATGGAAAAGAGCATGCAAAAAATTCACGGACGTCACTGTCATCAACATTATGAAAGACATTCGAAAGAAGTTGCGAAAAGAATGGGAGCCTAATAAATTTTATGCTTTGATTACTTGTAAACGAATTTTAAAAAATATAGTTGTTGAAGCAAATAAAAATTATTAATATGAACCATCACAAAATTTTGTTTTTTCGCTTTGAAGTTTCCAAATTTTATTCGTTTCAGTCCTTAAATAAAAAAAAATGTCCTTCCAAAACCCAACCATAGTCAAACCCGACCGTAGTCTTTCAGGGCGGGCTAAATGTTTTGTATTATACGCATATTTTCACCTATTATTGTTAAAATCTATTCTATTTGCATATTTTGGCAAACAATTTAACTTTACCGTATTTCGATTATGTATTAAATTCTAAACTGTAACAACCGTAACTCTCTTTTGCTACATGCTTGCATTGCATGCTAAATTCTAACGTTCATATGCTCTTTCTCATCTTTCTATTGTTACGCTATCCTCATTTGTGTGTTCTAAAATTCTAAATCTTACTCTGTCTCTTTGCTTTGGACTTTCATCGAGTGTGCGGTTGATCGGTTAGAACTCCCCTGCCATAAGATTTGTTGTTCGCCAGAACTTCAGGAATCTCCAGTTAACGGATTAAACGTCTAAACTGGGACAACCAGAATCTGGTATGACCGAGTTCATAAGAATGCAAATATTTATGAAATGGGACTTCAGGCTTAGGGTAACTGTGTGTTGAGATTGAGACATTTCACGCAGCCTAGCCGCTGCAGTTTGAACTTTATTTTCATTACATCTGTTGGTTAAAATAAAAAATATGATCCTGCTTTATTTAAAATAGTTTTTGCTTAACACTGCTTATGTGGACTTATTATAAACCATAATTAATCTGCCAGCTTTATGACTGTTGTGTGGTCTCCTGCATTTCATATTATTAATTAAAAAACTAGTTATTTTTCTAATAGCTCTTAATTATCGCCATTTGTCATATAAATGAATGTTAAATAATGTCTGCTTCAGTTATAATCCACTGACTACATACGACGTTTTCGAAATAATGTTATATTTACTAACTGTGAAATCATTAGGACACATTTGCGATCTGAATACAGAGAATTGTCAAAGTCATTAATATGTTTCAAACGAAGAAAGTTGTCTTAATTGACACATCATTAACGTATTTCGATTACGTAATTTAATCATTAGGTCATGATTATGAACAGAAGGTTATAAACGTATAAGCGATTGTGGTGTGTAATTTATGTCTTCCTCCATAATTAAACAGTAGTTGAATGCATGAGGAGGGTTGATTGTGTAAGCAATCGATCGCTAAACGTTGTGTTACAGACGTCCTTATACTTTAGGAAGAGGGGGTTTGTATGTATGTATTATATTTGCGACGCACAGCATGTGTATTCTCAAAATGTTGCATGGTTTGGAAATACATATATGTATATTTGTTGAAATATTTTTTGCGCTGACTTAAAATATTCGTATTTTTTGAACAAATAGCTACTCTGGAATTAAGCTACGAGCAGACGATATGCAAAAGTCGCATATATATGCGAGTCTGACGTAATTTTTGCGTCATCATATGCGATTAATGCTCGCATATCGTCTGAACACCAATTTAGGACAGCCCGCATATGCTCGCGAAGCATATGCGGACAATATGCGACACCTAGTTTGCAAACCAATTTGCGACTTTTCCGCATATCGTGTGAACACTTTCGGATATCATTTGTGACAATTTGCGAGCATATGCGATCATTTGCAAGCGTCCCAACCATATGCGACCGGACGAAAACCTTACATTGCATATGACCGCATATTTGCGAACAAATCCTAGTCTACATACAAGATTAAACTGCGCATGCGAGATCTTAAAAGTTTGAACATTTGGTTTGGACTGTGTGTAGGTACTTTTTTTTTTACTTTTATTTTACGTTTTTCTTTGGTTGGGTTGTGTTGTGAGTTGTGACAGTTAAATTGTGAAGATAATAGGTCCGTTCGCATACCCTCCCAAAACAACGAAAATCTACGAAAAATAACAAAAACAACGAAAATGCGTTCGCGTACGCAAAAATTTCGTAGTTTTTCGTAGAAGAGACCGCTGACGAGAGAATAAGAAATTTCCCCATGCTACGAATTTTCGTCCAAGAAATTTCTTTCGGGTATATTATGAAAACTGTCAAATCTGTTACATCACATACATTCTTAATTTTTTGGTGCTTAATGCGTTCGATTACTTTTTCGTGATTTTTCTGGCTCTGAGAGAATTTTACCCCCACTCTTCGAGATTTCACACCATACCCATATTTAGTGCAAAAAGTACGCGAACGGACCTAATTATATGTAACTGTGTAAGCAATTTATCCGTAGGCTACCTAGCGGTACACGAAAAGAGTACGTGTCGCCATATAATTATAGTCGAAATAGTAGGTCTGTTTGGTAACTTTTTTATGCACAAGGAATTGAGACCTGTCAAATAGTAAAAGAGAAAAATTGAAAAAAAAAATACCAAACGCTTTTGATCAAACCATTCAATTTGGTTTTTGTTTTCCACTAACAATGAAGATTATGACATTTAAAAAACTAACAGATGGCTGGTTTGACAGAGTTGAACTTTGAACAGCACACCCCAATGAAGAGGTGTTGCGTAACATCACAAGCTGAGAGCCAAATGAGAGTAACAAAATTGAGAGCCATGAAACTGTCATGATTCTATGAAAGTTTACATAGTATTTCGAAAACTAGCGTGTTACCAAACAGACCTAGTATTCACTGGAATACGGAAAAGGTATTGCAACGACCGAATATTTTCGTCAGTGGACAAGAAGCGCAGCGTCAGCAACAGGCCATCTGACGCGGGAATGCTTAATCAAATGTTCGTGTCCGTTTTTGAATTCGCGGTATTACCAAGCTAAGTAGATGATCAAATTGATCGGTCGACATGCGAACGAAACCGTGATATATTTCCGGTACATCGCTACGCAGTTTGAGCAATTTTGAGCAAAAGTCTTCAGTCTCGCGAAGTCGTACCCAATCCTTGGCCCATACACGACGAATTCTTTGCACTTGCACACTCGCCTCTTCGTGGCTTCCATCTTCGTCGTCATTTTCCATCATATCTATTGCCAAAATAGCAATAGCAGCCCCTTTTCTTTTTGACATTTTTAATATATCTCCGCACTTTAAATTTGTCATAAATCACCAAAACAATACAGATAATACAAAATGTCAAAAGGTTGATAATTTATTTATTTTTTATTTATTTATTTATTTATTTCATCTACGATCTTACAATCAACAGATTACGCTTAACAATATTTATAATCATTTTAAGAAGAAAACAAAACAGTTATTTTAAGATAATTGACAGTGTGGATTTAAATTGATTTCTGGACATACATAAATCAATCGTAATATGTTCGCAAATCTGCATATGATTGAAAATATGTGATCTGCAAATTGTGTCGCATATCGTGTGAACACCTCGCATATAGGCCACAGCATTCGCGACCCCATTTGCGAACATATCATATGCGAACACCATGCTCGCAAATTCATTTGCCAGTTTTGGGACAAAACGACGTCTATATGCGAGTTTGCGAGAAATGCCTACTTTTTAGAATTTGCGATAAATTTGCGAGTTTTTTCGTGACTTCAGCAGTCGCATATATATGTGACTTTTGCATATCGTCTGCTCGCAGCTTTACTCTCATTTGGCTCTCAGCTTGCGATTTTACACTACACTTTGGGGTGTGTTGTTCAACTCTGTCAAACCAGCCATCTGACAGCTTCTGAAATGTCATCATCTTCATTGTTAGTGGAAAACAAAAACAAATTGAAAGGTAAAAGCAAAATGTAAAAAGCTTTTGAGATCTCGCATGATCAGCTCAGTTTAATTTTGTCTGGGATTTGTTCGCAAATATGCGGTCATATGCAATGTAAGGTTTTCGTCCGGTCGCATATGGCTGGGACGCTTGCAAATGATCGCATATGCGGAAAAGTCGCAAATTGGTTTGCGAACTGGGTGTCGCATATGCTTTGCGAGCATATGCGGACTGTCCTAAATAGGTGTTCAGACGATATGCGAGCATTAATCGCATATGATGGCTCAAAAATTACGTCAGACTCGCATATATAAGCGACTTTTGCATATCATCTGCTCGTAGCTTTAGTAACACTTTCTTTACTTTGCAGAAAGCTGCCCCCGCCTGCTCAATTCTGCCTTGGTTTTCCTTATTAGGGTTTGCTTGTATTGCTATTTATAAATGTTCCTAGGTATTTAATGGTATTTTCTCTCTCTACCTCAACGTTGTTTATCTTCAGTTCATAATTTTCTGTTTCCTGACATTAATTTTGTCAGGAAACAAAATTGTATTTATTTTCAATCCGTATTTGTTACTTAACCACACTAATTCTACCCAAAGTAGTGTTTAGTTCGATTTTTCTATCGAGTTCTTGAATATTTCTTCAGAATACACATATTGAAGAGAAGCGGTGATAAAATGCAGCCTTGTCTGACTCCTCTGCGAATCTCTATGTCCTCGGACTCTGCACCTTCTATGCTTATTTTGGCTTTTTGGTTCCAATAGAGATTCTCAATTACTCTGACATCATTCTTGTCTACGTGTTTGCTTCTTAATATATCGACCATTTTCTTAAGTTGTACTTTATCGAATACCTTTTCGTAATCGACGAAACATACAAAGACAGTTTTGTTCATCTCTGGGCTTCTCTGAATAAGCATATTGAACGCAAAAAGTGCTTCGCGTGTTCCAAAACCATTTCTAAATCCAAATTGAGAGTCACTAATATCTGCCTCAAGTTTATTGTAGGTATATCCTTTTATGAATTATTTTAAGGAAGATCTTCAATGTGTGACTCATCAAACTTATTGTCCTGTAATCCGAAAAGTTTATCGCTTGGTTCTTTTTTGGCAGAGTAACAAAAGGAATTTTGTCGTGTCTGTAAATAACGTTGAAAAGTTTTACTAGTATTGGTATGTTTTCTTCCCCCGACCAGCTTAAGAACTTCATTCGATATTCCATCCGGACCTGTCGCTTTTCAATTTTTTGCTTCTTGAAGCGCCTTTTCAACCCCATCTTTTATTATTTCTGGTCCTACAGGTCTATTATAGGGTTCAAGTTGGACTTTTTCATCCCAAAAAAGGTATTCGATATATGTTTTCCACTGCTCCAATTTTTCACTGTATTTAACAAAAATCAACCTTCGTTATTTTTTAAGGTATTGGACTTTGATTTGCGTTCAACACCGGAGATTTCTTGAACTTTTTTGTGGAGATTAAAACTATCGTGGTTCCTGTCGTGCCATTCTAGTTCTTCGCATAGATTTTGCTTGCATGACTTCTTCCTTTTTGGCCAGATGTACTAAAATTACTTGAATTGGTCAGGTTTTATTATTTTCTTATTTTCTACCTATACGTTTAATGAGGCTTACCTCGGAATCACTTAATGTTATGTCCAACTTTGTTTTCATCAGTTGTTTTGCTATTTGATTTTAATTTTTCTAGATCTTCTGCTTCTTTTATGTTGAAGATTAAGATATTGTTACGTGCGTCGGGCTGTTCTTTCGAACTACTATTTTTTCTATTTTTTCTTTTGCTTTATTGAAGTTTTTATTTAATTGGTTCTTCCTAGAAACTTGAAATTTGGCACACTTATACATTACGATGGATTTATGTTCTTATTTAATCGTGTTTTCTTCATAAAAAAGAAATAAGTGCTTTTGAGCACTTAAGCGGGGTTTTTTATAAGTGCCTTACCCGCTTAAGTACCTCGCAGGTTTGGATATTTATGAAGAGGCACTTATCCGGGGATTCCTGTATACCTTATTATATGTAATATCAAAAAAACAGTTCTCAAAAATGGGTAACCAACAATTCGCGGTTTCCATTTCGCAAACTGTTATTTCTCATTTCTCTCAGAACTCATGTGGCACATTGTCATTTCGTTCTGCGTTCATCTCGCTGTAAAATTAACTCGCATTACTTGTTTCGCATTTCTATATTTAGCGGTTCTATCAACTGGCATTTGGTGTTTTTGCATTTGCTTATCTGGGAAACCGTTAATTCACGCAATGCTATTTAGCAGCTTGTTTCCTTATGTTTGAATTTAATTTTATGTAAATAAGGATTATTTATATTGAATACGTTTTTTTTTTTTTTTTTAATAGAAAATTGTAAAGGAAATTAAAAACTATTGTTTATTATTTATTATTTATATATTATTTATTGTTTATTATTTCGCAGCGGGTTGGGCATGAAATCCCGCCTCACAAATTCCCGACTACAAAATCCCGACCACAAAATCCCGACTGCCAAAATCCCGACTTACAAAATCCCGACTGCCGAAATCCCTACTTTGGAGAAAATAATAGTTTAAAATTTGCGCGCGCGAATTTTGGTATTTTGTAAGGCGTGGATGTGGGGCTATTTTATTTCTTTTGGTTTGTATGAAAATGTTTATATCCCTTTTGCAGAACTATTTTCTCATTCTTATAAGAACGATTTATCACACGGCTCAGTACACGTTTGGTTAACTAGACATGATGAGAATCAAAAGCGCTGTTCTTTCTGATTCTCATAAAATGATATTCACCACAAAATACTTAAAGAATCATTTTAAAAGGAAGTTGTTTCGACACTAACAACCTCCTCGCGATGTCACTCACCCTCAGCACTTCACTAAATAGAACAACAAAAAAAAAAAACGGAGAACTTACCAAAATACGCACTATGAGCAAGATACAAAAATCGTTTTGTTAAGTGCATCTGATGAGAATCGGAAAGTGCTGTTCTTTGTGATTCTCATTCGGTTTTTGCTAACAAATTCATAGTGTGTTTTGGTAAGTTTCTTGTTTTTTGTTATTAGTGACATGGTGGGGTAGTGGGCGAAAACATTCTTTTAAGAATGTGGAAAAAATAATGAGAGATTTAAAGATTCAATTTTTTTTTCAGCAAAAAAAATTCACTCTGAAACGAAAATCCCGACAAAGTCGGGATTTTTTCACAAAAGTTCATTTGTCGGGATTTTTAGAAATGCGATTTTTTTTTTTGTCGGGATTTTGTATGGTCGGGATTTTGAAAGTCGGGATTTTGTGCCGTTCCCTTTCGCAGCATGCTTAATAGGGTGGGCCGATTTTTTTTTTTTTTTTTTTGGATGCTAATAGCAATAAAAAGTGGCCATTTGGCATCCATTTGCAGTATGGAAAATATTTTCGCAATCTGTTGAAGGTAACTGAACAGAAAAAAAACATTTTTGAAATGTTTCTGATATGTTTCTGAATCAAATGGGAAACAATCGGGAAATATTTTCCAAGCAATGTTTCTGAAATGTTTCGTTCGGTGTGGACAAGCCTTAACACTGATCGAAAGCTTATCAACTGAACTTTGTTCATCAGTATAAACAGTTTTGAAAAAGTAAAGTTACTACGATAAAAATCATTATTACCTATACCTACGTTTTCTTTTTGTCATTCGTAGGCCGGAAACGGTTGTACGGTTTCTGCATGCGAGATTTCTCGATCTGGTCCACTAGTTTTGAATTAAACATCTATTATGTACCTACAGTGTGTGTAGGTGAATAAGGCCACGTTGAAATGAAGAACACCATATACATACATACATACATATATTTTCATATAATTGACTATTTATTTTGATTGCCAATTTAATTTTAAAGCATTCTCAAACTGTAAAATGTAATTCTGTTACACATTTATTTTCTTTGTAATGACTAATGCATTTGTTTTTTCGCCTCCAGTTTGTCGTTCAGCTTTTAATGAAGCAACCGTAATTAATTTTCCCAACATTGCAATGAGCTGTTTGGTTCCATGATTCGTGCAAAGAATAAAAATGAAAGATTATACAATTTTTCATGAAATGTTGCTACAAAATTTGTAATTAATTTTATTAAATGAACGACCGAGTCACTCTATTTTTTGTTTTTTTTTTTTTTTTTTTTTAGTTGTAATGTGGATGTTTGTGTTTCAAAATTCTGCACACAAAGCAAGCTATTAATTTTTCGTTGGCAAACAAAAAACAAAAGAAAAACCATTCATTTGTGTTGGACTTGGAATATACTATATATGGATGTACTTTGATATAAGGATCTCAAAAGGGATGTTTTTTTTTTGGTTTCGTAATGGGATGTCAATGTTATTGTTGTTACTTGTTATGTTTCGCATGAATATATATGTATGGACATATTTGTATTATAGAAATGTTTGTATTTTATGCTGTATTTCATCATATAGTCTACAATTAGTTTATACATATGTATACATGTCCATAGTATATAGAAGGTTTGTAGGTTATTAAGGTTGTGTGAGCAATAGTTTCCACTCGGAGACCCGAAGGTCCATTGTGGAAACCCAAATAGCTGGAGAATGAAATCTCTTCTTTCCAACTCGTAAACCAGTTTGTGCTCTTGATGAATCTTAGAAGATCTGATATCTTTAAATTTCCGAGCTCTGCTATGTCTGCCAAGTGCTAAGAATCTATGTACGGAGGCCTTGTTTTCTAAAGGCGGGAAGATGTTGGATAGATTCGCTTTTTTCCTCATTTCCGCAGCTTCTACAGTTATCGTTAGACTCAGGTAGCCATTTGGTTGTCATATGACCTACAGCACAGTGTCCTGTGATTATTCCGGTTATTAAGTTTATGGAGGATTTATGCAAATGTAACATCGTCTTTGTCCTATTAAGTTAAGATCAAGTTTTGGCCATAAAGAACGAGAGGCGACGCAGCTGGCTCTTGCTAGCCACAAGGCGTTGGTCTCTTTTTTGGTTACATGTTCGATTGATCGTGTCTTAATCGGTGGCAGTATGAAGGTGTCAGCATCACTGTTGCTCATAGCCGATCCAGCTGTAGCTAATTCGGCTGCTATCTCCTGCCCTTCACTATTACTATGTCCGGGTAGTTAGACTTTGAACTGCGTTTGATGTTTATTCTGTTCGCTCCTATTGATTTTCGAGCTGGCTGACTATCTACTGGAATGTCTATCTCCGACAGAGGTAGGTCGCTTCCTTCTAGGAATATTGCAGCCTTTTCCATCGCCAGTAGTTCCGCCTGAAAGACACTGCATGTATCCGGTAGTCTGAAAGATTCCCGTTTATTTACTGTATCTGAGTAAGTCCACTTTTGAGAGCGCTCTTTCCTGGACTTTGATCCAGTCTTACAGGGGAATAGGATTGGGTCATTCAAGTGAGAAGTATTGTAGTCTGAAGTCTTCGTTAGAATTTGAAAGTTGCTTCTCCTCGGTTGCTGTATTTCTTCGAGTATCGCCGCATGTCCATACTTGGTTTGCTTTACATAATCGGATTCTTTTAGTCTAAGGGCTCCCTATACTGCTGCGCCTTTGAAAATTAGCATAAAGTGTTAGGTAAGCGGTCATTTACCGCGCAGATCATGTGGTATTCGGAGAGAAGATTTATTTGATCTGTGTGATATATGTAGTTTATCTCTCCTGTTTGCAGTAGTCTGACAGTGCTGCTAATTGTCATCTTTTTTAGGAAAAGGTGGAATCGCGTTAGGCCAATGAGCGGCCAATACTCCAATGTCAAATGTATTTGTTCCTCGTAATTAATTAAATTCCTTTAGATAAAAAGAACTGTTGTGATAAAAGAAACTTTTGGAAAACGGATTTAGTATCGAATTAAAAAAAAAAAAAATAAATTTGGAGAAAGAAAAAAATGGAGAAGGAATTTGAATATAAAACTCAGCATAAAAAATTTAAATTTGAAGAAGAAAGGAGAATAGAAAAAGAAGAATTTGAATTGAATCAGTTATTGGTGGGAAAATGAAATATGATAAAAATGAAATATAAAAAATAAATTAAAGGATTCATTTGAAATACATGTTTCTGCTTTCATCGTTGCCTTTGGCATTGTGCATTTAAATATCTTTCCAAATTCTAGTTTTGAAAACAAAAATCAGCTAATTTTGACATAAGCTTCAGGGTTGCTACAAATACGAAAAAGTGCGTTCACTCTTTGGTGTAAAAAAATACATTTTTACACTTTTACAACCCAGCAAAAAAATCTTATAAGGTTTATAAGGCTAAGGGAAAAATAAGGGATAGAAAAAGTAGAACCATTATTGCAAAACTATAAATAAGCATTATAATAAGGCTTAAATGAATCACATTATAAGTTTTAAATTAGATCACAAGTATTGTTTCTTTTATATGCCTTATTTAAAGATTTAAATAAGCGATCGCTTACATAAGTTTTATAATAATGCTTAGCTTATATCAGGCTTATTATAAGAACTAAAATTGTGCATACCGCAAACCAAACTGTTTTAATTTGCAATTATATTTCTTATTCAAGCCATATTATAAGGCATAAATAAGATCACAAGTATTGTTTCTTACGTATGCCTTATTTAAAGGTTTAAATAAGTGATTCCTTACATAAGTCTTATAATAATGCTTATATCAGGCTTTTTATAAGCGAAATTGAGCATGTCGCGACATAAATTTTTTTTCTTGGGAATTGTATTTTATTTCGAGTTTTACCAACGACTGAATGGCATTTAAGTTTGAAATTTCGTTCGGAGTGGTTGGTTAGTGGTTCTAATTAAAAAATAAATTGTGTTCTGTGCAAAAGTGGAAGTGAAAAAGTGAAAAGGTTGTGCAAAATAAGAAGGAAATTGGAATGGAAGAAAGCAGATGACGGCAATAAAAAATTTTAAATTTTTTCAATCGACGTTGTATGGTAAGTTAATTATTTTTACTCAGCTAAACTAAAAAGATTTATTTCAAATAACTTATTATTACTCTATTCAGGATCCTTTCATTACTTATGAGGAAGATATAAAAAACTCCTTCAAAAAGGGCAAAAACAGAATCGACCAGAGGAAACGTCAATTGCGTCAAACAAAAGACAAAATATTGTAATGATTTCATTCATATACATATTTTTAAGAAATTTAATTTAATTTTTTACTGCATTAATTTTTATTTTTGTTTTTTAATTAAGTACATACACGCACATATTAAAATGAAAATATCTTTTTTTATGAAAATACATTGGTATGTTAATATGCCATTAATAAATAATGTAAATGCGACATTTTGAAAAAAATAAAAAATAACAAAAATAAACTAAGCATTTGTTTTTTTTTATTATTATTTTATTCATAAAAGGCCTATAGTAAGCCTTATTATAAGGTATAAAAAAAAGGAACTATGGATTATTTTATGTCTTATAATAAGGTATAAAATAAGGTAATTACGGATTATTTTATGTCTTAACATAATGTATAAAATAAGGCAACTACGTGCTATTTTATGCCTTATAATAAGGTATAAAATATGGCAAATATGGGCTATTTTATGTCTTATAATAAGGTATAAGGTAAGGTAACTACGGATTATTTTATGTCTTATAATAAGGTGTAAAATAATGTAGCGTTAGTTTATCCCTTAGGGCCAATGACATGGCCTGTGCTTGAATAAGGTACAAAATAAGGAATATTGTAGGTAGCACAACATTCCTTACTAATAACAACCCTTATACATAAGCAATAAATTACGTCGTGAAAAGCCTTTTATAAGGCTTATTTTGTTTGCTGGGCGTATACACAACCACAGATCAAAATATGACCACCACAGCAAAAAGAGTAAGGTTTATTTAAGGCTTATGTCAATATAGGTTATTCCTTAGCAGGTAAGGCTTCTTATTTATAAGGAATATATTTTTAGTACAAATATCCCTTATTTCATGGCTTATTTTTCTACAGGCCATGTCCTAGTCAATCAGGTATATACTTTTAAACCTTACACATAGCCTTATTTTAACCTTATAATAAGCTTACTTTTAGTCTTATTTAAGACTTATTTTAGTCTCTCTAAATGCTTATTTTAAGGTAAAAAAATGCTTTTCATTACTTATACCAGCTTTTCTATCAGCTTTTAATAAATAAGCAATATATTTACTTGTATGAAGCTGTGAGGCTCATGATTTTATAAGGTAATACAAATTTGTTAAACAATTGAATTATTTTTGTTTTTATTTTTATTATAGGAAACATTTTTTTATTATTAGGTAGGTATAAAAATGTAGTATGTATACAAAATAGAAAAAAAAGCATCCCTCGTCTTATTGTTTTTTTTGGTCCTCTTTTTTATTGTCGAACAGCTTATAAAATCCGTCAACAAAGAAATAATTATTAATAATTGAAAATTAAATAAATAAATTTTACCTCTCCAATTTTAGTGCACTTTAAGAACTTACGAAAAATATATTTATACACTTTAATACACTGTACTCTGTTCAACGCTC
This sequence comes from Brachyopa scutellaris, assembly GCA_949775065.1. Classification (NCBI taxonomy): domain Eukaryota; kingdom Metazoa; phylum Arthropoda; class Insecta; order Diptera; family Syrphidae; genus Brachyopa; species Brachyopa scutellaris. The sequence goes on from OX459114.1 coordinate 33,606,265, forward strand.
GAATTTAAACTGTCAGTTGAAAATGAAAGCGAAACGAGAAATCGAAATGAGAAAGTAAATAGAAAAACCATTTACGACTTCGTACATGCCTCTCATTAGAATTCGATATCTTATGCGTGCTTAGATAAGTCTTAATATAAGGCATAAGTACGAATAAGTTTATTTAAGCCTTGAAAGAGAGAGAACATACTTAGGATATTATTTATAATTTATAATTAAGGTTTTTAGTTAATTTTTTAGTTTTTCTCTTCCTTATTTTTCCTTAGCCTTATATGCCCTATACAATTTTTTGCTGGGACCATATACACACACACAAACACACCACAGTTTGAAATCCAGAAATCGAGAAACAGACCAGCCACTCTGTCACTCGTATAATATGCGTTCGCAAGATCGATTCAGATAAATAAGACCAAATAAAGGGTTGCAGCAAAATGAAATATGAAACAAATGTGTGTGAATTCGAAAATAAAGAAACGAGCCGATCTCATTCAACAATTTTTAATTTAATTCAGTTTAATTCATTAAGTATTTTACAGCGAATGATACCAAACTATATGCGTGCAAATGGACGACTAATCTACTTTGGATAACAATTATATTAGACTATTCTGAGATCTTGCATTTGTAAGTGTCGGCAGTCTTAAATCATCTTTATTTCTTAATAAATACGGTTGGACATCTCTGACATAATAAATATATTCAGACAAATACATTGTAAGTGAATTATTTTTAATTTAAAATACAAATAACAAAAAATTGAAATAAATACGTTGTCTAACATTTAGCCACATTAAGGTATTTAACATCATTAATATTGGAGTATATCTATTACCTCGAAGTATTGCACGTATGGCTTTATTTTGCAGTTTTTGAAGATTGTTCATAGAACCTTCATTAATTAATTATAATATTGTAGAGCAATATTCAAAATGTGGTCTGATTATTACATTATAAATATTGATAGCAGTCATAGTATTAATTTTCTTACGTATTCTTTTCAAGAATCCCACGTTTTTGCAACTTTTTTGGAAACATCTCAGCAATTTAAAATGTTCATGTCTTCGTTAACTAATCACACACATTCTTGGGTCGTTTCGGCGTCAACAAATAACAGGGAATCATCTGCAAAATGCATGTCATTTATGTAAGAGTTAAAAAGAAGTGGTCCAAGTATTGAGCCTTGAGGTACTCCCAGCTCAATCGGTTTTGAGTCCGATATATTGTTGTTTACTTTGGTTTGTTGTGTACGCCCGTATAGATAACATTTAAACCACTCATGAGCAGTGCCATTGATTCCATACGTAGACAACTTCTCCAATAATATATTTGGATCAATCGTTTCGAAAGTTCGCTTTAGATCAAGAAATACACAAACAATTTTCTTACCATCTAAAATAGCTTCTTTTCAATGTTACGGCAGCCTTTTACCTGTGGAAGAAAAACTATAATTTCACATTATAAACAAAAAAAATAACGCTAGAGATTGTCTTCTGGGACCAACTCAACCTCTACTGTGATTCCAGAAGACAAGCTCCTATATAAGATCAATACACTCACCTGTGATACGTATACCGAAGATATCTGAAAATAAAACAAACATTAATAAAACGTACACATTCACGTAATTTTAAAATTAAATTACTTACTTTGAGATCTTCCTCCATCGTGTTTAGGTTTGTTTTGACGTTTCTTCTGGTGGTTGATCTATTCCCCTCCGAGAAACTCAACCCTTTCATGTCGTGTTGTCTCTCTCACTCCATGTGTAGAGGTGAATTCAGACGAGCTTACATGACGAAATATTTATGTAAGTGATTGTACTCGTTAGTTTTATGTTATTTTATTTATTTATTACTTAATTGCACAGGCATGATATAGAGTTGAGTTACATTTTTTGATAAAACATTAAAAATTATTGCAGCAGGACTTCGTTTTTTTTCTTTAACTGTATACTAATGCAATAAGTTTTTTGTATTTTCAAAGAATTTTACGTAGTATCTTCCTGTTCACTAGAATATACAAAGGAAAATTTTTCAAAAAAAATCCGGTATGTATTGCACAACACTGTAGATGTAAGTTATGTTAGGTTTAGTATAGGGTTTATTTTTAAGATTTAGGTTTAGTTAAGGTTAAGTTAGACTAGCTAGGTTTAGTTTCGCGTTTCCTTTCCTCTCTTTCTCTATGGTATACGCATAGGTTCTTGGATTTTTTCTTCTCTTTTCTTCCTCTCTTCTATTCTATCTTCAGGGCCCGTCCGAATGCAAATAAAGTAGCTTTCTCTCTCCCTTTCTTTTGAATTGTTTTTATAATGGCACGAGATTTTTGTGTATGACCAGGTGGTGTATGGTAGGGTTGGCAAGAACTACCCCCGTCCGACGAGCTTTAGCCGGCAACCGCGAGCGTGCCGCCGGCCTCCACACCTACACCTAAGCTGCCCCTGTGGCGTAATCCTGCCTCATAACACCAACCTATCAAAACCATGTTTATTGTGGATTCACAGGAGAGCGATTGTCGAAACCCCGACTGATTCTCGATAGTAATGTTATTATCGTTTAGGTACTTTAGTAGCTGCTTGTGAACTATTTTCTCCAAAACTTTTTCATAGAGAGGCAACGAATTAATAGGCCTAAATTCTTCACATTTTATAGTCTTTTTGATTTTTTCAATAGGTGACACAATACAGTTTTTCCAACTGTTTGGAAACTGACCTTTTTGTAACGATAGAGTTATCACTTTTAAAAATAAAGGACCAACTAAGTCGAATGCCTCGAGTAATAATTTAGGGCTTAAGAAATCACTGTCACGTTTATTGTTTAACTCTTTTATTGCTTTATTTAAATCACATAATGTTACTGTCTCAAACTTGAAAGGATTTTCCGTAGCAAAGTTAATATTGCTTACATACAGTGCTGAGAATAATTTTTCATACAAATTGATATCAAATAGATCAACAGTATTGTTTAACCAAAAAAGGACGTAATTTGTATTTCATATATAATATTTGACTAAAGCAACATTTTAGAGAACAACTGTATGAAAAAAAAACAAAAGAAAGTAAAAAGTTTAAAAAGATACTTAAAATAATTTGATTCTTCAAAAATGAGTGGGAAAAATTTTTCATATAAAGTATAAAATTTATATTAACACTAGAACCGCCGAAGTTCTATACTCCCCGTAAACTGCCGGCGGGACAAATCTGACGCACTTGAATTATTGCGAAGATCATCCGTTTAATGTACGAAGTCATCATAAAAATACATAGTAAAATACTTTTTATTGTTTTCTTTAATGATTTTAAATCATATTCTGTATTATTTGATTAACAAAAAACGTCACAATATTAATTAATATTTTTTCTGTAAGTACTGAAGACAAAATCGATGCACTAGTTATCATTGTTATTATGTTTTATTATTTGAAATGCAAGTAAGTAGTAATTAACATACTTTTTAAGAATTTTTTTGAGGTGTGACATTTCAAAGAGGATCTATTATTATTTATGAACTCTAATTTGTCTTTGTCTCATTTCTCGGGGTGTTCCGGAACTGCAATAGGAATACCTACATACTCGTCTTTCTATTTGTAATATACTTTTTGCCCGATTCCTCTCCCAAAGATTTTTTCAAAGAACTCTTTTTTTTGCTTCATTATAGTGCTTAGCATTAGGACTGATAAATTTTCAAAGAATTGGCTTTTTTTAGTAGATGTATACAAAATGTACTATACAATTTTTCTTGTGCAGTCTTCAAGCACACTCGTATTTTGGTAGTATTTTTTAGATTTCAAATATTCATGTAATAGTAGCGAAGTGAAAACGTTTTCACATATGTAATATTTCCACCCTTATTGATAATTTTCCATACATTTTTTATTCAGCCAGATGCTCATCTTGAGGTTTTTTGTCGTCTCTTCCGAGGTAAGGGAACGCATTTACCATAGAATTTTTATCTTTATCTAACGTTTCGGCACTCAGAAGGAAAGATCTGTTCATCGATCGTTATGTTATGTACGGTCCGGGTATATTGTATACTAGCTGTTGCCTGCCCGGCGTTGCCTGTGCTTTAAATCAGTCGCGTTGTTTGATTGTAGTATAATAGAAAGGAAGTAGTACACTCAGAAAAAAATCCTATAATATCAATGATTTTTCCTATTACTTTAATAGTTTTTTACTATTAAAATTGGTCAATGGGATTCGTACTTTAAAATTAATACTTTCAAAACTATTATATCAATACTGTACTCGTCCTATTATTTCAATGCGATTGTCATTTTAAATTTATGGTATGTCCTATAAATCTTTAATAGTATACAGTATTAATTTAAATATACGTCCTATTAATTTAAAGTGATAAAGAACATTAAGAAGTAATGGGAAAAACTATTAAAATAATGTGAAAATCCTATTAACAACCACTGTTATTTAAATGGATCGTCCTATTATTTTAAACGTATTACACTATTATTTATCAATAGTACATCTTATTAAATTAATGTGGCTATTCCGATTGATATCCCATATTTTTTATTTTACTGGCTGAAAATAAGCTACAAAAAATACATTCAAATAAAACAACTCATTTATTGATTTATTTTTTTCTCTTTATTTCTTTTATGTGATATATTTTATAACATATTATAAGATCTTAATAAATATATATAACATAATTTATATAATATTAAAAATAAAAAAAATAAGAATTAATATTACAAAACTTTTAATATTTTTTTACTCTGAACACCCTTTCTCCATTACTCAGAAGATACAAGTGAATTGGCGGTCCGTCAAATTCGAGAACTGAGTGCAATGACAATGAATTGGTGCTTTTACCTACAACGTATGCCTGGAAATGCTCACTAAAGTAGTTAACATTCCATTGTCTACATATGAAGTAAATATCAGACTTACATACAAGTATAATTTGTTCGATTTCATAAAGCAAAATGAGATTCATATCAGATTTAATAGGAAAACTGTTTACTTCAATAGTATATCCACATGAAATCAATAGTATATCTTATTGAAAACAAGACAAAACGTGTTATAATAGTATTATACTATTAAACCAATGTGATCAACTTAATATGATGGTACTATTAATAATTTACTACTTCGGGTTATTAAAATAATAGGACCATCTTATTGATTTAATAAGAGAAATAATATCAAATCTATAGTATATCTGTTTGGATTAATTCTGTATACTTTTAAAATAATAATAATGTCTATACTATTAAATCAATAATACGCACAACTATTGATTTAATTAGAAAACTATTAAATATATAGGAAAACACTATTAATAACCGTACTATTAAATCAATAACTGTCCTATTAAAATATTAATAGGACATTTTTTTCTGAGTGTAGGAAGCGATATTATTTAAATTAATATTCTAAAGAATTCTAAAGTCAATAGGGTAAAGCCACTAGTGGTCGGCCACTTAACTTTATTTTTCACTTTGCGCTTCTCCAGTTACTAAAGTATTTGATGAAAAACGTTTAAACAAAATTTCATTGAACGTCGAATCAAATATTAATCGATAAAAAAGAACATTTTTAATTAAACCATCACTGTACTCTAGAAATGACCAAATTGATGAAAAAAGTCATATTGCGCTAGTGGTCGGCCACCAAATTTTAGTGGTCGGCCATAAAATTTCTAGTGGTCGGCCAGGTCCAATAAATCAATGAAAAGAACATATTCAATGATCATTTAAGGGTTTGTTTGAATGCAAAACATTTAATAAATAATATTTTATTATTTTAAATAGCATAGAATAAACAAAAAAGCACTAAGTTGGCAACAGTTGAAATCAGTTTTGTTGTATCAAATCATACTACCTGTGCATATTTTTCTTTTTGCTTATTTAGAAATACATACGTTAAATAGTTGCTATTAATCTAAAAAAAAGTTATTGAATAGCTTAAGAGATTAACAAGGTGTAACTAAAAAAGAACAATAAATACATAGTTAAGGAACTTCAGAAATGTTTGCAAAGACCGTATTTATAGCTTCGCTTATTCCTTAAGCTTCCCTTGAAGCAAGTACAGGATTTCGTTTTAAAAATAAAGAAAACCATGCCTGCAATCTTAGAAGGGTGTTGTCCTTTTACTGTCTTTAAATATCTTCTGAACAGTGTGTTAGTAAATTAGACAAATAGGCCGATACCTATAAATCGAAATAGACTTCAGTGGCCGAACACTAGTTTGGTAATTTCAATACTCGGCCGGCAGTGCACCGACAACTTTAGTACCTGGTCGAACACTAAAATTTCTCAAACATTTGTATTCTTAATGGTGAAATCAGATCAATTCATTAATAAGCTTTCAATATTGTACGTCAAAAGATAAATTTAAGCTATATAGTGCATTTCTTTAGTGCTCGGCCATACCAGGCCGAGGACTGAAATACGCATTAAAATGAGATGCTAGTGGTCGGCCACCCCATTATTTACACTGGTATTTTTTTTTTATAATCTACACACGCTAAAGGGGATATGAATTCCCTTTTTATGTTCACACACAGCGCGAGCACATGAAGGACGAGAACGAGAGACAGACAGATCGAAGTAGTGGTAGGAAACTCAGATGATAGGTTTCAATTTCAACTAACTCTATGGGTGGTGTCCAGGATAACTGGAGAGTTGTGTATTATTTTTGTACTTGCTTATGATTCACAGGAGTTTTTTCCAGATGTTTCTTATTATAGTTTGGGCGATCAATTTCTTCAGCCATATCCAATATCCTACTGCCAGTGTTATGCCTTCGCAGTAGGTTTCGATATTAACTTCTGAAACTGATTAATTTATTTTTATTTCGTGAGAAATAAATGCTTTGAAGACATCTGGATTCAAACCGTGAACCTTCCGCATGATTGACAAGCGACGACGACTACCACTACGCCACGGCCACCACTGCAAAAAAAAGTAAAAAAACGTGCATTTCCCCCTTTCAGTCGATCTAGATCCGCACGCTGATGAACCAGACACACAATTAACTGAAGTCGCTAGCAAATATCAGCAAAATCATCCCCCTACTCTACTTGCATAAGGAGAATCCCATCAATGCAAAAAAAAAAAAAACAAAAAACAACCCTCTCGCAACAGACTGACGATCAATGACAATGGTTTCCCATCATTCAATGCGCGAACATTAAAGAGCGATAGCGATGGATTTGTGGCGAAGAGAAAAGCATAATATCTACACGAACAACCCTCTCCGAACAGACTGGCGATCAATAGGCGCGATTTTTTTCAAATCTATATAGATTTCGAAAAAGCTTTCCATACAAAAATAAGACTGGATAATTATCCAGGCTAAGGTTTTGTTGTATTTAACATTGAAAACATGTTGCGGAAACATGCTTAGCCTATATAGGTTTGAAAAAAAACACGCCTAATGAGAATGGTTTACCCAAAAATAATAAGCAAATAATAAAAGCGGAAATTAGAACAATGCGAATTATGGAATCAAGGAATTGTATTTTTTGTAGCCTGATCTCTAATCCAGGAAGTAGATTATCTATTCCCGAAAGTTTCATTCAAATCTATTAAGCCGTTAAGGTGTTATTGAGCAACAAACATCCAAACATCCAAAACTTTACAAACATTTATATATTAGGATAGCATAGGATAGGATAGGATAGGATAGGATAGGATAGGATAGGATAGGATAGGAAAGGATAGGATAGGAAGGATAGGATAGGATAGGATAGGACAGGATAGGATAGGATAGGATAGGATAGGATAGGGTAGGATAGGATAGGATAGGATAGGATAGGATAGGATAGGATAGGATAGGATAGGATAGGATAGGATAGGATAGGATAGGATAGGATAGGATAGGATAGGATAGGATAGGATAGGATAGGATAGGATGGGATAGGATAGGATAGGATAGGATGGGATAGGATAGGATAGGATAGGATAAGATAGGATGGGATAGGATAGGGTAGGATTGGGGCAATGCAGCACCAACCCACATCCGAAGGCTGCGTAAACTGCAAAATGCCGCTTTGAAGCATATCAATTATAAAATTAGAAACAACGAAATAAGATTCAAAGTGCTTGGAGTAGAGGACATTTTCAAGATGACGATTTCCTTGGAATACTATGACGATAGCCGATTTATTTGACCAGTGAATCATGAGGTAAATACGCGACATCGTGCTCAAGGTATGCTTCAATTATCAAGCATTACTAATGAATATGGTAGACGACAACTCTTATACAGCGTTCCAGCAGTAATCAACAACCTACCCAGAGATTTAACTAATAAAGGAAATTGTAAAATTAGAAAAAAAGCGATCAAAAACTTCTTTCTGAATAATTAAATAACAAAAAAAAAAAAAAAAAAAACTTATTAATTTTTTTTGAGTATTGAAACCGTTCATTATTATCATTTATAAACTTAAATTTGAATTTTCAAAAAGCTTACTTTATTTAATTTTGTATTTAAAGAGATTTAATCTTCTGCAGACAAGCCCAAGGCTTCGCTACTTTTATATTTTGTACTGATTTCCTGTGAAAAATAAAAATTAAAAAAAAAAATTCGTGGAATAATAAAACCATAAATTGTGTACTGGCTTACTTTAACACAAATAAGTAAATTTTCCCGATGCCAACTATAAATATATTAGACTGTCTTATACCCCGTTTATATGATAACTCAATGCGCATTAAATCGATGCGATCGATGGTTAATCCAACCTCATTTTCGAAAAAGTAAGGTCCAATGACCCCGCCGGACCATAAACCGCACCAAACAGTCACACGTTGAGGATGGAGATGCTTCTCAACAATAACCCTTGGGTTTTCCGATCCCCAGATGCGACAATTTTGCTTGTTGACGTAGCCACCGAGGTGGAAATGGGCCTCATCAGTCAAGATGATTTTTCGATGGAATTCCGGATCATTTTCATGCATTTCAAGGACCCTATCAGCAAAGACACCACGTTGTTGATGATCGGCCGGTTTGAGTTCTTGTGTTAACTGAACTTTATAAGCCTCAAGACCCAAGTATTTATGCAAAATACGGTGTAATGACGTTTGTGGAATGCCCAATACCAAAGAACGACGAGGAATGGACAAACCTGGGTTTTCTTCAACACTTTGGGCTACAGCAGCAATATTCTCAGTTGTTCTTGAGCGACGTGCACGGGTTTTATTCTTCACATCACTAACTTGTCCCAACAGCTCAAATTTTTCCACCAATTTCTGTATTGCGGTCCGACAAGGTGCTTCACGACGACCAAAAAAATGATTTAGTTTTGCGAACTGTGACTGCAAGATTTTCACCATTTTTGTAGTGTTATTCACGGAAAACGCGTACTTCACCTAGAATATGAATGAAAAAAGAATGTTAAAAATATGTACTTGGAATGCAAACGGACTTTTGCAAAAACTTGACGAATTGGAAATATTCATGCGAGAAAAAGATATTGACATTTGCTTGATTTCTGAAACTCACGTGAAAAAGGAATCGCATTTAAAAATAAAAGGCTATACTGATTACCACGCTTGTCACCCTTCGGGCAAAGCGAGAGGCGGATCTTCCTTGTTTATTAAAGACTGCATTGAACAATGCGAAGACCTAAAGATAGAGCTTGAAACTCTGCAACTGTGCACAATTCGAGTTAAAAATAGTCAGCGTACTATTAAAATCTCATCTATCTACTGTCCACCGCGTTCCGCGCTTGAAAAAAGTGATTTTACTAACTTATTTAAATCGCTGAAACCTAATTTCATTATTGGCGGCGATTTTAACGCGAAACATACGTTCTGGGGCTCTAGATACATCTCGCAAAAAGGTAGAATGCTCTATGGGGCAGGTATGGAGTACAGTTGTGATTTCCATTCGACGGGCAAACCGACTTACTGGCCAGCTGATACTTTGAAAATACCTGACCTGATCGATTTCTTCGTGGTGAAAGGAATATCTAACAACCACATAAAAGTTGAAGAAAGCTTTGATCTGTCGTCTGATCATTCCCCAGTTATTTTGACATTGAGCGAAAAACTATTATTTAACCGAGAGCCAGCGAAATTAACCGGCAGAACAACTAACTGGGAAGGCTTTAGGAACGAAATCGAAGTAAATGTTGAACTGAGCGTACCGCTTACGACACCCTATGAACTTGAGGTTGAAGTCGATCGCTTCGTTGAGATAGTACAGCTCGCCTCTTGGAATAATACGCATAATCCAAGAAAAACGCCAGACAAATACGGTCTACGATATCCTGCTGAAATAAAGGAATTAATTAGGGAAAAAAGAAAAGCGCGTAAAAGATGGCAACAGAGTCGTGCTCCACAGCATAAAGCATATCTGAATCGTCTCTGCAATTTGTTAAAGAATAGCATTAAGGATTTTAAAAATCGTGCGATAGGCTCTTACCTTGAGAGTTTAACAGCGAAAAAAGATTCCAATTATTCCCTTTGGAAAGCCGTAAAAGGCACCAAAAGGCCCAAAATCCCTGCGCCGCCACTTAAAATAAATCAAAATGAATGGGCAAGGGAAGATAAAGAAAAAGCGGATATTTTTGCCGCCCATTTGGAAGAAACCTTTAAACCGAACGTTGGTCAAGTGGTTCATGACAACATCAACATCACAAGGATGGTAGTTCCACCATCTGACGATTTAACGCGCAGATCTGCGACGCTTAGAGAACTCGAACGTGAGATCGCGAAACTAAAACCTAAGAAAGCTCCTGGTTATGATTTGATTACCGGAGAAATTCTCAAAGCCTTACCTAGAAAAGCATTAATTAAGCTTCTCCATATTATAAATGCTGCACTCAGATTAAAACACGTACCGAGCCAATGGAAAGTTGCGGAAGTCATAATGGTTTTAAAACCAGGAAAACCGTCATATGAAGTAAAATCATACAGACCAATATCGCTTCTTCCAGTCATATCCAAAATTTTCGAGAGGATATTACTAAGGCGTCTCCAACCGGTTATAAAGGGTGATTTTTTAGCTGGTTTGGTTTTGGCAACACTGGTTTTGACAGCTGACGTGTGTTTAGTACCTTGTGTCACTGTCAAACAGCTTCAGTTTGGTTTGCAATTTAACCATGGATCGTCTTACAAATGAACAACGCTTGCAAATTATTGAATTTTACTATCAAAATTCGTGCTCGGAAAGCTGGCCGAGGATCCGCTTTTTTATCGAAAAATTGTGTTCAGCGATGAGGCTCATTTTTGGTTGAATGGGTACGTAAATAAGCAAAATTGCCGCATTTGGAGTGAAGATCAGCCAGAAGCATTGCAACAGCTACCAATGCATCCCGAAAAAGCCACTGTTTGGTGCGGTTTATGGGCCGGCGGCATTATTGGGCCATATTTCTTCAAAGATGATGCGAATCGCAGCGTTACTGTCAATGGTGAACGCTACCGAGCGATGATAACAAACTTTTTTTTGCCCGAAATGGAAGTTCTTGACTTGCATGATATGTGGTTTCAACAAGACGGTGCCACATGCCACACAGCACGCGAAACAATGGCGCAATTGCGAGGCGAGTTTGGTGAACAGTTAATTTCACGTTTCGGGCCGGTCAATTGGCCGCCTAGATCGTGCGATTTGACACCATTAGATTATTTTTTGTGGGGGTATGTCAAGGCTAATGTCTATAGGGACAAGCCCGCTTCGATTGACGCACTGGAAGCCAACATCCATGCATTCATTCGTGAGATACCGGCCGATATGTGTGAAAGAGTATGCCAAAATTGGACTCAGCGGATGGGCTACCTGAGACGCAGCCGCGGTCAACATTTGCATGAAATTATCTTTAAACATTAAATTGCAAGGTTCAAACTATCGATTCAAATAAATATTTCATTCATTTTTTCGAATTTGTTGTGTTTTTTTTTTTAAAAAAGTTCTCAACCTCTTAAAAAATCACCCTTTAGAAGCAAATAATCTAATACCTGACCACCAGTTTGGGTTCAGAAGTAAGCATTCGACGATTGACCAGGTGCATAGAATTACTAACGTAATCGAAAAAGCACTAGAAGAAAAAAAGATATGCTCAACCGTATTTCTTGACGTCTCGCAAGCCTTTGATAAGGTGTGGCACGATGGCTTGAAATGTAAACTACGACAAGTACTTCCCGCAAACCTATACGAGATTTTGAATTCATATCTCGGGAATAGACTCTTCCGTGTTAGAAATGGAAATGAATACTCCGAGCTCAAAGAAATTTTGGCCGGCGTACCGCAAGGAAGCGTTCTGGGGCCGCTTCTCTATCTGTTATATACTCGTGATATACCGAAAGAAGATGGCACTATCCTTGCTACGTTTGCCGACGACACCGCTATCCTAGCGGTAGGTAAAACAATCGAGGAAACGACTGCCAAACTGCAAAACGCATTAAATAAAGTAAATGAATGGACGAAGGACTGGCGGATCGCCCTTAACGGAACTAAATCTGTTCACGTGAATTTCACTTATAGGAAAATTAATGACTTGCCCATTTTTATAAATTTGGCCCGAATACCCTTTGCAAATGAAGCCAAATACCTGGGAATGACACTCGACGCAAGGTTGAAGTGGAATTCGCACGTGAAAATGAAACGTAAAGAACTAGATATCAAATATAGAGAAATGTACTGGTTGATCGGAAAACATTCCCACCTCAGTACCGAGAACAAACTGCTTTTATACAAGCAAGTGCTAAAGCCGGTGTGGACCTACGGTATACAACTTTGGGGTTGTACCAAGAAAACAAATGCCAATATTTTACAAACCTTTCAAAATAAAGTGCTAAGAGAAATTGTCCAAGCACCGTGGTATGCTAGAAACGACGATATCCACAGGGATCTCGGAATTCCGACAATCGAAGCTGAAAGTAGAAGCTTCGCGCGAAAACATAGAAACCGACTAATCGGACATGTTAATAATACAGTCCTTCTTATTTTGGATGAGAGCAATTTATTGCGCCGACTACAAAGAACAAAACCTTTCGACTTGGCGAGATAAGGATTAACCGCGTCTAAATTGTGGAACATGCAGGATCTTTCATTGGAAAGTAACCTGCCAAATGTTTATATTTCGTGATAGAAAAATTGCTTGATAAGTAGTATAACTTAGTTGCAGTATCTAACAAATTTATATCGAAGGGTGGTGTTTTTGGTCAGTAAGAATCTGACACTACTATGAGCACGCGCTTGCTATTCTCATAGTGTCTATGGAAGATTTTCACCTACCCTCGGCAAAAAAAAAAAAAAAAAAAAAAAAAAAAATTTTTGTAGTGAATTTTAATAATTTCAATGCGTTGTTGAAGAGTGTATCGTTACATTTTTAGTAATGGCGTAGTTTCTACTTGGCAAATGTCAAAGAATAAAAGCTTCAAAAGAAATAGCGGGCCATTCACAATAACACCTCTCATTGGAAAACCCTTTACTATAATGTATACTAGTAATGAGTCTTAGATGTTCGGTTTTAAAAAAATAAATTAATCTCTTAAAACTTTAAATGCAAAGTATTTTTTTTTTTTGCAAATCACTAATTTCTGAAAATTTTTCAGCGACAACATACCTTTTTTAACAGTTATGTGAAAGAACATTTTTCAGACTTTAATTTGATGTACAGTGAAATTCCTCTTAACGGACACCCCTCTTAAGTGTACAATCCCCATAAGTGGACAAGATTTACTCTAATGGTTGGCTGGCATGATTTTGTATGAGATTTTTTCCTTTTAAGTGGACGATTCTATTAAGTGGACATGGACAGTATTTTCACTATATTTGAGTAAAAACATGGTGGTGTACACACAAATTGTACAGGAAAATCTTGCATTTTCGCATTCGGTTAAAAAGTTATGAAAGTATAAGTTAACAGACTTTGTGTTTGATTATTATCGGCATCAAGAACGTTTCGTTCGTAAAGTGTTTACTTGTAGGAGTAGATCTCCATAATGTAAAAGAAAATCAATTGGATGTTTTTGTTTGTTAGCAGAAGGCGGTCAGTATTCTGCGTAAGCAGAAATATGTATTAGTACGTAGGTACCTAGATTAAGTTAGGTTAAGATTTATTTTATTTTAAGGTAGATTGTAAGTTTTATATATAAGATGATAAAAAAAAAAAAAAAAGTTCAGGCACTAAGTTTTTAAACTTAAACAGTTTTTCTTAGTTCTTAAATAGTTTGTTAATATTGAATTAAAATAAGTTGTTAAATTACGTCGAAAGACATAGGTTTAGTGTAAAGTTTATCTTAGAGTGCCCGTGTAGGGACAGTAAGTTAGTTAAGCTTCGTTAAGTTAATTAAGCTAGTTTTAAGCGTTTTTTTGTCTAGCATGTAAGATCGAATGAATTATTTTAATAAAAATGCATTAAAAATAAAAAAAAAAAAAAAAAAAAAATCCTATGGACACATTAAGATGACGGATTACCTTTTTTTATCTTTACAACCGTCTTCTTAGTGGTATCAAATGAAAGGGCTTGGCGATTAAAATACGAAACGCTATGACGTTATTCTAAATTCGATATGACGGACGCACAAAGATGGCGGATTATCGATATCTTTACTTCCCCTCCTTAATATGGGTATTAAATGAAAGAGTTTGACAATTAGACCAAGACATTTTTTACCTACTTACACTCTAAATATTTTCTTAAACTAAGAAAGTAATAAAGTTAAAAAAAAAACTAAAGCCCGACCGTGGGTAAACTAACTAAAAAGTACGAAACAAGATGAAACGAAACGATGATGTTAAGAGTAGGTATAGCCGTAGTCGCATGCCACTTTGCACTATGTATGCGTGTAAATAAAAACGACATAGTCAGGTTTAAGTATCTTTATCTTAATTTATATAGGACTGCTGACGCCGTATATTTGTTTTTATTTAACCCATTAGAGCCTGTCGTTGCCATATGGCAACGGCAATCGTGTCACAGAAAATTTCAAATTTTGAAAATTGTTGATTAAGTAATCGGCGATTTTTTTTGTCAAAACAAATACACATAGATATTGCTTTGTGCACGTTTGTTTTTGTTAGCTGTGATTTTGTCCAGTTACGTTGAGTTTGGAAGTTAAAATTGGCAAAAGATTTAAATTCCGAAAAATAGCGAACCGAAAAATGTAAGTAATATTTTAAATTTGTTAGACTCAGTCAAATTGGTTTCTATTGCACTTTCTCGAACAACAACATCATAAATTAACTAAAGATATAAGTTCTGAATGGTAAATTAACATAGCAGTAAACAATATTTACTCTTTTCTTCGCCCGTTGCCATATGGCAACGATAGGCCATAGTGTGTACATTTTTTCAAAAAATTGTTTATGCTTGTTTTAGTCTAACATTGGCTGAAATCATCGATGAACTTGAAAATGATGACACTAAAAATGATGCTGATATTATATTCATTGAACCTCCAGAACCTGCCGAGTTAACCGATGAAGATGGAGGCGGATTGGTGGATAACTTTGCAGCACGACAGCTATTAGCACCTGCACAGTTTGCCGCAAATAACTTGTTATTGATGTTTGACGCAATGAATCACATCTTTTCATTGCGGCTAAGTCCCTGATGTGTTTCAAATGTAACAACTGTATGGGATCTGATTCGTCCTGTCTTTCAAACCATTTAAAAGCAACATTTCTAGAGCTTCAAAGGCTTCTGCGTGGGATGGTACTTGAAATACATCCCAAAATATTCGTAAAAGAGCCAATGTGAGTTCAAAAAAATTGCCCTCAACTACAAAAGGTCTGCTCCCGTAATTTCTGCACTTAAATTTATAGATTCTCAAATTTCAAGGAGTGGGGGCAGAAATCTGTCAGAGAGAGGGAAAAGTGTGCAAAAGTACAGGAACACATTAACAACAAAAAACGAAAAATGTATGACAACAGACCTACTATCGCGCAAAAAAATTACACGGTCGGAGGCGTTAATAAACTCCGTAAAAACATTTTTAAGTCGGTAATTAGGGCCGTGACGAAGGAGTTCGGATAATTGGATAATTGGGATTCTACTGTAAATGCAAATAAAATCAAATCACAAGATACTTTATAATGTGGAATTTTTGTACACGTTATGGCCTATCGGTGCCGTATGGCAACGTCTCAAAACTTAGAAACTAGCAAAAAATTAAAGCTTTCTGTAGCGGATTTGTCTTAATAGATGCATTTGGAGATAGATTCATAGAACATTTTAAAATTATCGCGAAAAAAAAGGACCTTAGGCTCTAATGGGTTAACTTAATTTTGTATTATTTTTCCTCTAAAGCGGACACTCTCTTATGTGGACAAAAAACTCCGGTTCCGTGGCTGTCCACTAAAGAGAGATTTTACTGCATAATAATTTAAAATTCAGCCATTATTAACTAAGTATAACACTTTCAAATCAATCACCACTGCTCAATAACCAATCCTCAATGGTGAGTTATTACAGGTTTTCTTTACAGACATGTGAAAAAAATGTTGTTGTTTTGTTTTTAACATATAAAGATATTTATATAAGAACTATTACAAACATAATATAGTGACAATTCAGAAAAAAAAAAGAATAGATAATATTACTTTTTTAACAAAGATGATGATGATCCTGCAGGATACTACAATGTCATATGTCCACCGTTGGGAGCTTTTTTTCGAGACAGTTCGTACCATCCTACTTGGGGTTGGAACATACGAGCGACGTTGCTAAGAGGAATAAATTTATTTCGGATGGATTTTTTGGTAACATTGAAATATCTGAAAATGATAGACCAACTATAGTCATTTGTAACAGCCTAGGACTTAGGTGGCGCTACAGTCCGGGGTGGACCAAGGCCTCAACCAACAACCTATTCCAGTTAGCCCGGTCCTTAGCTAACCGCTTCCAGTTGCGCACTCCAAGTTGGTTGAGGTCTTGTTCTACTTGGTCGCGCCACCTTAGGCGAGGTCGTCCTCTGCTGCGCTGACCCTCCGGGTTAGAGTTGAATATTCTCCGAGCCGGAGCGCTGATGTCCATGCGCTCCACATGTCCTAGCCATCTTAAACGCCCAATGTGCAGTTTTTTGACCAGGCTGATGTCGCTGTATAGCTCGTACAGTTCGTCGTTGAATCTTCTCCTCCAAAACCCGTCAACGCAAACGGGACCGAATATCCTACGAAGGATTTTTCTCTCAAAGCGACCAAGGAGATCTTCATCCGCTTTCGATAAAGTCCATGCTTCAGCTCCATATAGCAAGACTGGGATGATAAGGGTCTTATATAGAGTCTCCTTAGTCGATCGGGAAAGGACTTTACTGCTCAATTGCCTTCTTAGCCCAAAGAAACAGCGGTTGGCAAGAGTAATCCTTCGTTTGATTTCCGACGAGATGTCATTTTTTGATGTTATGGCAGAGCCGAAGTAGACAAAGTCCTTTACTACCTCAAAGTTGTAGCTGTCTATTGTGACGTTCTGTCCAATTCGTCGATGTTGGTTGTCCCTTTTTGTTGACAGCATATACTTAGTTTTGCCCTCGTTTACCGCTAAACCCATTTTGGCCGCTTCCATTTCTATACTCGCGAACGCGCCGGTGACAGCTCGCTGTGTTCTACCAATGATGTCAATATCGTCGGCGTATGCAAGTAGTTGAACGGACTTTTGAAAGATCGTTCCTTGTGTGTTGGCTTGTGAGTTTCGAACAATTCTTTCAAGTATGATATTGAAGAAGTCGCATGACAGCGCATCACCTTGTCTGAATCCTTTTTTGACATCGAAGGTCTCGGTGAGGTCATTACCGACCTTGATGGAGCAGCGAGCTTTCTCCATCGTCATCCTGCACAGACGGATGAGTTTGGCAGGGATGTCAAAACTAGACATGGCTCTATACAGTTCATCCCTCCAGATGCTGTCATAGGCGGCCTTGAAATCGATGAACAGGTGGTGGGTATCGATTTGGACTTCTTGGGTTTTTTCCAGGATCTGCCTGAGTGTGAAAATTTGGTCTATGGTGGACTTTCCTGGCCTGAAACCGCACTGATAGGGCCCAATCAGGTTGTTGACGAAAGGCTTCAAGCGTTCACACAATATGGCAGATAGAATCTTGTAGGCGATGTTCAGGAGACTGATGCCTCTGTAATTGGAGCAGTTGAGAGGGTCTCCTTTCTTATGAACCGGGCAAACGATGCTGAGATTCCATTCATCTGGCATACTTTCATCTGACCAAATCTTAGAGATGAGTTGGTGTATGCTCACTACCAAGTCATCTCCAGCTGCTTTAAATAACTCTGCGGGTAAACCGTCAGGTCCAGCAGCCTTGTTGGACTTAAGTTTGGATATTACTATCCGCACTTCGTTTTGATCAGGTGGATGGGAGTTTTGGCTATCATCATCTAAGTTGAATGGTTCATTCTGCCTGACAGCGGAATTTTGGTCGTCATCGCCATTGTACAGTCTGCAGAAGTAGTCTTTCCAAATTCTCAGCACATTTGTAACAGCACTTATGTTTATATCCAAATGCATTTCAAAAGCAAACGTACGGTGTACATAAATATCAGAACTTGGTTAAACTATTTCTTATAACGTGCTCTAATGGTATATTCTTGAAGTATTCGGTCCGTATGCTGCCACTGATTCGGATGCTTTAAAAATGATCAGGCTCTTCGGAAGCGAAAGTGGGGCGCTGAGGCAGTTTTTCAGAAGGGTCTTCGTTCTAAATAGAGGCTTTAGAGATTCTACTTCAACTCTAAAATCGCATGGGTATAGAGCGCATAAGCCCGTATCCCTGCTGGAAGGACATCAGCAATTAACAACACTACAAAAAAAATCGCGATGTAAAACGATGTTAAGGTGGGTTGTAGAAGTTGTAAATGGACATTTTAAAAAGGATTTTAAACTGTTCCATCAGGAGTTCTTCAACCTTGCTTCTTCTCACTTGACGGATTATTTTATAATAACTTCAGCTATTTCAAAAAGTTTCACCCACTTGCCGATGATGTTTATAAGCTGTTGCAAATCGCTTTAAGCAGATTAAATACTCCCAATCACCTAGATGATTTTGTGATAGAAAATAACCTTATTTGAAGAAGGGCAGTGTTTTAAACCATACTAAGTTTGCGGGAGTTATTTAAAATATCCCTAAGAAATTATCAAAGAAAGAAAGCTGGTTCATACTGTGGAGAACATCTGAAGCCAAATGGAAGCTACCAAATAGAAGTGTGTCCAAATATAGGTGCAATTACCACAGGATACCAGGGCTTAGAAGGAAACAATTACTTATTTAAAGGTCGTATAAAATCTCGACTTATGTATGTATAAATTCGAGAGTATATTACGCATATGTACATACATACATTCTTGTTAGCAATGAGAAAAAAAGTGCTATAATAGAAGCAATTCTATCAATGTATATTATTGCAGTTGTCTTGTTGGATTGAGAGCTGTTGGATGTTCTGCTCACGTTATAAGTGTTTTGTGGTATCATCATCAAACAAATTCAGAAATAAAACCTGCACTTTTCTGCATAACATTTTAATAGATGACCAAGATGATGAAGAATATTATAGTGGGCCGTAGCTTTTTATTTAAATATTTAAACACGGTTTCTTATACATAAAACATCCTTTTTGTTAAAAAAGTAATATTATTGTTTTTTTCTTAATTTTTTCTATATTATGTTTGTAATAGTTGTTGTGTTAATATCTTAATATTCTGTGGCCAAAAGGAAACACAACATAAGTCGACTTCTGTCGAAAATGAGTCTTTTTACAACAACGCATAGCCCAGGTTTGAAGCTTCTATAGATACGTTTTATCAATTCTAGGTATAAGGCTTCAACTTACTCATCTATCTTACCTCTATAATAAAGTTCTGCAAGAACTTGGCCGCTGTTATCTCACCACTTTTTGTCATACATTTGCATACATTTTCTATAGGTAGGAACTTGGCCCTTTTTACAGTAATGTTTTTGATTGGATAAAGATTTTCCGTAAGCTTTTGACATATTATGTTCTTTAGCTCCAATAGTTACTGAAACAAACGCAACCATAAGTAATTGTAAAAAAATAGCTGTCAAAAATGGGGTATGTTGTCGCGAAGATTTTTCAGACATTATTAATTTTCAAAGAAAAAAAACTTTACTTTTGAAGTCTTCAGAAATTAATTGATTATTTTAAAACTCAAAATCTTAGGCCCATTATTTTACTTACTTAGTTGGCGCAACAGCTCGAGGTGAACCTAGGCCTGCTTCTCGCAACCATTTGTGTGTGCGTGTTATATTTTTGCACGAATGGAAGGGACCTACAGTTTTTTGCCGACTCCGAACGGCGAGTTGAGAAGCTCAATCGTGACAAATGATACTCTTTGATGCTTGTCAGACATTCGAAAGAGGTGGGCACCGTGAAAAACTTTTAGGTGTTTGCGGCGGGATTCGAACCCAAGACCGCTGGCACAGTAGTCCGACGCACTAACCACTTGCGCTACGGTGCCCACTATTTTAAGGTCATAAAAAAGATAGTAGAATCACCTTTCATTTCATACTAAATACATATAAATATATGCGCATTACGGTTCTTATGTTATTATGATTTTATATGCATATAGACGGACAAAAATCATCAGAAGATCTATCCGCAATACCAACTTCACACACAAAAATCTCAAAATCCCCACATACGATTTTCATAAAACTTTGCAGTTTTAATGTACTGAAGATCAGCTTTATTTTGATACTAATTTCATTGATGTACGCTGTTGGCCCAAGCTTCAAATAATTTTGTTCCATCTCATCTCATCTCATCTCACTTATATGTACTTTTTCAAAATTCTTTATACTGATGAACAAAGTTCAGCTGATAATCTTTCGATCAGTGTTAGAATCATTAAAATCGGTGCAGAAATAAACTCTCAGGAGGAATCACAAGCTCTTGCGCTAGCGATTTAATTATATAGATAGATACAGCATTTAACCTACGTGGCATTGACTGTACAAGTTTTTCCATTCTACTTGGGTCCATCTTATTCCACTCTTCACCGATAGCGTCTTCCAGTTGTAAGTTCGTCTGAACTTTATGGCTCTCTCTTATTTTTCTATAAAAATGTTCCTACAGATGCCCAATTGGGTTGAGATCTGGACTTTGACCTGGAGTCTGAAGAACATGGGGACAAATGCATACATTTAAAGCAACCATCACATCATTCACAGCTGTATGCTTTGGATCGTTATCTTGGTACAAATAAAAATCCTGTGTGCAATTGTTTTTTGAGGAAAAGCGACCAAATTTAGCTTGAAGATATTTCAATATAGCTTGTGTGCATATTTCCTTCCACAAATACAAGAATTCTACTCCGTAATACCACATCGCCTCCGGAACCATAACGTTACCACCATCGTGTTTAACTATCGCCGACATGTGTTTTGGTTGCAACGTTTGGTTATTTTTTTCTACACACATTTTCTTGCTTTCTATCGCTTTTAAAGATCTTAAACTTACTGTCGTCTAAGAAAATTACTTTCTTCCAAAAATCAATCATCTCGTTTTTATAAGTTTACGAAATCAAGTCTTCGTTTAAAATGTTATTTTTTCAAAAGTGCCCTTCGCCATGCAACACAACACTTGAACTCTACACTGAGAGAAATTTACAATAAATAAATCAAATAGAAGCATGTTTAACTTTTCCGTGTTTAAACATGTCGCTTAAATGAAAAATGTAAACAAAATTTTGGTTTAATCAAATAAATACATGTTTGGCGTTGAATTAACAAATATTTTAAATACATATTTGTTAACATAAATTAGTTCATGTTTGATATTATCCATAAAATATGAAAGAGTTCACTTTAAATACAATTCTATTAAAATCAGTTTGTATTGAAATATTCAAACGGATTTCTATTTGATCTAATCAAGTTAAGCAAAATTTCGTTTCAAAAACGAATACATGATCATTTAAAATAGGACTTTGTTTGACTTAAATAAGTTCATGTTTGAGAAAACATGAATGAGCTTGTTTTAAACAGAATTATATTGAAAACGTTTGGAAATTAATTATTCGAACAGATGTATATTTAATTTAACTTTAAACGTGTTTGAATGTTACATGACTAATAAATGTACCATAATTCGTTATTGCATTATTCAGTTTCAAATATACACCAGTGGAATGCGGACGTGAATAAGTTGTGCTTAACTATTAACTATGTATATGTGATATTTTTAGTAGCATGTATTTGTCAAATAATTGTATTTCGAATTCAAACTAACAAACGCAACTAACAAAATGTTTTAATATAACGGCCAGAACATAAAAGACGCGAGATCGAGGGAACAATTAGCATCTTGTAAGCAAATCTCAGACAAAGGTATGTAGCTCCGTGTGCAATTAAACGTATAAGTTTTGTCTTTTGACATTTACGAATTATTTGCAGATAGTTGTTGATTACATAGCTTCGAGCTTGCTTAGTAGTGGATTACTCCATTAGCTCGTTTCGGAGATGCTGAAAGAAGAAAAAATGAAGCATACCTTACATTTGTATCAAATTAATAACGGAAGATGTTACTTAAGAAATAAGTTTTTGTTAAAAATTAATAAAATGAGTTAAACTAAAATGAAATCAGTTTTTTTATGGCGCATATAAGAACCTCCTTTTCCAGGATCCAGTTCTTTCTTGAGTTCAAAAAATGGACACGAAATTTATATAAGATGGTAACCAATTAAATCAACAAAATTAAAAAAATATATATTACATGTATACATATGCATATGTACATATGTATGTATATATTTAAAGCATTACAGATTTTAATTTTAAGTGATTTCTATTTATTTTTCCCAAATAGAATTCCCTTTGAATTAAAAAGATATCTATTTAAGAAATTTGAATATTTTAATATCAAGTTGAATAGATTTCTATTTAATGTTCTTAATTTTGATTCTGTTAGTCTGAAATAGAAATCATTTTGATTCAAATAAGCATCTGTTTATATAATTCACGTTGAATATGTTTATTTCAAATAGAAAACAAGTTGATTCTATCGAAAACTATCTAAAATTATGATTAAAAATAACAAAGTTATTCATGTTTAAATTAAACAAAAACCATTTTGGCGCCAAATCATATTTATTTATGTTTAGTTTAAACACGAATGGGTTTAGTTTTTTTCTCAGTGTAGAAATTTTAGTTTCTTGTGTATTGCCGAGTCCGAAACTTTGTTGCACTTAAATCTTTTAATTTCCTCTTTCCTAAGACAGCTGTAATTTTAGGTTCGATTTAATTTCTCTCTTCAGAAACTTTTAACCTAATGGCTTAATCTTCTTTTTTCGTCCAGCACCACTCTTATATTCTATACTACCTTCTTTATAATAGCGATCACAAATACCTTGCACTATGGAATGGGTTAACACTGATAAATTACCGATTTCCCGATTTTCTGTGATAAATCACTTGAGATCGCTTATCGATCGAAGTATTTCCGTGAGTTTTTACTATTTTATCCAAACTTCTGACAAAGCACAGCCTTAAACTAATTGATTAATTTATTCGAGCAGAACTATGCAGAATGTACAAGCACGATGTGGGAATTTGTAAATTTGTGCAAAAACAATACAATCTTCATACATGGAACAAACACTCTTACGTTGCCAAATCCTTTAATGTATGAAAAAATGTTCTCATTCCTTTTGGAGCAAGCAAATATTTAAGTGGTAAATCTTTTTTTAACTGACTTTTTTGTTAACTTTTTGTGCGTAAATATTCTGCATGATGTATTTTTTTTATTGAACTCCGTATTTAGAATTCAAATTTACATATATTTGTATGTGTTAAATGAGAATGTCTTACTCAAAGTAGGCTTGTATGAAAAATTATTCTCGACACTGTATAAGAACATTATCAATTGTATTGTTAATTTGTTTTACACTGCTTATAAAAAATACATTAAATAGCTGCGCTATTTGTTTGTCGTCTGTAACAGTCACTCCATCAAACTCAACCATTTTTATTTCAGTCTTTATTTCACGTAACACTAAAGATTTCAAAGTTCTCCACATCGCCTTTTGGTTGTTACATTTTGATAGTGTCCTTTTTGTAAAGTTATTTATTGCAATTGTTAGTTCTTTGGTATAAGTATTACGCGTAGTTTTAAATTCCCGCCAAACATCTAAACTAGCTATGAAAATAACTCTCTTTTTGGCTAGGTTTTTTTGCTTTTTAAGGTTATTTAAGTGCTGATTAAACCACACATTTTCATTTTTTCTTATTTGTTTGTATGTTATAAATTGATTTACGACACTGAGTAATTTATTTTGAAAATCTGCCCCGCATAGGTGAACATTCATTACATTAGAAATGTTTAAAATGCCACTCCGTTCAAATGCTAAAATTAGATGCGCTGTAGTATATTTCAACACCTACACTTTTTTAACACATGGTTTTATAAGTATTTTGTCTTTAGTTGGAAGTTTAAAACAAATCGCCTTATGATCTGCTATGTGAAGCTCATCATTGATATGGGCCACTAACTGAACACAATTTGAGACAACATAATCTATTAACGTTCTAGATGTACTTGTAATTCTAGTTGGTTCGTTTACTAGCTGCATACATCCATTTTCAATAACGAGCCTATGTTAAAATCTCCAATAATGATTACGTTTGAATTATTTTTTACTAAACTGCCCATCAACTCACTGAAATGTTCACAAAACTGTCTATTCGATGACGAAGGAGATCTATATAAATCAGCCAGTACAAAGACACAAAAACTACAACGTACTTTAATACTAAGGCACCAACTATCAGCGCTGACTGTAGTGTTGCGTAGGACACAAATTTAAAACGAGTTTGTATGAGTAACTCATTTACAAAAATGAGGTGATACAATGTCCCACCTCAAATGAGGTGTTTGGGGATTTTTAGGTTGATTCAAACACAATGACATTGGGACAAAAATACAAAAGCATACAAAATTACAAAGTAATGCAAATGTTACTATGATGCCAAACACCTTTTTATACAAAAATGAGTGACGAAACAACATTTTAACAAAAAATAACTACGATGATGATAGAAGTGTATATTGAATAAAAAATGTGGTATGTATGTGTATTGTATTATGTGCTTGTATGCACTTGTATAGAAATTTGATAAATAAGGATATTAATAGAATGTTTGGTTATTTGATTATTAGATGAGCTATGTATATATATGTTATGTGCAACACTAATGTATTTAGAAATATATATATGTATGTACATATGTGTATAGTATATGTTCTTATGTACCTGGTTTGCTACAACAATTTTATTGATTTTTATTTTTAGTAAAAAAATGTAGTACATATTTGGCTTTAATCAAGGATCATGTTGCAATTTAGGAACATAATTTGCTTGACTTTTTCCCCATCCAGCTTATTTCGCCTCTCAACTAATATTTGGCCAGACTTTGAAAAAACGCGTTCGGATGGAACGGAAGTCGCAACTACGCACATTCTTCTCTGTACTATCTCATAAAGCCATAAAGCCTAGGGTAGACATCCTTTTTCTCATGACACCATTTTAAAGGATCCTTGTTACGGAGCAGCAGAGGTTCTTGGAGATATTTATCCACTTCTAGTATACTAGTCGAAACTGGTAGGGGAGAGCCTAGCTTATATACCTGGTGAGAATGGCATAGATCATAGCACCACATCCAGAATATTTTCCCTGGGAAATCGCTGTAGAAGATTGGGTGCTATAAGTGCAATATTCCTTGCTGCAGGTTGGTATTTACCCAAATACTTGAACCTTTTCGGAGTTCTACATGAAATGTGCCTTGACCTTACAATGCCGAGTAAGAAACGCCGTCAGGATGCGGCTTTGAATCTCATCACCTTCCTAATTCTACCGACATATAAGTTATAAGTAAGTTCAAATCAAATCAATACGCAAATACGCTGCACTGTTTTATTTCTTCAACGGATACCTTTTTTTTCGTTGAGCATTTGATAAGAATAAAATGACTTTGTCTGCACTATACATATATCCAAAAATACGTGTCCAATTATTTTCTTTATTCTATCACCATATATGATTGCAGATTGCTATGTTAAGCGGTTTGTAAGTTATAGCCTTAAACATCTTAAACATGCTAGGAGGTAATTTCGAAAAATGCCGAAACATTTGTCCAATCATTTTTAACTGACTACTAACGTCCAAAATTTCATATAAATATGACTAACGATTCACGATTTATCGTGTTTTCAAAATTATAAAACTTATTTTTATAACATAACTCTCTTATAATATTATGCCCAACAAATAAAAGAGCTTATTTATTATCATTATGGATATAGTATTTTTGACTTGTTATACATATATGTATTTACATACATTAAAATCTGCGATACAAAGCTAAATCAGTTTAGTTGTAGGTACACAAAATTAACTATTAAACAATTTTGAAGATGAAATTGAAACTAAAATAAAAATATTCGCACTTCACTCAATTTCCTTTTTTGTAGAAAAAAAATAAATATTTGGCTTCAGCAGTCCTAGGTAGAACCAAGCCTAGCTTCCCGCAACCATTTGTGTGTGCGCGTTATATTTTTGCACGAATGGAAGGGACCTACAGTTTTCTGCCGTCTCCGAACGGCGAGTTGGGAAGCTTTACATGACAAATGATACTCTTGAATGCTTGTCAGGCATTCGGAAGAGGTGGGCACTGTTAAAAACATTTTAGGTGTTTGCGGCGGGATTTGAACCCAAGACCGCTGGCACAGTAGTCCGACGCACTAACCACTTGCGCTACGGTGCCCATGGTTTTTTGTAGTAGTGCAAGCAAATTGTATTCAATATTTTTGTCGTGAGTTTTTCTGTTGCTGTGTTTCAAATACAATTTTCTGTTTCAGTAGTTTCCATGGAAATGTGACAAATATTGAGTTACTACAAATATTTTGAATGAGGTGTTGGGACATTTTCGGAAAATGTTTGAGACATTTGTAGTGCATCTTGTATGAGATACGCAACACTGGCTGACTGTAAAAGTATTCAATATTTCACTTTGCAGATTATCTTTAACATAAATAGCAACTCCACCAGTATGCCTTGATGTACTATCACATCGTATAACATTGTAATTGTCAATCTTTATTTCGTTATCTACAATATTATTAGTTAAACGACTTTCACTTAGCACTATTATATCATATTTGTGATTGTTAAAAACTTCTTCAAGTTCATCGAAATTTGCTATGTATATAGTGTTATGAATGAAATATTACAGAAGTACATACACATATAGAAAATCAATAGTAAGTTTGTGTAAGTGAGACAGGTTTTTCAACAGTTATAGGTAGTAGTTTATGCTAATTTACAATACAGAAGTGCAATACATTGAAACGGTGCTGCCAATGCAACACTATATCGATGGCCCCATGCAAAAAGATACTAAGTGCATTTTTGCTATTTTTCAGGAGAAGCGTTTAAAGTTTTTTGACAATAACTTCTTTGTTTATTAACGGATTTTTAAACTGAATGCTTTGTTACTCTCATAATTTTTATACAATTTTTTAGAGATGGAGTTAGGTCTGCAATAGTGTGGCTTATTATGTTAAATTGCAGTTAGTATTATTGTGACTGTCTAATTCAAACTTTTGAATATACTATTTGATGTTAGTTCTGTTTAACACGGAACAAAACATATCAAAAACTATTTTAAGTGCACTTAGTATTAATGTGGCTATACACTGAAAAGTATGTATACTAAGATATACTTAAGTGTCAACTTCTTTTTCTTGGGTACAGTCAAAAGTATACTAAAAGGCATATTAGTGCATACAACTTCAAAAAATTCCATGCAAAAAAATACTATATCAACATAATTTACATGCGTTTATTGGAAAATTTTGTGATAAAAATATTAAGAGCGCTTAGTATGATTTTGCTTGGAATAAGTGTTTGCATAAGACATTATACTAAGTGCTATTATAGCTCTATTTTCAAGGTTTTTAGTTCGATTCACACGAAAAAAATTTGAAAAATAAAAGACTATGGGATTCTTATGGTATACATAACTAAGTGCACTTAGAATCTTTTTGCATAGGGCCATCGATATGTACATATACAACAACAACATACATATACATATGTTACGAATCACAATGATAATTTCAAACTACAGTGGTGGTCCAATATAACGAATGATATAATGTCCAGTTGCATTCGCCATATCGAATAATTCGTAATATCGAACATTAAATAAATGTACAAATACTGTTTCTAATTCAGAACACTTGATTTAATTTATTCATAAAGTCACCAAAACAAGTTAAAAAGTAGAAAAAGAAGTAAAAGAAACTAATACAAAATTAATTTCATTCCTTTCGTTGCTTTTGCAAACGTTCAGCGCAGAAATTTGTAGCTATTAGAACAAGTATTTCAGAACCTCCAACGTCAAACGTTAATACGTTTATACACAACTCTCAACGGCCTCGAGTGGGCTGATACGCGTATCTTCTTGAAGAAGCATTTCAGCATTGTTCCAAGATTCCAAATCCTCCGCTTAGCTTAACTAAGCGAATAGTTGGATCAAGGAGCTTACCTTCGGTTGCATTTACAATACCCACATTTTTCCATCGACCGTTTCCTAAACATTATTGTATTTCTTAGGTTAATTTGTCTCTGTCTATTTTTTAAGTACACAGATTTTGTAGCAATATTCGTTATATCGAATATAATTTTTTTTGTTCGTTCGCTATATAGAGCCGATAATGCATTTGAAAAAGTGTACGTTATATCGATCATTCGTTATATCGGCATTCGTTATACTAGACCACCACTGTATATATACAAAAATTACTGTTTTATGTATTTAGGTACATATTATTTATGTTTTTAATGCGGAACTAGTTCAGTTGAATTATGTAAAAACATGAGTGTTAAAAAAAAACGTAAAATAAAAATATTTGAGTTAATATTTTTCTTCAATTATGACTATATATGTACTCTTATATGTATGTATATAGTACATGCAATACTGTCTGTATAGCATTAAAATGATAGAACAAACAAACTGAAATACATATACCTACATGCTGCCCTGAAGTCTTTATAAAAAATAGTTTATAAATTAATTTTTGTAAACTATTTAGATAAATAAGTAGATAAATAAATAAATAAATACATATACATACATATATACGTTCGTCCTATAGTTATACAAACTGTGTGTGCATTCCCCCACGAAGAAAACAATTCACTTACAATTCACCACTGAAGTGTTAAAATGTACCTTTCGCACAACATGAATAATAGTTTAGTAATCCTACTGAATTTTATGAAAATACAGGAAAAGGATACAAATCTGAAAATCAGCACGTGACAAGATTGGTTCTGGAAATGCAACACGGGGAACTCTACCAAATGGGACCGAATTTAATGACGGAGGCGTATGCTCATGAATTTCCTTCTCCTTTTTTTTGACAAAATTATTTTCGAACACTTTCTGTGAGGGTAGCCGGCAACATTTATTCAATCGGAACGAACTTGAAGTCTGTCTGAAGGGCTTTGTTTAATGGGACCCAGCTGAACGGTGTGATGATTTGAGAACGCACCACTCTGCTGACTCTATGCAAGAAGTGTTGTAAGATTAAGGTAGCAATGAGATGAGGTGGTGAAATTTATGAATGTGATTAAAATGAAACTCGCATTACGTTATGTCTGACTGCTAGTATTTGTGTATATGCTTGTAGTCCCCCTGAGGGAAACGAATTAACATACACGTGTGGAATCGCCCCTTCTTATGGTATTATTTGCAGGGAAAAAGATATTATTGTTATATTTTAAAAGGAAACACAAATACATACATACTTTATACAATATATTATCTATTTGTTATGCAATGCATATTGTAAATATTTTTAGCGCAAGGTTTTAATGTCAACGTTTTCATCTCTCTCTCGATACAGGGTAGAATCTCATACATGGCCGCGTTAAAAATAAAACTTGAATTCTAAGAAATCAATGTTATTCTCTTACAAATGATTAAATGCACACGATGAAACACCACTTTATTTGTATGTCTTGTCGTTGAAATGACGTGAAATTCTGCAGATTGTCTAACGCCGACAAGTTTAAAGTTATTATAGATTTGTACATATGTTTAACCAATTCTGGCTATAATGATAGAACTTACTCAGTATTTTACTTCTCGACTAAAGTTCTGCAAGAACTTGGCCGCTATTATCTCACCACTATTATCTAATGTTTTAAATAGGAACTTGGATTTTTTTTAAAGAAATGTTTTTGATGGGGTTAAGTCTACCGTGCATGTACATTCTTAGGATGTCAGAGAAATGAGTACCCTCCCTAAGCTAATATGGAGCAACTGTAAAGGTGTTTTATTTAGAAGGAAACTAGATGAACAACTACAAGAACATCAGATAGTTGAGTTGTATAATTGAAGGAATTATCAAGGATCTGAACCCAACTAGCAACCGCAGGAGGACTACTCAAAACGATTTTAGGGGATCGTGGTTTGATAAAGAGTGTAAAAAGGCGAGTCAGGTATCCTTCGCTTGGCTAAAATTATTCCAATTCCTCAACGATGATGCTGCAAAAAATATGTATCTTAAAGCTAATAGAGAGTTTAAGGCCCTTTGCAGGGAAAAAAGGAAAGATAAACTTGAGCTAGAGGCTCGAAGATTGGCTCAATGTAGTAACTCTTCAGAATTCTGGAAAGTAGCCAGGAGAATAAATGGTGGAAGATACATAATACACAGAAACCTGTACCCGAACATCCTCCAAACACATTTTTATATGTTGTGGAACCCATCGCCCATTAGGTTTATCTTCCACTACGCTGCACCTGCCTTCCAGAACGATATTTTGGATAGTCCTATAACTTTTGAGGACGTTGTTGGGGCTCTTAGTGGACTGAAAGATGGCAAAGCAGCAGGATCGGATGGGATCCTTTCTGAATTTTACAAGTATGGCACCAATGAGCTTTAAAACAGACTGACCTACCTATTCAACGACATCATGGATAATGGAATGATCCCGCATAGGTTTAAAGAAGCGCTTATCTTTCCAATCCAATACCGAGGTATTTCCTTCCTGAATGCATTTTACAAAATCTTTACAGCGGTTCTGCACAATCGACTTACAGCATGGATAGACGCAAATAAGCTGCTGGAAGAATACCAAGCGGGTTTTAGGCCAGGTTACTCCACTGTTGACCATATATTTGTCCTAAAGGGTGTTGTATAGTCATTTCTACTGAGGAAGAAGAAACTATATGCACTCTTTGTGGATTTTAAGGCCGCCTTCGACTCAGTGGACCGGAATGCGCTACTCTAAAAGCTTTACTGCATGGGTATGTCACATAAGTTTGGTCGAACTATACAAAACCTATACGCTGATAATAAGGCTGCTGTATGGAATGGCGATACTCTATTAGAATGGTTCCAATCGTGGTCTGGAGTAGGACAGGGATGTGCTTTGAGCCCGAGTTTATTTGCTCTCTTCATTGAAGACTTAGTTGATATGCTGCCTGGAGGAGTAGAGTATGCGGGTCTACTGGTTAAAGCCCTTATGTTTGCGGATGATATAGTGTTGCTGGCTTACTCGCCCGAATCTATGCAGCTGATGATCAATCGCTTATATGATTACTGTAATATGTATAATCCGGAGGCTAATTTGAGCAAGACGCAAATCATGATCTCCAAAAGCGGAGGAGGCCGAATCTGCTCAAACGAGCAATGGCACTTTAATGGAGAAGTAATTGCAGTGGTAAAGGAGTATAAGTACCTTGGTGTGTATCTCGCCAGAAACCTTAATATGGAAAGACATCTTAAGGAAAAACTAGAGTAGTCAAAAACAGCCATCAATACAGTCTGGAGAAAATGCTTCATGAACAAAAACATTGCCCATAGTAGCAAATATAAAGTGTTTGAAGCTGTGTCGGAATCTACCCTTTTATGCGCGGCACAAGTTTGGGGATACAGGCAATATGAGACAGTTGAGAAGTTACTTCGGTACTACAGTAGATGATGGATATAAGAAAGTCCAAAAAGCCAAGGAATTTCTTTCTTTTTTCCGTGCTTTCTTATAAACAATAAATGGATATAAGAAAGATATCTTCTTGTATCAGTAACACGGATATAAGAAAGAATATTTCTTATAAGTATCACAAAAGCATATAAAAAAAACTATCTTAACATTGAAAGACACATTATATGTATCGTTTATTTGTACATATGAAAAAAAAAAAAAACTTATAACATATCAAAAACAAAAAATTAAAAGTGATTGCACTTCATTTAATATTTTAAGATTAATGTTTAAGGCAGCGTTTAAAAAAAATTAATTTGGGAGAAAACTTTCTTATGCACGTTTAATTTTCTATGTAATGTATAGAATTTTGTATCAAAATAAGTTTCTTATATCAGTGTCTTTCTTATAAACGTGTTTCTTATAAACAATTTTGTTTACACGTAACTATATGGGAAAGTGCGTGGTGTTTTGGAATGTGTGTCTTATAAGCGAGTCTTTCTTATATAGGATGTTCTTATATCCGTCATCTACTGTACTTAAAGAGAGCATTTCATCTTCCACCAAACACGCCAAATTATATGTTCAGCTCATGTTGGAAACAGGACTATCACCACTGTTCGTGAAAACACTGAAACTCCAGGTTGATTACGTGCTCAAAGTTCTGAAAATGTCAGGCTTCATACAATACGGCACAAAGCGGGATGGTACAAGGAATGGATAGAGCTAGCAACTAGGTGTGGAGTCTACTCCGCTAAATCTCGAGAATACCACGGAATGGAAGTCGAAACTATACCAACTCATCACAGGTGTGGATGAACAGGCCAGAGCAGGATTTGTGGAGAGTGCGCTTGGGTCGCAGCATAGAATGATATACAGTCGACTTTGCCACAATCTACAACAGAATAACTATTTCCGTGATGAGCACAGTATTGATGAAATAGCGACGCTGCTCAGGCTACGTGGAGAGCTCCTAAAATTAAATTATATACCACACAGGGATGATCTACCTATACTCTGTAGCCTGTGTAACATGGCAGAGAGGGAAGACGTTTTGCACTTCCTTGGCAGATGCCCAATCCTCAGGGAGACAAGGAGGGAAATCTTTGAAAGCGATACTCTTTCGGAACGCGAAGTCCAAAAGGTTCTTAATGAAATAAATGTTACAAAACTAACCAGGTACTGCAAGATTGCATTACAGTATCGAGAGCGGATTCTAAACGGAAATTTCTAATATGTACTTGAACTTACTCCCCTAACATATTATAATATTTGAGTTTATTCTACTTTATAAAGTTAAATTTTGTTGTCAACCAGGCAGACGGGAAGGTCATGCCAACCGATTTTTTGTAATTAACATTGTAACAAATATTTAAGCTCTACAATAAAAATCTAATCTAATCTAATCTAATCTACATTCTTAGCGTCATTTGTACGTAAATATGTCTGTAGATTATATGGGTGTTTTTTATTTCGCGCATCGATTATCCAAAATCTATGCCTAACAATAATTGATACTAACGCCTGCGCTCCTGCACGGTAATGTTTATGATGCAAATAAGTTAGGTATCCAACCACTATTGAATGAGATTTCGTTAACAGTACCGCATACTTAGCGTCATACGGCAACTCAGAATGTTCCGTAGCAATAAGACTCTTGCAAATCGATATGCGATATGGATTAAGTTTTTTAATGCGGGGTTTCGGATAAACACAATAATTTTTGGATCTAAGATCTGTTATTTCATCTCAAAACATACATTGTTGAACTCAGCACTTTGCTTTTACTCGTATTATTTGCTGACTGTAACTTATGCGAAAGTTGTCCCACAAGATATGGACGACTTTTCGCAAAAAAGGTGGTTCTCAATTTCAATGTTTATCTTTTCTTTATAAGTTTCAATTCTATTTTCAACGTCACTGTCACTGTGACCTTTCCTTTTCAGAATTATTTCACGGAATGATAACTTTGCTTTTCAACTTAAATCGCCTGTAAGAGTTGATCTGCCTAGTTGGTCACCAGTGGAGTTTAAATCATCATCAGTGGAGTTTACATTTTTTTTTACTGTTAAAGTCAGTTACAACAAGAGGGAAATCACTATAAAAACATAAGTAAGTAAGTGCTTTATATATACATATGCATGCGTTGTACAAATATTCCATACTAGCTGTTGCCGCCCGGCGTTGCCCGTGCACTAACACAGTCGCATTAGTCACTTGTTGTATATTAGAGAGGAAGTACATGAAGTAGAAAGTAATACTATTTTTATAATTTTAAAAAATTCTGAAGTCAATATACATAGGTACATACTATCAAAGAATATATAATGACCAAGAAGTATTATCTGCCACCAAAAAATTATCGACAATGAAAAAGCTCTTTCGCAACGTAAGAGAAACAAAGAAAAATAACAATCCAATTGAGATTGAGACTGAGAGGCAAGACAAAAAAGTTTTTCTCTTGACATTTTGTAGGGTCGGCGGCGATCATAGTATACATATGTTATGTACCACGTGGTACACCACACAATACCTGTACAGCGCATAGTCACATGTATTGAAAGCAAAGCAAACCAATTCATTTCATTTTTTCAGTTTTTCATATTCCAGAAAAATTATAACCGAACTACTGATTTTGGTAATTTAAATGCCCCATCGGAAGAGTTCTTTGAGATAACCAAAAAACATATTTTAGTATTCGACTCAATTTTTTAATCACAGCCAGAAATCAGGAATATAAAAACAGAGATAGTTTCAAGAGCGTAACACTTGAATGGTTTTGTATGGATGCATGCCATTCCATAATTGCAATTTCACATATTAACCTAAGCGACAACTAAAGGCACCTGTTTTCAGTGACGTAATCAACGCATAGTCTACATTGGGTCAATGAATGCCGATTGTCGATTCCTATTAAGGGTACGAATCATATTAGCAATACATCCAAAAAGACTATTCTATACTCGCACACATGCATACCGAGCTACAAAATATCAAAAGTAAACAACAAGCGAAGAAAATAAAATTCTCATTTTCAACCCCACCATGCGAAAAAAAACCTAAAGGGACCATCCACTACAGAGCGTGCTGGTCCAACCTAGTATTGCTGATCATTTTCTCAACTTTTTACATGCGATACAACGGCATTAATCTGCCCACGCATAGCAAACACTTTTTCATTTACATCAAATTGTTGGACTGACCACATGGAACCGCAAATCACGGTAAAACAATTTGAAACGAAATCAAAGTTTATTGAAAAATCATGAAGTGTATACTGGCCCTTTTCGTAGGCACAAAATTGAAGAAACCGGTTTCTACTTTACACATTTCCACAGTCAATTCATTTTGTGTTTAATAAGAGAAGCTCTTAAAGGAAAGAGTAGGATGAGCGAAAAAAGCTCCTTTAATAAGTATTTTAAGAGAGCGGGTCCTGATATTAGGACCAGTGATAGGATAGGATAGGATAGAATAGGATAGGATAGGATAGGATAGGATAGGATAGGATAGGATAGGATAGGATAGGATAGGATAGGATAGGATAGGATAGGATAGGATAGGATAGGATAGGATAGGATAGGATAGGATAGGATAGGATAGGATAGGATAGGATAGGATAGGATAGGATAGGATAGGATAGGAAAGGATAGGATAGGATAGGATAGGATAGGATTCGATAGGATAGGATAGGAAAGGATAGGATAGGATAGGATAGCATAGGATAGGATAGGATAGGATAGGATTGGATAGGATAGGATAGCATAGGATAGGATAGGATAGGATAGGATAGGATAGGATAGGATAGGATAGGATAGGATAGGATTGGATAGGATAGGATTGGATAGGATAGGATATGAATGTGTTCCACAAAGAAAGATGTTCGGCCACCCAGTCAAGGTAATCTCCGATCAGTCCATAATACGGTTTGGTCAAATTTTTTGTCAAAGGCATTCCAAGCCGGACGTAGTTACCTCGAATTAAGTAAAGAAGCGCAGAGTTTTAGCTTTGGTAGACTCTGGGTGGCAACAGCTGCCACTTACGATTTTGCACCCAAGAGATGAACTTTATTTTGCAGCACATTCTGAATACGGAACGGAAATAAATGCTGCACTTAAAGGCTCTCAGAGAAGCGTTTGAGAATCCATGTAACTCACAATAAACAATATCTGGGAATAATATACATATGTGTATCTTTGAATACGCATGTTTTTAAGATCGGTGAGCTGTGAGCTCTTTGTTACCCACCCATCTCTCAATTCACTGCCGATGTCCTTATCCCAGCCAATGCGTGCAGTTCATAATCGCTGCAGAATAATCGAATAATCGGGTGGCATCTGCTACCACGGTTTGCTTGGTGACGACACTAATACTCAGCGCCTTTTTCCATGGGCTTAGGATTCGTTTAATTCTATAATTCTAGTCCTGAGATAAGGTCATAGTTGTAAAAATCATTTTGATGACAGTGGATTCGATGCCGATGAAGTGCCATATGTTAGTTTCTGTAGTCAATCGAAAATCAAATATATTCTTTAAGAATTTACAATGGTAAATATCGATTACTTTTGCCATTATAAAATGCTTGCTTTAACAAGGTGATTTCCTAAAGTTTGCAAGAGCTTACCACTGCACTTATATTAGTGGATGACAGGAAGGAGTGAAATCAGACTACTACGCATCACGTTTTTTCATCAACAGGAGGGCCTTACTATACAATTAACCCATTAAGTCCCGAATTATTTTTGTTTAATATAAACCTTCCATACTAATAATCATTTTATTGCAAGAATTCTTTATTTTTCTAGGGGTCTTAGTTTTATGAGCTGATCTCGTTTGAGATCGCTGGGATAATGTTAAAATATTAAAAGTGGGTCCAAATATCAACAAAGACGAAGCAAACAAGTGATATAATGAAATACGAATAGTCCCACGGTATCAATCGAGATCAGTGATGTTTATTTTGTTATTTTATTTTATTATATGAACAACAAGGCCGCCGGCTCTGATGGTCTACCAGCACAGCTTTTCAAACATGGTGGTGATGCTATGTTTGGGTGCATGCACTTAGTAATCAACCAAGTATGGGTGGATTAAGCCATGCCCGATGACTGGAATATCAGCTCTGTATGCCCCATCTTCAAGAAAGGCGATCCTATGCCTTGTAAGAACTACCGAGGCATATCCCTGCTTAATGTCGCATATAAGATCCTATCCAACGTACTGTGTGAACGTCTGAAAACTTTCTGCAGCAGACTAATCGGCATGTACCAGTGTGGCTTCCGGCCCGGCTAAACTGATCTAGCTATGCCGCGTGACGCTGGAAAATACGCGGTGAAACGTGCAATCCGGAAACAGTTCCTCCGAACTATTTCAAACGTGCACCGGATCTCGACAAGGAGATGTACAATCATGTGATTTCTTCAATCTTGTGCTGGAACAGATAGTGCGCAGGGCAAGTGCTAACACGGAAGGCACTATCTTTAACAAATCTGTTCAGCTACTGGGATACGCAGACGACATCGCCGTGTCAGAAGCTTTTACGGCAATTGTAGAACAGGCGAAACGAGTTGGCCTTGAAGTGAACGAGGACAGAACCAAGTACATGTTGTCAACAAACAAAGAAACATCTGTCCACCGTCCAGGGCAAAACGTCACTGTTGGCAGCAGTTTACCTACCTCGGAGTAAACATCAACTCCACGAATGACACCTTAGTGGAGATTCGACGAAGACTTACCCTAGGAAACCGCTTCTACTTCGGTTTGGCTCTAAAAAACATTGATCCTGCCAGTCCTGCTGTATGGAACCGAGTGTTGGACGATAAGCAGGAAAGCAGAGCGGATTTTGAATACTTTCGAGAGAAAAATTCTTCATCGGTAGACCGAACCAAGCTATCGCGGATGCCAGAGCGCTTGGTCTAGACAAATGGAAGCAGCGTGCCCGGGATCGAAGAGAGTGGAAGGCTGCCGTGTCTTAAGTAGAGACTCTTCATGGACACTTCCGCCATGGATTTGAAGAATAGTAAAAAAAACCACATGTTCGTTTAATTTTTTTTTTTCAACAATTTTTAGTTTTTATTGCGTAAAAATGATTTCGTAGAGATGATTTTAACAACGCTAAAATGGGTATCATATTCGTTTATTACTTTTTAGTTTATTTATACCAAGTTTGGTGTCATTTTTATTAGTTTATTTTCCTTATTTTTATAACTACAAAATCATGTTAAATTCTTGCGTCCTTAACTCTGTATTAAGAGACAATGGTTAACAATCTAATTTCTTACTCTTAACAACTTTCTACCTACATATGTATGTACAGTACATAGTTAAATTTTCATTATAGCTTAAGATATTTTTACTGTAAAATTATTGGCAACAATACTGTTTACTGCCTAAAAGTCTTAGTAAAATTGGGAGATCATAAAATCCACTGGCTTACCATTGAATCGTTTTTTTGTACGTATGTACATATGCACATTCGATTGGTTCCATATTAAGTATACTATGTTATGTATCTATATTATGTGTATGGTATTGGATACATCGTCAACCAAAGGGTTAAATTTTATGTAAAAACTTATATCTTTATATTAATGGGTTGAAAAATAAAAGTAACCAGAAACAGCGGAAATGTATATCTATTCACTGTTGCACTGCCAGAATAAATTGAATTGAAAGGATTTTCTCATTGCTATTGCCATGCAGTTGAGAGCTGCCTACAATATTTACAAATACACATAAATACATAAACATACAGTTTACGGGCATAGATTAGCCAGTGCATGATTGACTTCTTTTCCACCCCTATGGTTGGTTTTGCTTACATCCTTACAAACGCCATGCTGTCCTTTTGCTTCGGTTGTGTTGAAACCATTCATACAGATGATTACAATTAAAGGAAATGAAATGCAGAAGCGGTTTTTATTGGTGTACTCCAGTATGACGACCGTATCGCATGTGGTAAATTTTGTTTTACCCTAAGCTACTGCAAAAATGTTGCAGTACGAGGGTGATCTAGACATAGGTATGGGGTTAGGATTTATTTTATTATAGTCATACCCATGCTTTACTTATGGTCCGTAACAAAAAATATGCTTAAATAATCACATTTATTTTTATATCATACCCCCATGTTATTTTAATTTCTAGAATTCCCTTGCCCTTAAAGTCAGAGTTTTTTGCGTTTTCAAGATAGGTTTAAATCAAAGTGTCGGAAGTCTAGTCTGTATGCTTCGCACTCACACTATTAGATACATACATAAAAAATCGAGTAAAGAAGACGGAAGTAAAATAAATTGAGCAGCATAGGGCGGGGCTAGTTGGGCCACATTTTTTTGAAGTGTCATAACTCTGAAACTACTAATAACACAACTATGAAGCTGGGATCATTGGAAATAATGGATATCTGGCTGCATATTAAGATTTAAAAAAACTGAAAATATGTAATCGAAGACGAATAATAGGCGTGTTTTTTTTCAAACTAAACATGGGCTAAACATGTTTCCGCAACATGTTTTCAATGCAAAATACAACAAAACCTTAGCCTGGATAATTATCCAGTCTTATTTTTGTATGGAAAGCTTTTTCGAAATCTATATAGATTTGAAAGAAAACGCGCCTAATATTGTCTTAAATGCACCAAGTCTAAGTGGTCCAACTTGCCCCACTAGCGGGGCAAGTTGGGCCAGCGCGTGAGGTAAGTTGCGCCTTGGACTGAACAGCTGAAACTGAACTCCATAAAGAACAAAAAAGCCAGAGTTTATAACGGAATTTTATTCAAAACAAATAATTCGTGATTTATAATGTTAGTTACAGACGTTTTCAAAAATAACATAAAACTTTTTCTTATTCACAAAAAAAAAAAACTAATTTTAAGGCTCTCTCATTTCTTCGCTTATATGTACGCATGTATGGAATACGGGTATGGTATAACTCGCGGTTTTTTTCTCGCATTTTGTTATTTCGCTGCGATAATTTCGCAGTTCATTATTTCGCATATCAACAACTCGCATTTTGTTTCTTCGCATTTGTTATTTCGCAAACTTTTATTTCGATTTGTTATTATTTCGGCATAGGTTATTCTGCATTTATTATTCCGCATTATATATTATATTATAAAATA
The DNA here is from genome assembly GCA_949775065.1 of Brachyopa scutellaris. NCBI lineage: Eukaryota > Metazoa > Arthropoda > Insecta > Diptera > Syrphidae > Brachyopa > Brachyopa scutellaris. Next base: position 33,646,312 of record OX459114.1, read on the forward strand.
TAGCAAAACGGGTTAAGCATGCCTCAAAAAACCCGGACACAGGAAATGAATAATAAATATAACAATAGTTTTTGATTTCCTTTACAATTTTCTATTAAAAAAAAAAAACCTATTCAATATAAGTAATCTTTATTTACGTAAATTGAAACACAAGAGAACAAGCTGCTAAATAGCATTCCGGGAATTAACGGTTTGCCAGATAAGCAAATGCAAAAACACCAAATGCCAGTTGATAGAACCGCTAAGTATAGAAATTCGAAACAAGTAATGCGAGTTAATCTTACAGCGAGATAAACGCAAGGCGAAATGACAATGTGCCACATGAGTTCTGCGAAATAAAGAAAATATGTTTAGACAGTCGCGGGATAACAGTTTGCGAAATGAAAACCGCGAATTCTCGGTTACCCATGGAATACATTCAACTGATTTTGCGTTAAAATATGTTTTCTGTTATTTATATATTTTTATTCAAAATTGAGTAGTGACCAGTCACAGCGTGGCAGAAATAGGGTTAACTGAGACCGATTTGCACCTGATGGTTAGTGTCCACACTTCATTAGTATATCGATGGCCCCATGCAAAAAAATACTAAGTGCATTTTTGCTATTTTTCAGGAGAAGCGTCTAAAATTTGACTATAACTTCTTTGTTTATTAACGGATTTTTAAGCTGAATGCTTTGTTACCTACTCTCATAATTTTCATACAACTTTTTAGAGATGGAGTTAGGTCTGCAATATTGTGGCTTATTATGTCAAATTGCAGTAGGTATTATTTTGACTGTCTAATTCAAACTTTTGACTATACTATTTGATGTCAGTTCTATTGAACACGGAACGAAACATTTCAAAAACTATTTTAACCCTGGAAGTACATGCTTCGTCGAATCGACGCATTTTCGCGTTTTGTAAAATATGCCAAATAACATGAAGATTTAAAAATTTATTTTTAAAGTGAATATTATAAGAAAAAATGTCCATTGTTGCTTTTCTTTATGCTCAATGAACTAAATAACTAAATACAATCGGTTTTCAAAATTTTTGTAGCATGTGTCATTTGTAAAACTACTTTGAATAATGCCGTCGTCGATTCGACGAAGCATATCCTTTACGTACAAAAAATAAGCATGTACTTCCAGGGTTAAGGGAACTTAGTATTAATTGGCTGGAAATCAATAGAAGAAGAGGCACACAAGTGTACATTTTCCTTTTTTTATTTCAAATACAAGAAAAAAAACAAAAGCGAACATTTCGTACACCTCTTGACGCAAGTGCTTCAATAAGGCTGTTTGATAACTCTAGCACAGACAATAAATCTATATTTATTGTCTGTGCCTCTAGAGGCACACAAACGTACCACCTGGCTTCATGTGAGGCTTTTTTTTAACACCGTATTCGGCGAAGATAAAATTGTACATTCTGGTACGCGTCCTTTTTGAGGTTGAACCCACTGGAGTTGTTCTGCGTCGAATTTTGTAAATCTTTGTAAGAAGTTTATACATTGCCTCCTCATAAACCTTGCTTTCACATTTTTTTCTGACTATTAAGGCAATGCTAATACTTTACTTTCGGGATGAGCCTGGGCCTGCTTCTCGCAACCATTTGTGTATGCGTTTTATATTTTTGCAGCGATGGAGAAAATGCTAATGCTTTTCTGAATTTTTTGAATATTTTCCTTGATCCCGTGTTCGAAAATCTTTTATTAGCTGGTATTTTTCTGACAGTTTTCAGGATTATCGAACTTAGGAATCCGTTCGAAATTTTTTTTCGAGGTGGTATCCAACCTCTATTTTTTGGTCCTGAATCGCTCGTGTCAGATGAATATTCATTATCCTCGTCGTAACTCTCCACCACTGTCTGGAAATGCTTATGTATATTATGTCGAGAATGTTGTGCAATTTATCCACAAAATCTGAATCCTCAAACGATTCCAGTAGAGATGTAGGGGATTTTGATGGATTGCCTATTAGAAGTAGCAACGAATAAAATTCTTAAGATTTAACCCTAGGATGGATCCGAAGACGCTAAACTAAGTGATTGGGCCTCGCGAGGCCCAGTGTAAATATATGGAAAAAGGGGTCTGTGACTATTGCGGGAATGGCCAAACCAGGTGTGCAAATGACATGGGGGAGTGTTATATGGCTTAAAATATTGTGCATGAGTATATGTGGGTGTATACATATATAGATGGTGATGTACGCAGGCATGAGTAGATAGGTATGTGAGAATGAAGAATAAGCAACGAAAATGGAATGTTAATAGAATCTGAAAATAATCAAAAAACGTACATAAACATTTCGAAACCGTTAAATTAGATATTTTATATACGAAGTATTTGACATAATATAAACTATATTAGTCACTTTTGACATGTGGCGATTTGCTCCAATCTGCCGTGCTTACTTAGTTGGCGCTAAAGCTCGAGGTGAACCTGGGCCTACTTCTCGCAACCATTTGTGTGTGTGTGTTATATTTTTGCACGAATGGAAGGGATCTACAGTTGTTTGCTGACTCCAAACGGCAAGCTGAGAAGCTCAATCGTGACAAATGATACTCTTTGATGCTTGTCAGACATTCGAAAGACGTGGCACCGTGAAAAAACTCTTTAGGTGTTTGACACGGGCTGGGATTGAACCCGGGCAGCATTGCATAGTAGTTTAACGCACTAACCACTACCACCACAGTGCGCACATCTGCCGTGCTGAAGACACATATATCAATCAAATTTAGCACATTTGTGGAAAGATTTGCCACGCGTTTTGCAGTAGACGCAGTCTTTGAGCAAGAAACAGTCAAAACATTTGCTATATTCATGAAATATTTTCGTGAAGAAATCTTTATGCAATGGACCCTTACCAAATTATGTTCCAATTGAAAAGAAAGCAAACAACTTCAAATTACGTTAACATACTCACAAACGATATGCAATGTAACTGAGACGAAAAATTCCGAGTCATAAATCAAATAAAAAAATTCAAAACATTGCAAAGGTACTTGGGCTTTTTGAGGCCCAGTCACCTAGTTTAGCGCTTCGGGTGCCAAATAAAATTTATAGTTAAACTTACTGGATACAAGTTGCATATAGTCGTCTTCTTTCGACGCAGAATAGTTAAGGCGAGGAAGTCATGGAATCTTACGTCGAAATTTCAAATAGTTTTCTTTTTATCCATAAATAAAGTCAAAATGGGCCTCAAGAAGCCCCTGGTGACCATGGTATGCAGGCCGCATTAATGCATTATTTTGGTTATACTGGGTGTGCAACATTGAAGTGAAAGGACAACATCACCGTTTTATTATCAGGAGGCGCATCAATTATCGTGAATAATTTTAATATTTTATAACTTAATTCTATTGTTCTCTTGTTTGCATGAGTAGAAACAAGTTTTTTTTGTTCATAGACAAGTATTTTCAGAGCTTATTTAAAAACACAATTGATAGCATAGGAAAGTGCTTGTATAGTATGCACAGCAGTTTTCATTAAATATTAACTTTGCGTGTTGTTGACGAACAATGGACAGAGTTTAAAGTTGATCGTTGATGAGTAGAATTATGAGTATGTCGGTATACATATGTATGTATGGATGTTATTTTTAATCGATTAGAGTCTTGTTGATGTCCCAGCCTATTGTTTCAACTTGCGTGATGCAAATTACTACGTCAACCTAGAACCCTAATATTCATGGAACCGATAACATCAGTTCACATTTTTGCCACTTTTGCTTTCACACAGTTTTCCTCATTATTTATTTATACGTGTATACAACCATCCCGTTTATGTTCTTTGAATAAGAAGATTTCGAATAACACATAATGTACGAAGCTTATTTTAATGTTTTGAGTTTTGAGCCAGAGTTAATCTTAAGCGGGAAACACACGATTTAACCATCAAACCGGCATGCACTGTACTGATATCGGCCTGACCGGCCCTCAAGTATTTACCGCACGTGAAGAAAAACTTTTTTGTCGAAAAGTGAAAAGAATTCAAGACCGCATAATCTGTCTAAGAGAAGATAAACTCTAAGTCATCTGATTCAAACACCAAACGAAATATCGGATTATCGGAGCAGAGTAGCCCGAAAAAACCGTTCATTAGCGAAACAAATCTAAGAAAGAGGTTGGACTATAGGTTGGCTATACTCTGTTGCTAGAATTGTCAGTACAGGTAAGATATAATGTTTGCCTATCAGTCCGGTTGCAATAGCCTGCATAAACCTGTCCCTCTTTTAAGGTCTTCCTGGGTTACCGTAGTATATATGTCGAATCGCAGCAAATCCGAAAGCAGTACCCATTGCCATAGAGTTACCATCTGCTGATTTAAATGCAACACAATTTGTTGAACGAAATAAAGATAATTGTTTACAAAGTGGACAGCACCTCAATTTATATGAAATTTAAGTATGTTGTAGAGGGCGTTTTTTCGAGTATTTTGCGGTATAAATGTTGTATATCACTAGCTATTCGTTTCTGCACCCAACATTCATTTTGCAGAAATAAATCTTCAATATAAAGCACAAAAAGCAAAAAAATAGTTTAACTGCATTTAAAAAGGTTCCCCGAAAAACCAGAAACTGGAAAAAAAAATCAAGCGGCAACGCCCTCACATGCACAAATTCATTTATTGGTTCTCAAAGCACAAAATCCCAAAGCTCTTTGACAAAAACCACAGAAACAGCTGTAAAGATTTACTTTGACATTCACCCCAATTATGCAATTTGCTAGTCACATACGAACACCCTCGTATTTTGTTATTATGGAAGTCATGTCCCTTTTTATCCGTCACCGGAATCGGATGCCATTGCGTACGACTTTCGGTTTATATCAGCTACTATGCAAGTCGTAGTTAGTCGTATTTTCAACGTTTTTAGTGGTATTTTCTTCGGCTACGATTTCTTAAAGTGATTCCACACGAAATTAAAACAAAAAAACACGAAAAATAAACAATTCTTAGTTCTTGAATGTTTTACTCCCTATAAGTTACATTAACGTTTTAAAAAATTTCATTCAGAATGTTGGAAAATGTTCGCTGCGATAAATGACCTTTCTACTTCAGTTGAAAGGAGTAGAGCCCATATAAGGCTTTCAACATTATTTACATCAATGTTTGACGGTACTTTCTGGAAAATATTTTTCAATTTCTACGGTGGTCGGTAGAACGAGTATAAGTCAAAAATCTTAATTTTTCAGTAGAGGGAAAAAACTAAATAAACCTTCTACTATCTGATACCTACAGTAAGGCTACTTTGCACTGCCCTTTTTTACCATTTGTGTGTGCAATAGGCCGATACAACTTTTACCAAACATGATATATAAAATTTGCAATCGAATATGTACATATTTATCTCATTTTGACCAAATTTTGACTTACCATATACTCGTTCTACCGCCGAACATAGATTTTTCGGAATACGTGTACATTAGAGGGGGGTCGTTTTCGCTTTTTGTGTTAACGAAACGAAACAGTTATTTAAAAAAAATTAACTATTTAGTTTAAAAACTAGTTAAAAATGGTACGTGTAGAAGTACGCGCGACCGAAGTGAAACTTCTTAGCTACTTACATACAATCGTGGACAAAGGAAAATGAATTTGTGACAAAAGGAAGAGGCATTCATACAATTTTCGAATTTATTGGATATTCAAAGAATATTCTCCATTTTTTCTCCTCAAAATATCCTTGAAAAAACTTAAGAAATGGGGTCTACTATCTGACACATAATATTTATGTATTTTCCATCAGAAATTTTCTAAGCTTTTGAAGGGAATCTAATTATTCGGGTGTCTATTTAACCCCACACTCGAATGTATGTATGTTCGGGTGTCAATTTTGCTCGGAACCACTTGTTGGCAATATGAATTCCTAACACTAGAACCGCCACCGTCCAATTTTTGTCCCACCGACACATTCAATAACCTCAAACTTTGTTTGTTTTTAATTTAGAATCATTAAACTTCCTGACTTTTACTCAATTGGTATATTTTAATAATTTTTAACACTTTCATCTTTGTAATTATCATAGGTTTTGAAAAAAATATTGATTTACCTAGAACCGCCGCTGGGTAATTTTTGTCCCACCATAATAAAATTGAGAGAATCTATCTATCTTTCGCTAGCGCAAGAGCTTGTGATTCCCCCTTAGAGTTTATTTTTACACCGATTTCAATGATTTTAACACTGATCGAAAGCTAATAAACTTTGTTCATCAGTATAAACAAGTTATTACGAAAAAACTTTATTACCAATGCCAACGGGTATAGGGTCTCTACATGCGAGATTCCTCGCACTGGTATACTAGTATTAATTACTAGCTGTAACCCGGTGTGCTTCGCTCCACCTATCTTTCAAAATTTGCCCGCGCACATATGTAGTTCTTCGGGTATGATAGAAAGGAAGTACATAGTAGGAAGCAATCACTGCTGCTCTATTTTTAACTTCGGTTCCCATTTTTCAGTCTGTCTATCTAACTATCTACATATGTATCTATCTATCAATCTATCTCTCTATCTATTTATCTGTCATGTCCTGTTTTTCTGTCTATCTGTCTGTCTGTTTGTATGTCTCTCTGCCTGTCTATCTGTCTGTCTGTCCATCTGTCTGCCTGTCTCTCTATCTATCTGTCTATCTATCTGTCTGTCTGTCTGTCTGCCTGTCTGTCTATCTGTCTGTCTAGCTGTCTGTCTGTCTGTCTGTCTATCTGTCTATAAGCCTGTCTGTCTGTCTGTCTTTCTTTCTATCTATCTATCTATCTATCTATCTATCTGCCTGTCTGTCTGTCTGTCTATATTAATTGACCAAAATGATTCACATTTCACCTGAAATTAAATTTTGTATGACAGGTCCCGAAACCATCGGTTGTTGAGTAACCGCACTGATGATATGTTGTTTTCTATATTAAGAAAATCGTACGCTAAAAATTTTACCAAAATCGGTTGGGTAGTTTCCGAGTCTATAAAAGGCAAACATATTGTACATACATCCATTTTTATGGTATATAAATGTAGATCAAATAACTTGACTCCAGCACCACGTTGCGGGTCTAGATTTTACAATTTTCTCTTTTGGCACTGAACCAACATATATTTTGAATATGAGCATTTTTGGTCCATAAATGAAGAAGTTGTTAATAACTTGACTCCAGCACCACCTAGCAGAATGAAATATACTTAACAAAGAACTCTCATACCTACCAAATATACCCAAAAAATTTCATAAGAATCGGTCGAGCCGTTTCGGAGGAGTTCGATTACAAACACCGTGACATGAGATGTTTATATATTAGAAGATGTATTTTCATTTGTCATTATCTTCTTAAAAAATTACATACACAGAAGTGACTTTAAAACTCTCACGGGACTGGTCACAGGGATTACAATCAATATCACATTGGCTTCCAAATGCAGGTCAATAGCGGAGTGGTACTGAGGTAGGTTAAGCATCATTTTTCAAAAGGAGTTGTACGCACGCCGGGGTAGGTTTCTGAAATAAGAGGTGAAATTTGTATGTAAGGGGTAATCTCTGAAACTATCTACTGAACCGATTCCAGAATTTTTCCGAACGCGGTTCATATAATAACTTGCCAAAGTTTCATGGCAATCAGATGAACGATGCGCGAACGGAGAAAAGACGAACAAACAAACTTTAATTTGTACATATTAGATTGGCTCCCTTATAACTCAGTTGTGCAAAAAGTTTTTTTTTTGTCCTTTTGTTCACCTACCGTAAAGTAATTGTATTATGTGCTTAGTCTTTCTCTCTTCAAAACATACTTTATGTCCAAGTCTGAGCTCAATCGGCAAAGTGGTTCGGAAATCGGAATTTATCGAAAAAACACAATCAAACAGAAATTCATTTTTATATGTACATGAACATATGAATAAAGATAGTATAACCTTCACCAGTATGCACACCCACACAGCAACTCCCCAAAGTTTCATCAGCCATCATCATCACCATCGGATGAGCGATGAACCAGACCGACCACACAAAAACAAAACACGATTCACTACCCGAACAAAATGGCGAAGCTGTAGTGGAAGTAGGCAGCGCTGTCAAAGCTAAAATACACGTAAACCCTATAGCGCGAACACAATGCGAAGCTGATGCTGTAGTATGAATTGTGTGGTGAAGCGCAAAGTTCAGCCAACTTCAACTTTCTACTTCCACGCTTCACCATTGTGTTCGGCCAGTTACCCAGCATACTGCAAGAGCAAAAGCGAAGAGAAAAGCTTACATACTCGTAATGCAACAACGTGATCCTCTCCCAGCAGGTTGACGGACAATTTCAATGGTTGTCTGGGCTTTTTAATTAAAACCATTAACAATCACATTATTTATGTCTATTTCGCAGCTTCTAGGTAACGTAGGATAATGATTTATACCTTATAATCTTTGGCAAGAAATGCTGAAATCAACCAAATTAATTTCATTGAAATAGGTGCACGCGTTATCACGTAAAGTGCATGGAAGTGTTTAAATTGTAAGCATACAAATAAAAAAAAAAAATTTTGTGCATAATTAAAAGTATAAAGCACGATAAAAATTATGCAATCCATTACAGACTTCTTCAATATCATACTTGAAAGAATTGCTCAAAACTCACAAGCCAACACACAAGGAACGATCTTTCAAAAGTCCGTTCAACTACTTGCATACGCCAACGATATTGACATCATTGGTAGAACACAGCGAGCTGTCACCGGCGCGTTCGCGAGTATAGAAATGGAAGCGGCCAAAATGGGTTTAGCGGTAAACGAGGGCAAAACTAAGTATATGCTGTCAACAAAAAGGGACAACCAACATCGACGAATTGGACCGAACGTCACAATAGACAGCTACAACTTTGAGGTAGTAAAGGACTTTGTCTACCTCGGCTCTGCCATAACATCAAAAAATGACATCTCGTCGGAAATCAAACGAAGGATTACTCTTGCCAACCGCTGTTTCTTTGGGCTAAGAAGGCAATTGAGCAGTAAAGTCCTTTCCCGATCGACTAAGGAGACTCTATATAAGACCCTTATCATCCCAGTCTTGCTATATGGAGCTGAAGCATGGACTTTATCGAAAGCGGATGAAGATCTCCTTGGTCGCTTTGAGAGAAAAATCCTTCGTAGGATATTCGGTCCCGTTTGCGTTGACGGGTTTTGGAGGAGAAGATTCAACGATGAACTGTACGAGCTATACAGCGACATCAGCCTGGTCAAAAAACTGCACATTGGGCGTTTAAGATGGCTAGGACATGTGGAGCGCATGGACATCAGCGCTCCGGCTCGGAGAATATTCAACTCTAACCCGGAGGGTCAGCGCAGCAGAGGACGACCTCGCCTAAGGTGGCGCGACCAAGTAGAACAAGACCTCAACCAACTTGGAGTGCGCAACTGGAAGCGGTTAGCTAAGGACCGGGCTAACTGGAAGAGGTTGTTGGTTGAGGCCTTGGTCCACCCCGGACTGTAGCGCCACCTAAACAAAACAAACAAACAAAACAAACAATCCATTACAGAGGAACTCAACAAATATTTTAGCGAAGGTTTTATCAAAATCCGTTCAGTAGTTCCCGAGATTAGCCAGAACATACATAAAAGTAGTTACGTCTTTATAAATAGTATAGATTATTACATTCGATTTCTCCCAATCAATACAAGAATAGTTTAACTATAAATCACCGTGATATGACTATAAGTTTTAGTTATTGTACCTAATATTCTAATGTATCTAATACAGTCTAATATATTTATAGTTGGCATCAAGAAAATTTACTTATTTATGTAAAAGTAAGCCCGTACACAATTTTTGGTTTTATTATTCCACGAATGTTGGTATTATACCCGGACCGTACATAATGATCGATGAACAGATTTTTCCTTCTGAGTGCCGTTGTCGATTCACTCAGTTTTTGAACTTTAGACTAAATAAACACTGACAAACATTTTGGATGGCAGTAGATAAAGATAAAAATTCTGCGGTAAATGCGTTCCCTTACGTCGGAAGAGATAACAAAAAACCTCAAGATGAGCATCCGTCTGAAGAAAAAATGTATCGAAAATTATATCAAGGGTAAAAATATTACGTATGTGAAAACGTTTTCACTTCGCTACTATTACATGAATATTTGATATCTAAAAAATACTACTATCGTGTCGGTACAGTCAATAAAGCTCGCAGTGAAATACGAGTGTGCGTGAAGACTGCACAAGAAAAATTGTACAAATGTACTTGTATATATTTACTAAAAAAGCCAATTCTTTGAATATTTATCAATCTAAGGCTAATAAAAAAGTCCTAATGTTAAGCACTATAATAAAGTAATAGAAACTGGTTCTTTGAAAAAACCATTGGAAGAGGAATCGGGCAAAAAGTATTTAGAAATAGAAAGACGAGTTTGTAGGTATTCCTATTGCAGTTCCGGAACACCCCGAGAAACGAGACAAAAACAAATCGGAGTTCATAAATAATAATAAATCTTCTATAAATATATTATTAAAAAGTAATTACAACTTACTTGCATTTCAAATAAAAAAAAAAATACATAATAATAATGATAACTAGTGCATAGTTTTTGTCTTCAGTACTTGCAGAAAAAATATTAATTAATATTGTGACGTTTTTTTGTTAATCAAACAATACAGAATATGATTTAAAATCATTACAAAAACAATAGAAAGCATTTTACTATGTATTTTTATGATGACTTCGTACATTAAACGGATGATCTTCGCAATAATTCAAGTGGGCCAAATTTGTCCCGCCGGCGGTTTACGCGGGTTATAGAACTTCGGCGGTTCTAGTGTTAAGAAAAAAGTGTTTGATTTCCATTTTACCAACTATATATGTAAACATGTACCTATTCATTGGGTGGGTGTCCAAATTAATTTTGGAATGCATTCTTTAAAAATCATCGAATGTATTCAATTTTATGATTGCATTCGTCGACTGCATTTGGAGACTTCAATAACAAGAATGCAATCACCATTCTTAAGCATTCAAAAGATGGCATTCTTTTTTTTCTAGGTACCATTTAATTGAATGCAATAATTAATGAATGCATTTGCAATCTTTGCATTCATTTGCATTTTTTTGCATTATAATTTTGCCTTATTTTGTTTTATTTTACTCAATTTACTTACATTTACTTACATTTTGTACCAAATAAATTAAAATTAACTCAATAAATGCACAATACTCCAAAATAAAACAAAATATGGCAAAATAATGCAAAATATTACAACTCTGATCTGTGGGAATACTACTCGCACACACAATACTACTCTCCACTCAATCAATTTTCGCTGTTTCTACTTTGCTACCTATTCCCCACACCACTGATATCCATACAAACCACGCAACCAACCGAAGTCAAGTGAGAAGCTTCTTTAGTTAGGGGGGACCACAACTAAAGAAGCTTCTTACTCGACTTAGCACTAACCGCTCGATGCTGCTTGATTTCGGCTACCGATTCGGACGAGACGGGTTGCAGCAAAAGAAAATACGAAAAAAGCTGTGTATACCGAAGTCACAATCCACTGAAGGATGGTTGACTCGCACGACCATATAAATTAAAATGGTTCGAAAGCAATCTATTGGATCGATGCAGCAATTATTCGGTTGCGATTAATATTTGTCATTTAAAACGTGGTCATTTTGTTTACTCAGCATGCGGTGCCTATGTTAATTTACTGTGGTGAAATGCTTAATGCAACCATAACGCGACCATTTAACGCGACCGTTTAACGCAACCTTCCGAAGTCGAGTAAGAAGTTTCACTTCAAAAAAACGTTTTATTTCAAAACACATACGCAAGTGTTTGCTTCTAAACATGATAAATTGGTAGACAAAACTACCTACCTATTCTTAGTATACCTAATATTTCAGTATTTATTATATATTTCAATACCTATAATTTTCTTTTGACATATATAATCGCTTTACTAATCTAAACTTTGAAATAGTTTGATACATACATACATACATAAATCAACTACATATTATTTAAATAAAGCCAGAACTACATCGGAACAAAAGTGATAAAAAGTACAACAAACTCAAAACAATGTGTGGTACTAGTGATGTAAAAAGTCGTTACTTCTGAGTATTCATACTCACTCGTTACTTTCGCCCAAGTAATCACTCAAAAGTAACGAATATTTTGTACTCATTGATACTTTTCGTCCCCTCTCTATTTTTCTCTTTCTTTTCTTTTACTCTATGCAATGTGTGCCCTTTATTTTGTTAATGTTTCTTATCAACTGAAGACTGAATTACATTATTAATTGAATTTATGTTGTTTTTTTTTCTTTAATTGCTATTAATGAATTGTTAACTTTAATTGTTTCTGCTGCCCCTATTAAAAATAAATAAATTAACTTGAAGCACATACATATTTGCAGCTTCATTTCATTATTGTCATTTAGCGAAGGTAGTACCTACTAGGTATGTACTTAAAATTATTGGACACCGCTCCCTCATAAATAAAAAAATAACAAAAAAAAGTGTACATTCAACATCCATCTATTCGTCTCAGTAAACACTTTTGCCAAACATATTATATCTTGGTGGTTGCCTTATGTTATAAAGAAACCGAATAAGAAATACATATACATACTCGTACATAGGTATACCGTATAGCGTATGGTATACCCAGTGGACATCAATTATCTCTTTCTGCTAAATAATGATGAATTTATCCTTTCCATTTGTCTCTTTCTTTTGCATTGCCGCGGTTATTTGTATTCGATGTGAGATTGAGTTATTCATTTGCTTAAGATAGTTGAGATCGAACGAGTGAGTGAGTACATAGAATGTAATCAGTTACTGCGAGTACATTCATGTATTCGTTACTTTATAACGAATGAATACATTTTTTACACCACTATGTGGTACTCCTCCATCCCATGGCACATCTCAAATCAATTCCTCTCAAATAAATAAAACTCACCGCGGCTAAAGCCAGAACTACATCGGAACAAAAGTGATAAAAAGTACAACGAAGTCAAAACAATAGGTTGTACTCTTCCATCGCAGGCACATCTGTATCATTTCCTCTCAAATGAATAAAACTCACCGCGGCTAAAGCTAGAGCATACCCTAGCTTTCGCCGCGGTGATGTTGCACAAAAGCTTTCCAGTAGTTCTTCCAACCAAATACAAAAACCAATTCAAGTAGTTATAATTGGATTTCGTATACAATGCTCGAAAATAGATGGCGCTTATTCACTTTTTTGCATACCAGCTGATTTCCAATGAAATTAAAAGATGATTTTAGACGTATATTCACGAAAGCAAATACCGATTTTATTATTCCCGTACATTTTTTTAGAATTTTAGGCTTGAAACCAATTTTCCTTTTTATTATTCATCCACTGTTAACGAATAAATGTGCATGGTTGCGGAGAAATACATTTCCTGGAGCTGTCAAATGTCAAACAAATAATAATTTCATCCGTTAATGGCGCTGTTGGTCAGTTGGAATTGAGTGAGCTCTCAGTGTGTGCACACTTCTACTTTTTATCACTTTTGTTCCGATGTAGTTCTGGCATAAGGCTAGAGCATACCCTAGCTTTGGCCGCGGTGATTTTGCACGAAAGCTTTCCTGTTGGTCTTACAACCAAATACTTAAACGATCTTATATGAATTCAAGTAAATCCAATTGGATTCATATATTCTTTACCAGCTGATATCCGAAGAAATTAAAAAATGATTTTAGACGTATATTTACGAAAGCAATTACCGATATATATATATATATATATTATTCCCGTAAATTTTTTTAGAATTTTAGGTTTCAAACCAATTTTCCTTTCTGTTATTCATCCATTATAAATCCATAAATGTGCATAGTTGCGGCGAAATAAATTTGTTCAATGCCCCAACTTTGCACGAAACGAGATAAAAACCGTTTTCATATCAACGAACAAAGGGTTAAAAATACGAGAAACGAACAAAGAGTTGAAAAAACGGTTAACGAACAAAGAGTTGAAAAAACGATTAACGAACAAAGAGTTGAGAAAACGATTAACGAAGAAAGGGTTAAAAAAACGAGAAACGAGGAAAGAGTTGAAAAAACGAAAAAACCGATAACGAACGGGAGAAGTAGTTAGTGTATACATCAGGGGTGGAATCATGTTTTGTATTTGTTTTTCTTCTTTTTGCGTTTTCATGTGTGCGTAACAGAATTATTCGCATGATTGTGTTGAACTGTGTGTATTTTTTGGTTTGCAATTTTTTTTAGTTTGCTGGGTTCGTTTGCTTTTGGTTTTTTTTTTACAATGAATTTTCAATGTGCAAAGGAGATTAATGTAATGTAGTTACTTTTTAAACGGTTTTTTTTTATATAAAAAAACGGTTAACTTGTTTCGAGATGAAAAACAGTTTTTTAAACTAGTTCGTTGAATTTGTACCCACTCCTAGTGTACATACATATTTATGATTGCACACAAGCAATACAAATTTTCAAACCAAAGCGGGTAGATATGTACAAACATACATACATACATATATAGATCAGTGATCGCAGGGCAGGGACACTTTTGGCAAGGACAAGGCGAAAGCACTAGCTGACTTCTTCAAAACAACTTTCACAAATGCAATCATTGGACAGAATTTTTCACTTCAACAAAATAACTGGCCAAAGAAATAAAAGACCACCTGAAATATAAACTAAATCATAAAAAATCTGCTGGATACGACATTATAACTGGAAAACTACTAAAACACTTACCTGACAGTGCCATCATATACCTAAGGAATATCTTGAACGCTATTATACGAGGGAATGGGAATGCACATAGACCAAAAGTTAACTTGGAAACAACATATACTCATAAAACGCAATCAAATCAAGGACAAATTTAGACAACTATTTTGGCTGCTGGGAAGAAACTCGGTCCTATCTATAGACAACAACAACTCTCGATATCTTGTTGATTATTCGGTGTACCTGTTGTATAGTTGAGTGCTTGCGTCTAAATCCAAACTGGTGGCTCGGCACTATTTTATTAGCATCCATTATTGGTTGTAGTCTGTCTACTAGGATTTTTTCGAATAGCTTTGATACGATTGGCAGTAAACTGATTGGCCTGTGGTTAGCTGTTTGGGTAGCGTCTTTTCCAGGTTTTGGAACTGCTATCACTTTGGCTACTTTCTAAAATTTTGGGAAGTATTTTAGGGTACAAATTGCATTAAATAGATTTCGGAGGTATAAAAGTGCATTTCGGTGTAGTTCTATTAATATTTGTCCGGTAATAAGATCATACCCAGAGCTTTTTTTTGGATCAATCTTGTGTTGAATGTAGTATTTTATTTCTTCTACTGTTACCTTTTTCATATTAGTGCTATTAGTGCTATGGAAACTAGAAGTTGTAGGTAAGCTTATGTCTGAATTATTTTTTTCATTAGTAAAATTCACTCTAAAATGTTCAGCTAAGATTGTAGCTTTTTCTTTATCAGTCCTGGCTCAGTTGTCGTTGGTGATTCTTAATGGGGGAAAGTGAGTTGTGGAGTTTTAAATATCCTTTGTTGCCTTCCAAAGTGAGTAGTTTGTCGCTTTAGTTGATGAAAGGTTCCTTAGGAGGTGGTTAATTTTGTCGTCCTGGTTAGTTTTTAGTAGTTTTTTTTAATTCTTTTATGGATTGGTTAAGTCTAGTTTTGTCTTCGCATGTTCTTGTTATTTGCCACCGTTTTCTAAGTTTTCTTTTTCCTTGATTTTCCTTTTAATTTGCGCGGGCGTGAAATAGTCTTTTTTATTTACAATAGTCATAGGTGTAGATACTTCGGCAGCTTCGAGAATCGCGTCATTTAAGTGAATTATAGCCTCGTCAAGTTCGTTTGGCGTTTTTAAGCGATATTGGGTTCGCAGGTGGAAATTTATAGTTTCTCTATAAGTGCCCCAGTCTGTGTATTTGTTGCACAATTTTGTCGACTTCTTCATTGATTCAGCGTTGGTTTTGTAAAAGACTAAGACTGGGGAGTGGTCAGATGTTAAATCTAGGCAGGGTTCAATTGTTAGGTCCTCCGGTCTAATGTTTTTGAAGATGCAAAAGTCTATAACGTCGGGTATCTTATTTCTATCACTTGGCCAGTATGTTGGTTCACCAGTACTTAGGAAGTTGATTTTACAAGTTTTTAGAGTGTCTAGTAGTATTGTTCCTTTTTTGTTTGTTAGACGTGATCCCCAATCTGTGTTTTTTTGGAATTGAAGTCACCACCTGCTTAAAATCTTTGTCCTAGTGTCTTGAAGTATTGTTGAAATTGATCCATACTTATTATATGTTTTGGTGGGCAGTAGAGTGCCGAGATTACTAGAGCCCCATAAGTGTCTTCTATTCGCACTGTGGTCGCTTGAATGTAGTTGATAATGATCACTGAACCGCCATGTGCTTTTCCGTCCGGGTGATTGGTATGATATATGTTGAATCCTGGGATTTTGACATAACTTTTATTTGTAAGATGTGTTTCAGAAATTAGCAGTATGTCTACCTTGTTGGTTTTTATAAATTGTTTTAGTTCTAATAGGTGCTGTATTAGTCCATTTGAGTTCCATACTACTACCGTCATCTTGTTAACACTGTCCATTGAATTTAGTTAATAATAGCATTAGTATGCTCATCATATTACTAATTTGCACCACAATTTGTTTCATCATGTCCTTAAGTTCAGCTATGTCATTGTTGGCTTGCGAAAGTGGCTGATGTTGTTGTTTTTGTTTTGGTTCTGTATTTTCTGAGCATGGAGCTGGGTTTCCAAGTTTTATCTCTTGCTGTTTTGGTCGATTTTCTGTTGCTGTTGGTTTATCCTGTGAAGAATTGTTACATAGAACTTTAGCGTATGTCTGTTCTTGAGTTGCCGTTGTTGGTATGTCTTGAACATGGTTTGTTGTCTCACCATCGTCTCTTATTAAATATATTTGGCTTCAGCAGTCCTAGGTAGAACCAAGCCTAGCTTCCCGCAAGCATTTGTATGTGCGCGTTACATTTTTGCACGAATGGGGTTGTTGGGAAGCTTTACATGACAAATGATACTCTTGAATGCTTGTCAGACATTCGGAAGAGGTGGGCACTGTGAAAAACGTTTGAGGTGTTTGCGGCGAAATCGAACCCAAGACCGCTGGCTCAGTAGTCCGACGCACTAACCACTTACGCTACGGTGCCCACTATTATTATTTCCTTTTTTCTAAGGCTAGAAAAACGCTGTATCATAAGAGCCTTATAGATTTCGCATCCTCTGTAATTGGCTGTATGTCCTCTGCCGCAGAGTGCGCATTTTATTTTATCACTTGAATTTGTAAGGTTGCAATCTATGGTCTTGTGGATACTGGCATATTTGACACACACGTGATTGTTAGTGCAATAATTTTTTGTGTGTTCATATTTTTGGCAATTTAGGCACTGGGCAATGTCCTTTCTTGGTCGAGGTGGTTCAAAGCTTATACTGCATTGGAGTATTTGTCTTATGTTATATATGTCTTTATTGTTTCCCTGATTTTCAATCTCCAGTGTAAATATCGGTAGAGGTCTTTTGGTTCCGCGTTGCAGAATGTTATGGATATTTGTCACATTATGGCCCAACTCGGATAGCTCCCTTTTCATTTCATTCGCGTCTGTTGAGTGATGCTTATTCCGGAGGATTACTCGAAATCCGCGTTGTTCTTTAGGTTTATAGGTTTTTCTGTCGTAACATTTTTACAATGGTTCTGTATGCTAGTGAGTCTGTTGATTGTATTTTTACTTCATTGTTAGGGAGTACTTTGAGGTTGTTATTGTTGGTTGCTACTTAATTTAGCGCTTTCGTTAGTATTCCTATATAAGAAACGTTTTGTACATATCTGTGGCAGTATGACAGAGTAGCTTATGACAAAGAAATAGTTTTCGAGATATGTCAATTTTTACCTCAAATTTTTAATTATGATAGTTCATAACTTTTTTAGGCCAAATTATAAAACAAAGAGTACGTTTAACATTTGTTACTATATTTCATGGAAATGCTATCGGAAGAAAGTGGAAATAAATGCATTTTTAAACTTAAGTTGTTATGTAAAAATCGAATTGCAAATTATGAATGTCTTAAGTCACATAAGTTTTTCTGTCACATCTATAATATTTAATTATAGTGCCTTAAGTGGACTTAAGATTGTGTGTCAAACTTCAAATTCTAGAATTAATAGACATAAGGCAATACTTTTTCATTTCAATTTATTCGTTATATATTATATTAGTAACAAAAATACATCAAAAGGAACAAAAACCGTACAAAATTCATTGAGAGTTGGAAATTAAACATTCTTTTCTTTCATATTTAGTTTCTTCAACCACAACGAGCTCGGAAGCAAATATGTGTCTCATGTCATAAGAACCAAGTTCCAGTATTTTTTAAGAATAAGCTGTTGATTTTTATAAGCTATTTTTTCGCTACATTTCTTGCGATTGTTATCTAAATTGCGTAAAGTTCGCCTTTGTACAATTTTTTAAGTTCTAGGTACGAGTATGTAGCTTTGTCAGAGTTTCTTTTTTATTTGCGCATCTTCTTTTATTGCTTTGCGTTGGGGGTGCTTTCGTTATTTTGGTCTACACAGATTCACAATTTCCCAAAAATAGATGTTGTAATCGTATGAGATTTCATTCCAATGAGAGACTAGATCCTTTTCTTCTCAATCGATTACAACAACAAAGAGAAATTGGCACTGGAAAAATCGTTTAGTGTAAATCGGGGCTTAAGTTAATTAAACTTAAACCAGAAAGATATGGCCAAGTTACAACAGGTCTAAAACAAACGAACTGCTACAAAGAACACGCATAGACATCGGTAGAGTAGTGGCAGTCAGTACAATAGGGGACCATGCAGCCAAACTAGCGATCCCTCATAACAGTTTCTACCGTAGCTGCAAAGATGAATAAGAAAAAGAGTCACTTATTCACTTCCTGTGTAAATGTCCAGTTCTAACGAGAGCCAGGCAACGCATATTAGGCAAGCTATTCTTCGACGACCTTAAAGAGATATCCAGGAAAAGGGTCAGGGAGCTGATCCTCTTCCTTAACTCCACAGGGTGGATATAAATATCACAACATTACATCCAAATACACGGGTCACCTGAGGTTGTGGTATCAAAATGGCGCTTCACGCACTATTTGGGTTTTGTTCCATCGAAGCCACCACTTCTACCTACCTACCTACCTAATTAAACCTAATTAAACTTTCCTATTTAATGTTGAACTTACTGGAAAAACTTACCATTTATGCAATTTGTATTGTTTTCGTGTCTTGTAGATGGTGTCGAAATTTGGGTTTGTTTTTTTAATTTTTCGAAAATATGAACAAACTATGTGAAAGTATACAAATTAAGCACAAAATTCTAAATAGTATTGTAGTATTAGATCCCCAGCACAATACAGACTTTCTATTGGCCGATAATTTGGTCCGTTTCTTAATCAGTATGAAAATGTATGAAAGTGCGCACACTACAACGATTCGGTATCGGCCGAAAAATAAGTTTGATGTGTTACACGACTGGTTCAAACAAAGCATCGGCAAGCTATCGATCGACTACTTATTCAGTATGGTGCACTTCCATGCACGCACACTACCGATTATAAAGTCGGCCTATTTTGTCGATAGCTCACTTTGCTCTGAGTTTTAAATTAGTTTGCTCTAAGTTCTAGATGTTACTAAGTATTTAACTATTCATAGGCCCAATTTTACATCGCTTCTTGTCGAAACGAAAAAAGATCTGCGCTTTATAAAAAAAAAAAAAACTTGAAAGTGTACTCTGATGTGAACACTCTTGATTTTTCATCTTGAGCCTTCTCCTATGCTGTATAAAAGCAATGATTACATAACTAGAAATGTTTATTTATTATCTGCCATTATCCGGCTGTTCTCTGTTTATCGATTGTCAACAGCAAATTGTTCGTGAACAGTAGGCCAACTGTTGTCTAGTGTGCGCACTCACTACCAACCCGACTATTAATCGGCCCAGTGTGCGCACTAACCAGCCCAACCCGACCAAACTATCGGCCGATAGAGAATCTGTAGTTTGCAGAAGCTCACTTCAAAGTTAGAAACTTATTCTTTGAATACAAAAACTTCTGTTTTCTTCAGCTCTATAGAACATAATACCGAATATTGCCTCTTAAGTCAATGAATCCAACTGATATGCAGCCAACAAAACTAACTTATGTCGACATAAGCTACGGTTATTTAAAAAATAAAAATTAAAAGAAAATCTTATGTAGAAATAAGTGTTTCTGATAAACTTAATATTGCCAATTTGTATTTTTTAAATGTTTACAGAAGAACTTATGTCGACATAAGAGTCAGTAAAATCGAAACAAAATTTTAGCAAAGTATCTTAAGTCAACATAAGTTTTTATAAAAAACGCAAGAGGGACCAAATAAAATTAGAATTCACATGACTAAATACGACATACGAGTTTCTGTTGAAACATAAAATCTGAATTGGATGGACTTAAGAAAATTGCTTGACATAAGCTTCTCTGTCGAATGCATTGTATAGTCATTCAAACATAAGTGGTTAAGAATAATACGATATCTTTGCAGAGGAGAATGCTTTTAAAATAGGGGTGAAGTAGAAATGTAGATATTAAACTGTTAACGGCTATCAATTTAAAAACTGGAAAATCGCTTATGTTGACATTAGCTACTCTGTCATATTGCCACAGATATATTGGAAGAGGTTTTTGTACTTTTTCGGTGTTAGAATTTGAGTTTTAGTCTTTCTTTTCTTTCTTCTCGTCGTTTTTTTTTTGTTCGATCTTCTTCGATTTCACATATATTATGTAAACGAAACCAAGTAAGAAACAAATTCAGACAACTCTACTGGCTTCTAGGGAAGAACTCAAGGTTATGAACAGAAAACAAACTCCTAATCTACAAAACAGTAATAAAACTTATATGGACGTACGAGATTAAAATCTGGGGAACTGCCTGCATGACAAATATTAATATCATTCAACGGCTACAAATGAAAATTCTTCAGACAATAGTAAATGCACCATGGTACATAACATAACCAATGCCGGCTTACACCGCGACCTCAACATCCTCACGGTAAAAGAAAAAATAAAAATGAACAGCAGACGACATCAAATAGCGCTTTCTGACCACACCAACTCTCAAATACGAAGTTTACCTGAGCAGGAAATGAATTCAGGAAGACGATTAAAAAGACGCAAGCCCGTTGACCTACAACATATTTAAAATACTCGTATGTATATTTATGTAAAAAAAAAAAAAAAAAAATAATAATAATAACTAAATAAATAGTTAATTGTGAAATTATACATAACGTTAGAAATGTATCTACAGACAATGGTCTAAGTCTACAAATGTATCCCTTCAAAAACTTTAATAACAATTACTTAGTGTCATCATTAAGACAGACGTACTATTTTAATTTGGGAAATAAAAAAAAAAATAAAAATAAGGCCTGTACTGACAATTCGATCGGAACAGAGTATAGTGGTCACTAACAAGCAACATCGTTTAAATGAGTTCTGGCAGAAATTGATTTTTAGCGATGAATGTCAATTTAATATATATTAACAACAATGACGGTAAAGCACAGTCAGTAAATATACAGATGCCGCATTCATATGGGAAGAACTGGTATATGAAATCGAAATCTGCTTAACCTTCCGATGACAGCAGGGGTGCTCTACCACCCCAGGCTATTTTATTTTCTGTAATTTTGATTTGGCTTCATTTCTCTTTCTGCCGTTCTATTCCTGTCAATATATATTTTTTTTATAAATTTCGTTTTTTCTGTTTTTGTTAAAGTCTATGAATTGTTTTTTTTGAAAAAAAAAAGAAAAATGTAGGTATGTTATCCTTTAAAGTTTTTTTTTTATTTGATCCTGGCTAGGATGTTCTACCACCCTTGTTGTTGTGTATGTATTGCATATTTTAAAAGTGTTGTTATCGGAAGGTTAAAACCAAAACTCTTTGACAAAGCTTCAACTTGTAAAAGTGACAAATAAAAATCAGTTTTTTTCTCCTCCCCTCTCTCTACTCCGTCAGCATTTCGCATAAAATAAATACAGACAATTTTTTTTCTCTCCCATATTCTGTCATTCACAACAACAACGTTGCATTGATTACCTACAGCTGTTTGCTATTTATAATCTCTGAATTCTATCTTTTAAGTCGCGCCTACTTTGGTTTTAGAAATCCTTATTTCACAAAATGTTTTACTTGACCAAAGCAACAAATCAGGGAAAATATTATACAATTTCGTATCACTTTTCCAATGTAAACAAATTAAATTGAACATTCAAACGTCTAAATCAGCTGTTCTTTAAAATAGCAGTGTAGTAAGTTTTTCGTTGAATTCAAATGTTAAATTGAAATTCTTTCAAACTTTACCCTTATTTAATTAAATTTAGGTTATTCGTTATGATTTGTTTAATTAATAAGAAAAAAAATAAATTGTTTTAGTCGTAAAAATGGGTCGAGAACATATTATGTCTGGAAAGAAAAGCGAAATTTAATTAAAACGCTTAAAAATGAAGGAAAATATATTCAGGAGTAGCTCGTTTGTTCGGCAGAGATAGATCGAAACAGCGAAAACAAACTGCTTCGGAAGATGTCCAAATCATAAGAACAGCTAAGCGTGGTCCTTTTATCTCATCAACGAAGATTCAAATCTCGAGATAAGTGTTGTACCGGTAAGGAAGAGACTTCTAGACTTCTTCTTTTGCTGTCGTATGCTGAAGAGGAAATGCTTCTTAAGTGGGTATTTATCCAGGAGAACGATTCGAACAAAGAGTTGATTTGAGGAGAATAAAGTCGATATAATATTAAAGCCACCTAGGTCTTTGGATTTAAATCCATTTGAAAATCTTTGGACTGACGAAAAAAAAAGTCGTGAAGACAGCTAGACCTAGAATTATGAAGACATTGTGAGTAGTGGGTCAAAAGATGCAGGAGGCTATTCTACTGAAAAGACGCCAGAATTTTATTAATTATATGCCACACCAGTGCGGTGTTGTTGTAAAAAAAATAAGAGATAAACAACAAAATATTGAAGGAAGTCACATCCGAAGCTGAAAACAATTGAAACAATTAACGATTTCATATTTCTCTTCCAGCACTGCTATTTCATCGAACACCAAAAAAGTGTCAATTTCTATTTATTGTTCTAATACTTTTTTTTTAATAAATTACAATGTAATATAATTTTTTTTATAAATCTTAGGTTAGTTACCAAACTAAAAAAAAATAATATTTGGTAAATCAATGAAGTATATTTTTTAAAATGCCTTTCAAAGTGCATTGGTAGATGCACTGCTATTTTATTGAATACAACTTTATGTACATACATATGTATATGATCTATTCCAAAATCAAAACAAAAAAATGTCTTAGGGTATGTGCATGGGCTGGTATTGGAGTTGGGGTACAGAAGAAAAAAGTAAAATAACAAGCTATATATTTAAATTTCAGTTTATACTTTAATCAGAGTATGTACTTCTCGTTTGAACAGACTTGATTTAGCAATTGCGGTGAACCTTTCAAAAGTGTTAAAAATTGTTCACATGTTAAATCCACATTGTATTTGCATATTAATATATTTTGCAGTGTTTCAATTTCCGATGTCCATACTTTATTTCTCTTCGGGTGTAAGTTAAATTTAAATTAATTTTAAACCCGATCTTCAACCCGCATTTTCTAAGCCCGACAATTTAAATGTATGTTCATATAGGCACCGTAGCGCAAGTGGTTAGTGCGTCGGACTACTGTGCCAGCGGTCTTGGGTTCGAATCCCGCCGCAAACAACTAAAAGTTTTTCACAGTGCCCACCTCTTTCGAATGTCTGACAAGCATCAAAGAGTATCATTTGTCACGATTGAGCTTCCCAACTCGCCGTTCGGAGTCGGCAAAAAACTGTAGGTCCCTTCCATTCGTGCAAAAATATAACACGCATACACAAATGGTTGCGAGAAGCAGGCCCAGGTTCACCTCGAGCTGTAGCGCCAACTAAGTAAGTAAGTTCATAATATTTACTCAAGAACGTTTATTAAACCCGATGGGTTAAAAATTCATTTAACCCGGGTTAAGAACAGTTTAACCCGCTTTTAAACTTTCAAATTTTAAATTAATTAATCAAATTAAATTAAATTCATCAAAACATGGGAATTTCTTAAAAAAAAAACTCCGGACTTTATATTAAAAATGAAAGATTGTGGTAAAGTAAACGATGCTGGTAACGAAAACAGCAGTAGTGGTTGCGAAAACGCAGAGCACATAAACCGCCTACGTGAACGGGAGTCGGACAGAATCCCGAAAACCAAAATCCCGAAAGTCGAAAATCCAGAAAATCCCGAAAACGAAAATAAAAATGTCTTTATAGGAAAAAAAAAATTAGAAGCAAACTTATTTAACATAGGTATGTATTAACTCTTTCAAGGTCGGTGGTATGAAAAATATAGGTACCACTTATCTACAATTTTTTCTAGACTTCAATGCGCATTAGTATACTTCTTATACCACATTTGCTTGTAGTCTTTAAGCTTATATTTTGGAAAAAACAAAAATGTATCCAATGAAAGAGTGGGACAGTTATTTTTGGTATTGTGACAGTTGTGAAAAGAATCAACGGTTTCTGCAAATTTGTAATTCGTAGTTGGTCACGAAATCAAGGTGTACCTACACACTGCAGCAAGACGGTACACCAAAGGAGGACGCAGTGCATGTGTTCTGCTTGTAATGTTCCACTTGTCTTAGTAAGACAAATTCCTGATTTAATAAATTTCATGGTAGAAATACACATTTTATGCACAAAGGTGTAATTTTTGTAGCATGTCTTTGTAAAGAATCCTGTAAGGATAATTTTTTTGTTTTGTAATTTTTTTAATAACATGACGCAAATAAATTGATTTATGCAAAAAAATCGTGCAATTTTATTTATTTTCTGGTAGTGGGCCGGAAAGAGTTAAATAAAACTAGTATGGCCTGTGGTCGAAATTCGACCGATTGCGAGAGAATATTCAATTTATATTTTTTACTACATTTTATATTTTTTTATTTTTGTATATATTTAACAGATTGTTTTTGTTAATACAACGGTTTAATTTGGACGAGATTTTACCATATTTTTTATTGGTTGCGGCTACAGCTGCATTGGCCTCCATTAGTAAACATCCAATATTTAGTTAACTGCCTCTTAACTGCACACCAAGTTTACGAAGGTCACCTTTCAATCGATTGTACCACATAAGGCGGTGTCCCTCCGGTTGGATTGTAAGACTATCCGAGCCGAAATACATACGAGGGCGGTCCGATAAGTACTTAGCCTCACCGCCCGATGGTGCCAGTATCGCAAGAGAGATTTACTATCGTCTAGTACATTCTCTTAGACGGCTACTATCAAAGTTCAAACGAATCGGACTCTTAGTTTTGTTTTGACCACGTGTGGAAGCCGGCTTGTCCGCGAATTTTCGAATGAGGAGGTAATCGCCGCCACGGATGCCTACTTTACAGACCTCGAGAAAACCTATTTTTTTGGTGGGTTAAAGAAGTTGGAGCATCGCTGGATCAAGTGTATCGAGCTAAAAGGAGACTGTTGAGAAATAAATCGCCACTTTTCCAAAATGTTTGTTTTTCTTTTGTAGGCTAAGTACTTATCGGACCGCCCACGTATCACGTGTGTCTTAACCATCTAAGACGATGAAATAGTTATTTTCTGACTGAATTTTTCTTTTTCTTTTTCCAAAAAAAGAATACCTTTATGACTTACCCAAAATACTGTTGAAATGGAAATACAATAAACTTTTGGTAAACTCGTACTGTAGTTGGGACTGGTTTGAACCGAAAATTCAAACAAACATGTTTTCTTTTTAAATTTTGTTCTAATTACCGAATTCTTTTCTTCAACCATTTTAAACTTTTTTTAATATTTCAACTTTACAAAAAATCGACACGCCCTATATTTGGTAAAAATTGGTGATATTTATGAAAAGCCATTGTAAAAAAAAGTATATTTTTTTCCGCAAGTGTTTTTATGTTTTAACTCAAGTGTCCCAAGTGATAATATGTAATAATGTTGCAGAGAAAATCCTCAACGTATCATTTTCCTTAATTTCATACAATACGTTGGCACTTCATGCACCTCATACATACTTTAGCACTTCATGCACATTGTACATACTTTAGCACTTCATGCACTTCATTCTTACCTTAGGCACCTAATGTATAGGCCAGGGTTTTCCAATGAGAGGTGAAATTGTGAATGGCCCGCTATTCCGGTAGCTGTCACTTTTGAAGCTTTTATTCTTTGACATTTGACAAGTAGAAACTACGCCATTACTAAAAATGGAACCATACACGCTTGAACAACGCATTGAAATTATTAAAATTCACTACAAAAATGGTGAAAATCTTGCAGTCACAGTTCGCAGAACTAAATCATTTTTGGTCGTCGTGAAGCACCTTGTCGGACCGCAATACAGAAATTGGTGGAACAATTCGAGCTGTTGGGACAAGTTAGTTAGTGATGTGAAGAATAAAATCCGTTAGGGACGTGCCGTGATGTTCTAATCAGGGTGTTCTCCAATTTCCACCTTACAAATCAAATCCGGAAGAGACGGTGTTGGCCTTACAGAACTAATTATTTCCAGTTTTTCTTCCAAATTTAATTGCGAATATGGTTTCTCCAATCATTTTTCAATAGCGCATCGACAGGTCATGTTTTTCTCTTATATACTTTGGCTTAAAATAACGACATGCACATCTTACTACTGCCAAAATGCGAATGAACAATGATTAGTAGGCGTGTTTTTTTTTGTAACCCGTATAGACTTCGAAAAAGATTTCAGAGTAAAAATAAGACTGGATAATTATCCAGGCTGTATTTAACATGGTAAACATGCTGCTGAAACATGTAGGCTATATAGGCTTGCAAAAAAAAAAAAAAAAACGACTAGTGTTGTATTGCTTTTTGCTTTCGCTTCAGTCGATATGGAGAATGGAGTTCTACAAATATAGAGCACATCGAAATCGAACAAAAACTAACATCAATACTCAAGAGAAGAGAATCGAACAAAATTCAACCAAACAAACGTTAACATGCGAAATAAAACAGAGTATGAAAAGCAACATAATACCCACAGCCACAGCTAACATCTTCATCATTAAAGAAAAGGATAGAAAAGGTGTTGTATCGAGCCTATGGGTGCGCAGTTTGCTGGAGAACTCAAATTGATGCGAAATAAAACAGAATATGAAAAGCAACATCATACCCACAGCTAACATCACCATCGCTAAAGAAAAGGGTAGAAATGTGTTGCATCGATCCTGGGTGCGCAGTTCTCTGGAGAACCCAAATTCATGTTGTTGTACAGACGATTGTTGGGACTTTGAATGTGGTAGAATTTTTTTTTATATGGATATTTCCGTTGGGTTGGTGCGCTAGTAAATGGAGAACAACCGGGCGAGTCGACGTCAAACTGAATTTGTTTTGTTGGTTTGGATAGGTTGATAAAGCTTTGAAAGTATGTATGACGGCGCGCGCCGTTCGATTTACTTACGAAAAGAGGAGAATATTTTGTTCGACGTCAATTTGTATTGAATGGTTTATATACATTTTGGTATTGGGTGACTGCGGTGTTTGGTTTGGTTGATTTGGCTATGACGCGACGGTGCGGCACAACAGAGTGAACAGAAGTGGATGTTAAAGCAGAATTTTTAATTGAACATTTTTGAATTACAACTCAACGATATTGTTAGCGCATGTACATAAACAAATACATTTTTCATAAAGATGGATTTCGTTGGGGTGTGCGGAGAACACCTGCGCACCTTAGAATAAACGTCACTGAAATCCGTGCACGTCGCTCAAGAACAACTGAGAATATTGCTGCTGTAGCCCAAAGTGTTGAAGAAAACCCAGGTTTGTCCATTCCTCGTCGTTCTTTGGTATTGGGCATTCCACAAACGTCATTATACCGTATTTTGCATAAAGACTTGGGTCATAAGGCTTATAAAGTTCAGTTAACACAAGAACTCAAGCCGGCCGATCATCAACAACGTGGTGTCTTTGCTGATTGGGTCCTTATACACTAAATACAACTTAACCCTTTAATGCATGATTTTTTTTTTTGTTATGAAAAAAATATGACTTAATGTATTTTGTTGCAGTGGTTTCAAAAATGGCATTATTTTTCAAAAATATTGAGCCCTTTTTGAGATATTGAGCTAAATCTATAGATATCATATATGATATATTATGCATTTAAGTCAAAATTGTCCGATCTCGTAAATTCAAGATTTTTCATAGTCCGTTATTATCAAAGTGGATTTAGATACAAAAGGTAAACAATACAAAAATCTAAACAATAGAAAATTTAAAATAAAATATGTGGAATAATAATAATTATACATTAAATGTACTATTTTTATTTTTTATGAAATGCTGTAAGACAATTTCTGTCTTTATTAAAACACAGCGCAGTATTACATTTTTCACATTTTACGTAAGATAGCTTTCCACAGTCAGGAAGTTTGCACGTTAGTCTTTGAGGCATCCAGATGGGCAGGTGATCAGTACCATCAACACGGATCTCTTTTGGGGGAACGGGTGCTGCAGTTGCCTTCTTCCGTTTCAGCTCAATTTTCTTGTTCAGTTCGGTTGATGGTCTTCCACGATTGGTCACTTCGCCCAAACGACACAATGTTTCTGCCACAGATATTTTAAATTGTCCCAATGACAAGAGTTTCTGGTTTTCTGTTTGCTTTTTCTGTGATTCTGCTTTTCTACGAATTTTAAAAAATTATGGTTAAGAATATAAGCAATGTAAGTGTTACTCACTTATAAAGAATCCACGAATTGCAGACCGTTACATCCAACAAATGATAGAAAATTCGATGGTACCATTTATTTGAACGAATTTTAATCTTATATCTGCCAAGCAAAGAATCTGCCAGATCAACATCCCCCATAAATTTATTATAATCCTTTATTATGGCAGGACAGTTGACCTCTTTTATTCCATGACCTTTTTCGAACCTTTGGGAGTTTAAAATGGGTAGCTCACCAATGAAATTAGAAGTAATTGTGACAACTTTGGTATCCTTCCAGGCGACTACGGTAACATCCATACCATCAATACTAGTAACCACTTCATAGGAAGCACCACGCTCTTGGCTCTTCCAGTATTTATCATCTGGAAGCTTACAGTTAGGCAACCGATTTTTTCTGACTGTTCCCAAACTTAAGATATCTACAATGACAAGTGTAATTGACAACTAAAAAGTTCAATTATAAGTTATCTATGCACCCACCTCTTTTATATAATTCTGAAATTAGTGGAATTGATGTAAAATAGTTATCAAAATATATTTTGAAAAACATATTTGATGAAATATCTCTGCTTAGGCGAATGACTACGTTAGAACTAGCACCCAAGTTTTTTTCACTAGTTAAACGGAAGCGTTCATCATTCTCTTGTCCAGTGTACAATTCAAAATTATAGGAGTAACCAGATACTCCACACAAAACGAAAAATTTGTAGCCCCATTTGTGTGGTTTTGCTGGAAGGTACTGCTTGATATAGTTTCTAGCTTTTGTAGAACACATTTGCTCGTCAACACAAAGAAATTCCTCAAAAGGTGTTTTCTGAAAATTGGATATCAGCTTATCAACGAGAGGACGAATCTTGTGAATACGGTCATGTAATGGATTTGATTTAGGTAACATTTTTGAATTGTCGTTAAAATGTAGGTACTGACGAATTTTTTCAAATCGGTTTATCGACATGGTATTTCTTATGAGATCGTTTCCTACAATTGGACTCCAATATCTCCTTATATTTGGGATTTGTATTATTGATGTTAGCATACAAATTCCCATATATTTCCTAATTTCGGTAGCAGACACAGAAAATAGTTTGCCCGGATCACACTGGCAAGCATACAAGTTTGTTTCAGCTATAATACTTTCGATTATATTTGAATCAAATAGGAAATTAAAAAATCCATACGGAATGCTAAGCTCAAGAATTTCATTAGGTAATTCATTGCTGCCCTTAAATTCGAACGTATCTGCTTGAAATCGCTGTTTTTTCCAAATTAACTTCGAATAGTGGGCTTTAATGGCTTTAAGTTCTTCAGCTGGTGGTGGCCTTTGTGGTACTGTAGATATGTCATCATCGTTCAAAAACACAATTGGCATGGATTGAATATCAAACAGCTCATCACTATCCGAAAGCTCTTCGCAATCTTGCTCTTCAATTCTCTTGGCAGCCATATTCTGTATCACAACTTCATAACTCACATCATCAATATCATTAACGGCTTCTGATTCGTCCTCACTATCATCCCAATTACCCACTATGTCCATAATCTCAGCGTCGGTAAGAATTTTGTTTTCCATATTTATCTAGAAAGTTCTATGTCTTTATTGCATGTAATATCATATATGATTTATATATCATATGTGGTGTATAATTTTTAAATATCTCAAATGCATGAAATATCACATATGATATATTTAATTTTATTGGCAATTATCTTTGTAATCGTTTCATTTTCGTACTTAGAACTTAAATAAATTGAAAATATAATAATAATTTAACAGAATAGTAATAAAATGTTTGTACTTACCTCCTTTAATTAAATAAAATTATTCACAAAATAAAATTACTTTTACAACACAAATGCACACACGCTGACTTGCTACCAACTTTTGAAAAGTAACCGCATTTTCAACCAAAAGAAGTCGGTTGCTGGGGGTTACATTCAAAAATCGTTAGCATACTTAGGTTATTATGCTCCGACAATTGGAAACTATCCATTTTAATAAGTAGAAAATATTAATTTACTAAAGCATATCATATATGATATGCTATGCAGTAAAGGGTTAATTCTAATACTATTTTCATACATTATATAATTCACACCCACTTCTTGTTAGAATTTAAGTTAAACAATCAATAAAATGTACAATTGTCGCCGAATACTTTTGCAAGATTTAACAAAAGCGGTCCGTCCGATTCTTTAAGAGTTCGACAAATACTTGGCCCTCCCCAAGGAATTGGATCTTTTTGGTTCTGTATTTTCTTTTTTACTTTTTCTCTATCACCCGGCGATTAGACCAATACTTGGCCTTTCGCTCGGGAAATTCAACTCCATCTGGCAATTCGGCCAACACTTGGCCTTTTGCACCAGAAAACCATCGGTCTTAGCGTTTCGACCTATACTCGGCATCAGCCTCGAATAAGCCCTACACAATTGGCTCATAACGTGGTGGCTCGAGCTACATTTTTTTTTTGTTGGATACTTTATCACATAATTTTGTTTGCATTTTTTTTTTCTAAGTAAACATAAGACTAACATAATAATAATTTAGAGTAACTGACCTTAAGGTTCTCAATACTTACTATATATATCTTATAATGATTTTATTCTACGGTATTTTGATAATTATTCTAAAATTTAATATTTTATGTACATCAGTATTAATTTACTAATTTTTGTGCAAAGAAAAAAGTGGTTAAACCTTTTATTTTAAGACATTATTTTTTTTTAAATTTACATGGAGCTCGAGCAACACTCACCTACAATAACAATTTTTATAACATCATCATATGTATGATTTAAATACAAGTTATATTTGATTCTAACAAGACAACAAGCATGTTGGTATTACGGTTTTTGCTATTTGCTTATAAAAATTCAAATAACACAACCATACGAGTTCTCTTATTTGCGGTCTAATTTAGAAGTCAATGGGGTGGAATACCTACATAGAGACAACTACGTGCTCAAATGAAAAAGTCATTAGTACTTTGTAAAATGCCACCCTAAATGATTGATGAACCCCTTATCGTATTTTCATAAGCCATTTATCAAACACATTACTAGGTGGGGTTACGCAGAGAAATAAATGACGGAACTTTAAGAGTTAATGATGGAAATCTCCTATTTAATCCCTTGTGGGCTTCTTTAAAAACAAGAACATCGTTTGTAACTCCATCGGGTGTCAAGATGAATTTGCTTTCTAATCTCAAGCATTCAACTTTTTTTGATAAGAGAATTTATAGGTACACAATCGTTCCATAAACATATTGCTAGAAAGAAACATACTATTGTACCATAAACGTCTGAATTTAAAAAAATGCCTGATAAGCAAATCTGTTTTGGAGCAAGTTTACTGAAAAAATAATTCCTATCTTAAATGGAAATTAATATTATCATTGTTAACTTCAAAATTACCCACTAAACTAAAGATATTAAAATATCATCTAAAAGGACTATGTAGAAAAATAATGAAATAATACAAATGTATCCATTTTGCCGTAATTAAATAAAGTACAGGTACTTACAACAAAAATGTATGCTGAAAAAAATTAAGTTACCAAAAAGTCTGATCAATATTATAATCCTCTTAAACATAAAAATGAAAATAAGAAAGTTTAGAACCATTCTATGAACGTGTCGGTATTTCGTAGTGCCATAATATTTGATTGCACTTGACAGGGTACCTCCTTTGTTTGCCAATACGGCTTTCACCTGGGGTAATTTAGAAGTTTTTAATCCCTCCCAAAAGCATTCTACTTAAAACTTGGAAAATGCAAATTTTCGTCGAACAGTGAATATTGGGGTGGGGAAAGAAAGTTTTATGCGTTAAAAATCCAACGAACGGATTACAATTTGGAAAGCAAATTTGAATTATTATACAAAAGTTCTACACTCATTCTCTTTCGTGTGACGTTACAATCGTCTCTTTGGGTGATGATATTATAGTTTGAAACTTCCAGAAAGGGTTGGTTTTGCGGCAAACGGGATAAAGTTGAAAGCAAGAATATTGGTATTGATTGAAAAAGTTGTATTTTCAAAATTGGAATGGGCAAAGAACACACCTGATTCTAACTCCTTGCACAAATTTCTTTGGTGCGAATTTAAATTGCAACATTGCAACCCAACCCAAATGCTAGGTTAACGATTTATATTTTATTTACATATGTACATACATAGGTAATGTAAGTTAGATAGGAATTATAAAATATTAATATACATAGATAACTGTTTTGATTAATTATAATTTAAAAATGCTCTTTTGCACTTACCGATGAATGAAAGATGTAAAAACTATCGAACATATGATCATAATAGAGTGCAAAAGAGCCAACTTTGCATGAACGTTAGATTGGATATCCTTATTGAAGAGAAAAAATGTGAAGTACGAGCTTAGGTAGGTACCTAGGTAGTAGTGGTGGTTTCGATAAAGAAATTCGAAACGTTACGAGGGCCGTTTTGATACCACCAAGCCATCCATTTTCCAGATGTAGTTTTGAGTTAATTATATCAATTTTCTGAAATTCACGAAAACGATCATTTCAGAGTATTAGCGTGCCTGTCTCAATCTTCTATTACCATCAACTTGGATATTTAGCATATCAGTGTTGCCAGCGCCACATAAGCTATGTCACGGGTGATATAATTATCTGGATGCTGACATAGTTTTACGAATCGAACCATTTTTGGCAATCTTCATAAGTAAGCTTCTGCTCGGACAGGTCATGAGTCATCGATCGGAACAAGTGATAATCAGAAGCAGCAATGTTCGAAGAATACGGCAGGTGGGGAAAGACTTTCCATTTGAACGTTGCTTAGTATATTTTTACCGATTTTGCGACTTGCGGTCGGGCTTAACACATTACACTCTACACTTGGGATTGTCGTACTGGATCCACTCTTATGGCCAGTGACAATTTGATGCCAAAATCCCTTCTATTCTGCCGTTGAAGCAGTTATTTACGGGTGAAAAAACGCCTTTCGATGTTTCGTTGCTTGGTTTCAATTCATATAGGACCTAACTTCCTTGCTTTTGGATTATTCCCATGGCCTTAAGGCATTTTTACTATTTTAACGTTCAGAAGTATAAATTTATTTATATATTATTTATTTTTTGAAAGAAGTTTAATTCCAACTTTATTATTCATTTTAGGATGAGGGTATCAACCTGAACGTTTGCAAGCCGGACAAGTCAATTCCCAACGATTCAGACAATTCTTGAATTGTTTGACAAGAACCATGTCGAGCAACTTCTTTAATTCTAGTTCGGTCTTTGTCCTCCAAGTCGAAATCACCACTTTGCTCAGCTAGAGCATGGTCACTATAAACTTCCACTCAAATACGATGGCTTTCGGCAGGACTTTTTTCATATTAAAATAATGAAGTAAAACTCGCCGCAAAAGCAATTTATCTGGAACAAAGTTCGACATATTCGATAAAGTAACATACAAAGTGTAATTATTCACGATCCAACCAAATGACATGTACAGAAACTGACGCCTAATAACAGCTGCTTTATGGAAAATATTTGGCGTAGGTTATACATGAAAAATGTAGTACTTACGCCATCTCTGGTTAAATGCTACGAATCAATTCGAATTCCCAATACTATCAATACGGTGCTACGTGACCTGTACCTACAGACCTTGTCTAACCCAGATTGCACCAGATTGCAAGTCAAGGTTGTTTAAAAATATTGAAATTGTGAGAAAGAGAAGATCTGACGAATTGCGAATTCCTCGAATATTACCACCGGAGGTACAATTTTATACGCAAGCTATGTACGTTGACCGCGTATCGTCTATCGAAATGTATTGTAAAAAATCTATTGAATATTGTAAATCCAATTTTGCTTCATAACCAGGCCACCACTGAAAACACTGAAAACATTGCATCATCTGTTAACCTGGTCGTCGTAAATCAATATTCATTTCAAGACTTGCAGCTAGTACAACAACTGATGACACATTGAATTTTATCAGGATTAAATTTACCTCCGCTTCATCGTCCATTAGATGTTTTAAATGCGCCTTCAATGAACCTGGGGATATTGCATATTTTAAATTGATTGTTCCCGAAAAGAACTTCCAACAACTGATCTGTAAACATTTCTGGCCAGATGGTACCTCGGTACATGAATTCGTTCAACGAGTAAGAGAATCATCAGTAACAGCCCCAATCAGAATTCATCCAAAAAAACGATTAAGTGCTCTTCAAATCTCAGCATATCATCTTAATTTTTCTCTCTATTACCAAAACGTAGGAGGTATTAGAACTAAAATGCAGGACTTATTCTTAATATCGTCATCTTTATGTTATGATATAATCGTTTTCTCTGAAACTTGGTTATCTAAATGCCACTTTAGTTCAGAATTGTTTAATTGCGCTACCTACAATGTTTTCAGAAAAGATCGCAGTGCTAACATAACTGGCTTAAAAAGAGGCGGGGGAGTATTAATTGAAGTTCGAAACGTTTATTCCTTTACTCAAGTAGACCTAGTATTAAAAATGAGCTCTACTACTAATCTAGATGTTGATCAATTGATTGTAAAAATCACATTTAAACCAGTTTTGAACTTTGTATTATATTTAGCTATATTACACCTAAAAGCTCATTTGAACTCTACAACCTAAACTTAACCTTTAACTGGGTAGGTGGGGTGCTGACAACACCCCAAGCCCTTATTTTTCAAAAATATTATACTTTGCGACTGACAACACCTGTTGTCGGAACAGTACCTTCCTGTTGTTTTCTATTAAACAGATTCAGATTAATTTTAAAAAGTTTGGTTGCACAAGTAAGCCGTGACAGACTCTTCAAGCTGCAAGGGTGCTGCTTTTTACTTTCGAAAGTCTGGGTGAAGTTGTATAGGTAATTGGAAAATGTCATTTGAAAAAGATCAGGAACGCATTCAACTGTTATTGACACTATATAAGTGAAGATTCAAGTGAAGAGTCGGACTTAATTGATACGGATGATAGCGAATTTGTTAAAACAAAAAATTGTTTCAAAACTTAATACGGAAAGCACTATTTTGGATAGGACGACTAAAAACTCTATAACGAGGTCTTAAAGTTTATTCTTTTAACATTGTTCTACCCCAGAACGATATCATAATGACAATTCTACCATAGAACCACTTACCAGAGGAAAGATAAGCGTAATAAAGTGAAATCATGATGGCGTGTTGTCTGCACCCCACTATCAACTTACGTTACTATTACTCACCTACCTACTTAAAGGTTAAATAAC
This sequence comes from Brachyopa scutellaris, assembly GCA_949775065.1. Taxonomy (NCBI): domain Eukaryota; kingdom Metazoa; phylum Arthropoda; class Insecta; order Diptera; family Syrphidae; genus Brachyopa; species Brachyopa scutellaris. The sequence goes on from OX459114.1 coordinate 33,682,350, forward strand.
GTTAATTCCATATTCGAGAACCTAACTAAATTCCAACATGTTATGTTCACTGGTGATTTTAATCTGGGTAACATTGTCTGGAGATTTGATAGTGAATATAATTTCCTCTTAATGTCAATTCCGATATCGAAGTTTTAGTTACTCATCTTTTTGCTCAATTTGATTTCACCCAAGTTAAAAATATTGTAAGCGCCCTTAACCGTTTTGTAGATCTAATTTTTGTTGATAAGGAGTTAGTTGTAAAAATTGATATTCCTGGTTCCTCTATTTTCGATAGTTCATTACATAATGTAGCCATCTTAGCTAAGTTCTCGGTGCTACATTACCTAAAACTTTCATATATTGCGTCTACAAGCCCGGGTCTAACACCTAAGAAAGTTTTTCACGATTGCCACCTCTTTCGAATGTCTGACAAGTAATCAAAGAGTATCATTTGTCATGAGAAGCTTCTCAACTCGCCGTTCAGAGTCGGCAAAAAACTGTAGGTCCGTGGAAAAAGTAACACGCACACACAAATGGTTGCGAGAAGCTAGGCTTGGTTCTGTATAGGACTGCTGACGCCGTATATTTATTTATTTGTATATTCTTTTATAGATTTTTAATCTGACAATTCATTCAATTTATGCTCAGTCATTGATATTGGCGATGTAAATATAGAAGAGCTTGACGTGGAGGAGGTACTTAGTAGTCTTAAAAAAAAAAAAAAATATTATAGAAGGTCCTGCCGCTTTGGCACATATTCGGGGAATCAATTGCTTGTGGAAAATATCTCACATTGTTCCTATACATATATGTAAGTCTGGTTCGAAATAAAATGTCTGTTTCTATCGTCCAATTTGTAAGATTTCTTCCATTCCTAAATTGTTTGAAAATATAGTTTATAATAAAACAGTTTTTCTTGTTAACAATGTTATATCGGGCCATCAACATGGATTTACTAGGGGAAGATCTACTTTAACGAATCGGGCTCTTTTTTAAAAACTATGTCGTGAATCATTTCGAGCTTGGTAGGCAAACTGATGCTATTTTTACTGACTTTGCAAAAGCATTTGATAAACTTAATCGGCGCACCCTTATTTAGAAGCTATCGACTATAGGATTCCCTTCTACCCTGCTTAGTTGGTTAGAGTCCTTCTTAGGAGATAGGGTCGAATATGTTAAAAACGATGATTGTCTTTCGGTTCTTATTAAAGTAACATCTGCTGATCGTCAAGGGAGCCACCTTGGGTAATTATTATTCCTGTTGTTCATTAACGATCTACCACTCCTCGTCAAACATTCTGAGTGTCTTCTTTTTTCCGATGATCTTAAATTTGCTCCATTAATTCAGAATGTGAATGCGACTTATTATAGCAAGATGTGGCCGGAGTCAATGACTGATGTGAACGGAATCACCTTCTTCTTAACGTCTCTAAATGTCAATGTTTAAGTGTGTTCAGATCTAATGTTCCTATTATGTATCAATACCTTATAAATTCTAATCCTCTTACTAGAGGTATCATTCTAGATCACCAAATAATTTTTAGAGAACATACGGATTATGTAGTCTGTAAAGCCAATGGGTTGCTTGGTTTCTTAAAAAGAAATTCCAAAGATTTTTACGATCCGTATACCTTAACCCTCCGTTTAGCGGTGACCCAAAAGGCGGTAAGTCATACTTTGTGGTCTGACAGATCACATTATCCATTTTGCAGTTTTGGCCTATAAATTCGCAGTATGGTCTATTCCATGTGTAAGATTAGGTGTAAAATCGGTGTATAGTAAAGTTTTTAAATAATGTATGTATGTTTGTGTTGATAGAAAGGAAGAACAAAAAATAAAACCGGGTTTAGTTCCATATTGGTAGAACTTACATTTACAGAGCGGTAAGAGGCACACGGGGCAAACAAAGGCCCGTTATCGTTCAACAATTTCGGAGTATAATTATATGTATATTGTATAATAGTTAGGTAGTATTAATTTTGATACTAGCAGCTATGCCAAAAATGTTCACGGTATCTTTGATATGCTGAAATAAAGAGGTTTTGGGATTGACTGCCCGTAACTTCATCTGAGGTTTTACCAATTGATGCGCGAGTTCAATTATAAACTCACGACACTTGTTACTTTTATTCTGTGTAAATAATCCGTTAACAAATATACAGTGGGCTCTCCCTAAGTCGAATTTCTCTCTAACTCGCACTTTTTCGCCATATTTTAGCATTCCCTTCAATTTTCCATGCAAAAACCATTCTCTAAGTCGAACTCCCTCTAAGTCGGAACTCTCTCTAACTCGTACACATTCTATCGATTCTTGGCCCCTTTTTTTACCCCTTACGTCGAATTTTTTTTTGCGTAAAACAAAATAAAAAAAATTATCCTCTCACAATTCGCATTTGGTTACATAAAGTGGACTCTCCCTAAGTCGAACTCTCTCTAAGTCGAATTTCTCTCTAGCTCGAATTTTTTCGCCATATTTTATCATTCCCTTCAATTTTTATTGAGTATATAGCTACTGAGTATATAACTGCTAACCATCAAGTACACACTACACACCTCAATACCCCAAATATGTGTACCATCGTGTGTGCCATCATCGTCAGCTCGTTGTGTTTCTTCATATTCATATTCTTGGTACCTTGATAAAAAGATACAGGCGCAAATTCATATCCAGCCTTTGATTAGGGTATACAATCGATTCTATTTAAAACCGGTTTTAAATTTAAAACCATATTTTAAGTTTTGTTATTCATAGACACAATTTTCCCATCCTCTAACGAGTTCCTACTTTAAAACGTATTTTAAATTTTTTTTGATCAAACAAACCCAATCGTAAACATAATCTGACAGAAATCTAATAAATTCACATAAAAAAATAATTCAAACTTCAAAATGGATTCAAAAATAGAAACCAAGGCAATTAGTTTTTATGCATGTATTATGTACATACATATATGATAGAAAAGTACTTTTAATCCCGATTCTGTGGCGCAGTCTACTCGCGTCAGCTGTCAGGAGATTTCTACCAAACCTACCCCAGCACTCACAGATTCGCATATCCTTGTTCTTATTCTTATTCATATGGTGTCACCTACACCATCTCATATGTCTTACATACAAAATGTCTCTCCTTTATGTGCAGTCATAAAGCACAGTGCAACCTCGCAGTACACAAAACAGTGAGGTCCATCGCTGAAATACAGTGCGCTCTAACACGGCCTTCCTGCCCATTCATCGCTCTCGATGAAATAAAACAGCAGCACTTTTCATCAAGACAAACAATTTATTGAATATTAAATATTATAGGTTTCTTTGTAAGTAACGTAAACAAAAATAAAAAGGAATCTTCGGACTGATTCTCTATCTTTCCGCTTTCATCCTTCGCATAGAGATTTCATCTTTCAGGCATAGAGCTTTCATCTTTCAGGCATAGACCTCATTTTGCTGACGATCAGAACCTGTGAACACAGAACTGATCTATTATAACACACCAACGACACTGTTATAAATTTAGCAACAGTAAATACTACACTTGTTCGCTTTTCCCGACCAACTCCAGGACACTGTATCTCAGAGGCAATTATAAGCTTGTCTACAGTCCTCGAAATAATTTTTAAGTTATTTTAAGGAAAACGACTCAGAGGTGATAAATTCTTTAACTTTTTAATTTGAACCAATAGCTCAGAGGCTCAACTTAAGAACGCAGCTTGTTTGCAGCCTTAACCAAACCCACAGAAAATTACAGCTCAGAGGCGATATTAAGCTTGTCCGCATTAACTGAGAGCGAATGCAAGGGCACAACTCAGAGGCTAAGAACTAAAGCCAGCTTGTCTACCACACGAAAACATAAAACAAACAAAATAAAATGACTAATGCTGTGCCAGTCAAAGTTTACATTATTCTAAAACATTTACACCATTCTGCATAGACTGACATTAGACTTGTCAGCTTGCCTTTGGTCTTATGAAATACAACCACAGGCCCATAGCTCAGAGGCAATATTAAGTTTGTCTATGGCCTCATCTAATATAACAACAGATCCATAGCTCAGAGGCAATCTTAAGCTTGTCTATGATCTAATAAAATACAACTACAGGTCTATAGCTCAGAGGCACTATCTTGCTTGTCTATGAGACCCTCATTTTGTCATTGTTTACAGTACTAACCTGCATCTACGGCAGCACCATCTTCATTGGCAATTAAACGGATTGCCTCTCTGGCAGCAATAATAACTGATCTACCTCCCTTCCGTTTTAATTTATATCGATCGTTCTTAAGTATCCCCACGACCTCGTACGGCCCACGGAAATGTACTTCTAGCTTAGACTTTCGAATTTGAGGACTCTTGTAGATAACTTTCGACCCAATCTCTAATCGAGTTGGTGGACACTTGCCTTTGTCGAATCTGGCTTTCATCCTAATAGCGTTTTCGTTGATTCGTTCCTCCGCCAAAGCACGTATTGATATGATATCTTCATATTGTGGTTCTATATTAAGTGGTGTAAGCAAAGCGCTCATTTCTGGAGTTCTACCCTCAATGCCAGTTAGTATCTTTAACGGTGACAGTCCGGTTGTTTTATTTTTTTTAGTATTTAATGCTAACTGTATACGACCAACAAAGCTCGTCCAGTCCATATTCACGTCCAAGTTTGTCCGCAGCAAATTAGCAACGGTGTCCACATATCTTTCCACCTGTCCATTTGCGCGACTAGCTCCAGGTGCGATGGTATGATGTTCTATACCATACGATTTACAAAAATTCTGAAATTCCTTGCTGGTAAAATTAGTCCGTTTATCACTTATAATCTTTGTTGGTGTTCCAAAGAGCATGACAAAGTTATTTATGTGGGACACAGTCTCGCATGCTTTAAGTGTTTTGCACGGCAGTAATAACAGGAATTTGGTAAACGCATCTACTAAAATCAAAAGATAGCGGCTATCTTCTTTGTTCCCCTCATTAAATGGACCCATACAATTAACGTGGATGGTGTGAAAGGGAATTGGTATTTTCTCGATAGGATGAAGTTCGCATTGCTTTCTTCCTGAAGGTCTTTTCGCAACCAAGCAGATTAAACAGGCTTCAACGAATTTCCGAACATTCCTGGACATTTTAGGCATCCAAAAATCTGCACGCATTTTCGACAACGTCTTATCCTATCCGATGTGGCAGTTATCCTCATGGTAACGTCTCATAAGAGCCAACCGACATGGCCGTGGAACGAACAATTTTTCTCCGTCGTCCGTCTTCCGATACAGTAGATTGTTTCTTATTACGTAATTAGCATTTGTCTGCACGTCTTTCTCGTTAATTTTGTCGATAATTTCAGTCACTTCAGAGTCGAGTGATTGCGTGATTTGTAGCCAATTTCCAGCGAGACTATTAAGTTGACCACATTGTTTTACCGGTGGGTTTCGACTTAAATAGTCGGCGTGTTGCATACAATTTCCATTTCTATAAACGATCTGAAAGTCGAAATCCTGTAAATATATCCACCACCGGGCAATCCGTGGTAACAAGTCCTTCTTGTCCTTTGTGGTCTTCAAAGCATTGCAGTCGGTGACAAGCGTGAAATGTATACCCAGCAAATATGTGCGAAACTGTTTGATGGCGTTTACTACTGCAAGTGTTTCAAGCTCGTAGCTGTGGTACTTAGACTCGTACGGTTTGGTGGCTTGACTATAATACGCAACTACATGAAGAGTGCCATTTATTCGCTGAAACAGAATAGCACCATACCCAATTGCACTGGCATCGGTGTGCAGTTCAGTCGGAAGATCAGGATTAAAAATTACGAGCAATGGTCTTTTCGTTAATTGATTAATAATGTAGCGCCTCGACTCTTCACATTCGGTGGTCCATTCAAATTTTGTATCAAGTTTAGTCAAAGCGGTAATGCATCTTGTCTTAGCGGCAAGTTCTGGTATGAATTTTCTAAAATAATTTGCCAATCCCATAAACTGTCTCACTTCTTTTACATTAGATGGAATACAAGAATTTCTAAGAGAATCGATTTTATTTTTTCCAGGTCGTATACCATCGGCAGAGATTTCACGCCCAAGGTATTCTAAATGCGTTTGAAGAAATTTGCACTTCTTGATATTAAGAGAAAACCCATTCTCTGTAAGTGCCTTAAGAACCATACCCAATCGTTCAATACCCTCCGCGACTGTCTTTGAAGGCACCAATACGTCATCCAAATAAACTAGCGATACAGTATCCTTAAGTCCACCCAATGCTTTATTTATTGCTCGTTGGAAAACTGCTGGGGCGTTAGCCAACCCAAACGGTATTCTAAGGTATTCGTATTGGCCACCAGGGGTGACAAAAGCTGTTTTTTCGACTGAGCCTTCTACGATTGGGATCTGGTGAAAACCTGAAGCCATGTCCAAAGATGTGAAGAATCTATTCCCTGATAGCTGGTCAAGTTGGTCATCGATACGAGGTAGAGGGTAACGATCTTTAACTGTGATTCGATTTAGCGCCCTGTAGTCTACACACAGTCTGTGCTGACCACATTTTTTCTTGACTAAAATGATTGGGCTGGCAAACGGTGAGCTACTGTCACGGATTATCTGTTTTTCTTTTAACTCCTCCACTATCCCCTTAACAATATTTCGTTCTGATAGTGCCATTTGATATGGTCGGCGATTTACAATGTTGTCTTTTATCAAACGAATTTCTAAAGCGCCAGTTTTCACCTTTTCTGTTGGCATTCCACTTATGACAAACTTTGAAAAATCGCGAAGTAGCAAATCTAGCTTATGTTGTTCTTCAGAGGATAAGCTATACTCAAGCACGTCAACAGTATTTGCCAGATGGCAGTTTGTGGAATTTTTTTGAAGAGTTGTTCCGCGTACATCCATGCGGATCTCTAATGAAGGATCTTCAAGAATATCGCGCCCGATCAGTAGTTCCCATTGAAGATAAATGCGATCAATTACAAAAAGAGACACTACGACATTGACTGACTCAAAACTGGCTGTGACAATAAATTTTTCGCTTAGTAATATAGAGTCTTTTGCAATACCTTTAACGGCTACGGGATGGCTTAACCTTTCGAAAGGTAACTCTTTTGCAATATCAGCCCGTATAAGGGAACAGTCTGAGCCTGTGTCCAAGAGACAGTGATATATTTTTCCAGCGATGGATACTGGTGTTGTGTTATTAGCTATTTTTACACTGCCAAAAATACCAATGTTCTTACGGTCTGTTCGTTGCTTAGTCCAACAAGAATCTTTATTATGTCCCCTTTTGCCGCAAAAAGAGCAACTATCACACGTTTTCTTTATCGTCGGACCCTTAGCAAGTACCGAACCACTAGTAGAGGCAGACAATTTTGGGCAATTAGCTTTTAAATGACCCTTCAAGCCACAATTATAGCAGGACCTATCCATATCGAGACGTGGGCGCTTATTTTGAAAGGAGTTTAATTCAGTTCTCTTATTAATTTATAACTCGTTAAATTTCTTGCGTGGACGCTGGCGGATGGAAGACAGGTGATCTGTGAGTTTCTGTATTGTTTTCGGCATTACAAATGTAAGGGAGTTGCGCAAACTGATATCCGAAATACAGCCGATAACAATTCTTACTATCGTTTCTTCCGGCAAATCGAAAGATAGCCTATTCACTTGGGCCAACTTCTCCATAGCAAAGTCCGCGTAAGTGGTGAAAGTTTCGCTTTCCACATTGGCCACACTTCTCAACAGCTCAATTATATTTGTAGCACTAGAAAACGTATGTTTGAGCGATGCCGCCAAATGTGACCAGGTATAAATTTGGTAACCATGCTTATCATACCACACCTTACCTCTACCCATCAAAGCCGCCCTAACTCTTGGAATAATGTCATAATCAAGAAGATTATCTCTAGTCACTCTTGCATCGACATCATCACACCATTTATTTATCTCTACCCTGGAGTGATCAGGGTCAAAACACGGGAATCCGACTAATTCATCAGAATGGCACTGCTTTTTTAACACGGTGCCAAGAAGTGAGTTTAGCGCGTCGAGTGTAATTATCGGATGGTTGGCCTTGGCACTATTGGACGGAGCACCCGTACCGGGCACCGTTTCAGTTATTTCGGAGTAATCGTCATTTCATCCTGTCACCTCATGGGGGTCGGCGACTTTCGCATCTTTTTCCATTATTTATAAAATAAAATGAAAAATATAAAGCTTACCGATCTTAAATGGCCCAGTCAAAAAAACAAACAAAAGCAAGACTTTCTTGCACAAAATGCGCAACCGTGTACATACACAAGCATACAATAGGCACCACAATACAGGGATTTCAAACGGTTCAGACAATAAACACAAACCGGCTGCGATTCTAGGACAAGAAATTCTATGTAAATTTGCAGCTATGTACACCAAAGCCACAACGAATCAACCCTTCGCAACAACACACACGCACTATGTAACAACACGAGGGAGGGAAACAAAAAATTTTCAAACAGGCACCGAAACTTTCCGTCTTACTGGGGTGGAACACGCACACTCACGATGATACGCAAAAACGCGATTGATCCTGTGTGCAGTCGCCGCGCAGTCGCTGCAAACAAAAAGTACACAGACAAAACAAAACAAAAGAAGTACTGCGTCGCCACACTGTTTCAATTTACTTCGCTTTTATCACTCCAATTATTATTATATTATTTTTATTTTTATTATTATTATTTTTTTTTTCACAAACACAGGAAAACATATCGCGACGAAAATGGAAATTTTTAAATGATTATTATGTATTATTATTTTTTTTTTTTTGTTTATCCCACTTCTGATGATAGAAAAGTACTTTTAATCCCGATTCTGTGGCGCAATCTACTCGCGTCGGCTGTCAGGAGATTTCAACCAAACCTACCCCAGCACTCACAGATTCGCATATCCTTGTTCTTATTCTTATTCATATGGTGTCACCTACACCATCTCATATGTCTTACATACAAAATGTCTCTCCTTTATGTGCAGTCATAAAGCACAGTGCAACCTCGCAGTACACAAAACAGTGAGGTCCATCGCTGAAATACAGTGCGCTCTAACATATATGTATGTATTCCGATAAAACGAGACAGGGGACAGAATTGGGAATCGATGGAAAGGGAAATGCTACGGCAATTTGTGGAACGGCATTTTGGAAGTGGTGGAAAACAAAGGCAATGAGCTTAAGATGAAAATATCAATGGATAGTAATTTGTGTAATTTGCTTATAAGAAAATATATATTTATTTATCTTACCAACATTACACTGATTCTTCCAAAAAATGTATATGTATTGGAATTGGTAGCGCACGATTCGTTTGAGATTATTTCATATCAAGGATATCAATAAAAAATTTAGCAGTGGTTTTGTCGAACCTATACCTCGAATAAAATTCTTTTTCATCTAACTCTTCAAATGGGTTCGATCGGGTTTTATACATTTTTGATTTTGTTATCAATTTAATATCTTCGAAAATTTGAAAATCACGATCCCCGGAATCATTTTAATAACTTTCTTTATTGAATGCTGAAAAAAACTGTTTTTATTTACTTAAAATGACGTTTGACTCATTTTAAATTTAAAATGGCTTTCTAAGTTTAATATGGACTTTATGACAACTATGAATACCAAAAAACCGGTTTTAGCTTAACTAGGTGATTAAATATTTTTAAAATCGGTAAACAAAAGAAAAATATTTATTATTTTTTTTTCAATGTTGCATAGTCTTAACATCTTAGTTATGACAAAGTACAGATGAGAGTTACAGCTAATTCTTAGACTTACATGATAGAATTTAAACTATGAAATTATTGAAATAATGCAATGCTGATTTTTTTTTTTATTTTTCTTGAGAACCGATCGTTAACAATCTTACTACTAATATATTATTCCTTAACACATATACTAAAATTATCTATCATTTACTTTTATAGATTATGCTCATTCATTTATGTTAACTCTAAATCTGGCTTCATACTCGTCTGGTTGTGGATGCTGGTTTCTCAGGAAGCTGCTAGCTATCGGCTTAGTTCTTGGTCTAGGTATTGGTAGAGACATCTCGTTCCTTTTTTTCGTCATAATGTAGCACCGGATTGCCAAGAACAATATAACAATGAGGGATAGCAACAGGCTAGCATACCCTATTGTATGGTGGATGTCTTGATGCTGTAGTCCATTCGGAAGAGAATCCTTGGCCATGGTTATTTCTTTACGTAGTTACTCCAGTTCAGCCTTATGAAGCTGCAATTCTTCCCTTGGAACGACTTGACTGGGTAGTTGTCTTGCAACCATGATGTCGGTTATATTTCCAATTGGAAAGTAGGATACTCTGGAAATAGTTAAAAAAAAGGCTATGTGCCTGAATGGTTAAAAATCCTTGTTTGATGACACAATGTTTTTAAATTTTGGCGATCCCGGAGCCTTTCATGGTTAGCTGTGTTGTGGTTTGATTGCATACTACGTTGATAATTGTTTTTGTCTTTACTGCATAAATCCACTCGTTTGGGTTATGTAGTTGTATCCAACTGGAACCATCGTGGCATGGTGTCACTTGGCATTAGCTTGATGGTGGTAGATGATTAAGAAGTAGGACCTCGCATTCGTTGATCGAGGCTCCCTTTTGATATATTGGGCTGGGCTGTCTGCACAGGTGTCTTCCTTCACGAATGGAAACAGAGTTATGGATCTCTTCATTGCTCATAGGGAAGTATTGGTCTCTATGTAAGTTTATTATTATGAATGGCGTGGAGGGTTTGATGGTTATTCAAATGTTGTTATCAAGTACTGGTACCGGTATAGGTTTAAAAATTTAAAAATCCTCAGCTATTACTAGTGGTATCTTTATTTTGAAGATAATATGATAAGCTGTTAACCTTCCTTCAATAGTCATAAGACTATATAGTCGTTCACCATTACTGGAAGTCTCAATGAAGGCGGCAAATATTCTTTAATTTTACTTAGTTCCTGCTTCAATTGAGCTACAGAGATAAAGAGCGGTGATATTTTTTCAAGCTGGGAACTAGTCAGGACATCAATGATTGATCCTTGAATCCTTTGCACGTTGGTGATAGTTGTTGTTGTTTGAATTGAGAGAGTTATAAATAATTGTGAAACCTTTTCGTGGTAAAGCTCTGCTGCAATTCCATTGTATCGTATTATTGTGTTGTTGATGTAAGATGCTAGATAATCGAATTGAGTTGAGATTGCTTCTTGATCTCGTTTCATGATGTTAGTTGTTGCTTCCAGTAATGACGTTTGATTTTTGATCAGTCTCAAGAGTTGGTTCTCGTTTGCCCCCATATTCGTAATTGTTTTAGACATTTTGTCCGCATAGTCTGAATCCAGTACCCCGAATAGTGCGCTTGCTATGCTTCCTACCACATTTAGGGCTCCTCTTTTTTTTCTCGAACCGCTATCGGTTGGTGCTAGTAAGTCACTTGTCTTGATCAATTCGTCTGTTAAATGTTGTATTTGAGTTATGATTTTAGAGCATTGATCTTGATTTTCCAATAAACTACAGATTTCCGACAACTTTGAACTGCAATTATGTAGTAGTGTCAGCTCCTTCCAATATAGCTGCATGTCATAATAGACGACTATGTTCCATTCACTGGATACGATGTTAGCTGTTCCCAAATTCTCCAAATATATGCCAGGTTGCGATGTAAACGGGAGTAACTCGATAGGTGATCCGTGGATAGTAGGTAGTGCCGAGCTAACAGATATTGGTGGTGGTTCCCTCGGAGATTCTTCGTTGCAGCGCTGGGTGTCGGGTTGGCGAGGAACATTTCTATTTGATTGCTTCCGTCATTATCTGTTTCGCTATCCTCTGGGTGAAGCTGAGAACTGTATTCTTCCGATGCCGTCTCTTCCATTGGCAAGGGTGCTAACCGGTGAATTGCTCTTTTTAGTGGCTGCTTCCCACAAGTCACCAAAGTGTGGGACTCTTGGTGGTATTAAGTGGAATTGCATGTTTTTGTATTGCAGAACGTGGTAATCTTTCCCACTAATGTCTCGTCGTAAATTGCTAGTCCGTTTTCTTGGAATTGATTCCTTGCACCTACAAAATTTGTAGCATTATCGCAATACAAGTTTTGACAATTTCCCCTTCGTCCAACAAATCTCTTGAGTGCTCCTATGAAGGCCTCCGTTGTTAAATACAATTTCAAAATGGGTGGCCTTCGTTGAAAAGCAGCAAAACACAGCCACATACGCCTTTCTGGGTTGCTTCCCTCTGACTCTATAATGGATCCATACTGGTCCAAAAAAGTCGACTCCTGCATTGCAAAATGGTCTAGCAGGTTGGATTCGCTGAGCTGGAAGGTTCCCCATAATCTGACTCATTAACTTTGGTTTGGCTCTTAAGCAACGAACACAATTTTGTACAACTGAGCGTATTAAGGTTTTCCCCCTTATGGGCCAATATCTCTGTCGTGCAATTGCCAATAAACGTTGCGGGCCGACATGCAGGTTTTTGACATGCAAATCGGTTAGTAATAGTTTCGTTATTTTATTTGCACAAGGTAGAACCATAGGATGTTTTGCGTCAAAATCTAACTGAGATGATTGCAGTCGTCCTCCTACTCGAATAATCCTTGATTCATCCAGGAAAGGCGCCAAGCTGCTCAACGGACTATTATTGTTCACTGTTCTAAATTTAATCAGCTCTTTTAGCTCCTGTTCGAATCCTTGGTGTTGAACGTGCCTGATGATCATTGTTAGTGCAGAATCTAACTCTATGGTGGAAAGGCGGTCCATGAAGTATGTGACATTGTTGATTGAAATTTTAAATTTATTTATTTCCATAGTTGCATTGTGGGCTGTACCTCCTTCCATATACCGGTTCTTGCGAGCATTAGATATGAATCTCATTGCATACGCTGTAATACGTTGCAGTCTTATTAGGGAATTACGATGATCTATTGAATCGAGTATTGGATCCCACTTTTCCGTAGCTGCCAGTGAAACCTTAGACCTCTTTTGCTCTAAATCTGTCCCTCCATATGACTGTTTTCCAGGCCAAGTGTTTTCTGGGCCGTATAGATATAGTGGCCTATAAAACAACATGGTGCTTTGTTTTAATTTGTGTGGTGATAATCCTCTGGATACTATATCTGCTGGATTTTGCTTTTGATGGTACATGACGCCATTGATTCGGAGAACTAAGTTTCTGGATAAAAGCTACTCGATTGGCAATGTAATTGTGGTATGAAGATGGTTGAGAATTAAGCCAAGCTAATACGATTTCTGAATCCGTCCAGAAAAAACAAGATAATGATCCCATTTTTAAGTCTCCTTCTACTCGATGTGCCAACTCGGTTGCTAGCTTGGCTGCACATAGTTCAAGGCGAGGTATAGTTGTAGGGATTGCCGGTGACCCTTCTTGTTTAATAGGTGCTACTCGTGATTTAGCACATAACAACTGAACGTTGATAGTTCCATCGGTGAAAATCGATCGCATATATATCGCTGCTCCAAATGCTCTTCCTGATGCATCTGCAAATGCATGCAATCGGATGTTCTTGGGGATCTTTCCAGAATAAACGTGCCTGGGTACTTGAATGTTCTTGATTGAGCTAAGGTCCTTTCGAAAGTTATGCCAAGTAGTATGTAGCTCCATCGGAAGCGACGCATCCCAGTCTAATTTTAATTTCCACAATTCCTGCATAAATAATTTTGCCATGATGGTAATTGGGCTTATGAGTCCGAATGGATCAAATATGTGAGCAATATCCGATAATGCTGTCCTTTTGGTTATTCGTTTATTCTCGATTATGGACGATTTTAATGTGAATTTTGGTTTGGAAGTTTTCGCGGAATTCGGAATCTTAACAGGATCGAAAAAAGTTCATCTTGTAATGTCGGTCCTGCCCACAGTAGCTCATTTAGGGAGATGTTTGCAGATGATTTTGCTGATGCGTCGAATACTACCCGAAGCTTGGTGGTAGTACTATCAGGTTTGCATACGCCGTGATGTGGCAAAAAATAATGCGGAAATGATAAGTTTTTATAGTCAATCTCTTCCATATGACCAAGTCGGAGATAATCTTCCATGAATTCGACGTACATCTTCTTCAGTTTGGGATTTTTGCTGAGTTTTCGCTCGGTTGACATGAACCGACGTAGTGCAATATCCCTCGATTTTCCAATTCTTGATGGTCCGGCTGAAAAAGGCAAGCTCACAATAAACCTTCCAGTCGGCTCCCTTTGCACTGTTTTTTGAAAATAGGCTTCACATTGCTTATCTGCTGTTGTCAGTTCTTCTTGGCTGCCCTGATCCTCTTCTTGGCACCAAAATGTTTCCATAATATGATTCAGTGATTCTTCTTCAGTGCCTACTGCGCAGGTTACAGCCGCGGCCATTGATCTGCCTGCCGTGCCTGCTATGATCCAACCAAATAACGTATTCTGAAGTATTGGTAGATCCTTCGCTAAACGTATTTGAACGACTACCAGAAGCTGATGGTAGAATTCTGCCCCCAGCAAGACGTCAATTTTGTCTGGGCGGTTGAATTTGGGATCAGCGAGAGGGATATTAGCGGGAATCTCCCATGATGTTGTATCCAATGTTTCAGACGGCTGATATAATATCATATTCTGCAGTATGAAAGCCTCGATCCTAGTCGAATATGAGCTTACTCGAGACTGAAGCTCCATATTGACTCTTTGTGTAGCTTGTTGCTTACCTTGGCCAATTCCTTCAATGGATAAGGCATCCTTCATGGCAGTCAGGCCGAGTTTATCCATAATGCGTTGACTGATTATGTTTATCTGCGGGCCAGAATCCAATAGTGCACGGCACTGCAGATTCTTTCCGTTAGGCCCAATTAGTTTTACTCTTGCAGTTCCTAAAAGGACAAGTGTATGTTTTTTTTTGTTGAGCAGTGCACTAACAGCTGTCTCCAGTTCCCTTGTTGTTTCAGTTGTTCGGCTTGTTGAAGATTCGTCGGTCTTATCTGTTACGGACCTTGTTTTTGATAGCTGATTAGTATCTGTGCCCACACGTAACATCGTGTTATGTCTTTTCTTACACTTTGAACAACTACGGAAATTGCAATTGCTCGCAAAGTGCGAGCAGGCAATTGATGCACAGATTGTTCTGTTTCACGATGTTCAATCGACGTGATGGAGTTAGGTCCAAGAACTGTTTGCATTTGTAAATTGGATGAATATTTTTACATACTACGCAACCAACTTGATGGGACACCACTGCCGATAATGTTTTAAATCCTTGTTTATGGGATCTACTTTCTTCTGATCTGTCCTTAACCCCTAATGCTTCAAGGGCCTGAAAACGATTCTCTAGGAATTCAAGAAACTTCTGGAATGACAGCACCTTCCGGGGGTGCTCCAGCGACTGATCGTTAAGGGTTCTTAAGGAACAGATGTAGCAAGATTGGATCCCATGCCGTTGTGTCCACCTTCAGGCCCTTTAGTCCTAGCAAACACTCTTGTACAGTGTTGTGTAGACTACGGATCGATCTGGCATTTCCAGCTTGAGCATTCGGGTGTGATATCCATGATGAAACCAATAATCGAGGGTTATCGTAGCGCTCGGTTATAATCTTCCATGCCGATGAGTAGTTGGCTCCTGATACGGTCAAGTGGCGCACCAGTTTTCCAGCCTCCCCTGTAAGACTGTATTTAAGAAACCACATTTTTTACCCATCCGACATTCTTTGGTGGTGGATCATTTCGGTGTATAGATCGCTGAACTGCTGCCACTGGAGGTAGTTACCGTCAAACTTTGGTAACTCAACCTTGGGCATTTTCATCGTGGTTTGATGAGTTTCTATTCTTGTAGATGCCGTTTCCAACTCCCCGTAATGTGCCAACAGTGCTGCAGTAACACATTCCTGCATTTCGAAATATTCTCGTATATCCGAATGAGTTAGGTCATCTTCTAACTTGTGGTGCATCGAGGTGACATCTTCCCAATTTTGTTCCAGCGTCCGAATTTGAATACGGTAAAAATGTTCCGCTTGATTCTTTTTCTTGCTCTTAGCTAATGATTGTCTGATAAGCTGCATCACCCAATGGTATCTTTGATGGCGAAACCCCCCTGATGCGTGGTCTGTACCAACTGAGTTGGTTGCTAAGTCCTCAGTTACCGCCACTATTTGTTTCTTTGGGATCGCGCCTTGAGCCTTTAGTTTTCCCTGCTTTGAGAGATCTCCTTCATCCCATGGATTTCGGGTCCTTAAGGCGATGCGAGAGATCAATCCGCATGCGATCTACAACCCTCCGCACTGCCTCGTAGTAACCCTTCTCGAAATAAGGGTGATCCAGCTGTTTCGAAAATTGATTCACGATAACGGAGTTCAATTGGTCGAAATCTTCCCATTTCCTATTCAGGACCTTAAGTCTCTCTGTAAGGTAGGGTATCGTCTTCCGATCCTCGCTATCCTTGCCATAGTTGCGGCTTATTCGGATGATCTCCTCGCCTACTTCCTCCTGCTGAGTCGCATAGGCTTCTAAATCCTGTGCCATCGTTTATCATGTCCTCTTTTCAAGGTTTCGCGTTAGGTAGGGTTGATACCAGTGTAAGCCCTGGTATACGCTATTAATTTAAATAATCCCGAATTAAAGTTCCAGTATATAGCCCTGGTCTACGCTATCGATCTTAATTTTCGCGAACGAAAATCCCAGTGTATAGCCCTGGTCACGCTGTTTTTAAAATCGACAGTCACTAAATGCTCCTTACCACTGCACTGGTGAGGGGAAGCAAATACTGACGTCCTGTCACGGTCGCCAAATGTTTGAGGATGGATTCTTTTATCCAACCTGGTTCAAAGGAAAAGTCGTAGGTGCATAAGCCTAGACTTGTTGGTGATATGTACACTGAGGGACAAAAGTATTCGCAAAACCAACGTTGACTCCTTTAATTGCTCACAAATTTTAAAAAACCAAATGTTAAAATTTTAGATTGACTTTTATTTTAAGACTTACTCATGACGTGTAAATGCAAATAAACAAAACTTAAAAGATTTACACTATATCAAATAAAAATCCAAAAAGAATACATAAAGTGCATATTTCAGTTGGACAAAAGTATTCGCAAAATACATGAAAACTTAAATGAAAAGAAATATTTTGCAATTCAATACTCTGTTTGCATACCATTTTGCTTAATGACTGCCTGCAATGTATTTGACATTGAATGTAAAAGTTTTTCAGTCACTTGTGATGAACTTTGACTCCACTCTTGGTGAATAACTTCTCTGAGATACTTATTAGAGGTAATCTGGTGCTCTCTAACTTTTCGATCTAAAATATCCCAAAGATGCTCGATTGGAATTAGATCGTGTGATGGGGTGGTGTTTTTGGATTACGGGGGACACAATATGAAGCACCACAACGGTACGATTTCGGTCGTGTGCTTGGGGTCGTTTTCATATTGGAAATAGTAACCGGACCTAAGCTCTGTTTTCTTAGTGCTTTTGGAAAGATTCTCTTTCTAAATGTTAATGTTATGTTTCTTATGCATTAAACCATCTATAAACACTTACTCTGCAACACCGGCAGCAGCCATGCACAGAGCACACCCAAGCCATTACCTCACCACCTCCATCCTTCACTCGTATTTGCATGATTTTTTCACCTTATATTTTATTTTCCATAATTATTTTTTTTTCGTACTTTGATCCGTCCATCAGATCGATAAATAATAAATTTGCTTTTGTGTCGAAACAACATTTTGTCCTGCTTTTTGTTTGTTTTGATGTTCTTTAGCGAAGTCTCGTCATTTTTGTTTTTGGACTATATTGATAAAGGGTTTTCTCCTAAGTACACTGGCTTTGCAGTGCTCATTTTCCAGGACTTTGTGTACAATGCGTGGGTGAACTTCCTTTCTAGTGCTTTCTTTTATATCTGCAGTGATCTGGAATGACGACGTCTTTGGATCTTTCTTTATTTTCTGGGTAATTTGACACATCCAAGATTCTTGGGTCGCCCACTTCTTGGTGTGTTTCCACATCCGCTTCAATTTTAATGTTGATTAGTAATGCTATGCACCTTGAAATAGCTCCTGTTACAAATACGTGTTATCTCCTTAATTTGGGTGTTGTTTCTATGCAGACTAAATATAATCTTTCTTCCGCGGTAGTTTCTTTTCGTTTCCGACCCTGCTTTGTATAACGCAAATAAACAATAATAAACAATATATACCTAAATGACAATGGGACTAAAATACCGGAATTTGAATATACTATTTCGAGTGCTACGTTTCAAAGAGTATATAGCTATAAAGACTTAGGCGTCATATTCGATTCAAATCTAAATTTCAGGATGCACATAGATTATGTAATCTCTAGGGGTAATAGTTTGCTTGGTCTTTTGTTCAGGCATTCTAAGGATTTCCGATGTCCGTACACACTGAAATCGCTTTTTGTTACCATCGTTCGTCCCATCCTTGAATATTGCTGCATAGCAGACTATCCCCATTTTACAAAAATGCTTCGAACCGTATCGAAAGAATACAGAAAAGGTTTACGAAATATTCACTTCGGAAGCTAAATTGGACATTGCCTCTACCACCTTATGAAACACGAAGAAATCTTATATCATTCAAACCTCTTCAAACTAGAAGAATCTATTTTCTTGTCTCATTTGCGAGAGATGTTGTAATTGGACAAATTAATTGTGCTCCCTTATCATCTTTGTTTAAGCTTTATTCACCAGCACGATCCTTAAGACCGAGGGCTTATTACTTCTTTTCAATACCTTTTCACTCAACAAACTATGGCTGTTATGAGCCAGTCACTATATTATACTAGGAACATTAGCTCTAAGAAAGTAAATTATACCAATAATTGTACTTATAGACTATAAATAAATAAATAAAAAAAAAAAAAAAAAAAAAAATAGAATTATAAGACATTTACCAAATATGATAATATTTCAGTGCTCCTAGCTCCTATAGAAAATAAGATTTTTTGAATGTGTTCGTATTAACGAATGATTGCGAATGCTTTTGTCCAACTGAAATAATGCACTTTGTGTATACTTTTTGGATTTTTATTTGATGTAGTGTAAATATATTAAGTTTTGTTTTTTTACATTTACACGTCATGAGTAAGTCTTAAGATAAAAATCAATCTAAAATTTTAACATTTGGTTTTTTAAAATTTGTGAGCAATTAAAGGAGTCAACGTTGGTTTTGCGAATACTTTTGGCCCTCAAACAGGAGATCTTCTGTTGGACTTACCAAAGTAATAGGAGAGAATTTCTTCCTAAAACTTTTGAAATAGGAGGTTTTTTAGTAAAATGTCTATTTCATTAGGAAAAAGTTTTTTGACACAACATTATTTGCTGTTGCGCTGATTCAATTTTATTGATATGTTGTTTCCCTTCAGTATGTCGTATAATATAGTCCACTTTTGTCAGGTTCGTCGAAAAAACATTTGTTGCGTTGCAAACTTCTGTTCATACTTTGTCTTTTTCCCTGAATTCAATTTGAATTGGGATTAGATACAAAGTATGTAAACGTTAAATATATCTATTTAACGTTTACATACTTTGTATCTAATCCCTAATCCCTAATAATACATAATAATGTGCTTATATTGAGTTTACATAACCAAGAAAACCTAAAATCACGGAAATTGGCAACGGCTAACTTTACTTTTTTCAAATTATGATATTAATAAAAAGCCCTTCAAAGCAGTACCAATGTCAATGTCACTAGGTCCGTTCGCGTGCTTTTTGCACCAAATACTTATGTGTTTTTTATCAAAAATCGAAAAGTGGGGTGAAATTAGGAAACGATAAGAAAATTACGAAAAATTAAACGAACGCGTTGAACAAAAAAAATGCTAAATATATGGTATGTGACTTGACAGTTTTCATGTCATCCTTCCTTAGGTGGCGCTACAGTCCGGGGTGGACCAAGGCCTCAACCAACAACCTCTTCCAGTTAGCCCGGTCCTTAGCTAACCGCTTCCAGTTGCGCACTCCAAGTTGGTTGAGGTCTTGTTCTACTTGGTCGCGCCACCTTAGGCGAGGTCGTCCTCCGCTGCGCTGACCCTCCGGGTTAGAGTTGAATATTCTCAGAGCCGGAGCGCTGATGTCCATGCGCTCTACATGTCCTAGCCATCTTAAACGGCCAATGTGCAGTTTTTTGACCAGGCTGATGTCGCTGTATAGCTCGTACAATTCGTCGTTGAATCTTCTCCTCCAAAACCCGTCAACGCAAACGGGACCGAATATCCTACGAAGGATTTTTCTCTCAAAGCGACCAAGGAGATCTTCATCCGCTTTCGATAAAGTCCATGCTTCAGCTCCATATAGCAAGGCTGGGATGATAAGGGTCTTATATAGAGTCTCCTTAGTCGATCGGGAAAGGACTTTACTGCTCAATTGCCTTCTTAGCCCAAAGAAACAGCGGTTGGCAAGAGTAATCCTTCGTTTGATTTCCGACGAGATGTCATTTTTTGATGTTATGGCAGAGCCGAGGTAGACAAAGTCCTTTACTACCTCAAAGTTGTAGCTGTCTATTGTGACGTTCTGTCCAATTCGTTGATGTTGGGTGTCCCTTTTTGTTGACAGCATATACTTAGTTTTGCCCTCGTTTACCGCTAAACCCATTTTGGCCGCTTCCATTTCTATACTCGCGAACGCACCGGTGACAGCTCGCTGTGTTCTACCAATGATGTCAATATCGTCGGCGTATGCAAGTAGTTGAACGGACTTTTGAAAGATCGTTCCTTGTGTGTTGGCTTGTGAGTTTCGAACAATTCTTTCAAGTATGATGTTGAAGAAGTCGCATGACAGCGCATCACCTTGTCTGAATCCTTTTTTGACATCGAAGGTCTCGGTGAGGTCATTACCGACCTTGATGGAGCAGCGAGCTTTCTCCATCGTCATCCTGCACAGACGGATGAGTTTGGCAGGGATGTCAAAACTAGACATGGCTCTATACAGTTCATCCCTCCAGATGCTGTCATAGGCGGCCTTGAAATCGATGAACAGGTGGTGGGTATCGATTTGGACTTCTTGGGTTTTTTCCAGGATCTGCCTGAGTGTGAAAATTTGGTCTATGGTGGACTTTCCTGGCCTGAAACCGCACTGATAGGGCCCAATCAGGTTGTTGACGAAAGGCTTCAAGCGTTCACACAATATGGCAGATAGGATCTTGTAGGCGATGTTCAGGAGACTGATGCCTCTGTAATTGGAGCAGTTGAGAGGGTCTCCTTTCTTATGAACCGGGCAAACGATGCTGAGATTCCATTCATCTGGCATACTTTCATCTGACCAAATCTTAGAGATGAGTTGGTGTATGCTCACCTCCAGCTGCTTTAAATAGCTCTGCGGGTAAACCGTCAGGTCCAGCAGCCTTGTTGGACTTAAGTTTGGATATTACTATCCGCACTTCGTTTTGAACAGGTGGATGGGAGTTTTGGCTATCATCATCTAAGTTGAATGGTTCATTCTGCCTGACAGCGGAATTTTGGTCGTCATCGCCATTGTACAGTCTGCAGAAGTAGTCTTTCCAAATTCTCAGCACCGACTGTGTTTCTACTACGATGTTTCCATCCGCGTCTCTACAGGTTTCTGTACGGGATTTGTTTTGCTGGCACATTCTTTTTACCCTCTGGTAAAACTTCCGTACATTGTTCCTGGAGTAGCATCTCTCAATATCCTCGAATGCACGCTTCTCGTGCTCTTTCTTTTTCCTTCTAAGAAGCCGATGTTCTTACCGTCTCTTTTGCTCGTAGAGCATGCGAGCAGATCTAGTCCTTCTTTGCAGCGCCGCTTTATACGCTTGTTGTTTTTCCGCGTTAGCTAGTCTGCACTCTTCATCAAACCAGGGGTTTCGTGGTGGTGGTCGTGTGAAACCCAGCACATCATTCGCGGCACTTATGATGGCTTGCTGGCACTGTTGCCACTGGTCTTCTGTACTAGCTGTTGCTGCGGTAGGACTCGTAGCAAGAGATCGGGATATGCGTTCTCTGTAGGCTCTGGCGGTGTCTTGCGATTGTAGCTTTTCGACATTGTACTTTCTCACAGTATTTCGTTGTTGTGGCGCTGTGGATATCCGCATTCGTACCTTGGCTACAACAAGGTAGTGGTCCGAGCCAATGTTGGCCGCCCGGAAGGTTCGGACATTCATAATACTGGAGGCATGTCTGGTGTCGATCGCAATGTGGTCGATTTGGTTGACGGTTATTCGATCCGGAGACCGCCATGTCCCCTTATGGATATTGAGATGTGGAAACTGTGTGCTTGCTATACTGACACTTCGCCCCGCAGCAAAGTCAATCAGCCTTAGTCCGTTTTCGGACGTGGTGTCGTGTAGGCTGTGCCTTCCAACCGTCCTACCAAAGATGTCCTCTCTTCCTATCTTGGCGTTAAAGTCGCCCAGTACGATTTTAACGTCATGTCTAGGGCATTGCTCGTATGTTTGGTCGAGGAGCTCGTAGAAACTATCTTTGGTAGCGTCGTCTTTTTCTTCTGTGGGGGCGTGAGCACATATAAGGCTTATGTTGGCGAATTTTGCCTTGGCACGGATTGTCATAAGACGCTCGCTCACGTGCCGAAAGCTCAAGACTTCTTGCCTAAGTCTGCCGCGTATGACAAATCCGCATCCGAATAAGCGCTGTTTATTTTTTGTATAGCAGTCACCGTAGTAGATATCACAGTTTTCCATCCTTTTTCTGCCTGGCCCATTCCATCGCAGTTCCTGGATGGCGGTTATATCTGCCTTGTAGCAGTTTAGGGCCTCTGCCAGTTGTTCGGATGCACCGTCGCCGTTCATTGAACGAACATTCCAGGTACATATCCGAACGTCGTTGTCCTTATTTCGTTTAGCGTGGTTGTCAACAGTAGATCCGTCCTTTTCCGAGGCTTTTGGTTGTTTCGGAACAATTTTTTTTTTTACGTGGTTAGGTAGTTAGCCTCACGCACAACCCCCAACCTGGAGGGACAGATCCTTGTATACCCCTAGGACAAGGGGCCGGGTACACCGGTGTCAGTAACCCACTACGGGGGTGTGAGCGCTGCCGTTGGCCCACTAGGGGCTCATCCGCCACCAACTCTTTTCCAAGACCCTGACTAGTACTTGGAAATCCTTATCGACCTAAGCTCCGAATATGTCGGAGTAGCTCAGATAAGGTTTTGTTTCCGTTCTGGAAATTTTAGCGCCACCGTTGGTTCCATTGATGGAATTCATCCGCTGACGTGAATTATAGTGCTGCTATTTTCCCTTGCTCAGCACTCGCGCTTATAAGTTTAGCAAGTCGTGCCCGGATGGGCAGCGACCAGTACCCGATGGTTACCACTTGGAGGTAAAATAAGCACAATTGATGTGTAGTAACAGTTACAACACTGGGCTTAGCCAAATTAAAGCCAATCAGTGCCTACCCTATTTCTACAACATCCAACCATCATGTCATTCATTCATGTCATCTGCCCAAAGAAATTTCTTGTGCTAAAATTCGCAGCCCGGGGAGATTTCTTACACTCGCTTTTTAACGAAAAACTACGAATTTTTGCGTAAACGAAAGGGTTTTCGGACCTACTGTCATGGTGGACTTGTAGTGCCAATCAACAACCCAGGAATGTTATTGCTTTGGGTTTACACCATAGATTATTTGTTGCTGATTTTTTATATAAGCGTTCCATTTCTAATTTTGTTTTTAATAATAAAAAGTAAACTAACAGAAGAAATGGTCTAAACATTTTCTGGGAACAGGAAACAGTAGATTTCACTTTTTCGGAGTTATTTGAAACAGACTACAATAAGCACAGGAGATGAGGATGAAGTTGCAGTTACGAGTTTCATCTCTATTATGTATTAGCTTTGACTACACTAGCACATAAAATTATACATCCAAGCCAATATGTACGGCAACTGGATTTGCCATAATAATGTGTGATATTAAGCGGACAAATTTACTAAGAAATGATTTTGTCAGGCTAATTTTTGAATGACTCTATGTGGGTTGTGATATTAAACGAGATGCTATAAAGAGGTTTAGTTCCAATACGAATTATGTAAAAAAGACATCTGGCTTAAACATTTTGTGATATAAAGCGATTTGTGCTTCTAAGCGATGTGATATTATTCGGGTTCGACTGTATACGGTTATCGCTGAAAACACAGGTCTGAAGCATACTCACTTGAGAATAAATTCAAAGTCTTGGTTCACTGTTCTATTACGATTCACAAACGATTTATTAAGTTGCTGGTTATTTATACTCAATTTACAATCAATACTTAAGGCTAAGTTCGCTTACTCTACAAATTTACTTCTGGGTTGAAGACACAACAAAACTGTTAAATAAGCATAATAAACAAGAATAATTAAAAATAATAAGAATGCGAACGATGCAATTTGATCGTAAGTACTCTGAGTTGAACAAACTCAGCTGATAATGCAATTATGCTTTGCGGTTGAACAACCTCTGTTGACAATGATTTATGTGTTCGTAAGAATATGCAGTTGATTCACCTTAGTGGACAATGAATTGTGTGTAGGTAAACATATTTAGACTATGCGTTTTAACACATATGTATGTATGTATAAAGAAGATAGATGAGGCGGTTTTTTTTTTTCTATAAAAATATTATTTTATTATATTATTCGTGATTAGATGAACGAACAAAGTACATACCTACAAGCTGATATTATTTATGTAAGAATTTGGATGAAAAGTTTTTATAACCGCGGCGCGCGGTTTCCTGTGTAGCGCATCGGTTTTTCTACTTTTGGCGCAGTATACAGGTTCGATTCCTAGCGTCGACTGCTGCGAATTGAATGGATTTTATGAGTATACATGAGTATACATATATGCGATTGGCTTGAATTTTATCGAACATAGACTAGTTATAATTTACTTTCTTTCCAATAAAGTGGAGCTACACACCCCATCCGCGTGATGTTTACACATAGCTCGGGACTGTTGGATACAGCCGCATCTTTTTTTTAATATGGTTCACAATATTGTCTTTTATTTCTACAAAAAGTTATCTTACTAAAGATAATTCTAATCTAGTTATAAACTATATTTTAAAACTCGGAACACATCCAAGATTTAAAGCTTTTAGCAATTTCAACATTCAATAATATAAGAAATCTGTTTTTACAAATATTTCAGAAAGAGTATTTATAAGAAACAAAACTCGTTGCCCTCCAATTTATGTAGAAAACTTTCAGCCATACAAAGTGTATCATTTTTTGGGGTCATTTTAAATTTGGGTAAACGTTTCTATGATATCTAATCTGCAGTTAAACAAAACCTTGATTATTGTGAATGATAATGCCACCGAGTTTCCGATACTTTTGGTATATGTACTTCGGTTTGCTGTTTTTTTTTCAAAGACGAGCGTTTTGTAGATTTATTAAAGAAACGAACTATGCTATTGATAAAACCAAAATATACTTTCACCTCAGATATGCTTTCTTATTATCGGGATAATACCAAATTTACAACTTGAGCATAACATGGGGTGGAATTGGCCATTGGACAAGCTCACGGACCACCGGACATCACTGTGGTACAATCATATGATTGCCCAACTAATTTAACTTGAACTAACGTTGAAAAAGCGAAGAAATCTCTTCTAAACATCTTGTGAGATGTACCGTAAAACTGTATTTGGTTGTTCTTTGTGATTCACATTTGGTATTTCGTCAATCATAATGGATACAATCCGAGGTTGACTAATTTCCGATTTAATTTTATGTCTAATCACAGCCGCAATAGGTACTTACAATGAATCAAATCATTTTGAATATCGTTTGAGAGGCCCGAGAACATTGATCTAAATGCGAGTCCATCTGAGGGACTAAATATAAGAGTTTCTTCATAATTGGCCCAATTTTTCGGGCTGGGTGTTATTCGTGACCCCAGAATGCTAACTCTTGTTTACCTAAAATAATCACCGTGTCTTACGCTTAAACGTTTGAATATGCTTCTTTGAAAAGCTCACTGAACAATTTATGTCTGTGACTTTACCCTACCGGTAATTCTGTTTATTTCAGCCAAAGAAGAACATTAAACAATGAAATTCAGTGTGTGGAATTAACTGCCGGACCAAGCAAAAAGTAAGTAAGAGTTGGTAAGTGATTTGTTTAGAAGTAACTAGCTAGCTTTTATATTCGCAAGAGTATCGGTCTTGGTTTGTGTTTTTAAAGTTTTTTATGTTCTATATTTAAAAGCATAAATAATTCTGCAGTTGATGAAAATAAAAGCTTAAATGAACCATAAACCGAAATAATAAAACAGAAAGCCAATTTGTGTTAAAATACCTTGTTTTTCCGATGAAATAAAAATCTACTGTGAACGATATTCAGTGAATTTTTTTAGAGAATCGACTGCGAAAAAATAGTGAAAATAGTCAATAGTGGCAATGCACAGGCACAATCAGCCAACTTAATTTGCAAATACAAAAAAAAAAAAAATTAACATATTCTAAATACAGTGAAATCCGGATATAACGACGGTGAAGGGACCGGCCAAAATGGTCGTTATAGCCGAATGTCGCTATAACCGAATGTTAGAAAAATTCAAAAAAGAACACTCTTTGCTACACTTTCGATAATCTCTGTAAAATCAACGGCCATTAAAACATGGTTATCTATATAAAATTAAGTCTTCCAGTTACAGTAGTTTTCTTCATTCGATCAAATTTTAGTTCGGACTTACATTCCTTTTCATTTTTAAAGAATTCGACTGAAAAACTTGTATTCTTTTGAAATGAAACAAACGGTCATTTGCTTCCTATGTTTCTATTCTGCAGATGCAACTACCCACATAATTGTAGTTGGTTTTCATTTCGTCGCTTTATCAGGAGGCAAAAACTCAAAATCTTGCAAAATTCGGACGCTATATCCGGAATCGTCGTTACATCCGAAGTCGTTATATCAGGATGAATTTGTATGGAAACTCAGGTGTGCAATCATGGGACTCAGAATCTGCGTCGTTATATCCGCACGGTCGTTATAACCGAGGTCGCTATATGCAGATTTCACTGTATATCTATATATCAAAAACAACTCAATTCGATTGCAGAAAAAATACTCATAAGCCGATAATTTCCGGCTTATATGGCTCATAAGAGAGCGTGTGCTAGACAGAGAGTAACCAACGCGAAAAGCACAAATGAAAAAAAAAGATAAAAAGAGAAAAAACTAAAAACTTGCCTGTCAGTCAATAAACTCCACTGCAGTGAAAGTGAATAAGCCGGAAAATTTCGGCGTATGAATAATTTTTCTGCAATCGAACCTCGAGGTTTCGGAACCCAGAACATGTATGGCGAAACCTCGGAGGTTTGGACGAATTTGTCGAAACTTCATGGTTTCGTTTGGGAGGAATATGGATTTATGTACTATACCGCCGGAATAACTTTCAGTCCGATATCCCAATTATTCTGTATTCTATTTAAATACAAAATTGTTATGTCCTTATTAAAAAATCCTTTATGTGCATAAGGGGTAAAGTTTTACTTCTGCTGCGATTAGTTTATACACACGATTCTTTGTCGTTAGCAACACTTTACTGCACAAATGGCGCTAAAATCTTGCGTAAATTCTGGGACAACTTTTAATTTATTCTTTCTCAAAGTGGGCAATAACGCTCCCTTGTGAACGGTAGAGATCTACAGCGGGGCGGTAAAATGTTGCTAAATATTATTTATAAAGCTGGCTTTACACTTTCGTTCCTCATTCAATGTTCGTTGCTCGTTGTATGGGTACAGCTCGGTTAACCACACCGAACAACGAACAAGCATTCACATTATACGGTTTTTTGATCCAGTTCGCTCTTTGTATCAAATGGGATAAAGGCAGTGACAGTGTTTGGGTAAAATCGTGCACCGAAAATTCCAAACAGCATGGAACTTCTTGCGTACGTGTTCGATGTTCGAATTTGTCGTATACACTTTCGTTGTTCCGCGACAACGAACAGTGAACACCGGGGAGAAGAACGAAAGTATAAAGCCAGCTGAAAGTTGCGCTATACCATAACCATTATAAGATTGCTTTTATTAGAACAGTCTCATTTAAAATGCAAAATTTGAACTCAGAAACAAGATAAGACTCATACACAGTTTGTTAAATAATATCCCGGACTGACCCACACCCAAGTCAGGTTAATACAAATGATTTCCAACCACCAAAAATTGACGAACAGTGAGTGCTGTGTGACTCTGTGCATTATCGTAAAATAGGAACCCAACTTTCTGGATCCCGATATTCAGGTCGAATGTTTTACCAGTTGGAATAAATTATTTGCTATCGAAGAATGTAATGAGCATTTTTGAAGGAACTTTTCGTATTCTTTTTAGCTTGTGGTGAATTTTTTTGACTTCAATTCCGCACTAGCTATGACGTTTGGTTTCTGGATCGTATTGGAAACACTATGTTTCATCACCAGTAACAACTGTTTTTATGAAGCCGCAATGACGTCTTTGGAATGCCAGACTCTCATCAATTTTTGATCATCATCATGGTGTGTGAAAGAAATTTTGCACATACCTCTTCCAACATTCTAAGTGAAGCATTGTGGTGTTCTGCGACAAAATTATGTACTTTTTGGATCATTTCAGGCGTCCGAGCTGTGTTGTGTATGTGTTTTTCATCTCTCCTCCGGCCCAAAAAAAACGTTTCTGGCACTCACAACTGTTCTACTCAAGCAAACATCACGGTACACTAATTCTGATACATTGTTGCCAAGTTTTGCGTGGAATTTACTAATGACCGCTCCTTTTTTCATGTTAAAATTTCAGATGTTCTGAAAAAATAAATTTTTATAATTGAAGCGCTTAGAAGATGAAGGGCTTAAGTGATATTTTTTTAAATTTGCCTTTGTCTTACAGATGAAAGTCCTATATAAAAACTATAATTCCTATCTTATCTAGATTTCTCCATCGCCTCTAGATAATTATTTAGCAAAGGATGAAGGGTTTATAATATGCAACCACTTTTTTAAATAAAATCGGTGAAAGAATGTATTAAAAGCTGATTACTCTAATGTTTGAAAATGTCGCTTATGTCCTTTATCTTCTAAGCGCTTCAATCGTTAAATGTAAACTAAATGCCATGAAATCGTCAGATGGGAGAGAAAGATTCAATCAGGCGGACTGTATATATGACACGCTATAATTAAACTAAAGTTATTAAAGTAATGACTGCGATTTTTAAGATGTAGTAAAGTTAAAAATTTTAGAGGGCGCTTGAAAATAATTGATTCTAAAAATTTGCTCTAGACGAAATAAGTTTGAGAACCTTTGTTTTATATACCTAATAGATACCAGGGTTGTAAAAGTATGCATACATTTTGGGATGCATTCTTTAGAAATCATTGAATGAATCCAATTGTTTGACTGCACCCATTGACTTAATTTTGAGACTTCAAAAGGAAGAATGCAATCACCATTCATTAAGCATTCAAAAGATTGCATCACAGATAATATAGTTACATAGATATCGCACGCAGAGTAAAAAAAAATGACCACATTTTTAGCGACAAAAATTACTCGCAACCTAAGGATTGTTGCATCAATCCAATAGATTCGATTCAAACCATTTTAAGTTGTATAGTCGTGCGAGTCAACCGTTCTCCAGTGGGTTGTGACTTCGGTATACACACATACACACTTTTTTTTTATATTCCATTTTGCTGCAACCGTTAATTTCGTATTTCCTCTCTATCGAACGGAACGTACGAACATATTTTTGTGTTGTTTGATTTTATTTGCACATTTCATTTTCATTCGTCGTCAACGAAAATCATAATGAGAAATTAGATAGGAATTTCGTATTGGGGCTGTGGCTCAGTATTATAGGCGGCTTTTCATCTTGTGGGTTCCAAGTTCGTTTCTCGGCCAAGGCTGTTTAATTTTTTTATTTTTTTGGTTTTTAATTTTTTTTTTTGTTTCTTTTCTATTTTTACCCGACTAGGCAAAAGGAAGGGTTTTTTATGATTATGATTTTAACAGGCTGGGTTTGTATGTTTTGTATGTAAGGATGTCTATGGACCGGATTTCAACAAAGGTGTCCTTGGATTCGTCTTGATCCGGAGAGTCTCCTAGGTCATGTGACGTCACAGAAATATTCAATATGGCGGGCGCACCAAGCAAGATGGCGGATTACCTCTTTTTCTTTTCTGTTTCTTTACAACCGCCAGGATACTGGTATCAAATGAAAGGGCTTGTCAAGTAGAATACAATACGATATGATGTCATATCGGTAAGACTATGTTGGGTGCCCGGTCAGTCTGTTGTAGAAAGCAACGAGTTTGCTTATGAGTTGGCAAGAAAAGTAGAGGAACTGTCGACTACGGGAAAAACTAACTCAAAAGTACGATACAAGATGAAATGAAACGATGGTGTTGAGAGTAGAGCCCGCTCTCAATTTATCTCAAAATCTTTTACCATTATTTTAATAAATGATTTTAAAAAAATAACTACAAAGCTAAACAATTTCTGTCTTACAAAAGCAATACATAAGTATGTACATATGTACCTACCAGAATCTACTAATCCTCCAAGAAACACTTGTTTAAAAGTAATTGAACAGACAATGAACGGCGTTATTACCAAGATATGATTTTCAAATACACTGTTCTCTCTGTTTGTCAATAGATGGCTCCAGCAGTTAGTACTGGTAGATTTTGACAGATCCAAAACGTCATGAACCGAACTTAGACAAACCGTTTTGACACATTAGTAATTTTGTGCTGGCGTCATATATTTTTGGTTGTTTGAAGGATCGTCGACGAAGATCCGTGCCGAACGCAAGAACAACTTTTATCGGCTTCATTTGATGTGATTGAGCCGCGTACTGCGCGAAAAACGGCCACAATATGAGCAGAGGCACGAAAAAGTGATTCTACAGCATAACAACGCTTGGCCTCATGTTGCCAAACCCGTTAAAAACCTACCTGTGAATGCTCAAATGAGAAGACCTACCCCACCCGCCATATTCCTCAGATACTGCGCCATCCGATTATTACTTGTTCCGTGCCATGGCACTTGGTCTGGCTGATCAGCAGTTCCGCTCATATGAAGACATCAAAAAATGGCTTGATTCGTGGATAGCCTTAAAAGATGAACACTTTTATCGTAACGCTCTTTCAACCTCCGCCAGGATGGAAAAAAGTTGTAGATAGCGATGGGCAATACTTTAAATGATTCATTTGTAACCATTTTTTCGTATTAAAGATGCATTTTCATCGAAAAAAAAACAGCGCAGCGCAAAACAATTTTATTTTCTATTATTCGCAGTAAAGGTGTTAATGGCCTAGGAATATATAAGATTAACAAACATCAGAGACTCAGACTGGGTTGATGAGCAAAACTCATGCTCTACGAATCGCAAATAACTTTTTTACTTTGCTTGTTCTCTTACGAAAACACTATGCCTGGAAAATACAAAAAATAAATTAAAAACTATTAATTTCACGATTAACAATCATGTCTTTGTATGATTCGAGCAAATTCGATCAAACTGGGACGTAGTAGTAAGTCCCATTTGACTGAAAATGTGTCATTTTTTTTCCTATGGCGTACGATATCTATGTATACTATATTATCTGTGATTGCATTCTTTTTTTCCACCATTCAATTGAATGCAATCTCTTGTAGACCATACTTGGATGGGTGGTATCTGGCCCTTACCAACATGATCATTATCGACTACCAATTAGTTCTGTAACTTGTACCGTGCAGAAAGAAAATGACGCAAATTTACATGAGGAACTCCAAAGATTTTGGGATATTGAAAATGGAAGTGATATGCTCGGGAACGAACATCTACTGAGTAAATCCGAAGCAGAATGTCAACAACACTTCAATGCTAATGTTAGCAGACTGAGTGATGGGCGCTATCAAGTACGTTTACCGTTAAAAGAGAAAGCAGAAAAATTAGGCGAATCGTTTAATCAAGCTTTTAATCGTTTTAAGTATTTAGAGAGGAGACTCAATAAAAATGATGAGCTTCGTAAAAGCTACTCGGCGGTGGTGAATGAATTTTTGTCGCTTAAACATATGGAGCTGGCTCCTAGCGTAGACCTTACTAAACCGCACTTTTTTCTTCCACATCACTGTGTGCTTAAACCATCAAGCTCCACCATCAAAATGAGAGTTGTGTTTGATGGCTCTGCGAAGTCAACTTCAGGAATTTCTCTCAATGACACTCTTCTCGTCGGCCCTGTTATTCAAAACGATCTCTTTTCTATTGCTCTCAAATTTCGTTACTTCCCTTTCGTTTTCACTGCTGACATATCAAAAATGTATCGTCAGATTATCATGCACCCAGAAGATCGCCGATTTCATCTAATTCTTTGGAGAGATAGCATGGACAATGATTTAAAAACGTATCAACTCACGACAGTTACGTATGGAACCGCTTCTGCCTCATACTTAGCAACAAGGGCCTTACAGTGATTATCCGAAGATGAGGGTCAAGATTTAGTTCATGCGGCTAAGTCGATTAATACGGATTTTTACGTTGATGATGTCTTAACAGGCGCAGCAACAATGGAAGAGGCGTTAAAGCTTAAGTCTGAACTAATTCAATTGTTGGGTAGAGGAGGTTTTCAATTACAAAAATGGGGTTCAAATGATGATCGAATTTTGGAAGGTATTGTGGAAGGTAACAAAGAAACATTTTTTAGAATTGCTGATACAGACGCTATCAAAACCCTGGGAACCTATTGGGATCCATCCTCCGACAAATTTCTTTACGATTGTCCAGAATGTGAAAGCAAACCCATCACAAAGAGATCCGTGCTCTCAGAAATTGCGAAAATATTCGATCCGCTAGGTCTTATAAATCCTGTTATAATCCTAGCAAAGGTTTCTATGCAGCAACTTTGGCGATTAGGCCTCAATTGGGACGAAAGCCTACCAAAGGAATACCATAGTCGTTGGTTGCGTTTTCGGGAAGAGTTGAGAAATATTGGAAAATTCCAATTTGACAGAAGGGTCTTTTATAGCACCAACAATACCGAACTCCATGCGTTCGCTGATAGTTCTCAATACGCGTATGGTACTTGTCTATAAATTCGATCAGTAATGGAAGATGGAAAGATCATTGTTAAGCTTTTGTGCTCAAAATCGAGAGTAGCTCCAGTGAAGAAAATATCCATTCCAAGGTTAGAGCTTTGTGCAGCCGTATTAATGGTTCGCCTTGTCGAGAAAATTAAATGCATTTTTAAAACCAAAATTGACAAAATAACTTATTGGACCGACTCGTCTATCGTCCTAGACTGGTTATCTGAAGAATCGTCGAATTTCGAGACGTTTATTGCAAATCGTGTTGCAATAATTCAATCCTTTTCCAATTTCAAACAGTGGCATCATGTCCGCTCAAAAGAAAATCCTGCCGATATAATATCACGTGGAGCTTATCCAAAAGAATTACATAATTCAGCTCTATGGTCCTCCGGTCCAGACTATCTTAAATTAAGGGAATCTGATTGGCCCACACTTACTCCTCATAATCTGCGACCAGCTGATGAAGCCTGCCTCGAACGAAAAAGACATAAAATCATACTATCGCTAACAAAAACAGAACAATTTGTTGAAAAAATTAAATTTCATAATATTTATGTAAAAACTATAAGAGTGGTTGCCTACCTACTGCGCTTTGTGCACAATTGTAAGGCAAAACATCATCAACTTAAAAAAAATTGCGGCGAATTTACTCCAACTAAACTGGACCAATCTAAGAATTGCATAATTTGGAATATTCAACAACAATACTTTGCGTCTGAAATTCAACGCATTACTGATCACAAACTTATTCCTGGAAGATCTCACATAGCATCACTTCATCCATTTCTTGATTCAAATAGAATACTGCGTGTGGGTGGAAGAATAAACAATTCCGATCTGGACTACGATGCGAAACATCCAATACTGTTACCAAAGGATCACGTGTTCACTGAAGCATTGATACGATATCTTCACCATAAGTACCTACACGTCGGCCCACAAACCTTGCTCAGTATGGTACGAGAGCAATTCTGGCCTATACATGGTAGAGCAATATGTCAAAGGATCTACCGAAAGTGCATAAGGTGTTTTCGCGCTCAACCTCGATTAGAGCCAGCTGTAATGGGAGATCTGCCCACTGCGAGGGTCCAGCAAAGTCGCGCTTTCTTGACTGTTGGAGTGGATTTTTGTGGCTCGTTCAACATACATTTTCGACGACGAGGGACAACGCCCGTTAAGGGCTACGTAGCTGTATTTGTATGTTTTACTACGCGTGCGGTACATCTTGAAGTTGTCGAAGATCTTACGACCGTAGCATTTCTATCAGCACTAAAAAGATTCATCGGTCGTCGCGGATATCCCTCTACGATATATAGTGATAATGCTACCAACTTTATTGGAGCCCGAAATGAGCTCTCGTCAATATACCAAATGTTCCAAAAATCTGAAACCTACAACTAGATACTTCGTACGTGCGCAACTGACAACATAGCCTGGAAAACGATCCCACCTCGGTCTCCACATTTTGGCGGCCTATGGGAGGCAGCAGTCAAATCCGCAAAATATCATATGAAACGTATTCTGCAACATGCATCTCTCACATTTCAGGAACTAAATACCATTATCATCCAAATCGAATCTGTCCTTAATTCGAGACCAATTACGCCACTTTCTGAAAACCCTTCTGATTTAAATGCACTAACCCCAAGTCATTTCATTATAGGTAGTCCTCTTGCATGTTTAGCGGAACCAGATATTACTGAAGGAAAAGGCATCAAATCGCTTAGCCGTTACCAACTATTACAATGGTACTTTCAAACTTTCTGGAAGCGCTGGTCTAGAGAATACCTTCAAAGCCTACAACAGAGAACTAAATGGAGAACATCAAATGTCAGCTTTCAAAATGGTGATATCGTACTAATCGCTGATGACAATGCGCCTCCTCTTAACTGGAAACTTGGAAGAATAATCCAAACACATCCTGGAAGGGATGGTATCGTTCGTGCAGCCACCATTAAGACATCAAAGGGGGTAACTAAACGTGCTACAATTAAGCTAAGGAGACTACCAATCGATGTTGAAGGATCTACATCCGTTCAAGGCGGGGTGGATGTTCAATAAATCTAACATCATATGGAATATTTAAGTCGAATTGTGAATGAATTATTTAAAATGTTTGTTAAATTGAAATATTAATTTTGAATAAGCTTAAACGTGTAAACACGATGTAATCCTAGTTTAATAATTTCTGAACGCATCAAGTTAACTTTCAGTCATTATACCAGTTGTCATTGTAAAAACTCGTTTCCTTTAATTGAGGTTACCTTTTGCTTCTACTTTAAATTCTCCTTCTTCTTGTGTTAACTATCGAATAGTACGGAGCTTATTTGCTACGTCACAGAATAAATTATAAAATTTGAATAAACCGAGTTTAATTTTATTTAATAAAGGGAAATTAAAAAATATTAATTTCACGATTAACATTGGTGACCCCGACGTGAATGTATGGTATTGAAATACACATGTATTCACATACATAGTAGGTACTCGTAGTACATACATACATACATATATGGCATCACAAAGTTTTCTCGAAAATGACGTTTCATGTTAAATTTTTTCTTAAAACTTATGAAAATATCACAGCAGCGGTTTCATGTAATAATCCTTTGGTATAATTTAATGAGTCGTTTAGCCACCTCTCATTGGTAGGTTAAGTATGTCGTATATAATCAGATGATCCTTTTTGCCGAAAAGGAACGATAAGAAGTTTTTGAAACTCGGTATGTATGTACATATGTATAATACATTCACCATGCCACATTATAGGAACATTACTGCTAAGAAGTATTTTCCTTAGAAATATGCAATTAACAAAATATTTTAAGGCCAACCCCTATGGGCACCCAAGCCATTGTTATTCTTTCGAGATAAAGTGTGGAATATTAATTATCGTTAAGCTCGTGAGTAAATGATGGTGTCAAATTCGATATCTTTTCTCATTTTTCGCATGCTGCCGAAATGGGTTTTTGTCGCTCTGCTGGAAGCTGCAAAGCAACTTATGCTATTATTCGTGTTATGAAATTTTCATTGGAATTTTGTGTGAAGGGACTGAATAACGGTACGTATTATAATTAATTTAACCCTGATGTGAACTTTATGTAAGATAAGAAATATTTGCCATCGCAATTTATTAATATGAATTTTCCTACCCTCAAAAAAGTGAGTTACTTAAGGTAGGTAGGTAGATGTACATATTTCCAGAAGAAAAAAAATTAATATGTGAGCGACTAAAATTTCATAAGTCTGTACCCTGTAAGACAGCAAGTTTTGTGGGGTTTATATTAATTAAAAAATATTTTTGGCAATATAATTTTATATGGTATGCAAATATTTCTCGTATCATCGGCAAGAATAATTATAGTCTTCTTAAAAAGAAAATCGTAAGGTTGATATGTCCGCATATATACATACGTGTATACAATGCCGTTTTAAAGAGTTTGTGAAAAACTTAATAAGTGTACGAGTTATGTATTTATGAGATTAAGTAATCATATCCCAAACATGTTAATACCCCGAAATACATACTTTTACTAGACGAGCTGTTTTAGATTGAGGGCAATTGATATAAAGTGTGAATTTTTAACCCTAGGATAAGTAGTTGTTTGGGAGGCGGTAACCCAGACGGTTGGGCCTCGAAAAGCCCGTTGGCATCGATTATGGTATGATAAAGGAATTTAAATAAAACAAAGAATTTGTAAAACAGTTCATTTATAAATTAACTGTTAACTGTGCAATGTTAAGTATATACTGTATGTAAATGTAAAGTATGTACTGTTAGAAAAATAACAGTAAGAAAATATGGGTTGAAGGGATACTTCAACGGGCTGTGTGTGTCCCATATATAAATCGTCTCAAAAAATCCAGATTTAATTTAAATCCTCAAACGTTAAAATCCCAGTAGGCATCAATTCACCTATTTAAAATACTTCTCTTTATGAGTGTGAACTGTAAAGATTTGTAAAGATGTGATATTTGTTATAAGAGGGATCACTTAGGTGGTGCTACAGCTAGGCTGACCAGACGTACTCTTTTTTAGGACATGGACTTACTAATTCTCTCTTTTCCTAAATTATTGTTAAACTAGCTGTCCCGCCCGGCTTCGCCCGTGTCCAAAAAATATATCATTATCATTATCATTCGCATAATATTATCACTTTGACACAGTCCCAAACAATTATATACAATAACACAGGATAAATTTCGTGTTATGTAATCAGCACATCGGTTATTGTTATCATTTTTTATTAATTTTTTCCTCATTTTTCCCTTGAAGATCCACACCCGGAATGTTTGTATGTCAACAGTATTTGCGTGTCTCAATAAAATACACACTGGTCGCCGGCTTTGCGCGGTGGGTAAGAGCAATGAACACTTTCGCGCAAAGCTAAACCGCGCAAAGCGAAGTATGAATTTCATGTAATTTAGGGTGTTGCGTTCTTGAAAAATGAAATGTAAGCATTTATTAAGGCCGCGCAAATCGAATTTTGGTAGACAAATCCATTTTGCGCAAAAGTGAAACCGGGCAAAAAACAAAGTAGCGCAAAGCGAGGGACCTGTGTATCGGGAAACACCGCAACGTATGTTTGTATGTACGCAAGTCTTAAGATAAAGCGTGACAAAAGAGTTTCCTTGCATTTTATTCTTTGTTCATTCTATTTCAAACACAGCAATTGGGAATTTGGACGGCGGCGCGGCGGCGGTA
The DNA here is from genome assembly GCA_949775065.1 of Brachyopa scutellaris. Classification (NCBI taxonomy): domain Eukaryota; kingdom Metazoa; phylum Arthropoda; class Insecta; order Diptera; family Syrphidae; genus Brachyopa; species Brachyopa scutellaris. Next base: position 33,720,015 of record OX459114.1, read on the forward strand.
TTGTGTCTGTATGCATGTATTCAAATCTTATTTCTTGTTTAATACATACATATGTACGTATGAATACATACCTACCTATAAAATACACTTTTTTGAGCTTATATTTTAGTTACCCGTTCCCTTCTACATCGGTTACTGTTATCATCGGTTATTGTTATCAATTTAATCAGGTCCCAATGTGATCACATTAAGCGGCGTGCACTGTATATAATTTTCTCTTTTGGCACTGAACCAACATATATTGTGAATATGAGCATTTTTGGTCCATAAATTTAGAAGTTATTAATAACTTGACTCCAGCGTCACCTAGCGAGATGAAATATACTTTAGAATCTATTCTCATACATTACCAAACAAATATGTATACACACAAAATTTCATGAAATTCGGTCGAGCCGTTTCGGAGGAGCGCGACTTACAAAAAAAATTATCATTAACTCCAAAAAACTCATCATCAACGCCACACGATTGCCACTGAGTGCTGTGATTCAGCTTCTGCTTGAAAAAAAACGACTTTGGAATGCATTTTGTACTATTATTCAGCTTCTAGTAATTGCACGGATATGATTTTGGTCTTTAAATCTGCGTATTGAATGTAGTTAAGCTGAGAATAAATATCAATCACATGGCAGAAGCTGTTCTGAAGTAATAACCGTTTGTTTTAAATTGAATTTTCGTTTTCTCATTTGAAGTCCCTTACACTCTAAAACTAAACATTTATCTAATTCAAAGATAATTGATAAACCTTCTCCGAGAAATAAGTAATCGTTAAAATCAATTCAGCGGTTCTGAGATCCTTTACTTCAAACGTAATATGACACCGATCTGGACTTTGCTTTATACTATGTAAGGATACTGTTGTAACTCAAAATTTGTAAAATTTGAGATATCATCACATTCAAATCTAAAATTCACTTCCCTACGCGTCAATAAGCTGTTGTTAGAATGGTCCAAGAAACAAAATATTTATTAATAGTCCTAATAAGCTATTATTTTTTTTATAGTCTGTAACCGGAAATAAATACTCAGTTTTTCGATGGTTCAGAAAAAAGTCATATTTTGAGTTCCGACAGTATTGCATTATAAGTGCGATACATGAACCAAAATTAACTCTTAAAACAACAGGAGTTAATTTTGGATAGTTTTCGGTATTTTTTTTTTTTTTAAATTTGTTAATAACATTTGAAAACTGAAAATGCAGTTCACTGCTCTAGAAAATACCATTTCTTTTAACACCTAATTTGTTAAAATTGGTTGGGTATGAGAGCCGCAAATGCTTATGATGATTGTAGCACATTAAAGTGCAAAACAAATGATCACGTCAGAGCGCGAACATACCTATACTCACACACACACTATTGCAAGGATACCCACTGCTGCACGGCTGCTGGCAGTGGTCTCCGCTGAAAGAAAATTGTGGGTGATGCTTTGAATAATTGTTTTGAACATTGCTCAGCTTCAGGACAACACAGAAGGATGTTTTATGCCTCAAATGAATCAGGGGAAAATTTACTAAATTCATCCCGTTTTTTGTTTTTCAATCTGATAAGCCAATATTGAGTTAGGGCTGAATATTTATAATTTTCTTTTCAAATATGCAGTTTTTTCAATATTTTCTTAAAACCATGTCATTTTCCGGGATAAAAAGTATAAATGATATGGTCCAAGAACATAAGCAATCACTATATCAATGTTTCAGTTTTTAATCTACAGTTTTATTATATGTATAGATATACTCTTTTACTCTTCATCATCTCTACCTAGCAGGAAAAGGTAATCTTTTGGAATCAAACAGGGAATCGATCGCTTGTATACAATATTGATTCCAGAATGCATTATACTTAACACAGATTATGTCCTAGGAAAATAATCGATGACCTGAAAGTGTTCTAAGAATGCATTATATAATTCATTCTATTGGAAACGAACAGGGAATCAATCGCCTGTATACAATATTGATTCCAGAATGCATTATACTTAACACAGTTTATGTCCTAGGAAAATAATCGATTACCTGAAAGTGTTTTAAGAATGCATTATAGAATTCATTCATTTTAATGTATTATATTATTTATCATCACTACTTTTATAAAATGAAGTCTAAAAAAAAGTATGTATGTATGTGCCGTAAAAACAAAAAAAACTACTGAACGGATTTGAATGCGGTTTTTTGCAATCGATCCTGGTTGGATTAAATCTATAAAATGGAATAAAAAAAAATCAATACATTTCAATAATCTCTATCTTAGTTCTTAAATAACGTATTAAAATAAAATTTAAATATGTATTTGTTTAGATTATTTCACAAAAAAGATTTTGATATATATATCTTCTTTGTACATTTTCTGTGAGAAAAGTAATAACATAAAGAAATATTGTTTGTATGCTATCCCGACAATGATCAGTGGAGACCATTGCCACCGTCAATGCACCAGCGGCGGCGGGTATGCGTGTATGCGATACATGCGTGTAGTATAAGTGATTGGGATTGCTTCGTGCTAAAGTATATGTATTGTAATTGTTCGATCAACTCTAATCCAATAACTGGATAAATTTGGTTGCAATTTTCTTATGATAAGTAGATGCAGGGCTTGGAACAGATACAAATATGTAACATATGTATTATGTTTTGACGTTTTGGCGGTAAGAACGTGTTGTAATATTAAAGAAGGCTGTGTCACTTTTCTCTTTAATAGTCTATGGAAAATCCTTTATCCAAGCAATTCATTCAGTCTACACAATCCTATAATAATTATTTTCATATGAGTTTATTTGGTGCTAACCAAATTGTGAAGCAAGTATCTGTGCCAACTTTTGAGGTGCAAGGACAAGTGTAGCATTTAGCTGGAAGTCTCCTTCCAGTAGACAATTTATTACAAATACACATATCTACATATAAAAATAATATTTTTGTATGCGCAGCGAAGCGGGTTCATCAGCTAGTACATTTATAATAAGTTACAGGTATAATGCATTTCTTCGACATAAATTAGAATGTAGTCAGCTTTAAATGAAAAATACACTGTTTCGTTTTAAAATATTTTGTTACAAGAAACTCCAGGATAAAATTAAAAAGGAATTTAAATACAAAATAAATATGTATAAAGATAAAAAAAATATTTTTAAAAACAAGCTTTAATGAACTAAAAAGGAAAAAAATTATTTTTTTCCGAGTCACCAATGTGTGACTAAAAATTAAAGCTTGGGGCACTCAGGCACAAGACAACACATACACGATGTGCAACGAGGGCGGAAGAAGAATTAGCAGAACACATTTTGTGTCACTGTTACTGTTTAGTTAGACCTCGTCATCGTCATTTAGCCAAATTTTACCTCCGCCATCTTATGGCATCCACCATATTGAATTTAGAATCACATCACTTAGCTAATCGTATTCTACTTGTCAAACCCTTTCATTTGATACCCATATTAAGATGGTAGTAAAGTTAACGGTTATCCGCTATCTTGTGGGCGTCCGCCCACATTTTGAATTTTTAATGACGCTATAGCGTATTGTATTCTACTTACCAAGCCCTTTCATTTGATACCCATATTTAGGAGGTCGGGAATTTAACGGTAATCCACCATCTTGGGGCGGCCACCATATTAGATTTACATGATCATGAAATATACTATATTGAGTTGTCAACGGATACGCAAAATTTCAGCATAATCGGATATTTGGTAGTGGGTGTAAAATCGAATCCCAGATTCCGCCCCCACAGAAATTGAAGTTAAAAATCGTCCGCCATATTGGATTTACAACGTCATCAAATAGCACATATTGTATTGTCTCCGGAACTATATACGTGTGCAAAATTTCAGGATGATCGGATATCTGGAAGTGGGTGTAAAATCGATTCCCAGATTCCGCGCTCACAGAAAGTGAAGTTAATATAAAGCTTGTAAAAAATTATTATCTATAATCTATAATCTATAAATATTATAAAACTGTAGAGGTTTTTTTGTTGGTTACCTAATAGCGTGAAAACCGCTGGACAGATTTCGATGAACATTTTTTTTAAATGCTTCTTAAGTACCCGGGATGATCACAAGCTATGTAATTTTTTGTTCAGGCTACTGGTTTTTACATAATAGTCAAAATAACTGTATATCGGTGAGGAATATTATGATTATACAGCTCTAACTCAATAATGGCTTATCAGATTGAAAAACAAAAAAATAGGTGAAATTAGTAGATCTGTCCCTCAATCATTTGAGATATAAAACATCCTTCTGCGTTGTCCTGAAGCTGAGCAATTTTCAAAACAAATATTCAAAGCATCGCCCACAATTTTCTTTCAGTGGAGCCGGGCAGCAGTGGGTATCGTTGCAATAGTGTGTGGGTGAGTATAATATATGCGCGCTGTAACGTGATCATATGGCTTGCACTTCAATGTGGTCTACAACGATTTGCGGCTCTCACACTCAAGCAATCTTAACAAATGAGGTGTCAAAAGAAAGAGAATTTTCTAGAGCAATCAATTGCATTTTTAGTTAATTAATGTTATTAATAAATTAAAAAAAAAGATCAAAAATAAATATTTTACCCAAAATTAACTCCTGTTGCTTTAAGATCTAATTTTGGTTCATATATGTACATATCATCATCACATAAATAAATCATCTGGGAAGTATTGGTTGTTCATTGATACGAAACCAAGGTAATATTGCCCTTGGATGTCGCGTCGCGTCGTCCCCGGAATAGTGATAATTTTCGAGTTTTCTGTGACTGTTGGCTAATTGTGTGGGACGAATTTACCGTAAGGCAGTGGAAAATGTTAACAGGATAAACTTAAGGCACACGTTATCTGTAGTACCATGAGGCACAAAAGCTGATGAAGTAAATGCCTGTCTGAAAAAGTCAAGTCTCTGGGGTCCAATGTTACTCAAATGCACTTGACTGTCAATATGCGGGCACAAACAGGCGTCAATCCAAACGCACAAAATATTCTTATTTGCTACTTAAAATTGGTGGAAAAACGCTTCCGGAAGAAAATGGAAAAGTAAATTTATCCTTTTACGGTTATATATAACAACTAACAAACCGTGAGGATTCTTAGCTTTGTGAGCGAGCTATTTTGTTGCCTCGGAATGATCAAGCTCCAGTAAATGATAGCGAGATAATTTCACGTGTTGATGGTCAAAGTGGTGCAGAATGTAAGTATTTCAATCAACCGGGTTGTAGACCAAGAAGTAACAACCAGCTATCTGGTCGAATTTTTATATTCTCTATCTGCTCCACCCAGGGCTTCCATCACATAAATTAAAACTAAAAGTGGGTGTACCTACTATTCTTCTAAGAAACTTGAGCCCGCCTAAATTATGTAACGGCAACCGAACTAGAGTTACAATTCTGCAACGACATCTGGTAGAGGTGGAAGTGTTGACGGGCTACGGTGCGGTGCGGTTTTTGAGAACTATGAAATCTGCATTTAGGCCATGAAAGTTACATATTGAAACGTTTTTGATATTGACGCAGTTAATCAACAAAATTTATTAAACACTTTTGTGGACTTAGACAAATACTTTGATGTTTCTTCGCTCCCACTGATATTGCATATTAGTATGCCCTTAAAATATAGAATGCGAAGCAAGGCGAGCACGGGTTCAACTAGTTATTAATAAAATAAAGACAAAACTTCACTTGCACAAAGTTTTTTTTTTTGCTAATGGTTTTCGCCAATCCAATTTCTAACTTTTTTCACGCCGACAGACAACTGTAACCGAAAAATCGTTAAATTCAAAAACACTACATTACATTTTCTGCAGATGTGGGAAACTACGTGGTAAACAATGTGCTTTGTTATTATATGATATGACCATGTCGATTCTTTTGGAATGCATTATATTTTTCATCTATAATAATAAATTATGTATTCGATTCTCCAAGTAATACATTCCGTACCTGCCTGCTGGGTAAAAATGAATAAAATTGTTAAAAACAATCTCTCTTTTTCTCTTTCTCGGTTGCCATTTGTCCGAAAACAATAAGTGATATAAATAAAAATTAGAATATACATAAGTACTTACATATGTACAAAATTATTTATAATTTGATGAATATTAGGTCTGTTTGGTAACACGCTATTTTCCGAATAGAATCATGATAGTTTCATGGCTCTCAATTTTTTTTACTCTCATTTGGCTCTCAGCTTGCGATGTATTTTCTGAAAGACCTATTCCTCGGGGTGGGCCGAGCCAACTCTGTCAAACCAGCCATCTGACAGTTTGTGAAATGTCATAATCTTCATTGTTAGTGGAAAACAAAAACAAATTGATAGATTTGACCAAGTGTTGTTTGAAAAGCGTTTGTTTACTTTTGTGCAAGTTTTCTGTCTTTGAGAGAATTTCTCTCTACTCTTTGAGAGGATTCTACTATTTGACAGATCTCAATTCCGTGTGCCAAAAAAGATACCAAACAAACCTATTGATCAAAAAAATGTATCATATTCTTATTTTTATTTTCTTCAGTAGACTACACACTATTATTTTTAAAATGGCCTTCTTCCTGGAATGATATAAAAATTACAGCGTGTACCTTCGAATGAGAAATTTGGATTGGAATGATGGCAAGAATGATGAGAGTTGAAATTGTTCGTGGATTTTGCCGGAATGACGGAGAATGATGCTTAATAATAACCTAAGTGGGTCTGTTTTTTTGCACTTTTTTCTCCTAATCAATACCTATATAATGCTATAAAATACGTTAGGCAGCCAATCTGGCAAAACGACAGATGCGGAGTTTCCAGTTTTGGTAAGTACTTTCCAGATCAATGTTCAAGTCTTAGGCCCGAGATTAGTGGTTGCACTGTGTAAGAAACGCGTGAATTGATATTTTTTTCTTTACCTGTTTTTCACCTGGCTTGAATTAGAGAAAAATTACATGTTACACTAATCTTTAAATTTTCAATTCAATATTTATATAATGATGCGTAGGCTGGAATGATAGTGTATATCCTAGTATGATATGATGAGAAATGATAGTCTAGGAATGTCATTTAAAAAATTATATAAAGCAGCGCAATCTATAAAACGAATGGGGAGACTCATTTTTAGGGTTCGGCACCCAGATGAAAATGCGGAACTATTGTAAGTTTGATCTAATTCTAAAATGCCTATCACGATAGAACCGTTCTGCATAGGAACTCGAAATTTGGTATAGCTATCTATACATTAAGGTGGTGCACATAATTGAGACTACTCATCACTCAAAAATATTTTGAAACAACTATATATGGTGGCGAAATGTAAAATCGAAAAAAATCTCTTATCTCCTTAGTTTTTAAAAAAAAAAAATCAGCTTGTTACTCTGCTCTGTCATCAGGAATAAAAAATATGGCTTGTAGATACTGATGTTAACTGATATTAAAATTTACAGATACTCTTTGAGTTTCAAAAATATCTGGTCACCCTAGCTACAGCTCGGGTTGAACCTGGGCCTGCTTCTGGCAAGCATTTATGTGTGCGTGTTATATTTTTACACGAATGGAAGGGACCTACAATTTTTTGCCGACTCCGAACGGCGAGTTGAGAAGCTCATTGACAAATGATACTCTTTGATTGCTTGTCAGACATTCGAAAATCGAAAGAGGTGGCACAAAGAAAAAACTTTTAGCTGTTGGACCCGGGCTGGCATTGCATAGTAGTCCAACGCACTTACAACTACACCACGGTGCTCATAAAAGAGGAATCGCAAAATTATTTTTCGTGTTATTGCTGACGGTGAAAACTTGGCGATGTTTAAAAATGTAAAAATATATAAATAGTTGGAAAGTGCTTAAAATTATATTTCTGTGAGTTTGAAACATTTTGTTTTATAATAAGTGAACAAAATAATATTTATTCCAATATACTGCGTACTATTTCCAAAAATTCAGACGATTCATATATGAATCAGTGCGCATTTGCAGATACTATTACATCTAAAATATTAAACAACCAAAAATATTAACAAATTTAATTGATGTTCCATGACCTGCCATAATATCCCCTCACAGCAAGCATATGGGCAGCGTTGGCTGGCTTGATAGCTTTGAAGGACGGAACAGAACACAACGAAGTCCAGAAAGTTGTATTTAAGAATTTTCCATCATCTGATAGACCTAAAATCTATCAACATGTAGTTTTTTATGAACGATGCAGCGAGAATAATGGACCCATCCGGGGAAGTTAAGGTGATTTCCGGTTTGAGCTAGCAATGTGTGCATATGCATATCTGAACCAGTTGTTGGCAAAAGATGGAGGCCATTTAGTTCCCTTAGCAGTCCATCAGTTTCATCTTCACATATGCAGGTAGTAGTGGCTGCTGGTAATACAAGTACTGGCGCACTAAGGCCAACAGAACCCCGTTGTGATAGCAAGGATCTTTGGGATGTATATCCCCGCTACTCATGAGAACCATTCGGAGCTTCGTATAAACCTAGCAATCACCAAGCCTAGTTGCATGCTTGCTTGCAAGGCAGTGTCCTGTGATAACACCAATGATCGTGCTTATGTGTAATATTTTAAGGGACGGAAGGTAGTAAGAGCGGTTAACATTCATCCTAGGCCGGATCTGTCTGGTGGCAAGGCAGGTGTTTCGACTTTCCCATCTGTGGCGAACTGCAGCATGCTCTTCAGAGAGTACGAAAAGCACACCATAGGCAGAGATATTAGTTGGGGTCATCGGTAGTCGAGGAGTGACCGCCACAGTGAGCAAGTGTTATTATGTAATTGGTTTATTATTTATATGTGAATTAAATATTCTTATGTTTCAGTTAAGTTGTTGTTAATTCTTTTGGTTATACCTGCGTGCAACCGGGCAGTACATCTGGCGACGAGGATTAAAAGTGATAACAAAATAATTAAAATAGTAATCAGTTGAACTACGGAAAAAAACATCAAGAATTATAGTAAAGAATCGGAATCACAGTTATTTGTTTAACATTCATAAATCGGTAAGTACCTACATATGTACATCATATTGCTCCGTTAAAATTATGCGAGCAGAGATAATTACATTCAATTGTAAACAAATTCATGTTTGGACAGGTAGAGATTGAGAGTCGATCCACATTCAATTGTGTTGAGAGTGAGAGAAAGCAGAGTACCAACTTCAATTGCGGGAAAAAAAGGTAAAAAGATAATAGCTAAACATTCAATTGTAAAACTCAAAAAAAAAAAAAATATTTAAAAAAAAATTCATGTTTGATTAGGTCAAGGAACGCCTCACATTGAATTGTGTTCATTAGCAAGCAGATTAGAAGAGAGGGTCGTCGATCGTAGTTCAAGCAAAGGCATTTTTCTTAAATAGTTGACGTTATAATTTCCAAGACATTTTCTTTGTGAAACGATTGATAGAGCGTTCATTCGAACCGGATGGGAGAAATGGTTTCATTCATTCTCATTATAATTAGAATCGGATGAAATCACGGACGTAGCTATGAAGAAGAGTAAACTATTACACCTTGAAGGGTCACAATTACAGGAATTTATCTTCAATATTCCCGGAGCTGTTGTAAAAGGAGGCGATGTGTATGAAGTTTTGATCGATAAATTGGTGGAATATTTTACATCCCAGAGGAACTCTATCTTCGAGAGGCGGCTGTTTCGTTCACTAAAGCCAGAGGAACGGGAGGGTCTTCATAAGTTCATCCTTCAGTTGCGAAACCAGGCGACAAAATGTTCTTTTGGGAAAAGTGTAGAGCAAAGTAAACTAATAGATGACTGGGCACCGAAGGAGTTAAAAAGACGTCTGCGTCAATATCGGCGGTCAATGAATCTGGCTCACGGCTAAGTTTATTAGACGAAAGCGATTAGGAACAACTACGCCGGAGTTCTTCAATGTTGTGGAATATTCGCAATGAAACGAGAAACCGCTTATGCAGGAAAAGAATTGCTGCAGATCCTATTAGTTTTTGCAGCGCCGACAAGCGTGGACGGAAAAACCGAGATAGTGGCGACTTTTTATGTTATCAGAAATGGGAGACAATTTTTACTCGGACGGAAAACAGCCATACGGTTGAAGGTGTTATCAAGGGCATCAAAATATGTTTGGCTATTAATAAAAGCATTAAACCGATTCAGAAAACTCTACGTCGAATTCCGTCACCGCTAGAAGAGAGCTGTGCTAAGAGAGGCAAGTGAACGAGACATGATCGAACCAGTTGTAGGACCAAGTCCCTGGATATCGCCGATCGTGATGGTGTTTAAGGAAACTGGGGATATCCGTCTATGCATAGACATCCGTTGTACAAATACGGTCATGCTTAGGGAAAACTTTCCACTTCTGACATTTGAGTTACTGATGGCAAAATTAAAAGGGTCTGCGTTGTTCTCGAGATTAGATTTGAAAAACGCATACAATCAGTTAGAGCTGGACGAGGAGAGTCGCTATATAATGACGCACATAACACATAGAGAACTTTACCGCTACAAAAGACAATTGTTTGGGGTAAACTCGTGGGCACCGTAGCGCAAGTGGTTAGTGCGTCGAACTACTGAGCCAGCGGTCTTGGGTCAAATCCCGCCGCAAAAACACCTAACAGTGCCCACCTCTTCCGAATGCCTGACAAGCGTTCAAGAGTATCATTTTTCATGTAAAGCTTCCCAACTCGCCGTTCGGAGTCGGCAGAAAATTGTAGGTCCCTTCCATTCGTGCAAAAATATAACCCGCACACACAAATGGTTGCGGGAAGCTAGGCTTGGTTCTACCTAGGACTGCTGAAGCCTGAATTGGGGTAAACTCAGCACCTGAAATATTTCAACGCACTATGGAAAATATGTTAGTTTCCTATAGAAACACTTCAAATTATTTGGATGATGTTATTGTGTTTGGACGAACAGAGGAGGAACATGACAAGGTACTGAAGATGGTACTAGTACTAGACATCTTCCCAAAAATGAATGTAACACTTAATAAGGAAAAATGTTATTTCAAGGTTAAAAAGCTCAAGTTCTTGGGTCACATATTGGCTACAACAGGCATCAGTGGAGACCCAGAAAATGACAGGACTGTATTAGTGTACCAAAGAGGAGATGAGGTCTTTCTTGGGCTTGGTAACCTATTTAGGAAAATTTATTCCTGATCTAACCGATACTACGGAACCGTTAAGAGTGCTCGATTTGTTTGGGTAAATATCAAGACCGAACTTTCCAGAGATTGAAGGAGGCACTTGCGAAGATGCCATTACTCATATTTCAATGCAAATAATAGAACGAATCCGGTGGCTCTAGGTGCAGTGCTGTTTCAATTCCAATACTCTATCCGGAGTAGAAAGGTGCTACTCGCAGACGGAGAAGGAAAGCTTGTCTTTAGTTTGGGCCGTTGAGAGGTTTTATTATTATTTGGCTGGAATTGAGTTCGAGCCTGTTATAGACCATAAGCCACTCGAGGCGATTTTCAAGCCGACATCAAAGTTTCCAACCTGAATCGAGACATGGGTTTGTCGTCTGCAAGCTTTTAAATTCAAGGTTATTCACCAGCCCGGGAAGTAAGACATCGCAGATTCACTGTCGGATTCACACGGATATGCAGAATTCAAGAGACAGATTCATTTGATACTGCGAATATAACATCTGTGCCATAATCGAAAAGGCTGTCCCCCGAGCACTTACCATCAGCGAAATAGTGCAAAGCAGCGGTGAAAACGATACGGAGCTACAAAAGATAATGGAGGCTGTAAAAAGTGAAAACTGGAAACTTCCGGCCCGAACTTTGCACGCTAGGTAATGTTGTTTTGCGAGGCTCCAAAACAAAATTTGTTAGGAAAGTAAACTCAACTGAAATCATTAGTATTTTAGAAAAGATCTTTTATAGATTGGGGTATCCGAAGTCCATTAGAGCTGATAATGGACGACAATTTGTCAGCGAAGAATTTAAAAATTTCTGTGGTACGAGTAGCATTGTACTATAACATCTCCTCCGAATTGGACACAGGCAAACACATGAACTGTTCTATTTTGAAAAGACTCCAAATCGCGAATAGTGAAGCCCTCGACTACAAGAAAGAACTTCAAAAATGTGACGTATAACATGACACCTCATGGCAGCACTGAAAAGCCCCCATCAGAGCTCTTGTCCAACAGAAGAATACGAGACAAGATCCCTTCTGTACATGATATTGGGGATAATATTTTAGATTCAGAAGCAAGAGATTTGGACATCAAATTTGGTGATATGGTTCCCTAAAACAAGTTGACATCGACTTTCGACTCTACCTAATTCGAGGTAATTGAACGGAAGCAGAACGAAGTGATGGTCCGATCAGATGATAAGGTTTTCAGATGCAACATCAGTCATGTTAAGAAAGTGCCGGGCACCACGGAAACAGAAACAGGAGCATCGTTAACATCGACCGGCAGCGAGAATGATCCGAAGGTCATGAACCCAGTCCATGATGGAATACCTATGGCTGAGACAGGTCCGCCGGATTTGGGATTGAAGTTGAAGCTTAAGAACATCGGAGGAGTGTGGCGAACTGCAGCATGCTCTTCAGAGAGTATGCAAAGCACACCATAGGCAGAGATATTAGTTGGGATCATCGGCAGTCAATGAGTGACCGCCACCGTGAACAAGTGTTATTCTGTAATTGATTATTGTTTATTGGTGAATTAAATATTGTTGTGTTTCAATTAAGTTGTTGTTAATTCTTTTGGTTATACCTGCGTGCAACCGGGCAGTACACCATCTAACATTGATTTTATTGACTGTTGCAACTTTGAGCAACAGGTATACCTATATTCTTCCTTTCCAGTTGAATAGGTATTATTCTGCCTAGTTAAGTGAGTTCGTCAGGTTTATAATTCCCTGACATGCATCTGTACCAGGGCACCCACTATAGGTGAATATTAAACTGCTTAGCCATCTCCATTAGAGATGCACGACAGCTGGAGGTTATCTTTTAAGTAAATGAGACAGGTTCTAGAGATTTTAAAGCAGCCTGAATATTCGGGAAAATGCAGAAGTTATTACAGTCCTCTTGATCCAGGACAGTTTTTCTGAAATCGGCATAATTTCTGCTTACAATATGCTACATTGATCAAAAAGCGTGAGCACCGTGGTGTAGTGGTTAGTGGGTTTGACTACAATGCAATGCTGCCAGGGTTAAGTCCCAGCCCGAATCCAACACCTAAAAGTTTTTCACGGTGCCACCTCTTTCGAATGTGACAAGCAATCAAAGAGTATCATTTGTCATGATTGAGCTTCTTAAGTCGCCGTCCATTCGTGCAAAAAATATAACACGCACACACAAATGGTTGCGAGAAGCAGGCCCAGGTTCACCCCGAGCTGTAGCGTCACCTAAGTAAGTAAGATCAGAAAGGCGGACGGAGAGATGGAGATTTTATATTTTTGAGAAAACATCATTGGTTTTAGAGCCATCGGTGTAGAAGTGTACAGACTTATCTGTTATGGCTCCAAGGTCATCCCGTAGGCTTCTGTTGTTCCCCCCCCCCCCCCCTGACCCCTTGTTCAATGTTTCAATTCTGTTATTTTGTTGAGTTTATGCCATCTATAAAGTTTGTGCTTTCTACGGCCGAAAATAAATGTCATTTGCGTAACGGCTTCGTCGAAAAACGTTAAAAACGTAGCCTGTAGACTACCTAACTAACAGTTGAGATTTTAAAACATCTTAATGCATATATGCATCGACCTTGTTTTTTTTATTTTCTAGCCCTTTCTTGCAAGTTTATCAAAAAAAATTATTGTATTTCAGTTTCGGAATGTAGAATTAGTCCATATAATTTTCTTCATCATTTTTACACTGCGTTACAAATTTTCAAAAAAATTTAGTACCCACTTTAATTCTTTCTGTTTATTTATTCATAAACATTGCTTAATGAGAAAATATTAGTAGTTTTTTTTCTATCAGGTACTGTTTTTCAGGTACGAAAGACTTCGATTTTTGGTTAAAAACTAAAAACTAAAGCTTCAGTATACATATTTTTATTTAATTACCAATGTAATTCGAATAAAACTGTCAAATTAATTTCTTATAAATATACTGACACACAATGAAAATAAAAAATATTCTATAAAAATTTATTTTTTACAAAAAATTAAAAATATTTAAGTTTTTCTTTTGTCTTGGGAAGTGTCTTTTCGCTGTATTTCAATGACCTTGAAACCTTTTCTCAAGCTTTTTACAACCTGATAAAAGGGCTCCCCTTGTTCATCACTCACAGCTCCAAGATTTGAAGGGAAAACAGAAAAATTGGAATAGAGAAAGTGAATTTTCAATGACATACGGCAACCTATCTGTTTATATGCATTTAACAAATTGTTAACGAAGAATTCTGCGTTTTCGGCTCTGTGATTTCCTAAAAAACCATGAATCACAGCTTTTAATAATGTCCATGCATACAGCTCTTCCTCATTGAGTGTTCAGTCAAAAATTTGGTTTTTCATAAGAAGGCGTATTTGTGGTCCAATAAAAATACCTTCTTTTAGCTTTGCGTGACTTAATTTAAAAAAAAATACAGACAACAAATATAAAAATCCTTCGCCATCTTTATTCATTGCCTTAACAAAATTCTTCATTAATCCGAGCTTTATATGTAAGGGAGGTAAAATGAGGTCTTCGGGTTTAATTAAGGGCATGGGCATATATTTTATATTTGACTTCCCACAGACAAACTCCTTTCGTTTTGGCCAGTCCTTAACCAGATAGTGCTTATCAGTTGTAGCTCTGCTATTCCACATGTCTTGATACGCATAAGGTCCGAAATATAAAAAAATACGCATTCCTTACTTTTTCAGATACTTTTTATCCTTGAGCCTTGAGAATGTATAATGTGATCACACACGTAACAGAACTTTTTGGCGAATTTTTGCATTGACGGCGACTGTTTTTTACAGTTTTCATCTTGAATAGTCCAACACTTACAAATATATGTATAGTTAATCACAAAGACACTACCGCGAAATGAGCCTAATTTCTCAGAAATGATTCAATTTAAATCTGGACAAAATGAGGATCGCTTAAAAAACCGTTATCGGTGTGTACCTAAAAATCAAGACGTGATAGAAACAAAAGACATTCACCGTTTACATACTATAACTAATAGAATACTATAACAGCAGTCATTTATTTGGGTACCGAATTCGCGTCACGCAGTGTTATTAGTTCGTTCGCTATCGCTCCCGAAATGGAACTGATGATACATTTTAATTTTTCTGATATTCACAAAGTGATTCCATCCACAACGACGAATCAATCCAGGTTCCTTTCTGCTGCCTCTTTTTTTGTTTTCTCGACTACAGTTGTTATTATTATTTTTAATTTTTTTTTTTCCGATGATAAGTGAAAATCTTCCATAGGCACTATGAGAATAGCAAGCGCGTGCTCATAGTAGTGTCAGATTCTTACTGACCAAAATCACCTCCCTTCGATATAAATTTGTTAGATACTGCAAATAAGTTATAATAATCAAGCAATTTTTCCATCAAGAAATATAAACGTTTGGCAGGTTACTTTCCAATGAAAGATCCTGCATGTTGCGCAATTTAGATGCGGTTAATCCTTATCTCGCCAAGTCAAAAGGTTCTTTGTCGGCGCAATAAATTTCTCTCATCCAGAATTAGTAGGACTGTATTGTTAACATGTCCGATTAGTCGGTTTCTATGCTTTCGCGCGAAGCTTCTAGTTTCAGCTTCGATTGTCGCAATTCCGAGATCGCTGTGGATATCGTCGTTTCTAGCATACCACGGTGCTTGGACAATTTCTCTAAGCACTTCATTTTGAAAGGTCTGTAAAATATTGGCATTTGTTTTCTTGGTATAACCCCAAAGTTTTATACCGTAAGTCCACAACGGCTTTAGCACTTGCTTGTATAAAAGCAGTTTGTTCTCGGTACTGAGGTGGGAATGTTTCCCGATCAACCAGTACATTTCTCTATATTTGATATCTAGTTCTTTACGTTTCATTTTCACGTGCGAATTCCACTTCAGCTTTGCGTCGAGTGTCATTTCCAGGTATTTGGCTTCATTTGCAAAGGTTATTCGGGCCAAATTTATAAAAATTGGCAAGTCATTAATTTTTCTATAAGTGAAATTCACGTGAACAGATTTAGTTCCGTTAACGGCGATTCGCCAGTCTCTCGTCCATTCATTTACTTTATTCAATGCGTTTTGCAGTTTGGCAGTCGTTTCCTCGATTGTTTTACCTACTGCTAGGATAGTGGTGTCGTCGGCAAACGTAGCAAGGATAGTGCCATCTTCTTTCGGTATATCACGAGTATATAACAGATAAAGAAGAGGCCCCAGAACGCTTCCTTGCGGTACGCCGGCCGAAATTTCTTTGAGTTCTGAGTATTCGTTTCCATTTCTAACACGGAAGAGTCTATTCCCGAGATATGAATCCAGAATCTCGTATATGTTTGCGGGAAGTACTTGTCGTAGTTTGCATTTCAAGCCATCGTGCCACACCTTATCAAAGGCTTGCGAGACGTCAAGAAATACCGTTGAGCATATCTTTTTTTCTTCTAGTGCTTTTTCGATTACGTTAGTAATTCTATGCACCTGGTCAATAGTCGAATGCTTACTTCTGAACCCAAACTGGTGGTCAGGGATTAGATTATTTTCTTCTATAACCGGTTGGAGACGCCTTAGTAATATCCTCTCGAAAATTTTGGATATGACTGGAAGAAGCGAGATTGGTCTATACGATTTTACTTCATATGACGGTTTTCCTGGTTTTAAAACAATTATGACTTCCGCAACTGTCCATTGACTCGGCACGTGTTTTAATCTGAGCGCAGCATTTATAATATGGAGAAGCTTAATTAATGCTGTTCTAGGTAAGGCTTTGAGAATTTCTCCGGTAATCAAATCATAACCAGGAGCTTTCTTAGGTTTTAGTTTCGCGATCTCACGTTCGAGTTCTCTAAGCGTCGCAGGTGTCAGCGTTAAATCGTCAGATGGTAGCTCCATCCTCATGATGTTCTCGTGAACTACTTGACCATCGTTCGGGTTAAAGGTTTCTTCCAAATGGGCGGCAAAAATATCCGCTTTTTCCTTATCTTCCCTTGCCCATTAATTTTGATTTATTTTAAGTAGCGGCGCGGGGATTTTGGGCCTTTTGGTGCCTTTTACAGCTTTCCAAAGGGAATAATTGGAAGCTTTTTCGCTGTTAAACTTTCAAGGTAAGAGCCTATCGCACGATTTTTAAAATCCTTAATGCTATTCTTTAACAAATTGCAGAGACGATTCAGATAAGTTTTATGCTGTGGAGCACGACTCTGTTGCCATCTTTTACGCGCTTTTCTTTTTTCTCTGATTAATTCTTTTATTTCCGAAGGATATCGTAGACCGTATTTGTTCGGCATTTTCCTTGGATTGGGCGTATTATTCCAAGAGGCGAGCTATACTATCTCAACGAAGCGATCGACTTCAATCTCAAGTTCATGGGGTGTCGTAAGCGGTACGCTCAGCTCAACATTTACTTCGATTTCATTCCTAAGGCCTTCCCAGTTATTTGGTTTACCAGTTAATTTCGCTGGCTCTTGGTTATATACTAGTTTTTCGCTCAATATCAAAATAACTGGGGAATGATCAGACGACAGATCAAAGCTCTCTTCGACTTTTATGTGGTTGTTAGATATTCCTTTCACCACTAAGAAATCGATCAGGTCAGGTATTTTCAAAGTATCAGCTGGCCAGTAAGTCGGTTTGTCCGTCGAATGGAAATCACAACTGTACTCCATTCCTGCCCCATAGAGCATTCTACCTTTTTGCGAGATGTATCTAGAGCCCTAAAACGTATGTTTCGCGTTAAAGTCGCCGCCAATAATGAAATTAGGTTTCAGGGATTTAAATAAGTTAGTAAAATCACTTTTTTCAAGCGCGGAACGCGGTGGACAGTAAAAAGATGAGATTTTAATAGTACGCTGACTATTTTTAACTCGAATTGTACACAGTTGCAGAGTTTCAAGCTCTATCTTTAGGTCTTCGCATTGTTCAATGCAGTCTTTAATAAACAAGGAAGATCCGCCTCTCGCTTTACCCGAAGGGTGACAAGCGTGGTAATCAGTATAGCCTTTTATTTTTAAATGCGATTCCTTTTTCACGTGAGTTTCAGAAATCAAGCAAATGTCAATATCTTTTTCTCGCACGAATATTTCCAATTCGTCAAGTTTTTGCAAAAGTCCGTTTGCATTCCAAGTACATATTTTTAACACTCTTTTTTCATTCATATTCTAGGTGAAGTACGCGTTTTCCGTGAATAACTCTCGGGCTTAACCAACCTATTGAGATTAATTTTTTTTATTTTGCTTTGCTCTTCAAGTTTCGCGAGAATAATTGAGAAAACTTGAGAAGCAGGGTCCGTCGGGATTTCGAGGTTTTTTGATTTTTCGGATGCTGCAGCCTTGGCGTAGGTCTGCGCTCCTGCTGTCCGAGGGCTATGACTCGATGTCTTTTCTAATGGCTTTTCATTACCGTTTCTCTTAAGACCAGAAGTCGAGGGATTTTCTCCTGTCACCAACTTTTTCCGCTCTGAACCCGATGGTTTTTGTTTGCCTACGTTCCCCTGACCGATCTTACCATTTGCCTTAGTTAGCGGTCTTGTTATTTTATTTTGAGGCTTATGGAGTGCATCTCTCCGTTTTTGCAACTCCTTAGCTACTTCACAGCCTCTATAATTTGCCGGGTGCTTTCCCTTACAATTAGCACAGATTGCCGAGGCTTGTTTGTTCACTCCACAGACTTGGGAGAGGTGATTTCCGGCGCATTTCACACATCGC
The DNA here is from genome assembly GCA_949775065.1 of Brachyopa scutellaris. Taxonomy (NCBI): domain Eukaryota; kingdom Metazoa; phylum Arthropoda; class Insecta; order Diptera; family Syrphidae; genus Brachyopa; species Brachyopa scutellaris. Next base: position 33,738,738 of record OX459114.1, read on the forward strand.
GGTTCTTTTTTGCAGTACGTTTGCGTATGATTAAATCCTTGGCAACGTTTGTAGTCCGAAATTATTTTGAAATTTGTACGCATGGGCTCGATTTTGACCACGATATTCAATATGGTTTTAATTCGGTAGATATCGTCGATGCTGTCAGATTTATCGAATGTTAGCATAAAAAGTGGAAGTCCACGCCTAACCAATATGTCTGTATCTATTTCAGATTGTTGCTTCTCCTTCTTGATGATATTAACGGCATCAAGAATTTTAAAGCCTTTGCCTTGAAGGTCGCTCATAACCTCTTCTTTGGTGCACGAGGGGTGAAGACCCCTTGCTACAACACGATGTGGCCTTTCTGACTTGATTTCGAAAGTATACCACTGAATCTTATCTATATTAAGTTTTTGGGACACTGCTCGGTAGTCTTTTCTTTTGGACCCGATTCCTTTCGCGTGCTAGCTCTTCTTCATCGGTGTGGTAATCCCGACTTTCTAGTAGTGCTGGAGCACATTCGCGCTCTTGCTGCGAGTGTGTGTTCTTTAGAACCTTGTTTTCTTCTTTTAATAGATTTATCTCTTTCTTAAGATCTTGATAGAGTATATCCATTTCATTTAGCTTTATTCGGAGTACTTTATTTTCTTCCTCAAAGCTTTTGTATTTCGCTCCCGGCAGACTTCTTTTCCCGGAGTTATTCGATCTTGATGGAGGAGATCGAGATACCCTTGCACTTCTTGTGAAAGGGTCATTGGATTGCAATAAATGGCTCTGCCCAGAATCCGTAGAGCCGACCTCCAAAGAGGGTTGATTTTCCAGTAAAGCTGGACTGCCACCTGGGGTTATTAATCTCTTTGTTTTATCCATTGCATTTTTTGTATACGCTATACATCGGTAACGGAGATTGGATTTTAGTCGCCTCTTACGACAGGCATGCCTACCTCGGGTATATTCTAACCCCTACCCGAAGGGGGAAATTATTAAATTCCTTTCGGACGTCAGCCCTTGATTATTGCGTACTTCAAGAAATATATTAGTTCTAACAGTACATATGTGTAGAAAATTCAGTTATTGGCAATACAGGCATTGCATGAAGCCCGTTTCATACTTTTCAATGTCTTTTTGCCTTTCATAGGATAAAGTGTGCGGGAATCGCAAGCCAACCATACCTTGATGCCGTATTTGGCTGGCTTTGAAGCTATTTACTAGGTAAAGCGTATGTGTCCGCGGCAGTGGAACAATTGCTCGTCAACGCCAACGGTTATGTTGGCACTTGGTGTATATACTCTCTCTAGATTCGCGTTCAATATAGTCCATATATCGCCAATTGCCACAGATTTACTAGTTAGTAAGCAATGTTCGCATGTATTGCCATTATCAAAGCTTATGTCGCGAAGCACAATGTTGAAACGTTTTAGAGACATCGTTCCTATGTAAATGTCGTGATAATAGGGCGCCCGCAAAAGATAACATTGTTGCTCATGTTTTGAATCCAATTAATATGTTTCTCAGCCCAAATTAAAAATGTTCCTCTGATTCTTATTGGGAAATCCGGCTTCAGTACTGGCTTGAGTGCTCTAAGTCCACTTTTTACGAGCTTTTTCTCACTAAGTCTGCTGAAATATATCATTTTTGAAGGTATTGAACCGATGCCGACGGTTTTGGAGCACAAAACAATGATCTTCCATTGGGATCGTCATTTTTGGCCTCCCTTTAAATTGGGCCTTTAAAAAATTTGATGGGTTGCTAAATTTAGACGTGAAAGACACAAAATATTAGATTTGTTTTTAGCTACTTTGGTTCATCATGGGCGTCTATCACGAGCTAAATGCACCTATCATTCATAATTGCATTGACTGTTGTGCATTAATTAAATGATATAAAAACATCGCAGCTCTCATAAGATTTGCGCTACAACCAAGACAGGAGCTATTAAGTAGAATATTTCTTATTCAAATGCACTCAGAGAAAAATACTATATTTTTAATAGGAATTCCTTTTAATTCAACGTGATTTTACTATTAAAATTGGTCAATGGTATGTTTCCTATTATTAGAATAGTTGAAAAACCATTGAAGTTAAAGTACCTTTAGACTATTAATCTAATTATTTTATAATATTGAATCAATACTACATACGATTGAAAAGTAATAGGATCTCCTATTATTTTAATAGGTGAATATACAATTAAAACTATTACTTTTCAACATTAATTTTAAAGGAGTACTACTATTGAGTCAGTGGGATCATGTTATAAAATCAATTCTGCGCATACTATAGTTTTAATTAGTTTTTAATATTGAAACAATAGTTCATATATATGAACGCGTACTATTAAAGCTATTAAGACACCGCCAGAGCCTACAGAGAACGCATATCCCGATCTCTTGCTACGAGTCCTACCGCAGCAACAGCTAGTACAGAAGACCAGTGGCAACACTGCCAGCAAGCCATCATAAGTGCCGCGAATGATGTGCTGGGTTTCACACGACCACCACCACGAAACCCCTGGTTTGATGAAGAGTGCAGACTAGCTAACGCGGAAAAACAACAAGCGTATAAAGCGGCGCTGCAAAGAAGGACTAGATCTGCCCGCATGCTCTACGAGCAAAAGAGACGGGAAGAACATCGGCTTCTTAGAAGGAAAAAGAAAGAGCACGAGAAGCGTGCGCTCGAGGATATTGAGAGATGCTACTCCAGGAACAATGTACGGAAGTTTTACCAGAGGGTAAAAAGAATGTGCCAGCAAAACAAATCCCGTACAGAAACCTGTAGAGACGCGGATGGGAACATCGTAGTAGAAACACAGTCGGTGCTGAGAATTTGGAAAGACTACTTCTGCAGACTGTACAATGGCGATGACGACCAAAATTCCGCTGTCAGGCAGAATGAACCATTCAACTTAGATGATGATAGCCAAAACTCCCATCCACCTGATCAAAACGAAGTGCGGATAGCAATATCCAAGCTTAAGTCCAACAAGGCTGCTGGACCTGACGGTTTACCCGCAGAGTTATTTAAAGCAGCTGGAGATGACTTGGTAGTGAGCATACACCAACTCATCTCTAAGATTTGGTCAGATGAAAGTATGCCAGATGAATGGAATCTCAGCATCGTTTGCCCGGTTCATAAGAAAGGCGACCCTCTCAACTGCTCCAATTACAGAGGCATCAGTCTCCTGAACATCGCCTACAAGATCCTATCTGCCATATTGTGTGAACGCTTGAAGCCTTTCGTCAACAACCTGATTGGCCCCTATCAGTGCGGTTTCAGGCCAGGAAAGTCCACCATAGACCAAATTTTCACACTCAGGCAGATCCTGGAAAAAACCCAAGAAGTCCAAATCGATACCCACCACCTGTTCATCGATTTCAAGGCCGCCTATGACAGCATCTGGAGGGATGAACTGTATAGAGCCATGTCTAGTTTTGACATCCCTGCCAAACTCATCCGTCTGTGCAGGATGACGATGGAGAAAGCTCGCTGCTCAAAAAAACGACATCTCGTCGGAAATCAAACGAAGGATCACTCTTGCCAACCGCTGTTTCTTTGGGCTAAGAAGGCAACTGAGCAGTAAAGTCCTTTCCCGATCGACTAAGGAGACTCTATATAAGACCCTTATCATCCCAGTCTTGCTATATGGAGCTGAAGCATGGACTTTATCGAATGCGGATGAAGATCTCCTTGGTCGCTTTGAGAGAAAAATCCTTCGTAGGATATTCGGTCCCGTTTGCGTTGACGGGTCTTGGAGGAGAAGATTCAACGACGAACTGTACGAGCTGTACAGCGACATCAGCCTGGTCAAAAAACTGCACATTGGCCGTTTAAGATGGCTAGGACATGTAGAGCGCATGGACATCAGCGGAGAATATTCAACTCTAACCCGGAGGGTCAGCGCAGCAGAAGACGACCTCGCCTAAGGTGGCGCGACCAAGTAGAACAAGACCTCAACCAACTTGGAGTGCGCAACTGGAAGCGGTTAGCTAAGGACCGGGCTAACTGGAAGAGGTTGTTGGTTGAGGCCTTGGTCCACCCCGGACTGTAGCGCCACCTAAATAAATAAATAAATAAGGCAGATGGTACCTACTGTTAAAATGATTGATTTTTTTTGTACAAGTCGCACATATCCACTGATACTTACATTTTAATAATATTCATTTCATATCAATACTTGGCTGAAAATAAAATAAAGCCCTTAGTAAAATGAATAAGTGAAAACAAATTTTCCGTTTTTATAACTTTAAAATTTTATTCTGAACCGATTTTTTTCACAGTTTTTTAAGGTAATACCTAACTACAAAAAAAAAGTTATAATATCTTAACTACTAATATTATTTACCAATTATTTTTCTATTTGTCCACCGCTTCCCATTTCTCTTCTACTTCTGTCCATGGCTCATTGCTGTGACACAGCTAAATAATTGTGTCTTCTTTCTTTGTAGAAATGAGGGATTCCTGTATAAAAGTGGGTTATTTTATAATTAAAGAGGACGACCAATCGAACAAAGAAATTACCTTACCACTTAGAGATTTTTCTTGTTTCCAGATTTTGACGGGTAAATTTACCAATTGCCAAAAGGACACAGTGCACGACCCATTTTCTTTAAATAATAATCCTAATGTAAAAATAAGAGAAATATGATATAAAAAAAAAAGAAAAAAAGAAATAAAAAACGAAACAAATGAACAAAAAACGTAAACAAACATTATTATAAAATTAAGAATGCAAAAAAATTAGGAAAGGGGTATACTTACCGAAGCTTTTAGCAAATCTACAGTAAGTGGAGATTAAGGCATATTCCAAAGATGTTATTGACCGTGTCAATCCTTCTTCCTTCATTAACCTTATTAATTCTTAAAATAACTTATTAATTCGAACTAAGAAATCCATAGATACCATAAAAGCAATAGTATATACTATTAAATACTAATTTAATAGTATATTATATGCATAATAATAGTATAAATACTATAAAAAAAATTCAATGACATACATATCACATGAAAAAACAATATGTATTATGCATTTGTAAAAATGTACTCAATAGCATAAAAAAAACAATAATAATAATAAAAAACAGGAATATTAAAAAAAACTCACCTTTTGCACTTATTTATTATAACTGAATTTTTCACTTAAAATTGAAACACACACTTCTACGTATACAGACAGAATGAAAAACGCCATCCATCCAAAGAATGTCGACGAATAGATTTTCTTCAGAAAAAATCCGCTTCTTACAGTTTTTTTTAAACGCTTTGTAATTTCCACGCAAATATTGCAGTTTAATGTTATGATCATATTACTTCAATAGTATATTTTTTTTATAACAGAGATCAAACGTGTTCCAATATTGAATGAAAAGTTTTTCATTATTATTTTAAAAGGACACATCTTATTAATAATCAATAAGATTGTAGTATTCAATATATTATTACAATACCATTAAAATAATAGTAAATTCGCTATTAAATTAATAATGTATCCTATTAATTCAATGTGGATATTCTGTTGAGCAATCAATGGTACAAAAAACCATAAGAACTATTGAAATAATTGGAAAAACCTATTATTTCGCGTACCATAAAATTAATAGTCGTACTATTGATCCATTATAGGATTTTTTTCTCTGAGTGTGTTGATTTAAATATCCATGTCCAGCAATTTTCAAATTAATATTTTTAATGGAAGGCAATATTGTCTGTGTTTCGAGTTACGATTTCTTTAATTAAATCAAAAGTTTTATGACAAGCAATTTGATCCCCCTTGCATTGTTGAAAAACACACAATTACATTTTTGAGATTAAATATGATTTCTCTATAACGTGCGAGAATTCTTAATTTAAAAATTCAATCAGAAAGGGGTTTTGATCTTCTGACTGGAAATAACAGAAAAATAAACCCCATTGATGAAAAAGTGTGCGCATAGCAAAAGGAACCCCTTACAAAATGAGTGTTTTCGTATTGAGGGGTTGATAAGATTTACATATCGTATTTTCAATTTGAAGTCCCGAGTCTTAAGTTATTGGGGATGAATAGGCTTATCTAGTATTTACCAGAGTGGGAATATGTTCTCCCTAGCAGCACTCAGATGTGGGGTAATTTCATGTTTTCGTTTCGTGGGGAATGGGGTCGGCTTTAAACAAGGTGAAGGTAATTACTTTAGATTGTTTCATAATCCTTTGGGTTTGTGGGTAACGTCGATTTCAATGTTTCTTTATCCGCCAAACAAAATTATGTATAATAGGTTTATTTGAATTGAAATTGTGAAATTTCCCTAGAGTATTCTAGTCATAGAATTAGGTATTAGGTATCTAAATACATACATATAGTGTATAGGAAAATAAATCTGTTACATTCAAACATATACTATGGAAATAAACTCCAATTTAAAGAAAAACAATTATCGATCAAAGAATAAACATCTTTTTTTTAAATATAGTATTTTCAAAGTACATATGTATAATAATTGGTTTAGGCTTCGAAAAAATATTGATAAATAGATAGGTTTTTATTCTAGCGATAATTAAAAGTTGTTTTTGTTGCCCAATTGACAAAGATGGGGAACAATAGACTTTCTTTTTTTTATTTATTTATTTATTTATTTTCATCTACGATCAACAGATTACGTTCAACAATATTTATAATCATTTTAACAAAACAAAAACAAAACATAGTTATTTTAAGATAAATGACAATGTGGATTTACTCTAGGATTCACTCCGTTCGATTGCATTAAAAAAATTGAGGAAGATCTACAAACTTTAACCCTATTACCACCATGCTATCTAACTAACGTAAACTGCCATGGTGTGACTTAGAGACACTTATTTAAAATACTAAATATATTGAAAGAAAAAAAGAAAATGTGGCGATTGTTATTTAACTATTTATTTATACATGTTAGGCAAAGAACAGTTTTCTGTGAATGTTCGTTAAAAACGGGTTTCTGACAAACCCCATTACCTGCATTGCTTCTTAGAAGGTCGTCTCTTATGCGATTGTACTGATAATACAGTCAAATATAGATTTGATGATGAATTTTCTAATACCTCGTCTATCGCAGCGAAATTAGATTTCGACATATAAATAGCTTACCTCGGCGCTGTGTATTTGGTATTAGTAAGGCGTTGGCGAGCTCTTTCCACAAAAGTTTTCGTCGAGAATTCACCTTCGTCTGGTTCCAGTTAGGGTCAACGATATTAAAAAATTATGCGAGAGGCCATCTACACGTTTTTCGCTTTACAGTAAAAGCGTGACACATTTGATTTGTACGAATAAGTACATACAACTTTATTTTGGATTTATATTTTGATAGTTAACAGAGGTATAACTGCTCTGCTCTGCTTCGGTATGGAGCTGAGCTAGCCATTGGCATGCTTCGACGAAAGCCAAACACGTTGTTTTCAACCTCATACAATAATGAGGTAGAAAGTTAGCTGGAATGCATTTTTTATTTCTTCGTAATATACCGACACATGTTAGTCCCTTTGATAGCAATGTTTGCTATATAATTGTCGACCTTAACCCTTTAATGCATGCATTAATTTGCGTGGGAGAAAAAGATGAAAAACGGTTGGAATGGCTTGTTTTGGTTATTTTTTAATAAAATTTACTAAAAAAAGTTGAAAAAAATAGCATTTTTTTTATATGGCTCCAGTTATTAAACTAATCAAACGAGTGGTTTTTTAACAATGCAAATACATTAACAATATAGTAAGATAAGTATTCCCATCAACATTTATTTTTAAACTGAATGTGCTTATTCAAAGATTCAATTCTTTTGTCACTTTTTTTTCAATACGCGATGGACTGAAGTGCAAGCGCGAAAATCACCGACAGACGTTTTCTCACATATATGAAAAATGCCGTTTTATGTTGTAAATAATACATACGAAGTAATCATTTTGTGTTTTGTTCATTTCGAATCCCATATAGTAACGGGAGATTTCCCGTTTCTTAAAGTTGAATACCGGTAGATTTGTCAACCCTGCTTAAAATGTAACAAATTAGTAATAAGCGCATTTTTAATGTCTTTTGCTTTTTAAATATACATATATTCTTATTAACGAAACAATGAAAAAATGTAAAAGTAAAAATCATAAAGTTATGTTACAATTTTTTTTAAATTAGAATATCAAGTGACTAGAGAGCAGTCTAACAACAAACTTATTCTCAATTATTAATTGTTCATACACATACATACATAATATGTATGTATGTATACAAGTGCTTAAAAAAACAGTAAAAAAAATTGAATAGCTTTTCAAGCTCTGATGATAACGCGCATTATTTCATTGCACGAATGTGATATGATGTCACTTCGAATGTGGTACACGTACAACTCAAATTTTCATTATTTAAGTTGGATCGCATGACAGTGATGGAAAATGAAATTATTGGATTGTACTTTTCCCAAGCTGAAATTGTAACTTTTACGACTGAATTGTAACCTTTCTTTTGATAATCTGTGATACATTTATCAGTACAGTGTCTAAAAGAATTTTTTCAATTTTGAAATTATGACACTCATAATTTTTCACAATGAATTTTAGTTTCAATCAGAGCTGAGCAAGTAACCACCTGTAGCCGATTTACAATTAGTTTTTATTAAATTTGAATGCAAAAAAATGCTTACCATACAGGCCGAAGAATTTAGTATTGAAAGAAAGCCTTGACCTATTTTATATACAGGTTAGGTTAGGTTGAGAGGGGCTGAGAAACTGAGCTATCACAAAACACTAGGCACCAGAGTGGGCCCATCGCTTTCCCCTAAGAATCCATACAAGGATGAGACCTAAACCGTCACAATTTCCTCAAAGCATTTTATTACCCTGCAAAATTTTGGAACGAGTCTATAGTTGATTCGGCCTACCTCCTTCAGGTTGCTAAAGAAGTACCTGTCTAAAACGTTCGTGCGGCTACGTGCTATGCCCTGGCATGCACACAGAATATGTGTGATATCATCTGCTAAAGCTAGATCAATACAATATCTGCAAATATCCGTGCCTAAGAGTCCAAGCCTCTTGGCATGTTTGCCTTGAAGGCAATGCCCGGATAATATTCCTACAACTGTACTTATTTCTGTCCTGTTAAGTTTAGGGATTTCGCTGGTCCTTTTACTGTCCAGCGCCGGCCAAAGTGCCTTGGGAACCCTGTGTCCTGCAATGTAAGACCATCTATGGTCAGCCCTTCTCGTAATTATATACTTTACCTTTGATTTGATGCAGCAAAGTGGTGGAGCTACTTCTAACGCTTCGGGTAGAGGCAGTTCCCCCCTTTTACCAACTCATCGGCAAACTCGTTGCCTTCTATCCCGGAGTGACCCGGGACCCAACATAGTCTTACCTGGTTCTGCGCGCATAATGCCCTGAGCATTCTGCGGCAGCTCCTGACTAGTTACGATTTAATAGTGCACGATTCTAGCGCCTTAAGTGCAGCCTGGCTGTCGATGTAAATATCAATATCCTTACCGAATATTCGTTTCATATTCAGAAGCTCTGCAGCTCTAAGTATACGGCTAGAACTTCTGCCTGAAAAACGCTGCAGGTATCCGGGAGTCTTAAGGACACCTTTAGATCTGGTTCCACACAGTAGATACCAGACCCTGTGCCTCTTGCAGTTTTTGACCCGTCCGTGAAGACTGCAGAGTCTATATACCGAGATACTGTGCTGTTTGTCTACTCGTCATGCACTCTTTTTTTTAAAGATTTTTTGTATTTGGTAAATTGTAACTTTTTCTTATCAATTGTAACTCTGTAACTTTGATTTCTGATTGTATCCAAAAAGTTACAATTGTAACCCATTTTCCATCACTGTCGCATGACTGTTTTTACATTTAAAGTCCTGTTACACAATTTATTCCTTTGTTTGTTTGTTTTAATGTCAGTAACTATACTGAAAATACGTTCACACTCTGCATTTATTCGTAAGCTTTACTAAATGCATCAAATCTAATAAAACTAATAAAAGGAACTAAAAGTGGTGGGAAATTATACAGTTAAGTATACAAAACGTCAACTAACAAGTCACCAATGCGACAAGTTGTCAGTAGATTAAACAGAGATGTTAAATTTTTCTTGGGGGTTATTTACATTTGAGTGCGTACCAGATCTTGCTCTTTTAAAGTGGAAATAATCAGTTATTGTATATATTTTTTTAAGTTGTTCCAGATTCGAAACAACGGTAGATCATAAAAAAAAATTAGCTTGCAACGGTAGAGGAAAAAATCGTCTGAACCAGCGGTAGACTACCGTTATAACGGTAGAAACGGTAGAAACGGCAACAACACAAATAATTTGTGTTCAAGTTTTCTCTCTTTATTTATTGTAATACTGATAACTACCCCACATCAGTTAAATGAAATGTACAAATTGTAGTCAAGGGTCATTCAACACTAACTTTAAATAGTTACAGAATGACTTCTATTATTCCTTCCACTTATTAAAGTATTGTTAATTGTTAAGAATCTAGTTCTTAAGTTGGTATGAATAAAATTAAATAACTAAATAAAAAAAAAAATAAAAATTTCTGTACATACATAAATCAACCGTAATGGAACTACAGGAATTATTAAGCAGTTTGCAGCAATGAGAGACAGGTTCACGCTGTCCAAAATTTGTAGAGTGTAACTATTCAGAAATAAGTGGTCTCATTCTTAAGGATTTACTTGGTGCATATAGTTTAATAAGTGCAAGCAGATTCTGAAAATCAATAGTACAACATAATATATCACGAACAAACAGTATACAATACATTCTGCGCTCAAGTCCAATTAATAAACAGCGATTATTGTAATACAGTACGACGTTGCCATTCTTAGAGAGTTCTCAATTCCGCTAGAAAGTTTTTTGGTCATGATATTCCAGATAGGACAGCAATATTCAAGAATAGGACGCACCATAGCGCAATATAAAGCTTTTTGCTGTGCTTTTAGTGTAAACAGATCTTTAAAATCCGCGGAGTTTCGCTTAAGGAATCCTAGAACAGAGTAAGTTTAAGCTACAATGTGATTAACATGTAGCTCAAAAGTAGGTTTATCATCAAACACTACGCCCAGGTCTTTCCTGTCGTGACCTCTTTGTAACTTTGAACAACTCAGACAGTTGTCAAAAACTAAGGGATTAGTTATTTGAGTAAAAGTAGCTATATGACACTTTAGAAAATTTAGTTTCAGATCATTTGCACAGCACCACAAATCAAAACACGCCAGATCTTGTTGAAACGAAATATGTATGCTAGAATATATCGTTATTGGCCAATCAGGATAAATGTAGCTTAGAAATACAAAAGGATTTTTCTCACAAGCTCCACTGATGCACACACAAATCTGCTCGATGTTATTTTCGTCTAATGAAGAAATTTCATTCAATAAAACTACGTGTGCCAGAAGAGGACGACGATTAGCAAGAAGAACATCACCGCCTCTTTTGTTGCAACTAATATTTCGATCACGACGAGAAACAGAAAATTTATCAGCATCAAACAACTCACTATTCATAATATCATCATATACCACGTGTCCACCGAGCTGAAACCTCGAGCTTTCGATGAACTTTCATGGTGAAAATTCATCGAAACCTCAAGTTTTCAGCTCGGTGCAAACGTGGTAATACAGTCATGTCTCCACAAAAGTAAATACGTCATACTCAAATGAATCGATGACCGTTGATAGATCTTTTATTTTAGTTCGAATGCCACCCATATTTTGGTAATATGTATATCCCATCAAAAACATTACTGTAAAAAAGGCCAAGTTCCTATTAAAAATGTAGGCCAAAAAAAGTGTTGAGATAACAGTGGCCAAGTTCTTGCAGAACTTTATTACATAAGTTAAATAAATGAGTAAGTTGAGCCTTAAGGTTAGAGCTGATTAAAAGTATCTATAGAAACTATAAACTTGTTTTTGATGGGATCTCACTTCTTTTTGTTGAGTTAGTTTAAACCGTGCTCATCACAGGTATAAGCCTTAAGCTCTTCCCATTGTTCAACTACATACTGAACAATGTTCGATCTGACTCTCCGTGTATAGTCAGTATTTCCATACACGCAGTAACTGATCGCATGGAATAAACATGATCCATCACCAGGCATACAAACTATTCGATGAGTACACATCTGCCCATCTCCGACATCTAAAATTTCATATTTTTCACCCATTTTATTCAGCAGATTACACTCACGCGTCTTATTAGCTCAAAGTTATTTATTGAACTGAAACTGAATGAAATCTGAAATTATTTTCTTTGCATAGGCAGGAGAAGGAGAAGGAGAAGGAGAGTAAATTGGGTTCATTTCATGCAGAGGGGTAGCGCACCCGGACGAGACGAATATGAAATGAAAATGAAAAGAGCAGAGCACCTCTCCAATCTTATTGAGCTAGAGTAGGACGACACGATGACGGTGCAAAAGGCATCACTGTGATCGATAGACTCACTCTCACACTCAGTTTGCCATTTGCCATTTGCCATTTGCCAAATATCAATTATACCAATACCAACCAATCCATATGAAAATGAATACGTTTTGTGAGAGAATATACATATACATATACATCATTTATATAATATACATATACATACTGCGTTCATCGTCACATTTTTGAGTATCATTTTCATTGTATATATAATATAAGAAGTAGCACGTCTATATATTTACTTGAAGGGGAGGTTGTCCTTGTCGTATAAAATACATTTGGTGAGAGAATTCACCACGTTTATGGTTAGCTCTCACTAAAATGTGCATTTGTGTATGTATTTGTGGGTAGGTTTCACACTTTTGTAGTGTATATATAATGTTTAATACACGGTGGTGTGTTTTTATTAATTTAAACGATTTGCAAGTTAATAAATAAGAGTTTTTTATTTTTTCCTTTATACACACTATAAATGCTACTTACATTCCAAATTTCAAGTCTCTAGGTATGCTGGAAGTACCATATACATTTTGATGATCGTTGTGTCAGCTACGAAAATTACGATTTTCGGAGCTCAATATTATATATTTATATTATATATAAATGAGGCTCCCAGTGACTTAGGAAGCTGAATTATAAGGGTAGGTAAATAGCCGCGAAGCGCTTCGGGTAAAGAGTACTGGTAGTGCCGCGTGGAACTCCTTGGTGGAAACACTGTTATTGGTAGATTTTTCTAAATTTCCCCTCTTGTCGGATTCAATTGAAGAGTATAAGCTGGCAGACGCTGATAGTTTTTTTATTGCCAGTTTAAGTTCCCTCACAAACACAATTAAAGGCCAAATTGCACCATCCATTGCAGATGTAAATTTTTGAGCAGGAACGCCAACTTTGAAATTAATGAAATTTAATTTAGACGTATCGCCGTGGTCGCCGTGGCTGTTCGGGTTCAATCCCAGCCCGGGTCCAACATCTAATAAAGTTTTTCACAGTTGCCACCTCTTTCGAATGTCTGACAAGCAATCAAAGATTATTATTTGTCACTGAGCTTCTCAATTCGCCGTTCGGGGTCGGCAAAACACTGTAGGTTCCTTCCATTCGTGCAAAAATATAACACGCACACACAAATGGTTGCGGGAAGCAGGTCCAGGTTCACACCGAGCTGTAGCGCCACCTTAAGTAAGTAAATTTAGACGTATCAGCATCCATTTTCACCAGTTTGAATCATTGAATATGATTTTCATTCGATTCGGGTTTGTTTGCAACATAGTTCTTAATAGAATGCACAGATGTAGCAGCAGAGAATTTAGAAATATGATTCCACTTGATCCGTTTGACAACTTCTAGTTCACAATCAACGTCATCATTACTAAAAACACGAACCAAAAAATAAGGGCTTGGGGTGTTGTCAGCACCCCACCTACCCAGTTAAAGATTAACGTGATCAAACTTGCTTGCTAGGTACATATTTCTATTCGAAAAGAAGATCTGAAAATAGGAAAATATAGGAAGCGGAGCGCTAATGCCATTAAACCAGATTTTAAGACTGATTCCATTACCAACTCGCTTCCTGGCAATGCCTAAACTCAGGCATTCCCTTAGAAGCGAAATGGTAACACAATTAATGCTCAAGTTTTAAAAGTGGTGGGAATTTTAAAAGAAGATCCATTACGAACTCGCTTTCTAGGTATGATTTTGGGAAGACCTTCCTATTTTTTAAGATCTTCAATGACGGCATGCGATCACGGCTATACTCTGAAAATCATTGTGTCGTTTCATCTTGTTTCGTATTTTTTAGTTGGTTTTTCTCGTAGTCGGGTTTTAGTTTTTTAAACTTAATTTTTTATTTACAACTTTTTAGTTTCAAAAAATATGTAGTGTATGTACATATAAGTAAGCAATGTCGTGTTCTACTTGTCAAAGCCTTTCATTTGATACCCATATTAGGGATGTAGTAAAGCTAACGGAAATCCACCATCTTGGGGGTCGTCCGCCATATTGAATTTAGAATGACATCATATCGTATTGTATTCTACTCGCCAAGCCCTTTCATTTGATACCCATATTAAGGAGGTAGTAAAGATAACAGAGATCCGCCATCTTGGGGGCGTCCGCCATATTGAATTTATAATTTCGTCATATCGTATTGTATTCTACTCGCCAAGCCCTTTCATTTGATACCCATATTAAGGAGGGACGTCCGTCATATCGTATTGTATTCTACTCACCAAGCCCTTTCATTGGATACCACTATCAATGGGGTTATAAAGACTAGTCGGGTAAAAAAGAAAAAAAAAGAAGAGGTAGTCCGCCATTTTGCTTGCTGCGCCCGCCATTTTGAATTTTTCTGTGACGTCACATAGCCTAGGACACTCTCCGGATAAATCCAACGACACCTCATTTGTTGAAATCGGTTCAATAGATTAGGCAGTACGAGGTGACATCCTTACATACATACAAACAAACAAACAAACAAACTCAGCCTGTTTAAATCATAACCCTTCCTCTGCGTAGTCGGGTAAAAATAGGAAGGCCTTCCCAAAATCATGCCTAGGAAGCGAGTTGATAATGGCTCTTGTTGTAAAATTGTAAAGGAAGTTGTAAAGGAAGCGAGTTAGCAACGGAATATGTCTTAAAATCTGTTTTAATGGCATTGCCGCTCCGCTTCCTATATTTTCCTTTTTTCAGGTCTTCCTTTTGAATAGAAATATGTACCTAGCAAGCAAGTCTGATTACGTTAAGTAAGTTTTTTTTTCTGGCATTATTTTGCAAGAAAAAAAAACTTACTGCCCGTATTTAGGTTCGCCCCAAACTTTGACAAAGCATTTAAACCACATTGTGAATAGATCATACTCAATGTTAGGTTTTGTGATAGAAGTGTAAAGAATTTAAACGACCTTATGTCATTCTTTCACTCTATTTCAACAGTGTTGTCCGTCCTCCTCTCGAACATGCTTCGCAAGTACATATGCACACCTTCGTTGGCTTTAATTTGAACAAAATTACAATAAAAACTAAACTACAACTAACTAAATTAAACTATATGCATACTATGTATTTATGTATGCACTATGTATTATGCTATACTTAATAAAAACAAACAATAGTTTTTAACCATCTTACATGTAAAAATCGATTTAATCCTCGTTCAAATAGTCAATAATTGCATTTTTACTTTGCATTTTTGGCACAGAACAGATCAACTAAAACACAAAATTCATATTTTCCCGAAATCCAGACAAAGAAATATAATGCATACATATTATAGCCTGCGCAATGTTATGTTTTTTGTTTTGGCTTATTCACTGTATGTTTTTGAGCACATACACACTCACACACATACAATGGGTTTTACTGAAATGATTTCATTCAAATTTCTCCTACCTACTTGAAAGAAGAAATAAATCCGTCATACTCGTAACTCGTAAGTCATAAGCTCGACAGCTCGTACGTAGTAAAAGTCAAATCCAATTTCTCAATTTCATTCATATTTCATTCACCACGCTCTCAATATTTCAGTTCGAAAAGAGCTTGATGAGAGTGATTTCACATACAATGCTATCATGTATGAGCGCGCTAGCACTGTCTGTATACCACCCGAAACCCCACCAAGTAGCACACACATGCACTACGTGAGCGGTGAGCGGCCGCCCGACTGAGCTGGGCTGTGCACAAAGCTAAGACTGAGTGTAGACTGTAGACTCTGTAAAGTGTACGAATTTTATCTCATTCTAATGCTAATACGTTGGGTTCTGAAAGAGATGCAATGTTTTTCGTGACGGAATTTCGTTACACGATTTTGAGTTCACACCGCGAGCTAAGAAGTTTCACTTCAAAAAATAAACACAGCACAAAATCCAAAAAAATCTACGTATTTTATTATGTAGCTAGAGTCAGATAGGTTAAGTAGTTCTAAGTTTTATTATTTAAGGTAATTTTAAGTAAAAATCAAAAATGGTCATCTTGCTAAGTTTTTTCCAAAAACAAATTTCTTAGCTTTAAAATTGTAAATTTAATTAAAATTCTATATTATAAGTTAGGTTACGTCGAAAGACATAGTACAAGTATTAAGTTTAGCTTAGAGTGCCGTGTGGGGCCAGTAAGTTAGGGTAAGATAGTTAAGTTAGTTAAGCTAGTTTTAAGCACTTTTGTCTAGCATGTAAGTAATAATTGAATTAATAAATAAAAATGCATTAAAAATGAAAAAAAAGCTTCCGCCTCTCAACGAAACTACTTGAGTTTGATTCTCAATCGCATAATCCTATTTTTTTTGTTTTTATTTATTATTATTATTATATTTATATTTTTATTTTAACCCATATGGCATGCTCAGCCGAAAAATGCATTGAAAATAAGCCAAATTCAAACGCCGCTCTTCACGCTTGTTTTGGTCCGTGTGGAGAAGTTTTTCATGCTTAATGCATTGGTACACCCAATGCTTTTATTGAAAAAATAAACTCCTCCGATATAGCTTACTATGCGGCTGGCCGTAAGCTTTCTGTATCTCAATTAGCCTTTTAAGGGTTCGAAGCATTGATGAATAGCTTCAAGTCCACAGCTTCAATAGCTTCTAGACACAGCCCGACACTTCTTTGGATGATATAGTAAATCATCTACTATTTCTAAAAGCTTGATATCCAATAGAGTGCCTATAAAGTGCACTAAAATAAGTAAGCCGGATAGTTTTGTTTCATATTTTAAAATAGTTACCCCTGTTTCGATCTTTGACTCACTATGCAAAACTGACATTTGGCCCCCCAATACTCTCGTAAAAGAATTCACCAATCGAGCATCTTAAAGACTTACCAGCACATCGCAGGTTTTAAATTCAAAAAACTCTCTCGATTGTCCCTCTACTACCAAATTGTAAGAGGTTTACGATGTAAAACTACCGATATTTTTACCAACTCTCAGGCTTTTCCACATGAAATTTTTGTTTTCACAGAGATTTGGTTAAACGCCAATATTTTGGACACGGAACTCTTCAACTCCGAGTTCCTAGTATATACAAAAGATTGTCATGTGGATAGTTGCAAAGGGTTGGGTGGTGGGGTGCTTATTGCAGTTCGTTCTCACCTCAGTTACAGCTTAATCAATGTTCTTTTCCCTTTGAATACAGAAACTCTTTGTATTAAAATTTGTATTAAGGACAAAACTGTCTTTATCATTAATTCATACATTCCTCCTAATAGTGATAAAAAAAATAAATATTTGGCTTCAGCAGTCCTAGGTAGAACCAAGCCTAGCTTCCCGCAACCATTTGTGTGTGCGTGTTATTTATTTATTTATTTATTTATCTAAATAATTTACAAAATTAATTTAAAACACTATTTTTTTTGAAGACTTCAGGGCAGCAAGGCCATTCGAAGTCGTTTTTAAAGTACAAAGAAAGAAGAGAAAACATAAAAAAAGAAGAACAATTAATTCTTAAATAATTAAACAATCAATAAATTAGTTTTCAAAAAAGTAATAATAGTATATAATTAATAGATTTTTAAATATCACTAAATTTATGATGGTGTGTTGTAGCTTGTTTGATGTGCTGGATTGATACAGGGTTGTCTGGATTTAGTAAATTCCGAAAGTTGCTGTTCGTTGCTTGGAGCATCTGCATCATCTTTAATCAATTTAGAAACTGGGCAGGTAACTAAAGTATGCCAGAAATAAGTTCCGCTATATAACTTCCAGCCAGTTCGGGCAGCAGGCCTTGATGGATTATTTTTGTTTCTTTGTTGGATACTAGTTCCACTACTGCATATGACGAGTTGGAGTCTTTGAATGACCCATCAGTGTAGAAGATTCGATCTGCTTTAATAATAATGATAATAATATTTGGCTTCAGCAGTCCTAGGTAGAACGAAGCCTAACTTCCCGCAACCATTTGTGTGTGCGCGTTATATTATATTTTTGAACGAATGGAAGGGACCTACAGTTTTCTGCGGTCTCCGAACGGCGAGTTGGGAAGTTTTACATGACAAATGATACTCTTGGATGTTTGTCAGGCATTCGCAAGAGGAGGGTACTGGGAAAAACTTTTTTAGGTGTTTGCGGCGGGATTCAAACCGAAGACCGCTGGCTCAGTAGTCCGACGTACTAACTACTTGCGCGACGGTGCCTAATAGTCATCATCATTGTATTCCGAGCTTTCGCTTATCTTGGAATACATTCATGACTTATCCTGCTCGGTAAAGAACATTTTATTGCTCGGCGACTTCGAATCTCGAACCGTCCTTGGTATACTAAAGATATGAAAACTCTTCGAAATAAAATAAATAGAGCATGGAAAATACTTTGGGCATCTCAAAGATGTTCCCCCCCCCCTTTTGGAAAATGCAAACTCACCGATTTTTAGTTAAAGTTTAATTTTTGGCGCATAAAAACGTTCGGAGAAACAAAGAAGTGCTAAGTAAAATTTGAATAAAATGCTGTAAAGTATTCAACGAAAAATTAAATTACAAAGTGTGGTGAAAGTAGTTGTCTTTGCTTTTTATTTACAATATTTATTTCTAAATTTATATAACATACTTTTTTTTTTATCATATGTAAATACTATGTCTGAAATATACAAACATAACATATAAACACTTGGATTTATTTATTTGATTTTGGTTTGGAACTAAGGCTTCCCTGGAAGCAATATATATGTACAATAGGAAGGCCTGCTGTTACTTATAACTGTTAACAGATGAAATAAGTGCTTCCTTGGAGGGGCTATAGGAAGGCCTGCTGGAACAACCTCTTGGTAACCCCTGAAAGAAGGCCTGCAAAGGAATCGAGATGGGAAGTACTTGCTCCCTATGACATCGCAATGTTAAAATCATGGCTGAAGTAATAGCAAAAGTCATCGATGCTTAGCTTAGGGAGGCCTAAAAGAATCACTGGGGTAGTGCCCAAATTCCCTACTGGGCCGTAGCTAATATTTATTTGTGTATTCTGATATTTTCAGTACAAGGTACCAGTGGTTGTGGCGGTACCATAGCTAATATTTTTTGGTGCATATTGTCAAATCATAATTTCTCGATATTAGGTTTTGTGGCGGACAAACTAAATATTTTTGATGTGTAAACATCTAAGCGCGCGTTAGCAAAATTTCTAGTGGAGTAATTCCGCGATTTCGGGGACGGAATTCCGAATGGTTACGAAATTTATAACTCAAATTTCATAGCAGCCCGATGAAATATTCACATGGTGATTGCTTATGTTCCTGGTCAACTTTTATATATACACTTTTTATCCCGGAAAATGGCATGGTTTTCAGAAAATAGTGAAAATACTGCATATTGGGAGGGAAAATTATAGTTATACAGCCGTAACTCAATAATGGCTTATCGGATTGAAAAACAAAAAATTAGGTGAAATTAGTAAATTTGTCCGTGATTCATTTGAGATATAAAACATCCTCCTGCGTAGTCCTGAAGCTGAGCAATGTTCAAAAGAATTGTTCAAAGCATCGCCCACAATTTTCTTTAAGTGGTGACCACTGCCAGTAGTCGGGCAGCAGTGGGTATCGTTGCAATAATGTGTGTGAGTATATGTGCGTGCGCGCTCTTACATGATCATAATGCTTTGCATTTCAATATTCTGCAATCATTATCACCATTCGCGGCTCTCCCACTCAACCAATCTTAACAAATGAGGTGTCAAAAGAAAGAGGATTTTCTAGAGCAGTGATTTGGATTTTTAGTTTATATAATATTATTAACAATCTCGTATGTAGAAAACCTACAACCTATTTACGAATAAAATGGCTACCTACTGGCCTCTGGTGTCCTAGTGGCACCTTGTTGCAAAAAATAAGAGCTACTTTTCGTGATAGAGATCCTGATCAATATTGACCCTTTGATGCCCACTGTTGCCATATGGCAACATTGACGTTTTAGCTTCTAAGTTTACTGTTTTTTTCACAAGACAGGTTGGTATGTTGTGAGTACATAATAAGTGAATTTCATGACATTAGCATTGCGAGTGATCGGATTGTAGCTCTTTTTCGTTGTAATTACAAATCAAATGAAGGCATAAAAAAAATTTGCAAAAAGTGATTGTGCAGAAAGTTAAAAAAACGACTCAAAACAAAGTAAATTTCTAATAACAAGTGAATTTTATCTTCAAAATATGTCAGACAATAAGATGAGAAAAAAAAAATTAAAAAAAAATTTTAGTTTGAGCTCAGTAACATAATTATTGATTAGAGTCAACACCCACTAGCGGTCAAAACAGAAAACATAGAACCTTGGATTTGATACCAGTTTATATATGTGGCTCGACCAACAACTTAGTGTCATCAAAACAATGTTAACACCGCCAAAATTAATTCGGGCATCAAAGGGTTTTAAGATTAAGTGTAAACAAGTTATTTATATTTATAAAATCAGAGTGCATTTCGTCATTGCTCCAAGACATTATTTTCTTTAGACACCTCATTTGTGAATGTAGTTACGTTTAAATAATGTTTTTCCGTAATAACTTCATTCATATGCTTTTTTCAAAATTAGTTATACTGATGAAGTGTTACAATCATTGTAATCGGTGCAGAAATAAACTCTCAGGAGCAATGGAGTGTATTCGAGGAGTATACATATGCGATTGGCTTGCATTTTATCGAATATATGTGACTTCTGGTGTACCTCAAGGCAGTCATCTTGGCCCTTTGCTTTTCCTTCTATTTATAAATGACATTCCTGACTTGTTCGTAAATTCTCAATGCCTAATGTTTGCCGATGACTTAAAAGTCTTCCGGCCTATAAACTCTGAGCAGGATTGTACTCTTTTGCAAGAAGATCTTGACAAGCTTTCGATTTGGTGCCTCAATAATGACCTTCATCTAAATGTTTCTAAATGTCAAAGCCTTACTTTTTGTCGTAACCTTTCGCCAATTCCTTTCACATACATGATCGGCAATGTCTCACTGTCCTTTATTTCCTCCAAAAAAGATCTTGGAGTTATTTTTGACAATAAACTTAGTTTTGTTAAGCATATTGAGTTTTTAGTGGCCAAAGGTAACTCAATGCTAGGATTTATACTACGCAATTCTAAAGACTTCCAGGATCCTTATACTCTTAAATGTCTATTTTTTGCTGTTTTCTTGAGTACTGTAATACCATCTGGAATCCATTTTATAACATATGTACATGCCAACAGAATTGAGAGGATCCAGAAACGTTTAACAAGGATTGCATTGCGTAGATTACGCTGGAATATCGAAATGCCTTCTTATGAAACGAGGTGCAAATTATTTGGAATTTTGCCTCTTTTCGTAAGAAGGCAATATTTTTCTGTTACGTTTATTCGCGATTTGATTACCGGTCATATTGATTGCCCTTTTCTGCTTTCATTAATTGGATTATATGCTCCATCGAGAGCTCTTAGAAATCGTTATTTATTTTATGTACCTTATCATAGAGCAAATTATGGTTACAATGAACCAATTTCTAGATGCCTACGAGAGTCAAATAATTATTGTAGTCTTTTAGATTTTCATCTCAGTAGGAGTTCATTTAAGAATAAATTAGTTTTAGAGCTCCATTTCCGGTGGTTTAGTCAGTAGTTCTAAGTTTATATTTTAACTGTACCAGTAATCTAAAGACAACAGTTGATGTATACTAATTTGATGAATTGAAATAAATAAATAAATAAATAAGAATATAGAGAATAGTTATAATTTACTTTCTTTCCAATTAAGTGGAGCTACACACCCCATCTGCGTGATGTTCACACATAGCTCGGGACTTTTGGATACAGTCGCATCATTTTTTTTAATGAATATCAAAATATGTATTATAATATCTACGTTATTCGTATTAGTGATACAGTACTACCTCGGTATTTCGAACTATTAGAGATCTACCCCAATTCGAACCAAGGAGGTATTCGAATTACTGGATATTTTTTTCGTAGCCAATATTTCGGATGAAATAGCAGTGTTAAGGGGTTGTAAGTAGTAAAATACAAAAACTTGTGGTGCTTTTGACGACGGTTCATAGTTGTCTGACAAAAATAACTGAAATGTTACTTAAAAACGTAAAATAACAAACCATTGACAAAGCCAGTTGACAGAAAAACGCTAACTGCACGAAAACCTTCAATGTTTCCAACTTACATCCTACTGAACTGGAATCTACACGTCTTGATCGTAAAAATGTATTGCTCTAATATTTGTAGGGAAATAGTTTTAACTCAGCACAGAAAAGACGGAAAATATTCGAATTACAGAGTGCCAATTTTGGCAAGTGTTCGAATTACAAGATACCTTATGTAAAAAAAATAGGTGTTCGAATTAGTGGAGCGTTCGAATTACCGGGTGTTCGAATTAGCGAGGTAGTACTGTATTGAATACTTGCAAATATTAGTAATATCTTAATGAATACTAATATAGCAGTCACATCCCTAGTACCTACTCTGGGCTGAGGTTTCCATTATGAACATTGCGGTGAAATTTTTTTTTTTATGATTTCTTGTGAACATACTATATAATAAACCAGTAACGCTCATTCTGTAAACTCGGCTGTATCTCTGACCGTAGCCTAAACGGCTAGGCGAATTTGCTTGAAACTTTATCTCTGGGGTCTGTGGGATTATACCATAAGACCAATTTGGAATTTTCATTCAAGCCCCAAAAATTAAGGTAACTATACTTCATTTGGGAACGATTTTATAAAAATCGGATTTTCTGGAAAACGGCTCTTTGTTAAAATTACATGTTTGAGTTAGCTTAGACACATGCTATCAAATGTCATACCAGGTTTTTCCTAAAAATTTGTACAACGGTACTTGACTTTTTAAGCGATTTTCTAAAATTGGGTATTTTTCGGATATTGCTCAGTCGATCGGTATTACCGATTATCATACAGTAACCGTTTAAAAGTGAAATAGCAATAAGAACTACGATGTTATGTGAAAAGAAAATATGCCACTACGGAATTTATCGCGATGCTAACTACCTGCTATAACCAGATCTTTCGAAACCACGAGATGCCATCAGGCTTTCTGTCTTCAATTATCTTTCCACTCTTTAAAAATGGAAACTCTAATCTTCTTGAAAACTATCGAGGTATTTCCTTTCTGAATACTTTATGGAGGGATGTTATTGCGAAGACTAACTAATTGGATCAATGAAATGAGACCACTCAGTGAGTTTCAAGCAGGCTTTCGTGCTAAATACTATACAACTGATCAAGTATTCTTACTATCGAATCTTGCACAGACGTACCTACAGCGAAAGAAAAAACTATTCACCAAATCAGCTGCAAGAAACGATTGACAAGTTGGAGTGATATTGCGATACTTGGAACCTCTCCGTTAATACAGATAAGTCTAAAATTATGATTTTTCGAAAAGGGGTCGGAAGATTGTAGTTAGGGAGTTCAAATACCTAGGTGTAACCATTACAAGCAGCATTAGCTTTGAAAAACATCTCAAATCTAAGCTGTTCAGAAAAATGCCAAGTCTGCCATTCGTGCATCTTGGAAAAGTTGTATGTCAAACAGGTTTACTGACCACTTTGAAAAATACAAGTGGTCTCGCAGTCCATAATGTTGTATGCTGCCCAAGTTTGGGGTTATAAGCAACACGAGGAATTAGAAAAACTGCTTCGTTTCTTTTTAAAACGTATCTTCAAACTGCCATTTACAATGCTAAACTATATGCTATACATTGAGACTGGATTGCCAAACAAGTTGCACTTTGACTACATTCTCAAGATTCTCCAAATGGATTCTTCAAGACTCGTTAACAATTCGTAAATGAATGGATGCTACTCTCAGAGTCCCATGGAGTCCCATTAAGGCTAGATGTGGATAATATTTCTAAAGTAAGAACTGCTATCGTCCATAGACGAAAAATCGCGTGAAGAGTACATTACCTTGGCAAAGACTTCACAACATAGGCGGTACTATACGAAGCTAAATTTGAATTTAGGTGTAGAAAACTACTTCCATGCGAAATATTCCTCCAACATGATATCAACCATCTTCCGAACGAAAGGAGAAATATTGCCCATAAACTAAGTGCCCCATAGACCAGATCTACCACTTTATTGTGAATTGTGCAATCTGCGGGAAAGAGAAGACATTTTTTATCTGCTGGGTCGGTGTCCGATCTTACGCGTAATCAGGAGAGATGTATTTCAAACAAACTTTTTAAGCGAAGAAGAAACATTAGGGGTTTTAAATGGAGCCAAAGATTGGAGTGCCCTCTTTGAATATGTCCAACGTTCAATGACGTATAGAAAGAAAATTTTTACCGAGAGTTTTTAATCATAATGGCGCAAATTTATAGTCAACCTCACTTTATCAGTTTAACTCCGTACTAGTTATACGCAACTTTAAACTTAAAAGCATACTTTAACTTTTGTTCAATAATAGACACCTTTTTAGTATGCTGCTAAATAGTTTCTATTTCGCAACGTTCCTATGAGAAATTTTAATCGAACACACATAAAAGTGACAGTTTCGATAAAAAAGAACGTAGTAGTCTAGCTCCATATTAAATATTTAATACGAGGTTCGGGTGATTTTAACTTTAATACGAAGCGCTAACGATAAAATGGGCTTTATGACGACTATAATTATGAAAACGCTTAGTTTCGTGCTAAAATAATTTTAAAGTGTACTTTAATCGACTATAATTTTGCGCTAATCTTTTTTTTTTTTTTTTACCTTAATTACAATAACTTAAGCTCATGTAATTTCCAAAATCAATTCAATTTATTTATTTTTCTTTGTAATCTTCGAATTTGTTAAATTGTATCTCAATGTACTATATTTTGTTTTTTGTTTCATCTTACTTTATGTCAATCTGACCGACGGTTTTTAAACCAGGTCATTATAGACTGGATTGTAATCAATGTAAAATAGAATTGTAAATACTACTTACTACTAATGTGAAAAGAACGTCAACATGTTTGCATGTATTGTACATAATGTACATAATTATACCCCTCGCATGTTTTGCTTCTCTTGCAATACAATTCGGTATGAAAGTGGATGCATATGAATTAGGTTAGGTTAAAAAGAAAACAATCCATCTCATAAATGAATTTGAGGAACAAATTATTCAAAAGTGCAACGAAATTCTCAAAAATATTTATTTAGCTACAGCCAATAATGGGGCTGAAAGTGGGTACATAAGATTGATTGAGTTTTGATTGACTTAAATTTCTATCGTTTTCAAATTCAAAATCTGTCTCGCAAACAACGAAAGCATGATTTGCACCAGAAGGAAATGTCGAAAAAAAAGAACATGGTAATGTTGTGGGCCTAACGGATGATGGTGCTGTTATTGTCTATTTCTTTCTTTCAGTTCTCCCAATTCAACTCTGCGCTATAGCTATGAATTTAAACTCAGTTTATACGGTGCGACGCTTAAAAGCACGCGAAAAGAATATACGAGTACTTAAGAATAGCGAATTACTTATCTGCAGAGGTAGCCATTGAATCTTCTAATCACACTGAGATTTTATTGGTAAATATAATTCACACAGTTATTTTCTTAACTTAAATATATTTTGGCCCCTCTTGATAGCTGGATGTTGTAGAAATAGGGTAGGCACTGACTGGTTTTAACTTGGCAAAGCCCAGTGTTGTAACTGTTGCTACACATCAATTGTGCTTATTTTACCTCCAAGTGGTAGCCATCGGGTACTGGTCGCTGCCCACCCGGGCACGACTTGCTAAACTTATAAGCGCGAGTGCTGACCAAGCGAAAATAGCAGCACTTTAATACGCGTCAGCGGACGAATTCCATAGATGGAACCAACGGTGGCGTTAATTTTCCAGAATGGAAACAAAACCTTATCTGAGCTACTTCGACATATTCGGAGCTCAGGGCGATAAGGATTTTCACGTACTAGTCAGGGTCGTGGAAAAGAGTTGGTGGCCGATGAGCCCCTATTGGGCCGAAGGCAGCGCTCACACCCCCGTAGTGGGTTACTGACACCAGTGGACCCGACCCCTTGTCCTAGGGGTATATAGGGATCTGGCCCTCCAGATTGGGGGTTGTGCGTAAGGTTAACTACCTACCGCGTAGAAAAATTATTGTTCCGAAACAACCAAAAGCCTCGGAAAAGGACGGATTTACTGTTGACAACCACGCTAAACGAAAAAAGGACAATGGCGTTCGGATCTGCACCTGGAATGTTCGCTCACTGAACGGTGACGGTGCATCCGAACAACTGGCAGAGGCCCTAGACCGCTATAAAGCGGATATAACCGCCATCCAGGAAGTGCGATGGGATGGGCCAGGCAGAGAAAGAATGAGAAACTGTGACATCTACTACGGTGATTGCTATACAGAAAATAAACAGCGCTTATTCAGACGCGGATTTGTCATACGCGGAAGACTTAGGTAAGAAGTCTTGAGCTTTCGGTACGTGAGCGAGCGTCTTATGACAATCCGTTTCAAGGCAAAATTCGCCAACATTAGCCTAATATGAGCTCACGCCCAAAGATAGTTTCTACGAGCTCCTCGACAAAACCTACGAGCAATGCCCTAAGCATGACGTTAAAATCGTATTGGGCGATGTTAACGCCAAGATAGGAAGAGAGGACATCTTTGGTAGGGCGGTTGGAAGGCACAGCCTACACGACACCACGTCCGAAAATGGACTAAGGCTATTCGACTTTGCTGCGGGGCGAAGTGTCAGTATAGCAAGCACTCGGTTTCCTCATATCAATATCCATAAGGGGACATGGCGGTCTCCGGATCGACTAACCATCAACCAAATCGACCACATTGCGATCGACACCCAACACGCCTCCAGTATCCTGGATGTCCGAACCTTCCGGACGGCCAACATTGGCTCGGACCACTACCTTGTTGTAGCCAAGGTACGAATGCGAATATCCACAATGCCACAACAACGAAATACTGTGAGAAAGTATAATGTCGAAAAGCTACAATCGCAAGACACCGCCAGAGCCTGCAGAGAACGCATATCCCGATCTCTCGCTACGCGTCCTACTGCAGCAACAGCTAGTACAGAAGACCAGTGGCCACACTGCCAGCAAGCCATCATAAGTGCCACGAATGTTTCACACGACCACCAGCACGAAACCCCTGGTTTGATGAAGAGTGCAGACTAGCTAACGCGGAAAAACAACAAGCGTATAAAGCGGTGCTGCAAAGAAGGACTAGATCTGCTCGCATGCTCTATGAGCAGAAGAGACGGGAAGAACATCGGCTTCTAAGAAGGAAAAAGAGAGAGCACGAGAAGCGTGCATTCGAGCATATTGAGAGATGCTACTCCAGGAACAATGTACGGAAGTTTTACCAGAGGGTACCAGAAACCTGTAGAGACGCGGATGGAAATATCGTAGTGGAAACACAGTCGGTGCTGGGAATAAGGAAAGACTACTTCTGCAGACTGTATAATGGCGATGAAGACCAATACTCCGCTGTTAGGCAGAATGTACCGTTCAATTTAGATGATGATAGCCAAAACCCCCATCCACCTGATCAAAACGAAGTGCGGATAGCAATATCCAAGCTAAAGTCCAACAAAGCTGCTGGACCTGACGGTCTACCCGCAGAGCTATTTAAAGCATACACCAACTCATCTCCAAGGTTTGGTCAGATGAAAGTATGCCAGATGAATGGAATCTCAGCATCGTCTGCCCGGTCCACAAGAAAGGATACCCCCTCAACTGCTCCAATTACAGAGGCATCAGTCTCCTCAATATCGCCTACAAGATCATGTCTGCCATACTGTGTGAACGCCTGAGGCCTTTCGTCAACAATCTGATTGGCCCCTAACAGTGCGGTTTCAGGCCAGGAAAGTCCACCATAGACCAAATTTTCACACTCAGGCAGATCCTGGAAAAAACCCAAGAAGTACAAGTCGATACCCACCACCTGTTCATCGATTTCAAGGCCGCCTATGACAGCAAATGGAGGGATGAACTGTATAGAGCAATGTCTAGTTTTGACATTTTTTTATTTTTTTTTTATTTATTATTAATTAGAAACGCCGTACATTAAGATAAACTTATAATTTGTACAGGATATAAAAAAAAAAACAGAATATTTATGTATAAAATGCAAAAAGATACAAAGAAATTTACAGTTAAATAAAACATAAAGTAAGAATAAAGGAAAAATAAATTAAAAAAGTACATACAATATTATATAATCAAAAATTGAATGACAAATGTTTAGACGCAACCAAGAAATGAAAACTAGAGAGAGAAAAAAAAAAACTAAATCAGTTCAAACGGGATAGGTGTTTAAAGCAGACTGAATGAAATTTACTGGGTACGACCCTGGACTTCACATGAATGGGTAGACTATTCCAGAGTTGGACAGCATAAATGAAAAACTGTCTACGTGAGGTTAGACAGGTGTAGATAGAAGGTCGCAATATATTATATATTAAATATATTAAATAGATAGTTTGGTTCTTTCTTGTGGATAAGTTTGAAGAGCATAGCACAGCACCGATATTTGAAAAAAGCATCTAAATCACATCCTAGGAGTTGCCGAGCTTCGGATGAGATGTGATCAAACCTTCGACGATTGAATACAAACCGAGCAAGGGAATTAAAAGCAACCTTAAGTTTTTGAAGCGAATGGGAATCAGGATCGGCAAACAACTCACAGCCATATGAGAATATGGGAATTAACAGAGATTTTACCAGTTTTAGCTTGGTTTCTATAGATAAAGTTGTTTTAGCAGTGGATAGTCCTCGTAACGATCCATAGACTTTACTTAATATAGAATTAACATGAGTGTCCCACGTCAATTTATTGTTGAAGATTATTCCAAGGTTTTTTACATAACGTATTCAACTTAGCAAGAGTTCAAAAGGATGGGAGGAAAGTCAGGAAAATGGGGTTGGTGTTTGGAGATTGGAATGGCTTTAGTTTTGCCGGGATTCAACTTAAGACCATTGCGAGTGGACCACTCAAAAACAGAAGAAAGATCGTCGTTTATTTTAGTGATTGCGTCCTCAACCACGCCCATAGGAAAACTAATATACAATTGAACATCGTCAGCATATATATGGAACTGGCAGTGAGATAAAACGGAGGGTAAGTCATTTATAAACAGAGAAAACAGTAAAGGACCAGAAAACAGTAAAGGATCCTTGAGGAACACACCCGGCCAAACTCATCCGTCTGTGCAGGATGACGATGGAGAAAGCTCGCTGCTCCATCAAGATCAGTAATGACCTCAACGAGACCTTCGATGTCAAAAAAGGATTCAGACAAGGTGACGCGCTGTCATGCGACTTCTTCAACATCATTCTTGAAAGAATTGTTCGAAACTCACAAGCCAACACACAAGGAACGATCTTTCAAAAGTCCGTTCAACTACTTGCATACGCCGACGATATTGACATCATTGGTAGAACACAGCGAGCTGTCACCGGTGCGTTCGCGAGTATAGAAATGGAAGCGGCTAAGATGGGTTTAGCGGTAAGCAAGGGCAAAACAAAATATATGCTGTCAACAAAAAGGGACACCCAACATCGACGAATTGGACAGAACGTCACAATAGACAGCTATAACTTCGAGGTAGTAAAGGACTTTGTCTACCTCGGCTCTGCCATAACTTATCGCCAATAACTGTCACATATGCATAGATGAGGAGGAAGAGCATTTCACCTATCACCTCCTCTGCAGCTGCCCAGCACTCTCCTCCTTAACGCTTAAAAAAAAGATTTTGGGAGAATATATCTTTATATGCCTAGAAGATATTTCCTTAACGGATTTGAATAAAATATGGAAATTTATTCAACTTTCAAAATGGTTCCAAAAGTTCCGATAAGAATCCGCTCCGTGGCAACACAATGGACCTACTCTGGTCTAAATGAATACTACTGAATGCAGTGCATAGCCATCTAGCCTATCCTATTACGTGACTACCTATAATGTCGCTTAACCGCCAATGGTGCATTTTTGCACCATCACTTTCTGAAGCATCGGGTGATGAGAAAAAAATAAAGATGGCCAATTAAGCTTCTTTGAGGTCTCAACAGACAGTTTATGAAGTATCATCAAAAAATTTCAATTGGTTTAGGTAGTGGCCAGAAATGGGTTAAACGAAAGAAAATTATGGAATAATGAGTTATATGTATTATATTATATATAGTATATTATATTATATTATTAATACAAAATATACTGGGGAGTACAATGTACAACTCCCCAAACACGGAAATAGGTTGGTCAGACGGTACACGATTCTAAGGTTAAATGTTGTTTGTTCTCAAGAAAATGAATTTTTTTTTATATTTTTATACCAATTTTTTTGAGTGGGTAAGCTCATATTAACTCCTAACTTTAAAGCAGTTAAACGAATTGGCAAAAAAAAGGTTTGCAGAAAGTCAATAGTATATATTATGTATACGCAAATATTAAGACCTTAATCTTTTCTTAACTCTACATGCTGAGAAATAAATAAATAACTATTTCAAAAACATAAAACAATTCATGAAATCATTGCCAACAACTTTCCATCAGTGGAGACCGAAGCCAATAGCCAAGCCATGCAGCAGTGGCTGACGTCATGGTGTGTGGTGTGTAGTGTATGTGGCATATTTGAATTTCTGCCCATTGACTGAAAAAGCATTCTATTGGTGTTTTGTGTTCGGCCTACTATACTACGATAAATATGATTGTAAAAGCAAATTCAAATATTAAAAGGTGCCGGGCAATGCCGGGCGGGAACAGCTATCTATTTATAACTATACATATTCTGTAAAACAGTTTATGCTCTTCGGCACTCATCTCCAATACAATTTGTTTTGCCAAAAATGGGCACCGTAGCGCAAGTGGTTAGTGCGTCGGACTACTGAGCCAGCGGTCTTGGGTTCGAATCCCGCCGCAAACACCTAAAAAGTTTTTCACAGTGCCCATGCCCACCTCTTCCGAATGCCTGAGTATCATTTGTCATGTAAAACTTCCCAACTTGCCGTTCGGAGATGGCAGAAAACTGTAGGTCCCTTCCATTCATGCAAAAATATAACGCGCACACACAAATGGTTGTGGGAAGCTAGGCTTGGTTCTACCTACGACTACTGAAGCCAAATATTTATTTATTCAAACAATGGCAGCGGGAGGCGAAGCAAGGCGAGCACGGGTCAGATAGTGTTCAATATTTTTGTAAATAACCCTCACCCATGTCGATCCCAAGCCCCGACACCTCCAATTTTTCTTTAGCCGATGTCTGCAGAACAAGTGATGAGATATGTAATTGATGGTTTGTCTCTTTGATTCTACTCTATGTCTCATCTGAGATGACTGTGCGAGATGCTCTCGAATGCACGTTAAATTTTTGTATTGTTCCATTTAGAACCAACTTTGTAATCACCTTTGCTGAATGAGTGTCGCTTATGCTGTTTATTTCGTAAAACGTTTTGTTTGCGAACTGTTCCTCATCCAAGACACTTGGTTCGTGCACCACATTAACCTAGTGCGCTTGCTCTCTTTGCCTACTTGCTGTCCTTTTCTTATCCCATCAAAAACATCACTGTAAAAAAGGCCAAGTTCCTATAGAAAATGTATGCCATAAAAAGTGGTGAGATAACAGCGGCCAAGTTCTTGCAGAACTTTATTTTAGAGGTAAAATAGATGAGTAAGTTGAAGCCTTAAGCCTAGAATTGAATAAACGTATCTATAGAAACTTCAAACCTGGCCGCGTTTGATAGTTTCAGAAATTTTGTAACAACTCAAATACTAGACCTGTAAATGGAGTGGTGTTTCATCGTGCGCACAATGATAGTGTTTATCTATGTACATATGTATAATAGCACTGGATTCCTTGAACTCAAGTTTTATTGCAGCGCGGCCAAGTTTGAAGTTTCTATAGATACGTTTAATCAATTCTAGGCTTAAGGCTTCAACTTACTCATCTATTTTACCTCTAAAATAAAGTTCTGCAAGAACTTGGCCGCTGTTATCTCACCACTTTTTATGGCCTACATTTTTTTGGCCTTTTTTACAGTGATGTTTTTGATGGGATTTCACTTCTTTTTGTTGAGTTTTCTGAAAGACTAGCGAGTGCTCGCAGCTTACTCGTATATAATGCTATGTACATATTTTTTGAACTTACTATTATCTTTATTTTACTAGCTGCTCTTCTTTTATTATCCTCCGCGGATTGAATTTCGGATATATGTATGTATGTATGTACATAGATGTTCGGATTGCCCATTCACGGAGTGCCCGTGTGTGGCCAGTCAGTTAGAGTAAGATAGTTAAGTTAGTTAAGCTAGCTTTAAGCGCTTTTGTCTAGCATGTAAGTAATATATACTTGAATTTTTAATAAAATTGCATTAACTTTTGTGAGAAGCATTTCTTAAATTCTATTTTAGACAAATCTTGTCTGTTCTGATATAGGTACTTTAAATGTGTAGAGTAGATAGAGGAATATATTCCCCGCTGCGACCAATTCACATACTGAGTAATAAATGGTCGTCTGAAGCTAGACGTGACTGTAGACCTCAGAGTTTAGATCATTTTTAAACCGTGCTCATCACAGGTATAAGCCTTAAGCTCTTTCCAGTGTTCGACTACATACTGCATAATGTTTGATCTGATTCTACGGAGTACCTACATAATCGCACGGAATAAACACGATCCACCATCGCCAGGCATGCAAACTAGGAACTAGCCAATAAGCATTCAGCTGTCTATCTCGGATATTTCATATTTTTCCACCCATTATATCTAACAGTTATACATAATGTACAATATGTGTGAACGCTTGTACACATACTTTATATTAGCTCAAAGTTATATTTATTGAACTCTTTTTTTGCACAGGAGACTAAATTGAGCAGAGCACCTCCCCAATCTTCTTGAGCTAGAGAAGGATCGAAATACATCACTGTGGTCAATAGACTCACACAGTCACACTCGTCCTCCCTCCCAATGTCAACCGATATGAAAATGAATACTTTTGGTAGAGAGAGAATATACTGCGTTCATTCATCATCGCATTTTTAAACCACTAATAATTTTCATTGTTCCTATATAATATGTGTATATAAGAACAGAAGTAGCATGGAAATGTATTACTTAGAGGGAAGGTATGATCGTATGATGTATGAAATACATTTGGGGAGAGAATTCATCACGTTCATCGTTAGTTGTCAATATGTGTGCACTTGTGTATGTATTTGTAGGTAAGTTTCACGCTTCTGTAGTGTATATAGTGTATAATACACGTTGATTTGTTTTTATTTATTTAAACGATTTACAAGTTAATAAATAAGAGCCCCCGCACACTACAGACTTTCTGTCAGCCGACAGTTTAGTCGGGATCTTAATCAGTATGAAAATATATGAGAGTGCGCACACTACAACGATTTGATATCGGCCGATAAATAAGTTTGATAGGCTACACGATTGCCTTCAAACTAAAGTATCGGCAAACTATCGGCCGACTACTTAATCAGTACGGCGCTCTTCTACGTGCGCACACTACAGACTATAAAGTCGGCCGATTTTTTTCGATAGCTCAGTTTGCTCTGAATTTTAAATTAATTTTCTTTAAGTTCTGGATTTTTCGTTGCATTTAAATATGGAATTATGGACATATTTGGGCGTAGAGCAATGATTACCTCTCTGGAACATTTTTTACTAACTACCATTAAGCGACTATTCTCTGTAAAATGTGTTTAACGACCAGCGTTGCCGCGTGACTTTGGATAAATGTAGCCCGAAAAAACATGAAAAGTAGTAAAAGTAGCAAAATCTCACGTTCTGAAAAGTAGCCTAAGGTAGAAAAGGCAAAAGAAGAACGTTTGTAAGAGCAATGAATTTATTTTAAGCAGCAAATACACGATACAATCGTTGTACAACGGTTGTATACAATTTGCGGTTGTATGCAACGATTGTATCGTGTGTTAGCTAGCTTACGACGGTTGTACCGATATCGCACGGTTGTACGCTTTGATTCGAAAACCTGCGGTTGGATGCGCCGTTGTATGGAAATCGCACGCAAATTGTATCGTGTGTGTGCTACTTACAACGGTTGTACCGATATTGGTACAACCCGCGGTTGTACAACGATTGTATCGTGTATTTCCAGCTTTACAGAAACTTTGATTGTTTAAAATACTTGTCGTTTTCATTCCAACACAAGTTATATGTTGTACTACATTGGAATCAGGAAAACACTTCCTTAAAGCTTCCATATTGGACCGCGGAATATGGTTTACGTTGCAAAACATGACCAGGCAATGCTCTTCAAAACTTCCATACTATCCATATTTTTTTTATTTGTTTATTTTTATTTTCCTCCTCCTTTTCTGTTTGCTGTCTTATTACGAAATTGCATAAATAACATAAAGTTGTTGAGCTTTCTATAGCAATTTATAAGTACAATTTACCATCTTTCTGATCCAGTTTGAACTTAGCAGAAGAAATGCAACAATTTTCCTGTTTGCTTCAGTTAACACAGTTGGCAGTGTACCAGTTTTTGAACTCTGACAGAATAAATAAACGGCGGAAGGCAGCGCATGTTTTGGATGCACAAAACATAAAACTCAGCAAACAAAACTCACCCTAAAACGAATTAGCTTTGTTCAATGAGAAAAAAGGCAGATCAGAACAGCACAGATTTGTGAAAAATGTCAGATCAAGTCAGCATAGAAAATTACATACAGCCATATGTTTGTTGTCAAAAATGACAACTGCCTTGATGATTATTTCACTTAATGTTTTCCAAATTATTTATAGCATTTTACAGTAACTGATTGCTGTTTTTGCGATTGAACTTCAATTTCTCCCATTTGGTAAACTTAAATCTCGTCGAAACACTTTTCACTTCAAATAAAAAAATCAAATGTGCAACACAGCTGATTTTAACATTTCTTACAAATCTGTTCTACCTCACGAGTAGGTGCAGAAAAGTCGTCCAGAACAGAGTCGTTGAACACAAAGCAGATCAGTCTCGGACAGAAACTTTTCTCATTGAACACAAAAACCTTGTACTTTTCTGCTCTTCTCTGTACAGCACAGCTTCATTGAACAGAGAGTATTGCCAAACAGAAACAAAATATTTTGCAGGGAATTTCGAAAAAAGGTCAATGTGATTTCAAAAATAAAATGTAGCAAAACGGGCCAAATTTTAAAATTAAAGTAGCAAAGTAGCAAAGTAGCAAATTGAAAAAACTGAAAAATAATGTAGCACTTTTGCTACGAAAGTAGCATTGTGGCAACGCTGTTAACGACTAGCAAAACCAAATCGTTCGAGAACAGTCGGCCGATTGTTTGTCTAGTGTGCGCACTCACTACCAACCCGACTATTTAATCGGCCCAGTGTGCGCACTAACCAGCCCAACCCGACCAAACTATCGGCCGATAGAAAGTCTGTAGTGTGCGGTGGCTCTAAAAGTTTTTTAATTTTTCCTTTATACACATTATAAATGCTACATACACTGGTGGAAAAAATAATAGAAACAAGCTGGTTCTTCGCCGTTTATTAGAAAAATACGAAGTATTCGGGAAAAATCATAAATTAAACACATACTAACAGATTTGGTACAGTGTATTGCAGAAATTTAATATAAATTTTTTTAATAAAAACAAAAGACAAATGGTGAACAAATGTTGGTTCTGGATTTCCTCGATTTTGACCTGGAAAAAAAAATAGAAACAAATTATTTTTTTTCGTTTTGTTTCATGAAGAATTAATTTACAGTATAGGTGTCATATATCCTTTTAATATTTGGTCGTTGCGCCTTTATTTTTAATAACTGCTTCACATCTTCGTCCCAAGGAATGGACCAACTTGGCACAAGTTTCGGGAGGTATAGAGTGCCATGCATTTTGTATATTTGACCACAGTTCTTCTTTGTTTTTGGCTCTGCAGTCCCCAATCTTGCGCTTGAGAACGCTCCATAGGTGTTCTATCGGGTTAAGATCGGGGGACTGTAATGGCCACTCCATAACATCAATTTTGTTTCGATGAAACCATTCTTTAGCCAACTTTGAGGAGTGCTTGGGATCATTATCCTGCATACACTCCCATTTAATAGGCATGTCCTCTTCAGCATATGGCAGCATTACCGTGTTTAAGATTTCAACGTAGTCTACAGCACACATTTTATCCTTTATCAAGAAAAGTGGACCAACCCCAGATGCTGAAAAGCACCCCCAAATCATAACATTGCCTCCACCATGTTTAACTGTCTTTTTTGTAAATTTGGGATCGAATTCGGAGTTCTTTAATCGTCTAACGTACGTCTTCCCATCGGAACCGAACAATTTGATCTTGGTTTCATCCGACCATAAGACGTTATTCCAATTATCACGGTGGAGGTGTTTGTTGGCGAAAATTAGTCTCTGTTTTATATTTTTTTTGGTCAAGTATGGAACTTTTCTGGGACTTTTTCCAGGAAGGCCTGCTTCATTTAGTCTATTTCTTATCGTTCGGCTTGTAACTGGTGCATTCAATTCATTTTTGAGTTCTGTGGAAGAAGAAAACGGCTTATTCTTACACAGTCGTAGAAGCAGTTTGTCAAATCGTGGAGTTGTTTGTCGTTTTCTGCCTCTGGTTTCTATTTTGGGAGTTGAATGGAGAGCTGTGAACACTTTTTTTTTAGAACACTTTATGACCTTAGCTATTTCTTCCATCGTTTTGCCGTCATTTCTCAACTTCCTTATCAACTCACGCTCAGAATTTGTACAGTGGACTCCACGACCCATTTTCACAAAATTTCGATTTAAATGTTTATTTTTTTCTTCTAAATAACACTTAAACACCAGCTAAACAAATCTATGACTATTTTGTTTAAAAAAAAAAACGGACTGTACTTCAGAATCACTGATGCGGACTGTGGTAATCGTTTGTTTCTATTATTTTTTTTCAGGCTAAAAAACCCTTTCGCTCGCATTTTTTCCTGCTAGGCGAAAACAAAAAACTAATTAGAGCTAATAACTGCACCATTTCAAAGAAATGTTAGGTAGCATTTGAATATGAAATTGGTTTCGAAGAAAGACCAATTGGTATGCAGTTATTGATTGTTAAGCAACATGTAAACATTTGTTTCTATTATTTTTTCCACCACTGTATGTCCCAAATTTCAAGTCTCTTGGTCTGCTGGAAGTACCATATAGGTTTTGATGATCGTGTGTCAGCTACGAAAATGACGATTTTCGGAGCTCAATATTTCTTAAAGTATAATAGATACAGACTTGAAACTTGGAATATGATTTAACATTGCGCTCTTCTACTGGCAGCCAAAAAATGAGGCTCCCAGTAACCGTGCACCCAGATAGCACGCTCTGCTGGAAAGAAGTCACAGTTTTTGTCCTTGAAGAACCATTTGTCTTGCGAGTGATTGTCTTCACAACGGAAACATTTGGTGCAAACTTTCGCTTGTCTGTCTTGGTTTATATCTATAGTGCTTGAGACTGCCAATACTTCGTTGCTGCCGCGTACATCGAGCACAATTTTATATATTGTTTCACGAGCCAATGCGAGTTCATAGGCCCGTTGAAATTGCAGATTTGGTTCACTAAATAATCTTTTTTTGAAGAGTTTCATTTGTGACCCCATACACAATTTGATCGCGTAGCATATTGTTCAGCTCAGCAAAGTTACAGTGCTCCGATAAATGTGCGCAGGTCTTTAACAAAATCTGCGATGGATTCTCCAATTTCTTTTTATGAAACGAACTTGTTACAAACTTATTTTTAACAGAAGATACTGATACTTCCGGCTGGCAATCTGTCGCGGACATTTCATATTATGAAATAAGATGCTTACAATAAGCATAATGTGATTCATTTTGAAAACACACTTTGTGCAAATAATTGGATTTTCCATCTTCTTATAAATGAACTCCCTCACAACTTGCAATAGCTATCCTTATTGATAAGTATTGGAAAAACACTCAAGCTGAATTAATGAAACTTCCGAATTGAAACGTACCTACATAATAAATAAGAAAAAAATCATTTTCTTCATATTCAAGTTCGTAACGAGTTCGGTTCGAAATGTAATTTGAATTTTTAGCATATTTCCTGTCAGATGTCGCAATGTTCATTTATACAAATCGAGTGCACTATGAACACATTATTGAATTAACATTGTTTTACTTTTTTTTGAATGGCATTATTTTTGCCCTTATTTGCAAGCATATTTTAAATTCCCATTTACCACCGCTCTACCCAATTGGTAGGGTGTCCATCTGGGACCTTTCTAAAAAGAGAACATTTTGCTCTAGAATCTAGAAAAAAAGAGAACTTCGAGAAAAAAAATGTTTTATTCAAAATAAATAATAATAAGTACAACATTAACAAAATATACATAAATATATTAGTTAATTGCTTTAAAAAGGTTTTAAATAAGTCTTTAAATTGTTTCAAATCACATAACTGTTATTTATATCGAAGCTATTCAAACAAGCTTTCCTCTTCATTCTTTTTAATTTTTTCTAGTATGGCTTTGTCGTTCAATAGAATTTTATAGAAATCTTGACAGCAGGTTTCTCTATTACTATAAACTACACAAAGAATAGATTTGACAGTAGACCTTTTGAGTCTATTTCTTTCTTTTGTCAATTGGCCTCCAATAAGAGAAAATATTCTTTCTACGTTTGCGTTTTGTCCTGGGATTGTAAAAAAAACTCGCAAATTTAGGAAAGCTTTGAAAAGTGCTCAGGATAATTTCAACTTTGAAAAAACTTCTGAGTTTTTCATTGTAACTTAACAGAGAAATTTGGAAAAGTAATAAAGAAAACGTTGTAGAACAGTTAAAATTTAAAAATGATTAATTGTAAAGTTTGTGCGAAGGTGATTGAAAAAGGGCCAGCTTCTAAAATATCATGCAACGATTGCTCTTGTTCTTTTCATGGTCATTGTGCTAAAATTGTGAAAGAAGACATTGAATATTATAACTCAAGTGGTGTTCCATACCGTTGCGACAAATGCTACTACTACTTGGCGTTCGTCGATGACTACGGCTCTCTCCAACTCAAGCAACAACAACAATGTGCAGCAAGTAAAGCAAAATGTACCCATTGCTCATAGTGCAGCGAATAAAGGAAACACCAAAACACGACATACATCTGGTTTACTTCCAGCTTCACCATCAGCAGTTCGGGGGGAGAGCGAAGATTTCTCTCTACGAGTGGTTTGTCAAAAACTTGCAAACCTAGAACATATGATGGCAAACATGCTTCAAACAGTAAGCGACTTGCGGACAGAAAACAACGAACTGAAGACCAGAGTTCAATCACTTGAAAGTAAGTCAAATTGGCAACAACAACATCAACTTGCCAATTGCATTGAAATTACCGGTGTACCCAACATCAATGACGCAAACGCGAAAGCTGTAGCACAGCAGTTACTGTCTAATGCATTGTCCATAGAGGTTCCTGATGATCAGATTGACAAGTGCTATGTAAAGAATGTGTTGAGAATGAAGAATAGAAAAGACGACAAAACCCCAAACTCTTCTTCGTCACACTCTTCTGTCATTTGTTTGACTCTTTCGGATCTATCTCTGAAGCAATGTATTGTAATAATAACTTTATCATATTTCACGTTGGGAATCAAGGTCAATCTTGATTCCTACGTGAATAACATGAAACCTCCGCACCAGCAGTTAATGACACCATTTCTGCTTATGGTTCTCCAGGTGTATCGTATTGTACACGCTGCTGTATGCGCGCGTGACTGCTGAGCTGGCATTTTGCCAAGCTGATTGGAAACTATGTCTGATCAATGCCGTCACAGTTCGACTTGAACCACGAAGGTTAGGTTAGGTTAGTGGGCTGATGAGAATGGTTATATTCCCATCACACTTAGGTCCTTGTGGACCCATTGTGATACCCAGACACCCGTGGTATAATCGTCTTGGTTACAGCCATCCCGAAGCCCTGGCAAATTTCAGCAGGTTAGATGGTAATCCATCTGATAGCTCGTCGATATCTTCGAAGAAGAATTTGCCCAGGGTTCTGTTTCTCAATTGACAGAGGTTAGGACAGTGACAGAGGAAATGGGTTGTGTCCTCATGTGCCTCTTCATCACCGCATCCTCTGCAGATGTCATCATCATTCAGTCTTAATTTCTTCATGTGGTATCTTAGAGCATTGTGCCCAGTTATCAGTCCTATAAGCAAGGACACAGACTTCCTGTCTACTTGCAGGAGTTTTTTTGTTCTTGCTTTGTCGTATGTTGGCCACAATGTTCTTGATACCTCACAGGTGGTTAGTGATTTCCACCTGTTGTTTGCTTTAGTTTCAGATGTTTGTTCAATTTTGGCACGAAGGTTGCAAAGTGGAGGTTTGACCGTCCCATCTGCCTGTTCTCTATCTAGGGCTGAGCCCTTTCTGGCCAGTTCATCTGCAGCCTCGTTGCCTGGTATCTCTCTGTGCCCAGGGACCCAGCAGAGTTTTACATTGTGCTGCGTGCCGAGAACCTTCAGCTCTTTTCGGCAACACTTTACAAGCTTCGATGTTATTTGTGTTACAGCTAATGCTTTTATGGCCGCCTGGCTATCAATGTAAATAGTGATATCGTCTCGCGATATTGTCATCATTGACTGCCTTTGTCACTGCTAGGACCTCAGCCTGGAAAACGCTGCTATGGTCTGGGAGTCGTATGGAGCTATTTATTCCTAGTTCCTCCGAAAAGCAACCCGCTCCAATACCTATGACCCATCTGTGTAGATAGACTTACCACCTAGAGGTACCTCGTTTTTCTCCCATTTCTCTCTGCTTGGAAAAGTCCAGGAGAAGGGTTTTTCGAAGTCCAAGTATGGGACAATGTAGTCTGAGTTGATGTCACCATTAAGGTAATTGCCAAGTATCTGGGTATGTCCGTATGCATAAGGGCTCCAGTAATTTGACTGACTTAACCTGAGAGCGCTTTTTGCTGCGATCTCTTGCATATAGAGATCCAGAGGCAGCAGGTTAAGAATTGCTTCCAGTTCCGCTGTTGGTGTTGTTCTCATCGCGCTGGTTGTTCCAGTGCAAGCTATTCTCTGTACTTTGGTCATGTCTTTGAGGTTGCTTATTTTGGTGACAGCTTGCCACCAGACCAATCCTCCATATGTAAGTATGGGTCTGACTATCGCTCGGTACATCCATAGCGTTATTTGCGGTCTACCACCCCAGTTTTTCCCGAAGAATCTACTGCAGGTGTAAAAAGCAACTGATGCCTTTTTTACCCTTTCTTTAATATTCAGCTTTCAGTTTAGCTTTCTGTCTAATATGAGGCCTAAGTATTTCGCGCTCTCTGACAACTTAAGGGGGGTACCCTCAATATTTGGTAGCGTGAAGGGTGGGATAACTCTAACACATCGTCTGCGTATGCGATTGCTTTTATTCCACTGTATCTAAATTTCATCAGTAGTTCATTAATGACCATGATCCAAAGAAGGGGGAATATGACCCCTCCTTGCGGTGTGCATCTGAATGCGATCACATTTCGACGGGTTCCCCCGAGTTCAGCGATAATGTGCCTACTGCTTAGAAGGCTAACTATCAGTTTGGTCACGGTGCGTTCAACGTGGTTATCTTCAAGCGCTTTTTTAATTGCATGTGTCTCGACATTATTAAAAGCACCTTCAATGTCGATAAATGCTGCCAGCGTGTATTCCTTAAAGTGTAGGGATCTCTCAATAGTGGTGACTACATCATGTAACGCTGTTTCCACACCCTTACCTTTAGTGTAGGCATGCTGTGCCGCGGACATATTCATGTGGTTAAGTTTACCACGTATATGCACGTCTAACAGCTTCTCAAAGGTCTTTAGCAAAAACGAAGTAAGGCTAATAGGTCTATAGTCTTTTGCGGTAGTGTGGCTGGCTTTCCCTGCTTTGGGAATGAATACAACTTTCACTTCTCGCCACGCTCTGGGTATGTGCCCACACCTAAGACTGCTCTGAAAAATTTTATGCAAAGTTGGTGCCATTAGGTGCTTAGTTTTCTGCAGCATGATCGGAAAAATCTCATCAGTGTCCGGTGACTTGAAGGGCTGAAATGATTCGATTGCCCAAATAATCCTTTCCTCAGTCACCATTCCTATTGGTACCATCATCTCTTCTTCTAGTCGGTTATCAGTTACCAAATTGCTGGCCGGGGCCGCGCATCCTGGGAAATGTGTTCGAAGCAAGAGCTCCAGAGACTCAGAACAGGATTGCGTCCAGTTACCATTGGTATCCTTAAGATAACCTGGTACTGACGGTTCCTTTGCCAGGATCTTTCTTAGTCTCGCTGCTTCTGTGGTGTTCTCAACGTTGCTACAGAAAGAACGCCATGAGGTGCATTTTGAACTGCTGACTGCGCTTTTAAATTTTCTTTGACTGGATTTATATCTCTCCCAGTCTCCTTCAGTATTAAGTCTTTTTGCTGCGTTAAAGAGTTTTCGAGTTTCTTTCCTCATGTCTGAAAGCTCTTTATTCCACCACGGCGGTGACTTTTTATCACGCATGCTCCTTATAGGACATGACTTTAAAAATGCCTTATTGAGGATAGTACTTAACACCTCAGTTGCGGCATCAATTTCTTGTGGTGTTCGAGTATTTAGTTCTAGTAGTTTGCGTTCACTTTTCTCCACCTCGCTGGCAAACATTTCCAAATTAGTTTTCCTGGTGTTTCCATATTTTACCTGCGGGGGTTTGGATTCATCTATCACGAATTCTATTATTCTGTGATCTGAAAAGGATACGTCAGCGGAAACTTTCCACTGACTCACATGAAAAGAACCCGAGTTGTTCGTAAGTGTAATGTCTAAGACTTCCCGCCTATTTTTGGTTATGAAGGTAGGTTCGTCCCCAATATTAGCTATCAACAAGTTACGTTCAATTATGAATTCAAAAAGGGACTCACCTCTTGGATTGATGTCAGAGCTACCCCATTGCGTATGATGGGAGTTTGCGTCGCATCCCATTAGCAGGTCCCATTTTCCTTTCTCTGCCTTCCTCACCAGTCTGCATGTGTCCTCAGATGGCGGTCCATCTGTAGAGTCGTGTGGCATGTATGCGGATGCCATCACAAGTGAGGGCTTACCCTGCCTTTCGAATTTCACGACTGTCTGGTCACTATTACAATACCTGGGTAAGAGAAAAAGCTTAATTTGTTTCTTAGCAACAATGCAAGTCCTTGTCTTACTTTCAAAAGTATTGGTCTTATATATTTCCAGGCCTCTTGAGTTTAGTCCCATAATATTGCCTCGGAGAATCCAAGGCTCTTGTATTAGGGCAATGTCAATATCCCTGTTTCCCATGAGGAAAACAAGTTTGGCACTGGCCGCCTTACTATGATGAAGGTTTATTTGTATTACCTTCATCATTGCAATTGGAGCCATCTTTTCCTTGCTGGACTGGTCCAGCAATGGACCTTATCTTGCATCGGGTAACCCCAACGCGTATCTTATAATTGCTCTCACGGAGTAGCGGCATCGAGTGATGACTGAGAAGGATGGTTACTTCCACCCCAGTCTCAGTGTGTTCCCCCACCTCTAAAATTTCCCGGTCCTTGCTAAGGAGTTCTGGGTTGAGTAGCCGAAGGTTTCGCTCAATCCTATCCTTCGGGAGATAGGGACCCGTGAGTAATAGGCGGCCTTTGGGTCTAGTAAGGCTGCTGAGCTCCTGTTTCTCGATCACCCTCAAGTCGGCATTATCCCACGGAGCTTTGGTGTCGGAGACAAACTTTTTCAGCCATTTCAGTGTGTTATCATCGTCACATTCCATGACATTAAACCCTTTGAAAGTGGATCCTTTAAGGAGAGCCTCATTAACACCGTCAAGGATCCTAATTTCTAATAACTTGCACTGATCGTCTGTCAGCTTCCGTTCTGGGTTGCCATAGTCTACTATGGCTACCCGAAGATTACTTTTTGCAATGTCGGAGTGGGTCCTAGCCCTTTTGCTCCCAGGCAGAGGTGGCGAAATTGTTTCATCGTGCCTGCCTCTTTTTGAGCTACTCGCAGCCGCTGCAGGTTTGGACTTAATTTCCTTGCCCGTAACAGCTGATGGTCGCATGATTCTAGCCGCAACTGAGGTGGGGGGCGGGCGGCCTCCCTTCCTCGCCGCAGTCGGTCCACTGCTAGCCCATCCAGAGGCATGCGCTCTAGGTTTAACCTGCTGCCCTACCGTCGAATATATACGATACCAGCTGCTGTGTTCCTGAGGGGGCCTGCTGCCATGTGGTCTTCACTTTGCTTTCCTCAGCGGCCGTTGGAACATCGGGTAAGCCCAAGCCATGGCAATGCTTCGGATCGCACTGCGCGGAAACGACAGGGCAGCAGCTACCCAAAGTGGAGTTGGCGTTATCCTGCTCATCGTTCCCTATACGTACCACTGGTAGTGACAGAGCTGAAGCACAAACCTCGTCTGACGAGCGGCGGCTTGTCTCGACGTTGCTGTGCTCCCCCCTACCTCCACCAACCGCGAGGTCCCT
The DNA here is from genome assembly GCA_949775065.1 of Brachyopa scutellaris. Taxonomy (NCBI): domain Eukaryota; kingdom Metazoa; phylum Arthropoda; class Insecta; order Diptera; family Syrphidae; genus Brachyopa; species Brachyopa scutellaris. The sequence goes on from OX459114.1 coordinate 33,783,493, forward strand.
TCACCACCAGCCAGGATTGTGCGAGTAGAAGACTTGCTGCTGTTCCTGGTCGGTGGGTTCGGAGACTCCACAGTTAGGTCCTCTACCTTGCCCCTACATTCAAGGCTCTTTGCAGTCGCCGATAGGATCACCCCCTGTCGCGACTGGCTACGGCAAGTTACAGACATGGGTGGTCCCATCAGCCCCAGAACACCCGAACCCTCCGCCGGCACTGAGCCTCTCGAGCAGCTAGCAATAGGCTCACTATCTCTCGAGGACAGCCCCTGCAAGTAGGCCCGGGCGTTATGCAGCCTCTTCCTATCCATCTCTGTCAGTTCCTCCCATTGTTTTCTCCCTAGCCTTTTGACCGTTAATCTGCTATTGGCCATCCTACTGCAGTTTGATGCAGTGGATAGCATGGAGAGGTTGGATGAGCTAGCGATCGAGCGATTGTCTTCATCATCGACTAGAAGAAGTTTCTCCATGTCGAGATCAATCGCCCCACCGCTTTCTCCATCCGAAGAAGCTACAACAATGGGTTCCTGAAGTAGGATTATTTCTTCTTCCTCAGTTACCCGCACATTATCTGGTGTTACCCTCGATGATTGTGCGTCTTGATTGTTATCTTGTTTGTCTATTTTTTCCATGTTTTTAATTTAATTTTAATTTGATTCCCACGAGTGAGGCGGTAGAAGAAGTGCCACCACAGCATAACCGGTTTTACTGTGGTGGGGCGACGAATACGACAGGCCCTTGCCAGGGCGCCTGAAGGAGCTTGTTAGAGACTGATTTAACCCTTAGCGTTGCATCCTTGGACACGGTTTGCTACACGCTCACACCACCACTGGAGTTAGGTTGATTACTCTTTGGTTTCGGTCCCTCATCCGGAGACCTAACAGCTTGGGAAACCCTGCTGCAATCGCCCTCCGGGATCAGCAGGACCTACTGAGCCTCCCCACCAACGTCAAGGTAAGTAATCGAAGAGGAGGTTGAACCACGAAACTGTTGGAAACTACATTCGCTACTTTCACCTTATCAACCTTATTAAATAAATACTACACATCTTTTATATTTCTATCAATGAGATATACTTTTCAGTTTGAACTATTTTTTCATTCCAAATATATAATTCTAATATCATAGTCGTATTTTCTCTCGTGTCTTCGTATCTGGATTTTCAGGTGGCAATAAACACAATTTTAACAGGTTATGGGCCCAGATCTTAAGACACGAGTGAACAGAGGAAATAGACATACATAAAGGGATATAAAGTTTTATTTGAAAATGAGCGACTCACTAAAGACGTCCATCACCAAATTGGGGCATGACAATTACCACGTGTGGAAATACAAGCTTGAACTTCTATTGAGGAAGGACAGCCTGTGGGAAGTTATCATTAATCCCAAACCGGAACCAACTACAGAGGAATGGACAAATAAAGACAGCAGCGCAAAGGTTCTCATTGGCCTATCGGTCGAGGACAATCAACTTAATCACATCAGGAAAGCCGAGACAGCGAAAGCCGCATGGGATAAGCTAAAGCAGCACCATGAAAAATCAACTCTCAGCAATAAAGTGCAGCTGATGAGAAAAATATGCAGCCTAAAACTGGGCGAGGGCGCAAGTATGGAAGAACACATCCAAGCAATGACGACTCTCTTCGATAAATTAATTGCTATCGGTGAAGATCAGCTATCAGACAGTTGGACGATAGCAATGATATTGAGTAGTCTGCCTAGATCCTATGACACACTCGTAACTGCACTCGAAACCAGAGACCAGGCGAATTTGACACTGGATCTCGTTGAGGTGAAATTGCTGGAGGAGTACAGCAGACAGAATAGTGGGAATAATAACATTGCGTTAAAGGTATCTAATAAATTTTCAAACGAATCCACTAAATGTTTCTTTTGTAATAAAAAGGGACACATGCAGAAGGACTGTCGCAAGTACATGCAGTGGAAAAACAATCAGAAACAGGGGAAAGCAAATACCGTAACGTCTACCAACGAATTTTGTTTCCACTTGAGGGGCGGAATCTGCGCAGGCTGGGTCATCGACTCGGGCGCAACGGTTCACATTACCAACAGAATCGACAACTTTCTGAGCCTGAATTCGGAAAAATGTGAGAAGGTGGTTGTAGCCAACGGCGAAGAAATCACTCCGAAGGGGAGAGGTACCTGCAAAGTCCAAGTGTTGAACAACAGCAACGTAGAATCAACAATCCATATAGAGGATGTACTCTACATTCCTAATCTTCAAGGCGGTCTATTGTCTGTAAAGAGGCTGACAGACAAAGGGTATACAGTAAATTTTGCAGGCGCAATTTGCAAAGTTATCACAGAGAATGGACGAGAAGTAGCGGTAGCAGACTTGACCGGCAGCCTGTACAAATTAAGGCACCGGCCCAGTAATTCAAAGGCGATGTGGGTAAAGGACAACAACCACAATCAGGAACACTGCCTTGATTACTGGCACCGTTTGTTTGGCCATCGCAACAGTGAAGCAATAAAGAGGCTGGCTGCAGAAAAACTGGTGAGTGACTTTTGTATCATAGACTGTAAACACCGTAGAGATTGCGAAATATGTATACAATGTAAAATAAGTCGTTTGCCTTTTGTAAAGTCGTGCAATGAAAGCCATACACCTATGGACCTAATCCACAGTGACGTGTGTGGTCCCATGCAGACAACTACACCAAGTGGCAACCGATACTTCTTAACGTTTATTGACGACTTTAGTAAATATACCGTAGTTTATCTACTTAAAGACAAATCGGAAGTCTATGAAAGATTAACTCAATACGTAGAAATTGTTAAAAACATTTTCTCAATAAAGCCCAAGATAATAAGGTCGGACAATGGTGGTGAATATACTGCAAGGAGGGTTTTACAGTTCTTGGCTAAGGAAGGCATTGTGTATCAACACACTACACCTTATACCCCTCAACAGAACGGCACGGCCGAGCGCAAAAACAGGTACTTGATTGAGATGGCTAGGTGTATGCTGCTGGATGCAAATCTGGGGTATGAATTTTGGGGCGAAGCAATTATGACCGCGAATTATTTGCAAAACAGATTGCCATCAAGCGTTATTCCAACAACACCATATGAAAGATGGACAGGCAAGAAACCAGACATAGATCATCTTCGCGTGTTTGGAACAAGGGCTTTTGCTTACATTCCCAAAGAGACTCGCAGAAAGTTGGACGACAGAGCAAGTCTTAGAATTTTCGTCGGTTACGATGAACACTCAAAGGGGTATCGTCTCGTCGATAAGGCTACCAAGAAGATAACCATTAGCCGAGATGTGAAGTTTCTTGACATGATTCCGGATAAGGTCAGCCAAACAAAGATCATCCGTGACAACGCCAAGAAACAGGATTCAGAGCACATAGTATCATATCCACTAAGCAGTCGTAAGAAACATCTTGAAACAGATAGTTGCAACTACGATTTACCCAGAGCAGGTATTTTAAGTGACGAGGAGGAGCCAACACCAACACTGGATGATAGTTGCTTCTACGATTTACCCAGAGCAGTTAATTCAAGTGACGAGGATGAGCCAACACTAACACCGGAGGTTCTCCCAAGACAGTCGAGTAGATCAAATAAAGGAATACCACCATCACGCTTTCCAAGCGAAACTAATATGGTTCAGGAAGAATTCATAAAGGAGCCTAGAAATTATAAGGAATCCATTAATTGCAGTCTTCACAGGCAATGGAAAACTGCAATGGAGGAGGAGATTCAAAGTCTTCGAAAAAATAAAACATGGGAATTAGTACCTCCGCCAGACGGTGTGAACGTAGTCGGGTGTAGATGGACCTATAAGGTTAAGAGGGACACGAATGGAAGCATTCAAAAATTTAAAGCTCGACTTGTTGCACAAGGGTACGGATTCAATACATGGCGACCGTGACAGTTAAAAAATCGTTTTATCGATCATAATAAAAGTGTGTTTGAAAAAGTTCCGTTCGAAACTTCAACTGGTTTGAATCATTACATTGAAAAAGTTTCGCCAATAAAAAGAAACAAAAATACGAAAAAAAATAGAGGAGAAAAAAAAAATCCCAAAAGACTGTTGATTAAAATGGGCAAAACACAATCTAAAGACAGTCAGGGATAAATGGAATGACTTTTCTTCTAAGCAGTATCCGGGCACCGTAGCGCAAGTGGTTAGTGCGTCGGACTACTGAGCCAGCGGTCTTGGGTTCGAATCCCACCGCAAACACCTAAAAGTTTTTCACAGTGCCCACCTCTTTCGAATGTCTGACAAGCATCAAAGAGTATCATTTGTCACGATTGAGCTTCTCAACTCGCCGTTCGGAGTCGGCAAAAAACTGTAGGTCCCTTCCATTCGTGCAAAAATATAACACGCACACACAAATGGTTGCGAGAAGCAGGCCCAGGTTCACCTCGAGCTGTAGCGCCAACTAAGTAAGTAAGCAAGCCTTTTACCACAGCAAGGGCAAAAAGGGAGAATCGTAAATTACAGTTCTTCCTGGTTCAGCTGTCACCCAATAGCAAACTGGATGGTCTACGGAACATTAAGGTCGTAGACTACCAGGATGTCACATGGGAGAAAGTAAAGAAGAGCGATAGCATTCTTCAATGCGTTCGCTGCCAGAGGTTTGGACACGCCGCGTCGAACTGCGAGATGCAGCCTCGATGCGTGAAGTATGGAAAGAACCACAAGTCCGAAGAATGTTCTCTGGGGAAAGAGGGGGCGTCAGAGAAATCTCAGCTCCGGTGTGCGTTGTGTAGGAACTCGGGACACACCGCAAACTATCGGGGTTGCGACAAGTTCCAAGATATTAAGAAAGTGAACCTGGTCCGACAGCAGAAACGCGTACTGAAAAGTCTACCACGTCCAAGCCAAAGTCAAACCGTCACACCCCAATTATCCTACGCCCAAATGGTGGCAGGAAGGGAAATGACGGCACAGCAACAACCTAAGGCTGCTTCACAGGCCTCACTGCCTAAAGCCCCGGAGGCTGACTTGATGGCTATCTTGCTCTCTATTCAAGGGCAGATGGGTCAGCTACAACGTCAGGTACAAGAGCAGGCGAAGAGGGTGGACCAGATCTGCGTGCTTCTGCCGGGCCTAGCGCATCTCCAGTCATAATGTGTGCGATGGCAGAGAATACCTTTAGGATCCTTGCGGTGAATGTAAATTCACTGATTAGGATTGAACGAAGAGCCGTACTTTTTAAGTTGTTAGAAGATCAAAGCCCTGATGTGCTTTTGGTTAGCGAAACTAAGCTAAACCAGAAACATAAGTTACGGCACAATAAGTATAATATAATAAGAAGAGACCGACCCAACTCTATACAAGAAGGAGGTGTTGCGATCTTCATTAGTAAAAAGCTAAAATATAAGGTAGTGTACCGTGGTGAAGTGCGGAGATTCCAGGAGCTAGAAGCATGTATCGTGTGCATCCCTCTCCATAGTGGAAAAAGGATGTACATAATCTCAGCTTATGCACCTGAAGCTACGCAACCAACTTTGTTTATTTCAGAGCTCGAGACACTTTTCCGATGCCTTAGGCTGGAGTCGGAGGAGAATTATTTCCTTTTGGCCGGGGATCTAAACGCTAAACACAGAGATTGGGGAAATAACATTCCTAACTCTACAGAGAACCTCCTTTTTAATTGGTGGTGTCAGCACAGTGTCGAGTATAGACTCGATTTGAAAGCAACAGATAGTCCGTCGTTTCCCAGGGGCGGATCATATCTGGATCTCCTGCTGTTCGACGAACGGTTACAACTAATTAACACGAACGGACAAACTTTAAACTGCCTTCATACATTTGTATATGACAGTGACCATTGCGGACTCAGTGCCGAAATTACAATACCCATGAGATTGCGGAACCTGAAGCGTTTGTTCATGTGCATCCCTACAAGTATAGTAGGGTGCGTTGGACACGCTTCTCTAGAGTTATGAGAAGAGCACTCTCCTCAAACTCGTTCAACCCACCGTCCAATAGGAATCTGTCAAATAAGGAGATTGACGGATACCTAAAACAAATGGACGAGACAATAAAACAAACGATGAACAGGACGATACCTCGACATCAACAAACTGACAATGTAGGGATATACCGCAACGCAACAATTAACGCACTGCACCAACAGAAAAGTAGACTGCTGTCGAGATTAAAAACCTTGTACAGACGGTTTACTGACAGACGAAACTCAGAGATTAGGACACTGAAGGCGTTGATTAAAAACCTCCAACAGTTAATTAAAGAAAACTACCGATTAGCGGTAAATCTGCACTGAAACAAAAAAATTGGGGCTGTAAAAGCCAACAACCCCAGTATGTTCCCGCAAATAAATAAAATATTTCGGAGGAATAATCTCAAAGACCTTCCATGTCTCAAAATTCCTCGAAATACGGACAACGAACGAATACTTGTGACAGCAGGTATAGATCCAGTAAACGCAGTCGATGACGACAATTTCTTTTTGATCGAAGATCCGCAGGAGAAGGTTGATACTATAGGAGCGACTTTTCAGGAAGTGTATAAGGCGAATAGCAGTATTTGCCCGAACCATGACCGGGAGAATCGAGTCCTTGTGCACAACTTCTACCTTCGAAATGAACTACAGCAATGGCGATCAGAGAACATCGGTTTCACCGAGTTCAATGAAGACAATAGGGCAAATAATGCCATCGCCAACGAAGGGATACATCCCCCGTGCTTATCGAAGGTAGAGCTCCAGGCGATCTTCGAATCATTGAGTAAGAAGAAGTCAGTGGGAATCGATGGAATATCTAACATTGTGCTTAGACATCTCCCTCTAGAAGCGGTAGATATTTACTGCATTCTGTTTAATAATGTGCTGAAAATGCACATTATCCAGCGCATTGGAAAACAGCAGTAGTACATCCTATCCCTAAAAGGGGTAAGGAGAATTCCAATCTGGCAAATCTCCGGTCAATAAGTCTCCTTCCGAACATCAGCAAGGTATTCGAAAAAGTGATCAATAGAGCCCTGAGTAAGTGGGTTGAGGACAAACATATAATTCCAGATAACCAATTCGGTTTTAAGACGGGGCATGATACCATACATGCCGCGTCTAAACTCGTATCGGATATCCAATGGAACAAAAGCAAGAAACAATGCACGGGTGCCTGCCTGGTTGACTTGGAGAAAGCCTTCGACACCGTTTGGCTAGAGGGACTTTTCTACAAGTTGGGCAGGCTGAGCATAAGTAAACCACTGCTGTAGATACTTTATAATATGCTCACCAGTAGGCGGTTCATTGTAAAAAATGGCAATGTGACCTCTGCTGGTACTTTTGAAATTGAAAATGGTCTACAACAGGGTGCGGTCATTTCGCCGATCCTTTTCAATATTTACACAAGTGATCTCGTAGGGTCTCTTCACCATGCTATTGCGTACGCAGATGACTTGGTCGCATACAGATCAGGATCAAAGATCGAGGTCATTGCAATTCTCCTGTAGCGTGACTTCGATAAGATTCAGCGATATTGCGATAACTGGAGCCTGTCTGGAGCCTCTTGGGACACCAGAAAGAATTGGTGAAAGTTCGCAATCGTTGGACGATACGGGCGGCCACTTGCATGTCGAAACGTAGTCATATACCTCGGGCTCTGGCTAGACCAGTATCTGTATTTTAACAAACATATAGATGCTGCTCTGACCAGAGCCAGAGGCGCTTTTGCCCTTAAAAAGAGACTGTGTTATAGCAGCCAACTCGATGCGAGGGTAAAGGTTATCTGTTACACGGCCCTTATACGGCCGATGATAGCATATGGTTGTCCCGTGTGGTTCAACGTAGGACCAAGTTCGATGGAAAGGATTCGGGTGTTTGAGAGGGCCTGTCTTCGGGCTTGCCTTCGTTTATACAGAACACCAGAGACCGAGTACAACAAATTCTATTCCAATGAGGTCCTATACAATAGGGCTAGCTTTCCTGATCAAGATGACAAGATGAAGGCACATTGCAAGAGCAATGAGTTCGATGAATAGCTGATCTTCGGGGCTTATTACCCCAATTTCATGTACCACGAAAGAGTGCGCCTTAACAGCTTCGTTCCACCAGAAGCGTTCCTCTATTTTGACCAACAGGGTCTGATCCAGGATAGATTAGCGGTGCCGCTAATCTTCCATGTTACTCGCACCTCGCACCACTGTGGATAGGCGGCTCAACTACGACAGAGACGTCGCACAGAGCCAAACGGAGCGCCTCCGCTTTAGTAGGTCGGTTTCGGGGCGCGATGGGTACGATGTTGAGCAGCAACATCAGAAATTCTGGTGGCTGTTGGAAGATGGAACTCCCTCGTCGGTTCCGATTGATCCGGGGAGTTGGCCGCTTTTTGTGTATTACTGTAGACATGCCGTGGCCGGCTTACATAGTTTTAGGTAGTGTAGGTATTTAAGTAAGTTTTATAAAAAATAAAAAAACAGCACAGCACTTTGCTAAAGCCCCTTATTCCTAGAACAAAAATCGTTGCGAGAAAAATAATCGTAGCGTAAAACGTCAAAATTCTCGCACCTTCACTGCGAGAAACCATTCTTGTTCGCAACGAGAAAATTAATGGTCCGGACCATTCTTTCTCGCAACGATTTATTTTTCGATGCGATTTTTTGACATTGTTTTCAATGAAAGAGGAAACAATTGCATTAATTTTGAGTAGCATAAAGGGAACTACACATTTTTGCGCTTTTAAACGTAATTTCTTCTTTTAAAAAAATTTAAATTTGTTGTTCGAAATACTCTGAATTCAATATCAGTGATAGGTTAGGTTAGGTAGCAGTGGCTGCCAGTAACAAGTACCAGCACACTTAGGCCTATAGAGGCCCATTGTGATACCAAGGATCTTGGGGATAATCACCCCGCTACTCAAGTGAACCATTTGGAACTTTGTACAAAGCGAAGAAGGCTTCCTACGTCTTTTTGTGTAAGATCACTTAGATCATCGAAGAAGTATTCTCCAAGGTGAAGTTTCCTACTACGAGAAAGAGCTGGACACGAGCAGAGGAGATGTGTTGAACTTTCCTCCTCCTCTTCGTCTCTACAGCTTCTGCAGAAGTCATTCGAAATGACGCCAAGTCTAGTAGCGTGTTTGCCTATAAGGCAGTGTCCTGTGATGACACCGATAATCGTACTAATATGTAGTCTTTTTAGTGACAAAATGTATCTAGAGCGGTTAAGATCTAATCTAGGCCAGATTTGCTTTGTAGCAAGGCAGGTGGTTCCACCTTCCCATCTGGCGTTGGTTTTATTGACTGTGTCAAGTTTGAGTGCTAGCTTGTAAGTAGCGAGTGGCATACCTATATATTTCTTAACGGGTAGAATAGGTATTGTTGTTCCTATTTTAGCGAGCTCGTCAGCTTTGCAATTCCCTGGAATGTCTCTGTGCCCCGGCACCCAGCAAAGGTGAATGTTAAACTGCTTAGCCATCTCTATGAGAGATGAACGGCAGTTGGAGGTGGTCTTAGAAGTGGATGAGACTGATTCCAGAGATTTCAACGCCGCCTGACTATCCGAGAAAATGCTAATATCGTTAGTGGATATTACATTCCTCTTGATCCAGGACAGTGCTTCCGAAATCGCCATGATCTCCGCTTGAAACACGCTACAGTGATCAGGGAGGCGAAAGGAGAGATTTAGTTTTAATCTGTCTGAGAAAACACCTCCTCCTACACCATCATTGGTTTTTGAGCCATCAGTATAGAAGTGTATCGACTTGTCTGTTACAGCACCTAGGTCATCCCAGGAGGACCTATCTGGAATAGTGACTTTAAAGTTTTTGTCAAAATTGGGCTTGGGTACAGTGTAGTCTATGTTTTCGGGAAGGGTAAGATTGTCTAGTATTATGGAGTGGCCAGTGTAGTTACTTGACCACTGTGAGATTGTTTTGAGTCTTATGGCAGAACTGGTTGCCATTTGCTTATGGGGTGGGAGATATAGTAGGATGTCTAATGCTGCGGAGGGTGTTGATCTTAATGCTCCACTAATGCACAGACACGCTAATCTTTGTACTTTCCCCAAGCTGTCGCGATGTATAGCTTTATCTAGGGCGGTCCACCAGACCACTACGCCATACATCAGAATCGGTCTGATGATAGATACATAGAGCCAGTGGGCGATGCGGGGTTGAAGACCCCATTTGCTGCCGATGGCTTTCTTGCAGGAGTAGAGTGCTATGGTAGCTTTCTTTACTCTTTCTTGGATATTGAGTTTCCAACTAAGCTTACTATCCAAGATGAGACCTAGGTACTTTGCTTTGTCGGTGAAAACTAACTTGGTACCATATAAAGAAGGGGGGTCTATCTGAGGGATTTTGTATTTCCTAGTAAAAAGAACCAACTCCGTTTTCTGAGGGTTAACCCCCAGTCCACATTTGTCGGTCCATTTCGAGAGCTTATTTAGTGCATTTTGCATGAGTTCATTGATCGTGTGAAGATGCTTGCCGGAAATAGCTATAGCGACGTCATCAGCATATGCGATTACTTTGCATCCCACGCCTTCTAGGAGTAGCAAAAGTTCATTTACTACCAGGTTCCAAAGAAGGGGGGATAGGACACCACCTTGGGGGGTGCCTCTGCTGACAAATCTCCTGGAAGAGGACTCGCCCAGCTTGGTGTTGATAATTCGACTAGAAAGTAGTAAATTGATCAATTTGCGAAGCGAGTTCTCGACCTTGAGACTTGAAAGGGCATCTATTATAGCCTCCGATTTAACATTATTGAAGGCACCTTCTATATCCAGGAAGACAACCATTGTGTATTCTTTGCAGTAAATCGTCTTCTCAATGGTGCGTACTAGGGAGTGCAGTGCAGTTTCTACTGATTTACCCTTACAGTAGGCATGTTGGGATTCTGATAGCAGTCTTGATTCAATGCTGCTGCGAAGGTGGGTATCGATCAGTCTTTCTAAAGTTTTTAAGAAGAATGATGATAGGCTAATAGGTCTGAGATCTTTTGGACTAGCGTGAGAGCTCTTTCCCGCTTTGGGAATAAAAACTACTTTGACTTCCAACCATAATTTGGGAATGTAGGTATTATTTATACAAAAAGTGAGTATAGTTTCCAGCCAGGGCAGAATTATGTCAGTTGCCGACTGGAATTCAGCAGGTATTATGCCGTCAGGTCCCGCAGACTTGTATGGTTGGAAGCTGCGTAGTGCCCAAAGCAGTTTGTCCTTTGTGACCAGACTGTTAATGTTATTTTGTGTAAGTTGAGTAGGTTGTGTGCTATTAGACGAACTACTAAGTGGAGAAGAGAAGCTACCAGGAAAATGTGTATCCAGGAGTAGGTCTATTGTTTCTTCGCTTGAAGAGGTCCAAGAGCCATCTGGTTTCATAAGATAGCCAGGAGTACTTGGATTGGTCGAGAGTATTTTTCGTAGCCTTGAGGCTTCCGAGAAGTTCTCAATGTTGTCGCAGAAAAGTCTCCAGGATTTCCGTTTAGCTTTCCTAAGAGTACTTTTGAATACTGCGAGGGACTCCTTATAAGAGTTCCAATCTAGGGTACTTTTTGTTAATTTGGCCCTGTTGAATAGCAGTCTACAGCGTTTTCTTGTACTGCTAATTTCGGAGTTCCACCATGGTGGTTTTGGTTTCCCCTTTGGTCTTATTGTAGGACATCAGTGATAAGAGGAGGAAAATAACACAAAAAGTTAAGTTCTCAAATAACGAAGAAAAATGTCAAAAGTCGTATGTCAAAAATCTCGTTGTGAAATTTGAAATTCTAGGAATTTACCCTCAAAATCTCGCACCACAAGCTACGATTTTTGTTTCGCAACGATTTTTTTTCTCGCAACGATTTTTGTTCTGGTAATAAGGGGCTTAACACAAAAAAAATATAAAACCAATAAAAAACCACCAAAAAAGTATAAAATAACACAGCACAAAAAACAAAAAAAAATTACGTATATGTATAATTACATAGCTAAAGTTAAGATAGGTTAAGTAGTTGTAAGTTTTATTTTAGGTAGTTTTAAGCAAAAAAACATGTCATGTTGCTAAGTTTTTTTTTCAAACTTTTCTTAGCCGTAAAATTGTAGCTTTAATTAAAATTCTATATTATAAGTTAGGTTACGTCGAAAGACATAGTATAAGTTTTAAGTTTAGCTTAGAGTGCCCGTGTGGGGCCAGTAAGTTAGAGTAAGATAGTTAAGTTAATTAAGCTAGTTTTAATCACTTTTGTCTAGCATTTAAGATTTAATTGAATTGATTAATAAAAATGAACTAAAATGAAAATGAAATGCGCATCGGCTTTTCACCTTTTGGGTTCCAGGTTCGTTTGTCGGCCAAGGCGGTTTAATTTTTTTTTTTTTGGTTTCATTTATTTTTTGTTTCTTTTCTAATTTTACCCGACTAGGCAACAGGAAGGATTTTTATGATTATGAGTTTCAGGCTGGGTTTTTTATGTTTGTCTGTATGTAAGGATTTCTATAGACCGGATTTCAACAAATGAGGTGTCCTTGGATTTATCCGGAGTCTCCTAGGTCATCTGACGTCACAGAAAGATTCAATATGGCGGGCGCACCAAGCAAGACGGCGGATTACCTCAATTTTCTTTTCTCTTTCTTTACAACAGCCAGGATACTGGTATCAAATGAAAGGGCTTGGCAAGTAGAATACAATACGATATGATGTCATTCTAAATTCACGACACCCCCAAGATGGTGGATTTCCGTTATCCTTAATATCTCCTTACTATAGGTATCAAATGAAAGGAATTCACAAGTAGAACACGACATGGCTTACTTACATACACTTCATATTTTCTGAAACTAAAAAGTTGTTGATAAAATTGTTGTAACAATAACGTATTTATATAATTACGCATTTATTGGACAAAGCGGCATTCGACCACACTTGTACTCTGAAAGTCACAATTTCGCTTCATCTTGTTTCGTACTTTTTAGTTAGCTTTCCCGTAGTCGGGTTTTACTTTTCTAAACCTAATTTTTTATTAGCCCTATGCGGGAATAGTGGACGAATAATACAGTTTCTCGGAATCGGATTACAGACACTGTGACTGTAGTCCTCACGGACTACAGCATGGAACCAAAGCTAAGGGTGTGCTTTAGATTCCTGGATAACTGCAGCGTCTTTTAAGCAGAAGTTCTAGCCGTACTTCCTGATAATGAAACGAATATCCAGATATTGTTATTAACACTGATAGTCAGGTTGCTATTACGGAGCTAGATTAATTCACTTCCAAATCGGCACAAGTCAGGAGCTGCTGAATAATGCTAAGGGCATTGTGCAGTATGCAGAACCAGATAAGACTATGTTGGGTGCCCGGTCAATATGTTGTAGAAAGCAACGAGTTTGCCTATGAGTTGGCAAGGAAAATAGAGGAACTGCTGACTACGGGAAACGATGATGTTGAGAGTAGAGCCCGCTCACAGTTTTTCTCAAAATATTTACGATTATTTTAATAAATGATTTTAAAAAAATAACTACAAAGTTAAACAATTTCTGTCTTCCAAATGCAATACATAAGTATGTATGTACCTACTAGAATCTACTAATCTTCCAAGAAACTTTTGTTTAAAAGGAATTGAACAGATAATGAACGGCGTTATTTTATTACTAAGATATGATTTTCAAATACACTGTGCTCACTGTTTGTCAATAGATGGCTCCAGCAGTTAGTACTGGTAGATTTTGACAGATCCAAAATGTCATGAACCGAACTTAGACATATGGTAAGCAAACCGTTTTGACACATTAGTAATTTTGTGCTGGCGTCATGTATTTTGGGTTGTTTGAAAATGTCTGATTTTGTGCCAAGTAATCATCATGTGCGGGAAGTGTTGATTATCTTCTTTCATTCGAAGAAAACGGCGGTTGAAGTGCATCGAGAGTTCGAAAAAGTTTACGGAGATGCTGCTCTAAGTGTGATGACGTAACGTGATTGGTGCCGTCACTTCAAAGACGGTGATTTCGATGTTGACTACCGTCCGAGTAAAGGAAGACCAAAATCCTTCGAACACGCTGAATTGGAGGCATTGCTCGATGAGGATACGTGCCGAACGCAAGAACAACTTCTATCGACTTCAATTGATGCGATTGAGCCGAGTACTGCGCGAAAAACGGCCACAATACGAGCAGAGGCACGAAAAAGTGATTTTACAGCATAACAACGCTTGGCCTCATGTTGCCAAACCCGTTAAAAACCTACCTGGGAATGCTCAAATGGGAAAACCTACCCCACCCGCTATATTCCTCAGATATTGCGCCGTCCGATTATAACTTGCTCCGTGCGATGGCATATGGTCTGGCTCATCAGCAGTTCCGCACATAAGAAGACATCAAGAAATGGCTTGGTTCGTGGATAGCCTTAAAAGATGAACACTTTTAAGTAACCCATTCGCGCAACGCGTTTCATCAGTCTGCTGTATCGACTCCGGTAACTTTGGTTATCAGCGCTTTCTGTAGAACTTGACGATGTTGTAGGCGATGGTAATGGTGACGTTGACGATGACGATGAATCGTATGACGACGGAGATGAATGTGACGATGGTGATGTAGTTGATGCTGAACCAGATGACGTGATCGGCGAAGTAGTCTTTTCTGTCGAGGGAACTGATGGTAATGTTACGTCTTCGTCGATCTCTGCTTGTTCGTTGATTTCAGCCGCACGGTGAGCTCGAGTCAGATGGTAGGTAGCTATTGCGACGCAGTTTTCCTCTTGGAGTTTCGATGATGTATGAGCGAGAGTGGTTGATCTTCTCACGAACTGTTGCCCACACTCGCTTGTCGCGCACCCAAACTTATTCGCCGGGAATCAGCTCATCCCTGTGTATGGCTCGATGTCTATGGTTGAAGTTTCGTGTTTGTTTCTCTCTCCTTTTATCCTCCTTCCTTCTTAACTCGTTGTAGTCGACTGCTTTTGTTGCATAGCGTTGTGGCGCCATGGGCAGTGTCGACCTGATTCGACGACTCATCAAAAGCTCGGCCGGGCTATAGCCGTTGGATAAGGGGCTGGCACGATACTCCAACAGCGCTTTGTAGTGATCAGCATTCTTCTTAAGTTGCAATTTAGCCATTTTTACTGCAGCCTCAACGAACCCATTGCTTTGTGGAAAATGGGGACTGGATGTAATGTGACGAAATCCGTAGTCCTTTGCAAACTTGGAGAACTCTGAAGTGTGAACTGGTTCGAATTGAGTCCCATTGTCGCTTCTAACCAACTCGGGTACTCCGTGGCGTGCAAAAATTGACTTGCAGTGATTAATGACTGCTGCTGCTATCAATCTTTCGAGTAAGGTGACCTCGAAAAATCTGGAAAAGAAATCAGTAGCGATCAAGTACCAGCGCCCTTGGCATTTGAAAAGATCCATAGCTACCTTTTGCCACGGACGTCTTGGAAAGTCCGATAGCAATAATGTATCATGAAATCCTCTTGTTTCTTGAATGCATGCGGTACATCTGCTGATCATTTCGGCAATGTCTGTCGAAAGTCCAGGCCATCAGATAGATTCCCGAGCCCTGGCACGGCACTTGTTGATTCCTTGATGCCCCGCATGAAGTCTTCCGAGGATGTCCTGTCGCATGGATGCTGGTATGATGAGACGGCAGCCCCGCATCAGCAAATCGTTCTCATTGGCGATGTCGTCTCTGACTGCGTAGTAAGGTTGTAGAATTTTGAGCAAATTGTTATTTTCTGGCCACCCATTCAGCGCATAGTGAGCGATCTTGCACAGAATTGGATCGCGTTGTTGTTCTGTCCAGATCTCCTCCAGTTTTGAGTCGGACGTTGGAATGTGAGCGATCACTATGTTGACGTGCGCAGAAGTCTCCTCTGCGAGCTCGTTGTTGTTATCGTTCACCTGTAAAGGCTGGCGACTGAGTGTATCTGCTGCAATCAGATCCTTACCTGCGGTGTAGAATATGAAAAAATCGTAACGCATCATCCTCATTCTCAGCCGCTGTAGCCTTGGAGTCAGATCGTCCAGGTTTTTGGTTGTGAAAATTGGCACAAGAGGTTTGTGATCGGTTTCCGGATGGAATTTGATGCCGGTAATGAAGTCTTGGAATCGCTCACAAGCCCTTTACTGCGTAGATTGGCTCAACTTTCCGCTCTTGCAAGTAAACCAACTCACCTCGAAACATGCCCATTGGAGGCCTATGGTTGTTCCATGTTAGTTCACTATTAAAAATTACACCAAGGTTCCTTACATAGGTGACATATTCCACATGGGTAGAGTATAGTTGAATAGGAGGAAAATTCGAAAGACGAGGTTTATGCTTAAAGATAGGGATAGTTTTGGTCTTGTCAGGATTAAGTATAAGTGAATTTTCTGGGGACCACTTCACTATAGAACATAGATCCAAATTAATTTCAGCTACAGAATCTTCCACCATACGAATAGAAGAGCTAAGATAAAGCTGGACATCGTCCGCGTATATATGGAAGTAACAGAAAGACAACACCGTTGGGTGGTCATTAATAAACATTGTAAAAAGTAAAGGACCAAGTATAGATCCTTGTCGGATACCACTATTAACAGCACGAAAGGATGACATTTTGAACAGAAAAGTTAAATTGTGAGAACGGTTTGTTACATAGAATCGACGGATTTACACAAATAAATGCTTTTGAGAAATCAAGCAAAGTCAATAAAGTAGTTTTATCCTCATCAATAGCATGTCGAATGTCTTCAGATACTTTCAGTAAAGCTTTTATGCAACTGCGTCCTAATCGGAAACCTGATTGCATAGGTTGCATAGGTTAATAACTTATTGTTTTCTATATATTCTTTGATTTGATGACTCAAGATGGATTCGAAAACTTTGGAGAGAAAAGGAAGAATAGCGATTGGTCTGTATTTCGGAACATTACATTTTTTCTGAATAGGTATAATTTTAGCTTTTTCCAAACAGTTGGGTATGTGGATGTCATAAGAATTGTGTTGTATATATCCTTTAAGTGGGTAGGTGCTGACAACACCCCATCATGATTTCACTTTATTACGCTTGTCTTTTCTCTGGTAAGTAGTTCTATGGTAGAATTGTCAATATGATATCGTTGTGGGGTAGAACAATGTTAAAAGAATTGATTTTGAGACCCCTATATAGAGTTTTTAGTCATCCTTTCCAAAATAGTGCTTTCCGTATTAATTTTTGAAACAATTTTTTGTTTTAACAAATCAATTAACTCCAGCTCTTCACTTGAATCTTCACTTCTATTGTATCAATATTCGCTTGTATACAATATTGATTCCAGATTTCATTATACACACCGATTATGTCATAGGAAAATAATCGATTACCTAAAAGTGTTCTAAGAATGCATTATAGAATGTTTAATGTATTATATTATCTATGCATTTATAATTAGTTATACATATAATGCATTCCTCCGACAAAAATATGCAATGTATTCAGTTTTAAATACAAAATATTTTTTTATTATAAAACTAAAACACATTTCACATACAAAAAAAAAATATTATAAAATAAAGAAAAAACTCAATTACAGTCAAAATTAAAAAATAAAACTCAAAGTTAAAAAAAAACTCAATTCATTTAAAATAACTATGTACTTATTTTGCTTTTTTCTTTTCGAAGTAAATCCTTTTAAATTGACGTACTTTTACAAGGTGGAATGCCGTTTTAATGTCTCTGGCATATTCTTTTTGGGTCACACAAAATGAGTTTTTCATGCGTTTTTATATATAAAACGCAAAATTTGTAGGCGACATGAAGGTGCTGACAGACAACTGCAACCGAAAATTCGTTAAATTCAAAAACACTAGATTGCATTTCCTGCAGATGTGGGAATATACGTGGTAATCAATTTGCTTTGTTATCTATTATATGACATTACCACGTCGATTCTTTTGGATACATTATATTTCTCATCTATAATAACTTATTATGTACTCGATTCTCTAAGTAATACATACCGTACTTTCCTGCTGGGTACGGAGACTTTTTGGATTCAATAGTAGATAATACAGTCAAGCTGTATGTATAGTAAAGCTATTAAACATATACTATTTACTATATATGTACAAAGTGTGTATTAAACTAAAAAAAACTGATTCATCCAAATAAAGCTGTAAAGATGTTTTATACGCTATACATACAATTAAGAAGGATAGAATCATTATATACAACAATAAGCTGCAAACGCCAAAAAAACGTAATCAAAAAGCAATAAAAGTGCCGTTAGTAAGGAATGCCACTCAATCTTTATACGAGTATAATGAAAACCAACTACATATTTATATACGAAATGATATATCTACATAGCTAGTTCCTCAATACCCAAGAAGCGTAACACTGTTGGCAGACTAGGCAATGAATGACATGTCGTTAACAGACCGATGCAAGTTTCCTCCCTTGTTAAGGGCCCACCTAAGATAAAATATAAACAAAGTAAAGTGCTTGGTAAATGCTGTTTTTCTAAGGAGCACCATCTTCGTGTAACAAGTTAATACACATAAATAAAGACAACAAGCTCTGAAGAATATGAAGCAATTCTTCACGAAGAAATTCGTAGTCAAATTGGCAAAGTTAAGGTTTACTTTGGTGCACAGCTAACGGATACGCCAAAAGGCAAAGGTCTAAGACGACAAACAAGATACCTTCTAAAATGGCAATGAAAACTTTACATGAAACAAAAGTAATTTTAAGTTGAATAGTTTTCTCAGAAATTACTTCACTAACTGAAATTTTCAAAGGATTTGCAAAGCAACAAAAACGTCACAGCAATCAATTGCGCGACTCCTTAGAACGGATTTAAAAACAGAAGGAAGACAACAAAGACTTACCTAGCATAATTGCTTTTCGTGATGAACTGTCATAAATGCACTCGGTAGTGAGTCTTTCGCCAGTCAATGCACGTATCGTCCTCGTTAATCTTCTGAACTGCTGATAACTTGGATCGATATTTGTGTCGTGATGATGGGAATTAATTCCTCGGACTGGCGAATCTTGACAGATACATATCGCAACGTTGTTTTTTCCTGTAATCAATTTCATGTTTTAATCTATTTTTGTACATTATAATATTAACAAATGTATAAAATGGAAAAATAGGTATAACTAAAGCATAGTGCTTGTGCACTTTGAAAATGCATACTTTTAATAACTCCTTAATCTCACTTGCCTCAGCTTGACTTACTTTCCCATCAAATGTGTCTGCATCATTACCGCAAATATACTGATGCCCTGCTGGGGAAATACATACATATTGTACAGTACATGCCGTGTGCAATCTTCAATGCAGTGTCCTTCAGAGATCATACGTTTCTGTCCGGGAGGTATAATATGACGCCAGCTTCGGTACATGCCTGTGTGTCGATAAATTGAGTACGAATGTGAAACTCTGGGAAGCTACCATAGAATGATTGTTCGAAGTGTTGGCATAGGGCAGAAAAAGAAAGGTATGTATGCTTTGCATACCTTATTCATCCGAAATGATTATAAATTTGATAATCGAGGCAATTTGGAGTTGAAATGCGGAATTGGACTCACATACGACAAACCGCATGCCGCAGTTATAAAATTATTCCATTAGCTCCTTATATTGATTTCCGTTTGCAATATGAGTAGTCATCATACAGTACCTTGCCATATTATTAGACCCGAGACAAGAAAAAAAAAATCAACGATTATGAAATTGTAAGGGTTATATTACTATAATTTTTAACAGTTTTCCGGTTTTCGTACAACTTTTTGGAGTCAGGACAGGTTTTGTCTAATTTGTAATTTCGATAAAGACTTGAATGTTTGCGTTACACATTGATTGGACAAGTGTTTTTTTTTTTAATATTTTTGCGCTTAAGAATGGTTTTGTCAACTAAAAATATGATTCAATCTTGTTTTTAAAAGGCTGCGTGACATAAAAGCATTTAAGGCCGAAAAAGTAAATAAATACCCAATACCGGGACAGCCGCTTAACTGGGACAAATGGCAAAGAACAGAACAGAACAGTTTGGTTTTTTACTTGATCGTCACATCGGATAATTGGGACAGCTGCTTAATTGGGACAAAGACGGGCTTGCCAGAAGTGTCCCAAATAAGCGGAAGCCACTGTATATAAATATTTACGCTACAGGCTTACACCTTATTTTTTATAAAAATTAAGTTCCTATACCCATTGGCTTTTTTGTTTGTACATAGATTATTTAATAAATTAGTAAATAAGTGTAAAAAATTGCCATATTTATTACAAGCTTTACCTTACCAACCACACTATTTTTTGCTTGGGTCTAATAATATGGCAAGGTACTGTATACTGTATACTGTAGGAAACCGTAATCATTTTCAATTGAATATGTAAACTTTGTTTTGCATTAGGTATATCGAGGATATTATAATATACGCTGTTGTACATTCTTTAAGAGAACTCTTCTAAAATCATCTACGAATTTCCAACAAGTTACTGACCAGTTCTAAAGTCTTAGCATAGTACTTGATAACACAAGCAAAAAGTAAGGAATGGGTATGCTTGAAAGTGAACTATGTAATGTACCTACATTCATATGTAGGTTACCAAATAAATTAAAATAAACAACTTAAATTATTAAAGCAAAAAGTTCAATCTACGTGTATAGTGTATACAAAAATGCAATGGACAAAACAAAAAGATTGATTACCCCAGGTGGCAGTCCAGCTTTACTGGAAAATCCACCCTCTTCGGAGGTCGGCTCTACGGATTCTGGGGAGAGCCATTTATTGCAATTCAATGACCCTTTCACAAGAAGTGCAAGGGTATTTCGATCTCCTCCATCAAGATTGAATAACTCCGGGAAAAAAAGTCCGCTGGGAGCGCCGCAGCGCGAAAATTATGACTTAGCGAAATATAAAAGCTTTGAGGAAGAAAATAAAGTACTCCGAATAAAGCTTAACGAAATGGGTCTACTCTATCAATATCTATAAGAAAGAGATAAATCTATTAAAAGAAGAAAATAAGGTTCTAAAGAACACACACTCGCAGAAAGAGCGCGAATGTGCTCCAGCACTATTAGATAGTCAGGAGTACCACACCGATGAAGAAGAGCTAGCACGCGGAACGAATCGGGTCCCTAAGAAAAGACCGGAGAGCCGGTTCTTCGCCCGAAGTCGTGCCCTTAAATGAAGAAAAGTGTAAAGAACCGCAAGAAAATCAACGTAAAACGCAATTTCGTTTACCGCCACCAATAAACATCGTCGGGATAACGGAATATAATAAGTTGCATAGCCTCCTTAAAGGAACGATAACATCGAAATTTAATGTCACATCTTTGAGGAATAGTGCGTGGAAGATTAACGTCGATGACCATGACGATTATCGCGCACTGTCCCAGAAACTTAATATCGATAAGATTCAGTGGTATACTTTCGAAATCAAGTCAGAAAGGCCACATCGTGTTGTAGCAAAGGGACTTCACACCTCGTGCACAAAAGAAGAGATTATGAGCGACCTTCAAGACAAGGGCTTTAAAATTCTTGATGCCGTTAATATCATCAAGAAGGAGAAGCAACAATCCGAAATAGATAAAGACATCTTGGTAAGGCGTGGACTTCCGCTTTTTATGCTAACATTCGATAAAGCTGATAGTATCGACGATATTTATCGAATTAAAACCATATTGAATATCGTGGTCAAAATCGAGCCCATGCGTAGAAATTTAAAAATAATACCGCAGTGCAAACGTTGCCTAGGATTCAATCATATGCAAACGTATTGCAAAAAAGAACCACGGTGTGTGAAATGCGCCGGAAATCACCTCTCCCAAGACTGTCGAATAAACAAGCAAGCCTCTGCAATCTGTGCTAATTGTAAGGGAAAACACCCTGCAAATTATAGAGGATGTGAAGTAGCCAAGGAGTTGCAAAAACCCTCGACTTCTGGTCTTAAAATAAACGGTAATGAAAAGCAATTAGAAAAGACAACGGTTAATAGCCCTTTTTTTTTTTTTTTTTTTTAATGCATTTTTATTACGGAATTCAAGTATTACTTACATGCTAGACAAAAGTGCTTAAAACTAGCTTAACTAACTTAACTATCTTACTCTAACTTACTGGCCCCACACGGGCACTCTAAGCTAAATTTAATACTTATACTATGTCTTTCGACGTAACCTAACTTATAATATAGAATTTTAATTGAATTTACAGTTTTAAAGCTAAGAAAAAATTTTTTTCAGAAAAAAACTTAGCAAAAGGGTTAATAGCCCTCGGACATTAGGAGTGCAGACCTACGCCAAGGCTGCAGCATCCGAAAAATCAAAAAACCTCGAAATCCCAACGGACCCTGCTTCTCAAGTTTTCTCAATTATTCTCGCGAAACTTGAAGAGCAAAGCAAAATAAATAAAATCATTCTCGATAGGTTGGTTAAGCTCGAGAGTTATTCACGGAAAACGCGTACTTCACCTAGAATATGAATGAAAAAAGAATGTTAAAAATATGTACTTGGAATGCAAACGGACTTTTGCAAAAACTTGACGAATTGGAAATATTCGTGCGAGAAAAAGATATTGACATTTGCTTGATTTCTGAAACTCACGTGAAAAAGGAATCGCATTTAAAAATAAAAGGCTATACTGATTACCACGCTTGTCACCCTTCGGGTAAAGCGAGAGGCGGATCTTCCTTGTTTATTAAAGACTGCATTGAACAATGCGAAGACCTAAAGATAGAGCTTGAAACTCTGCAACTGTGTACAATTCGAGTTAAAAATAGTCAGCGTACTATTAAAATCTCATCTTTTTACTGTCCACCGCGTTCCGCGCTTGAAAAAAGTGATTTTACTAACTTATTTAAATCCCTGAAACCTAATTTCATTATTGGCGGCGATTTTAACGCGAAACATACGTTTTAGGGCTCTAGATACATCTCGCAAAAAGGTAGAATGCTCTATAGGGCAGGTATGGAGTACAGTTGTGATTTCCATTCGACGGGCAAACCGACTTACTGGCCAGCTGTTACTTTGAAAATACCTGACCTGATCGATTTCATCGTGGTGAAAGGAATATCTAACAACCACATAAAAGTTGAAGAGAGCTTTGATCTGTCGTCTGATCATTGCCCAGTTATTTTGATATTGAGCGAAGAACTAGTATATAACCGAGAGCCAGCGAAATTAACTGGTAGAACAACTAACTGGGAAGGCCTTAGGAATGAAATCAAAGTAAATGTTGAACTGAGCGTACCGCTTACGACACCCTATGAACTCGTGGTTGAAGTCCATCGCTTCGTTGAGATAGTACAGCTCGCCTCTTGGAATAATACGCCCAATCCAAGAAAAACGCCGGACAAATACGGTCTACGATATCCTTCTGAAATAAAAGAATTAATCAGGGAAAAAAGAAAAGCGCGTAAAAGATGGCAACAAAGTCGTGCTCCACAGAATAAAACATATCTGAATCGTCTCTGCAATTTGTTAAAGTATAGCATTAAGGATTTTAAAAATCGTGCGATAGGCTCTTACCTTGAAAGTTTAACAGCGAAAAAGCCTCCAATTATTCCCTTTGAAAAGCTGTAAAAGGCACCAAAAGGCCCAAAATCTCCGCGCCGCCACTTAAAATAAATCAAAATGAATGGGGAAGGGAAGATAAGGAAAAAGCGGATATTTTTGCCGCCCATTTGGAAGAAACCTTTAAACCGAACGATGGTCAAGTAGTTCACGAGAACATCATGAGGATGGAGCTACCATCTGACGATTCAACGCTGACACCTGCGACGCTTAGAGAACTCGAACGTGAGATCGCGAAACTAAAACCTAAGAAAGCTCCTGGTTATGATTTGATTACCGGAGAAATTCTCGAAGCCTTACCTAGAAAAGCATTAATTAAGCTTCTCCATATTATAAATGCTGCGCTCAGATTAAAACACGTGCCGAGTCAATGGAAAGTTGCGGAAGTCATAATGGTTTTAAAACCAGGAAAACCGTCATATGAAGTAAAATCATACAGACCAATATCTCTTCTGCCAGTCATATCCAAAATTTTCGAGAGCATATTACTAAGGCGTCTCCAACCGGTTATAGAAGAAAATAATCTAATACCTGACCACCAGTTTGGGTTCAGAAGTAAGCATTCGACTATTGACCAGGTGCATAGAATTACTAACGTAATCGAAAAAGCACTAGAAGAAAAAAAGATATGCTCAACCGTATTTCTTGACGTCTCGCAAGCCTTTGATAAGGTGTGGCACGATGGCTTGAAATGCAAACTACGACAAGTACTTCCCGCAAACCTATACGAGATTCTGGATTCATATCTCGGGAATAGACTCTTCCGTGTTAGAAATGGAAACGAATACTCAGAACTCAAAGAAATTTCGGCCGGCGTACCGCAAGGAAGCGTTCTGGGGCCTCTTCTTTATCTGTTATATACTCGTGATATACCGAAAGAAGATGGCACTATCCTTGCTACATTTGCCGACGACACCGCTATCCTAGCAGTAGGTAAAACAATCGATGAAACGACTGCCAAACTGCAAAACGCATTGAATAAAGTAAATGAATGGACGAGGGACTGACGGATCGCCCTTAACGGAACTAAATCTGTTCACGTGAATTTCACTTATAGAAAAATTAATGACTTGCCAATTTTTATAAATTTGGCCCGAATAACCTTTGCAAATGAAGCCAAATACCTGGGAATGACACTCGACGCAAAGCTGAAGTGGAATTCGCACGTGAAAATTAAACGTAAAGAATTAGAAATCCAATATAGAGAAATGTCCTGGTTGATCGGGAAACATTCCCACCTCAGTACCGAGAACAAACTGCTTTTATACAAGCAAGTGCTAAAGCCGTTGTGGACTTACGGTATAAAACTTTGGGGTTGTACCAAGAAAACAAATGCCAATATTTTATAGACCTTTCAAAATAAAGTGCTTACAGAAATTGTCCAAGCACCGTGGTATGCTGGAAACGACGATATCCACAGGGATCTCGGAATTCCGACAATCGAAGTTGAAACTAGAAGCTTCGCGCGAAAACATAGAAACCGACTAATCGGACATGTTAATAATACAGTCCTACTTATTTTGGATGAAAGCAATTTATTGCGCCGACTTCAAAGGACAAAACCTTTGGACTTGGCGAGATAAAGATTAACCGCATCTAAATTGCGGAATATGCAGGATCTTTTATTGGAAAGTAACCTGCCAAACGTTTATACATATTTCGTGATAGAAAAATTGCTTGATAAGTAGTATAACTAAGTTGCAGTATCTAACAAATTTATATCGAAGGGTTGTTGTTTTTGGTCAGTAAGAATCTGACACTACTAAGAGCACGCGCTTGCTATTCTCATAGTGTCTATGGAAGATTTGCATCTACCCTCGGAAAAAAAAAAATTGTCATCAGAAGCTTCCCAACTTACCGTTTGGAGTCGCATACACAATGGTTGCTAGAAGCTAGGCTTGGTTCTGTATGGGACTGCTGACGCCGTATATTTTTTATTTTCTATATAAAAAGTAATGTTTGTGTGTTCGCACATAGTTCATCCGATTTCGGTAAAACTTGGGGGATGTGCAAAAAAAAGCATTTATGTGCGCAACGCAGGGGAAGATTCCTTCTTTCGCATTCATCATGATCTCGAATCTGCACTCGGTGAAGACAATAATATGTACAGTCGAATCCCTCTATGTCGCATTTTCACGGGCGATCAAAATGAGTGCAAGGAAGAGGGATTTTTGAAAAAAATCGAGCTAGAGCGATTAATCCTTTTTTTGAAACCCATTTATTCATAGTGGAAGTTTTAAAAAACAGAAAGAAGAAAAACTTTTAAGGAACATCAATTCTTTTATAAAAGGAAGTCTAAAAAAAAGTATGTATGTATGTATGTGCCGCAAAAACAAAAAAACTACTGAACGGATTTGGATGCGGTTTTTTGCAATCGAATCCGGTTGGGTTAAATCTATAAAATGGATCAAAGAAAATCAATATATGTATTTCAATAAAAAAAAACTTCTAAATGAGAAAAAGAAAAGTTTATTTTCGACTTCTTGGCACTTAGGTATCTCGCTCTATCTTAGTTCTTAAAAACGTGTTAAATAGTTTTAAAAATAATTAATTTTTGGCTAAAAAAAAATCGTTTTGGAAAAAAAATTTAAAAATATAAGGTTTTAATATAAATAAATAAAATTTCAGATTTTAATAAATAAATGATTATATGAGAAAATGGTTTATCATATTAACAAAAAAAAAAAAAATCGGTACAAAACTAGAAAGGCTTGCAATAAGGTGTCCTGAAAATATGACGCTGGGCGAATATGATAGCTTTACAAAAAGAAAATTTGAAGAATATTATATTTTAAATTACCTTATAACGCAGTAGGTTATGGTTTTTGTCTAAGACAGAGAATTAAATACTTTATGAATTTATGTCATTCGTTGGTCGTGACTCTTGCAATAACAACTACATAGTTGCCTTTATAGTATTTTGGTTGTAGCATTTTCCTTTTCATACATAGCATACATTATACTCATTTTTAAAGTCTGAGGGTGAGTTCTTACTTTAGCCTTAGCACTTTATTGTTTTATTGTTAAATTCACATCTCCTAGTATCATGTCTCATAAACAATTCGTCGCTTTGACTGTTTACCAAATTGCCGATATGCTGGAGCAACTTGAACGGGACTCAAAAGTCGAAGAAGCAAGTGTTGCAGTTCTACCTCCGCCCTTAGACTATCTAACTGACGACGATGATGATATGGGTCCAATAAATGTTAACGATGTTCCAGGTCTCGTAGAGCTTACATGTCAACTCGAAGAACTAATTCAAGAAGACCAAGAAATTGAACAACATACCTGAACCAGCCGAATTAGCTAGACCTAGCCCTAAGTGGAAAAAAATGCTTCCATTGTACACTTCTTTTCCCCCTTTTGGTGATTCTGTGGAAAAAGATATGCAAAACCTAAAATCGAATCTACAGGGAAGAAGCCCATTGAAATGTTTGGCATGTTCATAACAGATGTTTTGTTTGACATTGTGGTAAAGGAAACAGTAAGGTATGCCTTAAATATAAAAAATGGTCTTCGCTTTGAGTTTACGGTGGAGGAGTGCAAAGTTTTCTTTGGCATTCTTTTATCTTCCGGTTACCATCCTTTAAAAAGCCAGAGGCATTATTGGAGTGAAGATGAAGACTTAGGAATAGCATTCGTCAAAAATGCTATGACACGGAACCGGTTTGAAAAGCTGAAAGCGGCGCTCTATTTCAATGATAATGGTCTCATAAACGAAAAATCAAAAACTGACCGTAGTTTTAAGGTCCGCCCACTTTTGGATAAGGTCAACAAAAACTTTCAACAGTCTGGAATTTTTGAAAAGCATTTGGCTGTAGACGAAATGGAAATAGAGGAATACATAAAGGGAAAACGTATTCGTTTCGGTTACAAATTTTGGGCTCTTTGTGGTAAAAGTGGCGACTGCTACAACTTTGATTTGTACCAAGGAAAACAATGTGAGGATAAACTACCATTAGGAACACGTGTTGTGGAGTCCCTCCTGGCATCCTATATTGCAGACCCCTTTAGCCATGAAATTTATTTTGATAATTTATTCTCTGGGTTTCATCTATTCCAAGAAATTACCGACATGGGCTTTCGATGTACCGGAACGATAAAAGAGAAAAGACTAAAATCTTGTCCAATTATGAGTGTTGCTGAAATGAAGAAAAAAGATCGTGGTTTCTTTGACCACATGTTTGACATGGCAAATGAGATTTTCATAGTTCGGTGGAATAATAATAGGCTAGTCACAATCGCTTCAAATGTTGATAGTGTTGTACCTGTAAGCCGTTGCTCGCGCTACACAAAAAAAGAAAGAAAACGAATTGACTTGCCACAGCCCCAATTAGTAAAGCAGTACAACAATTATATGGGTGGAGTTGATAAGCATGATTGGCTTGCCTCCAAATACAATACTGCAAAGAGAGGGAAAAATGGTACTGGTGCCTCTTCACCCGGGTTTTGGATATGGCTATGGTGAATGCTTGGGTCGTACATAAGTTCTTGGTATCAGAGAAAAAAAAAAACAATTATCCCTGCTGCAGTTTAGGAGGCAAGTAGTTTTGTCTCTAATAAATTGTAATACCACCAGGATTTCTTACACCACCAAACGCCCGATTCAACAAGTAAGGCTTGACAGCAATGAGCACTTTTTGATGAAGCGGGAAAAACAGCGTAGATGCCAAGGTGAAAGTTGCAAGTCCAAGCCTTTGACGTACTGCTCAAAATGCGATGTATCATTGTGCACTAAGTGTTTCCCAGAGTACCATTAATTTCGTTCTAAAGCTAATTATTAATTAATTAATGTTGCGGCATTGACATTTAATTTTTTTGTCAAGAGATATTATTTATCCTTATATTTATAAAAAATTAATGAAATTAAAATGACAAAATTGTTTACTTAGGTATCAAGTTAAAACCTCATAGGACACAGAGTTTTGAACGTTCTGATGCAATGTTTTTTTTTAATTTTTTCTAAAATTGTCTATGGGTAAGGAAAAAAATACTAAAAAATTAACGAAATTGGACACAAAATATTACTCTGAGCGCTAATGGGTTAACCGCAAGCAATATGTGAAAATTGGATCGGTTTTCTCTAAGGAAATTCAAAACTATTCAGGTGTTCCTCAGGGAAGTCATATTGGTCTGCTCCTTTTTCTTCTCTTTATTGACGACCATCGCTAATATCGACATCTAAATGTCTTCTATATGCTGACGATTTAAAAGAATTTACGTCCGTTGATTCTAATTCTGACGCGCTAAATTTACAACATGATCTTAACCGGGTGAATGACTGGTGTTCTCTGAATGGGTTATTATACCTCAACACAAATAAATGCTCGGA
The DNA here is from genome assembly GCA_949775065.1 of Brachyopa scutellaris. Taxonomy (NCBI): domain Eukaryota; kingdom Metazoa; phylum Arthropoda; class Insecta; order Diptera; family Syrphidae; genus Brachyopa; species Brachyopa scutellaris. Next base: position 33,812,274 of record OX459114.1, read on the forward strand.
TATAGGTATTTTCATAGAAAAAATTCTCCGATTAATTTTGATTATTGCATCCTAAATAGTGTGCTACTGATCAAAAAGCTCTAGGTGTCATTTTTGATGCTGGGGTGGAATCGGCTAAGGTGATAGTTGACTATTGATAATCAAAATCAAATGTTTTGCTCTGCGTAGGTTGATTATCAAGTTGATTTTCGAACTGTCGTTTTCTTGTGATAGCTATTTAGGTGTCATTTTCAAATATTTTATTCATATTCGTTCGCTATTTGGAGAAATATTTGACATCTGTCAAAAGCTTTGAGTCAAGTTTTCTTCTGGTGCTCCGTTTTTTTAATTAAAACTGATTAAATTATAATCTAAAACGCTAATAAAAGTGGGTAATTATCAACGCAAAAGTGTGCTTTAATAGACAAACGAAAAACTGTGCCTGAAGCCGAAGCGTAAACTATCCGAAACTTCACTGGAAATCTTAATAGTCAACAAAAGAATACAAAAACTACACACATCTCAAAACATGGCAGTTGGAAACATGTCCACCGAAAAGTTGAAATTACTTTTGGACGATTGCATTTCGTCAAAATTAAAAAATATTGCTACGAAGCAAGATGTCTTAGCGGTTTCCATCGAGATTCAGTTACTCCATGCACAAAATTCACACCTGGCTAACCGTTTGAATGAGCTGGAGAACTACTGTCAAATCCTCGAGCGACAACTTGACTTTCTTGCACGCAAATCACACGAAAACTCTGTTGTTGTGCATTTTCCAGCAGCTGATAAAACCAATAAAGTTGACTTCGCAAAACAAACTTGTATGGGCCTTATCCAGCTACAAGGAGACGCTGAGTTACCGATAAGAAGTTCACAAGAATACACAAACCACAACACAAGTAATTCCACGGTAGTCCTCAACTTTACACCTGGTGACACCGCGAGTAAAATACTAGACGCATCTTCAAGGCTAAAAGGCACTGGAATCGTAATTCACCGCGAACAATCGCTCGTTAACCGGCACAAAAGAAAAACGCTGTACACAAATAAAACAAATGTTCTTGCACTTTCACCGTCCGCCAAAATGATAATTAAAGGAGTAAAACTCGAAATTAATGGCAAAATGTTCGACTTGAAAACAACACGAGGCTTGATGATCAAAACAACAGATCAGTTGACAGTTGACAAAAACACTTTTGGAGAAGCTGTCCTGCAATATTTTGACAACAATCTCCCTCCGATGGATGCGTCATCCTCAAGCCAACCTGGAAGCGGTAGTCAACAAAGCAGAAGACATCAGCTATAGGATAGTGTTGCCGTTTGTTTAAGTAATGTATTGAAATTAAATGTTGTATCGTATAATTGTTCTGTAGTGGGATTCCCAAACGCTTAACGATCGTTATTCGATATCGTTAACTACCGATAGCGACAATTATCGTTAAGTGGTATTCTCAAACTAAATATTAACGATTTTCATCGTTAAAACTGATAATAGTTAACGATATTTTTCGTTGACGTAGCGACGAAAAATGTTGCCCTCGTTATCTCTAACGAATTTTTTTTCTAAGCAATTTATATGTGAATTTGTTGATTTCGTGTGTTCATAAGTCACCAAAAGCTGAAACTGAAGGAAATGTATTTAAGCGTGATCTAGGCTACTTTTATGAAACTTTTTGGCCAATATGAGCCTTATTTTGGTAGAACTTAAGCTTTTTAATGAACCCCTAATTTTGTTCGCTTTTCTTCTAGTCCAATTTGATGTTTAATGTTATTTATTTTAGAACTAGCTGACCCGTGCTCGCGTTGCTTCGCCCCCCTGCCACTGTTAAGGCAAAACAAATTGTATTTAATTTAATTTAATTTAATTTAATTTTATCGGGTGCTTAAGCACAGTAAGATATAATATCTTATAGTTAATTGCTAAGCTCAATTTTAAGACAAATTTAGGAAAGAAAGCTACATATGTATAAAACATAAAAATAGGTTCGATCATATTAACATTTTTAGGAAGAAAAGTACATTTTTAATTCTCTTTTAAGTTGATATATACTACCTATTCTTCTTATTTGTCTTGGAGTGAATAAAAAATTGACGCTCGGATATCAGTGAAGAGTGACGAGGTATAGTTAACTGTGCGGATCTGTTTGAAGAAGCAAATTGAATTCTGTCGTAAATGTATGCTGGTGTTTTTGCAAGTAATATGTCCGATAACAGGCTTAGGGTGCGCAACTGGAGACATTTTTCGAAGGACATGTTTAACAAATGGGAAGAACAGCTAGAGACTCTGTCGTACCTTCTCAATCCAAAAGTATAACGAATGATTTGGTTAAAGACAACATTCAGTTTTCTTTTACTAGCGTAGCTACAGTTTGAATATATTTCACAGCCATAGGTTAAAACAGGTATAATTAGAGATTTCGAAAGTATTATTCTTGTCTTTAGAGGTGTGAAATATTGTGTGGTCCATAATGCACGAAGTACGCCATAGGTTTTTCCAACTACTTTGTTTATGTGGTTGTCCCAGTTTAGGTATCTATTGAAAGTCACTCCTAGGCTCTGTGCTGTTTCAACGAACTCAATTGGGTCGCTGTTTAAGGAAATAGTGGGAAAGTTTGACAAGTCAAGTACCTTTCTAGATATGGCTAGGCATTTTGATTTCGATGGGTTCAACAGGAGACCATTTTGCTGTGACCATTGGACTATAACTTCAAGATCATCGTTAGTGCAGCTCACAGCGTGCTCAATAAGGCCCAATGGACAGCTTATATAGAGCTGTACATCATCAGCATACAGATGTATTGAGCAATGTTTTATAATCGATGGAAGTTCGATTATATACAAAGAAAACAGCAATGGTCCTAAAATTGATCCCTGGGGAACTCCGCTTGCGGTAGGTAGGAAGTCAGATAAATTCTTGTTTGATGCAACTGCTTGGAATCGGTTTGTCAGGTAGGAAGTTATTAGCTTGACAGCACAAGGTGAGAAGTTATATAACTCCGATAGCTTTTTGCATAACAAAGAGTGATTTACCGTATCGAATGCCTTCGAAAAGTCGAGTAGGACCAAAAACGTTACCTCATCTTTATCCAAAGCGAGACGTATGTCTTCGGTAACATTTAACAACGCAGTGATGCAACTGTGCTTTGATCGGAAACCAGACTGCACAGGCGTCAAAAAATTGTTTGCCATAAGATAAAAGCGTATTTGTTTTAAGATGATTTTTTCAAAAACTTTTGAGAGAAATGGTAGGATAGAAATCGGCCGAAACTCATTTCCTTTAGGAGTTTTGGGGACAGGTATGACCTTAGACAGTTTCCATTGAGGGGGAAATACTCCTGTCATTAAAATCGTATGGAATATATGCAATATAAAAGTCAAGATAACCGGGAGAATGATTTTTATAAACAACGGGTCTATATCAACTACTCCAACTGCATTGGATTTTACTGACAATAAAGTTTCAAGAACGTCTGCGCAATCTACTGCAGTAAAACAAAAACGGGTAGAGGATAACACAACAGGTTGGGTAATAGATTGACCTATAGATAGGATAGGATAGGATAGGATAGGATAGGGTAGGGTAGGATAGGTAGGATAGGATAGGGTAGGATAGGATAGGATAGGATAGGATAGGATAGGATAGGATAGGATAGGATAGGATAGGATAGGATAGGATAGGATAGGATAGGATAGGATAGGATAGGATAGGATAGGATACGATAGGATAGGATAGGATAGGATAGGATAGGATAGGATAGGATAGGATAGGATAGAATAGGATAGGTTAGGGTAGGATAGGATAGGATAGGATAGGATAGGATAGGATAGGATAGAATAGGATAGGATAGGATAGGATAGGATAGGATTCCCGCAATTAGAAATAATATTCATGGTAGAGCAAGCGGTGGAACGTTATGTGCTATCAGAAACAATTTGAAGAATGTTATAGATTTTAAAATCATAAATAATACCCTAGTATTTGAAATACTGTATAGAAATGAGCACTACTATATTATACCAATTTACCTTAATTGTAACAACTGGAATCACAACTTTTTAGAGTTATATATTTTTTTTAAATTTTATAAATTTTCGTAACATTATGATACTTGGTGACCTTAATGCAAGAATAGGTTTGTACCAAAGTCCAACTATGTTAACTATATGTAACCATGATGTTTTTAGTGGTGTGAGAGGGTCTTCGGACGACACTGTTAACAGTTATGGAAGGCGTCTTACAAGTTCGAAGATTTTGGCTTTGTAGTCATGAATGACATATCGAGAGGTGGTTTAAATGGGGAATACATTTTTGTCGCTGGTAGGGGTTGCTCCGTGATCGACTACTGCGTGGTAAAAGGGGAATGGTTTGATATCTTAAGAGATTTCAATGTGCTTACGGCGAGCTACTCCGCTCATCTGCCAATATCAATACTCTGCAATTTTCAGACATAGTCCTACCTCCTACCGGTCAAAAATTCCCGAAACTTAAATGGATTTCGAAGCAGATCGAACTTTGTAAGCGTAATTTAAATGATCGTATCAATATAATTTCCGAGCTTCAACGTTCTTCAAGTGAAGAAATACAATCAATTCTGTCTCAAGCTATTAAAAACGCCTGCCCCAATCGCGGAGGCCTCCGAAAAAAGTTTCACGAGGAATGGTACGACTGGGAATGCATACGGTTTAGGAAGAAATGTTTCTCTTTTTTGAATATTTTCCGTAAAACGAATCAGGTTTTTTTCAGAACGTTATATACTAAGAGCCTTATTTATAAACGTATCATAAGGAGTGTATAAAGTTATGCACTCCTTAAAATGCCTCTAAACGCAAAAACCATATTTATAAAAATTATGCAACGTTGTATAGGGCTCGCATAAGCTAAACGCGTTAGGAGATTGATTAGTACCTGCATAAGGGTGGAATAGTATCTAATTGTCAGTTTGACATCACCTTACAGACCAAAATCTGACACATTTTATTTTGAATAAAATTAAAAACAAATTGAATAGATGACATTTCATTATTCTTAAATTTTTAATGAATGAATGAATGATTTGAATTCTCAGAACGTTTTCATTTAACTTTTTTCATTTTGAATGCAACCGACGTTTACGTGCTCTTGTCCTCTTGTCTAATCTAAATAAAAAGTTCTTCAAAATCTGAATATGAGTGTTTGGTATGAAGGAAAACAAATTTTGTAAGAATAATGTAATCTTCAAATGTTTGGGCTGACGGAGAAACCTGAACCTCACGAAGTTGGGCCACCAGATAAGGAATCAAATCTTCGCCCCTTCGTCCGATGTATTCCCAAAGATGATACTCCATTGGCATGTGAATTTTGTGAGAAACAAATTGAAGTTGAGAATATGGAATCAAGACTTTTGGTCGAAGCACAACAAAAGATTCTATGATGAAAAGGAGGATTTCATTAGACTACAAAAAGAGGCAGGAATCGATGAGTTATCCGCAGATAAAATGAGCGAATTCTACAAGTCATTTTTAGACAAAAACAAAAGGATGTGCATGTTTTCTATAACATCTGGTGGTACTTGAAGAACTTGGATTTGTTAGTACTCTCAGGTTTAAGAATGCTCAGAAATTGTGGAGTAAAATCCGGAACTAAGACCGTATTATTAAATTCGTCATTTGTGTTACAAATTTGTTAATATTTCTTGTTTGTTAAATAAATATGTATCACATAACTGACAACCGAACCGAAAATTCGAATTTGTAGTTTGTTTTGTATTTATGAGTTTTTTTCTGTTTGGACAGATAAATGTACTAGATTTCCCATATTTGGTACTGTATCTGACACAAGCCCCGTATAACTAAAATGAATGGAAAAATGTTTTATAAATAAGGATTTGTGCGACGCTGTATAAAGGCTGCATAAATACTTATACACTGCATAACTATACAGCATTTTAGAGGTGTTTTATCGAATTCTAATAAATAAGGCTCTAATTGTAACAAGCAATATAAATTAATGTGCGAAAGTAAAAGAAACAATTATTTTAAAAGAGTTGCCCTAGAGCTCAGCGCCTGCAGACATTCAAACGCCTTCTGGAGTAGAGTTCGTCAGTTAGGGCACTGCAAACAAAAAGCCCTAACAGCGGTTGGTGTAGAGTCACTAGCCTCACATTTCAGCAAATTTTAGGTCCGGTATCCAATCCAGTGCAATTCCAATATGCATCTCCCGATGTCACTGTTAACGAACTGGATACACCTATTGTTCTGGATGAGTTAGAAACCGCGCTACGAAATATGAAGAATAATAGGGCTCCTGGACTAGATGGGATTACAGTTGAGTTCTTTAAATATGGTACCCCAAATTTTCTGGACTCCCTTTTGGTTTTCTTTAATAAAGTTTTCGTAAATGAAGACGTTCCTTAATTTTCTCAATTTTCAAAAAGGGTGATAGCGCCCTAGCTGAAAATTACAGGGGTATATCAATTCTTTGTAGCTTGAGAAAAATGTTCGCTCAGATTCTTTATCAACGTTTAATAAGCTGGGTTGAAAGTAATAATCGGCTTAGTGTCTTTCAAGGGCGTTTTCGTGCTGGACTTTCGACGGTTGACCAAATCTTTGCCTTAGATACAAAAGCTAAGAAATTTATGGCAAGAAAAAGAAAACTATATGCTTTTTTTGTTGATTTTAAGGCAGCTTTTGACACCATTAACAGAAGCTCACTTATTTATAAGTTAAGTTTAATAGGAATCTCAACAAAGTTCCTTAGAATTTATAAGAAACTAATTTTAATACTCCAGCGTGTGTTTGGAACGGAAATGAGATGTCCAATTTTTTTGTGAAAGAGACTGGCGTTCCTCAAAGTTGCGTTCTCAGCCCCGTTCTTTTCTCACTTTTCATTGATGACGTGCATGAATACTTGCCTGGTGGTGTTGTTGTCGGAGACGTCCTAGTCAAAATCCTGCTATATGCTGATGACCTCGTTATCCTTACAGATAACCCACATACGCTGCACCTGCAGATTAATAAACTAAAGCAGTACTGCAAAAGCTGGGACCTACAAGTCAATACTGCAAAGTCGAAAATCATGATTTTCCAGCACTCAACACGCATCAGAAGATTACCAAATGAAAGTTGGCAACTGGCAGGTGAGCCAATTGAGGTCGTCAAAAAGTTTAAATGTCTAGGTTTTCAACTAACCCACAATGATGACTTGCGTATACATCTGGAAGATAAAATAATCAAGGCAAAAACAGCAATAAACCTCATGTGGTTTTATTGCGACAAGAATGTGGATACTGCATCCAAATTTAAGATTTTCGATGCTACTTAACGCTTGTCTTTGCTATGCAAATCAAATCTTCGGATGTAAAAAAATCGAACAATTTGAAAGTTTGCAACGTTTATTTTTTAAACGCATCTTTAAACTCCCTACATCAGTGCCTAACTATGCTATTTAGGTAGAGTCAGGAATCCCGCAAATCTATTATAAAAATCTGAAGGCTAATGCTGACTATATTGTTAAGGTAATGAACCGTAATAGCACCAATCTCCAGAACCAACGACTCAGATATGCTTTTCGCTGTAAATTAACGTCTTTTAGTGACTGGATTGATCTTGCAACAGAAAATAATGTTGAACTAAACCTAACTCTAGAAAATGTCAATGAATGGCAAAACAAATTCTACCAGTGTATTGCGCAAATAGATGGACGTTTCTATGAAAACTGCCTTAACAGGGCGCAAACATCCGCACCTAGAAGCCTATATAGAACGTTAAATCATTCACTGACCACTCATAACTATTTCAGTAATGAATTGACAACTTATGAAATTAGCACAATCTTTAAAATCAGAACAGAGACTTTGGGCCTAAATTTTATACCGTCAGACAGGATCTTCGAACAACTTGCAGCCTCTGTAACTTAAACGTGGCTGAAGGCGTTTTCCACTTCCTTGCAGAATGTCAAATACTTCTCGAAATTAGAAGACTGTATTTCTCCAAGAGCTTTCTCACACTTCAGGAATCAAAAGAGTTGTTAAACGGGTTGTCTGGTTGGAAACTGTTTTCGAAATATATTATGCATGCCTATAAGTATCGCAATAGCTTTGTGAATTTGTAAAATTGTAAAAATTGTAACATATCAAATGCGGAAGTAACTTAAACAGGTACAATCGGAATTATTTTTTCTTGTTATCCATGAGTTGTATACCAAGTAAGCTTAATGTTTTAATTATATCTTTATTTTTAATTTATGAAACGAATCATGAAATGTCAAACTATCGGCAGACGGCAATAGCTGTGTTTTTTTGAAACGTAGCTAGCCAGTAGTAGCTAGCAAAGTCAAATTTCACACGTAAAACAAATACAACAACCAGCTGGCTACAACTCTTGATTTTATCCGCAGCCAAAAGCAGCTGGCTAGGAATTTTACGCCTACTCATCGTCAGGGGGCGCTGAAAGCGATTTGTAGAACATTTGACAGACTGCCGTGTACGAAAATTATATAATTTCAATTACTAAATGATGTTTCACTGAAATAATCCACTATATTATGATTTCATATCACTTTATGTAAATTATCTATTGAATAAATTACCGAAATTAATTGTTTTCACAACAAATAACAAAAAATCGATTTGGTTGAATGCCGAATACTTTGACAGTTCACACTTAACAGCTGATCGAAATCACACGCATATGACCGAAATCACACACACCAACTTGGAGGTAAGTCAGCTGGGTTCGGCTGGCTGGGAATCGTTTTAATGAACGACTGGCTAGCTACGTTTCAAAAAAACACGCCTAATATAAAGCCATTTTTTTTTTCTCTTTTTGTAATTTTAACTAGTATATACTTTCATGTAATTTATACCAATAAAGAGATGAATAATAATAATAATAATAATAAATGGTGTGTTTTTTAAATTCTTACAGCAAAGTTGAATAAATAGAGTGTAAAAAAATGTTTACGTCGCACAGTGGTTTGAGAGGCGAAAAAAATCAAAATTTTTAAATTGTTTGAAACACTTAGTGGCTATGCATTCTTAAAGTATATAAGTTGGATAACACATTTCGATGAAATGGAGAAAAATTTACACTTATGGTAACAGTTGCGATAGCTTTAAAGTCGCTCCATTATGAAACCATTTTTTGTGCATATAGCGAAGTGCCTTGTACTCTAGTCAATATATGTTCCGCGACAAGTTAATATTCATTTTAAAATTTCAAATACGTTTTACAATATGTCTAAAGATTACGTAAACGTTATCGTTATCGTAAATTTAATTTTTTTATTCTTCAAGCAGCTATGAATTTTTAAAATAAATGGTCTAAAAATCAATATGTGGGAAAGTTCAGTAGAGCAGAACAAACGTGCTCCACTCCCCTCCATTTGAATTTTTCACTTAAAATATTCCCTGGAGTCTTACCTAAACAACAGTACCATTTTCAGCTGCGTCAAGCTGCGTCCCCGCTTATAAGTTCAAAAATATCGTTGACAAATCAGCTCTTTTTCAGTCTGTCGTTATATGGAGATGGGAATCTCACTACACCTCCCTTCAAAGCAATCTAATTTTTTCCTCATTTGATAGCTATTATTTCAACTAGTTTGTGTGCTAATTAATTCATAGTAGAAATAATTTTAGGCTGTGACCGTGATTTTTCATTTAAGTACATAATATGTAGTTTCGGAGATAAGCGCGGGGAATGGAGTTTTTCACACATTTTCGGCAATAACTCCCAAAGTTTCTTACAGAAAAAAATAAGGAAAATATTTTTGAAATCTGTGCTTTTAGCCCTTTCGAACGTGTTATATTTTTTAGAATTTTTTTTTTTATTGAGCTCAAATTTTAGCCACCCTGTATAGTTGTTTCGCAATATTTTTCAGTGTTAGGTTGTCTCAAATATGTGGAACACCGTGATGTATGAGTGAGCTAAATTTCAAGTTTCTAGGTAGAACGTTTCTTGATGTTTTTATCGTAACAGATATTTTAGACTTAGAGCGAATTTATAATGGTTCCGTGTTACCATTGGGTACGGAACCTTAAAAAATTATGAAAATACAAATATAGGTAAATATATTTGAATTTATTTTTATAAAAAATCAGTAATATTTATTCGTCAGATATTAGTTTTTAGCCGATTTTTAATGTATTTTTTTATTTAAAATTGTATTATACAAAATGTTAAATAGTAGTAAATAGTAGTAAAAAAAGACAAACGCTTTGGTGAAAAAATCATCAAAATCGGTCCAGTACTTTAAGAGATATAGAATTATTTCGGCGCTTCCATACAACCTGAACACTGTGCGTCGTTACAGTTATTTAGCTTTAGGAGCACAGAAATTGATTATATTTATTCATTTATTTATATCAATAACAAATTAAAATTTCTTATTGATAGTGGCAATAAAGAGAACTAGCAGCAAAAGACTATCGGCTCTTTAGTAAAAATGTTTTATTATAACTAAATTCTAAGTTTGGTTAGTATTTTGTTTATGAGAGTAGGTTCCTTTAATATTTCTATAATGTTGAGGCTTCGGTTGAAATGGTGTGGTACTTGGTCTAATGAAAGGAGGGCAGGGTTCAAGCAGATGGCTAAATGTGAGGTTGGTATTACAGTTGGGGCAACTCGGTGGTGGTTCTTTTTTGAAGAGGAAAAAACCTGTAGGTCCCTTCCATTCGTGCAAAAATACAACACGCACACACAAATGGTTGCGAGAAGCAGGCCCAGGTTCACTTCGAGCTGTAGCGCCAACTAAGTATATAAACCAGAGCCATGCGGATATCGTTGGCAGCTTTGTCGGCCAGTTCGTTGCCCTATATTCCAACATGTCCTGGAGTCCACATTAATTTAAGTTTTAAGGTTTTAGTTATAAGAGCATCTCTAACATTGGATACGTGTGGTTACTTAGAATTCATTTAAGGAATGCATCGAATATTCTGGAACTACCTAATCAAATTTTGAAAAATGTTCCACCAAATAATACCCCGTCTACACGAGACATTTCCCAAGACATGTTCTTCGGCTTGACATGCAAATGTCTCGTGGAGACCCCTAATTTGATGTCTAAACTAAAAACATGTCCGCGATGTCAGCATTTAAGTTTTGTCTTCTCGGCAAACTGAAATCCTGATTTTTCTCTGACATTTGGCCGTTTGACAGATAGATTTTTATTTTTTTGGTAATTCCGTGAGTGAAGATGCTGAAAGATAGGTAGATTTACTTTTTTGGTAATTACGTAGAGTGAATATCGCGGACTAGTTTGGTACGTAAATCTTTATTTTCTGTGATATTTGTGTAGAGTGAAAATGGCAGATTGGAAGATTTCTCAAGCAGACACAATTTTGTTGATTAATTCCTTTAACCAGTGTGAATGTCTGGAATTACAAAAGTCATTCCTATAAACGAGTTGATTTAAAAAAAAAATCTTGCAACCAAATATCTAACCAATTTGGAAGAGAAGCAGATAAAAGATATAAAAAAAAAAATATTGCAGAAAAGAAAAAATTATCGACACAAAAAAAACTGGTGCTGGGACTGAGGAGCAATACCAGTCACATCTTTTTTATTACGACGAGCTTAAGTTCTTAGATGGAGTTATCATTTTGCGTAAAACTAACAGCAATTTAACTATGGTAAGTTATTAACTACTCTTATTTGTTGCGCAAGTACTATATCAATGTTTTTTTCTTCCATAGAATGATACATTACAGCAAGCCGAAGAAGCACTGGAAGAATCAAGAGAGAACGATGAAATTCACCAGTCTACTTCTACTGTGGTTTCAGGGCGGTCTCAGTCGACACCAGTGACCCGAAAACATAGAGCATCAACTTCATTGTTGGGAAACGCGTCGATGATCGGCGATGCAATTAACCCTTAAATGCAGAGAGTATCAAATTTGATACCATTCATATTAACGGTCATTAAAGACCATATGTTTTAAATTAATTTAATTTAATTTATTTATTTCATAACGACTTGCTTATACACAGTAAGATATAATATCTTATAATTGAGTGATAAGTACACAATATAAAAAAAATAGAAAAAAACCTATAATTGGAAGAGAAAGCTACATGAGCTATGAAATGAAGAATTCAAGTTAATAATAAAAAAGAATGTAAACATAATAAAAAATTTACAGAAGCTAAGCAGAAAAAAAAAATAAATCCAAATTTCAAGAATTTAAGGAGTTTGAAGATAGATACGTTCTGAGTTCATTTTTAAGTTTAGTTGTGTTAGTTATCCTTCTGAGAGGGCGGGGCAAGGAGTTCCACAACCGTGTGGCGTGAATGAAAAACTTTCGCTCAGATATTAAACAAGAGTGCCGGGGGGGAATCAATTGGGCAGATCTGTTTGATTCAAAAATTTAAGCAGGTTGATGTGATAAAACAATGTCCGAGAAAAGGCTAAGAGTTCGAAACTGTAGTAGGTGATCAAAGGTCATATTATAAAGTTGCCTGGAATATCGCGAAACTCGATCAAATTTGCGTAATCCAAAAACATATCGAACAATGCAATTAAAGGCGACATTAAGTTTCCTCCTGGATACAAAGCTACAATTTGAATAAATTTCACAACCATACATTAGGACTGGAACTGCTAGAGTTTAAGCTAGTAAGGCTGTGGTCACGTCTCATGCATGTAAGCGTTTAAGCGTTTTGAGCTTGTTCGGGCGAGTACGCTTGTACGCTTTTAGTGGTCAAGTCTCCCGCTTGTAAGCGTTTAAGCGCTTTGAGCTGGTTCGCGCTTGTTTGCGCGTGTACGCTTGTACGCTTGTACGCCTTTATTTGTCACGTCTTCACGAGTGTAGGCGACAAAAGCTTTAACGAGTAGTCATTTGAACGGGGTATTGTGCGGTTGGTGTACCAGATATAATGGCTCTTTCGAAAAGTGAATTACGATTTTGTACAGAAAGTACTATGTGTATACTATTATCATTGAGTACACAGTTTGTTACTTGGGAAAGACGCGACCTGAATGCTGTAGAGTAGATGATTCTTCTGGTAGTGAGAAAGAAGATAACTTGGAGAAAGAGGATATGGAAAATAATACCCAAGGCGATACAAGACTAGTATGTACAGTTGTGCTCATATAATTAAGTCACGTAAGTACGATCACACTATCCAAGTTTTATTAACAAATCCAGATTAATTGGTTAAAATAGAATGTTTATAAGTAAAGTTCAATTCTTCCTGATTTTTTTGTTTAACAAATCATTAAAATATAAATTTTGCAGATTATTTGTTTATATCGCTTTAAGCTCGGTGACATACTATAATTAAGTCATTCACTAAAAAAAATGTTTAAAATTTAATATACATTAGTTATTGTAGACATTAATACATATTTAATCTCTTTTAGAGTCAGAAATTTGTTTCCAATCCTTGTTGTCTCATAACTTCGGCGCATCTGTCGTCCATAGCCTTGACAAGGGCTGCACATTGAGTGGGGGTGATGTTTTCCATTCCTGTTGAATAACTTGCCACAGATGCCTTGTTTGCAGTTTTTTTTTTGTAGCAACTACCATTTTCATGACCGCCCATCAAATTTCTATGGGTTTTTTATTGCTACCCACTGAAGGAGATGGACTCCAACCAAGGTTAAACGATCCTAGAGCAATGCTTTGGATCTTTATATTGTTGAAAGATCCATGCCAGTGGCAAATTGTCTGCCAAGTTTCTATTTAAATGATTGTTTATGATGTCTTTATACATCTCACCAATCGTTTTTTCATTTATTTGGACGATCGGACAAACGCCGGATGAGGTGAAGTATCCCCAGGCCATCACCGATGAGCCACCAGGCATGACCATTTTCTTGGTGAACTAATGGTCGGCTTCTTTCGATGGGGGACGCTTTAAATATGGAGTATGACGTTTCCTTACAATGGGTGGCTATATGTGTCCATTTTGATCCCAAATATGTGTGTTTTTACTAAAGACTGTTAAGTAACAAAAATAAAAAAATATAGTCAAAGAAAAATCGGTATTTGTTTCGAAAACGCCTTCAGTAATTTAATAAACCAAATAACAACGTTCGCGCTTGTAAGCTTAAATATCAAATGATTTAGATCTACAAGCTTACTAGCGCGAGCATTCCTAGAAGCGTACAAGCTACAAGCGTGAAACGTGACCAATACGCTTACAAGCGTGAGACGTGACCACTAAAAGCGTACAAGCGTACACGCGTGAACAAGCGCGAACAAGCTCAAAACGTTTAAACGCTTAAAATCGTGAGACGTGACCACAGCCTAAGACTCGCGTTTTGAAGGGCGTGAAGGAGTGGGTAGCCCAAAGTGTTCGGATGACACCATAAGTCTTCGCCACTACTATATAAATATGATTGTCCCAAGTTAAATGGCGATTGAAAGTCATACCAAGATTTCTGACAGTTTCTACATATTCAATAGGGGCATCGCCAAGAGTGATTGTAGGAAAATAAGTCAGATCTAGGGGCTTACGCGAGAACACGATGCACTTAGTTTTTGTTTGATTTAAAGCAATCCATTTCGATGTGACCATTGCACTATATTAACCAGATCTTCATTTATGGAGTGTACAGCGTGCTCTTTTAAACCCAGAGGACAACTTAATAGGAGCTGAGCATCATCAGCTTTTCGCTATTCTTGATAAAATTGGGAAGATCATTGGGTCACGACAGCGCCGCGACAGGCCAACGCCCGTCAGGTGTGGTATATGAACCAACTCTGTCATCGCCAGGGAAATGCGGAGGTAGCGTCGATGACCAGACGAACGCCAACTCTCCGCTTGAAAGCGGTTGCACTGTCGTGTCAGCATAATGCGAACCAAAGCACTGCCATGGCTTCCAGCTTCCTCAGCAATAGGCAGCAAAGACAAAAAGCCAATATAAAACTAATTTTGAGGCGGCTCAGTAAGCGGAATCCCTCGTCCTACACGGAGAGAGAGATCCAGGTACTAGATAGGGCAAAGTAGAGATTAGGGCCAGTTACAGCTAGATCAACGTCTGTATGCCAAAATATACCCAGGGCGCACACCTCTGGACGGGCTAGTAGTAGGCTGACTGCAGCAAGGAAGGGTGGTCCCACGCCCCCCACCTGAGCTGCTGGCAGAACTATACGACCCCCAACTGGTGCGGGTAAGGAACTCGAATCCAAACCTGAGGAAGTTGCGGGAAGCTCGAAAAGAGGTAGGCATGACGAGACAATCTCTCCACCCCTACCTGGGAGCAAAAGGACAAAAACCCACTCCGACATTGCGAAAGGTAGTCTTCGGGTAGTAATAGTTGATTATGTCAACCCGGAGCGTAAGTTTACGGATGATCAGTGGAAGCTGATTGAGATTAGGATCCTCGATGGTGTAAATGAGGCTCTCTTAAAAGGATTGGAACCTTTTCCACTTTTTGGACAGCTGACCACCTTCAAAGGGTTTAAAATAATGGAATGTGATAATGAAAGTACACTGGTTAAAAAAGTTTGTGTCCGACACCGAGGCCCCGTGTGACAATGCCGACTTAAGGGTTATTGAGAAGAAAGAACTTATAAGTCTAACCAGACATAAAGGTAGCATCCTTCTTACGGGTCCTTATCTTCCGAAGGATAGGATAGAGCGCAACCTGAGACTACTTAACCCAGAGGTTCATAGTAAAGACTGGGAAGTTATAGAAGTGGGTGAGCATACTGAGGCTGGTATGGAAGTAACCATCCTTCTGAACCACCGTTCGATGCCTCTTCTTTGTGATGGAAACTATAAAGTGCGAGTTTGGATTACCCGATGCAAGATAAGACCTATTGCTGGACCGACCCAGCAAAGCAGAGACGAAGGCTCCAACCGTGATGAAGGTAATTCAAATAAACCTTCATCACAGCAAGGCAGCTAGTGCCAACCTTTTTTTCCTCATGGGAAACAGGGACATTGACGTTGCCCTTATTCAGGAGCCCTGGATTGTCCGAGGCAAGATTATGAGGCTTAACTCAAGAGGCCTGGAAATATATAAGACCGATACACCGAATGGTGAAAGTAAGACTAGAACTTGTATTGTTGCTAAAAAAACAAATTAAGCTTTTTCTCCTACCCAGATATTGTAATAGTGACCAAACAGTCGTAAAATTCGAAAGGCAGGGAAAACCCTCACTTGCGATGGCATCAGTGTACATGCCGTACGAATCGACGGATGGACCACCATCTGAGGACACATGCAGACTGGTGAGGAAGGCGAACCAAGTAAAATGGGACTTGTTCATGGGATGCGACGCAAACTCTCATCACACGCAATGGGGCAGCACCGATATCAATCCAAGGGGTAAGTCTCTTTTTGAATTTATAGTAGAGCATAACTTATTGAAAGCGAATATCGGGATGAACCGTGAACCCACATTTATTACTAAAAATAGGCGGGAAGTTATAGACTTTACTCTTACGAGTAACTCGAATTCACTCCATGTAAATCGGTGAAGAGTTTCCACTGATATATCCTTTTCAGACCACAGGATCAATTTTTATTACTATTTGTGATTGACGAACCAAAACCCCCACAGGTAAAATACCGGAATGCTAAAAGAGCAAAAAGTACGAACATCGCAAGAAATTGACGCCGCAATCGAGGAGCTATGCACAACCCTCAGTGAGGCATATTTAAAGTCATGTCCTTCTAAGAACATGCGCGATAAAAAGTCACCGCCGCGCCGTTGTGGAATAAAGAGCTTTCTGACATGAGGAAAGAAACGAGAAAGCTCTTCAACGCGGCAAAAAGACTCAATACGTAAGATGACTGGGAGGGATATAAATCCAGTCAAAGGAAATTTAAAAGTGAAGTAAGCAGCTCTAAGCGAATCTCATGGCGTACCTTCTGCAACAATGTTGAAAACACCACAGAAGCAGCGAGACTAAGAAAGATCCTGGCAAAAGAACGGTCGGTACCAGGTTATCTTAAAGATACCAATGGTAACTGGACACATTTCTGTTCTAATTCCCTGGAGCTCCTGCTTAGAACACATTTTCCAGGATTCATGGCATACGCTGCCGATGATATGGAAACTGACATTCGATCAGAAGATGAGATGATGGTACCAATAGGATTGGTGACTGAAGAAAGAATTATATGGGCAATCGAATCTTTTCAGCCCTTCAAGTCACCAGGCACTGATGGGATTTTTCCGATCATGCTGCAGAAAACCAAACACCTAATGGCACCAATTAGGCAGAAAATTTTCCAAAACAGTCTTAGCCGTGGTCACATACCCAAAGCGTGGCGAGAAGTGAAAGTTGTTTTCATTCCCAAAGCTGGAAAAGCCAGCCGCAAAAGACTACAGACCTATTAGCATTGCATCTTTTTCGCTAAAGACATTTGAGAAGCTGATCGACGTGCACGACGTGGTAAGCTCAACCACACTAATATGTGCACGGCACAGCATGCCTACACTAAAGGTAAGGGAGTGGAAACACGATGTAGTTAGCACTATTGAGAGATCCCTACACTTTAAGGATTACACGCTTGCAACATTTCTTGACATTGAGGGTGCTTTTAATAATGTCGAGACACATGCTATTATAAAAGCGTTGGAAGACAACCATGTAGAACGCACCGTAACTAAAATTATAGTCAGCCTTCTTAGCAGAAGGAAAATCATCGCTGAACTCGGGGGAACCCGTCAGAAAGTGATCGCATCTAGAGGCACGCCGCAGGGAGGTGTCATATCCCCTCTTCTCTGGATCATGGTCATTAATGAACTACTGGTGAAGCTTAGATACAGTGGAGTAAGAGCAATAGCATACGCGGACGATGTAGTGCTGCTTGCTACAGGCAAATTCCTAACAACTATCAGTGAAATAATGCAGAGAGCCTTGAACACACTAATCGTTTGGACGAAACAATGTGGACTGGGGGTTAACCCTCAGAGAACCGAACTAGTGTTGTTCACTAACAAAAGAACGATACCAACCTTCACGCTACCGACCATTGAGGGTATCCCTATTAAGCTGTCCGAGAGCGGGAAATACCTACGCCTCCTACTCGATAGAAAGCTCAACTGGAAGCTTAACATTAAAGAAATGATAAAAAAAGCATCAATTGCTTTCTACACCTGCAGGAGATTCTTCGGGAGAAACTGGGGATGTAGACCGCAAATAACACTATGGATGTACTGTGCGAAAGTAAGACCCATACTTACATATGGAGGACTGGTCTGGTGGCAAGCGGCCGTCAAAACAACCAACCTCAAAGATGTGACTAAAGTACAGAGAATAGCATGCACTGGAACGACCAGTGCGATAAGAACAACGCCAACAGCAGGATTGGAATCAATTCTAAACCTTCTGCCTCTGGATCTCTATATGCAGGAGGCTGCAGCATATGGAATGCATATGGACACACCAATATACTTGGCAATTACCTCAACGGTGAAATCAACTCAGACTACACTGTCCCATACTTGGACTTTGATAAACCCTTCTCGTGGGCTTTTCCAAGCAGAGAGCAATGGGGGCGAAACGAGATACCACAGAACGCCAAGTCCATCTACACCGATGGGTCAAAGATGGACATAGGTATAGGAGCGGCGTGCTTCTCGGAAGAACTAGGAATAGGCATCTCCATACGACTCCGAGATCACAGTAGCGTTTTCCAAGCTGAGGTTCTAGCAGTGACAAAGGCTGCCCAATTGGTATCAATGAGGACAATATCACGAGAGGATATCAATATTTACATTGACAGCCAGGCGGCGATAAAAGCAATAGCAGCTACACAAATAACATCGAAGATTGTTAAGTATTGCCGCGAAAAGCTAAAGGTTCTCGGCACGCAGCACAACATAAAGCTCTGCTGGGTCGCTGGTCACAGCAAGATACCAGGCAATGAAGCCGCAGATGAACTGGCCAGAAAGAGCTCGGCCCTAGATATAGATCAAACAGATGGGACGGTTAAACCTCCTCTCTGTAACCTTCGGGCCAGAATCGAACAAAGATCAGCAATTGAAGCGAACAACAGGTGGAAACCACTAACCACCTGCGAGGTATCAAGAAGATTGTGGCCAGAATACAACGAAAAAAGAACAAGAAAGCTTCTACAAAAAGACAGGAAATCGTTGTCAATTCTTACAGGAGTGCTAACAGGTCACTACGCACTGAGATACCACATGAAAAAACTACGACTAAGTGACGACGACATTTGCAGGGGATGCGGTGATGAGGAGGTAGGGTAAGGTCGGGAGGTTTTGACACGTTAACGAACATTTGGAAATATCTCAAAATCCAAATACAATTTCAAATTTTCAAAATTAATTTACAATATTATTTTAGTAATATAAAAGCATTAATGATTAATCGATATAAATATTTTTAACAGAGTTGTAAGATTTTTTCCAAAACCTTACAAAGTGTCAATTCCTCCTACCATGAAGGAGGTTTTGACAGAGGGATAATAAAACAACTTATATTGCTTTAATGGTCAACAAATAATTTTTATTTTTTTTCAACGCATATCAATCTTTGTTTATTAGTTCAGTCTACTTTTATTTAAGTTTAAGGGCGTAGAATTTAAATAACAAAATAAATTTACTAACAAAAAAAAACATTTCATAAACACTTAATTTAAAACTTGTTTCATCGATGTTGCGGTGGGGATTTTTTTTGTTGTAAATATTTGGCATTTTTACATTCTAAAAAAGAGTAAGAAGTTATTTTACCACATCATTTTTATTTTGACTCATAATCGAAGATTTGACACTTTGTCAATTCCTCCTTCAGCAAAAATGTCAAATCCTCCTTTTTGATTACTTTTGGGACTAATACAAAAAAAACTATTGAAATGGTGCTCAGGATAAACTATTGTTTATTAATGATTTTAAAACAAATAAAGGTACACTATATTGTACTTTCAATGTCAAAAGCTACATAATTAAAATATTACAGTTGAAATGGGCACAAAAATAAAACAGACGTCTGCTTCGCTTGTCTCCTAGAACCTAGATGATTGTTTATTTATCACTCAAACCAATCGTTACTAACTTTGTTTTCTCATCATTCAAAGTTCTGCCAAGGTCTTAGTTTTTCAGAAAAGTGCTAATGTCAATTCCCCCTGCCTGTCAAATCCTCCCAACCTTACCCTACATGAGGACACAACCCATTTCCTCTGTCACTGCCCTAACCTCTGTCAACTCAGAAATAGAACCCTGGTCAAATTCTTCTTTGAAGACATCGACGAATTATCAGATGGATCACCATCTGACCTGCTGCAGTTTGATAGGGCGTCGGGATGGCTGATACCAAGACATTAGAACCACGGGTGGGAACACTTTATGGGTATCACAATGGGTCCACAAGGACATAAATGTGATGGGGATGTAACAGTTCTCATCAGCCCGCTAACTTAACCTAACGTCGGTCAGGCTGTGGCAGCAGCTGACGGGAATGCTGAATGCAGAAGGCCCACCAGTTAAGGACGAAAAAGGTTGGAGAAAGGTAATCGTTTTGAATTACTACTTATTTATATAAACATTCGCTGAACAGAAATACTTGTATTGCCAAAAACAAATTGTCCTTCAACAAACAGTCCAGGATGAAAAAAGCGGGGGCTTATTTGCAAAATTAAAGTGTTATTTACGTTTTAATTACTGTTTTTTTTTTGTACCTACTTACACAGTATTTGGCAGTGAAAGCGGATTGCTTCTATACCTTAAACGCCGCCGTACAATGCGTTCCAGATCATTATCATCGGAATCGGAAGATATATAGTAAAATAAATCCATATTTTCCTTTCAAATATTTCTTGGATTTCAGTAAAATAATATTTTTCTATATTTGAATCAACCGGAGGAACGTCACTTTATTAGTTGTAGTAGAATTCTTCTAGTACAATTTTATTTTTATTCGATACTTTAGCTATCGAGTGCCGTCATCCCAATGAGGTTACTCGATCATTCGATAACGAGTCCTACCCACTCACTCGTTAACTGATGCGGTAATTTGGCCCCTGGTTACAAAAAAAAACACGCCTATGGAAAACACGTTGCTGAAATATGTTTATTCTATATAGGCTACAAACAAAACACGGCTATTGTATGCATCGTTTTGTTGAGTTTTATAGGGGGTTTTTTAGTGTAAAAAGGCGTAACAGTAGGGGAGAGCAGTGTACCTCAGACCGTTTTCCAGAAAATCAGCGTTTACTCCTCACCATATTATCTCTTCATATACTTGAAGACTCGAAACTATAACCAATTTATTACTCTTTCTAAAATATTTATTTAATGTTTCAAAAATGTTGTCAATCTATCCCAGGAGCTAAAAAAGTGTTCTTGGTTTTCTTCTTGGTTTTCTCAGACCATAGTGTACCTCGGACCATACACACTAAATTGCAAATATTATCGACAACATTAACATTAGGTTTAATTTTTATAGCTTAAAAAAATATATAAATATATCTTAACAGACAACTTATTACAAAAAGCAAAGAAATTTTACATTAAATGTTGAAAAAGTTGAAAGCAAAGTTATTTTCCTTGGAAGCACATATGATAGTATGACTATTGGTCAAAACATCCTTTACAGTCTTCTCCAGTGAAGTTTTATCGACCTGAGGTCTTTTTATACCTGATATAGGTGACCTAGATTCAAATACCGAGAAATCCAAAAGGATTACAGATGAAGTATTAATCAATGTGTTAATTGGACCGGTCCATGGTACACCAAAAGTATTGGACCAAGGTACACCATGTGCACTTTATTTACACGACACAGTGCCAGTTTCAAACTGAGTCAATGTGTTACAATATGGCACACAATTCTTAGAGGAACTTTTGTCAAAAGAACATATGTAGATATGTATACTAGAAAAATCCCGCTCGGACCGAGGTAAGGTACACTTGGTCCAAGGTACACTACTCTCCCCTAATAAAAAAACAAAAATTTTTGAGAGGAAATTTGTTTTTATATTTTTTTTAAATTTTTAAAGTTTTCGTTATTGACTAGAAAAATGCATGGCATAACTGTGGCGCAAAAGTTTGAAAACGCCATTTTGTAGATCTCGGTGAAATAAGCACAAAATATAAAGTAAAAAATATTGATTAATCGCTTATTTTAGGAAATATCGAGGTTTCAAAATTAATTTTTTCCTATGGAAATTCTAATGAAATTAATTATTTTTGCTTCGGTACAAAAAAGTGTTGCATACATCTAGGCGTAAAACTAAAAAATCTAGTTTAACAAGATAAATTCACTAGATTGGAATGAACAATAAAAGAATAAGCTTTTTATAGGACGACTCACATTGGTAAACGAGTACCCGAGTCCAGTATGGCTGTTTCCTCAACTGGTGTTACTAAACAGTTGGGCGGGTGCCGCGCTGCGCGCGATTAAAACAAAAAACTATGGATAGGACATCGACTGAAATCATTAAGAAGTGGCCGGGTCCTGTATGGCCGCTTCCTCAACTAGTGTTACCAAACAGTTGGGCGGGTGGCACTCTGTAGAGGTGGAGAATCGATTGTTTTCGATAGTGGAAACTATCGATTATAATCGATAGTGCAATCGATAGTTCTCCACCTCTAGCGCGCTGCGCGCGATTAAAAAATAAGACTATGGATAGGACATCGACTGAAATCATTAAGAAGTGGCAGGGTTCTGTATGGCTGTTTCCTCAACTGGTTTACTAAACATAGCGTGGTTTTCTTCAAAGTCTGATCCTCAAAAATTAAGATTTTATAAAATTTCTTTACTTAAATTTTTTAAAAAACTATTTTTTAATTTTACGCCTAGATGTATGCAACACTTTTTTTGTACCGAAGCAAAAATAATTAATTTCAATGGGAAAAAATTAATTTTGAAGCCTTGAAATCTTCTAAACTAACGATTAATCAATATGTTTTACTTTGTATTTTGTGCTTATTTCACCGAGATCTACAAAATGGCGTTTTCAAACTTTTTCGCCACAGTTATGACATGCATTTTTCGAGTCAACACCGAAAACTTTAAAAATTTTTAAAAAATATAAAAACAAATTTCCTCCCAAATTTTTTTTTTTTATCACTTTTACGCCTTTTTACACTAAAAAAAATTAATAGATTTTTAGCGAATTTCCTATATTGGAAACCTCAGCCGTTTTATAAGCTAAGAAAAAAAGGGAATTAATGGTTTATTTGGGAAACATATTTCTCTTGTTTGTGAATGGTAGGTCTAGGAGGTACATCGATCAAATTTGAAATTAAAATTAATTTTAACATTCTCACGAATCGCACACCCAGCTAAATATTCCACGCGTCGCCACTGATATATGTGTAATATGTATGTAAGTATGATAATGAACGCATGTAGAATCGTTTTAATATGTGGGTGGTTATTTGGGGGCAATCAATTAACTAAAACTGAAACAATTACATTTACCGAAATAACAAAGTACTGTATACTCTGTCCTTACAGACACCTCTCAAAAGCGGACACCTCTCATAAGCAGACACCTCTTATAACCAGACAGATTTTAAAGAACGGAAATAAATACACGATTTTTGATATAAAAAATTCTCTCATAACCGGACTCTCTCATAACCAGACACGTACACCAATTTTGTAGCCGCAATACAATGTCGCTCTCTCTTAAATGGACAAAACATATCTACGTATGGCAAACTTTTTAGATACTTTATTTTGTTTTATTTTGTTCTCCTCTTCTTCATACTTTGCAAAGCAACAAAACAAAAATGTTAACTGTGGAATGTGCCTTTGCGTTATTAGGCGCGTTTTTTTTAATCTATATAGGTTTCGAAAAAGCTTTCCATACAAAAATAAGATAGGATAATTATCCAGGCTAAGGTTTTGTTGTATTAAACATTGAAAACATGTTGCGGACACATGTTTAGGCTACATAGATTTAAAAAAAAACGTCTATTATCACGTTCGCTGACACATGATGTTCGGTGGGGAATGCTAAAATGACACACGCATATCTCCGGCATTTTGAGAGGTATTTTATATTAAGAGTATTCACTTAAATTCATAAATTTACGCATTTTTTAGTTCTGTAAATTTACGAGGTGCTTTAAATGAATATCCCTCGGAAACAAGTTGCGCAATTGAATTAGCTGTTCTGCAACTGTCAAAAAACTGTCGCCAAACATGTGAATGTGCCGAAAATTAGCGCAAAGAAAAAAACTTATTAACTTGAGGAAATTGCGATACAAAATTTATTAATTTTAGAGATATTTGCCGAAAGTAACAGTTGTTATTTAATTGAAATGAAACAAAAAACAAGATGTGGTCGCCGTGGCCGTGGTAGTTAGTGCGTTGGACTACCACGCAATGCTGCCCGGGTTCAACTCCTGGCCGGGTCTAACACCTAAAAAAGTTTTTCACGGTACCTGACAAGCATCAAAGAGTATCATTTGTCACGATTAAGCTTCTTAACTCGCCGTTCGGAGTCGGCAAAAAACTGTAGGTCCCTTCCATTCGTGCAAAAATATAACACGCACACACAAAAGGTTGCGAGAAGCAGGCCCCGGTTCACCTCGAGCTGTAGCGCCAACTAAGTAAGTAAGAAACAAAAAATGAAGCTTTTTTAATTCGACATCCAGCAAATTTGACAGCAGCACAATTTCTTCAAGCAGTGTAATTTTCCGAGGCTGATATCCGAATCAAAATCGTCGCAGAAATTTACGGGGGTCTTGTAAATAATTTTTCATATAAAATTTGACAGTGCATTTACGCGAATGTAAATTTATACAGTTTAAGTATTGTTTTAATTGTACGAGCTGTACAGCGACATCAGCCTGGTCAAAAAACTGCACATTGGGCGTTTAAGATGGCTAGAACATGTAGAGCATATGGACATCAACGCTCCGGCTCAGAGAATATTCGACTCTTACCCGGAGGTAAGCGCAGCAGAGGACGACCTCGCCTAAGGTGGCGCGCACAAGTAGAACAAGACCTCAACCAACTTGAAGTGCGCAACTGGAGGCGGTTAGCTAATGACCGGGCTAACTGGAAGAGGTTGTTGGTTGAGGCCTTGGTCCACCCCGGACTGTAGCGCCACCTAAGTAAGTAAGACAATCAAGCGTAAAATTAAACATACATACATCAACTTAACATAAAAGCCTTTTTAAAATTTATTGTTTTTTTTTTCCGAGGGTAGGTGAAAATCTTCCATAGACACTATGAGAATAGCAAGCGCGTGCTCATAGTAGTATCAGATTCTTGCTGACCAAAAACACCACCCTTCGATACAAATTTGTTAGATACTGCAACTAAGTAACACTACTTATCAAGCAATTTTTCTATCACGAAATATAAACGTTTGGCAGGTTACTTTCCAATGAAAGATCCTGCATGTTCTGCAATTTAGATGCGGTTAATCCTTATCTCGCCAAGTCGAAAGGTTTTGTCCTTTGTAGTCGGCGCAATAGATTACTCTCATCCAAAATTAGTAGGACTGTATTATTAACATGCCAGATATTCAAGAACCGAGCGATGAGGCAATTGAAAATGTATGCAAATACAAATATCTAGGAGTTATAATATCAAGCAATTTAATTTTGAATAAACACTTAGAGGCGAGACTATCTGATGCTAAGCGCGCAATCTCTTCGATCTGGGGAAGTTGCATTAATAATAACTTTGTAACCCACAGCTCGAAACAAAAACTGTTTCGCGCAACAGCAACGTCAGTACTTTTTTATGGAGCCCAAGTTTGGGGTTATCGTTCCTACCCAGCAGTAGAGCAATTCCTCCGATATTTTCTAAAGCGGATTCTTAAACTACCGAGTAATACACCAAACTACATGTTATATTTGGAAACTGCGATGCCACCTGTGTTTTTAGAAACTTTGAAAATACACTTTGACTATATAATTAAAGTAATGTCGATGGATGAAAAAAGGCTGCCGAAAATTATTCTTACACACATTTTAGCAGCAAAGGCTAATTTTGTGACTGAGTGGCAGAATCTCGCGGCCGACTGCGGCTTAACCCTAAGCATTACTCCAGATGTCCAGCCTGCGTTCATGAGGAATCAACTAAGAGCTTTGTTAGCAAAAATAGGGAATAGTTTGTACGAGAATTATACTAATGAAGCCCAATCATCCCAGCATCGGTTATATTGTAGTAAGCTGAGATATAATTTGCGAGAAAGTACATATTTTCTCAACTCCAATTCGACGGATAAAATAAGTACTATGAATATTTAAACTGAGAGGGGAACTGGTATACCTGAATTTCATACCGCACCGCCCAGATCTACCAATTTTGTGCAATATGTGCAATTTCCCGAAACCACACGTCATCCGAGGGTTCTTTCCACAGAGCCTAGAGCTGTCTGACGAGAAGATCCTTGCTACCATCCGTGCACAGAACAAGGATCTACCTACAGGACTACATAACAAAATACAAAGAGATAAATAAAAATCAGTATGGATTTATGAAAAATAAAAATGTCAATCAACTTTTTCTGGAATTTTCAAATGTCATCAACACGAACTTAAATAAAAATGCACACTCATTAGTAATCTTCATCGATTTTAAGAAAGCCTTTGATACACTATGTCATGAAAAAATAATACAAATGCTGGAATGGAATTCGAGGTAGAATTTTGGAATGGTTTCGCAGATATCTTTGTGGCAGAGGTTTTAAGGGAAAAATTTTGGACAAATTAAGTCAACTTCAATCGGCATCATTCGGAGTACCCCAGGTCCCATCATGGACCATTGCTCTTTATTATTTATGTTAACGATTTGCTATCAGTACTGAAAAAGAGTATCGGGTTTCAATATGCTGACGACACTGCAATAATTGTGAGCCACCATGACATAAATTCTGCAATCCAAATAATGCAAACAGAGTTTGATGGAATAGTTCAGTGGTGTCATGACAACGGACTTATAATTAACTCCAAAAAGACAAAGCTAATGCATATCCGTCCCCCACACATATTGAGAACACAAATAAAGATACAATTTCACAACTTTGAATGCTTGCATAAAAATAAGAACCAACAAGGCCTTAATATACTGGATAACTGCAGGGATCTGATTGAAACTGTGAATGTATATCGATACCTTGGTGTAGAAGTGGACTGCAACTTCAAGTGGGATTCACATATAAAATACGTTAGCAAAAGGTTGCACTTATGCTTTATACCACTTGAGCAATTATACTTCATTCTCAGTTCTCAAACAAGTATACTTCTCGTTAGTCGAATCAGTTTTGCAGTATGGAATAGTCGCATGGGGTAATACATCAGAAGCCATGATAGCTGAACTTCAAAGGATTCAAAATCGTATTTTCAAGATTTTGTTGAAAGCGAAATTTGGGGCACGGTATGTAAATAACTCTTTAAATTACAGCGTAAATCTGGGTTTGCTAACCGTTAATAAGCTTTTTATTTTTAACATGATTAGTGAAACGTATTGTGATCAACGCTTCAAGCAACCAATCGATCATGATGTTAATACCAGGCAAAGGGCACGAGGACTTCTACAAACGCCAAGAATTCATAACTCCTACGGACGACAACAACTTTCATTCATAGTACCGGTGATCTTTAACCAACTTCCTCGTGATCTATGGAATATACAGTCTAAATACACTAGGAAGAAGAATATTAAGAAATATATTATTAAATAATACATTTAGCTTACGATAAATGACGGTAGAGCTTTATATATAAATTCAATTAATTTCAAGAAGTATGTTAAATGTTACTATCCAAGTATGCATGTATATTTTCGTACGCAACCTTCTGCAGATAAGCCTCTAAGGCTTCGCAGAAAAAAAAATTGTCTTTGTCTTTGAAATGTTGTAGTTGTATGTACATAGAGTCAAAAGTAATTTAAAGTACTCAACAAATTATAATTTACCAACGGCATAATTTAAATACGTTTGTGAGCCTTGCTAACGTTTCATGTGGATTCTCTCCTACCGCTTCAAGGTGTTGTCCAGCATTGAAGGGATGGCTCCACGGAGATGTTAGTGAAGGCATTATTTATTTATTTTTTTATTTTTTTTTTATTTCTATATTTCAATTCCTCTTATACTCATTACTCAAAAGACAATAAACTAAACTAACTAAAAAAAAAATAAAAAAAAAAAAGTCCTAGAAGGTCGTGCACCGCATTGAAAAGGACACACTCCTCCACCTTGTTCTCTCGATCGACGATGCGTCCTTCAATAGGCTCCTCGCCCTTAAGGGAAAAATAGGCTACCGCTTTAGCCACGTTAGGTTGATCCTTAAGCACACCGACAAGATTTCAACAGGGACTGGGAGCGGAAAACCTCCTCCACCCATGGTGGCCAAAAACACGCAGCTTGCTGCACCCCACGATGGCCCTTCGATGAGCAGCGCCGCCGGGCATGCTAGTCTCAGGGTTGTGGCGAAGCCAATCAACTCGCAGCTTGCTGCACCCCGCGACGGATCTTCGATGAGCAGAGCCGCCGGGCATGCAAGTCCCAGGGTTGTAGCGAAGGCAACGGCTACAGCAAAGGACCGGCCTAGGGATCGTCCTAGCTCAGCCGCTTGTCGGAAAGGGAAAGGCCCTAAAAAAGCCCAACTCCTCCGACAGGCCACCCAACACCAGTCACAATGAGCACCCTTAAGGTGCTACAGGCGAACCTGCATCACGCGAAGGGTGCGTCCGCAACCCTTAGCAAGCGGTTCGCCGAGGAGAAAATAGCCCTGGGTTTATTTCAGGAACCCTGGGCTATTGGCGGACTTATACGAGGTCTCAAACAAAATGACTGTAAGTTGATTTATAAGCTTGGGGAGCAAGTGCCTATGGCAGCTTGCTTAGTTAACAGCCTTACTTACTTTCTTCCCATTCCAGAATTTATCAGCAAGTACTTAGCGGCCATTATCGTCGAGATCCCGACGGTCAGGGGAACACACAACATCGTGTTTGCTTCGGCATACTCCCCCGGAGACTCGGACCAAATTCCACCTGTCGAGGTCCGAAACTTGATCGACTTCTGCCGGACAAGCAATCAACACTTCATCATCGGCGTGGATGCCAATACGCATCACACCATATGGGGAAGCAGTGACATTAACAAACGAGGTGAGTCCCTTTTAGATTATCTAATGAGTAGTCATATTGATATATTAAATATGGGATCAAAACCCACCTTTATTAACGCGATTCGTGAAGAGGTATTGGAGCTCACCCTCGCGAGTCCGTTTATCGCAAACTCTGTTATAAACTGCCATGTGTCTGATGAGGCCTCGTTGTCTGATCATCAACACATCAGATTTGACATACCTGGTCAAATGACTCAGGCACCTGCCAGATTTATTTCTAAACTAACCAACTGAGACAGATATCGTGAAAACCTTATCATAAACTCAGAAATGCTAGTTACATCTATCGGTTCTATAAGAGACATTGACGAAGCTGCATGCCAATTAAAAGATGTGTTATTGACCTCCTTTCATAGCAGCTGCGTCACAAAAACCAGTACGAACAATCGCAAGGTTCCCTGGTGGAATGACCAGCTTAATTTGCTTCGAAAGAAAGTCAGGAAACTTTTTAATCGTGCTAAACGAACGAAAACGTGGGAAGAATATAGGTTCACTCTCACCCTTTATAATAAAGAACTCAGAAGATCTAAGCGAGAGTCATGGAGAAGACACTGCGAAAGCATTACTGACATGCCGGTAGCAGCCCGACTTCATAAAGCTCTAGCTATGGATCACACAAACTGTGTAGGGTTACTTAAGAAAGCTGATGGTACCTTCACAACGAACCGAACAGAATCTCTTGAAACCTTGCTTCAGGTCGGCGAATGAAAAAAGCTTTCTAATTGACAGCTCTGAAGATCTGCTTGCTGCTGCTGAGACGCACCAATGATTAATTACATATTAAACGTCAGGCTATATTCACGCACTGTAACTTTGTTGTCATTATTCCTCTGTTTCTCTCACCTCTCCCCCTCTAAAAACCTCTACTAAATTTTTCTTCCTCTTCTCTAGCTGACTTGCACTTTCTTGCTTTTCTTTTATTTACTTTTCTCTTTCAACGGATGTCACAAATCAATACAGTGTGAATCCACGTGCACTATGGTAAATATTTTATCAAAGAGATATGAGGGACTTAAAGTCTGTTATCTAAATTCCCGTAGCTTAAATTACCTCAAATTAGATTACATAAAGTACTTGTTTTCTAGTTCCTGTGTTGATGTTATCTGTGTAAGTGAATCCTGGTTCAAGCCAAGCGTATCAGACTTATCTCTTAAGATACCAAATTACGAACTTTTTAGAAGTGATAGACTTACTAACACAACTGGTGGCGGAGTTGCGATTTATTGCAAATCGGACCTTAAATGTGAAATAATAGCAAAATCTAGTGGCAATGGTATTGCGTATCTTATAGTCGAAATACACGCTGTCAATACCAAATGTCTGATTGCATGTGCTTACAGTAAAAACAGAAGCTGCTCCCCCTTGCCCTTTTTTTCAGTTATTTCTGAATACTGTGCACTCTATCAAAACATAATTATTTGTGGTGATTTAAATGCTAACTTATTGAAAAACGACTCTCTGGCCTTTCAAATGAAGGACCTAGTTTCCTCCGTAGGAATGGAAATAATTAACACAACTTATCCAACACGTTTTTCTAGTAATTGTTTACCCAGTCTCTTAGATCTAATCGTTGTTTCGAATCCGTCGCTTGTTTTACTGTTTGATCAAATTTCATTTGATGTTTCTGACCATGATCTACTCTTTTGTACTTATGATGTAAATCTGTCTAAAACTGTTATCCCAGATACCTTCATGTTCAAAGATTGCAATTCGGTCGACTTAAATGCCCTCCAAATTGCTACTTTATCAGCTCCGTGGGAGCAATGTCGTTTAAGTAGTGATCCGAATGTAAAGGTGCAATCGCTTCAAGCGATTTTAGCACAATTATTTGACCAATGTATACAGACTAAAACGGTCAAAGTACAAAATAGAGTATGTCCATGGTTTACATCGGAAGTGGCCAGCTCTATAAAATTAAGAAACAAATTCTACAGTAAATGGAAGCATCGACCATCGAATGAAAACTGGTCTTCATACAAAGCTGCTCGTAACCATGCCACCTTAGAGATACGTACTTCTAAGAAACACTATTTTGCTTCCAAACTTAATACATCGCTCCCTGCAAAGAAGCTCTGGAGTAACTTGCGGAAGGTTGTTATATCAAGTAGTAAAAACAACTCTAAATGTACTCTAGATCCTGATCAACTAAATCATGCCTTTCTGAGTCTTGAGTGCGGCTCAGGTGAATTCGATCTGAATAGGGCTGAGGATCTTGTGAACTCGCTGCCAAGACTGGAAGATTTTGTAGTAGCCAGTGAAAATGAAGTTATCCAGTGTATAGCTGCGATCAAATCTGATTCTGCTGGTTATGATGGCCTGCCAATTCGCTTTGTTAAGCTTATCCTACCACAGATTGTCTCTCATCTTACTCATGTGATCAACTGGTGCATTACAACATCAACCTTTCCTCAGTTCTGGAAAGTTGCGAAAGTTTTGCCAGTCGCGAAAAAATCAAATACGGTTTCGCCTGCTGACCTTAGACCGATTAGTATATTGCCTTGCATGTCAAAGGTCTTCGAAAAAATAATAGAAAAACAAATTACCAAGTACTTGTCTCTTAACAATAAAATCAATCATACAATTTTTTGCTGGAAGCTAAAGAACAATTTCGGATTTGGTGAGCGAGCAGTGAGATTACTCTACAGTTACCTCTCTGGAAGGTCGCAGAGGGTTGTCACGGGTGCACGCTGTTCATCCCTACTGACAATCAACCAGGGTGTACCGCAGGGCTCAATATTGGGACCGATTCTTTTCTGCATGTTTATAAATGACCTGCCGACAGTGTGCAGACATGCTTCGGTACACCTATATGCAGATGATGTTCAGCTACACCTTGCGCAACCCTACGCCAACCTTAACGAACTCACTCTCCTCATTAATGATGACTTAAAGAGCATCTGTACTTGGTCAGTTGCAAATGGGTTACTACTAAATCCGACAAAGTCTCAGGTAATTCCGATTTCAAAAAGAAAATTCAATTTAAATCTTCTACCAGATCTATATCTGAATAATCAGAAAATTAAGATTGTTGAGTCAACCACGAGTCTGGGTTTTACAATAAATCGCGATCTGACCGGCTACAATCACACAAACTTGGTCATCGGTTGCATCTACGGATGTCTGCGCAAGCATAGTGCATATTTTACTCCGCTTGATACACGGCTTAAGCTGATAACTACACTTATCCTACCTATCATTACATATGTATGCTGAGGTTGTATATTGCAATCTTGACTCCCTATCTTAGCGAAAACTACAAGTAGCCTTCAATGATGCAGTACGTTACATATATGGGATTCGTAGGTATGAGCACATTTCTGCGTACTCTAGGGGTGTATTGGGTTGTGATCTCAAGCAGTATACCAATGCCAGGAACTGTATATTTTTACACAAAATTATAAATAATCAACGTCCGTCTTATTTGTATAACAGACTTCATTTCACTCGTTCCTCAAGAACTACAAACATCATACCTTACCGCTATAATTTTCTTAACTCGTCGCGCTTGTTTTTCATCCACACTGTGAAATTATGGAACTCGTTACCTTCGCATATAAGAGCTATATCGAATCACTCCAATTTCAAAAGTGCAATTCTCCTACACTTTTCCTCGAACCAACACTAAACCTTTTTCTTTCTTCCTCTTTATCACCCACAATACTTTTATTGCATTTTAGTTTTAAGTATTAATTGAAATTATATTTTTGAAATTAAAGTACTAAGTACTAAAAAAGATTATTATCTTAATGTACAAACCACTTAAATTAAATAAATGAAATGAAATGAAATGAAATGAAAGGTCCACTTCCTCGGTTCGTCCATTAATAGTTTAACCACAAATTCTATCCTTACAGATCATAGGGTCGCTGTTGAGAGTAGAACAAACAGTTTATCTGGCAGGTTATTTAGCCCAGATAAAATTAAATGAGCGATAGGCTCATTTAAACCTTTTAAGGCTCCCGGTGGAGATGGAATATTTCCAGCACTTCTCCAAAAAGGGCATAAGGGAAATTATACTACCTGCACTTGTCGCTTTATTTAGAGCCAGCTACAATTGGTGCTACATCCCACTCCCTTGGAGGGAGGTCAATGTAGTTTTCATTCTTAAGTCAGGAAACAAACCTACCTCCTACCGTCCTATCAGTCTAACCTCCTTCCTTTTAAAGGCCATGGAAAGACTA
The DNA here is from genome assembly GCA_949775065.1 of Brachyopa scutellaris. Lineage (NCBI taxonomy): Eukaryota > Metazoa > Arthropoda > Insecta > Diptera > Syrphidae > Brachyopa > Brachyopa scutellaris. Next base: position 33,845,437 of record OX459114.1, read on the forward strand.
CTAGACATTCACATTAGAGGTACGTTAGATAGGTCTTCTCCTCTACAATCTAGTCAATATGCGTACAGAAAAGGTAAATCAACAGAGCATGCTCTCCACCATCCTGTCAATAAGATAGAGGGGGCTCATCGCTCTAAGGATATTGCCCTCTGTGCCTTTCTTGACATTGAAGGTGCCTTCGACAACACTGGCTATGACTTAATTTCAAGAGCCATTCGCCAAAGAGGTATCGAAGAATCGACCAACAGCTGGATTAGGACCATGCTGGAAAGTCGTATTATAAAATCGACTTCAGGAGATATTTCGGTGGCGGTAACAGCAACCAAAGGCTGCCCATAAGGGGGCATCCTTTCTCCTTTGCTATGGTCCCACGTCATCGACGATTTGCTTGCCGAACTACGCAACTCGGGATATGAAGCTATCGGCTACGCTGATGACCTTACGATCATAGTGAGCGGTAAATTCGATTCCACCATCACGAGTGTGATGCAAAGCTCATCACAAATCGTTTCAGAATGGTGCAACAGGGAAGGGCTCTCAGTCAACCCCTGTAAAACCGTTCCAGTGCCTTTCACGAAGAGAAGAAATATTAACTTGGGTCCAATCATCCTGAAAGGCACCACACTTGAGTATTCCAATGAGGTCAAATACCTGGGAGTTATCTTAGATATGCGCCTCACTTGGAATCCTCACCTCCACTCTATAATAAACCGTACAACTAGGGCCTTATGGGCAAGTCGTCGACTGTATGGTAGAGCTTGGGGTCTTAGTCCAAAAATTATACACTGGTTGTATACCACGATGGTCAGACCCATCATTTCGTACGGAGCCTTAGTTTGGTGGCCTAAGGTTCTCAAAAAGACTACAGCCAAGAAGCTTGATAAGCTTCAACGCATGGCGTGTCTTGGTATAACCGGTGCCATGCGCACCTGCCCTTCAGCAGCTCTAGAAGCTATAATTGGCATATCGCCATCTTCATTAGGAAGTCAGCTACTAGAAGCGCTATTAAACTTCAACTTATTCGTAAGTACAAACCAGGTAGCCTTACGGGTCACCTTAATATCATCAACAACATTCCCGATCAGGACATGCTTTGCACTGTCGCTGACTTTATGATAAGTGAATTCTGCTTTGGCAGAAAATTCGAAGTTCATATTGGGGAACGTACCACGTGGTCAAACGGCATTGAAGGAAATGAGATTGCGGACGAGCTGGCCCGTTTAGGCTCTACTGCTAAATTCTCAGGTCCAGAACCCTTTTGTGGGATAAACTGGGCAACAATCTCAGCCTTAATTAACAATTGGGAACACAATCTCCGACTCTTTCATTGGAGAAATGTCCCGAGGCTTAGGCAAGCCAAATTGTTGATTAAGCCTTCCCTCCTCAGAGGGAACTTCTAAACCACAATAAGAAGGATATTAGGTATCTAACAAATTTCCTCTCCGGTCATTGTCATTTACGATACCACCTGAACAAGTTAGGCCTGTCTAGCGAGACCGCTTGTCGACTCTGTTTGGAAGAGGTCGAAACAGCCGAACATGTCCTTTGTGATTGCCCGGCACTTTTTGGGGTCAGACGACGTACCCTACACAAAGAACTGCTTAGACCTTATGAATTAAAAAATTCGTCAACCAAGGACTTACTCACCTTTATCAGAAAGCTGGTTTGCCTCTTGGGCTAATTAGTATCCTATGATACAATAGATCTTTCAGGTCGCTTGGGGCAGGATCCAGATAATTAAAAAAAAAAAAAAAAAATGCACACCTTGCACACCCTGACGAGACGCCATACATATATGTATACAGTATACATACGGTTGTGAAACTATAATAACAAAACAACGTGTGATCGTAATTCATAATAAAAAGCAATATGAGTAAATATCTCAAGCACATGCATTATTATATCCATTCAAAGTCACCCCGAATTATCACCACAAAACAGAATCATTAAAGATATTCCATTACATGTAACAACCGCTTCACACAAGGACATTTAGTTCTCTCAGAGACCCACTCTCAGCATAAAAACATACCACATCTACATATGTAATGTGGGTACTTAATAATACACGTACGAAAGTGAAAGTGCCAAAACATTGCGTATACTTACCACACATCGTTGTTAAGCAATGCAATACATGTTACTCGTAAGCATGTGAGCTTTAACATACTCGGATGTGTTCTAAAAACCAAAGTGGTGAGGCCAAATGATATTGACGTATTCGTTAATCTATCTATAATAGATTATTCGTCTTAAAGAACAAATGATGCAGATATACTTTCGACAATCAGCTTTCAAAACTCATCATCGGCTACAAAACAATGACACTGACACATCTTTTCAATAGAATATAATACATACATATTTTCCGTAATCCATATACATACATAGATAGCATAAGTTCATAAAGAATCAATATTTTGCAGACCTACCGTATCAAATCGTTTGACGGGTTTCAACGAGCCTTTTATAACCAGTGCAAGTGGCAGGTGTCAAAGTGTGTATGGAGCGGAAGGAAGTTTGAATTGATTTAAGCGATTTCCGATAGCGTTCAATAAACTTCTTTTTTTTTACTATCTCATCTTTGGATACATAATTGAGTAAAAATATCGCATAGTTACGGTACACTTGTACGAGTACATGTAGTTGGTATGATTTCACGCATCCGAAGATGTTTGATGAATTTTTTATGATGCATGGCGTAAAGTTAAGCGATCGTTATCCACCTGAAAGCACTTACATAAACTTTTATTTGGGGTGCGAAAAGCAAGGCACCCTCACCTGAATTGATAATTTGAGATAAAAGAAACATCGAAAACAACTCAAATAGAAGATGGAAGACGTGAGATACGAGTATTTGTGTTTTTTTTTTTGTGAAATTTTTATTTAACTTTCAGCAGTTTTACTTGGCACTACATTGCATATCCGTTGCCAGAGAACGTTGTTTGCCTAAAGAAAAATGCTTCGTTTCAGTTTATTTCCCACGAAATACTTTCTTTTCTACCACCATTTGATTTAAAATTGGAAACTTTCGGATTAAGGGTGAAAGCAAGATTCCAACAAAAAAAAAAAAAAAATACAATATACCATTTTTAAACCCTTTTAGGGTTTGTTTGGATTTTCGAATCTGTCGATTTTCGGGAAAAAAAACCAAAACTTAACAAAAACAAGGGTGCCCCGGCGAACTGACTCATTTTGGGACAAATTATCATCCCTTTATCCTGTTCGATTTTATTTTCTTCCTAAAAGAAAGGGCAATATGAAGAAAACATAATTTGTTACAGACCCATGCCTTTGGCTGTTTCTCGGTAATGAGCTGGGAATATTAGGGTCAGCATACAAAGTGTTTGGCTTGTAAGCAATGAAGAGTGTTGAAAAGTACCATATTTTTATACGAACATATTTATGTTATGTATGTGTATACTGTATAAATTCCCCATTACAAGAAAATAACAATACGCACAATAGGTATGGTGTAATATGTCAGGTCGAATAAAAAAAATAACATTACATTCAGTGTTTTGCTTATACAAATGTATCAAAGACCTTGGGTTACATAGCACCAATTGTAATATGTTTATTTACACTGAATAATATAAAAAAATCATGGATTACAGTAAGACATCGTTAAAATATAATTAATTTCCAGAGAGAAATAATGCGAAATTTTACAATGCTATCGACACTCCAGGCGTGGAGTCTCAAAAACTTTATCTAGGACTGCACACACACTGTATGGTGCATATGTAAATATTTAAAGAGAGAAATGGTCAGTCACCCCAAAAACTATATTTGGCATGTCTTTGGCGTCATAAGCCCTAGAAAGCCAATGTGCGTCGATTCGACGTCGAAACAATCACCGCTGCAAGAACATAAGATTTAGAATTATGTATGGTAAACGGTTGCACCTTCGGCAAGCCCGTTTTTAGTGTGTACCAAGCTTTATTAACTAACGTCTGGTTGAAAACGCCCTAAAAACGCGCTAAAATGGAATCCATTGTAGTATAAAAGCTATAGTTAGGCACAGAAAATAGTTTTGTGTTTTTGTGTGTTTCGATGCTATTTTTCAATACGGATAGGTGTAAGTGTATTGTATGGCCAATTTTATATGAATTGATGATAGATTTTCATTTATAGCATGTATTGATATTGAGTTTTAAGATATGTAGGAAACAAGAATCCATGTTGATTTTAAAAATTTATGAAAAATGTGAATTAAAAGGGGCAATGTTCAAATCCTTTTTTGATCTTTCAACTAATTATATTAACACCGCTTTAAATTACGAAGTTTCAAAGCCTAGATTCCAGAAAAGTATATACATAGAAAATTCATAGCATTAATAATTTAAGTGATGACAAATTCAGTTTTAATAAAATTATAGTATTTTTGAATCCAATAAGAATTAAGAATAAGAACAATAATAATAAGAAATGAATTTAAATTATGTGAAGCATCAACAGGCAACATCCGGCACCTGAAAAATCACCATCCTCTTGGGGACACTTCTGATTCAGGGAACAAGTTGTTGCGTAAACACCGGTAGATTCATCACATTGTTGCGCAAAATAAGTACTACATGTTACCTTGTCAATAATTTGTTCTTCAATGTCATTTGACATTTTTTGAATACGCGATTTCACTGTAGGACCAAAACCCGGTATAAAATACATATAATGAGATAAGCTTTGTTCGATGACTGCTCTGGGCGGTAATTTGGAAAACAAAAGGCGTTCGCATACTTTTTGCACCAAATATGTGTTTTTTGTCAAATTTCGAAAAAGTGGGTGTGAATTTCTCCCAAAGATAGGAAAATTACGGAAAAGTAGACAAACGCGTTAATAGCAAAAAAATTAAAAATGTATATGATTTGATTTGACGTATGTTTTCATATAGGTACATATCTGCCCAAAGAAAATTCCTGTGGTAAAATTCGCAGCATGAAGAAATTTCTTACTCTCTCATGAGCACTCTGTTTTACGTAAAACTACGAAAAACTACGAAATTTTGCGTACGGGAATGGGTTTTTTTTAACTTTTCGTAGTTGTGGGAGAACGAACCTAGTTAAGTACAATAATCGACAATGAAGTGGTCATTTTGACAACTAAGATATGGCTGCAATTTTATGTGGTGACTTCTGACATTTTTCACAAATTTGTGCTGTTATGTACTGGTTATAGTAGTAATTTTAGGATATCTTCGCGGACCACTTCGGTTGCTTTTAGGGACCACCAGTAGTCCACGGATCAGCCTAAATCCCTATGCAGTTTGTACTCAAGTCCCTCACGCCAAACCTTGTCAAAGGTTTGAGCAACATCTAAAAATAGAGCAGAACACACTTGCTTTTTGCTGAATTTTTGACAGCCCTTTTTTCTTGCACTGAAGAAATACCCAGGGCGAATACAAGGCAGAACCAGTGTCAACATAAAGCCGTTAATATCATCAAGAAGGAGAAGCAACAATCTGAAATAGAAAAGGACATCTTGGCTAAGCGTGGACTTCCGCTATTTATGCTATCATTCGATAAAGCTGATAGTATCGACGATATCTACCGGATCAAAACCATATTGAATATCGTGGTCAAAATCGAGCCCATGCGTAGAAATTTAAAAATAATTCCGCAGTACAAACGTTGCCAAGGATTTAATCATACGCAAACGTACTGCAAAAAAGAACCAAGTTGTGTGATATGCGCTGGAAATCACCTCTCCCAAGACTGTTGAGTAAACAAACTGTTGTAGTTAAATCAGAAAATAAAACACAATACTTTTATTATAATGTCTTTGAGATTTACTTTTTATTCGGCTTAGGTATTCTCTAGTCTGGCTCGTGTCTTGTTCTGCCACGCGTTCTCTCCTGACAGCTGTCGGTCCTCTCGGGGTTTGCTGTCACTTAATAAACAGGGTGACAACAAACTCCACACAAACAAGCCTCTGCAATCTGTGCTAATTGCAAGGGAAAGCACCCGGCAAATTATAGAGGCTGTGAAGTAGCCAAGGAGTTGCAAAAACGAAGAGATGCACTCCATAAGCCTCAAAATAAAGTACTAAAACCGCTAACTAAGGCAAATCGTACGACCGGTCAGGATAACGTAGGCAAACAAAAACAAAAACAAAAACAAAAACAAACGGGTTCAGAGCGGAAAAGGTTGGTGACAGGAGAAAAGCCCTCGACTTCTGGTCTTAAGAGAAACGGTAATGAAAAGCCATTAGAAAAGACATCGAGTAATAGCCCTCGGACAGCAGGAGTGCAGACCTACGCCAAGGCTGCAGCATCCGAAAAATTAAAAAACCTCGAAATCCCGACGGACCCTGCTTCTCAAGTTTTCTCAATTATTCTCGCGAAACTTGAAGAGCAAAGCAAAATAAATAAAATTATTCTCGATAGGTTGGTTAAGCTCGAGAGTTATTCACGGAAAACGCGTACTTCACCTAGAATATGAATGAAAAAAGAATGTTAAAAATATGTACCTGGAATGCAAACGGACTTGCAAAAACTTGACGAATTGGAAATATTCATGCGAGAAAAAGATATTGACATTTGCTTGATTTCTGAAACTCACGTAAAAAAGGAATCGCATTTAAAAATAAAAGGCTATACTGATTACCACGCTTGTCACCCTTCAGGTAAAGCGAGAGGCGGATCTTCCTTGCTTATTAAAGACTGCATTGAACAATGCGAAGACCTAAAGATAGAGCTTGAAACTCTGCAACTGTGCACAATTCGAGTTAAAAATAGTCAGCGTACTATTAAAATCTCATCTATCTACTGTTCACCGCGTTCCGCGCTTGAAAAAAGTGATTTTACTAACTTATTTAAATCCCTGAAACCTAATTTCATTATTGGCGGCGATTTTAACGCGAAACATACGTTTTAGGGCTCTAGATACATTTCGCAAAAAGGTAGAATGCTCTATGGGGCAGGTATGGAGTACAGTTGTGATTTCCATTCGACGGACAAACCGACTTACTGGCCAGCTGATACTTTGAAAATACCTGACCTGATCGATTTCTTAGTGGTGAAAGGAATATCTAACAACCACATAAAAGTCGAAGAGAGCTTTGATCTGTCGTCTGATCATTCCCCAGTTATTTTGATATTGAGCGAAAAACTAGTATATAACCAAGAGCCAGCGAAATTAACTGGTAAACCAAATAACTGGGAAGGCCTTAGGAATGAAATCGAAGTAAATGTTGAGCTGAGCGTACCGCTTACGACACCCCATGAACTTGAGATTGAAGTCGATCGCTTCGTTGAGATAGTATAGCTCGCCTCTTGGAATAATACGCCCAATCCAAGGAAAATGCCGAACAAATACGGTCTACGATATCCTTCGGAAATAAAAGAATTAATCAGAGAAAAAAGAAAAGCGCGTAAAAGATGGCAACAAAGTCGTGCTCCACAGCAATAAACATATCTGAATCGTCTCTGCAATTTGTTACAGAATAGCATTAAGGATTTTAAAAATCGTGCGATAGGCTCGATTAAACTTGAAAGTTTAACAGCGAAAAAAGATTCCAATTATTCCCTTTGGAAAGCTGTAAAAGTTACCAAAAGGCCCAAAATCCCCGCGCCGCAACTTTAAATAAATCAAAATGAATGGGCAAGGGAAGATAAGGAAAAAGCGGATTTTTTTGCCGCCCATTTGGAAGAAACCTTTAAACCGAACGATGGTCAAGTAGTTCACGAGAATATCATGAGGATGGAGCTACCATCTGACGATTTAACGCTGACACCTGCGACGCTTAGAGAACTCGAACGTGAGATCGCGAAACTAAAACCTAAGAAAGCTCCTGGTTATGATTTGATTACCGTAGAAATTCTCGAAGCCTTACCTAGAAAAGCATTAATTAAGCTTCTCCATATTATAAATGCTGCAGTCAGATTAAAACACGTGCCGAGTCAATGGAAAGTTGCGGAAGTCATAATGGTTTTAAAACCAGGAAAACCGTCATATGAAGTAAAATCGTATAGACCAATCTTGCTTCTTCCAGTCATATCCAACATTTTCGAGAGGATATTACTAAGGCGTCTTCAACCGGTTATAGAAGAAAATAATCTCATCCCTGACCACCAGTTTGGGTTCAGAAGTAAGCATTCGACTATTGACCAGGTGCATAGAATTACTAACGTAATCGAAAAAGTACTAGAAGAAAAAAAAGATATGCTCAACCGTATTTCTTGACGTCTCGCAAGCCTTTGATAAGGTGTGGCACGATGGCTTGAAATGCAAATTACCACGTGTACCTATACGAGATTCTGGATTCATATCTCGGGAATAGACTCTTCCGTGTTAGAAATGGAAACGAATACTCAGAACTCAAAGAAATTTCGGCCGGCGTACCGCAAGGAAGCGTTCTGGGGCCGCTTCTTTATCTGTTATATACTCGTGATATACCGAAAGAAGATGGCACTATCCTTGCTACGTTTGCTGACGACACCACTATCCTAGCAGTAGGTAAAACAATCGAGGAAACGACTGCCAAACTGCAAAACGCATTGAATAAAGTAAATGAATGGACGAGAGAATGGCGGATCGCCGTTAACGGAACTAAATCTGTTCACGTGAATTTCACTTATAGAAAAATTAATGACTTGCCAATTTTTATAAATTTGGCCCGAATACCCTTTGCAAATGAAGCCAAATACCTGGGAATGACACTCGACGCAAAGCTGAAGTGGAATTCGCACGTGAAAATGAAACGTAAAGAACTAGATATCAAATATAGAGAAATGTACTGGTTGATCGGGAAACATTCCCACCTCAGTACCGAGAACAAACTGCTTTTATACAAGCAAGTGCTATAGCCGGTGTGGACCTACGGTATACAACTTTGGGGTTGTACCAAGAAAACAAATGCCAATATTTTACAGACCTTTCAAAATAAAGTACTTAGAGAAATTGTCCAAGCACCGTGGTATGTTAGAAACGACAATATCCACAGGGATCTCGGAATTCCGACAATCGAAGTTGAAACTAGAAGCTTCGTGCGAAAAAAAAAGAAACCGACTAATCGGATATGTTAATAATACAGTCCTACTTATTTTGGATGAGAGCAATTTATTGCGCCGACTACAAAGGACAAAACCTTTCGACTTGGCGAGATAAGGATTAACCGCATCTAAATTGCGGAATATGCAGGATCTTTCATTGGAAAGAAACCTGCCAAACGTTTATATTTCGTGATAGAAAAATTGCTTGATAAGTAGTATAACTTAGTTGCAGAATCTAAAAAAATTTATATCGAAGGGTGGTGTTTTTGGTTAGTAAGAATCTGACACTACTATGAGCTCATGCTTCCTATTCTCATAGTGTCTAGGAAGATTTTCACCTACCCTCGGGGGAAAAAAAAAAAAGGATAAGGTTTAAGGATCGATCTTGCTTTAGTGGCAGAACATACACATATTTGAAGTGATATCAGAAAACGGTGGCTAAACACATTACTAACTTCTTTTTTGAATCATTAATTATGGTAATAACCAAAAAATAATAATAAATTAAAGCAAAATGCACAAATTTTCCTTAATTATTGCCATTGCCTTCATTCATGTGAACCGATTTTATTGCATACTTATATTTAGTTTTTTTTCTATTAATAGTAAACGGATTTTAGTTACATTTATTGTCTTTAGTTAATAAGGGGTCCTCCTTTAATAATAAAAAGGCCAATTTAAATGATAAATAAAAAAAAAATGGCTTAGGCCATTTTGGAATCCATTAAAAAGATTCAAATCGCTATCAACTGTGGGATAGGTCATTTTGTCTACAAAAAAAACAAGCATGTGTCGATAATAATATTTTTAGCGGAATTTTATATTATTCAGGGATGTTTTGTTTATTACAAGAATTTGAATATATTCTGGCAAACTTGATATATATTTTTTAATTTTCTAAAATAAACTCTTCTACTTGAAGGTTCAGATGCACTTTTGGCCTATCCCACACAAATTTTTTTTATTTCTGAAATTTTATTTGGCCTAAGCTGCTCAGGCCATTTTGGCTTCAAAGATTTTTTTAAACTTAGAGCAAAAAAAGTTTTTTCTAATAATTACAAAGCAGTTCCATATACAGTTTAGATTTTTTGATATACATATAATAAAATGTAAAATTTTGGTTCGATCTGTGTACTTTATTAATTTTTTTTGAAAATGTGGGTTAGGCCGTTCTGGCGCTGAGCGCCTCAATTATAGTTGTGTATCGATTTTCCTGGCCATAACTCCCTGTTTAGTAATATTGCCTTTATTCAAGTGAACCGTAGTGTATGAAATTTCCACCAGCGTTCGGACTTTACTGCGATCGCAGTAGATCTGCTGCGCTTTTGGCTAAAATTTCAAATCAACTGCACTACTGCGCTTTGCTCATAATCTACTGCGATTTTTGATTGAATCGTAGCACAGTAACACAAAATGACAAATGAAAATGATTGTTATATCTCTTCTACGCCTACCTCAACTGCCATGACTTTCGGAGTACCTACATATACTATATTTAACTGTTTTGCCCCATAGCAGTGCAGAAAAAGCAATTCTCCCAAATGAATTTGATAAAAACCAAATAAAGTAACATCCCTAACGTTTGCGCATTCCTCAATTCAAAATCGCCGAAATATTTTTGTACCTATGCGGTGGTTCATTAAATTTTTGGAAAAAATACAAATTTACTGGAGCACATTTTCTTTTAGTTAAATAACTAAAGCCGGATATCCACAGGCATGCAAGATTGCGCAAATTCATGATTGCGCATGCATGCCAGCCTGCGGATAGCCTTGCCAGTGTGTTTGCGCAAACATGCCTGTGTGATTTTAAAATTTTTTGAAATCCGCTGGCATGCGTGCGCAAACACAGGCTTGAGCATGCATGCCCGCCTGTGGATGGCAATGATTGCGCAAATTGTGTTGCTTACGTCATTTGTTTTGGTATGAATTTAGTGACATTTATGAAAGCTTGCCCGAATTTTGGTAAGTGAATGGTGAGTCATATAAGGAATGCGCGGGCAAGCATGCTAGTGGACAGCAAAATAAATTTTCGCAAACCAAAAATTTGTGCATTCTTACATGCCTGTGGATACCCACCTTAAATATCTTCTATTAAAACTAACATTTTCAATAATATAGGGCCCTGAATTGCCCTGAATTTAAGAACTTAACAGTTATTTATTTTTGTTTAGTTATTTTATTAATTTTTTCTGTAAAGGCTTGCCAAATGAATATGCCATTGAATTTATTTTTTTTTATTTTTTATTTTTCAATAAAGTTATGTACAATTATGTATTTAACATGAAGTTGTAAATCTACTGCGGAAATTTTGGTTTTACTGCCATTTTTGTTTCCATCTACTGCGAAATCCAGTTTCTGAAGGCCGAGCCCTGCATACCACCCCATACATACACATACCCATACAAAAGAACAGAAAGAAGAAAAAGAACGAAAGGAAGAAGAAAAGGAAATGGCACTCGCTTTCCGGATTTTCGTTGTGCTTTTGGTCAAATCAACCCTTCTCGTTTTAGCTCACATAAAATCTACCTGTCTCACTGAAAAGAATCGGTATGGAAATGATCGTGTAGCCAGCCACTAAGCTAATTATTAGATCCTAATAATTAAATCCTACAAAATCTGGGGGCTCAACCGTGATTTCGACGGCGACAGATCAAAAGCTAAGCATATTATCAAATTGTGGAGTAGTTTCAGAAGTTGCGTCTCATCATTTTTCCTTTGTTCACGCATTGCAATCAGTGGTATTAGCTAGGTATCGGTGAAGCAGCAGGTAGAGGACGGCATCAGCAATCGCGGCTCAGCACACAGAATAAGGAGCTATTTAAAACATATCAACCAAGCAGATTGTCACTGAAAGTGACGTCATCAATAGCGTGGATAGAGAAAAACGGTTCAACTTTTACCGTTTGTCAACGAAACAGGTGGATCTTTGAAAACGTGAACAGGTTTGGTTTCCATACAAGCCTCGAAGGTAACCAATTTTATTTTTCCTGAGAATTTTTGAGACTTAAATTTATCAAATACGATGCCAAAAAAGGGGCATAAGAAACATTTTTCGGGACTTTTTTTTATGCCCCTATTCCATAACACAACTCAATTTATTCGAGTTGGCTGTTAAGAATCTCAACTTATAATAATTGTATAACACATAGATTGCAAAGTATAACATATACCTTATTATTAATTGTAATAGAGTAACTGCTAGAAAAGATTGCACATTACATAATTTCATAGTCTCGTTATATCTTAAACTTAAATTGTTCCTCACTTTTGCTGCAACCATCGACTCGATAAGTATTCTTTGTATTATATTATACTTACTCTTATTATACTACATATATTATTGAATTTATAATTAAACATAATTGTAACTTGAATTTGAAACAACATATTTCCTTACATCCCAAACATTTATTGGTCCTTCAAAGCCGAATTAAATTAACATTTGTTTAATTGATTTGAGAGTGAACTCGAGTCTCAATATTACCATCACATTTCTCTACGCAAAAAACTCTAATCTCTCTTCTCCTTAAACACCCACGCGGCGAACAATTTGTGCATACGAGAAAGCGGAATTAGTACATATACTAGTTTATCAGTGGTAAGACAGTCCGGAGCTCTGAAGCAAAGAAAAATTAAAGAAGAGAAGTGTTATCTGCAAAAAAAAAGTGTATCAGTTTAAGTGAAAAAAAAATATAAGAAAAAACAGTAAGGAAATTGGTTACAGGTAATTGATATCGAACAGTTAAATTTACAGTCCATTCAGTTGAATACATTAAATTTTGATTATTGTGCGCTAATTGATTTATAAAATTTGAATTTTTGCGTCGCTTCATTTGTTTCGTCTTTGACATTGACATGGATATTTTAAAGGAAAAACGCGCTACGATGAAAGGTTCCTTGACTAGGATCGCTAAGTTTGCAGACGAGATAGGAGATGAGGTAGCTAAATGCCAAATTCAGAGTAGGTTTGAGGCTCTGCAAACAATGATGGTTTCGTTTAATGAACTGTGCAATGTGTGGTATACGCATTCGGGTGATCCGGGTTACGAAGAGCCAGAAACCTTCTATGGTGAATTCGAAGAAAAATACTTTGACGCGAAATCGAAATTATTGGCGGCGTTGGAAGCTCGTGCACCGGGCACTTCGGGAATCGGTAACGCGGGAAATGGTCCAGATATATTTGCAAGGTTCTTAGAACAGCAAGGTTCGTTATTCGAACAGTTACAGAACAGTACACTAGCAAATAATCAATCTAATGCCAATACTTCGCATAATGTCTCCAAATTACCAAAATTAAACATTCCGGTTTTCAATGGTGATTACGGTCAATGGAAAACATTTAAGGAAATGTTTGATAGCTCAGTGCATTCTAATCAAAGTCTATCAAATATCGAACGGTTTAAATTTTTGATTTCATATTTGAAAGATGAGCCCGCGTGCTTAATTTGCAATATACCTGTAACGGATGGTAATTATACAGAAGCATACGGTATATTAAACAAACGGTACGGTCGACCGGGTTATATTATAAAAGCACATCTAGAGACTTTCTTTGAACTCAAGCCGGTTGTACAAGCAAACGCATTTGCTTTAAAGAAATTTTCCGACACGTGCGTTAGTGTTTTTCGTGGACTTAAATCACTCGGTGCTTACGCCCAACAACGAGATCCGTGGATTTTGTATTTAATGATAAATAAACTTGATTCGGAGACAAAAATGCTTTGGGCCCGTGAAATTGTAAGCGATGACACACCCTCCATTGAAAAGTTGCAAACCTTTTTGGAAAAAAGATGGATGGGGCTGGAAGCATTAGGCGACGTCACAAGGGTAAAGGGAAATGCAAATCCGAAGGTCTTTCTTTCAAGCGTAGATACTTTGAGTTGTCCTAAATGTAAAAAGGATCATTTTTTGTACAAATGCGACGAATTTAAATCATTATGTATCGATGATAGGAGAAAATTGGTCCAAGAATCTTCATTGTGCTTTAAGTGCTTGAGACCCGGTCATACGGCTAAATCATGTTCTTCCCCTTAAAATTGTAGTCGTTGCCAAAAATCTCATCATACCTTGGTGCATCCCAGTGTTTCTCATTCTACCGAAGTGCGCCAGAAGCCATCTATGCTGCACACAACTCATGGTACTTCGGATTTAATAAGCAAGATTTCGCTTTTACCAACAGCTGTTGCATTGGTTAGGGATTCTAAGGGAGTGTTACAAAAATGTCGAGCTCTTATTGATAGTGGATCTCAGATTTCATGCGTTAGTAAATCATTTGTTGAGAAACTGGGTATTCGTCCAAACTTGTCATCCAATATTAAAATAAACGGAATTGGTAGTTGTGCAGTTGGTCAATCTAGGGGAGTGGTTGACATGCAGTTATTTTCGCGTTTTAACAAACACTTTTTGAATGTTCGAGCTTTTTTGTTGGATCAGCTAACATCTGCACAACCAGAACGGGCTGTTAATATTGAAGGTTGCGAGTGGGAATTCCTTAAAGACATGGAGCTGGCTGATGATTTGTTTTACTATCCATCAAACATTGACATAATATTGGGCTCTTGTCATTTCTTTAATATCATTCGTGATGGTCAGATTGCTTCACCGAACAGGTCAACTATTGCGCAGTTAACTACATTTGGGTGACTCATATCTACTGAATTAGATTTGTTAAAATCTATACAATCTTGTTCAAATATAGCTACATGTGAATGTGGTAATTCCTTAAATGAAACGGTGAGAAAATTCTGGGAGGTAGAGGAAATTAGCCCAAAACCTGTCTCAATGTCCCCAGAAGAACAGCTGGCTGAGGAAATATTTGCTAAACAACATGCAATAACTTCTGATGGAAAATATGTTGTGCGTTTACCTCTCGTTGAAAATAGTTTAAGCTTAGGGGACTCCTACAAAATGGCCGAAAGTCGTTGGATGATGATGGAACGTCGCTTTACTAAAAATCCTTCTGTGGGACAAAAATATATAGATTTCCTGAAAGAATATTTAAATCTAAGGCACATGGAGCGGGTTCCAGAGTCGGAAATCTCTACTTCCAAGAATGTCTATTACCTTCCGCATCATTGCGTTTTAAAGGGTGATAGTACTACCACAAAGTTGAGAGTGGTTTTTGATGGCTCAGCTCGTTCTTCAACCGGGGTTTCGTTGAATAGTGTACTTCTACCCGGCCCTTGTTTATTGAACGATATTTTTGAGATGTGCATCCGTTTTCGAAGGCATACATATGTTCTTACGGCAGACATTGAGAAAATGTTCAGGCAAATTTGGATAGCTGAGGATGATAGGGATCTACAGAGAATTTTATTTCGCTTCGACAAGTCAGAGCCAATTCAGCAATTTAGACTATGCACGGTAACTTATGGAACCTCTTGTGCACCATTTCTTGCAAATAGAGTGATAAGGCAAATTGCAATTGATAGCAAGGACAATTTTCCAAAGGCTTCTGAGGTGCTTAGCTATGATGTCTATGTTGATGACATAATGACCGGTGCCGATGATCTTAGTTACTTGATAAAATTAAAGGATGATCTGGTTCAACTTTTAGCAATGCATGGATTTAATTTGAGAAAGATAACGTCAAATAATTACAAGGTTCTGGAATCTGTATCACCTGCAAGTACCGAGCTTAATTCCGTCCAGTTTGATGATGAAAAAACCACCTTCAAGCTTCTTGGATTACATTGGCACCCTGCATCAGATTGGTTTTCCTATAAAATTGTCTTGCCTGATGTAGAAATAGCAACAAAACGAAATATTCTATCTGAAGCAGCTAGGATTTTTGATCCTGTTGGGTTTTTGTCACCTGTTACTGTAGCGATTAAAATCTTTTTGCAACAACTTTGGCTAGAACGGAAAGGATGGGATGACGAATTGTCTGAAAATATATTGCAAAGATGGAAAATATTTAGATCTGACCTTATTCTTCTCGAAAAAATACGAATTCCTCGTCTTATTTGGCATTCAAGGCAGCGTGTTGAACTACATGGTTTTTGCGATGCCTCAGAGTTAGCATACGCCGCAGTGATATATGTTCGCAGCTTCGACAATAATGGACTCATTCACATTTCACTATTGGCAGCTAAGACAAAGGTTGCGCCGTTGAAACAGGTTTCGTTACCTAGACTAGAGCTGTGCGGGGCGCTCCTTCTCAGTCGTCTAATGAATTCTGTTCATTCCATATTGAACATCCCTATTGAATCTTGTGTTGCTTGGTGTGATTCCCAAATAGTGTTAGCCTGGTTATCTTCTTTGCCAAGAATATGGAAAACTTATGTGGCCAATAGGGTATCGGAAATTGTAGAAGTTATTCCCTCATCAAATTGGCATTATATCAATACGAAACAGAACCCAGCTGATTGTGCGTCGAGGGGAATTAAACCAGGAGATCTAGAATCTCATGATCTATGGTGGAATGGACCAGAGCTATTGTGTCAGGAACCTATTCCAAAGCTAAAAGAGGTTATCGAAGATCATTCGGGTATTGATGTGGAGAAACGAGAAAAGGTTGCCACTTGCTTACTTATTAATCGACCTCAACATACGTTTGAATATAGCATTTCCAGAGTTTCTTCATACACAAAACTGCTAAGGGTTGTTGCATACGTTCTTCTATTTGTACGGCGGCTCAAGGAAGCTAGGCTCGGAGGTTATAAAACTGCTGGGTGTGGAGATTTGGCACAACTTTACAGTTTGTCAGTCAATGATTTGAAGGACGCCAGGACAAAACTTATTTCGTGGGCACAAGGGGAGTCATTTTCTGAAGAAATAAAACAATTATTAAACCAAAGATACTTATCTAAAAAATGTATACTTCAAAAATTATCACCTTTCATCGATGAAAATAATATACTTAGAGTTGGGGGTAGGATTAATAATGCAAACATTGACTTTGATTGTAAACACCCAATGATTTTACATGGTAGGCATCCATTTACAGTCTTACTAATAAATTACATGCACAAGTACAATCTTCATGCAGGGACGCATGAATTAACTTCATTTCTTCGGCAAGAGTTCTACATAATCGGTTGCAGAAACTCAGTTAAGAGAATCGTTGGACAGTGTATTCCGTGCTTTCGACAAAAACAAAAAACCTCGGTTCAGCTGATGGGAAATTTGCCAAAATATCGAGTGGAATATAGTCGCCCTTTCACCAATACTGGTGTAGACTACGCTGGGCCAATCACTCTTCGATTAAGTCGTGGCAGAAATCCGAAGTTTTTAAAGGGTTATATAGTGGTCTTTGTATGCCTGAGCACCAAAGCATATCACCTGGAATTAGCGAACGATTTGACAACAGCGGGATTTTTAGCCGCATTTAAAAGATTTATATCCAGGCGCGGTAAACCTCTCGACATATACTCAGACAACGGCTCCAACTTCCAAGGAGCGCGACGATATTTAACGGAGATCGACAAACATATGGAAGGTATTATAGGCGATGCGAAAACAAAGGAATTTATGGCAACTGATGGAATAACTTGGCACTTCATCCCTCCAGGAAGTCCTCACTTCGGCGGTATATGGGAGGCTGGAGTAAAACTTGTTAAAACTCATCTAAAGCGTGTAATAGGGACATCGATACTTACATATGAGGAATTAAATACTTTATTAACTCAAATAGAATCTGTGTTAAATTCTCGTCCTTTATGTTATATTCATGAATCCGATACTAATGTCAGTTTTCTTTCACCAGCGCATTTTCTACTCGGCCGACCTTTTTTGCCATTGGATGAACCAGCAACTCCACTCAAGAGCACGTCGCTACAAAAGAACTGGGAGCTCTTAACCAATTTACATCATGGGTTCTGGAAGCAGTGGTATCGTGATTACCTGACAACATTACAACAACGTGTGAAGTGGTTCACAACGCAGCCTAATCTGGAAATTGGACAGGTTGTGGTAGTAAAGGACCCCAACCTCCCTCCTGCTCGGTGGTTACTAGGTCGTATTGTTTGCTGCATCCCAGGATCTGATGGTGCTGTACGTGTTGTCAAAATTCAGACGTCTAAGGGCATCGTAACTCGTCCAATCATCAAAATTGCGCCTCTTCCTATATCTGAATCCGGTGCTTCAGCGGGGGGTGAATGTTAAGAATCTCAACTTATAATAATTGTATAACACATAGATTGCAAAGTATAACATATACCTTATTATTAATTGTAATAGAGTAACTGCTAGAAAAGATTGCACATTACATAATTTCATAGTCTCGTTATATCTTAAACTTAAATTGTTCCTCACTTTTGCTGCAACCATCGACTCGATAAGTATTCTTTGTATTATATTATACTTACTCTTATTATACTACATATATTATTGAATTTATAATTAAACATAATTGTAACTTGAATTTGAAACAACATATTTCCTTACATCCCAAACATTGGCTGTCATTCAACTCCACTTTCGCGCAACTCAACGAATTTTTCATATTACATAAAACAACCTTTTTCAGTTGTGATTGTAAAAAAAATTGCATACTTTTAGATGCGAACAAAAACTACAAATTGACTATTTAACGTAAATCTGACCTCTGGTGGTCGAAGTAGAAAATAATTTTGCCAACAGAAACTCAATATTCAATAAAAACAGAATGAAAAGAAGTTTTGATTTGGTATTTTTAATGATAATAATTATGAAGATAATATTGTTATTGTTGTGCGCATATGAAAATCTATCCGTGACATATTCCAATTCCAACTAGAAAAAATGCTAAGTAAAGAATATGCATTTGCAATGTGTAAATTACTTCTGTTATTTTTAAATATTTACAAGTGTTTTTGTACTGAACACAGAAGCATTTTGCTTCGTTCAAATCGAAACCAAGGATTTGTTAAAATTGCATGGACGCGCGATTGCAATTGCAATACCACTACCAGTTCCGAGTGCTGAAGATGTAAAACTATTTTCTCCAACTAATGTGGACTATATGCTTTTAAGCTGCACACATTGTTTAATGACGTTATTAATAATATTGCATTATTTCATTTGTCCGATATACGTCTTTTTGTCCATTTTCCATCTTTCGTATCTCAACATTTACTCTCAAACAACTGCTTAAACCCAGTTGTTAGTTTTTGACAGCTCTAGCAACCAAAACATAACTGCGTTGTCTACCATAATACCAGAAAAATTCCCACACAACTCTAGAGAGGATTCGCCATCTTGGTTTTATGTTGACAGGCAACTCTTTTTCTCAGAGTTGTGTTCAGTAATACCGAATTTCAAATTTCAACCAAATTTCAACTCAACTTAACAAAAGTTGTCTTACGGAATAGGGGCATTAATATTATTATTATATCGCATTTGGTCGAATTTCAAGTCCACCGGTGTCAGAAACCCACTACGTGGATGTGAGCGCTGCCGTTGGCCCAATTGGGGCTCATCCGCCACCAACTCTTTTCCATGACCCTAACTAGTACGTGGAAATCCTTCTCGACCTGAGCTCCGAATATGTCGAAGTAGCTCAGATAAGATTTTGTTTCCGTTCTGGAAATTGATCGCCACCGTTGGTTCCATCTACGGATTTCGTCCGCTGACGCGTATTATAGTGCTGCCATTTGCGCTTGGTCAGCACTCGCGCTTATAAGTTTAGCAAGTCGTGCCCGGGTGGGCAGTGACCAGTACCCGATGGCTACCACTTGGAGGTAAAATAAGCACAGTTGATGTATAGTAACAGTTACAACACTGGGCTTTGCCAAGTTAAACCAGTCAGTGCCTACCATATTTCTACAACATCCAGCCATCATGAAGTTTTGGTAGGGGTAAAAATGAAAGCTAAAGAAGATATAATAATAGCCGAAAGTATAAATGAGGAGATAAGAAAATCTTTTGAGGCAGAGAGAGATCAAATTCGAGAAGATTCGCGACAAAATACCGATAAGGTTCAAAGAGAAAACTGTAGAAAATTAAACAAAGAAAGAAAAGAAGCCACCAAATATCGTATTGATGATTTAGTAGCGATAAAAGATACTTAATTTACCACTCATAGTAAACTTCTCCCTAAATTTCAAGATTATCAAAATTTCTTCAAATAACAGATACGAGGTATGCAAAGTTGGAAGCCAAGAAGGTCCCCGTACAACGACGACTACTGCTGATTATATGAATCCAGCCATGGACAACTAATGCAATCTAAGAAACTACTTCTGAAAGTGAAAATGACGGAACTCTCACAGACGAAGAAACCCGCTAAGACGAAGATACCTACTAAGACGAAGAAACCTGCTAAGACGAAGAAACCTGCCAAGACGAAGAAACCTGCCAAGACAAAGAGACCTGCTAAGACCAAGATACGATGAAGCTTTGAAACCTTAGATATGAAAACTAGATAAATGATGAAATACATACGATGGGAACAGGCCAAGACGAAACTGAAGACTAATACAACTGCTAAGACGAAAAACCTGCTACGAATATGTTAAGACAAGAAGTGTATCCCATTAAAGAGGGCGTTGAAATGTTCCAGGACGGCCGAATTTGTAGGAACACCCTATAATAATATGCAAAACTCTCCAACGACTCCAGCGATGAACGAATGCAAAACCCAAAAGAACAGAAAGAAGAAAACGAACGAAAGGAAGGGCACTCGCTTTCCGCCCGCCGAATATACAACGTGTTTTTGCTAACCCTTTAATGCATGATTTTTTTTTATTATTTGAAACACATTCTTTTAGATGTATTTCGTTGCAGTGATTTCAAAAATGGCCAAATTTTTAAAAAATATTGAAGCGTTTTCGAGATATTGAGCTATATCTATAGATTTATCTTTTCAACTGTCTCTTTTTTAAACTTAAAATTTAAACAAATTGAAAATATAACAATATTTTCACAGAATAGCAATAAAAGTTTTGTGCTGACATTCTGTAATTTATTAAAAATAATCACAAAATAAAATATTTAAAATAGCAAAAATGCACACACACGCACACACGTTGCCCCCGCAACCAAATTTTTGAAAAATAACCGTATTTTTAACCAAAAGAAATCTGCTGATGGCGGTTAAATCCAAAGTGTAATATCATACTTAGGTTATTACGCTCCGACAGTTGGAAATTTTCTTTTTGAACGGGTGGAAAATGCTAATTTACTAGAGCATATCATATATGATATACCATGCAATAAAGGGCTAAGCTAATAATTAGATTACAAGTAATAATTAAAGCATTTGAATATTAAATTCACTAATTATAATTTGGCTTGTTTTATTTCCTTAAAAATCCTACATATATGTACATATGTATGTATTTCTAACCTGCTACATACATACATGCATACTGTATGCGACTAGGGAAATCAATCCCGAGATCCTGGACGATTTTTGCACTTAAACGATCCCGGGATTGCCAGTCACCAATCCTGGACTTTTCGGGATTGAAAGCTGATTTTATTTGCTACTCTGTCTCTGAAGCGAATACCTTGATTTTTAAAATTTAGATTATTAATTTTTTGTGATCGAAACTAACCTTGCCGTTTTCCAAAAATTATGTACAGAAAAGAAACATATCTAGAATAGGTTAGATTACGGTAGTGCTTGACAGATCTGACGCCGTTGAAGCGCAAATCAAGGTATGCATTCATCTATTTTATTTGTACTCGTATTATGGTTTCGTCAGTGCTTATAAGTTCCATGCACCACGCATGCATGCAATACCGTTATTGCGCATACAAACTTAATCTGTATGTTAGAACCTCGAAGGCGCCATTACCACTTCCTAGACTCACGAAAAACTATTTATCAGACAAGAAGAATGTATTCAAGGAAAGGGGAATACGTTTTGAAAAAAATGCAATACCTACAGTTATGATATTCTCGATGCCCTTATTTTCCTGCGGTTTTATTTTCAAAGGTCGGATGAAGGCAAAGAGCAAGAATAAATACGCCCATACATTGTTTCACTATTTTTTAGGGTTCCGCACCCATATGGTAATACGGAACCATTATAAGTTCGCTCTAACTCAAAAATTTCTGTCACGATAAAAACATCAAGAACCGTTTCAGCTAGAAACTTGAAACTTGGCACACTTATACATTATGGTGGTCCACATACATGGACAAAATATTACTCAAAAATATTGTGAAACAACTATACAGGGTGGGTAAATAAAGCTAAAAAAAAAAATTTCTGAAAAATATATCATGTGGGATATCATTCGAAAGGAAACAAAGATTCCAAAAATATTTTGCTCAGTTTTTTCTGTTAGAAACTTTGGGAGTTATTGTCAATTATATGTGAAAAATATCATACAAAAAGCACCAGAACTTTTTCTCGGAAACTACTTAAGTCAAAAATATGAAAAAATCATAGTTCGTAGGTGATTAACCATATATTTGAAGAAAAATATAACGAGTCTCGTAAGTTGTATAGTTTCTGAGAAATTCACATCGAAAAATTCAATTTTATGTCGAAAAATTCAATTTCTCAACCGATTAACTTGTAAACTACTAGACCAATTTGACTGAAATTATCACTATTCGATTAACAATAATTTTGGGAAAATTAAAGACTATCTAAAATTGTGCTGCCATATAAAAAAAAAAAATAAATGAAAACGAAAATACGGATTTGGTCAGGAAACGAACTTGAGACCCCTGAACTCAGCTACACACTCAGCCGCGTTCTTAATGTTTATCCAATTTCTCATAGTGAATAATATTACTGAATTATAGGTTTGTAAGGTGAATGTAGAGGTGGGTCGTTTTCGTTTTTTGTGTTAACGGAACGAAATAGTTATTTAAACAAAATATACATATGTACATAATGTAACTATTCTTAAGACTACGGAACCCTTTGAGCGCGAGTCTGACTCGCACTGGCCGGTTTTTATTTTTTTTTTGACTTTGGAATTATTTTTTTTTTTTGATTTTGTTAACCCCTTGAAATGGAGTACATATTTTTTATTTGTTTCTTTATCAAAAACTATCATCTTTAAATTTTTTATAAATAAATATTTGTTTGCTTCTTAGCAATTAAGTTTTTATTAATTTAAAAAAAACTTCTTAAATGTTGTTCCTTTTAATTAATTTTGATAATACAATAAATTCAGAGCATAATAGTTAGCTATGCTGTTATTTATTTTAAAAGACAAGGCACTTATAATTAATCTCCACATTTTTGTGAGCAATTATCGGAGGTTGATTTTTTGTGTTAAAAATATGAAATCAATTTTTTGACCCGTGTGTCGATTTTTGGATTGATTTATTTTATTTTTTTTACAAAAAAAAAATATTCTGTCCAATCCCGGGATACCCCGGGATCCCGGGACTCATTTTTCCAAATCCCGGGATTGAATATTCGCTTCGGGATTGAAATCTCCGCCATTACTTATATATGTACATATGTATGTATGTACCTACTATATTTAATTTAGCAAGCACCCACCACTCAGTTTGTTCATCGTCCGATTTTCACAACTTTCCCAATTATAATAATATTACAATAACCTTTGTTATATGTACTACATACTTTCGAGTCGAGCGACTCTTTACCTTCCTTCCATTTCTTTTAAAAAGCAAACTAATTTTCTGTCCTCCAGTCGACTACTGAGTTAAGAATACTTTCAAGGTTGAAGCACTTAATTTAAGTGCTCCTCTTAAAGCTCAACCAACAAGCACCATAAGAGGAATAGAATATGAACCGAGCTCCATAAGCAATATTTAAATACATATTAAATTTCAGGAATAGAACATCCTTATACAATCCACAGAAAAATTACGCTACTTAAGTGCGAAACATACATTGATATGCATGGATGTGTGTATTTATGTACCTACATACATATATCCCTACAAATACATAAGAAAATTCACCCTTCCAGTATGGAATAACGCACCCTCAATTGGTAAATCATCAGTAATAAAAACAATTGAAAATGCCAAAACCAATTATTATATATATACATAATAGTAGATATGTCGTATCATAATGAATAATGGATATTATTAAAAGTAATTAAAAAAAAAAACCATATACCTGAACCGGTAAAAATATCCAATGTAAGCCACAAAGGGAAAATGACCGCACACCCACCTTTGTTGAAGATAATCGTCCTCATTACCGTTCGTCAGTGTAATCTGCTCCAACAACAAAGCAAAGTGTAGAACAAAACAATGTGCGCTCCCTAGCCGGCTTCATTCAAAAGTAAAATGTTGATTGTGCTTTGCTCGTGAATTTATAAATACAGAATTTGCCGGAACATGAAAACAATTGCACCTTACCTATGGAAATACATACGCGTATATGAACATATGTATATGTATACATAAATACGTCAAAACAGGTAGCAAACGTGTTTGAGCCTCAATTATCCCCTCTTGCATCAATTTTTTTCTGTCTGTTGCAAGCGTCACAAATTGTAAAACTTCCTGCACGGGGACATGAAAGTGTGTATCTACTCGTATAGGCACCATTTCGCCAATCACTGTAAGAATTGAAATGTCGTGTACTCTTCACAGGCAAGTGGATTAAAAAATCTATCTCTTCAGGATGCACACTATAGTACATATGTATGTATGTGCATAAACATATGAACAACACAAAAAATAATTTTTGAGATCATTCCGCAAAATTTCATCAACAGTTTTCCTTTGACTACTTTTCTAAAATTCGTTCATACATATTATGTACACGTAAATACGAGCATCATTGTAAAATATAAGTTTCGATTTGAATTAAAAATGTTAGACTCCACCGTTGGGATGAAGGGTCGCGACGTTACTGATTGCATGTTGCAAACTAAGTGTCCCCTTTTAGAAATAAGTATGTATATTGTCACTTGCTAACCGACTTATGCTGAGCTAAACCTGCGGCGTGGCGTCACCGTGAAAATTTCACCCCATTGTGTTACCTTCTAGCTCTTTATACTATTTATTCTACTAGGACCTAGTTTTGATTCCACGATGAGAGCTCTATTAGGATATTCTCTTAATTCCCTGTGTACAAATGAAATATAAACTCATTTAATGTTTCCAGAAAAGCAATAAGTTGGATTCTTAATATCATTCTTGTGCTCATTATTACTTAACCCTTGTACGGTAATTGAATTTATTACCCGAATAAGGAAATTCTGGGTCAAATTGATTTTGTTTCTGTATATTTTTTATTCGCTCATTATTTTTAGTTGTTAAATATAAAATCTTACTGTTTAGTTTAGAGCAATAAGTGCATACAATAGACATTTCACAATGTTGTTTGTAAACAATTTTAGTGCACGTAGTGCACTTAGTTGATACTTTGTTGGAATTTTAAGTCTGTGGGCAAACAAAGCATCGTTGTTCAATATGTTAAAAATTTTCCTAATTGGAGCTAACTTATCGCGTTGGTTTTTTTCAGCCCTTTCTTCAAATGGAATACATCTTGAAATGGCTTTAAAACGTTGGATGTGCATTTTTTAATTTTGAGGGGGATGAAGGAGATCTGATTTACGGTTGAAGTCGAAAACAGAAAAGTTTGAGTTGACATTCCGCAACATACGGGAGATTGGTTCATTGGAGCCGTGTGAGGTGCGGTGAGTGCGCAGATAGAAGGAACGAGGGCAACGTACATTGCGAGGGTTAGTATTAAAGTATATGGATTTGCAAAGAGATTCGCAGTCGATCAAACCTGAGGAGACGATGAATAAAGAGAAAATCAGCTGCATTTCCGCGTTCCTCAAGGGTATTCAAGTTAATAAGTTTAAGGCGATCAATATAGGGAGGTAAATTAAAAGGGTGGTTCCAGGGTAGCCCACGAAGAGCAAAACGGAGAAAGCGACGTTGAATGCTCTCTATTCTTTTAATATGAACTCTATGTAAGGGGGACCAAGCTTGACTAGCATATTCAGGGAGTGGGGAACGAAAGTAATGTAAAATGATCTGGTCACGTAAGGGTTAGATTCTTTGGACCACCGTTTGACGAAACCGAGTGATGGGTTAGCTTTTGAGATTATCGCATTAATATGCGAGCGAAAATTTGATTGAGACTCATAAACTAGGGTTCGCTAATAATTCTTAACCAACTCATTTTAAGCCCAACAGCTCACCCTCTCTTTTAGATTTATTTTGTGTGCCAAATCCGTCAATGATAATGCACTATGATCAACTTCAAGCACCTGCGTTTTCACAGTTTCCCAGCAGTTGCTGAGGAAAATATTTGTACCTATAGAAGTTATGCAAACATGGGTGTGATTGCGTTATTTAATGATTGTTGTAGTCTTAATTGGGCTCCAATGTATACAACGAGTGATGTAAACAGCCAAATTGAGATTCTTCAAAATAGCCTTCTCTATCTTTTTGATAAACATGTACCTGTAAGAACAAAAAAAGTTAAAACAACTAATACCCAATGGTTCACGCAAGAAGTTCACGATCTTATAAAAAAGCGCGATCTTCTGTATTTTAGATGGAGAATATTTAAACGTTCAGCTATTTTTATAGAATTCACTGTTGCTCGTAATGCAGTAACATCTCTCATTCGTAGCAACAAGAAGTCGTTTATCGAAGGGCATTTTAATTCCAATGATTCGAGCTCAAACTTTTGGACGAAAATTCGCCAAATTGGACTTAGTCTAGAAAAGGAAGCGCTCCCAAATAATATTAATCTTGATGAACTAAATAAGACATTTGTGCAATCAGCTTTCAGTACATCAAATCTATCAAACGCTTCCACCTGTAGCAACGAACAAGTAGATATGTTTTCAATTGCCTGTGTTGATGAAGTATGTGTAGGCGAAGCAATTTTAAAAATTAAGTCAAAAGCTGTCGGTTTGAATGATGTTAGCCCAAACTTTACAAGAATTCTACTTCCTGTCATACTTTCCCAAATAACATACATTTTTAATACCATAATAACCACCTCTGTTTTTCCCGATGCTTGGAAAATTACGAAAATTGTACCTTTGCCCAAATCGTCTTCTCCAAATGGTTCTGAGTATCGACCAATTGCAATTCTGCCTTTTCTGAGCAAAGCATTCGAAACAATAATAAGCACCCAAATCAAAATGTACCTTAAAAATAAAAATTTGATTACAAAATATCAGTCAGGTTTCCGTGCCAAACACAATTGCATCACGGCTTGGATAAGGATATGATGGGAGTTGTTGTTTTCCTGGATTTTTCCAAGGCATTTGATTGCGTTAATCATTTGTAATGGGGGTGTGTTTAGTGCCCTAACGGTCCCTAATAGTGGGATTGTTATTAAGGCTATCCCAAGCCGATATTAGTTTGGCTAAAGAGCCGAAATGAAAGAGAGGTTCTGAGCTTGTCGCTTAATCAGAATAGACTCTATTTTATTTACAAATTCTTACTCTATTTAAACAAATTTCTTACATGCTAACTTATGACTAACTTACGTGTAAATCCTATACATATGTATCGAGTTATCATAATTGGTAGCTTAAGAAATCCGAGACATACCATATGAATTTAATTCTGAATTGAATGAACTTCGGTGAATGAACTTCTGTACATGCCACCGTACATCATAGCATTCTACAATGCTAAGCGGTGTCTCGTTTCATTAGTGACGGTGGAAATTAAAGTGTAAATATGTATTGTGACGTGTGGTGTTCGCGAATATGAATGAATGGGAATTACTACGTGTATTACTATGCTATGCATTGTGTCATTGTTTTACGTTTTGTGTGTATGTTGCTGTTGTATGACGTAAGGCACTACACATTCAATACTGATCAATAAGCTTACAATTCAGTTTTCTTTCGAATCTTTCTTTCCTTATGTAGTCTTATGTGATCAGACTTGTGTAACTGTCTCAGTTCGTTTCTCATAATAGTCAATGTTCAACACGTCTACATGTTCCGTCCGGTGTTCCGCAGGGTTCAGTGTTAGGCCCGCTTTTGTTTACGTGTTTTATAAATGACATCTCGGAATGCTTTTCAAGCTGTAAACACCATATATACGCCGATGATGTTCAAGTGTCAACAATGTTTCCGAAACTACCAAAAAACTTAGCAGTAGTCAATATAAATAGAGATTTGACAAACATATACAATTGGTCAACAATAAATAAGCTTAACCTAAATCCGACAAAGACTAAAGCTATTGCCATAAATAGAAGTCGAACTCAAGAACATTTGTCTCCGATATTTCTTAATAATTCACCTGTTGAATATGTTGGAAACATTAAGAATCTCGGAGTGTACTTCAATCAGAGTTTGAGTTGGCAAACTCGTATAAATAGGGTTGTTTCAAAAGTATACGGTGCGCTTCGTGGGTTAAGCCCTACATCCAAATTTCTTCCCACATATGTAAAACTAAAGCTAGTGAAATCATTTATTTTGCCTACTTTTATGTATGGGTGTGAGATTTTTGCTGACATGGATTATGAGTCAAAACGGAAATTTGAAGTAGCATATAATAGTTGTGCAAGATTCATTTTCGGCATAAAAAGATATGAACACATTATTTGATGACTCTTTCAATGTCGTTAGTAGTTAAGATGAAGAGAAGGGGGCCTAGATGGCTACCGTGAGGAACACCAGAGGTGGCCAAGAAAGGAGCTGAGAGGACGGATCTGAGACGGACACTATAGAAACGGTTTTCTAGGTAAGAAGAAATTCATTTCAATAATATGGGTTCAAACCCGAGGGCAGACAATTTGAAAACTATTAATTGATGAAATATCTTATCAAAAGCTTTACTGAAATCAGTTGCAATAACATCGACTTCGTTGCCGTTCTCTAAGGATGAGAGGGCAAAGGACACGAATTCAACAAGATTTGTTGAGGTTGATCTACCTTTCAGAAAACCGTGTTGGCTTGGTGAAATAAGAGACTTGCATCGAAAGCTTAAAGCTGCATATAAAATGCATTCGAAGAGTTTAGGTATATGGGAAAGTTTAGCGATGGGACGATAACTAGTAACTTCATTCTTTAATCCTTTTTTATGAATTGGGGATATGAAAGAAGTCTTCCAAATATCAGGAAACTCTCCTTGTGAGTGTGAAAGATGAAAGAGGTAAGAGAGGGGGAGAGAAAGGTTCGATAAACATTTTTTAAGGAATATGGCAGGGAGACCATCAGGGCCGGGTACGAATTCATCGTTAAGTTCTTGTAAT
This sequence comes from Brachyopa scutellaris, assembly GCA_949775065.1. Classification (NCBI taxonomy): domain Eukaryota; kingdom Metazoa; phylum Arthropoda; class Insecta; order Diptera; family Syrphidae; genus Brachyopa; species Brachyopa scutellaris. The sequence continues at coordinate 33,874,500 of OX459114.1, forward strand.
TTTTTGGCTATAATATTAGGATCAAAGTTCTGAGAAAGAAAGGGACCAATGGAAAACTTAAGAATGTAATTGAAATAAGAAGGGTCCGGTGTAAAAGAGTTGTCCGCGAAAGATTAATTAAAGAACGTGGCGAAAAAGTTGGCAATAGTTAGAGGATCGGTTGATGATTGGTTTTCAAAAGAGAGGGAAGGCGGGTAGGCATCGGATTTTCTTTTATAGTTGACGAATTGGAAAAATGATTTAGAGTTATTTATTAAATTGACTTGGGCGTTCTTTATGAAACGCTGATAGAGATTATTATAAAGCTGGGTGAAGTGAAGGTATGCACCGAGATAATTGGAGTAATCCGAAAAAGGATTGGTGCGTAGGAAAAATGCCCACAACTTATTTTTCTTGTTTCGTAAGGAGCGAAGTCTTCGATTGTACCAGGGTGGAGATGTAGAGGATGTTTTATGGCGGAAAAAAGGAACATAAAGCGAAATAGAATTAAATATTTCCCTATAAGATCACCACATTTGTGAGAGAGGCGTTACTTTTTCGAAAATTAGCTTTATTGAAGTCGTAAGATGAGATAGTTGCTGAAGGAGTCGATTGGAGTGGTAAGTCGTGGAAAAATGAAAGAAGAAGAGGAGGGTGGTAATTATCAATAGTTAAAAGAGATAAGGGACAAATGGAGACTGAGGAGTCTGTTGTAAAGATGAGGTCTAGTTGCCTGCCCATGTAGTTTGAGATGCCACTAACTTGACAAAGGCTTGAGTCCGTAAGGCGATCAATGAAAAGACATTCCTTGTTCAAGTTGGCATTGGGAGCGATGAAAAAGGATTGATCATCAGATGGGATCCACTGCAGCTGGGGCAGATTAAAGTCACCAAAAATTAGGATATCGTCGATGGAGTTGGATAAGTCAATTAATCTGTCGATCGCATCGATGGCAATTTGGTAGGATTCAATAGGTTGGATAGGTAGAATGTAAAAACACATGACGTAAAGGGCCCTGCGGGGGAGTTAATTTTTATTGAAATAAAATCTATTTTGGGAGAAGAAGAGGTAGCAATTAGAGAAGAATCGAGATCATTATGGAAGCAGAACGCCTCGACAAGGAGAGTCATTCTTGAGTTCGTCATCCCGAAAGACGTTAAAGGTAGTAGGGAATAATTTCTGACTCTTTTTATCGGTGATATTTATATTATTATATATATTACATCGGGGATAAGGTTGGTTTCCGTTAGAGCGAAGATATCGAAAGGGAGAGCATGAGATTGGGAAAAAACAGCACGTTTTCGAGCGCAATCCTCTTATATTCTGGTAGTAAAAGGTAAGAGGAATGTCGTTGCGTGGAGGTATGGCGGAGGGTGAAGATGGTAAGTTAGTGACGAAAAAACTTATCCATGTCGGTTCGACTACGTTGGAGGTGTGATACTCTTTTAGAGTGTACATAGTTGCCGAAAGCAGCAAGGTCGTCCATTACTTTTTGGGGAGACATATTTAGAATCTCGTGGTATCTGATGTAGAGGTTCTTGAGACTGGTTGTATCGAAAGGCCATGATGCTAGTTTTGGTTTTTCCTTCAAAGCAAACTGAATCGGATTTGATGATCTCGTTGATACTGCAATTAATATTTCCGCAAGACATGGTAGTTTTTGTTTTTTTTTTTGCTTGTTTTTTTTTTCTAGTAACCCAGCGCGGTGGAGTTGCGAAAAAGGTAAACAGAAAAATTGGGTCGACAGTTAGGGTAATGCACTAAATATGTGAGCGCGGCGGGAAAAATATATTGAAAAAGTCGATCAGCACTTTGTCGACACTTGGGGTAATGCACTATGTGTATGTATTAATGTGGGTATTATGCTAGCAAACCCAATAAATGCACTTATGCCATGTGTGATAACCGGTGGATTGTTTGTAAATAGAACACTGACTTCATTTATAGGTACCGATGGTACAGCAAAATAATTATTAACTTTATTTATTGTAAGCAACCAAAACTATTCTAATTACATTAATCGATTCGTATGATGTTTACACCTGCGTGGCTGGCCAACGACTGCCCCCAGCACCCAGTAGAGCCAGTGTGTGGCTGCTGATGTTAGGAGAGCTTTCAGGAGAGCAGGTGCTCATTCATCGGCAGGTCGCCACACCACGGAAATTGATTGGGTTATAAGCGGAGCAAAACTTAAGGACGTTCGAACACGACGAGGTAAGGTGACGAATTGTTGCACGAAATATTGGCCTACCATCTTTTTCATGCCATAACTGCTCTAAGTTTTCTCCACAGCTTTTATAGACATCTCCCAACAGTTGCAAGCCGAAGTATGCTTCAAGTTCTACTCGATCAACTTCTTTTCAATCACTTCCGTATAAGTATACCTTTTCGGTTTGTCATTTCAAAAATAATGTTTTTTTTATATCATAATCTAAAAAAAGATCAAACGAACTTTTTATGTCGCATACAAATTGTTTTGAATGATTTCTTGGACCCGGACGGACTACCAACATTTAATATTTCCATAATTGAAATTGAGAACTATTCTCCGAGCCGGAGCGTTGATGTCCATACGCTCTACATGTCCTAGCCATCTTAAACGCCCAATGTGCAGTTTTTTGACCAGGTTAATGTCACATGTCACTCAACATGCACATGGAACAGGAAGTCCTCAAAATCTTGAAAAATCTCAACAAAGTTTTTATATTTTTAATTTAAATTAAAAAAATATAAACTATTTTCTTAAAGTGTTTTTGATATTCAATAACGCAAAAGCCTTTGCTTTGGATTTCAATGGAATTTTGAAAGCCAATGCCACATGAGCTTCTTTTTCCGCGCTTCCATTTGGTCGCGCGCCCTGATTATAATGAAAATTCTACACACCGCGCCCTTTTGGCCGCGGGCGCTTGTGTGTTCAGTTCTATTGGTTTTCTATATACTCATGGCGCGCGACCAAATGGGAGCGCGGAAAAAGACGCTCGTGTGGCAATGGCCTAAGCGTTCCACTATCGGCATGTAATACATACTTCCAAAATCTTTGTTTAGATCAAAACATAACACGATATGTAAGTGCATACGTACACATACGTACATATGTATAGCGAAACTTACGTCGATCTGCGTATACAATGTTTTCCCCAAAAGGAAAATAGGATGAAAAGTATATGGTGATTTGCACTTACAAATATACTAGGAAAAATTAGAGGAACTGGGTATTGAGTTTAGAGTTAAAAATGAAACACTCGATTGTAGTACGTTATAAATATAAGTAAGTTTATTCTGTATTTTATAACGTCTTATATACGCTTTACAATTCGGTTAAGTTTGAGTTTGACGCTACAGCTCGGTGTGAACCTGGACCTGCTTCTCGCACCATTTGCGTGTGCGTGTTATATTTTTGCACGAATGGAAGTGACCTACAGTTTTTTGCCGACCCCGAACGGCGAGTTGAGAAGCTCAATCGTGACAAATGATACTCTTTGATTGCTTGTCGGACATTCGAAAGAGGTGGTACCGTGAAAAAAATTCTATTTATTACGATATATTTATTTCTCCTGTTTCGTTATAAATACAACTTAGGAAATCTACGGCTTTGTTCTCTTTTCAATTTATGGACTCTATATTAATATTACATTCCCCTAGTTGTAACAACCATCTTTGAAGTCGACGACTTATGTCTTTGTGTTTAATCTGCAACCATTTAAGTGGTTGGTGGCCCGCAAAAAGTCGAACGGTCTACCGTAAATATAAGGTCTAAAATATTTTACTGACCACACGATTGCCAGTAATTCTTTTTGAGTAACACAACAATTCCGTTCATGTTCGTTAAATGTGCACTTGCGTGGCATATGGGGTGACCGTCTCTTCTTGTGTAATTACCGATCCGATAGCAAAGTCACTTGCATCGCTTGAAATTCGGAATTTCTTATTAAAATCGGGGTACTTTAAAACCGGTGAATCCGTGAGAATTATTTTGAGTTTTCAAAGGCGCCTATATAATTTGATTAGATCAAGTTAGTTTTTGCGTTCTTTTTAAGATATCTCGTCATTGGCTGTGCGATTTTCGCATACACTTTGATAAACTTTCTAAAATAGCCTGTAATTCCTAAAAATTACTTAATTTGCCTGGTAGTTTCTGGTAACTGAAGTTTTTGGATGGTTTCAATTTTGTTCTTATTTGGCCTTACCCCTTCTGTCGTTAAGACGTGCCCCAAATATTCAGTCTATTTTTCAAAGAGTTTGCATTTGTCTATCTGAATTTTTAAATTGCGCTGTCTTACAGTGGGTGATCCAATTATTACGGCCACCTTAAAAAATAACTTACTTTCACGATTAAGTCCAAATAAGTGCCAGATATAACCAATAGATTTATTTTCTTTTAAAATGAATATGCGGGTGATAAGCTTTAAAAAAGTAAAAAGTGGTCAGACTTAGTAGTGTTTATTTTTGTGGTAGTTAACTTTTTAAGTGGATACCTTATTTTGGTATAGTTGGAGCCTTTTATTTCTTGCGCTTTTTAAGGGCTTATATCGCGAAATGTCGAAGGTTACGGTTTCGAAATCGGCATTTACGATAAAAACGTGCTCTGTGCATTACGTTTTTTAAATATCTGTGCATTCAGTTTGTATTTAAAATATTTTATCGAGCCATTTTTGATAGAACGCCGTTTAAGCCATGGATAGACGAAAAGACCCTTCTCCGGCAAAAATTTCTGAAATTAAGACTCTGATATTAAGCACTGAGTATTCTCAAATGAAAATAGCAACAATCGCAAGAGAGGCAAATTCGAAGGCGATCTTGAAGATATTTTTATTTATTTATTTTACTTGCCACTGACCAGCAAAGACGTAACTTCTAATAAAAGAGATGATGAAAAAACGTCTTAAATGGGCTAAGGCACATAAGGACTAGAACGTCCGAAGCCTGGCTAAAGCTAAGAACTTATCAGTCGACTTCTTAATGGGTTTTTTTAGCTTTTGAAGGAATTTTTATGATTTTCCTTACATGTGTTTTTATTTCGGGTCTGTTTTTCAATGAATCAACAGTTTAGATTTTGTCGGATAAGTCTGAGTTTGTAAGGAGGACAGTGAATGAGAAGTGTCAAAAGAATGCATAGTGGAACGGGTGAAACATCCGTTAAGCATTATGGTCTGGTCAATCATTAGTGGACAAGGAACTGCACGTCTCCACATTGTTAATGGAACAATGCGTCAAGACCAGTATATTGAAGTCTTGACACCAAAAATGTGCAGAAATGGTATCCAAATGGCAATTTCGTGTTTATGCATGGCTTTTCACCTTGTCATAAAGCAAAAAAAGTATCTGCCTTTTTGCAGGAAAAAATGTTGAGGTTCTGGAATGGCCGGGAAACTCTCCAGACCTTAACCCCATAGAGAATCTATGGAAAATGATGAAAAGAGAAATAGGCAGGGAAAAAGTAAGGAATAAGTAAGAGCTGATAGAACGCCTAACTGATGTATGGCATAGGGGCGAAAACATTAAAGATAATTGTTTAAAATGCATTCAAAGTATGTCAAAAAGGGTTCAGTCTGTTATAGCTGCAAGAGGAGGTGTAACAAAATATTAATTTTTTTTATTTTTACTGTACGCTTTCTTAATAAAACTATTTTTTTTTTTGTAAGTTTATAAGTCCTTTCTAATTTAAAAAAAAATTGTGTCTAAAAATTAGAAAACATAAAAGTTATGTGCGTTTCTTTTTCAAAAAGTCGTATTTTTTCTAGTGGCCGTAATAATTTGATCACCCACTGTAATCTGTCTAAAACCTTTTGGACGCCTGTTAAATTACACTACCAGATCTGTGTCATGGTGTGCTTAATACAGACAACAACCATAAGCAGAGATTTGTCAGGGCAAAATATGCATCAACAGGCTCGTCATTTACTGCTGGTGTTAGTGGTTAGGCTACGCTACATTACAACACTACCACAAGCAATAAATAAACAAATTATAAGAACAAATATACATTATTAGAATTTATGTGCGAGGAACTACATTACGCAATACATTTTTTAGTGTAATCTTGTTAAGATTAAAGTCAAGAAAGTTTACATTTAAATTATAGATTTTACTCACGCGGTTAATAGGCTCAGGCTTCCCGTGATTTGTCCTATGATGAGGACCATGCAGTACCTCTATACTACGCAGGTAATGCGATCCCCCACAAAAGTTTAATCCTAAGCAGGATAATGAGTCAGGTGCATCAATCAGACCTGTGATCAGTTGATGCATAAAAATGATATCATTATTGACCCTTCCTTGAGCCAAAGGTTGCATTTGCAACAGTTTTATCCGATCCGGGAGGTTAAAAGGATCGTCCCAGGGAAGACCTTTCAATGCGAATCGAATGAAGCGTGGCTGGACGGCGTCAATACGAGTATTGAGATTTTTCTGATAAGGTGTCCATACTTGCGAAGCATATTTGTGGTGAGGACGGACAATAGTGAGAGAGTGACATAAGGATTTTTAAATTTTATACACCATCTTTTAACGAAACTAACCATTGAATTTGATTTATTGTTCTATAATGTGTTCTTTCAGAGATGAACTAAATATTAGAATATCGTCTAAATAGGCGTCATATTTGATTTATGCATTCTCTTAAAACTGAGTTTATCAATCTCTGAAACGTCGCAGGGGCATTTTTTTAATCCGAAGGGCATCCTTGTAAGCTCGAAATGCCCAAAAGGGATTCGAAAAAGCTGTCCCTAACTAGGACTTGGTGAAAACCCTTTGCCAGGTCTATAGTCATGAAGTATTGGGACCTTCCTAATTTATCTAATATTTCCTATATATTAGGAATAGGAAATTGTCTTCATTTAACTTTCTATAGTCGACCACGATTCGCCATTTCTTTTTCCCGGACTTGTATAATTTTTTGGGCACAACCCACAGAGGACTATTATAAGGCGAGATGCATAAGCATTTCTCTCATCTCTCTGTGGATTTCCTGTTCGTGGACTTGCGGGTATCTATAGATTTTCGCGTAAATTAGTCTATCTATTGTAGTATATAACTATCTCATGCTGAACTTCATGAGTGCTACTAAGCTGTGGTCCTTCGTGATAAAATAAATCCATATTTAAAAACTTGATTTGATTCCACTGTATAAAATGTTCTTTCTCGAAATCAATTTTGGCTTGTAACGGAATTTAATAAATGTTGTCATATAAGGCCGAAATCTCTGTCTCTAAAAGATGTAAGTTTCTAAGACATTCGAGCTTTTTTTATAAATTCTTTTGGAAGTTCTCTTATTATTTTTGTATCTCTGGACGTTTTTCCGTTAAGGGTATTGAAAGTCACACATTCTTTTAAAGCAGTGTTTTTCACAGTGTGGGTCGCGACCCCCTAGAGGGTCGTGGTCGCAAGACGGTAAGATTAATAAACAAAAGTCCTGTGCTAAAAAAAAAAAATTAAATAAAACAACATTTTTTAGTTCGACATATGTATGTGCCTGTTTATTTTTTAATAATCGTTGAAATCTTGGATTAATCTTTGACACTTTTACGATCAAATCATTTTCCAAATTTAGCCTGTTTCTCTTTTTAGTTTTAATGTCAAACATTGAAGAGAATGTGACTTCACACAGGTATGAAGTGGCGAATGGTAGTAACAACCTCAAAGCCTCGTTTGCCAGCTCAGGATACTCTCCAGTCCAGATCCAGAAATTGTCAATAGTTTTTAAATTGAATTCCATTCTCAGCATGCCATCTGCAGCTATATCTATAAGATTTTCTTTCATCTTTACCGATGGTAGATCGGCGAGTTCGATTGACATATTCAAAAAAGGATTTAATATTCATCTTTGTCGATTTTTCCCCTGCAAGGTCGGGGTTAGAATAGCCTTGAGGTAAGGTATGCCTGTCGTATGAGGCGACTTAAATCCAAACGTTTAAACTTTTCCGCAAAAGTTAAAAAGATGTATGTAATGGACAAAACAAACGATTGTAATACCCCAGGTGGTAGGCCAGATAAACTGGTAAATCCACCCTTTTCGAAGGTCGGTCCCACGGATTCTGGGGGGACCATTGATTGCTAATCAACGACGACGCTTTTGGAAGAAGTAAAAGGGTAGGGAGATCACCCCCGTCTAAAAACTTAGAAAACCCGTTGAAGGCTGAATATAGAAAAGCCTGTGAAGAAAGAGATGGGTTTAAGCAACTTAGCGAGACTCTGCTTACAGAAATAAACAACTTAAAGCAAGAGATCAAATTACTGAAACAGCAAGTTAACGGCCAAACCAAAGAAAACGTAAAAGTAGACGTCTATTCAACAGACGAAGAAGAGCTACACAAAGAGACTGAGGGAACTCGTAACAAGGAGAATATAAACAAGAAAAGAAAATTGAGTACTTCTCCAAAAGTCTCATCTCCAAAAGAGAGCTGCACTATTACAAAGTACGCTCCAAATAAAGAAAATAATGACTTAAAGTTAGCCAAACCTCCGCCAATTATTGCACTGCAAATTAATGAATATGGAAGCCTGGTCAAATTAATGGAGGAAAACAATATAAAAGCAACTTCAACATTAATAAACAAAAACGACATTAAAATTAATGTCATTGAAGAAGAATCATACAGGAATCTCACCAAAATATTCAATAAAAAAAATATTCAATGGTACTCCTATGAAAATAAACAAACTAGGCAAATTAAAGTTGTTGTAAAAAAAATTACATTTCTCATGTTCTCCTGAGAGCATAATAAGAGACCTTAAAATGAAAAACTTCAAAATTACTGAAGCTGTAAATATGCTAAAATATAAAAGTAAAGCTCCGCTCCCAATGTTTATGCTTACTTTTGATATCAAAAAGATCTATGAAATCAAAGATATCCTGGGAATGAAAGTTGATATTGATACCCTCAGGAAGTCAAAACTAATTGCTCAATGCAAAAATTGCCAGAAGTATGGACACACGCAAAAATACTGCAGTTCAAACGCAAGATGTGTTAAGTGTGCAGGTAATCATCACACAAAAGACTGTATGAAGAAATAAGAGGATCCACCAAAATGTGTAAACTGTAACGAAAAACACCCAGCCAGCTATAGAGGTTGTTCAGTTGCAAAACAAATTCAATTTGCAAGAGACAAGAAACAAAACAAAAATCAGAGAATAACAGAAAAGGACGCAACTAAATTCAAAAAGGACTCACCGATAAAATCGCCTAAACGAAAACCTAAGATTCAAGACACGGCCAAAAAGAGTCCAAGACCAAAGACAGCTGCTACGCAAATGACATATGCACAGGCTGCATCAAAAAATAAAGACAAAAATCAAACAGAAGAAATAAAAATAGACCCAAACAGTGGTATGGGAGCCATCATGCATAAAATTCTTATTAGAATGGAAAGCATGGAAAAAAAATAACAAAACTATATTAGAAAGGCTAACATATCTTGAAAGACAAAACAGCACCAAAAAGGCTGCTCCTAAGAAACGAACATGATGGATAAAATAAAAATCCTTGAATAGAATGCAAATGTTATCGAGCACCGAAGAGAAGAACTCCAAGTAACTCTAGATACGAACAAAATAGATATTTGTCTTATTTCAGAGACTCATTTTAAGCTGAAAACAGACTTTAAACTGCAAGGATACGAATTATATCATTCTCCACATCCCCATAATTTAGTAATAATTAAGGAACACTTCAATCATCATATTGAAGCCAAATTCCAATCATGTGCCATCCAAGGAATATCTATAAATATAGAGACAAATAGAGAACAAATTACAATTGCATCAGTTTACTGTTCTTCTAGCTTCAACCTTAAGAAAAATGGCTTTAAAGGACTCTTCTGTATATGTCAGAACAGATTCATCTCAGGTGGAGATTTTAATGCCAAAAATACGTATTGGGGATCAAGATTAACAAATACGAGAGGAAGAGAACTATTCAAAGCAATAAAAGAAACTGGCGGCAAGTATCACTCGACGGGAATGCCTACTTATTGGCCCACAGATAGGAATAAAACCCCAGATCTTGTTGAATTCTTCATAACAAAGAATATCTCGTCAAATAATATAAAAGTAGAAGAAGGGCCAGATCTTGATTCGGACCACTCTACAGTACTTCTAACACTTGGCGGCAAAATAAAGATGAAAGAAAACAGTCCTAAATTAGTCAATAGGCTGACTGACTGGAACTATTTCAGACAAAATTTGGAAGAAAGTGAAGATCAGTTAGAAGAAGCAGTGCAGACATTAACATTGAACATACAAAAAGCTGCATGGGCTGCAACTCCTACGACAAAAGAAAGACTTAAGCAAAACTACTATCCTAAAGAAATATGCAATATTATCACAGAAAAAAGGAAAGCTAGAAAACGGTGGCAACAATTAAGAGCACCAAGCGACAAAAAAGTACTCAATACTTTAAATAATAAGCTTAGAAGATTAATAAGAGAATTTAAAAATGAGTCCTTCAAAACATACCTCATCAATCTGACAAATGATGCTAGTACCGAATACTCCCTTTGGAAAGCGACAAAGAAAATGAAAAGGCCAACAGCCCACATTCCACCTGTGAAAAATAAAGAAGGTTACTGGGCAAAAAGAAACCAAGAGAAGGCATGTACATTTGCTGCATATCTGGAAGATGTATTCCAACCATATGAAGATAAGGATTATTAAGGAGCGGAAGAATTGTGCGAAGAGGTTAGACACATTGCACCGGTAACAGCTAAAGAGATTTCGAAAGAAATAAAAGAAGGCATTAATATAAAAAAGGCTCCGGGATTTGATCTCATCACAGGAGAAATCTTGAAAAAACTACTAATGAGAGGTTTAAAAAAGCTACCACAGATAATAAACGCTGCATTCAGGATAAGATATGTACCTAGCATGTGGAAAGTTGCTGAGGTTATTATGATACCGAAACCAGGCAAACCACCTAGCGAGATAGCATCATATCGCCCAACATCGATTCTACCTATGCTGTCGAAATTATTTGAGAAAATGTTGATAAAACGTTTAAATAAAATAATTGAAGAAAAATCACTTATTCCAAATCATCAATTTGGTTTCAGAAATAAGCACTCAACGATCGATCAAGTGCATAGAATCACTGATAAAATTTAAAGAGCATTTGAAGAGAAAAAAAATCTGCTCGACAATATTTCTCGATGTAGCACAAGCTTTTGATAAAGTATGGCATAAGGGTCTGATCCATAAGCTACAAAAGTATCTGCCTAAGCAATATTCAGAAATTCTAGAATCCTATATAACTGGACGATTCTTCAGAGTAAAACAAGAAAATGAGTACTCAACATTAAGAGCAATTAAGGCTGGTGTACCACAAGGCAGTGTGCTAGGCCCTGTGCTGTATCTACTATTCACCAGCGATTTACCAGAATGTGAAGAAGCAACTGTGGCAACATTTGCAGATGATACTGCTGTACTTGCTGTGGGGGAAACTGTCGAAATAGCAACAAAAAAGCTACAAAAGGCAGTAGACAAAATATCTAACTGGACTAAAAAATGTCAAGTTAAATTAAATGACCTGTCAGTTCATATAAATTTTACTAATAAAAATGTACAATATGTTCCAGTATACATTAACAACAATGTAATAAAATACTCCAACGTAGCTAAATACCTAGGTATGACCCTAGATACTAAACTGCGATGGAAAGTGCATGTAAAGAAAAAAAAAAAGAGGAGCTGAACGTGCGTTACAATAAAATGTATTGGCTAGTTGGGAGATACTCCTTACTGTCCAACTACAACAAACTACTGCTTTATAAGCAAGTTATGAAACCAGTTTGGACATATGGACTCCAACTATGGGCATGTACTAGCAAAACAAACTTACAGAGCATACAAACTTTCCAAAACAAAGTACTACGCGGCATAGTAAATGCACATAAGAAACGCCGATCTACATAGAGATCTAGAAGTTGAAATGGTTAAAGACGAAGTCAAAAAAGTAGCTAGAAGTCATAACCTTAGACTCCTCAACCATGTCAACTTGGAAATAACAAATTTATTAAATAACGACAACCACATTAGGAGATTAAGAAGGGTGAAACCTTTTGACCTAGTTAACTAAATTAAATTACAAAAAAATTGACAGTATTATTCTAACCAAGAAAAAAAGATAACCAACAAACGGTGGTTTATTAATAAACTTAACATAACATAATTACGAAAAATAAATTGCTGATTAGTCGAACGACTAGGTGCGATTCTCTGAAAACCGACGTCAGTCAGCCTTCGGGAGGTTTTTTAGATTGGGTTAAAGTCCCTCACTATTGCAGACGGTTCCCTCGCGTATCTGCCTCTGCAATGTCTTTTGATGATTTTTCCTTCCAGCGATAAAAAAAAAAAAAAAAAAAAAAATCTTTGTCGATTTCCACTTTCAGAATCCAGTTTTGGAAAATAACTTAATAGTTTTTTCTCTAAATTATGCAAACTTTGTACCATGAGATGAATATGAGAGCTTAGTGATATCGATTCATCTCATGAAATTTCTTCGAGGATCTTTTGAACGCAGGGAAAATAATCAAACATTTTTGTTTGTAAGGACTCTGACCACAAACGAAGTTTTGCCAGGAATCCTCTTATTTAATCGTTTGCAGTTATAATGCTTTCTTCTCTCCCTTAGAGGCTCTTATTCAAGATGTTTAAGTGGTCAAAAAGATCAACGAGAAATGATAATTTAAAAGGCCAGGTGGGATCAGAAAAATGATTCGAGTTTCCAGATATTGAATCTCTTAAGAACATCAATAGTTCAGCTTTTAATTCCAGAACTCGTGTCAATACCTTTCCTTTTGACAGCCTGCTGACCTCTGTGTGATAAAGGAGATTTTGATGGAGTGAACTCATTTCATCACACATGATCCTAAACAGCCGACTTTGCAAGGCTTTGCCTTTAAAGAGCTCACAACTCTGATCACATCTTTAAGCACATCATTTAATTCAGAAGGTAAAATCTTGGTGGCGAGAACTTGTCGATGAAGAAAGCAGTGTGTCCATGAAACGTTTGACATCATTAATTTTAATTTTGCAATGAGTCCACTTTTGTTGCCCGTCAAAGCTTTAGCACCATCACCATCACCAAATAGTAAAACATTTTGTCCAATCAATCCCGTAGTCGCGACAGCTTTCTAAAAACATGTCGTACAAACACTGGCCAGTATGCAAAATAAAATTTCTTCTTCAAGGTTTTCCTCTGCTTCAAAACGAACAAATACCACAAACTGTGCATAGTCTCAAACATCAGTAGATTCATCCAGCTGCAAGGCAAAATGTGCACTCTTCTTTAATTTTTCGATTGATTGTTCTCGAATGTCAACGGCCATTTCACTTATTCTCCGCTCAATTGTATTGTCAGAAAGTGGTATATTTTTAAGCTTATCTGCCTCCTGTTTACCCAAAATAATTTCAACCATATCCAGGGCCGCAGACAAAATAAGATTCTTAGCAATTGTATGAGATTTCCCTACTTTGGCTACTTGATAGTTAGCTAACAACGCTTTCTCATTGGCACTCGATAACTAAAACAAATAATGTTAAAACAAAAATGATATATCAGACAAACAAAACAGTAAATCAAAAACACAATACATATGTATGTGCCAAAATAGATCAAATATGAAAGAAAGCGTAGGTATATTTTACGCGAAGTTAAACTGGTTAGTACATAATATGTACATACCCTAATACCCAAGTACAATGTAAGTATTTGGATCGCGATTACGTTCAAACAAAAGCAAATATTATTTTTGATCCAAAAACAATTAAGGGCATTCAAATAAGACTTATTTATCTTACCTGAACCACAGTACTTTGTTGCTGGTTAAGGGATTTCAATTTTCGTTCGAAAAATTCTAACGGATTATCTGCTTCTTTGGAATGTTTAGTTGAGAGGTGTCGCATAAGCTTTGATGGTTTCATACTTTCAGCAGATAGAACTTCACAACAAATAACACATTGATTCTTATTATTTAAAACTGTGAAACCATATTTCAGATAATTTTTGTCATAAAGTCTATTTTTTTTCATTTTTTCGTTGCTTCCACCGCTCCCACTTGCACCGGATGTGCAAGACTGCAACGTCTTTTGAGAAACTTGTCCATAATCACTTGTAAAAAACACAACACAACACTTAATTTTTTGAGAAATAAGTACCTACTCTCAGTTGAAAAAAATTAAATTACAAATCTGATGCGCACTTTGCAGAAATACACAGATACATTCTTTGCGTCACATAAAATGGTAAACTGCATAATTGAAGAACATTTTGAAAAGATACACTTCATCAATAGACATAAATAATTTCGAAATATTAATCTGGTAGCAGGCCTTCAGCCAAACCAAAAAAATACTAAGAAATTGTAAAAACATTGTAATTACATATGTATGTACATATGGTGTATCCGAGGTGCTCAGATTAAATTAAAAATTGGTTCTCCCGACGAGTGATAATCTTTTTTTCCCGAATTTTTTGCAAGTCTGCTCGTGTTGCTTATTTGCGTTTCGAAACATACAACGTAGAAAGTTTAGATAGATAGATAGATAAATAAATAAATAAATAAATAAATAAATAACAAATTAATAATTAATAATTACAAACATAAATAAGTTAGTAATAAATAAATATAAAAAATAAATAATTTAATAAATTAATAGAAAACAATGAAAATATATACATATATAGGTATAAATAAATAAATAAATATAAATAAATAAATGTATAAACAATTTAAGTAACAAAACAAGTTAATAATAAAATAAATAAATGATACATACATTTTTACAACAGCTCTTTAATTGAAGCATTTTCACTAAAATTACATTTTCTGGAAAAGGTTTCGTTAAGAATCTCAATTTTCCTTGCAATTGGAGCAACACCGGCTTTTTTATGCAATTCTACTGTGGAGAAGAACCAAGGCAGTGCCAAAATCATTATTTTTGACATATCTGTAACTGTCTTATATGAGTTTTTGCACATTTTCCCCATACTGGTGACTCATACGAAATGATTGCTTGAAAAACGACTTTAAATATAATGATCTTATTGGAAGTGTTAAGCAGTGATCTTCGATTGATAAGTGGGTAGAGTAGCTTGATGGCGACATTGGTTTTATCAACGGTCCTTTTTATATGTTCACCAAAGGTCAGCCTCTTGTCTAAGTAAACACCTAAGTACTTAACTGAGTCGACCCAAGGTATTTCAAAACCGTTGATGTGCACATTTCTGCTGGGTAAGAAGCAGGACTTTCTCTTTCTTGTAAAAAAGTTGGCCTGGCTTTTATCAGCATTAATTTTGATTTTCCAGTGCTTATAGTATTCATGTATAATAGTTAACGCTGATTGTAGATGGCTTTCAACTAACTCAGCATGTTCATCTGAGCAATAAACCGCGATGTCGTCAGCATACATTGCTAATTGCTACATTGCAGTGAGGGATAGTCGGCAAATCAGCAGTAAAAATGTTGAACAGAGTAGGTGCCAAGACTAAGCCTTGAGGAACACCACCTGAGACCGTTTTTGTTGAAGAGTAAAAACGATTTAGACTACTGAGAAGGCTATCTGTAACTGCTTGGAAGGTTACGTGGCTTGCCCGACTTTAAAATTTATTTTTTCTTTTCTTTAAACCTTCGCAATTCTCCATTTTCTTGGAAAATAATGGAGCTTAAGGCAAGCATTTAAGGCGCCTAGAGACAAACAACAGAAACAGGAACGGAAACAGAATCCCATACATTTGCAACTGAAACAGAATTAGCAACAGAATATTTTTTTTTTATAGTAACGGAATTTAGCGACAAAAAAAAGCCAACAACAGAAACAATTCAAGATGATCGTAATAGCCATGATTTTTGTTTCTGAATTTGAATTTGTTCCGCATTTGGCTATATGCTTTCAACAACAAACGAAATGCAATTTTACAGATAAGCTGAGGTAGCCATGTTTTTCTCGTCTGCCATGTTATTGAAGATTTGTTCCAGGTTTTTGTAGATGAGCGAGCAACGCAAACAGAAACAGAATTTACGACAGAACAAAAGCGCTTTCTGTTCTGTTTCTTTTTCTGTTCCTGTTTCTGTTGTTTGTCACTAGGCGCCTTTACCAAAAGCTTGAGAAATGAGATTCCGCAATTTGGAAGCTCTTTCAGAACTTTGTTGTTTATTTTGTCCATTCCAGGAGCCTTTTTGCTTTTTAAATCAAGTAGGATAAATTAAATCTTCTTGTGAAACCAATTCACTTGATGAACAAACCGATCATCTGCTATTAAACTCAGCAACAGTATTGTCAACTACTGCACTATTCCCTATATTATTGCTTGGTGTGTTGTGGACGATCGCAAAAGTGTGTGCTAGTAACTCGGCCTTGCTTTCGTTGGTAATAGACAAATTTCCCGATGACTCGATAGGTGGACTTAGAGAATGTTTCTTTTTAATTATTTTAGAAATATTCCAGAAGGGCTTAGAGTTAGGGTCTAGCGAGCTTAATTTCTCATTCCATTGAACATTTCTATATTTTGAGATCTCTTAACTAATGAGCCGACTTAGAGCATTCATTTGTCTGAGGTCGTTCGGGAATCTGTAGCGCTGCCATCTTCTTCCCAGCATATTACGAAGTTTTATAAGGTTTAAAATATTGTGTGATTACTCTTGTAATAGGTGACACTTTAGGGTCTGATACATTTACACTATCTAGGACCTTGGCTTCAAAGAACTCTACGATATCATCAATATGCTCAAAATCACAGACATTTTCAACATTGAATGAACGATAACAAATAGCTGACGTGAAGTGCGAATGAAATAAATTCCAATTAGCATTCTTAAAATCCAAATATTGAATATTGACTAGACTAGAGTTAAGTAAAATATCACAGAGTACAGGAAGATGGCCAAAGCTAAGAGCGTTTGCTGTAGTTGGTTGCCTGAAATAATAAGGCACGTTTGTAAGAAATAAATCTAGCGAAGAGGGGGAGGACCTAACCGAAGCAGTGATATAAGTTGGGGAATTGGGATACATAATAGCAAAGAATATACAAACCCAAGAAGTCGCCTCTCATATAAAATGTTTGTATGAACATTTTTGTATGGCGGGTCGTAGTATCACGACCCGCTCTCTTAGATTACTTTTTAAGGGAGCTTTTTTCGCTCATCCTACTATTTCCCTTAAGAGCTTCCCGTATGACACACAGAATGAATTGACTGTGGAAATGTGTAAAGTAGAAACCGGTTTCTTCAATTTTGTGCCTACGAAAAGGGCCAGTATACACTTCATGATTTTTCAATAAACTTTAATTTCGTTTCAAATCGTTTTACCGTGATTTGCGATTCCAGGTGGTCAGTCCAACGATTTGATGTAAATGAAAGTGTTGGCTATGCGTGGGCAGCTTAATGCCGTTGTATCGAATGTAAAATGTTGAGAAAATTATCAGCAGGACTAGGTTGGACCAGCACGCTCTGTAGTGGATGGTCCCTTTAGTTTTTTTTTGCATAGTGGGGTTGAAAAAAAGAATTTAATTTTCTTTGCTTGTTGTTTACTTTTGATATTTTGTGGCTCGGTATGTATGTATGTGTGCGAGTATATAGAATCTTGGTATTTTTGGATGTATTGCTACCCAGTAGCGAGTTTGGGCATTACCCCAGTGATTCTTTCAGGCCTCCCTTAGCTTAGCATCGATTACTTTTGCTATTACTTCAGCCATGATTTTAACATTGCGATGTCATAGGGAGCAAGTACTTCCCATCTCGATTCCTTTGCTAGCCCTCTTTCAGGGGTTACCAAGAAGTTGTTCCAGCAGGGCTTCCTATAGCCCCTCCAAGGAAGCACTTATTTCATCGGTTACCAGTTATGAGTAAAAGCAGGCCTTCCTATTGTTTATATGTATTCCAGGGAAGCCTGAGGTCCAAAATAAAATCAAATAAATAAATCCAAGTGGTTATGTGTTGTGTTTGTATATTTCAGACATAGTATTTACATATGATAAAAAAACATGTATGTTATATCAGTTTTAGAAAAAAATATTGCAAGTAAAAAACAAAGATAACTAACTTTCACAACACTTTTTAATTTAATTTTTCGTTCAATACTTTACAGCACTTTATTAAAATTTTACTTATCACTTCTTTTATCGCCGAACGTTTTTATGCGCCAAAAATTAAACTTTAACTAAAAATCGATGAGTTTGCATTTTTCCCCTCAGCTTATTTTGCAAGAAAAAAAAAACTTACTTAACGTGACCAGACTTGCTTGCTAGGTACATATTTCTATTCGAAAAGAAAACCTGAAAAATTGAAAATATAGGAAGCGGAGCGGTTATGCCATTAAAACAGATTTTAAGACAGATTCCATTACTAACTCGCTTCCTTGGCAATGTCTAAACTCAGCCCTGAAAACGTTCATTCCCTTAGAAGCGAAGTGGTAATACAATTAATGCTCAAGTTTTAAAAGTGGTGGGAATTTTAAAATAAGAGCCATTACCAACTCGCTTACTAGGCATGTTTTTGGGAAGGCCTTCCAATTTTTTAAGATTTTCATTGATGAAGTAAGGGGTGATTTGGCAAGGTCTGCTGAAATCGCCAACGATTCGCTACTGGGTACCTAATATGATTCCTACACAAATAGGAATCGACACCCAGCATTCATTGACCCAATGTAGACTATGCGTTGATTACGTCACTGAAAACAGGTGCCTTTAGTTGTCGCTAAGGTTATTATGCGAAATTGCAATTATGAAAACCATTCAAGTGTTTCGCTCTTGCAACTATCTCTGTTTTTATATTCCTGATTTCTGCGTGTGATGAAAAAATTGAGTCGAATACTAGAATATGTTTTTTGGTTATCTCAAAGGACTCTTCCGATGGGGCATGCAAATTACCAAAATCAGTATTTCGGTTATAATTTTTCTGGAATATGAAAAACTGAAAAAAAAGAGATGAATTGGTTTGCTTTGCTTTCAATACATGTGACTATACGCTGTATATGTATTGTGTGGTGTGCTACATATACTATGATCGCCGCCGAGCCTATAAAGAGTCAAGAGAAAAACTTTTTTGTCTTGCCTCTTCTCAATCTCAATTGGATTGTTATTTTTCTTTGCTTCTCTTACGTTGCAAAAGAGCTTTTTCATTTTTGATAATTTTTTGGTGGCAGATGAGACTTCTTGGGTTTGTATATTCTTTGATAATAGTTACTGGGAATCTCATTGTAAAATCTGAGAGCAAATTTCCGCAAGAATTAACTCTCGGACAACTCTAATCACGATGCCTGCAGTTAAAATCACCACCAATCAGAAATTTATTACCGCGTATTAATTCCTTAAGTCGTTTTTAAAGCAATATATTTTATATGGATCAGAGGCTCCACCCGGAAAGTACACACAATATAATTGAAGCTTGGAGGAATTTTCCAGTACTAATTCTAATCCTATTGCTTCAATTAAGTTGGTATTAATATTAGGTAATACGGAGTGCTTTATACTCTTTTTGACTACGATGGCAACTCCACCGCCTCTTCTATTCAGCCGATCTAATCTATGACAAATATAGTTACAATTAGAAAATGAGACGCTTGAATCGAGCCAAGTTTCACACACAAGACAAACATCGACATCCAAATTACAAAGAAAATTGAAAAATTCTGTACACTTATTACGAATACCTATAGCATTCCAACATGTTAACTTCATACAATTTTGTGTATTACTTATCATTTTGCGAATTGAGTTTGATTTTCACCTTCTTCAAATAAAAGCTGTATTTCTAGACGTTCTGCCAGACTTAATTCACTTATGTATATTTGGACTTTTTAAAGAAAATAGAACAAAATTCACAAAACATGCGTCTGTCGACTTCGATCAATGATCATACTGATCCCACACCAGAAAAAAAAATGCATAAACTCGCTGTTGCATTATAAAGGTGACCTTTCCTAGAATATAGAGGCCGTTTAAAACTTCGTATAATGACGCCATAAGTCATTAAATCCAAACAAATTAATTCCAGGAAAGGACTTCGCATCAAAGCAACAAAGAAAGTGGTACCTAACACATTTGGCCAATGCTGTGCATACCATACATATATGTATGTCCGCTCCGTTCAGTAACATTATAAGTCTTTCGGGTTTCACGAAATCAGCACAACGCTTAAATTACATAAACCCACAGAAATTGTCATTCACTTATACTTTAAAAAAAATGCCCCTACAATTTCATTTTTAATTTTAAGTTTTTATAACTTGCGTTGCGAACGTAAAGGCACATTCAAAGCAAAACAAAAAAATCTCCAATTCAAATCCCATTAAGAAAATGAAGCGGAACAAGCCCAACATCATTTTAAGAAACGTGCACGTGATTTATTAGATTTAATGAACTTTTGCCACTGAGTAAAGTTAAACCAAGCTGTTGCCATGAATTTAGCGTCCTTCCAATCTCGGCAACCTCAAACTCATTACAGTTGGTGTTGACCTTGTTTTTGTTGGAAAATATTTATAGCTGGGGTTAGATTTGGGTGTCCATTTCATTTTTAAAAGGCATACTATATTCCAAGGAAGTACCTTAGTCTTGCCATTCGTTATGCCATTGCTACTTGATTTATGGTTTTGCTTGCCTTCAATGGGAAAGAATTAGAATTATTTCTCAAGCTCATTTCCCTTTTTCACGCTTCGCTTGTTTTTGCTATTTATTCTCAAGGGTAAGCGTAAAACGCCACTTTCCGGGGTAAACATAGCAGATGCTCAATTCATTGTCCTCTTTCATACAAACATATGTACATGTAACATATGCGCGTACATATTAATCGTATCTATAAGATAATAGGTAAGAGGGTTTCTATGCTAGTAAGATATACTCTTCCTTAAATTAAATTTAAAAATTCAATTAATGCTTATTTAAGCTTTTGTAGTTTACCCAATTTTGCAATGCGTTAGTAGGGAAAGTTATTTACAATGCCATCGGCTTGAACGATTACCATTTATATTATAAATGGTTTACGTCGTTAACTATACCGCTTTTTCCCTCTGGCGTTGGACATGAAACTTCGCTCCACAAAAATAAGTATGTATTTCCAAAAATAAAATATAATAATTACCAAAACTATAAGCTAATCTTATAATTTACAAAAGTATCTCTCAAAAATAAAAAACGGTAGGATTAGAAATCCATCTCTTGGACAAACCCTGTAATCCACCACACATATGAAACTCTTTAAAAAAATTCAAATATCACCAAATAAATAAAAAAAAATTAAAGCATTTCAGATAAGAACTTCAAATACTGAAAACGAAAGCTTTATAGCACTAAAGTAAAAGTTACAAACCAAAACCACAGCTAAAATCTTGGACACTTCAAAAAAACTTGAGACATTCGGGCCCACGTTGGGAGCCACCTGTAACGAATGGAAGAAAGACTGCGGATGGAGGGGTAAGCAAAAAAAAGTCCGATGTAGAGTTTGTAAGAAAATTCACAAACCCGAAACCAGGCTAGTGGTAAACAGGCAAAACCAAAAAAGTATGTTCAGTACTCACGCCCCACTGTCACCTCCGCGGGTCTTTTGCCGCCTTCCCTCTCCTATGCTACCCATAGAACCCAATACCACAGGACTCCTTGGGCCCGTCCGGGCAGCAGAGAGGAAAGGGTGTTCGATTCACTGTGGCTGGAGGCATGCCATTGCCACAGATCCTCGAACGGGGCTATGCATTTCCATGCCAACGAGAGAGGTGGTAATTCTCGAGATATATTGACTTGGGTTGACCCGAAACCTTTTCTAATTTCAGGGGGCACGGGGGTTTTTCTTTTTTCTTTTTTTCTTACACTTTTAGGTGGGCACGTGGGTTTTTCTTTTTTTTTCAATTTTTTTTCTTTTCTCTTTACACTTTTAGGTTTTTTTTTTCTTTCTAATTTCAGGGAGCACGTGGGTTTTTCGTTTTCACTTTTTTTCCTTTTTTCTTTACACTTTTAGGTGGGCACGTTGGTTTTTCTTTTCACTTTTTTTTCTTTTTTCTTTACACTTTTAGGTGGGCACGTGGGTTTTTCTTTTCACTTTTTTTTCTTTTTTCTTTACACTTTTAGGTGGGCACGTGGGTCTTTCTTTTTTTTTTCACTTTTTTTTCTTTTTCTTTACACTTTTAGGTTTTTTTTTTCTTTTCTTCCTATTTTTAGTTCACTTTTAACCTTTTTTCCTTTTTCTTCTAAACGCGCTTAACCCGTCCTCACTTCGAGGAATCTTTCCGCCACGTCTACCAGAGCTTCCTGCTACCGAGTTTTAGAAATACAAAAAGAGAACGAGTCGATCGTCTCCCTCGCTTTTATACTCGTCGAGGTGGGAATGACACCTCACCCAGTGATGGTCACATCACTTGTCACTTCCGCTTGCCCCAATTCTGAGCCCGATTTAATTCACAAAATTCCAATTTTGGGCTTAAAATTCAAATTTGAATTTTAGAAGAATAAGTGTGAGCCAATTGGAACTTTGCCAATTTAACCTGGCCGAAACTGGCAGGTCGGAAACCGGTAATAATGGTTCACCAACAGTCGTAGGGCGTACACGGACCTATGTCGATAAGCTCTCAAACCGTCGTAGCATGTATCTGCACCCGTGTCAGATCTGTGGGAGGTAGCTCAGCTACCACTGACTGCCAAACTATTTCCCTCGTTATTCTTAAATAAAAATGCTGAAATAATAATAACGAAAATTTCCGATGCTGGATTTCCCAACAGCCTATCAATAACCCACACCAAATGAAGCAGAACAAAAATGTGTTTTTTGACTTGCTTTATTTGGTGTTGGTTACTACCAGGCTTTTTTGCTTTGTTTGTCTATGCTTTATTTGGTGTGGGTTCACCCTTACACAATTTTTTTTGCTGGGTACCTTTCCTACCCACCACTTCCAGCCTGATGTCCCGCTCGTCTCTCATAGTTGGCGCTTATTTTCGCGCCAACCCATTCGTTTATTTTACTGGGCTTTGCATACGACAAATCAAACATCAACATTATGGTATAGATATAGATTGTATGGAATTGGTTGGCGCAAATTTTAAAGCCAAACCATATTTCAAGGGATATTTTTTGCATGGGAGCTTTGTATTGCGTGCAAGAAAAATTGATTTGAAAATAGGTAATTCTAGTTTTCATGCACTACTCTACATAATTACTGAAGTTCGTTATTCGTTTCGTATAAAATATATTTCATCGCATTTATTCATCTAAAATCTTGGTTTGGCGCCGCCAACCTAGCCAACTGAGAGAAATCGCCACTTACGTGTACCCAGAAACTGCATTACCTTAAATCATTTCTTCGTGGCGATGCAGCAAATCTCATTAAACATGTCTCGCGTTCAGAGCAGAATTATATTGAAGCCTGGGACCGTCTAGAAGAAAGAAAAACCTAATAATTCAATCACTCATTCAATCGTTTTTGTCGCTACCATCGTGCAATACACCGAATATTCATACGCTTCGCAAAATTTCTAATGGTGCAGATGAGGCAATACGGGGACTTAATGCGTTGGATTCAAATGAGCGCGATCCATGGCTAATTTATCTGTTGACCCGAAAGCTAGACCACGAAACTAAGCAAGCTTGGGTTGAAGAAGTGGTTTCCAACCCTGACTGCACCATTGATGAACTCATCGAATTTCTACGAAACCGCTGCACTTGTCTTGAATCCTGTCTCTCAGTTCCTTCTCATTCAAACCAAACTCGCAGTAAGAATTCAGCTGCAGTTCACTCAAACTTAGTAGAACCTTCACAAACTTGCCCAAAATGCACGGGAGACCACACTCTTTCACACTGTGGACTATTTAAATCCCTTTCAACTGCAGAGCGTCGTGAGTTTGTCAAAAACAAATCTCTTTGTTTCAATTGCCTGCGGCAAGGGCATTCATCTAATAGATGCCGTTCGAACTTCCGCTGCCGCCAGTGCAATTCACGACATCATACGCGCAGCATTATAATAACAGAGCCGACTTTGAGTTTCAAATTGTGCGGTGGTAAACCGGGCACATCCAACGAAATTAAAAATTCAAATGGATAGTTTGTTGCTTCGTCATCATTGGTTACGCGAGCAACCGATTTGAACGAATGCAGTATGGCTGTGATTTGATTTTGAATAATGAAATTCAAATCATCGACGTCCTTATTTTAACACACAAAAGTCGTGAATGAAAAATATTACAACTGTCAATCAATTGCATTAAACACGAATTATTAGTCATTGACAAAATACCTTTCTAAAATTCGCAGAAAAACAGTGGATGAATAAAGTAATTTGTATTAATGCTAGAGATGATCAAAAAATCGCAATCTGCTATTCATTCACTGCTAATGAAAATTCACATTCGCAACCTGCTAATGACTTATAAATAAACTGCTATTGCTGAAACTGCTATTTCATATAATAATTTTGTCTCTCTTCTATACATTACAGACACAGAGTCATAATTTCATTTTTCATACACTACATACAAAATGTGTGTTTGTCTCATACGAAAAACGAAGAGAAGAACAAAACTAAAAAAAATAAACTACCCTTTTTACACGTCATCTGCCGAACGTCTCATCCAATTTTCAACATGTGTCTGCGAAACAGGCGCCAAACCAATTCTCAAAGTTGCATATCGCAATTGCAGCTGGTTGAAAGCATTGTTGGTTGGTATATAGCAGTAACATGTAAGGTAGCAGTAGCATGTAAGGTAGCAGTAGCATGTTAAATAGCAGTAGCATGTAAGCTAGCAGTAGCAGGTAAGGTAGCAGTAGCAGCACAAGTTATACTTGCTATTGAGTTGCGAATTCGATTTGCTATCGCCAACGGAGATTTTACTTGCTATTGGTGCTATTGCTGCTATCAAAATCGCAGTCGCAACTGGTTGAAACTTGAAAGTATGTATGGTTGGTTGGGATTGGGAGCAGTAGCAGGTCCAGAGGTAGCAGCAGAGGTTATACATTATACTTGCAATCGCTGCTATTCCTATGCGAATGCGATTTTCTATCAGTAGAGTAATATCACTGAATGGGCCCAAAATTGCCATTTACTATTTTTTACACAAGTGGACGAAATATTCGCGAAATGTAAATTGTGTCGGTCGAAATGTTCGTACAGAACCAGTACAACGAATTTAAAGAAGCACATTGAAATAAAGCATTTTACTATATCTTTAGTTTTAGCAAGATCATCGGCGCCAGATATGCAAGTAAGATTTTTTTTATCAAAGGATATTATGTACATACATACCAGTACATACATACATCTCGTCAGGGTGTGCAAGGTACGAGTCAAAAACATACTCAACCCATGCAAATATTTTTTAATGTTTTTCTCCGCAACGCCTCTCCGACAAAATTATACACATGCACATATGTAATATATAGTATTTACATCATAACTTTGGTATATGATTGATTCTGTTCGTTGAATGAGATCAAACCAAAAACAACCCTTGATTTCCTTGTGCCGATCTTCACTCGCACGACATAGACATTGAAAAATTTGAACGCAAACTCGTGCGAAACTGAACTGTGTACTTCATGTGTTGTATTCGTCCAATACACAAAAAGTTCACAGGCGTGTTTTGTTTGCAGGCCTATATATATTAAAAAAAGGTTTCAATGTAGTTATAAATACAACAAAACCTTAGACTGGATAGATATCCATTTCACGTGGAAAACATGTTGCTGAAACATGTTTACAGGCTACAAATAAAACACGTCTATTGTATGCATCGTTTTGTTCAGTTTTACATATATGCTAAGAAAAAAAAAAGGGAATTAATGGTTTATTTGAGCACAGACAAGAGAAACGGATTTCTCTTGTTTGTGATTTGAGGTAGATCGATCGAATTTGAAATTAAAATGAATTTTAATATTTTCACGAATGCATAATAGGACTTCATTGCGAATTCGCATTAGCAGTTTACATTAGCAGTTTATATTCACTGTGAATAAGAAATCGCATTAGCAGTTATAACTGCGAATGAAAATTCACAACTTAGCCCATCTCTAATTAATGCAACTCCAGATTTGATGTACCGAACAGAACAGAACAAAATACTTCAATTAAAATTTGCCAACGTACATAAATGACAGTTATTTCGAAGGAATATAATCTCAAAATAGAAAGGCATTTGGAAAATTTTCCCAGAAAATAATTTTTTTTCATTTCGACAGTGAAAATAATTGCCAGAGCTCCAAATTTAGAACTTTTGCAACCATTTGAACTATAATATTGCGATCAACATGAAAAAAATGAAAATACCCGATACAAAATGTAATGATAATAACTCGACTCTATCGCCACCTATCCGGTCCAGATTTGTAGTTTTCTCTTAACCCTAGGATGGGCAACTACTTTGGTGGCGGTAAGTTGTACTACTTGGTCCAGCCAGACCAAATATTTTTTTAGTATGAGATTTGGCTTATATAAACTTCTATTGGCTTGCCAGCTGTACTATTACGCTTCGGAATTACATATTCGTGTTTATTATTAACAGCTTAAGAAATTACACGGCTGTTGGTTATTCACGAAAATAAGAGAAAACAAATTTAGAAAAAATAAATTAAAAAAAAATTTAATGATCTCAATTTTTGTTATTTCTGACTCAGTTCAAAATGATGTTTATTCCCGCCAGAAAAGGTAGGAAATTGGTAAAATATGGAAAATAATTATTTCATTAAATTTAGTTATTTAGTTATGCCTGACATGTCTCTGCGTAAAATATGATCGTTTTATGTACATATGTTGGAATATGTTCCTAGAAAAATGATTGTGGTCCAGCCAGACCAAGTAGTCTATTTAGCAGTTGTTTTATTGAAAAAAAAAAGTTTCTACCACACACTTATCCGATTTCACCCAGCAATGGCTGTATTAGATTTAGAAAACTATGTTTATAGAAGTCAAGAAGTTTCAGGTTTTTATATTGGATGGAAAATAAGTTCTCGTACGATAAAGTCCAATTTGGCCTGGCCAGACCTAGTTGCCCATCCTAGGGTTAAGGTACTATACCAACATATATTCTGAATATGAGTCATTTTGGTCAATTAATATAGATTTTATTAATAAATCGACTCCACCGCTACCTATCGGGTCCAGATTTCTGCATAAACCTGATATTCAGCAGTACGAACAAAACAAAAAAAGAATCATTAAAATTAGCCCAAAAACGACACGTTCAAACGACACGTATCTACTTTTTTCCCTTTTTGTGTTAAGATTATTTGCCGTATCTACAAATATGATAGGTAGTTACGTCGTTTTTTATTAAAAAGTGAAGATACGTCAATATTTCTTAAAAACACCATGGTTGTATGTACGTCATATTTGTTAAGCGTTTTTAGCCGCTCACAGGCGAGATACGGCTTTTATTCTTAAAAAATAAAATAATAACGATGTCAAAAGTAGCCCTAACTCAAAAACGCCAAAAATGTAGATATGTACGTCGTCTCAACTTAACACGGCAGTACATCCCAATTATTTATTAATCTATGCAATCGTCTCTACTTACCGTTGAGTTGTTTCAGAAATATTTGAACACATTAAGAAAGTTAGACTACATCATAAAATGTCCTTAAATGAAAATGCCGTAACTACACTAAGAGCTTAAGACAAAGTGACGTATCTACTATAAACTAGTTTAGTATTCGTATAGTATAGGTTGTTCGATGTCCGTGAATAGTCAGATACTAATCAATTAATTATTATAACGAATTATTTTTCTAAGAAAATCTCACCTTCATTTTTACAGCTTTCAACAGGATGCCTTACCATCAGAATCGAACTTTTTTTATCTATGAAATACAGCTAAACAGATAACAGAGAAATATTCCATGTTGATTTATTGAAGATTTGTTGTTCTAGAAATTTTAGCAGATATTAAACCGAGATCATTTCGCACAAAGCACACCTTTAACTAATGTTCGAAGAAGACTAATGTTATATGGAAGGCATTAATCATGTGCCCAAAGAAGTAGAATTGTTGATTAATGACAGGATACCGTTTCTTCTCATGCCATTCGAAAAATTCTTTCTCTGTAAGAGATGTTTTAATGTTCAAAACATTGTTCTATTATTCTTTCGGCAAATGGAAATGTGCTTTCACATTTTCAATTGTGCTGTTCATGTACGAGACTGGTACAAAAACGAAGACAAAAATAGGTGAATTCTTAATGGTCGACAACTGCAAATAAGAGATTATGTATGGTGTATGTGCTATACTTACTCTATTACGTTTCACCTATCTATTGTCCACCGCGGTCCGCGCTTGAAAAAAGTGATTTTACTGACTTATTTAAATCGCTAAAACCTAATTTCATTATTGGCGGCGATTTTAACGCGAAACATACGTTCTGGGGCTCTAGATACATCTCGCAAAAAGGTAGAATGCTCTATGGGGCAGGTATGGAGTACAGTTGTGATTTCCATTCGACGGGCAAACCGACTTACTGGCTAGCTGATGCTTTGAAAATACCTGACCTGGTCGATTTCTTCGTGGTGAAAGGAATATTTAACAACCACATAAAAGTTGATAGACCAAGAGCCGACAGCAAATTTTGGACATGGAGGTATAACCAAAATATATGGGTATCTATGTAAAGGTATTATCGTCATGATGTCCAATTCAATCGTCTGGCAGCGTTTTTTTTTCAGCCATGGCTAGATATAGAGGGCTAAAAACGTTAATTTTTCAGATTTTTTTCCCGAGGGTATAACCACATAAATGATATACCAAAAAATCAGGAAAAAATCCCCTGATTACAAAAATCTAGGTTTGCTTTCAGCCTACTACGCCTACGCCTCAAACGAGCCTTTTACTAATAATGTCTCGAAATCTAAATATAAAGTAAAACCAAAATTTCAATCCCAAACACATCTAAACGCTAAACCATTCCATGATTACAAACACATAAGTCACAGACAAATCAATTACAGTTAACCATCTATCTGACATCCTTGAAGTATCCTGAAATGTGTTTCTGACATAATTTTCGGTGAGTAATAGAAATAATAAAAAATAAATGTGCCAATATACAAAATATTATTTTTAATATTTGAACTGCACAACATAATAGTTAATTCAAAAATAACAAAACTATTTTTTATCACAATATGATTTTTGGAAAATTATAAAAGAATTATTCTTCATCGGACTCGTCAGATGAATCATTTAGTTCGTCTACCTCACCATCCGATATATTGCTTTCGTCTTTTAAGATATCTTCAATTTTGTCTGGTGCAGCATTTCCGTCAAACCATTTTATTTTGACCATATTATCCTCCATTGTCCAACCACACTCAAATGGAGAAAATTCAGCTGCAGTACTTGTCATAGCAGTTTTCTCACTAAACAACATAATTTTTCCACATTGCTTCGGACTATCACTTGAATGCAGACAACATTTAACACTCATGTTATCAGACATAATTTGTTTTCGTGCTCAAAATTACAATTTTGTACTTTGTTTTTGTCGTTTAGCTTGCCGATCGTCCATGTACATACAAATATGTATGTAAAGGGTGATTTTTTAAGAGGTTGAGAACTTTTTTTAAAAAAAAAACACAAAAAATTCGAAAAAATGAATGAAATATTTATTTGAATCGATAGTTTGAACCTTGCAATTTAATGTTTAAAGATAATTTAATGCAAATGTTGACCGCGGCTGCGTCTCAGGTAGCCCATCCGCTGAGTCCAATTTTGGCATACTCTTTCACACATATCGGCCGGTATCTCACGAATGAATGCATGGATGTTGGCTTCCAGTGCGTCAATCGAAGCGGGCTTGTCCCTATAGACATTAGCCTTGACATACCCCCACAAAAAATAATCTAATGGTGTCAAATCGCACGATCTAGGCGGCCAATTGACCGGCCCGAAACGTGAAATTAACTGTTCACCAAACTCGCCTCGCAATTGCGCCATTGTTTCGCGTGCTGTGTGGCATGTGGCACCGTCTTGTTGAAACCACATATCATGCAAGTCAAGAACTTCCATTTCGGGCAAAAAAAAGTTTGTTATCATCGCTCGGTAGCGCCGAATCGACATTTCGCGGTCTTCTGTCACACTAGCTGATACGGCCGCAATATTTTCTTCACTACGCACAGTACGTAAACGTGTTGGTGGTTTAATGTCCAACAAAGTAAATTTGGTGCGAAATTTGGTCGCAATCTTCCGAATAGACTGCTCAGAAGGTCGAGAATGCCGATCATAAAATGGAAGCAGCGCGCGATGAACATTTCGAACCGAGCACGAATTTTGATAGTAAAATTCAATAATTTGCAAGCGTTGTTCATTTGTAAGACGATCCATGGTTAAATTGCAAACCAAACTGAAGCTGTTTGACAGTGACACAAGGTACTAAACACACGTCAGCTGTCAAAACCAGTGTTGCCAAACCAAACCAGCTAAAAAATCACCCTTTATGTAATTCAACTTCGGTAATATTGTACGCCGTAGCTGAAGTGAACTACTAACTAGCTAAGTGTGTACTGTACTCTCAGGCTTAAGCTCCAACCAACAAAAAAAACGCAAAAAATTGGTTACGGTACTATCTTCTTTAAGACGCTCACGAATGGTTGTCAAAAGAGGAGCCAAGGTTCGCTCTAGAGTCTAGACTGTAGTGCCAGGCTATTATTATGCTTTTGAATTAGATAATTATAATAAAAGAGAGTGACAGTATTGACTTTGGTACTAAGTGATTGATGCATTGTAAAATATGTCAACAGGTGGTTCAAATCAAATCGCCAAATTATTATAAGTTGTTTTCGCTTTTTTGTCAAAAACACAATAAGGATAAGAATGTCTGATAGAAGGTAAACTATAATTTATTTATCTTGGACTTATGTACATACATATGTATATGTATATGTATACATATGTATATGTATGTATGTATGTACATACATATGTATATGTATATGTATACATATGTATATGTATGTATGTATGTACATACATATGCTCATATGTATGTTTGTGTATAGATGTATTTGGTAAATGCTGATTTTACTTTATATTTACATTTCGAGACATTATTAGTAAAAAGCTCGTTTGGGGCGTACATCCAGGGCGTCTGGCAGGGGGTAGGCTGAGAGCAAAACGTCTGGGACCTAGATTTTTGTAATCAGTGGATTTTTTCTGATTTTTTGGTATATCATTTATGTGGTTATACCTTAAAAATAAAAATCTGATTTTTCACCTACTTTGGGGGGCGTCTGGCAGGGGGTAGGCTGAAAGCAAAACGTCTGGGACCTAGATTTTCGTAATCAGCGGATTTTTTCTGATTTTTTGGTATATCATTTATGTGGTTATACCCTCGGGAAAAAAATCTGAAAAATTAACGTTTTTAGCCCTCTATATCTAGCCACGACGATAATACCTTTACATAGATACCCATATATTTTGGTTATACCTCCACGTCCAAAATTTGCTGTCGGCTCTTAAACTATGAAGAGAGCTTTGATCTGTCGTCTGATCATTCCCCAGTTATTTTGACATTGAGCGAAAAACTAGTATATAACCGAGAGCCAGCGAAATTAACTGGTAGAACAACTAATTGGGATGGCTTTAGGAGCGAAATCGAAGTAAATCTTGAACTGAGCGTACCGCTTACGACACCCTATGAACTCGAGGTTGAAGTCGATTGCTTCGTTGAGATAGTACAGCTTGCCTCTTGGAATAATACGCCCAATCCAAGAAAAACGCCGGACAAATACGGTCTACGATATCCTTCTGAAATAAAAGAATTAATCAGGGAAAAAAGAAAAGCGCGTAAAAGATGGCAACGGAGTCGTGCTCCACAGCATAAAACATATCTGAATCGTCTCTGCAATTTGTTAAAGTATAGCATTAAGGATTTTAAAAATCGTGCGATAGGCTCTTACCTTGAAAGTTTAACAGCGAAAAAAGATTCCAATTATTCCCTTTGGAAAGCCGTTAAAGGCACCAAAAGGCCCAAAATCACCGCGCCGCCACTTAAAATAAATCAAAATGAATGGGCAAGGGAAGATAAAGATATTTTTGCCGCCCATTTGGAAGAAACCTTTAAACCGAACGTTGGTGGTTCATGACACCATCAACATCACAAGGATGGTAGTTCCACCATCTGACGATTTAACGCTGACATCTGCGACGCTTAAAGAACTCGAACGTGAGATCGCGAAACTAAAACCTAAGAAAGCTCCTGGTTATGATTTGGTTACCGGAGAAATTCTCAAAGCCTTACCTAGAAAAGCATTAATTAAGCTTCTCCATATTATAAATGCTGCGCTTAGATTAAAACACGTGCCGAGCCAATGGAAAGTTGCGGAAGTCATAATGGTTTTAAAACCAAGAAAACCGTCATATGAAGTAAAATCGTATAGACCAATCTCGCTTCTTCCAGTCATATCCAAAATTTTCGAGAGGATATTACTAAGGCGTCTTCAACCGGTTATAGAAGAAAATAATCTCATCCCTGACCACCAGTTTGGGTTCAGAAGTAAGCATTCGACTATTGACCAGGTGCATAGAATTACTAACGTAATCGAAAAAGTACTAGAAGAAAAAAAAGATATGCTCAACCGTATTTCTTGACGTCTCGCAAGCCTTTGATAAGGTGTGGCACGATGGCTTGAAATGCAAATTACCCCGTGTAACTATACGAGATTCTGGATTCATATACCGGGAATAGACTCTTCCGTGTAAGAAATGGAAACGAATACTCAGAGCTTAAAGAAATTTCGGCCGGCGTACCGCAAGGAAGCGTTCTGGGGCCGTTTCTTTATCTGTTATATACTCGTAATATACCGAAAGAAGATGGCACTATCCTTGCTACGTTTGCCGACGACACCGCTATCCTAGCAGTAGGTAAAACAATCGAGAAAACGACTGCCAAACTGCAAAACGCATTGAATAAAGTAAATGAATGGACGAGAGACTGGCGGATCGCCCTTAACGGAACTAAGTCTGTTCACGTGAATTTCACTCATAGAAAAATTAATGACTTGCCCATTTTTTATAAATACCCTTCGCAAACGAAGCCAAATACCTGGGAATGACACTCGACGCAAAGCTGAAGTGGAATTCGCACGTGAAAATGAAACGTAAAGAACTAGATATCAAATATAGAGAAATGTACTGGTTGATCGGGAAACATTCCCACCTCAGTACCGAGAACAAACTGCTTTTATACAAGCAAGTGCTATAGCCGGTGTGGACCTACGGTATACAACTTTGGAGTTGTACCAAGAAAACAAATGCCAATATTTTACAGACCTTTCAAAATAAAGTGCTTAGAGAAATTGTCCAAGCACCGTGGTATGCTAGAAACGACGATATCCACAGGGATCTCGGAATTCCGACAATCAAAGCTGAAACTAGAAGCTTCGCGCGAAAACATAGAAACCGACTAATCGGACATGTCAATAATACAGTCCTACTTATTTTGGATGAGAGCAATTTATTGCGTCGACTACAAAGAACAAAACCTTTCGACTTGGCGAGATAAGGATTAACCGCGTCTAAATTGCGGAACATGCAGGATCTTTCATTGGAGAGTAACCTGCCAAACGTTCATATTTCGTGATAGAAAAATTACTTGATAAGTAGTATAACTTAGTTGCAGAACCTAACAAATTTATATCGAAGGGTGGTGTTTTTAGTCAGTAAGAATCTGACACTACTATGAGCACGCGCTTGCTACTCTCATAGTGTCTATGGAAGGATTTCTTTTTTCCAGATTTCTATCAGTAACAATTGAAGCACTGTGTGCATTACTAAAGATGGAGTGCTGGTGCATATGAAAGAAAATTGTAATGTAATGTGTGTATATTTGTAATGTACATGTACAATGTAATTAATGAATGTTTATTGGTAGTAGCTACATTTTCAATCTGCAAGTACATAAACAATACATATACTACATATTATGTACCTATGCTATGTACATTATCATGTTAATAATATTTAAACAATTTTCACAAACCCGCTTTTTCTTTTCAATTTTTTTTTTTTTACTTTTTAAAGTCGTTCATAAGAGTACGATCGTTCAAAGCCCCATTCAGTTTCAGTTTCAGCAGTCAGTTCAGTTGTCAGTTCAGTCAAAAAATTAAGTGCATTTAGACAATTAAGAAAGCTTCATTGCAATAGCTATAGTTCTACTTCCTGAAAGGCCGAGTTGAATGGCAAGATAAGGTAGTGCGAACAAAATATATGGTGAAATGAAGTGAATTGTAAAAATTTCAATTGTAAAAGGTAATGGGGCACTTCTGGGCCAAGAGCGTATATCAATGAAATTGGTATCAGAATAAAATTTAGCACATTAAAACTTTGAAGTTTTATGAAAATCGTATGAAGGGATTTTGAGATGTTTGTGTGTGAAGTTCGTATTGCGAATAGGTAATAGATGATTTTTGTCCATTTATATGCATATAAAATCATAATATCATAAGAACCGTAAGACTCACATATATTTACTTAGTACCAAATGAAAGGTGATTCTATTATCTTTCTTATGACCTAAAAATAATGGGTCTAAGATTTTCAGTTTTAAAATAATCAAATAATCTTTTCTTTTTTTTTTTGAAAATCACTAATTTCTGGAAAATCTTCAGCGACAACATACCTTTTTTAAGAGTTATGTGAAAGAGCATTTCCGAAACTTTAATTTGATGTAGAATAATGTAAAATTCATCCATTATTAACTAAGAAAAACTCTTTCAGAATCCTAGGTGGTGCAAATCAATGCTCAATAACGAATCCTCAATGGTGAGTTTTTACATGTTTTTTTTTTTGACAGAAAATTGAAAGAAAATGTTGTTGTTATGTTTTTAACATTTTAAGATATTAAGGCAAAAACTATTTCAAACATAATATAGAGAAAATTAAGAAATCAAATGATAATATGTTGTGTAATGGGGTACTCGACTGATGGCATCGCTATTGCTTAAAAACCACCACGTCTGCCAATGCCATTGATCGGGTGCTCAATTGAAAATCCAACTTTCCAATCGGCCATCTTTCGTTTTTGTTTATTCAATTCCAATATACTCGACTGACGCTTAAAACGGCCACTTTGTAATTGAAGAAACAACGTTTTTGTAAGAGTACCTATATTTGTTAGGAAAATAAGAATAAATTAATTTATTATAAGCCCTTGCATACTAGGTATTATGGGCAAAGAATATACAAACCCAAGAAGTCTCATCTGCCACCAAAAAATTATCAAAAATGAAAAAGCTCTTCCGTAAGAGAACCAAAGAAAAATAACAATGTCAGGATTTAGATGAAGCTAATTTTCCAGGCGACATTTTTTCAATTCTCCATTGTTCTCGTATGGATTGTACATACGAGACGATTTTTTTCGGACGACAAACATCAACAAACAGCCCTGTCTAGCTCATATCGCATATGTTACTATAGTAAGCACACAAGCAAATGTCAAAAACTGGAAAGAAAACAAAAGAAAACAGAGAAATCGCCTGGAATTCCAGCGACCCAAACGACATTTTCGTTCCCCGCTCCTTTCAACCCCTTCATCCATAAACAGAGGCGACAAACTTTTGAGATGAGATTTAGAGGCAAGACAAAAAAGTTTTTCTCTTGACATTTTGTAGGCTCGGCGGCGACCATAGTATATATACCACACCACACAATACATATACAGGGCATAGTCACATGTATTGAAAGCAAAGCAAGCCAATTCATTTAATTTTTTCAGTTTTTCATATTCCAGAAAAATTATAACCGAAATATGTAGGCACTGATTTTGGTAATTTGAATGCCCCTTCTTGGAGATAGCCAAAAAACATATTTTAGTATTCGACTAAATTTTTTCATCACACCCAGAAATCAGGAATATAAAAACAGAGATAGTTGCAAGAGCGAAACACTTGAATGGTTTTGTCATTTCATAATTGCAATTTCGCATAATAACCTTAGCGACAACTAAAGGCACCTGTTTTCAGTGACGTAATCAACGCATAGTCTACATTGGGTCAATGAATGCCGATTGCCGATTCCTATTATGTGTAAGAATCATAATACATATTCACATTAGCAATACATCCAAAAATACCAAGATTCTATACTCGCACAAAATATCAAAAGTAAACAACAAGCGAAGAAAATAAAATTCTTATTTTCAACCACCACCACGCAAAAAAAAACCTAAAGGGACCATCCACTACAGAGCGTGCTGGTCCAACCTAGTCCTGCTGATCATTTTCTCAACTTTTTACATTCGATACAACGGCATTAATCTGCCCACGCATAGCAAACACTATTTCATTTACATCAAATCGTTGGACTGACCACCTGGAATCGCAAATCACGGTAAAACAATTTGAAACGAAATTAGAGTTTATTGAAAAATCATGAAGTGTATACTGGCCCTTTTCGTAGGCACAAAATTGAAGAAACCGGTATCTACTTTACACATTTCCACAGTCAATTCATTCTGTCAGGGTTCGGACTTCAGAAACCGAATTTTGCAGTAGATGGAAACAAAAAATCGTAGTATAACCAAAATGTCCGCAGTAGATTTACAACTTCATGTCAAATACATCATTTTAATGAAAATCAAGAAATTACAAAAAAAAAAAAAAAAACATGAAACTTAAATTGCACATTCATTCGGCAAGTTTTTAGAAAAAAAAAAAAATAAATAAATAAAACAAAAATGAATAACTGTCAAGTTCGAAAATTCAGAGCGATTCGGTGGGATATCGAATATGCCCTGCCAAATTTCCGTGAATACTAAATTATTGAAAATGTTTAGTTTTAATAGAAGATACTTAGTTAAATTTAACTAAAATAAACTGTCCGTCAGAAAATTTGTATTTTTTTAAAAATTGAATGAAAAATTAAGCGTAGTTCAAAAATTTCTCGACGATTTTACCGCATCCGTTAACGAGTGAGTGAGTAGGACTCGTTATCGAATGATCGAGTAACCCCATTGGGATGACGGCACTCGATAGCTAACGTATCGTATAAAAATAAAATTGTACTAGAACAATTCTGCTACAACTAATAAAGTGACGTTTCTCCGGTTGACTCAAATATAGAAAAATATTATTTATTATTATATTATTTTTATTAACTATTTTAACATTATCAAATCCATATTTATTTTAGGGTCTAAATAGCACAAATATAATAATTTTTATGCGAGGAAATTAACTTTTTTTTTTTCGATTCTAACCTCAAAATAGGGGTCGCTTTCCAATAGGTCAACCTTCGGATCCCCAAATGACACCTCAAACACAAAAAAAAAATTAAATCAAAGTGAGGAAATAACAAATAAAGCCAAACAAAATTAACTGAATTCATTAAAGAAGTCACCGGGTCCTGTATCTTGTGGTACAGAAATATCAACTTTTCTGTATTTTTGGGAAGAAGTCAGTTTCTTTTTTCTTCATAGTCCTCCTTCACTAAAAATCCTTACCGAATAGACACTGCTTGCAGGAGCAGAAAAATACTTAGCAGCGAGTTTGACTAAACATTGGGAAAATTCAGCTTTATGTACAGACCACCAGACAAAGGGATTATCATTTCTCTTCAAAGTTTTTATGGCCAAGTATTTATAAAGGTCACTTGATATGGTGTTTTTTGACGTCGAAGGAATTTCAATGCTATTTCCGTTGTCATCACTAGTAAGGTTCTCGGTAACTACTTCGCCATAACTTTCCCAGAAAGATGTATGGATGCTTTGCCCAGGTTCGTAGGTTCTCTTACGTTTTGGCTGCAAGGGAGAAGAACTTGTGGTTTCATCGCTGCACATTCATATTCTGGAACTAGAGCTTCAAGCAGGAGGTATTTCCGGACTATTTGTTTTTGCAGTTGATTGGTGAAGAAATTCGTCTTAAACCTGGGATTAAACAAAGTCGCTCTTCATGTTCGTGGTGGACTTGTTAACTCTCAATGATGTTCGAGTGAAAATGAATTTTTCGTGGAAGAACGCGAATCAAATGGAGCGATGAGAATTGTGTTATGTCTCAAAAATAATGAAGTTTGAGTTGAATAGTTTTATCGTCTGCGCCGTTCATTCAAACCATATTAACCCAGACTATGTTCGTACTTTTTCAGGGCTTTTTGATGTGGCCGAATAGTTTGGGCGAATATTCAAAACTATTTTTTTCTTAATAAAAAAAAAAAACGCATTGAAAGTCTATCTCCTGGGTGATGTGGAAAAGATTTATGCATGTGTGCAAATATGAAAAAGGGCGTTTTCTGTAAATCTTGCACAGGGCGCTCGTTTGACTGGGGCCGGCCCTGCAAACAATCAACACTGGCCAAAAACCAATTCATTGAGGCATTGACCGATGCAGGTTTGGTTTTCCCCCCAACCGCAACGGTAGAGCAATTACGCACTATATTTGTTAGCAATATATGAAAAGGCAAACACGTTTAAGTAAACAGGATATATATTTCGGAATGAAAATTCTATAATTAAACATAATTAAAGTAAAATGAACAGATAACTACAAATAAGTATTTCATAATATTAGAGTAGTATAGTATAGTAAATATAATTTGCAATCCAATTTTCAATAGACTTCCTCAAATAAAATTTACTATGTTAATCCTAACATTTTCATAAAATACACATGTTTCATTTTACTTAAATTTTTCGTTAATATATCAGCAATCATTTGGTTTGTTGATAAATACTTTAATTTAATATAATTTTGTTCGTAAATTTCTCTAACATAATGAACTTTAATATCTATGTGTTTACTTCTTGCATGATATATTGGATTTTTTACCAATTGTTGAGCGCTTAGGTTGTCCCCATATAAAACAACGGGATTTGAAACTAAACTGCCAAAACCAATATCTGCGATAAGATTTCGAAGATATACAAGCTCTTTTGATGCAGAGGATAGCGCCATATATTCAGCCCCCGTACTGCTTAATCCTTAATGCAACAGTGGGTTGTTTTTTGCATTCCCAAGAAAACGCACATCCCGCCAGCATGAATACGAAACCGGTAAAAGAGCGTATCAGTCACCTCCCCAATCTGCATCAGCATACCCCACCAATTCAGCATCTTTCTTTCTGTAAATAAGTTTTAAATTAATCGTAGTACGCAAGTACCTAAGCAAGTGTTTTGCCGCTGCTAGATGTTCCTGGTGTGGGTTAGTGTTGAACTGCGATAACTTTATAACCGAGTGCGAGATATCTGGCCGAGTTATCAAACTTATGAAATTCAAAGATCCAATAAGTACAAACCAAACTGGTACATCTTAGTGTCTACTTTCGAACAATTTGAGCAATCCGTGCATCGAACGAATTTTGTTCCTGGATCCAACGGTGTACTAACACTTCTACATTCATTCATTTGAAACTCGTTCAGTAAATTTTTAATCACCTTGTTTTGGCCTAAACTGATTGTACCTCTCTCTCCATCTCGCTCAAATTCCATCCCTAGAAAGTAGTTAAGTGGACCCTTGTCTTAGTTAGTTTATATGACTTTTATTTTCATTTTTAATTCATAACATTCAATATAATTCTATGTCTATTATGGTTTGGCCTATGGCCGTCTACCAGATTGACAATAGTTACATTTCTATTTTTGTTTTTAACAGAGAACAAAGAAAAAGGCAATATGTATATACATTAAACATTAAAAATCTTCTTCAACTATACATTTTCTATAACGAAGAGCATTTGCACAGTAGTTGAAAAGTAAATCCCAGCCTCGGACTCCATTTAGGATTTCAATTGCTTCACCTAATTCCAGGGTATACGAATCGAAGAATCTCAATCGAATTTCTTTTAAAACTGAGCCTATTGCAAGGAAGTGAAATATATCCTCTCGTATCTTCATATTGCAAAGATTGCACAAGACAGGTAGCTCTGGACGGTGTGGAATGAAATTCAAATTTAATAGCTCTCCTCTGATTTTAAAAATTACGCTGATCTTTTCTATTGAGTTATAGTTTAAAAAGTAAGTTTTTTCTGCTAGATCGTTTTTCAACTTGCTGTAATATGTCCTATACTGGGAAGACTGTGCTTCCGTTACAAATCGATCATACATAGTTCGACCTACTTTTTGCAATAAGACGTTGAGTTGTGCTTTTAGATGTTCAGGTTGCTCATCGGGTGTTATCGTTATGGTTTCTCCATAATCTGATGCAAGGCGTTCCCATTCTTGAATGAAGCTTGCTCTACTTCTTATTACACTCTTGAGTACAACTTTTAGCAGTCTGTCATTACTCATTGCCATAACTTTTACTATGTAGTCGAAATGTAGTCTCAGTGTTTCCAAGAACATAGGCGGTGCACCAGTCTCTAGATGCAGCATATAATTAGGCGTAGCACTTGGTAAACGAAATATTCGCTTTAAGAAATACCTAAGACACTTTTCTATTTCAACAAAGGAACAGTATCCCCACACCTGCGCTCCATATAAAAGAACTGAAGCTGCAGTTGTGCGAAAGAGTTTCTGCTTCGAGCTATGGCTTAAATACTTGTTGTTGATGCAGCGACCCCATACCGATGAGATTGCTCGTTTGGCTTCAGATAGTTTGGTTTCTAGATGTTTCTTCATATTCAAGTTCGAAGACACCAAAATTCCTAAGTATTTGTATTCGCGAACAACTTCCACCATTTCTTCTTCATACGTCCATCTTTCACTTTGAGAATATCTGCCACCGCCGCCTCTGAACACCATTACCTTCGATTTATTCAAGTTCACGCTAAGGTTCCAGTATTTGCAGTAAACGCTGAGCCTATTCATCATTAGCTGCAACCCATCTACAGTGTCGGAAAGAAAAACGATGTCGTCTGCATACTTAAGAGCCGGAATTTGTATGTTGCCAAACTCGATTCCACCTTTTACAGTATCTGATATGTCGTTGATGAAAAGGATAAACAGTAACGCACTCAAGATACATCCTTGCTTCACTCCCATCGTTGTTGTGAATTCTCCAGAAATGGACTCCCCATCCCATACATACGCCACATTATTTGCATACATTGCTCTTAAAATGTTGATTATTTTCGTTGGGAAACCTATATTATATAGTTTGTAAATCAGAGCATCGCGCGCTATGGTGTCGAAAGCCGCTCGAAAGTCAACGAAAAAGGCATATAGTTTTTTATGTTTCTGTTTATATATCTCCGCAATATTAAGTAATGCAAATATTTGATCGACTGTCGAGTAATTCTTACTAAATCCTGCCTGAAACTCCTGCAAAACTTTTTTATTTTCAACCCAGCAGGTAAGTCTGTTGTATATAAGGGCGGCAAACAGCTTGGCAGAGGTGTTCAGGAAAGATATTCCTCTGTAGTTTGTAGGATCGTTATAGTCACCTTTTTTGTGCAGTGGATAGATAATTGCCTTTTTAAAACTTTCTGGAATATTTGCTGGTTCAAAGATTCTATTGAATTCCCCTGTAAGCGCAGACATGAATTCATATGTGCAGTTTTTATAGAACTCGTATGGAATTCTGTCATCTCCGGGAGCCTTTCTCGTTTTTGCTTTATTAATGACTTCTTTGATTTCTTCTAATGAAAACGGGCTGTCTAGGAAGTCATCGATAATTAGTGGAGCTGCATATTGGAGTGGTGGTGATATCTGTGGGGAATTAAGCAGATTGTTAATGTGGTCCATTAGCTGCGTTGCTTTAAGCGACGAGGCGATGCTATTCGTTTGTCCATTTATATATTTTACAGCTTTCCAAAATTCCGCTGAAGATGTGGAGTTGTTTATAATAGCAATACGTTGCTGTTCAAATGCTGTCTTTTTTTCATAGCAAATGCGCTTGTAGTTCTTATTTGCTTCGCCATAAAGTGTCTTAAAGATGCTGGTATTATATTCCCTAAAAAGTTTTAGAAGTTTGAAAGAGTTATTTCTAGCTCCCAGACACTCATAATCAAACCACTTTTGTTTTGGGATTTTATTCTTTCTTATGGGCAAGTTCGGATCTGCTTTTTTAATCATACTCGTAAGGGCATCGACATCCGGTAAAATATCCACTGTGTGCAATCGCTCAAGTTCAGCATTTAAATTACTGCGATACATATTTCGCGTTCGGTCATTCCACACTAGTTTTGGTAAGAGTCCTAATTGCCTTATACTTCTCTCATTCGTAGGCCTAGATACCAAACAATTAACTTCGAGTGGCATATGGTCCGAGAAAGTCTCCATGTCTATCCGAAAATCACTAAGGAGGAAGTTCCAATTTCCAGAGATGCAACAGTAATCAATTACTGAGCATGCCTTTCCACGGATAAATGTGTACTCTCCGCAATTATCGCCTTCACAACTTCCAATTAGAATACTGCAGTCGTATGCATCCGCAAGATCAAGTAGTTTTCTACCCTTATGGTCACAAATTGCGTCTTTGGAAGTGCGGTTTATGCGCATTGTGGGTATTTTGTAACCGCTCACAAAATTATTTTGAGAAAGACCATTAAAGTCACCAATGAGCATCAAATTTGTTTCCCTTAAGTTCTGTAGTACTTCCTTAAGATTTTCATAATCGCGTTGCCAGTGACTAACATTCAAATAAATGGGAATTATGAATAACACGCTGTTATTCGTTCTAACATCGAGGACATACGATTCTTCCACTCTTTTAAAATTAACCTCTGCGTAATTAAGACCCTTTCGATAACCATACAATTCTCCACCACTTCCTCACCCAAATGTTGACGATTTAATTGCAGGTATCCACTTCAATTCGTAATTTAAAAATATTTTTTCAAATCTCTTATCTTCATTTTCTAATACATGGGTTTCGAACAATACAAAGATGTCGAATTTTTTGACATAATTAAAAAAGTTTGTAAATAATAATTTATTCTTTAATCCAGCTACGTTATAACTTAAAATACTTAATTTAATATTATTTCTATTCTGGTAGACTTTTGTGTATCAAGCTTTATGTGAAGACGTACTTGCGTGTCCACCCAAACGGTTCTCAGCAATCACATTTTTTTTGATAGCGCTGGCAGCATTGACATTTTGTGACATATTTGACGTTTCACGAGCATTGTTTACAAGCTCATTCATAAATTGTTTCGGTTGTAAAATGTCTCCAACTAAATTCTTTAAAACTTCAAACCCACATTTTTCTCCGCATTTCAACCCTTTCGCGAAATCCCAAGTGAATAGTTTATCCGCGACGTACAATTTATCGTCTCTTAAGATAGTTTTGACCTCAGGCTTCTTTCTGCGTAAGACTTGCATAATTAGTACTAGTTTTGCTCTTTTTTCCCGTACATTTAGTGGTAGATCTTTGTGAATGCTTATTTTGGTTCCTTTTAGTCTGTTGGCTCTACGTAATACACTCCAAGCATAATCTCGTGACGACATCTTTACAATGATCGTAGAACTGTGTGGAGCTTTAGTTCGAACGCTGTACGCAGACTCCACAATGTTGGATGTTTCGTTCTTGTCCAGCAATCCGGGGCAGATGGATTTAGCTTTTTCCTGCATGTCGGTGTTCGGTTCAGCAGGTAAGTGCACCACGACGTTGGACTCAGTATTTTTCTGTATGAGCTTGTCTAGCTGAATTTTTAGAAACTCATTTCGCTTCTCTAGTTGTACTACCCTTTCCGATATTTCATCTTGGCGGATCTTTAGGCCGGATAACTCCGCACATAGAAGCTGAAAGTCGGATTTTGATGGAAATTCCTGAACTAGTTCTTTGTTTTTTTCATCGAGCAATTTTTTTAGGGTTTCAATGCTGATGCCAGTTAATTTATCCATTTCCGCGTTAATCTTATTACGACTGAAACTTGGGCGACGTTTTTCGTTCCTATGATGTTCTGGAGAAGTTTCCGATACGGCTCTTTTGCTCATTTAGTGAGGTTAGCTTTGTGATGGATTTTAGTTTTACCAGGTATGGACATAAATGCTACAACTTACTCTGAGTTACCACTTTATTTGAAGAGGCGGCCTCTTAGATTACACTTTTTTCAGTTGTTAACCAAATATTTTCACGTTTTGTGTTCTCTTTTGTATAAGTTTTGCAGGAGATCTTTTTGCACAATTTTTCAAGTACAGACCCTTGTCTTCAATTTTGAAAGCTGTAGCTAGCTTTTGTTTAACCTTCATCTCATCCTTGTGTAGAAAGCTACACAAAAACAACCTTTTTTCTTACTTTTTTTAAAAACCACTAATTGATAACTTGTGGAATTTTCTGACTTTGTTAACAACCTCATATTGCAATAAAAAAACGTTTTTCCCCATGAAAAAAATGTTCATGACGGTTGTTATTGCTAAAATTACGTTGTCTACCTTCTTGTGTAGATTTCTACACATATGGAAACTTAGTGCATTTCATATAAAATTTCATTTGCATTGAATCTTTTCGCAAGTGAACAACGTTCGAATATATATTGAGAATTGAATAGTAATAAAAAAGAACTATGTCGAGACCAAGATAATTGGAAATGGAAGCATTTTTGAATGAAAGTGATGGTGATAATAGTGATATTTTGGAGACAGAGATGACGAATTTGTGCCAGAAGAAAATGTTTATGATAACGATGAATAGTAAGT
Organism: Brachyopa scutellaris; assembly: GCA_949775065.1. Classification (NCBI taxonomy): domain Eukaryota; kingdom Metazoa; phylum Arthropoda; class Insecta; order Diptera; family Syrphidae; genus Brachyopa; species Brachyopa scutellaris. The sequence goes on from OX459114.1 coordinate 33,918,936, forward strand.
CATATAGATGATAGTATATTGAGATGATAGAGATTCTGATGTTACAAAGGTAGCGAGTGAATCAAATGAAACATTATTTTTCAACCACAACCAGTTTGGCATCAAACTAGAAGATTCGGAATGAAAATATGATTTCCCTTCGTCCTGATTATCAAAGATGCTTCTTTATTTTTCTTCCCACCACATATTGAAAGTATAACTGTGAAAGATTCTAATGTGTATTCACAAGCTAAATACGTTGAGGTTTTCAAACTAATCGTTTCGAATATGTTGCAAGTACAACACTTACAACATAGCACTTGTTTCGTACATTGGAAGAAAAAAAACAAATGTACTGTATTGCAAAGTACAATGCATAACTCTGTTGAAATTGGATCTGGTGAAAAATGAATAACACTGCCATTTCAAATTTCAAGTGGCTGTATTTGCAAAATATGGTTGATATTTCACTAAAATTGGCAATCAACACAAAAAAATAGCAATACGAAGGAAAGTGAACTAAGAATTCACTTGCAAAACCACATATGGCAGCTAGAAGAAGAAGACCGGCATTATCAGCATCTTTGCTTCCAAAAGTTTCAGCAGAAAGCTTACCAGCACAATCTTTATAGTATACTATTGCATCATCTTTATCATCTTCATTAAATCCATCAGAACGATCACGACGCGTTCTACTACAAATAAAAGGTAGTACAAGATGTCACGTTTACAATGAAGACAATTCCACCAAAAATAATATAATATATGAGCCAATTTGTTGTTTTTGCACAAAAGCTGATTGTAAAAACCAACATACTCGAAATGTTTGTATAAAATGCATTCAAGAAAACTAACTTGAATTTATTTTCACTTGTTTCTTTAGAACAAAATTATAAATACAATTTGTTTGGTTGATTTTAACAAAAAAAAAAATCAAATTCATGGAAAACACACTAAAATCCCATGTGTGTAGAAAACTACACACAAGGGTAGATAACGTATTTTTTTTTTTGAGGATGAGATGAAGGTTAATATCTGCCATGTCGTTCTTGTCCATACATATACCACCAAAATGTTGACGACTCCTTGTCGAGTAATTGTATACAAACAACTGTCATATGATGATTTCGTGAAACCAATATATTTTAGCACGTCATTCAGCTTCATATTCCATTGTCGCCCAGACTGTTTTAGTCCATATAATGACCTTTTCAATTTGCATACTTTATTTGGGTGTTTTTTGCTTTGGAAGTATTCTGACTGCTGCATATATATTTCCTCATCCAAATAACCATTCAGGTATACGCATCGAACATCCAGTTGATGTAACAATAGCCCAAATTCAACCGCCAAGGCTACTACCAATCGAATTGTAGAATATCTGGTTACAGGAGAAAATGTCTCTTTAAAATCCAGACCATATTTTTGACTGCAGCCTCTTGCTACAAGTCTAGCCTTATATTTCTCAATTTTACCATCCTTATCGCTCTTCACGTTGAGCACCCATTTGGACTTAATGGCTTTTCTGTCTGTTGGTAAATCGACCAGATACCACGTATCATTTTCCAATAACGAATGGTATTCAGACTTCATTGCTTTTGTCCATTTCTCAGCTTCATTACTCTGAAGTGCTTCTTCAACTGAATTTGGAACTTTTTCACAATTCAACATACAATTTGAAGAATTTGATCTTCGTCTATGCGGAACGTCTGAATCATTTTTTGCCGGACTATTAATTTTTCTAACTTTACCATTTCTTAAAACACTAGCACTAACCTTAATAGGCTCAATTTCCTTTTGTGTTTCTTCCCTTTTTGTTGTTTCTTCGACTATGTCCACATTAGAAATTTCTTCGTATTGTTTGCAGTCTTCAAAATGGTCATTATCCACATCTTCTTCAAAATTTTCAACAACATCATCTTCAGAATTATTCTCAACAGTAACATGAGTATCTTCAAATACTATTAAAAATAAAGAATTTATACACATAAAAGAAATACACTGTATACGTAAGTTAGTTTAAAATATATAAAATAAGTAATGAGAACCTATAAGGTCATTTACAAAAAAGCGTTGTATAATTGTAGTTATTTTAAGTTATTTTAAACAAAAAAAAAAATCTGTTAGAGTTTAAGTGGAATAAAATAATCGTTTAAAAAAAAAAAAAAGTATCTTCAAATACATCCATCTTATCGTTCTCTTGATTTTCTTTACACGATTCTAATAAAATGTATTTCGAATCCGTAAGACACACTTTGGATGGATTTTCTATAAATTTCACGTCACGACTTATATGAACCTTACCAGTATTACAGTCGTATAAACGGTAAGCTTTAGATGCATCAGCATATCCAACCATGATACACTCTATGCCTTTTGGGGCAAATTTTGAATTACCTGGTTTTTTGTTAAGCATAAATGCTTTGCATCCAAAAATTCTGAGGTGTGCGATGTTCGGTTTAAATCCACTCTATGCCTCAAACGGTGTCTGTCCTTCTAATAACTTAGTTGGTGAACGATTCCTCAGGTATACAGATGTATTAATAGCTTCAGCCCAAAATTTTAACTGAAGTCCCGATCCGATGCAACGCGCCATTTCTACCAATGTCCTATTCGCTCTTTCGGCGCATCCATTTTGCTGTGGAGTATAAGGTGATGTTAATTGATGTTTTATTCCGTGTTGTGCTAAATAATTTTTGAAATCATTATTAACATATACTTTCCCATTGTCGCTTCTCAGAATTTTTAGCTGTTTACCTGTTTGTTTTTCTGCGATTACCTTAAATTCTTTGAAACTTCTAAGTGCATCACTCTTCTTTTCTAAAAAAATTCATATACGAAAATCATTCGCGAATAGTCATCGATAAATATCAAAAAATATTTGGCCCCACCATTAGATTCATCTCTTATTGGACCACAAATATCCGTATGTACTAATGATAATACCGTTTCACTACGGTGCTCTGATGCCCCAAACGGTACAAAGGTCATTTTTCCTTTTAGGCAAATTTCACATTTTACTTCTGCTTTGTGCATTTTGTTTGAGTTCACACCACGAACCATGATATTGTGAAATAAATTATGTAAGCATTGTCCATTTAAATGCCCATATCGTTGGTGCCAAAGTGCAACATATTTATCCCAACCACCAGTATAAAACAGATATATATATCACCTACTTTACGCGATTGAAGTAATATTCTTGATGAACGATCAATAATATTCGCACTCTGATTTGAGAACAGTACTGTATTCCCAACACTTGTTGCTCTACTTACAGAAATAAAATGCATCTTCAGGTCGGGTACACACAGAACATCTTTTAGTACTATTTTACAATTTCCGTTCAAAATAAATTCACCGATTCCGACTGATTCAAGATATTTTCCACCTGCTAGTTCTATTCTCTCTTGGTGATCCCGAAAAACTGAAAATTGAATTCCCTTTGAAATATCGTCCATCCGACTGCTGATCTGAAGAATCCTTCTTCTTTTCCTGTGTCCACTGTTGATGTGCTGCATTTGTCAGTTTGTTTTTGCTCTTTCTATTATTTCTATTATTAAGAAATAATACACGTTCTGATGACGTCTCTTGTAGTTCATTGTTTCCTCGACGATGACCTTCCTAAAGAAGCTTAACTTTCAGGCTCTCCACAGATGGAAGCTGATCGCGAGACTCAATCGCAATAATAAAATTCTCATATGAACTTGGTAGGCTAGATAATAAAATAATTACTAAAAGCTCATCTTGTAACTCAATGTTGAGTTCTTTGATTTTTCAGATAAATCAAAAAAATTATTAATATGCTGCTGTACATTATTACATTCCATTTTCAATTGAAGCAATTGTTTGAACAGCGTAACTTTTCTGGCCGGTCCTTTAGGTTGGTGTATTTTTTCTAAAATTTTCTGCAGACGTTATGCAATTTTTTATACTGTTTATCTGTGACGGTTTCACGCAAAGAAGAATCGTAGCTAGGGCTTTCTCGTCCTTCGTAGACCACAAGGCTAATTTCTCTTGCTTTTCTGGAGTTGGATTAATAGAGATGCCTGCTACATAGCTCCATAAATCGTTGTGTATCAATACACTTTTGGTGAGCACCTTCCACGAATCATAATTTTGTTCGTTTAGTTTTTCAATTTGGTAAATTGAACTCGACATTTTATTTTACTTTTTGTATACTATATAAATGAACTATTTCTTTTACGTGCTTAAACCGCGTGAACCTGGGCCCATAACCTATGTAAGCAATATATGAAAAGGCAAACAAGTTTAAGTAAACAGGATATATATTTCGGAATGAAAATTCTATAATTAAACATAATTAAAGTAAAATGAACAGATAACTACAAATAAGTATTTCATAATATTAGAGTAGTATAGTATAGTAAATACAATTTGCAATCCAATTTTCAATAATATTAAACAATCACCTTAGCCACCGCCATCAACAAGACGAGCCAGTGGACAAAGGTGCTGGTGATTCATCATGTTTGCCGGCAGATGGCGAGTCGGACGCAGCATTGGAGCTGCTCGAAAAAAATAACGAAGATTTCTGGTGCTCCAGGCAGAGTTCGAAGAACTGCAATTGCGAAATCTGTTGCGACCACGTGCACCAGAACCGACACCAGTTTATCATCGCCACGACAATTTTAACTCCATCGAGAACGCGGTGCCAATATACCCGAATGGGACCTGATCGAAATCATCGTTGGAGGTTTGCGGGATAGCTAAGCAAACGTATCCGCATTCTGTCAAGCGTCTTCCATTCACGGTTTTTTTCGCGCATTTTGTTATTTCGCTGCGATAATTTTGCAGTTTATTATTTCGCATATCAAAAACTCGCATTTGTTATTTTGCAAGCTTTTATTTCGATTTTTAATTATGTCGGCATAGGTTGTTCTGCATTTATTAAGAATTTCGCGCGAAATTCATAACACGTGATAAAATGAAAGCCAAACAAATTAAAAATACAAAATAATATTTTGCCAAATAAAATAGTATAGCAAAACGGGTTAAGCAAGCATGCTGCAAAAAAAAAACCAGAAAGGAAAAATAAATAATAAACAATAGTTTTTGATTTCCTTTACAATTTTCTATTTAAAAAAAAAAAAACAAAAAAACGTATTCAATATAAAGAATCATTATTTACATAAAATTAAATTCAATCACAAGGGAACTAGTTGCTAAATAGCATTGCATGAATTATAGTAAGTGTTTCTTTTGTACTAAGTGCAACCAGTTAGTTGTAGTGAATCCAAACCAATAAGCGTTATTTTTAACACCGGTAGTCCGGTTAGTTTTATGGGACTTTCGTGTATGCCACCGGGGATCGATCATCCGACTTCATATAACTCAAAAGTCAAAATACTACACGTTCAACAATATTAACATACGGTAAATTTTTGTGTTCGATTGCGTTTCGAAAAATTGAGTGGCGCGGTTGACTGTCTTTATCATTCCAGATGACTCGCGTGATTCTTGCGTCTTTTTAGTGTTCCGTCCGTACCAAAACGGAACACTAATGGAATCAGTTCGGTGTCTGTCTGTCTGTCTGTCTGTCTGTCTGTCTGTCCGTCTGTCACAGGCCTTTTTCTCAGAGACCATTTGACGTAGACTATTGAAATTTGGAACAGTTGTAGCAATTAGCGACCTAAACTTAAAAAGTTGAATTTCGACTTTGTGGGGCTAGTTGTGGGGGGATAAGTGAATTGTTAAAAAAAAACTTTTTTAATTTAATGTGATGTCAAATGAAAGCTACTTAAAGCACGAATTCAAAAATGTATAAAATTGAAATAAAATTGAATACGTGAAGGGATATTAGTATGTGTGAGAGTACAAAATGAAATGGTTGCGACATTTGCCCCAAGAAATTCACCTCCGGTATAACCATTGAGCTTAGACTTAAACCACATAAAGGAATCTTGATGGTTTCGTATACATTTTAATGTAGGTGTCTCTACGTTTGCTATGAAGATATGAAAATTGAATTTATATACAGAAATGAGAGGGAGACAAATCGCGAAATTCCACGCATTACAATTCAACGAATAACGAGACCGTAGCGCAAGTGGTTAGTGCGTCGGACTACTAAGCCAGCGGTCTTGGGTTCGAATCCCGCCGCAAACACCTAAAAGTTTTTCACAGTGCCCACCTCTTTCGAATGTCTGACAAGTATCAAAGAGTATCATTTGTCACGATTGAGCTTCTCAAGTCGCCGTTCGGAGTCGGCAAAAAACTGTAGGTCCCCTCCATTCGTGCAAAAATATAACACGCACACACAAATGATTGCGAGAAGCAGGCCCAGGTTCACCTCGAACTGTAGTGCCAACTAAAGGCGCGTTTGTTTTCAAACCTATATAGATTTCGAAAAAGCTTTCCATACAAAAATAAGACTGGATAATTATCCAGGCTAAGGTTTTGTTGTATTTTACATTGAAAACATGTTGCGGAAACATGTTTAGCCTATATAGGTTGGAAAAAAAACACGCCTTAAGTAAGAATAACGAGACATAAATATTTGTAAATGCATGGATAGGTACATACATATTTGTTTTGTTTTTTTTTGTGGATGTACATACAAATAATTATTCTTCTGAGCAGATGAGAAAGGACATCAGAAACATATGTATGTAGATGCATGTGTAGATAATTTGATCAAGTTTTTTTTACATTTGTGTAGGTATATGTATATTTATGTACTAGTACTAGGTACAAATTTGAATTTATTTTTCGCAAATCGGGCTCAATTTGTTTGTATTGAAATAAGTTGTGCACCATAGAACTATGTATGTATGCACTTACTTATAGTGACCAGATTTTTTTGAAGTCAATGCGGGACACTTTTTAGAATGGAAACTAGTTTTTTTTTTAAACTACATACATACCTATACGTGTATAATACTAAACGTATATATAAATTTTTTAATTAGTTAATACAAATTATTCTAAATAACAGTTTATTCCACTTTTTAAATATTTGTAAAATAAGGTATATGAATATGGCAGTCTCATTCAGTTCCGCTGATTTTTTGTTTAAATCTGAGCAATGATTTTTTTTTAGAATTTCGTTGTTGGTTTAAATGTTTTAAAAAAAACATGAATTATTATAAAATGTTTTTAATAAAACTATGCATTTGACAGTATTTACTTCAAATCCATAGTTTTGAGCTGTTTTTTTGAGTCCACAGTTTATTTATCATCGAAAAAAATTCTTTCTGTAGGCTGTACCTGGTAGTGTTAAAGAGAAATAATCCTTTTATTATAAAATGCCTTTATTATTATAATTCAACTCTTTATATTTATTAGGTATATTAAAATAGTATCGACTATGCTGGTTGGATGTAAGACGACGACAAGAAAAACGATGAGACGAGTGCACCACCACGAGCTTCGGCTTCGACCAAAAAAACAGGAAAAAGAACGGCCATGTTTATCTGTCATTTACTTTACTTTTTCAGCTAACCGTTTTCGCAGTAAGGTGGCGTCGGTTAATTCAATTAAGCTGTTTACACATGACTATAACAGGTAGATTTAAAATGTTTTCCACGATCTCTAGAAGATTTTTCACCTAAAAATCAGTTATTGACATTTAGTCAAGATTTTCTTGACCAAAAACCCAGTCCACGACCTCAAAAAAATAGACTAAATGATTAGTCAATTTCCGGTCTCTCGACCAATCAGAGACCGTTGACTAAAATCCGGAATGTGCCCATTGTCATTTCAGGTTCCACATGGGCATTATTTTTTTTGTGAAGTTTTGTGGGACTTTGCGGGACTAATCTGTTAATGCGGGACATTTGATGATGCGGGACAGCTGTGCTTAATGCGGGACTGTCCCGCAAAATCCGGGACGTCTGGTCACTATATACTTACTCCTATCTGCAGATATATAAGTGCGTTTGTGTGTATATATACATATATATATATATGTATGTTTGTACATATGTACATATATGTGAGTATCGAACCCGATCTTAAGTAGGTATCGTATCGTAAAAAAAGGGTTCATAAATCTATCAACATAAATCTATGACATACATAGGTTAGGTTAGGTAGCAGTGGCTGCCAGTAACAAGTACCAGCACACTTAGGCCTATAGAGGCCCATTGTGATACCAAGGATCTTGGGGATAATCACCCCGCTACTCAAGTGAACCATTTGGAACTTTGTACAAAGCGAAGAAGGCTTCCTACGTCTTTTTGTGTAAGATCACTTAGATCATCGAAGAAGTATTCTCCAAGGTGAAGTTTCCTACTACGAGAAAGAGCTGGACACGAGCAGAGGAGATGTGTTGAACTTTCCTCCTCCTCTTCGTCTCTACAGCTTCTGCAGAAGTCATTCGAAATGACGCCAAGTCTAGTAGCGTGTTTGCCTATAAGGCAGTGTCCTGTGATGACACCGATAATCGTACTAATATGTAGTCTTTTTAGTGACAAAAGGTATCTAGAGCGGTTAAGATCTAATCTAGGCCAGATTTGCTTTGTAGCAAGGCAGGTGGTTCCACCTTCCCATCTAGCGTTGGTTTTATTGACTGTGTCAAGTTTGAGTGCTAGCTTGTAAGTAGCGAGTGGCATACCTATATATTTCTTATCGGGTAGAATAGGTATTATTGTTCCTATTTTAGCGAGCTCGTCAGCTTTGCAATTCCCTGGAATGTCTCTGTGCCCCGGCACCCAGCAAAGGTGAATGTTAAACTGCTTAGCCATCTCTATGAGAGATGAACGGCAGTTGGAGGTGGTCTTAGAAGTGGATGAGACTGATTCCAGAGATTTCAACGCCGCCTGACTATCCGAGAAAATGCTAATATCGTTAGTGGATATTACATTCCTCTTGATCCAGGACAGTGCTTCCGAAATCGCCATGATCTCCGCTTGAAACACGCTACAGTGACCTCCTCCTACACTGTCGCGATGTATAGCTTTATCTAGGGCGGTCCACTACGCCATACATCAGAATCGGTCTGATGATAGATACATAGAGCCAGTGGGCGATGCGGGGTTGAAGACCCCATTTGCTGCCGATGGCTTTCTTGCAGGAGTAGAGTGCTATGGTAGCTTTCTTTACCCTTTCTTGGATATTGAGTTTCCAACTAAGCTTACTATCCAAGATGAGACCTAGGTACTTTGCTTTGTCGGTGAAAACTAACTTGGTACCATATAAAGAAGGGGGGTCTATCTGAGGGATTTTGTATTTCCTAGTAAAAAGAACCAACTCCGTTTTCTGAGGGTTAACCCCCAGTCCACATTTGTCGGTCCATTTCGAGAGCTTATTTAGTGCATTTTGCATGAGTTCATTGATCGTGTGAAGATGCTTGCCGGAAATAGCTATAGCGACGTCATCAGCATATGCGATTACTTTGCATCCCACGCCTTCTATGAGTAGCAAAAGTTCATTTACTACCAGGTTCCAAAGAAGGGGGGATAGGACACTACCTTGGGGGGTGCCTCTGCTGACAAATCTCCTGGAAGAGGACTCGGCCAGCTTGGTGTTGATAATTCGACTAGAGAGTAGTAAATTGATCAATTTGCGAAGCGAATTCTCGACCTTGAGATTTGAAAGGGCATCTATTATAGCCTCCGATTTAACATTATTGAAGGCACCTTCTATATCCAGGAAGACAACCATTGTGTATTCTTTGCAGTAAATCGTCTTCTCAATGGTGCGTACTAGGGAGTGCAGTGCAGTTTCTACTGATTTGCCCTTACAGTAGGCATGTTGGGATTCTGATAGCAGTCTTGATTCAATGCTGCTGCGAAGGTGGGTATCGATCAGTCTTTCTAAAGTTTTTAAGAAGAATGATGATAGGCTAATAGGTCTGAGATCTTTTGGACTAGCGTGAGAGCTCTTTCCCGCTTTGTGAATAAAAACTACTTTGACTTCCAACCATAATTTGGGAATGTAGGTATTATTTATACAAAAAGTGAGCATAGTTTCCAGCCAGGGCAGAATTATGTCAGTTGCCGACTGGAATTCAGCAGGTATTATGCCGTCAGGTCCCGCAGACTTGTATGGTTGGAAGCTGCGTAGTGCCCAAAGCAGTTTGTCCTTTGTGACCAGACTATTAATGTTATTTTGTGTAAGTTGAGTAGGTTGTGTGCTATTAGACGAACTACTAAGTGGAGAAGAGAAGCTACCAGGAAAATGTGTATCCAGGAGTAGGTCTATTGTTTCTTCGCTTGAAGAGGTCCAAGAGCCATCTGGTTCCATAAGATAGCCAGGAGTACTTGGATTGGTCGAGAGTATTTTTCGTAGCCTTGAGGCTTCCGAGAAGTTCTCAATGTTGTCGCAGAAATGTCTCCAGGATTTCCGTTTAGCTTTCCTAAGAGTACTTTTGAATACTGCGAGGGACTCCTTATAAGGGTTCCAATCTAGGGTACTTTTTGTTAATTTCGCACTGTTGAATAGCAGTCTACAGCGTTTTCTTGTACTGCTAATTTCGGAGTTCCACCTTGGTGGTTTTGGTTTCCCCTTTGGTCTTATTGTAGGACATGCTGCATCTAGTGCCCTATTGCAGGCGGAAGTAAGTTCTCCTACCATGCAGTCAAGCTCTTGTGTGCTGCACGTGACAGGGGGTATTGAAGAAGGGATTAGCCTCTGTAGGGTTTCCCTGTATTTAGCCCAGTCGGTCTTTCGATAGTTCCGAAACTCTGGTTTGGCTGGGGGATGATCGTCTAACGAGAATTGGATGTATCGGTGATCTGAGAACGAATGTTCAGCCGAAACTTTCCAGTTGTTGATCGATTGGTAGATATTATCAGATACAAGTGTAATATCTAGAACTTCCTTCTATTGCAGGTTATAAAAGTTGGTGTGCAACCTTTGTTGCAGTAGGTGAGGTTTGTATTAAGAAAATAGTCAAAAAGTAACTCACCTCTTTTGTTGGTGTCGGAGCTGCCCCAAATAGAGTGATGCGCGTTAGCGTCACTACCCAGGATTAGTCCATCCTTGCGCCTCTCTGCATCCGCGATCGCCTCCCTCAGATTGTTCGGAGGTAGAGAGCCTATTTCGCCATGGGCGAGATAGGCCGAGGCAAGCCAGATTTTGCCCTTGCCAGTCTCCAGTTTTACCACTACTGTATTTCGATCGCTGTAATTAGAGAGTAGGAATATATTAAGATTACTCTTTGCGAGAATGCAGGCTCTTGGCTTACCTTCATTCCTCTTGTGGTAAAGAATATAATTAGGAGTCCTGAGTCCAAGTATCGAGTTACCATTAACCCAAGGTTTCTGGATCAGGACGACGTCTTCTCCTAGTTGTTGGAGTCGGAGAAGAAGTGAAGCGGATACCGCTTTGGAGTGGTGGAGGTTAATCTGAACTAATCGCAGCATTGGAGCTACAATCAGGCGGATTTACCTCCACTACTGTAGAGTTTGCCTCTGGGTCTGAGTCCGAAGCTAGAAGCTCGTCCTCACTCAAGCATATGATGGGCTCAATCTCCATATCCGAGAGCGGTTCTTCCAGGGATGGGGGGTGGGATTGGGATAGTGGTGGTGGTAGTGGTGAGGGTACCGTCTTCGAGTCATTTGTCATTGCACCGGATGACATCTGCGAGCATGACGGTAGCTCCGAAGTGGTTGCGAGGTCCTTGGGTGAGGGGTTTGACTCCGCTATTGCCTCGTCTTTTTTGTACACCTTAAGGGTGATAGAGTCAAACCCGTAGCTTATTACGCCGTTGGTTTTGGCGAGAGGAGCCAGGGATTCCTGATTGATAACAATACAGGCACTCCTAAAGAGACCTCTGGCTTCGTCTAACCTGCCGATCTTCCAATTGTGCGTCGGAAGTTGTGGGTTGCAGAGTTTAATGACGCTAAGCACATCTGCGGCAAGAGGGGGTTCGGTTGGGATCCAGGCGCGGGTTGCTGGTCTGCTCGGGATATCCTCCTTTGCTACGACCTCCAACCTAGCACCTGGCCATATCTCACCCAATTGGCTTATTGCCAGCTTATAAAGCTGCGCCGATCTATCGTCAGCGCAGGCGACCAACTTCACATGGCCTTGATGCCATCCGTTGTCGCGACATATGCGGGGAGGACCTGGGTGATCCTTGAAGATTCTAAGGAATCCACTGTGCAACCGGCTGTTGACCAGCAGCCACCTATCAAGGGAGATCCTGCCGTCTGGATCGCTGCGGTCGATGACTGCAACCACCAAGTGATCCTTAAGAACCTCGCTGAAAGGCCTTGATGTGATGCTGGACGGCTTAGGTGTGGTGTTGTTCACTTTAGTTCTTTTTGAGTCCGGATGGGACTCGTCCAGCGACCTTTGTCTTTTTGACGCGGAGTCTGAAGACGCAGCGGGTGACCTCTTGGTGATTTTCATCGCCCAATCAAGAGAGGCCCTTTGCTGTGCTGATCTGGCCTCTTCTGGAATTTTGCCAATTCTTTCCAGTACATTGGCAGCAGTCTTACGGTCCCTATAAGCCTGCTTGGAGGGGGCGATATACCGTTTCCGGCGTACCGTCTCCAAGCGTCCGAAGCGGACGACCGTGGGTGATTGGAGGATGCGTTGGGAGACGGGCCAGAAGCTTTCGGTCTTCCCAACGCATCCAAATGGGTATTTAAAAGTGGATGCGCGCCTTTGCCAGCAATGCTAGAATCCAGCTTGGGTAGCAGATTCTTTGCTGCTGCTTGGCATCGAGCAACCTCAGCAGAAGACCCTGAGGTCTTGCTGCCGGCCGGGATTGAAGAGGACCCGGTCTTGGAATTGTTGTTTTTGTTGTTATTGTTGTTTTTGTTGTTTGAGTTCATTTTAGTTCCCACGAGTAGCGGAGAAAGAAGGTCCACCTGCACAGAGATCCGCAGTATGCAGGTAAGGCTGGCTAATCCGGATGTCGTCAGGTTTCCGGATACTCCGTACAAGACTGAGCTATTTAAAGGGCCCTCAGCCTGGTCGATTCTCGGCACGGGTCGTATGACACCTTAATCCGGCCCGGGATTGGGAGCGAAGGGATAGAGGATGGGAATGGTGTGACGGGGTCGACTAACCTTTGGTTGAGATCTCCTCTAGGGTTGGTGACCCGAGAGTCTTTGACCTTTTAGGCCCCTATACCACGACGAGGTAGATAGTCAGGTAGGGGTATGACATACATACATACATACATATCTATGTAGTTAAAATAACTGATACATACTACGGAACACTTATTGTGCAAGTATAACTTGCACTTGACCGGATTTTTTCTATTTCGTCAACATGCCTTCTGCCAATCGCCGATACTGATGCGGCTTGTGTTCAATGTTCTTTGAATGACATTAATAAAATTGATTTTCAAAATAAACGATGTGATATATCTAATACTTTTTGTACCGTTGTAAGCAGACCGATTGCGTATCCGAATAAGAAAACCATAGACATTGAGAGTGACGTTGCAGATACGAGAGATTTTAGTTGTAATGCCCTTACAACGCATAGCGATGACGTAACAAAGTGTTTACCATTGTCCAGTGAATATAGTGATCTTTACCGATTGCCAAATTGGTTGACTCCAGTGTGTGCAATCGATATAAAAGGCAAGTCCATTGAACTCGATGTCGACGAGTCATTGCCCATTCCCTAAAGGAACAAATTGCGTGAAACAGTTGTTCGCGGTTACGGTTGCAATGCTACTGATGTGAAACCATTGAACTACGAAATAAAAATGCATCTTACATTTTGTTTGGCAATGACATTCAATCAGTACACTCGTGAATGTTCTTTGTGTGAAATGGATCAAAATAAAATTAAATTTCTTTGAAGTGTGGGCATTATCCAGGTAAATATTTATATGTCACATACAATTAGATAGGTATGTAGATGTAGGACCTGCAATTTGATACAAATGATTTTTGTTCAAGATTGGCACACGAAGTACCTACTACAACAATACTTGAAATCGATTCTTGATACACTTTATTCTGATGATGAAGAAAATAGCATACAGTCTTTTACAAAAGGAGGTATGGATGTGATGGATCAAATGCTTGGTCAATATACAATTAAGACGAAAACAAACCGCTGGCTCTATTTTACAACATCATAGACATCCATATGTACATACATATGTAGCTGACTTAGGGGCATACATAATCTTCCGGTCCAATGATACGATTGTCAAAGACTGTGAAGTCGAGCCAACGCAGGGAGTTTCTTGAAGTGTTGATGGAGCATTTTTGTACGCATACAATAACTAGAAGAGGTTCGAATTCCTCGAAATGTGGGCAAAGTTACACTAAATATCGCAGCGAAATGCATTTTAGGTATTCAAATTGATCAAATTGAACACAATACCTACCAGCCATTTTTGCCGGATGATGCTCCTCAGGTGGCCAAAAAATAAGAGGTTCTTGCTTCAGCAAAAAAAAAAAAATGGAAAAGAACAACATGAAAGAGTTGCATACAGTGAAATAAGCCAATATGCCAGATGCATAGTTTGACAGTGACGAAGTGCGAAACTACTAATCTATAAATGTAATAGATATGTACAATGTACAAAATATGCATGTTCATAGGGTACTGAAGTATAATAAACAACAAATTAGTTTCTTTCCTTTCAAACTCGTATACATGTGTGTATGTATGTTTTCCTAAAAAAGAGAAAGAATTATAAGACAAATCTAGAATTTTTTCATACAAAAGTTAAAATATTAACTTGTATTAATAAGGTACGTTTGCTACAATTTGACGAAAAATCAGTCCAAAAACTGTCAACATTTATTTTTTTCTAAATTTCTCGAAATAAATCAAATATTTAGTCACTGAGTCTGAATGAAAGATATTTAGTTCGAAAGTGTCCAAGATATGATAAAATGAAAGTGCCCATATTAACCCCGGCTAATAAAGAACGTGTGAGGGTTAAGCTGTGGAACCCTAAACAAGGCACAAATATATTTCGGAACCCCAACTCTTAACAATGTAAAAAATGAAAAACAACACATTTTAAAATAATTTTTTTTTATTTCAGATATTTTTTTCAAGGTTAGTGTGAAGAATAAAACTGTTTCATTGGTTGATTTATAATTTTTTTTTAAAATTGAATTCTATCTCCGAAAGCTGTATTCGCATATCAGGGGCAGCGCCCAATCTCGATCTGTATTTAGTATTTGCATAAGCCTGCTTCACAGCGATATGTTGAGGGAAAGGGGAGCAAATTTAATATAGCCTGTTTGGCAAGTTCAGGGTATTCACTCCTAATACCAACCCAACATTCGTTCAATGATACAGAATCAAATACATATTTTGATGAAGAGCTCTGCAGATCTAGAAGGAACCCATTTTTCGGAATGCTTAGTGCCGTAGGTTTTCATTAGAAATGGATTTTGTACCCACTCGAGGTAAGGAGTATCTGGAAAGATCTTTCTAGACTTACCAAATGTCCAGCGATCATATTGCCAATATCTGCTCTGAGCTCTAGCATGTTTCCTTGCAAGAATTCATATAAAACTGGAAAACATTCAACATTGTTCTTCTGTACACAGGTAAGCCAGATATTAATTTTTTGAACAAAATTCGCGGAAGGAGCTGAAGGCTATAACGGAAATCGCATGTTAAAAATATTTTGAAGGTTGGAAAAAGCGTTGGCATACACACACTCACATAAGTATCCGTACGCTATCTATTTTTTGGTTTTCTCTAAATTGGGAAAAGAAAAGTCGCCAATTGCTTTTTTAAAATATCTAATTAAGTTTAAATAAATATGATCACCAATAAAAATCAATTTTTTTTTAAATTCCGGTACGATATTTTCAAATATTCTACATCTACAACGTTTTTAATCTCACAAAAGTATACATACGAATGATTACGGTAAGGTTTTCCGTTGTATTCAGGACGAGTTGCTTAATATTTTTGTTTGCTCTCATTGAGCTATTGAATTCCTGTGTCAGAGGAGCCTTTTTACTTTGCAGTTTAAGAAATACTCTTTAAATCGGCTTAAAAATGCCCAAGTCGAAGGAAATCACGTTAGAAGTTCGGAAAATCGTCATCAAATTAAAAAATGAAGGAAATTCGTTTTCAAAAATTGGAGAGACCTTAAATTTGCCTAAGTCGACTGTACAAACAATTGTTAAAAACTTCAACGACACCGGCACTTGTCAAAATAAGACACGATCAGGTCGTCCCCGCAAGCTGGATGAGAGAATGCGGAGGCATATTGTTCGATCCATGATTGAGAACCCGAAGCAGAGCGCTGTTAAGCTTACGATAGACATCGGAAATGATCATGGAGTGTCCGTCAATGCAGAAACGGTTCGTCGTTGCCAAAAAGAAAAAGATCTGTTTTGCAGAGTAGCAAGAAAAAAACCATTCTTGAGGGAAGTTAACAAGATGAAACGTTTAGCTTATGCCCAGAAGTACCATAATGTCCATGTTACAGATCCTACCTTTTGGGAACGCGTTATTTTTACGGACGAATGTAAATTTAACGTTTTTGGAGGCGATGGTCGCGTTAAAGTATGGCGAAAAAAGAATGCCGCACTTGATCCCAAAAATATTGTTCCTACTGTAAAACATGGAGGAGGATCTGTCATGGTATGGGGTGCCATGTCTGCAAATGGTGTCGGTATTCTAAGGTTTATCGAAGGCATCATGGATAAGCGCATGTATATCGACATTTTAAAGGACAGTTATCTTCCTAGTGTAGAGAAGCTAAAACTTCAGGGCAAAGCTGTGTTATTGCAAGATAATGACCCAAAGCATTCATCGGGTATGGTAAAGGAATGGTTGCTCTACAACGTTAAAACTAAACTGGAACATCACCCACAGTCTCCGGACCTAAATGTCATAGAACATTTATGGGACCATTTGAAGCAGCAAGTACGAAAAGGCGTGTAACATCAATTTCAAGCCTGAAAACAGTTCTGATTGAGGAATGGGCTAATATTACTCCAGAAACGACTCACAACTTAGCCTTTTCAATGCCGTCCCGATTATCTGCAGTAATTGAAGCCAAAGGAGGCCATACTACATACTAAAAAGTTATTTATTTTATTTTTTATTCAATTTACAAAAGCCGTATGTATACTTTTGTGAGTGTACCTAGAAGTCGAAAATGTTAAAACAATGTTATTTTTTTAGTTTTTGTTATGAAGTATGTTTCTTTTTGTTCTATTGTTTTTTTTAATGTAAATAAATAATATTATCAAAAAATATTGCAACTTTTACTTTTAATTTGAGAAAAATAAACATATTCCACTCCGTACGGATACTTTTGTGAGTGTGTGTATGTGTGTTGCATTAAATGGGGCCTACTTTGAAGGCGATAGTATAAATATTGATGAATAATTAAACATTTCGTATTTTATTTAAAATTTCCGGAAACTTTTTGGACATGTACTTCTCAACTCGATTCCAGCAAATGTAAAACAGGCATTACATTTAGCATTGTATGTCAGTAATGTAGGATGGAACTAGGCTTGCCACCTTCTAGAAAATCTCGTGGAGGACTTAAAAAAACCTAACCTATATCTTTACATAGAATAAAGCAAAGTCCCGATCGGTGTCATATTACGTTTGTAGTAAAGGATCTCAAGAACCGCTGAATAGATTTTATCGAATCTTTCGGTATAAGATTACTAATTTCTCGGAGTAGATTTATCAATTAGCTTTGAATTAGATAAATTTTTAGTTTTAGAGTTTAAGGGACTTCAAATGAGAAAACGAAAATTCAATTTAAAACTAACGGCTATTACTTCAGAACAGCTTCTCTCATGTGATCGATATTCATTCTCAACTTAATTGCATTCAATACGCAGATTTAAAGACCAAAATCATATCTGTACAATTACTAGAAGCTGAATAATAGTACAAAATGCATTCCAAAGTCGTTTTTTTTTTAATTTTCTCATTCCACTCATTTTCGTATTTCTAGCATGCGTACGCGTAGTGGGTTTTTGATTTTTTTTTGCAAGCATACTGATACTGAGTGACTTTTAATGTGTATCACAGCACTCAGTGTCTCAGTGGCAATCGTGTGGAGTTGATGATGGGTAAGGCGCACTCCTCCGAAATGGCTCGACCGAATTTTATGAAATTTTTTTGTATATTTGGTAAGTAAGAAAATAGGTTGTAAAGTATATTTCATCTCGCTAGATGGAGCTGGAGTCAAGTTATTAATAACTTCTATATTTATTGTCCAAAAATGCTCATATTAAAAATATATGTTGGGTCAGTGCCAAAAGAGAAAATTATTATCTGGAGCGGATAGGTGGCGCTGGAGTCAAATTATTAGATCTATATATCCCAACCGATTTTGGTAAAAATTTCAAGGTTCGTTTTTCTTAATATAGAATACAACATAGCATCAGTGTGGTTATTCAACAACCGGTGGTTTTGGTACCAGTTATACAGAATTTCGTAATTTCAGGTGAAATGTATATATGACCTTGCCTTAGGTGGCGCGCACAAGTAGAAAAAGATCTCAGCCAACTTGACGTGCGCAACTGGAGGCGGCTAGCTAAGGACCCGGCTAGCTGGAAGAGGTTGTTGGTTGAGGCCTTGGTTCACCCGGGACTGTAGCACCACCTAAGTAAGTAAGTATATATGAAAGATTTTGGTCAATTAATATTGACAGACAGACAGACAGCCAGACAGACAGCCAGACAGACGGCCAGACAGATAGATAGATAGATATATTGACGGACAGACAGACAAACAGACAGACAGACAGAGCGTCCGATTCTTCGAACTAAATGATAATATATTGTAGTGTGATTCAGTGCAAGCACACCAATTACATACAACCCATAACATTGAATTGACCCAGATACCGCTGAGATTGTCGCATGGCATTAAGTCGGTATCGATAATGATTCATGTTATGTGAAGGTTTACTTGAGTTCATATGTTTGTCATTGTTCACATTTTTCATTCTTTGCCCATCATTCATAAATAGAACGATGGGTCAGTTTTCAGTTATTGTAATTTATAGTGGTATCTAACACTTATAACACTTTTGCTTACGTTTACAATTTAACATTAAGAACTTTGTATAAATAGGAATGAATTATTCATAGTAAAAACAATCTTAAACACATTTCTTTTCGACTCATTTATTGCGGCAGTAATTTGCCTAACTTGTAGCGAGCTGCGCTTAATCAAGCATATGAAGAGCGTGCTATGCTTATATCAGCTTAGGTGGTAGGCTCCAGAAGACAATACAATATGTATTGTAAGTAAGCCTATATTTTTTCGACACGGGCGGAGACGGGCGGGACAGCTAGTATGTAATAAAAATGAAATGATGATCGTTGGAAACCGCATAACTTGAGAACGGCTAGACCGATTTAGCTATTTTTTTTTTTTCAAATGTTCGTTATAGTCCGAATGATGTTCCAACGGAAAGAAAAAGTGGATAGGTGGCGCTGAAGTCAAGTTATTAACAAATTCTATATTTATTGACCAAATGGACTCATATTCACAACATATGTAACTCATCGCGCAACATACAGGAACAGCGTTGCCGATGTGGCATGATCGTGCCGGTATGTAACATTTTAATTAAAATGACAAGGTGGCACTTTAGAATTTCATATGAGTCTTCCGTGATGTGTACCCTCCCACGATCGGAAAAAAATACTTACTTACTTAGGTGGCGCTACAGTCCGGGGTGGACCAAGGCCTCAACCAACAACCTCTTCCAGTTAGCCCGGTCCTTAGCTAACCGCTTCCAAGGAGATCTTCATCCGCATTCGATAAAGTCCATGCTTCAGCTCCATATAGCAAGACTGGGATGATAAGGGTCTTATATAGAGTCTCCTTAGTCGATCGGGAAAGGACTTTACTGCTCAGTTGCCTTCTTAGCCCAAAGAAACAGCGGTTGGCAAGAGTAATCCTTCGTTTGATTTCCGACGAGATGTCATTTTTTGATGTTATGGCAGAGCCGAGGTAGACAAAGTCCTTTACTACCTCAAAGTTGTCCTGATCGGAAAAAATGCAAAAATGTAAATGAAACGCTTTGGGAAAAGAACATGCATCTTCCACCGAGAATTATTATTCAAATTGGACTTTCGAGTATTTTTGGTGAAATTAACCCTTCTCATTTTAACTCACATAAAATCTACCTGTCTCACTGGACACAACTGGTATGGAAATGATCGTGTAGCAAGCCAGTTAAAGAACGGCTTTTCTAAACACACCAACGTTTTTTGCATTCACTCACAACATTTACATACGCTGCGGTGAACACATTCATTTTCGATAATCCTTATTGGTGCAATCTCCTTAGCTGCCAAATTATTTTCGAATTTGAATCATTTGAATGCTGTCTGAAAAATATGTTATAACGTGTTTTTATAGGCACGCGGTTAAATACATATTACTGGTTCCCAAAAATGGGAGAAAAGGTAGAAAATTACATTAAAAGTTGTATTAAATGTCTTTTGTATTCAGTCCCCGATCGGTCTAACGAACAGAATATTTTCCATATACCGAAGAAACCAGTCCCATTTGACACTATACATGTCGATCACTATGGCCCTTTGCCTTTGGTGACCTCAAAGCGTAAAAAAAGTACGTAAAACTTTATCCTGTGATTTCAACAAATATAAAAGAAGTATGTTGTTCATTGTCAGTATAATTTGAATATTATAGTCGTCCACGTCGACTTATAAGTTACCGAGCATTTTTAATAACCCCGAACTGCCAGCTGTCACGCTGTCACTTTACCGCACAAATGGCGAACATTTAATCCTGCATGAATTTGCTTGAAAATCTATCTTTATAGTGCTATTGATCAACACTCGCCCACATACGAAGTGCAGCAAGTCCAGGTGAGCAGCAACCACTTGGAGGTTTTTTTTATTTTATTTTTATTTTTACGGTATAAATACATATTATATTGTTGTTACCTGCGAGGCAGAGTGCTTATCTGCAGCTGATTGTACATAGTATAATTTGTTTGGAAGCTAGTTTGCTATGATTCATTCACGTTAGATTATGCAATTTTTAAGATTCAGATACAAGTTAAATACAAGTTAAATACAATTATTTAGTGGATAAAGTTCATATTTAAGAAAAACATTTTGAGATCATTTTTACGTTTTTTGAGATTTACAATGTTTTTCAAATTTGCTGGTAAGGAGTTCATGATTGTTGGTATGACGTAGGTGAGCTGTCTTCTGCCGTACTTGTTAAATTCTGGAATATTTAGGAATCCTTGTGCCCTTCTTCTAGTATTTCGATTGTTTGTTATGTTTTGCTGGAAGCGCAAGTCGTCATAATATTCGAGTACAGCAGTCATTCGAAAAATAGCATTTACTTCAAGAACTCTGAAATTAAAGTTATTCTTGTTGCGTCTCTGGCAACACCGCCAGTCAATCAGTCAGTGTTGACAACTTAACGTGCAATTGAAGACATCCGCCAAATTCTGCCTGAGCTAACGTCACTCTTTTCTACGACCTCGTGGCATTCACATCAGCACTTATTTTGTTCCGTAGTAGTTTAAGTTTAGAGATTAATAAATGAATTTTGTATGAGTTGAAATAGCACTCTTGTTTCATTAGTATTAAATCTAACATTGTGGCGACGAGGATTGGCGAGAAATGGATCCAGCATCGGTTATGGAAATTATGGACTTGCAGAAAAGTTCGATGTCGCAGATGATTGCCTCCAACAAGGAATTAATGGAGAAAATTTTGGCAAAAGAGACGACCACTACTGCTACCACTAATATCACAACAGCGATTCCATCGTTTAGGCAGTTTGATGCAGGGAAAGAAAGTTGGGAAAACTACCTTTTCCAATTGCAACAGCATTATTCGGCGAATTCTCTGGAGAACGAAGACCTACGAAAGGCACACTTTCTGTCAGAGTTCGGCCCGGAGGTCAACGAGTTGTTGAAGAAGCTTTTTGAAACTAAGAACGTAAGTACACACACTTTTAAAGAACTGACGGAAAAACTAACACGGCATTTTTCCACCAAACTACATGTAATGGCACAACGATGCAAATTTCTTCGTACCAAGATGTTACCAAACCAATCGTATGCAGAGTGGATTGCAGAGCTTAAAGGTTTGGCACGGAGCTGTGCCTTTGTATGCACCAAAGAAGGTTGTGGTCAGTCATACACAGATATGATGATTCGTGATATGCTCGTGCTCCACACGACTCACGATGCAGGTCGTAGTGCGGCTAACCAACGTAAAAATCCAAATATGGAGGAAATCGAGGATATCGCCACAGCGTACGAGGCCACTCAATTAGCAACGGACATTCTTAAAAGTACCGCAAACCCTTTTTCAGCTGAGGTAAATGCATTGCAGTTCACACGGAATTTTAGTAAGTCGAACGAAGGTCATGGAAGAAAGTCTTGTCCAGGATGCAACGTACATCACGATCGTAACAATTGCCGCCATCTTGACTCAGTATGTGATATCTGTAACAAGAAAGGGCATATAAAAAGCGTATGCTTGTCCGTACAGAAATCAGAGGGTGGAACATCTTTTCGGAAGAAGGCTCAGCATTTCAGGAGATCGAGAACAAGAGGCAAAGTCAGCGGTCGACGCAGGACAGGTAGTAGAAGCAGAGGCGAAGAGGTATTCCATTCCATTAATCAAGTTGATGAGAAAACATCCATTGCAGAAGTTGGAAGAGGAAACGTACCCTCAATTCTGGATGAAGTTTCATCGGCTTGGGAAGCAACACGAAGTGGACGCAAAATGTTTGTGAGGTTAGGAATCAATTAACATCCAATGACGTTTCAGATCGATACAGGTGCGACGTCATCACTCATCGGACTTGAGGGTTATCGAGAGCTGAACGAGCCTTATTTAAAGAGCACTTCCAGAGCTCTCAAGGCGTATGGTGATGTCTCCATGCATTTTGTTGCTCATCTCACGCTTAAGCCCGCCAACCGTCCGAGGTATTTTAAGTATCGTCCAGTGCCTTTTGCTCAGAAGGAAGCCGTGAAGAAGGAGATTGAACGATTAGTAAATTTGGATATTTTAAGAGCTGTGGAGACTAGCCAGTGGGCAGCACCAATCGTAGTGGTAAAGAAGGAGAATGGAAGCCTTCGACTTTGTAGAGATTTTAAGGTCACCATAAATCCACAACTGGAGATTGATCGGCATCCCGTTCCACGCATTCAGGAGTTATTTTGCCGTCTTCAAGGTAGCCGCTTATTTTAAAGGTGGATCTCTCTGACGCTTACCTACAAATTCCACTTGACGACGATTCAAAGCGTCTTTGTGTTATAAGCACGGAGTTAGGCTTGTTTGAATACCAGCGACTCCCTTTCGGTACAGCCAGTTCAACGGGAATTTTTCAGCGTTATATGGAACAGCTGACGGCTGACCTTGATTTTTGCGTTTCATACTTGGACGACATTCTTCAAACTCTGTTTAAGCGTTTCAAGGATCATGGTTTGAAATGTCGTTTTGAAAAATGCAGGTTTGCAGAGCGCGAAATATAGTATTTGGGCCACATAATTGATGAGAAGGGGATCAGACCATCCGGGACACGAGTGAAGGCCATTCGAGACCTGCCGAGGCCCAAAAATCTTAAGGATTTAGAAGCTTTCATGGGTAAGCTAAATTATTATATTCAATTTATAGAAAACTTCTCTCAGTTAGCAGCTCCGCTGAATAAATTAAGATCTCAAGCAGAACCTTTCATCTGGGGTAAACAGCAGCAGCAAGCTTTCGACGATTTTAAGGAGAAAATCATGAAAGTATCACGGTTGGTTCACTTCCAAAGCGATTTGCCAATTTCATTGGCTACGGACGCCTCTTTCTCATACTTATCCTGATGGAGTGGAAAAGCCAATCGCATTCGCTTCAAAAACGTTGAGCGAAACACAGAAAAAGTAAAGCCAAATAGAGGATGAGGCTTTATCAATAGTGTATGGTACAAAGAAATTTCACCAATTTCTCTACGGTCGTCAGTTTGAGTTGATCACCGATCACCAACCATTGGTCACTATATTCAGCCCGAATAAGAAACTACCACTTATGACAATTCAGCGATTGCAGAGGTATGCAATAGACCTTATGAGTAACACATATACCATTCGCTACCGCTCTATGAAGCTGCATGGTAACGCTGACTGCCTGTTTACCTATCGGACCAGATGAGGAGTTCGACAAATCGGAGGAAGACACTATCCAGCTAATCGACGATAGTATCTTGGATGATTTCCCAGTACACGCAGAAGACATAGCAGCGGAGTCGAAACGTGACGTCACCTTACAAAGAGTCATGTCTTTTGTTCAAAATGGTTGGCCAAAGTCTTTGTCTGCCTCCGAAGCTATTTTATTGCTCTTTTTCCGTAGAAAGTTCTCTCTCTGTGTGTGTACTAATGTTCTTCTTTTTCAGAGCGAGAATTCCTGTAGAGTAGTCATTCCGGACAAGCTGCAATCAAAGGTGTTACGGATGCTCCACCATGGTCATTGGGGAATGACGAGAATGAAGCAGCTTTCGAGGAGGTACTGTTGGTGGCCAGGTATCGATGAGCACATTCATAAAACCGTGATGCAATGCAATGCGTGCCAGTTGAATGCAAACCGATCACCGAGGGAATACTCAAGCTGGCCTACCACTGCAGAAGTTTAAACTCTAAATTCCCTTTCGTAGTTAGGATGTCATCCACCACGTCATTAGCAACATTTTTGCTTTGGAGGGTTTACCAAAAGCGTTGGTCACCGACAATGGCCCTCAATTCGCTTCCAAAGAGTTTGGGGATTTATTCGATACAACATTTAACGTCTGCTCTTTTCAATCCAGAGTCCAATAGAGCTGCCGAACGAATGGTACGCACTTTCAAAACGTCGTTATCGAAGATACTCCAGGATTCGTCACAAAGCGATGACGCGATGAGAGAGGGAAGCTGTTGCGTCTCTGGCAACACCGCCAGTCAATCAGTCAGTGTTGACAACTTAACGTGCAATTGAAGACATCCGCCAAATTCTGCCTGAGCTAACGTCACTCTTTTCTACGACCTCGTTGCATTCACATCAGCACTTACTTTGTTCCCTAGTAGTTTAAGTTTAGTTTAAGTTTAAATGAATTTTGTATGAGTTGAAATAGCACTCTTGTTTCATTGGTATTAAATCTAACAATTGTTATTTATTATTTTTACCATTTGACGTTGAAGTTTCATCAGCTTATCAAGATGTGTTTTGGATGGATTTCCCCATGCCAATATCCCGCATCTTAACCCTCCGTTTAGCGTTGTGGTCTGTCAGACCATTTTGAACTTTATTGTGTTGTAATTTTTTTTTCCTTTAAATATTTCGGCAAACGGTGCCATGACTTTGTCGACCTCGATGCAGCGAGTCGAATGCGATATATTTTGAAACAGTTGTCCATATTTCGTGGAATAAAAATACAGTTGGAGTAAAATTTTAACGTTGTCAGACCACATAAGTAACAACGATTTTTCTTGGAATTGAGGGTGGGAGTGTGTGTTTATACGGTGTCAAGGTGTGGTGGGCTTGTGAATCTAATACGTGCTATCCATTGCAGGGTCAAGTTTAAACAGGCAAACCTCCCCATGAAGATCAAGGGGTGAATCAGGGCAAACGAGTGGTAATGGATATTGCTATAGCGTTTTTTGGTTCAGGATGAACAATATACGCTGAAAACTTATTTTCCGCACTCGACTTAGCCAGTGCCTTTATGTCCAAGAGCCATGTTTAAGTTAAAACAGTTCGTAAGAACAAAAAATTTGTTCCATCAGAACTACTGGCCTCTTCTACTTGCCCATAGAATAGCAGGTTTGTTTGTTTCCATTACAACAAATTCTCATTGTATTCCTACTTGCCAAAAAAGAGTTAGTCAGTCATTCTTATTTCAACTGAACACTTAACATGTAACGTTGATGGGGAGTCTAGTAAAACCCATCAAACATTGGACTACAATATATAAAAGACGGGAGTGGACTAAATGGATGGACCATATGGTATCATTTTACTCGTGCGAGCGCGCTACTAATCGCAGGCCACAGACTTTTTTTTCAGCATGCTATGCATGTATATGTTTCTCCACCTCCTTCTTAATATTATATTTGTTGACGGATTATTTACACAGAAAATCAATTGGTAAAACCTCAGATGGAGTTATGGGCAGTCAATTCCAAAACATCGCTTTTTCAGCATATCAAATATGCCATGAACATTTTTGGCATAGCTGCGAGTATCAAAATTAATACTACCCCTCCCTTACTTCATATTATACAATTCCCTTGACTTCGAACATATTCTTTATTGACATTGCAGCCACCATATTCTCCGAAATTATTGAATGATAATGGGCCTTTGTTTGCCCCGTCTGCCTCATACAGCTCTGTAAATGTAAGTTCTACCTTTCTTTCTTTTTTGTTCTTCCTTTTTTTTTTCCAAAATTTTTATAGCAGATGTCTAAAGTGTTTTTCACTATGTATTGAATAAAATTTAGATACATTCTATAGTTAATAAAACTAGTGTCGAATGTATCGATTAAAGATTTGTTATATTGTAATATAAAAAGAAAACATTTAATTTAAAAGAAAGACAGGTGAGGTGAAGAGGGTGATTTTTGAAAACAAAGCATAGAGAATAATTTATGTCTAACGTTATTGTAACTAAATTAATTACCGCAGTTTTTAAACTACAACCCGGATTAAATCTGTAGCCTCTTTAAAATCAAAATTAAAAAGCCATTTTTTTACTGCTCGATAAAATGAAATAGCATTGGTACTACAGCGGCAGTGAGTTAAAGATTCTAGGCGCATCTGAGGTATAAAAATTTAAGAAGTGGTGGGTGTTACGCGGTGGAACAATCGCCAGGAATCTTTCGTTGCTTCGAAGCCCATAAACATTGGGACTACGATTTATCGAATAACCACTCCTTAAATAAAATATTTTTAGCACTTTGTAAAAGTAAAGATGTTTTAGAGGAAGTATTAAAGAGTTCTGAAAAAGCAAAAAGCTGTGTTCTAATCGTTTTTTCCTCCAAATAATTCTTAGAATATGTTTTTGCACGACTAACAAAGGTTCAATTTTATTGTTGTATGTACCTCCCCAACAAACAAGACCATATTGCAGTTTATATTGTACTAGGCTGTAATAAATTGTTTCTAAGAGTTTGCGAGAGCAGAACAGTCTTAGATGAAACATCATACTAGTTGTTCTAAGCAAATACTTTCTAAGTAAAAAAGTATGCGCACTCCAATTTAATTTGCTATCAAACTCGAGACCAAGATACTTAAAAGTAGATACCATTTCAATTATAAAGCATTTGGATGAGCAGCTTACTTCTGAATTAAATATTTTTTTCGTACTAGTTTTGCTACAAGTATTGGAACTGACTACAAAATGTTTACAATTAGCACTGTGATAAGTTATTTTTGGGAATTGAGTAATTTTTGCCGAAAGGTTAAAAATCATAATTTTGGTTTTAACACTTATGACTAGCTTGTGACTACTGAACCAATGCCTAAGTTTTTCTAAGTCATGACTTATATCCGCAAATAATTCCAAAGTGGAGGCATTTGAATACGAACAAGCGATGTCATCTGCAAACCCGGTTTGTACCCCTTTCAATTGTTGGTTAAAGATTGAATTAATATAGATTAAAAATAGAACTGGGCCCAAAACCGATCCCTGCGGAACACCTATTTCAATATTCAGGCTATTACTCAACCAACCTTCTAGCGTAACTACCTGTTTTCTATTTTTAAGGTACGAAGCAAACCAATTGAGCATGAAGCCTCTAAAACCAGCTTTATCCAGTTTGGATAGTAATAGCTTGTGGTCCACAGTATCAAATGCCTTGGTTATATCTATAAAAAGCGCGGCAGTAATTTTTTTGTTATAGAGGCTATCATAATGGTAGCTACAAAATTTTAAGAGCGCATCCTCGGTTGATCTACCGGCTCTAAATCCATATTGACTTGGACTAAAAAAAGAGTAATGTAGAGCATGATTCTACTTTTAACAGCTTTCTCAAAGATTTTTGAAAAAACGGAAAGAAGAGAGATTGGCCTATAATTATTTAAGTTTCTGCTTTCCCCTTTTTGAAAAATAGGTACTACCTCAGCAATTTTTAAGCAGTCTGGAAAGATACCACAGTAAATACTTTTATTATAAACATGAGCTAATACATCAACAATATAGAGTGAAATTCTCTTAATGAGATCATTCGAAGGACTACCACTCGATGACGAACAAGAATTTTTTAATAATTTAATGGTTTTAAACAATTCAAAAGAAGAAATTGGATCAAATACAAAGGTTTGCACTTGAGAGCTTTCACCGCTAAAGCAACATGACGAACAGTTATCAACCGATGAATCAAAGCCTGCATCATAAAGTGTGTTTGAGGCAATTCTTGTAAAGAAGGTATTGAACACATTAGCCATCTCAAGAGGATCAGAAACGACTCTACCATTGTAATTTATGCAAGTAGTTGTTTTCAGAGACACTTTTTTATTGAGTAGTTCGTTCACGATTGTCCATTCTTTTTTAATATTATCTTTGGCTGAATGAAGTTTATTGATATAATAGTTTTCTTTTCAAGTATGAACATCAGCATTAACTTCTCTGCAGATTCTATCATAAAGATTATTAAGGTGAGCATTATTGGGATGTTTTTTGCATTTGATTCTTAATTTATTCTTAAAATTCACCTTCTTTAATAAAGTTGCAGACATCCAGGGTTTAAGTCTCTTTAATTTACTATTAGTTCTTGAGACTATCCGAGAACATTTTTCAACATAACTTTTTAGAATATTGGAGAAGTTATTAAATGCTATAGACGGGTCTCTTTCAAGGTAAACGGCTTCCCAATTTTCATGAATTAAACACGCAATAAGACGATCGTAATTAACTACGGATTTACCGTGTGATAAATGATTCGATTTCCTTATTTTGCTGTTAAGGTTCAGAAAAAGACCTGTCATACAATGATCGGAAATCTTAAAGTCAGAAATGGTGCTGACAAGCGAAATATTAGGGTTACGATCAAGTCTACCAAATATATGGTCAATGCATGTTTGAGAAGACTGTGTAATGCGAGTTGGTTCATCCAAACATGAATACATCCCATTTGCCGACAGTACGGATAGATATTCATGCACTATCGGAGATTCACTTAAGATGTCTAAATTAATATCACCCAAGATAAATAAGTTTTTTACTTTTTCAGCACCCAACAAACAACTAAGTTCCTCAACAAAAACGGTTTTACTCTTTTCGTGCAATCTATAAAAACACATAAAAATTAACTTTTTTTCATCAATTGTGCAAGAAATTTTAATCACATCCGCACTTATTAGATTGCAACTGCAGTACTCATAATCTAAGCAATTGTTAACAAACACAGCAACTCCTCCTGACGCATATGTTCCATTACACTTGGCATGCAAATTAAAACCCGATATATTGTACAAATCTTTTTCATGTTCAAATATCCAAATCTCAGAGAGGAAAATTAAATCAGGCTTCTTAATGAAAGATTCAAGATGAGCTAGAAAAGTATCAAAGTTTTTTCTCATGCTCCGAATATTTTGATGAATGATTGAAAATCGTAAATTATTATAATGAAAAACACTCTTAGACATCTCATTTTCAAATTTACAAAATGGAATAACATTTGGAAGACAGCTTTGGGATTCATGGAGTATGTTATTATTTTTATTAAACATAGTAAGGAAAAGAAGTTAAGATAAAATTTCTAAGTCTTCAAAACAACAAATTTTTAGTACTTTTTCGTTTTCTTGTTTTTTCATTAAAATTTCACCTCTATTAATCCACAAGTAAGAAAAGTTTTTCTCTATTTTAATTTTTTTAGCTCTATTAAATAACGCTCTATTGAAATTTGTCAGAGTTTCATTTATGAAAATTGGTTTATCCCCAAATGTTTTCTCGAAGAGACTAGCATTTAATTTAACACTTCTTTTTTTGTTGATGACACTCAGCTTCTGTTCCAACGTCTTGAATTTGATACACAAAACATCCAGTGATTTAGCGCTTGTAGAGGCTGAGTTATCCAGCGGCTTTCTGACAATCTTCTTAACATAGCACGATTTAATGTCATCAGGACAAATGTTTTCACCTAAGCCATCCGTCAGCAATTTGACAGCTGAGTCCAAGGCAGGATAAACAGAATATAAGGTATGCCAACTGAACACACTCAAACCACCATTTTCTTTGGATGCTGACGTCACAATATACCGATTATTTGACAAGCAGAGTTGTGTTTTTGAGTATTTTGTTTTTTCCGGATATAATTGTGTTTTTTGTTTAAATTCTGTATAAATTAAACTTTGAAAATGGTTCGCTGTGCTGTTATGGGGTGTAAGAATGGCCCCCACAAAAAAACCTGTGAGAAAAAACTAAGATATCATTGTTTTCCAAAAGACAAAAAAACTTGTAAACAGTGGATAAGTGCGTGTGCAAATAAAAATACATTTAAAATTGAAATTGCGCGAGTTTGTTCAGAACATTTTCTTGAACAAGATTATAGATTGCAAGATGTGCTATTAAATGTTCCAGAACATAAACGGAATTTAATTGTCGGGTCAGTGCCGTCCATCAATCTTCCGAAACAATTGGAACCATCAGCCTGATCAAATTTTGTTGAACAATGAATCACTGCCGCAACTTTTAGAATATGTTAGATTTAAATATAGTATAAGGTATATTATAACAAATAGAATTAACCAAGACGGCTTAGAACGTTTCTTCGGTGTAATTAGATCTAAGGGTGGTCTACACGATCACCCAACACCACTAGAATTAAAATATAGATTACGTTCTTGTATATTGGGTAAGATAATTTCAAAATAAATATATGTTTGTGATGTCCTAGTTTGTACTTAAATAGCTGGTGGGGATGGAAATAATATTGCACGAAAAGTATGTGAGTAACATACATGTACTTTGACTTATTCAAAAAAGAAAAATTACTTAATTGTATTAAACGTAATCCTAAGTTCATTATTATTCTTATTTTAAGAACGGTCGGACGTTACTCAACAAGTTAGTGACTACAGTAACGTCGAAGAACCACAGCAAGAATGCGATGACCATCTAGTTACGAGGCAAATGCTGTCCAAAATATATCCCACAGCAAGTACTTCATCTGAAACTCCACCAAAGGAAGATCAAGATATACCATTGTTGGAGTTTGAGGAGCTGAAAGAAGATTCTCTTCAAAACCTTGCTGGTTACATTTTAAAAAAATGTAAAAATAACAACTACATTGACTCCTCTTCCAGTAATTACACTTGGGTTGATGAGCTATCGGAAGGTGGGCTTATACAGCCAAACGAGCATTTCCTGAAAGAGATAAAAGTACTCGAAAATATTTTTATATTTCTAAATAAAGAACATTTGTTCACAACAAATAAATTCATCGAAACACACTTAAAAAAAGCAGAAGAAGTACCTATAGACATCAAAGCAAAACAATTATTTTTCAAATGCAGACTGTATTTTCGAATTAAGCATTTAAATAAGACCTATGTAATCCACACAAATGTAAAAAACAGAAAATTAATTAAAACCATTGTATGAAATCAAAGAGACTTTTTCTTCTATCAACGAAATCGGTATATCGTGACGTCACGTATTAAACGTCAAAAGTGAGTTGGCATACCTTATATTCTGTTTATCCTGAGTCCAAGGCGTTCTGTTTGTTTACGTTAGGAACACCGAGAACATCAACACATTTCCGCAAAGGTTTCTGTTGCAATGAATTTACAATGCTTTGTAGTTTGTTTACCTTATTAGAAAGTGAATTTTTTTCCTCTTTCAGGGTGTTTATAAGCAGCAGTGCATTCGAAATGGACTCCTTGATAGCGATGATTTCATTGTAAACAATATCGAGTGTGATAGCGACAG
Source organism: Brachyopa scutellaris (assembly GCA_949775065.1). Classification (NCBI taxonomy): domain Eukaryota; kingdom Metazoa; phylum Arthropoda; class Insecta; order Diptera; family Syrphidae; genus Brachyopa; species Brachyopa scutellaris. The sequence goes on from OX459114.1 coordinate 33,950,708, forward strand.
TGGGAATATTTATGTTTTTATCAACAGTGGGAGATGACACATTACCCAATGAAGAGAGTGATACATTCGATGCAGCAACGGCGTTTGCTGAATTTTCTCTTTGCGGAGAAGGTGGTGGTGAATGTATTGATTTACGCCTACGTTGATTACATGAAATACACCGATACGGAATATTATTTGTTTTTATGTATTCAATATCACCTTTCTATCCAATAAAGGTAAGAATCTATCAACACAAACATACATAATTTAAAAACTTTACTATACACCGATTTTACACTTAATCTTACACATACCGCGATTTTATAAGTCACAACTGCAAAATGGATAATGTGGTCTGTCAGACCACAAAGTATGACTTACCGCCTTTTGGGATACCGCTAAACGGAGGGTTAAACGAGATTCGATAAAAGAATAATAAATCTGCTTTTGAATTTCTTTGTATGTGTATCGCTTTAGGTATACCATAGCGAACATGGCGCTTTTTAAATTTGATCTAAGTTTGTTAACATGATGTGTCCATAAGAAATGTTGATCTATTATTACCCCTAGATCAGGGACGTGGCGTGATGTTTTAACCAGGGTGTTCTACTTTTTTTTTTTGTTAAATAATAACGTACATACATATGTATATACTGAGTTTTCTCCAGGACCCCGACGAGGATGTTAAGTAAACAAGGCCAACGAAATAATTTATTAAGAACGGGGCAACCACACAACCAAAATTTTCTTTCATAGTTAGGAATCTAAAAATGTCTAGTAAAAGCTTTACTAGGTAAACCTTACAAATCAAATCCAGAAGAGACGGTGTTGGCCTTCCAAAACTAATTATTTCCAGTCTTTCTTCCGAATTTAATTGAGAAAATGGTTTCTTCAGTAAATTTTCAATAGCGCATCGACAGGTCATTTTTCTCTTATACGATTTGGCTTAAAAGAACGACATGCATATCTAACTATTGCCAAAATGCGAATGATCAATGATGATGTAAGAATAAACATGTTTCCGCAACATGTTTTCAATGCAAATATTTGAAAAAAAAACCCCTATTGTTGTGTTGCTTTTTGCTATCGCTTCAGTCGATTATGTTCTACAAATATAGAGCACATCGAAATCGAACAAATAACTAATATCAAGAGAAGAGAATCGAACAAAATTCATCCAAACAAACGTTAACATGCGAAATAAAACAAAATATGAAAACCAACAAAATACCCACAGGCCACAGCTAACATCTTCCTCGCTAAAGAAAAGGGTAGAAAATGTATTGTATCGAGCCTGCCTGCGTGCGCAGTTTGTTGGGCAACTCAAATTGATGCGAAACAAAACAGAATATGAGAAGCAACATAATACCCACAACTAACATCTTCATCGCTAAAGAAAATGTGTTGTATCGAGCCCGGGTGCGCAGTTTGCTGGAGAACCCAAATTCATGTTATTGTACAGACGATTGTTGGGACTTTGAATGTGGTAGAACGTTTTTTTTATATGGATATTTCCTTTGGGTTGGTGCGCTAGTAAGTGGAGAACAACCGGGCGAGTCGACGTCGAACTGAATTTAATAAAAAGTTGGTTTGGATAGGTTGCTGGACAGAGGTTTGAAAGTATGTATGTATGACGGCGCGCACCGTTCAATTTACTTACGAAAAGAGGAGAACATTTTGTTCAACGTCAATTTGTGTTGAATGGTTTATATACATTTTGGTATTGCGATTTTGACTGCGGTGTTTGGTTTGGTTGATTTGGCTATGGACGGTGCGGCACAACAGAGTGAACAAAAGTGGATGTTAAAGCATTATTTTTAATTAAGTATTTTTGAATTGTAACTCAATTAGATATTGTTAGCGCATGTATATAAACAAATCAATTTTTCATAAAGATGGATTTCGTTGGGGTGTGCGGAGAACACCTGCGCACCTTAGAATAAACGTCACTGCCCTAGATATTTAATTGAGTCTACCACTTCGATAGCATTACTTCTAATCGTCGACAGACAGGCATCGTTGCGCGAGAAAATTTCGATTGTCGATTTTGGTTGTGATGGGGTTCGAATGTGCAGCAGTTTTGTCTTGGCGGTGGTATCCGTCCGTTATCGTGGCACCACTTCGAAAGTTTGTCAAACTGTTGTTGCATCCTGTCTATTGCGCTTGTTAGGCATTTATGTTTTACGACTATGGCTATATCGTCGGCATATGCAAAAATTGTCTCTTGATCAAAGATACGTAGAAGCTCATTGGTGAATAGGATTAATAGCAGTGGTCCCAGTTATGAGCCTTGAGGTACCCCATAGTCACAACCCTCTTCTTTGATAAATGTATTAAGTATTTTGACTTGTGTTTTTCTGTCCGACAAGTAACATTCCAGCCATTTTGCGATAGTTCCTCTTATGCCAATTTTACATAAGGCTTGAAGAAGTTTTTGGTGACTTAATGTATCGAAAGCCTTACTGAAGTCGACAAATATTAATAGCACATGGTGGTTTTTATTGAGGCTCATTGTTACCATGTTTGAGAGTTCTCCTAGTAATTTTCCCGTATTTTTACCCTGTTGAAATCCGTATTGGTTTGAATGCAGTATTTTATGTTGTGTAGTAATAGTTACAATACTGTGCAAAGCCAGGTAAATGCCAGTCAGTGCCTACCCTATCTCTTCAACGTCCAACCATAGTACATAACCATAAAAACCGCAAGTAGGACTCTAAAAAAGTTTATTTTTGTTTTGAATCCCTTGCAATAATAAATCATGTCGGAAACTCCAAAACTCAATTTGCAAAAGAGATTTCAGTCAGCAGTGCATTTTCTTGGCACGTCTCTCACAAAAATTCCAGCCAACATTTGTATACCTATCATCTGCTCACTGCTGGGATATCGTTGGGAAAAAATACTTCAACTATAATAAATTGCATATGCTGAAAGCCACAAAAATATGAATTGTATAAAGGTCAAATATTCGTTATACGGAAGAGTACGGTAGTGAAAGGAAACGCAAACAAATATTTGGTTATATAAATAAAAGGATGGAATTCAGTGCACTGCAGATAGAGATATTGAAGAGGCAAAAAATTCGAGAAGACATTTTTCTTTTCAATATTAAATGTGTCAAATAGAATTCTCTGCTTTCTAATCGCCAGATGCTGATATCCTAGACCATCCACTAATGCTATTTCAAATGTCATACCAGACGAAGATACTTTCGACGATTGCCTCTTATATTATATATGTAGTACCTACTACATACCCATATACTCGTACCTACTCGTAAATATACACGAATATGTACAAACTTATTCAATTCTATTCATTTTTGTACAAAAAGAGTTTTAAAGAACAGCAACTTGGGATGCAATTTTCCTTTCTTGTGTTTTCGTAGAAAAAAAAACCTGTGAATTTCATTGTTCATTTGTCAAAAAGAAAATCGAAATTATGTTACTGGCAGTGCCATACTGTGAATGGAATAACATAAAATGGAATAACATAATTTAAGTTTTAAAAGATAGAAACATATTTGTTTCTAATTATGGTTCCACATGAAAACGTGCCTAATTCTTCACTTGCTTAAATTTTATTCTACGAGTATTAAAGGTCCTCCTTTTTTCACAAAAAAAAAAAAAAACGTTTGAATAATAGTAAACATAGATTGTGTGTGGTAAGGTCAGAGTTTCTGACGTTACACAGCGGTTTCATATGTATGAGATCAGCGGTCATAATTCAAAACTGCATTTAAAATGATAAATTGATACCTACGTAAATTTATATTAAATGACTTAATTTAGATACTAATTTGGAATGAATTTATATTTTTCACAATTAAAGTTTTAAAACGTCTTTGCTTAACATAGGTTTATTAGTTTCTTCGGAAAATCTTGTGTTAACTAAAAACGGATCCGGATTAAAAGTAATCTATTAAATTAATCAGTGTTATGTGGCTGCTATTTTTCGCGTATTTTTTGGCCTAAACAACCTAATATTTTTATAATTACTAGCCTCAGCAGTTTCTTCAGTTTACTGGCCTTAAGGTAATATAGGATGTTGAGGAACTTGTTCTCAATGGATAAGAACCTTATGTACCGAAACTGGCATTGGATACCATGGATATTCATCCACAATCTGTCTTGCAGTTTGTAAGGCGTAATCTTCAAAGGCCTGGATTTATAGAGTAGCCACATGCCAAAGTTTTTCAATTATAAACATTTTTATGCGCGTAGTTTCTGAAGATAGAGAACGGTTGGTAGAAAAATATTCTATTACATAAAAAACAAGTGGCAAAATGCCACAACAGAAAAAAAATAGATCGGTATGGAAAAATATCGCCAACGACTGCAACATAACACTCAACTTTAGCTACTGATCATACTATGAATAACTACTCTCAGATGATGAATAATGCCGTTATCAGGTTGTACTGTTATTAATGATATCATCTGCTTCAAAAAATATGGGTATTTTTAGCTTTTGCATTTTACCTTTTGGCCTATGGAGGAAACCACTGTGCAGAAAAGAGAGAGTGCAGGCGTCCCATTCGAAGGAGTTCTATCAAAGGGGGCGGCGTGTTGGAGCAGAATCATTGTCATCATACTTATCATATCTTATTGTTACGAGTTTCTTACGACAAGATAATTCGCACTCTTAAAAGTAACATATTAAATGTCTCTCTATGACCTTAAATCAGTTACTCAATTAATGAATAAAAACCATCGCCAAAAAAAAGATTTGTGAATTTTATAGTGAAAACTCTGAGGGGAAACTCTTTCCTTTTTCTTCGCCTATCTTTCGCCTATCTTTCGGCTATCTTTCGCCTAACTCGGCGCTTTCATGACACTCAATCGTTTCGCTACTTTTTTAAAATACATCAAATTGTCGTTGTTAGTTAGTAGACCGTATAGTCGTTAACTATCGCATCCGTTTGGCAATTGGTCATACGCAGCAACCATGATCCATATCTATTCCACTTCGAAGGTCAAATACAGGCCCGCGGTTGACGGTCGGAAAACTACTCGAACGTTCAGTGTGAAAATACAATTTTTTTTTATTTAATTTTTAGTCTGCAATTACGCAGCAATTAACACTGCACTCATAATAAAATCAATATATTTCAATAAAAAATTTCTAAATGCGAAAAAGAAAGGTTAATATTTTACTTTTGGGCATTTATCTCGCTCCATCTTAGTTCTTAAGTAACGTATTAAAATAAAATTTACATATTTATTTAGATTATTTCACAACAAGGATTTTCATATATATACACTCAGAAAAAAAAGTCCTATTATTTTTTTTTTAATAGGACAGTCATTGATGGGCATTTGTGGGCACCGTAGCGCAAGTGGTTAGTGCGTCGGACTACTGAGCCAGCGGTCCTGGGTTCGAATCCCGCCGCAAACACCTAAAAGTTGTTCACAGTGCCCACCTCTTTCGAATGTCTGACAAGCATCAAAGAGTATCATTTGTCACGATTGAGCTTCTCAACTCGCCGTTCGGAGTCGGCCAAAAGCTGTAGGTCCCTTCCATTCGTGCAAAAATATAACACGCACACACAAATGGTTGCGAGAAGCAGGCCCAGGTTCACCTCGAGCTGTAGCGCCAACTAAGTAAGTCATTGATATAATAGTACGGATATTAATAGTTTTTTCCTATATATTTAATAGTTTTCTGTTTGAATGAATAGTGTGCGTATTATTGATTTAAAAGTTATAGTACCATCATATTAAGTTTATCACATTGGTTTAATAGTATAATCACAGATAATATAGTTACATATTTAGATATCGCACGCAGTGTAAAAAAAAATGACCACTTTTCAGTCGATTGGGACTTACTCCTGAGTCCCAGTTTGATCGAACTCGTTCGAATTAAGCTAAGACATCATGATGTTCTTCCAAAATATTGTTGGTTCAACAAGTTGCTTTTGGTCTTTGCGTGTTTGCTTTGTTCTTATGTTTTTATTTTTCCGTTTCCTTTCATTCGTTTTATTTTGTTGTGCGTTTGTTTTTGCTTTTTTGATTGTGATTTCGTCATCATTTCAATGCAAGGAGTTTTTTGGTCAAGGTTATTTTAATTTTTTCAACATAACTGAGAAGGGATTAGCGCAGGAAAGTAAATCTAGCGATAAAAACATTTAATAGCAAGCAAGTTGTCATTTCTTGGGGTGTTGGTTTTAAGTAATTGTTTTGCATTTTTGCTTTTCGATTTGTTTTTGATATTTACTGGTAGGTATGTAATAGGTACTTTTTTGTGTTTTCCAGGCACAATGTTTTCGCAAAAGAGCAAGAAGTGCAAAGTATGTAAGTAAGTTATTTGAGATACACAGAGAGCTTAGTAAACCAGTTCGAGTTTTCGATGTTTGTTAGTCTTATACCTATACATACATACATTCCAAGGTCATTAACACCTTTACTGAGAATAATAGAAAATAAATTTCCCAAGAGTAAATAAAATAGTCAACCTTCTTGAATAAACCATTACATACTTATGTAGGTACATATCGCACTAATAATACAATACTGTTGTCGGTAACTCACAATTTGTAAAATTTGAGATATCATCATATTCAAACGTAAAAATCACTTCTCTACACGTCAATAAGACTTGCGTTAAAATAGTGCAAGAAAAAAAATATATGTAGTTATTAATAACTCTAATAAACTACATATTAATATTTTTATAATCTATAACAGAAAGTAAACATATGTATATATGTATGTAGGTCAGGGCCGGACCTTACATAGGAGCGAGTGGCGCAGCCGCGCCAGGCACCAGAAAGCAAGAGGCGTAAGAACTAAAAAAATTACTATCCAAAAAACAGATCTAGGTACTCGTTTGCTAATATGTATTTATATTCTTCACAAACTAATATTTCTCACCGTACTTCTCAAATAACAATACACACATTTCAATCACTGTACTTTAAAAAGTCCACACACATTAAAATCACCAAATTTCCATATAAATATGCACATAATGTTTTTTTTCTATCCCTTCCCGTTCCCACAACATTTCATTCTCTTTCTCTCTATAGCTGCTAATTGGTATAACAGACCAGTTAGCAGAATTTTTATCTGTACCCAACTACAACCAGAGGCAAACATTTGTCTCTGCTGCAACCATAGTAGACTGTTGTTTCATATTAAATATCCAGTCGACCCTTCAGCCCATTGCCAAAAACGAAATTTTCACTGCCAACATGCTGTGGAGCAGTCTTATCATACCGCTCCATTTGCGCCTACCAAAATCCATACAAATCATCAAACATGTCGGAAGTTGTGGAGCAGGATTCAAATTTTGCGCCAAGGCAATGCGCCTACCTAAAACGATGCGAACTTCAAATTTGGTTTCGCAACCTTGTTCGATATATCAAAACGTTCGATTTGACTGAAGAGAAAGAGAGTCAAACTCAGTTCATACGTAGTAAAATTTATTGTTACATTATATATGTACAGATCGCGACAGAAAGATAGCACATTTGCTTTTTTTTTGGATCCCTTTTGCATTGTCGTGTTTTCAACCAATAAAAAATCATTTCCTTCTTATATGTTGTGCATTTAACATTTAATTGATAACAAAACAAGACTACATAAAAAAAATGCAACCTGCGGTTACGAAAACAAAAAAAATCATTCAATTCAGAACATTAGCACTTTAAGTGGTAGATAGCACATTTTTAAAAATATTGAAAATTAGTATGTAATATATTTAATGCCTTGATTCTCCTTGGCTTCGATTATAGTAGATTTTACGCTTGATATACATAAGTAGAAAGGAGCAATTAACTTTAGTAGTTAGAATAGTGGACCAAAATACGAAAAAGTTTAAAATTAGAGAATATTTTTTGGGATTGTTGTGAAAAAAACAACTGGGTCTGGCTTAACTGATTTAGTTTTGAATGAACTTGCTGATTTTGATATTCTATTAGTGAATTGTAGAGGACAAGGGCATGATAATGGTACTTATATGAGAGGGAAACATTGTGGTATGCAAACGAGAACTAAGGTTTTGGAACCTAGAGCTTTGATGATGTTCAATGCTCTACTGATGCAGTTGCATTCTTCGATAAAGTTGAGAGTATCTATGTTTTCTATTCAAGTTCTGTAGGCAGATGGTCGTTTTAGAAAAAAAAACATCTTAGTAGTTTGACTCTTAGGCTGCGGTTATATATGTAGCAAGCGTGTAATACAAGCGCTTAGCTCGCCATATACACCCAAACACACCAGACTTTAAAATCCAGAAACAGATCAGCCGTTCGTATATGTTCGATCGCAAGATCGATTGACATAAGTAAGACAAAATAAAGGGTTGCAGCAAAATGAAATACGAAACAAATGTGTGTATACCGAAGTCAACACACTGAAGGAAGGTTGACTCGCACGACCATGTAACTAAAAATGGTTTGAAACCAATTTATTGAATCAATGCAACAAATCGTTCGGTTGCGAGTAATTTTTGCCGTTGAAAATGTGGTCATTTTTTTTTACTCTGCGTGCGATATCTATGTAACTATATTATCTGTGGTATAATACATATTTTATACCTTAAGTTATAATAATTTTATATTTTTGATTGGCCAGAAAATGATTTTGATATTGAAAGCCTTCTTGTTGCAACGGAATCGAAAGTAAATGACCTGTTCCCTGCTCTGCTTTTAGGAACAAGAGCCAAGTTCAAATTCTATTTAAACTTATGGAGGAAAGACGTGTGTTCTTTCTTGCATATTAATACTCAAACCCAAAAGTTCCTTATCTTGCATTCTATTGATCAGGCCTGCACAATTTCCGTTTCCAATTCGTGCAGAGAATGGATTGAAATGAATTCCCCAACAAGAAGTCGATCATTCTCACCAGAGACAAGCTTCCATACCCCATCATCGTCAAATAGAAGCGGCAATAACACATTGACCAATGCTTAACTTCTTCAACTACTTAATACGTCCGAAGAAGGTGTTGAAATTTTAAAATTTTACGAGCAGAAGAATTTTCTTGATGAACATTATAAGAATGCTTTGACTTCTATTATAGTATGTAGATAGCTTTTCAATAAGTAATTTATCAATGACAATGAGTGATATTGTAAGATCAACTGACGCAATTTTAAAAATATTTCCTTCTAAGAGCGGAGTGAGCTTTTTTGTGTATTCTTATGTAATACAGTTTGTAGCTTTGTTTGGTTTTGCTTTAGTTTATTTTTAGTTTCATCAACTTATTTTTTCAGAAATGCGCTTTTTATTTAGAATTATTATTTCAAAAAGAGAGGATATGGTCTTAATCCAATCTGCAAACTCCACGATAAAGCTGTTAGTGTCAGAGTCAAACAAAAGAGTTTGAAGAAACGAAAATTGGTGACAACGCATATCAAGGTAATATTTACTAAATAAATGATTAATTTTATAGATTTTTAAAATATCTCTCCAATTCAAACATACTTCAACTGTTACGTGCACAGCAGTTTCAGAAACGGAAATAAACATAAGCGCCAGTGGTCAGGATGCAATTATGTGGCTCACTCATAATAATGAACCATGGCCTGATGTTAAAATATATTGGGCTCAGGTTGTATGGATAAGACAAACTGATATAAAAACGAAGGGGAAAGATGTGCTGAAAGAATGGCCGCTTTTTAAGCATAGCCTTGGACATTCTTTGGTAATGCACATACGAACGATTTATTTTAAAGGTTGACATACCTAGATTACAATATTCTAGATCCAGATAACGCATCAAAGCTTTTTTCACTTTGGCCAATATTTACTAAAAAAATTACAGAATGCTACAATAGAAACATTAAGGACAGAAGTTCCCTTAATCTTCTGAAAAAATTGGAGAAGGGCACTGACAATAGTAATTTGTTTTTTTTTTTAATAACATGTGTGTGTTTTGTATGAATGTATTATTATTTTTTTATATATTTCTAGATTTGCGTGATTGCATTCTGTTTCTGCTACTTCATACCGTTGTAAAACCAAGCATCATTGCGACTGGAAAAAAAGAAGGGGAGGCAATGGAAGTCTACAATCAATGACGCCCAAGACTCTTGCGTACTTTACTGCATTTCTCCTAGTCAGTATCTGACGAAAGTCGAACTATTAAAAGAAAAATGCTTTAATGAAGAGCTGTCATTTCAGCCCGTAATTATTGCAATCGGAGAAGAAAAAACTTCATTGCATACGTTTTATACGTTTTATAATGGAATTTTGTACAAATATGACTCGTTTCTAAAACATTTAAATTATTCCATGTGAAGAATTTTGAATACCTGAAAGAGGGAAAAAACGCTTACAATTTCATAGAACTGTTTTTTTTTATAATTTCAAAACAGAATCCAATGCATTTCATGTTAGTAGCATTTTAACATATCTAGAATACTAAACCATCAAAAACATAACTGTAAAAAGGGCCAAGCTCCTACCTATAGAAAATGTATGGAAATGTATGACAAAAAGTGGTGAGATAACAGCGGCCAAAGTCTTGCAGAACTTTATTATAGCGGTAAGATAGATGAGTAAGTTGAAGCCTTATGCCTAGAATTGATAAAACGTATCTATAGAAACTTCAAACCTGGCCGCGTTTGAAAGTTTCAGAAATGTGTAACAACTACTAGACCTGCAAATGGAATAGTGTTTCATGGTGCACAATAATAGCGTTTACATTTGTACATGTACATAACATATGTATGTATAATAGCATTATATTCCTTGAACTCAAGTTTTATTTCAACGCGGCCAAGTTTAAAGTTTCTATAGATACGTTTTATCAATTCTAGGCATAAGGCTTCAACTTACTCATCTATCTTACCGCTATAATAAAGTTCTGCAAGACTTTGGCCGCTGTTATCTCACCACTTTTTGTCATACATTTGCATACATTTTCTATAGGTAGGAGCTTGGCCCTTTTTACAGTTATGTTTTTGATGGGATCTCACTTCTTTTTGTTGAGTTTTTAAAAGCCTAGTGATATTTTTTTTTAATTTTAGGCAAATCTTGTCTATAATTACTTCTCAATCGGTTGTATTCGATGTTCGATGATAGCTGTTTTTTGAGCGTTGATATTATTAAGATCTAAATTGATTAAATTGACCCCATCTTCACCCTAGAGAGTGCAACAGAGGCTTGGCCACACGAGAAAACAGTAAACTTCTTGGCTCTTATGGATAGTTTTAAACCGTAAGGCGTTTACCGTCATAGGTATACGCCTTAGGCTCTTTCCAGTGTTCGACTACATACTGCACAATGTTTGATCTGAATCTACGTCTATGTGTATAGATACTTCCTTTTGATAGCTACAATTTTCGTTATATAAAACTGTCAATAATCTGAACATTTTGCCAGGTCCACTCCCTATCCCCACACCACAGATTCAATTTATCGAGTCGAGCTCGGTAGTCGATTGTATTTCTTTTGAACTGGTTAGTAAATTGGGTTCATCCGGAGTCGGACGAATATGCAATGAAAATGAGCAGAGCAGAGCACCTCTCCAATCTTATTGAGCTAGAGTAGGACGACACGATGATGGTGCAAAAGGCATCACTGTGATCGATAGACTCACTCTCACACTCAGTTTGCCATTTGCCAAATATCAATTATACCAATACCAATCAATCCATATGAAAATGAATACGTTTTGTGAGAGAATATACATATACATATACATAATTTATATAATATACATATACATACTGCGTTCATCGTCACATTTTTGAGTATCATTTTCATTGTATATATAATATAAGAAGTAGCACGTCTATATATTATATTACTTGAAGGGGAGGTTGTCCTTGTCGTATAAAATACATTTGGTGAGAGAATTCACCACGTTTATGGTTAGCTCTCACTAAAATGTGCATTTGTGTATGTATTTGTGGGTAAGTTTTACACTTTTGTAGTGTATATATAATGTATAATACACGGTGGGTTGTTTTTATTAATTTAAACGATTTGCTAGTTAATAAATAAGAGTTTTTTATTTTTTCCTTTATACACACTATAAATGCTACTTACATCCCAAATTTCAAGTCTCTAGGTCTGCTGGAAGTACCATATACATTTTGATGATCGTTGTGTCAGCTACGAAAATTACGATTTTCGGAGCTCAATATTTCTTAAAGTATAATAGGTACAGACTTGAAACTTGGAATATGATCTAGCATAGCGCTCTTCTACTAGCAGCCAGAAAATGAGGCTCCCAGTGACTTAGGAAGCTGAATTATAAGGGTAGGTAAATAGCCGCGAAGCGCTTCGGGTAAAGAGTACTGGTAGTGCCGCGTGGAACTTGGCGGTCCACTACCGTGCACCCATATCTAGAATACTAAATTTGATTTAACTATCCATTACTTTAATTTTCTTTTGTCAAATCAAAGCATATTAAATATAACTTTTGTTTCATAATTTTAAACTAATTTTAACACATTAATAAAACTAAATTTGATTTAACTATCCATTACTATCCATAAATGATTTGTTTTATTTGAATGTATTTTTTTTTACCTTTTTTTCAGTCAGTAAAATACAAAATATGGGAATTCATCGGAATAGCCACATTAATTTAATAAGATGTACTATTGATAAATAATAGTGCAATAATATTAAATCAATAGGACGATCCATTTAAATAGCAGTGGTTGTTAATAGGATTTTCATTTTATTTTAAAAGTTTTCCCTATCCCTTCTTATTATTCTTTGTCACATTACATGAATAGTGGATATACTTAAACTATTAAAGACTATTAAGTACTATTAAAGATTTAAAAGACATACCATAAAGATTAACTGACAATCGTATTGAAATAAAAGGACGAATAGAGTATTGATTTAACAGTTTTGAAGGTAATCCTTTTAAAGTATGAATCCCATTGACCAATTTTAATAGTAAAAAACTATGAAAGTAATAAGAAAAATCATTCTTATTCACACCTGTGATCAATTCCGACCAGATTGAAAACGCAAACCGATTTTAAAAACGGACGAAATGAAAAAGGGTGTGCTGAAATTCGTCCGAAATGAAACAAATTCGAAATAGGGGAAATCGATCGTCGTTGAACGGCTGTATAATTGCGTAGGCAGCGAAAACAAGGGTTGAACAGACAGCATAAAATAAAAGGATTTCAGTTGCAGTGGGATTGCTGCGTAGAACGATCGTCAGTGAGACGGCGGCATCCTTTCTATTCACCCACAGTAGCGAGTATTCATATCTTACAGTCAAATACATGTACGCACCAGAAAACTTCCATGCGTATCGATACATAAAGTAGTAAAACTTAAAACAAAAAAAACAAGCAATAAAACTCTATCGTGGCAAGACATCCTCGAGGGAAAGAAAATATTTGAATGGAAAAAAAATCCTGCCTTACAAACTAAAGAAAAAAAAATTAGATTTGTCCTATTCTAAAAAGTAAACAAAACATTTAAGATGTGCTAGGTGAAATTGTTCCCCTACGAATTTCAACTAGAATCTCTTATTCCGTTTCACCGACAAAAAAATTTCCGATTCGCTGTTTTGGTAAACCCCTTGGCAAATCAGGATATTTTGCCATGAAGTCAATCATTGATTTATTGATTTTGGTTGAAATTTGTATGTTTTCCCCTAAATTAGGTAGAAATATTTAATATTTTATGTATAAATCTTCTAAAACATATATTTTGAGTCTTCCGGATTCAATTTCACCAACACAAAACCAAACGAATTGAAAATGTCAATTTCTTTGCGTTTTTCAATTCCGACCGATTCTCAGCACACCCCTAATTCGTTCGAATTCGAAGAAATCCGAAATCATCACACAAAAACTGCGAAAACGTAACGGATTGGATTTCGACCGAAAATCATCACAGTGGTGATTATAGGATTTTTTTCTGAGTAGTCGAACCCGAATAATATCACATCGCTTAGGAGCACATATCGCTTTATATCACAAAATGTTAAAGCCAGATGTCTTTTTTACATAATTCGTATTGGAATTAAACCTCTTTATAGCATCTCGTTTAATATCACAACCCGCATAGAGTCATTCAAAAATAAGCCTGACAAAATAATTTCTTAGTAAATTTTTCCGCTTAATATCACACATTATTATGGCAAATGCAGTTGTCATACATACAAATTGGCTTGGAAGTATAATTTTATGTGCTAGTGTAGCCAAAGCTAATGCATATTAGAGATGAAACTCGTTACTGCAACTACATCGTCATCTTTTGTGCTTATTGTAGTCTGTTTCAAATAGGGTTTCCGTTTCTCCTGTTATATAACTCCGAAAAAGTGAAATCTACTGTTTCCTGTTCCCAGAAAATGTTTTAAACATTTCTTTTGTTAGTTTACTTTTTATTACCAAAAACAAAATTAGAAATGGAACGCCAATATTAAAAAACAGCAACAAATAATCTGCGGTGTAAACCCAAAGCAATAACATTCCTGGGTTGTTGATTGGCACTACAAGTCTACCATGACAGTAGTTCGCGTACGCTCCCAAAACTACGAAAATCTACGAATAGAAAACCTATCACATATATTTTGCATTTTTTGTTGTTCAACGCGTTCGTTTAATTTTTCGTAATTTTCCTATCTTGAGAAAATTTCACCCCCACTTTTCGTTATTTGATAGAAAACACATATGTATTTGGTGCAAAAAGCACGCGAACGGACCTAGTGACATTGACATTGACACTGTTTTGAAGTGCTTTTTATTTATATCACAATTTGAAAAAAGGAAAGTTAGCCGTTGCCAATTTCCGTGATTTTGGGTTTTCTTGGCTATGTAAGCTCAATATAAGCACATTATTATGTAATATGTACCTATTTAACGTTAACGTACTTTGTATCTAATCCCATTTCAAGTTGAATTCAGGGAAAAAGACAAAGTATGAACAGAAGTTTGCAACGCAACAAACATTTTTTCGTCGAAGCTGAGAAAGTGGACTATATTATACGACATGCTGAAGGGAAACGACATATCAATAAAATTGAGTCAGCGCAACAGCAAATAATGTAGTGTCAAAAAACTTTTTCGCAATGAAATAGACTAATACTAAAAAAAACCTCCTATTTTAGAGGTTTATCTCTTTTTAGATCTCCTGTTACTTTGGAAGAAGATCTCCTGTTTTTTCACATTTTCGCGATGGCAACACTGGCTTTTAAATCCTGGTGGACTTTTGTCCGCATATTAACTCTTTTCCACGCGCACGCTTCTTGTCTTCCAGTAAGCCCTAGTGCGCAAAAAAGGGAAAACTTGCTTACAAAAGTCCACCGTGATTTGATACGACTATACCTACTTGAGCTTCACTTTACATTCTCTGTGTACTTTTTTCTTAGGACTGTACCTTATTGGATTCTTGATTTCAATTTCAAATTTAAAAAGGTTTTGTTGCTCTCTGAATAAAAATTGTTTAGATTTAGCCTTATTCTAATCAGAAATAAACATTTAGCTATATTTTCTTTTCCCGATAAGAGCACAGCCCGCTTATAGTCACAAAGTTTGGCTGCCCTGTTCATGTGACTATATCCGGGTTCGACTGTATATCTTCTGTGTACATTTTCTGTGAGAAAAGTAATAACATAAAGAAATATTGTTTGTATGCTTTCGCGACAAAGATCAGTGGAGACCAATGCCACCGTCAATGCACCAGTAGCAGCGGGTATGCGTGTGTGCGATACATGCGTGTAATATAAGTTATTGGGATTGCTTCGTGCTAACGTATCTGTATTGTAATTGTTCGATCAACTCTAATCCAATAACTGCATAAATTTGGTTGCAATTTGTTGTATGATAAGTGGATGCAGGGCTTGGAACAGATACAGACAAATGTATGTATTATGTTTTGAGGTTTTGGCGGTAAGAACGTGCTGTAATATGAAAGTGGAAAATTTAGATTGGAAGAAATTGCTAACCCACCTATGGAAAATCCTTTATCCAAGCAATTTATTCAGTCATTTGGTGCTAAGCAAATTGTGAAGCAAGTATTTATGGCAAATTTTTAGGTGTAAGGACAAATAAAGCATTTAGCTGAAAGTCTGCTTCCAGTAGACAATTTATTACAAATACACAATACACATATCTATGTACATACAAAGAGAATATTTTTGTATACGCAGCGAAGCGGGTACATCAGCTAGTAAAATATAATTTGGAGATAATAATACTAGAAGTATGGTTTTAAGAACAATACTTAACTCGCACTACTGACCGTACGGCCAGGCTGCATAATCTCAACAAATGTAGAGATTGTTTAGTTCTGCTTTCTGTGTAATTATATGAAAGATAAGGTTTCTCAGTCTCTTGCAGACCTTAGATGTAACACTAAGTTCCTACCATGCCATAACCAGTGAATAACAATTTTATCAATGGCATGGAGTTTTGTTTAAACAAAAATGGCGGTAACATAATAGAAAACAGCAAGCTTCAATAGTAGTATAGATTCGCCGATCCTGGGACAGGGAGCAAGGAGCCAGGAAATGACGTCATCAAGAATAATAAACAAAAGGTTTAAATCATAAAAAACACGTGTTCTTATCGGGAATGTCAATAAAAAAAGAGTGTTTATCGCATGCGGTCAGGAAGTGACGTCATCAAGAATAATAAACAAAATGTTGAAAATGTATGCTTGAGAATACATAAAACAAAATTGTTGGTAGATCACAGATCAATTTAGGGGGGTATCGATGATAAAGCTGACGTAATCAATACTGAGAGGGGAGCGATGGTGAGCGGGTCTACTCATCCAGAATAGTTTGTTTATTTTGTTTGGCAAGTGAACTGGGGCAGCGGGGGAAGGCGGGGTTTAATACTCATCCAGATCAGATTGTTTATTTTGACTGTTGGCTGAAATGGGTAAGCGGGGGCAAAACGGAGTTTAATGCTCATCCAGAATCCAAGGCCATTGTTATGTTATCTTATATATGTGTGTATGTATAATATGTCATTAGAATCTAAGGTCATCGAAGATCCATGTTTATTTATTTTGTTTGGTAACATTACTGGTGGGGTAGCAGGGGCAAGCAGGGTTTAGTATCAGATTGTTTATTTTGACTGTTGGCTGAAATGGGTAGCGGGGCTAGAGGGGGTTATAGGTACTCATACAGATCAGATTGTGATGTGGCACCATATGAGTCAGATCGAGAGGGAAGAAGTATATTTGTAGGCGGATGGGGAATAATGGTGAGAGGGGGATGAGGGGGGGTGAACCGTTTCGGGTCCACTCATCCAGTGGGAGTATTCACGTTTCAATGTTTAAAAGTCTTGGTCTCTTTATCATTCAACCATATTTTTTTTTCTATGGAATTTGCTGACGGATATGAATATGTTGTTTATTTATCTTTCGACCATATGACGGAAACAGTGATAAGAGGGGGTGAACGGTTTCCAATGTCTACTCATCCAGTGGGAATATTCATGTTTCGACATGTTTAAAAGTCTTGCTCTCTTTACCTTTTGACCATATTTGTTTATGGAATTTGCTGATGGAGGGGGGAACATTGATCAGAGGGGGTGAACTGTTTCCAGGTTCTACTCATCCAGATCAGATTGTTTATTTTGGGGGTGAACGGTTTACTCATGCAAATCAGATTGTTTATTCTAGCAGCTGGGGAACAATGGTGACAGGGGGTGAACGGTTTCCAAGGTCTACTCATCCAGATCAGATAGCAGTGCTGACTAGAATATTTCAAGGAAAATTATTTTGACGCAAAAATTGGTGGGGATATTCATGTTTCGACATGTTTAAAATTCTTGATCTCTTTATCTTTCGAGCATATTTTTTTATAGAATTCGCTGACGGATATGAATATTTTGTTTATTTATCTTTTACTTTCTATGGAATATACAGTCAGCGTCAAAAGTGAGTAGACAAGAATGCATACATTGTTAACATTCACTTTTCCTATAAAAATAAAAAAGATATAAAATTTTGAAAAACTGTTAAAGAAAGTTTTATTCATGTGTGACAAAATAAAAAACAAAAAATTCACAAAAAACAACAACAACTATTTTTTTTTTAATATTAATGTTATATAGTCCATAAATAACGCGTCAAAAGTAAGTAGACACAATGAATGATCATGTTAGCATTTGGTTTAAAAAGGATTATAAATTAAATTTAATATTTTCTGTGTGCTCCTTTAGCTTCTAGGACTCCTTTAATTCTTCGCGGCATCGATTCGACGAGATTATTCGTTGCCTCCGATGAAATATTTTGCCATTCTTCAGTCAATGCTTGTTTCAGCTCCTCTTTGCTTCTAATGTTCCTTAGCCTAATTTTTCCGTCCAAGTGATCCCACAGGTGCTCAATGGGATTAAGGTCAGGTGATTGTGGGGGGTTGATTGAGCAGGCTTGGGCTTCTGTAAAGCAACCATTCCCTTACAAGGTAAGAGGTATGCTTAGGGTCATTGTCTTGCTGAAAGATCCAATGCCTAGGCAACCTCACCTTTTCAACACTTGGCTGTAGATGCTCTTGTAAAACCTTCAGGTAATCAGTCTTTTTCATTGTACCATCAATGAATACAAGATCCCCGACTCCTGACGCCGCCATGCATCCCCACACCATCACATGACCCCCTCCCTTCTTGATTGTTTTCTTGCAGTTCACTTCCTTAAATGCTTCATTCTTTTTTCTCCAAATTTTGTTCCTTGTTTGGTTTCCGAAAATTTCAAATTTACTTTCATCGGAGAAAAGTATATTTTTCCAAAAAGAAATATCAGCATCTTTATACTGCTTTGCAAAACTTAATCGCTTTCTTTTATTGACTTTTGAAATAAGAGGTTTTTTTCTAGCCACCCTGCCATGTAGTCCAGATTTATGTAAAGCTCGGCGAACAGTACTTGCACTTACAGGTATTTCAGATGTTGATGAAATATTTTCCGCAATTTTAACTGCACTTGATGCAGGGTTTTGTTTCACTTCAATCACGATATTTCGTTTTTCTCGTACACTAAGCCACGTTGGTCGCCCCGGACGTTTAAAGTTGTTTATTGTTGCAAAGTTATGAATTTGTTTAACTATTTTCGCGATTGATGAATGCTGTCTTTCCACTGTCTCCGCTATTTCTCTTAATGTTTTTCCTTTTTTATGCAGGTCCACAATAATTTTACCTGTTTCTAAGGATATTTCTTTTCGCATTTTGCTGTTTCATTTAATTGATTTTATGTAATTTTTTTTCTATCGCTGCTCTCAATTTATACTCGCTTTCAAACCAAGCACACACAACAGAATGAGTAACTCCTTTCCCCAAATGCACTGATCTCTCGCTGATCTTCTTTCGAAAACAGTAAAGTTAGCGGTCTACTATCAGACGCTTGAGAGTGATGAGTAGACAGTGTCTACTTACTTTTGACGCGTTATTTATGGACCATTTAACATTAATAAAGGGTGATTTTTTAAGAGGTTGAGAACTTTTTTAAAAAAAAAAACACAAAAAATTCGAAAAAATGAATGAAATATTTATTTGAATCGATAGTTTGAACCTTGCAATTTAATGTTTAAAGATAATTTCATGCAAATGTTGACCGCGGCTGCGTCTCAGGTAGCCCATCCGCTGAGTCCAATTTTGGCATACTCTTTCACACATATCGGCCGGTATCTCACGAATGAATGCATGGATGTTGGCTTCCAGTGCGTCAATCGAAGCGGGCTTGTCCCTATAGACGTTAGCCTTGACATACCCCCACAAAAAATAATCTAATGGTGTCAAATCGCACGATCTAGGCGGCCAATTGACCGGCCCGAAACGTGAAATTAACTGTTCACCAAACTCGCCTCGCAATTGCGCCATTGTTTCGCGTGCTGTGTGGCATGTGGCACCGTCTTGTTGAAACCACATATCATGCAAGTCAAGAACTTCCATTTCGGGCAAAAAAAAGTTTGTTATCATCGCTCGGTAGCGTTCACCATTGACAGTAACGCTGCGATTCGCATCTTTCGCGGTCTTCTGTCACACTAGCTTATACGGCCGCAATATTTTCTTCACTACGCACAGTACGTAAACGTGTTGGTGGTTTAATGTCCAACAAAGTAAATTTGGTGCGAAATTTGGTCACAATCTTCCGAATAGACTGCTCAGAAGGTCGAGAATGCCGATCATAAAATGGAAGCAGCGCGCGATGAACATTTCGAACCGAGCACGAATTTTGATAGTAAAATTCAATAATTTGCAAGCGTTGTTCATTTGTAAGACGATCCATGGTTAAATTGCAAACCAAACTGAAGCTGTTTGACAGTGACACAAGGTACTAAACACACGTCAGCTGTCAAAACCAGTGTTGCCAAAACCAAACCAGCTAAAAAATCACCCTTTATTAAAAAAAAAATAGTTGTTGTTTTTTGTGAATTTTTTGTTTTTTATTTTGTCACACATGAATAAAACTTTGATTAACCGTTTTTCAAAATTTAATATCTTTTTTGTTTTAATAGGAAAAGTGAATGTTATCAATGTTTGCATTGTTGTCTACTCACTTTTGACGCTGACTGTACCTATGTTATTGTTGTTGTTGTTGTCTTTGCTGTTGCTCTCGTTCACTAACTATTCTACTTTTATACAAAAATTGGTGCAGGAATATTCATGTTTCGACATGCTTAAAAGTCTTGGTCTCTTTATTTTTCACCCATTTTTTTTTTATGAACGGACACGAATATGTTGTTTGTTTATCTTTTATTTTCCATGGAATATATATATGTTGTTGCTGTTGTTGATGTTGTCTTTGCAGTTGCTCTCGGTCGCTAACTTTAATGTTTTTATACAAAATTTGATGCAGGAATATATTATTATCAATACACTATGATTTTTTTAACAGCCCTGTATACATAGATGGGGATCGAGGTTGTGTTAGAAAGAGCCTTTTGTGTTCGGTACTACTACATACTACGATGTTACAGGCAAATACTTAAATTCGTACAAAAAATGTCATTCATTATATAATTCACAGTCACTTCTTGCACTCGATATCATAAGGCTTATGTATGATATGGGAAGTTTTCAGTACGAAGTTATACGTTGCGCTGAGTAGTCTACTAATAAAATCAATATAATCGCATACCTTTTGATTGTTAGTAAGAGTTTTATTGTTTAATTTATTGTGTGATTTATTGTTTATTCTTTTAGAAAATGAAGTGTTTTATTTGTGAAATTTGTGAAAAGGTATTTACCTTAAATCATAATCTGAGGAGACATGTTTCAAGTATACATTCAAATAAACTGCAATGTCATATTTGTTATAAAACTTTAAACAGAAGTGATGCTCTATTATCTCATAATATGAAATATCATAATGTTCACTCAAATGAAAACATTACATCTTTGAATTTAAATGGCACTAAAAAAAGATCAGCTGAAGATCAACCAACTACCTTTTCAGTGAATTTCTTAAGGAGTATCGATTCGATTCTTAGACTCTTTTAAATTTATGGCATCAAGTTTAGATGGCTTGGCTAAGAATTTGTAAAGAGAAGATTTTAAAATCGTTCCATCGATCTTCAGGTCTGATCATGAATTCAGCTTAATGACTAAAAAGGGAGTTTTTCCCTATGAATACATAAATTCGTGGGATCGATTAAGTGAAAAAAGTCTCCCACCTCTTGATAAATTCTTTAGTTCAATTAGCAATTCTAGTTGTACTGAAGAACAATATGATTTTGCAAAGACAGTATGACAAACATTTAAATGTGAAAGTCTATTAGATTATTTAGAGTTATATTTGAAAACTGATGTATTATTACTAGCCAATATATTTGAGAATTTTAGAAAAGTTTGCAGAAATATCTATGGGCTGGATCCCTGTCAATATTATACAGCACCTGGTTTATCATGCGATGCTATGTTAAAAGTAACAAATATAAGACTTGAATTACTTACTGATATAAATATGTTTACTTTTATACAAAGAGGTATTAGGGGTGGTCTTGTACAATGCTGTTGCAGACACTCCAAAGCTAATAATAAATATATGAGGGACTTCAAAAGTGAAATGCCTTCTGAATACTTGATACTTGACGTATTTGGATGCGAATAATTTATATGGTTGGGCAATGTCTCAAAGTCTACCGTATGGTAAATTTGAATGGATAGAAAACGATAATTTCAATGTTTTCAATTTATCACCAAACTCTCCATCTGGCTACATTTTAGAAGTTGGCTTAGAATATCCAGAACATCTTCATGATGAGCATAGTGATTTCCCATTTTATGCAGAAAATAAAAAAAGCCCAAACGCGAAATTTAGTAAACTCATAGCAGACTTGAACCATAAAACAAAGTACATATATCATACATTATAGAAATCTTCAACAATGTGTTAAGCACGGACTGAAAATTTTAAAAATACATAGAATTTTGAGTTTCAAGCAATCATGTTGGTTAAACCAATACATCGATTTAAATACACATCGACATCACCATAAATTGGCTAAAAATTAATTTGAAAAGAATTTCTTTAAATTATTAAATAATGCTGTTTATGGTAAAAGATGGATAATGTTGATAAACGAAAAGATATAAAGATAATAACAAATTGGGAAAGTTGTGGGAAACATTTAGGTGCTCGAGCTTGGATAGCAAAACCAAACTTTCATAGTTCTACTCAATTTACAGACAATATGGTTGCAATTCAAATGAGTCGCGTTCGTGTAACTTACAACAAACCGATTTATTTAGGTTTTACTGTACTCGATTTATCAAAATGGAAGATGTATGATTTTCATTATGAATACATGAAACCAAAGTATGGTGGCAATTTAACTTTAAATTATATGGATACTGATTCTTTCATATATTCTATCAAAACTGAAGATTTCTATAAAGATATACTGGATGATATTGATATGAAATTTGATACATCAGATTATCCTACTAATAATCGATATAATATTCCAAAGGTATTCTTACCATACCATTCGTCTTTTATTATGAATTGCATGTTAACTGAACGAATAAAGAAATGTAATATTTGATCATCAAGATGGATTTACGAATGGAAGATCTACTTCAACGAATCTGGGACTTTGTTAAAACTATGTCGTGAATCATTTCGAACTTGGTAGGCAAACTGATGTAATTTTTACTGCAAAATCCTTCAGTAAAGTTAATCATCGTACCCTTACTCAGAAACTATCGAATATGGGATTCCATTCTACACTGCTTAGTTGGTTTTAGCTTTGAGTCCTACATACTCCTACATACATAATTATGTTAAAATTGATGATTATCTTTGGGTTCATTTTAGAGTAACATCTGGTATTCCTTAAGGGAGTCACCTTGTGTCATTATTATTTCTGTTACTCATCATCTATAATCTATAAATATTATAAAACTGTAGAGGTTTTTTTGTTGGTTACCTAATAGCGTGCAAACCGCTAGACAGATTTCGATGAAACTTGTTTTTGAAATGCTTCTTAAGTACCCGGGATGATCACAAGCTATGTAATTGTTTGCTCAGCCTACTTGGTCTTACATAGTAGTCAAAATAACTGTATATCGGAGAGGAATATTATCATTATACAGCCCTAACTCAATAATGGCTTATCGGATTGAAAATAAAAAAAAATAGGTGAAATTAGTAAATCTGTCGCTGATTCATTTGAGATATAAAACATCCTCCTGCGTTATCCTGAAGCTGAGCAATGTTCAAAACATTTATTCAAAAAATCGCCCATAATTTTCCTTCAGCGGAGACCACCGCCAGCAGTCGTGCAGCAGTGAGTATCGTTGCAATAGTGTGTGTGTGAGTATATGTGCGCGCTCTAACATGATCATATGCTTTGTACTACAATGTGCTACAATCATTATCACCATTTGCGGCTCTCACACTTAACCAATCTTAACAAATGAGGTGTCACAAGAAAGAGAATTTTCTAGAGCAGTGAACTGCATTTTCAGTTTATAAATATTATTAAAAAATAAAAAAAAAAAACGATCAAAAACAAATATTCTAACCAAAGTGAACTTCTGTTGTTTTAAGAGTTCATTTTGGTTCATATATCTATATATGGAAGTCATCTGGGATGTTTGGTTTACAGTGCTATATTGCCGAGACTTTAGGTAAACGGTATCAGTAGTGCCACGAGGCACATCCGAACGCACAACATTTCTCTGATTTGTTATTTAAAATTGGTGGAGGAACGCTTCCGGAAGAAAGTGGAAAAGTAAATTTATCACAAGGTTTAAGGTGATATATCACAACTAAAAAACCGTAAGAATTCTTAGCTTTGTGAGCGAGCTATTTTGTTGCCTCGGAATGATTAATCTCAGCAATTAACAGCGAGATATTTTCACGTGCTGATGGTCAAAGTGCAGAATGTATTTCAATCACCCGGGTTGTGGACCAAGAAGTAACAACCAGATATCTGGT
This sequence comes from Brachyopa scutellaris, assembly GCA_949775065.1. Classification (NCBI taxonomy): domain Eukaryota; kingdom Metazoa; phylum Arthropoda; class Insecta; order Diptera; family Syrphidae; genus Brachyopa; species Brachyopa scutellaris. Next base: position 33,975,006 of record OX459114.1, read on the forward strand.
CGAATTTTTAAACTGTCGCTTTCGCTGCCATCACATAAATTAAAACTAAAAGTGGGTGTACCTACTATTCTTCTAAGAAACTTGAGCCCGCTTAAGTAATGTAATGGCACCGGACCTAGAGCTACAATTCTGCAATGACATCTGGTAGAGGCGGAAGTGTTGACGGGCTACGGTGCGGTGCGGTTTTTGAGAACTATGAAATCTGCAGTTAGGCGCTGAAAGTTACACATTGAAACGTTTTTGATAAAACGCAGTTAATTAACAAAATTAACTAAGCACTTTTGTGGACTTAGACAAATACTTTGACGTTTCTACGCTCCCACTGAAATTGCATATTTGTATGCATAAAAAAGCCCTTAGAATGCGAAGCAAGGCGAGCATGGGTTCAACTAGTTATAAATAAGGATTTACATTCGTAAAAAAGACTTGCATTCGATCGATAAATAAATAATTAAATATTAAAAATATCCGCTTGTTTGACTTAGAGCTATGCTCTTAATGCTGGGGGGATTCACCTGTTTGAAAAGCTATCTGCTGAGTACTATCCGCTAACTGCTAACTGCTCTCTGCTAACAGCTATAAGCTATCCGCTAAACGCTAACTGCAACCGACCTGTTTGGAACCGACCTGATTGGAACGGACCTGATTGGAACCGACCTGTTGCAGTTAACGGTTAGCGGAGGCGTTCTTCCGACATGATAGATCACAGATCAAGTTACATACACATCGTTGATATAGCTGATGTAATCGATGCCGAGAGGGGGACGATGGTGAGAGGGGGATGAATGGTTTCCTGGCCATACCCTCGGTGTTTTTGTTTTGTTTATTTGATGAAGAAGGTAAAACGGGTGTGAGTAATTAGTTGTGGCGCCATATGAATCAGAGCGAGAGGAAAGATGTGCGAGTGGTTTATATTTGTTGGCGGAGGGGGAAACAATGGTGAGAGGGGGTGAATGATTCCCTGGGTCTGGGTCTGAGTCTTATCATTTATATAACTTAGTGCTAGTTTATTAATACATTGTGTATATATGTTATGAATCTTTGACCTAATTATAAACATATTTCCATAGAAAAGTTTCTTTTTATATAAACAATCTCTATAATCATCAATATTCATACCATCTAGTACTATTTTCTTTACACCTTTAGCTTTTTTAATTTGTTTACTTTTTTCGATATCTATTGAATACATTTTAGATCGAAGCCCAACGAATTCTCTAATAATTTCACCATTCATCTCATCTTTCATCTTATCTTATCTTATCTTTTTATTTTTATTTGGAATATTATATCGATTATTAGTAGGATAATCTGATGTATCAAATTTCATATCAATATCATCCAGTATATCTTTATAGAAACCTTCAGTTTTGATAGAATATATGAAAGAATCAGAGTCCATATAATTTAAAGTTAAATTGCCACCATACTTTGGTTTCATGTTTTCATAATGAAAATCATACATCTTCCATTTTGATAAATCGAGTACAGTAAAACTCATTTGAATTGCAACCATATTGTCTGTAAATTGAGTAGAACTATGAAAGTTTGGTTTTGCTATCCAAGCTCGAGCACCTAAATGTTTCCCACAACTTTCCCAATTTGTTATTATCTTTATATCTTTTCGTTTATCAACATTATCCATCTTTTACCATAAACAGCATTATTTAATAATTTAAAGAAATTCTTTTCAAATTAATTTTTAGCCAATTTATGGTGATGTCGATGTGTATTTAAATCGATGTATTGGTTTAACCAACATGATTGCTTGAAACTCAAAATTCTATGTATTTTTAAAATTTTCATTCCGTGCTTAACACATTGTTGAAGATTTCTATAATGTATGATATATGTACTTTGTTTTATGGTTCAAGTCTGCTATGAGTTTACTAAATTTCGCGTTTGGGCTTTTTTTATTTTCTGCATAAAATGGGAAATCACTATGCTCATCATGAAGATGTTCTGGATATTCTAAGCCAACTTCTAAAATGTAGCCAGATGGAGAGTTTGGTGATAAATTGAAAACATTGAAATTATCGTTTTCTATCCATTCAAATTTACCATACGGTAGACTTTGAGACATTGCCCAACCATATAAATTATTCGCATCCAAATACGTCAAGTATCAAGTATTCAGAAGGCATTTCACTTTTAAAGTCCCTCATATATTTATAATTAGCTTTGGAGTGTCTGCAACAGCATTGTACAAGACCACGCCTAATACCTCTTTGTATAAAAGTAAACATATTTATATCAGTAAGTAATTCAAGTCTTATATTTGTTACTTTTAACATAGCATCGCATGATAAACCAGGTGCTGTATAATATTGACAGGGATCCAGCCCATAGATATTTCTGCAAACTTTTCTAAAATTCTCAAATATATTGGCTAGTAATAATACATCAGTTTTCAAATATAACTCTAAATAATCTAATAGACTTTCACATTTAAATGTTTGTCATACTGTCTTTGCAAAATCATATTGTTCTTCAGTACAACTAGAATTGCTAATTGAACTAAAGAATTTATCAAGAGGTGGGAGACTTTTTTCACTTAATCGATCCCACGAATTTATGTATTCATAGGGAAAAACTCCCTTTTTAGTCATTAAGCTGAATTCATGATCAGACCTGAAGATCGATGGAACGATTTTAAAATCTTCTCTTTACAAATTCTTAGCCAAGCCATCTAAACTTGATGCCATAAATTTAAAAGAGTCTAAGAATCGAATCTCAATTGAATTATTAAATTCAAGTGGAATTGTCTTTCTTAGCGATATATACCTTTCCTTATTTATTGCAATCACATTTATATTGCCTGGAATATTTGAAAATTCTTTAATGAACAAATGACTGTCATAGCCTGAGAAATTATGAAAAAATACTGGAATAAACTTTGCAATCTGAAATCTTAAATTACATTTGTTATGAGCTGGTCCTCTGTATTTACCTGTCAGATGACAGTAATCTGCTACACGACCACCATGTAAAGTTTTTTTTACAAATATGACAGCATTTGCTTTCATTATGGAATATGATTTCATCTTTTGTAAGAGGATTCATCGGTTTGTTTATAGATAAATATTTTTTATTAATATCTTGCACATCTTGTAATAAACTTTTGTGATGCATCCAAGCCCTTATAAGGTCGAAACCTATTCAATGAACTGTCAAATGAACAATTTATAAAATAGCTAAAGGCACAAGGAACATGTTCTTGAACTTTAGTAGTAGATGGTGTGTTTGGTTCTGGAATGCAAGTACCTACACCTTTAAGGATACATTCAAAATCTGCATATACCACAAATGGAACATCCAACTGTCTTTCATAATTATAATATTCTAAAATTGCCTTCTCAGGGTCTGGCATTTTAGTAACAATTTTCTTACATTCTAACTTATGTTTATTAAAATTATGTTCGTTACCGAAATATTGAAGGCAGCTATTACAGATAAAAACCTTATGTCCATCCGTTCTTATTTGAGTATTTATTAATCTGCAAAAAAAAAAACAGAAAAATTCATAAAAAGTATGGAAACAAATTAGATTTTCTTAATCGTTCCATATCTTGTAATAATAACAAATTTATATGAGTTGGTTTCTCTTCATGTGTGCAGTAATAAGGTCCGACAATCATATGATTTTCCTCCTCGTAATCGAAAACATTTACACTTATGTTCAGATTCAATTTTCAAATTTTTGGACATCACTTATTTTGAACGGAAATTCTAAATCTTCAAACAATAGTTTCACTCCATTTTTAAGTGATATTGTTTTTTCTGTAATGTCATATATACTATAGGATGCAGTTCTTTGTGGGTTGATATTTGATGGTACTATTGCTGAGATTACCGCCCATTTAAAACAATATTCATCATTATTTTGTATATTAATACAAGCTTTTTTAGTTAACAAAAAACTTGGAAGTTCCATATATTGGGATCCTTTAATTGGTCGATATTCATTCATATTTATCTCTATTTGGATAATTCTTATTAATGCCCATCCACTATCATTTTCTTGCAATTCTTCCATTTTGCCAACAATTTTCGAGCACATTTTATCGTACAATATATTTAACTCTTCCTCATTCTTTACGAGACACATCTTTGATTGAAATGATTTTATTGACACTTGCATATCATCATCATTTTTATTTATTTTCATGTATTCACCAAACAATTCCATATTTAATTTAAAAGAGGTGTTGGGTCATAGATACAAACTTGGATTTAATATTTATTAATTAAATTTTGGAGCACATAATTTGTAAATAAATTTGTAAGCCACTGTAACTTAGTACTTTTTTAAAGCAGGCGCATATGTGCCAAGGTTCGCCATATTTTTCATTTTCAATTTGTACCAAATCTTAAGTGCCAATCTGTATATATAAACATGAGAAATAAAGTAGAAAACTCTCTTTTTTTTGCATCGGTCTACAAGTTTCTTTGAGTGGACTTGTCGTTTTCGTTCGTCGCATTCCTGCAAGCGAGAAAGTTAAGAATTGTTTCCTCGATATCGTCGTAGTCGTTTTCGCTCTTTTTTGGGAAATAATTGCGCAAGTGGCCTAAGTTTCTCGCTAGCCGATCGCAGAAAATAGTCGCGATCGTTCATTTTGGCGCCCAACGTGGGGCAATTTCGGAAAAAACTCACATAGCTAGTTCGTTTCTAAGTGCACGTGGAAGCAGACATACATATATGTACAATACTCGAATGTACACGCGTGTCTAAATAGTTACATATGCACATATCCGTATAGTGGAAAAAAAACCATAGACCTATCGACAAAAACCATTTAAAAAAAAAAATAAAAAATTGTAAAAAAGTGAGTCGTGCAACGTGTCGTGTTCGATTAAGAAGTGCGAAATTCATAGGCAGTGCATAAATAAAACATCACCAGAATCCAGAGTCCAGAGTCGAGGAAGAAGAGATTCACACACCAGGAGAAAGTTGGAGGTGAAGCAAACGCCAGAAGGAGGAAAAAGGGAAGATAGGTATACATCTCCCAGAAGGTACGTCTGTTTAATCCTATTGGGCGAATGTGCGTTACATTTACGTGCAGCGCAACAAAAAACAAAGAAGTCAAATTTTAATTGCAAATCGTTGAAAAAAAACAAAACGCACCTTCCACCAAATTTTGAAATGCATGCCTATTTTATACACATATTTGCAATACATAGTTATCATATGGAAAGTTTAATTAAAGCCAACGAGTAAAAGAAAAACTTTAATTAAAAAATAATATACATCTACGTTCCATACTTGTGCGCCATAGGTACTCTCTTCGTAGCCTGCTCATCAGTTGATTTGCAATTTCGTTTTCGCTCTTTCGTACTCGTAGTAATATCACACTCACGGATCAAAAATAAAGCTTTCGTTGATCTCGATTTTTATTCATTCGCCTTTTATGCTCATTCCTTGTATTGATCGTCCACCAGAATCTTCATCGATTATTGGATTTCTCGTCGCCGTCGCCTTAATCTCGCCGTAGATGCTGCAGAGTTGATCATCCAAAAAACAAACAAAAGCTTTTTCGTCTTTTACGCCTACAAAGTTATCATCCACATTTCTTCGCGCTCAAAGATAATTTGCAGGGCAACCGCGATTAGTTAGATCACTCATCGAACATCATTTACAATAATTAAATGCCAATTTTCGTTTGCTGAGATAGTTGGAATTAAACTTTCGTTATCTCTGCTACATTTCGCTATATTTCTTGGAAAAAGTTCATTGCAAATCGCGTCTTTGAAGGAACTTCTGTTGCTGTTGCTGCTGCACCCCTCCAAATTTCAATCGTATACAAGGTTAGCATAGTTTTACCAATAACTAAAGGGTTAGTTAAAATCATAACACTTTCTTGCATTGATTTATCGTCATCGAAATACAAAACTTGAAATGGTGATCGGTACTGCTGATATCCTGTGATTATTTGGATTCACTATTTCGTGTTGCTGTATTGTACTAATTCATTTCGGACGTCACTTCTCCATATCAAAGTTGAGTTGCAGATCTGGTCACTTTAGTATTTAGTTGGTTGTTAGCTTTCATTGTTAGATTTTTTCCAAATTTGTTCGTCAATATCTTTGGTTCGTTTTGCTGTGGGCAAATAAGAAATCACCATGCCAGATGATATTCAAGCAGCGCAACCCATCGACGAGCTGAAGCAGCAGCGTTCTTCAACAAAAGGAAGCATCACAAGGATTAAAAATCTTGTCGAATCAAAGTTAGCCAGCCTAACACTAACAGAGTTAGAGTGTCATTTAGGAATCCTAGAGTCTTACTTTAAGCAAGCCCTCTCGTACCAGACTCAGATTGAGCGGCTACAACCAACGGACGCGGGAAGAAGTGAGCTGGAGGAGCTCTATATAACGATGAAGACCAAAATAGTATCGCCTAATTTTTTTGGAAAACGTTTCGACTTTATTTGAATTGCCGAAGGTTACTAAGGGATCAGCACCACATCTGCGCAGCCTAGTAGATAATATTTCAGCTCACTCTAGCTCGCTCTTGTCGTTAGGAACTACAACTGATATTTGCAATGCGATAACAATTTACATTGCGATGTCCAAGGTCGATTCTGATACTCAGTCCAAATGGGATGAACAGCTGGATTATAGCAAACTCCCCACCTGGAACGAATGTGCAACGGTTTTAAGAAGGTGTTGTCAATATCTGGAAGCGAGAGAGAGCAAGCAACTTCGATCTGAACCTTTACAGAAAGTGTCCCCTAAAGCAAAGTCATCAACTTGTAATTTTCGACCACAAACTACATTGACAGTGACCCAAAAGGCATGTGTTTTTTGTAGAGATGAAAACCATTCTATCACCAACTGCTCAAGTTTCAATAAACTTACAGTTATGGAACGTTTTTCCAATACAAAGCGATTAGGTTTATGCATAAATTGTTTGGTCAAGGGACATACCATTGCAAGGTGCCCCTCGTCGTACAAATGTAAGACCTGTAAACACGCACATCATAGCTTGCTGCATAGGACTCAGCAGTCCCCTTCTGGTGAAGAATCAGATTCATCGAAAGCGCCAGCGGCCAATACTGCAATAGGAAAGGAACACAAGGATATAGAAGGTCAAATTATTCTAGCTACAGCATTAGTCCTAGTAAAAGATTCGACTGGCAGTTTTCAATTGGGAAGAGCTCTTCTCGATTCGGGGTCACAAGGTAATTTCATCAATGAAAACTTTGCTCATTCACTGCACCTTCAAAGAGAAAAGAAAGTAGTAGATATCGTTGGAATAGGCATTTCGCAAACTCAAATTACCCACCAAACCCAGACCACTATCAGGTCACGGTTTAGCAATTTTGAGGTCTCGTTGGAGTTTTTAGTCTCCCCAACAATCACAGGTTATCAACCCAATGCAGCCATGAGCATTCGGAATTGGAACCTACCCAAAAATATTGAATTGGCTGATGAAAACTTTTTCACACCATCACAAATAGATTTACTGTTAGGGGCAGAAGCGTTCTTCGATCTACTTTCGATTGAACAAATCAAACTAGGTCCCGAATTACCCACGTTGCAGAAGACATCCTTAAGTTGGATAGTTTCGGGAAGATTCAACGCACAATCAAAACCCAGGAAAAGTTGTTGCCTTAACTTGAAGGAAGATTTATTGAGCAATCAGGTGGAAAAGTTTTGGCAGTTGGAAAACGTAAGCAGTCACAAGGCCAAGTGGACTGACGAGCAAGCTCAGTGTGAAGCGAAATTTAAGGAGTTCGTCAAAATTTTACCAAATGGTCGTCTAATGGTTAGTTTGCCTTTCAAAAGGGATCCCGATTGCCTCGGCTCATCGTATGACATTGCATTGCGAAGATTCCTGTCTCTGTTCTGTTGTCAAAGAACTTTTCGGTTAAAACTAAGTATTCAGAGTTCTTGAGGGAGTATGCATCATTAGCCGGATAGCACATCTACGAAGCTCAGGGTTGTGTTCGATGCTTCATGTTGCACTTCGACGCAAGTTTCATTAAACGGGTGTCTTATGGTAGGTCCCACAATCCAAGACGACTTGCATATAATCTTGCTTAGATTCCGGTTACATAGATATGCACTTACAGGTGATATTGTTAAAATGTATAGACAGGTTCTGATACATTCTGCGGACCGCAAATTCCAATATATCTTGTGGAGAGAAAACGAGCAAGAGCCAATAAAAACTTATCAGCTTAACACCATAACCTACGGTACAACATCAGCTCCATTTTTAGCGATTCGTTGTCTTCAGTTCCTGAGCGAAAGATTTATCGACAATCATCGGCTTGGTGTAAACGCACTGCGCTCTGACTTTTATGTTGATGATTTGTTAACAGGGGCCGATGACTTGGAAACTCTTTTGCAAATCCGGAATGAGCTTATCACGATTTTGAAGTCGGCGGGGTTCGAGCTGTCCAAGTGGCACAGCAATAACTCACAGATATCTGAAGGTTCATTGACAAGTCAATAAAATAAAGACCTAAACATAAAAGATTCTGATGTCACTAGTACTCTAGGCATAAAATGGGACTCGCACAATGACAATTTTAGTTTTTCGTACAAGCCAACAAGGACTTATTCCAAGTTTACGAAAATATCCATTCTTTCGTTATCGTCTTTGCTGTTCGATCCTATGGGTCTGTTGAGTCCCATCATAATAAAAGCCAAGGTAATACTCCAGAAATTATGGATTGAAAAATTAGATTGGGATGCAACGATTCCTCAGAGTATTGACAGCGAGTGGAGGCAGTTCATGGTGGATCTAAATTCAGTTCAAAATCTTTTCGTTCCTCGATTTGCGCTAATAGAAAATAGGCAAGGACTCCAAATCCACGGATTTTACGATGCATCTATGGATGCATATGGGTGCTCTATCTACTTAAGGGCAACTAACATGGATGGAGAACCTTTAGTAAAGCTGTTCACTGCAAAGTCTAGGGTTTCACCTGCCAGAAAGAAGCAGCTCCCGCGCCTTGAATTGTGCGGCGCCCATCTTTTGATAAAGTTGTGGGCAAAAGTAAGACCTTTTCTTTAAATCGCATGTTCTGATGTATTTTTCTGGACGGATTCAAAAATAGTACTACATTGGATTGGCACGCATTCATCTAAGTTAAGCACCTTTGTGGGCAATCGAATAGCGGAAATACAGGAAAAGGGGGCCGAAGTTGTTTGGAGATATGTAGCTATTCATGATAATCCAGCGGATATAGTGTCAAGGGGTTGTACGGTACAGGCTTTAAATAACTCAATTTGGTTTTCGGGTCCTCAATTCCTATATGGCGATGAGAAGGAATGGCCGCCAAATCCAATATTAAAACTTTCGTCAGAGAAACTCGCTCTCGAAAAAAGAAAAACTGCGCTAGTTTGCCAGAAACTTAATCCAACATATCTTTTGGTAATAATAGATAAATTTAGTTCATATACAAAACTTCGCCTACATATTGCGTTTCATACATCGCTTAAGAAATCCAAACAATGACATTTCTAAGGCTTTAACGGCAACGGAATTAGAGAATTCGTTAAAGAGAATTGTTTGGATTATCCAATCGAACTTCTTTGCAGAGGAAAGAAAAGCGCTCAGCAAAGGAAATCAGCTTAAGGGATCCATCAAATGGCTCTGTCCATTCATTGCGAGAAAAAATGAGCTTGAACTTCTTAGAGTTGGTGGCCGAATGAAAAATGCCAACATTTCAGAAGAACAAAAACATCCATTACTTATCCCAAAAGATCATTTCGCTCGATGTTTGATTCGGCACGTGCATCTCTCAAACTATCACGCTGGACCAAAAGCGCTCATAGCACTTGTAAGGAGACAATTCTGGATTGTGAACGCAAGAGACATCGCTAGGCAGACAGTGAGAAAGTGTATCCACTGCGTCAAATATCGTCCAAAATTGCTGGAACAAGTCATGGGAAATCTACCAGTGGAAAGGTTGACGGCATCTCGCCCATTTTTAAGCTGCGGCGTCGATTTTTGTGGTCCTATTTATACATATTTCAAGATTCGTGGCAAGGTACAATACAAGACTTACATTGCAGTCTTTGTATGTTTCTCATCGAAAGCTGTTTATCTCGAAGCAGTATCAGACCTCTCTTCAGATGCCTTTCTGGCCGCATTGAAGAGAATGATAGGGCGAAGAGGGCTTCCACATGACATATTTTGCGACAATGCAACTAATTCCGTAGGAGCACAGTCTAAACTCGTAGAACTTAGAAATTTGTTCTTTTCAAAAACCACACAAACCAATATAAATAATTTTTGCATTAATCAAAACATCAACTTTCATTTCATTCCTCCCAGGGGTCCTCATTTCGGTGGTATCTGGGAAGCGGCGGTGAAGGTCGCCAAGGGGCATTTGTATCGCAGCCTTTGCAATGCCAAGATGAACTTCAAAGAACTGACGACATCACTAGTAGAGATCAAAGCGGTCATGAATTCACGTCCGCTAACTCCAATCTCAACGGATCCGAACGACTTCGACTGCCTTACCCCTGCGCACTTCCTGATAGGCTCGTCATTAAAAGCAATACCAGAAGCAGCAGAAGACTCGCCCAACATAAGCTTCCTGCAAAGGTGGCGTCGAGTGCAGGCGGTAAAAACGCATTTCTGGCAGCGATGGTCCGAAGAGTACATCAACGAGCTTCAAGGACGAACGAAGTGGTCAGCTGTGCAGCCGAATCTTCACATCGGCGACATGGTCACCATACATGAAGACAACGTTCCTCCACAACGATAGCTTATTGGTACCAGGGCAAGACGGAAGGTCAGAGTGGCTGATATCAGAACCGCAAGGGGCACACTACGACGTCCTATAAGAAAGTTGGCGTTACTACCAGTTTGAATGGGGATCCATTCAAAGGGCCTTGAATGTTGGGTCATAGATACAAACTTGGAATAAATATTTATTAATTAAATTTTTTGAACACATAATTTGTAAATAAATTTGTAAGCAACTGTAACTTAGTACTTTTTTAAAGCAGGCGCCTATGTGCCAAGGTTCGCCATATTTTTCATTTTTCAATTTGTACCAAATCTTAAGTGCCAATCTGTCTATATAAACATGAGAAATAAAGTAGAAAACTCTCTTTTTTTTGCATCGGTCTACAAGCTGACTATCGTGTTTCTTTGAGTAGACTTGTCGTTTTTGTTCGCCGCATTCCTGCAAGCGAGAAAGTTAAGAATTGTTTCTTCGATATCGTCGTATTCGTTTTCGCTCTTTTTTGGGAAATAATTGCGCAAGTGGCCTAAGTTTCTCGCTAGCCGATCGCAGAAAATAGTCGCGATCGTTCAAGAGGAATGTTTATTTAAAAGATGTTTTAAATTTTCACAAATAACACTCTCAGAATCCTTTAAAAATGCTTTGGGTTCAATTATTTCTTCTTTTTTGTTCACATATATTAATGTTTGAATACGGTCATTAAATGTGCTTTTAACCACTTGCAATTCTTCGCATGTTTCTGCACTATTATTTTTATGTAAATTCGTTATAATGTGTGAAAACCAATTATCTTTTGGAACCTCTATTTCACACTCTGTACATAATTTCGTACTGATACTCCTTAAGAAATTCACTGAAAAGGTAGTTGGTTGATCTTCAGCTGATCTTTTTTTAGTGCCATTTAAATTCAAAGATGTAATTTTTTCATTTGAGTGAACATTATGATATTTCATGTTATGAGATAATAGAGCATCACTTCTGTTTAAAGTTTTATAATAAATATGACATTGCAGTTTATTTGAATGTATACTTGAAACATGTCTCCTCAGATTATGATTTAAGGTAAATACCTTTTCACAAATTTCACAAATAAAACACTTCATTTTCTAAAAGAATAAACAATAAATCACACAATAAATTAAACAATAAAACTCTTACTAACCCGAACAATCAAAAGGTATGCGATTATATTGATTTTATTAGTAGACTACTCAGCGCAACGTACTGAAAGCTTCCCATATCATACATAAGCCTTATGATATCGAGTGCAAGAAGTGACTGTGAATTATATAATGAATGACATTTTTTGTACGAATTTAAGTATTTGCCTGTAACATCGTAGTATGTAGTAGTACCGAACACAAAAGGCTCTTTCTAACACAACCTCGATCCCCATGTATGTATACAGGGCTGTTAAAAAAATCATAGTGTATTGATAATAACATATTCCTGCATCAAATTTTGTATAAAAACATTAAAGTTAGCGACCGAGAGCAACTGCAAAGACAACATCAACAACAGCAACAACATATATATATTCCATAGAAAATAAAAGATAAACAAACAACATATTCGTGTCCGTTCATAAAAAAAAAAAATGGGTGAAAAATAAAGAGACCAAGACTTTTAAGCATGTCGAAACATGAATATCCCTGCACCAATTTTTGTATAAAAATAGAATAGTTAGTGAACGAGAGCAACAGCAAAGACAACAACAACAACAATAACATAGGTATATTCCATAGAAAGTAAAAGATAAATAAATAACATATTCATATCCGTCAGCGAATTCTATAAAAAAATATGCTCGAAAGATAAAGAGATCAAGAATTTTAAACATGTCGAAACATGAATATCCCCACCAATTTTTGCGTCAAAATAATTTTCCTTGAAATATTCTAGGCAGCACTGCTATCTGATCTGGATGAGTAGACCTTGGAAACCGTTCACCCCCTCTCACCATTGTTCCCCAGCTGCTAGAATAAACAATCTGCTTTGCATGAGTAAACCGTTCACCCCCAAAATAAACAATCTGATCTGGATGAGTAGAACCTGGAAACAGTTCACCCCCTCTGATCAATGTTCCCCCCTCCATCAGCAAATTCCATAAACAAATATGGTCAAAAGGTAAAGAGAGCAAGACTTTTAAACATGTCGAAACATGAATATTCCCACTGGATGAGTAGACATTGGAAACCGTTCACCCCCTCTTATCACTGTTTCCGTCATATGGTCGAAAGATAAATAAACAACATATTCATATCCGTCAGCAAATTCAATAGGTTCACCCCCCCTCATCCCCCTCTCACCATTATTCCCCATCCGCCTACAAATATACTTCTTCCCTCTCGATCTGACTCATATGGTGCCACATCACAATCTGATCTGTATGAGTACCTATAACCCCCTCTAGCCCCGCTACCCATTTCAGCCAACAGTCAAAATAAACAATCTGATACTAAACCCTGCTTGCCCCTGCTACCCCACCAGTAATGTTACCAAACAAAATAAATAAACATGGATCTTCGATGACCTTAGATTCTAATGACATATTATACATACACACATATATAAGATAACATAACAATGGCCTTGGATTCTGGATGAGCATTAAACTCCGTTTTGCCCCCGCTTACCCATTTCAGCCAACAGTCAAAATAAACAATCTGATCTGGATGAGTATTAAACCCCGCCTTCCCCCGCTGCCACAGTTCACTTACCAAACACAATAAACAAACTATTCTGGATGAGTAGACCCCCTCACCATCGCTCCCCTCTCAGTATTGATTACGTCAGCTTTATCATCGATACCCCCCTAAATTGATCTGTGATCTACCAACAATTTTGTTTTATGTATTCTCAAGCATACATTTTCAACATTTTGTTTATTATTCTTGATGACGTCACTTCCTGACCGCATGCGATAAACACTCTTTTTTTATTGACATTCCCGATAAGAACACGTGTTTTCTTATGATTTAAACCTTTTGTTTATTATTCTTGAAGACGTTACTTCCTGGCTCCCTGCTCCCTGTCCCAGGATCGGCGAATCTATACTACTTTCAATATTCTTCTAGTTTTACTAAAATTCGCTGTTCAAATAAGAAGTCATTCAAAATTCAAAACCATGTTTTTGATTATAAAAGCAAATAAAAATAAAGAGCATGTTAAAACGCAAGCAATCAATACGTAAAAGGCTGACAACTGATTGCCAACATATGTACATACATGTATGTTAGTGATAGACAATGATGTTTACTGTGCTATTTCTTAAAGCTTATATTTCACGACACTCAAAGCTGCCATGTGTTTAAAGCTTACAATAAAGCACGATTTAAAGGGTTTTATTCCGGAAACTTGTTTGCAAATTTTAATCAGCGAGATAGTCGCTGTTATAGCTACTAAAATATGTACATATGTAGGTACATTCCAATAGTTGTACATATATATGAACATCAAAGGCTGAAAGAAGGCATACCGATTTACTTTGAATGCCGTTACATGTGTAATGTATCGCATAGAGCCAACTAGATAATTTCAAACCCCATTCAGGTGCTGTCCCCAGCATGTTAAAGGACATTTAGCAGGCAAAACGCATTACATCAAAAGACCCACTCCTTTTATATGCCCATTTAATTACACCACTCTCACAAAATGTGTACGGCTGTTGTCGAATGATGTCTGGCATTTAGACGGCCATCATATGCTGGTAAAATGCAGTAGGGTACAATCGTTTTGATTAGTTATAGTTTTGTTAAGCTATACCAGTTTAAGTAAATTTTAGGAGATTAGTAACCTTTCGTCATGTTTTTCATCCCTTCGGGGCTGGAAATAGAAAAACCCTGAGGTGATGCATGCGACATGCGCATGCGACATGCGCATGCGACTAAAATCCACTAAGCGGCAACGGAAACTTCGCAAAAATCAGACAAAAGTTAATCAAATGATCTGGCCCTCTTTGTAGCTTGTAGGAGGTTTGCGTGTAGAAGTGATTATACTACCCACCGAAACCATTTCAGTACAATTTAACATAGTAATGAATAAGACAAAAGATGAACATTCAGACAACACCACCAGTTCCCTAATACCAAGAACTCCTCCGAAAACCAGTGCGCTAACGCTAAAAACCGATACAACCAAAGACCCAAAATACTACCTACACTGAAAAAATTATTGGTTGTCATATTGACAATTGCCGATTGCGAACTGAAAATTGTCAATGCGATGAAAATTATCTCCGACTAGCTTCGAATGTATTTGAAAACCGGATAGTCAATATGACAATTTTCAATTTTCAATTTTTGGTATTCAATATGATGAAAGAAGTAGTGATGTGAATATTATGGTTGTCAATACGATAATCGTCAACAACTTGATTGGTCCCTATCAGTGCGGTTTCAGGCCAGGAAAGTCCACCATAGACCAAATTTTCACACTCAGGCAGATCCTGGAAAAAACCCAAGAAGTCCAAATCGATACCCACCACCTGTTCATTTCAAGGCCGCCTATGACAGCATCTGGAGGGATGAACTATATAGAGCCATGTCTAGTTTTGACATCCCTGCCAAACTCATCCGTCTGTGCAGGATGACGATGGAGAAAGCTTGCTGCTCCATCAAGGTCGCTAATGACCTCACCGAGACCTTCGATGTCAAAAAAGGATTCAGACAAGGTGATGCGCTGTCATGCGACTTCTTCAACATCATACTTGAAAGAATTGTTCGAAACTCACAAGCCAACACACAAGGAACGATCTTTCAAAAGTCCGTTCAACTACTTGCATACGCCGACGATATTGACATCATTGGTAGAACACAGCGAGCTGTCACCGGCGCGTTCGCGAGTGTAGAAATGGAAGCGGCCAAAATGGGTTTAGCGGTAAACGAGGGCAAAACTAAGTATATGCTGTCAACAAAAAGGGACAACCAACATCGACGAACTGGACAGAATGTCACAATAGACAGCTACAACTTTGAGGTAGTAAAGGACTTTGTCTACCTCGGCTCTGCCATAACATCAAAAAATGACATCTCGTCGGAAATCAAACGAAGGATTACTCTTGCCAACCGCTGTTTCTTTGGGCTAAGAAGGCAATTGAGCAGTAAAGTCCTTTCCCGATCGACTAAGGAGACTCTATATAAGACCCTTATCATCCCAGTCTTGTTATATGGAGCTGAAGCATGGACTTTATCGAAAGCGGATGAAGATCTCCTTGGTCGCTTTGAGAGAAAAATCCTTCGTAGGATATTCGGTCCCGTTTGCGTTGACGGGTTTTGGAGGAGAAGATTCAACGACGAACTGTACGAGCTGCACAGCGACATCAGCCTGGTCAAAAAACTGCACATTGGGCGTTTGAGATTGCTAGGACATGTAGAGCGCATGGACATCAGCGCTCCGGCTCGGAGAATATTCAACTCTAACCCAGAGGGTCAGCGCAGCAGAGGACGACCTCGCCTAAGGTGGCGCGACCAAGTAAAACAAGACCTCAACCAACTTGGAGTGCGCAACTGGAAGCGGTTAGCTAACTGGAAGAGGTTGTTGGTTGAGGCCTTGGTTCACCCCGGACTGTAGCGCCACCTAAGTAAGTAAGTAAGCAATACGATAATCGCGTCTTGAAGTCATCGATTTAACAATCGCGGTTATCATATTTACCATTGCCGTTGTCAATATGATTATCTTACTTTTGCAGTTATCACATTGATAATTTAGATTTTCAATATGACTATCACATCATTGCAATTATCATATTGAAAACTATGGTTATCAAATGGACAATTGGGATTGTTAATTTGACAAACTAGGTACTGTTAATTTCTAATAAGATAAGCAGTATCTGAAATCAAGCTCACACGTATATTTAACGTAAGTCAATCGTGTCTTATTTATATTCTAACTCAAACTAACTCAAAGTTATGTATAAAGTGTTTTAAAACTAAAAAAACTAAAAAATATTTACAAATATTTACAAGGTTAGTTATTAGCTTATTACTCATATTAATTTTTACAACCATATTGTATAGAAAATCATTTACCAAAAACATTGTTTTTCTTGTTTTTTCTTTTAATTTGGTAATAAGTTACAAATGGTTCTTTTTTTTTCAAATATTTGAAATGGTGTTGACTCCTAAAAAAGCGAGCGTCTGTATTGTTGCTTTGCGAAATGAAAAAGTGTAAAACACCGATATTGCTCGTCGACTAGCGACTAATAAATGCAGTGTGCGGAACATTTTGAAATTTTCAACTACTGTTGTTGACTAAGACAACAACTGAATTTATACTTCAACTTTAAACATAAACTTAACATACAAAGCAAACATATCTAAAGTAAACACAACAATGCCTAAAACGTAACTTAAATAATGTCAATTGTCGATCTCTTTTCTTTTGAACGTCAAATCTAATATTACCGAAATAAACGTATGTATATACATATTGTAACTAAAAATTAACCGAATTGTAAACCGTATATAAGACGGTATAAAAGAGAGAATAAAACTTACTTACTATTATAACGTGGTCAAAGCGAGTGTTTTAATTCCAAACCCAATACCCAGTTACTTTAAGTTCTACTTTTTCCTTTAAGTATATTTGCGAGTGCAATCGGCATAAAATTAACCCTATTTCCTTTTGGGAAAAACAACTACAGAGCTCCAATGCTGGGAAAGCTGTCAGCGGAAGACCCAAAAAGACATCTTCTAGAGATCAGCGTCTAATCCAACGAATTTGTTTAAAAAACCGGTTTGCACACGCTAGGGATATTTACTGTTCATTCCAGGAGCAAACTGGGAAACAATAAGTCATCGGACAATATCGAGGTTGCTGGAATGGGAGTTAATGCATACAAGGCATCCTGCACTGTAAACGCCGCGAATGAAAAAACAAAGGCCAGTTTTGGCAAAAACTTAAATTAAACATTGGACTTAGGCAAGTCTGTAGGTTTTTTCATTGCGTATGATATCTACGGTGTTTGGTCAAAAAGACATAAGTCCTAAATCTTGGTTTTGAGATAAATGCGTTTTAAAGTTCAATAATTTCTTTTAAATCCAGTTTTACGTATTATTGTAATATTATAATGCCATAATAATATAAATTATAAGATGTAAGTTAACACACACGAACACGAACACGATCAAGAAGCCAACACAACATAACCGGACACCGGACACCTCCGTATTTCCCTTCCTATCCCATACATTCACCCCGAGCACATTCAACCCAAGCTCATTCACCCATTCACCTTGATTCAATTTACTGTCAGCACTTTCCAGCCGTTCATCCATTCACTTTGATCAAATTCACTGTCAGCACTTTCCAGCCGTTCACCCCATGCACTAACCGTTTCCCTTACTTAGCATAAGAGATACTTTGTTAGAATTAAGTTAATAAAAATATCACGGAAACAGTTCGCGGAAAAAAATAAATGATTTGACATCAGCAATCGGTCAATTAAAACCGCCTAGTGTTGAAACTTACGTGCCTGTATCTATTCGAAGCGGTGTTCTAAATCGTGGTGGTGGTCTCGATTTAATAAAATCATTACCCGAATTTAAAGGCGACTCCGCCTCATATCCTTCCTGGCGTACAGCCGCACATTTTGCCATGGGCTATTATCACGAAGGCTCTGAAAATGATTATATTGCAATGGGAATTCTAAAAAATAAAATAACAGATTCTTTAAACGCAATCTTATCCGCTTTTAATACTGTGTTAAATTTTAATGCGATTATTGCTCGATTAGATCAAGTGTATTCGGACAAAAGGCCATTCCATGTTCTCGAAAACGAACTTAGTATTTTGCGTCAGGGAAACTTATCCATTAGTGAGTACTACGATGCTGTCGATAAAAATTTGACACTTATAATAAATAAAAATATTATGACACATAGTGGTAACAACGAGGTTATCGTCGCTCTCAACGAGCGTGCTAGAGAGAATGCTTTACGTATTTTCATTTCCGGTCTGCGAAAACCCTTATGCGATATATTATTTTCTGCTCGTCCACTCGTGGGTAGGTCCCACAGCTCTTGCGACGGCACAAGAGCTGGAAACAAACCATAAACGATACGAATTCGCACGTACGTTTGCAGCAGGCAGCTCAATAAAAATTTACAGATCACATTTTCGAACAGATTCTGATCCACGTACTCGCAATAACCCACAGTATAGTCGTGTTCAAGAAAATGAACCAGTTCCTATGGAAGTAGATAATCGTACTTCCTATTTTAGAAAGCGAACTCCCGCACAAAATAATTTTCCAAAACAGCATTCTAACAGAAACTTTACATATGAAGACCAACAACAAACCACGATAGCTAAACGTCCACGCGATGGAACAAATTCTAGTCAATCGCCTTTTCAGAAATTACAAAGAATTAACGCAATGCCAATAGAATATTCCGAAATAAGAAGCGAATTATGTTAGAATAATTCTTACGAAGTGCAGTCGGATAATCAAATTTATGATGAGATCAATTTTTTAGGGTAAAATCGCTCTTGCCATTTATTACTAAAACTGCAATAAATGGACAAGAGATGCGAATTTTAATCGACACAGGAACTTCCAAGAATTATATTAAAAAAAATTATTTTCTTAAAGCAGTATGCTCAGTAGAAAACCCCTTTCATGCTGAGTCCCTCAACGGAACTAATTTGATTACAGAAAAATGCAAAATTAGTATCTTAAAAAATACTTCAACCTTCTTTTTACTCCCTTCGTTGAGTACTTTCAACGGTATCATAGGATATGATTTCCTTAAGCAAATAGATGCAAAAATCGATACCAAAAATGAAATTTTATTTTATAAACATGGCGAAGAAAAACTACACCATCTCATTTGTCAACAGGTTAACTTAACTATTACAGACCAAAAATCAGTCCCTGATTACCAGCAAACACAATTTAAACAGTTAATCCAAGAAAATGCCTCTGCATTTTCAGAGCCAGACAGGGCATTACCTTATAATACGCCACCATACGCACAACAACTGACGAACCTATCTATACTAAATAGGAGCTACCCTTACCCCATTTCAGCAACCGAGTTCATAAACACCGAAATAATGTCAATGCTGCGTGATGGCATCATTCGAACATCATGTTCACCATATAATTCCTCAATTCATGTAGTAAATAAGAAAGGTTTAGTTGGAAACGGCAAACCTAAATTACGAATGGTCATCGACTTTAGAAAAATAAATGAGAATACCATAGCCGACAGGTACCCCATCCCGGATACATCGGTCATACTAGCAAATTTGGGTAAATCTAAATACTTTACAACCTTGGACTTAAAATCCGGGTTTCATCAAATTCTTTTAGCCAAAAAAGATCGGCAAAAGACTGCTTTCAGCGTTAATAATGGCAAATATGAATTTTGTCGCTTGCCATTTGGCCTTAAAAAGGCTCCCAGCATTTTTCAAAGAGCTATTGACGATATTTTAAGAGAAGATATCGGTGAAATCTGTCATGTTTATATCGATGATATAATAATATACTCCCCAGACGAGCAAACACATATTACACACATAGACAGAATATTGAAAAAACTGGAACAAGCCGGAATGCGTGTTTCCACGGAAAAATCAAAATTTTTTAAAACCGAAGTAAATTTTTTAGATTTCTTAGTTTCACAAAAAGGTATCAAAATTTGTCCCGATAAAATTCAGGACATTTTAAACTATAAAACACCAGAGACACTTCGAGCATTACGCTCATTCTTGGGATTATCAGGATACTATCGTAGGTTTATAAAAGACTATGCGAGAATAGCTAAACCTTTAACGGAATTCTTACGCGGAGAAAATGGTCATGTAGGAACTAATCATTCAAAAAATATAAAGATAACATTTGACACAGAGGCCTTACAGGCATTTGAAAAACTTAAGAACATTTTAGCTTCAGAAGACATTTTACTTTGAGCCAGTTATTTTAGTATTCAGTCTACGACTGATTGTTTTTTAGTTTTTATGAAAACACCACTTTTCCGTTGCGCAGTCTATGACCGTGTAAAGAAAAAAGCTGCCTATGTCATACCGCATCCTCCGAAGGCTCTTTCTATAACGCACCTTGAGCATGAAGAAAAACTATCGCTTCCATATTTGCACCATATTCATATCGACAATACAAACCACATCAAAACACTTAAAGAAGAAATATCGACTCGAAAACTTATCTGGTGGACCACTATTTCCCCAGTGGCAATAATTGTTTGCACAATAAAATTAATCCTCCTTTGACGCAACAGGCAAAATACAGTCACCTCAAACCAAATTGACGCAATAATTACGCAAGTCAAATATCGAAAGGAGGACGTCTCGAACTTATCAGGGGGAGGAGTTAACACACACGAACACGAACACGATCAAGAAGCCAACACAACATAACCGGACACCGGACACCTCCGTATTTCACTTCCTATCCCATACATTCACCCCGAGCACATTCAACCCAAGCTCATTCACCCATTCACCTTGATTCAATTCACTGTCAGCACTTTCCAGCCGTTCATCCATTCACTTTGATCAAATTCACTGTCAGCACTTTCCAGCCGTTCACCCCATGCACTAACCATTTCCCTTAGTCAGGATTTAGATGAAGCGATTTTTCCAGTTTGTCGCCTCTGTTTGTGGATGAAGGGGTTGAAAAGCGCGGGGAACGAAAATGTCGTTTGGATCGCTGGAATTCCAGGCGATTTCTCTGTTCTCTTTTGTTTTCTTTCCAGTTTTTGACATTTGCTTGTGTGGTTACCATAGTAATCGTCTCGTATGTACAATCCATACGAGAACAAAAGAGAATTGAAAAAATGTCGCCTGGAAAATTCGCTTCATCTAAATCCTGACTTACTTAGCATAAGAGATACTTTGTTAGAATTAAGTTAATAAGAATAATAAAGCACACACGGTCATAGACTGCGCAATGGAAAAGTGGTGTTTTCATAACAACTAGGTTAGGTTAGGTTAGTGGGCCGATGAGAACTAAAAAACAATCAGTCGTAGACTGAATACTAAAATAACTTGAATACTAAAATAATTTGGTATTTTCGTAACAATCATTCGTAGACTGAATACTAAAATAACTTGTACAGTAATCAAAAATTTAAAAAATTGTCCCAAAAACATGTTTTAAGCGAGATATGTTGTTCTGACCAAACAATACTTTGATCTTTCTTCAACGGGTTGAGATAAAATTCAGATTGAAAATAATTTTAGTAACAAGTTTTTTTTAAAAAAATGCATTTATTTAAGTTTAAAAACAAAAACATGAATAGTAGTTGAAACAAAAGAATATACTATTCATGTTTTTCATGAGAGTTGAGTTACCTGTTGTTTTGACCATGTTATTATGTATTTGAAAAATGTTAAGTTTTCGCTCGGTTAAAACAACACATATGGAGTTATGTCATTCTGATCACGCAATTTTTTGGAAATTGAAAGTTTTCGCTCGGTAAAAACAACACAAATGAGGAGTTATGTCATTTCGATCAAACACAATTTTTAAAATTATTGTAATGTGTGTTTAGGACCACTCAATAACTATGGATTCAGGCTACTGAAACTTATGCTGTTAAGACCAAACGAATATAGATTTTTTTCTGAATAGTTGTACATACTCAACTCAATATCGCAAAAATGGACTTATGTCTTTTTGACCAAACACCGTAGATATGTAAGCTAACATTTTTATAAACTTTTTTTTACTTTACTTAAATGTTAGGTACAAAACTACAAGTATTCTTTGGACATTCTTCCATGGCTTGGTAATAACACAGATCTTAACCCCACAGAACACTGTTGGTATTACATTACATTGGCAAACAAATTAAGGGGACCCGCAGGTCGATTTTGGAGTCGGAGGGTCAAAAAAATGTGTGTTCCGAAACGGATCTCGTTTATGTTCAGTGAGGTTGTCAGAAGAGAAAAGTACAGGAAATCTTGCACCTACTCTTGAGGTAGAACAGACTGGTGTACAGATGTCAAAATCGGCTGGGGCTATCATTTTGAATTTTTTTTTTTTGAAGTTGTTTGTTCATTCGAGAAGAATTAAAATGGAGAACATAGGAATTGAAGATAACTATGGCAAATCGATAATCGTTGAATGCTCCCCCACAACTAGACACAAATTGGAAAATATTAAGTTCAAATTTAATGGTTTAAACATATTTAATATAGATTTGTTCTTATTTTTTTAGGTGAAGAATTTTGCCATTTAAATAATAAAATAAATTAAATACCTTTTCCACTTTAAATCTAAATGACAAATGCCAAATGTCCAGATTTTTGACAACTAGCATAATGGGCTGTACTTTTCTGTTCTTACTTTTATTTGACATTTTGAACGAATCTGTGCTTTTCTGTTCTAGTTTTTCTTCGCTGAACAAAGCTAATTAATCAATAATTAGATACTGAAAAGTGAGTTGTTCTTTCTTAAAATTATTGACAATTGCAATTGACAATATGAAAAAAACAAGTCATCAAGTTGAAAAATGAAAATCGTAAACTGCCATATTGGCAACTATAGTTATCGGTTGAAAAATGACAATTTTCGCAATCAATCCGATGAAAATATGGCAACATTTTTTGGTTCAGTGTAGCCAACGAGCTCTAGAAAAGGAAATAGTCGAAGTAGCTCCTCTAGTTGGTAACATAAAGATTCACAAGCGAAGGCGGAAATAGTTAACTACTACAAGGAATGGTAAGCTGAGCTCAAAGCTAGGAAAAACCTTGAAAACAATATGCAAGTTTGTAAAATTATATCAAGGAGCTTGAAAGGAGAGTCACCCTGCTGGACAGTGCTAATCATAATCCTGTTAGTTTTCAACCAACTAGGTAAAATAAAGAAAAGGAATACCGCACATATGAAGATGAGCTTGCACTGGAAACAGATAGATATCTTAAGAAAAACAAGCGATCTACAAAAAAACGGAAAGTAGAAGAAATCCCTGAAAATCTTTCAAAACATCTTTATAGTGCGGCTATGACAAAACCAGCAAATATTAAAACTAGAACCGCCGAAGTTCTATAACCCCCGTAAACCGCCGGCGGGACAAATTTGACCCACTTGAATTATTGCGAAGATCATCCGTTTAATGTACGAAGTCATCATAAAAATACATAGTAAAATGTTTTTTACTGTTTTTGTAATGATTTTAAATCATATTCTGTATTGTTTGATTAACAAAAAAACGTCACAATATTAATTAATATTTTTTCTGTAAGTACTGAAGACTATTATTATGTATTTTTATTTTTTTTTTGAAATGCAAGTAAGTTGTAATTACATTTTAATAATATATTTATAGAAGATTTATTATTATTTATGAACTCTGATTTGTTTTTGTCTCGTTTCTCGGGGTGTTCCGGAACAGCAATAGGAATACCTACAAACTCGTCTCTCTATTTCTAAACAATTTTTGCCCGATTCCTCTCCCAATGGTTTTTTCAAAGAACCAGTTTCTATTACTTTATTATAGTGCTTAACATTAGGACTTTTTTATTAGCCTTAGATTGATAAATATTCAAAGAATTGGCTTTTTTAGTAGATATATACAAGTACATTTGTACAATTTTTCTTGTGCAGTCTTCACGCACACTCGTATTTCACTGCGAGCTTTATTGACTGTACCGACACGATAGTAGTATTTTTTAGATATCAAATATTCATGTAATAGTAGCGAAGTGAAAACATTTTCACATATATAATATTTTTACCCTTGATATAATTTTCGATACATTTTTTCTTCAGCCGGATGCTCATCTTGAGGTTTTTTGTTATCTCTTCCGACGTAAGGGAACGCATTTACCGCAGAATTTTTATCTTTATCTACTGCCATCCAAAATGTTTGTCAGTGTTTATTTAGTCTAAAGTTCAAAAACTGAGTGAATCGACAACGGCACTCAGAAGGAAAAATCTGTTCATCGATCATTATGTACGGTCCGGGTATAATACCAATATTCGTGGAATAATAAAACCAAAAATTGTGTACGGGCTTACTTTTACATAAATAAGTAAATTTTCTTGATGCCAACTATAAATATATTAGACTGTATTAGATACATTAGAATATTAGGTAAAATAACTAAAACTTATAGTCATATCACGGTGATTTATAGTAAAACTATTCTTGTATTGATTGGGAGAAATCGAATGTAATAATAATTAATACTAGTATACCAGTGCGAGGAATCACCCTATACCCGTTGGCATTGGTAATAAAGTTTTTTCGTAATAACTTTACTCATATGCTCTTTTTCAAAATTGTTTATACTGATGAACAAAGATCAGTTTATTAGCTTTCGATCAGTGTTAGAATAATTGAAATCGGTGTAAAAATAAACTCTAAGGGGGAATCACAAGCTCTTGCGCTAGCGACAGATAGATAGATTCTCTTCATTTTATTATGGTGGGACAAAAATGACCCAGCGGCGGTTATAGGTAAATCAATATTTTTTTCAAAACCTATGATAATTACAAAGATGAAAGTGTTAAAAATTATTAAAATATACCAATTGAGTAAAAGTCAGGAAGTTTAATGATGTTAAATTAAAAACAAACGAAGTTTGAGGTGATTGAAAGTGTCGGTGGGACAAAAATGGGACGGCGGCGGTTCTAGTGTTAAAAGAATTAGTATGAAAATACAACAATTACCACCACCGATCTCTGGAATAGAAAGATTTGGTGAGCTAAAAAAGATGATCAACCAGAAAACGGAAAAAAAAATTAAATTTACATCATACAATATCAACAATTGGAAAATAAATGTCGTTGGCAGTGACGCATACAGAGAAATAACAGATGAGCTGAACAAATGGAAAATACAATGGCAATCATATGAAAATAAAGCTACTAGATCATTTAAAGTAATAGCCAGAGGTCTTCACTTCTCTTGTGAAGAACAAGATATTGTTGAGGACCTGCCTAAAAAAAGATTTAACCTTCGTCCTTCATCTGGGGTATAAGTATAATACACCCTACAAAAAACTGTAAAGTGTGCCGTCATCGTTACAAATTTTTGTCAGATATGACATGCCTGCGTAAATTCAATTTAACCTTCATCTCATCCTCAAAAAAAATTACGTTGTCTACCCTTGTGTGTAGTTTTCTACACATATGGGATTTAAGTGTGTTTTCCATGAATTTGATTTTTTTTGGTTAAAATCAAACAAACAAATTGTCGTATAATTTAATTCTAAAGAAACTTACTTACTTAGTTGGCGCTACAGCTCGAGGTGAACCTGGGCCTGCTTCTCGCAACCATTTGTGTGTGCGTGTTATATTTTTGCACGAATGGAAGGGACCTACAGTTTTTTGCCGACTCCGAACGGCGAGTTGAGAAGCTCAATCGTGACAAATGATACTCTTTGATGCTTGTCAGACATTCGAAAGAGGTGGGCACTGTGAAAAACTTTTAGGTGTTTGCGGCGGGATTCGAACCCAAGACCGCTTGCACAGTAGTCCGACGCACTAACCACTTGCGCTACGGTGCCCACCACCACTCTAAAGAAACTAATGAAAATAAATTATGATTAGTTTTCTTAAATGCATTTTAGACAAACATTTCGATTATGTTGGTTTTTACAATCAGCTTTTGTGCAAAAACAACAAATTGGCTCATATAATATATTATTTTTGGTAGAATTTTCTTCATCTTCATCTTGTACTGCCTTTTATTTATAGTAGAACGCGTCGAGATCGTTTTGATGGATTTAATAAATATGATGAAGATGGTGCAGAAGTATACTCTAAAGATTGTGCTGATAAACTTTCTTCTGAAACTTTTGCAAGCAAAGATGCTGATAATGCCGGTCTTCTTCTTCTAGCTGTCATATGTGGTTTTGCAAGTGAATTCTTAGTTCACTTTCATTCATATTGCTATTTTTTGTGTTGATCGCCAATTCAAGTTCACTTCCTTGAAACTAATTAATGAATTCATATCAGCAATATCAACTATATTTTGCAAATACAGCCATTGGCCATCCATTTGTTTTTCTTTTACAGCTGTAGCAAGGAACCATTTTGGCAACTTAGCTACATCGCCTAGGTATGTACATAATTGTAAATCGAATGAAAAAAAAAATACTGACTTGAAATTTGAAATGGCAGAGTATATGAACAATCCTTTTGTTTTTTTGTAACACTCTGTTATTCAATTTTCACCAGATTCAATTCCAATAGAGTTATGCATTGTACTTTGCAATACAGTACATTTGTTTTTCTTTCCAATGAACGAAACAAGTGCTATGTTGTCAGTGTTGTGCTTGCAACATATTCAAAACGATTAGTTTGAAAACCTTACCATATTTAGCTTGTGAATACACATTAGAATCGTTCAAAGTTGTACTTTCAATATGTGGTGGGAAGTAAAATAAAGAAGCATCTTTGATATTCAGGACGAAGAGAAATAATATTTTCATTCCGAATCTTCTAGTTTGATGCCCAACTGGTTGTGGTTGCCACCCAATCCCATCTTTCGAAACAAGCAATGTATCCATATTTTCACCTTCAACAACTGATGTATGTTTCATTTGAATAATAAAACCGCTAACTAAGGCAAATGGTAAGATCGGTCAGGAGAACGTAAACAAACAAAAACCACCGGGTTCAGAGCGGAAGAAGGTGGTGATAGCAGAAAAGCCCTCGACTTCTGGTCTTAAAATAAACGGTAATGAAAAGCCATTAGAAAAGACATCGGGTAATAGCCCTCGGACAGCAGGAGTGCAGACCTACGCCCAGGCTGCAGCATCCGAATTATCCTCGCGAGTCGCGAAACTTGAAGAGCAAAGCAAAATAAATAAAATTATTCTTAATAGGTTGGTTAAGCTCGAGAGTTATTCACGGAAAACGCGTACTTCACCTAGAATATGAATGAAAAAAGAATGTTAAAAATATGTACTTGGAATGCAAACGGACTTTTGCAAAAACTTGACGAATTGGAAATATTCGTGCGAGAAAAAGATATTGACATTTGCTTGATTTCTGAAACTCACGTGAAAAAGGAATCGCATTTAAAAATAAAAGGCTATACTGATTACCACGCTTGTCACCCTTCGGGTAAAGCGAGAGGCGGATCTTCCTTGTTTATTAAAGACTGCATTGAACAATGCGAAGACCTAAAGATATAGCTTGAAACTCTGAAACTGTGCACAATTCTAGTTAAAAATAGTCAGCGTACTATTAAAACCTCATCTATCTACTGTACACCGCGTTCCACGCTTGAAAAAAGTGATTTTACTAACTTATTTAAATCGCTGAAACCTAATTTCATTATTGGCGGCGACTTTAACGCGAAACATACGTTCTTGGGCTCTAGATACATCTCGCAAAAGGGTAGAATGCTCTATGGGGCAGGTATGGAGTACAGTTGTGATTTCCATTCGACAGGCAAACCGACTTACTGGCCAGCTGATAGTTTGAAAATACCTGACCTGATCGATGGTGGTGAAAGGAATATCTAACAACCACATAAAGGTTGATAGACCAAGAGAGATGTGGTTATACCCTCGGGAAAAAAATCTGAAAAATTAACGTTTTTAGCCCTCTATATCTAGCCACGACGGTAATACCTTTACATAGATACCCATATATTTTGGTTATACCTCCACGTCCAAAATTTGCTGTCGGCTCTTAAACTATGAAGAGAGCTTTGATCTATCGTCCGATCATTCCCCAGTTATTTTGACATTGAGCGAAAAACTAGTATATAACCGAGAGCCAGCGAAATTAACTGGTAGAACAACTAACTGGGAAGGCTTTAGGAACGAAATCGAAGTAAATCTTGAACTGAGCGTACCGCTTACGACACCCTATGAACTCGAGGTTGAAGTCGATTGCTTCGTTGAGATAGTACAGCTTGCCTCTTGGAATAATACGCCCAATCCAAGAAAAACGCCGGACAAATACGGTCTACGATATCCTTCTGAAATAAAATAATTAATCAGGGAAAAAAGAAAAGCGCGTAAAAGATGGCAACAGAGTCGTGCTCCACAGCATAAAACATATCTGAATCGTCTTTCCAATTTGTTAAAGAATAGCATCAAGGATTTTAAAAATCATGCGATAGGCTCTTACCTTGAAAGTTTAACAGCGAAAAAAGATTCCAGTTATTCGCTTTGGAAAGCCGTTAAAGGCACCAAAAGGCCCAAAATCCCCGCGCCGCCACTTAAAATAAATCAAAATGAATGGGCAAGGGAAGATAAAGATATTTTTGCCGCCCATTTGGAAGAAACCTTTAAACCGAACGTTGGTCAAGTGGTTCATGACAACATCAACATCACAAGGATGGTAGTTTCACCATCTGACGATTTAACGCGCAGATCTGCGACGCTTAGAGAACTCGAACGTGAGATCGCGAAACTATTACCTAAGAAAGCTCCTGGTTATGATTTGATTACCGGAGAAATTCTCAAAGCCATACCTAGAAAAGCATTAACTAAGCTTCTCCATATTATAAATGCTGCACTCAGATTAAAACACGTGCCGAGCCAATGGAAAGTTGCGGAAGTCATAATGGTTTTAAAACCAGGAAAACCGTCATACGAAGTAAAATCACACAGACCAATATCGCTTCTTCCAGTCATATCCAAAATTTTCGAGAGGATATTACTAAGGCGTCTCTAACCGGTTATAGAAGAAAATAATCTAATACCTGACCACTAGTTTGGGTTCAGAAGTAAGCATTCGACGATTGACCAGGTGCATAGAATTACTAACGTAATCGAAAAAGCACTAGAAGAAAAAAAGATATGCTCAACCGTATTTCTTGACGCCTCGCAAGCCTTTGATAAGGTGTGGCACGATGACTTGAAATGCAAACTACGACAAGTACTTCCCGCAAACCTATACGAGATTTTGAATTCATATCTCGGGAATAGACTCTTTCGTGTTAGAAATGGAAACGAACACTCAGAGCTCAAAGAAATTTCGGCCGGCGTACCGCAAGGAAGCGTTCTGGGGCCGCTTCTCTATCTGTTATATACTCGTGATATACCGAAAGAAGATGGCACAATCCTTGCTACGTTTGCCGACGACACCGCTATCCTAGCAGTAGGTAAAACAATCGAGGAAACGACTGCCAAACTGCAAAACGCATTAAATAAAATAAATGAATGGACGAGCGACTGGCGGATCGCCCTTAACGGAACTAAATCTGTTCACGTGAACTTCACTTATAAGAAAATCAATGACTTGCCAATTTTTATAAATTTGGTCCAAATACCCTTTGCAAATGAAGCCAAATACCTGGGAATGACACTAGACGCAAGGCTGAAGTGGAATTCGCACGTGAAAATGACACGTAAAGAACTAGAAATCGAACTTTGGGGTTGTACCAAGAAAACAAATGCCAATATTTTACAGACCTTTCAAAATAAAGTGCTTATTGTCCAAGCACCGTAGTATGCTAGAAACGACGATATCCACAGCGATCTCGCAGTTCCGACAATCGATGCTGAAACTAGAAGCTTCGCGCGAAAACATAGAAACCGACTAATCGGACATGTTAATAATACAGTCCTACTTATTTTGGATGAGAGTAATTTATTGCGTAATTTATAACCTTTCGAATTGGCGAGATAAGGATTAACCGCATCTAAATTGCGGAATATGCAGGATCTTTCATTGGAAAGTAACCTGCCAAACGTTTATATTTCGTGATAGAAAAATTGCTTGATAAGTAGTATAACTTAGTTGCAGTATCTAACAAATTTATATCGAAGGGTGGTGTTTTTGGTCAGTAAGAATCTGACACTACTATGAGCACGCGCTCGCTATTCTCATAGTGTCTATGGAAGATTTTCACCTGCCCTCGGAAAAAAAAAAAATTTCAAGTCAGGACCAGGTATGTGAATCGTGCATGCCAGCAGCGCGGGCTTCTGGTATCTTGAGAAGATTCCCACCTCCCTGGCGCAACCAGAAAAAAAAAAAAAAAAAAAAAAACATGTACATATGTATATACAAACATATGTATATATATATATACATACGCACTTATATATCTGCAGATAGGAGTAAGTACATACATACATAGTTTTATGTTGCACAACTTATTTCAATACAAACAAATTGAGCCCGATTTGCGAAAAATAAATTCAAATTTGTACCTAGCACTAGTTCATAAATAAATACCTACACAAATGTAAAAAACTTGATCAAATTATCTACACATGCATCTACATATGTATGTTTCTGATGTCCTTTCTCATCTGCTCAGAAAAACAATAGGCGTGTTTTTTTTTTGTAACCTGTATAGGCTAAACATGTTTCAGCAGCATGTTTACCCATGTAAAATACAACAAAACTTTAGCCTCGATAATTATCGAGTCTTATTTTTGCTCTGAAAGCTTTTTCGAAGTAAGTTTACATTTAAATTATAGATTTTACTCATGCGGTTAATAGGCTCATGCATCCCGTAATTTGTTCTATGATGCGAAACATGCAGTAACTCTATACTACGCAGGTCATGCGATCCCCCACGATAGTTTAATCCTAAACAGGATAATAAGTCGGGTGCATCAATCAGAGCTGAGATCAGTTGATGCATAAAAATTATATCATTATTGACCCTTCTTTGAGCCAAAGGTTGCATTTGCAACAGTTTGTTGCGGTAAAATTTTACGGCAACAAGGACTCGTCTGCTTCCCCTTGACTCCCCACTAATCACTTTTCTTAAGCTTCTCCAAGATTGGAAAAGTGGAGGGCAGCCATGGTCCCATCAACCACAGGCCCACTTTTCTAATACCTTGAATGGGCTACAAACAGGTTACCGTAGAGAAAGTATGATACTGATAGCCTTGTGAAGCGACGGACGGTCCTTCAAAATGGTACCTTGGAGAGAAACAAACGAATAAGCACGAGAAAACAAACAAATAAGCACGAAGGCGAGAAAACCATCAACATAAATATGACAGCGATAAGATACAAACTAACAACATAAATACTAAAGAACAGTGACAATGTTTGCTTGATAAGAAGATTACCATTTGTTAAATTAAAAATAATCATTATATATATACAGTTGTATAGAATGGCACGTTCTCGGTCAGCCCTTTTTCCCCAAATCTGCGCGGTAATCTACCAAAACTTAGATTCAGATATCGCGAAAGGTTGCGACCTTTCCCTGCTTCTCGCTAGGGCTTTTGCTCCATCATATACATATTTAAAAATCGTATCCATCCTGCGAGTGGGATTTTCTTCCTTCACCCGATTCGCCAAAAATAGTTGAAGTTGACGTCGTTTAAATCGACCCCCTGAACTACTTAGGCGTTGGAAAGTTCCCGGCGACCTAGTTGTTCTATGTATGAGTGAGCGGCTGGAAAGATAGTGTGGGTGTAAACACGGCTACACGCTCTAGCCAAAGAGCGGAGCGTTGTACACAAAGCCAATTGGACTCCGCTATCGCTGAATGCGAGAATGTATGAGTGTCATATGATTCGAGTGGATGAAACTGCTGGACTGGAGGATCACTTCTTGGTTGACCATCCGCAGTGAGAGAGGTTTAGTGGAAAGAGAATAGAGAGGATAGTTTGTGGTAGTGAAGAAGTTTAATAGGAAAAGAAAAATATAATTCCTTAAAGGTGAATTGTGTGCAGGAAGGAGAGTTCTGTCGTGCAAAAAAAAAAGGAAATAAATAGAGATATATATACGTATATACATATATGTATCTATATATAGGTATATATATATCTATACCAAGACGTAGCCGCGGTCGCCAGAAAGGGACGAATAACTATTGGAGGAGAAGCAGGAAAAGACAAAAAAAAAAAGCTAAGTACCATTTTATATTTTTACTAGATAGAATCGTTTTGTGCTATAATTGTGCTTCAGAAAGGGTGATAAAAAGTTGGTAGATTATTGTTTCGGTAAACTCCCGCAAATATCGGGACTCGCGACATCCGTAATAACAGTTGTTAAATTTCGGGACTTAACCGAATACGGGCCATTCTTTACGGCGATTTTCTTTTTTTTGATTTTTTTTTTGGGTTGGTTTTTTTTTATTCTCGCGGATTTTTTCCAACCCCAGGCTAAACTTAATTTCTTAATTTACGTTAATTTACCCGTCAATAAATCGCCCCACTTATAACGTGGTACGAAAAGTATACGTTGTTTCTTTTCATTTCTCTGGTTCTCAGATCGTTGTTTTTATTCGTCGGGACGTATTTCTCCTTCTGTCATTACAGATTTCCCAATCCCTACCAAAAATTGGGTGGCGCCCATTAAATTCCATTTTCCCTGGAAGAACTCCCCGTGTGAACACACGAACCCACCCCCAGCTGCGCGGTCGGGAACGCCAGCTTCCACGAGCTGTGGTTACACTTCGTCTTCCATTCATACATATTGTTCTGTGATCAATCTGACATTTCGGTTTTGTCTTGCTGCGCGCGAGTTATGTTGGAGTCAGCGACTTCCAACACAACGAGAACATCTGTTATTAAGTCACCCACAGTTCCAGGAAGAGCATTGCAGTATGGTCTTGGGAAATGGTTAAATGCACCATTCCCAGACGGAGAATAGAACGAAAGGTGAAGTGCAATGCACTATCAAGGTATCAAGGTTAATATGTACAATAGAACTAAGATCCAAATGTTAAGTTAGTTTTTAGTCAACTCTCAAACAGACAAGATATAATAAAAAGTTTTTT
This sequence comes from Brachyopa scutellaris, assembly GCA_949775065.1. Taxonomy (NCBI): domain Eukaryota; kingdom Metazoa; phylum Arthropoda; class Insecta; order Diptera; family Syrphidae; genus Brachyopa; species Brachyopa scutellaris. The sequence continues at coordinate 34,008,343 of OX459114.1, forward strand.
TATTTTGAAGTTTATGAGTATATTTTTTAAAAAATTAAACGGCTAAAATCTCAATCTCACTGGCGCAGTCGGTAGTTCGAAAAGTCTAAAGATATTCGATAAAAAGAACCAATAATTTTCACCGAAGTGAAAAGTGAACAGTGAAAAGTGAAAGGAAAATATATGAATAAGAAATTATAAATAATATAATAGTATATACATATACATACATATCAAAGTAATATTATATATTCTATCAAAGAAAATAAATATACCAAAGTGAAAGTGTAACACTAAAATTTTAACAAATAGCAAAGTGATCTTACAAAGCAAAAATATATAAAATATATAAAAATAAATAAAAAGTAGTTGATCTCTAACACAATAAGACTATAACAGAAAGATGGCAAACGAAGCCGAACCACAAGCATTCAATCTAGCAATGGATGAAGTCCTTAAGGAATCATCAAAAATCAAAGAATTCTGCGGAAATTCTGATTACTCATTATCTTCATTTATACGCGAAGTCGAAATTTTCACTCCCTGTTACCAAGGAACACCACTGGAGAGATACTTCCTTCAAAGACACGTAATCAACAAGATCCAGGGCCCAGCACAGCAAACAATCAGAACTCTAGGAGTCAATCCAACATGGAATCAAATAAGGACAGAATTAATCAGGAACTATGGCGTACGACAGAGCTATCACAACTTATACCATCAAGCAATCTCAGAGAAAAACTATAATGTAAGTGACTATTATAATAAACTAAAAAATATATTAGATAAGCTAAATTGCAAATATGAATTTGATTTGGTTAAACCCGTAGAATTTTGTCACAGCAGTAATGAAAAAATGATATTGAAAACTTTTATTAATGGAATAGATCCCGGTTTAGCGAGTATTGTTTTAAGCAGAGAAATTTCAAGTCTAAGAGAAGCATATTATTTATTAGAAGAATCAGGTTTATTAACAAAGTATCAACAAAGACCAAGTTATAACAATTATCAAAAAACAACATATCAGTATAGCGAGAATAGAAGGTACAATAATGGACAAGTAACTAGTAATCATGAACAAGTTAGACACAATGATAGGCCAACAAATAACAATAATAATAATTATAATAACAGACCATTTAATAATAATAATAATTATAATAGCAGACCATTTAATAATAATAATAATTATAATAACAGACCATTTAATAGTAATAATAATAATTATAATAACAGACCATTTAATAACAATAATAATTATAACAACTTTAATAATAGACAAACATCAGGGCATTTTAGAAATTCAGGTCAATATAGGAACCAACGAAATTTCAATAATTCAGTTCAAATGAGAAATATCGCTCCTGACGCTATGAGTGTAGACCATGTCCAGGAACAAATAAATTTTCATTCAGCTCCTCAAGACAAGATCTACCGATAGTCGAACTTAGCATTGGTGACGAGAAAATCCGTTGTCTTATAGACACAGGATCCTCAACCACATTGTTAAACGAAACAAAACTTCCATCTTATAAGAGAACCCAATTAAAAACAAAAATATCTTTTAACACCCTTTCCGGAAAACCTTTCAGTGACAAGGAAATAATTACACGACTACCAAAAGAATTCAACGAAGATGCTTATATGAGCTGGAAACTTACTGAATTCAAAAATAAAGACTTTGACGGACTAATCGGACAAAACTTACTTAAACCATTACAGGCAATCATAAACTTAAAAGAAGAATATATAGAGATAAACTCACAAAAAATTAAATTTATCAATTCACCTCCATTTTCATATGAAGAAATAAATATTTTAGAAGATTCATTAGAACCCCGCGTTAGAAATGATCTGAATTCTGAAGAAGCAGACAAATTGAAACGCCTTTTAAACAAAAATAGCGATCTATTCTATAAAGAAGGACAACAATTGACACATACTAGGACGGTCGCAATATTTTACAACCCTAGACCTCGCAAAAGGCTTTCACCAAATTTTGGTTAAAGAGGCCGATAGAAAAAAGACAGCTTTTTCTACTCCCTTGGGTCACTATGAGTACGTTAGAATGCCTTTCGGGCTCAAGAACGCACCCGCAACTTTCCAAAGGCTCATTAACTCTGTTCTAAGAGAACACATCAATCAAATTTGCATTGTCTATCTTGACGACATTCTTATTTTTAGTACCAGTCTTGATGAACATATAAATAGAATCCAGAAGATTTTTAATAAACTCCGGGAACACAATCTTAAGATACAACCCGATAAGTGCAAATTTTTTGCTCGAGAAACGGAATTTCTGGGTCATATTTTGACAACAGACGGCGTCAAACCAAATATGTCTAAAATATTAGCAATTCAAAAATTACAATTACCAAAAACCCAGAGACAAATAAAATCGTTCTTAGGTATGACGGGCTATTACAGAAAATTCATAAAGGATTACGCTCAAATAGCTCAACCAATGACGAAATATCTAAAAAAAGAACGCAAAGATAAATGTTAAGGACCCACTCTACGTAAACGCTTTCGAAAAACTTAAGTTAACTCTAACTGACCCACCCGTTTTAAAATACCCAGACTTCAATAGCAGATTCAAGTTAATCACAGATGCTAGCGATTTAGCTATTGGGGCAGTTTTAACACAAAACGGACACCCAATATGTTCTTCAAGTAGATCACTTAATGAGCACGAAAAGAACTATTCTGCTACGGAAAAAGAACTTCTAGCAATTGTTTGGGCGGTCAACTATTTTAGACCATATATCTATGGTAGGCCTTTTGATCTCATGACAGATCACCAGCCTCTTAAATGGCTTCAAACCAAACATAAAGGTAGGGACATTAATCCCAGGCTACAAAGATGGCTACTCAAATTAGGTGAATACAATATAAATATAGATTATATAAAAGGTAAAGAAAATGCAGCAGCTGATTTTCTAAGTCGTATAAATTCAGACACTGGAGAAATTAACGTGATTGAAGCAGCCGAGGAAAACATACCACCTCGAGAAGAAAATGATAATGTTAGTTTAGCAAACACCATCCACTCACAAGTAGAAGATCTAAACGATCATTTTTTAATTCTTGATACAGTTGTTAACAGATTTTATACACAAATTATTCTTACTAACAATAAATCCAGAGAAATCGAAATAATAAATAACAAGCGAAAAATTTATATAAATTCTAGTGATATTAATCAAAATAATCTCGACGACATATTTAGAAGATTCATCAAAAGTCGAGGAAAAATAGGAATATACTCAGATCTCACTGAACATGAATACAACATAGTTCAACAAAAGCTTATTGAATTATTTAGTGCTAACAGAAACATTAGATTCTATAAATGTGCATATCAGGCGAGGGACTTAAACAACGAAGATGAAGCTTTAAAACAAATAGCTAGGTATCACAAAAATGAAACAGGACATGCAGGCATCGTTGAAAACTACGAAGGACTCAAAAAACTCATATACTTTACCAACCTTAAGGAGCTTATTCAAAAGTACATAAATAACTGTAATACTTGTACAAAGGCTAAATACGATAGGAAGCCTATCAAAAACAAATTTAAAATTACTAATACACCGTCAGACATTAATCAAACAATTCACCTAGATATTTACACTAACAGTAAAAACCATTTTATAACATTTATTGACAAATTCTCAAAACACGCGATGGTATTTCATCTTGAAGATAGAAGTAGCATTACAATTAAAGAAAAAGTAAGACTATACTTTTCCATAAAAGGGAAACCGAATTTAATTATTTTCGATAATGAATTTAATAATGCAAATATAAAAGATTTTTTTAGAGAAGAAAGAATTGAAATACATTTTACAAAGCCTAATAGCCACACTGGAAACTCTGATATTGAGAGATTCCATAGTACTATAGGAGAAAAGATGAGGATACTTTCAGCCGAAAAATCACGATTGACAACTCTCGAAAAAATGTATAAATGCGTAGAATGGTACAACAAATCTATCCACTCTACAACTAAATTCAAACCATTTCAAATACAGGAAGGTAGAATAGACAAAGAAACTGTTAAAGAAAATATTCACACCAAGAAAGAAAGAGTAATATCAAAGCGAAATGAAAATAGAGAAGATTATGAAGAAGAAAGGGAGATGGGTTATGTTAAAAATTATAAAGCACTTAGACATAAGGAACAGCCAAGATATAGAAGACTCGAACTTTCAAATATACACCCTTCTAATATAAAACGACCTTACAAATTTTCAGGCCAAATGGATACAAACGATATTGACTCTACTATTGACATTAACAATGACCCAGGCAACATTAATAATCGACAAAATTAATGCAAACAATGGATTTTCAGAAATAAAATTAGGCAACGTTCAAATAACAAAATCATACGACATTATTTTACATACAATCAACCCAATAGAGATTCAAGACATTATACAAAATCTAGAGGAGAACATATCAAACCTACAATTCACAATAGGAAAAGACTTACTAACAAACGAACTAGAATCACTGAAACACAAGGTACATACAATTATTCCCCATAAACACAGAAGAGGTCTTGTAAACATTATAGGCACCGGCATGAAATGGCTATATGGTACAATGGACGATGACGACAGACGGAACATTGAAGAACACTTAAAGGTTACTGACGAAAATAATCACAATATTATTACGCAAACAAACAGCCAAATTATAATCAACGACCACTTTAATAAAACTTTCTTAATGCTCAAAAAGACAATCGAAGAAGACAGAGAACGAATTTTAGCTAAATTTAATACAACAGATGGTAGAATTAATAACCTATTTACTAAACTTATATACCTAGAAACTTTATTAAAGATAGGAATTATTAGAGAAAACGTAGAACACATTCAAGCAAACATTGCTTCTAGCAGATTAGGAATAATGACAAGTAGCATACTTAGTAAAACGGAAATAGTTAAATATGATATAGATTTTGACAAGTTGCGATCAATTAAAATAGGAACAGCCAAATATAATAATGATAAAATTATCCTCGCTATTAAAGTACCTAAAGAAATAATAGAAACCACAAAATATTTCGTTACTGCTATGACAGACAGTGAGTCCAATGAATTAATTATAGAAAATGAAGAAATTGTAAAAATAAATAAAACAGTTTATACATTCAAGGAAAATATGGACTTCAAAAATTTGAAAAAGACAAAACTATGCATTTACTCTCAAAATTGTATTAAAATAAAAAACAGTCAAAGACCAACTTATAGAAATTGAAAACGGATTGTTATTACTTAAAAATTATAAAAACGTTGAGATATCAAGTACATGTGATGAAAGAAAAATAAAAATAAACGGAAATTATTTACTTAATTTTAATAATTGTAAACTAAGTATTGGAAATGAAATTTTTACTAATGAAAAAGAAGTATTTGAAAAAAAAATTTGTAATACCATATGAAAATATCTTAAATTCTACAAAAAGCCAAGTAACATTTGACGAAATTTTGTTAAAACAAATAGAAAATATAAAACATATTAAAGAACTCAAATTGTCTAGAAAAACTCATGTAATATATAACACTTGTATTCTTTTAATTATTTTCTTTGTAATCATTATCATTGTAATTTTCATTTATTTTAAATTGTATAAGTTAAGAAATAGAATTATCATAACTCAGGAGAGTCATTAATCAAAGGGGGGGCGAGTTATGTTGGAGTCAGCGACTTCCAACACAACGAGAACACCTGTTATTAAGTCACCCACAGTTCCAGGAAGAGCATTGCAGTATGGTCTTGGGAAATGGTTAAATGCACCATTCCCAGACGGAGAATAGAACGAAAGGTGAAGTGCAATGCACTATCAAGGTATCAAGGTTAATATGTACAATAGAACTAAGATCCAAATGTTAAGTTAGTTTTTAGTCAACTCTCAAACAGACAAGATATAATAAAAAGTTTTTTTATTTTGAAGTTTATGAGTATATTTTTTAAAAAATTAAACGGCTAAAATCTCAATCTCACTCGCGCGACTTTTTCCCTCTCGTTGGTTGGGAATAAAGTATTTAATAACATAAATATTAATTGGAAGAAAAAAGTGCAACAAGTTTTATACGACGCAAATATGGAGGGAGGTTAAAAGGATCGTCCCAGGGAAGACCTTTTAATGCGAAACGAATGAAGCGTCGCTGTACGGCTTCAATACGAGTATTAAGATTTTTCTGATAAGGTGTCCATACTTGCGAGGCATATTCCAGGTGAGGACGGACAAGACTGTTAAATAGTGAGAGAGTGACAAAAGGATTGTTAAATTCTTTACACCATCTTTCAACAACACTTAACATTGAGTCTGTTGAGCTAGGGAATTGTCCAGTTGATATGGAGATCTCAAAAAGAAACTTCAACGGCAGAGCTAGGATATCGCTGCATTTTTCCAGGACAATTGAAGGAATGCCGTCAGGACCTGAGGAGTAATCATCTTTTAGATATGAAATAAATTTGGAAATAGTCTCCAAATCTAAGGCAATGTTGGTAAAGCCAATCTGAGGAACATATTTGAGATACTCAAAGTATGCATCATCAATACTTAGCGGTACATCGTTAAAAGATTTAAGAAAATGGTCCGCGAAAGCGTTGCAAATATCGACAGTATTATTAATAACACTGTTATTATAAGAAAACTCTGCTGGATATCCGTCAAACTTTTTCTTGGAATTAACTAAGCTCCAGAATTGTTTCGGGTTATTCCTAAGTGAGGCTTCCATTGTGCTTATATAGTCATTGTATAAGCTGCTAGAAAGCGCTTTGAAATGTTGCACATGGAGTTTCAGTTGGGTGCTATCTGCAAGCTACATCTTCAAAATATTTGTGAACGAAAGAAACTAATTTGTTGTTTATTATATTTCAGTACCTCTATGAACATGCATATTATATACTTACATTATACATATCTACTACATTTATAGATTAGTAGTTTCGCACTTCGTCAGTGTCAAACTATGCATCTGGCAAATTGGTTTCTTTCACTGTATGGAACTCTTTCGTGTCGCTCTCTTTTGCAGTTTTTTTTTCCTGATATCATATGAAGCAAGAACCTTTAATTTTTTGGCGACCTGAAGATTCTTCCTGAGAAGCATCATCAAGCAAGAATGGCCGGTAAGTATATGTTGTGTTCAATTTGATCAATTTGAATACCTAAAATGCATTTCGCTGCGATTTTTAGTGAAACTTTGCCCACATTTCGAGGAATTCGCGCTCTTCTAGTTATTGTAGGGGTGTAAAAATGCTCCCTCAACTCTTCACGAAACTCCCTGCGTCGCCTCCACTTTACACTCTTATACAATCGTATTATTGAACCGGAAGATTATGTATGCGTGCCCCTAAGTCAGCTACATAATGTCTAGTATATACATATTGTAAAAAAGAGCCAGCGGTTTGTTTTCATCTAAGTTGTGTATTGACCAGGCATTTGATCCATTACATCATCACCTCCTTTTGTTAAGGACTGTATGCTATTTTCTTCATCATCATCAGAATGAAGTGTATCAAGAATCGATTTCAAGTATTGTTTGTTGCGGTAACATTTTACGGCAACATGGACTTCTCTGCTTCCCCTTGAATCCCAACTAATCCTTTTTTCTAAGCCTCTGCAAGATTGAAAAAGTGGAGGGCAACCATGGTCCCACCAGCCATAGGACCACTTTTCCAATACCTTGAATTGGCTCCAAAACAGGTTACCAAAGAGAGACAATAATTGCTAAACGACGACATAAATACAATATAGGAATAAATGGTTGCTTGATTAAGAGATAACAATATTTGTTAAATTAAAAATGGATTATGGCATATCTTTGTATAGGATGGCACGTTTCCAATCGTCCCTCCCCCCAAATCTGCGCGGTAATCCACCGAGACTTAATTTTAAATATCGCGAAGGATCCTCAGTTTGTTCTTTTTCTGCACCTCGCTAGGGCCTTTTGTTTGTTTTACATTTAAGGGTTATCCGTCCTACGAGTGGGGTTTTTCTTCCTTTCACCCACCCCACCAATGATAGTTGACTTTATTTTAATCTGAATTCTGTTTATGTTATTAATGTCAGTTGATAACTACCACAGGCTATTACTCTCAAGGGAGAGAATGTGTTCTTCCAGTTACACCAGTGGGTACTCGACCCCCTGAACTACCTAGGCGTTGGAAAGTTCCCGGCGACCTAGTTAGCTCTACGTATGAGTGAGTGATTGGAAGTATAGCGGGTGGACAAACATGGTTACACGCTTCAGCCAAAGAGCGGAGCGTTGTATTCAAAACCAATGGAAGCCCGCTATAGCTGAATGAGAAAGAAGAGTGAGAATGTGTGTGTGACAGCTGGTCGGAGAAGACGATACTGCTGGACTGAAAGATCACTTCTTGGTTGACCATCAGTAAGAGAAGGTTAAGAAAAAAAAAGGAAAGAGATCAGAGTCGAGAGAGATAGAAAAAGCTAAGTACAATTTCCTTAATTTATCTAATTAGTTACGATAAAATTCGTTTGTGAAGTGTACTTGCCAGAAAGGGTGAATTATTGGTGGATTACCGTTCCGTTAAAATTCCCGCAAATACCGGGACCCGCGACCAAAGTAATAACATTCCTTTTGTATTTCGGGACTTGAATAGAAACGGGCCATTCTTAACGGCGATTTCTTTCTTATTTTTTCTTTTAAACTTGGGTTGGTTTTTTTCATCCGCCGCCAAGGATTTTTTCCAGCCCCATCATAAATTTAACCTGTACTTCGTGTGCCAATTTTGAACAAAAATCATATGTATCAAATTGCACGTCCTACATCTACATACCTTTCTAATTGTATGTGATATTTAAATATTTACCTGGATAATGCCCACACTTGAAATAAATTTAATTTTATTTTGATCCATTTTCACACAAATAAGATTCACAAGTGTTCCTACTGATTGAATATGATTGCCAAACAAAATTGATGAGTAAATTCGCTCAATTCACATAAATTTTCATTTTCCAATGTAAATCATACTAATGTGGGATTTCCCTTGTTGTTTTCCAGTGTGTACAAAAAATATAATTTACGAAATTTATTCAAAAAACAACAAAGAGCAATTAAAAGGAAGACAGGAAGTAAGAATTTTGTTTTCGTAGACAGAAAGCCCATAGAAAGAGGAAAAGAATAAAAATATTAACCTGGGTTAGTAAGGTACTGATTAGCGGCAAAAATTGTCACCCATGTGAAGGTTAAGTGACTGTGTTTGTCTAATATTCCATTTCCTACTACAATATTTCTAAAGAAGGTACTCGTACTTACATATGTATGTATAATACATGTGGGTTTAATCATTAAATTAACAATAAATTTGCTTCTGCCAAAGAGCAATACCCATGAAGTATCGCGCCTTCCTTCCGCAAATAAATTTAACTTAAAAATGTACTTTGAAAGCCCCATCCAAACTAAGGCCACAGCAAGTGTCATGCTTCTATTCTCATATGATAATTTGTACGACACCATGGCATTAGTTTCTTGCATTATTCATGCAAATGTCTCGAGACTACAAAAAATCAAGACTTATATCGAATGATTTTATATTGTAAAAGGCACTCACCCGAACGATATGATGTTCACTGTTTTCGTCATAGCAATCACTCCTGTCAACGTTTTTCCATACAAATATCTGCATAGCTACTATTTTTATGAGGGTATAACATATTGCATCCAGGAAATACGCTTTCCGTCTAAGGAACTGATAAGGACAAGAATAAAATCCAATATCTGGAATGATACTTTTTTGGCAGCATCGCAGGATACCATTATGTGTGAGTTCCATAGAAGTTGCCTGCATTCACTTGGGTGAAAAATGTCTTATTCTTTGCTGAAACAAAGTTATAGTAAAAAAAAAAACGTATCCATGTGAAAATGGCACTGTTTACTCTTATGCACCGCATACTTTTAAACAGGATGTTGCACTACGTCAACATTCTAATATCAAGCATTTTTCAGAGTCAGCGTTAGTAATATGCTCGAAGTCTGGTACTGACGTGATGTAAATAAATGCACATGTGTACGTATACATCACCCTTCCAAAAAGAGAATTGTGTTTCCTCTTCGTACACCTGATCAGTTAGAATGCTTTCAAGAATGCGATGTGATTATTACAAGTATATATGTACATATTGTGTATGTAAGTACGAGTACGTATAAATATTTTGTTCAGTGGTTGACGATAAGGAATTCGATTGCATTCAAGAAAAGATAAATATAAAGTGAAGTTTTGTTTCGAGTAAAGAAGCTTCACATTTTCCTTTCTGAGATTGAATGAACTGATTCCCTGATTCCGCATACCAGTGAAGGTGACAAATCAAATTTGTTTTAGGTAAAGGTTTGTATTATGGAACAAGCGGATTTTTTCTATATCAGTAAGGTTGCCCTTTAAATATGTATTTAAAAATTTATTTTTTATAACCTCTTGTGTCATTTAATCAAAATGCTCTTAAAGGTTCCGTATCAATTGTTCAAAAACTAAGCAACTAAAGTGTTCCTATTGTACGTTTAAGCTAACAAATCATTTTTTTTTAATATTTCTGACTTTGGTAATTTTTGTAGCTGACCAAGAGAAAATAGCAGCACTATAAACACATCAGCGGACGAATTCCCTCGATGGGACCAACGCACAGTGGTTTTTGTTCTATGGGAGATGCGTCAAAAATCCATAACTTTTGAAATAATCAGTTTAGGTAAATCAAAGTCGACTGTTTCGTAAAGAAGACATTATATTTGATTAGAAAATAGCATAATAAGTTGAGTACACTAGCACCGTTACAAAAAAAATAAAGAAAAAAAATGGAAATTCAACTAAGATAATTTAATTTTATTATTTTTTTTCTGAGGGTAGGTGAAAATCTTCTATAGACACTATGAGAATAGCAAGCGCGTGCTCATAGTAGTGTCAGATTCTTACTGACCAAAAACACCACCCTTCGATATAAATTTGTTAGATACTGCAACTAAGTTATACTTATCAAGCAATTTTTTTATCACGAAATATAAACGTTTGGCAGGTTACTTTCCAATGAAAGATCCTGCATGTTCCGCAATTTAGATGCGGTTAATCCTTATCTCGCCAAGTCGAAAGGTTTTGTCCTTTGTAGTCGGCGCAATAAATTGCTCTCATCCAAAATTAGTAGGACTGTATTATTAACATGTCCGATTAGTCGGTTTCTATGTTTTCGCGCGAAGCTCCTAGTTTCAGCTTCGATTGTCGGAATTCCGAGATCCCTGTGGATATTGTCGTTTCTAGCATACCACGGTGCTTTCTCTTAGCACTTTATTTTGAAAGGTCTGTAAAATATTGGCATTTGTTTTCTTGGTACAACTCCAAAGTTGTATACCGTAGGTCCACACCGGCTTTAGCACTTGCTTGTATAAAAGCAGTTTGTTCTCCGTACTGAGGTGGGAATGTTTCCCGATCAACCGGTACATTTCACTATATTTGATATCTAGTTCTTTACGTTTCATTTTCACGTGCGAATTCGACTTCAGCCTTGCGTCGAGTGGCTTCATTTGCAAAAGGTATTCGGGCCAAATTTATAAAAATTGGCAAGTCATTAATTTTCCTATAAGTGAAATTCACGTGAACAGACTTAGTTCCGTTAAGGGCGATCCGCCAGTCCCTCGTCCATTCAGTTACTTTATTTAATGCGTTTTGCAGTTTGGTAGTCATATCCTCGATTGTTTTACCTACTGCTAGGATAGCGGTACGCCGGCCGAAATTTCTTTGAGCTCCGAGCATTCGTTTCCATTTCATTCCCGAGATATGAATCCAAAGTCGCATATAGGTATACGGGGAGTACTTGTCGTAATTTGCATTTCAAGCCATCGTGCCACACCTTATCAAAGGCTTGCGAGACGTCAAGAAATACGGTTGAGAATATCTTTTTCCTTCTAGTGCTTTTTCGATTACGTTAGTAATTCTATGCACCTGGTCAATCGTCGAATGCTTACTTCTGAACCCAAACTGGTGGTCAGGGATAAGATTATTTTCTTCTATAACCGGTTGAAGACGCCTTTCGAAAGACTGGAAGAAGCGAAACTGGTCTATGTATACTACCCGATTTTACCTCATATGACGGTTTTCCTGGTTTTAAAACCATTATGACTTCCGCAACTTTCCGTTGGCTCGGCACGTGTTTTAATCTGAATGCAGTTTTTATAATATGAAGAAGCTTAATTAATGCTTTTCTATGTAAAGCTTTGAGAATTTCTCCGGTGATCAAATCATAACCAGATAATGGAATGAATATGTATTTTTAGGACATTTGAAAAACGATTGATAATAATTTAAAAAATCCGGTCAAGTGCAAGTTATACTTGCGCAATAAGTGTTCCGTACTATGTATCAGTTATTTTAACTACATACAAACATACATATGTATGTCATAGATTTATGTTGATAGATCTATGAACCCTTTTGCAGTGCTTTCTTACTTTTTATATGCTGATTAGAATACAATTAGGATAATAGCAATTTTTGAGCTATTATCTTCTGTCGCAAGATGTAACGAGTGCATCATAGTCGTAGAAGGTAGGTTGTAGCTCTATCTTCCTATTTCTGCTTATCCTGAAAAATGCCTCGTATCTACTAAAGACAAACGGAAGGGAAATTGATAACCCAAAAGCAAATCTGCGAGGCTAGGGAGCTGATTTAAAATAGAAAAAACCCATGGAAGGCTGCCGAAGAATTTAGTTTAAGTGAAAGCACGCAGTTTCAAACTATTTAAACTACGAAAACAGTGACCTAAAATGGTTGCGTACTCTTACCCATACCTCTGCGCAGTCTTACTACCCAGACTTCGGGGTAAGAGTGCGGAACATGACTTACTTTTGTTTTTTGATCAAAACATATGAAACATTCAAACAAATATAAAATATTGGCCTAGGCCAAACTAGTTTGTCCCGAGCATGTCAGGCCAAACTAGTTTTGAATTATTATTCAAGTGATCAAATGGTTAAAATTAAAAGGCAATCCATTGGATGAGTAATATTTAATCAAATAAAGTACACTTAATTATTAAAAAACTGTATTTAGGGAAATTTTCGATTTTTTGCACTGAATTTACGGCAGCTATCAGTTTATTTGCCTGTAATAATTTCGCCATAAAATATTCTGCATTCACTATTTCGCTTTATTTTATTTGGCAAAATATTATTTTGTATTTTTAATTTGTTTGGCTTTCATTTTATGAAATGTAAAAAATTTCGCGCGAAATTTACATGTGATAAAATTAAAAATACAAAATAATATTTTGCCAAATAAAATAAAGAGAAGTAGTGAATGCAGAATATCTTATGGCAAAATAATTACAAACCTGAATGAAAGTTTGCCAAATAAAAACTGCGAAGAAACAAAATGCGAGGTGTTGGTATATATGATAAATAAACTGATAGCTGCTGTGGGTTCATTGCACTAGGTCTCCTTTATTGAAAAAAAAATCTAAAATTTCCCTAAATACTAAATACTAAATATTACTCATCTAATGGATTGCCTTTTCATTTTAACCATTCCATCACTTGAATAATAATTCAATACTACAGTTCTGTGTAAAAAATTAAGACCAGTAGGATAATTTTATAAAATATTGACTTTCAACTTTAACATACTTTTAATTCTTTTTCAAACTTAAAAGTAATAAGATTGTAGGCATAAATTCGGCTGCATTAATTTAAAGACTGTTTTCAACTTAGGTACAAAAGCTTCATCTGAAAAAAAAAATAAGAACAAAAGTGAAAAATTGCTTACTGGTCTTAATTTTTTACACAGGACTGTAGTTTGGCCTGACATGCTCGGGACAAACTAGTTTGGCCTAGGCCAATCTAGGTTATCCTAGGCCAAACTAGTTTATCCTGACATGACTAGGCCAAACTAGTTTCGTGTTATGTATTCGTTTTTCTTCTTCATGCGTTTTCATGTGTGCGTAACAGAATTATTCATTTGCATACCTGCGTTGGATTGTGTCTTCTTTGGTTTGTTATTTTTTTAGTCTGCTGGGTTCGTTTGCCTTTGGTTTTCTTTCAATGAATTTTCAATGTGCAAACGCAAAGGAGATAAATGTAGTTATTTTTTAAACTGTTTTTTTTTTTTTTATAAAAAAACGGTTACGTCGTTACGGGATGAAAAACTGTTTAAAAATAAAGCATTTCTTTTTTTTATTTTTTCCTATTAAATATAATTCAGTTTTTCGCTGTTTGGTTTAAAAAAAGTAAAAATACAGTAGGTATGTAAGTATGTATGTAATACATGTAATAACATATTTCGACAAAAATTAGTACGGAACTATTTCTGGTGACAATTTGAACAAATTTGTGATTTGGAGCTGTGCTGGTTGCATACATTTGCTTTTGCGTTTTTGAAATCGAAGAAGAACATTATGTAGAATCTTCCTTTTTTCGAACTGAAGGCTCTTCCAAAGATGGGCTTGGTGGCGGTATGATTGCTTCTACCGGAGATTTCGACAGGCCAATACGATTTCTACATTTAATCCGTGGCCTTATTAGAGCTTAAGTAACGGTCACAAGAAACAGCCGTCTTTCTTCGTTTTATTTTTCATTTCACTTAGGGTAAGAGTTGGTTGAAATAACATATGCAGCTATAAAACTTACATCTAAGAGATTTACGAAGAAATTAAACGGATGGCCTGGTTTGTTGTTCGCTTAGATATACAAAACCTGCACCAACTAGTCAAAATATAGAATACGATTCAGAGTATAAAATAATGTTTCTGAGTCGCATGCCCACCAAATATTCATCTCATACTTGTCTGCTTTAGCGGCCATTATACTGTTTGAGTGAACAACGTCTGCGAACAAACTGCTCTTCCACCGTTATAATTTCACCTGGACTTATCTGGCAACGCCGTCTGGTAAATCAGAACCAAAAAGCTGATCCGAAGTTATATAATCTATTTCAAGTGGTATTTTTAAAAAATAAAAGTGCGAATATAGCCCAAAGTTAAGTTTTGTTGCTGTTTCAACCGAGGATGATATATATTTTCGAAGGAAAAAAATGATCAATTGCAGGAAAGACTTCAGGAACTGGAGCTACTTTGCATGCAGCTAAAAGAGAAGTATGTGTTCTGAGAGAAGAAAATGAAAAACTTAAGAAAACACAAAATAATAAGGTTATAGAATCAACCAATCAAAAACAATTGGAAGAATACTTCACGGATGAGGAACAACTTGCTAAAGAAACAGAAGTGATTCCAGGTAAACATAAAAATAAAAAAAGCAAGAAAGGCAAAACAAAAAGAGAAAAGCCCTTTCATCTCCTTAAATATCACCGGAGAAACCCAAACAAATTCCGGAGACTTCCAAGACAAATAATAGAGACATAAGCCATCGTCCTCCCCCAATTATAATAACAAACATCTCTAATTACCAGCATCTATATTCTCTACTAAAGAAACATATCAAAGGAGAGTTTGTTATTAAAATTACTGATGACCAGGGATAGGATTTTGTGGACCTAAAAGAGTAAAAAAAGGCAAAATAAAATACCTAAAAAGGCCAAAAAAGGCATTTATTAAAAAACACAAGAAAAAGGAACGTAAATGCACATTGAATTATAGTAGCATTGAACTACTAAGAGCTTTTTGAAATTTTCTAGTAATAATCTTTTGTTTGTCTCTTAGAAGCGCCTTGAAGGAGCTAAATGATCTTTCTTCTTCAGCTGAATCGAGTGGAACCCATTTAAAGCTTTCAGCATCATTTACATCAATGTTTGACGGTACTTTCTGGAAAATATTTTTCAATTTTGTCAAAACTTTTTATTAAAATGAATTTTTAAGTAGTGAGATAAATTGTAAATTATCTATCTCTGTACTGTGCAATAACATCGCGTAAGCCAAACTGTTTTTCTATGATAAAACTAAATGCATCTGTATCTGTATTTTTTCCATCTGCCGGAATACGTTCGTACATGCATATTTAAGTATGAATGAACGCAAGCAATAAAAATTATCAAACCAATGCGGGTAGATATGTATGCACAATGTACATACATATATATGTAGATCAGTGGTCGATTGCGCAGGCAGGGATCCTTTTGGTGGCGAATATGCTGTTAATATGTATTTTAACACGCAGGGTATCTAGTGTACGATATTTCCATGTTGACTCTCCCTACAGACAAGACGTTTTAAATTGTAATGCGTCTAGGAATGTAAGTATGCGTATAACGTAGTGTGAGGAGGAAGCATATAATATTTGCACAGATCTACATGCATATGTAAATGTATGTATGTATACATACGAGCATTATTTTTTAAGCGAACAAACTTTGAGAAAAAAGCAAAATATGCAAATAAGGCAGAAAAAGGCAACAACGGGGAAAAAAGGCAAAAAAGGCAATAATGGTATAAAAAGGCAAAAAAAGGCAAAATAAAGTACATATATTTGGAATCAGGAGGACATGAAACGTGTTTGTGTAAAGTCGATACTATCTTCCGATTAAGCAAAAAAAAAAGCGGCAAAGTAAGCAAAATCCTATCCCTGCTGATGACAATGTTTACAAGTTAAATACACACAATGCCAATGATTATCGAAACATAACGCAAGTTCTGCTAGAAACAAAAACCTCCTGGTACTCATACGAGGATAAACAAACAAGACAAATAAAAGTAATAATAAAAAATCTCCACCACAGTTGCGATCCAGAAATGGTCGTTGCGGACTTACAACAACAAGGTCTCAAAGCTGTTAGTGCTGTAAATAAGTTGAAGTGGAACACAAAAGAGCCACTTAATATGTTCTTAGTCAGCTTTGATCCAGCAGAGAATATCAAAAAAATTTAAGAAGTCACCAATATCCTAAATACAATTGTAAAAATTGAACCAGTTAAATCCTCGAAGTTAATTCCCCAATGCACAAAGTGCCAAAGCTTTGGACATACAAAGAACTATTGTTCCAGACCACCAAGATATGTGTGAAGTGTGCCGGTGATCACATTACAGCAGAATGTAATAAACCTTCAAAACAATTACCTAAATGCTGCAAGTGTAGCAAAGAACATCCAGCTAACTATCGAGGTTGTTTGGTTGCAAAAGAACTGCAGAAAATAAGAAATACCGCAAATGCAAAGCTGAAAGTCGGCAATTTGCCACCAGTAACACGTATGAGTGAACAACATAATGAAAACAGCCATCAGAATAACCCGGTTCAAAGAAACCTTAATGTTCGTATAAATGAACACTCCCTTAATTTTGCGCAGGTAGTTCGAGGTAATAATGAAACGGCCAACTGCACGGAAAGCGACGATACAAAAATCTTAACAAAAATTCTGAAAAAATTAGACAAACAAGAAGAAGGTTGTGAACCCATGTCAACTGGCAAGCCAACATACTGGCCAACAGATAGAAAGAAAATTCCAGACCTGATCGATTTTTTTTATAACTAAACAAGTCCCCAGAAATTGACTCCATATCAAAGAAGGAAGAGACTTAAATTCTGATCATTCTCCAATATATTTAGTTTATAATGGCAACGTAAATATGAAAAATACACACCCTTACCTTGTAAACAAATTTACGGACTGGAACTACTTTCAAATACAATTGGATCAGAATTCAAACTTTAGCACAGTGCCGTCTAACAAAACTCAACTTGAGGATGAAGTATTAGACTTCACGGAACAAATACAACAAGCAGCTTGGAAAAGCACTTCTCAGATAAAAAAGAAAGAAACCGGATATAATTATCCGAAACAAATACTTAACTTAATATCCGAAAAGAGAAAATTAAGGAAAAAATGGCAACAATCAATATACCCTTTATTCAAGTCACAATTAAATAAACTAACGGAAATGATACGCTCCCAATTAAAAGAGGTTACAAATAAAGCTATTATTCGAAACCTAAGCCAACTAACAGCAGATAAATCGACAGAATACTCCTTGTGGAAAACAACTAAAAATGTTAGACGCCCTATTCAACACAACCCACCAATTAACTTAAATAGTTCATGGGCTAAAAGCAACTCTGAGAAAGCAGAACTATTCGCTAAGTATCTGACAAATGTATTTCAACCCAACGAAAGTCAACATGGAGTAATATGGCCAGAAATCGACACAACTATCCGTGGAAATTCCTCCAGTTACACCTTTGGAAGTAGAAACAATTATACAGAAAGATCTTAAGAAGAAAAAGTCACCTGGCTATGATCTTATTACTGCTGAAATATTACAACACTTACTGTTAAGAGCTACGATTAAATTGACGATACTCTTAAATGCCTGTTTGCGCCTAAGGCATGTCCCCTGCTACTGGAAAGTTTCAGAAGTAATAATGATCCGCACGAAGTGTCATCCTACAGGCCCATTTCCTTACTACCCATTTTATCGAAAATATACGAAAAGATACTGCTAAAGAGACTTAAACCGTTTATGAACAGTGAAAATATGATTCCGTCTCACCAATTTGGCTTCAGAGACCAACATTCTACTATCGAGCAGGTACATAGAATCACCGACGTTATCGAAGAAGCCCTTGAAAATAAAATGATTTTTTCATCAATATTCCTGGATGTCTCCCAAGCGTTCGATAAAGTTTGGCATGAAGCCCTTCTCCATAAGCTCAAAACACTTTTTCCTAGGGAATATACTACAATCCTAGAATCTTATCTCACTGACCGATATTTTCGAGTAAAACAAGAAGTCGCGTATTCTGTATTGAAAGCGATTAAAGCCGGTGTTCCCCAAGGAAGTATACTGGGACCAACTATGTATATACTTTTTACAAATGATATGCCAACTTTTCCAAATTGTACGCTTGCCACATTTGCTGATGACACAGCCATACTTTTACTAAGAAAAAATGAAGTAGATTCAACCCAAATCCTACAGAATGCTGTGGATAGTGTATTAAACTGGACAAACAAAATGGGGTTTAAAGCTAAATAGTATGAAATCGATTCATGTTAACTTTATTAACAAAAAGATTCAACATATTCCAATCACTGTTGACGGTTTACAAATACCTTACTCCAATACAGCAAAGTATCTAGGAATGAACCTGGATGCCAAACTACGATGGAAGGAACATATAAAGAAAAAAAGAGAAGAACTTAACATTTGGCTGAGAGCACTGAACTGGCACATTGGCAGACGATCTGTTTTGTCAATACACAACAAACTACTAATATACAGGGTGTTTCCAAGCTAAATGTCAAGACTTTGGCAACTGATTCTTGGGTTTATTCTAAGAAAGGTCTACAGTAAGGGTCTATCTCCAATTTTGACATCATTTATCGAGAATTTAAAAAAACGCCTACTTTGGTGTACCTTGACCCATAATAACTCAAATATCTCCGCTAATACTTACTACAGAAACTTCTTTTAGAAGAAATAACACCCTTTTTAACTGCGTTTAAATAAATTGGATACCTTTTTTAGCTTTCCAGATATTTTATTTTTAAGTCAATATCATAAATCTTGCCCTTTTTTTGGCTTTCAGGTCGCTTTTCTACAAAAAATGCGTAATAAGTATACCGTTTTATTACTTTTTCTTGTGAACGTAACAATTGTTAACAAAAAAATGTGTAGTAAGTATTTTAAAATATTTACAGATTTTATGATACATAATTGGAAAAAACCGCAGCAGGTAAAAATCGAAAAAATTATTTTTTACCTATTTTTTTAACCACAGTTGGCAATTTGTGCGATTTTCTAACTAAATCATAATTTTTTAATTTGTTTTTTAAATAAAGTATGACTTTATGAAGGTTGTAAAGTATGCTCATTTATTAGAATACCCGTCGAAACCCTTATTCCCATACCATTTTCCCCTTAACATCCCAGACTCAAACCTAACTGAGTATGTATAGACCTAGTTGGAAAATTTAACTAGGAAAAGTGGTATAAATGATTAGAAAACAAAATTCAATTTATCAGTTAAGGTTAGGATAAAGCTCACGGTATCTTTCTCCTGCTCTATTGGAACTTTCGTCACACAGCCCATAGACGTAGATAATATCTGCGTATTCTTAGCTTGTAAAAGATGCCTTTTCAAATACCGTTTCTAAACAACCGTTGTGTAACCTCGGCTGTAAAAATTAAACTGAAAAATTGAATATTGTTTTCTAATCATTTATACCACTTTTCCTAGTTAAATTTTCCAACTTGGCCTATACATACTCAGTTAGGTTTGAGTCTGGGATGTTAAGGGGAAAATGGTATGGAAATTAGGGTTTCGACGGGTATTCTGACAAATGAGCATACTTTAAAACCTTCGAAAAGCCATACTTTATTTAAAAAACGAATTGCAAAATTATGATTTAGTTAGAAAATCGCACTAATTGCCAACTGAGGTTAAAAAAATAGGTAAAAAATAATTTTTTCGCTTTTTACCTGCTGCGGTTTTTTCCAAGTATCATAAAATCTGTAAATATTTTAGAATACTTACAACACATTTTTTTGTTAACAATTGTTACGTTCATAAGAAAAAACAATAAAACAGGGTGTTTATTACGCATTTTTTGTAGAAAAACGACCTGAAAGTCAAAAAAAAATGTATGGGCAAGATTTAGGACATTGACTTAAAAATAAAATATCTGGAAAGCTAAAAAAGGTATTCAATTTATTTAAACGCAGTTAAAAAATGTGTTATTTCTTCTAAAAGAAGTTTCTGTAGTAAGTATTAGCGGAGATCAAGCCCTAAAAGAAGTTTCTGTAGAAAGTGTTAGCGGAGATATTTGAATTAGTATGGGTCAATGTACATCCAATTAGGTGTTTTCTTAAATTCTCGATAAATGATGTCTAAATTGAAGATAGACCCTTACTGTAGAACGATTTTTTTCTTAGAATAAACCCAAGAATCAGTTGCCAAAGTCTTGACATTTAACTTTGAAACACCCTGTATAAACAAATACTAAAACCTGTATGGACATACGGCATTCAGCTTTTGGGGTGTGCTGCTAAAAATAACATAGAAACTATACAACGCTTTCAAAACAAACCCTTAAGATGCATAGTAAATGCTCCATGGTATGTGAGAAATTCTGACTTGCATCGCGACCTTAAGATAAAAACAGTAGAAGAAACGATTCGTGAACACGCAACAGCCCACCAATCAAGACTTAGACGACATATCAACCAGGAAGCAGCAAAACTTTTCGATACGACTGGCATTACTCGAAGACTAAAGCGAACTAAACCACACGAGCTAACTGGCAATAACGTTATCTAGTAGATACAACACAAAATGTAAAAAATAAACGTGTATTTGTTTAAATTCAATGCAATGTATATAATGTAATATATAACAAATGAAAACTACTTGTTTGTGTAAACTAGGTGTAGTATAATGAAATGTTGTCAATCTTATAACACTTCAATAGAAAAAAAAAACCTGGACTATATATTTATTTATTTTAAATAATTATTTATTTTATTGAAAATACAGGTGCTAATTTATTTTTTTGTCATCGAAGATGTCTACTTGTTTTGTCATCAAACCTAGTAGGCCTCAATAAAAATTTGAAGCTAATGCAATGGTGGTTCTTGGTGAATTTGAGGTTCAACAACCTCCCTAATTTTCGTAGACGTAAGAATAGTATTGGCCTCAAATTAACCTGTCTTCCTTTGGAGTAGTTTTTCGTTCAATCTCCTTTCTTTTGGGGTTTTCAAAACTTCCGATCTTCTTAAAGACTTGTACTGCTCCGAAAACAAGCTTCTTTGAGCAACTAAACCTTTTCGCTATTGACGCTATCGACATCTTTTCATTTTGGTAGCTCTGGACTAATAGCTTTCGAATTTCTGGAGTACAAGATTTATTCTTACCAATTTTTTTTACTGTATTTTAATTAATATTAACAAAGCAATCCAAAACAAATAAAGAAATATTTTTTACATCACGAAAATCAAAGTATTTTGTACAAAATTTTCACTTTAAAAAATCGTTTCTAATTCTCTGTCCACAGCGAATTGTAACCATAGCCTAACTTTCTGCATTTGTGCCAGTTTGACAACCACCTGATCTCATGAAAACATATTAAAAGAATAAACAGTTGAAGAGTAATCTAATAACGGTACTAGCTCAGTAGAATATAGCTTGTAAAAAAAAACCCATTACTTATGGGCCACCACTGTAGATGTAAATACTATTGGTAGGTACGATGAATATGAAAAACAGCATGTTTACGCATAAAAAGACATTTGCACTTGTTGATTTTAGCTACGTTCATTGCCGTATCGATACTTATGTATGTATGCACAGTACATACACCTGACTTTAGCGAGTGTGTCTAATAAACACTGCTGTCCGTTTACGTCACTAAAAAAGTGTTTATAACTTTTCATTGTTGCTAATATAATATTATTTATTTTTCTTACTATAAATACATTTATATTGGTTCCAAGGGAGAAGTCACAAATTATCAAGCCGAAATGTGAAGTAATTTTTGAAATAACCGAAAAAAACATAAGCAATGTGTCCGTTAGAAACACCTTGCCCGGACAAGGGTTAAACTAGTTCGTCTTTTTTGTACCCACTCCTAGTACATACATACATGCAAACATATATGTATACACATATATACATACACATATCGTCGTGTATATGAGAACATCCGCACAACTGACATTTTTTTCGAAAATGAAAATAATTCATCTATTAGCCCACATCCACATTTTAATGCATTATTTAGGTGGTGACATCTATTATTGAGTGAAGAAAATGGGTTTTAAATACCGTACAAATGAACATAGCTATACAATTTTTTTTTTAAATTTCGCATCTGCACATTTCCCGCGCAAATGAGCTGTCCTTTGACTAACGTGTTTTTGTTTTAAATGTTCTGTGAGAAGTAGATTGTGCTTGATCGATATTTTGGATTCATTGGTAAGCTTATTTATCAAATTTGATGGTAGTCTAATTGATTTTTTTAAATCAAAGCTATCAAATAATGTAAATGAAAACTAAAATTTTGTTTGCAGATGTGTGATTTTACTAATTCACCTCAAAACACTTGTGTTGTATTTCTTAAATTTAAAAATATGGAAGTGGCTGCTTTTGCGTCAGATAACGAGGTAGATGTTGAAGATAGACTTCTTCAACTAGCAAGAGTCAGGAAATACACTAATAAATTTAAAAGTGCAAAGAATTGCCAAATAAATTATCCTGGTAAAGAGGACCCAAGAGAAACCTGTGATGATATGGATACTGAAAGCCTTCAGTCGATTATATGCCATCATCATCAGATGGTATTTAGAAAATCGAAGTTCGTGAAGACGATGCCGATATGTTTGGAGAAATTAGTCAAAAAATAGCTTGGGAACATGACAAAAAAAGGGAAAATGCCAAAGAACTAAGGGAAAGAGGTGAAGCCTGTCTAGGGTACCGAAGGACTCATGGATCAACAAAAATCTTTCAAAATTCCATGAAACTCGCAAGAAAAATTGGCCCCACTTGTATGTCTATGGCGTATCAGAAATCTAAAGTACGTAACAGCTCTAAATTTCCTCCAATTCTTAAGACTTGGGACCAACGCAAAATGTATGTGGTAAATCTTACTAGGGTGATAGACCAAAAAAGAAGAACAAACATAGAATATGTGAATAATATATCCAAAACACTGCAGTATTTTCTAAAAATAGTGATGTAAAAAACATGTTTCTACAGACCTTGGGGATAAAGTATGCCACTGTTCGGCATTAGATTGAAAAGCAAGAAAATGGAATTGCGGATAGAAATACATTTGCCGAGAAAGCGAGGTTACGGCAAAAGCCATTTGAATCCCAAATAGTGTAAAAATCACGAGGGGGGTGTGTAGCTCCACTTTATTGGAAAGATGCAAAAATATAACACGCACACACAAATGGTTGCGAGAAGCAGGCCTAGGTTCACCTCGAGCTGTAGCGCCAACTAAGTAAGTAAGTAATCGACATCAATCGTGTAAGGCACAATTTTTTTACGTCAATCTACGCCAATTTGGTTGACCCCTAGATTGCACCCAATTTCCGTCAACCAAAATTTACTCGATTGCGTCAATCGCGTAAATGAATTAATTGAAACACTAGCGTCAACCCAGAGCTGAATTCCGTCAACCAGTGGTTGACGACTCGAGCGTCAACCACAGGCGTCAATTTTGGATCAGTTTCGCAGGTAAATTGACATATGTATCTCGTTTATTTTTGTTTCAAAGAACATGTAGTTTTTTTTTAAAGATATTTATTTTCTAGTGTTTTTGAACGTGATGAGTGAGGAATTATTCGACGATATTATGCATTCAATTTTCTGGTCTGATGATGCAAGACAATAAAACAACAGGTCAAGAAACAACAGAACAGAAAGTAAAAAAATTGAATTTCAAAGCAAAGCCCAAAGTTGCAATTTTATGGCCGTCTGAAGATGATGAATATATAGCTTCGCAGACTTCTGGTAGGTA
The DNA here is from genome assembly GCA_949775065.1 of Brachyopa scutellaris. Classification (NCBI taxonomy): domain Eukaryota; kingdom Metazoa; phylum Arthropoda; class Insecta; order Diptera; family Syrphidae; genus Brachyopa; species Brachyopa scutellaris. Next base: position 34,032,748 of record OX459114.1, read on the forward strand.
CTATGATTGATATTGTACATGGTGCCATTCGAAACAGTATTGAGAGCGATTTGAAGCTGTCGCCAGTAGCTAAAAATCTCAAAGTTACGGCCGAACGCCAAGATGCGTAAATTGACCTTCTCATATTTGTGTCTTGTTTCTGAATTAGCGGTGTTACCATATGCAACAATTCACTGAGAGTAGTTTCATTCATCCGCAGAAAATTTTAAAATAAATGTTTCTAATTCTCGATATCACGGAATTCCTTAAACAAACTGTTGTGTGCTGCACATATTGGCCGGTTTTTCAGCCATTCATACATCCAGGCTCTTCGTACAACGCGAGCATTTTCTGCTGCCTTCTTTTCCGATTGCTGCTTATAACTACACTGGTCTCTCGCTTTGCGCGACTTCTTTTTGCGCGGTTTCACTTTTGCGCGAAATGCATTTGACTACCAAAATTCGATTTGCACGGCTGAAATAATGAAATAAATACATGAAATTCATACTTCGCTTTGCGCGATTTTCTTCCCCTAACCCCCACGCAAAGCCAGGGACCAGTGTAAAATGCTGCAAACAAGTACAAAGCAGCTGCTGTTTTTTCATTTTTTTTTAAGATTCTAATCGAAGAAATAAATATATAAATTTATTTAATTCATTTGGCACTAATGACAGCGAGCGTCAACCAATGGTCAATTCGATTGAATTCAAAAAGAGTCAATCGTGTAAACGGTCCGATTGTATGGTTTAGACCGGGAGCTGGATGGATCGGGGTGTGCAAAATCCGAGAACCGCACTCTGTTCATAGTTTTGAACTCAGAAAAGCTTGCAGATTATGATTCTGGATGTTGCCAGGAGGTTTGATGGTCCATTTATTTTTCATGGCCCATCCTCTTAGATATCAAGTTAGTTATTACTAACTTCTATATTTATGGACCAAAAAGGCTGATATTCACAATATATGTTGATTCAGTGCCAAAAGAGAAAATTATAGATTCTGGACCCGATAGGTGGCGCTGGAGTCAAATTATTAACAGCTTCTATATTAATTGACCAAAATGATTCATATTCACAGTTTATGTTATTATATAGACAGACAGACAGACAGGCAGACAGACAGACAGACAAACAGACAAACAGACAGACAGACAGACAGACAGACAGACAGACAGACAGACAGACAGACAGACAGACAGACAGACAGATAGACAGATAGATAGAAAAAAAAAAGGAAATTGAAGTTCAAAAATAGAACAGCAGTGATTGCTTCCTTCTATGTATGTACATATGTACTTCCTTTCTATCACGAATAACTATGTGCGCTAGCAAATTTTGGAAGATATAGGTGGAGCGAAGCGCACCGGGTTCAGCTAGTCTATATTTATGACTCCTTGTGTATCGGATTGTCATTATTCGTTTTAAACGGTGCTTGATGGCATTTGTTAATGAGAGTGTATTGCCTTCTCTAAAAAATATATCATCATATTGTTTGCATAGTTTAAAAAGATATTCTTTCTCCTCTTTATTTAAATCTGTTCTTAGCAAATTTGTCATTGTCTGGTATAAGTTTTAATTGACCTATGTTATATTTTATACTGACATTGTTTACGTAATTGAAATTGTTATAAGAATCTACTTTTAATGGCTGTTCTAAAAACAGTTTTTGTTCTCGATCTGCAATATTAATCACTTCTATGTGATTAGGCTGCCAGTAACAAGTACCAGCACACTAAGGCCTATAGAGGCCCATTGTGTTACCAACGATCTTGGGGATATTTACCCCGCTACTCAAGAGAACCATTTGGAGCTTTGTACAAAGCGAAGAAGACTTCCTACGTCTTTTTGTGCTAGATCACTTAGATCTTCCACGAAGTACTCTCCTAGTAGTAGTTTTTTACTACGAGAAAGAGCTGGGCATGAGCAGCGGAGATGTGTTGAACTTTCTCCTCCTCCTCGTCTCTACAGCTTCTGCAGAAGTCATTCGAGATGACGCCAAGTCTAGTTGCGTGTTTGCCTATAAGGCAGTGTACTGTTGTAGTGACACTGATCATCGTACTAATATGTAGTCTTTTTAAATACAAAAATATCTCGAGCGGCTTCGATCTTATCTAGGCCAGATTTGTTTAGTAACAAGGCAGGTAGTTCCACATTCCCATCTAGCGGTGGTTTTATTGACTGTGTCAAGTTTGAGTGCTAGCTTATAAGTAGCGAGTGGCATACCTTTATTTTCCTTATCGGGTAGAATAGGTATTGTTGTTCCTATCTTAGCGGGCTCATCAGCTTTGCAATTCCCTGGAATGTCTCTGTGCCCTGGCACACCTCTATAAAAGAAAATTAGAACTGCGATCCTATTCAAAAAAGTAAACTTTGTAACTACTTCTGAAAAAAAAGTAAAAGTACTTCTAATAAAAAGTTGCAAGATGCAACAGATATGTCTCTTTTGAAAAACATTTATGTTGGCTAATCCACGTGGATTTGACACAAAAATGTTAGCATCTTACGAAATTTTGAATTACTGCAAGTACCTTTTTGACGCAGAAGGATTTTACAGGAAATCTCGAAAATCTATCTGTCTGTCTGTCTATAAATATATTGTGAATATGAATCATTTTGGTCAATTAATATAGAAGCTGTTAATAACTTGACTCTATCGGGTCCAGAATTCATAATTTTCTCTTTTGGCACTGAATCAACATATATTGTGAATATGAATATAGAAGTTAGTAAAATAACTAACTTGATATCTAAGAGGATGGCTATAAAAAATAAATGGACCATCAAACCTCCTGGCAACATCCAGAATCATAATCTGCAAGCTTTCCTGGGTTCAAAACTATGAACAGAATGCGGTTCTCGGATTTTGCATACTCAACTTTCTTTGGCGCCTGCACTAGTTGACGGTTGACCCTTTTTTTTAAATTGCGTCAATCGATATTTTGGTTGACGTTGGTAAAATTGACGCTTTTAAGTCAATCGTGTAAATGGGGAGAAACATATATTTATGCTTCTATCAAAACTACATAAATCGGGCGTAAATCGATTGACGCTAGATTTACGCTTTTGCGTCAATCGTGTAATCCTAGCTTAACACTGATTGAAGGCCTCATCAGTATAAATAATTTTGAAAAAAAGCATAGGTATGCATGAAGTTATTACGGAACACATTATTTAAACGTACCTATGTTGCATTCACAAATGAGGTGTCTAAAGAAAATAATGTCTTGGAGCAATGACGAAATGCACTCTGATTTTATAAATATAAACAATTTGTCGCCGTGGCCGTGGTGGTTAGTGCGTTGGACTACCACGCAATGCTGCCCAGGTTTAACTCCTGGTCGGGTCTAACACCTAAAAGAGTTTTTTCTCGGTGCCACCTCTTTCGAATGTCTGACAAGCATCAAAGAGTATCATTTGTCACGATTGAGCTTCTCAACTCGCCGTTCGGAGTCGGCAAAAAACTGTAGGTCCCTTCCATTCGTGCAAAAATATAACATACATCCCACTGTTTTATTATTTTGGAAAACTCCGTATATGAATATGAGAGATATTGTGCGTAATAAATCTCCGCGAATATTTTATGCATAATCATGAAATCAAATACACATTTATCACAGCAAGCGCTAGTATTTTCCAAAAGGTTCAAAGTTTCGATCTGATATCCGAATGCCTCAATGTATGGGATAGCGAAATCGGTTGACTGAGGGGTATCAAACACATACATATGTATGTATGTATGTATGCATATGTGGACGTACATGAATCCATGAATCAAAAACTTTTATTGATTTATGAATGAAGTTAGTTTTTGTATGTTTAGTACATAGGTACACGTATAGGGACATACATACATACATGCATATATACGCAAATGATGTTACGTATAAAAATAAAGTGCACACTTCTTAAGCATATTATTGCTTATAATTTTTGTTCGTTCTGATTTAACATTTAAATGAAAGTAGAATTACCAAATCTATCTCGATTTATTTTTTTATGTTAATACGAGACCACCAGCAACATATAAATACTCAAAAGCAACTTAGTAACGTCACTCTAGAGATGGAAAAAGAAGATTTCTTTTGGAACTAACTTGCAAAATAAAATCTTTAGGTAAATATTTATCACACTTCATACTATAAAATATACTAGTGGTTACTCGGTGCGCTTCGCTACACCTATTGATAACAGTGTTTATGTCATAAAATGTCCTAAAATTTTTTCGAGTTCTTTTTGGTGCATCGAACGATGTCACCGAGTTTAACTAAAACATTTAAAAATGCATAATTAATTTTTAAGTTCTGTGCATTATTTGCAGTAAATAAATACTTTTATTTAAGTTTTTAACCGTTTAAAAAAATCAAATTTATTCGGATATATGAACTTTTCGGTTAGATATAGAAACTGGTACAACAATAATTATTTCATATCATAAAAATAACCTGTTCGTTTAAGTGCTAAAAACTCAAAAACTTACCATCCGATTGAGCTGAGACTTAAGGCCCCGACCCATAGAATCCGTCGATCCGTTGCTCCTTCATTTTCAGATGACGGCTCGATAGAATACACGCATTCTTATGGGAGATGGCCCATAACCAACGGATGCACGAACTTCGACGGATAAAGTAGGTCTACTTTCTACTTTTTGCATCCGTCGATACTTTGTCAGTACACACATTCACGCATTCAAATTCACACATTCACATATTGAAGTTCACGCATTTACAAATTGAGAATATGCATTTTCATTGGTGGAAGCATAGAGAAAATGTAGAGAAAGTGTCATCGCCGTTGACATTCGTTTGACAACAGGTTTGTTTGATGTCAGCCCTAGGACGCACTAGGGTGCAATGGAAATGTACTGATGCGTTTTATGTCCGCCTGTGCTACACTGAAAACGCACTGAATAAACTGCCCTGCGTTCGTTGTAGGCACTGGTTCTTCATTGGATTCACCCCGAGTATTTCGTCAGTGCAAGAAAAAAGGCTGTTAAAACATTAAATCAGCTGATTTGTCATTTGGTTATATTTCACGGCGTTGGTTTTCCTCATTCTGCTTGTGTTTTCTGTGTTCAGATAGGTTGCTTAATAAAACAACGAACTCAACAAGTGCAAAAATATATGAAAATTAACCAAATTTGATTTATGTTAAATTTTCAAAGAATGCCAGTTGTCAGGGCATGGTATTTTTGTTCGATGAATCTGGGGTTACACTGGGTTTTTTGACAACCACGAAAATAATTGACACTAGTTAGTGCCCCCTAGGGCTAGCGACATCAAACAAACCTAACGATTTTGTTCTGTTGTCAGTACACACATTCATGCATTTAAGTTCACGCATTTACAGACTGAAGTTCATGCATTCGCAAAGTGAGATTATGCATTTTCATTGGTGAAAGCATAGAGAGGATGAAGAGAATCGTTGACATTTCTACGTAGATATGTGAGATGTGACAGATTCTATGGCACTGCTTTATCCGCCAATACTTCAATCTTCAACTTCAACTTCAAAGTACAACGGAACGAAGTCGACGGATTCTATGGGTCGGAGCCTTTAGGCATAAAGGTGTAAAGGACATAATGGGTACATACTTTTTAAAAATCCATTACAAGAAAACAACCTAAACAACGCAAATTCAACAATGCTCCTTTTTCATTTTTTCGTTTTTATTACCCTTTGTCCATTTTTTTATAACCCTTTGTATGTTTTTCGTCTTTATAACCCTTTTTTCGTTTTTTTTCGTTTTTATAACCCTTTGTATATTTTTCCTAATTTGCGTTTATATACATACATATATTTTATGCAAATAAAATAAATAAGAATAGTTTTGTCTATCAATTTATCATGTTTAGAAGCAAACACGTATGTAAGAACCTTTAAAAAATTACAATTGAAATAAAACGTTTTTTTTTAACTAGTTTTTAAACTAGTTACATATATATTTTTTTAAATGACTGCTTCGTTTCGTTAACACAAAAAGCGAAAACGACCCACCTCTAGTATGTAGTAATGTTGAGCATCCTAGTTAATTTTTAAAAGCGCTCATTTCAATTCACGGCTCCCTTGTGAACTAGTTGTATATAGTTCAGTTTAGTTCACCGCTCATTTTAGTTCACGGCTCCCTTGCGAACTAGATAGTTCATTTAGTTCGTTTAGTTCACCGCTCAGTTTAGTTCGCAGCTCCCTTGCGAACTAGATAGTTCATATAGTTCGTTAAGTTCAAAACAGGTATTTAGTTCGGTAGTTCGTGAACTATGTAGAGGTAGACGAATACAGAACAGATCGAACATAATAAAGAGAAGGGAGATAATGACGATAGTAAATAGATAAGATACACATGGAATGTATACCTGTATAATACTACTACACACAAATTGTTTTGTCTTCTGCTCAGCTTATACACACATGTTTCTGGCAGGAAGGAGCAACCGCGTCGCATGTGTATTTTTGACAAAACATTTGTAATGCGAAAAAGGGTTGGTCTTGGTTTATTCAACAAACACACGTCTCTTGTCTTTTGCATGGTTGGATTGATATTGGAATTTAGTTCGATTGAAAAATGAACTAAAGAGCGGGAGAGCTTGTAACTTTTGAACTAGTTCATTTAGTTCACATCTCGGAGCGCTCTTTCGAACTAGTTCGTTCGCGAACTACACAAGACTACTTTACACAATATGTTTGTTATGAAGTGAGAAGTACACGTAAGTCAAAAGTTAGCTGTCGTCGTGCGTTGATTATGGTGGTCAAGTTATGGAAACGGATAGTTTGTGAGTTTTAAAGTATCAAACAAACAGCTAATTTTTATATATAAAGCTGAACAGACATTTTTTTTACTGGAATTCAGTTATGCATATGAGCTGATACTATAATCAATGTCCTACGCGCACTTATGATTTTCACATAAAACAATTTTTAGTAGTAAAAACAGTTAACTACTTTATTTAGACAGAATTTTTTTAATAATTTTGTTTTGCTTCATTCGTATCTGCAAGGGCAAGTTAGTTCATGTTTCTAATAGATTTGGCCTCAAAAAATTGACTTCCTTATAAAGAAGGATATGCTGAGAAAAATGCATGAATGAGCTATCAAATTTGGATTTAAGAAAACTGCCTAAACAATAACATCCAACTTTTTCGACCGAGCTTAACTCAACCATTTTAAAATACATTATATGAAAGTGAGCTGTAAGCTATCACCGTGCATTGATGTAGTAATAATTTTGAGATTTTGTTGCTCAGCTTTTCGAACATTTCTCACTTCATAGCATACAATTATATATTGTGTAGGTTTAGCTTAATAGTATAGTTAGTTTTTAAATTTTGGAAATCCAGCGTCATCTACTGGAATTGTCCGAACAATTCAAACATCAATAAAAGTATATAGTGCTCAATCGGATGGTTAGTTTATGAGTTCTGAGGTATCAAACGAACAGCTCATTTTTATATATGAAGACTAGCTGTCCCGCCCGGCTTCGCCCGTGTCCAAAAAATATAGTGTTACTTTCAATACATACATTGTCATTTATTTCAAAGAATCGGACGCTCTGTCTGTCTGTCTGTCTGTATGCAGTATTGTTTTTGTGGACAATTTTGTTCATGTTGGACTAGGTCCACTAGAAAAGTTCAAGAGGCTTAAAGTTGGTACAAGACCTCAAAATCGACAGTTTAAGTGGATACAGAAATTTCGCGAGGGTGTCAAGTGATGATCTCGAGTCTCTTGTTTGATCGGCTCTAGAATAAGAAGACAAGATACAAACTACAGATCGACCATTAGTGTTGATGAACGTTTAGCAGTAACTCTTCGATTTCTGGCCACTGGTGATTCATATCACTCTTTGATGTATTTGTTCAAAAATTAAATATTTAATAATATTTACCAACAAAAAAATTATTTAAATAATACGCTGATATAAAAATGTTTATCATAACTCAAAAAACAGTAAATTTGTGGCCAATAAAAGTCAAAATTTCCTTAAGGGTGCCAATAATTGTAGTCGTTACTACTTATTCAGTTTTTGAATTTCAAATTATTTAGAAATCCGAAAAATACACTGCTAGCCCTTAGGGTATTCTGCCCCCGATTAGTATAGCATCCATAAGCCAGAGAGTGAGAGAGGGCACGTATTCCGGTTAAGAATATTCCTATTCCGGGAACTCAATTACAGGAATTCCCATTTCGCATATAAAACGTGATCGAATATAGAAAAACTGAATAACTTATACATCATCCTGTTTTGCAGGTAATCCCTGGTCACACTATGTACTCAATATCTCTAAGGAATTTTTCACATTTTTCTCAATGACGAAAATAAATCAAAAAAGAAATAAAAATGTGCCGCAAACTTCCTGCTTGCAAATATACAAATTCTTTCCAACCCACAGGATAAATATTTGTGTGGGAGTGTATAACCACTTAAAATCCGCTGTAATTCTGTTGGAATTCAGAAGCGTTAAATAATGCATGTAGCAGTGCAGGCTAAAAAATATATTTTATTTTTAAGCTTTCTCGATTATTCTTTTAATCCGAAATAGCTTGATGGAAACTTCTGCACTATATTTAATACTAGCTGACCCGTGCTCGCCTTGCTTCGCTCGCCTGCCACTATTGAGACAATACATAAAATTAACAATTTTTTTTATGTTCATTTTTTTTTTTTGTTTTTTGTTTTTTTTTTTTGTTTTTTTTTTTTGTTTTTCTTTTTTGTGGTATAAACTTAAAAAAAGGATGGAGATAGGTTTTTAAATGTAAATGTTAATTCAGAATTCGATCAGGAACATAATCAGTACATCACATCAAGGCTTCTTTGTATACTATGTTTACTGTTCTATTGTTTTCTGGCAGCAAAATATATTGAGTTTCGGGAGATCCCACGCGAGATAAGCCAACATATAACTGGACATGGGAAAAGCACTCCTTTTTCAAGTCAATACCTACCAGTAAAAATGTTTGTCCCTGGGACTTATTTATTGTGAGGGCAAATGACACTTTCACCGGAAACTGCAAGCGTTTGAAAGATATAGGTAAATCCGTTAGTATCATCGGAATACGTGGAATGTGCGCTAATTGTCCGGCTGCTGGCCCGGTGAGAATGGTCGCTACGATTAAGTTATCTCGCAAGTCTTTTATTAATAGTCTTGTGCCATTACACATTTTAGGTGGGCTTAGATTTCTAAGCAGCATGATGGGGATACCGATCTTTAACATCAGGTCGTATGGTGGCAGGCCACAAGGATTTAGGGAATTCAAAAATTCTTGTGGGTAGTTAACTGTATCTTCGATATTGTTAACTGTATCAATAGACTTTAAATGTTTTATTTGGCCTGGTACTTTTTGTAAAATGAAATTATTTATTTCATTTACTGTATCGTTTCTGGGTGATATTATTACTCTTGAACAAAGCCAATGATAATCTTTTTGTAGAAGATTTTCAGTATCAGGATATATTGCATCTATAAGATGTTCCAGACTATGGACTATGCGACCTAATCTATTGTGCAATTCGATTTCAGCGCTACTACCATTAGTGTTTGGAGAAAGGAAATTTCCTTCTCCAAGTTTATTAGTCAACTGAATTATTGAATATTTTGGCCAGAAGGCCAGAACTGAGATACGCTGAACAGCAAACTATGTGACACCCATGCGCGACGTTATGATGTTTTCGGCTGGCGCACGCGACAGCAAGCTTTGAACCGGCGCGGTGTACCATATCAAATCTTTATCATTACTCAGATATTGGTCGTTGGAAATGCCAATTGCTGGAGCATCAATAGCTTGCTTTTTTTACCACCAAACTGGTATGACTACGCTCAACAAAAAGAATGGTGCATTATACAGTCGCCTAGCAACCAAAAACACTAAAAGTTGACTGATTTTAAGTTAAATCACATTTAAAATGTTCATGGGTCACATGATGACCCGTAAGGTAATGCGTGTATACACCTACCGGGAGAGTCTCAACATAACACTTACAGGATAAACAATTGTTTTTTCTTAAAATATACACGAATTCATGCACTGAGTAAAGAGGAAAAAAAATTAAAAAAATTATAACCACCTATTTTTCTACTTAAAAGTTGTTTTGGGTCACAAAAAGACGCTAAGGTAATAGAAGGGGTAATTAAACAGGACATCGGTCTTAGCAAAAACTTCGGAAGAGTATTAAGTAGAAAACAAAAATATTAGAAAAATTAGAAAAAAGAAGACAGGGAAAACAAAACATTTTATTCAGTTTACAACTACCAGTCAACCAAGTATATTTTTGGTGCAAGGATTGATTAAAATTAGAAACGAAACTATCCTTGCGTGTATAATCTATTTTCATAGAAGGAGTAGAGCGTCCTATCTCTATAACACTAATTTTTTCAAGGAAATTCAGCTTACTAAAATCATTTCCTTCCTCCAGCAGAAAATCAGTTAAGCAACAATCTACACTTAATAATGCCAGTTTCAGCTAACAATAATTAGAAATGAATTACCTTTAATTGAAAATAACGCAATTCCTTAACCTTCAAAACTAATGTAAGGGTTCTATGAACAAACTTTTCACACTTTTCACTGTTCTTGATTTGATTTTGTTCTAATTAGCTTCACAACAATACGCTAAGGTTTTGTTGAATTTTACATTGAAAACAGGTTCCTGAAACATGTTTAGTCTATAAAGGTTGAAAAACACGCCTAACAAATACCTACTTAACAAAGCAGTGCAAACATGTATATAAAAAACAATACAAAATTCACCAATAAGTCGGAGAAAAGCATGTTATTTTTTCAAGTAATTAAACTAAAACAGAAACCTACCTCCACCTGACCCACTCAATACACTTGACATAGCAGCCCAGCGAGCAGCGTAGAAAAGCGAATTATTTTTTTTGCATAAGAAACCGTTTATTGAACAGAGAGGAGTCAAACACACACGCACATAAAGGAAAAAAAGGGAAAGAAAACAAATTTGTTCTACCCAGCGAGAAATTTTATAACCCGTATTACTTTGCTTTCTTCTTCTTAGTTGGCGCTACAGCTCGAGGTGAACCTGGGCCTGCTTCTCGCAACCATTTGTGTGTGCGTGTTATATTTTTGCATAAATGGAAGGGATCTACAGTTTTTTGCTGACTCCGAACGGCGAGTTGAGAAGCTCAATCGAGACAAATGTTACTCTTTGATGTTTGTCAGACATTTGAAAGAGGTGGGCACTGTGAAAAACTTTTAGGTGTTTGCGGCGGGATTCGAACCCAAGACCGCTGGCTCAGTAGTCCGACGCACTAACCACTTGCGCTACGGTGCCCACTTACTTTGCTTTACATCGCTGTTTTTCTTGAATGGGTATGTTGAGTCGGAGAATCGCGACAGGCAATGATGCGTGTTTTTTTTTTTTTGTAAGAAAGGTGGAAAGCGTCGAAAGCCGGCGTGTGGGACTTTAACCCTAACTAAAACCACCTCTGCTTCCAACCCCTGTTCCCCACGGTACCGCCGTTAGGCATTTCGTCATGGGGGGGTTTCAACCGTATAGCTGCCTCTTCCTGTCTACATTAATATTTGTATGCCTCTGTACGCTTGGGAATGTTTGTGCTAATGCACGAAGTGTATGTGTTCGTTTTTGTATTTGGCTGTGTTCTTGCTTGTATTTGTCTGTATTCGTACTTGTGTTTATCTGTGTTTGTTCATGTATTGTCTGTAACTAGGTTTGTGGTTTTGTTTTATGGCTCTGGTGTACGTTCTATGTGTTGTAGTTACACCTCCTCCTTCCGTTTCTTCAGCTGCCAGGTATTGTAGGCTCCTCGTTTCTCGCTGCTCACTCCTCGATGCGCAGTTGCTTCATAATATTTGTGATGACTTCATCCGCTATATTCTATGCTTCGCTTGTCGTCAGCATGAATGTAATAAGTCCTCTCGGTGTCACTTGGCCGCCAATGGCTCTTTCTAGGACGTTTCTGGCCGCTGTGTACCTCTGACATTCGGTCAGAATATGTTTCGCGTTCTGGGCTTCGCCTTCGCAGTGTGGGCAGTATGTATTGTATTTGTGGAGGTACTCCCGGAAGCATCCATGCCCCGATATGAACTGGGTCAGGTAGAAGTTTACTTCTCCATGTTTTCTACTGATCCATTCCACTACGTTGGGGATCAGCGTATATGTCCATCTTCCTTTCGTTGTCGAGGTCCACCTGTTTTGCCATTCTGATTGTATAGCCTCACTAGCATTTCTCCTGTCTTCCGGTTCGTTCTCTCTTATTGCTGTAGTCTTTTTTATTTCCAGATCGATGGGCAATCGGCCGGAAATAACGCTAATCGCTTCCGCTGATACCGTTCTGAAAGCACAGCATACTTTGTTTTTCAGTCCGTCGCTGGCGCCCATATAGGGGACGCGTACATGAGGATCGACAACGGTGAGCAGTTGTCAGCAGCTTTCGGATTGGCTGCCTGGGTCCTCCAATGTTTGGCAATGGTCTCGACAGCGCCGCTACAGCTCGCGAGGCTCTTTCTCCTGCGTACATCAGGTGCTCTTTAAAGTTAAGCCTGAGGTCAACATTCTCAGGTACTTAATGTGTGGACTAGACTCGACGGTTTGCTCGCCGACCTGTAAAGTGATGTGTTCTACCTTTGTCCTGCTGCTTATTAGCACTGCCCCCATCTTATGGTCAGCCAGTTCTAGTCCTGATGCTTGTAGCCATGCCTTCACGTTACTGATTGTTTGGTTGCAGTTTCCGGACAATTGCTCTAGCGTTTTTGCTACAACGATTATTGCTATGTCGTCTGCGTAGCCTATGATATCTACCGGCAATGATGCGTGTGTGTGTGTTTGTGCGTAGACTGTAGACGTAGAGTAGTAGAACGATAGGCAGAATGAGAGTGGTTGACGAGTTGGGTTGGTGGGTAGAATGTTGCGTGCGTATGCCAGTGTAGGGAATACACTCATATTATGTTTATTCATTAGGATTCATGTTGCTTGTTATTTGATAAACATTGTTGAAAGATAGAATTTTAAAAGGTAAGTCGGTAGGAATCGGGTTGTATGGACGCCACGCCACTGGTAGGTATGTATGTATGTGTGTATATTTGCATTTGATGTGGCGGTATATGAATCATATTCCAAGCAGTCGCGTGTCATATGTGTATGCATGGACATATGTATATCGGTGTTTTTGTTATGTTTATTGGGCGTCAGAGAGAGAGGAAAGATATGCGGCTGTTTACATTTGTGGGCGAAGGGGGAAAAATGATGAGAGGGGTGTGAACGATTCCTGGGTCTACTCATCCAGATCAGATTGTTTATTTTGATTGTTGTCTGAAATTGGTACATTTTTGTTTTTCATTGCCGATTCTGGCACAGGGAGCCAGGAAGTGACGTCATCCAGGAGATATAGGGTTACATTTTTTGGGGTGAAATCTGGGAATTCGGAGCAATAAGTGTCATGGAATGTGATTGATGTGTACTTAGTGTGTACTTAGTGTACTTAGTGTGTACTTACTGTACTTAGTGTGTACTTAGTGTACTTAGTGTTGTACTTAGTGTGTACTTAGTGTGTACTTAGTGTGTATCAGAGAGTACTTAGTGTACTTAGTGTGCAATTAATGTACTTAGTGTGTATCAGAGAGTACTTAGTGTTTGTGTATGCATACGTATGTATGTGTATAGGAATAGGGAAACAATGCTGAAGGGGATGTGAATGGTTTCTCAGGTCTACTCATCCAGATCAGATTGTTTATTTTGACTGCTGGCTGAAATGGTTAGTAGTGTTGACTATATTGTTTCAAGGAAAATTGTTTTTGTTGGATGGATGAAGTAAAAAGCGGAAAGAAAAATTCTGAGTCAGAGGGAGAGGAAAAATGTGCGACTGATTTATATTCGTTGACTGATGTGGAACAATGATGAGGGATGAGACGGGGTGAACCGTTTCCTGGGTATGGTTTCCAAGGTCTACGCATTCAGATCAGATTGTTTATTTTAGCTTTTGACTGAAATGGGTAATAGTACTGACTGTAATGTTTCAAGGAAAATTATTTTTATCGGACGAAAGAAGTAAAAAGCACTAAGCCAGAGCGAGAATGAAGAAGTATATTTGCAGGCGGATGGGAAACAATGATGAGAGAAGGAAGAGAGGGGGTGAATGATTTCCAAGGTCTACTCATCCAGATCAGGGATGAAAAATGGCCTTTCAGCAATGTATTGAAAGTTGAAAAATAATTGTATTGAAATTGTACTAGTTGATTTTTTTCGACTTTGCCTTTGCCAATGAATGCGTAATTATATAAACACGTTATTGTAACGGCATGCGACCACGGCTATACTCTTAAAATCATCGTTTCGTTTCATCTTTTTTCGTCCTTTTTAGTTAGTTTTCCCCATAGTCGGGTTCTAGTTTCTTAAACTTAATTTTTTATTTTCAACGTTTTAGTTGCACAAAATAGCTATATACTATATATAAGAAACCAATGTTGTGTTCTTCTTGTCAAACCATTACATTTGATACCCATATTACGGAGGTCGTAAGGATAACACTAATTCATAATCTTGGTGCGTCCGCCATATTGAATTTTAAATGATGTCACTTTGCTCATCGTATTCTACTTGTCGAACCCTTTCATTCGGTACCCATATTAAGGATGTAGTAAATATAACGGAAATCGGCCATTTTGGGGGCGTCCGCCATATTGAATTTAGAATGACGTCATATTGTATTGTATTCTACTCGCCAAGCCTTTTCATTTTATATCACTATCAAGGTGGCTGTAAAGAAAAAGAAAATAAGAGGTAATCCGCCATCTTGCTTGGTGGTTGGTCCAAGGCACTCTACGCATCAAGACGAATCCAACGACACCTCATTTGTTGAAATCGATTTCATAGTTTAGGCTGTACGAGGTGACATCCTTACATACAAACAAACCCAGCCTGTTAAAATAATAACCGTTCCTGTGCGTAGTCGGTTAAAAAACAGTGATTGTGAACTGACAGCAAATGGGTATGTTCAGTCAAAATGATATCAATTCGATTTTTAGTAGCAAAAGCAAAATATGTTATGTTTTGGTTTTTTAAAACATACTTTGTTGAAGAAAATACCTACTAAATTAGCAGCAGCGCAAATTGTATCGAATTTTATAAAAGTGTATTTGTGTACTGAAGCAAGGTCAATTGTATCGAAAACAGTACAATTGTTTCGACTTTTGCAACCCAGGTCCACAATAGTTGTCAGTACAGTGAAGATATGACATTTGCCTCTTAGTCTTGTTACAAAAGATTTCCTTCGTTTGATTTCCGACGAGATGTCATTTTTTGATGTTAAAAATATTGTTAGGAAACAACCAAAAGCCTCGGAAAAGGACGGATCTACCGTTGACAACCACGCTAAACGAAAAAAGGACAATGACCTTCGGATCTGCACCTGGAATGTTCGTTTACTGAATGGTGACGGTGCACCTGAACAACTGGCAGAGGCTCTAGACTGCTATAAACCAGATATAGCCGACATCCAGAAAGTGCGATGGGATGGGCCTGGCAGAAAAAGAATGAGAAACTGCGACATCTACTACGGTGATTGCTATACAGAAAATAAACAGCGCTTATTCGGATGCGGATTTGTCATACGCGGCAGCTGTAGGCAAGAAGTCTTGAGCTTTCGGCACGTGAGCGAGCGTCTTATGACAATCCGTGTCAAGGCAAAATTCGCCAACATTAGCCTAATGTGCGCTCACGCCCCCATAGAAGAAAAAGACGATGCTACCAAAGATAGTTTCTACGAGCTCCTCGACAAAACCTACGAGCAATGCCCTCAGCATGACATTAAAATCGTATTGGGCGATTTTAACGCCAAGACAGGAAGAGAAGACATCTTTGGTAAGACGGTTGGAAGGCCCAGCCTACACGACACCACGTCCGAAAACGGACTAAGGCTAATTGACTTTGCTGCGGGGCGAAGTATCAGTATAACAAGCACGCGGTTTCGTCATCTCAATAGCAGAAGAGACGGGAAGAACATCGGCTTCTAAGAATGAAAAGGAAAGAGCACGAGAAGCGTGCATTCGAGGATATTGGGAGATGCTACTCCAGGAACAATGTACGGAAGTTTTACCAGAGGGTAAAAAGAATGTACCAGCTGTTAAATCAAACCCGCGGTTATGGTGGAGTAACAACTTTATTAATTGCCGGTCACAGTAAAAGAGAGAGAATTCATTAGCTTAAGATCTACTTATAGTCTAGGTGCGGAGAATACTTATGATGTATAGTATACTGTATACAAGATAATAAAAGTGTAAACACTACTATTCAGACTTAGGGGTGATGCTGAAAAAATTTCAAATACATAACATCTTCCTCTTTTTAATATAAGTTCCATCATATGTATCTATGATGAATGAGTATCAATAATTAACTTATAATATTTTCATTTATTCATTTTACTCGGATTCTTTAATTTATTTTTAATTCTAGAAGATCTTCTGACTTCTATCATGTCTGGTATTATCGGTTTTACTTCTTTAGCTTTTTCCTTTTCCTTAACATCATCAAATATTATGTTATCTTTAATTACTTTAAATTGTTCAGGATCTATATCAGCTAAATATGATTTGTTTCTTAAACACATCTTTTTAATTTGATTTTCATGTACAAATCTTTCATAGCCGTTAACAATGATAATAAATGTTTTCTTACTAACAATTTTAATAACCTTAGCTGGTATCCACTTAATCATATTTACAAAATGATTTCTGTTTGTATTTGTATTTTATTGTGTATTTTATGTTCTTACACATTAAGATAAGATATCTTATAAACTAGTGTAAGACTGTATGTTATGGGTACAAAAAGTTTAAGTTAATAGTAATAGTGATAATAATAATTTTTTTTTTTTTTCGCCTAGGGGGTAGTGGAAAAACGCTAATGCGCACGAGTAGCAGGCCCGCTCTGCTACAAGTAGTGTGGGACTTATTCTTACTCCACCATAAAACGACCTTTAACCCCTTTGTTTTTCTTCTTGACACCATCCACTCCGGGACCGCTTTCGCATTACTTCAGAGTGGTGTCGTTTTCTTCCCCTTTTGGGGGACCGGATTTTTCATATTGGTCTCCTGGTGCGGGTTTCATCTTTCTTGCCGGTAAGGCTTACGTCAGTCTTATGAGTACATGTCTGTGTTTTTTGTTTTGAGCACTGTCTCGATGAAGGAGCATATTTTGTTCCACTTGTCAATGCCGGAGATCATCTTTCTCATAACATTATCTGGGCTGATATTGCCTATCTCCGATTCCAGTATATGTCTCTCTGGTTCCCATCTGCTACATCTGAAGAAGGTATGATGAGCATTGTCTTCTGAAGAGTCGCCATATTGGCACGCTGAGCTTCTTACTTTCCCAATCTTGTGAAGATCCGCGTTGAAGTATCCATGTCCGGTAAGGAACTGGGTAACGTAGTAGTTAACTTCGCCATGTTCTCGCTCCGTCCATTCAGCCACGTCCCTGATCAGTCTCGCAGTCCATCTCCCTCTAGTTTCCAGTCCTATTTCCGTTTTTTCCCCGTATACGTACTTCCTCTCTGCCGCTAAGAGATCAATGGGAGTCAGTCCTACGACTACGAGGACTGCTGGTTCCGACACTGTTCGGTAGGAACTTGCAATACGAAGGGCTCCGCGTCTTTGCACTGTAGCCATTTGCTTTCTATATTTCTCCTGTTTCAGTGCATCAGCCCATATCTCGCATTCATATAGAAGAATGGCATGCGTGATCGCCATGAGGAGTCTTCGTTTGCTTTGGGTGGGGCCGCCAACATAGGCCATAAGTTTGCTGAGTGATGTTGTAACTTTGGCCGCTCGCTCAGATGCAGATTTTATCTGTGGCCAAAATGTCAGCTTAGAGTCTAGTGCCATTCCCAAATACTTTACTGCATCTTTGCTAATGATCACTTCTGGTCCTACGCGGAAATCGACGTGCCTCGGGATCTGTTTCCTGGTTAGGAGAACTATCTCCGTCTTCTCCGTGGCTAGACTGAGTCCGTGGTCTTCCATCCAGGTGTGCACGCGTCTCATGGCCTGGTTAAGTTTTCTCTGTGCGTCTTCCGTATCTCTTGCAGTGATCACAGCGCCGATATCGTCTGCATACCCTACTAGGAAGGTGTTGCCAGGCATCTCCATGCGAAATATCCCATCGTAGGAGATATTCCATAGATCAGGTCTCAGTATTGAGCCCTGCGCCGCACCGGCCGTGATATCCTTTCCGAAAGATCCCTCTGTTGTATGGTATACAAGCTTCCGGTCGCTTAGGTAGTCCTTTACCATCCGTAGGAAATATGGTGGGATCCTAAAGATATTTTCCAACGAATTCAGCACTTCTCCCCATCTCATTGAGTTAAAGGCGTTCATCACATCTAGGGCTGCTACCACGACAATCTTTCTCGGGCAACTTGGGCTGTCCTTATCACTTCTTCGATTGCTCCTAGAGTAGAGTGGCCTCTTCGGAATCCATGTTGTTTTTCTGACAGGTCACCTGCGCTCTGTATTGCTGTGGTAAGTCGCTGCTTCAGCATCTTTTCAAACAGTTTCCCTGTTGTGTCCAGCATGCACAATGGTCTATAGGCTGTTGGAGAATCCGGGTTTCCTTTTCCTTTGCTGATCAGTACAAGCCGTTGTATCTTCCAGCTCTTGTGGAATTTTCCATCCTGGAGGCAGCTATTGTACATGTCCAGCAGTAGCTGAGGGCAGCATTGGACGATCATATTCAGCACTTCTGCTGGTATACCATCAGGTCCCGGGGCTTTTTTGTTATGAAGAGTTTTCGCCGCAAGAGTCAGCTCCTCTTCAGTGAACAATTGGACATCTGGCTGTTCTTTATAGATGGCGTCTGGGGGTCTGACGGGGTGAGTCGGGAAGAGTGTGTCCACTATCCTCTTAATTTTTTCTGCATTCATTGCGGGGGTAGTCGACTGTGCTCCCAACTTTCGCATCACCACTTTGTAGCCCAGTCCCCAGGGGTCGCTGTTAACTTCTTGCCGGAGATCCTCCCACTTCTGTCTTTTGCTCGTATTGATGGCCCTCTTGAGCTCTGACTTTGCGTTTCTGTACTCCGCTAGTACATCTTCGGTGGTTTCAGCGGGAACGGCACAAAATCCCGACTTTCAAAATCCCGACAAAAAAAAAATCGGATTTCTAAAAATCCCGACTCACAAAATCCCGACTGCCAAAATCCCGACAAATGAACTTTTGTGAAAAAATCCCGACTTTGTCGGGATTTTCGTTTCGCAGTGAATTTTTTATTTTTTTTTTTTTGCTGAAAAAAAAATTGAATCTTTAAATCTCTTATCATTTTTTTTCCACATTCTTAAAAGAATGTGTTCGCCCACTACCCCACCATGTCACTACGAAAAAAAAACCAAGAAACTTACCAAAACACAATACGAATTTGTTAGCAAAATCGTTTGGTTAAGTGCATCTGATGAGAATCGAAAAGCGCTGTTCTTTGTGATTCTCATTCGGTGCACTTAACCAAATGATTTTTGTATCTTATTCATAGTGCGTGTTTTGGTAAATTCTCGGTTATTTTGTTTTTTTTAGTGAAGTGTTCAGGGTGTGACATCGCGAGGAGGTTGTTAGTGTCGAAACAACTTCCTTTCAAAATAAGTATTTTGTGGTGAATATTATTTTATGAGAATCAAAAAGAACAGCGCTTTTTGATTCTCATCATGTCTAGTTATTCAAACATACTGAGCCGTGTGATAAATCGTTCTTATAAGAATGAGAAAATAGTTCCGCGAAGGGATATAAAGATTTTCATACAAACCAAAAAAAATAAAATGGCCGCACGTTCATGACTTACAAAATACGCGCGCGCGAATTTTAAACTATTATTTTCTCCAAAGTCGGGATTTTGGCAGTCGGGATTTTGTAAGTCGGGATTTTGTCAGTCGGGATTTTGGCAGTCGGGATTTTGTCAGTCGGGATTTTGTTGTCGGGATTTTGTAGTCGGGATTTTGTGAGGCGGGATTTCATGCCCAACCCGTTTCAGCGTGTCTTCTCCTCCCTCTGGTGACCTTGCGTCTAAGGTGTAGGCATCTTCTTCTTCGTTCTGCGATCTCTTCAGTCCACCAGTATACCGGTTTTCTGAGTCTAGAGGAGTTTCTCGATCGAGGCATCGACGCATCACACGCATGATGTATAAGCCGCATCGTAGCCTCAGCCCTCGACTCAGCAGTGCCGTTCATGTCTAAGATCGCATCCTTCCCTACTTCTATTGCATTTGTAAGTAGCTCTTCGTTGATTCTGTCTACCTTCCATCTCGGTTCTCGCCTTTGGTTTCCATAAAGGGTCCGTTGGTCCGTCTGTATTTCGAAGACTATATATTGGTGGTCGCTGCCTGTATAATCCTCAATTACTCCCCAGTTTCGTATATCTCCCGATATTAATTCCGATGCGAAAGTTACATCCGGGATTGTTTCGCCATATCCGGGTCGCCTGAAGGTGGGTGTGCTGCCGGTGTTCATCACGCGGAGCCCTAGTCTGGCGGTCATCTCGAGTATTTGCCTTCCTCTTGAGTCCGTGTTGGGCATTCCCCACTCTAGTGCCCTGGCATTAAAATCGCCAGCTACCAGCATTGCACCCCCAATTTCTCTCGCCGTGTCCTCAAGCTCATCTAACTTTTGTCGGAAGTCGCTCCTGCTTTCGTTCGGGGTGAAATAACAACTGACTATCGTGGCCCTCTCGCATTTTACCCAGACGAAGCCTCTTCCTGCTCCTTGGGCTTTCACGGGTACTTTACTTGCGTCCGGTATCCATATAGCAGCTGTGCCTAGTATGTCCGCGAACCAGCCCGGTCCATTCTTATTTCTGTATTGCTCACTGATGATAACAATATCGGCTTTTAGATCGAGTCTGAGCTGACTGAGAAGATTATCGGCTGTTTGGCTCCTGTGTAGATTTCCTTGAAGAATTCTCATCATTGTGGTGTGTATTTCTTTTCCTTCTCAAGGGCCTCTCTGAAAACCTGACAGGCTCCTGATCCCGGCACATGGGATAACAAAGCTGGCGATAGCTTGAGTTCTTCACATAAGCAGCACCTCGCGCTGTCCTTACAGTCAACCTTTTTGTGGCCCTGTTTACCGCAGTTGAAACACAGCTCTTGGCTCTTTCTGTTCGGTCCGTTGCAGGTTGCTTGCTGGTGTCCATATCCGAGGCGTTTGTAGCAGCGTGTAACCATCACTCTCCGGCGCACTCTACAGAGTATCCATCCGATTTTAGCTCGGGGGTCTTTAAGCAGGGCGTTCGCTGCTCGACTGCTTAGATGGATTATGGCCATTTTTTGTGCTCTACTGTTTGCCCTCGTTAACGTGATCTGGAGTTCAAGTGTGGGGTCATTGATTTTTCTCTTGACGGCTTCGTCTACTTCCTCTTTTGTAGTCAGCTCGTCCATGTCAATGATAATAATAATAATAATAATAACAATAATAGTAATAATAATAATGATTATAATAATAAAATAATCATACAAAAGAGTGCTGAAAAAATTAACTAAATATGAGTATTGGCCAGATCGTGTTTTGTGTGTAAAGTTTTGAAATGATTTGCGTTGCTGGTTCTTCTAAGTGTGATGGGCAGGGAGTTCCAAAGGCGAGCGGAATGAGCGAAAAATATTGTCTTTCAGATGCTAAACACGAGTATCTTGGCATTATAAGTGTGCAGGTTCGTTGGGAAGAAAGGAAAGTAAGTTTATTAAAGAGGTAGGAAGGTTCCTGGGCTCGCTGAATCTCATGAAGGGTGACTAGGCAATGGTACTTGAGCACGTTATCGGGGGAGCAGCCAAAAATAGTTTTGGAGTAAGCAGAGACATGTCCGCGCCTTCGAATGTTGTAAATATAGCGAACTACACTGTTATAGACCACGTTAAGCTTTCGTCTGGATCTGCAATCCACAGCTGAGAAAACTTCACAGCAGAACAGAAGAATTGGTAGCAGCAGAGTTTTGGCAAGAAGCATCTTAGTCTTGATAGGTACGTAGTGTTGTGTTGTCCAAAGTACTCGCAGCACACCATACACCTTCCCAACGCAGACATTGACGTGGTCGTCCCAGGATAAGGTACGGTTGAAAGTTAACCCCAGGTTCCTCGCAGTCTCAACAAAGTCAATGTTGCACAGTCCAAGTTTAATGACTGGAAGGGTTGAGGTATCCAGTGAGTTGCGGTATGTAACCAGTGACTTGAACTTAGTAGGGTTGAGACAAAGACTGTTTGCTTGAGCCCAGCTGAGGATATTCTGGAGATCCTCATTCACTTTTGCAATGAATAGTTCAGCTGAGCCAAGTGGAAATGAAATTTGTAGCTGCACGTCATCTGCGTACATATGTACGCAATAGTGTTTAACAATACTGGGTAATTCATTGACGTACAGCAGGAACAAAATTGGGCCCAGAATGGAGCCTTGTGGCACACCAGTTTTCATTGGAAGAAGTGTGGACGTACGATCACCAACAACCACGCTTTGGACTCTACCAACAAGGTAGGACTGCATTAACCTCACTGTTTGGCGCGAAAATTTGAAGTCCTGCAATAACTTATTGCAAAGAAGAGAGTGGTTGACTGTATCGAAGGCTTTGGAAAAGTCAAGCAGTGTTAGGACAGTCAACTCCTTCTTATCCAAGTCTTTCCGAATCTCATCGACAACAAACAGCAAGGCGGTTTTACAGCTGCGCATAGATCGGAAGCCCGATTGGCTATCGTGTAGTAAGTTTTCAGCCGAAAGATGTCTTCGTATCTGTGGAAGGATTGCCTTTTCAAAAACTTTAGCTAAAAAGGGCACGATCGCTATAGGTCTGTCCTCAGACAGGCTGCAGTTTGCTTTTTTAGGAACAGGAACGATTTTCGACTTCTTCCATTCATTAGGAAAAATGGAGGTGGTAAGAATGCTGTTAAAAATGTAGGTAATAAACGGCAATGTAATAGGGAGGGACAGCTTTATAAATTTGGGGCTTATTCCGTCCAATCCGATTGCATTTGATTTCACCGATAGAATTGCTTCCGCAACATCAGGGTCTGCTAGAATTTGTAGGTTAAATGTTCTTGAAGAAGATGAGTCAGGCTCTACCTCTTCTAGAAAATCTTCGGCAAAGACATGCGAAAACGGGGGTGAAGTAAAGATGGAGTTTAGGGTATCGCGATCAAGATTATCACTGGGCTTGAGCTGAGGGTTGCCTAAGCCTAATTGGCGCAAGTTTTTCCAAAGCTCTCTGCTGGATGTGGAGGGATGAAGACGGTTGGCGTAAAAGTTTCTTTTGGCGTTTCTTATTGCAAGCGTTACTTTGTTCCTAAATACCCGATATACTTGTCGCAGGGCTTCAACTTTATATCGTCTCCAATGATGATACGCTGAGTCCCTGTTCTTCATTAGATTTTTAATGTAGCTGCTCATCCAGGTTGGTGAATGGTTTGTAACAATTTTGGTTTTAAAAGGAATGTGCTTATCATAGAGCTTGTTAATATTTTCTTTGAAGAAAGCAACCTGCTCGTTTACACATGACAAATAAAAAATACTATTCCAATGGATATTACGCAGATCATTCAACAAGTTTATAGAATTGAAGCTGCTAAAATCTCTAAATTGGTATGTTTCTGTTTCCAGATTTTTCTCGAAAGCAAGAGTAAGGTAGATTAAATCATGTTTAGAGAAGCCTGGGGCCAATAACTGGTCGTAAAGAATTACTTTGTGGAGATCAAAACCTTTAAACCTTCGAGAGAGATTAATTTGTCAGAAAACTCATGACATCAACACCGGAATTAATAAAAAGGTAGCGGAACTCATCAATTTTTTCCTTCAGGCTTTGGGAATTCAAATGGACAATGTGTAAGCCATTGTGCCGCACATTTAGTACGCGGATCATATTAAACAAAGATCCATTCCTACCATCACCAGAGGAGCCCCCACCTCCATCAGCTAAACCATTGCGAATCATTGAAAAGCAAAGGTACTATAGCCGTGAAAGAAGAAACAGAAACGCAACCAGGACTTAAGATTAAAAGTAAGTTAATTAAAATATAAATGGCCATTACTCATTTACAAAGTGAAACGGGAAACAGGAGAAAAAAAAATAGAAACGATAAGGTAAAGTAAGATAAGAATATTGAAATTCAATTTAAAGAAATTAAAAATGCAAAAGAATATCAAAGGTAAGAAATTAATAACAAAAAACAAAAATTGAAATGATGCGAAATAATTTTTAATAACTGCTGCTTACGGTGTTGATATCATTCCTCAGGCATCCTGATGGCGGCATGCAGGCTTTCAATGCTGTCGATTAGTACACAGTTTGTATTTGCAGATCGCTTAACGTAAACAGAGCCGAATTTAGTGAAAACAGAGAACAGGTGATGATTTCGTTTTAACCGAGTGGCATGGTGTAGAATGTCACGATTTGTTTTGGTCAAGCTCTTATCAGATAGCAGAAACTGTCTTTCTCTTGTTCCAGGCCGACATCACGAAGGCAAAGCTGTTTATTTTTATTTTTTGCGGTACATCGCAGCTGCCTTCAACACGTCGTTTCTCTCCTGAGCGCAATTGAACTTTACAATTATAGGTGTTCCAATAGTAGAGTTATCATTGTGTTTGGAGTGGAATATATTTTTTAGAGATGGAGCACTGCACTCGAAGGTATTGCACAGATGGTTGAAAAGAAACTTTAAATTTTCGCCGGGGAGTTCTGGAATGCCAAATAACACAGCATCTGCTGCAATCTCTCTTCGCTCAACGGCGTCGAGCTGCTGTTGTACGACGAGAAGCTTTTCTTGAAGTGTGTGTTTGTCTTCCGACTCAGCTTCAATTTTTTCAACGCGTGCTACTATGTCGGCGACTGATCTATAGAGAACTTCCTCTCCAATTTCAAAAACAATATTATTTTTCTTTTTAAATTTTGGATCAAAAACGTTCTTATCTTTTCCAGCTGTTCTATTAATTTCCAAACATTCACTTGAATTATACGTTAAACAATTCTTACTTATCTTATTATTTAAACAATGCAATACAGTTCTAGGTTGATAATTAAATACAATTTCAGAGGGTGTCCTGCCAGTCACTGTAGTAGGAGTGTTTCGATAATTTAATAAAAACTCATTAATTTTATTTAATAACGTCGACTAATTTTTCAGCTCCAAGCAGAACCTTTTTAGTACTGGCTTAACTGTCTGAACTCCCCGTTCTGCTAAACCGTTCGATTGTGGGTGGTAGGGGGGTGACTTCATAATATTAATTCCCTTACACTTACAAAATTTTTCAAAAACAAACGAATTGAACGGTGGACCATTATCGGAAACGATGTTGACAGGTAGGCCAAAAACTAGAAACAATTCTGAAAGTACTTCTATTAAGTTCGATACCGAAGTTTTTGACATTAACTTTATCTCACAGTACTTTGAATATGCATCCATGACTATGAGAAACGTTTTTCCGCTAAAGTGAAAAAAATCGAAATGTATACGATCAAAGGGATGTGTCGCTTCAACCCACTTGGTGTGAACACTCTCTTTTGGGTGGTTTTGCGTTTGCTCACATACCAAACAGCTCTGAGCATACCTTTTGATGTTTTCATCTAAGTAGGCCACCATACAAAAGCCCGTGCCAACATTTTCATACGTATAATTCCTGTATGGTTTTTATGTAATAGCTTGAGAACTGATTCCTGCAACGCCTCTGGTATAACTGTTCTATGTGCATAAAATACACATCCATGTTCAATTGCTAAGGAGTTACGTTTTTTTAAAAAAGGTACTAACTTATAGGGAATATTTTGGCAGTTTGGCCATCCAAACTGTAAATAGTTATACACATTTTTCAACCATTCGTACTTTTCTGTAAACTTTCGTACTAATTTCATATCTATTAAGCTTTCTTCTGAATTAAAATAAAAAATATTTGCTTCTTCTATCTCCGAATTTCCTTTCAGAGGTAAACGCGAAAGACAATCTACATTCGACATCTTAGCGCCTTTCCTATATGAAAAACATGATGCGACTGCCGAATTCCCCTTGTGAGGGTGGAAAATTTCTTTGAGTGCTTGGTGATCTGAACATATCTGAAATTCATCTCCGTAGATATACGTTTAACGGCAAAAATTATTGCTAAAGCTTCCCTATGCAGTTGAGAGTAATTTTGTTAAGCCGGAGATAAAGTGCAAGGTGCAAAATAGACTGGTTTCTCCTCCCCGTCAACTATTTGACACAAAATCGCTCCCACCCCATAAGGACTAGCATCTGCAATCACGACGATTGACTTTTTGGGTCATAAAGCTCTAAAATGTTATTCTCTAAAAGAAATTGTTTACAATTCTCGAAAGATGATTGGCATTCAGCTGAACTCCCTTTTTTAACAGCCTATAAAGGGGGTAGGCTTCACTACATAACTTTGGCAAAAACTTGTTATAGTAAATAAGTAGACCTAAAAACGATTGAAGTTGTTGAAGATTATTTGGGGGTGGTGCTTCCACAATAGCTTGAACTTTTTTCTCATTTGAGCTTATTCCTCTTGCCGACAACGTATGCCCTAAATAATCAACTCTATTTACTATAAATTTACACTTTCTAACATTTATGTGTATGTTATGTGCATGTAAACGACTCAAAACTTCAAACAACAATTCTTCACATTCCTTAGGGGATGAACCTCCGATCAGGATATGATCTAAATAGCCAAAAACTCTACGCAATCCTTTTAGGATGCGATCCATTACCGACTGGAAAATTGTAGGTGCACATTTTACCCCATAGATCAAACGAGTGCACCTGTACAGCCCACGGATCGTATTTAAAACAAAGAGTTCTTGAGATTCTTCTGACACCCTAAGTTGCTGATAAGCACCTGTCAGATCAATAACTACAAAATGTGTACAACCCGCTAGCCCTGCAAAAATATCGTCAGCTAAAGGAAACGGATAGTACTGGGTTTCTATGCATCGATTCAATGTCACCTTGCAATCCACGCATATCCTTATAGTGTCGCCACTTTTCGGAACGATTACTATCGGACTAGCCCACTTAATAAATTCCACCGGTATTAATATATCTTCTTTAACTAACCTTTCCAATTCAGGCTCTACTTTATCGCGTAACTTGTATGGTACCCTGTATGGTGCGTGAAAAATAGGTGTCTGGTTGGGTTTAAGAACTATTTCGGCCTCATACCCCACAATCGGATGGTTCAACTCTTGAACGGTTATGTTCGGAAATCGCGACTTAATACGAGTTAAAAGTTCTGCTTGGGTACTTACTGTTGAGATAATATTGTTTTGAAACGTGTTCCTCCAGTTTGGAAACAATTCATCAATCCACGTGCGTCCAATTAAACGTTTTCTTGGCATCTCTCCTTGAACCACTACTAATGGTAACTTCACCATGTGACTGCCAGAACTAACCTCAACGAACATGATTCCCAGCTCTCTCAACCTTGAACCTGTGACAAAACTAAATTAGTACTTGCTTTCATTAATTTAACATTTTTAAACTTATCTAAATATTTCTGCTCGTTGAAAATCGACGCCGCTGCTCCCGTGTCCACCTCCATAGATAACTTTACCCCATTTATCACAACTTCAATTACTTGGGAGGGATTTTCACAGCTGGCATCTCCAATTTGATTCATATTGCTCTTATTGAATCGACACTTGCTTGCTACATGGCCCTTCTTATTACAAGCGAAACATTGCCAATTACGGACTTGACAAGGTGTAATCCACGTGGTCTGTACGTCCACATCTACCATATTCCCGTTACTTCCCGCGATCACTTCTTTGTACGCCAACCTTTTTATCCCCAAGCTGTGCTCTTGAATCCCGATGTTTCACGTTGAATTTCTTGTTGTCACTATAAACTGCATGCTGGTACATAGGTTGAATAGATCTGGATGCTCTTTCGGATAATTCCATATTCAGTGCCTTCGCGCAACATTTCTCGAACGTCAGAGCATCATCTCCCAACAACGCTTCTTGCATTCTTTCACTTTTAACGCCCATTATAAAGCGATCGGTCAACGCCTCGTCCAATATGTATGACTTGTACATTCCAGCCCTTGTATCTGCAGAACCTGCCACAACTGACCCACGAAACCTGTAGAGACGCGGATGGAAACGCTGTTAGCCAGAATGAACCATTCAATTTAGATGATGAAAGCCAAAACTCCCATCCACCTGATCAAAACGAAGTGCGGATAGCAATATCCAAGCTAAAATCTAACAAGGCTGTTAAACCTGACGGTTTACCCGCAGAGCTATTTAAAGCAGCTGGAGATGACTTGGTAGTGAGCATACACCAACTCATCTCTAAGATTTAGCCAGATGAAAGTATGGCAGATAAATGGAATCTCAGCATCGTCTGCCCGGTCCACAAGAAAGGAGACCCCCTCAACTGCTCCAATTACAGAGGCATCAGTCTCCTCAGCATCGCCTACAAGATCCTATCTGCCATATTGTGTGAGCGCCTGAAGCCCTTCGTCAACAACCTGATTGGCCCCTATCAGTGCGGTTTCAGGCCAGGAAAGTCCACCATAGACCAAATTTTCACACTTAAGCAGATCCTGGAAAAAACCCAAGAAGTCCAAATCGATACCCACCACCTGTTCATCGATTTCAAGGCCGCCTATGACAGCATCTGGAGGGATGAACTGTATAGAGCCATGTCTAGTTTTGACATCCCTGCCAAACTCATCCGTCTGTGCAGGATGACGATGGAGAAAGCTCGCTGCTCCATCAAGGTCGGTAATGACCGAGACCTTCGATGTCAAAAAAGGATTCAGACAAGGTGATGCGCTGTCATGCGACTTCTTCAACATCATACTTGAAAGAATTATTCGAAACTCACAAGCCAACACACAAGGAACGATCTTTCAAAAGTCCGTTCAACTACTTGCATACGCCGACGATATTGACATCATTGGTAGAACACAGCGAGCTGTCACCGGTGCGTTCGCGAGTATAGAAATGGAAGCGGCCAAAATGGGTTTAGCGGTAAGCGAGGGCAAAACAAAATATATGTTGTCAACAAAAAAGGACACCCCTCTGCCATAACTTCAAGAAATGACATCTCGTCGGAAATCAAATGAAAGATTACTCTTGCCAACCGCTGTTTCGTAAAATAACTGATTCTGTTTTCTTGACAAATTTACCCTGAGTATTTCAAAATTTCGTCTATTCCTCAGAGCGTAGTTGTGTCTATCCGGAACATATGATAGGTTCCTGCTAAGATACGTTGGGAAAATATTGTTCTTAGTTTTAAATATAAATATTAGATTTCTTATATGTAATTAATCTTTGCTTTACACTTAAAAAATTGAATGATCGTAACATATTACTTATTGGAGTATAAATGTCAACTCGCAAAATGGTCCGCTTTGCACAATTTTGTAATTTTTGAAGCCTAATTTTGTCTGTTTCTTTGAACATAAAAAGTATTGAATCACAATAATCAAAATGTGGCAGAATTATTGTATTATAACCCGTTATTGCACATTATTTATTCAATTTCTTTCTAATTCTAAACAGGAAGTTGACTTTTTTACTAATTTTTAAACGGATATAATCAGCATGACACTTAAAATCTAACTTATTATCTATTATTGCACCAAGATATTTTATTTGTTTTACTTTTTCAAGTTTGTCACCGTCTATTTTAATTTCAATATCGTCGTCATTATTTAGTATCATGCATTTCGATTTATTTATATTTAACTTTAGCTTTTTGCTATGTAACCACATGTGTAAGTTAGCAAGGTCCGCTTCAATTGTTTGCTTTAATTCGTGAACATCACTACCACTTACATATAAATATTAGAGTATCGTCAGCAAACAGGATTAATTTACAAAATTTAAGGACTCTTGATATGTCATTTATATAAAGGAGGAACAGCACGACACCGAGAATTCTTCCTTGCGGAACACCTAGATCAACAAAGTTTGCACTCGAAATTTCATTGTCAATTTTCGTGAATTGTTGCCTATTTTTTAAGTACGTTTGAAACCATTTATGCTCATTATTTTTAACACCATAGTTTTTTAAATTGTCTAATAGAATTTCATGATCAACTGTTTCAAATGCTCTCTGAAAGCCCAAAAAAACTGCACAAATCACTTCCCTGTTGTCCAAAATACTTTTCCACTCGTGTATCATCCACATAAGCCAGACATAGAACCGGATTGTTGTTCACAGAATATATTATCCCATCAAAAACATTACTGTAAAAAAGGCCAAGTTCCTATAGAAAATGTAGGTCATAAAAAGTGGTGAGATAACAGCGATAACAGTTTTAAGTTTCTATAGATACGTTTAATCAATTCTAGGCTTAAGGCTTCAACTTACTCATCTATGTTACCTCTAAAATAAAGTTCTGCAAAAAGTTGGCCGCTGTTATCTCACCACTTTTTATGGCCTGCATTTTCTATAAGAACTTGGCCTTTTTTACAGTAATGTTTTTGAAAACAAAAACGGTTTTGGATATCAATGAAATTCTTTATTCCTGTGAAGGAACGTTCGATGCCATTATGTATAGAACTCGATTTCTTTTGCATGGCCACCACGGGCACGCTTGCAGAAGTCCAGACGCTGAACCCAATTTTCAACGGTTTTCAAGCATAAATTGGCCGATACTGCTGCAATTTCACGTTCGATATTCGTACGAAGTTCATCAATCGTCGCTGGCTTGTTGGCATAGACCATAGACTTGACGTAGCCCCACAGGAAATAGTCTAACGGCGTCAAATCGCACGACCGAGGCGGCCAAGCGACTGGACCATTTCGTGAGATAACACGTTCTCCAAACTTGGTTTCCAATAAATTGATTGTGACATTCGCTTGTGGCGCCATCCTGTTGGAACCACATGTCCTCCAAGTCCATATCATCCAATTGGGGCCAAAAATATTCGGGTTATCATTGAACGGTAGCGATTCCCATTCACAGTAACGTGCCGGTCTTGATCATCACGGAAGAAGTACGGCCCAATGACGCCGCCGGCCCATAAACCACACCAAACCGTAATTTTTTCGGGATGCAATGATGACTCATGGAGTACGTGTGGATTGCTGCCTGACCAATACCGCATAGCTATTTTGTTTATTGACGAAGCCATTCAGCCAGAAATGAGCCTCATCGCTGAAGATGATTTTTTGATGAAAATCCGAATTATTTTCAAGTTGTTGCTCAGCCCAATTCACGAACATACGACGCTTCTGGTGGTCAAGCGGCTTCAGTTATTGCGTCAATTTAATCTTGTTAGGATGTAGGCCAAGATCTTTTCGCAAAATTCGCCACAACGACGTCACAGAGATGCCCAACGCCTGAGAACGACGTGTGAGAGACACATTTGGGCTTTCTTCAACTGAAGCCTCAGCGGCAGCAATATTCTCGACACTACGGGCACTTCTTTGTCTCACTGGCACGGGAACATTTTGTACTGTGCCTGTGGATTCAAATTTTTCCACTAGACGCTCAATTGTTGATCTGCTAGGACGATTATGACGACCATAAATTGGACGTAGCGCTCTTAACGTTGAGGCCACTGACTCCGAATTTCGGTAGTAAATTTTAATAATGTCGACTCGTTTATCTTTCCATCATGAAATGGCACACCTTACTGAAGAGAAATGTCAAAAGAGCGGCAAGAAATATGGCGTCGTTTAATTTCATTTCCACATCAGTGCATTACCGTTGTTAATAACGCTGTCGAGCTTTAACAACTTGTGGGTGCGAGATCGTTCATTCTCCTAAGCATATCGTTACTTTGTCGCTTTTGAGTCCTCTTGTGGAATATTCTTTCTAGACAACTGTAGTTGAAGATACATTCGTAGTTCAAAATGCCAACAGGATTGAAGCAGTCACGGTCATCAACCAAAGGGAGTAGTTTTAGTTTAGTTTAGTTTAGTTTAGTTTTTTATTAAAACAGTATTGTTTTCTCATAAAAGTTTACAAAAACAAAAGAGCTTGGCTTTGCCGTCTGCCAGATTGACATTATAATTCAGTTATGAATAACCTAATGGTTGTACAAGATAGGCTCTTGTTTATATTTTAAACTTTAAGCGGAAATATAATTTAAAAGTTCCCACTCAAAATTCTTTCTCTATACGCTAACGCGGATTTTGAAAATCTAAATAGACTGTACACATCGAGTTCATTTAATACTTTTCTGGTTTCATCCTCTGTAAGATAATTTTTCCCAAATACATGCATTCTTATTTCCTGAAGTATCGGACAATTTCCTAAAAAGTGAAGGACATCTTCTCGTTCTCTCAAGTTACATAATTCACAGACGCATGGCAGATCCTCTCTGTGAGGTATGTAGTTTAGATTCACAAGTTCCCCACGTAGCCTTATCATCATTGATATTTCCTGTACACTGTTTTTATCATGGAAATAATTTTTTTCTGATAGATTGTGATTTAAATGACTGTAAATAGATCTATAAATTGACGATTCGGCTACCTCCCTGTATCTTGCTGCATAAAGTTCATCTAGCTTTTCAATCAGCCCATATAAGACTGCTTTCCAATTTGCCACATTTTCGATACTCAAATCGACTTCCATACCACATTGATTTGCCAGATCCAGCCACTCTGCGTACCAGCTTGCTTTATTGGTAACAGTTTTTAGATCTGCTATTTTTGGCAGTCGAATAGATGGCATATTCATCACTTTTAGTATGTAGTTGACCTGCAGTTTTAGAGTTTTGATGAATAAGGGGGAAAGACCAGTTTCGATCATTAACAAATAGTTTGGTGCATTGTAAGGAACTCGAAAAATGCGCTTAATATAAAACCTCTGCAGTTTCTCTACCTCCTCGTATTTCTTATATCCCCATACTTGTGGAGCATAAAACAAAACTGATTCTGCTACTGCTTCAAAAACTTTATACTTGCTGCTATGGGAAATAAACTGATTAGCAAAACATCTTTTCCAAGTTGCGTTGATTGCGCATTTAGCCTTTGCCAGTTTCTCCTGTAGGTGCCTCTGCAAGGTTAAGCTCTTTGTTAGGATTACAACTAGGTACTTACATTCACCCACAACGTCTAGTTCTACACCATTGTAGTGCCACTTTTCATTTCTGCAACGTCTTCCTCCACCTTTTTTGTAAATCATAATTTTTGACTTTTCCAAATTAACGACTAGATTCCAGAGTTTACAGTAGTCATGAAGGCGATTTATCATTAACTGTAAAGCTTCAGAAGAACTGGATAGCAAAACCACATCATCCGCAAACATAAGACCCTTGATACACATTCCAGCATACTCCACACCTCCCGGCAGTCCGTCCAGTAAATCATCTAGGAATAGCGAAAAAAGAGTTGGGGTTAAGGCACATCCCTGCCTAACACCCGCTTTTGTCTCAAACCACTCAGACAATTCTTCTCCATTCCAAACTGCTGCTCGCGTATCTGCATACAAATTTTGTAGAACTCTTCCGAACTTTAGAGACATTCCTTTTGCATACAGTTTGTAAATAGAACAGTGCATTTCGGTCTAGCGAATCAAATGCT
Organism: Brachyopa scutellaris; assembly: GCA_949775065.1. Lineage (NCBI taxonomy): Eukaryota > Metazoa > Arthropoda > Insecta > Diptera > Syrphidae > Brachyopa > Brachyopa scutellaris. Next base: position 34,066,186 of record OX459114.1, read on the forward strand.
GCTCTAAAATCTACAAAAAATATATAAAGCTTTTTGCTCTGCATCAGAAATGTCTCCCCGATGCTTTTAAGCACAAAGACTTGGTGGGCACCGTAGCGCAAGTGGTTAGTGCGTCGGACTACTGAGCCAGCGGTTTGGGTTCGAATCCCGCCGCAAACACCTAAAAGTTTTTCACAGTGCCCACCTCTTTCGAATGTCTGACAAGCATCAAAGAGTATCATTTGTCACGATTGAGCTTCTCAACTCGCCGTTCGGAGTCGGCAAAAAACTGTAGGTCCCTTCCATTCGTGCAAAAATATAACACGCACACACAAATGGTTGCGAGAAGCAGGCCCAGGTTCACCTCGAGCTGTAGCGCCAACTAAGTAAGTACTTGGTCCACCGTCGAGTATCCTGCTCTAAAGCCAGTCTGGTATTCATTCAGAAGATTTTCTTGTCTTACCCATGTATTCAGTCGTTTCATTAACACTGCTGTAAAAATTTTGCAACAAGAATTCAAAAACGAGATGCCTCGATAGTTTTCTGGATTTGCTAAACTTCCTTTTTTGTGTATAGGAAAAATGAGGGCTTCTGTAAATCTTTCAGTAATAATTCCTGTCGCCAATACTTCATTAAACATTTGAAAGAGCTTGTCCACCAGTAACTCCGTTCCGTATTTATAAAACTCGATTGTTTGATTTCTGCTTGCATTATAATAGCATCCAGTGTATCATTTTGCAGTCCCGGAATCGCATACTGAAATATTACACCACAATTCAAGGGGTTGAGTAAGCTACAAAAGTATGTACGCAGGGCTTCTGGGCTTAAACTTCGATTGATAACTGCTACTGTGCCGTTGAGCTTTTTCGCAAGTTTCCAAAATTGAGTTGAATCTCTGCAGGTTGCAATCCTCTCCGCTTCTCTTTCAAACTGCTTTTACTTTTTTTCCTTACAGATATCTTTATATCTCTTATTAGCTTCTAAATATTGAGCCTTAAAAAAGGTGCATTATATTCACGAAAGAGTTTAAGCCATTTAAAGGACTGTTTTCTTGCCTTACTGCAATCTTTATCGAACCATGGAGCAGCTTGAGTTTGAATGTTGTGTGCACTATTCAATGTTGGGTAGGCGTCTTTAATGATATTTTCCAACCTTAAAAAAGTAGTTTGGCCCTGAGTCTCCAGTAGTTGCAAGTTTAGCTTTGTTCTATATCTTTCGCTTTTAGATTCTAACCACTTTAATTTGGGAAGAGGGAGAAGTGTACGGTTTTCTTCAGCTACTTCGACTTTATGCCCAAAATTCACAATGATGGGCATGTGGTCAGAATAAGGTACATTACTAACTTCAAAATCCACAACGCATTTATTCCAGTTTCCTCCCATTAAGCAGTAATCGACCACCGAAGTTCCTTGCCCGCTTACGAAGGTATATTCACCGTTTGGGTCACCTGTACTTGTTCCATTAAGTATTCTCAATCCATATGTATCACATACATCCAGTATTTTGTTCCCTCTCGAATTAATAATTGTATCCTTAGATCGCCGGTTTATACCCGCTAAGGTATTGATCGTACCGTCTACTTCCCCCACTCTAGCGTTTAGATCTCCTATAACCATAGTATTTGGGTTAATTGAATTTGCCATCAATTCATTTAAATTCCTTAAGTCTCTTTCCCAGTGATTGCAATTTAAATAGACTGAATATATTTTGTAGCTTTCGTTATCCATTTGCAAGTCCAAAAAAACATGATTGTTTACACGCTGCAGTACACAGTGAACGCCTTTGGATCCGAGCTCTTTCTTAAAGCCATAATAACAGCCACCACTTGCCCTTCCACGGATATGAGTCTTGAAAGCAGGTATCCATTCAAATTTATAGCTTAAGAATACTTTTTCAAATTTGCTCAGTTTTTCTTCGGTAACGAATGTTTCATATAAAAATATAATTTCAAATTGGTTAACATATTTATAAAAATCTGTAAATAAATTCTTATTATTTAGACCACTAACATTATAAAGGGTGATTTTTTAGCTGGTTTGGTTTTGGCAACACTGGTTTTGACAGCTGACGTGTGTTTAGTACCTTGTGTCACTGTCAAACAGCTTCAGTTTGGTTTGCAATTTAACCATGGATCGTCTTACAAATGAACAACGCTTGCAAATTATTGAATTTTACTATCAAAATTCGTGCTCGGTTCGAAATGTTCATCGCGCGCTGCTTCCATTTTATGATCGGCATTCTCGACCTTCTGAGCAGTCTATTCGGAAGATTGTGACCAAATTTCGCACCAAATTTACTTTGTTGGACATTAAACCACCAACACGTTTACGTACTGTGCGTAGTGAAGAAAATATTGCGGCCGTATCAGCTAGTGTGACAGAAGACCGCGAAATGTCGATTCGGCGCCGTTCCCAGCAGTTAGGCCTTTGTTACAGCACTTTTTTTTGCCCGAAATGGAAGTTCTTGACTTGCATGATATGTGGTTTCAACAAGACGGTGCCACATGCCACACAGCACGCGAAACAATGGCGCAATTGCGAGGCGAGTTTGGTGAACAGTTAATTTCACGTTTCGGGCCGGTCAATTGGCCGCCTAGATCGTGCGATTTGACACCATTAGATTATTTTTTGTGGGGGTATGTCAAGGCTAATGTCTATAGGGACAAGCCCGCTTCGATTGACGCACTGGAAGCCAACATCCATGCATTCATTCGTGAGATACCGGCCGATATGTGTGAAAGAGTATGCCAAAATTGGACTCAGCGGATGGGCTACCTGAGACGCAGCCGCGGTCAACATTTGCATGAAATTATCTTTAAACATTAAATTGCAAGGTTCAAACTATCGATACAAATAAATATTTCATTCATTTTTTCGAACTTTTTGTGTTTTTTTTTTAAAAAAAGTTCTCAACCTCTTAAAAAATCACCCTTTAGGACAAAATTCTAACATTTAATTTTTCTTTTTTATTTATACTTCTATTATGGCAAACGGCATTACAATTAAAAATAAAGTGGGAGCCCTGCAGCCACCTGAGAGGTAGTTTGAGAGGCACTGGGTTCATTATTTTCTCCAATTATTTGCTGCAGTAGTGTCATTCCATTCTGTCCGTCCTCGCACATCAAGTTCATGCTGCTGTCATAATAAAACGCATGCTCACCGACTTTTAGCTTATGCCCGTGGATTTGTGATTTAATATTTATGTTTTTCTTATCAATGTCGTTCTTTAATTGCTGCAATCGTTTCCTTCTTTGTCGTGCTGCTGCTGGATAGTGTCTATGTAATGATATCCCAGTGTTTTTAATTTTAGTTGCTGCTTTTAAAATAAGTCCAACGTGATCTTTGTTGTGCATTTCGACAATTACATCTAAAAATCTTTTGTTCTTGGTGTTCAGTGTTCGTGTTGATGAAACTAACGATGGGTTATTCATCTGTAATAACTCCAAACATAAATTCCTTGCCTTTTCCGCTGGATTCTCATTGTGCCCTAGGATGTTTGCTGGGATATGAGTTACTATATTTCTTTCATTTATTTTTGTTTCCATAAACTCAACCTGTCGTTCGAGTTAGAAGCATCTTGCTTCTACTTGTTGCAGTTGTTTTTGCAATGACTCATTCTCAATTTGCAGTGTTTGTAATTTATGTGAAATTCCTTCAATATCTGCCTTGGTAGGTAAATTTTTAAGTTTTTCATCCAGAAGCGACGCCATCGTATTTGCAATCAACGCATTTAGATCATTCACCGGCATATTGACACTTGCGTTGCCTTGGTTGGAAGTATTTTCGGTTTTAGAAGGTGTATTCGGTGTTATTGAATCATTTGTACGAAAGCGTTTGAGCTTTGCACCGGTATCCAAATCCCTCTCCATAGTGCTGTTACTTGTTTTGACATGGCTTCTTTGAACTCCACCACCAACCATAGCGAATACTTTAATTTTAACAAGCAATAAACAGTCTCACCTTGAAAACAATCTTTGTAGAATGCAATTGCCACCTTAGTTCTTGGACGTAAATATTTATTATAGTTCGATTGGATGCAGATTCCGTTTTAAAATATATAAATATACAGAGCTATCTTTCGCTCAACCAGACACGTAAAAAACTCAAACGTCAAAGGTAGTATTACACGGATAAAAAATCTCGTTCAAACCACAAAACTTTCTCCATCTGAACTGGAGTGCCGCGTAGGTATAGTGGAGTCATATTTTAAACAACTATTGTCGTATCAAACCCAAATTGAAGTGCTATGTCCTGACGATACTGGTCGTGGCGATTTAGAAGATTTGTATGTCACCACAAAAACTATAATTCTATCAAAGTTAAAAGGCGAACGGAAAAGTAATGCCTTTGAAACATCTTGGTCTGTACCACAAGCAGTAAATAATCTGCCGAAGTTGCGTCTACCTCATTTTAGTGGTAAATACTCAGAGTATAAAAACTTTATTAGCACTTTCACAACTCTCGTCGATAAGAATCCTAGTCTCTCAAAAACTGAACAATTTAATCACCTGCTAACTTGCCTAACTGACCAGGCGCTCGGCACGGTCAAGGCTTTTCAGGTCACGGAAGAAAACTATGAAAAAGCACTTAAGCGATTAAAGGAGCGTTATGACAACGACTGCCTTATATTTCTCCAAAACATTGGTCAACTTTTTGAATTGCCAAAAGTTACAAAAGCTTCGGCTACGCAACTGCGAAGTCTTCTGGACAATATTTCAGCGCTTTACAGCTCACTACAGTCGTTAGGTTCTGAATCTGAAATATGCAATGCTATCATAATCCATGTTGCAATGAGTAAGGTCGATTCAGAAACTCAAGCGAAGTGGGATAAACATTTAGATTATGCCAAACTTCCAACTTGGATAGGATGTGCTGACATTTTGGGAAAACGTTGTCAGTATCTAGAAGCTCGAGAAAGCAAAATGCTTCACACGGAAGCTAACAAAACATTGTTCAAGAATTCAAGAACTCAACATGTAGATCGTCGTCCGCAATCTTCAAGACTGGGAGGGGGGATGGATTCTTCACTGACTGGATGCGGGTTCTCTTCCTGCCCTATCACTTTCTCTACCTGTTGCCCATTAAGCAGCTGCTGGAAGTGCTGCTTAAACACATCTACTATTCACTGCGCTTCGGTGACTAGGTTTCCTTCACTGTTTCGAAGAGCCTGCGTTCCGGGCTTGAAGCCTGCTGCCAGTTGCTTGGCTTTCCTATAAAACATCCGGATGTTGTTCCTATCGCGGGACTCTTCTATATCCTTGAGCTGGGAGACTGCGTGGGCCCTCTTCTTCTTACGCAGGATCTTCTTCTCCTCCCTTCTTCTGGCTCGATACTTTTTCTCTCGCTGCTCTTGTTTTGCGCTGCAGCGCTTGCACGTCTGCATTTTCGGTCACCTTTTTCCAACGCACGTATTCATCATCATACCAAGGGCTCTTCTTGGGTGGTGGCTGGTAGCCTATGGTGGTCTCTGCTACCCCTTTGATGATGTGGCGATACTGGTTCCACAGATTGTTTGCGTTTGTGGATGGTGAATGCACAGCGGAGAGTCTCTCGCTCAGGCGCTCTCTGTAGGCTCTGGCTGCTCCATTCGTGCTAAGGCTTCCAACATTGAATTTCTTTTTCTGGGCGGTTCGCAGCTTTTTCTCGTTGGATAGTCGAGCTCTGATTTTAGCTGCAACAAGATAATGGTCAAAGTCGACGTTTGCCCCTCTGAAGGTTTGCACATTCAGAATGTTGGATGCGTGTCTCGCATCTATTAGCACGTGATCGATTTGGTTGGCGATTCGACCATCTGGAGAGCGCCAGGTTGCTGTGTGGATTCGTAGTCTTGGAAACCTAGTGCTACTTATCACCGTATTACGAGCTGCTGCAAAATCGATTAGCCGGAAGCCGTTTTCTGTGGTCGTGTCGTGTAGGCTGTGCTTTCCAACTAATCCGCCGAAGATGTTTTCCTTACCGATTTTAGCATTGAAGTCCCCGAGTATGATTTTGACATCATACTCCGGACAGGCTCCGTCCAGGAGGTCATAAAACTCCTCCTTGATAGAGTCTTCAGCTTGGTTGGTAGGGGCGTGTGTACATATTATGCTGATGTTTTGGAATGTTGCCTTGATGCGGATTATAGCCAGGCTATCGCTGATCGGCTTAAAGTCAATTATTCTTGAGCGTAACCGATTTCCCACGACGAATCCGCATCCTAACATGTGCAGTCTTTTGTGACAGTTGTAATAAAAGTCGCAATTTTCCTTTTTTTGCGTACCTGATCCTATCCATCGTATCTCCTGGATCGCGGTAATATCTGCCTTGTACCGCGTGAGGACAGATTCAAGTTTTTGAATAGCACCAAGAGTGTCCAGTGAACGCACATTCCAGGTGCATATTCTTAGGTCGTAGTCCGTGGACGTTTCGGGTCGTGGTGTTAAATGAGGGGGTCCATCATCCGAGGCTTGTGTCTCTCTCATAACTATCTCTTTTTTACGTGGTAAGGAAGTTACCCCGACGGCACAACCCCCAACCTGGAGGGCCCGTTCCATTTTTTGAAACCCATAGGACGAGGGGCCGGTTTTAAACCGATGTCAGTAACCCGCTTCGGGGATGTGAGCGCTGCCATTTGCCCAGTGAGGGCTCATCCGCCACCATCTCTTTTCCAAGACCCTGACTAGTACATGGAAATCCTTATCGACCTGAGCTCCGAATATGTCGGAGTAGCTCAGATAAGGTTTTGTTTCCGTTCTGGAAATCTAGCGCCACCGTTGGTTCAATCGAGGGAACTCGTCCGCTGACGTGATTATAGTACCGCTATTTTCTCTGGATCAGCACTCGCACTTATAAGTTTAGCAAGTCGAGCCCGGGTGGGCAGCGACCAGTATCCGATGGCTACCACTTGGAGGTAAAATAAGCACAATTGATGTGTGGTAACAGTTACAACACTGGGCTTCGCCAAGTTAAAGCCAATCAGTGCCTACCCTATTTCCACAACATCCAGCCATTTATTTCCACAACATCCAGCATTTATATACGCACATTAAATACTATTGGCACTGTTTCCATAAATCTGCTGGTGGCGAAATCGAGAGTCGCTCCATCGAAAGTCAAACAGCTTCCCCGTCTGGAACTTTGTAGTGTTCATCTTCTAGCAAGACTGTGGACAAAAATCAAGCCATTGTTTGAAGATCTTCACCCAGAAGTCTATTTTTGGACTGATTCCTCGGTGGTTTTATTTTGGATTTCAACGCACTCATCTAGCCTCAGTACATTTGTGGGAAACAGGGTCGCTGAAATTCAAGAGAAGACAGTAGATGTGATTTGGAAACATGTGCCGACGGATGTAAATCCAGCTGATATCGTTTCACGCGGATGCACAGTAGAGGAACTTCGGGGATCAATCTGGTTTGCTGGACCATCAGTTTTGTTGCAGTCACCAGCATGTTGGCCCAACAATTCAAACATTTCATTGTCACCACAATTACCTGCATTAGAAAAGCGAAAAACTGTTCTGATTAGCAGTAAGCAGATAGAAAACCCTCTTCTAGAAATAATTATCGTATAAAAAACTTCTTCGTACATTTAGCTACATTTTGCGGTTCAAAACTCGACTAAAGAATCGTGTATCATACAATTCTTCTAGCTTAGGACCGGACGAACTTCAATCGGCATTGTACAGAATCGTCTGGATCATTCAAACGTCATTTTTTTCAGAAGAAATCACACTAGTCGAAAAGGGGGAATACGTCAAAAGCTCGCTTAAATGGCTCGGACTATTCTTAGATAAAAGCACTGGATTGCCTATCCTTAGAGTTGGAGGACGTTTGAAAAATTCGAATATCCCTGAGGAACAAAAACATCCTATGCTGTTACCAAAGACGCCTATTTCGCGCAGTGTATTGTTCGACATCTTCACATCACCAACTATCACGCTGGACCCAAGGCTCTCATTGCACTAACACGTCACCAGTTCTGGATCATCAACGCTAGGAAGCTTGCAATAAAGGTTGTACGTGGATGCATTCATTGCTCGCGGTATCGACCAAAATTCTTACAACAGGTTATGGGAGATCTTCCAGCAGAAAGAGTCAGTATAAGTCGTCCCTTTTCACGCTGTGGTGTAGACTTTTTCGGTCCCATCTACACATATCATCGAATTCGTGGCAAGGTTCCATATAAATCATATATAGCTGTTTTTGTTTGTTTCTCATCAAAAGCAGTGCACCCTGAACCAGTTTCTGACTTGTCCTCAGATGCGTTTATTGCGGCTCTAAAACGCATGATTAGTCGTCGAGGTCTCCCATGCGAAATTTTTTGTGACAATGCAACAAACTTTGTAGGAGCCAAATCGAAACTGTCAGAGCTTCGTAGCATATTATTTCACAAGTCCAATTATGAATCTATTCGTAATTTTTGTAGTTTAGATCCTATTAATTTTCATTTTATCCCCCCTAGGGCTCCGCATTTCGGTGGAATCTGGGAGGCGGCCGTAAAAGTCGCGAAAGGTCATTTCTTTCGCTCATTAAACAACACGAAACTGTCATTCGAGGAACTTACTACGGCCCTTTGCGAGATTGAAGCTGTCATGAACTCCAGGCCCATAACACCACTCACCTGTGATCCGAATGATTTCGAGGCACTCACACCAGCCCACTTGCTAATTGGGTCTTCACTTAAGGCGATACCAGAACCAGCTGATAATGCCCCAGATACTAGGTTGCTACAGTATTGGCGTCGCATTCAAAGCATTAAAACACACTTTTGGAGGCGTTGGCCCAACGAATATGTGTCCGAGCTTCAACATCGATCAAGATGGTCATCATCGCACCCAAATATACCCGTTGATGCTCTAGTGATTGTACATGACGACAACTTACCCCCTCAGAAATGGTTGATGGGGAGGGTCATCAGAGGTATTCCCGGTCGAGACGGAAAGACAAGAGTTGCAGAGGTCCGCACATCCAAGGGAGTTTTTACGCGACCAATTCATAAACTGGCCCTTTTACCTTGTTGAAACGGAATCCTTTCAATTGGGGCGGAATGTTGGGGCTTAACGAAGACATCAACAATTATTAATAATATCGCTTTTTGTCATTTTAAATATTGTAAAATATAATTCAAATTGTAGTATTCCAGTTAGTAGCAATTTAAATTTGCCGTCAAATTAAGTTTATTCGCCATATTTTTTTGAATTATTTTTGTATAACACTTTGAATTCTAAGATTTCATTCGCAGTAGCGATAATAAAAATGAACACTTGTTATCTTACCATCGAGCCATGCGTTTGTCTTTTTCATTCATCGTCGTTATTCTCTCCAACTGTTCGCGACTTTTCTTGAACCAAGAAGAATTGCTCCCAAAAAACTATCCTGCGGGACTAATTTTGTAAGAAATTTAATTTCAAGTCAACCTTTCCCAAGGGGCAGGCAGAAAACGCTCCGCCTGTACAGAAGTTAATAATAAAAGTTTGAAGTTCATAGAAAAAAGATTATTTTTAAATATTTAGTTTATAGATATTATTAACAAATTAAAAAAAAAAAAAACAGAAACTATTATTCTACCCAAAATAAGCTACTGTTGTTTTAAGAGTTAATTTTGGTTTACATATGTATGTCTGGGAAATGTAGGGGTTGTTCATTAATACGAAGCCAAGGTAATATACCACTGAAAGTCCAGTTTGCAACATTCCCCGTATTAGTCATAAAGCTCGAGTTTTACGTGACTGTTGTCTAACTGTGTGGAATGAATGCACTATGGCCCACCGTAAGGTAGTGAAAGCCGTTAACAAAACCTAACAGGATATACGACAATATGATAGACTGATGGGCGGCATTAAAGTGCTATTTTACGGAGACTTTAGGCAAACGTTATCAGTAGTGCCACGAAGCACAAGAGGTGACGAAGTAAACGCCTGTCGAAAAACGTCAAGTATCTGGTCCAGTGTTACTCAAATGTATTTGACCGTCAATCCAATCGCACAACATTTCTCTGATTTATTACTTACAATTGGTGTGGGAGCCGTTCCGGAAGAAAATGGAAAAGTAAATTTATCACATTATTTGTGCCAAAAAGGGTCTTCTACCGAAGAACTTAGATCATCAGTTTACGGTAAGACATCACAACTTACAAACCGTGAGAATTCTTGGCTTTGTAAGCGAGCTATTTTTTGATCTTGGAATTATCAGCAATTATGTTAATTGCGATATATTGGCACGTGTTGATGGTCAAAGTGCAGAATATATTTCAATCAACCGGGTTATGGACCAAGAAGTATCAACCAGCTATCTGGTCGAATTTTTAAATTCTCTATCACATAAATTGAAACTAAAAGCGTGTGTAATTTCCCACCAGCGTCAGCTTCGCGATGACGATAAATGAGGCGCAGGGACAAATACTGTTTAGGTACTGCGGGGGGTGGACTTCACCTCCGGCTGTCTCTTTCCCGTGTTAGCGGAAGTAAAAATGTATTTATTTATGCTCCAAGCGACACAATCTCAAAGATTGTTTACAAAGAAGCATTGTAAAAAAATTAATCATAATAAAATACAATAATCATCTGTTGGTTTTTGATAACTATAAAATCTGCACTTAGGGGCTGAAAGTTAAACATTGAAACGGCATTGATCAAATGCAATTAATCAACAAAATTTATTACACAATTTTGTGAACTTAGATAAATACTTTGATGTTTCTTCGCTACCACTGATGTTACATATTTTTGAATAAAGAAAGCCTTTAGACGGCGAAGCAAGGCGAGCACGGGTCAGGTAGTTAATTGATAAAATAGTTTGTAATTGTGGATTGGTGAGCACTGTGGTGTAGTAGTAAGTGCGTTGGAGTACTACGCAATGCTGCCCGGGTCCAACACCTAAAAGTATTTTTACAGTACCACCACTTTCGAATGTCTGACAAGCAATTAAAGAGTATCATTTGTCAATGAGCTTCTCAACTCACCATTCGGAGTCGGCAAAAAACTGTAGGTCCCTTCCATTCGTACAAAAGTATAACACGCACACACAAATGGTTGCGAGAAGCAGGCCCAGGTTCACTCCGAGCTGTAGCGCTACCTAAAGTAAAGTATTGTGGATAGGCCCGCAGAATAATTTGTGATCTTATCAGTCTATTAGAGCTTCCAATTTCCTGACATATTAGAAAGTTAAAGAATATGTTTTCTTAACACTTCAGCTTTGAAAAATCATTTAGAATTCTCAAAAAATTTAAATACGTTCTTGAGGAAATAGGTCAAGAGTTTTGCAAATTAGTAAAACGTTGCAGGCGGGCGAAGCGAGGCGAGCAGAGGTCAGCTAGTTTCCAATAAATTCGAAAATTTCACATACCGATTTGCGCCGTTTTCTTACCACTGATTAATTTAATAGTGTTTTGTGGATGTACTGCTCAAATCCATCATGTGGAGTTATGGAATTTTATGAGGTTACAGAGTTATGTGTGTCAAAAATTTCACGTCTTTGAGGAAGTATCTGCCGAGTATAAACTGTATGGTTTTGGCTAGTGCCGGACATTCACAGAAAAAGTGAAAAAGATTTTACCCTTCGCAAGTCCTAGGTGGGGGTAAACATCTTCCACAACTGAGATGTCAGGGGCTGAACCGCATCTGGCAAATATGTCGACAAAATGGTTGAAAAGTACGCGACAATAACTGGTCCGATTCTTTTCAAGAAAGCCCAATAGTTCGCTGTACCTATCCTTGGATATCCTAGACTTTCAAGCCAATAACTATTCGTGTTTTTATTTTCATAAGTAATTTATTGATGTTGAATGGAGTAAGCTTTTATTTTTCTATTATTTTCGGATCGGTTATAAGAAATTTTTTACTCTTATATCAGTTGTTTTTATATAAGAAATGTTCTCATATAAGAAAAAAAAACGGATATAAGAAAAAGATTCCTTGGATTTTTAGATTTTCTTATATCCGTATATTACTGTAGTTAAATACAATTATATGTTATACTAGCTGACCCGTGCTCGCGTTGCTTCGCCCCCACTGCCACTGTTAAGGCAACACAAATTATATTCGAGATGAGTGCCGAATTATTTTTCCGAATTCACCCACTTAGAGGTGGGATTACAAAAAATACTCCCTAAGTGGATGTTTATGTTATTATAGCAATGTACTGTCCAAATTTCAGCCCTTTAGGTCCATCGGTTTGGTCTGTGCGTTGTCTGTCAGACAGTCAGTGAACTGTTTTATACATAGAGATAGCTGACCCGTTCTCGCCATTCTTCGCCCATCTGCAACTTTTAATAGAAAACAAATTGTTTTTTTCTAATACATTTCTATAGTATATGTACATAGGTACAGCTGCTGCCCGCCCGCCATTGCCCGTGCACTTTTTTAAAATTTGAATTTGCTTTTCCAATCATATTTATCGTAGTAGGCCGGGCACAATGCATCAATAGAATGCTATTTCAGAAAATACGCAGAAATTCAAATATGCCACACACCCACACCATGACGTCACCCACTGCTGCATGGCTGTTGGCTTCGGTCTTCACTGATGGAAATGATTTCATGAATTGTTTTATGTTTTTAAAATAGTTATTTATTTATTTCTCAGCATGTACGTAGAGTTAAGAAAACATTAAGATCTTAAAATTTGCGTATATGTATTGACTTTATGCAAACATTTTTGTTTTGCCAATTCGTTTAACTGGTTTAAAGTTAGGAGTTAATATGTGGGACAATCTCAAAAAAATGGGTATACAAATATGAAAAAATTACATTTTCTTAAGAACAAACAATATTTAAACAAAAAAAACCTAGCCTAACTGGTTTTAACGAAAATAACGAGTATTATAGAATTTATTTCACGTTAATCGGTGCAGTATTTGCGGAGATCATCGGTAACAAAGTTTTTTGAAGCTACGTCTTTATATAATAGCATTGTATATAAAAGACATAGTAGTATCACTTGAGAAATTCGATACTAGCGCCTCAGACGAGAAGACAGCCTTTCTGTTTTCCATCACTGACAACAACCACTCAAATTCCTCTCCAAGTGAGAATAAGAATAAAATAACCAAAGAGGAATCGACCCAGTCGCGAAAATGGTAGGGCCTTACCTAAGTAATGGGTTCTGCAGTACTGAACATAGAATGAAGCTTCATTACAATCAATAAAGCCTCTACATTCTTAGTGAAGTTCTTCCGTAAGGCATTCTTATTTCGTTTCTAAGTAATGCCACTGCATTATCCAGTCGATGAAAGGTAATGGAGAAGAGAATGACATGCAATTATCATGGACATTTGCTTGCCTCGCCTTGTCAATGCCTTCCGTCAGGCATTCTTATTTCGTTATTAAGTAATGCCACTGCATTACCAAGTGGATGAAAGGTAATGGAGAAGAGAATCTATTGCTTTGAATGAATTTTAAGAATTTTAAGAATACATATTTCTAACTGGAATCGTTGCGTCGCTGTTCTGGGAGTTTTGTTTATTTCATCATTCGATCGTAATATCATTCCGGCTGCGATTTTCGCAGCGATAGTTAATTTTTTTGCGTTTTTTTTGAGTAAATTTGTGATTTGAAGTTAATAAAAAGTGACTCAAAATTGTAATAAATATTTATATGCATACATACATATATATGTATATATACATCTTTTGAAAGGGAAAAGATGCATATAGGCATAAATGTATATATGAATGTATGTATTATATTTGTTATTGAAATCTTTGTTTCATAGGTTGATGCCATTAAAAATATTATTAAAGGAGGCGGCCTAGTCAAGCATATCAACAAGTTATTTTTGGGTGACGTAGTGAATGCCTATAACGACGATGGAATTCAGGGAAAGCTACCCTTTAAAGAGCTAAGCAATGTTTTGGACATACTTCAAAGTAATTCAGTGTTTTCCGTTTCGTTTTTATTATTGTTAAAATTATACTTTTCCTTTCTACAGAAGCTACTGGCAAATATGGGGAGGAGCTGTCATCGGAGATCCGGAAAGCTTTTAAAAACTCCAAAAACCGGTACTTCAAAAATATTTGTTTGGAAAAAAAAAGAAAATCAATAAAAAAAATAATAATTAAGAAACCCTATGTTTATGTACCCTATTATTTTCCAGCGCGTTATTTTAAGTGGTATGTACAAGTACATATGTCTTGAAAGGCTCCCTTACAGAGTAATCGAGGATGGAAGTAATTAACATTCTACCTACTCGGTAATGCAGGATATGGAAGTCATGAAAGTATCGGTTACTGAGTAATCGAGGATGGAAGCTATGAATGTGCTACCTACTCAGTAATGCAGGACATGGAAGTCATGAATATAGTAGTTACTCGGTAATGCAGAATGGAGGCGATCGCCTCCCTCCTATGACATGCTGTGTAAAATGTAATGCGTGCTATCCACGTGTGAGAATCGAGTTGAGAAGTAGTTGTCATTACCGAGAAGTACTTCTAGAATCGATGATAGAATGGGTTCTTTCGCGACTGGGGAAGTAAAGATCTCGGTTTCCATAGAGACGAAAACTCACACATGCACACATACTCGTATATACCTATAAATATGTGTAGTATTGCTTTTTTCTGTGTTTCAGTCGCAGAGTGAAAAGAAACAAATTATGATTTTCGAATCTGCGGCAGTGAGGAATAGGATAGCTTTATTTCAGAGTGAGATGAGAAATTAATATGTATGTACAGTGTAAAAATTGGCTTGTGTAAATATATTTTTTTTTTATTACTATTCGGCCAAATACCGAATAACTAAAAATAGGAGTAGAAAATAGCAAGGAATAGCATTGCAAAGTAACTTTTAATATTTTCTTTATTTTTACAACAAAAACAATGAGGTATTTTCTTCTTTAAAGCTAATAATAATAAAAAGATTTTTCTAAAATTTATCTTTCTTCATTAAGATATCAGAAAAATAAACATTGAAAATAATATTCAATAGCAGGTTTTGTTTAATACAAAACTACTAATCATAATAAAAGTTTGTAAGAGGTAAGTTGTGGTGCAGAAATATTAACTTTTCTGCATTTTTAGAAAGAAGTCGGTTTCTTTTTTCTTCATACACAAGTGCTGCTTCACTAAAAAGCCTTTCCGAATGGGCACTGCTTGCAGGAGCAGATAAATACTTAGCAGCGAGTTTGACTAAACATTGGGGAAATTCAGCTTTATGTGCAAACTACCAGGCAAAGGGATTTTCATTTCTCTTCAAAGTTCTTATGGCCAAGTATTTATCAAGGTCACTTGATATGGTGTTTTTTGACGTCGAAAGTATTTCGATGCTATTTCCGTTGTCATCATTAGTAAGGTTTTCAGTAACTACTTCGTCATAACACTCCCAGAAAGATGTATCGATGCTTTGCCCAGGTTCGTCGGTTCTCTTACGTTTAGGCTGCAAGGGAGAAGAGCTTGTGCTTTCATCGCTGCTGGTGTCATTTTCTGAAACTAAAGCTTCAAGCAGGCCTACAGGGGAAATCCGATAAAAGAAACGCATCTAGTATTTTACCCCACTGGGTGATGTGGAAAAAATATGTGCTTATATAGGTACATATATGTGGACTATGACTAGAACATCAGCCAGTAATAGAAGAGTAAAATGATAAGAAAATAAGAGTTAACCAAAAGTAGTATAACAGAAGTTGAGATGTTACAGAGAGAAGGATAAGAAATAGTATAACAGAAATTAAGATGTAATAGAGAAAAGAAATTGAAGTAAAGAATAAAGAGTCAGTCGATAAGTTACCGCGAAGCGTTAAGCAAAAAGTTAAGATTACTAAAAATACCCGACTTGTATTCCCCCCTTTATCCCCTTTAATAACTTAAACTTAATTGTAATTCTTAATAATTTTGAAATTTGAATTTTGAATAAAAAAATAAGTGTAATATTTAACAATTTTGATTTAACTTTAATAAACATTAAACCTAAATGAAATCGAATGTGTTTGATTTATCAAAATAAGAACGCCCAAAAAGACTACATGGTGTCAGAAGAAAAAAAAAAAAAAATTGAACTCGGTTAAAAAGTGCGCATAGTGTGTCGAAGGTTATTTGTTGATTTTGTTTTCGAAAAAGTAAAACTGTGGACAAGTGGTGCAAAATAAGAGACAGTGGACAAGTGGTCAAAAAAAAAAAAAAAAAAAAAAAAAAAACAACTGTACAAGACAGGGAGTGATTAACAGAAGCGAACTATATTGGTACATAGAAGCATAACTGCAAGATCGCACCATCAGCATTATATAGTTCTTATATATTCGACAAGCGGGTGAGCTCTTTCCAACATTACTTGGCATGCTTTAATTTTATATACATAAGCATACTTCTATTACATTAGAGTTACATACTTATAAACTGGCATTAAAAATAGCATGATACAAAAAAGCCAACGTTACCGACACTTATTTTAAGCTTTTATTGCACTTATTGTGACCTATATTTAGCCAAGAAAACAACCATTAAATAAGTTATCATTTTGCATGCACCAACGCAAAACAAAATCAAAAAGCTTTCGATTACGTATTTTATTTTCGAAAATCTGCATGATTGCTTACATTTTCAAAAGCTCTATATTTTGCATGAAAAAAAAAATATAAATACATAATTTCTGCATGGTATTACAAACTAATTTAAAACACAAGTTTAGCATGTTTAATTCGATTCTCCACCCTGGTTTTCATGACTCTACCTAAGGATTTATCAGCCTTAACCGTAAAAGAGTTACAACAATTACTCAAAAATCGCGGTTTATCATATAGGTATAACTTAAAGAAAGATTTAATTGTCAGACTGAATAAATTTTTGAAGCTAAAAGATTACATGAGACTACATAATAACAGAGTAGACTCATCAACGGAAAGTGAAAGCAGTGAAGAGCAAGAAACGTCAAATATAAAAGGAGAAGCAAACAGTCTAGCAGCAGCAAGAGAGGAAGGACAACCAGCTAACATAGAAGAGGTGGTGAAATCGGGAAACAGAGAAGTGGAAGTTCAACATACCAGCGAAGACGGTGACGAAACGTTTGACGACCATACCGAAATCAAAAATAATACCGAAACACACAACACAGCAATAATGGGAAATTCAGATGCTGATAATAATAAACCTGTTCAAAACAACATACAATTTAAAGATGTCGAGGAATCACTAGAAAAGTTCAATGGTGAATCGGGTAAAGGATTTGAAGAATGGCTTACGGATTTCGAAAATATTTCCGGTGTCTGTATGTGGAACGACGTACAGAAGTTTCTGTATGCAAGAAAGCTGTTGTTTGGCGCAGCCAAACTTGCTATTGAAGCAGAATCAGGTGTTAGCAGTTGGAAGCGGCTAAAAGAGGTTCTTAAAGCTGAATTCGGTTCAAGAGATTTCGAAAATGTTCACAAAATTTTAGAGAATTCGAAGAAATTAGCAAATGAATCTCTACTTGAATTTTTGTACCGTATGAAAAAGATATCTCTACGTGGAAATGTGGTAGTACAGCATTTGATTAGCTACGTAATAGCAGGTATACCCGATGACACAATAAACAAGGCAGTTCTATATCAATCAAAAAGTCTAGAAGAGCTGAAAGAGAATTTTAAAGCATACGAAAGACTTAAAGCAGACCAAACTAAGGAGAAGAAACGCTATAGTTCGGATTTTAGTTACGCGGTTAAAAACAGAGACAACAACAAAACTAGCAATCCGTCGAAACGCTGCAGTAATTGTGGAGCGCTGTCTCATCTGGTAGATCAATGTCCAAATAAAGGAAAAGGTGCACGCTGCTTCAGGTGTAATGAGTTCGGACACATTGCGCCTAACTGTCCATCTAATCCAAAAAATAGAGGTGGTGGTGCAGGTAGCTCTAGAGAAAATACGGCTAAAGTCAAATGGCTAAAAGTTCCGGATCTAACGATGGAAATCGAATTAAAAGGGAAAAAGGTCATAGCTCAATTGGATACCGGAAGTGACATCACGGTTATGAAACAATCGATTACCGAGGCGATTGGCATTGAGTGCTATGATGGTCCGGGAATTAACGTATCAAATTTTGGAAACGATGAAAAAAGAACATTAGGATGTGTAACTTTGGACATGGTGGTGGATTCGGAAGTTTACCTGTTGAGTTGCCATATAGTGCCTGATAACTTTATGACGGAGGATATTTTAATTGGGAAAAACTTTTTAAATGTCGCTTCTATTTTCATCGACCAAGGAAAAATAATAACCTACAAGATAGAGCCTAGCAACGAAAAGGTATTTCTTGCTCGCGTCAATATGGTGCGCTACTTTGAAGAGAGTGCTGCGGCGGAGAGTTTATCGGAAATACAAAATATTAAGGACAGACATATTTTAACGAATATAATTAAAGCATACAACCCAGTTAAGCCCGAGTCATCTTGCATTAAGATGAATATTGTTCTGGAGGATGAAAGTCCTATTTATCAGAGACCCAGGCGGTTGGCCCCAAAAGAAAAGGAGTTCGTAAACCAGCAAATTAAGGAGTGGATGGATGAAGGCATCGTTCGAAACAGTAGCTCCAATTACGCAAGTCCAATCGTCTTAGCACATAAGAAGGATGGTAGTTATAGGCTGTGTGTGGACTTTAGAAAATTAAATGCCAAGATTATAAGAGACAGGTACCCGCTACCGAACATCGAAGAGATTTTGGAGAGTCTTTTCAGCGCAGCTGTTTTCACGACACTTGACCTTCGTAACGGTTTTTTCCACGTAGATGTGGAGGAGTCTTCAAGAAAGTTTACTTCATTCGTAACGCCCGACGGACAATACGAATTCCTGAAGGCACCTTTTGGCCTTTCTAATTCTCCGTCAGCTTTCCAGCGATACATTAACACAATTTTTCAAGGACTTATACGTGATGGCATTGTGTTAGTTTATATGGATGACCTAATTATTCCTGCCAAAGATAGTGAAGAAAATATAGCAAAATTCAAGAAAGTTATGTCTACCTGTGAAGCGCATGGACTGATGATCAATTGGAAAAAGTGTAAATTCTTGAAAAGGACTGTGGAATTTCTGGGACATGTTGTTGAAAACGGCTCCATACGACCTTCAGTGGGGAAGATTCTGGCAGTACGAAAATTCCCCAGGCCAAACTCAGTTCAACATGTTATGAGTTTTCTGGGACTAACAGGCTTCTTCCGAAAATTTGTAAAGGGATACGCACTTCTCGCAAAACCGTTATCAGATTTAACTAAACGCGATAAAAAATTTGTATGGGGTGGAAGCCAGGAATCTGCTTTTCAGGATCTGAAAGACCGATTATGTGAGGAACCAATTCTGAAACTCTTCAATCCAACTTTGCTTACACAGCTGCATACAGATGCAAGCAAGGAGGGATTTGGTGCCGTTCTACTGCAGAAGCATCCGGATGAAAACTTTCATCCCGTTTTTTTCTTGAGCTACAAGACCACCAGCGCTGAGAGAAATTATTCCAGTTATGATCTCGAGGTTCTAGCAGTTATCAAAGCGCTGAAAAGGTTCAGAATTTATTTATTAGGGCTAAAGTTTCAGATTTTTACCGACTGCAAGGCGTTTAAGCTTACTATGGAAAAAAAGGTGCTTAACAGCAAAGTAGCTAACTGGGCAATGCAGATAGAAGAATTCGATTGTCAGATTCAACATCGTTCAGGCAGCTCCATGCGTCACGTAGATGCGCTTAGCAGATTTCCAGCAGTCTTAAGGGTGGAAGACGGAATGATGCAAATGGTTCGAAAGGCGCAATCGTCAGATGAAAATTGTGCTTTAATTCTTAAATTGTTAGAGACGCAGCAGTATCAGGATTTCGAAAATCGTTTTGGCATTTTATATAAGTTTGTGGATGGGTTGCAGTTGTTGGTTGTTCCGAAAAGTATGAGAAAGGAAGTCATCAGCAGTGTTCATGAGAGAGGTCATATCGGCGCACAAAAGGTAGAAGCTGTAATTCGCCAGTCATATTTTATCCCGGATTTGTCAAAACATGTGGCTAACTTGATAAAAAATTGTATCGCATGCATTTTGGTTTCAAAAAGACAAGGAAGAATGGAAGGTTTCCTCAATCCAATCAAAAAACCAGACGTGCCACTGCATACTTACCATTTGGATCACCTCGGGCCACTTCCATCAACAGCGAAGTCATACAAGTACTTACTCGTCGTAGTGGACTCGTTTTCAAAGTTCACGTGGATCTACCCAGTGAAGGGATGTACTGCGGAAGAAGTGCTACGAAAGATGGAGTTGCAAAGTGAAACGTTTGGATACCCTCAACGTATCATCACAGACAAGGGATCAGCATTTTCGTCTAACGATTTCAAAGATTATTGTGTGAATAAGCGCATTTCTCATCACATGATCACAACTGGAGTTCCTAGGGGTAACGGCCAAGCAGAGCGGTTAAATAAAATTATCATCGAAGTCCTCGCCAAACTTTCTTTGGATGAACCTATGAAGTGGTATCGATTCGTCAGCCGTGTGCAGAGTACTATCAATTCTACGGTATCTCGAAGTACGCAAAGAACACCTTTCGAGCTTCTGATCGGAGTTCCGATGTTCACTCCAGATAACTTGGAACTCAAAAGATTGTTTGAGGAAGAGATGTTGCAGCAGTTTGAGGACGAGCGAAGAGGAATTCGAGAGCAGGCGAGGGAGCAAATCTCCAAAGTTCAGAAACAAAATCAAAAGGACTTTGACAAGAATAGAAAGAACGCGACAAAATATAAGCTTGGTGATTTGGTGGCAATTCTACGCACTCAGTTTGGAACTGGATTAAAATTGTATCCGAAATATCTGGGCCCATACGAGGTAACAAAGGTGAAGAGGAATGATCGATACGACGTAAAGAAGATCGGGCAGCATGAAGGACCTAACACAACATCGACAGCAGTTGACAACATGAAACCTTGGAAGAGCTACGATACAGAAAGCAGCGATGATGAGTCGCCTGGGACAGACGATATTCAGGATGACCGTGTGGACTATGACTAGAACATCAGCCAGTAATAGAAGAGTAAAATGATAAGAAAATAAGAGTTAACCAAAAGTAGTATAACAGAAGTTGAGATGTTACAGAGAGAAGGATAAGAAATAGTATAACAGAAATTAAGATGTAATAGAGAAAAGAAATTGAAGTAAAGAATAAAGAGTCAGTCGATAAGTTACCGCGAAGCGTTAAGCAAAAAGTTAAGATTACTAAAAATACCCGACTTGTATTCCCCCCTTTATCCCCTTTAATAACTTAAACTTAATTGTAATTCTTAATAATTTTGAAATTTGAATTTTGAATAAAAAAATAAGTGTAATATTTAACAATTTTGATTTAACTTTAATAAACATTAAACCTAAATGAAATCGAATGTGTTTGATTTATCAAAATAAGAACGCCCAAAAAGACTACATATATATAATTATGTATAGCTATGTGCAAATGGCACCAAAGTGAATTTTGAACTTGTCATGCATTTACTTTTTTTATTTCGCTGGGATAAATATGTGGCATCTATTGTAAAATATCACTTTGATGTTCAGCTACATAATGAAAGAACAAGCCTTCTTGAAATTGAACTTTAAGTTAAATAAATTCCCGCTATACATACGTAATAAAGTTAAATCTGTGGTGTGCAAAAAAATAGTACCGCGTCATTCTTTAAAAAGTTTTAGAATTTGTTAAGCTTTGCTAATCATATTTTTCAGATTAAAATATTTGAAGGCAAGATATTTGAATTATTAAAAATTAATATTTCATAAAAAAAACGTATCCGCTACCTTAAATGGGTCGCGGTAGACATTGTATCGATGAAAAACGAAAACTAATAAGAACATTTATTTTTGAAGGAAACAAATACAAATTTATGAGAGAACTAATAAAATGATTTCGAACGTAAACAAGTATGTTCAACACGAGGAAAAAAGAGACAGGACAGCGAATTTGACCCTTACCGATGAACAAAGCATTATAAGATTGACAAAAAAAAAAACCATTCATCACCTCAACTAAAATAAGAGAAGATTTAAATCTTAAAGTGGACACTTCTACAACACGAAGAAAAACCGTTTGCCTGCCAGAGGTCCCAGAAAAGCACAGTTGTTGAAGAAGGTCCACTTGTAAAAAAGAAAGAAATTTGCAAACGATCATTTACATTGGGCGCACTTCAAATCATGCTCTCTTACGCAGAATGGAATATGCCTTTCACATGGGATCTGCAACAACGGCCCAAACCATACCAGCAAATTGGCTAAAGAATTTTTCGCAACGAATAAGGTTGAAGTTACGAAATGGCCGGCTCAGTCTCCAGACCTGAACCCCATCGAAAACCTTTCGACTGATGTGAAGAAGCAAAACCAAAAAAGACATTGCAGTTATGGGAAGCGATGCAAGCTGCGTGGAGTGATATTCCACTTGAGCGATGTCAAAGATTAGTCGACTTCATGCCACGACGTTGCGCTGCTGTGATTAAAAATAAAGGTCATAAGACCAAGTGACCAAGTATTAGAGTTCTTCATTAGTTTAAAACTAATCAACATTTTGATTTCTTCAAACAGTTTATTTTATCTATGAATTTGTATTTTTGGTGCTATTATTTTGCACAGGTTAGAATTGAATTTTTTTGTTTAAATGCGTATATATTTTTTATTTTTGGTTATAATGAATGAACTTTTGTATTTCTGAATTACTTTAACTTTGCTTTTAATAAATAAATAAAAAAAGAAATCGAAATTCTCATTAGATTTAACAATTTTACTTTCATAAGACTTCATAACTGATGGTGCTATTTTTTGCACATAGCTGTACATACATATAAAAAGAATCTTTTGATGTAAAATGAGTGCAGTAGGTAGGTGCATTCACAAGACAAAATGTACTTAAATGTATGTATTTTAATCGAATCTTACTTAGTTACCTACAAAGCGTAAATAATGACTGAATGAAAACAAACGACTTTTTTATCTACACCTGCACCTACTCACCCACATCCACAAATGAAATATTGCAACGTTGCAAATCCCTTATGCCCATAGCGAAATACGAAAAATTCAAATGTTGCAACGTTGCAAGTTCCTCATGCTGAAAGCGAAATGTAAATGTAAAGTAGATTTCCAAAAAAAAAACTTCCGACCTACCCCAACATATGAATGAAATAAGAAAATCGTATATATATCACAGCTGCCCATATAGCATCAATGACTGAATTACACATACATGCATATGTACCTTCACACGAACACGAACACGATTTCTCACATTCTCTATTTTTCTGTGTTCTTTATGTTTTCATTATTCTTTCCCTTTTTCTCTGAGAGATAATTTCGTTTGGTTTTTAACAAAAAATACGCCACCTGGTGAGAAGACAGCCAGTTAAAAAATACTGCTTGATGATATTACTATTAGTTCCATATACAATGATAATAGTAATGACTAGTTGAACCCATGCTCGCCTTGCTTCGCATTCTAAGGGCTTTCTTATGCATACAAATATGCAATTTCAGTGGGAGCGTAGAAACATCAAAGTCCACAAAAGTGTTTAGTAAATTTTGTTGATTAACTGCGTTTCATCAAACACGTTTCAATGTGTAACGTTCAGCCCCTAACTGCAGATTTAATAGTTCTCAAAAACCGCACCGCACCGTAGCCCGTCAACGCTTCCGCCTCTACCAGATGTCATTCCAAAATTGTAACTCTAGGTCGGGTGCCATTACATTATTTAGGCGGGCTCAAGTTTCTTAGAAAAATAGTAGGTCCACCCACTTTTAGTTTTAATTTATGTGATGGCAGCTTCACGACTGCTGGCGGTGGTCTCCGCTGAAGGAAAATTGTGAGCGATGTTTTGAATAATTGTTTTGAACATTGCTCAGCTTCAGGATAACGCAGAACAGAAGGATGTTTTGTACATCAAATTAATCAGGAGACATTTTCCTAAATTCAGCTATTTTTTTGTTTTACAATCCGATAAGCCATTATTGAGTTAGGGCAGAGTAATTAAAATTTTCCTTTCAAATATGCAGTTTTTTCACTATTTTCTAAAAATCATGCCATTTTCCGGGATAAAAAGTAAATTTTTTTTTTTTTTTTTAGTTTTTATTTTTCTCTTTTTGCATTTACATCAGTTTACCTGGAAAGCAAAGTGCTTATCTGCAGGTGGTTATTTACATTTACATTACATAATTAATATTCTATTTTACAAAATATAGCAAATTAAAAAGTTTTTTAATTTTTCTAAAATGATGAATATCAATTTTGTTCTAGTCCAGTTGTTCTAGCGTGATGCGCGAACAAACAGTTTTTAATCTACAATTTTATTATATGTATAGAAGATATAGATATAGGAGAAGATATTAGAGAAAAGTTACTGGATGAGAGTTCCTCTCAGTTGTAATTATAGGAGGTTTTTTCTGCTTGCGATGTTTTCCGCACTATGAAATCCACGGCTATAAACGCCCCGTAGACGATATGCCTTGGTAGCATCGTAGGGCAATAGGGGGAAGCAGAGGGGTGGTTTTAGTTAGGGTTAAAGTCCCACAATCTGGCTTTCGATGATTTCCACCTTCCTTACAAAAACAAGAAAACAACAAATTTCAAATTTAAATTTTATCGCGCTTTTTTTGGATGCTATAATAATTGCGCACATTTTGGCTTAGGATTAGTTTCAAAATATCAACTTGAATGAGAATGTCAAAATAAAGCGCTAATTGATTTAATCGATACTGACGCTACGTAGTACTCGTAAATTTTATCCTTCTGCCATTCTCCATGTTGCATACCTAATTGAGTTTATCCATCACATAGCCATATACATCATATAACACATTTTTACGCATCGAACGTGTCTTCCGTATTTTTTTTATGATGCTTAATATAAAGTTATCGTGGATCGTTATCCACCTGGAAACGGTATCATTAAGTTTTATGGAGGGTGCAAAAATGACCTGAAAAAATGTAAGTGGGTGGTGAACGAAGAAACTTTACCTTGAATAGTCAAGATGAAGAAAAACATATATAGGCTCGTATGCTCGTAAAGGAAATCGATACGATGTGAAATACCTATGCAATGCTATTATGTGGGGGTTACCTTTTTATATGTTTGATGCCATACGCTTGATATGCTGGAAATAAAATGGAAATAAAGGACATTCCTTCGGTATAATCATATCTGTCCGAAACTAAGTGATACTATGGGATTTCAAAAGAAATATGCTCAGATATATTACACCTTCATAATAATAGCATTGCTAGTTCCAAAATGATGTCTTAAGAACCGTCTTGGTGTGTGTACGTTAAGAGACTTTTCTCAACGCCAACTCAAGATCTCTACTTTATTTTTCATTGATTGATCTCAGTTTATTTAAATTGCGAACTATAACTATTTAATTGCTTGAAACACAGTAGCGAGTGGAGCGAAAAAAGCGAAAAGGAGCGAGCAGATCTGCAAAACAAGCGAACCGAGACGATGTATCCTTGTTGTCAGTTTGTCTAACAATGATTCAATGAGTTATACTCATTAAAATGAACATTGAACATTGAAATAACATAGAATTCAATTAGGCAAATATATAGCTACATTACATTATCATTATCATTATCATTATCATTACTTCATTATCATTATCATCTTCATTATCATTATCATTACTAAAGACGAACGACGAAATAATAAGAATAAAAAATAAATTCAATAATAATTGTTATTTTCGTTAAAATTTCTCTTTTTTTCTTGTTTAGATGTTTGTCCACAAGAAAATGTATTTTTTAGTTTTTTATACCTATTTTCTTGAGGTTGACCCACATATTAACTCCTAACTTTTGAGCAGTTAAATGAATTGGCAAATAGTTGCATAAAGTCAATATACATACGCAAATTTTAAGACCCTAATCTTTTCTTAACTGTACCTACATGCTGAGAAATCAATAAATAACTATTTTAGAAACATCCTTTGTTTTGATTTGTTTACATCGACGACTTCGATTCGATCGCAATCACGAGGTTTTTGCACGTTTTCTCCCTCCCATTCTAATTCGTATTTGGTTGGGCTTGGTATTGGTTGGTATGTGAGTGATTTTTCAGTTTTCACTCAAAAATCAAGCTTTAGAAAATCGAAAAAATACCCTCTACAGTCTATATCATACAAACATTTCATCAAAATCGAGGTGTTATCCATTTTGTACACAATTACCGAAATAGATCTTGTATTGCAAAATGCATTGCACAAGAAAGAAGTCTTATCTGCCAACAAAAAACTATCGAAATATTTAAAAGGGTAGGTATTGCAAGCTGAATTTTAAGGTTTGAATTAAAAGCGGGAAGAAGGTTGTTGTTTGTTTACATTAAGAAGGTGTTGGGTTACATTTTCGTTTTTAATTGCCGATTCTGGCACAGGAAGCCAGGAAGTGACGTCATCAAGAAGATATAGGGTTACATTTTTCGGGGTGAAATCTGCGAATTCGGAGCAATTAGTGTCATGAAATGTGATTGATGTGTACTTAGTGTGAACTTAGTGTACTTAGTGTGTACTTAGTGTGTATCAGAGAGCACTTAGTGTGTACTTAGTGTACTTAGTGTGTATCAGAGAGTGCTTATATACGTATATATATATATGTATATATGTATGTATGTATGAACATATGTTTATTTGTATATATGTATGTGTGTATGTATGTACGTATGTATGTATGTGTGTATATTTGCATTTGATGTGGCGGTATATGAATCATCTTCAAAGCGGTCGCATGCCATATATGTACATACATATGTATATCGGTGTTTTTGTTTTGTTTATTGGACGAATGAAGTGAAAAGTGTCAGAGGGAGAGGAAAGATGCGCGAGTGATTATACTTGCTGATGGAAGGGGAACAATGGTCAGAGGGGGGTGAACCGTTACCTGGGTCTACTCATTCAGACCAGATTGTTTATTTTGGTTGTTGTCTGAGATGGGTAGCAATGCTGACTATAGTGTTTCAAGTAAAATTCTTTTTATTGGACGATGGAAGTAAGAAGCACTGAGCCAGAGTGAGATGGAAGAAGTATATTTTTAGGCGAAAGGGAACAATGGTGAGAGGGGGTGAACGGTTTCCTGAGTCTACTCATCCAGATCAGATTGTTTATGTTCGCTATTGGAGGGGTTGTTGTTGCTGTTATTGTTCTTTTTTTTGTCTTTGCTGCTGCTCTCATTCGCTGACTATTATGTTTTTATATGCAGGAATATTCATGTTTCGATATGTTGAAAAGTTTTTTTTCCTATGGAATTTGCTGAATGGTTTCCAAAGTCAATATAGTATTTAATTGATCCCCAATTGCAGAATGACGTCAGTTGTCTTTGTTAAAATGGATCAGAACGGAGCTAAACGAAATTCTAGTCTGAAGGATTTTATTCCTAAGAAATTGCAGTATGCAGTTTTTAGAAATCCCTTCAAATCATCAACATCATCATCATCATCATCATCATCATCGCCACCATCATCGTCATCGTCAGAGACTAAGAAGAAAGAAACAAATATTAAGTATCAGAAGCTCGAAGAAGATTAATAAAAAAAAATGTTTATAATGATAATGTAGACAATGTTGGAGTGTTTCCTATTCATTCTTTTGTATGATGAGAATAGAAGTTGATCGTGTAAATAAAAAACAAAGAATCTTTTTTTTTAATATGTGTTTTATTATTCAATATTAATAAAATCAATATATCCATCCTTTTCTCTTATAATTTTACATTTAATTTTTTCATTAACAAATGGTCCATAAATTCTTCTTTTATAATTAGTCCAAAGCAATAATCCCTCTTTATTGTTAGGCAAGCGAACAAGATAGATACCCTATGCCTGTTGATTCTATGACAGTACACTCTAAGACTTTTTCTTTTTCCATAGCGCTTTTGCATTGTTCTTTTTCCATGTTGATCTTATCACTGAACTGTGTTTAATCACAACAGCTGGCTCTTATTTATCCAGGAATAATGATCGCTTGAGAATCCAAGCCATTTTACATATACTTGGTTACCCCTAATTTTGAGCACTTTTTCCACTAGAAATACATTTGGATTGTTGGTTTTTTGTAGTTCCATTTCTTAGAAAGAACCTTGGATGGATTGACCTTGAAAGTCAGCCAGTAAATACGTGATAGGATTAGTCATGTTTATTTTTCTTTTGCTGACGGAGGGGAAACACTGATGAGAGGGGGTGAACGGTTTCCAGGGTCTACTCTACTAGATTTTTTTGTTAACTTATTATTTTGGCTATTGATTGAAATGGGTAGCGGGGCTAATGGGATATTCAAGATCAACAAGCTATTATTTTGGCTCATAATGGTCAAGCATATGATCATCAGGCATTCAAGACTATTGTGTATGCATATGTTTCTGCGCTTTCATGAAATAAACTGTTTGTATATCAAATTAAAAATAAAGGAGTAGAGTAAGAGGTCAACACATCGCTGCTATCGATTTCAATCCATCGTTTCAAATCATCCTCATCATCAGAGACTAAGGAGAAAGAAACAAATATTAAGTACCTAACAGAAGTTCAAAGAAGATAAAAAAATGTTTATTATGTAAACAATGTTGGAGTGTTTCTTATTCATTCGTTTGTATGATGAGAATAGAAGATTTGTTGAACGTGTAAATAAAAAACAATGGAACTTTTTTTTTTAAATAACTTTATTTTATTTATTATTTAATATTAATCAAGCAAATACATCCACCTTTTCAGTTACAATTTTTAATTCTTCTTTTATAATTAGTCCAAATCAATAACCCTTCTTTATTGTTAGTTGAGCGAACAAGATATCCCACGCCTGTTGTTCTTAGGACAGTACACTCTAACCATTTCTCTTTTTCCATGATGCTTTAGCTGGTGACTGCGAATTGTATTTCTAGGGATGAAATCCATTACACTAGAATTTTGCTTAGCTCCATTCTGATACATTTTGACAAAGACAACTGATGTCAGTCTCCAAACAGGGATCTCTTCAAATTCTATAAAGCCAGTTAGCTCATAATTTTTCAAATGCTGGCAGTATTCGTAGTATGATAGTCGTTTAGTCTTGTTCAGCTTATCAGTTGGAACTTCGTCCGATGCTAATATATGATATTCGATTCGCGTAGCCCTTCAACAATTAAATTTATCTCATTCTGGATCTGGAGGTTATTATTTCCATCTTTTTGAGTTGCGATTAAAAGTTTTAGTCTATTCATGAGCACATTTGGATCATACCAATGGATATAATCGATAGGATTAGTAGAGTATATCATATCAGCTGAAGGCACCAAAAGGCCCAAAATCCCCGCGCCGCCACTTAAAATAAATCAAAATGAATGGGCAAGGGAAGATAAAGAGAAAGCGGATATTTTTGCCGCCCATTTGGAAGAAACCTTTAAACCGAACGATGGTCAAGTGGTTCATGACAACATCAACATCACAAGGATGGTAGTTCCACCATCTGACGAATTAACGCGCAGATCTGCAACGCTTAGAGAACTCGAACGTGAGATCGCGAAACTAAAACCTAAGAAAGCTCCTGGTTATGATTTGATAACCGGAGAAATTCTCAAAGCCTTACCTAGAAGAGCATTTATTAAGCTTCTCCATATTATAAATGCTGCACTCAGATTAAAACACGTGCCGAGCCAATGGAAAGTTGCGGAAGTCATTATGGTTTTAAAACCAGGAAAACCGTCATATGAAGTAAAATCATACAGACCAATATCGCTTCTTCCAGTCATATCCAAAATTTTCGAGAGGATATTGCTAAGGCGTCTCCAACCGGTTATAGAAGAAAATAATCTAATACCTGACCACCAGTTTGGGTTCAGAAGTAAGCATTCGACGATTGACCAGGTGCATAGAATTACTAGCGTAATCGAAAAAGCACTAGAAGAAAAAAAGATATGCTCAACCGTATTTCTTGACTTCTCGCAAGCCTTTGATAAGGTGTGGCACGATGGCTTGAAATGCAAACTACGACAAGTACTTCCCGCAAACCTGTACGAGATTTTGAATTCATATCTCGGGAATAGACTCTTCCGTGTTAGAAATGGAAACGAATACTCACAGCTCAAAGAAATTTTGGCCGGCGTACCGCAAGGAAGCGTTCTGGGGCCGCTTCTCTATCTGTTATATACTCGTGATATACCGAAAGAAGATGGCACTATCCTTGCTACGTTTGCCGACGACACCGCTATCCTAGCGGTAGGTAAAACAATCGAGGAAACGACTGCCAAACTGCAAAACGCATTAAATAAAGTAAATTATGGACGAAGGACTGGCGGATCGCCCTTAACGGAACTAAATCTGTTCACGTGAATTTCACTTATAGGAAAATTAATGACTTGCCAATTTTTATAAATCTGGCCCGAATACCCTTTGCAAATGAAGCCAAATACCTGGGAATGACACTCGACGCAAGGTTGAAGTGGAATTCGCACGTGAAAATGAAACGTAAAGAACTAGATATCAAATATAGAGAAATGTACAGGTTGATCGGAAAACATTCCCACCTCAGTACCGAGAACAAACTGCTTTTATACAAGCAAGTGCTAAAGCCGGTGTGGACCTACGGTATACAACTTTGGGGTTGTACCAAGAAAACAAATGCCAATATTTTACAGACCTTTCAAAATAAAGTGCTAAGAGAAATTGTCCAAGCACCGTGGTATGCTAGAAACGACGATATCCACAGGGATCTCGGAATTCCGACAATCGAAGCTGAAACTAGAAGCTTCGCGCGAAAACATAGAAACCGACTAATCGGACATGTTAATAATACGATCCTACTTATTTTGGATGAGAGCAATTTATTGCGCCGACTAGAAAGAACAAAACCTTTCGGCTTGGTGAGATAAGGATTAACCGCGTCTAAATTGCGGAACATGCAGGATCTTTCATTGGAAAGTAACCTGCCAAACGTTTATATTTCGTGATAGAAAAATTGCTTGATAAGTAGTATAACTTAGTTGCAGTATCTAACAAATTTATATCGAAGGGTGGTGTTTTTGGTCAGTAAGAATCTGACACTACTATGAGCACGCGCTTGCTATTCTCATAGTGTCTATGGAAGATTTTCACCTACCCTCGGAAAAAAAAAAAAAAAAAAAAATATCAGCTGAATATGCCTTACCAATTTTACTTCTTACTTTCCGCGATAAATTTTGAACTAAAGGTTGGATAGTTTGCTTATATTTCTGGCCCTTGTGAACTGCCATCATGGTATTTCATATGTGCATTTGTTTTTTGTAGTATTTTCAGATATTGCTCCAAGTCCTCATTAGTGTATCGACCTTTTCGAGGATTTTTGCGTAAAATTAGCTCATGTAGGCCATCAGTTCCAGGGAAGACTTCATCGTCAATATCGAATTCATCTTGTTGGTTTATTTGAAAACTTGATGTTCCTAATTTCAACGCATTCGATTGTAGATCAAGGTATGGCCCATAAATCTTGTCACGGTTTGAACTTGATAATAACAAACTGTTAAGTGGAGTACTCTGATCAAGGCTATTTGCAGATCTTCCAAACGGTACATCTCTTTCTTCTTCTTCTGCTTCCAGTTGTGGTGATATTGAATCCACTGAGGAATATAAGTCAATGTTGTCTTCTGGAGATTTTTTATCTATTGAAGCGGTTCCTTCTGACGACTGACTTTTAAATGATAAGCATCGTACATGAGAATGAAAAGTTACTTACTTACTTAGTTGGCGCTACAGCTCGAGGTGAACCTGGGCCTGCTTCTCGCAACCATTTGTGTGTGCGTGTTATATTTTTGCACGAATGGAAGGAACCTACAGTTTTTTGCCGACTCCGAACGGCGAGTTGAGAAGCTCAATCGTGACAAATGATACTCTTTGATGCTTGTCAGACATTCGAAAGAGGTGGGCACTGTGAAAAACTTTTAGGTGTTTGCGGCGGGATTCGAACCCAAGACCGCTGGCACAGTAGTCCGACGCACTAACCACTTGCGCTACGGTGCCCACAGAATGAAAAGTTATCCAACATTAAGAAATTCCAACTCCTAAAAACATTCGTCGAGGATGAAGCGGCTGCCCTATTAAAACACACCATAGTCTCCGATGCAAACTATACTGAACCATGGGACAAATTAGTCCAACGTTACAGTAAGAAGATTCCCATTGTAGCAACACAAATTCAGCGTTTCCTGGATCAGACGATCATAAAGGATGCTTACAATCCTCATGCTTTGCGTCGAATGTATGATACCTCCGACGAAGTAGTTAGGGCATTAAACTCTCTTAAAGTTGAGGGACGCGATGCTTGGTTAGTTCATCTGTCACTTCAGAAACTAGACAGCGAAACGAAACTTCTAAGGGCGCATGAAAATGGGGACAACGACTACAACTGGAAAACTTTCTTGACCTTTCTAGAAAAACGATGCGTTACCTTGGAATCATGTCAGCAGTCTGCAGACAATAAACGACACGCCACCCACTCGTCAAGCTCTCATGGCAGTGGTCGAAGAATCTCGAGGACCTTTGTAGCGCAAACAGGCAAATGTAAGCTAGGTTGTGTTGAGTTCCACGGAATCTATCATTGCCCGACATTTCTGTCCTCGAATATAGACGCTAGAATTCAATATGCCAAGCAATTTACATTATGTCTTAACTGTCTTAGAGAATGCCACAATATTAATATATGCAAATCTAGAAACTGCAAATATTGCGATAAACGGCATAGTAGTCTCTTATGTTTTTCGCAAAACAACACTTCGCCTCGCTCCATTTCCGAAACACAAATTGCCTCTACTGTGACTACGGCTGATCACTCGAACTCGAACTCCACCGAGTTGGTTGCGCTCTCAACAATGCGTCGTTCTCACGTTTTTCTATCGACGGCCATTGCGTTTCCCAAGGAATTTAATTTTGGCAGACCCGTTTTTTAATTTACTCGGTAGCATTGACCTTCTGATTGGGGCAGAGTTCTTCTATAATATACTCAAACCCGAGAAATTAGACCTAGGACCAGGCAATCCAGTTCTACAGAATTCATCATTCGGCTGGCTTGTCACTGGCAGATGCACCTTTGAACTAGACCCTATCAAAACATTTAATCACTCCTGTTTGCTTATATCCAATGAAGAACTAGACAATCTGACAATTGAAGTTTTGGGAATTAGATTTCAGCATCGAAGAAAGGAAATCCTTATCGGCGGAAACAACAAAACACACAAAACACTCATCGCAATCCCGACGGTAGGTTTGCTGTTGCTCTGCCCTTCAATGAACGAATTTCAAAGTTAGGATGTTCAAAGCTACAAGCACTAAGGCGATTTTCTCAAATGGAGTATAGCTTCAAGCGAGACTCTAGCTTAAAATCGGAATATTCGAATTTCATCAAAGAATATATCTCGCTTGGGCACATGACCTTCATTCAAACCATTGATGAAAACGTTGATAAGAAGGTTTTCTATTTACCACATCATGGCGTCTGGAAGCTATCGAGCTCAACAACCAAATTAAGAGTGGTCTTTGATGGTTCGTCTGAGACGACAACCGGTATCTCGTTAAACGACGCTCTAATGGTTGGGCGACCATGCCAGGACCATTAAGTTAACATCATCATTCGCTTTCGTACCCATAACATCGTTCTTGTTGCCAATATTGAGAAAATGTTTCGGCAAGTTTGGGTCAAGGAAAAGGATAGACGCTTCCAGAGAATTCTTTGTCGATTTCATGACACGAATCCTATCGGCATCTATGAGTTGAACACAGTCACGTATGGACTTAGTTGTTCAACGCATTTGTCAACCCGCTGTATAGCTAAACTTGGTGAAGGTGACGAAACGCATTCACTAGCTAAACAAGCTCTCTGTAGAGACATTTACATCAACGATCTGGTGACAGGGTGTAAAACTGAGGAAGAAGCTAGGGCATTACGAGCTGAATTAAAGGAACTTCTAAGGCAGGGTGGATTTAATCTGCGAAAATGGGTCTCCAACTCTCAGCAGGTTCTAAACGAAATACCAACAGAAGACCGCGAAATATCAGATGTAGACTTTAATCTGGATGAAGAGATTAAGACACTTGGACTCAGGTGGCAACCTCTACTCTAAGCGATATTTTCCAGTTTACAACTACGAATTCACAGGCAAATCCAACGGAGCGTGTAGTGCTGTCTGAGATATCAAAACTATTTGATCCGCTGGGGCTATTGGGACCAACTATCATCAGTTCCAAACTGCTCATGCAAGAGTTGTGGAGAAGAAAATGCCCCTGGGATGATCGACTATCTGAAGATTTGGTAAAGCGCTGGAGGTTGTAGCAGTCAATGCTCAGCAAGACATCAAAAATCCAA
The DNA here is from genome assembly GCA_949775065.1 of Brachyopa scutellaris. NCBI lineage: Eukaryota > Metazoa > Arthropoda > Insecta > Diptera > Syrphidae > Brachyopa > Brachyopa scutellaris. Next base: position 34,100,376 of record OX459114.1, read on the forward strand.
GTTTCTCGCAGGGTCATAAGTGTGACCGATTATTCCCGCCTCGAACTTCATGGGTTTAGCGACGCTAGCGAACAAGCATACGGGGCAAGCTTATATATCCGGAATTTGGACGCTCTTGGGAACATCTCGTCGCATTTGCTCAGTTCAAAAAGTCGCGTAGCTCCACTTAAACGTCTCTCTTTGCCACGGCTTGAACTGTGCTTGGTCAGCTTGTCAAACAAGTTAAGGGTTCTATAAATCTGGAGTTTGAGTGTGTTGTCTGTTGGTCTGATTCAACCATCGTCCTAGCATGGTTATCTGGCGATACTAGTCGATGGAAGACATACATTGCAAATAGGGTAAACGAAATAGTAGCAATCTGCAGCCCGTCGAACTGGCGTCATATCTCCTCGGATCAAAACCCATCTGACCTACTTACACGTTTAATCGATACATCGGATCTCGACAAAAAAATATTATGGTGGCACGGTCCATCGTTTCTTCTCGATTCAACGTGGCTTTTTGAAGCCTCTTAGCTGAACAGCAATCGGCCTTGTACATATTTGTTAAGCACATTCAAGCTAAATATTTCGAATCCAAACTCAAGCTACTAAGATCTAATCACAAAATCAGCAAACAGTATCAATCGCTTAGTTTGCACATCGACAAACAGGATATCCTCAGGGTGGGCGGCAGAGTTCCAGGCAGACATCCAATGCTGCTTCCTTCGAAGGATAGATTCACGCAACTGCTGTTTGACGCAGAACATAAGAGGTTACTTCACGCAGGGGCCAAGTCATTGCTTGCATCTATATGTCTGAAATTCTGGCCTCTCAATGGAAGAAGCTACGCTCGGACGACGACTCACAGCTGCATTGAGTCTTTTCACGCTAAGCCTCCCACGGTAAGTCAACTGATGTCAGACTTACCAGAGGATAGAATTCGTCAGAACAGGGCCTTTAAGATTTGCGGTGTAGACTACGGGGGCCCCTTCAACATTCTGCACTCAAAGGGTAGGGGTGCAAAATCGTCCAAGGCATAAATTGCATTATTTGTTTGTCTACCCACAAAGGCTATTCATATTGAGCTCGTGAGTGAGCTGAGGACAGCAGCCTTTTTATCTGCACTCAAAAGATTTATTTCACGACGAGGGCGATGCTCACGAATTTACAGCGACAATGCAACCAACTTTGTCGGAGCCAAGGGAGAGCTCAAGGCACTGTTTAAATTATTTTACGACTCCCAACACAAGGAAAAGGTCAATGAATTTCTATGAGAAGAAGGCATTGAGTGGAAATTTATACCCGCGGGCTCACCTCACCAAGGGGGGCTATGGGAGGCTGGATTCAAGTCTACGAAACATCACCTCAGAAGAATTTTAAAGACACATCATTTTACGTTTGAGGAATTTAGTACCTTGCTCACGCAAATAGAAGCCTGCCTTAATTCGCGTCCTCTAATTAATGTTTCATCGGATCCAAATGACCTCGAACCATTAACCCCAGCGCATTTTTTGATCGGGGAATCCCTAATGGCTATCCCGGAATCTAACTATATCGAAACCAAGCTTAATCGACTCTCGCGATGGCAGGTAATTCAGCAATGTGTGCAGCATTTTTGGAGGCGCTGGTCACAGGAGTACCTGTCCACACTCTATCTTCGATCAAAATGGAAGGTGATCCACACAAACCTGAAGGTTGGTGACATGGTGAGATGAGATAAGAGATGAGAATCGTCCTCCATTGCAGTAGAATCTCGGAAGAGTAGCAGATGTCTGCACTGGACCCGATCAGCTCGTGCGCACTGTTAAAGTCAAGACGCAAACAGGATTTATTAATAGAGCCGTTCATAAGCTTTGTAAGCTTCCAGCACAGATGTCTCCGGAAATTATGCAATAATTTGGTGGGCGGAATGTTAAGGCGGCAACACTGCTCAGCTGCCAACTGCAAGCTTCTCTTGCTACTCATTTTCTCCTGTCACATTACAGTCCAATCGCGTCTTCACACGAATAGGTGTAATTTATGCGATCCAATAAAATTAAATAATTGAATTAAACTAAACTAAACTTTATAGTAGATCCCATTTCAGAACCAGCCCGCGCTCGGACAATTGTTTTATTTTGTTTTATTACGGTATTCTGTCATTATTGAGAATTTTCCGCGAAAAAACGAAAAGGGACACATACGTCCCTTTATGCGTCAACGGAGATTTTGTATATGCATACATAGTTTTTTTTGGGCAAATTAGTATTTGACTAGAGAATAATATTTTTATACTATTAACAAATAGTTTTGCTTCTCTGGATTTAAGAAATGTCTACTAGGCGACATAGAGAATTCGAACTACGGGACGATGAGATTTTGGAGTTATTAACTGCAGAGAACAGTGATGATGAGGACGCATTAAGACTAGATGAAGAAGATCAGCAATTTATAGCCCAAGACATGGATGAAGGTATAACAACTGTACAAATTGAACCAAGTACGACAATAGAGATTAGTTCTGAAGTAAAGGTCACCACATTAGAACACTCAGAACAAATAAATACAGCTCCGTATTTCAACTGGAAAAGAAATTCATACGTGCCTTATTTTTTTCAAGAAAAGGAAGGGTATAAGTTTGGTGAAATACAAATTTCAGATGATATGACCCCTAATGTCGAACTGACTCCTATAAAGATTTTTGGTGCAGTCGCAGACTTAGATAAATTGATCGACAATATTACTATTCCCGAATCAATGCGTTTTGGCGAACAGAATGGTACTTCTTTTGCAATTGTTAACGCAGAAGTCAAGGCTTTTCTTGGCATACATTACGTAATGGGCTATCATTTTTTACCTACAGTAAGGAGCTATTAGTCTTCTGACCCTGACATGGGTGTGCCTTACATCGCAAAGGTAATGCCCCTCAATAAGTTTGAAGAAATTCGAAGGAGCTTGCATTTCTGCGATAATGATAATCAGCCAAAGAGGAATGAACAATCCTATGACAGAGCATGCAAAATAAGGCCAATTATTAATCATTTTAATACAAGCTTCCAAAATGCGATTTCGAATACAAAAACCCACTCGATAGATGAGCACATGATTAAATTCAAGGGGCATAATATAATAAGGCAGTATGTCAAAAACAAACCAGTAAAAAGGGGTTTCAAAATGTGCTGCAGAGCAGACTCCAGTACTGGCTATTTATTCCAATTTGGCTTAAGTGAATTGCAATTGACAAAAGAATTACAATGCATAGGTTGCGAGATTTATTTTGACAATTTCTTCAACTCTCCAAATCTGCAGTTTAAATTAGCAAATATGAATGTAAAGGCTTGTGGAACAGTTCACGCAAACAGAAAAAATTTGTCAAAAAATTTGCCAACAGACAAAGATATGGAAAGAGGGCAAATATACACAACAAGCTCAAAAGGAATTTCTTTGGTAAAATGGATGGATAACAGACCTGTTTACCTGTTGACCAATTTTTTATCACCAATACCAAATTCCGCAGTAAAGAGGCGAGTTCACGGAAGTGGTGAAAAAATTAATGTGACATGTCCTGAAATTGTGACCAAATATAATAAAAATATGGGAGGGGTCGATCTGATGGATCAAAGGAAGGTGTACTATGAAATAGATAGAAAGGCAAAAATTAAGTACTATCTACGATTATTCTTTGACATACTCGATATTGCAATGAATAACTCTTACGTGATTTACTGCAAATTGCACGAAGCAAAACGCATTGAAGGTTCCCTGCTTACATGCTTAGAATTTCGTCAGGTAACATCTCGCTCTCTTATTGGCGATTTCTCATCAAGACAAAGGGCTTTGTCAATTGCTGTAATGACGAACAAGCGTGTGAATAGCATTTTAAAACGTGGAACACCTTCACACGTTATGGTGAAAGCAAGTAGCCGAAAAAGGTGTGTAAAATGTGCCAAAACACGTATTGAAAATCGCACTAATAACACATGCTCAACATGTGAGGTCCACCTATGTTTTACATCCGAAAGAAACTGTTTTGTTGAGTACCATTCATAGAAAATACACACATGGAAATACAAATGAATGTACCATAGGTAAGTACATATTATTTTGCATTATCCTTTTTTTCAAGTTTTTAACGATTATAATACTGTGATAATTAATTCCTTCTTATTGATTTTCAAGTAAAATCTTTATTTTAAATGTATTTATTCTTTCAGGAATTGCATCCGTTCACGCATACTGGGACACATTTGTCCCCTACTTAAATATCCATAAAACTATATTATTTAATTTTAAACTGTTATTTATATTGTCAAATAGACTCTAATAAACTTTCAAGATAACTTAACTTTGTTTCATTCTCGCTATCACTGTGTGCTTGAAAGGGTTAAACAGTTCGGCGCGTGTATATAGCCTACCCAGGTGGTGAAAAACGTTGAGCACCTACAACTGAGCTCGAACTTTGGTATTTTTTTTATATACATAATTTCTAAATCAAGAAATCTCTAATGAAAAAACTATCAGCCCTATTGAAGGACCCTTTATTAGGAAGTAAGGCACAGGTTAATTCTTGCATTAGGAATGTGATTATTATTGCATCAGTTCTGTATATACGAGACTGAAACTCTCATATTACGATATTTAATTAGGTACATATCTACATATATACATGGCGGGTCAGTATCTTTGAAAAAAAAAATTTACATACATACCTACAATCACTGGAACAAATCTAACATTATTCATTTGCCACCTAAACGTTAACATAGCTTAGCTACTACAATTTTTAGCTCAGAACATTTTAATATCAAACATTTTATTTTCATAGTCACTTTGCTATTGCACGTTGCCCTTGCAGTGTATTTTTCAGTCTGTGTTAACTTTCCCTTGCCATTTTCATTACACATTCTTCTTATTACACAATCCTTTGACATTTTAGCGACAGAAACGAAGTAATTGTTGGCAAACTATTCAACTTCAAAATTACTTTTGTTTTATCTGAAGTCTCCGTCTCTATTTAATTGTACGTACGTATGCTCGTATGTATGTATGAAGTCATTTTGAAGATTGTTGTTGTATCGTATCGTATCGATGCGTATCGTTGGCAATGTGCACAAGTCCAAGTTTAAAGTGTGTGACTTTAAAACTGATGTCACACTTTATACATATAATTTCTCTGTTTATTCATGTGAATTAAATTGTCTTCGCACTCTTAAAACTGCTTTTGGCCAGGGTATAATTAAACGCATTATAGTATCGAGAATAACATTCGTTGCACTGAAAAAAATATCGGTTGTCATATTGACAATTGCCGGTTATCAACTGAAAATTGTCAATGTGATGAAAAAAATAATCAATATGATGAAAATTATTTCCGACTAGCTTCGTATTTAAAAATCGGATAGTCAATATGAACATTTTCGATTTTCAATTGTCGGTATTCAATATGATGAAAGAAATTATCAATATAACAACCCCAGTTGTCTTATTGACTATTTTGGTTTTCAATATGATTATCTTACTTTTGCAGTCAGCACATTGATAATTTAGATTTTCAATATGATTATCTTACTTTTGCAGTCATCACATTGATAATTAACAAATAACAAATCTTCAAATCTTCTGAAGACAACTAAATTATAAGGTTGATAATAGGTATAATTTAAGAGAAAACATTCAATCATTCCTATTATTAAAACAATAATTGCATTTATCATATTGATAATTAAAACTTGCAGTTTAACAACATTAAAAATAGGAATAATCCCATTGAATATTGCGATTTTGAATATGACAATTCCATTTTAAATTTGAAAATCGAGGTTTTCAATCTGACAACTGCTTTCATCACATTGATAATTGCAATAGTCAATATGACAATTCCATTTTAAATTTGAGTAAGTCCTATCCTCACGATTAAAAAATAATAAGTAACCATAAACAACAACTAAACTAAACGAATAAATAGAAAAGACACAAAAAAACCAAAGGAAACAACTTTCTTTTCTATCATCACGATTGAAAATAGAAAAAAAACAAACAAAACAAAAAAAAAAAAGGCCGCCGCCAGGAAACGAACCTGGGACCTATGAGATGTGAAGCCGACATACGCATACCACATACCATACACTGAGCTACTGCCTATATTGAAAAAAGAATATCCAATTGGTTATATATTTCGCGGTTCAAATCCAGATGTAAGTAAGTATTTATTTCTCACATAATAAAAATAAAATAATCAGTTTCAGAAGAATGTCCACGGTTCAAATCCAGATGTTGTAAGTAAGTAATTATCTCTCACAAAATAAAAATAAGTTAATCGATTTCAGAAGCTAATATCAAAACCGCGAAGGCATAAATAACACTGGCAAGGGGGATGGTGAGTATACTGGCTGAAGAAATTGTTCGCACAAACTAATAATAGGAAACATCTGGAAAAAACTTCTGTGAATCATAAGTAAGTACAAAAACTGTGAATAATACGCAACTCTCCAGTCTGGATACCACCCATAAAGTTAGTTGAAACCTAAAAATAAATACCTGAGTTTCCTAAACTTGTAGGTCCCTTCCATTCGTGCAAAAAAAAAACACGCAAATGGTTGCTAGGCTTGTATAGGACTGCTGACGCCGTATATTTATTTATTTTTTTTTAAATATGATTATTTTACTTTTGCAGTAATCACATTGATGATTTCGATTTTCAACATGACAACTGCTTTCATCACATTGACAATTCCAATTGTTAATATGAAAAAACAAGTTATGAAGTTGAAAAATGAAAATCGTAAATTGTCATATTGATAACTATAGTAGTCGGTTGAAAAATGACAATTTTTTCTTCACATTGATTACAAAAATTATCAATATGACAACGTTTGTTGGTTCAGTGTACTCATTTGCCTACTTCGAAGAATAACTACCCAAGAGAAAAGGTTTTCCTGTGAGAACTTTATTATCCCTTAGAAAGATATTAACGACATGTCATTGTTACCTAACCTATCAATAGTTTCACATTCGCAGGACGAAATTGGAAAATGCAATAGGTAAACTCGATTGTACATGGCAATGTTGTTTGCTTGCGGGAGGGACCCAAACTGACATTTTTAACAAGAGTGCTTGATTGCTTTTTGACGATGACTTTTGTCCTTTTTGGCTGTTGTATAGCACTGATGGGTGGGCTTAATTGCGCCATCGAATTCGACATTTTCGCAATTTCGTTCGCTTTGGATGAGTAATTTTTCGACATTTAGCAGGACTATAGACTGACATTGAAAAATGAACGATTAAACGGAAGTATGCATTCATGTGAATAATTTCTATTTGCGTCAAGGTTTTCACCCGCTTTAATTAATGTAACAAACAGCAACCACTGAAATAATATAATTACATCTATGTATATATTATACAAAAATAAATTGGTGTCTGTTTGTACAAACATAACTCGGCTGTTGGGTTCGTATTGAACCAGGTAAACTTTAAATTCTTTAAATTTGAAAATTTTAAAGAACAATTGGAAAATTCAGAAAAATCGATTCTCCATACATTATGGGGAATTTTCTTTTTTTTATTTTGATCGTAATATTATAGTTCAAATGGTTGCAAATGTTCAAAATTTGGAAAACAGTGAAAATAATTTCCAGAGCTCCTAATTTGGAAAATGCATTACTTCTTTGAGATTGTATTCCTTCGAAATAACTATTATTTGTTATACGTTTTCAAATTTTAATTTTCGAACTACATGTTCCTTCAAATCTCTAAATAAGGGTGATTGCTGTTTTTCAACTTTTAATCGAAGAAAGTATTTTGTTCTATGATCAACGAAGTGAATAAAAGTATTTGCTCAGTGACCAAGTGAAATTCAATGGATTTGTGTTGAATTTTCTGCTTTTTCCAGAACATTGTGATTTCCAAGACTAAGGTTATCGGCACATCGAATCTGGAATTGCATCAATACAAATTACCTTTATTTATAACTGTTTTCCTGCGATTTGGTAATCTAGAATATTCAGTAATTTTGTGGATAAAGATTTTCAATAAGGTATTTTGTCAACGACCAATTTGTGTTTAACGTTCAGGACCCCGTGTGTTTTGTGTAGAAAACTACATACTACACACTTAGTGCATTTCATGTAAAATTTAATTTGCATCGAATCTTTTCGCATGTGAACAACGTTCGAATATATAATACAATATATATATATATTTCATATATAAATAATAAAAATATAAAGATAAAAAAATTACATATTGGCGACGCGGAAAAAATTATGTTTTTACTTTTTAGTTCATTAAAGCTTGTTTTTAAAAATTATTTTTTATCTTTATATTTATTTTCTACTTTTTAGTATTTAATTTTTTTTTTTACAAACTTACGTCGATACGTATATTAGCTTGGGTGTGATATGAGAACGTTAACTCAGAATGTTTGTGATTCTACTCGCCCTTTCATTTGAAAGAAAACGTAATTCGTCATCTTGTGGCGTCCACCACAATGAATTTAGAATAACGTCACTTAGCTAGTCTAATTCAGCTTCAGGTCGTGAAGATAACGGTAGATGATGGTGGAATATCTTAGGGCGTCCGCCATATTAGACTTACAACGTCATTAAATATACTATATTGTATTGTGACCGGACTCATATACATACGTATGCAAAATTTCAGCATGTTGGGATATCTGCAAGTGGGTGTAAGATCGATTCCCAGATTTGGCCCTCACAGAAAGTGAAGTTAATATAAAGCTTATAATAATAAAAAAGAACTATGTCAGGACCAAGATAAGATAGAGGTGGAAGCATTTTTGAATGCAACTGATGGTGATGATAGTGATATTTCTGGAGACAGAACTTACTGAATTGAAATTGGATCTGGTGAAACATCCCTAATAATATATATCAATAATATAATAATATAAAAAAAGAAGATTGTTCTTCATTTGACACTGCATTTTTAAATTTCAAGTCCTCCAATGTTTTGTTTTCATTCGATATATCATACATAATGTAAATAGGCAGTGTAGCTACAGTTGCCAAAATGCTTCCTTGGTACAGCTGTAAAAGAAAAACAAGTGGAAAATATGGTTGATATTTCTATTACGAATTCATTAATTATTTTCAAGGAAGTGAATCTGAATTGGCAATCAACACAAAAAACAGCAATACGAAGAAATTTTCTAAGTGAAGTAAGATTTCACTTGCAAAACCACATATGGCAGCTAGAAGAAGTAGATCGGAATTATCAGCATCTTTGCTTGCAAACGTTTCAGGAGAAAGTTCACCAGCACAATCTTTAGAGCATACCTACTTCTGCATCATCTTCATCATCTTCATCAAACGATCACGACAAATAAAAGGCAGTACAAAATGTCACGTTGACAATGAAGAAAATTCCACCAAAAATAGTACATCTGAGCCAATTTGTTGTTTTTGCACAAAAGCTAATTGTAAAAACCAACATAATCGAAATGTTTGTATAAAATGCATTCAAGAAGACTAATTTGAACTTATTTTCACTCATTTTTTTAGAATAAAATTATAAAGACAATTTGTTTGGTTGAATTTGACCAAAAGAAAAATCAAATTCATGGAAAACACACTAAAATCCCATATGTGTAAAAACTACATACAAGGGCAGACAACGTGCAATTGATTGACGGTTTAGTGTAATAATGCCACCGATAAGACGATCAAACTTTGGAGCTAGCAATAAAAATATGAGACGGGTGGCTAATCTACGTGCGAATGAAACGGATGACCAGCATCACACATCACAATGCCCGTTTACCAGGGCTGCCGAAGTGAGTACTAAGGGAGTATTCGTACTACTCTCTCAAGTACTGTACTCCCGTGCTCCCCTCGCCCTGATTGTACTCCCCTATTAAATATTTGCATTTTTTTTAAAACAAGTAGTACTTTGAGTACCTTTGTCTTTATTGAATAGTACTTTGTTAAAATACTAACACGATAATGAAATACAGTGGCCGCTATAAGTATAAAGACAGACATTATCAAAATGTTCAGTTTGATATACAGACTGAACTAAAGGGTGATTTTTTAGCTGGTTTGGTTTTGGCAACACTGGTTTTGACAGCTGACGTGTGTTTAGTACCTTGTGTCACTGTCAAACAGCTTCAGTTTGGTTTGCAATTTAACCATGGATCGTCTTACAAATGAACAACGCTTGCAAATTATTGAATTTTACTATCAAAATTCGTGCTCGGTTCGATCCGCTTTTTTATCGAAAAATTGTGTTCAGCGATGAGGCTCATTTTTGGTTGAATGGGTTCGTAAATAAGCAAAATTGCCGCATTTGGAGTGAAGATCAGCCAGAAGCATTGCAACAGCTACCAATGCATCCCGAAAAAGCCACTGTTTGGTGCGGTTTATGGGCCGGCGGCATTATTGGGCCATATTTCTTCAAAGATGATGCGAATCGCAGCGTTACTGTCAATGGTGAACGCTACCGAGCGATGATAACAAACTTTTTTTTGCCCGAAATGGAAGTTCTTGACTTGCATGATATGTGGTTTCAACAAGATGGTGCCACATGCCACACAGCACGCGAAACAATGGCGCAATTGCGAGGCGAGTTTGGTGAACAGTTAATTTCACGTTTCGGGCCGGTCAATTGGCCGCCTAGATCGTGCGATTTGACACCATTAGATTATTTTTTGTGGGGGTATGTCAAGGCTAATGTCTATAGGGGCAAGCCCGCTTCGATTGACGCACTGGAAGCCAACATTCATGCATTCATTCGTGAGATACCGGCCGATATGTGTGAAAGAGTATGCCAAAATTGGACTCAGCGGATGGGCTACCTGAGACGCAGCCGCGGTCAACATTTGCATGAAATTATCTTTAAACATTAAATTGCAAGGTTCAAACTATCGATTCAAATAAATATTTCATTCATTTTTTCGAATTTTTTGTGTTTTTTTTTTTAAAAAAGTTCTCAACCTCTTAAAAAATCACCCTACTAACTAAAGAAGCCATGCACAAGAGGCGAAATACTTCAGTATAGAAACATTGTGTTTACCTTACAATATTTCAGATGATTGATAAGTATTTTTATATTTAAAATATTTTAAAGGTAATTTCACAGATGACTCGCACTCCTAGTAATTCGAAATGATAATAATTATTCAACCTCTATTTAGCCATGCCCCATAGGTATATGACATAAGTATGTATATCGGAGGATATTGAACACATTCTTTGTGGTTGTCAGGCTATTGCTCGCTCTCTAGAGAATTTTTTAGGGGATGACTTCTTTAACACACTGGAAGAGACTGGCCAAACTTACTACAATAAAATTTAAAAAGGGAAAAAGGGAAAAGTTTTGGTTTAGGTACCATCATAAAATGGTCCCATTATGGTGCCTCGTGTTTTGTGATGGCTTAGCCTCAGAACTCCCGACAACCTAACCTAATCTAACCTAGTCGTGCCCCGCGGAACCCTTTTTGACCCTGGAAGGATGGGCAGTTATTGCTATACAAAGAGAGCATGAAAAGCGGTCAGTTGCATCGAAGGTAGGACGATCTGTTTCCGTCGTGTGTAATTTCCTCAATTTGGGTAAAAATTATGGCTCTGCTCTCTCATCTAGATCCGGTCGACCAAGCTATTTCACGCAAATTCAGGTGAAACATGCCGAATGCCGGTCAGGTAAGGCGCGAGTTGGAACTTCCCGTAACTGTAAGAAGAGTGCAGCAACTGTTGAAGCAAACTGTCCCGATGGTTTAAGTTTTTATTGGCATAATTTGCGAGATGAAAAAGCAGTGAAAATGACCCGGCACTCCGGAGGTGGAAGTGCAATGGTTTGGGATCCCTTTGGGTATCATGGAAAAATCAATTTGATATGGCTAACACCCAAAATGAATGGTGTGAAATACAGAAATATGCTCGAATATGCTTAAGACGAATTTCGGCGGGTGAAAACTTTATTTTTCCAACAAGACAATTCACACGCCAAAAATAGTCCGCGAATAGTTGGAAGTCAGCAGAACAAGATGTTTGCCATGGCCATCATGTCCTGATCTGAAACCAATCGAAAACATGTGGGGGATCACGGCTTGAAAAATGTACATATATGAGAGGCAGTACTGGAATGTGAAAGAGCTAAAAACACAAATAGCCCAGGCATGAATCGAGATCAATGGAGAAGTTCTGTAGAGCTTGATAAATTCCATGCATAATAGAATTTTCGAAGTTATGTAGAGCCGTCGAGGTTGTACGAAGTACTGAGTTTCAGTTTGATGGGTAAAACCCAAGACTTAGTTATTTTAATGCCTAAATTTCTTACTGTTATAGTTTTATACAATTTTTTTTTTTTAATGTTTTTGGAGTTCATTAATTCATCATTCATCAAAAATTTTGTTTTTCTGTTGATTTGCTATTTATGGAAAAAAGTGAACTTTTCTTAAAAAAATCTTTAGGCTGCAGTTCAAATAAAATAATTAAGTTTTAGAGTTTCAACAGGCTAATGGTTGTTTTTGATATTGGATTTGTATCGTTTCTTTTTTGTACTCCCCTTAGAGACGAAATACTCCCCCGTAAACGTCTAAAATACTCCCATTCGAATTTTCAAAACGGCAGCCCTGCCGTTTACGAATGGATAACATGGTCCCATTCCATTCCATTACATTCCATTCCAATTGTTCCATTCCACACACAACGCTGTTTATAACAAAGCGTTGCAGTGACCTGAAATGTGTGAAATCCATTTTCGGTGTAAATAAAATGCATTGATTTCAATTTAATTCCAAAAGAGCTTAATTCTTTGAATAGAGCGGCTTTCGAAAGAGATATTAATAATTTAATCAATTTTAGGCGGAACAATGTTCGCCGCGTCATCTTTAATTTATAGTACACATAGATGTGCTACGTGAGTGACGCGACTTTTTGCATGCACGGGCGATGTGTATTTATTACAAACCTTCTTTATTAATATTTAAGATAAAATGGAATGCTTATATTTCTTATGAACCCATGAAATTCATTTGTAACTATGAGTTTTTTTAAAATCAACCAATAATAGTCAGCGCCCGCTCTAGCGGTTACGTCGCCCGGCAAAAAGGCAAATTGGCGCTCCTTTAGAATTTTTTTTGAACTTTTACTTCTATACAGGAGGTACTTTTATATTGGGGAAAACGCTACCAAAAGAACGTAAACCACGAAAGAAACGCTACAAAAAGAATGAAGGATAGCAAACAATGCAAATGAATAGAAAACATACCGTTATAGACACATATTTAAGAAAATGAAGAATTAAGTAAGTTTTCACGTGTAAGAAGTAAGAAGTATAACTTAGAATGAGAGTATCACTCGCATATTTTTTTTTAAATAAAAATAGTAAATACATTTTTTTTATCTTAATATAAATCTTAATATAAAAGATGTATGTATATAAAAATCACGTGTCACTGGGTTCACGCTAATCTCCGAAACCGCCCAACTGATTTCGATGAAATTTTGTGAATATGTATGGTTGGTTCCAGCTTGAAAGATAGGACTGTTCTGGAACGGATAGGTGGCGCTGGAGTCAAGTTATTAACAAATTCTATATTTATTGACCATAATGACACATTTTTATAGTAAGATATCAGACTGAAATGTATTCCAGGTGTAGTACCTACACATATTAAATTTTAGCATGGAATTTGATCTCATTCAAATGACCACCTCGAGCAGGTTTTCAGCGATCAATTCCTTGGAGCCAATTTTCTACGCATATCGGACGGAACTATGTTACAACTATGCAACGTTTGAAAAATATCAAAAAATACTACCGAGAATCTGAGTCTGTGGTCGAAGCTTTAATAGCACTTACTCCAATTTCGTCCCACCTGATAGGCTTTACATGCTGTTGTGGATAAATTTGAGTCAACATATTCACTATTGAATGTTCGTGTAAACGCACCGCTCGAAGTACCGAAAATATAGCAGCCGTAAGTTCAAAATTCAAAATGAGCTAAATCAGTCGATTTACGCGGTTCATAGAAATTGGGAATCTCTCAGTCCACATTGTGACGAATTCTGAGTAAAGATCTTGGCCTACACCTTAACATAATCAAATTAACTCAAAAACTAGGGCCTCGAAACTTATCCGATTGGGCTCTACAAAAATCTGAAGAAAATCCGAAATTTCATCGAAAAATCATCTACTACATTCTACAGCGATGGAGCTAATTTTTGGCTTAATGGCGTTATTTGACAGCAATACACTAACACGTGCTTCAAGAGAATTCCATTGACTTGATACCGTTGGATTTCATTTTACGGGGTTATGTATGAACGCGAAATTGCTAATTGCTTAGTAAATTTGAATTCATTTGGTTCTTAAAGCTTTCTGTGGCTGTATTTGAAAGTTCAAAAAGTCTACTATTTCCAGAGATACTTTGGTTTTGTTCTACTTTACAATAATTTATTCCAAACCGAAAATTTAAAAACGCATTTATTCCAAACGTGTAACTTTCAAAGCATACTTTAAATTTATTTCTAAACATACATCTTTTATAATTGTTTTCTTTAAAATCTATAATTGCAAACATTTGAAGCTTATAGACAGAATCAGCATAGGTAAATACACTACGCACTGTAAATTTTTGGCAAACGAGAAAATCGATTTGTGAAATTATCTGTCAATTGGGTATATAACATATGAATATTTTCTCTCACTTACTGCCAAAATGCCGCCCCTAAATCTTGGCGCCCCGGACAAATGTCCGGGTTGTCCGCCCCTGGAGCGGGCCCTGTAATAGTGAGGACTTATAGCTTGGCTTGCCACCTTCTATTCTATAAGATCTCGTGGAGGACTTAAAAAAATAAAACTTTTTTAAAACTTAAAATGCGTATATTGCCTAAATATTACAAAATAAATAGTAATAAAATAACAATTCAATGAAAAACGGATAAATAAATAGACTAGAAAGATAAAAAAAAAAAAAAATGTTTCTTCACTAGCGCACTAAATGAAAATATTGCTTGAGTAAATAAACATGTCAGAATAATAGCGAAATTAATGTTTAAAGACATATTTTTCATTGGCTCTCGATAATTTGAGAAGCTCATTGTTGCTCTTGACGTCATCATAACGTACTCTTTGACTCTGTGAGAAGTGAAAGGAATCAGATTTTGTTTTAGTAATTATGTGTGTGGAGGACATTTTTCTTTTTGTGGAGGACGGAGGACATCACCTTTAAAAGGAGAACTGTCCTCCTCGAAGGAAGATGGGTGGCAAGCCTACTTTTAGCGCTCATACTAGTACGTATGTCGCATATATGTTACATACCTACATATGTATCTACATCTGCATCATTTGGTTATGTAGCAAAATCTTAACTATCTGTTATTTGCCTTACATAGAGGATTATGTGCACGAATAAGGTTTACGTTTTATAATACGCTGCTGATACGGATCACAGCTACACTGAACCAAAAAACGTTGTCATATTGACAATTTTTGTGATCAATGTGATGAAAAAATGAAAAAATTGTCATTTTTCAACCGACTACTACTTACTTACTTACTTACTTACTTAGTTGGCGCTACAGCTCGAGGTGAACCTGGGCCTGCTTCTCGCAACCATTTGTATGTGCGTGTTATATTTTTGCACGAATGGAAGGGACCTACAGTTTTTTGCCGACTCCGAACGGCGAGTTGAGAAGCTCAATCATGACAAATGATACTCTTTGATGCTTGTCAGACATTCGAAAGAGGTGGGCACTGTGAAAAAGTTTTAGGTGTTTTGCGGCGGGATTCGAACCCAAGACCGCTGACTCAGTAGTCCGACGAACTAACCACTTGCGCTACGGTGCTCACTACCACTAACCGACTACTATAGTTGTCAATATGACAATTTACGATTTTCATTTTTCAACTTGTTTTTTCATTTTGACAGTTGCAACGCGATGAAAGCAGTTGTCATATTGAAAACTGAGGTTGTCAGATTGAAAACTTAGATTTTCAAATTTAAAATGGAATAATTGTGATATTGACAATTGCAATTGTCAATGTAATGTAAGTAGTTGTCATATTGAAAACTTCGATTTTCGAATTTAAAAAAATAAAAATAAATAAACGTATACAGAAGCCTAGCTTCTCGCAACCATTTGTGTGTGCGTCCTTTTTTAGGTTTCAATTAACTCTATGGGTGGTGTCCAGACTGTAAAGTTGCGTATTATTGAAAGTTTTTGTACTTGCTTACGATTCACAGAACTTTTTCCAAATGTTTCTTATTATATTTACATTGTTTGTGCGATCAAATTCTTCAGTCATACCACCATTCTACTGCCAGTGTTATGCCTTCGCAGTAGGTTTTTGACATTCTTCTGAAACTGATAAAATTATTTTTGTTTCGCGAGAAATAAATGCTTCGGAGACAACTGGATTCGAACCGTGAACCGACGGCGACTACCACTACGCTACGGCCACCCACCATGACATCATGATAAATGATACTCTTTGATTGCTTGTCAGACATTCGAAAGAGGTGGCAACCATGAAGAACTTTTTTTTAGCTGTTGGACCCGGGAATTGAACTCGAGCTGCATGCGTAGTAGTCCAACGTACTAACCACCACGGCCACGGAGACCACCAAGATAATCATATTTGAACTTGTTTTATAAAAACACAACTTTTAGTAAGACAATAATTAATTATTATCCATTTTTTGGATGTGGTTCTTAATGTAATGGAATTCAATTGCGATGAACTTATTGACAACCGTAATTCTCAATTTGAATAACATGATTGTCAACGTGATGAATTCAAAACGCGATTATCACATTGAAAACTACAATTGTAAATATGATAACTGAAAAGATGCGATAATCATATTGAAAATTTAAATTATCAATGCGATGACTGCAAAAGTTGGATAATAATATTGAAAACCACAATCGTCAATATGATAACCGCAATTGTCAACTTGATGACTTCAAAACGCGATTATCGTATTGACAACCATAATTTTCACATTGACTAAATTTTCATATTGACTATCCGGTTTTCAAATACGAAGCTTGTCGGGGATTATTTTCATTATATTGACAATTTTTTTCACCACATTGACGATTTTCAGTTGACAACCGGCAATTGCCAATATGACAATCGATATTTTTTTCAGTGTAGGCTATCTCTTATCGGCTTGAAGTCAATAACCTTTGACAGGAGATTTCCCACGACGATTCCGCATCCTAGCATGTGCAGTAGCTCGTGATAACTGTATAAATGTTGCAGATTTGTCATTTTTGTATAGGTACCTGATTCTACCCGTCATATCAATTGGAGCATATGATAATACTTGCCTTATACCAATCGATGGCAGATTCAAGTTGTTTAGCAGCACCGGGTGATTACAGTGTACGTATGTACGTACCAGGTCGAAATGCACATAGGGTTACATCTTTTGATTCAAACGCCTGTTCTATAGGTTTGTTTGATGTCTACCCTAGTGCGCCCTAGGGCACACTGAAAACGCATGCGTTCGATGTCAGTCAGTGCTACACTGAAAACGCACTGAACATGCTGCCCTGCGTTCGTTGTCGAGACTGGTTCTGCACTGGATTCGCCCTGGGTATTTCGTCAGTGCAAGAAAAAAAGGGCTGTAAAATCATGAAAGCAGCTGATTTGTCATTCGGTGTTTTTTGTTGGTTGGTTTTGCTAATTGTTGTGTTTTTGTGTTTTTTGATATCACATGAAGGTAAATACATTTTTACAAAATTAAGTATCTTCCTATGCAATAAATACATATATTTTAAATTTTATATTTTAGTTCCAAATATGGAGAGAGTAACGATAAAAAATAAAGAATCAGGGGCATGTTTCAGTTTCGAGTGCCCTACCGAAACGCTAGAGTCAGCAAGGAGAGGTAAGTTATATTTGATTATAAAATGTTAAATCAAATTACTCTTTTAATAAATAAATACTTATTATACTTAGATCCCGAAATGTAAAACTTAATGCTCGAAGAAGTGATGCAGCAAAGCCAAACCGAAAATACTTCAATGGAAAGCTCTGCTTCCATAGAAAACAATTCTAATTCCGGTTAGTGTATTTAGTTTACCAAAACGTAAAGTATACAGGGTGTTTCCAAGTTAAATGTCAATACTTTGGCAACTGATTCTTGGGTTTATTCTAAGAAAAAAATCGTTCTACAGCAAGAGTCTATCTCCAATTTGGACATCATTTATTGAGAATTTAAGAAAACACCTACTTTGGTGTACCTTGATCCATACTAACTCAAATATCTCCGCTAGTACTTACTACAGAAACTTATTTTAGGGCTTTGATTTTAGAAGAATAAAAACCTTTTTTAACTGCGTTTAAATAAATTGGATACCTATTTTGCTTCCCAGATATTCTATTTTTAAGTCAATATCCTAAATCTTTCCCATACATTTTTTTGACTTTCAGGTCGCTTTTCTACAAAAAATGTGTAATAAACATATCATTTTATTATTTTTTTCTTATAAATGTAACAATTGTAAACAAAGAAATCTGTAGTTAGTATGCTGAAAAACTCACAGATTTTATGATACTTGGAAAAAACCGCAGCAGGTAAAAAGCGAAAAAATGATTTTCTACCTATTTTTTTTTAACCACCGTTGGCAATTAGTGCGATTTTCTAACTAAATCATTAAATTTGAAATTTGTTTTTTAAATAAAGTATGACTTTATGAAGGTTTAAAAGTATTTTCATTTATTGGAATACCCGTCAAAACCCTAATTTCCATAGAAAACAATTGTTTTCCAATCATTTATACCACTTTTCCTAGTTAAATTTTATGGAAATTAGGGTTTTGACGGGTATTCTAATGATATCCATATTTGTATTATACATAGGTATACATTTACGTACATATTTGGTGGCCGTGGCCGTGGTAGTTAGTGCGTCGGACTACTACGCAAGCTGCACGGGTTTAATTCCAGCCCGGGTCCAACATCTCAAAAAAAGTTTTTCATGGTTGCCACCTCTTTTGACTGTCTGACAAGCAATCAAAGAGTATCATTTGTCATGAGAAGCTTCTCAAGCCGTTCGGAGTCCATTCGTGGAAAAAATAAAAAATATTTATATAACATAATGTGCGTACATATAAGGTATATTAACCTACAACTATCATTTCGATGCACAAGATTCAACTATTTTTAATCTAATTCAATCATCGGGTATAAATTTGAAGGAAATTTTCGAGTGGTACAATTCAGATGATTCACTAATAATCCAGATAATTTTTGTTTGGAATAAATTTGGAAAAATAAAGTTAAGATGAGGATAGAATTAGCAATTACTTCATCCATCCCAGGAAAAAACAGCCTAAGTTTACTTTGGCCTGTGAAATTTGTATTTTTTCATTCGGAATAACAGCTTAGATCAAGTTATGTTTTTTCTTAGCAAGAAACTAAATAAATCAAAACAGCAAACAAACAAAGTTTCTAATTTCTGAATTTGCAATTAATTAGCAAACAAATTACTTCAAACCATAGAAGAAGTGGAAGAAATAGAGAAAACCCTCATCTCGGTGCAAAAATGTACGCGATATACATAGTAATCTCCTGATTTCCCAGATGAATTTAAAACTTCAAACGCGTCTTCTGAATAGTATGGAAAATCGACTTAGGCGGTTTTACCTTGTGACCACAGATTTATAGATTCAAAAAGCTGGACTGATTCCGAGATTAAGTTATTTATTTTTATTAAAAGATTTTAAGCCTAAATTGGGGAAAAGCCTGCAGTTGAAAACCAAGAAAAAAATGTTTCAGGCCATAAGCGAAGTAATAAACCAAAAGGGCTACAGTTTTACTTGGATTCAGATTGAAAATAAAGCCAAATGTTAAAAAAGATCTTTTAAAAACAAAATTCAAAATAATAAACGTACTGGGGCAGAATGGCAACAATCACCCCAATTTCCAATGTCGTATTTCCTACTCGTATATTTCCTACTTCAGTCGAATGTTCTTATTCTGAAAGTCGTACTATGCGACCATACTCGCATGTCTAATTGCCTTCTGTTAAACGGAAAGCATCGCATTCGACTCTTGGTATTCCCAATCTCGCATTTTGCTCATATTCGTGACGTATTATAGTCGAGAGCTCGGGATATGTCCCAGTTTTAAACTGGCTTTAAATATTTTTACCAGGGACGCCTTAAGCATTTTCCTCCCTTTGCTTAAAAGGATCGGCATCATTTCTTCCGGTCCTGGTGCTTTGTACGAGTTGAAGGAGTTTATGGTCCACTTACTTTTAAATTTGACTATTCTTTTCGCTATGAGGTTCTTATATTATTCGCACAGCCCGTTTTCTTTGTTTGGTTTCATCTTTTATGGGCTAAAGCTCGAAGTTTTCCAAGTTCGTTGTTCCAGGTACTTCTTTGTTTATAACCTTATTTTTAAGTGGACAGCTGTCATGGTATGAGGATATGATAGTTGAGGTGACATATTGCACCGTTTTCTCTAGTTCAACGAATGTGCATGTATTCAAAAATATTTTGATCTGTCCTGGTGTCAATGCCTTTTAGGTACCTTTCCCAGTCGGCTGTTTTGGGCGTTCTAAAGACCTGATTAGTTTTTGCTTCATATTTTATTTCAGAAAGTATATCCTTACTATAAAAAAAATTTAATTTTTTTTCGACTGCAAAGACTTTGTTCCCATTTGTCTTAAAAACTACTGCAAGAAATTAAATCCGGTTTTCACAGTTGGATTGCAAAATGTATGGAATACAGGCATAGGATATTTTTTTTCGTTATCTACTATCCAGAAGCGGAAATCTAAGCTGATTTCTGAGCAGAGATTATTCTTATGAATACCTTCAAGCTCCTAGCTTTAGAATGCCTTGGCCGATGGGAATGGAATTTATTTTATTATAAAGTTCAATTTTGTACAAACATTTTAAGATATAAATCATCTTCGTACGTTATACAGAAGTTGAACAATAAGCATTAAATTAAAATTCAAGAAAAGCTTAGATCGTTGGATTTTACCAACGACCAGTGGAGATAATTTCGTGTGTGCGCAGGTTTTGTTTTCTGTGTTGTTTTTTTTTTATATTTTGGAACTGTTTGAATGCACTTAACGCAGAAACTAATAAACGGATTTTGATGAAACTGGACGTAGTGATTGCTTATGTTCTTGGTCAACATTTTTTATACTTTATATCCCCCAAAATGATCTGATTTTAGGAAAATATTGAAAAACACTGCATATCTGTAGATTAATATTATTCTGTAGATTAACAACTATTCAGCCCTATTATAATTATTCAGCCCTAGCTCAATAGTAGCTTATCGGATTGAGAAACAAAAAAATAGGTGAATTTAGTTAATTTTCCACTGATCCATTTGAGGTATAAATCATCCTTCTGCGTTATACTGGAGCTGAGCTATGCTCAAAATAGTTCATGAAATGTTCGCCAATAATTTTCCATCAGTGGAGACCGCAGACAGCAGCCGTGCAGCTGTGGGTGACGTCAATAAGTATGTACCTATATAGGTATGTCGTATGTAGGGGAGAGTAGTGTACCTTGGACCAAGTGTACCTCGGTCCGAGCGGGATTTTTCTAGTATATCTATGTTCTTTTGACAAAAGTTCCTCTACGAATTGTGTGCCATATTGGAACACATTGACTCAGTTTGAAACTGGCACTGTGTCGTGTTAGCCTAGTGAGTAATTTGCTAGGAATGTTTTTTACCCCCAAAAGTAAAATTTTATGTATATTTGTGAAGTATGTTGTGGAAACATTTGGAGTGAAAGTAAGATCCGGATAATTTTTATAAACAAATTACTAACTCATCCATTCAATTGAAGTCAGGTTAATGTAAGTTACTAAAAAAAATAAAAGTTACACTTACTAAAATAAATAAAGTGCACATGGTGTGCTTTGGTCCAATACTTTTGGTGTACCATGGACGGGTCCAATTAACACATTGATTCATACTTCACCTGTAATCCTTTTGGATTTCTCGGTATTTGAATCTAGTTCACCTTTATCAGGTATAAAAAGACCTCAGGTCGATAAAACTTTACTGGAGGAGACTGTAAAGGATGTTTTGACCAATAGTCATACTATCATAATGTGCTTCCAACGAAAATAACTTTGCTTTCAACTTTTTCAGCATTTAATGTAAAATTTCTTAGCTTTTTGTAATAAGTTGTCAGTTAAGATATATTTATATATATTTTTAGCTATACAAATTAAACCTAATGTTACTGTTGTCGATAAAATTTGCAATAAAGTTTGAATGGTCCGAGGTACACTATGGGCTGTTCCAAGGTACACTTACATAGTGTACCTTGGACTAAGAAAACCAAGATCACTTATTTAGCTCCTGGGATAGATTGACAACCTTTTTGACATATTAAAAAAATATTTTAGAAAGAGTAATAAATTGGTTATAATTTCGAGTCTTCAACTATATGAAGGGATAATATGGTGAAGAGTAAACGCTGATTTTCTGAAAAATGGTCCGAGGTACACTACACTATTAAAAGTAATGTTTGTGTGTTCGACTTTTATGCGTTCGCGCATCGCTCATCCGTTTGCGTTAAAACTTGGGGGATGTGCAAGAAAAACATTGGTGTTGTGCGCACCCAGGGAAGGTTCCTTCTACGTTGGTGGAGGGTTTCCACTTCATTGCAATTCCATTTTTTTTATTTTTTTCCAAAAGCAAACGAATTCATCATGATCTCGAATCTGCACTCGGTGGAGACAATAATATTATGCACAGTCGAATCTCTTTATGTCGAATTTTCACGGGCGATTAAAATTGGTGCAAGCTAGAGGGATTTTTGATAAAATTCGAGCTAGAACGATTATCCCTTTTTGTTGAAAACGCATTTATTCATAGACTAGCTGATGTACCCGCTTCGCTGCGCATACAAAAATATTCTCTTTGTATGTAGATACGTGTATTTTTAATCATTTGTCTACTGGAAGGAGACTTCCAGCTAAATGCTACGCTTGTCCCTGTTCCTTAAAAGTTGGCATAAATCCTTGCTCCACAATTTTCCTAGCACCAAATGAAGTCATTTGAAAAGAATTATTGTAGGATCGTATAGGCTGAATTAATTGCTTGGAAAAAGGATTTTCCATAGACTATTAAAGAAAAAAGTGGCTCAGGTGGGCTAGCAAATTCTTCCAATCTAACTTTTCCGCTTAAACAACACATCCCGACTGACT
The DNA here is from genome assembly GCA_949775065.1 of Brachyopa scutellaris. Lineage (NCBI taxonomy): Eukaryota > Metazoa > Arthropoda > Insecta > Diptera > Syrphidae > Brachyopa > Brachyopa scutellaris. The sequence continues at coordinate 34,123,504 of OX459114.1, forward strand.
CATGTTTCCATTTGAGTGCTTTGCAATGTTGGCAAACATTTGTGCCTAGTACCACAACTGGATCTTCAATATATTTTATTTCGTGTTTATAGTTAAACGCAGATCGCTCTTTTAAAGTCCATAATGCCGATCGATCTTGTGCGCGACTTGTAGTTGCATATTCCCGCATTTGAGATAAGCGCGTTTCTCTCATTGGAGTTGATTCAGCAGCGCGTCTCTTTGATGCATTATTTTTCAGTGCGAGTCGATCTTTCTAAGGGAGTTTCTAAAGCTCGAGTGGCACGTGAGCGGTCCCTCATTTGAGAAAGGCGTCGATCCCGTTCTTGCTCAGATTCTTCTTGCAATGCTAAACGTTTATTCTTCGCTTTTGAAGCAGATCGCCCATATGTATTCGTTTTTCGCCTCGGCATGTTTCTTGAAAATAGACCCCCCCTGCTGTAAGATTTTGTGTTCACACCCTGTATACATACATATGTACATACATTTGTTATTCATTTTGATGCTTAAACCCCGTTTTAATAAACTTTGAATAAATGTTTCATGCTAATGGCAGATACATAACTGACTGCTTAGTTTATTTGGCACACCAACAACGTCACAAAAAATCAGCTCAATATGCCTTAAGTTTGATACTGAATAACTATAGTTTGCATAAATTAACAAAATACATATGTACATATGTAAATTTACATACAATATGTGATATTATTCGGCGAGTACAATAAATATAATAAGAACATTAGTATACATACTTTTACATACCTTATGTATTGGACTGCCTAATCGTTCAATTATCCAAAAGTTTTATGTTGAAAACTGATTGCTTTGCGGTGCTACTAAATATACACTATGATTGACCACTATAAAAAAAAAAAATCACTTTCTTACAGCTCTAAACAGCACGTGCTTACCGCCAAAACGTCAAATCATAATACAAATCTAGTCTAATACCTAATTATCATAAAAAAAATGCAACAAAATGTATCCAGTTATTGAATTAGAACACAATTACAATACATACATGTTAGCACGAAGCATTCCCAATCACATTATACTACACGCATACACGCATACCCATTGGTACATTGACGGTGGCAATGTTCTCCACTGATCGTTGTCGCGAAAGCAAACAAACAATATTTCTTTATGTTATTACTTTTCTCACAGAAAATGTACAAAGAAGATATATATATCAAAATCTTTGTTGTGAAATAATCTAAACAAATATGTAAATTTTATTTTAATACGTTATTAAAGAACTAAGATAGAGCGAGATCTATGCCCAAAAGTAAAATAAAAACTTTTTTTTTCTCATTTAGAAGTTTTTTATTGAAATGTATTGATTTTTTTTGATCCATTTTATAGATTTAATCGATTGCAAAGAACCGCATACAAATCCGTTCAGTAGTTTTTTTGTTTTTGCGGCACATACATACATACTTTTTTTTAGACTTCATTTTATAAAAGTAGTGATCATAGTGAAAGTTAACAAAAAAAAAAAAAAAACAGAAAGAAAAAAACCTTTAAATGAACATTAATTAATAACAGAATACTTTGTGATACAACGTAGGTACCAGTCAGTTTCCGATTTCCTGGTATGTTAGAAAGTTAAAAACATGTTTTTTTTTTAACACTTCAGCTTCGAAAAATCATTTGGACTTACCGCAAAAAACATTATACGAGGAAATATGTAGTCCAAGTTTTAAAAATCAGAAAAAACATGGGAGGCGGGCGAAGCAAGGCGAGTACGGGTCAGCTAGTAGATATATAATTGAAGCAATTACTTCGTAATAGTATTCTTTATTGTACAAATATAAGTAGATAAATGTTTTATAGGTATCGGTATAGGTATAAATGAGTATAATAATGATTATTGCGTGAATGTAATGGTCTGATTAATAGCTCTTCGTTTACTGACTCCAATCCTACGAATGACTCACAAGCGTCACCAAAACTCGGGAGAGCCAATCCTCTATCTTCGTCTTATAAGAAAGACGAAGGTAGAGATTGAAACGCGCGGGGCGGGTGCAATTGCATACTTGCAGCCGTATTCATTACATTTCCTTAATTGCCTTTTGATTCATGTTTAACTAATTCTCGATTAAAAAGTTGATCATTGTGTTGTTCATAATAACATTGTGAACTGACAATAACTAAATTTGCTTTGATTAACGGTTTGAGAAACACAGTTTGAAAATTTGACTTGCAATTGTCAAAAAATAGAAATTGCGAATTAATTTTCGCATATTTTTCTTGGAAAATCTGTATTTGCTCCGAAATTCATTCTAATGGAGGTCTTGACAAGGGGCAATCCATTTTTTATACTTTTTTGTACGGTGTGTGTCTAAGTCAACATATCAAAGAATAAAAAAATTAAATTATAAAATTATAAAAAAATAATTCCTATCTGTCACTTTAATTAAATTGGCATTTCGACATTTAAGACTTGATCAACGTTGATTAGTGACGGAAAATATAATGAATAACGAATGACGAATTAAAGGATAACTAAACCAAAATTAAGGTTAATTCATAGTTGAGTATGCTTTATGAATAGGGTTGTTGATGTTTGCTAGGCAAACAACAGGTGCTGCGCAAGCTCGTTGAGAAAGCATATGAGAGCATATGAGCGGTAACGCTCTGTTACAATATGTTTACAATCGGAGGAGAAGTTCTCAGTGGATACGCTCTATTTTCGAATCAAATGTAGTTACATAGTTGTAAGGGTGAAATCGAATACCTCTTCTTATTTCGTTAATGAATGTAGATTCTTTAGCTACTGCTAGATTACTACTAGTAAGGAAACCTAAAAGTGACTTACCTCTTGTGTTGTTATCGCTACTACCCCATACCATGCTATGAGCGTTAGCGTAACATCCGATGATAAGGACTTTGTTGTCCCTCAAGCAATCGTGTGACAGCTTCCTGATTGTGTTCGGTGGAGCTTCATCTTCTTCTCCAGCGAAGTATGCTGAGGCTATCACAACCTCTATCCTTTCTTCCCCATTTCCATTTAATTTTAGCCCGAGAGTAAGTGAGTTATGGGCTTCCTTATTCCACTGCCCTTTGCGCCTTTAAATATATATGTATATACATATGTAGGTAATAGTATAGGTAGCTATGGCATTTCCGTGCTTTGTAACGATTTTTGAAACAAAAATGAAAAACGTTGACGGCATACTTTCTATGTATGCGTGAAGAGAATTTCTAATCAATTTGAAAGGAAACCAACTGTAAATGAATCCAAATGTGACTAACCTCCTTTCTGGCTAACTTATTCTGCTACCTTTGTGTCAATCAGTGTTAGGATGTGAAATTTTTGCAGTCCGCTTCAAATCTAAACGCTTATCGAACCAATTTTACTGCTTCAATTCCTTCCAATTTTATTTTCGCTCGCAAAAAATCCCTTTGACACAGCTACGTATATTTATATAGCCTTTGTTCCATCGATGCCTGTTAAACATATCTCTTTGGAGAGGGTTGGTGGGAAACGACCACATAAAGCTGCAAAATATAGGAAGCGTATAGTCCAAGTGGACGTACTACTCGTATGTGCGTGCCTGTGTGTTTACCCTTGTGGTGAATATTCGTTTTAAGTCGGTTGGCAAACCAAGCGGAAGCACTACAAAGATCTATACTTTGAACTGTGGACTAAATTATTTTTTTTTCGTATTTTCGTTGTCTATTTGTCTTACAAACAAAAAAAAAATGTTCGCAAACCTTCAAAGTCAATTTGGTCGTAAAGAACCCAATATGAATTCGATTTCACTGATGCGTTCAATTGTCGGTGCTCGAACATTTTTCAACATAACATTACGAGTTTACAGGGGAGTGAATATTTTACATATTTGGGTCGAATTCATTAAAATTATAAAGCGGGTTTTCTTTTTAATCTTCTAACTAACCGAGCATGCGAAGAGAATTATACGTACTTATAGATACTATATCAAAGCAAATTTTGTCCTCAGTAGTTTTGGATAAAAGGGGAGGATGTCAGTCATCATTTTCAAACCACATTCTGTCAATTTATCGGTTCGTTGGTTGTATAAACATGGAATCATTAAATGCTTTCAAGCTCATAAGTGCATAAGCTTCAACTCGATATGTCCTTAATTTATTTGCGGAAATAACATTTTGTTCTCCAAGAATTTATATTTAGAGTTCATGGATTGTTATTTATATCTGCCTGTAGTTACACTAGCCGTGTTTTTTTAAAGTGAGTACATACTCACTTTTGGAATCATAAAAAAAACGGGTAAACTCACTTCTATACTCACTTTTTGTACAGCTGTTTTGTGATTTTTAAATTGTCACATTTCTATAAATTCTTGACATCTGCATGTCAAATTAAATTGTTTATCTATGTTTTTCAACGTTTTGATGGTCAATAGAATGAAAATATAGATGCATATATATTTAATATAATATATATTAATATCAAATATTCAAATATTTAATATGAGTTTCAAATATTTACATTTTTGACCTTTGTTTCATATTTTTTTGCTTGATATCTAAGGAGGCTACGTTCATAAGCACACACGTTTTTTTGTTTTTTGTTTTATAATTCACTCACGATAAATTGGTTAAAGGGATTTATGATTAAAAAAGCTACTACGGAGAACTATTCTATTCATTGGGTTTTAGTAGTGTATTTATGTATGTATATTTAGTCAGCACGCGTATGTATATTCCGCGAAAATACGCGTTTATATAGATTTCTGCTGTGTTATTTAGATTGTTAGTTTACCCTTACTTTCATTTAGGTTTGCAATTATTTCGCAATAAAATATTCTGCATTCACTATTTCGCTTTACTTTATTTGGCAAAATATTATTTTGTATTTTTAATTTGTTTGGCTTTCATTTTTTATCACATGTGAATGCAAAATATTTTATGGCGAAATTATAACACAAATAAACTGATAGCTGCCGTAAATTCATTGCACTAGTTCTCCTTCATTGGGATAAAATCGAAAATTTCCCTTAATACTGTTTTTTAATAATTAAGTATACAATGAATACAAACTCATCTGTGTCGGTTTGTGCTGACATGCAGGAGGGTTTCCAGATGTAAAATCATAACTACACTATTGAAACCCTCCTCTATCGCAACGCGGTGGACCGTGGATGTGCTGAAATGCAGAAGGGATTCATGATACACATTTTAGATAAACACAATTGAAACCCTACGCATTTTTTGCGCTGAGCTCGAGGAGGGTTTACGAATGTAAATTCATAAATACACTACTTAAACCCTCCTCGATGTCAGCACAATGGGTGCGCTGAGTCGTAGTAAGAATTCATAATACGCCACGGAGCTATGCACATGGGGATTAAAAAAGTTCATTCAGAGAAGTAGGTAGGTATCAAACCAATAATAATTAATCAATTTTAAATTCTAGTGTATTAAACCCAGAGCAACCAAAATGGGTCCGTGCGATAGATAGTTGATCAATGTTTATCACAGCTTCACATGGCTGTTACTATTCCAGCTTTCATTTTCGAGTTATTGGTCTTCGAACACAATTTTTTTTACATTTTTTTTTAATCAATTTGAGTGAAAAGCGCATTTATCTCGGGAAAGTGTGTTAATAACTTTTTTCTTTCTTATTTTGATGCGCTATAATGTTACCTACAAATTCACTATACCAAGGGCTTATAGTTTTGCATGTATAAAGGTATTATTATAATTTTTTTAAGTTTTTTAATTCAATACAGCACGAACAAATATTTTTTATCAAATGCTATCAATCTGACCATTTTTTCCTAACAAAATAAGTTCATATTTATAAAACAAATGTATTTTAACCAATCAGAAAAAAGCACTGCATTCATCAACTTCATTTAAAAAAAGAAAAACTTATGGACACATCCAATTACAAATGCCAAAAACAAATTTTCCTCCTACCTTTAACCGATTTCAGCGCCATTGGTATTCAGAGTCTGAAACTGCTGTACCAAGTAAAGCGTTTGCTTGGAGAATTGTACCTAGTGTTATAGCAAGCGAATTTGTTTTTGTAGTGCGGGTAAATTGAAAAGTGAGTATGTACTCACTTAATAAAAAACACAGCTACTATGACAACACTATTGCATTTCATTTTTAATGCATTTTTATTTATCAATTCACTATTCAACATCGATAATGTGAACTAGTTAAACAGTCTTATGCATGTTTACATTCGGAGGCAGAAAACTTAATTATGTTAATGGGATATTGAAATGCCATCAAATAAGCTTACTTATATTCGAATTCTTAAATTTGGATATTAGAAATGGCAAAGTTGTCCAATTTAAGAAAACAAACTAATAAGTTTGCATTAGTTTACATTTCATAAATTTCATTAAACAAAATTAACAAACTGGTATACCTACATAGCTATATGTAGTATGTGCGTACATACATAGTTCAGCCTCTTGAGTTCAAAAATAATAATAATAAAGACAGTGAGGAATCACGACCAAGAAACTCATTAAAATCAATGGAATGACAAACAGAGTTTGCAATGAGTTACTGGTTCATTTAGGATACAATTATACCTTGGCTGGGCTTATTAAAAAGAGCAAACATTTAACAAGACTTATATTTGATAAATATAATCCCGAAGTCTAATATTTACGCCGACATTCTAGTGTCTGAATATCAAAAAATATGCATCTGGTGTTAACCCTTCTGTCAATGACTAGGTCTGGCCAGACCTTTCGCACTTTCCAAACGATTTTTTTTTAATGAATTATGTCTATCATTACCAAATTTCCTCACTTTGTCAGCATTCATATTTTTAATGCTTTAGTGTAGACAAAATTTTTTTAGTTGTAAGTGGGCGCAAAAAATAAAAGGATTTTCTAAAACAACCCCTTAAGTCAATGGAATAGGTCTGGCCAGATCTTGTATGGAGAAACGTATTTATTTCCTATTTCATCCTGAAAAAACGTGTTTTTAGTGTTCCGTCCGTACCAAAACGGAACACTAATGGAATCAGTTCGGTGTCTGTCTGTCTGTCTGTCACAGGCCTTTTTCTCAGAGACTACTTAACCTAGACTATTGAAATTTGGAACATTATTCATAATTAGTGGCCTAAACACAGACCAAAACTTAAAAAGCTGAATTTCGAATTTGGGGGGGTAGTTTCTTAACAATTTTTCACAAAACGTTACAACTTGCTGTCCCGAGCTTTTTCTCCGAAAATATCGCTCAGAAAAATCTGAACAAAATCAGAAACATTGAAAATAAAGTGTAGATGGAAACATAATTATTACGACTGCCCTACTTCGACCGCTTTTTTTTTATTAATTTTTTAATTTCAACTACCCTACTGTTTACATATCCAGAAAAATATCACAACGCCTAAAAGTTGATACGAGAGTAAAAATTGAATAATTGATGGCAAAAGTGTTATACCCGCAGCGAATTTTCGTGGCATGTTTCTACCGGATAACTATTGACCTAAGACTTAAACCAATGATACATAATATAACACATTAAGGAAGCTTGATGGTTTCCTATAATAATGTAGGTGTCTCTACTTTTACTATATTGGGAAAAATTGAATTTGTGTATATACAGACACAGAGAGGGAGACAAATCGCAAAATTCTACGCAGTTTAATGCAATTGAACGAATAACGAGACGAACAATTAAATCTGATGCACAAGCGTACATTTCTTGTAAATACATATACATATGTACATATGTAGGTATATATGTTTGTATGTATAAACATGCTTTATTTGTTGTTTTTTTGTCTTTTACTTTGTGTGTGTGTATAACTATTCTTCTGAGCAGATGAGAAAGGACATCGGAGACATATGTACATACATACATGCATATGTATGTAGGTAATTTGTTCAACTTACTTACATTTGGCTTGGTATACATTTATGTAGGTACAAATTTGAATTTATTTTTCGCAAACTGTGCTCAATTTGTTTGTATTGAAATGTGCTGTGCACCATAAAACTATGTATGTAGGTACATATGTACTTACTTGTGTCTGCAGATATACAAGTGCATATGTACATATTATGTACCTATATATATACAGTTGTGCTCCAATATAACGAATGATAAAATGTCCAGTTGCATTCGCTATATCGAATAATTCGTCATATCGAACTCATTTTCCTTGTACGAAACATTAAATAAATGTACAAATACTGTTTCTTATTCATAACACTTTATTTAATTTATTCATAAAGTCAACAAAACAAGTTAAAAGTAGAAAAAGAAGTAAAAGAAACCTAAACAAAATTAATGTATTTCCTTTCCTTTTCCAAAAAGTAATCGCCAATAAGGACATGCTTTTGCAAACGTACAACGCAGAAATTTGTAGCTATTTCCCGTAAACTTATTAGAACAACGTTGGAAGTTCTGAAAAACAGTGAACAAGTTTTGCAGAACTTCCAATGTTGTTCTATTTGGCTCAGTTAATACACTCTCAACGGCCTCGAGTGGGCTGATACGCGTATCTTCTTGAAGAAACATTTGAGTATTGTTTCAAGATTCCAAGTCCTCCGCTTAGCTTAGAATGGTTGGATCAAGGAGCTTATCTTCGGTTGCATGTACAACACCCAAATTATTCCATCAACCGTTTCCTAAACATTATTGTATTTCTTAGGTAAATTTGTCTCGTTCTATTTTTTAAAGCATGTACACAGATATTGTAGCAACATTCGTTATATCGAATATCATTTTTTTGTTCGTTCGCTATATAGAGTCAATAATGCACTTGAAAAAAGTGTACGTTATATCGATCATTCGTTATATCGGCATTCGTTATACTGGACCAGTACTGTATATGTTTTTATGTATGTACATATATGTGAGTATCGAACAAAGTATCATTGTATCTTTAGTAGAAATCGTATCGTAAAGAAAGGGTTCATATAGATCGATCAACATAAATCTATGACATACATACATATGTATGTAGTTAAAATAACTGATACATAGTACGGAACACATTGCGCAAGCATAACTTGCACTTGACCGAATTTTTTTTATTTGCATATGTATGTCTGCCAGATAGTTAATTTTGATAATCGCATCATAACTGAATAAAATATAGAATTTTTTAATTTATTTAGAACATATTTATTATTGTGCCCAAATATGCACACGAGTATTTATTAGCTGGGGTTTTCCGCTAATTACTGATGTAGTGATGTTTATGGCGTATACATTCGGTCCATTGAATGCTCAAGTGATTGACTGTAAATCAGAGAGCTGTAAATTTGGGCGAGAAGTTGCTGATTGACCAAATACAGAGCCAGCGGGAGGACTGTTGTTGCTAACAACTTTTTTACAAGTTTTGAAGGAAATATTCAATGGAATAAGCAATGCATTCCTAAAGAAATGCTTCCGGACCGTAGTCGCTTAGCACAATCTACTATCTTTTGATTTACGGATAATGTCGCAGCAGCGTCTAGTGTGCCAAAAAAATATATGGCAGTGATTTTACTGTCATCACTTCATTATGACACAGCTGGAGAATGTTGGGAGAATATATGTACATGCAAACAACAGACGAAGCGATGGTTATGGCTATTAGCTTTTTTCTACAACATTTTGGATGTCGCAGCATTGGCATCTTTCATAATTTATAAAAACGTAAATTAGGTATGTTAGAGCGAAAAAAACCAATGCACATCGACAATTTCTGCATTCTTTCATTGAGTAGTTAGTTATCCTCAGATCGAAGCAAGGATGAACAATCCAAAGATTATAGGACTGTTTTCCGTTCAAACTGGCTTCCAAACTTTCTTTGAAGCACCAATACAACAAAGTATTCTACAACCTAGTAGAAGCCAAACATCAACGGCAAAGTAAACGACCCAACGCAAAGGAAAAACGGATTTGTAGGCACTGCATGCGAAGTGCCTGTCTATTTACAACACAGTATTCTATTACATAAATGCTATAGTTGTGAAAATCAACAAAATACTTTGTAATACCACTATTATGTATAAAAACAACTTTTAACAATAAAACAATTAAAAACATGTCCAAAATAACAAAAAAAACGTAAATCATTTCATTGTATTCTAATAATTTCCATACAAAATGTGAAGGTTCAGTCAGACCTATTCCATTGATGGGAAGGTGGCAAAATATCCATTGATAGAAGGGTTAAAGGAAGGCATATAAATATTCTAGTGAAGTAGTCGAAATGCACACCTAGTCTTTTATCTCTAAAGTCTGACTGAATGAACTGCATAAAATGCATCCGATATAATACAAAAATATTTATTATTTGGTAATTTGGTATAAACAAAGCACGTTTTCTTGATTTTATAATGTAACTGCGTATCGCTTATTTAACTGTTTACCAGTCAGTCTTAACTTTTAAGATGCAAAAGAGAGAAATCCATCATTTAAAAAAATATTGTTATTTGATCATTCATTTTATTGTTCATATTTATTTATATTTGAATTGAAATGAAATGATTCATATTCACATTTCACAAAAAATCACTACCAGTGAATTATTCACCGTGAACGAAAAATAACAGTCGCAGTCTGTTAACGACTTGGAAATAAACAGTGAATCGCTAAAACGTAAATAGTTTCACGTCACAGTTTGGAATTCGCAAATAACGATTTCACAACAAAAGTCGCGGTCGTGAGTATGAACTAGAGTTGGGCTAAGTCGTGAATTTATGTTCACAGGTATAACTGTGAACGTGATATTTTATTCACTGTGAATATAACCCGTGAATGCGACTATGAAATTACATAAACTACATATAATTTACATACAATGAATTATTGACTACGTTAATACGTAGTCCTACACACCAAACAAACAAATGTATGTAAATTTCCTTAAAAACCCATATCCGCATGCACAGAACTAAACTAGCACACTCAAATTCACCCAAAAAAGGAAAAAAGGCCCACACCAGAAGAGAGAAAAGAACCCCCAGCCATACAAATACCGAGACTAAAGGAGGTGCAACCAACTGGAAGTGGCCGACCAAGGGTCACAAATAAAAAAGGTGTTGGAAAAGAGAAGAAAGATAATAAAGAAGAAAGGAAAAGAGAGGAGAAAATTACACCGACCAAAACACTGGAGTGGAAGGAGGAACCAAAACACGTAAGAACCCGACAACAAGTGGAAAATAAAGGAGGTAGCGGAAAAGAAGAGAATAAAAGGGAGACAGATAAAGAAAAGAGAAAAATACGAAGAAAGCACGTAAGACCAGACGCCATTGTAATCGCGAAAACTGGTGAAACGTCATACGCAAACATCCTGAAAATGGTGAAAGCGACGCCAGAACTAAAAGAACTTGGCGAGAACGTTAATAAAATTAGGAAGACAGCCAGTGGCGAACTGCTCCTAGAGCTAAAGAGGAATAACGATGGGCAGACCGAAAAATTTAGAGAAGACATGACCAAAATCCTTCAATGTGACGCCAAAGTCAAAGCACTATGCGACCAAGTAGTAATAGAGTGTCGCGATCTAGATGAGGTTACAACCGCAGAAGAAATCTGTAAGGCCATATCTGAACAGCTCCCGTCGGCTGCAAGTATTACAACAGACGCAATCAGATCCATACGGATGACAAGAGGAGGCACGCAAACCGCCCTCATTAACCTCCCCGCGAAGGAAGCAAGCAAAATGATTGCCGCAGGATACATGCGTGTAGGATGGGTCCGATGCAGGATACGAGAGTACCAATCACCAACCCAGTGCTATAGATGTCTTGAGTATGGGCATGTTGCTAGACAATGCAAAAATCAAACTGACCGCACAGGAACATGTCTACGATGTGGGGGAAAAGGACACATAGCGAAAAACTGCACAGAAAAGCCAAGGTGTGCCATATGTGACCCAGGATACAAAGGCGGAAATGAGCATTCCACCGGAAGTTTCAAATGCGCAGCATATAAAAGCGCGGTACGAGAAATATCAAGGAAAATATGGAGTGCATCCAAATAAATGTAAACCACTGCGAAGCCGCGCAGGATTTACTAGCACAAACGGCAAAAGAAGAAAAGGCCGATGTGATCCTCATCTGCGAACAATATAAAACCCAACGCGACACTGGAAGATGGGTGGAAGATGAGAGCAAAAAGATTGCGATATGGACATGCGGAAACTACCCGTTCGAACGTAAGGAGACCAGGCAGCGGCAGAACATCGTGTACGCCAAAATTAAAGGAATCCACTTCTTCAGTTGCTATGCACCGCCGAGCATGAACATAGTGGGATATGAACAGATGTTGGACAGCCTTGTTGAAAGTCCCCAACTATTGTCGCCGGCGACTTTAACGCGTGGGCAGTGGAGTGGAATAGCAACACCACAAACAGAAGGGGCGAGGCCGTACTGGAAGCTTTCGCTAGCCTTGACTTAGTGCTACTAAATAGAGGAAATAAGCACACTTTCGACAACGGGAGAGCGCGTTCCTTCATCGACCTGACATTTGCAAGCAGATCAATAGCGAGGAGGATGAAATGGCAGGTCTCAGACGAGTACACAAATAGTGACCACCGGGCCATCATATTTGAAACAGAAGATATCAAATATCAGCGCCGCAAGCCCCCACCTAAAGTGCAAAAGCTGGGGCAGAAAATAAAAGAAGTAGATACTGAAATGCTAGAGTACATGATAAACAACGTGGGCATAGCAAGAGGCTCATCGGAAGAACAAGCTAAAGAGGTCCTGAGGTCCTTATCCCAAGTATGCGATGCAGCCAAGGGAAAAGGAAACGGAAGAACACCTGTATGCTGGTGGAACGATGACATTGCTAACCTACGAGCAGAGTGCCTCAGAATGCGGAGACGCCAGCAGAGAGCCAGAGGTAGAGGCACAGAAGACATGGACATACTGAGAGAACAGTTCCAGAAAAAGAGAACACAACTCCGTAAGATGATCAAAAAGAGTAAGGAACAATCCTTTCAGGCACTCAGGGAGGAACTGCAACACAACCCATGGGGAGGCGCGTGCAAAACAGTCATGAAAAAACTCAAGAATAAAACGGCAGCTGCACCTACTTGCCCAAATTTCATGTACTCGACGGTGAACACTCTTTTCCCGAGAAAAAATGGACTTAACCTACCACGAGGAGTGCCTGAAGAAATAGAGACAACACCACCAGTCACAACGGAGGAAGTTCTTGAAGCCGCAACAGCAATAAAGGGCAACAAAGCGCCAGGAATTGACGGAATCCCGAACTTCGTACCTAAACAAGCCATGATGGCAAGACCAGAGATCTTCACATGACTCTACACGGCATGCCTGACGGAAGGAAACTTTCCAGTGCAGTGGAAAAGGCAGTGGCTAGATATCAAAGGGGAACAAGCCACCAGATCAAGCGTCGTCGTACAGGCCTCTATGCATGCTCGATACGCTGGGGAAAGTGCTAGAAAGAATAATACGCACAAGGCTAGAGCAATACACGGAAGGAGACTCGGGACTCTCTAACCAACAGTTCGGTTTCAGAAAGAGGCGAAGCACTGTAGGCGCGATAAGAGCAGTGTGCGACATTGCGCGTGAGGCAATCGCGGGACAAAGACGGCTAGGAAGGAGAAAGCAATACTGTGCCGTTGTTACACTCGACATTAAAAACACGTTTAACTCAGCCAGCTGGAACTGCATAATTAGAGCGCTAAGAAGTCTGCATATCCCTTATTACCTGCTGAGAATAATATGCAGCTACTTTAGCGAGAGAACATTACACTACGACACGGAAGAGGGACCTAAAATGTACACAATCACGGGAGGAGTCCCCCAAGGATCGGTGCTGGGTCCAATCCTATGGAATGTAATGTATGATGACATACTGAGAATACCGAGGCCTAGAGGGGTAGATATTATAGGGTACGCAGACGACATAGCAGCAATCGTTGTAGCAAAAACGCTAGAGCAATTGTCCGGAAACTGCAACCAAACAATCAGTAACGTGAAGGCATGGCTACAAGCATCAGGACTAGAACTGGCTGACCATAAGACGGAGGCAGTGCTAATAAGCAGCAGGACAAAGGTAGAACACATCACTATACAGGTCGGTGAGCAAACCGTCGAGTCCAGTCCACACATTAAGTACTTGGGAATGTTGCTGGACCACAGGCTTAACTTTAGAGAGCACCTGATGTACGCAGGAGAAAGAGCCTCGCGAGCTGTAGCGGCGCTGTCGAGACTATTGCCAAACATTGGAGGGCCCAGGCAGCCAATCCGAAAGCTGCTGGCAGCGGTGAGCAAGTCGATCCTCATGTACGCGTCCCCCATATGGGCGCCAGCGACGGAATGAAAAACATACATGAGACGGATGAACTCGGTATCAGCGGAAGTGATTAGCGTTATTTCCGGCCGATTGTCCATCGATCTGGAAATAAAAGACTACAGCAATAAGAGAGAACGAACCAGAAGACAGGAAAGATGCTAGTGAGGCTATACAATCAGAATGGCAAAACAGGTGGACCTCGACAACGAAAGGAAGATGGACATATACGCTGATCCCCAATGTAGAGGAGTGGATCAGTAGAAAACATGGAGAAGTAAACTTCTACCTGACCCAGTTCATATCGGGGCATGGATGCTTACCTCCACAAATACAAGCACGTGGATGACCCATACTGCCCACACCGCGAAGGCGAAGCCCAGAACGCGAAACATATTCTGACCGAATGGCGGCCAGAAACGTCCTAGGAAGAGCCATTGGCGGCCAAGTGACACCGAGGGGACTTATTACATTCATGCTGACGACAAGCGAAGCATGGAATATAGCGGATGAAGTCATCATAAATATTATGAAGCAACTGCGCATCGAGGAGCGAGCAACGAGAAACGAGGAGCCTACAATACCTAGCAGCTGAAGAAACTGAAGGAGGAGGAAGTGTAACTACAACACATAGAACGTACACCATACCCATAAAACAAAACCACAAACCCAGTTACAGACAATTCATGAACAAACACAGACAAACACAAGTACGAATACAGACAAATACAAGCAAGAACACAGCCAAATACAAAAACGAACACATACACTTCGTGCAATAGCACAAACATTTCCAAACGTACATAGGCATATAAATATTAATGTAGACAGGAAGAGGCAGCTATACGGTTGAAACCCCCCCATGACGAAACGCCTAACGGCGGTACCGTGGGGATCAGGGGTTGGAGGCAGAGGTGGTTTTAGTTAGGATTAAAGTCCCACGCGCCGGCTTTCAACGCTTTCCACCTTTCTCACAAAAAAAAAACCACTTAAATTCTTAGAACCGCTACGAAGTTCAACTTCACCCCTTTTTTTTTAGCGGCAATTCTCAATGCAACCCAGCGAACAATATATACATAACATACTATACATACATGTTTGTGTGCGCAAGCCGCTAGGCAGCATTATTCAGTATAGTATACTTATACACAATATCGTTCACCGCGTTCTGCTTTGTTCTATGTATCATTCACTGCCTCGCACCTCACGTTCATACGGGCTCTGGCTAGACCAGTATCTATATTTTAACAAACATATAGATGCTGCTCTGACCAGAGCTAGAGGCGCTTTTGCCCTTACAAAGAAACTGTTTTATAGCAGCCAAGTCGAAGCGAGGGTAAAGGTTATCTGCTACACGGCCCTTATACGGCCAATGATAGCATATGGTTGTCCCGTATGGTTCAACGTCGGACCAAATTCGATGGAAAGGATTCGGGTATTTGAGAGGGTTTGTCTTCGGGCTTGCCTTCGTTTATACAGAACACCAGAGTCCGAGTACATAAAATTCTATTCCAATGAGGTCCTATACAATAGGGCTAACTTAATAAGAGTGGATAATTTCCTGATCAAGATGACTCGAAGGCACATTGCAAGAGCAATGAGTTCGATGAACAGCCTGATCTTCGGGGCTTATTACCTTAATTTCACGTACCACGAAAGAGTGCGCCTTAACGGCTTTGTTCCACCAGAAGCGTTCCTTTATTTTGACCAACAGGGTCTGATCCAGGATAGATTAGCGGTGCCGCTAATTCCATGTTGCTCGCACGACTGTGGATAGGTGGCTCAACTACGACAGAGACGTCGCACAAAGCCAAACGGAGCGCCTTCGGTTTAGTAGGTCGGTTTTCGGGGCGCGATGGGTACGATGTTGAACAGCAGCATCAGAAATTCTGGTGGCTGTTGGAAAGAGATGGAAAGAGATGGAATTCCCTCGTCGATTCCGTTTGATTCGGGGTAGACACCCCAATGCATAGTTGGCCGCTTTTTTTTTATTGTCTATTCATGTAGATATGCCATGGCCGGTTTAGGTAGTATAGGTATTATTAAGTTTTATATATAAAAAAAAAAAAAAAAAAAAAAAAAAAAAAAAATCTGCACAGCACTTTGCAAATACAAAAAAAATATAAAACCAAATAGAAAAACCAAAAAAAAACACAAAATAAACACAGCACAAAAATCAAAACAAAAAATGTACGTATTTAATTACGTAGCTAGAGTTAAGATAGGTTAAGTAGTTGTAAGTTATATTTAAGGTAGTTTTAAGCAAAAATAATAAAACGTCAATTTACTAAGTTTTTTCAAAAAAACCTTTTCTTAGTATTTAAATTTAAATAGCTTAAGTTAGGTAACGTCGAAAGACATAATATAAGTATTAAGTTTAGCTTAGAGTGCCCGTGTGGGGCCAGTAAGTTATAGTAAGATAGTTAAGTTAGTTAAGCTAGTTTTAATCACTTTTGTCTAGCATATAAGAAATTATTGAATTACTAAATAAAAATGCATTGAAAATGAAAAAAATGACCTCACGTTCATACTCACGACCGTAACTTTTGTTGTGAAATCGTTATTTGCGAATTCCAAACTGTGACGTGAAACTATTCACGTTTTAGCGATTCACTGTTTATTTCCAAGTCGTTAACAGACTGCGAGTTATACCTGTGAGCATAAATTCTCGACTTAGCCCAACTCTAATGACAGGTACCAAAATCACCAGTTGTTGAGTAGTGATGCTATGCTGTATTCTATATTAACCCTTACCGACCCATACAAAATTACACACTAAAAAGCCCATAGGTGGTACCCGGGTACCACCATATATTTCGGTGCGTTTCACATAGAAATTATTCGATCATGTTTGTAGAAAGTGTGCGTAATAACAAAAATAACTAATTATGATAACGTCTGAGTACTTTCTCTCCTTAATTTTTGTAGTGATCAATGATCACAGGGTGAGAGGCAAAGTCAAGTCTTTGATTTGAATTGTCAATCGTCGATTGCAGTGTTGCGGTAAGAGATTTCTTAATTTCATTCGTGTTTGTATTGTCTATAAGTGGAGAAGGAACAAATTTGTGAATTGTACTAAAATGTTTTGGACGGAATGTCACCGCAGAGAATGTCTTCACATCATTACCTCTGCTAAATAATCTCAAGAGCAATGGGTTGACATTGCTTAAGACGCTTCGGAAAAATGAACCGTATATCCCAATGGCGATGCAGCCATCAAAATACCGCGAAATCTATTCAACTTTGTTTGGTTTGAGAGCCGAAGCAACAATATATTCGTATGTCCCGAAGAAGAAGAAAGCCATCATTTTGATATCCAGCATGCATTACGATGGGGCAATCGATTCGAGAACTGCATCTATAAAACCACAAATCATATTCGAATATAACTCGACTAACGGTGGAGTAGATATAATGGAGTTATACGACTAAACGTAGAACTAATTAATGGCCTTCGGCGTTATTCTACAATATAATTGATGTTGCTTGTTGAGAGCATGATCCAGAAAATGTCCGAAAACATCTTCGCAAATTCTTCCTGAAATAACTGGCTCGAGACATATGCTTGCCATCGATTTAAGTTCGGAGCTTAGATCCGCTGACAACGCGATTCTATTTATCAAAACAGCCATGGGAAGCGTACTCGGCTCGCAAATCGGTGTGCACTTCCATTTCGCTTCCACAACCAATCGAAGAATGAGATAGCACCGGTCGTGTTTGAAGAAGAAAAGTATTTGCAAAAAATGCTATAATGATATCCGAACCGAGAGAAAGTGTCGGAAACGTTGCCAAAATTGTTATAATACTGTTTACGACCTGCATATTACACCTGCTCTGGTTATTTGCTTGGAATGTACTAACAATATCTCAAATAAACTTATAATATATATTACCAAAAAAAAAAGTTTCTATGCAAAATGTACTAGGTGGTACTCGGGTACCACCCATGGTCACTTCCGCCATTGGTTTGAAAAATTCTAAAAAACCACTTTTCACTTCACTTTTTTAAACAACTTTTAGTTTTTATTGCGTAAAAATGGTTTTCTAGAGATGTCATGGAATCCTACAAAAATCGGAACAGTGAAAAAAAAATTATTTAGGTTTGAATGTCTAAAAAGTACCCGGGTACCACCTGTGGGTTGGTGAGGGTTAAGAAAAACGTACTCGTGAAACAAACAAACAGACAAACATACATACATTCGTTTTTATATAATAGATGTATTTCAATTGTTATTTAAATTTTATTTTAACTCTTTGAATAAATGGTGTGGACCTCTTGTCCATCATATTACAGAATGCTCCTTACTATTTAATGTTAAAATTCTGATAATAGTTGGTTCCCAACAGCTAATTATAATTTAAACCATTTATTTCTCTATTAATATTGTAAATTAAACAACCTTGCACTTAACACGTAAAAAGCCTCCTGTTCGACTACTTACATACCTTGACGCTGGTGGGGAGGCCCAGTAGGTCCTTCTCTGGATGAGGGCCCGAAGCCAAAGAGTAGTCAACCTGACTCCAGTGGTGATATGAGCATGTAGCAGCCCGTGCCCAAGTATGCAGGACTGAGGGTTAAATCAGTGTCTAACGAGCTTCTTCAGTTGCCCTGGCAACGGCCTGTCATATTGATAGTCCCACCACAATCTTCGGAGGAAACCCCAGCTAACAGATGAATGACGGAGGAAGAGGAGAAACTCCTACTTCAGGAACCCCCTATTATTCTGTCTTCGGATGGAGAAAGCGGTGGAGCGATCGACATCGATATGGAGAAGCATCTTCTCGACGATGATGACAACCCCTCAATTGCTAGCTTATCCAAACTCTCTTGCAATCCACTGCTACTGCATCAAACCACAGTAGGACAGTGAATAGTAAGCTGACGATTAAGGCCAATGCCACACGAGCGTCTTTTTCCGCGATCCCATTTGGCCGCGCGCCCTGAGTGTAAAGCAAAATATACAGACGACGCCCTTTTGGTCGCGGGCGCTCGTGTGTACAGTTCTATTGGTTTTCTATATACTCATGGCGCGCGACCAAATGGGAGCGCGGAAAAAGACGCTCGTGTGGCAAAGGCCTAAGAGACTAGGAAAGAGGAAATGGGAGAAGCTGATCGAAAGAGATAGGAAGAGGCTGCTAGAGAGTCACGATGACTGTTGAGAGCTCGGGCGTTTTGGGGTTCATTGGATTTTCCGCACCCAGTCGGGACAGGGGTATATCCCATCAGTAACAGGGGAAGTAGGAGAAGTTAGGGGCGAGGAGTTGGACCCGACTGTGAGGTCGCCGGATCATCCAAACCAGATCAGCAGTAAGTCTTCCACTTGTACAATCTTGGATGGTGGTGTTAGGGGGAGGGGAGGGGGTATCACAACGCCGAGATAAGCCAACGCTCATCAGGTGGTGTATGTGTACCAACCCTCACATCCAATGGCCGCTGAGCAGAGCAAGGTGAGGAGCGCAGTAACCCTTTCAGCAGTATTAGGCAATACAGGCAGCGAGTCAATGCCAAAAGAATCATAAGGCGACTCAGCAAGCGAGATGCCTCGTCCTACACGGAAAGGGAAATCCAAGCTATAGATAGGGCAAGACAGAGAGAAGGACCAGTTATATAGCTAAGTCAACGTCAGGACACCAAAATACATCTACGTCGTACAGCTTTGGACGGGCTAGCAGTAGGCTGGCTGCAGCGAAGGAGGGTAGCCCCCAACTGGTGCAGGTAAGAAACGCGTGTCCAAACCTCAAACAGTTGCGGGATGTTGGAACACAGGTAGATATGACGAGACAATCTCTCTACCTCTACCGAGGAAAAAAATAGCCAGAACCCACTCTGAAATTGCTAGAGGTAATCTTCAGGTAGCAATATGTAGTTGTTTTTCGAAGAAAATAATGATTATATATATTTTGAAAAGAAAGAGGAATTGATATTTAAGTATATTGTCTGTGCAAGAATAATAAAAAGACGATAGGTTTTCTTCGACACTATAATTTGCACGTTGCGCCTGTTCAAAATCTCAAGAATTTTTTTTTTTTGATTTTGGGAAATCTATCTTGATGGGGAAATCTACCCTTTTCAAAAATCTTATCATTACAAATGCACAAATGCAATACTCATATACATACATATACATACATATGTAGGTAAGGTACATAAATATATATATGAATAGTAAAAAAAGACAACATCTATTTTAGTAATTTTTCTAAAATCCGTGAATACCAGAACATGGTCATGCCTATTTTTTTCATCTTTTGAATTATATTTCGCAATAAATGAATTCAAAATCGCAAAAATATCGTTACGGTCTTATAGACAAAAAAGGTTCCTTTCAATTTTAGATGTTTATCATCTGCGATAACCCTAACCTCACCCTTCATATTTTTTTAATATTTTTATAAAAACTAAAAAATATCATATTATTCTCAGCGCGTGCAATGCCGATAAAAATCTTTGTTCCTCCACATCCAATCGATAGACACGAAAAAAAAAACTTTCCCTTAGAACGAAAAGAAGTATATGTCATTGTAACACTTGCGAAAATGAAAGTAATGTAATGCCCAATGGGCATTGTGTTTTGCCAATTTCAATTTATCAGGAAGATTACAATCTACTATATCTACTTTCTCTCGTAATGCATTGAATTTCACGGTTCATGCTTCAGTTCCGATATGCGGGCCGAACAAATTAGCAGATGGGATAATGGTAATACATATAAGAGCACGCAGGCCGCCCAGTTGGATGAGAAAAATGATTAATTCTTTTTTTTTGTTCTTACTACAATCCCCTAACCGTAAAGATTTCTGCGAAATAAGAGCAATTGATTCCGATAAATTGGATTTAAGCACGAAATGCTTATGAATGCAAAGAGTGAACTGGATGACCGATAATAATGCCATTTATAAAAAAATAAAATATGTACAGGATATTATGATTCTTTCTTTTAAGTGTTTTTTTTTTTTTTTTTTGATTTTGAACAACTCATTTCTTGCATTCTGTTTTGTTTATATGAGCAAAAATGATTTTGATAATGAATATTGAAATAAATAAATTCATTTAGGAATTTACATATATTATGTTTGTATGTATATTTTAACTAAAAAAAAATGTTTACAGCTATGTACTACATTTTGCAATTTTTTTGGGAGACTACCTAAACCAGGCATGTCAAAGATAAGGCCCGCGGGCCATGCCTGGCCCCCGAGACAATTAATTGTGGCCCGCGACGTCATCATTAAACTATGTATTTCACCACTCATTCACACAATTTTTAAAGATCTTGATGAACTATATTCCCTACTTTACAGAAGTCGTGGATCAATGTTTTCTTTTCGAATTTCGTAAACATATTGTTACGTTTATGGCTCAAAGAGGCAAACCCATGGAACACAGTGATGTGGCTTGACTTTATGTTCTTAGTAGATAAGACGTTTGGACGTTTAACTTGAAGGAAACAATAAAATTGGCACGCAAATATACTCAAGTGTTTAAGCTTTTGAAATGAAGCTAACGTTGCGGGAGTCAGAGCTGTAAGGCACATATAATGCAGATCAATTTTCGAAGCGTTTGCTTGATCTTATTGCTGAATTTGGTATGTGTTTTGCAGATTTTCGCGAGCTCAATACGTTCAACTTTACACAGTGTGTCAAATAATATCCCGGACACATGCGTTTTAAAGCTTGAATCTTTCTCTACTATTTGTCATGACATTTCACGACATCTGGTTGACATTGAACAGTTATAAAAATAGAGCAGTTGTTTTCGAGTGGCATAAACGTTTTTTGGGCGGCAGAGAAACGCTGGACGAAATACGAAAAGTTACTTAAAAAATCAAGAGAATGTTACTGCCACATATTATCTTGAACTTTTTAAGCGATTGATGGCCAGAATCCATCGTATTCGACCCGAATATCGCGATCCAGAAAGTATGTGTCTGTTGCACGTTCGCCAATATTTGGGGTCGAAATCAAGCGTGTGTATTAAATCATCCGCCGTATTCACCTGATTTGGCACCGTTCAGCTTGAAGTTGAAAGTATGCTTTTTTAACGACATTCCGACCATTCAAGCAGCTTCGACATGGCCACTGGAGGTAATTCCACAATATGAGCTAGAGCAGGCATTTGAACCACTATTGAATCACTGTAATAAGAATATTGAATCGGAAAGAGAATATTTCGAATAAAAATACTGAAAAATAAACAGAAATCGTGTTTTAATTATGTTTTCTAGAGCCAGTCCGAGATATTATTTGACACACTGTGTATTCTTTTTAATGTGTATGTACTTGCGTTCGATGTGAGTAAAGAACCGACTAACTTGCAAATGGAACTTTATAATAGATTTGCAGTGCGATTTAAAAAATAAGTTCAATGAAGTCGACATTGCATACAAAGTAGATTAGGTTCATACTGCAAAAATCGAAATAGCTATCACATTGATGCCCGTATTTTATGTATGTTTTATGAAGTTTATATGTGAATAGATGTTTTCCACAGTGAAGAATAATAAATCTAAATACCTTGCAAGACGAATAGGTAAACATCTTCAGTCCATTTTGAAAATAAGCACAACATCGTTGACAGTTGACACCAAATATCGAGGAGATAATGAAACATAAAAGAAGTCAAGTTTCTGGATCCTCAAAATAATATTTCGGTTCAATACGTCTCTACTTAAAAAAAAAAATATAACTTTTTTTATCTTAATTTTAGTTATACTGGGTATTGTATTACATTTGTGTTTTATTTTTAATATGGCCCCCTCTCATACTCGGGACAAAAAACTGGCACTTTAACACTAGAACCGCCGAAGTTCTATACCTCCCGTAAACCACCGGCGGGACAAATTTGACCCACTTGAATTATTGCGAAGATCATCCGTTTAATGTACATAGTAAAATGCTTTTTACTGTTTTTGTAATGATTTTAAATCATATTCTGTATTGTTTGATTAACAAAAAAACGTCACAATATTAATTAATATTTTTTCTGCAAGTACTGAAGACAAAATCTATGCACTAGTTATCATTATTGTTATGTATTTTTTTTTTATTTGAAATGCAAGTAAGTTGTAATTACTTTTTACTTACTTAATTGGCGCTACAGCTCGAGGTGAACCTAGGCCTGCTTCTCGCAACCATTTGTGTGTGCGTGTTATATTTTTGCACGAATGGTAATTACTTTTTAATAATATATTTATAGAAGATTTATTATTATTTATGAACTCTGATTTGTTTTTGTCTCGTTTCTCGGGGTGTTCCGGAACTGCAATAGGAATACCTACAAACTCGTCTTTCTATTTTTTCTAAATACTTTTTGCCCGATTCCTCTCCCAATGGTTTTTTCAAAGAACCAGTTTCTATTGCTTTATTATAGTGCTTAACATTAGAACTTTTTTATTAGCCTTAGATTGATAAATATTCAAAGAATTGGCTTTTTTTAGTAGATATAATATACAAGTACATTTGTACAATTTTTCTTGTGCAGTCTTCACGCACACTCGTATTTCACTGCGAGCTTTATTGACTGTACCGACACGATAGTAGTATTTTTTAGATATCAAATATTCATGTAATAGTAGCGAAGTGAAAACGTTTTCACATATGTAATATTTTTACCCTTGATATAATTTTCGATACATTTTTTCTTCAGCCGGATGCTCATCTTGAGGTTTTTTGTTATCTCTTCCGACGTAAGGGAATGCATTTACCACAGAATTTTTATCTTTATCTACTGCCATCCAAAATGTTTGTCAGTGTTTATTTAGTCTAAAGTTCAAAAACTGAGTGATTCGACAACGGCACTCAGAAGGAAAAATCTGTTCATCGATCATTATGTACGGGGTATAATACCAACATTCGTGGAATAATAAAATCAAAAATTGTGTACTTTTACATAAATAAGTAAATTTTCTTGATGCCAACTATAAATATATTAGACTGTATTAGATACATTAGAATATTAGGTAAAATAACTAAAACTTATAGTCATATCACGGTGATTTATAGTAAAACTATTCTTGTGTTGATTGGGAGAAATCGAATGTAATAATAATTAATACTAGTATACCAGTGCGAGGAATCTCGCATGTAGAGACCCTATACCCGTTGGCATTGGTAATAAAGTTTTTTCGTAATAACTTTACTCATATGCTCTTTTTCAAAATTGTTTATACTGATGAACAAAGTTCAGTTTATTAGCCTTCGATCAGTGTTAGAATCATTGAAATCGGTGTAAAAATAAACTCAAAGGGGGAATCACAAGCTCTTGCGCTAGCGACAGATAGATAGATTCTCTTCATTTTATTATGGTGGGACAAAAATGACCCAGCGGTGGTTCTAGGTAAATCAATATTTTTTTCAAAACATATGATAATTACAAAGATGAAAGTGTTAAAAATTATTAAAATATACCAATTGAGTAAAAGTCAGGAAGTTTAATGATTCTAAACTAAAAACAAACGAAGTTTGACGTGATTGAAAGTGTCGGTGGGACAAAAATGGGAAGGCGGCGGTTCTAGTGTTAAGAGTTTGAGTTTGACACCTCTTATTTAAACCGTTTACTTACTTAGTTGGCGCTACAGCTCGAGGTGAACCTGGGCCTGCTTCTCGCAACCATTTGTGTGTGCGTGTTATATTTTTGCACGAATGGAAGGGACCTACAGTTTTTTGCCGACTCCGAACGGCGAGTTGAGAAGCTCAATCGTGACAAATAATACTCTTTGATGCTTGTCAGACATTCGAAAGAGGTGGACACTGTGAAAAACTTTTTTTAGGTGTTTGCGGCGGGATTCGAACCCAAGACCGCTGGCTCAGTAGTCCGACGCACTAACCACTTGCGCTACGGTGCCCACTTAAACCGTTTACTGTGTAAATAACCTCGAGTTAGTAACTAAGGAGAAAAACATATCAATAATATTTGGTTGTTTATTGTATTATTGGCGCATTTTTCATATATATATACTGTATAATGTGAAGAACAAAATGCTATTATGGTTGTAACCAAAACACTTAACATGAGAGCGCTAGTGCGTGAAATGCGAAAATAACAATAATAATTTACTAACCAAAGCTAGTTAATAATAATAAAACAATTTCAAAGTAATTCGTATTTTTTACTAAATGCTAGGTTGAGTATTACCTAAAAGATTGAATAAAATTTTGCAAATAAGTACAACTAAACTACAGTACCTAAAGTACGAACTCGGTAATCGCAATTCCTCAGTTTTTCTCACGCTATAAAACATACGTATGTATGTATATAGCATTATAACTAGGGAACGGATTTTGTTGACTGCCTTTTTGTACTAATATTGCCTTTTCTTTTGCCTTTTTTGCGTTTTTTACTTCACATTGCCTTTTTTTGCCTTTTTCGTGCTATTTGTCAAAGTAGGTGTGCACTTTCTTCTTAACTATACGATTTATCTATGCTCACACGTACGAAAGAGTTACTCGTAATCGAAATGTGACGATTTAGCACTACCGCTCTCGTCATCGAGTATCATTATACATATCAATCATACATACATACAATTTACTCGATCATTCGATAAAGAGTCCTACTCGCTCACTCGTGTTTCTCTCGTATGAACATGCACATAACTGCACGCATTGCTTACACTAGCGCGCATAACAAAAATCCCTACACACAATACAACCCTAAATACATTTGTATCAACTCAACATACATGCTTCTTCTTGTGCCGTATGTGCAATCTCAGTAGGGTTCCCAACTTTGATTGAAACCAAAGGAGGACACCGATTTTAAGAGATTAAAAAAACAATAATTCTTTATTTTGCATGCTTTTTTATCATTTTGAAAAAGTTGTTTTACATAATTTTTAGAGAATTGCTCAAAGATAAAAGTTTTATAAGAAAAGGTTTTTTTTATTAAGAAAAAGTTTTGAGAAAAATGCATTTTAAGTAAAAAACTGTTTCAATTTTTCATAATTTCGAGTGGAAACAGTAACTTTATGTGACTGCATAAAATTACATAAACTCTTCAACATTTCGTATGCGCTACTGATTGCATCTCCAAAATGTTCAAAACTGATTTTGTACCAATTATTGTGCAGAAGTTATATCATTTAAAGTTATACCACCAAATCGAAGGTGTCCCACTTTGACGGGCAATAACATGGTGGGTGGTGAAAATATACCAACCCCTCCCACACGATTTTTTGTTCGCCGGAGCTTCAGGAATCTCCAGTTAAGGGGACCTTTTGGTCTAGATTTTTCATACAAAAAAAAATTTTGTTTTTTGATATTTCAAAAGTATATATATAAAAGTATACTGTTAAATGTTCGTATTAATATTTCCAGTATTTTGACTTGTACAGCAGGTCAGCGCAGAAGCAAATGAAAGGAGCAGGTAAAATTTAAACTCATTTTTCTCGAAACTGTGAGACAAAAATAAAATACTACCCGACCGATTCGTCTCAAATTTTACTATGTTATTCAGTAAACCAGTGCTTATCGTTGGAACTAAAAAAACTAAAAACTTTTTACGTTGAATACTTCCTACTTTTTACATACAAAAAGTAATGAAAACCAGCATTTTTTCGAAACGTAAATTCCAACAACGCGCCATTTTGTCAATTTTTATTTTTTTTATTCATTCTAGTTCCTGCGATAACTACACTTATACCAAAGAATATATAATAACCAAGAAGTATTATCTGCCACCAAAAATATATCGACAACGAAAAAGCTTTAAAAGAAAAATAACAATCCAATTGAGATTGAGACTGAGAGGCAAGAAAAAAAGTTTTTCTCTTGACATTTTGTCGGCTCGGCGGCGATCATAGTATACATATGTACCACACGCACACCACACAATACTTATATATACATACATGTATTGAAAGCAAACCAAACCATTTCATTTTTTCAGTTTTTCATATTCCAGAAAATCTATAACCGAAGTACTGATTTTGGTAATTTGAATGCCCCATCGGAAGAATTTTTTGAGATAACTAAAAAACATATTTTGGTATTCTACATCTACATCTATTCTACATTTCTACATCACATCCAGAAATCAGGAATATAAAAACAGAGATAGTTGCAAGGTCGCAACACCTGAATGGTTTTGTATGGATGCATGTCATTTCATAATTGCAATTTCACATAATAACCTTAGCGATTACTAAAGGCACCTGTTTTCAGTGACGTAATCAACGCATAGTCTGCATTGCGTCAATGAAGGCCGATTGTCGATTCCTATTATGTGTAGGAATCATATATTCATAATAGCAATACATCCAAAAATACCAGGATTCTCTATACTCTATCAAAAGTAAACAACAAGCGGAAAAAAATAAAATTTTTATTTTCAACCCCACCATGAAAAAAAACCTAAAGGGACCGTCCACTACAGAGCGTGCTGGTCCAACCTAGTCCTGCTGATTATTTTCTCAACTTTTTACATGCGATACAACGGCATTATTTCATGCCCACGCATAGCAAACACTATTTCATTTACATCAAATCGTTGGACTGACCACCTGGAATCGCAAATCACGGTAAAACAATCTGAAACGAAATCAAAGTTCATTGAAAAATCATGAAGTGTATACTGGCCCTTTTCGTAGGCACAAAATTGAAGAAACCGGTATCTTCTTTATACATTTCCACAGTCAATTCATTCTGTGTGTCATAAGAGAAGCTCTTAAGGGAAAGAGTAGGATGAGCGAAAAAAGCTCCTTTAATAAGTAATTTAAGAGAGCGGGTCCTGATATTAGGACCCGCCATACAAAAATGTTCAGTACAAAAATTTGTATGAGATGCGTCTTCTTGGTTATTACATATTCTTTGCTTATACTGATTAAAATGTTTTCTGCTTTTTTTTTTCGATTAGTGGAAGAGCGAAAAATTGACACACCAGCAAGACCCATTTTTTTTTGAAGAGGGCAACTGTGACACCAATTTTTGTTTAGTTACAATAATTTTATTTTTTTTTTAATAGTTTATGCCACTTAACTGGGACACCCTGTTGTTAAATAATTAATGGAAATACAGTCAACCCTCGTATAACGGGAAAAAAACTTAGGTGTTTTTGCTGGGATTGCACCCGGGCAGGCAGCATGCGTATTAGTCCAACGCACTAACCTAACTAACTAATATTAGAGATGCTTTATAATTTTTAAATAAATCCGTTATAACTTGCTGAGAACCTCTTTGCAATTCCTTTCAGACTTTAAAATATGAAGATAGAGAACGTTGCAAATGCCTTTAAAAATGTTGGAGTGTTCCGTAGAGAGATCAATTCCAAATAAAATCCTTGGTGTATGTTATTAGTATTGCTAGTTTTTTTTGCTGATTCGGTACAATCCACTGAACATTCTATATCAGAGTAATTTTCAGAATTCGGGTCATCATTTGAATCAACATTGAAGGGAAAAGACCGAAAATCGCGTTGTGAAAGTTTCGCGTTATGCGACAGTTGACTGTAATTCGATTCTTAGCTTTCATTGTTTCGATAATTTCATACTACAATCCAATGAAATGTATAATGAATTGCACTTAGTATTGCGAAACATATATTTTCGAAGCCGCAAAATTTGGTAAGCATATTATTCGAAGCTGCGGCGCTTGACTTTTCAATTTGTTGCTTTTGTTCTTGGTGCTCAGTGAATAACAGACAATTGTCTATCGAACGAGCCCAGTTTGGTTGCTCTAGGCTTAACACACTTGACTACCGTTAAAATTGAATAATTGTTGGTACCGACTTCTCTAAATGAACTAAATACCCTGTAGCTCAGTGGGTGTTAAAAATAGACCACCATCATACGATTTTTTTTCATAGCATGAACAAATAAATCAGCTCCCAAAATATCTGTATCCCAAACCGGACCACCCTGTATACATACATATGTACATACCTTTTAGGAAGTGAAACCAGAAAACGGAAGCTTATTGCACGTTTGTTTTGATTTAAAAGTGACGCTTGCTCAAAATATGGAAATGACAAATATATGACATGAATAATTACCGAAAAAGTGTGCAAACAACCAAATCACCAAAAATGGGTGCGTGCAACAAAAATAATAGCAAGCAAATAGTAAATAGTTTTGAATCCCATTTTTAGTTTTTGGCTGTAAGAGCAAACGAGGACATTTTTACATAAAAGAGGACGGGAGGACAAAGCGCTAAAAAGGAGGACGGTTGGGAACCCTAAATCTCAGGCATTTGCCGTAGTTTTATTTACCATAGGTTTTCATCTGACAAAAACCATTAGACATCTGGGAAGTATTTTTTTCGTAGATTCTAGACTCATATTCCGTCATACTGAGTGCAAGTCTATTGAATATTGTGTGTGCTTAAATGCGTGCTGCTCCCAAAATATTTTGTTGCTTGTCATTGAAAGTGAAAATGCCGTGTAAAAATTCAAGCCTTCAAGATTGTGGTGAAATTGGAAAAAGATTTTTAGTCGACCCGAAAGAGCACATACATATGAATTTAAGAGTTTACAAATCGATGGCCCCATGCAAAAATAAACTATGTGCATTTTTGCTATTTTCCAGGAGAAGTGTTTAAAGTTTTTTGGCTATAACTTCTTTGTTTATTAACGGATTTTTAAGCTGAATGATTTGTAACTCTCATAATTTCTATACAATTCTTTTGAGCTGCAGTTAGGTCTGCAATATTATGGCTTATTATGTTCAATTGCAGTTAGTATAGTAGTAGTACTGTCTAATTTAAACTTTTGAAAATACTATTTGAGATTAGTCCTATTTAGCACGGAACAAAACATATCAAAAACTATTTTAAGGGCACTTAGTATTAATGTGACTGGAAATCAATAGAAAAAGAGGCACGCCAGTGTAAGTTTTACTTTTTTTATTTCAAATACAAAAAAAAACAAAAACAAAAAAATTAACATTTCGTACACATCTTGACGCATGTGATTCAATATGGCTGTTTGATACCTTTAGCACAGACAATAAATCTATATATATTGTCGGTGCCTCTAGAGACCTCTTTTTGGGGCTCCCTGAAATTACGCCAAAAAAAGGAAATGGAAAAAAAGCCCGAAAACCTCCATACAAAGTTGTGGCGTTTTTTCTAGGAAAAATGACCCAAATAGCGTAAATGCTGAGAATTTTGGCATTTTTTCCATAATTTTTTAGACATTTTTTCCATTTATGAAATATGAAAAAACGCTTAAAAAAATTGTTTGGAAACAACGCCAGAACATTTTTTTACCTTTTTTCCAAATTGAAAATGGAGAAAAACCCCGGAAAAGTGGTTGGCTTTTTTTTCAAATAGAAAAGAAAAAAGAGCCGAAAGCCGCTGCCTCTAGTTGCTCGAATAATTTAATATTAATATCAATTTTAATTGTATATTGATAATGTGTTTTAAGACTTTAGAACACTACTGTATTGTAACTGTTTGTCAAAGAAACTGTTGCAATTCTTGTTTCTCACTTCTGCCATTTCTCAAACTATTATCATGTGTCAGTTTCTATTAAGATATCAATCAATAAACTACTATTCTGTCTATCATCTGATTGCCTCTCTTTTAATTCTCCTAACTTGGTTATGGGCCCAGGCTACGAAACAGACAAAGAATAGTTTTTTTTTTGCATATATTTTTTCCACCAGTTCGTAGTTAAAACAAATTCGTAAGTCGAGTTATTTTTTTATCTGCTGCAGTCGCGATGAGTTTGTTATACCAGATAGACAAATTGAACGGGGAAAATTGTGGAAGCTGAGCGACATCAAGACATCAAGAGTGTTCTCGTGCACGCTGACTTTTGGTCGTATGTCGACGGGTCAAAACCAAAACCGGAGGAAAAATCTGCATGGGAGGCTGCGGACGCGAAAGCTCTTGCAACAATTTTGCTAAGTGTAAAGCCGTCGGAGTTAATTCATGTTAAACACTCCAAAACATCGAAGGAGGCATGGGACAAGCTGTGTGGAATCTACATGCTGAAAGGACCAGCTCGTATGGTTAATCTGTTCAAACAGTTGCTGCATGCGAAAATGTCAGACGGGCAATTAATGCGCGAAATACAGGTATCACTTCCCGAAGAACTTTTAGTAATCATTTTGCTTTGTAGTTTGCCGGAATCCTATGAGAATTTTGTAGTTGCGATTGAGAGTCGCGATAATTTGCCCGCTTATGGTAGTTTGAAGGTCAAACTCTTAGAAGAAGGTCAAAGAAGAGTCAATAAAGATCATATCAATGGTTCGGTAAGTGAACACATTTTTGCTGTAAAATTACGGGATAAAAGTCATGCTGGCAAACCGAATCACACCATAAAAGGAAAATGCTATTCTTGCGGTAAACGTGGTCATTACGCTTCGAACTGTAAAAATTCAAAGCAAAGACCGTTTTTGGTCTCTTTTCATCAATAGATGGTTCGATGCTGCAACGGGACGAATGGTGCTTGAATAGTGGTGCGACCTCGCATATGTGCTGTAACAAAGAATTATTTACCGAACTACGAAATGATGTCGATTGTGAAAAAGTGCAGCTAGCAAACGATAAGTTCGTTGTATCAAGTGCTATTGGAATAGTTAGGTTAAAACTAACTTCAGGTGATATTGATCTGCAAAATGTTTTGTACATTTCAGAACTACAAGGTAGCTTTATCTCCGTGAGTAAAATAACGAAGTATAATTTTATTCTGTCACTTAGCAGTACAAAAACAACGTTCTTTTTTCTATACTTTTATTAGTTTGTAATGCGAGTAGAAGGTGATGCGTAAGGTTTAATATAAATAATGTTATAAAGAAAGTAGGACATTATAAAATTCATGTTCAATATAATATATAACATCTTTCCCCACTAAATAAGTTTAATATAAGTAATACAAATTTTATATAATCTTATATTTTAGATACAACTTAATAAGAAAATTCATTTGTTAATGATATAGATAATAAACTGAAAAATATATTTTATTTTAGTAATTTTTCCCAAATCTAAGGATTTAGTTAATTCTTTATTCTTAAGTCTACTAGACCGTCTAACTTCCATATTTTGTAAGAATTTTCTTTTTACTCTTTTAGGTCGTTTACTATTACTATCTTCAATTTTTTTTAGGATCAATATCTGATATAAATATCTTATCATATAAATTTCGTTTTCGAATTTGATTCTCATGTACAAAACGTTCTACTTCATTAACTCTTATAAAATATGTTAATTTACTAACAATTTTAAAAAATTTTGCTGGAACCCATTTAATCATATTCATATGGTGGTTTCTATAAAGGACTTCCTCCCCCACTTTATATTTTGGTCTTAGTATAGTTTTACAATTTTGATTTTTTTTATTATTACTACTTTTATTATTATCACTTTCTTTGTAACAGCAATTCGACTGTGGAATAGACTTCCGGTTGAGTTGCAGAGAATAGGCTCATTGACCGAATTTCGGAGGAGGTTATTTTCTCACATATCAAACACTAATTGAAGCCACATAATATCTATTCCCTTATCCTAAGCCTAATTATCATAGCTTTTTTTTTTATTATTTTGCCATTTGTTTATCTTTTCTTCTTTATTCTAGTTTTTTTTTTCTCTCGCTTTTTCTTTATATCTTTAACATTAATTTTTAAAATTTTTATTTTTTAATTTTAACTTGAACTTTGTAAATGCTATCTTGATACTTATTATTAGATTTTAAAATCTAGAAGTATTTTGTTAAATAGAAATGAATTCTTAAATTTAAATTGGTTTCAACAGATTCTTTTTTAGTAACAGTACTACTTATTTGCTTCAATGAACTTAATCGAATCCTTGGTTTAAAATTAAACAACATTTCAGAAGGAGATTTGGAGGTTACTGTTGATGGAGTGTTGCGGTAATTAAAAATAAATTCATTTACTTTATCTATTAATGATATGGTATTGTTTCGTTCCAAACACAACTTTTTCAAAACCCACTCTGCTAATCCATTCGATTGTGGGTGATATGGAGGGGATTTAACTAGATCAATACCTTTACATTTACAAAATTTAAAGAGAACATTGGAATTGAAAGGCGGTCCATTATTCGTCACAATACAACCTGGACATCCAAAAACGAAAAAAAATTTAGACAACTCATTTATTAATGAATGAACCGTTGAAGAGCTCATCAACTTTACGTCGCAATATTTTGAAAAAGCATCCATAATTATTAAAAATGTTTTTCCACAAAAGAAGAAAAAATCCAAATGAACGCGACCAAAAGGAAACTGCGCTGGTTCCCATTTTGTTTCAACCTTTTCACGCGGAACATTTTGGGTTTCTTCACAAACTTCACAGTCTTTTGCGAATGAGCTAATAGACTTATCAATGGCGGGCCACCAGACAAATGACCGTGCTAACATCTTCATTCTGTCTACACTTGCATGGGTCTTATGCAGCAACTCAAGAACACTCTTTTGCAGCGAGATTGGAACAACTACTCTGTGCCCATATAGTACACAACCGTCTCTAATACCTAAACTTGTTTTATTTTTAAAATACGGCTTTATATCCGTTGATATATTATCTGGCCATCCTGATTGTAAATACTTGAGAACAGATTTTACCACATTATCTTGTTCCGTACATTCACGGATGGTTTCCGTATTCACTAATTTCTCGTCCACGTGAAAATAATTTGTAGGTGTCTCCTCCACATTTGAGTCACCATCCAATGGTAGCCGAGAGAGACAATCTACATGGCCCATTTTTGACCCGTTTCTAAAGGAAATTTTATAGTTGTACTGTGACAATAAAATAGCCCATCTGTGTAATCGCACAACAGCGACTGCAGAATTTCCCTTACTTGGGTGAAAAATTTCCTTAAGCGCCTGGTTATCAGTGCAAATTGTAAACTGATGACCATACAAATAGTTGTGGTATTTTTTTATTGCAAAAATTAGTACATGACGCAAAACTAACTGACTTTTCTTTGCCGTCAACTAAATGGCAAAGAATGGCTCCGACACCATACGGACTGGCATCAGTAAACAAAACAATTTCTTTGTTAGGGTCGTATAATTCTAATATTTGATTGTTCAAAAGGAGGGATTTACTCTTCTCAAAAGCTTTCTGGCAATCTTTTGTCCACAAAAACTGGAAATCTTTTCTCAACAAATTGTACAACGGTTGAATGTGTGATGCCAAATTTGGAAGAAACTTGTTATAATAATTTAAAAGACCTAAAAATTGCTTGAACAATTGCTTCAACTTTCTTCTGGTTCGGATCAATTCCCTTTGCATACAGCGTATGACCTAGATAATCTACGGTATCGCAAACAAATTTACACTTTTCAACGTTTATATGAACGTTATGTGCTTCTAGACAACCTAAAACTTCAAAAAGATTACGTTCGCATTCAGCTGCAATGGCACCACCAATTAAAATATCATCCAAATAACAAGCGATGTTTTTCAACAATTGCAAAATCCGATCCATGACGGATTGAAATATTGCTGGCGCACTGCTTATTCCGAACACGAGTCGAGTAAAAGCAAAAAGACATTTAAATGTATTAATCACTAAAAGCTTCTGCGAATTTTCTGTAACAAAAAGTTGCTGATAAGCGCCCTTCAAATCAATTATAGAGAAGTACGAACAACCCGACAACCCCGCAAAAATATCCTCAATACGAGGTAGTGGATAATATTGTGTTTCTATACACCTGTTTAGGGTGACTTTACAGTCAACACAGATTCTTATATGCCCATCCTTTTTTGGCACTATTACAATGGGACTGGCCCATTTACTAAACTCAACCGGGACTAAAACTCTTTCATTGACTAGCCTCATTAACTCCAGCTCTACCTTTTCGCGTAACTTATACGGAACCTGATAAGCAGCATGGAAAATTGGTTTTTGATCAGGTGTCAAAACTATTTCCGCCTCATAGCCCACAATCGGATGGACTAGTTCTGTTTCGGTTATTTTGGGAAAACTGGATTTAATTTTACTTAAAAATTGTGCTTGGTTACTTACATTACAAATGTTTGATTCGCGAAACTGTTGTCTCCAACTCGGATACAATTTGTCAAGCCATGTACGTCCCATCAGACTTTTCCGCGGCACATGTCCAACAACAACAACTGTTTGAGGGAATGGTTTTTCCCTATAGTCTCGTAGGTCGAAATGTCCGAATGACCGATTGTAGATTCCCAGGAGACACTACAACAACTCGATAAGCGAAAATAGCCAACAAAAAGAAATCAAAAGGCGAGGTGTACTGACTACCAGTTACATGTCTTTATTCGTTGACAGTTCAAAAAAGACTTCATCTATAACATTTCGCTCTACAAAGAAAAGAGCGTTGCACATTAAATTCATGTATTAAGTACTGTTTTACTAAAGTACATAGGAATCGTATGATTTGATTATGTATTACAATGTTAGGATTTTTACTTCAGAGTTTTACTTCATTTTATGATTAATTTACATTAGAACATTTTCAATATGAATTGATTAGAATATAATGATAGGATTTTAGAATTTATGATTCCCGACCTCCAAAGCTCACTTCCACTTCGAAACTACCCAGCTCACTCAACCTAGAACCTGTGACTGAACAAAGATTAAAACTTGTTTTTTCTATATTACAATGTTTGAACTTATCTAAATATTCTTTTTCACTTATGATAGACGTTGTTGCACCCATATCAATCTCCATAGAAAGCAGCTGTCCACTTGCTCGTACTGTGACCTCTTCAGATTTATTGGCAATGCTCACGCTATTAACGCTTTTGGTATCCGCTCTAAATCAACACTTGCTTGCTATGTGACCCTTTTTGTTACAGGCAAAACACTGCCATTCTTTTGCTTGACACTGGAACTCCTTATGCACGCTGCTTCCACAATGAAAAGAGTTCTGCTTGGTGTTGCTACTCGTACCAAAACTACTCGTACTTGTTTTCTGTGCACTTGCACGTGGTATTTTATCATGATGACGTATACCTGCATTTTTATGTCGAAGAAAAGCTTTTTTTTGTTGATGAAAAATCGCATTTTGTGACATTGGTGATGCATTATGTGAAGCTTCCACATTCAAAGCTTGCTGGCACACCTTTTCAAAGGTCAAAGAATCATCGCGAAGAAGCATCTCCTGAATCTTATCACTTCTCACTCCGACAATAAATCTGTCCGCCAAAGCTTCGTCCAGGATAAGGGATTTGTATTTTGCTAACTTCTCATCTTTGATATCTTCTAAGAAGTCCCCAAACCGGCACGTTTGGGCTGCAGATTTGATGCGCACAATAAACTCGTTCAACGATTCTCCGTCTTCTTGATAAATTTTATTAAATTTATACCGCTCTGCCCTTTTGTTCTCCTTTGGAGCAAAATGATCTCACAAGAGTTTTAACAATTCTGCGAAAGATTTTTCACTTGGCATTTTAGGAATAGTCAATGACATGAGGATTTCGTTAATTTCCGCTCCAACTACGGTGATGAATAGCGGCGTTTTAGCCTCTTCTTGAATGTCATTTACTATAAAAAATTGCCTAATTCGATCTTCATATGCCTTGAAATTACTGCCCGGAACAAAAGGTTCAATATTTCCCACCAGCCGCGACATTACATCTGTTTATTTTACTTCAATTGTACTTTAAAAATTTCGCACACACGTGTTTCGCTAAATCCTCGTCGCCAATATTCTATCACTTAGCAGTACAAAAACAACGTTCTTTTTTCTATACTTTTATTAGTGATGCTTACAGCTCGGTGGTCAAGATAAGAGAGAGATAATATGTACATTGCTTAAAACTAGATTGAGTACAATGTTAACACTTGTTTTGGTAACACTGAAATTTATGCTTATAAGTTGGTAATGCGAGTAGAGGGTGATGCGTAAGGTTTAATATAAATAATGTTACATAGAAAGTAGGACATTATAAAATTCATGTTCAATATAATATATAACAAATAGCCGAAAGCCCTGGTAGCTAGCGCTTTATTTTTTTTTCCATTATTGATCATGTAATTCTATATATGTATCAATGAAGTTATAATAATAATAATAAAATATATAACAAATTTTACAGTGGATTTCTTGAATGATTTTGCTATTGTTAAGAACCCTCAGAATTCCGTTGTTTTAAGAGCCTTTAAGAAAAATTAACTATATATTGTTAAACCTCAAACTGAATTTCTTTCGTATCGATCCAGCATTAAGGGAAACACCATGGGGAAATGGCACCAAAGATTTGGACATCTGAACATGAATAATCTTCGACAGCACAAGAATGAGAACATGGTGCTTGGCTTTAACATTGATTCGCCTGATGTCAACGTGGATTGCGTTGTGTGCGCAAAAGGTAAATTAACGGTGCAACCTTTCCCTAAAAAATCATTTACTCGGAGTAAACAACTGCTAGAGCTGGTGCATAGCGATGTGTGTGGACCAATGAGGGTACCATCAGCTGGGGGAGCGAGGTATTTTATGATACTAATCGATGATAAATCCAGGAATATACACGTTTATTTTTTGAAATCGAAAGATAAGGTATTTAAAACATTTAAACATTTTAAGGCTGTAGTTGAGCTGCAAACGTCACGTAAAATTAAATGTCTGCGAAGTAATAACGGTCGAGAATTGGTGAATAAAGCATTCAACGAGTATTTGCAAGAACACGGTATAACACGCCAGTTTACGGTCGAGTATTGGTAGCTGTAAAAACTTCATGCCCCTGTGATGAACTTAATCTACCTCAACCAGCTGTAGCTTACGATGTTGACCAAAAAGCTGTTTGTATTAAATTTAATCCTTCCACCGAAGTTATTGTTATTGTAAGTTATATACCACCTAGGAGTCCATATTAATTATATAAGGCGCATATTGAAAATTGTTCATTTATTTTAAATAACTTAAAAGATTACCAGCGTGTTGTCATATTAGGAGACTTTAACCTACCTAATTTAGTTTGATCATTTGACTCCGATAATTTTAGTCTTTTCCCGTTCAATGTAAATACTGATTATGAGCGTGAAGTTGTTGATACTCTTGCTCAGCTTGACCTTCGGCAGATTAATTATTTGCCCAATGAATTCAACAATATCCTTGATTTTGGTCTTTGTTGATTCTGAGCTAAGCATTAGTATTCGCAACTCCATGACTCCACTTTTTCGGAATTCGGTTTTTCACGTGGCATTATATTTGCAATTTGAATTTTATAAATATTTCAAACCGGTTTCATCTGTCACTAACTTTAAGTACAATTTTAACTATATTTCTAGTTATATTACCGGTATTGATTGGCACGCCGTTCTTATTAATAGTAACTTAATTGACTCTTATAACTTATTTATTGAAAGTATTAAAGTGGCAATTGATAGATTTACACCTAAACCAATTTGGTTTAATAGCGCAATTATTAACTCAAATAATAAAAAAAATAAGATCCATAAGCAGTTCCGCAAAAGTAACAACGATCCGGAATTGCTGAGGCAATATCGGATACTTAGTAAACAGTTCGATGTCTTAAACAAGTTCCTCTATAGACAGTATGTTCAGTCTGTCGAGTCTAAATTAAAATCGAACAGCAAATGTTTTTGGAGCTTTATCAATAGCAAAAGGCATTCCAATGGTATTCCAAACTGCATGCGGCTTAGTAATGTATCTTCTTCTAATCTTTTAACAATTTGTAACATGTTCGCTAGTCACTTTCAGTCTGTCTATACTTGTGGTATTCCCACTTCACAAGTTACTTGTGATATCTTGTCTTGTAATTATCTGAATGTTGGTAACCTTGAGTGTTCAATCCCTGAGGTTAATTTAGCCCTATCATTATTAAAACTAGACAAGAGTCCTGGTATCGATGGCATCCCGCCGATTGTACTACAAAAGTGTTCTATCGCGATTTCTGTACCTCTCTGTTTAGTGTTTAACCTATCCCTTCAAAGCGGACATTTTCTAAAAACTTGGAAGAACTCCTTTTTAACACCAGTTTTTAAGTCCGGATCTAGACATGATGTCACTAACTATCGTCCTATTTGTAAGATTTCGGCAATACCCAAGCTTTTTGAAAAACTAGTCTGTGATAAACTAACACTTCTTTTGAAAAGTTTTATCTCTCCCTTTCAACATGGTTTTGTCGCAGGAAGATCTACTTCTACTAATCTCTCGATTTTTTGTCACCATGTTCTGGATGGCTTCAAGAAAGGCTTACAATATGATGTCATCTACACCGACTTCTCTAAAGCATTCGATCGCGTTAATCACGATATCTTAATTCGCAAGCTAGCTAAATTTGGATTTAACTCCAACTTCCTAAAATGGATTAGCTCCTATCTTAAGGAACGTATACAGTATGTCCGTATTAACGGCATAATATGAGCACCTATTTATGTGACTTCTGGTGTACATCAAGGTAGTCATCTTGGACCTTTGCTTTTCCTTCTATTTATAAATGACATTCCTGACTTGTTCGTAAATTCTCAATGCCTAATGTTTGCCGATGACTTAAAAGTCTTCCGGCCTATAAACTCTGAGCAGGATTGTACTCTTTTCCAAGAACATCTTGACAGGCTTTCGATTTGATGCCTCAATAATGGCCTTCATCTAAATGTTTCTAAATGTCAAAGCCTTACTTTTTGTCGTAACCTTTCGCCAATTCCTTTCACATACATGATCGGCAATGTCTCACTGTCCTTTATTTCCTCCAAAAAAGATCTTGGAGTTATTTTTGACAGTAAACTTAGTTTTGTTAAGCATATTGAGTTTTTAGTGGCCAAAGGTAACTCAATGCTAGGATTTATACTACGCAATTCTAAAGACTTCCAGGATCCTTATACTCTTAAATGTCTATTTTTTGCATTTGTCAGATCAAATCTTGAGTACTGTAGTACCATCTGGAATCCATTTTGTAACATACATGCCAACAGAATTGAGAGGATCCAGAAACGTTTAACAGGGATTGCATTGCGTAGATTACGCTGGAATATCGAAATGCCTTCTTATGAAACGAGGTGCAAATTATTTGGAATTTTGCCTCTTTTCGTAAGAAGGCAATATTTTTCTATTATGTTTATTCGCGATTTGATTACCTGTCATATTGATTGCCCTTTTCTGCTTTCATTAATTGGATTATATGCTCCATCGAGAGCTCTTAGAAATCGTTATTTATTTTATGTACCTTATCATAGAGCAAATTATGGTTACAATGAACCAATTTCTAGATGCCTACGAGAGTCAAATAATTATTGTAGTCTTTTAGATTTTCATCTCAGTAGGAGTTCATTTAATAATAAATTAGTTTTAGAGCTCCATTTCCGGTGGTTTAGTCAGTAGTTCTAAGTTTATATTTTAACTGTACCAGTAATCTAAAGAGAGCAGTAGATGTATACTCATTTGATGAAATGGAAATAAATAAATAAAAGTATACTCCACGGCAGTACGGTGTGGCTGAAAGAGCCAACCGGATGCTCTTCGAGATGGCTAGGTGTCTGCTCTTGGACCAGAATCTCCCGGAGTACCTGTGGGCGGAGTCTATAAATACGGCAGTTTACCTGAGAAACAGATCACCATCCAGGATTTTTGGCAACGTTACCCCATTCGAAATGTGGACAGGATCGAAGCCCAGTGTTGCGCACTTAAAAGTGTTTGGTTCGAGAGTCATAGCATTAAACAAAAGATCTGGAAATTCAAAATTCGCTGCGAAAGGTCGAGAACTTATCTTGGTAGGATACTCGGAGGAATCCAAGGGATACCGACTTTTTGACGCCAAAACAAAGCAAATTGAAAAGAGTCGCGATGTTAAAATTTTTGAAAGCAATGATCAAAACTGTTTTATCGATATAAAAGATTTTTTACTTGCAGAAGATTTTTTTTTTTTTTTGGCCTGAAGCCAACAGCCAAAACAACTGATTCTGCGAACTCACCAAGATAAATTATTGGGCCGGGCAACCGAAAATCGTGCGTACGGGAAAGCCTGGTAGGCCAGCGAAGCAGTATAATATGATCGAAGCGGTTAATGCGATGGGAGAATTGCCGTCGGTACCATCATCAGTTGCGGAAGCAAGGAAGAGCTGTGATGCTGATGAATGGAAATATGCCATGCAGTCAGAATACGATGCACTTGTCAGAAACGAGACCTGGGATCTCGTGGATCCACCAACAAAGAACCAGATAATTGGATGAAAATGGGTTCTTAACCTCAAAAGAAAACCTGATGGATCGATTAACAGGTACAAGTGTAGGCTCGTAGCCAAAGGGTGCTCGCAGAAATATTTGATTAACTATAATGCAACTTTCTCTCCCGTAGTCCGTTATTCGACCATACGTTTACTTTTAGCTATTGCGGTGCCGTATGAACTTCTAGTGCACCACCTCGACTTTACGTCAGCATACCTTAATGGCAAATTAAGCGAAGTTATTTTTATGACTCAACCCGAAGGTTTTGTGGATAACGATAATCCACAAAAAGTTTTTAAGCTGCGTAAGTCGCTTTATGGCTTAAAACAGGCGGAGAGAGAGTGGAATAAGAAGTTGAACGAAGTTTTGCAGCAGATCGGATTTACGAGATGTAACGGAGACAGCTATCTGTATATCATGAATGTTGACGATTTTTTGATCGCCTGTGCGTCGGAGTCATCAATTAACGCAATAAAGGCAGGAATTGAAACTGCATTCAATTGTGTGGATAAAGATCCAGTCCAGCAGTTTCTGGGAATTGAAATTGAGCGTCAGCCGAGGGGACCAATTGCTATACATCAACATCAATATATACGGGAACTTATGTGTTGATACCGAATGGATGCATGCAAACCCTGCTTTACGCCACTTGATCCTGGGACAAAATTAGTCAAGTGCCAAAATGAAACATGCAAGAAGGAAGATCCGGGCTACTACCAATCGATAGTAGGCGCAATCATTTATTTGGCAGTTTCTACTAGGCCAGACATCAGTCACACGATAAGCAAACTTTCTCAGTACAACGTGGAACCTCATGGGGAACATCTTAGAGTAGCAAAACACCTGTTGCGGTACATCAAAAGTTTTATTCGAAATCGTCGGAAGGACTTCAAGCTTATGTGGACGCTGATTGGGGAGGAAACACCGACGATAGAAGATCCTACACAGGATTTGTCTTCACATTTGGTGGTAGAGCCATCTCCTGGGAATCGAAGAAGCAGCTATCAGTTGCCCTAAGTAGCACTGAAGCCGAATATATGGCCCTGTCGCAAGCGAGTAAAAAAGCCGTTTACTTGCGAAATTCGGTATCAGAGTTAGGCTTACTTTTTACTAATCGTTCTGTTCTTCTACTTAATGATAATAAAGGTGCTCAACGCTACCACTACATTCGAGACTTATATGAAGACGGCACCATAGACTTGAAGTACCTTTGCTCTGAAAACATGATGGCGGATATTTTCACAAAGAACTTAGCCAAAACAAAACACCTGAAGTTTAGCTCGATGTTGGGCATCCCAATCAAATGACCATCTTAAATAGCAACATATGCATTGTGGGGGAGTGTTGTAAAACTTTAGAATACTACTGTACTGTAACTGTGTGTCAAAGCAACTGTTGCAATTCTTGTTTCTCACTTCTGTTATTTCTCAAACTATTATCATGTATCAGTTTCTATTAAGCCATCAATCAATAAACTACTATTCTGTCTATCATCTGATTGCTTCTCTTTTAACCCTTGTTTCTACACCAGCACACCCGGGTGTGCTTTCTGGGTAAGAGAGTATCATAACATATACTTCTTCACATATCTACCTGCTGTAGAGCTCAGTACCTCTCGGCTACTATATTTCGAAAATATTGCGCATGTATCCGTGTGTTTCGGGCTAATACGATTTAAGTTAGAGGGTATTCAAGCCTGATTTCATTATAATATACACTTGGCACACCCGGGTGTACACATTTTTTACGCAGAAGTAGCGTAGTAGTAAGCCAAATGAGCTCTCAGATTAAGAGAAAATGGCAACTGGAGGCCTCGTTCCTCTGGACACACAGTCATATTGGACATTTTTAATCAAAAAGGACTCATGCCCTGTACAGATTATGAGAAACCCCAGCTTGACTTCACCAAATAATTCAAGGTCTCCATACCAGACAGACAGATCCGGAATAACTCCGACAATGCCATAATTGGAATCGGAACATCCATCTTTACAGACGGTTCAGAAACAGAGGAAGGTACCGGAGCAGGAGTCTTCTCGGAAGAACCTTGCATAAATCAGTCTTACCGACTAGCCGACTATTGCAGCGTGTTCCAATCAAGAAAGCAGCACAAATTGTCCTAGCAATGGAACTACCAGCAACGGAAATCACCATCTGCGTGGACAGCCAAGCCGCACTTAAAGCACTGGACTCCACTTTCGTGAATTCAAAATGCGTAAAGGAGTGCCTCAAGGCACTTAAAGCGATAAAGCACCACACAGTTCTATTCATTTGGGTACCCGTATATGCAGGTATAGAAGGGAACGAAATAGCAGACGGACTGGCGAGGAAAGGCTCTGATATGGATATAACACAAGCTGACAGACAGGTCTTACCGGCCTTCAATACAGCTAAACATCTAATAGACCGCATCACCACTAATTTAGCCAAGGACCGATGGCGCAACACTAGCGATTGCGCCATAACCCGCAACCTGTGGCCCGACCAGAAGAGAACAACATCCTTGCTTCTTATGAAAATAAGCCAAATCCATTTACTAGTTGGTGTTATAACCGGACACTGTATAATAGGAAACATGGCCAGAAGGTACGACATCCTTACTAATGACTTATGTAGAAGTTGTATGGATGAGGATAAAATAGAATCTGTAGCACACCTTCCTTGCCAATGTCCGGCCCTTCAGGAACGGCGCCTATCTTGTATGGGAGCACGGTTCTTTGACAGCCTGGATGACCTGGCTAAGATACCGCTCACAGACCTAAAAAAAATTATCAATAGATCGAAATGGTTTTGTTGAACGCATGCTTCGACATGCACAACTAGGATATTCACAATGGACCTTTATGGCCTCTGGGTGAATTTGCATTTACTGCAAGCGACCCTCGTAACCTAGCGTAGTTTAAGCAGCAGCAGCGCTTACTGTTAGACTGACTGTTTTTTTGCTATTTATTTTTCCCCTTCATTAGTATTTTTCATAATATAATTACAATAAATAAAAGAAATTGAACAATAACAAAAGCCAAATGTGTCGTACTATTTTCTTGCATGTATATTCGTTGTTAACTTTCGCCCTATTTCAATCATTTCTATACGACCATGCATTTTGTTTGGTACACCCGGGTATGCCGAGTGTAGATAAGACGAGTTTTTATTAGGTGTAGACACAAGGGTTAACCTTAAAAATCAAACGGCTGACGCAAAGGGCCGAATGATGGTGCAAGTGCAACCACAAAAATCGTGCAATCGTGGAACGAAACGAATTTATCCCGTGGTCAAAGTCAGACAGTCAGAGATGTTGCAAATTTTAGAAAACCTTTTTAAATCATCTCTTAACAGTAACAAACAGACTATTTTAAGACCCTGCTGGACAGTGCTAATTAAAATCCTGTTAGTGTTCAACCAACTAGGCAAAATAAAGAAAATGAATACCGGACAGATGAAAATGAGCTTGCACTGGAAACAGATAGTCATCTTAAGAAATATAAGGGGTTTACAAAAAAAAAAAATGGAAAGCAGAAGAAAGCCCTGAAAATCTTGCAAAAAATCTTGATAATGCGGCTATGACAAAAC
Organism: Brachyopa scutellaris; assembly: GCA_949775065.1. Lineage (NCBI taxonomy): Eukaryota > Metazoa > Arthropoda > Insecta > Diptera > Syrphidae > Brachyopa > Brachyopa scutellaris. The sequence goes on from OX459114.1 coordinate 34,168,373, forward strand.
CAGAAAATATTAAAAGAATTGGCATGAAAATGCAATAATTACCACCACCGATCATATTAAGCGAAAATATACATGAATGAGTTTTTTAGACTTTTCAAAGGTCAGTCGATTTCCAGCCCAGTTTGAAAAAACCCTTTCAATCTGCGTGGACGATGCTGGTATGTTAAGAAGCTTCAAAGCTAATGATGACAGTTGAGGGTGATGAATGCTCGCGGTGCTCCAAAAAACTGTTGTTTTTTTAATTTCTTTTCGAAAAAGTGTATAAAAAATATCAATTTGTTGGCGAAAGCAGTGCAAGCTCCCTAATCCATCTGCGTCTAAATTTTTGACATCAAAGACTGATCTTGGTGTGAATAACTCTATAAAAAAACACAACATAAACAATCAGGGCTTCGAATGTTACTCAAAGTACATACCAGCATTAAAATGGAACTGTTGGAAGACGAATCCGTATATGTAACTGGTTTCTTTAGCAGCTTCATCTATGTTTTCGGCTTCATTTGGGACGACAAACCCATTGCAACTTTTACTGTTTGGAGTATTAATCTATGATTAAATAATCCAATTGCACAGCTTACATATGTACATAGAGATGCGCCAGTAATCGCGACTCTGCTGTGTTTTACAATGTTTTTTTTACAAAAATTGCAATAAGCTGCATATTTTTTTCCTTCTCGAACTAGAGAAAAGTTATTTCCCTCAAAATTTTCGAATTTTGTTCTTCCAGTGAAGCTCATCTATCTATATACTTATATAAAAATCAATTGCTGTGGGTTAGTCTCGCTAAAACTCGAGAGCGGCTCGACCGATTCAGAAGTTTCTTTTTTTTTGTTTTGTTTAACTTGATTCTATGAGGAAAGAAAATTCAGAAAAACTCCAAGGAAAAGCCGGAATCTACAAAAACTTAAATTTGGGTTTTGTATGGGAACTTTGAATTTTTTTTTAATTTTGTTTTTATGTATAGTATCTAGGTTGAAATAAAAGTCATTTAAAACTAAAAAAAATGTTATTACAATTTTGATAAGCTGTTCTATTATCTGTTAACAATATCTATCTGTCTGTCTGTCTGTATGGCTATCTATCTGTTTGTCTATCTATCTATCTATCTGTCTTTCTGTCTGTCTGTCTTTTTTTTTTTTTTTTTTTTTTTTTGTAAGAAAGGTGGAAAGCATCAAAAGCCTGTGTGTGGGACTTTAATCCACTAAAACCACCTCCTGCCTCTGTTCCCTGGTCCCCACAGTACCACTATAAGTATTTCGTCATGGGGGGGACTTCAGCCGTAGCTTTTCCTCATCGTCACATGTCTTTGTCAATGTGTCTGAAACTGTCCTGAAGGGTATTGTTCGTTTATGTATATATGTCAGTACGTATGGGTCTAGTCTAGTTCGTTAGTTTCGTATGGTGTGTGCGTAAGTTCGTGTGTGTGTCATTCCGTATGCGTTCATGTCTTTGAAGTTCGGTTTGAAGGTCCTGAACGGCATTTCCACGCTGTAGCCGCAGTTAATTTGTTACACGTTTGCGTCCCTCTGTGAGCGCATGTATATTCGTATGTCCACCTGTCTGCGCCTTTGCGTAGGTGAGTTTTGGTACACAGCAGCGTTACCGCTCGTTTCCACTCTGTGGCTTCTTGCATTTTCTTCAGATTCTCTTCTTTCTCGCTCTAGTCTCCTCAACTACTGGCATACACCTTTGGCATAGAAACTCACTGCGTTCCATCTGTCTTCCGATTCTAGCATGTGATGTACTAGATTCTCCGGAGTTGGTGTTTCTCCCAATGCTGTTTGAAGTGCATCCCTTTGCAGCTGGAATTGTGGGCAGTGGAAGAATACATGCTCTACGTCTTCGGGGGTACCACTGCATGATGGGCAAGTGGGAGAGTCATCGTTCTGGTAATTGTGAAGATATGACCGGAAACAAACATGTCCCGTGAGCAGTTGCGTAAGGAAGAAGTTAACTTCACCATGTCTGCGGTTTATCCAAGTCTATATACTCGGCGGTAAGTCCAACGGCCCTGGGAAGAAAGGATCCAGCGTTGCTGCCACTCTATCAATCCTGTGCTTCTTTCTCTGGTGTCCGCTTCGCTGTAAGTCAGCCGCCGCTCCTGTCTGCTCTCTAAGAACTTCTTCTGCAGTTCTTCCGCCAGTATATCGATTGGTAGCATTCCTGCGATGACGAAGGCTGCGTGGTCCGAGTTGGTGCGGAAAGCACTACTAACTGTTAGTGCACATAGTCCATTTACTGCTATGATTCTTCTTTTGTATGAAGTCACTTTCATAGCTTCGGCCCAAACTGGTGATCCATAAAGCACTACGGATGTGACTACTCTAGCTAAGAGAAGTCTACGGCTGTATCTTGCCCCTCCTATATTTGGTATAGTCCGCCCAATGGAGGCACCCACACAGGAAGATTTGTTGCTTACGTACTCCAGGTGTTTTTAAATGTAAACTTTGAGTCAATCATAACGCCAAGGTATTTGATAGCTGGTTTTGATACTATCTCATGCTCTCCTACTGCGAGCGTGATAGTTTCTCGCTTCTTCCTACTGGTTATTAGTACCGCTTCTGTTTTGTGTTCAGCTAGCGCGAGGACGACTGATGCTAGCCATCGTTGAACTACTGAAATGGTTTCATTGCTTATTTGAACAACTTCTTCCAGGAGTTTTGCAGTTACAACTATTGCGATGTCGTCCGCAAATCCCACTATTTTTGCCTCGCCTGGTATTTGAAGACGAAAGTTGTCATCGTACATGAGGTTCCATAGTATTGGTCCCAGAACTGAGCCCTGGGGGACTCCTACAGTGACCGCGTATTGCTTTACGCCGTCATCTGTTTCATAGAGCAACAGTCTTTGTCGGAAATAGTTTTTCAGAATTTCCTTGATGCAGGTTGGTACTCTCATATTTCGAAGCGCCTCAAGGATATGTTTCCAGCTTGCGGTATTGAATGCATTCTTAACGTCTAGTGTTATGACGCAGCAGTACTGCTTTGTGCCTCTTCTTCATCTTCTTCCTTCTATGGCCCTTTTCGCCGTGTCAACCACTTCTTTAATGGCATGAACTGTCGAGCGTGCTTTTCGAAATCCGTACTGATGTGTTGATAGTCCACCAGCTTCTTCAATTGCCGCTTCCAACCTGTTACCGATAATGCGCTCCAAAACTTTTCCCGCGGTGTCCAACATATAGAGCGGGCAGTAGGCTGATGGATCCCATGCAGGTTTATCTCCCTTCGATAGTAGTACGAGTCTCTGTTGCTTCCATTGATCGGGAAAAACTCCTTCACTCAAGCAGGCATTATAAATATCCACAAATAGGTCCATTCTGGTTCAAATCGCAGCTTTCAGGGCTATATTTGGGATCCCATCCGGTCCAGGGGCTTTTTTTATTTCCAAACCAGTTGCTTGGCAAAAGGATCTCGTCTGGAGTTATCATAGGAATTTTTTGAGCTGCTAAAGATGACTTGTTCTCCAGTAAAATTTCCGGTTGCCTTGAAAATAGGCTTTCGGTTATTTGCTCCAATACATCTGTGCATGTGGGGGATGAGGCTCGAAAAACTTTCAGTTTTTTTCATCACCACTTGGTACGCTCTTCCCCAGAGGTTTTCATCTGCTTCATTGCATAGCTCGGCGAAGCTCCGACGTTTGCTGGTATTTATTGCCGTTTTCAGCTCCTTTCACGCTACTTTATACCGATGGTGGAGTTCGGTGAAATCGTCTCTTCCTCTACTGCGCTGGAACTGTCTCCTGGCGCGGTGACATCTTGCGCGCAGTAGTGCAATGTCCTCATTCCACCAATAGACTGATGGGTAGCGTGTATTCGTCGTTCTTCTTACCATAGATGCGTCGCACGCCGTTGTAATGTGCGTAATCAGTTGCAAAGGCTTCTCATTAGCCGAACCCGTCAACGTAGCATCCGCGATCATAAGGGCGAAAGCTTCTTCATCGAATGTATTTGTCTTCCACCCTAATCTGTTAGTTATTCTCGCGGATGTATTTTTACGTCGCCTTTCTTCATTCCTTGTTTCATACAATATAGCTTAGTGATCACTGTGAGTATAGTGTGAGCTGACCTTCCATGTAGTTCTCAGAGCAAAGCAGTTGCTTACAAAGGTTAGGTCGATTATCGAACCCACCCCATTCCTGCTAAATGTATGTTCATTACCAGTGTTTAGGAGCACTACGTCAAGGACCATTAAAGCCTCTAGTAGTTTGCATCCTCTCGTGTTCGTCCTTGGGCAGCCCCATTCTGTGGCCCATGCATTAAAATCTCCGGCTATGATAGTCGGGCTTCGATCTCTAGCATCTATGGTCAATCTAGCCAGAAAACTATCATATTCCTCGATGGTAAGACTCGGTGGAGCGTAACAGCTGTAGATGTAGCAGCCATAAATTTTGGCACGCACGAAGAATGTACCAGAGTTCACCTCTGTCACTTACCGCAAGTCCATATTGCGGCTTTGCCTGTCGTGTCCGCTATCCATACAGTGTTATCATATTGCCGGTATGGTTCAATATCTAGTTCACGAACTGTTTGTGTTAAAAGGGCTTGGGCCGCCTCACAGTGGTTTAGATTTAGCTGCAGTAATTTCATTGTTTCGGCAGCAGCTCCCTCCATGCTCGTTGGTACGATGGACATCTACGGCTTCCTGTAAAGTGGTTACTGTCGATACCTTCCTTGCCTTGGCAGAGTAGTCATTTTGGCTCCTCGTTGCATAGCTTTGCTATGTGACCATTTTTACCACACCGTAGGCAGTATTTGGACCAGTCATTAGAACTTTTGCAAGCTCTGGCTATATGCCCGAATTCCATACATTTGTAGCATTTAGTTGGGATTAGCTTCTCGCGTATTCGGCACACAACCCATCCTATGTCTGTTTGTCTGTCTATCTGTCTGTCTGCCTGTCTCTGTCTACCTATCCGTTCTATCTACCTATCTGTCTGTTTGTCTGTCTATCCATTTGTTTGTCTATATATCTACCTAACTGTCTATCTGTCCATCTGTCTATTTGTCTTTCTATCTATTTGTCTTTCTGTCTGCCTGCCTGTCAATATGTCTGTCTGTCAATCTGTCTGTCTCTCTATCTATCCATCTATCCATCTATCTGTCTGTCAGTCTGTCCATCTGTCTATCTGTCTGCCTGTCTATCTATATATTTGTCTGTCTAACTGTCTGTCTGACTATCTGTCTGTCTGTCTGTCTGTCTGTCTGTCTATCTATCCGTTCTATCTATCTATCTGTCTGTCTGTCTGTCTGTTTGTCTGTCTATCTATTTGTTTGTCTATATAACTATCTATCTGTCTGTCTGTCCATCTGTCTATTTGTCTTTCTATCTATTTGTCTTTCTGTCTGTCTGTCTGTCAATATGTCTGTCTGTCAATCTGTCTGTCTGTCTATCTATCCATCTATCCATCTATCTGTCTGTCAGTTTGTCCATCTGTCTATCTGTCTGCCTGTCTATCTATATATTTGTCTGTCTAACTGTCTGTCTGACTATCTGTCTGTCTGTCTGTCTGTCTGTCTGTCTATCTATCCGTTCTATCTATCTATCTGTCTGTCTGTCTGTCTGTTTGTCTGTCTATCTATTTGTTTGTCTATATAACTATCTATCTGTCTGTCTGTCCATCTGTCTATCTGTCTATATATCTATCTGTCTGTTTGTCTGTCCATTTATTTGTTTGTATATATATCAATCTATCTGTCTGTCTGTCCGTCTGTCTATCTGTCTGTCTGTCTATCTATCTATCTGTTTATCTATATATCTATCTATCTGTATGTCTGTCCATCTGTCTGTCTATCTGTCTGTCTATCTGACTGTGTGTCTGTCTGTCTGCCTTTCTATCTTTCTGACTGCCTATCAATCTCTCTGTTGGTCTACATTAACTGACCACAATTATTTATATTCACATTTCACCTGAAATTACCAAATTTGTATTCTGTGTTGTATTCTACATGTTTAAAGAAAAACGTACTCTGAAAATTTTACCAAAATCGGTTGGGTAGTTTTCGAGTCTTTAACCCTTAAATGCAAGCGGTATCAAATTTGGTACTATTCACATTGACCCCAGAATGCATAGGGGGTGCATTCTAGAGTTAATGTGAGCAGTGTTAGGTTTGATACCGTATGCATTTAAGTGTTAAAAGACAAACAAACAAACAAACAAACATACCTACATTCATTTTTATATACTAGATTTAAAGCCATTAAATAAACTAGTTTCATTTAATAACCAAACGCAACTCAAACCGTAGGTACATAGTGCCAATATTGCTGATTTCAATGAATTGAAGTTGGAAAGTTGATTGGGATTCATAATCGCTTACGAATAATTACTTACTTACTTAACGGGCTCCCGACCCGTGAAGAGTCTCTGCCTGAGACACGGCAGCCTTCCACTCTCTTCGATCCAGTGCACGCTGCTTCCAGTCGTCTAGACCAAGCGCACTGGCATCTGCGGTAGCTTGGTCCTTAAACCGGAGGTTCGGTCTTCCTTGTCGTCTCGAACCTGGGGGCTGTGATTCGAAGATCCTCTTTGCTGGAGCATTGTTGTCCATTCGCTCGATGTGGCCGAGCCAGTGTAGTTGACGTGTTTTGGCTTTTCGGACTACATCCACATCTTGGTACAGCTCATAGAGTTCGCGGTTGTAGTTGTATCTTCTCCTCTATTCGCCCTCCTCGCATACGGGACCGAATATCCGACGAAGAATTTTTCTCTCGAAAGTATATAAAATCTGCTCTGCTTTCCTGTTTATCGTCCAACACTCGGCTCCATACAGCAGAACTGGCAGGATCAATGTTTTGTAGAGCATGAATTTTGTCTTCCGAGTTAGGAGTTTTGAACCCATTTGTTTTGCCAAACCGAAGTAGCAGCGGTTTCCTAGGGTAAGTCTTCGTCGAATCTCCACTAAGGTGTCATTCGTGGAGTTGATGTTTACTCCGAGGTAGGTAAACTCCTTAACCACTTCGAAGTTACTGTTGCCAACAGTGACGTTTTGTCCTTGGCGGTGGACAGATGCTTCTTTGTTTGTTGACAACATGTACTTGGTTTTGTCCTCATTCACTTCAAGGCCATCTCATTTCGCCTGTTCTTCAATTGCCGTAAAAGCCTCTAAGACGGCGCGCTGGGAGCGACCGATGATGTCGATGTCGTTCGCGTATCCCAGTAGCTGGACAGATTTGTAAAAGATAGTGCCTTCCGTGTTTACACCTGCCCTGCGCACTATCTGTTCCAGCACAAGATTGAAAAAGTCACATGACAGCGCATCTCCTTGCCGAAATCCGGTGCATGTTTGGAATAGTTCGGAGGAACTGTTTCCAAATTGCACGTTGCACCGCGTGTTTTCCAGCGTTACGCGGCATAGCTGGATCAGTTTAGCCGGGATCCCGAATTCGGCCATCGCCTTGTAGAGCTCAAGACGATGAATGCTATCATATGCGGCTTTAAAGTCGATGAAGAGATGGTGATTCTCGACTTAAAATTCGTTGGTCATTTCCAGGATCTGTCTTAGTGTGAAAATTTGGTCGATCGTCGATCTGCCGGACCGGAAGCCACACTGGTACGTGCCGATTAGTATGCTGCAGAAAGGTTTCAGACGTTCACACAGGACGTTGGATTGGATCTTAAATGCGACATTGAGCAAGGATATGCCTCGGTAGTTCTTACAGGACATATGATCGCCTTTCTTGAAGATGGGGCATATAGAGCTGATATTCCAGTCATCGGGCATGGCTTCCTCCACCCATACTTGGTTGATGACTTGGTGCATGCACCCTACCAAAGCATCACCACCATATTTGAAAAGCTCCGCTGGTAGACCATCAGAGCCGGCGGCTTTGTTGTTCTTCAGCTTTTTGATAGCTGAGCGGACCTCTTCAAGACTGGGAGGGGGGATGGATTCTTCACTGACTAGATGCGGGTTCTCTTCCTGCCCTATCACTCTCTCTACCTGATGCCCATTAAGTAGCTGCTGGAAGTGCTGCTTAAACACATCTACTATTCCCTGCGCTTCGGTGACTAGGTTTCCTTCACTGTTTCGAAGAGCCTGCGTTCCGGGCTTGAAGCCTGCTGCCAGTTGCTTGGATTTCCTATAAAACATCCGGATGTTATTCCTATCGCGGGACTCTTCTATATCCTTGAGCTGGGAGACTGCGTGGGCCATTTTCTTCTTACGCAGGGTCTTCTTCTCCTCCCTTCTTCTGGCTCGATACTCTTCCCTCGCTGCTCTTGTTTTGCGCATTCATGATCATACCAAGGGCTCTTTTTTGGTGGTGGTTTGTAGCCTATGGTGGTCTCTGCTACCCCTTTGATGATGTCGCGATAGTGGTTCCACAGATTGTTTGCGTTTGTGGATGGTGAATGCACAGCGGAGAGTCTTTTGCTCAGGCGCTCTCTGTAGGCTCTGGCTGCTCCATTCGTGCTAAGGCTTCCAACATTGAATTTCTTTTTCTGGGCGGTTCGCAGCTTTTTCTCGTTGGATAGTCGAGCTCTAAATTTAGCTGCAACAAGATAATGGTCAGAGTCGACGTTTGCCCCTCTGAAGGTTTTCACATTCGGAATGTTGGATGCGTATCTCGCATCTATTAGCACGTGATCGATTTGGTTGGCTGCTGTGTGGATTCGTAGTCTTGGAAACCTAGTGCTACTTATCACCGTATTACGAGCTGCTGCAAAATCGATTAGCCGGAAGTCGTTGTCTGTGGTCGTGTCGTGGAGGCTGTGCTTTCCAACTAATCCGCCGAATCTGTTTTCCTTACCGATTTTATCATTGAAGACCCCGAGTATGATTTTGACATCATACTCCGGACAGGCTCCGTAGGCTCAGTCCAGGAGGTCATAAGACTCCTCCTTGATAGAGTCTTCAGCTGGGTTGGTAGGGGCGTGTACACATATTATGCTGATGTTTTGGAATGTTGCCTTGATGCGGATTACAGCCAGGCGATCGCTGATCGGCTTAAAGTCAATTATTCTTGAGCGTAGCCGATTTCCCACGACGAATCCGCATCCTAACATGTGCAGTCTTTTGTGACAGTTGTAATAAAAGTCGCAATTTTCCTTTTCTTGCATACCTGATCCTATCCATCGTATCTCCTGGATCGCGGTAATATCTGATTTGAACCGCGTGAGGACAGATTCAAGTTTTTGAATAGCATAAAGAGTGTCCAGTGAACGCACATTCCTGGTGCATATTCTTCGGTCGTGGACGTTCCGGGTCGTGGTGTTAAATGAGGGGGTCCATTATCCGAGGCTAGTGTCTCTCTCATAACTATCTCTTTTTTACGTGGTAAGGAAGTTACCCCGAAGGCACAACCCCAACCTGGAGGGCCAGTTCCATTTTTTGAAACTCCTTGGGGCCGGTTTTAAACCGATGTCAGTAACCCGCTTCGGGGATGTGAGCGCTGCCGTTGGCCCACTCGCACTTATAAGTTTAGCAAGTCGAGCCCGGGTGGGCAGCGACCAGTATCCGATGGCTACCACTTGGAGGTAATATAAGCACAATTGATGTGTGGTAACAGTCACAACACTGGGCTTCGCAAAGTTAAAGCCAACCAGTGCCTACCCTATTTCCACAACATCCAGCCATCTATGAATAGTTACAATCAAATCAATACAATCAAATTAATTTTAGGTGGTACGAAGTTCACCGGATCATCAATTGTTAGTACTTAAATAAAAATATATTCTGCATAAAATTATATTGTGAAAGCTGAAGTATGTTTCTGTACATTATTTTACTCCAGTGAATCATTAATCAAGTAAAGATTAAGATTTAACTCAAACTCATCGCGTAACATACGGGAAAGGGTTTAACAACGTCTGGGAGTTAAAATTAAAAATTAAAATGTCGGATTTGGCACGCGTTATTTCTACACAAAACCACATTGCAAGAGCAGCGTTTTACCTAATAAGTAACACGACTGTTTTAGTACACGGGCGAAGCCGGGCGGGACAGCAAGCTTTATATAAATGAAATGAATAATATTTTTTCACATTATAAAAAAAAATTCACTTTATAAAATAATTTAACACACGACACTGAACGAACGATTGCAAAATTTTCTTTATTTATTTAGATTTTGACAGATATGTATTGCAATGCAATGCCTCTCATTTTCTCTCTTTTTTCTCAGTAATTTACTTTATTTACCTCTTCTTTACCTTTTTTACGAGTTTTTTTTACGGGATTTCTACGTTGTTTACACTTATTTACGTATTTTTTACGTAAAAAGGTAAAAAATAGTTTTTTACACAGATTTGAACATCACTGGGTATCATACACCCCAGTGTGCAGTTCGCGTAAGTATTTTTTACAGTTTTTACATAGATGTTTTAAGAGAGAGAGAGAGAGAGAGAGAGATAGAGAGAGAGAGAGAGACAGATTTTCTTGAGAAATTGGACTTTTATTCAACACCTACTTTTTTATGATTTTTTTCATTAGTTTAATTTTGAAATGCTTTTTTTCTTTAATAAATATTTTTTGTTTTTATGTAAGTGGAATAGGTATTTAACTCTATCTAAGATGACTGAAAAAATGCAAACCGAATAAACATTTAATTAAATCATAAACATTTAAAATTTAAAATCTTGGAAGCCAAAAAAAAAATCTTGGAAATCAAAAAGGAAAGAATACAAATTAATGATGATGAATAAAGATCAAGAAATCTCTTTTCACAATCAAGAAGAAAACATATACTCCATCAAATCGATAATGGGTATTGTTGCTTTTGTGTACCTTCTCAAAAATAATTTGTTTTGAAAATTGTTTAAACTACCTTACCGATGTGAATTGCTAACAAAAAAAAAAAATAAATAAATTTTTCAATCGAACATGTTTTTCGGAACAACTCTTAACGAATTAGTCCGGTATCTTTCAATTGAACGAAATGTCACGTAAGCAAAAGCTACATTTACCCATGCACTTCCGACCAGCGTTCTTTTCCACGTCCATCCTTCAAGAAGATAAGAGCTGCTCCAAGAAAAAAAAAAAAAACTCGTAAGTAATGGCCTCAATTTCTTTGTGAGCTTTTCCTATTCAAATTCGTTGTAAATATCCTGTATAGGCTTTACTCCACAATTAACGACCTACCTTAACTGATATTTGGAAGTGGAATTTTTAAGAGAAACCCAAATTGGATTTCCCAAGCAAGCGGCACCTTTTTTTTGCAAAGGTAATATAGTGGTATTTGTTCATTTATTTTGCTCCCATAACACCAATTTCTTTTGACAGAAAATCGACGGATGATCTGTTGGTACCGTCTAGTGCTGCTCCAAATCAACGTCAGGGGAATCCAAGATTCAATTCTAACCTGATAAGCAGACACGTTGTCCGTTACCACGACATCCGTACGCATTCTTTTTTTTTGCCTGGGAGAACCTTTGTTCTTACCATTTCACGAGGAACGAGGAACATAACCTCAATCTCCGAAAACTCAACCAATCATAACTACCTCAAGACACTACACCCAACAAAATCATCACACTCAATCATCTCTACACACATAAAAGAACTCATATCCATAACCTCCAAAAATCATCTCTACATGCACACAAACCATCTCTAAATCAGCAAACGAAAATTCACCCGATCAAGTGTTCAGTGACAAGTGTTTGGTGTCAAAAAGAAAAAAAAAAATCTTAAAATCCATTGGCTACCTACCTAGTTATATAAATTTGTCTAAATTATCTAAAATATCTAAATTTCATGCATTAACTTTAATTATACCTACCTATCTGGATAAATTATCTAATTATAAAAAAAAAAAAAAAAACAACTAAAATCAAAAGTATTCAACATAAAATCTAAATTACCTACACTTTACAAAATTTAAAACCTACCTAGCCTGAGAAGTGATTAGATTCATATTATTAATATCTAAATTAGAAGGAAAAAAAGTAGCGGAACTTTGTGCACAAATTTCGACGCTGGAGTATCAAAGTGAGTACTTACCTACAAAACTATATTTTCGTTCATCATTTCTTTGGCTACAATAAAATCATACAGATCATATTAATTTACATATTACATATTACATACATATATACGTACTATAAACATTTACCTACTAGTATATACGATTATTCTACGGGCGCGAGAATATTATAATACGGATTACATATATACGATACCTATATATTTTTGATTTTACGTTAAATTTCATCCAAATTCTTTTCGATCTCTTAAATGAATTACTCAATTAAAACGTCAAGATAGACATATTTCCAATAGAATGAAATGCTTAAATGTAACTGTTTGAATATAAATTAGTCGATGAATAAAATAATCATGTGCTAAATTGTTGGTGTTTGGCATATGAAGTAATACAATCTCACTAATGAAATACATAAGCCACTGCCATCGTTCTCTCTCTCTCTTTTACTCATCTATACAATCCATATATGTAGAATTAAGAATGTATGAATTGTAACCTTTGTGTATGACATTTGAAAATAAAGGAGTCGAGCTTCAGACATTGAAAACACAACATGGCGCAGCCGAATTAGTGAAAGTATATTTAAAAAAAAAAAAAAAAAAAAAAATAAATAAAATAAAATAAACGCAAATGCCCATTTCACCTGAAAATAAAACTGATTCAGATAATTCCGAGTCTGAACAAGAAACAGAGCTAAAGTGTGAAAATTACAAATTGCAAAGTGAACGAAATAAAGAAAATTGCGGCGAAAAAATTACTAGCTGTATCATCATGGATTATAGCAGACCAGACCCGTTAGTTATGGAAGGCAATCTTGCCGTTAATTTTGACCTTTTCTTAAAAGATTTTAAGATATATATGGAAGCTACAGAAAAAAACACTAAATCGGATGCATGCAAAAAAGCTAATTTTCTAAATTATATTGGGACAGAAGCCAGACAGAAATATTACACATGGGACATTGCAAGTGATACTGGTGCTACCTTGGAACAAATTGAGAAGGCGTTAAAAGAATATTGTAATCCAAAAAAGAATACGATTTACGAGAGAATGAAGTTCTACAAACGAATTCAACGAGCCAGTGAACCATTCGACAATTTCCTAAAGGATTTGAGGGCCTTGGCGGAGGGATGTGAGTTTGGTTCTGGAAAAGAAACCATGATTCGGGACTTCATAATAATTGGACTGAACAATAAGCAGTTGGCAGATAAATTGATGAATACAGCTGATCTTCTATTAGATACAGCTATAAACACGTGCCGAGTAGCAGAACTGGAAGCATCGAGAATAAGAGAAGTGCATGACGTTACGCCTGCTGAAGTATCAATGCTTAATAGAAGAGCACCTAAAAAACATAATTTAAGTTTTAATTATAATAATGCCAATCAGCACTCAAACTTTTCTAACTCGAGTTTTTTAAAAAATAATTACAGGTCACAACAAGGGGACAACATTAACTGCGATCGGTGCTTATCAATCCATGTGCGAAACAAATGCCCTGCGTTCGGGAAAATTTGTAAAGTTTGCAAAAAACCCAATCATTTTTACATCGCATGCAATAAATTCAAGAACAAAAATAATTACAAGACAAACGAAATTACAACGGAGCAGGATTCTGAAGGCAGTGACGGCTGGGGCAACGAATGTTCAGGTATCGATTCTATTAAAACTTTTTACATTGATAGCTTAAAGGAAGGTAGAATTAGCAGCAAAATGGCATCAGGTACACAATGGTTTGAATGTTTCGACTTTGGAAACTTGAAAGTAAACTTTAAACTAGACACCGGTTCAGAAATAAACGTTTTGCCATTGAAATATATGAAGCAAATTAATCAATCTGCCGACATAAAACCGGTTAAAATGGTCATAGAAACGTACGGTGGAAACAAACTAAGCCCAATCGGTTTAATTAAACTAAATTGTAAATATAAAGATGTCATTTTGCTGCAAAATTTTATCGTCCTTGAAACAGACTCTGCTCCAATCCTGGGTCTTCCGGGATGCCGTGACTTTGGGCTAATTAAAAGAGTTGATCAGATTGTGGCTGAGGAAAAAGAAAGGTTTATTAAAGAAAACTTAGACGTTTTTACGGGTTTGGGCAGTTTTCCTAATGCATACCGAGTGCGGACAAGGCCAAATTGTGAGCCTACGGTAAAAGCAGCTAGACGGCTACCATTATCGCTGCACGAGCGGTTAAACGCGCATTTAATGCAATTGCAAAAGCTCGGCATAATTCAGGCCGTGGCACACCCAAAAAGCTGGGTAAGTAATCTAGTTGTAGTAGAGAAACGCAATGGGGAGTTACGACTTTGCCTGGATCCACAAGATCTGAATAAAGTTCTTATTAAGGAAAATTTTCTTATTCCAAAGATGGAAGAGCTTACTGCGAGTCTTAGTAATATGAAATTCTTTACAGTTTTGGACTTCAAGCAGGGATTTTGGCAAATTAGATTGGACGATAAATCCAGTGATGTGTGTACTTTTAGTACGCCGTTTGGATGTTTTAAATTTAATAGATTGCCTTTCGGGCTTAACATTTCACCAGAAGTTTTTAAAAGATATGTGTCAAATCATTTTAGGGACATTCCTGGAACGGTGGTATATATCGATGATCTGTTAGTGTGTGGAAAAACACAGCAGGAACATGACAGAATTCTAAGTATGGTCGTAGAAAGAGCTCGAAAATTAAATATTAAATTTAACCCTGAAAAGTTACAATACAAAGTAAATAGCGTAAAGTATGCTGATGGTATGAGTCCGGATCCAGGTATCGTTAAATCTATTTTAAATTTAGAGATACCCAAAGATAAAAAGAGTCTGCAATCGTTTATGGGTATGATAAATTATCTCAGAAACTATACGCCTAACTTATCGGAGGCTTGTGCCAATTTACGTGAACTTTTAAAAAGAGATAAAGAATATCTCTGGACACGGGCTCACACCGAGGAATTTGAAAAAATTAAGACATTAATCAGCAAAGCTCCAACACTGCAAAGTTATAATCCTGACAAGGAGATAATATTGCAATGTGATGCATCGCAATCGGGAATGGGTGCATGTTTGTTACAAGAGGCAGGTCCGGTGAGCTATGCTTCACGAAGTTTAAGCCCAGCAGAGAAAAACTACGCGCAAATTGAAAAGGAAATGCTAGCAATCACGTTTGCCTGTAGAAAATTTCACTACTATATATATGGCAAGACAGTGAGGGTACAAACGGATCACAAACCGTTGATGTCCATTTTTAAAAGTGATTTAAGTAAAGTTTATGCTACCAGACTCCAAAGAATGCGTTTGTCACTATTAAAATATTCACTTAATGTAGAGTTTGTGTCTGGCAGATATTTACATATCGCGGATTTATTATCACGTAATTTCGATGTCACTGAACCTATTGTGAAAGACGAAGATTTTAATGAGGTAGTACACGCGATAAATATAAGTGAAAAAAGAAAGTCTTTAATACAAATCGGTTCATTATGCGATCCTGTTCTAAGCAAAGTCATACAAAGATGCAAAAATGGCTGGCCCAGGGACAAAAGCAAGGTTGAAGACAGCATGATGTTCTTTTATAAGAATAGGCAAGAAATTTACCTTGAAGATGGGATGCTTTTCTTTGACAAACGGGTCATAATACCTCAGGGTATGAGGAAAGAAATCTTGTCTTTACTGCACCAAGCACATTTAGGAATCCAAAAAACTAAAGATAGGGCAAAAGAACTAGTATTTTGGCCTAATATTAACTATGACATTGAGAACATGATTCAAAGTTGCAGGGTATGTCAGAAATATAAAAACAAAAATTGCAAAGAACCAATCATCTTTCATAACATTCCTTCATTTAGGTTCATGAAACTAGGTATGGACATAATGTATTATGAAAATAAAAATTACCTGGTAGTTGGCGATTATTTCTCGAAGTGGATTGAAATTATAGAGATGAAAACCAAAACCAGTAACGAAATTATAAATCATTTAAAATGCTTGTTCGCAACTCATGGGATCCCAAAGGAGATAGTGTGTGATAACAATCCGTTCAATTCGTTTCAGCTTAACGAATTTTCCAAAAATTATGACTTCACGGTAACATTTTCAAGTCCCTATTACCCTCAGTCCAATGGGTTTGCGGAAAAATGTGTAGGCATAGCAAAAAATCTTTTAAAGAAGTCTATGGAAAGTAGAACTGATCTGTGTTTAGCACTTTTAGAATACCGCAATACCCCCATTTCGACATTAAGAGCATCACCGGCACAGATTTTATTTAGTAGGCAATGCCGAACGCTGATTCCCGCGCATGATAGTAATCTGCAGCCCCAAATTGTAAAAGATATCCCAGCTAAAATTAAAGTAAATCAGGAGAAGATAAGAAGTTATTATAATTTATCCGCAAAAGAACGTCCAAGTTTTCAAACAGGCGATAACATTATGTTTCAAAAGCCTAATAGTTTATGGTATCCGGGTAAAATAGTACAGCCACTTTCTGAACCCAGGTCATACATCGTGGAGGGCTCAGGTGGAGAATCATATCGGAAAAATAAAAAATATATTAACAATCGTCATACGTTGGACGACAACGCGGTTGAAACAGGAAAAACTCAGCAGCCTTACGAGCCTTTTCCTGACTCTGTTATACAAGACCATCTAAATTTAACACCTGACATTCAAAATAATGAAAACTATGAAATGACAAAAACTACGAATGAAAACTACATCACCCGTGCCGGTCGTGTGGTGAAACAGCCAAGAAAATTCCCAAATTGATAAGCACTGATCGCCGATAGTGGTGCCTCCTTACGGACTTAATAGTTAAATAGTATAGATATACTTAAACTAGACTATATACTGACTGAACCTATCGTATAAAACGTTTATTTTTTTTTCTCGAATTTATGTTCATAATATAATAGTTAACAACATGTTAAAGTCCGTTGATGTACCTAGATACCATAAGATGAATTGTTTTAAAGATTGTTTTTAAGAATTATCTTTCAAATTATACTTTGTTTAAAAAAAAAAAAAAAAAAAAAAAAAAGATTAATAATATGTACTGTAAATTTGACACTAAATATGAATTCACTGTATAATATGAATTTTAATATTTTATGAAACATAAAATAAGATGAATTGTTTTAAAGATTGTTTTTAAGAATTATCTTTCAAATTATACTTTGCTTTAAAAAGAAACTAAATATGAAGTAATTTTATAATATGAATTTTAATATTTTATGAGACATAAAATAGGAGGGAGATGTTGGTGTTTGGCATATGAAGTAATACAATCTCACTAATGAAATACATAAGCCACTGCCATCGTTCTCTCTCTCTCTTTTACTCATCTATACAATCCATATATGTAGAATTAAGAATGTATGAATTGTAACCTTTGTGTATGACACTTGAAAATAAAGGAGTCGAGCTTCAGACATTGAAAACACAACATACAATTAGTTGAGATGAGTCATTATTGAAGTGTACGTGGTCTTTATTAGTGACGATCCCAACATAAGTTGAGAAGGGATTCGTCATGGAGCAGTGGCAACGGCCATTTGCAAGGGGAGGGTTCCTCGGGGTAATATAACATCTAACACCCCACCATTGCTGATAAGCCTTCATTTTCCTACACTATTCTTTTCGATTTTCTGTCCTAGTCATCCTTTCTTCCGTGAAACACTTGCACTCCTTTGTTGTGCAAGGATCCTTTTTCTGGTTCACGCTTTCCCGTTTTTTTCTTTGTTTCTGTAAGCCAATAGCAGCATACACATGGACTTCTTTCATGAATCATTAAGTTTTTTACGTTTTCTTCATGGCACGATAATTTTGATAGCAAAGGGCAGCAAGCAGCAAGATCCCACCCCACCGTCGAGTTAACGCCGTGCAACCGCAAGCGTGCCAAGAACTGCTTCGTGTTGAGGATCATGACACCGGATCCTCATTCGTATTTGTCCAGTACAAATAAGAACCCACGCCCCCTTGAATGCTACATTGCTAAGATTGAGCCACTTCGAAATAGCTCTAATTCAATACAGCAATGCAAACGATGCCTTACGTTTGGGCAGGACATACCCAAACCTGTTGCAAAAGATATTTAGCTTGCGCTAAATGTGAAGGAAAATATCCAACAAGCTCACTAAGGGTTGACAAGAAACCAAAATGTAGCAACTGCCATGGTGATCACCCTGCGAATTTTAGAGGCTGTCTTATCGCAATAGAATACCAAGAAAGAAAAAGTAAAGCTATTAGTAATTGTCAGCAAAATTCAACCATAAACACGGAACCAGTAAAAGCTGTAAGCAGACCATTAGACAAAATAGCACCTGCTGCTAAAGAGACTTCCATAAAGGAAATGCCTACTACGCGTACTATTATCAAAAAAAAAAAATCAAGTTACTAAGCAAAGCAGTCTCAGTGCGGAAAAAACAAACAAACAATGATTAAACCTCTAAAAGTTGCAACATAAAGGGTGATTTTTTAGCTGGTTTGGTTTTGGCAACACTGGTTTTGACAGCTGACGTGTGTTTAGTACCTTGTGTCACTGTCAAACAGCTTCAGTTTGGTTTGCAATTTAACCATGGATCGTCTTACAAATGAACAACGCTTGCAAATTATTGAATTTTACTATCAAAATTCGTGCTCGGTTCGAAATGTTCATCGCGCGCTGCTTCCATTTTATGATCGGCATTCTCGACCTTCTGAGCAGTCTATTCGGAAGATTGTGACCAAATTTCGCACCAAATTTACTTTGTTGGACATTAAACCACCAACACGTTTACGTACTGTGCGTAGTGAAGAAAATATTGCGGCCGTATCAGCTAGTGTGACAGAAGACCGCGAAATGTCGATTCGGCGCCGTTCCCAGCAGTTAGGCCTTTGTTACAGCACTACGTGGAAAATTTTGCGGAAGTTCTTGACTTGCATGATATGTGGTTTCAACAAGACGGTGCCACATGCCACACAGCACGCGAAACAATGGCGCAATTGCGAGTTTGGTGAACAGTTAATTTCACGTTTCGGGCCGGTCAATTGGCCGCCTAGATCGTGCGATTTGACACCATTAGATTATTTTTTGTGGGGGTATGTCAAGGCTAATGTCTATAGGGACAAGCCCGCTTCGATTGACGCACTGGAAGCCAACATCCATGCATTCATTCGTGAGATACCGGCCGATATGTGTGAAAGAGTATGCCAAAATTGGACTCAGCGGATGGGCTACCTGAGACCCTTTAGAATACAAATGGTCTTCTTCAACACGCATCTGAACTATTTACAAGTGTTTCTATGCAATGAAAATATTGATGTATGGCTGATTACTGAGACACACTTTAAAAGGCAACAAAAATTTAAATTCTTCACTACCTTTGCTACCACTTCCCTTTCCCAGACGACAGCGCCAGGGGAGGTAGGTAGTGCTGTAATTGTAAACATTATGAATTGCCTAAAATATCAAAACAAAACATGCATTTTAAGTGCGAATTTATATCGGCTGGATCCCCAACTTATTGGCCATTGTATTGTATTGTATTTGGAAGGGGGTTGTCTCCTTAGAGACAACAAGCACGTAGACCTGTAGGCCCATTGTACTTTGGTGAAGTACCACCCCATTCGCTGAATTAGCGATTTGTTGCTGAGCTATATGTCGATCTAAATCTGCCCGTCGCTTTCGCAAAGCGAAGCAATAGGGCAAGATTGAGCTCCAGTAGATCAACGTCCCGTAGGACGTAGTTGCCTAGAGTGGCCTTTCTGATTCGAGCAAAGGCCGGACACTCGCTAATGAAGTGCTCAGCCGTCTCATCTTTTTCCAGGCACATCTCGCAGAGGCCCGAGCTTCTGATTCCATCCTTATTGGCCATCTGACTGACCCAAATAAAACACCTGATGTTATTATTCATTTGATACCCACATTAAGGAGGTAGTGAAGATAACGGTAATCCGTCACCTTAAGAGCGTCTGCTATATTGAATTTAGAATGAAGTCATAGCGTATTGTATTCTACTTGATACCGCTACCAAGGTTGTAAAGAAAATTAAAAAAAAAATGGTACGTGTAGAAGTTCGCGGACCGAAGTGAAACTTCTTAGCTACATATAATCATGGACAAAGGAAAATGAATTTGTGACAAAAGGAAGAGACATTCATACAATTTTTGAATTTATTGGATATTCAAAGAATATTCTCAATTTTTCCTCCTCAAAAAATCCTTGAGAAAACTTAAGAAATGGGGTCATATAATGACATATAATATTTATGTATTTTCCATCAGAAATTTTCTAAGCTTTTGAAGGGAATCAATTGTTCGGGTGACTTTTTAACCCCACTCTCGAATATATGTATGTATGTTCGGGTGTCCATTTTGCCCGGCACCACTTGTTGACCATATGAATTCCTTAAGGAAAAAGTGTTTGTTTTCCATTTAACCAACTATATCCTACTAATCTATAAATACATATTATGTACCTATTCATTGGGTGGGTGTCCAAATTAATTTTGGAATGCATTCTTACAAAATGATCAAATGAATTCAATTTTGTGATTGCATTCATCGACTGCATTTTTAGACTTTCAATAACAAGAATGCAATCACCATTCTTAAGCATTCAAAAGATCGCATTCTTTTTTTTCTAGGTACCATTTAATTGAATGCAATAATTAATAAATGCACTTGCATTCTTTGCATTCATTTGCATTTTTTTCCGAAATAAATTGAAATTAACTCAAAAAATGCACAATACTCCAAAATAAAGCAAAATAAATCAAAATATTGCAAAATAATGCAAAATATTACAACTCTGATCTGTGGGAATACTACTCGCACGCCTAATACTACTCTCCACTCAATCAATTTTCGCTATTTCTACTTTGTTACCTATTCCCCATACCAGTGATATCCATACATACCACGCAACCAACCGAAGTCGAGTAAGAACTAAGAAGCTTCTTTAGTTAGGGGGGACCACAACTAAAGAAGCTTCTTAGTCGACTAAGCACTCTGTTACCTATTCCCCACACCACTGATATCCATCATACATACCACGCAACCAACCGAAGTCGAGAAAGAAGTTTCTTTAGTTAGGGGGACCACAACTAAAGAAGCTTCTTACTCGATTAAGCACTTTGTTACCTATTCCCCACACCACTGATATCCATACATACCACGCAACCAACCGAAGTCGAGTAAGAAGCTTCTTTAGTTAAAGGGGACCACAACTAAAGAAGCTTCTTACTCGACTAAGCACTAACCGCTCGATGCTGCTTGATTTTGGTGATCGAATCGGACGAGACGAGTTGCAGCAAAAGAAAATCCGAAAAAAGCTGTGTATACCGAAGTCACAACCCACTGAAGGCTGGTTGACTCGCACAACTATATAACTTAAAATGGTTTGAAAGCAATCTATTGGATCGATGCAGCAATTATTCGGTTGCGATTAATATTTGTCATTTAAAACGTGGTAATTTTGTTTACTCTGCATGCGGTGCCTATGTAAATTCACTGTGGTGAAATGTTAAATGAACCATAAGGCGACCATTTAACGCGACCGTTTAACGCAACCTTCCGAAGTCGAGTAAGAAGTTTCACTTCAAAAAACAAAAAAATGTAATCCGCCATCTTGCTTGGTGCGTCCGCCATATTGAATTTTCTGTGAGATCACACAACCTCTCTCCGGAATAAGACGAATTCAACGACACTTCACTTGTTGAAATCAGTTCCATAGTTTAGGCTGTACCAGGCGACGTCCTTACATACAAACAAACCTAGCCTGTTAAAATTATAACCCTAACTTTTGCCTAGTCGGGTAAAAAAGAGAGGAGCTCGGAGAAAATGGCAAATGAGAAGATATCCCGGCGATAAAACAGTATGTATTTAACAAATTAAAAAACATGCTCCAAAATGGTATCAGTAAATTTAAAAATGATTCTCTAAATAATTACCTTCGCAACTTAACTGCTGTTAAAGTCAATGACTACTCCCTTTGGAAAGCTGCTAAACTTTTGAAGAGACCCCAATAACGAGATCCCACACCAAAAACATCTAATGGGAAATTGATTGGAGACCCAAAAGGTTAAGTTACGCTCTCTGCAGACAAATGTTTTCAAACTTTTTCCTCCTGTAGTGGCAAATGAAAATCTCGAAATTCTCGACAAATTAGACGAAGAACTTATACCTTACATTTCGCTTAGAGAGATCACTGCCTATATAGTTTATACACAAACCATATAATAGGAAATCTCCAGGCTGTGATCTGATAACTGCGCAAATTATGAAAGAGTTGCCATTCATTGCATTAGTAAAACTGAAACATATAATTAATGCCTGCTCTTCACGCCGGCACGAGCGGAAGCAGAGGGGTGGCCGACGACGGTGACGAAACCAATACGAGTCCGAAGGGTTAAAACGACATCGGGGCATATGAGAAAAGCTCTCGTCGTCGGGGCAGATTTTGCCTTGTTCTGCATATTTTGCCTGGCAAATCTGTGCTTGTGGTTTTTGTTTGTATTAAGCACACCACGAAACAGATCTGATAGTGTTATTAAAAAAAATTGTATTGTCACTTATACACGTGTGCAAAATTTCAGCATGTTGGGATATTTGGAGTGTAAAATCGATTCCCACATTTGGCTCTCACAGAAATTAAAAAGTTAGAAAAAACGTCCGCCATATTGGATTTACAATATCATCAAATAACCCATATTCTATTGTCTTCGGAATTATATGCGTGTGCAAAATTTTAGCTGATCGGATATTTGGAAGTGGGTGTAAAATCGATTTCCAGATTTGGCCCTCACAGAAATTGAAAAGCCTCCAACAGTTTTTGCCTGTTGGAAGGTAAACGGCTTGTTTTGGAAGAGGAACTGGTTGAGCGGTTTCACCACCCTTTCCAGAACAGTTTCCTAGTAGTCTGCAGCTGAAGTTATGAGTCCCTTTTCCCAAAGGCGACTTCTGTTCCGTCTTCATAGGATATTCCCCACCAAACCATGACAGATGACGTTCATACCCTTTTTGTACTCTTGGCACAAGCTCCCCAGCTTCCTTAGATGACTGGGCACAGGCTCAGGAATCTTTTCTTTTACGGTTAAAAGAAATCCGTAATCAGAACACCGACGTATACAGCTAACCGCAATCCTGTTTTCCATATCGCTCTACTCCATGTTCAAAACTCAGCGAATCTTGATTTAAATTCGTGTATGAACAGGCCAAATATAACACCAAATATTTTACGGGTAGGTTATATTTCCAATATTAATCAATATAGAAGATTTGAGGAGAGCTTTACTTTAGCCTACCTGACCTATACGACTTTATACATAGCTCTGAAAATAATAACTGTGAAGAAATCGTTTTGTACTTGATTTATAAATAATAACCGTTGTTTTGGGATTAAATTAAATCAACGTAATTGTCACTATCCCTTAAAATATTTAACAGCAACAAAATACCACCCTGTATACATGTAAATATTGAACTTCTAAGGCTATTTCTCACAAAGTTTTAGGCTTATAACTTTCTTTTAAAAAACCATAAAAACTTGCCAAACAAAAACCCCAATTTAGCCATGTTATGACATTTTAGCGATTGCTATTTACAGGAAGCAAACCTACAATGAAGGTAACTTCGTTTTACATGATGCGTTGAAGAGATTTTTTTTATATACCTAATATGTATATATGTACGTACATATGTACTTCTTAAATAACCAACAAACAACACCGATCGACTCACTGTCTCACAATGACGATAAAAGAAATATTGGAATATCGCATAAAATACTCAAACAGAAGTATTATTATATCGGCCAATATTCGATAAGTACAAATCAAACAACACCATTATCATTTTAAATTACTAATTAAAAATGGATGTATTGTATATATACCTACCAACCCAACCAATTATAATGTATTGTTAATTTGCCTTATGTATGTATGTTTGTTCTTACAAATGGTAATGTACACATTTACATAAAGTATAAAGAGTGAGTAAGACTTTTTGAAATTACTACTTGTAGTACGAGTATTTCAGTCGTTAATTTTTAATAGCTGGACCTATGCCAAAGGCGGGCGTTAACGATTGAATTCAATTTTATTTTACATTGCAGAGTGTGAGGCATTTTATTTTAATTTTATTGGCAGTATGATGGCATAAATTATTAAAAAATCATTAATGAAATTACGCGTAAAGCAAATGTTTGCACAGGATTATGACCGAATTCCCAGAAAATTGAGTTCATGGTTAACTTTCGCAATTTAAATGGGTGGGACTGTTCGTGTTGATTTGTCTGTAGCGTGAATGTCAACAGAAAATAACGATACCTAGCTACTTCAGAAAAAAGTGAGTGCATTATTTTTAAAACAATTTCTGTTTGGAGAACTCGGAGTTTAAGTAGGTAAAACAAATTTAAATACTATAGATTGCTTTTATTATTTTAATGTGGGCGTCATTGTGACTCGAGTTCTTAATGCGTGGATGTGCCGAGCATGCCGAATTGCTGACGAATCTAATTATCTGGGTATTAACCACAGCGAATTTATTAATAACTAGTGGTTACCCGGTGCGCTTCGCTACACCCATTGAGAACAGTGTTAATGTCATACAATTTTTTTGAGTGACTTTTAGTGCACCGAACGATGTCATCTGGAAGCACGAATTGTATTTGCAAATGTTGTTCAAGAAGTGTTTGGAATCGGATGTGTAACGTAAATATATTTGAACGATTTCGTCTGTTCGATGTACATATTTACATATGTATACGTATATGTTTAAGAAAACTGTCCAAACAATAATATCTAACTTTTTCGACCGAGTTTAGCTCAACCATTCTAGAATTCATAATTAATTTTTAAGTTCTATGCTTAACCTGCAGTAAATAAATACTTTTATTTGAATTTTTAACCATTTCAAAAAATAAAAAAAACAATTTATACGGATAGCTATATGAACTCTTCGGTTAGAGATAGGAACTGGCCCAACAATCATTCAATCATAGAAATAACTTGTTCGTTTAAGTCTTAAAACCCAAAAACTTACCATCCGATTGAGCTGAAACTTACACAATATATTTTTTATGAAGCGGAAACGTAAATCAAAAGTTAGTTATCACCGTGCATTGCTGTAGTAATAATTTTAAGATTTCGGTTTTCAGAGCATCAGAAAACTGGAAAACTTTTGATTTACAAACAATCGGACAATCGGCTCAATCGGATGGTTTTGAAATTTTGCAGTTCCAGCGCCATCTATCGGAAAACTTGAAAACTTTTGATGGATGAACATTTCAAACCTCATTACAAATATATTGTGTAAGTTTCAGCTTAATTGTGCAGTAACAAAGCCACGATCTCTCTTTTAATATACTTTAAAATGTCTTTGATTTGTTTGTAAAAGTGTATTAAATTTCTGACGAAGAACTGTTAGTAGGATCGGCAGGAGTATCACTTACTTGATTAGTAAAGTCTGTTCTGAAACGAAAATAATTAGCTCGGAGTTCGCTCGAGGGTAATAGTAAGTAATCTGAACACGTAACAGTTTTGTAAATGTTGAGTAGGCCACGTAGATCGCCCCTTGTGGTTATAATTGGTATGGACATCATTTCATTCATATTTTTGTCGATTAATTTGTCTTTGTTACCAAATTCTTCCTGAAGCAATGCTAGAGCTCCATCATAGCAATTTCCAATCGGCGTGAATCCTGCGATTGTATCGGCGGCAGTGCCTTTCAGGGTTCGGATTTAGAAAACTATTTTGTGCAGTAGATTTTTCGAAAAAGTGCAGTAAATCCATATTTTACGCAGTAGATTTTTATGTAACATAATAAAAAAAAATTAGTATATTATTTATTTGTTTAACAAACACTAAATAGAATAACGAAAAAAAATCAAATCGCATTCCCAAATGTGTTTGAAAGTTAATCTATACTATTGAATACATACATACATTATGTAGTTATAAAAATGCATACATATGTATTAGCTACGAAGAAACTCAAAATCACAAAAGGAGCACATATTTTCCATTTTCAAGAAGAATACAATTTATTTTTCAGCACAATTTTCCATACTTAAATTTTTATTTAATCAAAAAAGTTAATAAATTATTTCAAGGTTCAGAAATATTTGTTTTGATTACATTTAAATAATTGGCAAACATGAGCAAACATGATTTTCTAAAGTCTTAACATTCAACCGATTTCTGAATTTGTGTTTTACATATACATACATATATTCATTTCCGAAAACTTCCTTTCTGCTGCTGCGCAGCTATGCGGTAAAATAGCTAGATCTAACATGTACCCTGCCAAATTTTTGAACATACATATAGTAAGTTCTTCGAGAATATTTTCACAATCCATTATGGTTGATTAAACTGAACTTTATTTTTCGTTTCTATAATTTTTATGTCATATGTATGTATATCATAAAATACCTCCATTCCACTTTTAATTTTTTCTAAGAAACTTCAAATAAAGGAAGTGCTGCTGTAAGTGGCAAAATTTAAGGCAATTCGCCTTCTTGATTTTGTTTGGGATTAAGGCATTGTAAAGGTTTTAGTCTATCACCGGCCTACCCCTCCACAAGACAGCTGTATAAGCATTTGATTGTTTTTGCAATTGAATTTGTGTCTAAATTGCACAAATTTAGCACACTATTCCTTCGACCGCATCGTTAATGACAGCTGAAACATTCCACTTAACTCGCAAGTGGTCGCCGTGGCCGTGGTGGTTAGTGCGTTGGACTACTACGCATGCTGATCGGGTTCAATCCCAGCCCGGGTCGAACACCTAAAAAAGTTTTTCACGGTTGCCACCTCTTTCGAATGTCTGACAAGCAATCAAAGAATATCATTTGTCAATGAGTTTCTCAATTCGCCGTTCGGAGTCGGGAAAAAACTGTAGGTCCCTTCCATTCGTGCAAAAATAAAACACGCACACACAAATGATTGCGAGAAGCAGGCCCAGGCTCACCCCGAGCTGTAGCGCCACCTAAAAGTAACTCGCAATGCAAAACTTAATTTTATTTCGTGTCGAACAAAAGAATTGGAAATTAAACCGAAAGCATATTCTAATTCTCAAATTAGAAAATAAAACTACTCTTACTGAAAAAGGGCAGTAGATTGAGGTGCGGGCGCAGTAGCGCAGTAGAAACAGTTTTTAAAATGAAAAAAGCAGTAGATCTACTGCAATTGCAGTAAAGTCCGAACCCTCGCCGTAGTACAGTGAAACTTGTGAGTAGTGGAGTGCTTTGGTGCACTTTTTAGGGTTCCGTACCCATATGGTAATAAATACGGAACCAGTTCGCTCTAACTCAAAAATGTCTGTCATGATAAAAACATGAAGAACCGTTCTTCCTAGAATCTTGAAATTTGGCACACTAATACATTACGGTGGTCCACATACAAGGACAATATATTACTCAAAAATATTGTGAAACAACTATACAGGGTGGGTAAAATGTAATCTTTAAAAAAAAATGTCTGGAAAAGACATCATGTGGGACATCATTCGTTAACTATATTTAAATATAGCGAGTCTCGTAAGTTGCATAGTTTTTGAGAAATTCATGTCGAAAAATTCAATTTCTCAACCGATTAACTCGCAAACTACTGGATCAATTTTAGAGAAACTACCACTATTCGATTAATAATAATTTTGAGAAAATTAAACGCTATCCAAAATTGTGCTGGCAGGTAAAAAAAATAAATAAAAATACGGATTTCGCCAGGAAACGAATCTGAGACGACTCAGTAGTACGGCGCAAAAAAGGCTAATGGACGCGCTACGAATTCAGCCGCGTTCTGAATGTTTATCCAATTTCTCATAGTGAATAATATTACTTATTATAATTTTGTTAAGCGAATATAGAGGTGGGTCGTTTTTGTTTTTGGTAGGTATTAACGAAATGAAACAGTCATACAAAATATAACTAGTTTTAAAACTACGAAACCCTTTGAGAGCGAGTCTGACTCGCACTTAGGCGGTTTTTTTTTCTCTTCTACTCGCAACATTTCTACTGTTTGCATTTTTTTCCACAATCGGCAAACTAATTTCTTTATTATTTTCGATCAATTTTGGTATGTACGTTCAGAATGTATTCTTGTTGAATGTAGCCGCTAGCAGAATGAGATACACACGAAAAGAAACAATTGAAATGTCAAAATGCTCGAAAATGGAAAGGAAGCCGACAAAATTTTGATGCCTTTTGACGCATTTATTCCTCGATTCTGCTATTGAAATTCACTCTTCTTGCATGGGAAAAAGACGAAATTCATTGAGAAATGTTCCAGTATTCAGATTTTGCAGGTTTCCATTAAAGAGTGAGTTTGTATGAAGAAAATCAAAATTGGCATCCAAAAATGTCCAGGTTTCGCAAGATTATTTTATCATCCGATTCCACCGTTTTTTTAGTTTTACTGTACCTACTAGTATTCATACTAAATTTAAGGAAAATTATGACCTACATATTAAGCTTCTAATTTCCTGAACCTTTTTTGATGAGCTAGAGGTTCTGGTTTCTGTGATCTTATAACAAACTTGCATGGTATTAATATAAATTAAATTAATTTGATTCTGTTAATATAATAATGTCTTATTTATTTGTTTATTGAAATTCGCATTGACAGGAATTTCCTGACGACCAGCAGTAAACGACTCAATTTGACGATTTAACGTAGGTGAATAAAGCAAACGAACTAACTCTATCTCTCTCTCTCCTTGTGGAGAGAACTCAGACAATTCGTTTGGTTTTTATGTTTGCTGCTTTGCTTCTACGCGAAAGGATTTTTAACTGACCGACTCTTCTTAATTCCTTTTAGATGCGATGTGCCCTACTGTTTTTTGGTGCATTATTGCAAATGGTTGCCGTAGGTAGTTTTTTGCGTGTTTGGGTTGTACAAATTAAGACAAGGGTAGTACAGTAGTACGGACGACCGATGGGTAGTACAAAACTACTATTGTAGTATAAACGACATCACTGCTTGCAGGTACATAGTTAACTTTATCGGCTCCGGACAAGGAATTATTAATCGTGCACGGCTTTAAATTGCTCCCACAACGGAATCCACTCCTTGAAATGAACCGAGAAGTCTTAAGGGAGAGCTTTGGTAATCTAACACCGATCGTATAATCACACGAAAGTGGCGTTAGAGTGGCACGACCCAATGAACCGTAAGTATTTCGCATACGGTGCAGTCTTTCGAGGCGTTGCGTTAATCGCGTGATAACGGAGGTTGCCTTATCGTCATAATCAATAACCGATTCACTGTCTTTTATTTTTTCGTCCGGTGTCGCACTTCCAACAAAAATATAATTAGTTTTTATGAGGCCTTCATAAGCTTATTTTAAGCGGTGTAGGAGGACTGTGCGTTCCTCCTGGATATTATTCCATGATTCTTCGTTCGCAGAGGAAGGTATCGATTCCGGCGATCGTGCAAATAATCATTTGCACTATTTGCGAAACTTGCTACCTGTCCTCGGTATGCATATCGGCTTGCATTATATATCACGATATTAACCGTTGAATTTAAACGTACGATAAATCAGTTAACGTTCCCGGGTTTCGGCACCATGAAATAAATTTCGACCATAAAATGTAAGCCGATTCCTTATTTAACAATGATGATTTTATATGGTTAAACTTAAGTGATTGATGGCTGAATCACAAGTGAAAAAATCAGCATAGAAGTTCAGTGGTAGTAGCAAGAGTAACGTTACTTTATAATATGCTTCTCATGCTTATTAAGAAATGAGAGTATGTATGTAGCAAATAAAGTCAATCTAACTTATCCGCTTTCTTAAATATACAGTACGTTCTTACCGCCAAACCATCAAAACATAATCCATACATATGTATCTGTATCTGTTTGAAGCCCTGCATCTACATACTCATCATAAAAAAAATTGCAGCCAAATTTACCCAGTTATTGAATTAGAGATGATCGAACAATTATTACAATACCACGAAGCAATCCCAATCAAGTATACTACACGCATGTACCGCATACACGCATACCCACTGGTGCATTGACGGTGGCACTGGTCTATACTGATCAAAGAAAATACATATGTATGTACATATATCTACGTAATACGTATATATATCAAAATCTTGGCTGTGATATAATCTAAACAAATATGTTAATCTTATTTTAATACGATATTTAAGATTAAGATAGAGCGAGATAAAACCCCAAAAGTCGAAAAAAAAACTTTTCTTTTTCTCATTTAGAAGGTTTTTATTTGTGTTATCCATTTTATAAACTTAATCTAACCAGATTGAATTTCAAAAAACTGCATTCAAATCCATTCAGTAGTTTTTGTGTTTTTGCGGCACATACATATGTGCATACTTTTTTTAGACTTCCTTTTATAAAAGTACTGATTTTATGCAAGTTTACATCGGAAACTATAAACAGGGTGTGCAACATTATGTTTAATTTTCTACACTATCTTTATTATGTAAATTACGAAGATGGTAAGTACATATTATCACATATATATGTACATACTACATACATATGTATTAAGCTTTAGTATTGGGGGGAAAAGTAATTGAAAATGAGTCTTACAATAATAGCCGTATTCTATTATTCCCGTGATCTGATCCGTGGTTTGTGTGCATTACAACAACAATAAGACATCTTACTTTTTATCAGGATCAATTTTCGTGATCCAAAAATTAGTTTGGCTATTTCTCACTAAGATACGCTTTCGTATGTGAATGTTGCTATATTTATGAACGATTGGGTGCGTGCGTTTCCAGATAGAATAAACAATATTATTGGCAATCCAAATATTTTTAAATATTAGGGGTATTCACGCTTCGGTGTATATGGTCTTGTAAAAGTGTAAAAGTGTAATATTTTCTCACAATTTAACAACAAAATACACCAGCTGTCATTTTTTTTACACTTTTACACTTTTACACTTTTGCAATACTCCAGCCTATTGTAACCTAGAGTGTAAAAGTGTAAATTTTAAGTATACATTTCTGACAGCGTTTCAAATATAATTAATTAAATTCTTTAAATAAAAAAATAGTGTGTGCTTTTGGAAAAAGGATTCGGTGTCGAATTGCAAGAAAAAAAACTAAATTTCGAAGAAGAAAAAATGGATAAGGAATTTGAATTTGAATTTGATAAAAAATCTAAATTTGAAGAAGAAAGAAGAACAGAAAAAAGAAGAATTTAAATTAAATCAGTTAATGGAAAAATGAAATATCATGAAAATGGAAATATAAAAGGATTCATTTGGAATACAAATAAATGTTTTTGATTTTGCTTTCATCATTGGTTTTGGCATTGTGCATTAAAATATCTTCCCAAATTCTTATTTTGTAAACAAAAATCAGCTAATTTTGACATAAGCTTCAGGGTTGCTACAAATACGAAAAAGTGCGTTCACTCTTTGGTGTAAAAAAATACATTTTTACACTTTTACAAGACAAGATACACAAAAGCGTGAATACCCCTATTATTATGTTCGAATAAATTAATATTCTGCTCATGATGATATATATGTTTGGGATTTGATAGTGAAATTATAGCTACAAAATATTATTCTCATTCGGTATCTGTTAATCTGAATTAACAAGTTCCTCCTAAAAAAAAATAAAACAAGCGCACTCAACTTTCATTTAAAAGAAAATATTCATTCGCATGGCAATTTCGCGCTAATTGTCAAAAGGAACTTAGCTTGTATATTCACCACACCACAGAACTTTGATTTAGTTGTTTTAATACGGCTAACGTGCAATGAAGGAACTATACAATGTTCATTTCTTTCTGTCTAATATTACAAAAAATATTTTACTATATTTGAACACTTCTTTTGATAAAAAAGATCTCATTCTGTTATAATATTGGTGAATTGCAATTATATATCATATGTATAACGGTCAATTTAATGGTTACTAACCAAATATTCAATGGAATCAACTTCTTAATCAATGTTTCTTACTTCACTCGAATAAATAATACACCAGAGACTACAACGAGTATATGTATACAGTATAGTATGTGTATGGACGCCCGCATATACGAGTAATAAAAGTTCAAATGATGGATACAAATTTCCTTAAAAGTTAGCAGATACTTTTCAAAGATTCTTCTCTGAACTTCTGATGTTTTGCATGAATGCTTAAACATAGAATATTAGGGTGTTCTTATGTCTCTACTGACTGCTGCGTTTAATATGATAAATTATGTGATATATTAAGTAGAATCTTTAATGTTGAAATGACAATAATAAAACCTAACTGGACAACAGCATCAAATATGTGAATAGATGCATTAACAGAAAATAAATAAATAAGTTTAGGAATATTAAGTTGAGATTGTTGGTGCCATATGACAGATGCTATCCATGGTGACAGAAATTGCATAGTTATTATTATTATCATTAGGTATTATTATTGGAGGGTGTGTATATTGTATAGCAACCGTAAATGTCGAGTGTGTCCCCTATAAACGAAGGAACATCTTTCTCGTCCTGTCGGAATTGGTGAGAGAGCTAAGCTAATAGCTATCCCAGGTGAGAATTGTTCAGGTTACACCAACCTATCCAGATCGAATTTAGTGACAGTTGGGTGCTCCTATACGTGACATTTGCTCTATCATTTTTTGGGTAGTATCCCCAAAATTCCCGAGTATGTGCTCTGCGAGTTTCACCACCGGTCAACGCATTCAAATTGTTGCATGTTACTAAAAAAAAATTGTTTTATTATAACTTATCTGTGTATCGCAAGCAATGGAAATTAAATGGACATTGCCGTGGTATCTTTAAACTTAGTTCAAAAAAATGTATAGTGTAGAGAAATTTACAAAGAATTTGAACTCACATTACCAAACTTCATAGTGAGAGAATGTCAACAATAAAAGTGTACCTATCTGCGAATAGAACCAATAACGATACACTAATTGAAAGAGGTAAGAATAATAATAGCCGTGTTTTTTTGCACGCGTATATACGCTTATTTTGCAAATTCACATGTAAAATACAACAAAAGTAAAATAAGCGGCGATAGTAGGTATCCCATGAATCCCCATGAAAAAATTCATTCTTTTGTCAACCGGAGAAACCCAAACGTAAACAAAGAACAATCGAAAACAATTCTTTCATCTCCTATTTATTCTATTGCCGACGATTGGTTCAGTCAATGAGCAATAAATTGATTATTTAAGATAATAAATGATTTCTTTTATCGGAATTAAATATATTTGGATTTGCATTCCCTGAGTTTTCCATCTTTATAATTTTATTTCTTCAATATATTTTTTTTTCAATTTTGTCAACAGCTGAGAGCTCAAGTGTCATTCACCACGATTACATGCAGGTTGAGAAAGAGAAACAGCTGAGATTACAACCTGAGTATATCTACACGAGTTGAATGGTTGAAATTCTAAAAACGTTGTTAAACTGACAGATAATTTAACACACTTTAACTGAAAATAGCCATAAACGCAATCAAAACAAATGATTTCCTGCTCCAAACAAAGCGAAAGAAAAACACAAACAGATATCACCCATACACAGAGATTACATGTCAGTTCAACCACTCAACCCAGGTATACATGCATTTTTTAAATGCTGGTCAAATGTAAAAAGTGCCCAAAAAGGTGACCCGGATTGAAAAAGAGTCCACATACATAATTTGAATAAGATATTTGAATTTATCAATGGTAAAAACAAAAAAGCTTCTTTAAAATTCATAAAAAAATACTGGCGCAAAATCATAGTTAGTGCCTATAGCCAACTATAGTTACAGCCGGCACTAAATAAAAAAGCCGGCTATAACTTCTCGTTATTCATTAACACAATTTTGCCTGTGTATTAGTAAGTATCGACTTTGGGATATTTTTGTTAAGTGATTTGAGCGAACAAACCCACACTTGTGCACTTTTATATACGCGTGCAAAAAAACACGGCTAATATGGAAGTTATAAGGAAAATAACACAGTTGAAGAAAAAAGACTGATGATGCATTTCGTTCTATAGAGCAAATAGGATAATACGAGTATGTACATACATAAATTCTATGATACTTCTTAGACGGCTTTCAAGGAATTAAGCGAAACAAGGCACGAAACAAAAAGTCACGATTTAGATGAAACGATATTTCAAGGCACGAGCACGATTTTCTCAGTTTTCTTTTGTTCTCGGATGGATTGTACTTGTAGGTACAACCGATACGATTTTTTCCAGCCGACCAGGCAACCACACAAGCAAATGACAAAAACTAGAAAGAAAACGAATGAAAATATTATATGAGAAATTTAGAGCCGACTATAATTATTTAAAGTGACGTTTGGGTAATTTTAAATTTCGATCCGGTTATACGTTTAAAGTCGACTATAAGGTGACTATGAATATCAAAAAGTATATTTTAGGTTATGTAGGTGAATAAATTCTTTTATTGTCGGCTTTATCTGACTATGAATTTGCGCCACTATTTTTAAGTACTACATATTTATTAATATTTAAAAAGAAAAGCGTCAAAAATTCATAAACAACAACAAACAAAAAGTAAATACATTGAAAATAAATTACTTGCGTCAGTATTTAATAACATAACTAAAACTCATCCATTATTTTTAAACAATCATTTACCCAATAATTTTATAACCAAAACAATGTAAGTTCAACTCTGCATGTAAACGTTGTAATTATCTGTCATAAATATGTCTGTGCTGCCAATCGTTTGTGATGAATTCGTTAAGCGGCGACAGCCGTTTTTTTTTGCGCTTTTATATACGCGTGCAAAAAAACACGGCTAATATGTAAGTTATAAGGAAAATAACACAGTTGAAGAAAAAAGACTGATGATGCATTTCGTTCTATAGAGCAAATAGGATAATACGAGTATGTACATACAAAAATTCTATGATACTTCTTAGACGGCTTTCAAGGAATTAAGCGAAACAAGCCACGAAACAAAAAGTCACGATTTAGATGAAACGATATTTCCAGGCACGATTTTCTCAGTTTTCTATTGTTCTCGGATGGATTGTACTTGTAGGTACAACCGATACGATTTTTTCCAGCCGACCAACAACAACAACAAATCCCTCTGTCTAGTTCGATTCGAATATACATAATGTAACTATGGCAACCACACAAGCAAATGACAAAAACTAGTAAGAAAACGAATGAAAAGAAAAGAATGGAAAATTCGTTTGGAAGAAGACGTCTACCATATTATCGCAATACAGCCCCATTGAATGCGATTCCTATTTTTTTTTCTTTTTTAGGTGGCGCTAGAGTTCGGGATCCTGGTTAATCACCTGTTTCTCGCAACCATTTGTGTGTGCGTGTTATGTTTTTGCACAAACAAAAGAACCTACAGTTTTTTTCCGACTCCGAACGGCGAGTTGTGAAGCTCATCGTGACAAATGATACCCCTAAATGCTTGTCAGACATTCAAAAGAGGTGGCACCTTGAAAAAACTTTTGGGTTTTTGCTAGGATTGAACCCGGGCAACGCACTAACCACTACGCGACGGTGACATTGAATGCGATTAGGAGAAATAATTAAAAAAAAAAGCAGCAGTATTTCAATACTAAATGAATCTATAAATACATAATGAATTGTATACATGTACCTAAATTATATACACACGTGTTTATTCTCACCGCTGTTGTATTAATTATATAAATGTGTAATCCTTCAAATATAAAACTTTTTTCTTCCTAAATTAAAAATATAAAGCAATTTTCTTTTGGAATCAACCTGCTGAATACTCTTCCTAGCAAATGCACAACCGTAGTTATAGACATTCATCTTACTTCAACAGTGATTTCCTGTGGGCACACGACAAATCCTTTTTTAATTGGGGATTAAAACTCTCTGCAACGTTGTCGGCCAGTCGAATATGGTATGTGAATCCAGAGCACCAAAAAAAAGTTAAGCAATTTAAGTTTCAACAAAAACGTAAATACATAATAATGTTTGTACGAGTGTGTATATACTATATATAAATGTACAGTGCATATGTACCTAGTATGTATGGACGAGTATACTTCCATAAAGTTGCTTGAATTATATTATTTTGTCTTATTTTAAGTGCATCAACTTTGGCTAGACGAAATAATATTTCATGTTTTCCTCTGTTCTTCACGTATCTTACGAAGTAGAAAAGTTCGAAGAGAAATTTACGAACCACCCCTTCAGCTCGGACGAAGGATTTAGTGAATTGGAGAATAGAAGCAAGATTGGAAATATGGATAAAGGGTTTCCTTGTGTGATCTCCTTTCTCCGAACAGCATGTTGAAGCTTTTCTAAACGATTTAAAATCCTATTATGGAACAAATCCGGGCCACATGTGTTCAGAATGTCACATTAATCTAAAAAACGACATTGTATTCCCATTTGTCATGATTTTGCAATATGTGTACTGAACCACATAAAAACATCCGAAACATTTATATGTATGTATATATAAGTATGTACATACATAGATGCTTATGTAATAGGGACTATTAAGAATTGAGTGGGATGAAAATGGAAATAGGTGGCTTCAATATAAAAAAACGCAATCTATTTTTTTTTTTAATTTTTATCGAGATGTAAAATATTAAACTGAAAGAGTATGCCCTTCTAGTTAAAAATATACGAACACATCACAGATAGTAGGTATATATGTAAATGAAGTCGAAAGAACTGCCTCTGTTCCATACGACAGTTTCGTTAATTTTATAGAAACATTGCTAGACTTTCAATATTTTAGCGAGACACAAAGTTGCAAATAGAATAGTGCACTTCTGTCGACTTAATAAATTAAACGCGCTGCTTCAAAGTTCTATTAAAAGACACAGAAATTATTAATGTTCAACAAAATTACAAAACTAAGATATTATCTGCTGTTAGAAGTTGGTTCTGTTTTAATTTTTTTAAGAAAATTAGTATTTTTTATTGATTATTTGGAATCAAGTAATTTCCGTAATTAAAGGCGGGCATTTTATGAGGTTTTCATCTTTTAGGTTTTCTGAGATGGCTCTGATTTTTCGCGAATAAATATGCAAAGCTATAAATTTATGCACTTCCAGTTCAGCGAGTACATTGAAGATTGCCCAAAGATATACCTAAATATGAAGGCATACATTTAACAAATGAAAGCCGAGCAAATTACATTTACATGTTTTATTACATCACCCAAAAATTCTATGGAAATAAATTGTGTAGGGTTTATTTTGCTTTGTTTTGCGTTTCAATTGTGATGTCATTGGGGTGAATACCATTTGGCATTCTATTGCGAAACGTGCGTGAGCATTGTTAGCGAAAATATGCTGTATCTGGTGCAAATAAGGACACAAATATAAATTTAGCCGCCGGCAGTGATTGATTTCCTATGTATTCGTAGTCATGTCTCTCAAGGTTCTGCAGATACTTTTACATAAGCACAACAATAGACACATTTCAATGAAACACCTTTGGGTGATCAAAAGAAGGTTTTTCCCCTATAGACAGATAAACGTATTACACAAACAATGTTGGAAATTTTGACTCTTTTTATTTGCTCTTTACTTTGTTACATGGTCGAATTTAGTATTCAAAGCACGTGTCAAAAAATGGATTGAAATGTCAGCAACAAAACTAACTATGTATAATACATGCCAGTGTATGCAGTTTTTCATTAGTAGTCGTTCAGCGTAGTACAGCAATTATTGAAATGTAATGAATAAAATATCTTAACCGGTGAGTTCGATCAATGAGCTGCTCTGATTTAATTTAATTTTCTTTGGTGTAAAAATAAAATAAATAAATAAATCTACGGCATCAGCAGTTTTATACAGAACCAAGCCTAGCTTCTCGCAACCATTTGTGTGTGCGTGTTATTTTCTCCACGAAATGGAAGGGACCTACATATTTTTGCCGACTTCGAACAGCGAGTTGAGAAGTTTCTCATGACAAATGATACTCTTTGATTGCTTGTCAGACATTCGAAAGAGGTGCCACGGTGAAAAAACTTTTAAGTGTTTTTGCTGAGATTGAACCCGGGCAGTATGCGCAGTAGTCCAACGCACTAACCACCACGGCTACGACGTAGGGTACGTTAAACATCGATAGTACTATCGATAGTATCGATGTTTACATGCTATCGAAAACATCGATGTTTT
Organism: Brachyopa scutellaris; assembly: GCA_949775065.1. Classification (NCBI taxonomy): domain Eukaryota; kingdom Metazoa; phylum Arthropoda; class Insecta; order Diptera; family Syrphidae; genus Brachyopa; species Brachyopa scutellaris. The sequence continues at coordinate 34,206,381 of OX459114.1, forward strand.
TTTTTAATATCGATAGTTTTTGAAATAAAAAACTTTCCGAAACTGTGAACTGTTGAGCACATTTTCTTTTGCATCACATTTTTTTCCATGCTCATAAGCGGGGAATTCCCGGAAAATTTTCTTTGTCTGTTTTGTGCACGTGCAATCCGATTGATTTTTTTTACTTCTCTATACGTTCTGTGTTGTGTAGGTACTGTGTTCTTCTTGTCGGGTGAAGATTTAAAAGGAAGAGCTGCTTACAATTGCAGAAACGCAATAATTTTTTGGAAAAATTGCCAATTGATAGTGATAAGTGTCCCATCGGTTATTGGATAAAATCCAGCTCACAGTTACTGAAGAAATTTTGCACAGTTATATTTGTGCATACCCGCAACTTTTTTTTTCTAAAGCCGGCATGATACATAGCGATCTAAGAAACAGTTTTTAAAGGCAAGACGCCTTAACGCCTTAAGTTACTTTTCCTAAATCAAAATGTGAAATTATTTAAAGAAACCAATATGTAATGCTCTTGTTTTTAAATAACTATTTTGAAGTAGTTCATTCACCCCAACGACATTGAGAATGTCGTATTTGTGAGTCGCATACGAGCATAACAGTATTTTGTAATGTATTTGCTATTACAAAATGCGAGTATAGTCGTATGCGACTCACAAATACGACATTAAGAATTGGGGTGATTGTTTCATTAAATTTGTTTCAACTATCGATACAATCGATAGTTTATCGATAGTTTAAAGAAAAATATCGATAGTATCGAAATACTAAACTATCGATGTTTAACGTACCCTACTACGACGACACTTTGGTGTCAAAAGATTTTTTTAATCAATAGCTTGGGGAGTAGTATACGTTTTCTTTTATTGATGGATCAGATATCGACATTGACACACATTATTATGATAACGATGAGAAACAATAAGATTTAGCATACCAAAATTATTTATTATTATTATAGTCAATAACTTTCTTTCAGCTTGTAGCGACATGAATAAATTGGAAAAAGGATTTTTCACTAAGAAGTTTCTTCAGTAACCAAGCTGTTGTCTGTTTACTCTTTTGCGCAGTAGGTATGGGTTGGAATTCATTCTACAGCGACTATATACTACATAAAAAAATATTATAAACAAATTCTTAAAAACTAAGTATCATGTATATACAAGATTGTTTGTATGGAATTGGTTGGCGCAAATTTTAGAGCCAAACCATATTTCAAGGGATATTTTTTGCATGGGAGTTTTGTATTGCGTGCAAGAAAATGTGATTTGAAAATATGTAGGTAATTCCAGTTTTCATGCGCTACTCTTCATAATTACTGAAGTTCGTTATTCGTTTCGTATAAAATATATTTCATGGCATTTATTCATCTGAAATCTTGGTTTGGCGCCGCCAACCAGCGTTGCCGATGTGGCACGATCGTGCCATTATGGCACTTTTTGATTAAAATGGCACGGTGGCACTTTAAGATTTCATATGGCACCATTTCACATTGATTTTGGTATAAGTAAAATAGGTGGAATCACAAAAATATTCCTTAAAAGAACAATTTTTTTAAACGCTTTTTGCATTCACTCACAATATTTACATCCGCTTCGCTGAAAACATTCATTTTCGATTATCCTCATTGGTGCCAACTCCTTATCTGCCAAATTATTTTTTAGTTTGAATCATTTGAATGTTGTCGGAGAAATGTGTCATAACGTGTTATATTAAGAAGACTGAAAACTGTGTTTTTCTATCTATTTATGCTGGTGGCAGTGATGCCAACCCGAATTTCTAAAAGTCTGTAGATGAAAATTACAAATTCTGTAGAATTCTGTATTTTTGCTTGATGCAAATCTGTAGAAATCAAGACTTTTTTTAACGCATAAAAAGTGATTAGAATAAAAATTATTATATTATTATTATATAAAGCTTTATTCACTCTAGTATATATGTAACAATATTAAATTAAGATTAAAGTATAGATTAAGATTAAAATAAATTATTTTGTAATATTGATTAACATTAGTAATTCATTTTTTTTTAAATTTATTTTTAATTTATTTATAATTTATTTTATAGTTTAATTATATCTGGAAACAGATGTTCATTGTATACTACGAGTATAACCCTCCCCCAAAATTTTCCACGACTCTCTGTTCCTGGCAGTTTGTTCCCATCTAACAGCTACTTTTTGAAGATCATCTCGCCATCTTAGAAGTTGTCTACCTGTACTTCTTATTCCATCTCTAGGATATCAGTCGGTTAATCTCGCTGTCCCATCGATCATCATTTATTCTTGCGACATGGCCAGCCCATTGCCATTTTTGTGTTTTCGTTCTTCTTACCACATCCTCAAATTTTGTAATTTCCCTTATTCTAGTATTGCGAATTCGTTGGTATCTGGATATATGTAATAGAGATCTTTCTATAGCTCTTTGTGTAGTTTCTAGTTTTTTAATACTTCGTGTATTCAGACTCCAAGTTTGTGACCCGTAGGTAAGTACTGGTAATACGGCTGTATCGAAGATATATTTTCTTGACTGCACACTTATTTTGGACTCGAATACGCCTTTCAAATTCCATACTTGTTTCCAGCTATTTGAAACTCTTCTTGATATTTTCTTATCCATTCTGTTATCGAATGATATTGTTTGTCCCAGATAGATGTAATCATGTACATATTCGAGTTTTTCGTTGCCTACTTTGATCTCGATCTCATCGTGATTAGTCATTATTTTTGTTTTCAGCTGATTCATTTCCAAGCCTACTGTCTTGCATCCTTCCGATAGTCTGTTCAATAATTCATCCATTTCCCCAGCAGTTTCGGCAAAGAGAACTATGTCATCTGCAAACCGAAGGTTTGATAACAATTTTCCATTTATATTTATGCCAAGGTTTTCTATATCTATGTTCCTGAATATTTGTTCTAGTATTGCAGAAAAAAGTGCTGGCGAAAGCGGATCTCGTTGTCTTACTCCTCTATTAATATTAAACGTTGGGCCTTTGATTTCAGTTATGATCTTTGATATGCTGTTTTTATATAGTATTCTTAAGATCCTGATAATTTGTTTTGGAATACCCTGGTTTTGTAAAGCTTGCCATATTTTGACGTGTTCTATAGAATTGAATGCTTTGTAAAAATCGACAAATGCTATATAAAGTTTCTTATTATACTCCTTAGTTTTCTCGACGAGTTGGTTTATTGCCTGCAGGTGATCCATAGTGGAGTATTCTGGTCGAAAACCAGCTTGTTCATTCGGTTGATTGTTATCAAATATTGTTTTACATCTTCGTAGTAAACACTTTGCATATACTTTGTAAATTATCGATATAATGCTAATTGGTCGATAATTGTTAATGTTAGCTTTATCGCCTTTTTTGTGGATTAGTATTATATTTGATTCTGTCCACTGTTTTGGTATTTCTTCACGAATAAGAGTTTGGTTGAAGATAAATGTTAAAGTCTTTGTAATCGCATCTTTTCCAATTTTAAGCATTTCCGCTTTTATTATAGAATAAAAATTAGGATACTATAAAACATACATAAATCATTATTTACATTGAACTTGCACATCGTTTACTAGCAATGCAATCTGAGTCAAATCAATAATCTTTATTTTTGAAATCATACCTACATGTTTTTTGCATCCTGTATTTTCGGATAGATGAACCTTACAGCACGGCGGCGCGGCGTTGAGAGCGCGCCTTTTGTAAATAACATTTAGATAATATTTTGATGTACTGCGTTGACATTTCGTATAAAATGTTTTGGTGTAAGTGCAAGAAGGTGTGAATCTCGAGTAGAATCCGCGATTCACAAAATTGAATCTAGAGCAAAAATACTGCTTTTTTGGTCGGTTGGAAAATGAAAATTGTACTAGAGCGCTAAAAATTGCTCGAGATAAAAAAAAGTGCTTTTTTGCCCAATCGAAAATGCCCCAGATTGTTGAGCTTACATGTTCAGGTCAATATGTTTGGTTCTACAGCGAACGTAACAGATTTGTTAAGGGAGAAACGAACATTTCTCTATGCTATTGTTTTATTCGTTAAAAGTTTTTATTTTTTCCTGGAATTTGAAATGTCTGTATATTTTCGTTTGATTTCTGTATTTCTGTAGGCAGAGTAAAAATTCTGGAGATCTACAGAAAATTCTGTATGGTTGGCATCACTGGCTGGTGGCACGCAATGGCTCAAAATGGCACCTTATTTTGCCAGTGGTGGCACGGAAAAAAAAATTTCTGCGGCAACGCTCACAGTTACTGAAGAAATTTTGCACAGTTATATTTGTGCATACCCGCAACTTTTTTTTTCTAAAGCCGGCATGATACATAGCGATCTAAGAAACAGTTTTTAAAGGCAAGACGCCTTAACGCCTTAAGTTACTTTTCCTAAATCAAAATGTGAAATTATTTAAAGAAACCAATATGTAATGCTCTTGTTTTTAAATAACTATTTTGAAGTAGTTCATTCACCCCAACGACATTGAGAATGTCGTATTTGTGAGTCGCATACGAGCATAACAGTATTTTGTAATGTATTTGCTATAACAAATACAAATACTGCCGCCAACCTAGCCACTGAGAGAAATCGCCACTGAACCGCAAGTTATACCATACCCTTCCAGTAACGGGTGTAGGTGATACTTTTGCTCTTGGCGGGATGGTATTGTGCTGCGGTTCTTAATTTGTATGCTTCTAGATGCGGAGTACTACGTTTTGAATGTTCTCGTAGTTATGGAGCACGTGAGACGCTATAAAAATGGTATATCACAAATAAAACACTAATCTCTATCATTTCATTTTCATTTCATTCATAAATTGTTTATTTCTTCACATGCAAATATAAATTTACAATATTTTACAAGTAGTATTTTACTTAAACAATAGTATAAGGTCTGGTTTTGGCCGTCACCTCAGATGGTAAATAAATGTATGTATTAAATAAAGAAATAAAATAAATTTAAATTTTTTGAAAATAAAAATAAAAAATTGATGGGTTGGGATAAACGGAAAACTAAATACCTATTTCATAACTATTTAATTTAAAATATGACTAAAATTCTTCGCCAATGATCTTGGCTCTGTAGCTCGCTGCTTCTTTGCAATATGCGATGAGTGAGGTCCAGCCCTCACCACCATTCAGGATGAACAAGGTTCTCTCTGAAGACATAACCGCGCTCTCAAAGTAAACTTGTCTTATCTCCGTCATCTCTATCATCTCTGTCACAAATCTATCGCACTTCTTACCTCCTACGACCGATATTTCCTAGGTTATTATTTTTTTGTTGCCTCAATTTTAATTTTATGTACGTCTAGTATTTCACCAATCACTGCGTATTTTTTTGTTTGATAAAACTTGGATTTTTTTCTTTTGCATGGTCATAACCACGTTTCTTTCTTCGCTACTAATTTTTTTGCGTTCACGCTCACCCAGATTCAGACAAAAGAGGAAGTGCATAATTGCACATGGCTTTTATAGCGACTGACAATTCGTAGACGAAGAATTCTCCGCTGGTTAAAGGATGGCGCTGCAAAAGCTTACAGCGGCTAAACCGGAAAAGCGTGCGCCATATCTGCGCAAAAATATATTGGCAGTTCATTTTTGAAGAGCATTAGAAAAATGAAAATGCGTGGTAGAAAATCTGGTCGAAGATATTGCGAAAAATAAAGTGTCACGCTACAATTGTGTTCTATGTAAAACTATGTCTAGTGGAGTCCATCACGTGTTGTCATCAAAGGTCATCATTGTAATTTATCGCTCATTTTGTTCGTTCGCCATAACCTCCTGCAGTTTTAGACCCGTCCGTGAAGAGTGCAGTACCTCTATGCCGAGTTTAGTTAGTTTATATGACTTTTATTTTCATTTCAAAATTCATAACATTCAATATAATTCTAAGTCTATGGTTTAACCTATGGCCATCTTCCAGATTGACAATAATTACATACAATTCTATATTTGTTTTGAAAAGAGAACAAATAAAAAGAAAATATATACATTAAACATTAAAAATCTTCTTCAACTATACATTTTCTATAACGAAGAGCATTTGCACAGTAGTTGAAAAGTAAATCCCAGCCTCGGACTCCATTTAAGATTTCAATTGCTTCATATAATTCCCGGGTATACAAATCAAAGAATCTCACTCGATTTGTTTTTAAAACTGGGCATATTGCAAGGAAGTGAAATATATCCTCTAGTATCTTCATATTGCAAAGATTGCACAAGATACATAGGTAGCTCTGGACGGTGTGGAATGAAATTCAAATTTTTCTGCTAGATCGTATTTCAGCTTGCTGTAATATGTCCTATACTGGGAAGACTGTGTTTCCGTTACAAATCGATCATACATACTTCGAACTACATTTTGCAGTAAGACGTTGAGTGCTCTTAGATGTTCATGTTGTCCATTGGGTGTTATCTTTATGGTTTCTCCACAATCTTATGCAAGGTTTCCTATTCTTGAATGAAGCTTGCTCTACTTCTTATTACACTCTTGAGTTCAACTTTTGGCAATCTGTCATCCTCAGCACTCTTTGCCATAACTTTTACTATGTAGTCGAAATGTAGTCTCAGTGTAGTCATAGGTGGTGCACCAGTCTCTAGATGCAGCATATTATTAGGCGTAGCATTTGGTAAACGAAAGAAATATCTAAGAAACAAGGAAAAGTATCCCCACACCTGCGCTCCATATAAAAGAACTGAAGTTGTGTGGAAGAGTTTCTGCTTCGAGCTATGGCTTAAATACTTGTTGTTGATGCAGCGACCCCATACCGATAAGATTGCTCGTTTGGTTTCTAGATGTTTCTTCATATTCAAGTTCGAAGACACCAAAATTGCTAAGTATTTGTACTCGCGAACAACTTCCACCATTTCGTTTTGATACGTCCATCTTTCACTTTGAGAATATCTGCAACCGCCGCCTCTGAACACCATTACCTTCGATTTATTCAAGTTCACGCTAAGGTTCCAGTATTTGCAGTAAACGCTGAGCCTATTCATCATGAGCTGCAACCCATCTACAGTGTCGGAAAGAAAAACGATGTCGTCTGCACACTTAAGAGCCGGAATTTGTATGTTGCCAAACTCGATTCCACCTTTTACAGTATCTGATATGTAGTTGATGAACAGGATAAGCAATAACGCACTCATGATACATACTTGCTTCACTCCCATTGTTGTTGTGAATGGACGCCCCATCCCATACATACGCCATATTATTTGCATACATTGCTCTTAAAATGTTGATTATTTTTGTTGAGAAACCAATATTATATAGTTTATAGATCAGAGCTTCGCGCGCTATGGTGTCGAAGGCCGCTCGAAACTCAACGAAAAAGGCATATAGTTTTTTATGTTTCTGTAATGCAAATATTTGATCGAATGTCGAGTAATTCTTTCTAAATTCTGCCTGAAACTCCTGCAAAACTTTTTTATTTTCAACCCAGCAGGTAAGTCTGTTGTATATAAGGGCGGCTTGGCAGAGGTGTTCAGAAAAGTTATTCCTCTGTAGTTTGTAGGATCGTTATAGTCACCTTTTTTGTGCAGTGGATATACAATAGCCCTTGTAAAACTTTCTGGAATATTTGCTGATTCAAAAATTCTATTGAAATCACCTATGAGCGCAGACCTGAATTCATATGTGCAGTTTTTGTAGAACTCGTATGGAGTTCTGTCATCTCCGGGGGCATTTCTCGTTTTTGCTTTATTAATGACTTCTTTGATTTCTTCTAATGAAAACGGGCTATCTAGGAATTCATCGATAATCAATAGAGCTGCATATTGGAGTGGTGGTGAGATCTGTGGGGAATTAAGCAGATTGATAAAGTGCACCACTAGCTGCGTTGCTTTAAGCGACGAGGTGATGCTATTCGTATGCCGAGTTACTGTGTTGTTTATCCACTCATCACGCACAGAGTACAAGGTTTTGTACGGTGTGTTAAAATCAAGTGTGAAGGGGGTATCGTCCGTTCTTATTCGATTATCCATTTGGATTTCTATAAGAATAGTACCACAGATAATATAGTATACATAGATATCGCACGCCATAGGAAAAAAAATGACACATTTTCAGTCAAATGGGACTTACTACTACGTCCCAGTTTGATCGAATTTGCTCGAATCATACAAAGACATGATGTTCTTCCAAATTTTGTTGGTTCAACAAGTTGCTTTTGGTTTTTGCTTATTTGTTTTGTTCTTATGTTTTTATTTTTTCTTTTCATTTCGTTCGTTTTATTTTGTTGTGTATTTGTTTTTCTTTTTTTTTTTTATTGTGATTTTTTCGTCATCTGCCTTGCCTTACAATGCGAGGAGTTTCTTTATATTTTTTGTATTTTTGTTTCCCGACAAAATTTCAGTTTTTTGATTGTTACATAATTATGTAGGTAAAACTTTTTTGTATTTTCCAGGCAAAATATTTTCGTAAGAGAAAACTCTGATGTTTGTTAATCTTATACATTCCAAGGCCATTAACACCTTTACTGCGAATAATAGAAAATGGATTTCCCAAGATATCTTCTAGGTGTGCAACTAAGTTCTCGCTGTTTTTTTTGATGAAAATGCATCTTTAATGTAAAAAAATGGTTAGAAATGAATCATTTAAAGTATTGCCCATCGCTATCTACAACTTTTTTCTATCCTGGCGGAGGTTGAAAGAGCGTTACAGTAAAAGTGTTCATCTTTTAAGGCTATCGACGAATCAAGCCTTTTTTTGGTGTCTTCATATGAGCGGAAATTCTGATCAGCCAGACCATGTGCCATCGCACGGAACAAGTAATAATCGGACGGCGCAATATCTGAGGAATATGGAGGGTGGGGTAGGTCTTCCCATTTTAGCATTCCCAGGTAGGTTTTTAACGGGTTTTGGCAACATGAGGCCAAGCGTTGTTATGATGTAGAATAACTTTTTCGTGCCTCTGCTCTTATTGTGGCCGTTTTTCGCGCAGTACTCGGCTCAATCGCATCAATTGAAGTCGATACAAGTTGTTCTTTCGTTCGGCATGGATCCTCATCGAGCAATGCCTCCAATTCAGCGTCTTCGAAAGATGTTGGTCTTCCTTTACGCGGACGGTAGTCAAAATCGAAATCCCCATCTTTGAAGTGACGGAACCAATCACGACACATCATCACACTTAGAGCAGCATCTCCGTAAACTTTTTGGAACTCTCGATGCACTTCAACCGCCGTTTTCTTCGAATTAAAGAAGAAAATTAACACTTCCCGCAAATGATGATTATTTGGCACAAAATCATACATTTTCAAATAACCAAAAATATATGACGCCAGCACAAAATTACTAATGTGTCAAAACGGTTTGTTTACCATATGTCTAAGCTCGGTTCATGACGTTTTGGATCTGTCAAAATCTACCATAACCAACTGCTGTCGCCATCTATTGACAAACAGAGAGAACAGTGTGTTTGAAAATCATATCTTAGTAATAACGCCGTTCATTGTCTGTTGAAATTCTTTTTAACCAAAAGATTCTTGGAGGATTAGTAGATTCTAGCACGTACATACACATTTACATATGTATTACTTTTGTAAGACAGAAATTGCTTAACTTTGTAGTTATTTTTTTAAAGTCATTTATTAAAATAATGGTAAAAGGTTTTGAGAAAAGTTGAGATCGGGCTCTACTCTCAACATCATCGTTTCATTTCATCTTGTATCGTACTTTTGAGTTAGTTTTTCCCGTAGTCGGCAGTTCCTCTACTTTCCTTGCCAACTCATAGGCAAACTCGTTGCTTTCTACAAGAGACTGACCAGGCACCCAACATAGTCTTACCTGGTTATGGATACTGCATAATGCCCTTGCATTGTTTAGCAGCTCCTGACTTGTGCCGATTCGGTAGTGAATCAATTTAGCTCCGTAATTGCAACCTGACTGTCAGTGCTAATAACAATACCTGGATATTCGTTTCATTATCAGGAAATATGGCTAGAACTTCTCCCTAAAACACGCTTCAGGAATCAAAAGGACTCTTACCTCTGGTTCCATGCAGTAGTCCTTGAGGACTACAGTCACTGTGTCTGTGTTCCGATTCGGAGTAACTGTATTATTCGTCCACTCTTCCCGCACAGAGTACAAGTGTGGTCGAATGCCGCTTTGTCCAACAAATGCGTAATTATATATGTAAATACGTTATTGTTACAAAAATTTTATTAACAACTTTTTAGTTTCAGAAAATATGATGTGTATGTAAGTAAGCAATGTCGTGTTCTACTTGTCATTTCCTTTCATTTGATACCCATATTAAGGAGATATTAAGGATAACGGAAATCCGTCATCTTGGGGGTGTCGTGAATTTAGAATGACATCATATCGTATTGTATTCTACTTGCCAAGCCCTTTCATTTGATACCAGTATCCTGGCGGTTGTAAAGAAAGAGAAAAGAAAAAGAGGTAATCCGCCATCTTGCTTGGTGCACCCGCCATATTGAATTTTTATGTGACGTCACATGACCTAGGAGACTCTCCGTATCAAGACGAATCCAAGGACACCTCTTTTGTTGAAATCCGGTCTATAGACATCCTTACATACATACAAACATACAAACCCAGCCTGTTAAAATCATAATCATAAAAATCCTTCCTTTTGCCTAGTCGGGTAAAAATAGAAAAGAAACAAAACAAAAATAAAACCAAAAAAAAATAAAAAATTAAACCGCCTTGGCCGAGAAACGAACCTGGAACCCACAAGGTGAAAAGCCGACGCGCTATGTACTGAGCCACATCCCCAATACGAAGTTGCTATCCAATATCTCATTATGATTTTCGTTGACGACGAATGAAAATGAAATGTGCAAATAAAATCAAACAACACAAAAATATGTTCGTTCGTTCGGTTCGATAGAGAGGAAATACGAAATTAACGGTTGCAGGAAAATGGAATATAAAAAAAAATACCCCTGTTTTAGTGGGAAACCTATGCGAAGTGAAGTGAAGTGAAGTAAGATTTTACATTCAATACACATACAACAACCCACTGCGCTTCACTTTCAATAACATCCGCAGCCGAAGTCAAGTGTCGATAAATGTTTAAGTTCGATTGCGGGTTCGATTGCACGCTCGACTGTTTGTCTTTGTTTTGACAGCTAATGTCACCGTGAGCAAACACATAGTACCAAATTTTAAAAATAAAAACCAGGCAACTGCGGATCGTTTTATTGGGAATTTTTCACTTCACTATTTATAAGTTCCCAATAAAACACGGCTAATGTGTGTAGTATACCTAAGTCACAACCCACTGGACGACGGTTGACTCGCATGACCATACAACTCAAAATGGTTTGAACCGAATCTAGTGAATTGATGCAACAATCTTTAGGTTGCGAGTCATTTTTGTCGCTAAAAATGTGGTCAATTTATTTTACTCTGCGTGCGATATCTATGTTACTATATTATCTGTGATAGTACAGTATCCTATGCCGCTTTTCTTGAAAATGCCTAGGTCTTAGTGCACTGTTACTCGCCAGTTGCCTCAGATGCAGATCGAGAGACAGGAGGTAGAGGAACATGTCCAGTGTCGCCGTGTGTGTCGTGCGAAGGGCACCTGTAATGGCAACACTAGCTGTCCTCTGTACCGCCGCTAATCTTGCCAGTGTAATTTTTTTTTCCGGTCAGCACCGTAGTGTAGTGGTAAGTGCATTAGACTACTACGGATGTCTGACAAGCAATCAAAGAGTATCATTTCTCAATGAGCTTCTCAACTCGCCGTTCGGAGTTGGCAAGAAATTGCAGGTCCCTTCCATTCGTGTAAAAATACAACACGTACACATAAATGGTTGCGAGAAGCAGGCCCAGTAAGTTGTTTTTTTCCACCAGACTAGAGCCGTACGAGAGTATAGCCAGTGCTAAAGTATGATTATCATGTCGTGTAGCCAGTGCATCATTGCTGGTTTGAGGCCCCTTATTTTCCAGCCGCTCTTGTGCAAATAAAGAGTGCATTGAAGGTTTTCCTAATTCTATCTTTTATGTTTAAGTTCCAGTTTAGTTTCCTATCCAGAATAATGCCAATATATTTCGCTTGCTCTGAGAGCGTTAGCTCCACGTCCCGTTAATGTTCGGGAGCTTGAAAGGCGGTATCTTGTGTTTTATGGTGAAGTCCTATTTCCCCATTCACTAGTGGTGGCGTTCTCCTCCATTAATTCGCTCAGTTTATTATTGCATTTGCTTTTCACAACATATAGCTAAAATATCCTTAGAGCGTCATTTATGGCTGATTTCCTCATATTGAGCTATGTTCCAGGGTTGAGTTTATATAGCTGGTAGCTAGCATAATGCAAATCTTACATATTGCTAGTTCTACCTCCGTCTTATCTAGAGCGCGTGACATTATTGAAGGCCCCTATCAAGGAATGCCGTTAAAGTATATTCCTTACAATGTAAGCTCACTTCACTCAAAGTAAAATCAAAATAACAAATAAATACAATAAACAGGACAATCCTTCAAACACACAATAGCAGATGCGACTAACCACTAATTCAATGTAAAATAATACAATCGGAAAGGTCCGCCATATTTTTTCAGTCATTATCGGAATTAAGAATTAAAGTCAATACATCGTTAATATAATTTAATAATTAATATTTGCCATTCGTATGGACTAAACGCCATCCTACCGTAGTCGCAGCATTATTTCAGCAATTTCAATGGTCTCCGGTGAATTATGCAACGAACCAAGTGAATGCCAGCAAAAAACTGAATTATCCTCTTGTTGAATAAATTTAAGTGATTATTTACGGAGTCCGGAGCATGGCAGCTTAATAAATCCGTGTCTATAATTATCAGCTTCATGCAGGAGCTTGTTGACACATCTGGTAAATTGAAGAAAAAAAGGTTTACTTCATAAATCTTTATGGAGATTCATGGAAGTGTTATGGGGCAGGATTAGGCCACAGGGGCAGCTTAGGTAAATAAAAAATAAAAGGCAAAAGTTTATACTGAAATGTATTGATTAATTATGTTTTGGTGTGTGGATGCTGAGACAGGTTATCCAGCAACCATTCAGTAGGTTTCGTCTGTCTTGTTTTGTACTTGTCAAGTGTAGAGTACCGTAGCGCAAGTGGTTAGTGCGTCGGACTACTGAGCCAGCGGTCTTGGGTTCGAATCCCGCCGCAAATACCTAAACATTTTTCACAGTGCCCACCTCTTTCGAATGTCTGACAAGCATCAAAGAGTATCATTTGTCACGATTGAGCTTCTCAATTCGCCGTTCGGAGTCGGCAAAAAACTGTAGGTCCCTTCCATTCGTGCAAAAATATAACACGCACACACAAATGGTTGCGAGAAGCAGGCCCAGGTTCACCTCGAGCTGTAGCGCCAACTAAGTAAGTAAGTGTAGAGTTAGTCATCAGTCTTAGTCCGTTTGTGACTGGTGTCTCTAGTGCTTGATGAGTGCTGTAGCCTATCCTTTCTGTTCTTACCACTTCTTTCCATCAGGTAACACCTAATGCAAGGTTGGCCAGAACTTCCAGGACATATTCCAACACGGACAAGACTTTAAAACTTACGCTCACGCCTCACGAAGAATCGGGCAAAAATACCTAGATTCTAAGGCAGCGGTCAGCAGTTTACTTTTTCCACCCCGTCCCGCTCTGTGTAAATAAAGACCTTTGACTACCTCACTAGATTCTTTGGCGCTTGGCCTTCGGATTGGACAGCCGTCTCAAATCTAAATCAAGACACAGAGCCTAAACAGTTCTTGGATTTGAGAAACAGAAAAGAAAAATTTTAAGAAATGAAAACTAAAATTCGCGATATGAGGCTATTACAAGTCCAAGGCAACGACTTTCGAAAATTGAAAATCGTCCCCTTGGAGTCGCAATTCGGCCTCTAGCCGGTTAAATTGGTAAAAGTACCGTTGGGCGCCATTGTTATGGGGCAGGACTAGGCCACAGGGGCAGCTTAGGTGTGGAGGGCGGCGGCACGCTCGCGGTTGGTCGGCTAAAGCTCGTCGGACGGGGGTAGTTCTTGCCAACCCCAGCATACACCACCTGTTCATACACAAAAATCTCGTGCCAATATAAAAATATCAAAAGATAGAGAGAGAGAAAGCTACGTTAATCAGACTACGGACGGACCCTTAAGATAGGACAGAAGAGAGAAGAGCAAGAGAAGAAAATTCCAAGAACCTATGCCGATACCGAAGAAAAAGAGAGGAAAGGAGCCGCGAAACTAAACCCAGATAGTCTAACTTAACCTAAACTAAACCCAAGTCTTATAAATAAACCCTATACTAAACCTAAGCTAACTTACATCTACCTAGGTCGAGATTCTTCGTTTCCTCTGTGTCTCCACGGTAAAGGTTCGTCAAGAACCCGAGACATGCCTGATGTTGTTGGCAAAGGTCTGGCCAACCTACCCTTATTGTCCGAAGACAACCATGGCTACCTCTTTGGCCGATATTATAGAGATAGCCCCTTGAAGCGACCTCCAGTCACACCCTAAGTCACGTCGTGTAGTGGGTGTTAATGTTTGTCGTCACTTCCTGTCGCCATTGTTTGTATTTCGTTCCGTCATGTCATCGCTGTTCCACTGAAGGACGGCCTGTCCCAAATCCCCGCACACCAAAAACAAATAAGTTCTTAGTCCATATTAAAATTAATCATTTCACCTTATGAATTCAATTCTGGGCTTTGCCAGTTTTATTATCAATAATCCAATATCTTGATTTAACGACTCTATTTTTACTTTATGTTATTGTTAATAACCATTATTTATCTTCTGCTCTTAATCTAAAATTTATATTTCAATGTCTTAAAATCTATAACTTACTGTTTTTCTGGTCCCTCGTTGTTCTGCCGGCAGCACACGAAGCGACGAAGTATTGCTTAATTCTAGCACTATTATTAATAACCACTCTCAATGACTTAAATTAAGCGCATTTCTAAGCAATTCACAAATGAAGCTATCTCACAATATATAATTCACTACAATCAAAAGAAAAAAATTTAAACTAAAAAAAAAGGATAAATCAAAAATTCAGGTAATTCAAAGAAAAGCAAATTTAGAACTAGTGAAATTAAAGGAAAAGAAAATTTAAAACGAATGAAATTCAAAGAAAAAGCTAGCACATCTAGCACACAAAGTTAAAAAAAAGGAATTCACAAAAATATGTATTTCAAGTAAATATTAATTATAAATACAAAAGCGAAACACTGTCCCACGAAGCACCCTGTAAAGGCTGTCGTTGTGGGTGGCGTATTTTGTTGTGTATTTTGTTGAAGGGGGTTGAACTTGAAGTAGTGGGAGTGGATGTCGGTGTTTTGTTTGTGCTTAGGTATCGGTCCCTTGTTAGTGTCTGGACTTAATATACTGCGGCTTTGCCGCGTTGTTCCCACCAGACTCCACAAAACGGGCAGAGGCCTGAGTCAGAGTGCAACTGAACTTTGGACCCAGAACCTATATCAGTTGAGTTAGAGTTCATTTTACCGTCTATCTTGTAGTTATTTTATAACCTACCTCTGCTGATGTCCAATACATCTTTTAATTTTAATAACAGCTTCTGCCGCACTACTTTCTATTTCCACTTCACCTATAACAATTTATCAGTCACTTCACTATATCTATCTACATATATGTAAGAATTTATCATTCTTTCTTACCCGTCTCTGGTTCAAATTTCCCTTCTAATTTTTTTATTTTTATTGTTTTTTTTTTTCTATTCTAATAGGCTTTCACTTTCTTTAATAATAATTTAATTTTTATATTATTTCGATTGTGCGCTTTAAAAATCTTCTTTTTTTTTTTTTTTTTTGTATCTGATTTCTGTTCTCTTAAGTAGGTTAAATCGGGTGCATTGACCCGCAACAGAAGCCAAGAGAATATCCTAAACGAATCAGCAAATTCATTTTAAACTTAATACCTTATATTTCATGGGATTATATAGGTACAGTAAACCCTCATATAACGCGGTACTTTCACAGCGCGGATTCGCTATAACGCGATTTACAAATTGCGGCAAACCGTCCTATAACACGGTACTTCAAAAACGCGGTTTCGCTATAACGCGGTTTTTAGTCATTTCTATCTCAAAAATGTATGTATGTATGTACCTATAGCATTCCTGTGTTTTGGTGAAATTTTTTTGAACACATTCACGTATTCCGTAGGTTGTGCATTGTGACACATGAAAATTTCCTTCAATGTTGGTTCAAATGATAACCCGAATTCTGAAAATGTCTCATTAGGCGGACAAAACAAAAAAATCTTCTGTTGCTTTACACCGAGTGTTGGTTTTTATTTCGATTTGAATTTAATGAAACATACATACTTGCTCACAGTAGCAACAGATGCAAACGAAACAACAAAATACAACAGAAATAACGCACGCATTTATAGTACGGTACATTCTGGATCTAGGCGGCGCGCTCATGTTGGTATTAAAACTACTCCCTGTTGGATGAATTTCCATATTTTATTGATATTCGTTGAGGAAATATCTTGAGTATCTTACAAGGAAATATTTTTCCAGATTCTTTTTTTCTTTAGGAGGGGACTAGGGGGATAGGGGGATTCTTCTTCCTCCTCATCCATTTGCTATTTGCGAAGACTACCGATCTTTGTTCTGATTTGCTTTCGTTTTTCGCTTTCTAAATCGGTTGCCATGTTTATTTTTGTTTTGATTAATAAATATAATTTATTTAAATAAACTTGTGGATATCCCTAGAACGGACAACTCCCTTAGGCGGACAAAAATGTTGTCACCATCAATGTCCTTCTAATGGAGGTTTCACTGTACTTGGAGATGCTTATGGTGGTGCCAAACTTGTGGTCTGCAGAGTACAATGTCGAACAAAATACTTGCAACTCAAATGTGAATAACATAAATTTACCAATTACCAAATAATAAGGATGTATCAGTGGCATCGTGTGGAATATTTAGCTGGGTGTGCGATTCGTGAAAATGTTAAAACTCATTTTAATTTCAAATTCGATCGATGTACCTTGAGGACGAACAAGAGAAATATACAACAAAACCTTAGCCTGGAAAATTATCTAGTATTATTTTTACTTGGAGAGCTTTTTCGAAGTTTATTCAAGGCGAGTTTTTTTTGTAATCTATATAGACTTCTAAAAATCTTTCAGAGTAAAAATAAGACTCGATAATTATTCAGGCTAAGGTTTTGTTGTATTTTACATGGCAGAACATGCTGTTGTCTGATGAAACATATTTAGTTTTTCAGGTTACAAAAAAAAAAAAACGCCTATAGATTTCAGTGTTGTGGAGAAAACATAAAAAAATATTTGTATGATACGTACGATGAGGGTGTGCAATGCACACATTGCACACCCTGACGAGACACTACTGGTATACTGTGTGGATTGTGAGTATTTGTAGTTTGAATAACTGTAGTTTGAATAACTGACTGGCAAGAAAGCGGCATTTGTTAGAGTGTTTTTATTTTTGCATTAATTTAAATAATATTGCGAATAAATTCATTTAAAAATCGGCCTATAATAGGCACAGAATGTTAATGAGCTGGAATAGTTTTACTTCATTGTGTGTATTAGTTTTTGTGTTTATCGAATCGTAAGATTGACAGGTAGGAGCGTCACATTGAGATTTATATATAAGTAAGTTAGTTTTGGAATACAGAATCGTAGAATTTTCCAAAGATTTTTTGAATCTATACTCTATATACTTTTTATAAAGACGTAACTACTTTTATGTATGTTCGAGCTAAACTCGGGAACTAATAAACGGATTTTGATGAAACTTTCGCTTAAATATTTGCTGAGTTCCTCTGTAATGAATAGGCTGTATATTATCGCCTTTATATGTACCTTTAATTATACAAAAAAATAATTTTTGTGTTTATATGCTTAGCATTTAAACAATTCCATGCACTTTACGTGATAACGCCTGCACCTATTTCAATGACATTAATTTGGTTGATTTCAGCATTTCTTACCAAAGGTTTTAAGGTATAAATCATTTTCCTACATTACCTAGAAGCTGAGAAATAGACATAAACAATGTGATTTTTAATGGTTTTAATTAAAAAGCACAGAAAACCATTGAAATTGTCCGTCAACCTTCTGGGAGAGGTTCATATTGTTGCATTTCGGGTATGTAAGCTCTTCTCTTCGCTCTTGCTTTTGCAGTATGCTGAGTGAATCGTGTTTTGTTTTTGTGTGGTCGGTCTGGCGCGATCATTTTCATCGCTCATCCGATGGTGATGATGATGACTGATGAAACTTGCTGCGTGGGTGTGCATACTGGTGAAGGTTATATGTACATAGATCTTTATTCGTACATGTGCATATAAAAATGAATTTCTGTTTGTTTGTGTTTTTTCGATAAATTCCGATTTCCGAACTACTTCGCCGATTGAGCTCAGACTTAGACATAAAGTATGTTTCGAAGAGAGAAAGACTAAGCACATAATACAATTATTACTTTACGGTAGGTGAACAAATTTGATCGCCGTGGCCGTGGTGGTTAGTGCGTTGGACTACTACGCAATGCTGCCCGGGTTCAACTCCTGGCCGGGTCTAACACCTAAAAGAGTTTTTTAACGGTGCCACCCCTTTCGATTGTCTGACAAGCATCAAAGAGTATCATTTGTCATGTAAAGCTTCCCAACTCGCCGTTCGGAGACTGCAGAAATCTGTAGCTCCCTTCCATTCATGCAAAAATATAACACGCACACAAAAATGGTTGCGAGAAGCAGGCCCAGGTTCACCTCGAGCTGTAGCGCCAACTAAGTAAGTAAGTAAGTAAGGTGAACAAATTTATATTAAGGACAAAAAAAAAACTTTTTGCACAACTGAGTTATAAGGGAGGCAATCTAATATATACAAATTAAAGTTTGTTTTTTCGTCTTTTATCCGTTCGCGAATCGTTCATCTGATTGCAATGAAACTTTGGCAAGTTATTTTCTGAACCGCGCTCGGAAATTTCGTGGAATCGGTTCAGTAGATAGTTTCAGAGATTACCCCTTACATACAAATTTCACCTCTTATTCCAGAAACCTACCCCGGCGTGCGTACAAAAACTCCTTTTTTAGGATATATGGATATGTATATTGATATCAAGTATGAGGCAATTGTGCAGTATGACTCTACTACGAGTATCACAAATCAAAATACTGAAAATGATGCTTAACCTACATAATATGTACCTTAGTACCACTCCGCTATTGGCCTGCATTTGGAAGCCAATGTGATATTGATTGTAATCCCTGTGACCAGTCCCGTGAGGGTTTTAAGGTCACTTCTATTTATGTATTTTTTTAAGGAGATAATGACAAGTGGAAATAATTCACAGAATTAAAGTCATTCATCACAGTACCAAACGCGGTGTCCAAGTAATAAGGCGCATGCTGTGTGTGGATATGGGGGAGAGTGGGCGGGTGGTTTAGGTCTAAGCAACATTTTTAAAATAATGTTTGACAGATTTTTCAAACAAAATCATCTTCAGCGATGAGGCGCATTTTCTTCTTGATGGCTTTGTTAACCATCGAAATTGTCGTATTTAGAGTTCAGAAAATCACTGCATGGTGCACATTTTCGGCTGGACGCATTTTCGGAAAATTCTTCTTTGAAAATGCGGCTGGTCAGGCAGTAACAGTTAATGGTGCTGGCTATCGCGACATGATAACCCAGTTTTGTGATCCTAAATTGTAAGATATGGATGTGGATGACATGTGGTTTCAACAAGAGGGTTCCTTTACTTACTTTATGAATCCATAAAAAAAAATAAGAACCGGTGTTTTCTATCAAAATTACTTCCTGCGTGAATTTTGGGACACCCTTTATATATATACAGTGAACTGTCTCATAACCGGACACTGACGGTACCGAGAAATTTGTCTGGTTAGAAGAGGTATCCGGTTATGGGAGAAAAAAATAAATTGACATTCTTTAAAATAGAAACACAATAGACATGTTGTATTAATTTTATTTTATACGTATTCATTTTTATGTGATAAACAATTATTACCGAAAAATACTAGTTTCTGGTACATACATTTAAAATACAAACCTATTAAAAAAATGCAATAGGATTTATATACATAGTTGTTGAATAACACGTTTGCAGACAAGACAGCATATGCTGTCAATGGTTGAAGAAATTAGCGGGCCATGACAATTTTAGGTATGTTAGGACAAGACGGGATACCCAGACGAGAAATACAGGATGCTTCCATATTCCGGTACTATTTGTCCTACCAGAAACAAATTTTCACTTCACTGTGACATGCGGAATCATTTTTATCTTTATACAAAATTTGCACAGTATAATATGAAATATCTCTCAAAATGCCGGAAATATGCATGTGTAATTCTAGCGTTCCCCACAGAAAATCAAGTGTCCGCGAACGTGATAGTAAAGCAAAGGCACACTCCACAGCTTACATTGTTTCGTTTCTTTGCAAAGTGTAAAGAAGAGGAGAACAAAACAAAAACAAAATAAAGTTTTTGTCGATTTGTCCACTTAAGAGAGAGCGATATTCTTTTGCGGTTACGAAAATTGGTGTCCGTGTACGGTTATGAGAGGGTCCGGTTATGGGAGAATTTGTTATAAGCAAAATCGTGAATTTATTTCCGTTCTTTGAAATCGGTCCGGTTATGAGAGGTGTCCGTAGGCAAGGCGAAGCAAGGCGAGCACGGGTTGTAGCATATTTAAAGCTGTGGAGTGTGTACTCCACTGCATCCATATGACTACTGCCATTAAAATTGAAGGAAGCGGAGGTAAAAAAAAACTAAGTACACGTTATTCCCTTTTCTCTCATTGTGCCTCCTTTCTAACAATGGTTTTCCGGCTGCTCAGGGCTGGGTGTGGGAAGAGAAGAAAACAAATAACGTTCATGCTGATCTTAAGAGATCATACCTACAGCTAGAGAGTAAGAAGTCAACGTAATTCAGAGAGGATATCATAATATTGCGGTCTACACTCCTATCACAGCTGATTTGTCAGACTATTTGAAAGACAAGTGCATCTTAATCAGATGTTTATGAAACATGAGGAGTGGCTACTGAAAGGAGTCATTTTCGCTTGCTGCCAGCTGCAATGCATACTGGCTGCTGTTGAAGGGTTGATGCAACATGATGAGAATGACCGAAGAAAGTGTTTAACAAAACATGTCTCTAAACATGAGAGGATTTATTTCAAAACATAATAATTCTTCATCCAGCATGATGATAACAACTAAATTTAAACTTGAAAGTGAAATTATATTGTTTATATAAATTATGATTCAAATAAGGCAAGAGATGTAAGAATGAATTTTGATTTGTGTGTAAATGCAAGATAAGAATAAAATGTTCGGAATGTTCGTGTGAATGAATGACAGTTTAAACAATTAAGAGTGAATGAATCATATTGATTGCACGTATGAAAATTATAGTTTCAATTTATCTGGATTATTTTAGCAAATTTAAACTTATGAATGAAGTATTAATGTTCATTTGATAAAGACTGATATGTATATACTTGTGTAATAGTGGTTATATGTGTAATGTGTATGGTACCTTTTTTTTTTTTTTTTTTATAGATAAAAATGCAATCTCGTTACCTGTTTTTCTGCGCGTAGATTCTCGGGACATGTCTCGATGATCCGCTGCTGTATGTTGTTGTACTTTGGTGTTTATGTATGAATGTATTATTATATACTTTTTTTTTTTTTTTTTTTTTTTTTTTTTAGTGTGTTTTAGATTGAAATTAAGAACCACTATATCACTTGATACAATTAAACATTTTAGGCGAATTTACAAATAGGATTATGATGAATAAAGCATGAATGAATAAAAATAAGCAAAGTGTGAATGACAAAAAATACTGTATATAGGTTAGGTAGGTATGTGTGCATTATGATTATGTATTATGATTTAAGAATAAGCATGAATTATGAAGAAAGAACAAATCAATTTAACCTATTGTGACTTATGTGAATTTGTATGTATGTAAGCCAATACATGAAAAATAACTTAGCATATATAATTCTTTTCACTAGTACTATTTCTATTAGATTCTTTTTATTTTAACTTTCGTTTTTATATGTTAAAGGTACATGTGGAGAACACTTTTCGCTTCCGTTCTTCTTTTGATGGAGCGGTGACTTCACTCGAACCCGATTACAGGGCTGCCAGTATGGTATCTTGAGGTGGATTTAAGAGGTTATCTTCTTGGTTTGGTGCAGGAAGAATAAGGTGTCGATTAGAAGCCGCGTGCCGATCAACTGGTGGAATGGATTGTGGTACTGCTCTTCTTGACTATGTGCTTGCTTATGTGTCTGTGCACATATATGCAAAACGCATGTAGTCGGATGGTGTGACCAGGGAAGAAGCAAGTTACACACAATTTTAGCGAGAAGGCAACACAATCTTCGACAATTCTCTCCTGGCTATCGAGTACAGCTCCTAATGGAATATATATTTCTTTCAGTTCAAATCTTATATTTTCACCACGTGATTTCTTACCTTTTTAAAATAAGTTTTACTCCCATTAATTTTTAAGTATACTTAGGCACTTAGTTTTATTTTATTTAACTTAATATCGAATTTCCACTTGATACAGAACTTTAAACTAATTTGTTTCTTATAACTTGGTATGGAAGGCGTATACTATATACTCAAGTTTATCTTACTTTATTAAAGTTAAACCTAATGTTTCGAGAACTGCTGAGTAAAAGAAAGTTCGGGCGGAAATTCGCACGCCTGTACTCAAATTTCGAATGAGTTGATCTTCGAAAATCATTCGTGAATGCGCCATCTAAACGTGAGATGTTAGGCGATGTTGTGGTCGGGTTACATACCATAGGGTGCCTAATACAACTTTCCATTGTTTTCCTATTTTGCATACACCTATAGGTAATACTACAAAGCAAACAGGACGACTACTTCAGTCAGGCGTCATGATTGAAGAAACAACCTCATCGTTGCGAACGAGAAAGTAAAACGTGGGGCAGACTCACACCCTGAGTGTCTCATGCTCTACCGCCTGAGCTAGCCGGGCAAAGATGTAATCTATGCAATCATGTCCTTTGCATGAGCCCTGCAAATGAATTTCCCATCAAAATTTTCAAGATCATATAGGCAGTTTCCTATCTTCCTTCTCACCCTATATTTTTTAAACTTTGGTGCCAACTTGGCATTGTATTTATTTGGGGCACTACTCTTAACAAAATTTCTTCTATAAACGGTCTGTCCAACCGTAAAATCGATCGGCTTAGAGCGCAAGTTGTATCCCTTTGCATGTCTTAGCTGAGCTTGCTTAAGGCACTCATATGCTTTTTCTCTTACCTTAATAAGATGATCGTGTCTTCCACATATTTCAGGAGAATCACCAGATAGAGCCTCAAAATCTCTCAACAATGCATAATTGGAACCATGAGTAATCATGTGAAATCCAAATAGCAGGTAAAATGGGCTGAATCCCGTGGATTCATGAACTACGTTCCGAAGTGCACATGCTATCGATCCGAGATGAGAGTCCCAATCTCGATGATCCCCTTCTATATATAGTCGTACGGCTGTGAAAATAGTTCGATTAGACCTCTCTGCTGCGTTGGCTTGTGGTGAGTATATGCCTGTGCACACCTGTCGTATTCCGTTTTGTGATAGGAAACTCTTAAACTCGTGCGACACAAACTGCGAACCGTTATCAGAGAGAATTTTCTCTGGGATACCAAATAAATCGAAAACATTTTCAACCAGCGTCTGAATCGCAAGTTTCGAAGTAGCACTCTTCAATGGTTTCACCATCAAATACTTCGAGAAGTTGTCAAGCATGACAAGTGCTTGTGTATTGCCCTTTTTAGATCGCGGAAAGGGTCCCACAAAATCGATGTGTAAGTCTTGCCAAGGTCGCAGAGGCTGTTCCCTAGGTTGCATAGGCGGTCTCATGACTACGTTGGGAATTTTACACACCTTACACCTTTCACACGAATTGACAAAATTTGTGACATCAACAATCATTTTAGGCCAATAATAAAGACGTTTCAACTTATCCATCAGCTTTGTGACACCTGGGTGAGCGCAATTGGGTGGTTCGTGCTCGCTTTTAATTAAATCAATACGCTTACTTTTCGGCAACCACAAACGCCAGCACTCAGACTCTCTGGAAATGTTAGCATCACGAAATTTCAAACGCTTAAATACCTTGTTGTTGTACACCTTCAAGTCAGGGTACTGATTAGGTGATCTCTCAATTGTTCTTATCATGTTAGCATATTCTTCATCACTACTGAAATCAGAATCTTTAAAACTCGCTCCAATTTCAATTTCTTCAATCATTGCACGAGACAGTGCGTCAGCAACTATGTTGTCCTTGCCTTTTCTGTGGATGATCTCAAAATCAAAAGGTTGCAGTTTCAAAGACCACCGCGCCAATCGACCGTTGAGGTCCTTTTGAGACATCAGCCACTTTAGACTGGCATGATCAGTGACAACGACAAACCGGGTACCTTCTATGTACGCTCGAAACTTTTGAATGCTGAGCACAGCAGCATAGCATTCCAATTCAGTTATGCTATAGTTTCTCTGCGCAGCATTCAGTTTCTTGGACATAAAAGCTACCGGCCGATCAGTCCCACTGTCATCCAACTGAACCAAGGCACCTCCAACACCAGTTGCTGATGCATCACAATGAATCTGAAATGGGCGTTCAAAATCTGGCGCAGCCAAAACAGGAGCTGTGGTGAGACTAGTTTTAAGACTCTCAAAAGCATCTAGCGATTCTTTTGACCACTCCCTCGAGAATGCGTTTTTACTTGTCATAGAAGTCAACGGAGCAGCTACAGCAGCAAAATTTGGCACCATCCTCATGTACCACTGGCACATACCGAGAAATCGCCTTAGTTGCCTAATAGTCCTCGGCTGAGGAAACTCTGCAATAGCTGACACCTTT
Source organism: Brachyopa scutellaris (assembly GCA_949775065.1). Lineage (NCBI taxonomy): Eukaryota > Metazoa > Arthropoda > Insecta > Diptera > Syrphidae > Brachyopa > Brachyopa scutellaris. Next base: position 34,231,224 of record OX459114.1, read on the forward strand.
TTAGGATCTGGTTTTAATCCATCTACCCCTACGATGTAGCCAAGGTAGCGAATCTCACGTTGACAGAATTTGCTCTTCTCGAGGTTGATGGTAAGATTTGCCTTTTTCAAATAAGAAGCTACTTTTTCCAGCAGTTTCATGTGATCCTCAAACGTTTCTGAGATAATTAAGAGGTCGTCGACATAGGTGAAAACATCTTCGTGCAGTTCGTATGGAATGACATTGTCAATCAGCTTGCACATGGACTGTGTAGCATTTTTCAACCCAAAAGGCATAACCTTGAATTGAAACAATCCACGTCCAGGAACTGGAAAAGCTGTTTTTTCCCTTGCCGACGAACTCAGTGGAATTTGCCAAAAACTGTCTTTAAGGTCTAGTGACGAAATGAACTTGGCTTTCTTTAGTCTTGCTAATATACCATCGATGATTGGCAAGGGATAGGCATCTTTGAGAGTGTGCTCATTAACCTTTCGCGCATCCAAGCAAAGTCTTGTTTTGCCATTTGACTTTTTAACGATGACAACAGGAGACGACCAGCTGCTTTCACTCTTTTCGATCACATCAAGTTCGAGCATTCTGTCGATCTCTTCGTACAGCAGTTTTTGCATGGGTGGCGAAATCGCAAAATGACGCTGTTTGATGGGTTTTACCCCTCCCACATCGATGTCATGCTCTATAATTGAAGTTCTCCCTAGCCCTAACTTCTCAAATGAGGGAATGCCTTCGATGACTTTAGCAAGAATCTGCTGCTGTTCTGCAGATAGAAAATGGATTTTGTCGTTTGGATCACGGGTGGATATTTCTTCCAAAATGGCAGGTTGTAATCCAAACGCATACCAAAAATCAATGCCAAGTGTCACTAGCCTTTTCAGAGAAGGGGAAATGTAAAATTTTATTGTCTTTTCGATCTTGTTGAATGTTACCGGAACGTAGACATATCCTATAACATTATGAGGTGATCCATCGGCAGTGCACAAATTAGATTTTAAGGATAGGTGAGGAATCTTAAGTTCCCGAAGGAGCTCAAGACCTCCTTCTCCTAAGACGGAAATGGTAGCTCCGCTATCCAATAAACCGGATAACGATTTTTGTCTGATCTGTATACTAGCCAATGGACGACCACTCACATCACTTAATAGCATAGCTTGTCTTACTTTATTTGAGCTTTGCTTACGATTATTAAAATAGATCACTGATCTGTTTGGGTTGCGCCTGTGCGCAATTGCGTGCAATTTGGTTTTTGGAGAACACGGGTTTGATTTTGGTTTTGGGGATACGGCGGACCTGCATTCGGATGTCTCACTCCCCGTTCCCTGCGGACATCCGATTTGCGGTTTAACTTATTACACCTGAAGCAGTTTGGTTTCGTTACATTTTTCGCGCCACATGAATAGCAAAACAGATTCCGTTGCTGCTTTGGACAATCGATGAAATTGTGTCCAATATCTTCGCAATTCCAGCAAATGACGAAATTATTCTCCTCGACTTGGAATGCGTTAGAGGTACAACCATCTTGATTTCCATGATAGATATCTGGCTGCTCATAATAGTGGAACTGCTCACTAGAGGGTGACGAGTAGGAAAACTCGTTGACTTGCCTCCTTCTTGCAAAAACCTGATCATCCAGTGACTCTCCTATATCACCCAAGCCTTTCTCAATTAACATACACTTTTCTTTCAGGTCGGCAACAGAAACTATATGTTCGAGAATGAGACGTTTACGCAATGCTGGGTGCATATTACTTTTCAGAATGCTAACTTTCTCTGCCTCTGAATATGGAATCCTTAACATAGAATCCATTGATTCAATGGCTAATTTGAATTCCGCGAATGTCTCTCTATGTTTTTGCCTACGATTTTCAATTTGTCGCCTTATCTCTTGGTCGGTTGTGTATGTTTGGAATTCGCTAATGAAGGTTCTACGAAAATGTTGCCATGTAGGATTCCTATTTCTTTGAACGAAAATCCAGAACCAAACATTTGCATTTCCAGACAACAACGAGTGCATTGAGAGACACAGCTGGTCCAAAACAATGCCTTCACTTCTGGCCAAGATTTCCACACGCGTTACAAACTGTTCTACCGTGAGAGGACTAGTGGAACCATCATAGCGCAGTTTCCAATTACTGACATTCCGTAGTCTGTTCGAAGAATCTGCTGAATAGCCACCAGTATGACTGAAAGGTTCTGCTATATTCACCCGCGCATTCAATCCTCTAGATTCATACACCTGAGCAGAAGTATCAAAAGGAGTATTGGAAATTATCGGATTTCCATAATTCACTTCTTTTGGAAGTGCCTGACTCATCCCACTCATAACGAAACTCTCATCTCTGGGTATTTGTTGTTGCCTTCCGGAAAATTTATCATTTCCCTGATGATTATTGCTAAATAAATGTCCTCTAGGCTTACCCCTACCTGAAACTGGTTTGGGAATTGCACCTGTTTTAGCATGACCGAAACTAATTGGAACAGGTGGTAAGGAAAGATTAGACGAATAGCCAGTTTTCTTAACATGTGCAGGAGTAATCAACTTGTTTTGGGTAACAATTGGCATCTCTAAGAGTGGTTGACTATTTCTTTCCTCCAACTCAACATTAGGCAAAGGAGAATTTGGACCAGCACCGCGATTGGCAATCAATAAGTTGTCAATGAGACTACTTAATTTTGCTTCCAAGGAATCGATGGTTAATTTAAAATTTGGTTCTCTTAGAGCCAAAATTTTAAGACGATTTCTTAAATGGATTGCTTTTGCGATGGCCTTTTGGTCTCGACCGTGATCTACTGATCTATAACAGTCTATGACAATTGATTCCAAACTAGAAAATTTCTCCTGACAAGCTTCCATTTCACGATTGGGGCTTAAAACTGCCACCGGCTTAAACTGTCTATTACCTGTCTGTTCTTCAATAGCAATCTTCTTTAATTCCGACGATAATTGCCTAAGACTTCCCTTTAGATCCAATCCTCTTAACTGACACTCATACCTAACTTCATCTGCATCTAAAAATGCAAAATCTAAGTCCACCATTTTCAGAAAGTATTACTGTTTACCCAAAAAAAAAAAGGAAAAAGTAAAAATATTGCAAAAAAAATGCAATAAAGCGCAAACAAAATAAAAGAAAAATTTGTTACTGCACTAAAAAAAACAGTAATATGTTTTATCTCGGTTGATTTGTTGTTATATCATTCATTATGTTCAGTCATTCTCATCTATCCCATCAACTCCTAATTTACACTAAACAGCTGTGTAGTCACCATATATATCCCTGTAAACCAACCATAAATGATACCATGCAATATTCGATTCGGAGTACACTGCAATCGGAAATTCTTGGATACTAAGCGAAAAGAAATTATAAAAAAATCATCTTAATAATCTTCTAATCTTCGCCCAGTTATAGCATTAGGAATGTCAAGACGATTCAGAAGATTCACATCTTGTAACATCTCTTACTAACACTATTCGCTGCTACTATGAGGAAAGCAATGAGAAGAACTAAAACGCTTCTCTGCCAATCTAACTCATAGAGCAACATATAAACATATTCCAAGTATTTTAATCCAAAAGCCGAAACTTCTGATGAAACGAAACATGCATTTGGTGTTAATCTCTGTACATCATAGTGATATCACTGACAATAAATTAGTTGCTTCAAAAAAAATGTATTTGGGTTTGGGCTGCAATAGCCCGTCCGTTAAATTTGGGCGCCATAATAGCTGTAGCATATTTAAAGCTGTGGAGTGTGTACTCCACTGCATCCATATGACTACTGCCATTAAAATTGAAGGAAGCGGAGGTAAAAAAAAACTAAGTACACGTTATTCCCTTTTCTCTCATTGTGCCTCCTTTCTAACAATGGTTTTCCGGCTGCTCAGGGCTGGGTGTGGGAAGAGAAGAAAACAAATAACGTTCATGCTGATCTTAAGAGATCATACCTACAGCTAGAGAGTAAGAAGTCAACGTAATTCAGAGAGGATATCATAATATTGCGGTCTACACTCCTATCACAGCTGATTTGTCAGACTATTTGAAAGACAAGTGCATCTTAATCAGATGTTTATGAAACATGAGGAGTGGCTACTGAAAGGAGTCATTTTCGCTTGCTGCCAGCTGCAATGCATACTGGCTGCTGTTGAAGGGTTGATGCAACATGATGAGAATGACCGAAGAAAGTGTTTAACAAAACATGTCTCTAAACATGAGAGGATTTATTTCAAAACATAATAATTCTTCATCCAGCATGATGATAACAACTAAATTTAAACTTGAAAGTGAAATTATATTGTTTATATAAATTATGATTCAAATAAGGCAAGAGATGTAAGAATGAATTTTGATTTGTGTGTAAATGCAAGATAAGAATAAAATGTTCGGAATGTTCGTGTGAATGAATGACAGTTTAAACAATTAAGAGTGAATGAATCATATTGATTGCACGTATGAAAATTATAGTTTCAATTTATCTGGATTATTTTAGCAAATTTAAACTTATGAATGAAGTATTAATGTTCATTTGATAAAGACTGATATGTATATACTTGTGTAATAGTGGTTATATGTGTAATGTGTATGGTACCTTTTTTTTTTTTTTTTTTATAGATAAAAATGCAATCTCGTTACCTGTTTTTCTGCGCGTAGATTCTCGGGACATGTCTCGATGATCCGCTGCTGTATGTTGTTGTACTTTGGTGTTTATGTATGAATGTATTATTATATACTTTTTTTTTTTTTTTTTTTTTTTTTTTTTTAGTGTGTTTTAGATTGAAATTAAGAACCACTATATCACTTGATACAATTAAACATTTTAGGCGAATTTACAAATAGGATTATGATGAATAAAGCATGAATGAATAAAAATAAGCAAAGTGTGAATGACAAAAAATACTGTATATAGGTTAGGTAGGTATGTGTGCATTATGATTATGTATTATGATTTAAGAATAAGCATGAATTATGAAGAAAGAACAAATCAATTTAACCTATTGTGACTTATGTGAATTTGTATGTATGTAAGCCAATACATGAAAAATAACTTAGCATATATAATTCTTTTCACTAGTACTATTTCTATTAGATTCTTTTTATTTTAACTTTCGTTTTTATATGTTAAAGGTACATGTGGAGAACACTTTTCGCTTCCGTTCTTCTTTTGATGGAGCGGTGACTTCACTCGAACCCGATTACAGGGCTGCCAGTATGGTATCTTGAGGTGGATTTAAGAGGTTATCTTCTTGGTTTGGTGCAGGAAGAATAAGGTGTCGATTAGAAGCCGCGTGCCGATCAACTGGTGGAATGGATTGTGGTACTGCTCTTCTTGACTATGTGCTTGCTTATGTGTCTGTGCACATATATGCAAAACGCATGTAGTCGGATGGTGTGACCAGGGAAGAAGCAAGTTACACACAATTTTAGCGAGAAGGCAACACAATCTTCGACAATTCTCTCCTGGCTATCGAGTACAGCTCCTAATGGAATATATATTTCTTTCAGTTCAAATCTTATATTTTCACCACGTGATTTCTTACCTTTTTAAAATAAGTTTTACTCCCATTAATTTTTAAGTATACTTAGGCACTTAGTTTTATTTTATTTAACTTAATATCGAATTTCCACTTGATACAGAACTTTAAACTAATTTGTTTCTTATAACTTGGTATGGAAGGCGTATACTATATACTCAAGTTTATCTTACTTTATTAAAGTTAAACCTAATGTTTCGAGAACTGCTGAGTAAAAGAAAGTTCGGGCGGAAATTCGCACGCCTGTACTCAAATTTCGAATGAGTTGATCTTCGAAAATCATTCGTGAATGCGCCATCTAAACGTGAGATGTTAGGCGATGTTGTGGTCGGGTTACATACCATAGGGTGCCTAATACAACTTTCCATTGTTTTCCTATTTTGCATACACCTATAGGTAATACTACAGGGTCAGCTAGTTGTTTATAACCAGGGTTCGGATGTTGTTGACCAAAAAAAAGGCAAAATTATAACGCTGAAAAGGGCAAAAAAGGCATTTAATAATAAAGGTTTTTTTTTTACAATGTTAATAATAATATTGTTATAGCACTGCACAACCCAAAACATTTCTAAGTTCTCTGGTAACAATCGCCTGCGATTATCTCGCAGGAAAGCCTTGAATGTAATAAAGGATCTTTCAACATGGGCAGAGTCAACGACCACGCCACGCTGAAACATCGGTTCTCGTTAGATCACCGAAATCAAGCAGCGTCGGGTATGGTTAGTACTAAGATGGCTGACCACTTTGAAACACTGCGTGTTGTTGACATAGGAGTAGGAGTAGGGGAGTACCGATAAATTAATCGACCCCATGTGTTAACACAATGGACCTTAAGTGTCTAAGTGAATCCAACCAGAATGATGGGGATAACCACCTTGACCTAACCTAACCTAACCTAACCTAACATGGGCAGCGCCTACTGGAGCCAAGATAAGAGAAGTCACGTTAATATTTTAATATTTGAGTGAAATTTAGTGTTTGCAGCGCCATTTCGTTAATTTGCTGGAAAAAAAACGCGTACAATTTTTGCATCTCATCTTCAGCTTAAAATAAATAAATATTCTTGCAACAATTTGTGTATGCGTGTTATTTCTTCCACGAAATAGAAGGGACCTACAGTTTTTTGCCGACTCCGAACGGCGAGTTGAGAAGCTTCACCTGACAAATGATCCTCTTTGATTGCTTGTCAGACATTCGAAAGAGGTGGCACCGTGAAAAAACTTTTAGGTGTTTTTGCTGGGATTGAACTTGGGCAGCATGCGTAGTATTACTAACCACCACGGCCACGGCGATCACAATATAACTTCTTCAGCTACTGGCCCTTAAAATTTGGCTCCTTGCTCCACAATTTGCTTAGCACCAAAGTAATTTGAAAGGAATTATTATTGAATTATATGAATTGCTTGAATAAAGGATTTTCCATAGGTATTAAAGAAAAAAGTGGCTCATGTGGGTAAGCAATTTCTTCCAATCCAACTGTTCCGCTTTCCTAAATATACAAATACAGCACTACCGTCAAAACATAATACATACATATCTGTATCTGCTGCAAGCCCTGCATCTACTTATCATAAACAAATTGCAACCCAATTTATCCAGTTATTGAAGTACAGATGATCGAAAAATTACCTTTGGGACCCGCCTTTTTTAAAATCATCGAAATTTTACCCTTTTTTAAAAAATAGGACCCTTTTGGACCCTTTCTGTAAATTGGGAAACAATAATTGATACATTCAACCGAAAACACCTTCACCTCTTATAGCAGACATCGCCATCGTCAGCATTTACTTACTTTTGCATTTACCCAATTTCTATCTATGGATGAAAATCTACGAAAAGTTACGAAAACCCGTTCACGTACGCAAAAATTTCGTAGTTTTTTGTAAAAGAGAGTTCGCACGAGAGAGTAAGAAATTTCCCCATGCTAAGAATTTTAGGGATGGCTGGATGTTGTGGAAATAGGGTAGGCACTGATTGGCTTTAACTTGGCGAAGCCCAGTGTTGTAACTGTTACTAAATATCAATTGAGCTTATTTTACCTCCAAGTGGTTGCCATCGGATACTGGTCGCTGCCCACCCGGGCTCGACTTGCTAAACTTATAAGTGCGAGTGCTGATCCAGAGAAAATAGTAGTACTATAATCACGTCAGCGGACGAGTTCCCTCGATGGAACAAACGGTGGCGCTAGATTTCCAGAACGGAAACAAAACCTTATCTGAGCTACTCCGACATTTTCGGAGCTCAGGTCGATAAGGATTTCCATGTACTAGTCAGGGTCTTGGAAAAGAGATGGTGGCGGATGAGCCCTCACTGGGCCAACGGCAGCGCTCACATCCCCGAAGCAGGTTACTGACATCGGTGTAAAACCGGCCCCTAGGAGTTTCAAAAAATGGAACTGGCCCTCCAGGTTGAGGGTTGTGCCGTCGGGGTAACTTCCTTACCACGTAAAAAAGAGATAGTCATGAGAGAGACACTAGCCTCGGGTAATGGACCCCCTCATTGAACACCACGACCCGGAACGTCCATGGACTACGACCTAAAAATATGCACCTGGAATGTGCATTCACTGGACACTCTTGGTGCTATTCAAAAACTTGAATCTGTCCTCACGCGGTACAAGGCAGATATTACCGCGATACAGGAGATACGATGGATAGGATCAATCAGGTATGCAAAAAAAGAAATATTGCGACATTTATTACAACTGTCACAAAAGACTGCACATGTTAGGATGCGGATTCGTCGTGGGAAATCGGCTACGCTCAAGAATAATTGACTCTAAGCCGATCAGCGATCGCCTGGCTGTAATCCGCATCAAGGCAACATTCCAAAATATCAGCATAATATGTGCACACGCCCCTACCAACCAAGCTGAAGACTCTATCAAGGAGGAGTTTTATGACCTCCTGGACGGAGTCCGGAGTGTGATGTCAAAATCATACTCGGGGACTTCAATGCTAAAATCGGTAAGGAAAACATCTTCGGCGGATTAGTTGGAAAGCACAGCCTCCACGACACGACCACAGACAACTGCTTCCGGTTAATCGATTTTGCAGCACCTCGTAATACGGTGATAAGTAGCACTAGGTTTCCAAGACTACGAATCCACACAGCAACCTGGCGCTCTCCAGATGGTCGAACAGCCAACCAAATCGATCACGTGCTAATAGATGCGAGACACGCATCCAACATTCTGAATGTGCAAACCTTCAGAGGAGCAAACGTCGACTCTGACCATTATCTTGTAGCAGCTAAATTCAGAGCTCGACTATCCAACGAGAAAAGGCTGCGAACCGCCCAGAAAAAGAAATTCAATGTTGGAAGCCTTAGCACGAATGGAGCAGCCAGAGCCTACAGAGAGCGCCTGAGCGAGAGACTCTCCGCTGTGCATTCACCATCCACAAACGCAAACAATCTGTGGAACCAGTATCGCGACATCATCAAAGGGGTAGCAGAGACCACCATAGGCTACCAGCCACCACCCAAGAAGAGCCCTTGGTATGAAAAGTGTTTAAGCAGCACTTCCAGCAGCTACTTAATGGGCATCAGGTAGAGAGAGTGATAGGGCAGGAAGAGAACCTGCATCCAGTCAGTGAAGATCCATCCCCCTCCCAGTCTTGAAGAGGTCCGCTCAGCTATCAAAAAGCTGAAGAACAACAAGGCCGCCGGCTCTGATGGTCTACCAGCGGAGTTTTTCAAATATGGTGGTGATGCTTTGGTAGGGTGCATGCACCAAGTCATCAGCCAAGCATGGGTGGAGGGGGCCATGCCCGATGACAGAAATATCAGCTCTATATGCCCCATCTTCGTCTATCGTCTATCCTATGTCCTGTAAGAACTACCGAGGCATATCCTTGCTCAATGTCGCATATAAGATCCTATCCAACGTACTATGTGAACGTCTGAAACCTTTCGCAGCACACTTATCGGCACGTATCAGTGTGGCTTCCGGCCCGGCAGATCGACTATCGACCAAATTTTCACACTACGACAGATCCTGGAAAATGCCAACGAATTTCAAGTCGAGACTTACCATCTCTTATTCCACTTCAAAGTCGCATATGATAGCATTCATTGTCTTGAGCTCTTCAATGCGATGGCCGAATTTGGGATCCCGGCTAAACTGATCCAGCTATGCCGCGTGACGCTGGAAAACACGCGGTGCAACCTGCAATTTGGAAACAGTTCCTCCGAACTATTCCAAACATGCACCGGATTTCGGCAAGGAGATGCGCTGTCATGTGACTTCTTCAATCTTGTGCTGAAACAGATAGTGCGCAGGGCAGGTGTAAACACGGAAGGCAGTATCTTTTACAAATCTGTCCAGCTACTGGGATACGCGGACGACATCGACATCATCGGTCGCTCCCAGCGCGCCGTCTTAGAGGCTTTTACGGCAATTGAAGAACAGGCGGAACGAGTTGGCCTTGAAGTGAATGAGGACAAAACCAAGTACATGTTGTCAACAAACAAAGAAGCATCTGTCCACCGCCTAGGAGAAAACGTCACTGTTGGCAACAGTAACTTCGAAGTGGTTAAGGAGTTTACCTACCTCGGAGTAAACATCAACTCCACGAATGACACCTTAGTGGAGATTCGACGGAGACTTACCCTAGGAAACCGCTGCTACTTCGGTTTGGCAAAACAAATTAGCTCAAAACTCCAAACTCGGAAGACAAAATGCATGCTCTACAAAACATTGATCCTGTCAGTTCTGCTGTATGGAGCCGAGTGCTGGACGATAAGCAGGAAAGCAGAGCCGATTTTGAATACTTTCGAGAGAAAAATTCTTCGTCGGATATTCGGTCCCGTATGCGAGGAGGGCGAATGGAGGACAAGATACAACCGCGAACTCTATGAGCTGTACCAAGATGTGGATGTAGTCCGAAAAGCCAAAACACGTCGACTACACTGGCTCGGCCACATCGAGCGAATGGACAACAATGCTCCAGCAAAGAGGATCTTCGAATCACAGCCCCCAGGTTCGAGACGACAAGGAAGACCGAACCAAGGACCAAGCTACCGCGGATGCCAGTGGGCTTGGTCTAGACGACTGGAAGCAGCGTGCCCTGGATCGAAGAGAGTGGAAGGCTGCCGTGTCTCAGGCAGAGACTCTTCACGGGTCGGGAGCCCGTTAAGTAAGTAAGTAAGTAAGTAAGAATTTTAGGACAAGAAATTTCTTTGGGCAGATATATGTACATATGAAAACTGTTACATCGAGCATAATATATGTTTCATATTTTGATGTTCAACGCGTTTGTTTACTTTTCGTAATTTTACCACCTCATATTTCATGCAAAAAGTACGCGAATGGACCTCTCGTAAATGAACTGATCTGTTTTCCTGTTTCTTTTTGCTTTATATATTTAAAAGCAATTGAATTACAAATAAATAAAAGTAAGGAAATAATACTAATCCTTTTTTCGAATTTTATATGGGACCGCTTTTGTTCGCCAGGTACCCCTTTTAGGACCCTTTCCGGAAATTTTCAGAGGTAACCCTGATCACGTATACAGTATACTACACGCATGTACCGCATACACGAATGCCCGCTGGTGCATTGATGGTGGCAATGATCTCCACTGATGGTTGTCGCGAAAGCATACAAACAATATTTCTTTATGTGATTACTTTTCTCAACAAAAATGTACAAAGAAGACACAGGGTTTTTCAACAGGGACGCCACAAAAGTAGAGCGACAGGGACAGCAAACGACGCCATATTTCTTACCGCTCTTTTGACATTTCTCTTCAGTAAGGTTTGCCATTTTATGATGGAAAGATATACGAGCCAACAACGAGTCGAAATTATTAAAATTTACTACCGAAATTTGGAGTCAGTGGCCTCAACGTTAAGAGCGCTACGTCCAATTTATGGTCGTCATAATCGTCCTAGCAGATCAACAATTGAGCGTCTAGTGGAAAAATTTGAATCCACAGGCACAGTACAAAATGTTCCCGTGCCAGTGAGACAAAGAAGTGCCCGTAGTGTCGAGAATATTGCTGCCGCTGAGGCTTCAGTTGAAGAAAGCCCAAATGTGTCTCTCACACGTCGTTCTCAGGCGTTGGGCATCTCTGTGACGTCGTTGTGGCGAATTTTGCGAAAAGATCTTGGCCTACATCCTTACAAGATTAAATTGACGCAAGAACTGAAGCCGCTTGATCACCAGAAGCGTCGTATGTTCGTGAATTGGGCTGAGCAACAACTTGAAAATGATTCGGATTTTCATCGAAAAATCATCTTCAGCGATGAGGCTCATTTCTGGCCGCCTCGGTCGTGCGATTTGACGCCGTTAGACTATTTCCTGTGGGGCTACGTCAAGTCTACGGTCTATGCCAACAAGCCAGCGACGATTGATGAACTTCGTACGAATATCGAACGTGAAATTGCAGCAGTATCGGCCGATTTATGCTTGAAAACCGTCGAAAATTGGGTTCAGCGTCTGGACTTCTGCAAGCGTGCCCGTGGTGGCCATGCAAAAGAAATCGAGTTCCATACATAATGGCATCGAACGTACTTTCACAAGAATGAAAAATTTCATTGATATCCAAAACCGTTTTTGTTTTATTTAAAAAACTTTTGTAGCGCTCTTATTGAAAAACCCTTTATATAGTATGTTGTATGTATGTATATTAAAATCTTTGTTGTGAAATAATCTAAACAAATACCTATGTAAATTTCATCTGAATATGTTATTTATGACCTAAGATAGAGCGAGATAAATGCCCAAAAGTCGAATATAAACTTTTCTTTCTCTCATTTAGAAGTTTTTTATTGAAATATATTGATTTTTTATCCATTTTATAGAGTTAATCCAACCAGATTCGATTGCAAAAAACCGAGTTCAAATCCGTTCAGGAGCTTTTTTGTTCTTGCGGCACATACATACATACTTTTTTTTAGACTTGCCTTTAATAAAAGTACTGACGATAAATTATTAATGTGCAGTAAAAATATTACATATATGTAATATGTATGTATATCCATAACATAGCATGAGAGAGAGATATGCCAATCGTACCAGATTATCCGCATATACCAAATTAATCGACTTTACGACTAACAATGGCTTCTAGCGGTATCGTTTACCGCCAATATACATATTCATTACGTATGTAGTATAAAAAGTTTTTGTAATCGCTTCTTAGTAAAACTCTGGGTAGCGCCCAACTAAGATGATTCTGCGTGAATCTAATATGCAAACAGCGCTCTTCCACCACCTCTTCCAGCCAGGGGATGAGAAACGATTTTTCCTCTTTTCACACAGATAATAATATTCTTTCGGGTGGAGATTGCTTTTACATAGTACAGTGACTACTTAATGTATGAATGTACATTTAAGAAAAACCGTATAAGTTTACGACAGTCTTTCTTTTTATTAAATTTAGGTCTTATAACTCCCTAACGACTCTACCGGTTTTTTTGTTTTAATGTTCAAAAAGTTCATAGGCAACCTTCTAGTTACATATACAGTTAGTCACAAAAGTAAGTATACAGTACGGTATACGAAGTTTATTGAACGAAAACAACCACTCATATAAACTTAAACAAAATGAGTGATATGTATTTTTTTAATGGGCACTTTATATAAAAAGTGAGATTACCTAAAAAATAAAACCAAATAACAAAGATATTAGAATTAAGCAAAATTCATAAAAAAAACACATCACAAAAGTAAGTATATACCTCAAAGAACAACGAAAAAAGACTTGATATTGAAGTAAAAAATTAAATGAATACCTAGCAGGATATCCTTTGAGTTAATAACAGCGTTTATTCTGGATGGCATTGAATTGACGAGCTTTTGGGTCACGTCGTCGGAGACTATTTTGGCCCATTTTTCTTGAATAATGGTTTCAAGACGGTTTTTCGTTCGAAAATCATGTTTTCGTATTTGGCGTTTGAGGTGATCCCACAAGTGTTCAATAGCATTCAAGTCTGGTGATTGGGTTTGTTGTTTTAAGCTGGTTGCGTATATGGTATAGCAGATATTCTCTAACTATTTGAGAACTATGCTTAGGGTCATTATCTTGTTGAAAGACGAATGACCCTTCCAAGGCCAATTTCTGCGCACTCTGATGGCCATTATGTTTGAGGATATTTGAATATTCAAAATGATTTATGTTTCATTCTACAAACACCAAATAACCCACGCTAGATGCCGCCATACACCCCCAAACCATTACGTAATCACCACCATGTTTTATGGTTCCAGCCATATTTTCCGGATTCAACTTTGAATTCGGTTTTCGCCCTCACTGCGCCCATCCGAATCATAAAGGTTGAATTTGCTTTTGTCTGTAAATATAACTGTTCCAAAAGGTAATATCAGACATAAACGGTTTCTGGCAAAATTAACTCGCTTTTTACGATTCACATAGGTGACAAAAGGTTTTTTCCTGATGGATCGACCGTTATATCCAGCATCGCGCAAAACACAGCGAATAGTTTGGAGATTTTACTGCTTTTCTGCTTCTTTTGTAATCTCTGGTTGTAGTTTTGGGGTACTTTTTTTAGGATCATTCCTTACTTTTCGAACAATAATTCGCTTGTTTCCTTCAGTAAAGGTACAGGGGCGTCCACTTCTAGCCCGATTTTCTATTTTACCTAAGGTTTTATTTTTTTTATCGTTGCAGGGCTTTTGTCGACTAGTTTTGCTCTTTTCCACGCGGTGCCATTTCTGGTAGAATTGATTTCCCTTTCATAGAAAATGTTAATACCAAATTTTTAAGGTCAATAGAAAGCTCTTTTCCACGCGGTGCCATTTCTGGTAGATGCATAGAAATTCGTTAACGAAATTATGTAAACTCAATAATTTCTACTCACACTATATATTTCTAAAACAATTCAGTTGAAAAAGAGCAGATTTTTAACAACAAGTGTTTACTGACCCGTGTTTTGTACTCAAATACCATGAAGGTATACTTACTTTTGTGACGTTGTTTTGGTATTTCGTCAGACAAAAGTTATTCTCCTCTAGAACCTAGGCAAGTTTTACCGTTAGAACAATTGTACAAATGTCAAACAATAGACATGAGGTCAGACGGATAATGGTTCAAACGAAATACCCTGTTTTCTTAAGACTTTTGGTACACTCACATAGGTGTATACTTACTTTTGTGATTAAATATATATATAACAGTAAATGGTCAATACATTATAGGGATGAAAAGTAATCACGTTTAAGTCTCTTTTATTTCGAATCATTTTATGGTCCTTCGAGGCGGATTAGTTATCCGGTTAACGTATTTCCATTAAATATGGAGAAATTAATCGAAATTCAGACTAAAGAAAACCGTCTGATAGCAAACGCGTTCACTAACATCAAAAAGAAAGGTGAACAGACATCACATGGGCAAATTCAAGTGCGACTCGAGTTACTGGAGAAACGATGGAAGAGCATCGAGAACCGCTACCAGGAAATTATTGTATTACAAGATGCACATGACCCTACTTCTTTATCTGAAGTAAGGAAAAGCCTTTCCTACTTTCAAACCGACTTTTTGCTGGACGTGGAGGAGCTTTTCATCGACGAGAAAGCAAAGTTCCTGGATGCAGCACATCTGTTGGTTTCTAAAGCTTCTTCGTCTACTTCACAATCGGTACCCAGTGGTGAAGCCTCAACTATTCACAAATCAACCAGGCGTAAATTGCCGCCGATCGATATTCCTAGTTTCTCAGGCAAGTATTCTGAGTGGTCTTCTTTTAAAGATTTCTTCACAGCTCTGATTTTGGACGACACTGAACTTACGGATGTTGAGCGACTCCACTACTGGAAGTCGAATCTCTCTGGAGAGGCAGCCAATACAATCAAAAGCATTCCAGTTACAGCCGAAAACTTTAAGAGGGCATGGACAAAACTTACCAATTATTACTCGTACTGCCAAGGAGATCATTATATTGCCGGTTGTGATGCTTCTAGCTACAGTTGTACTGACTGCCACGTCAGAGAATAAACGCTCCTGTACCGTAAGAGCCCTTGTTGATCCGTGCTCTGAAGCTTCATTTGTCGCTGAATCTTTGGCCCAACGATTAAGGTTACCTCGACGATCGACGTTCGTGCCACTGTCTGGAGTAGGTGGAACTCCTTATCATACCGTAAGGACTGAAGCAACAGTTATCATCTCGCCACACTTTCCGAGTAAACTGGATTGGAAGGTTAATGCGCTCGTCTTGCCAAGGCTGACAGATTATTTTCCATCGCCACAATTGGTTAATACTGATCTCTCATTTCTTCAAGGGCTGATGCTGGCAGATCCTAAATTCGACACCAACGATCCGATCGAAATGCTACTTGGTGCCGACGTCTTCACTCGAATCATCGACGAGGGGTTACGCAAATCCCAAGATGAATGTCTAATTGCTCAATCCACTGGGATAGGATGGATCCTGACTGGATATCTCTCATCCAACCCTATGGTACATGACTCCTCCCATCCTCTACCCCCACTCACCAGTCTACAGTGTATCGTGGATCAGAACCTCTCATCATTGCTCGAACGCTTCTGGATCCAAGAAGAGGCACTGTCGCAGGTGTCCCCTCTGCTCACTGATGAGGAAACTGAGTGCGAACGACACTTCACATCGACTTATCGACGTACTGCGGATGGGCGGTATGTCTTAAGGTTACCATTCAAGAAAAATGTACATCAGCCGGGAGAGTCAAACCAACCTGCTCTCACCATGCTTCTTCACACCGAACGGCGCTTTAAACGACAGCCAGACTTACATAAAGAGTACCTAAAATTTATGTTTGAACACGAAGAACTTGGACACATGGTAAAGGTACCACTAGATAATAGCTGTCAGTCGGCGCTCTTTCTACTTGCCTCACCACGGAGTGTATAAAGTTAGTGGGGAATCGTCGAAGCTGCGAGTGGTTTTCAACGGATCGACTAAGGTCAATGGAGGTGAGCCTATCAACAATTGCCTTCACGTTGGACCAAAGCTGCAGACGGAGATATTCGACATCATACTTCGCTGGCGAATGCATCGTTATGTCTTTTCTGCTGACATCCAAAAGATGTTCAGGCAGATACAGATCGATCCTGAGGATCAGTGTTTCCAGCGAATCCTATGGTGAGATTTGGAAAACCAACCAGTAAGTACATTTAATCTAACCACTATCACATTCGGTCTTTCTAGTTCACCGTATCAAGACAACTAGCTGCTGATGAAGGTGATCGTTTTCCTCATGCTGCAAAACTTTTGCTCGAGAACATTTATGTTGACGATATCTTCGCCGGAGCTGAAACGACTCAAGACGCTGGTGAACTAAGAGTTGAATTGGTTGAGCTACTCAAGGGGGGCGGGTTCCCACTTAGCAAGTGGTCAGCAAATCATCCTTTGCTCTTGACAGATGTGCAAAAAGACCAGCTCGCATCATCTCACCGTACGTGGCAACAATTCGATGAAGTCCAAACACTTGGCATTTCCTGGCAACCAGCAAGCGATGTATTCAGCTTCCGCTTCAACTCAACAGTTTTCACCGGCGCTGTTACCAAAAGAAAATGCCTCTCCTTCATCGCCCAGCTTTATGATCCTTTGGGTTGGATTACACCTATTACAGTTAAATTCAAGTTGTTCCTGCAAAGTCTGAGGCATGGAGGCCTAAGCTGGGATGATCGGTTTCCGCCTCGACTACAAGAACGATGGATGTGCCTGCTGGAAGGGCTCGAGAGTTTACAAGCATAAACAGTGCCCAGATGGACTGGTTACTCAAAAACTGCACAGCTGATCGAGATACATGGCTATTCCGATTCTTCGGAGAGGACGTATGCTGCTTGTGTATACTTGCGAGTTATTAATACATTCGGAAACGCACATGCTATATTATTGGCTTCTTAATCTAAGGTTGCTCCGGTGAAGCAAATATGCCTCCCTCGACTGGAGCTTTGTGGTGCACTACTGGTTGTCCGACTTTCCAAACGTATCCGGGACACTCTGCAGTTTAAGAAAATAGAGTGTCATTTGTGGACAGACTCAACTATAATCCTGTCATGGATTGGGAAACATCCTTCAAATTGGAAAACGTTCGTGGCTAACAGAGTCTCCGAAATTCAGGTATCTCTATCGGAAGCATGCTGGCATCATGTACCTAGTAAGTACACTGAAAAAAATACCGTTAGTAATATCAATAAACGCCGTTTATCAACTCATTTTTTATTGTCTCAATGAAACTTTTATTAATATTACGAAAAGTTATTAGTTTGATAATACAAATTTAATAAATGGTTCGTTGAGCCAATGAAACTCCATTTATTGAAAATCGATTTGGAAAAATTAATAACAGATTGCCTTTTTTTAATAACATATTTATTGGCACAATTAATTCATACATTGTGCCAAACAAATCTTTTGCTAAGCGAAGAATTTAGTTTTTCTTACTTTTTAATAAATGCATTTGTTAAGGTAATAAACAAGTTTATTAAATGTTAATAAAAATGTTTATTGAAATATATGAACTCATTGTTGATCTTAATAAACATCTTTTTTAAGTTAATATAAAAAATTAAGTTTAAAGGACTAAAATCCGACTATGGGGAAAACTAACTAAAAGGTACGAAACAAGATGAAACGTAACGATGATTTTATAGCCTCGGTCGCATGTCTAATGTGAATGCCTAATTATATAAATACGTTATATTAACGGCATGCGACCACGCCTATACTATGAAAATCATCGTCTCGTTTCATCTTGTTTCGTGCTTTTTAGTTAGTTTTCCCCATAGTCGGATTTTAGTTTTTTAAACGTAATTTTTTATTTCCAACGTTTTAGTTGCAAACAATATGTAGGTAGAGTATGAGTAGGTAATCGTGCTCTACTTGTCGAAACCTTTCATTTGATATCATATTAAGCAAGTCGTGAAGATAATGGTGAACCCTTCCTTTGCCTAGTCGGGTAAAAATAGTTATTAAAAGCATCTATAAACTGTTTATTGTCATAATAACCTTTTCTTTTTTGCAATAAACTGTACCTATTATTATCCTATGCCCAAAACACGCTTGCAGACATTTTCATGTAGAGAAAACAGAACATATACATGTACACATATGTACGTATGAAGGGGTGAGAACACATGAAAAATGTACGCACGTATTGTTTTTATTTCCGTTAAAATAAACCGAATTTGAACTTTCAACAACACCTACACAGCCATTACGTGACGCATACAAACTATCTATACCTACATGTGTTTTGTTTTGACCATAAATGGTGTTAATATTGTCGCAATAAACTCAGCCGAAGACATTTAAATTTGGTTTTTTCAAAAACAGGTAGCCTACTTTTCAAAAAATAAATATTTTGCTTATTTTAATAAATCGTTTATTGTCCCAATAATTCGTTTATTGTGCCAAACATAAGTTAATTGTCGTAACATACTCAGCCGAAGACATTTCAATTTGGCTTTTTCAAAAACAGGTAGCCTACTTTTCAATAAATCAATATTTTTCTTATTTTGATAAATCGTTTATTGTCCCAACAAATCGTTCATTGTGCCAAACATAAGTTAATTGTCTGAAACAATTCCACAGTTAACTTTGAATTAATATTTTGCTTATTTTAATAAATCCTTTATTGTCCCAACAAACCATTTATTGTCCCAAACATATGTTTATTGTCGCAATGAAAAAATGTCTTAAAGATAAATAAGACGGTTTATTTTTCTCCATCCTTTTTGCAACTACGCTGAGCATTAAGTCATTCTAATATTTGTCGTGAAGCAGTGCAGTGCAGTAAATGTGAATAAAAGTGAATAAAAAAAAAAATATTTGTACAAAGTGATTAAAAAAACTAGGAAAAAGAATCAGAAAAATAAGGACAAAACAGAAAGTGTTTGATTAATATAAAAAAAAAAAAAAATATTCAGGTAAGTGGTTTTTTTTTATTTTTTTATTTTATGTGCAATTTGTACTTTTCTATTGTTTAATTTTTGTAATTTGTACATTAAGCTCAAAGTGTTGAATTGCACTGAGCTGCTGAAAAGATAAACTTTTTTGTATTGACGGTTTATAGTTGACCGTTTATAACTATCGCATCGCTAAAATAAAAGAACAATTTCAATAAAAAAATAATTATTAAAACTGAATATTTCACTAGTGCAATTATTTTTTTCTAGTATCACTCTCAGCATCTGGAGTTTAAAACTAAAACATTGATCGGAGAAGTAAACATTTAAGTGTAGGTTTTGCGAGAATGATTTGTTTTATTTGTAAAGCTAAGAGTAGCTCGCCTAATGCACTCATACAGCACTTTAAAAAAGTTCATTATTTAAATACGTATAGTACTTTTAGATGTATGGAAAATACGTGCACGCAATCATTTCAAAATTTAGGCAGCTACAAAAAACATTTAATTCGAAAACACATTGAGAACTCAACAACAGTTCTTAATGTTGAGGATAGTTTTATTGAAAAAAATGTACATCCCAATAATAATTCTGTAACTAATTGTATAACAAAATTGTTTGAAGATAGTATACAACCGTGCACAAGTCATGTTAAAGAAGCTAAAACAATTAATGTGGAAGAGAGTCTTAACAAAGTTCACGATTCCGCAATTCGGTTTGTTTTAAGATTACATGATAATTACAGCTTTTCTAGAAAAAATATTTTAGAAATTCAAGAACTTCTTAAAGAATATATCTTAGATCCTATACTTGACATATTTAAATCATTTTCAAATGAAAAGTTTTCAAAAAATTATATAGAAGCTCACAACGAGATGTCTAGTTTAATATCGGAATGTCGAAATCCTTTTAAACACTGCAATACTGATTATATGTTATTTAATTGGTTAAAAAAACAAGGTTTCATAGAAGATTTACAAGTTTTGTCGTTAAATAATGAAGTTGGAAGAGTTTATAAAAACGGATGTTTTGGGTATGATGTTACTGAAACTAAAGGGGTCATAATGCCCCTAAAGTTTCAATTTAAAAAGTTTTTCGAGAACGGAAATATTTTAAATAAAACACTTCGCTATATGCAAAAGTTAAATAACCAAAAAGAAAATAAATCTAATTTTATCCAAGGTGAGCTTTGGAGAAAAAAAGCTAAATGTATCCAGGAAAAATTCTTGTTCCATATTTTTTATACACCGATGATTTTGAAATCAACAATGCTTTGAGTTCTCATGCTGGTGTTCACTCAATATGTAATATTTACTACTCATTTCCCAGTCTTCCGTGGAAAGAATCGAAGTTGGATAATAATTTTTTAGCGGGTATTATTCAATCTTCGGACATAAAATCATTTGGAAATGACATTTGTTTTCAATCTTTAATTAAAGAGCTGCAAAGTCTTGAAGTTGATGGAATTGAAATAAAACTAGACGAAGAAGTTTCAATAAAAGTACATTTTATTTTAGGCCTTGTTTTAGGTGATAACCTAGGATTGAATTCATTTTTAGACTTTAACAGATCTTTTTCTAGCAACTCTTATTGTAGGTTTTGCAAAATTGAAAAATCAGAGGCACAGTCATTAGCATTTGAAAAAAAAGATTTACTAAGAAATCGTTTAAATTATGAAAACGATATTCTTCTTAACAATCCTTCCGTAACAGGAATACGAAATAATTCTCAACTAAATAAAATTCCATCTTTTCATGTTGTTGAAAATTATTGTGTTGACCTCATGCATGACATATTCGAGGGAGTATGTCATTATGACATTTGTCACATCATAGAGTACTTTATGAATACGGCAAGCTATTTTTCTTTGCAAACACTTAATTTAAGAAAGCAAACTTTTGAATACGGTCCATTAGAGATCGATAATATGTCGGGTGAACTCAAAATACACCACATAAAAAATAGACGCCTAAAAATGACAGCCCGAGAAATGATGACATTCATTTCTTACATCCCGATAATGATTGAAGATCTTGTACCTGATGATGATGAGGTATGGAAATTTCTTCTTAATTTTATTGAAATTATAGATTTGCTGCTTTTATTCGAAATTAATGATAACATTACGTCGATGTTAGATGAAAAAATTCGAATCCACAACAGAGACTATGTCCGTCTTTTTAGTGACACCCTCAAACCAAAGCATCATAATTTAACTCATTATCCGAATGTTATTAAGCAATCAGGACCTATAAGAAACTTTTGGTGTTTTAAGTTTGAAGCCAAACATAAACAATTTAAGCTTTATTCGCATGCCATTACTTCCCGAAAAAATATTTGTTTGACCTTAGCTAAAAAATATCAGCTTAAAACTGCATTTAAATTGCATTACAGCATCAAAGAAATTAATTGTTTTCAAATATATGATAAAAATAAAATAGAAAGTAATTTTAGCAACATGATTTCTTACATGTTACAAGTCCCTAAAACCGATATAGAATTTTATTCAAAGGCAGAACTTGAAGGTTACAAATATAAGCAACGTTTCTACATAGCACGTTTCCAAAATGATATCGATTTTTTTGTAATAATAGATATTGTTCTTTTGAAAAAAGAAACGTTCTTTTTTTTGGCCAAAAACTGAATAAAATTCAGTACAATCCCCATATTCTATCTTTTGAGGTTGACGAAAAAGCATTAGGTGAATTTTCAATGATTTCTTTGAGGGATATTGTTGGCCCGCCGATAAATTTAATAAAAACCGCTAGAGGCAAAACTGTTTTTAGAGTAAAAGAATATTTTTCTTCTTATTAATATGATTTGACATTCCGAATTTAAATATAAGACAAGAGTATATTTTCAACCCTCTTCCACGTATTTTTCAACAAATATAATTTCCCAAGTTATTTATTTTATTTAATTTATAAAGTTTAAGGTAAGGTAGGGTAACTGCGCCTTAAAATATCAATAGATGAAATGTTTTTGTGATTCATGTTAGCCGTTAAATTAGTCTTATATACATATGTATGTACACATAAGTTCATTGCGCAAATTTATGTACCTAATGTGTTCTTTGTAAAAACTATCCAAATTTGTTTGTTTCCAATAAAAGTGAGAAATTATTATCGAAGAAATAGATCAATAGAGTATACTTAATTTGAAAAACGTAAATAGATCGCTGAAAATGAACACATCAAAAGTTATAAGCGTCGAAACACTGAGCCAGGTTGAAAATCTAGAGCCAGGGAAAATTGTTCAAATATTTTCTGAAAAAGAACTGTACCAAATTTTAAACTTCGGCGAAATCTCAAGTCAACCAGAGTTATCCGATGAGCTGGCGGATTTACTCAAAAGTTGGAACCAAACAGAATTACTTGAGCATTTTAAAAGTAAGTGGTTTTATTTCAATAACCGGAATTTAAGTTTAATTACAATTATAAATTAATAAAGATGAAGGCGTAGATATAAGTGTCTTGGAAAAGATTGAATGTCACCATCTAGAACGTATTTTGAAGCCATTCAAATATACTACGTTAATTACGTTCGAATACAATTTAAAAATATGGCGGGAATCAATTGGAAAACCGCTTTTTGTCTACTCCCAATCACTTTTTGGCCCTCTTCGAAATAGCCCATGTCCATCTGAAGGGAGATCATCACCATATTCAATCTTAACTACCAGAATGGAATCGCCAATTATGCCAAAGACGCACAACCCTACTTCTGGGATCAGTTTGTCAAAAATTTTGGAACAAAATGCAAACGGTTTAGCACTTGCCAAAAACTACGAAAAAGAATACCGATTTACAGAAAAACAAAGTACACAGTTGGTAAATGTAGTCGCCCAGTACTTTGATATGAAACAGATCCACCTTGATGTAGGTACTAGCTACCAAATCGAAAAGGAAATTATTGAAAGATTTCCAACCGAAAAATTGGTAAATAATAATACATAGATAATTTTTTTTAGTTTCTACGAATTTAAAATTTTATAGGAATACTACCGAACGGGAAAGAGGGGAAAAATTTACAACAAATATTGTAATTTAAAATCTTTGTTTAAAATGATTAACACGCCTTCCTCCAGCAAGGCTACAATGAATAGAAATCTAGAAAGTGGAGAATTTGGACATACTCTAGAAATGGGTAGGTCTGGTTTTACATCTACGAGTAGTAAACATAAAAGCATTAATACAATCAAAGACGTGTTTCATATAAAAATGAAATTTTAGTGTCTTGTTGTCTATCAACAACGTAGTAATAACATGACCTTTCAGTTCCAGAAGAAGATGCCGAACAGTGCCTTCGGTCATTAAAATATGACAATTTGACCTCTGAGGAGTTTGATCGATGCTGGAAGGCTTGTTCAAGATTTAGACTCATAGATTTAAAAAGGGCAGAGTCGACATCTGCGATTTTTACCAAATGGCCGCAGTATAAACTCCCATCTGGCCATCGATTGGTAAATTAGAAATTTCAGCAATTAATTTGGAGAATGATAAAAACAAAATGTTTATTATAGGTGGACATGGACTTTGCATATTCATTCAAAAAAGCAAACTCGTTTCTGGACGGCTGGGAGCAACTGCATGGCAAACTCCGACAGTTTTTGTGCAAGGAGAGCCATGTTAAGGAGAAAAACATTAGAGATGTTTTGAATAAAATCGAAACAGCAAATCTGCCCGAAAGTAAGTTGAGTTTTAATTACCAATATCTTCTATATAAACGGTATAAAGCTTTTTTCAATGTATGAGATTTAAGAACCCACTTATAAAACTCTGAGCGCAGCTTTTGGTTATTTTTTAACAAAATTGGTAACATAATTTTGATGTTAGATATTTAGTATTTGAATTAATTCTAATCTATAGTAAATAGTCTTAATTTAATAAGATTTTCTTTTTAGATTGTAGAGATGCTGCGCTTCTCTGGTCCCTTCATGGCTATCTTGTTCCCACTCAAAAGGTTGTCCGAAAAGACAACGCAGGCAATAAAAGTACAATTAAATATACCATAAAGGACTCGCAAGAAACATTTTTATTCGTGGCCAAAACATACCAGGCCGTAGAAGAACATATAGAGTTCTTGAACCGAAGATCAGAAAGTGTGCAACCTTTTATCGTGGTGATAGGTGATGATGTTCTGAGCTTCACTGATATTTATCTATTGTTTGATGGCATCAAATTTCCATTTAAAAATTTAATAAGGGCTGTTGATATATGCTTCAAAATATTTTTCCTTTTCGATCTTAAATTTCCAGTTCCCAGCTCTAGCTTTTGGAGCTTCATTCAAAATATTTACTTTGAAAATACAAAAACTAAATATAACTGCGCGAAAACGCACATATTGCTTAGTGCGATTAAAGAATAAAAAATAAAAGGTAAAAATAAATAAATAAATCAAAATAAATAAATTGATTAAAAATGTATTGTAAAAGAAATCAATAAATTAAAGAAAAATTAATTGATTTAAAATGTATGGTAAATAAATAAATTAATTAAATAAAATAACTAAATAAATTAATAAAAAAATTTATTTAAAATGTATAATAAATAAATTAATCAAGTAATTAAAATAAATTTTTAATTGATCTGATTGAAAATGTATAAATAAATTAATTAAATAAAATAAATAAATAATTAAAGTGATTTAAAATGTATTAATATAAAAATAAGTAAATTAATTAAAATATATATGTAAATAGATTTACAATGTTTGGAAAATTAATTAATTAATTAATTAAAATAAATATATAAATAAATTGATTTAGAATGTATCATTAAATAAATAAATTAATTAATTAAAATAAATACATTGATTTAAAATGTATAATGAATATATAAATAAAAAGATTGATTTCAAACTTACATATAATTTTTTTTACTCATCTTAATTTTCAGAGTAGAAATCCCGGAAAATATAAAAAAAGTAGGTACAGTTTACTTCAATATTTTGTAAAATTAAAATGTTTTATTAATTCAATAAAATGTTTTATTAATTCAATAAAATGTTTTATCAATTCAATAAAATGTTTTATTATTTTAATGAAATGTTTTATTATTTTAATAAAATGTTTTATTAATTCAATAAAATGTTTTATTATTTTAATGAAATGTTTTATTAATTCAATAAAATGTTTTATCAATTCAGTAAAATATTTTATTAATTCAATAAAATGTTTTATTAATTCAATAAAATGTTTTATCAATTCAATAAAATGTTTTATTAATTCAATAAAATGTTTTATTAATTCAATAAAATGTTTTATCAGTTTAATAAAATGTTACGTTGTCCCAACGAATTAATTTCATTCAAACAATAACATTTTTAACTGGCTCAACAACCTCGTACATTGGCGCAACGAACAGGTTTGTTGAAACAATAAATAAATTAATAAACACAATTAGCACATCTTAACTAGTATTAATAAAAGTTTGTTATATTAATAAAATGGTTTTATTGCCTCAATAAACGATTTTATTGGACGAAAATTAATAAAATAGTTCTTGTCCCAATTAACTTTTTAATTGTATTTACGGACCTTTTTGGTTCAGTGTATAATCCGGCGGACCTCGCATCTCGGGGAGTTTCTCCAAACGACCTACTGAAGTCATCATTGTGGCTACATGGGCCACCTCATATGACCAGCTGTTCATCTCCGTGGCCTACCCTCAGCAGTTTCCAACTACTAGATGACTGTCCGGAAGCACGCACAACGACTTGCTTCACTATTTGTGCACCTGGAGCGGAATTCGGACTTCTCAAACGTTATAGCTTTCTTCAGAAACTATTAAGGATAACAGCTCGCTGGCGTCAGGTCTTCGAATATTTACACTCTCGTATTAAGGCAAAACCAGACAAAAGTCTCATTTCAGATCCAGTAATACCGAGTCAACTCACGCCTTGTCAGCTAAACGACGCTCTTCATTTTTGGGTATCTCGTGTTCAACTCCATAATTTCCCTAAGGATTTTCAAAACTTATCCGAGGGAAAGCCAGTGCATGCTAAAAGCTCATTAATTCGCCTTAACCCACACAAAGATGCACAAGGCCTACTGCACCATGCATTGCTTCACCCAGATGAGGCACATCTGATGATTCTTCCGCGGCAATCGTATTTCACAAAGCTTCTCGTCCTAGATGCGCATCAAAAAACTTTGCACGGCGGTACCCAGCTTACTCTCAGCAACTTACGGGAACGTTTCTGGATTTTACGAGGCCGACAACTTGTTAAAACAGTCATCTTCAAGTGCGTTCGATGTTGGCGATAGCGACCTACCCCCACTACGCAACTTATGGGAGACTTACTCGCAAGATGTGTCCGGAGATATCGACCGTTCCTTCACTCCGGAGTTGACTTTGCAGGCCCCATCAACCTTCGTCTCTCCAATGGCCGAGGCACGAAATTCTATAAGGGATATATTGCGGTGTTTGTTTGTTTGTCGACCCGTGCCGTGCATCTGGAAGTAGCCTCAGGATACTCCACAGAAGATTTCCTGACGTTTTGTGGCTAGGCGTGGCATCTGTGAAAGCTTATCGAGCGATTGTGGGACTAACTTCGTGGGCGCCTACAAGGAGCTTCGTACTCTCTTCGAAAACGCAAAGTCCCGAAGTACGGAGATTGTTCGCATCCTCGCCAACGATGGAACAGAGTGGCGGTTTAACCCCCCCGCTGCTCCTCACTTTGGAGGAATCTGGGAGGCGCCGGTAAAATCTGTCAAGCATCACTTAAACCGAATCATCGGGGAAAGCTTGCTTACGTTCGAAGAGATGACTACTCTCCTCACTCAAATAGAGGCGTGCCTCAACTCGAGGCCCTTGCAGCCACTCTCGGATGATCCATTGGACTACACAGCTCTTACTCCGGGTCCTTTTTTAATTGGAATGCCAACTTTGACCACTCCAGAACCATCAACTTTGGATACGAGGTCATCCAGGCTATCAGCTGGCAGCTGCTGAGACAAATGTACGAACACTTCTGGACTAGATGGTCCACTGAATATCTCCATGAACTACACCCCAGACCGAAGTGGCGTACTTGTCATCCAATGGTGAAGGTCGGTGATCTGTGCATCATCAATTCCAATCTTCAACCACCGTGCAAATGGCCTTTGGCTCGTGTCATCGATGTTAAACCTGGTGCTGATGGACTAGTACGAGTAGTACAACTGAAGACTGCAACATCTACCTTATCCAGGCCGATAGGACAAATAAGCATTTTGCTTCTTGATGATCATTCGCCAGAAGTTGGCGAAGGCGGGCGGAATGTTCCGGTTTAAATCATCTACATACGCCACTGGGCAATCATTATATTCACCACTAGATGTGGTGACTTGTTACTGTCATTGTCATTCTGACAAATGAATTTCTTGTTTCTGCCACTCTTCTCTTTAATCTCTTATCGATCGGCAGTGTAAGATTCAATCAATAAAGATTCAAGTAATCACGTTTAAATCTCTTTTATTTCGAATCAACAACTATTATGAATGTTGTAAATATTATACATACATTATGTATGTATATGTTATTTAAATAAGATATATGTACATACATAATATAAATTATATAACAAAAGTCAAAAGCTTACGCTCACAGTATATGAACTTATCTACATTTATTATGTAGAGCTACTACAAAGTTACACTTACACCATTGAAGTAATAGCCCTTGGGGAATATAAATGCACGTAACAGATAAAGCATTGTGATTGTTTGTGATAGTTACGTATCGAAGACAGAAGGAACTAACTGTGAACTTGGTGGTACATACCTACTACAGTCATGACTCATGAATTATTCAGTTTGCTGAATATATGCAATAAAGGAATGTATAATACTATGCCTGTACTATACAGGGTGGTCTGGTTTGAGTACCAGATATTTTGGGACCTGATTCATTGGTTCGTGTTATGAAAAAAATCGTATGGGAGGGGGGGTCTATCTTCAACACCCAGCTGCAGGGTATTTAAAAAAGATCCTTTAGAAAAGTTGTGTTACCGTCGTTTTTCCACCCGCCCCGCGGCGTCGTACAAAAGGTTGCCCGGCCAACTACGAAGAATGGCCGTGGGTAAAGATGGTATTATGGGCGCCACCTTTCGTACAACTACCCACAGCTAGAATCGCGAATTAATTGTATCAATCAATCTACCCCGTAAATAAACTTACCGTTTAAGCAAGTGGTACAATTCGTTGTTATTTTATATGGTCGTAGCTCAATTATTATTTAAACAAAATCTTGATACTAACCTAAATCAAATTATTACAATGTCTTTTGTTAACTTAAATCACTAATTACAATAGTTGCCTTATATTCTACCCTGCACTCCAATGTAGTTTAGTACTGCTTCTATTACGTCATTCTATACTCGTTCATTTATTCGCAAAAAAAAAATCTTTATATATAAAAATGAGCTGTTCGTTTGATACCTCAGAACTCATAAACTAACCATCGGATTGAGCTGAAACTTACACTGTATACTTTTTTTGATGTTTGAAGTGTTCGTACATCAAAAAATTTCGAATTTTCTGGTAGATGGCGCTGGAACTCAAAAAAAATTTAAATCACCGTGCGATTGAGCTGAAACTTACACAATATATTTGTAATGAAGTGAGAAATGTTCTTACATCAAAAGTTTTCAAGTTTTCCGATAGATGGCGCTGCAACACTAAAAGTTCAAAACCATCCTATTGAGGTAAAATTTAAACAATATATTTGTTATGAAGTGAAAAATGTTTGTAAATCAAAAGTTTTCAAGTTTTCCGATAGATGGCGCTGAAAACAAAATCTCAAATTTATTACTACAGCAATTCACGGTGACAGCTAACAGCTAACTTTTGATTTACGTGCACTTCTCGCTTCATAACAAATACATAATTATACATATTGTGTAAGTTTCAGCTCAATCGGATGGTTTTGAGTTTTTAGCAGTTAAAGGAACAAGTTTTTTTTATGATATGGACTAATGATGGTTGGGCCAGATCTAACCGAAAGGTTCATATATCCGTTTAAATTTGTTTTTTTTTTTTGAAATGTTTAAAAAAGGAAATAAAAGTATTTATTTACTGGATGTAATGCACATCACTTAAAAATTAATTATTTTGCCTTATTTTGAGATTCGATTTTATTCGAAAGTGAGAAAAAGTCGAACGGTGAGTATTTTGACATTCGAAGGAATAGAGAGTTTATTTTACGAAACGAAAGTTCATTCATCATTTCTATTTTGAAATTCTATTCCTTCGAAATAACTGTCATTATTCAAACGTTTGCAGTTTTTCATTTAAATTTATTTCATGATATCCTTCGTTAATGAATTTTATTTCTTCGAATGTCAAAATACGAAAAAAATCATTTGAAGGAATATGGAATTGACTATTCATTCGAATCTCAAAATACCCACCATTATGAATTAAAAAATGTTTGAGTTAAACTCGGTCGAAAAAGTTGGATATTGTTGTTTGGACAGTTTTCTTAAATCCAAGTTGTCGGCATTTAATTCTCCACCAGAGTCATTACTATTTTTTAATGCCGGGAAAATTGATTCAGAATTTTATTTACGTACAATGTATAAATATGTATTCAATTCCAAGCTCTTCTTGAACAACATTTGCCGAGATGGCATCGTTCGGTGCACGGTGTAGCGAAGCGCACCGGATAACCACTAGTATTTATATATATAAAAACAAACGCAAACTGACGTTATTTCAATTCAATTATTATCTACTTGTCGGTACAGTACCTTCCTGTTGTTTTCTATTATACAGATTCAGATGGTTTTGAAAAAGTTTGGTTGCACAAGTAAGCCGTGACAGACTGTTAAGCTGCAAGAGTGCTGTCAGCACCCCACCTATCCAGGTGTGTAATTTTTTGTTACTGGGTGAATTTGTATAGTTAATTTGAAAATGTCATTTGAAAAAGATCAGGTACGCATTCTGCTGTTATTGACACTATATAAGTGAAGATTCAAGTGAAGAGCCGGACTTAATTGATACGGATGATGTCGAATTCGTTAAAACAAAAAATTGTTTCAAAAATTAATACGGAAAGCACTATTTTGGAAAACACGACTAAAAACTCTATGAAGGGGTCTTAAAGTTAATTCTTTTAACATTGTTCTACCCCAGAACGATATTATAATGACAATTTGACCATATAACCACTTACCAGAGGAAAGATAAGCGTAATAAAGTGAAATCATCATGGGGTGTTGTTAGTACCCCACCTACCTACTAACGTTACTATTACTCACCTACCTACTTAAAGGCTAACTTACTTGACTACCTTACTCTAACTAACTGGCCCCACACGAGTACTCTAAGCTAAACTTAATACTTATAATATGTCTTTCGACATAACCTAACTTATGCTATTGAATTTTAATTAAAGTTATGATTTGAAAACTAAGAAAAATGTTTTTGATAAAAAAAAAACGCAGTGAAATGACATATTCTTTGCTTAAAACAACCTTAAATAATAAAACTTGTTTGTTTGATTTTTTATATGGTTTTATATTTTTTTTTGTGTTAGCAAAGTGCTGTGCTGTTTTCTATTTTTTCTCAACATAGTACCCATCGCGCCCCGAAACCGACCTACTAAACCGGAGGCGCCTCCGTTTGGCTCTGTGTGACGTCTCTGTCGTAGTTGAGCCGCCTATCCACAGTCGTGCGAGCAACATGGAAGATTAGCGGCACCGCTAATCTACCCTGGATCAGACCCTTTTGATCAAAATAGAGGAACGCTTCTGGTGGAACGAAGCCGTTAATGCGCACTCTTTCATGGTACGTGAAATTGGGGTAATAAGCCCCGAAGATCAGACTATTTAGCGAACTCATTGCTTCGCCTTCGAGTCATCTTGATTATGAAATTGTCCACTCTTATTACGTTAGCCCTGTTGTATAGGACCTCATTGGGATAGAATTTTTTGTACTCGGACTCTGGTATTCTGTATAAACGAACGCAAGCCCGAAGACAAGCCCTCTCAAACACCCGAATCCTTTACATCGAACTTGGTCCGATGTTGAACCACACGGGACAACCATATGCTTTCCTTGGCCGTATAAGGACCATGTAGCAGATAACCTTTACCCTCGCATCGAGTTTGCTGCTATAAAACAGTCTCTTTATAAGGGCAAAAGCGCCTCTGGCTCTGACCAGAGCAGCATCTATATGTTTGTTAAAATACAGATACTGGTCTAGCCAGAGCCCGAGGTATATGACTACGTTTCGACATGCAAGTGGCCGCCCGTATCGTCCAACGATTGCAAACTTTCACCAATTCTTTCTGGTGTCCCAAGAGGCTCCAGACAACGGCGTCCGAAACAAGATTGATTCTGACTTCTGGAAGTTGATCTTCAACTTCCAGTCATCACAATATCGCTGAATCTTATCGAAGTCACGCTACAGGAGAATTGCAATGACCTCGATCTTTGATCCTGATCTGTATGCGACCAAGTCATCTGCGTACGCAATAGCATGGTGAAGAGACCCTACGAGATCACTTGTGTAAATATTGAAAAGGATCGGCGAAATGACCGCACCCTGTTGTAGACCATTTTTAATTTCAAAAGTACCAGCAGAGGTCACATTGCCATTTTTTACAATGAACCGCCTACTGGTGAGCATATTATAAAGTATCTACAGCAGCTCAGCCTGCCCAACTTGTAGAAAAGTCCCTCTAGCCAAACGGTGTCGAAGGTTTTCTCCAAGTCAACCAGGCAGGCACCCGTGCATTGTTTCTTGCTTCTGTTCCATTGGATATCCGATACGAGTTTAGACGCGGCATGTCGTTATCTGGAATTATATGTTTGTCCTCAACCCACTTACTCAGGGCTCTAGTGATCACTTCTTCGAATACTTTGCTGATGTTCGGAAGGAGACTTATTGACCGGAGATTTGCCAGATTGGAATTGTCCTTACCTCTTTTAGGGATAGGATGCACTACTGCTATTTTCCAATGCGCTGGATAATGTGCATTATTCAGAACATTATTAAACATTATTTGGTATTATTTGCCCTATTTTTTTCATTGAACTCGGTGAAACCTGCTGTCACAAGTATTCGTTCGTTGTCTGTATTTCGAGGAATTTTGAGACATGGAATGTCGTTGAGATTTCTCCTCCGAAATATTTTGTTTATTTGCGGGCTGTTGGCTTTTACAGCCCCAATTTTTTGTTCCAGTGCAGATTTACCGCTAATCGGTAGTTTTCTTTAATTAACTGTTGGAGATTTTTGATCAACGCCTTCAGTGTCCTAACCTCTGAGTTCTGTCTGTCAGTAACGCGTCTGTACAAGGTTTTTAATCTCGACAGCAGTCTACTTTTCTGTTGGTGCAGTGCATTAATTGTTGCGTTGCGGTATATCCCTACATTGTCAGTTTGTTGATGTCGAGGTATCGTCCTGTCCATCGTTCGTTTTATTGTCTCGTCCATTTGTTTGAGGTATCCGTCAATCGCCTCATTCGACAGATTCCTATTGAGGAGATTGCTCTTGTCAAGACTCTAGAGAAGCGTGTCCAACGTACCCTACTATAGTTGTAGGGATGCGAATGATCAAACGCTTCATGTTCCGCAATCTCGTTGGGAATTATAATTCCGGCACTGAGTCCGCAATGGTCACTGTCATACACAAATGTATGAAGGCAGTTTAAAGTTTGTCCGTTCGTGTTAGTCAGTTGTAACCGTACATCGAACAGCAGGAGATCCAGATATGATCCGCTTCTAGGAAACGACGGACTATCTGTCGCTTTCAAATCGAGTCTATACTCGACACTGTGCTGACCCCCCGTGCACGCGGTACCTGATTAGCCATTGCGTAGATTTGTTGTTGTGCTGCCACTGCCGAAAATGTGTATACATTTTGATTTTACATTTCGCATAAATACAGTAACGCAAACGAGAAACTGTACAAAAGTAAGAACAATTTAACAACTACATAATTAGAAAAAAGTTAACATTAATTATAATTCAAATAACAAGAATAAATATAATTTGAATTCAGCATAAATACTAGATATTTCCAAATAGGGACAATATAGTAAAGAGTCATGTCTTTAACACTACCTACTATTAACCCGACAAACGTGATTTGACCCGGTTTCGTAGTTAAATAGTACTTTAGATGATTTTCTTTAGAAATATTAGGTTTTTTTTATTTAGAACATATACATACCTACAAAAAAGAAAAGTTTTATTTTTAAATATACGTAGGTATGTACAAATGTATGAACATATGTAAGTACATAGTATGTGTATTAAATTAAGTTTTGAATTTTGCATACCTATGTTCATACAAATTGAATATCGTACATTTTACTGGCCATAAATAGGATCAGCATCTCAGTTTTTGTTAAAAATATAAATTAATAGAATCCCATTTTACTGGCCATAAATAGGATCAGCATCTCAGTTTTTGTTAAAAATATAAATTAATAGAATCCCATTTTGCAGTAAAAGAAAACACATAACATCACATTAAAAATTAGCCAGAATAGTTTCTGTTCTCATTTTCCGAATTCTCTACTGAAATAAAATTTGGTACCTACATAAAACTGGCCCATTATTCTTCTTTCATAGTTTTTTTTTTTTTTTTGATACATACATATTACTGTTTTACAGTAGGTACATAACTTTAAGATTATGCCTAAGAAGACTATTTTTTAATATTTTTAAAATAAAGCCAAATTACCAGCAATTTATGGAGGACCAAAAAATTAAATAATTGCACGTTTTGAAGTGGCAGGGGTTGACTATTACCAAAATAAGTAAAGAGGTTGGTTGCAGCAAGTCGACTGTTAGGAGATTATTAAAAAAATAAAAAACTTAGGAGCACACTTAAACTGCAAAAAGGAATAGAAGGGATTAATAAGACATCTACCGCGGATGATCGAGTTTTACACCGGATGTCATCAAAGAACCGTTTTCAAACAGCTGTACAAATAAGAGCAAAATGCTAATGAATTCAAATGCAATTACATTAGTGTGCATACAGTGCATCGAAGACTTAGAGAATTTGGCTTAATGTTTCGTCCACCCGAGAATAAAAAACCAAGTTTAGACTTACAATGAAGAAATCTGGGCCAATTTGGGCAAACAAAATATGAAAAGTGGACATAATTTTATTGTAGACAAGTCATATACTCCGATGAGAGCAAATTCAACATTTATGGATCCGATGAAATTCAGTACGCGCGCAGAGGAGCTGGAGAGCCTTTAAAGAAAAATTGCCTTGAGAGAACAGTGAACGATTCAGCGTTCCAATTCCAAGTGATATGGGAATGTTTTTTCAACTAAGGAGTTGGAGATTTATGCTGCGTTAAAGGAACTGTAAGCTCGGAAGTTTACAAAAATATTTTAGTCAATCACTTTTATCGTCAATTGAAAAGCATATTTCAGAGGCCATCGATGTGATCTTTCAAGACGACTCTGCTCCGTGCCATCGTTCCAAAATGGTAAGCTATTTTCTTTTTTTATTTCTATTCTAATCCCTTAGTAATTCTACGCAACGACAAAAAATTAATAAAATTTACTTTCTTCACAGATAAAGGAATTTATGATTGATAAGGGAATTTCCACACTCAACTGGCCAGGTTATTCACCGGACCTCAGCCCCATCGAAAATCTCTGGCACATTATGGCATTGAAAATAAATAGCAAAATGCCTACCTTGATGAAAATGCCCAATGAAGTAATTGAAGAATTTTGGGATAAGGAAATATCCATGGGACATCTTCAAATTTAGTGGATTCAATGCCTAAGTGAATTAAGGAGGCCATAAAAAATAATGGAGTCACTACAAAGTATTAGTATTCCACTAAATTTTATATATGTAAATGTTCTTGCCTCGGAATTCCAAAATGTACAAGATGGATGACCATAAACAATGAATAAACATTTAAAAGGCTTGTCAACTACTGCAAGAAAATATATGGTTTTTTCAACACTTTCTTGGAAATTCCAATTTGCTCGGATTGTGTTCCTGTAACAATTCGTGTTGCAGTTTCAGGTGAGTGGTTATTATTGTATCTAAGCTTTGTTTCGTAAAAAGTCTGTAACGGCTGTTGGTCCCACCAAACACAACTTTTGACAATCCCATCAACTTCCAGGATCACAGGAAATCCTGCAGAAATCGATGGGTGGTTCGATGGGGGGTTCAGTCGACGGAGTGCGGATAGGCATGCTTGCGTATAGCACGAATCTAGCTCGTCGAAATGGGGGGGTTCTTGCACTCGCCGCTAAACTACCGTACATTTTTACATGCCTAGGAGAAGTAACATTCTAAAAAAAATTATCAAAAGATCCGCAAAAAAAAATTCAAAGTTGAAATCCAAAACTGGTTGGTAAACCCAAAGATGGAGTTGGCTTACCTGAGTGTGACCCTCCCACTGTCCACTATCCTGTAATAGGATAGGACTACCTAGGCCACCGCTCCACTCTTAAAATATTCGCGATAGCCCCTAATGTAACCGTGAATGAACTATAAAGTTTCACTCACATTTTTGTTGCTACACATTACACCCTAACACTCACCTTCCCACTGACACAACAAGATTTAATTCCTAATCATACTAAATTTATTCAGCCTGAACCAAAAACCAAATAAAAACATAAGAATTTAACCATAATATAAAATGAAAACAAATTATTTATTTGGAATTAAAGAGTAAATTCTATACATGTTATTATAATAAGACAAAACTTAAACCTAATTAAAGAATAATGAAAAAGTGTTACACCACTCAAAAACAAGATGAAGATTTACTCTCAATCAATTAAAATTCAAAAAAAACTAAATCAATGCGACCGAGATCAATTTCTTAAACTTAAAATCCAATCTTTCTTCTCTTCTGATTCTAAATTATTTGTTATGCTTTAGGTATATATATATGTCTTCATTATTTGGCGATCACAAATATCACCACTTCAATCGTTATATCAAAAAAAAAAATTTCATATCGATTGTACCGATCTATTTATTAAATGGCACTCTGATAATGAGAACGAAAAACTTGCGTACTAAAGCAAAAACTAATCATGTAATTATGTACACTCTCATTTGGCTAAAGCCCCTTTTCCTTTTTTTTTTTTTCTTTTAATGCACCGATGACGTGTCGCACAATCAAAACAAATAGCAAAAACCCGCAAAAAAAAATAATTCGCAAAGGCAAAAACAAAATAGTTCAATTGCTTAAAGATAAAAAAAATTGGACTCACCGCATTTATGGTAGGTATTTTTTTTTCTGTGTTTATGTAGAGATTTGAATTTTGTTGTTGTCGATGCTCCAAGATGTTGTGCACAGCATTTTGGTGGATCTTCTGATTTTTAAATATGATGCTAATTGGAAAGAAATGAAACCAAAATTTAAACAATTGAACCTTCTTACTATGATCAAAGAAATATAATACTTAGCTCTTTTTTGTTTTTTTTTTCTATTTAATTGCTTGCAAGTGTGAATATGCTTAGAGTTGTACGACTGAGAAGGGTTATTTAGGTGACAGATTAAATCAGGTGCATGTGGGGAGAGCAATAAAGCTCGATCAGGTGTGATCAATTACACCGTCAAGTGGGTGATGGTTGCTGGTGTGGATGCTCCTTGTACTTCTGGATTGGTGGTGTCGTTGCTGATGAACTGTCTGGGTTGACCGCTTCTGGGCGCTGATATTGTTGGTTTTTTTTTTTTTTTTTTCTTCTTTTTGTTGGTTCTGCTTGCTGATGGTGTTGCTGGCGTTCTGCCGGGGATTTGCTAGTGATCTACCTGGATTGCTCCGGCATTCTTAATACTCTGCACATGTACCTGGGCCGATCCAATTGATCCGAGACCTTACGCGCGCTGATCGCCGGCGTGGATCACTAAGATGCAATGGCTTCTGATGGAGTAGAGCGTGATGGTCGTGTTATTCCACTGATCGATCGTCTACGTTCTTGATGTGGCTGTCGCTTGATTGAGGTTGGACTCGATTCTTGCTCGGTGTTAGGCCGATTTAAAGCCAATTTTGGGCCAAAGACAAGGCGGTTTTAGGGTCGTTCTAAGCCCACTTGGGCAGAAAACCAAGGTTGTAATGGTGGGCGATGGTGGTTACATTTAATTCGTGCGGTTGTGGTTCACTCGTGGAATTATTCGTAACGTACTCGTTCTTCACGATGCCTCCATGCACACGAAAAAAAAATTGGCGAGCGTGTGCTTATTTCACAGGTGTTTAAATCATTTGAACCCAACACTTCCTTTAGCACTGCTTAAATAAAACATTTGTATATGTATTTAAGGATACGTACAAAATAATGCACTTACCTTTTATGCAGTATATATACTGTGTATTTACCTAAGCTAAGCTATTAGCTATTGCTCAGAGAGTACCACCACCATCGCCGAGAACCAAAGTTGAAAAGAAAAATGGTTTCGTGTAGGCGGATTTACCTATGCTGCCGGGTACTAGTTTTCGCTAGTATGAAGTTGTCAGCATTTTACGCACTTATGCTCAAATTCTAAACTATTTTTCTTCCGGTTTTTGTACGTGATGCACTTGCATGTTTGGGTTGCGTTCAACAACGAAATTCGATTTTTATTATTTTTATATATTTTTTTTTTTTCGTTTCATGTTTATTATAGATAGTCCCCTACAAGTCGTGATTTAGTTATTGATGTTTCAAATAAATTGGTAATAAATAGTTATTATATTTTGCACATATTATACATTTTTAGTAATATACGTTACTGAATTTCATTAAATATATCAAAAAAATAGCAAATACTAACTCCGGCTTTTTTTTGACTTCACGTTAAAAGCGTTACGTGAAAATTGTAAATAAAGTGGCTTACACAATTCAGTCGAAGTGTACTCCATTTCTCGCAGAAAATTTGTCAGCCAATGCCAAATGTTCTTTCAGTAATGCCACACTTCAACAGTGAAAATTAGTTAGTTTTATTATTATGAACTGATCTGGATCAGATCACGGGCATAATAAAACAGGGCTATTATATTTTTAATCTGGTAAGGTAGAAAAGTGGAATTTGGTTTGTTGACACGATTATACATAAGTTATATCCGTTCTTTTCTTTCATACATTTTTCAAGAAACCAATACCATCCTATACCCTTTAGACTTTAGAGTAATAAGTGATAATTGTAAATAATGTGTAAATTTAAACTGAATCATGAGGAGCAAAGGCAGAAGAGGATTCTTTCAATTTCACTGTCCTTAAAGTTTTTTCTAAGGTATTTTAACTTCGTTCCGTTATTAGTCAAATTTATTATTCCGTTCTATGGTCCCGTTCTGGCTTCCATTTTAAGTAATACGTCTGGTTAACTTGGAATAATAATTTATCCGGTAAGCCTGAGGGCATGTCACACAATATTCCTTAAAATCTGATTTAATGTGTATCGCAAAGCGTTTTATTTTAAAATAAAGCAACGATATCTTTATTTTGAATGACAACAACCACTTATCTGATTTTGCATATTATGAGTAACAAAGTATTGCCGCTGGCATAGAATACGATTTTTGAATCCAAGGGGGATGTCAAAAGAGAAAAAAAAAATACCCAACAACCTTTAAATCTACTTTTATCTTTTCTTTAAATATATATAAACGAAATTGCCGAGTGTGCATTGCGGGGGGATTGCGAACAGTGTTATCTGTATCTCTCTGGGTGTGCACGGTAATTTAGCTGTATATTCTAAATTTCAATTTGTGAACCTGTGTATATTTATTTAGTATACATGAATATATTTACAATATACATATGTATGTATGTTTATATATTTGTTTATTTCTGCAGGCAGGGGTGATACTAAAAAGTACATGTAGGTTGATTTGAGGTAAGTCGATAATATCATACATAGATGATAAGTTATTTTTCACTGCAAACCTTACATAGTAATACATATATGTATTTGGCAACGTGCAAGCCTTTTGACGGTCCAATACTGATAGACACTAGCGTTACGACAACGAAACCTGTAAGCTTTAGAATAAAAAGTCTGTTGTTCACCGAACTTTGTCAGAGAAGAAAAAATCTAAAAACTAACTAACAAAGTCCCTGGCTATAATTTAATATATAACCGGACAAATCCTCAAAGAATTGCCAAAGAAAGAGATAGTTAAAGTTCTTTATTAGAATCATCCCACCAGGGGTGTCATCTTAAATTTTGGCATTGTTGAGCTGTCAGCATTCAACATCATTGCAATGAATTTGATAAGTAAAAACGAGGAGGTTATTAAGTATAGATCGATACACTATCGCACAACGAATTGAAAAGTGGAAATATCACAGAATCGTTTTGTAAAGTACGTGCTGCTTTTGATTATCATTAAGTGCCTCTCGTACAATTATGGTAAATTTAATCCATGAATTTGAATATCTCGAACAGGTTTGTAGTGTGAAGACCTACTTACTTAGGTGGCACTACAGCTCGGGGTGAGCCTGGGCCTGCTTCTCGCAACCATTTGTGTATGGAAGGGACCTTGTTTTGTACTATACGCATATTTTCACTTATTTTTGTTAAATCTATTCTATTTGCATATCTTGGCAAACAATTTAACTTTACCCTATTTCGATTACATATTCATTTCGTAAACTGTAACAACCGTAACTCTCTTTTGCTACATGCTTGCATTGCATGCTAAAATCTAACGTTCATTTGCTCTTTTTCATCTTTCTTTTGTTACGCTATCCTCATTTGTATGTTCTTAATCTAAATCTGTCTCTTTGCTTTGAACCTTCATCGATTGCGGTTGACTTATAGTAACACTTAACACACAAAACACATTTATACATTTAATTGAACATTCACACATTATACATTACACATTAGGGGTATTCACGCTTCGGTGTATTTGGTCTTGTAAAAGCGCAAAAGTGTAAAAGTGTAACATTTTCTCACAATTCAACAACAAAATACAGTAGCAGTAATTTTTTTGCACTTTTACACTTTTGCAATACCTACTCCAACCCTATTGTAACCTAGAGTGTAAAAGTGTAAATTTTAAGTGTACATTTCTGTCAGCTTGTCAAATGTATTTGGTTGTCGTAATTAATTGAATTCCTTTAAATAAAAAGAAGTGGGGTAAGCACTTCATTTGTTGGCACCCCCCCCAATGGTTGGCATGTAAACTTTAAACATTTTTTTATTAGTTTTTTTTTAAACGAATATGAGTGTTTGTTTTAACCTATAATTTTACTTGAGTTTTCAAGTACTATTTGGTATCACTATTTATATTTTCTTAAGGTTGGCAGTGTTGAAATATAGATTTGTTATAAACGTCATTACAAGTTCGCGCCTTTTTATAGTGAACGTTGATAAAACCGTAGAGTAGTGCGTGGCAAAGGACTGTATTTATTATAAAAAATCGGCAATCCCTGATTTTAAAAGTACTTTTAATCAAACCAACATATTTAAACGAGCAGGTAAAATTAGTTTAAATAAACGTTAAAGTTATTTACTTTTATTTATTGGGTGTGACAATTAATGGCTATGAAAAATAACTCTCCTTCTATTGTTGGCACTGTGCCAATCACCGGGTTATTGGCACCATGCTAATCATTGGTAAGACTGCCAATCACCTAGCTATTGGCGCCATTCCAATCATTGCCTATACATGACAGTTTCACATAATTTGTAATTGATCTAAGGCTTAACAGTAATTTTATATTTTATTATGTCGAAACTACCGAAAAACGTAAAATATTGTAGAACTTACAATGAAGAAGCAGTAAATGCAATGCAACTAAAGCAGGAATTTCTAAGAAATCTGCCTCCGCAAAAAATGGAGTTCCACGATCAACATTGCAATTCAGGTTAAGCGAATGGTTTACTAAGGTACGTCCGGGTCCAGCAACTGTTTTATCTGAGCTAGAGGAAGACATGCTAGTCAAATGGATAAAGGAATACTCCAGCAAAGGCTTTCCGCAGCGAAAGTTGGAACTAAAACTGAGTGTTCAGCAATTTTTAATAAAATATAAAAAACCTAACCCTTTTCGAAATAATTTCCCTTGCGAAAAATGGTATACCGCATTTCTGCGTCGACATCCAGAGCTGACCCTTAGAACCTCTGAAGGCATTACAAGTGCCAGTGTTAATGTATCAGAAAGTAACATTAGGTCCTAGTTCGGCAAAATCGAGCAATACCTAAAGAAAAATGGATTATTTGATATATATCAGACGCTAAGAGAATACTAAACGGAGATGAGGCAAATTTTTAACTCTGTCCCAAAAACGGAAAGGTCCTGTCTGAAAGAGGTTCGAAAAATGTATACGAAGTCGACCATGCGCAATCCAAAACTGCCTGAACGGTTATGTTCACATTTTCTGCTGCTGGGGATTGTACTCCACCGATGATAATATACCCCTATAAAAGAATACCACCAGAAATAATATCATCTGTGCCAAATGATTGGGGTATAGGCAGAAGTGATTCTGGATGGATGAAATCCGAATACATTGGAAATGTCCTGCATCCTTATTTAGTGAAGCAGAATATTCAATTTCCAGTAGTTTTATTCGTGGATGGTCACAAAAGCCATTTGACCTATGC
The DNA here is from genome assembly GCA_949775065.1 of Brachyopa scutellaris. Lineage (NCBI taxonomy): Eukaryota > Metazoa > Arthropoda > Insecta > Diptera > Syrphidae > Brachyopa > Brachyopa scutellaris. The sequence goes on from OX459114.1 coordinate 34,273,116, forward strand.
GATCAGCACATTATGCAACTCTCTGCAAATAATTTTAATAGCCTTGTACCCCAATGCCACAAGAATTCTTCAGCCAGCCGACGTTTCAGCTTTCAAACCACTAAAAAATGAGTGGAAGAAAGCGGTTTTAAAATGGCGACAAAAGAATTTAACCGATGCACTTACAAAATTCAACTTTGCTACGGTGTTAAAAACGGCAGTTGACAATTTAAATTCGGATGTGATTCGGAATGGGTTTGTTGCATGCGGTCTTTATCCGTGGAATTGTGAGAGAATCGTTTTTGAAATGTTTGGGTAAATCGTATCCTGAAAACATTTTACCAACGGAAACAACACAACACTTTACCAACGTAAACATGACCACCGAAACTTTAGAGAAGCTTGTAGGTCCCGAAGTAATGTTAAAAGTAAAAAAGCAAGATGCCATTTTAGATGAGAGCAGTGAGCTAAAAAGCCTTAAAAAGCTTTGAAATTACATGTCGCAAAATACTGACTTCAAACAACAAGACAAAGAAAATACTATTGTAAGCTCTCTAGAAGGAACCAAGCCCAATTATAATTTAAATTCATCGGAAATAGCGAATATTGATTCCCTGAATGAATACATTGACAAAGGAATAACTAAGACGTCGGATGATAAAGATGAAACCTTGGTTATGTTCGACATTGAAGCAATGCCAATAATTTTTAACGAAGACTTACAATTATCCTCGGGAGAGTATGTAGTTTTGAATCAGCACAAATCTATTTCCCAATGCTTAACATGGCCAAAAAAAAAACGGAAAAGAAAGGCAAGAGTAATTATAATCTTAATGTGCCATACGTTGTGTGGCAAAGCATTTATACCAAGAAAAAAGAGAAAAAAGACAAAATCGAAAAAGTGAAAATGAAAACTTACGAAAGTTAATGCTCGCCACTTCAAGGTGTAAAGAAGTGAATGCAAAAGATATCAATGCCGTACAAAATGTACCTAGCACAAGCAAGGGCATTCAACCTAAACGTTTTTACAAACATAATGATGAAATATTGAGCGAACTATTAAAAGACGATAGCTCAGATTAAGAAGACAGGAAATCCATGCAATACTTTCAAAGCCAATATCTTACAGTGCCAATAATAGGACAGAAGACTGCCAATCATTAGCAAACTATGCCAATAATTGGCAAAAGTGAATATTTATTTTGTTTCGTTAGTTTTATGTTTTTTTTTTATAGATTATAAATCTTTTGATGTAATTTGTTATTTTTTTATATTCCTAACAAAGCAATGAATTAAATAAAAATGGAAAAAAAAATTTGTATTTTAGTTCGTTCTTTAAAGGCGAAAATGATGGTGAGTTTTCTTAAGGTGCCAATCACTGGGTGGTTTACCCTGTATGATAAAATACTTTTGAAAAGAGATGTCGAATGAGAAGAAAAAAAGCTAAATTTGGAAAAAGAAAAAAATTGAGAAGGAATTTGAATTTGAAATTCAGGATAAAAAATCAAAATTAGAAGAAGAAAGAAGAATTTGAATTAAATGAAATACGATGAAAATGAAATATAAAAATAAATTAAAGAATACATTTAAAATGTTATTTATTTTGCTTTCATCGTTGCTTTTGGCATTGTGCATTATTTGAATATCTTCCTAAATTCTAATTTTGTAAAAAAAATTTTTGACAAGATTCAGGGTTGCTACAAATATAAAAAAGTGCCTTCACTCTTTGGTGTAAAAAATACTTTTTTACACTTTTACAAGACTAGAGTGCTGAGTTGTCAAAGTGTGCAGACGTGTTTTTCTAATTTCCCAATATTTTCTTTGCAATAAATAGTACAAGTAAAATAGAAAACAGTAAGAGCCCCCGCACACTACAGACTTTTTGTCGGCCGACAGTTTAGTCGGGCTCTTAATCAGTATGAAAATATATGAGAGTGCGCGCACTACAACGATTCGATAACGGCCGATAAATAAGTTTGATAGGCTACACGATTGCCTTCAAACTAAAGTATCGGCAAACTATCGGCCGACTACTTAATCAGTACGGCGCTCTTCTACGTGCGCACGCACACTACAGACTATAAAGTCGGCCGATTTTTTTCGATAGATCAGTTTGCTCTGAATTTTAAATTAATTTTCTTTAAGTTCTGGATATTTTGTCGTATTTAAATATGGAATTATGGACATATTTGGGCGCAGAGCAATGATTACCTCTCTGGAACATTTTTTACTAACTACCATTAAGCGACTATTCTCTGCAAAATGTGTTTAACGACTAGCAAAACCAAATCATTCGAGAACAGTCGGCCGATTGTTTGTCTAGTGTGCGCACTCACTACCAACGCGACTATTTAATCGGCCCAGTGTGCGCACTAACCAGCCCAACCCGACCAAACTATCGGCCGATAGAAAGTCTGTAGTGTGCGGGGGCTCTAAAGCGACGAATATCGCATCATTTTATTAATTTTATTAAAAAGAAAAAAAAAACAACAAGGTGATTTATTCAACAACTAATTTCAGTAAGTCAAATATAAATTTGTAACACCATAACATTCAACACACAACACACAACAGTATTTTCTTATATGAATTTCATTTATGTTCCTATTTACATTTTCTTATTTTCAATGAATTTCATTTATACTCTTATTTACATTCATTTTCTTATTTTCATTTATTTTTCTTGCATTTACATTTATCTGCTTTCATTTCTTATTTTCATTTATTTTCATATAACATTACATACATATTAATAATTGCAATGCATGTTTACGCTTATTAATTTTCTTTCAAATTATGTGAAGAATAAAATTTCAATTCGTACTGTACTCTATATTTATATAATAAGCCATGCTTGAAAGCTTTCGTTAAGTTTAGTTTACAACATATGGAGCGAGGTAAAGCTTTCTTCTGTATTAGAAAGCTTTTCTTAATGAGTATAAATAACCCGCCCGGATCAGTTGACGGGCCCTCTTGATCAATCGGGAGTTTGAACTGGTTTTACAAGATACGGGTGACTTTCCTATTTTGCGAACTAATTCACACTCTCTGCGCGTTAACGTAGAATTCTTTTTTTTTTATTTGCTTTGGCTATTGCCCTTTTCAGTTACCTTTAAGGAGTTGTTCACTTCAACGGGTACGGCAGTTTACGGACCGCTTACTCGTGGGTGAACAATTTTTCAAAGGCCAATCCAGCTCTCCTCCTGAATTAATTTTCTTTCATTATTATTCGTTGTTAAGAGGATTAAGGTAATTTTTTTAATAAAGCAACAAAAAACCAAAGAAGCCCAGCGTTTTTCTGCACTCTGGTGAGTGTAAGGACTATTTTGGCGGAAAATTTCAGCGATCGACAACCCTACCCAGCTCTACCGCAATCACCGTGCTACAAATTACATTATACTTAATAAATATGAGCAAATGTGCAAAGTGCGAAGATCCGTTACCTCCCGACGATGATTTTTTCAGCTGCTCCAACTGTAAGGGGAATCTACATTTTGAGTGCTCTGGTATATCATGCAATTCATATAGAAAAATGACTTCTCAATTAAAAAAGAACTGGGAGTGTATCTCATATAGGTCTAAAGTGCCACCAGAAGAAAACATCCAAGTGGTAAAGAGATCAAGGCTAGCAGAATCTCCAAAACCAAACACCGCATCCGTTGCACAACCAGGAAACTCTATGATGGACAAAGAATTAAAAGAAATTAAATCACTTCTCAAGGAATATATATATTTGGATGATAATAACATGTTATGCCCAAATCAATCTGGGTTTCGCCCTAACCACAGCTGCACAACAGCCCTTATAAATGTAGTCGAAGAAATAAGACAGAGTGTGGACAAGGACCATGTCACTTTTCTCACACTCCTCGATTTCTCAAAAGCTTTTGACACCGTCAACCACCGTATTTTATGCAACAAGCTTAGAGACAGATTCCAGTTCAAGTCATCTTCGGTGAAACTTGTTTTCTCGTATTTATCGTCTAGATACCAAGCTGTGGTTGCAAATAACCAAACGTCCTCATTTCTTCCGCTAAGCAGAGGTGTCCCTCAGGGATCAATACTGGGACCTCTGCTTTTCACCATGTATATCAATGAGCTCTCGTCGCTTGGTTTCAACTCCTCCCTTCATATGTATGCAGACGATGTACAGCTACGGTATAGCTGTCCTCTTGGTCTCATTGAAAATGGAGCTTGGGAGATAAACGAAGATCTAAGCAAGATTTTGCTCCGGTCTCAATCAAATGGACTCTGTTTAAATCCGTCCAAGACCAAATGCTTGATTATCTCCAGAAACCATTCAGACATTTCTTATTTTCCACAAATATTACTTAATAACGCACCTATTCAGTTTGTTCAGTCAGCAAGGAATCTAGGAGTAGGATTTAACACCGCGCTAACCTGGACTAACCATATACAATTGACCATCGGAAGAGTGTATGGAGGCTTACGTATGCTATGGGCCACCCAAAGAATTACTCCAATCAAAACAAGAATGATACTCGTTAAATCGCTTCTCATCCCCCTATTATTATTTGGGTGTGAAATCTTTAGCAATTGTGATTCCATACACAGGAGGAAACTTAATGTTGTATTCAATAGTGTGGCAAGGTATGTTTTTGGTCTGCGGAGATATGATCACATTTCCACATTTTCCAGACAAATATACGGTTTAACTCTTGAAAACCTATTCGCTTTAAGGACATTAACTATGCTCAACAATATCCTGCAAACAAGAAAACCACCATACCTATATAACAAAATCCAGTTTCCCCGCTCAACAAGAAGTGGTAATCTGATTCCAGTACGGTACACCTACCTTGTTTCAAGTCGTCAATTTTTTGTACATGCGATTCGGTTGTGGAATTCCCCCCCCCCCCCAAATCATAAGGATGATAGGATGTAGCACTCGGTTCAAGACAAAACTTAGGCAATATTTTGAGGCGCTTCGATGATAAACTTTACATTGTTTTTTTTTTTATCTTTTTTTGTTCTTTTTTATTTTTAACATGTTTATTGATTTTGATTTTGATCTTAACTTTTATTTTCTTTTATTTAATTCCATGTTGCTTTAAATCAGCTTATTGTTTGCTTAGATTTCACTGACTTTATGCAATAGTATTTAATACTGCAGCTTACGCTACCTTAAAAGATATTGTATCTTACTGTGTAAGTTAAATCATTGTGAATAAATAAAAAATAAAAAAAATAAATAAAAGTGGAATATGCTAAGGCAGTGAAGTTCACCACCAATAAATACGAGGAAATTAACATTGGACTTTTAAAAAACAATGCACTATTAGAAACTTAAATGAAAGAAATAGAAGAATAAAAGAAACAAATTGAAACAAATTGAAACAAAAGATGCACAGATAGCTAGTTTGCAAACACAAGTCAATTCACTAGAACAAAAACAAATTGATAAAAACGTTGAAATAAAAAATGTCCCCATGGCAAGCACTGACAATGTATTTGATGTCGCGTTAGAGCTGTGGCAAAACATTGAACACTGAACTATTAGAAGACGATATCTAGGAAATATATTCATACACAGATCGAAAAAATAAACAAATGAAAAATATTTTGTTAGCTTTACAAGAAAATACACAAAAACCACATTCTTGGAAAGAGCTAAACAAAAGAAAACACTGAAGTATGGAGAAGTTTGCCAAAAATTACGAAAAGAATACAACCCGATATACTCTAATCAAAACATATATATAAACGATCACCTAACAGCTTCTATCGTATATTGATATCATTGTACTCTGTGAAATAAACATAACTCAGAATGAGAACCATCTTTACGCAATTGAAGGGTTCAATTGTGAATACTTTAACCGATTCGAGTCAAGAGGTGGTGGAATAGCGGTGTATCTAAAGAATGACATTCTTTATGAGAAAATAGAAAGATTGAGCCAGACGTATGAAAATATTTCCCTTACTGTTAAGCGAGAACAATTTAAAGCTTCAATAATTGCAATTTATAGACCACCAAATTTAAATGTAAATTCGTTCGTTCATGAACTTAATGATCATGTCGATATATTGGGAGCTAAGAGAAATTTAATAGTTACAGGAGATATAAACATCAACATCAACGACGAAAATAATACATATGTGAGTAACTATCTTTCGATGATAGCGTCAAAAGGTCTTATAAATTCTATATTCTCGGATACACGTATTGATCCAGTTCGAAATACCAATACATTGATTGATCACAGCTTGTAAAGGGTAAGAAAAACAGAATTTAAATCAGCAGTGATCGAAATGTGTATCTCAGACCATTACGGCGTATATTGTGGAGCTAGCACTATAACAAAAAAGCAAAATAAAGAAAATGAAAAAACAGCGACAAGTTTTAAGTCAAATCGTCTCACAGAAAATAAACGAGTATAACTGGGATGAACTGAATCATTACACAGAAGTAAGCGAGTTTTATGAGCACTTCTACCAAACACTAAATAATTTAGTTCAGACTTCAGTGGTTTTATAAAGAAGAGGAGTACCGAGCATAGCTGGATGACTATTGAATTAAAGTCTGATTGTAAAGAACGCGATGACTATACAGGAGATACAAAAATAATAGACAAAACGAAGATTATCATAGAGAGTTGAAAAAATTTCGGAACGAACTTAACAAAAAAATTGCAAATAGAAATGTATGTTCTTATAAACAGAAATTCCAAAGCTTTAGATATAACCCCAAAGAAAGCTCGTGAATTTCATATTGGGAAAAAAGTCGAGCAATCTGTATTATACCTTAAAAAAGAATTTTGCAAATGAAAATGATTTCAAAGATCTCGCCAACAAATTCACGAATACACAATAGTGTACATCATTCAATTTACGCTAAACACGTATCTGTAATAGAGATCAGAAATATTCCCAGCTCATTAAATGACAAAAAATCTACGGGAATAAACGAAATAAGACATAAAGCTCTAAAGCTCAATTCGAAGATACTTTCTTCAACCATAGCAAAGCAAGTAAATATGAGCATAGATCAAGCGTCAATTCCAAAACTTCGGAAAACGTCTATTGTTCGACCAATTTATAAGAGCGGAAAGAAAAATGAAATTCAGAATTACAGACCTATCTCTATTTTATCGGTTGTTGATAAAGTTCTTGAAGATAGTGATGGGCGCATTCGAATGAAAGAATCGATTATAATCGATTATGGAAAAGTCTCGAGACATCTCGATTCATCGCACAAATTCATTCGAATGATTTCGTTATTATTTTCTTACTTCTCTGCTGTTCTCTTATTTACTTACTCTTTAGATGGTAACAAAATCTACATGACAAGAGCTATTGCTTATAGAGTTAGGCTAAGTCGTGAATTTATGTTCACTGGTATAACTGTGAACGTGATTTTTTATTCACTGTGAATATAACCAGTGAACGTGAATTCACGACGATGCGACTATGAAACTACATAAGCTACTATAAAACTACATACAATTTACATACAATGAATTATTGACTACGTAATGTGTAAATATGCATGTGTGTACATACGTTTGCATGTATACTATCCTTATTAGTGCCGTTAAAAACATTTCGACGCAATAATTCAAAAATAAACTTACCCCAGAAACTAATGATATTAACGGATGCTTGATTTCCGTATGCCTTTTCAAATTGCACAAATTACATTTGCGAAACTTTTGTCAATTCAAAGAAATTCCACAAAAAACAAGTTTTTCTTCGCTTTGTTATTGGCGGCATCTTAAAAGTCTTTTTTTTTTGTAAATACGTAGTCCTAAACACCAAACAAACAAATGCATGTAAATTTCCTTAAAATCACATATTCGCATGCACAGAACTAAACTAGCACACATAAATTCTTAGAACCGCTACGAAGTTCAACCTTCATCCCTTTTTTCAGCGGCAATTCTCAATGCAACCCAGCGAACAATATACATAATACACTATACATACATGTTCGTGTGTGCAAGGCAGCATTATTCAGTATAGTATACACAATATCGTTCACCGCGTTCTGCTTTGTTCTACGTATCATTCACTGCCTCGCACCTCACGTTAATACTCACGACCGCGACTCTTGCTGTGAAATCGTTATTAGCGAATCCCAAACTGTGACGTGAAACTATTCACTGTTTATTTCCAAGTCTAGGTCGCCGGGAACTTTCCAACGCCTAAGTAGTTCAGGTGGTCAAGTACCTGCCGGTTAAACTGGAAGAACACATTCTCTCCATTGAGGGGATAATCCGTGGACCGTGGTAGCCATCAACTGACATTAATTTAGTCAACCTTCAAATCAAAATTAAGGTTAAGATAATTTAACTTCTAGTGGTGAACTGGGCAGAAGGATGAAAAACCCCACCCGTTGGATTGCTATGTGTCTATGTTTAAACTACGCGAAGACAACTTAATGAGGAGCAGAAAAAGAATATACTAAAGATAACATTACGATATTTAGCCTCGGTTTCGGTGGATTATCGTGCAGGGTTGGGGGAAGGGACGACCGAAAACGTGCCATTCTATACAAAAGTACATTGTTATTATTTACATATTACGTTATTTTACTAAGTCTCAAACATTTTTGTAGTATTAATATTAAGTTGCTATTGACGTTTGCATTTATGCTGACGCGTTTACTTTGTTCATCTGTTATTGTGTTATTTTGTGTTCATTTGTTGCCTCGTTCACTCGGTTCTTCTGTTATTGTGTTTATGTTGATTGGTTTACTATTGTCGCCGTTGGTTCCTTCCTTGGTTTATTACTTCATTCTCTCTAGTGTATATTTAATACCATTCGTCCTCCGTGACCTGTTTGGGTGCCGCTTCAAGGTGTTGAAAAAGTGGACCTATGGCTGATGGGACCATGGCTGCCCTCTACTTTTCCAGTCTTGCAGAGGCTTAGAAAAAGCGATTAGTGGGGAATCAAGGGGGAAGCAGAAGAGTCCTTGTTGCGGTAAAATTTTACCGCAACACTGGGAATTGTTGCTAGTCACCCCGCAGTTGCTAGTCTCCCCATTTTACGGTACTACATACACATATGTACATGTAATATGATTAAAATCGTACGAAAGAATTGTTCATAAAATCATATATTCATTCAAACTGAAACAAGTGGAGAAACAGATGAGGATCTTTTTAAGATACGTAGGAGATCTTGGATTCTTTTCACAGGTCTAAAAAAAATCACTTTCCATTCTTTGAGCTAAATGGGCTTCTCAACATCTGTCTTAATATTGTTGAGCCTCTTCCTAATTTGCTCTTCCGGTAGTTGGACACAGTCAGACATAGCCTAGTTTTCAATAATAAAAATTGCATAGCTGCGGACTTTTCCCTTTTAATGGACGGTTATTTTGACTACGGTATGCTCTTTTAACCCTTGAAAGATAACCATATTTCATAGTACATTAAAGATAACCATACGTCGATTCGACGTGTATATGTTAGAACCACATTATTTTGGATTGTTTATATTATATGTTGGTGCAAGTGGTAATGTATTACTACCAACCATATCATTGTGCTATGGAATAATGAAAAACATTAAAGTTTATTTTTATTTTTACTAGGAAAAAATATGAAAAAATAAATATTGCTTTTTTTTACAAAACTAAAAAATGTTGAGATCTCACCTTCAGACTCATAAGTTATTATTCAGACTTTTAAAAATCACCTTTTTTTAATTTTTGTAATTAACATATATGGGCACCGTAGCGCAAGTGGGACTACTAAGCCAGCAGTCTTGGGTTCGAATCCCGCCGCAAACACCTAAAAAGTTTTTCACAGTGCCCACCTCTTCCGAATGCCTGACAAGCATTCAAGAGTATCATTTGTCATGTAAAGCCGTTCGGAGACGGCAGAAAACTGTAGGTCCCTTCCATTCGTGCAAAAATATAACGCGCACACAGAAATGGTTGCGGGAAGCTAGGCTTGGTTCTACCTAGGACTGCTGAAGCCAAATATATATATATATTTATAATAATAATATACACAAAGAAACGTTAGTAAAAAAAATGTATTCATCTTGGTCTCCAAGGCAATTAGGACAAGCGCTCGTCTTGTGCTCTCCACAAATGGGATTTCTGCATTTGTCGCACATTGATTTCGTAATTCTTCTGATTTTTGATGCACAAAATGCACAGTATTTCCTTTTCCTTGGCTCAAGTACAGTTTCACCATGTGCAGAAGATTCAGCATGTCTATATATATGTAAAATATATAATAACAACTTTTTTCCTTAAAACTCGACGGCAAAGTATGAAATGTCAGTCGTCATTATCAACAGCTCCATTTGAATTAATTGAAGCCCAAACAAGTGCATCTCCATAATCATATTCTTCTTTCCTTGCGTAGTTCAATTGTGATTCTACTTTGTTTTTATTTGGACAATTCGACTTCCAATGACCGTACTTGTTACATGCAAAGCACTTACCTGGTCGTTTTTTGTTATTGTTATTGTGGTTTTGCGTCTTGTTGAATTTATGACCATGTGCTTTTCGCGCGATCAGCGCACCGTCTTCTTCAGTTCGGGATGATGTGGAAGATGTGGACTCCAATGCATTTAATCTCGTTTCTTCCGTGATTAATCGTGACCTGAGATTTTCGATGGTTTCACTTTTGATCTCTGTAGGCTCCTATGCACTAAAAAAATGAGAGAAGCGGTTAGGTAAAGTCATTAGGATTTGTACGATAAGCATGGAAGGAGAAACGTTTTCTCCCACATCTCTTAACTGCTGCACCAGGCTTTCTAATTTGCTCATATGCGTCACATGCATTTTTTTGAAAACTATAAAAACGCTGTTGGAGCAGATTCATACTTGCGCTAGATTTTTGTTCGTAAACAGAACAACGTTTTTCCCACATTTCCTTGGATGTTGAAGCGTTAATTATATGAATCAACGGTTGCTGTCCAACACTTGTCGCTATGACCTTTTGGGCTTTGCGGTCTTTGACTTGCCTTTCCTTTACACGAGCAGAATTATCTACACCTCCTTATCCATTTTAAAATTGATGCTAAAGCTGAAGTGTCTATCACGAATCCGAAATAATTTTCCTAATTTTATTTTTCGCGAAACTTCACGTTTTTTAATAATGAATCAAAAAGCAGAACTTTTGCTATCTTTGACTATCGCGTGATTAATTTTTTTTTTGGTAAACTGGGCCCGTAACCTGTTAATCAGAGTAGATGGACGAGACCCGTTCAAATCAGATGACAAAAGACAAGTGGTACTTTATTTACTGTACATACATACATGATCATATACAAATGTTATTCAGCAATGTAAAAGAAACAGTGGTAGGCAAAAGTATTCAGCTTAATAATATTTTGTAACAATTTTGAGGCGCCATTATGGCATCTTCAAATTTACCATACAATATTTTTACCTGGGGCTTACAGTTTTGCAGGTATGTATCAGGTTAATTTAATTACAAAAACCATTCAAAACGGTGATCTTTACAGCAGGCGGGCCAAATTTCAGAAAACGTATTTTCGACCCGGCAGAACACACCTAGTTTTTTTTTGTTAATTAAAGTAAACAAGCAAGCGTGCTGCAGATTCTTGCACATCGTCGCTTCCCAGTAGGCGGGATGGTGGTCAACACTTGCCTGGTTTAATGTAAAAGAATATATAATCACCCCTGTGATCAATTTCGGTCGTATTCCAATCCGCTTAGTTTTCAATGTTTCGGTGTTGTTGTTTTCGCATTTTTTGGAATTTATCCCTCGTAATTTCATTCATTTTCAATGCGGTTGAAATTGATCACAGGGGTGAATGTATTAATTTTTTTGAAGAAATTAAAAATTGTGACATTAAAATAGATCTCGACTGATGGTGTCGCTATACGCAAATACTTTTCCAAACTAATATCATTAATACGTGTTCTCACTTATGATTTGATGAGATCGCACCATAACCAGCCTGGCATACAGATAATGACATACTGTGGTCGTGTGGCCGCAATGAGCCCTCGCTGTATGTATGTATAGTGTATGGAACATATGAACATAAGAGCAGTGTTACCATTACAAAATTAACGGAAATCGTTACAGCTTTTTCTGTTGTTTTTGTCAAAGAGCTTTGGGATTTTGTGCTCTGAGAACCAATAAATGAATTTGAGTAGGAGAGGGTGTTGCTGCAACTTTTTTGTTTTTTTTTCAAGTTTCTTGTTTTTAGAGAAATCGCAAAAATGTATTTAAATTTTTTTTTCGCATATTATGCGTTATATTGAAGGTTTATTTGCGAGAGGTTAACCCTATTACTGCCACGCTGTGACTGTGAGTCACTATTCAATTTCAATTCAATATAAATGATTTAAAACATATTTTAACGTACAATCAGTTTAATGTATTTTATTATTGGTCATTACGTTACTGATATAAATAATTAATTTGTTTTTATGTTTTGGTAATGTTTACTTATTACACAAAATATTCAAAAAGAACATAAACTGCCACGTAGTGACTCTAAGACACTATAACGACGGTGAATTTAAATTCATGTTAAAACACTATCTCTGCAACTATTGATCGATGCTAGATTACGTAGATAAGGTGGTACGTTCATGAAAACTTCTGACATCCTTCATTTGGAAGTCCAATTTATCGGGCTGGCATGCCGAAAATAGATTCGTTGCACTATCGCGTTCTGATGACAAATCCACACGATCAACTCGCAGAGCTCAAGGTCAAGATATGTAAATTCGCGCCAATAAAGGATATTTGGAATATTATCAACAAAGAATTGCGAAAGCATTACATGCCAGGTATTAACTTGACAATAGATGAACAACTAGTCGCCTTCAGGGGAAAGGTATTTTGCCAATGTATGCCTTCTAATCCGGATAAATATGGAATGAAAATTTGGTGAATTTAATGCCAGCACCAGTTATCCGCTATATGGCATTCCCTACCTCGAGAAAGAATTAATATCTCTACTCAAGTTGTCGAGATGCTACCTTTTGCAAAGACAAACAGGGACGTGACATTCGACAGTTATTGCTATCGAAGGGACTAACATGTGTCGGCACATAACGAAAAAATAAAAGATGCTTTCCAGCAAATTTTCTACATCATAGAATAAAGGAGGTTGAAAACAACGTGTTTGCCTTTCGTCGAGGCATGACAATGGTTGGCTCCACACCGAAGCAGAGCAGATCAGTTATACTTCTGTCAACTATCAAAATATACATTCAAAACAAATTCGTATGTACTATAACCGTACAAAGGGAGGAGTACACTCGCTAAATCAAATGTGACTGTCACGCTTTTACTGTAAAGCGAAAAACGAGTAGATGGCCTCTCGCACAATTTTATAATATCGTTGATGTGTGTGCATGTGTGCTATTGCGGCAAAAGTTATTGGGCTGAATTTATACTCTAACTGGAACCAGGCGAAGCTAAATTCTAGTCGAAAACTTTTTTTTGAAAAAACTCGCCAAGGCCTTAGTCATTCCGAATATGTATGTTATGTATGTCGAAATCTAACGTTGCTGATATAGACGAGGTTTTGGAAAACTGATCATCAAATCTATCTTCAACTGTATCACTTTAGCAGTACAATAACATAAGAGGCGACGCTGTTACTACTGCCCTTATGAAAAAGGACGACCTTTTAAGCAATACAAGTGTTGGTCAGAAACCCGTGTGTAACGAGCATTCACAGAAAACTGTAGTTTGCCTAATATGTATAAATAAATAGTTAAATAACAATCGCCACATTATTTGTATTAAATTTCCTTTTTTTCAATAAATTAAATGAATTATCTATGTATTTTCAATTAGTGTCTCTAAGTCACACCATGGCAGCTTACATTAGTCAGATAGCATGGCAGTAATAGGGTTAATGTTGGGTGCGGAAACGAATAGTTTTTTTTTTTTTTTGGTTTTTAGCTTATAATCTCGGAAACTAATCGTTTCCGATGTATGACATTTTGTCATAAAAATACTCGAAAAAATGTCCTCTACAATATTCTAAGATTCGAGGTGGTGTGCACTTTGAACACAATTATCTTTTTTCGTTCAATCAATTATTTTATTTTTAAATCAGCAGATGGTTACCCTACGTGTATTGCTTTCCGATCTGCGGCGATTGTCATGCATACTATGGTAACCTAGTGAGAGCTTAAAAGAGGGACAGATTTATGAAAGCTATTGCAACCAGAATGAGAGGCAAACGTCCTATCTTTCATTTGCTGACAATTTTTGTGGAACAGAGTATAGTAATTATTTTCCGTGTTAAAGCTTTTGTTCCTAAATTATGTTATTTGTATACATGATTGAAGAACAAAGTTCGTAATTTGTTAATGGAATACAAAGATAAAATTACTTTTTTTATAAAAAAAAAAATGTTGAGCTAGTTTTAACATATTTTTCACGATGGGTAGTTCTCCCAACGTATGTTAACACTTCACTTCAATTGTTCACCGACAATCGATTGGGAAAACCAAAACAAACACAAAGCTCTCGTCGTCTCTCTCATTCCTTCATGGATATATACAAATGTCACAAATAAGCCACTGGATACATTTTTATGCAGCTCCAGAGCCGGCTAATTTTTTGAAGAGTATATTCATTAAACTAGTGTCAAAAAGTAGCCAGTGGATACAATTTTAGAGCAGTTGGCACACAGCCTAAGAAACAATTTTGAGTATGTATATTCTGTGCGATTTTATGAGTATTAATAGAAAGAAATACGTTTGTTTCTAATTATATTTCCACATGAAAATTTACTTAATACATCATTTGCTTAAATTTGATTCTAACATATTTACGGCATATGTCCTTGTTTTTTTCATAAAAAAATAACGTATAATACGTAGTAGGTACCTACCTATACATAAATTGTTTGAAAATCCTTACTATAATAAAAATGTAACTTTTTTTCGACTGCAAAGACTTTGTTCCTATTTGTCTTAAAAACTACTGCAAGAAATTAAATCCGGTTTTCACAGTTGGATTGCAAAATGTCTGGAATACAGGCATAGGATATTTTATTTCGTTATCTACTATCCAGAAGCGAAATTCTAAGCTGATATCTGAGCAGAGATTATTTTTATGAATACCTTCAAGCTCCTAGCTTTAGAATGCCTTGGCCGATGGGAATGGAATTTATTTGGAGTTTAATTTTGTACAAACATTTTAAGATATAAATCATCTTCGTACGTTATACAGAAGTTGAACAATAAGTATTAAATTAAAATTAACGATCAATTAAAAATGACATACGATTCAAGAAAAGCTTAGATCGTTGGATTTTACCAACGACCAGTGGAGATAATTGGTGGTTGGATGTTGTAGAAATAGGGTAGGCACTGATTGGCTTTAATTTGGCTAAGCCCAGTGCTGTAACTGTTACTACACATCAATTGTGCTTATTTTACCTCCAAGTGGTAACCATCGGGTACTGGTCACTGCCCATCCGGGCACGACTTGCTAAACTTATAAGCGCGAGTGCTGAGCAAGGGAAAATAGCAGCACTATAATTCACGTCAGCGGATGAATTACATCAATGGAACCAACGGTGGCGCTAAAATTTCCAGAACGGAAACAAACCCTTATCTGAGCTACTCCGACATATTCGGAGCTCAGGTCGATAAGGATTTCCAAGTACTAGTCAGGGTCTTGGAAAAGAATTGGTGGCGGATGAGCCCCTAGTGGGCCAACGGCAGTGCTCACACCCCCGTAGTGGGTTACTGACACCGGTGTACCCGGCCCCTTGTCCTAGGGGTATACAAGGATCTGGCCCTCCAGGTTGGGGGTTGTGCGTGAGGTTAACTACCTAACCACGTAAAAAAGCCATTAGTTCCGAAACAACCAAAAGCCTCGGAAAAGGACGGATCTACTGTTGACAACCACGCTAAACGAAATAAGGACAACGACGTTCGGATCTGTACCTGGAATGTTCGTTCAATGAACGGCGACGGTGCATCCGAACAACTGGCAGAGGCCCTAAACTGCTACAAGGCAGATATAACCGCCATCCAGGAAGTGCGATGGAATGGGCCAGGCAGAAAAAGGATGGAAAACTGTGATATCTACTACGGTGACTGCTATACAAAAAATAAACAGCGCTTATTCGGATGCGGATTTGTCATACGCGGCAGACTTAGGCAAGAAGTCTTGAGCTTTCGGCATGTAAGCGAGCGTCTTATGACAATCCGCGTCAAGGCAAAATTCGCCAACATAAGCCTTATATGCGCTCTCGCCCCCACAGAAGAAAAAGACGACGCTACCAAAGATAGTTTCTACGAGCTCCTCGACCAAACATACGAGCAATGCCCTAGACATGACGTTAAAATCGTACTGGGCGACTTTAACGTCAAGATAGGAAGAGAGGACATCTTTGGTAGGACGGTTGGAAGGCACAGCCTACACGACACCACGTCCGAAAACGGACTAAGGCTGATTGACTTTGCTGCGGGGCGAAGTGTCAGTATAGCAAGCACACAGTTTCCACATCTCAATATCCATCAGGGGACATGGCGGTCTCCGGATCGAATAACCGTCAACCAAATCGACCACATTGCGATCGACTCCAGACATGCCTCCAGTATTCTGGATGTCCGAACCTTCCGGGCGGCCAACATTGGCTCGGACCACTACCTTGTTGTAGCCACGGTATGAATGCGGATATCCACAGCGCCACAACAACGAAATACTGTGAGAAAGTACAATGTTGGAAAGCTACAATCGCAAGACACCGCCAGAGCCTACAGAGAACGCATATCCCGATCTCTTGCTACGAGTCCTACCGCAGCAACAGCTAGTACAGAAGACCAGTGGCAACACTGCCAGCAAGCCATCATAAGTGCCGCGAATGATGTACTGGGTTTCACACGACTACCACCACGAAACCCCTGGTTTGATGAAGAGTGCAGACTAGCTAACGCGGAAAAACAACAAGCGTATAAAGCGGCGCTGCAAAGAAGGACTAGATCTGCTCGCATGCTATACGAGCAAAAGAGACGGGAAGAACATCGGCTTCTTAGAAGGAAAAAGAAAGAGCACGAGAAGCGTGCGCTCGAGGATATTGAGAGATGCTACTCCAGGAACAATGTACGGAAGTTTTACCAGAGGGTAAAAAGAATGTGTAAGCAAAACAAATCCCGTACAGAAACCTGTAGAGACGCGGATGGAAACATCGTAGTAGAAACACAGTCGGTGCTGAGAATTTGGAAAGACTACTTCTGCAGACTGTACAATGGCGATGACGACCAAAATTCCGCTGTCAGGCAGAATGAACCATTCAACTTAGATGATGATAGCCAAAACTCCCATCCACCTGATCAAAACGAAGTGCGGATAGCAATATCCAAGCTTAAGTCCAACAAGGCTGCTGGACCTAACGGTTTACCCGCAGAGCTATTTAAAGCAGCTGGAGATGATTTGATAGTGAGCATACACCAACTCATCTCTAAGATTTGGTCAGATGAAAGTATGCCAGATGAATGGAATCTCAGCATCGTTTGCCCGGTTCATAAGAAAGGAGACCCTCTCAACTGCTCCAATTACAGAGGCATCAGTCTCCTGAACATCGCCTACAAGATCCTATCTGTCATATTGTGTGAACGCTTGAAGCCTTTCGTCAACAACCTGATTGGCCCCTATCAGTGCGGTTTCAGGCCAGGAAAGTCCACCATAGACCAAATTTTCGCACTCAGGCAGATCCTGGAAAAAACCCAAGAAGTCCAAATCAATACCCACCACCTGTTCATCGATTTCAAGGCCGCCTATGACAGCATCTGGAGGGATGAACTGTATAGAGCCATGTCTAGTTTTGACATCCCTGCCAAACTCATCCGTCTGTACAGGATGACGATGGAGAAAGCTCGCTGCTCCATCAAGGTTGGTAATGACCGAGACCTTCGGTGTCAAAAAAGGATTCAGACAAGGTGATGCGCTGTCATGCGACTTCCTCAACATCATACTTGAAAGAATTGTTCGAAACTCACAAGCCAACACACAAGGAACGATCTTTCAAAAGTCCGTTCAACTACTTGCATACGCCGACGATATTGACATCATTGGTAGAACACAGCGAGCTGTCACCGGTGCGTTCGCGAGTATAGAAATGGAAGCGGCCAAAATGGGTTTAGCGGTAAACGAGGGCAAAACTAAGTATATGCTGTCAACAAAAAGGGACACCCAACATCAACGAATTGGACAGAACGTCACAATAGACAGCTACAACCTTGAGGTAGTAAAGGATTTTGTCTACCTCGGCTCTGCCATAACATCAAAAAATGACATCTCGTCGGAAATCAAACGAAGGATTACTCTTGCCAACCGCTGTTTCTTTGGGATAAGAAGGCAATTGAGCAGTAAAGTCCTTTCCCGATCGACTAAGGAGACTCTATATAAGACCCTTATCATCCCAGTCTTGCTATATGGAGCTGAAGCATGGACTTTATCGAAAGCGGATGAAGATCTCCTTGGTCGCTTTGAGAGAAAAATCCTTCGTAGGATATTCGGTCCCGTTTGCGTTGACGGGTTTTAGAGGAGAAGATTCAACGACGAACTGTACGAGCTGTACAGCGACATCAGCCTGGTCAAAAAACTGCACATTGGGCGTTTAAGATGGCTAGGACATGTAGAGCGCATGGACATCAGCGCTCCGGCTCGGAGAATATTCAACTCTAACCCGTATGGTCAGCGCAGCAGAGGACGACCTCGCCTAAGGTGGCGCGACCAAGTAAAACAAGACCTCAACCAACTTGGAGTGCGCAACTGGAAGCGGTTAGCTAAGGACCGGGCTAACTGGAAGAGGTTGTTGGTTGAGGGCTTGGTCCAACCCGGACTGTAGCGCCACCTAAGCAAGCAAGCAAGTGGAGATAATTTCGTGTGTGCGCAGGTTTTTTTTTTTATTTTGGAACTGTTTGAATGCACATAACGCAGAAACTAAAGGACGGATTTTGATGAAACTTGACATATTGATTGCTTATGTCATTTGTCAACATTTTTTATACTTTTTGTCCCCCTAAATGGTCTGGTTTTAGCAAAATATTGAAAAACACTGCATATCTGTAACGAAAATTATAACTATTCAGCCCTAGCTCAATAGTAGCTTATCGGATTGAAAAACAAAAAAATAGGTGAATTTAGTAAATTTTCCAATGATTCATTTGATGTATAAATCATCCTTCTGCGTTATACTGGAGCTGAGCTATGCTCAAAATAGTTCATGAAATGTTCGCCAATAATTTTCCATCAGTGGAGACCGCAGAAAACAGCCTTGCAGCTGTGGGTGACGTCAATAAGTATGTACCTATATAGGTATGTCATATGTATATTAAAAGTAATGTTTGTGTGTTCGATTTATATGCGTTCGCGCATCGCTCATCCGTTTGCGATAAAACTTGGGGCATGTGCAAAAAAAATCATTGTTGTTGCAATTAAATTTTTTTTATTTTTTTCCAAAGAGACAATAATATTATGTACAGTCGAATTTTCACGGGCGCGGCGATTAAAATTGGTGCAAGTTAGAGGGATTTTTGATAAAATTCGAGCTAGAACGATTATCCCTTTTTGTTGAAAACGCATTTATTCATAGATCATAGGGGAAGTTAAAAAAAAAAAAAAAACAGAAAGAAAAAAAACTTTAAATGAACATTAATTAAAACAGAATAATTTGTGATACGAAGTAGGTACCAGTCAGTTTCCGATTTATGTTATATGTATGTTAGAAAGTTAAAAACAGGTTGTTTTTTAACACTTCAGCTTCGAAAAATCATTTGGACTTACCGCAAAAAGCATTTAAATACGAGGAAATATGTAGGCCCAGTTTTTAAAATCAGAAAAAACATGGGAGGCGGGCGAAGCAGGGCGAAGCAAGGCGAGTACGGGTCAGCTAGTACAAAATAATTTTAGTTGATAAATAAGAGCGCTGTTATCACATTTTTATAGAAAATATATTTGTTTCTAATTAATTTTCCACTACTGTACATATGTATTATGTATATGTATTACTTTCGAAAATCTGGTAGCTTGGTAATTTAATAAGCTAATATCAATAACAAATTATGATGAATATTTTTAAAATTTCCGAATTCCCAGGTTAATAAACACAATTTAACAATACAACAAATTCTACTAAACTCAGAAACTGCTGAAGTATTCTTTACACGTATACGGTACGGACATAATGCAGCAGCATAACCTACACATGAACACATATCACATGTATTGTATGCTCGTGCTGTGTGTTACATTATTTTTATAAGGGCAGTAAGAACCCCTTGAGCGCAGGTGGGATTATCAGTTACATTAGACTTCGAACAATAGAAGCTCGTACCTACATTATGTAGGTTAAGCACCAACACAATTCATATCAATATGTATGTATATAATGTAGATAGATAAGCATACGCATAGAATGTGTGTAACATATTGCTGAACTCAGTCGTATCTTAATATCGTTTAACACTTCAATAAATGATAAGTGCACATAAAGGATAATACTTAACAGAATGATATAAATACTCAGTGATTAATGATAATCATTACGACTTACGTTTGATGCGTCATACGAATACCTTAGAAATGGAACTTTACCATAAGATTTCGACTGATAAATGAGAATCGATTAAGGATGAATTGCCTACTAGTTTATCTGCAAATTATGTACTTTTCCACAGATCCTTAAGGTTAAGGTTGATGCAGTGGAAACCATAACGTTAATGGGAGCATTATTAGCAAAGAATGGAATATTGTTTGCTATAATGAAGAATACATTAAATGAAGAGGAGTAAGCACGACATTGTACTTTCATAACCATTTGACATATGGAACTATTATGGGGGTCGTAACTTGGATTCTTATACATACGTATGAGAAGTGTATGTACATAAGTATCCATACTATAATATACCTATTATAATAAAGGGTGATTTTTTAGCTGGTTTGGTTTTGGCAACACTGGTTTTGACAGCTGACGTGTGTTTAGTACCTTGTGTCACTGTCAAACAGCTTCAGTTTGGTTTGCAATTTAACCATGGATCGTCTTACAAATGAACAACGCTTGCAAATTATTGAATTTTACTATCAAAATTCGTGCTCGGTTCGAAATGTTCATCGCGCGCTGCTTCCATTTTATGATCGGCATTCTCGACCTTCGATGAGGCTCATTTTTGGTTGAATGGGTACGTAAATAAGCAAAATTGCCGCATTTGGAGTGAAGATCAGCCAGAAGCATTGCAACAGCTACCAATGCATCCCGAAAAAGCCACTGTTTGGTGCGGTTTATGGGCCGGCGGCATTATTGGGCCATATTTCTTCAAAGATGATGCGAATCGCAGCGTTACTGTCAATGGTGAACGCTACCGAGCGATGATAACAAACTTTTTTTTGCCCGAAATGGAAGTTCTTGACTTGCATGATATGTGGTTTCAACAAGACGGTGCCACATGCCACACAGCACGCGAAACAATGGCGCAATTGCGAGGCGAGTTTGGTGAACAGTTAATTTCACGTTTCGGGCCGGTCAATTGGCCGCCTAGATCGTGCGATTTGACACCATTAGATTATTTTTTGTGGGGGTATGTCAAGGCTAATGTCTATAGGGACAAGCCCGCTTCGATTGACGCACTGGAAGCCAACATCCATGCATTCATTCGTGAGATACCGGCCGATATGTGTGAAAGAGTATGCCAAAATTGGACTCAGCGGATGGGCTACCTGAGACGCAGCCGCGGTCAACATTTGCATGAAATTATCTTTAAACATTAAATTGCAAGGTTCAAACTATCGATTCAAATAAATATTTCATTCATTTTTTCGAATTTTTTGTGTTTTTTTTTTTAAAAAAAGTTCTCAACCTCTTAAAAAATCACCCTTTATATGCTTATATTTTGTAAATGAATGGTAAAAATTTAAAGTAATATTTACGTATGTATGTATGAACATGTACACAAAAAATGATGACATTCCTTGAATTCTACGAAAAATGAAGAGTGCATTAGGTAGAAGGACACACATAGGCCGCATGTACATTTTAAATTACAAATCAAATGCAAATTTGTCATACTACATGGAAAAGATTCGGAAGCTACGAGACCTCGTTCAAATCTGGAAAATTTTTAATGGATCGTTGGTATAATCTTTGAGTAAGTTGTGTGTGAAAGCCTTACTTTTCTTTGTCGGGGTGTTAATTGTAAAGAACAACATGGATTCGTTAGAAACAGGTCTACGGTCACAGACCTGTTAACATTCTCCCATAACTGTTCCAATGCCTTAGAAAGTGGTCATGAGGTGGACTGTGTGTACACTGACTTCTCCAAAGCTTTCGATCAGCTTTCTCATTATCTACAAACTCGAAGCGTTAGGTTTTCCCCCAATATTTATTTCGTGGGTTGGCTCTTACCTCAAGCAGAGGTCATATCAGGTTCAATTTATAGGTTGTCTTTCAGACTCCTTCCAGGCAGAATCCGGCATCCCTCAAGGGAGCCACCTAGGTCCACTTTTATTTGTTCTTGCTATCAATGATGTTCCATCAATCAGAAAATATAGCAACATCCTTATATTTGCCGACGATATGAAGATCAGTAAAGCAATTACAACCATAAATGATTGTAGACTTCTACAATCAGATATTGATAGTTTCAGTACCAGGGGCTGAAGAATGGTTTAGTCCTTAACCCACTCAAGTGACAGTCCATGACTTTCTCTAGGAAACGGGTACCGACTATATTCAACTACTTGATATCGAATCACCCTCTTAGTAGGGTTTATAATTTTAAGGACCTGGGTGTTTATTTTAGCCCTGAACTTGATTTTAAAGAGTATATAAACCACATTGTGAATAAATGAAATTCAATGTTAGGTTTCGTTAAAAGATGGTGTAAAGAATTTAAAAATTCTTGTATCACCCTCTCACTATTTAACAGCCCTGTCCGTACTCACCTCAAATATGATTCGCAAGTATGGACACCTTATCAGAAAAATCTCAATACTCGTATTGACGCCGTCCAGCCACGCTTCATTCGATTCGCATTGAAAGGTCTTCCCTGGGACGATCCTTTTAACCTCCTTGCATCGGATAAAACTGTTGCAAATGCAGCCTTTGGCTCAAGGAGGGTCAATAATGATATAATTTTTATGCATCAACTGATCTCAGGTCTGATTGATGCACCTGACTTATTATAGTGTTTAGGATTAGACTTTCGTGGGGGATCGCATTACCTGCGTAGTATAGAGTCACTACATGTTCCTCATCACAGAAAAAATTACGGGATGCATGAGCCTATTAACCGCATGAGTAAAATCTATAACTTAAATGTAAACTTTCTTGACTTTAATCTTAACAAGATTACACTAAAAAATGTATTGCGTAATGTAGTTCCTTACACATAAATACTATTATAATAATGTATATTTGTTCTCATTATTTGTTTATTTATTGCTAGTGTTAGTGTTGAAATGTAGCGTAGCCTAATCACTAACATCAGCACTAAATGATGAGCCTGTTGATGCATATTTTGTCCCGGCAAATTTCTACTTTTGGTTGTTGCTTATAACCCATTTTAGCCTAACGTTACATAAATGTAACACTGGGTCACCTTATTTGTTTAAAACAATTACTATTTATTTTTCATCGACTTCTGAGTTTAAAGTTTTTGCAATGTAAAGTGTAATGGATTCTAAAGAGAATAACACGAAAATACTGCATTTTGGTTGTGATTTTTTTGACAATAGAAGATTTTTTACATATTTGAATTTGAGTTGATAGCAAAATGGTGATGAGCGGAAGGTAGGCATTTGTTTGTTAATTATTTAAGTGAACTTACTGTATATTGTAAGAAAAAATATGAATGTTGTGTTATTGTATCATATGTATAGAAGCAAATACCTGAAACAAAAATATTTTTTGGAAATCCGTTTGCCTGATAGCTCAGGTTTTTGGATGCTGTTACATATATGTAACGTTAGTCCGCATATAACATAACATAATTTGTGATGGAAAAGTCATTTATGTAACATTAGTCCGTATGCAGCAGGCTTTGTATCTGATTGTATTATTCGTCTTGGTAGGATAAAACAAAGAGGTTACAACGGAACCGGAACCATCCGGGAAAATTGCATTCCGGCTTCTTGTCATTTAAGAAATAAAAAGGAATTGAAGAATGCAAATCGTTGTACAATTGAATTGTAATTCTGCTGAAATGGGTTGACAGTTCCATTGTGAGTGTTGCGTCTATACTTTTTGGAAAAAATCCAGTTACAAAAGTGTCCACATATTTCCGGAAAGAGCGGAAGCTATGGATCTTCCACGACCCTATGCAATTGCATGGTATAATGCAAACATGGGTGGCACGAACCGTATGGACCGAAATGTAAACAACTACCGAATTGGTGTTAGAGGTGGTCGTCCATTTTAACTTGGCTTTGACTGATAGATGTTTCAAATCAAAACGCTTGGTTACTCCACAAAAAAGCTGGCTCCAATTTAATCGGAATTCAGTTCAAGCATTCGATAGCACGGTTTTATTGGCGGACTCTTGGTGACCCAAAACCTCCTGATGGTTTTCGTAGACATAAAATGGAAACAGAAAATGCTAATGCTCGCTACGATCGAGTGGACCATTTGATTGTTAAGATCCCCAATAAAAAAAGATGATGATGTGCAGGTTCGCTATGCAGATCACACTGTACTACAATGTGTTCTAAGTGCGATGTAGGCTTATGTGTAGCTTGCTTCCAGAAAAATCATTACATATCTTTAAATTTATGAAATAAATAAAAATAATACTGAATTAAAATGCACCGTGGTGTAGTGGTAAGTTCGCTGGACTACTACGCAATGCTGCCCGGGCCCAACACCTAAAAGATTTTTTTCACGGTGCCACCTCTTTCGAATGTCTGACAAGCATTCAAAGAGTATCATTTGTCATGATGAGCTTCTCAACTCGCCGTTCGGAGTCGGCAAAAAACTGTAGGTCCCTTCCATTCGTGCAAAAATATTATACGCACACACAAATGGTTGCGAGACGCAGGCCCAGGTTCACCCTGAGCTGAAGCGCCACCTAAAGTAAAGTAATACTGAAATAAAAGACATGATTTGCTTGCAGTTATACAGTCTTATTATTTATACGATGTTTGTGGTATCAGGACTAACGTTACATATATGTAACGGCCTAGTGTGACCAAACCTTATTAAAAAAAAAAATTAAAAAATCTGATCTAGGTTTCTGCACACAATACAAGCCGCGCCTTAAAATTTCAGACTTGTATCGAACATTTTGGACTCTCGTCATTAATGGGTTAAGCACACCATGACACAGATCTGATAGTGTTAGAAAAAAAAAATAATGGTCACTTATTTCTCTGGCAGCCAGAAGAAAATTGGCCACTGATCGACTTTATTAAAGATCCAGACACAATTGAAGTTGTATAACAACTACACGCTACACCGCTCAACTCTCCAAACAATTCCAATCACTAACGTTACTCGGTATTCACGGTGGAGAAGACTACTAAATATTGTTTCAAATGTACAATATATGAATGAGTTCGTCGATAACATCTTAAGAGATCGAGGCATTTGTAACCAGCCTTAATTCACCGATAAGACTGAGAGTTATTGGTTTCGACAGGCTCAGTTCGAATTATTTTCTGAAGATATTGTTGCTTTGAAAACATCAATAGAAATATCAAATTCTAGTCCCTTATATAAGCTTACGTCATATTTAGACAGTGATGAAGTATTGCAGATTCAAGGTAGAATCGACGCGTGTACTGGAGTCACCTTTGATACTAAAAGATCGATAGTATTACCCCGATGTCACCATATCACATATCTCATTGTCGATCATTATCATCGCAAGTATCACCACCAATATAATTAATTTGTAATTAACGAAATTCGACAACGATTTTATATTCCTCGTCTTCGAGTTTTGCTGAAACGCATACAAAGACAATGTCAACGATGCTCGAATATGAAAGCTAAACCAGTCGTTCCCCTAATGGGAGAGCTTCCTCCATCAAGACTAAAGACGTTTACGAGACCATTTTCCTAATCTGTTATTGCGTTATAAGAAAGTAATGACATGTACCTACCTTACTTAATTTTATTATTATCTTATTTTTCCACTCTTTTTATAACCATTATTAATGAAGAAAAAAAATGCCTAAAAGAAAATCCCTGCTGAACCTAATTTCTAAAAATTCTAAATGAATGGCTTTCCATCGAAAAAATGAAACATTCTTACAAAGGGGAGCAAGATTACGAAGTAATCAAGAACGGATTCGCTCTCTAAGGAATAATGCTTCTATAGTAACTCCACTAAACAGCGCACCTATACAATTACCTATGATTAGATCTCCTGCGAATACAAATCAGTCTCTTGGCCAAAGATCAGCTTTTTATTATTATCCCTCATTCAACTACGTAACTAACAAAAGCATTGATATTGGTAAAGTGGAAAAGGTTTGCTCATACTGCCAGGCTAAAAATGTGCACAAGATTTTCCTAGCATGTGGTGTGCCAACGGAAAAGTTAAGCTTACACCGTTAAGGGAACCTCTCGAACCGCTGAAAAGTATGCTAACGGGTCAACACCCACATTCCAAAAATGTTCTGGATAATTTGAGACAATATAATATGCTTTTTCAAATGACATCTTTTGGCGGAAAAGAAATTAGGGAAGAAAACTTCATGCCGACGTTTATCACCTCATCGGGAGTTTGCTTCCTGAAACCAACGATCCCACTTTCTTGCAAATCTACTTTATTTCAGAAGGAGACCAACACTCTTTGCGTCACAATATGTCTCCAAATCTAAAACGTGAAGTTATAGAAACTCTTCAAGGCATTTTAAATACTCATAATAGGTACATAGCGAGTTTTAAGACCGCATTAGAACAAGCACCTCCGAGTATGTCTGACTTTAAAGTAATCATTGAGTCTGACCACGCACCTGCAAATAAGCATAGATGTCGCTTTAATGCGCCTTCGGCAAATGAAGTAGCAATCTTGCTGATAGATGAAGACAAATGGCCACGAGATATTATATTACGTGGACGAGATGGATACCTGCAGTGTGTTTCAGAATTGCATCGAGAATATGATCCACTACAATATCCCCTTATGTTCCTTCTTGGCGAAGATAATTATTGTATTGGAATTCCGGAAATTGTACCTACAACAGGTGCACTGAATCCCCGAAAAACAATCTCTTGCATGGAATTGTATGCATATAGGCTGATGATTAGGGCTGACGAATCAAATTGTATGTTCTTCTTCCAAAAGCCACTGAGCCAGTTTGTTATTGACATGGCAGCTAAAATGATAACGGAAAGGCTAAACTATATAAGAACCCATCAGCGGACATTAAGATAACTGCATTCACTTAATAATGATGCCAATAATGATGCCAACGTCAATCCGAGAGATATAGGTCAACATATTATAATTTTGCATTCAACGATTACGGGATCACCGAGATATCGCCACGAAAAGACTCAAGATGCGAGACATCATGGTCGCCCGGATCTCTGTATTACAATGACGTGCAATCCAGAGTGGCCGGAAATTAAAACTTCCGGGACAGAGACCTTTTGATAGGCATGCTATTGTAGCACGTGTATTTCGCTTAAACACAAAAAACTGATGAATTTGATTACTTAAAATAATATATTTGGTGCCAGCAAGTGTCACATGCTAACAATAGAATGGCAAACGAGAGGACTGCCCCATGCGCACATACTTATATGGCTGGCGATAAAAATTCAACCTGATGAGATCAATTTCATCATCAGTGCAGAGATACCCAATAAAAATGAGGATCAATTGCTATATGACATAGTTTGCAAGCGTATGATCCATTGACCATATGGAGAACATTATGCTCAAGCGCCATGTATGGTAAACGCAAAGTGCACTAAACGATATCCGCGTCCAGTGATTCACCATACACAGACAGGTTATGAGGGATATCCACTGTATCGGGGGCGTGAATACGGTGGTCATATTACTATTTTAGGTGTAAACATTGAAGCAGACAATAGGTTGGTTGTTCCATACTCCCCTATATTAAGCAGGTGCTTTTCAGAGCATATAAATGTGGAATATTGTCACTCGGTGAAGGCAATAAAATATGTCACTAAATCCCCATTTTCTAACTATGCCAAGAAGATGATATTGCAAAAACTCTCCTATATTATTAAGTTCCGTCCTATTATACCTGGAACAACCACAAGTTCAGACGTCGAAAACGTGGACAAGTAGTGCCAGGGCATCCAGACTTAAAAAAGGACGATACTCTTGGCAGAGTATACACCATTCACCCGAACTTCTCTGAATGTTTTGACCTCTGTATCCTCCTTCATCATGTCTACGGATCGATCTCATTTAAAATGCTAAGGACAGTCAGTGGTGTAGTAAAACCAACGTATCAGCCAGCGTGTACGGAACTAGGTCTTCTCGAAAATTATAAGCACTGGAAGCATACCCTGAGTGACGCTATAGTATCGCAGTCACCGTCACATCTGAGGGAGCTGTTTGCAATCTTGCTGATATTCTGCCAGCCATCAGATCCGTTAAGTCTTTGGACCGAGTTAAAAAAAAGTCATGTCGTCAACAAGGGAATGAAGATATAATGTTATCTGATAAAATCTGCAATGAAGGATTGGTACTTTTCGAAGACAATGTCCTATACTTAGTTATAGTTATAAAAGGCTTCGCGATTATGGATTGCCAGAACCACGAAGGGATAATCATGCTGACATTGATCTCCAGTACACAAGGACTTTAATTAATTACAAGAATTACTTGAATTATTAACAAGATTTTAATGCAACATGAGTGTAATAAATCTCTAACTGATTCTCTGAGTCAGAAATACCAGCAAGACGCTTTAAGGATTTTTAACTCAGGCTTACGAAAACCTATGGGCGACATTATATTTTCATCCCGACCTTCTGATATTCCAAGCGCCTTAGCTCTTGCAGAAGGACTGGAGGCAAACCAAGCAAGGTATGCTTTTGCAAATTCTTTTTTCAATAGAAATGAACATTTACGAGGAAGTTGTGCTTAGACAGGGTTACAATCCCAATAAGTATAGCCCAAATCATTCACCCCATTATAGATAAGTTTTTCCTGACCAAATACGACATAAAACAAGTCCCATGGAGTTGGATCCAACCCTTTCTAATCTCAGAAACCCAAATAATTTCCATAGACATATTCAAAATCCGAACAATTTCCAACAACTTGTACATAACTCAATTAATAATTTTCAGAAACCTGCACAAACCCCTAATAATTTTCAAAGACCTGTCGATACCTCTAATCAGCAAACTAGACCATTTAAGCGACATTATTAATCTGATAGGCAAACTCTTCCTAAGCTCCAAAGAGTAAATCATCTTGATCAGCAAAAGTTTACCCAAAACACTAATGCGAGCCACCGATACTATCCAGATGAGTATAAGTTAATTAAGTTAATTAATAACACGTTCAGTTTTCAATCAAAAGAATCTTTATTGCTATTTACTTCGAGTTCCGAAATCGAACTAAACTTCAACTTAACAATTCAAACATACCTAGCCCTAAGTGAGGAGAATTACGCTGCGATGGCGAAAACTGCTGTTACGCGTGAAAGAAAGGTAAGCTGATCCGGTGCCGCTGAGGCGACGAAAGCTGTTGCTGCGCGTATGGTGTTTGCGCGTGTAGGATGGTATGTTGCTGAGACAACGTAAACTGTTTTCGCGTGTGGAGTGGACGGTAAGTTGATCCGGTGTCGCTGAGGCGTCAAAAGCTGTAGTTGCGCGTGTAGGGTTTGCGCGTGTGGGGTGCGTTGACCCTGTGGCCAATGGCAGGTATTATCGTGCCATAACTTATACTAATATAAGCAATGACGGATTAGATAATTACACCTGTTCTAATGAAAGGCAATTCTTCGATGACGAAGCCTATGAGAATGAGTATGATAACACCAAGAGCAATGCGATCCCAGAAATATCAGATGAGATTAATTTTTTAGGGGAAGGTAGATACTGGTGCTACAAAGAGCTATATTAAGAATTTCAGCTCCCTTAAAACCATCAAACTAGTCAACCAACAATTTTCTATTAGGTCTATACATGGAACTAGCCAGATAACGTCAAAACATATTATAAACATTTTTGGTAAGAATACCACATTTTTTATTCTCCCAACACTTAAGACCTTTGACGGTATTATTGGGTTTTACCTTTTAAGAGAAATAGGTGCCCATTTATATTTAATGAATCGAGTTTTGTTTTACAATGGAAATGAAGAGAAATTGCTTTATTTTTATTGTATAGAGATGTAAGCAGTATCTCCTTGAACGACTCTGACCCCCTAGAAGAATTTTCTTCAGTTATAAAACGTCAATCGAAAGTGTTTGCTGACCCGAATGAATCATTGCCATTTAAGACCAAAATTGTTGCAACTACATTAAGGACTACTGACAATGACCCAGTTTGCTCAAAAGCTTACCCTGATCCTATGGCTGCAACCGAGATTGTTAACAGTGAAATTGAACATTTACTGTGTAATGAAATTATAAGACCATCTCGATCTCAGTAGGTGTTGATGAGTTTGTTAGGCGCAAAATGCGTTTAGTTATAGACTTTCGAAAATTAAATAATAAAAAAATAAGTGATAAGTATCCGATCCCGGATACGGGGGTAATTCTTGCTAACCTTAGAAAAGCTGCGTTGCTCACAACACTCGATTTAAAGGCAGAGTTTCACCAAATTAAACTCTCTGAACGCGATAGAGAGAAGACTGCATTTTCTATTTATAATGAAAAGTATGAGTTTTGATGTCTTCCATTTGGGCTGAAAAATGCGCCGAGCATATTTCAAAGGGCAATAGATAACGTTCTGAGGGAAGAAATAGGCAAAGCCTGTCGCGTCTACAAATCAGCGGGAGCTTTTGGCTATAGTTTGGTTATTGCAAAAACTTCGAAATTATCTGTATGGAGTGAAACAACTGAACATCTATACAGACCACCAGCCGCTCACATTCGCCATGATGCCTAATGCGAAAATGAATAGGTGGCGGGCATTTGTTGAAGAATTCACACCAGCCTTTTTTTATAAGCCCGGAAAAAAGAACTTCGTTGCTGATGCCTTATTAAGGCAGCATAAAAATGCTATGGAGCAATTTATAGACTCAGCTTCGACAGTTCATAGTGAAGAGTCTCTCACTCAAACAATAGTTAGTGTTCAGAATCCAGTTAACTCTTTTAGAAACCAAATAATCCCCAAAGAGGGACCCGATTCAGCAAAAATAATAAAAATAATTTTCAAAACCCAAATTAGACATACAATTACATTCAACATATAACAGACAATGTCTGTGTCTCTCGTTCTCGTCCTTCATGTGCTCGCGCTGTGTGTAAACATTAAAAGGGTATTCATATCCCCTTTAGCGTGTGTAGATTATAAAAAAAAAAATAAAAAATAGCCTAGATAATCTGTTTAAATTGTTGTTAACGCAATTCTTTGTGACCTACAAGCCTTAGCCAAAATTCAGGATTCAGGAATTACCATATTTCCTTCAGTGAAGTTCCGTCATACTGAAAAAATGCTTACAGATATAACCCAACTGATCAACTAGAAATTCTCATAACCGAACACAATCGCGCTCATCGGTTTGCGAACGAAAACACCCAAAAAGTTTTGAATGATTATTACCAGGGAACGGATTTTGTTGACTTTGCCTTTTTTTTGCCTTTTTTTACTCATATTGCCCTTTTTTGCCTTTTTTACTCACATTGCTTCTTTTTTTGCCTTTTTGGTACTATTTGCACTTTCTTCTTAACTATACGATTTATCCTTGCTCACATGAAAGAAATTTCAGTGTCCACACGTATGAGAGCAGGTTTTTCTCTCGTATGAACAAGTACATAACTGGGAGCGCGCATAAAAAAAAATCCGTACACACCAATACAACTAGGCTTGCCACCTTCTAGAGAATCTCGTGGAGGACTTAAAAAAATAAAACATTTTTTTAAAACTTAAGGGGGTATTCTAGTCTAGAATTTTGAAAAAATCGTTTTTAGATTCGTTAGATCGTTTAAGGATTAGATCTTCAAAAACATATCCTCCAAACGTTTCCTGAATTGTCCTACAGAAAGTCTCTTATACACTATGAATTCTCAGAAAGAAATTATGTGAAGGTCGTTGTAACGTATTTCTTTAAACGCGTTTTTCTCGAAACTACTTTTTCCAACACGTCTGACATGATTTCTCAAGTTGTAATGAACCGATTAACTTAAAATTTGGCGTGGAACTTCTTTATATATCCCTCTACTCTATCGTTGGAACTATAATTATGTAAAAATTTTGTTTTTTACTATTTTTAAAAAACTCAAAACATTGAAAAAAGGGCATAAAATCACTTTTTCTTTCAAACGGCCGCCATTTTGTGAAACAAATGTTGGTTTTTATTACCGTAGTTCAGACGATAGCGACATTCTTACTTATAGAAGAACCTTTTTTTTCTTTTTTTTTTCTGTTCATGTTGGAATCATGTCATGAAGGATGCACCCTTTTCACCACCCCACTTCACCAATATAAATAAATATCTAATAAAAAAATGGCAGGTAAAAATATTCTTAGTTTTTTTTATCGAATTTTAAAAAACACCCAAAATTCGTACCGTAAGACTAGAATACCCCCTTAAAATGCGTATATTGCCCAATTATTACAAAATAAATAATAATAAAATTACAATTCAATGAAAAACGGGTAAATAAATAGACAAGAAAGATACAAAAAATTAAAAAAAGCAGACCAAGTACGAGTCAGACTCGGGCTCAAAGGGTTCTGTAGTTTTAAAACTAGTTATATTTTGGTTAAATAACTGTTTCATTTCGTTAACACAAAAAACGAAAACGAGCCACCTCTATATTCACTTTACAAACTTAATATAATAAGTAATATTATTCACTATGAGAAATTGGATAAACATTAAGAACGCGGCTGAGTGTGTAGCGCGTCCATTAACCCCCTTTGCGCTATACTACTGAGTTCAGGGGTCTCAGGTTCGTTTCCTGGCAAAATCCGTATTTTTATTTATTTTTTTTTATGGCAGTACAATTTCGTATATCCTATAACTTTCCCAAAATTATAGTTAATCGTAAATAGTGGTAATTTCAGTATAATATATATGTACATATAGTTAACGAGTTAATCGGTTGAGAAATTGAATTTTTCGACGTGAATATATCAAAAAACTATTACGAGATTCGCTAACCTATCTTTAAAACAATAGTTAATTATCTACAAACTATGATTTTTCATATTTTTGACTTCAGTAGTTTCCGAGGAAATAGTAGGGGGCTTTTGGTATGATATTTGTCACACATTTTTGGCAATAACTCCAAAAGTTTCTAACAGAAAAAATTAAGAAAAACATTTTTTTTTTAGATCACATTTTACCCACCCTGTATAGTTGTTTCACAATATTTTTGAGTAATATTTTGTCCATGTATGTGGACAACCATAATGTATAAGTGTGCCAAATTTCAAGTTTCTAGGAAGAACGGTTCTTGATGTTTTTATCGTGACAGACATTTTTGAGTTAGAGCGCACTTATAATGGTTCCGTTTTACCATAAGGGTACGGAACCCTAAAACAAAAAAAAAATGCGGTGTTGTCACATTTGTAAAATAAAATCATACTCTTTGACCCTTTAAGAAGTGAAAGGAATTAGATTTTGTTTTAGTAATTATGTGTGTGGAGGACATTTTTCTTTTTGTGGAGGACGGAGGACATCGCCTTACAAAGGAGGACTGTCCTCCTCAAAGGAGGACGGGTGGCAAGCCTAAATACAACCCTAAATACATTTGTATCAACTCAGCATAAATGCGCTTTTTCTTGTGCGCTGCGTACAATCTCAGGCATTCGTCGCTTTTTGTTTTTACCATTTTTTCATCTGACAAAAACCGTAAGACATCTGGGAAATATTTTTTTCGTAACTGTGCGCCTTTTCATCTAGATTCGTATTCTGTGACATACTGGTCATACTAAGGGCTAATCTGTTTAATATATCGTTTGCTGAAATGCGTGATGTTCCCGAAATATTTTTTTGCTTGTCACTGAAAGTGAAAATGCCCCAAGACCCGGGTAAAGATTCAAGCCAGTTGCAAAAGTTTGTGGTGAAATTGGAAAAAGATTTTTAGTTGACCCGAAAGACCACATATTTAAGAGTTTACAAATTACAAGTGACTTCTAATAGTTGTATGTATTTTAATTTGAGCACTTGATCTTAGTGCAATGCGTAGTATTTAGAAGAAGAGATGTTAAAGACTTTGAACGGACTCGAGGAGAAGATACAACAAGGAGAAGTAACAAGAAGTTACAATGCCAGTAGCTGAAGATGAGATGAAAAAAATTTACGCGGTTTTTGACAGCAAATTAACAAAATGGCGCTGCGAACTCTAAATTTGACTCAAATATTAAAGTCATGGACGTGAGATCTCTTAGCTTGGCTTCACTAGGCTCTCCTCATGTTGAAGAGTCATTTATTTTATTCAAGGCTTTCCTGAGGGATAATCGCAGGCGATTGCTACCAGAGAACTTCAAAATGTTTTGGGTTTCTATGTTAATAATGCATAAAAACCTTTATTATTAAATGCCTTTTTTGCCTTTTTCAGCGGTTTTATTTTGCCTTTTTTGGCTTTTTTTGGTCAACAAAATCCGAACCCTGATTATTACTTTCCTAGTATTTATTAGCAAAAATTAAAAGAAATTGTTTCAAATTGTAAAATTTGCCATGAGGCTAAGTATCAGAGGCACCCACCAAAGCCATAGGAGAAACCCCTATACCTAACCATCCAGGTGAAATACTTCATCTAGACATCTATACAACTGCCGGAGCTCATTTCCTTTCATGTTTAGATAAGTTTTCAAAATTTGCTGTAGTCCAGTGACCCGTTTTGGAATTACTTAACATTTTTAAAAACACAAAAGCAATAGTTTGCGATAGTGAAAGATCACTTAATTCAGAAACCATACGGACATTGCTAAGAAATCACTTTGCAATAACTATCTTTACTACCTCACCTTTTCACAGTATCACAAATGGACAAGTAGAGAGGTTCCACAGCACTCTATCTGAAATTGTAAGATGCATAGAATTAGAACAAAATTTAAGTGATACCGGTGAGCTCCTTTTACTTGCTACAGCTAAGTACAATAGGACGATTCACTCGGTCACCAACTTTAGACCAATTGACATCATCCACTCAATTCCGACAGCGTTAAAAGATAAGATCAGGCAAAAATAATTGTAACTCAGAACACGAACCTATGTAGACTATCACAACAGAAATAGACAAACACGGACATTCACACCAGGCGATATGGTTTTTGTGCGAAAAGACAGTTCAAAATGACCTAGGAACTACGGTTCTAATTGACAATAAAAAGATTCATGAAAACAATCTTCGGTAGGTGAATAAAATTGTTTATTACCTCAGGGTTAACAATTAAATCATTAATTCTAAAAGTAATTACCAGGGATAGGATTTTGCTAACTTTGCCTATTTTTTTTTTGCTTAGTCGGAAGATAGTATCGACTTTACACAAACACGTTTCATGTCCTCCTGATTCCAAATATATGTATTTTATTTTGCCTTTTTTTGCCTTTTTATACCATTAT
Source organism: Brachyopa scutellaris (assembly GCA_949775065.1). Classification (NCBI taxonomy): domain Eukaryota; kingdom Metazoa; phylum Arthropoda; class Insecta; order Diptera; family Syrphidae; genus Brachyopa; species Brachyopa scutellaris. The sequence goes on from OX459114.1 coordinate 34,308,715, forward strand.
TGCCTTTTTTTGCCCTTTTTGCCGTTGTTGCCTTTTTCTGCCTTTTTTGCATATTTTGTCTTTTTCTCGAAGTTTGTTCGCTAAAAAAATAATGCTCGTATGTATGCATGTTCATCTGTGCAAACATTATGCTTCTTCCTCACAATACGTTATACGCATACTTACATTCCGACATAGTAGATGTACTACAATTTAAAACGTCTAGGGTGTGGGGAGAGTCAACATGGAAATATCGTACACTAGCGAATACCCTGCGTGTGTTTATAAAACGTGTGTTTGGTATCTTTTTTGGCACACGAAATTGAGATCTGTCAAATAGTAGAATCCTCTCAAAGAGAGAGAACTCCTCTCAAAGACAGAAAACTTGCACAAAAGTAAACAAACGCTTTTCAAAAAACACTTGGTCAAACCTTTCAAATTGTTTTTGTTTTCCACTAACAATGCAGATTATGACATTTCACAAACTGTCAGATGGCTGGTTTGACAGAGTTGACTCGGCCCACCCCAAGGAATTGGTCTTGCAGATAATTCATCGCAAAGAGAGAGCCAAATGAGAGTAAAAAAGTTTGAGAGCCATGAAGCTGTCAGATTCTATGTAGTTTACGTAGAACTTTCGAAAACTAGCATGTTATCAAACAGACCTAAAAAAAACATATTAACAGCATTGCCGCCACCAAAAGTGTCTCTGCCCTACGATCACTGATCTATATATGTATGTATGTATGTTTGTACATATCTACCCGCTTTGGTTTGAAAATTTTTATTGCTTGTGTGCATTCATAAGTACATATGCATGTACACGTGTTCCGACAAATCTATGTTGGGCGGCAGAACGAGTATAAGTCAAAATTTGGTCAAAATGAGATAAATACATCATTCGATTGCAAATTTTATATATCATTTTTTTTTGTAAAAGCTGTATCGGTCTATTGCACACACAAATGGTTAAAAAAGGTAGTGCAAATTAGCCTTACTGTATGTGACTCGTTCTACCGCCCACCAATGTATGATAAAAAATTAAATAGAAAAAATGTACAAGAAGCCGGAGGTCGACTTCATTTAAAAAGGGGGATAGTTATGTATGACGGCTATTAGCTGTGGAAACGCATAACACAGAAAGATTAAATGTCCAGCAAATGCAAAAAGTGCAATAGAGAATCCATTGCATACCGTTCGATGGTTTTTTCGCACTTGCTGACATGATCTTCTAAATGAGCGCGGGTAGAAGTTTCCAGTAAGCGATAGAGTGCGGACGCGTTTGAAGACTTCCTCATAGAGGAATTTGTAAAAAAGTTAATAAACAATTAAAAAAAGTATTTGGTAAAACTTTGTGTTTTATTTATAAATCAATTTATATGTTTGGTATTGATAGGTCTTTGGCCAAACCACATTTAACTTCAGACTAAGAAGTCGTAATTTTAAAAGTACCATATGTTTTAGAATAATGTTTTCTACTACATTAGTCTTGTAATAAGAGTTTATTACTTTCATAGTACGAGTATAAACCTCTCCCAAAATATATTCTTGTCTAGTGGCAAAGGTACAAGAAATCAATTTCGTTAATGCAGGGTGAATTAATTTAGTTCCCTTGGGGATTTCAGTTCCTTTTACAACGTAAAACAACACAGTTGAAAAGTTCATGCACTCAACCCTTTCACCATAATATATCGCTCACACAAAATTGCAGCGTACTGGTTGCAACTACACGTCGATCTTATGTGTAGAATATCAAATATACCCCTTTTTACCTAGTTATTGGATGTAGAAGAATAAATAATGGAGTTCGAGGTGAAGTTTCGTATTCGCATAGCTTTAACATTTGTGCAACTTAGACTGTCAGTATAGATTCATGTTTCGAAACTGGTTTTCTAATTAAGAAAAGTGACTATTTCATGAAGTGCAAGCAAACATTCACTTGAGAATAGTTTCCTACAGAGAAGTACTGGACACCGAATAGAAATAAATTTACAGATGTTTTTTCTGTGAAAATATTACAGCGACTCCAAATGATGGGATTAAAAGGTGAAAAGTCCAAATTATGGGTGGACGATATGAATGACCTTTTATGAGCGCTAGATGTCGAAATGACACTATAACATAATCAGCCAGGTTCTGAATTTCACTTTCACTCGATATCGAAATTGAAATCGACCAAAATCGATTTTTGGTGCTCCAGGTTTCACCGCTATCGAATTCAATTTTACTTTTTTCGAAGTGAATTCAAATCAAGTTACCGGGTTCTAGATTTCGATTTTACTGTTTTCGTGTCGAATTGAAATCATCAGAAAGAAAAGGTGTGAAATCGACCAACTGAAATAAACGTTTGTTTTTGCCTTTGGATTTTGAAACAAAAATGCAAGTAAATTGCTGAGAATTTATTTAAAATTATTTATTTATTGTGAATTATGATTAATTTGTGAATTTTACCAGGACTATCGTCTATCAAAGATGTTTCTTCACTTCAATATCGTGAATTTCATAATGAATTACGTTGCACATTAAAATCACTAAAATAATTCCACACATTTTCACTTAACAAGTTCGCGGACAAGACGGCATGTGTCCGCGAACGTGTTAAACATAAACTAAAAAAAAAATTAAATGAACCTGGGCCTGCTTCTCGCATCCATTTGTGTGTGCGTGTTAGTTTAGTTTAGTTTTTATTAAAACAGTATTGTTTTCTCATAAAAGTTTACAAAAACAAAAGAGCTTGGCTTTGCCGTCTGCCAGATTGACATTATAATTCAGTTATGAATAACCTAATGGTTGTAAAAGATAGGCTATTGTTTATATTTTAAACTGTAAGCGGAAATATAATTTAAAAGTTCCCACTCAAAATTCTTTCTCTATATGCTAAAGCGGATTTTGAAAATCTAAATAGACTGTACACATCGAGTTCATTTAATACTTTTAAGGTTTCATCCTCTGTAAGATAATTTTTCCCAAATACATGCATTCTTATTTCCTGAAGTATCGGACAATTTCCTATAAAGTGGGCAGATCCTCTCTGTGAGGTATGTAGTTTAGATTCACAAGTTCCCCACGTAGCCTTATCATCATTGATATTTCCTGTACACTGTTTTTATCATGGAAATAATTTTTTTCTGATAGATTGTGATTTAAATGACTGTAAATAGATCTATAAATTGACGATTCGGCTACCTCCCTGTATCTTGCTGCATAAAGTTCATCTAGCTTTTTAATCAGCCCATATAAGACTGCTTTCCAATTTGCCACATTTTCGATACTCAAATCGACTTCCATACCACATTGATTTGCCAGATCCAGCCACTCTGCGTACCAGCTTGATTTATTGGTAACAGTTTTTAGAGCTGCTATTTTTGGCAGTCGAGTAGATGGCATATTCATCACTTTTAGTATATAGTTGACCTGCAGTTTTAGTGTTTTGATGAATAAGGGGGAAAGACCAGTTTCGATCATTAACAAATAGTTTGGTGCATTGTAAGGAACTCGAAAAATGCGCTTAATATAAAACCTCTGCAGTTTCTCTACCTCTTCGTATTTCTTATATCCCCATACTTGTGCAGCATAAAACAAAACTGATTCTGCTAATGCTTCAAAAACTTTATACTTGCTGCTGTGGGAAATAAACTGATTAGCAAAACATCTTTTCCAAGTTGCGTTGATTGCGCATTTAGCCTTTGCCAATTTCTCCTGTAGGTGTCTCTGCAAGGTTAAGCTCTTTGTTAGGATTACACCTAGGTACTTATATTCACCCACAATGTCTAGTTCTACACCATTGTAGTGCCACTTTTCATTTCTGCAACGTCTTCCTCCACCTTTGTAAATCATAATTTTTGACTTTTCCAAATTAACGACTAGATTCCAGAGTTTACAGTAGTCATGAAGGCGATTTATCATTAACTGTAAGGCTTCTGAAGAACTGGATAGCAAAACCACATCATCCGCAAACATAAGACCCTTGATACACATTCCAGCATACTCCACACCTCCCGGCAGTCCGTCCAGTAAATCATCTAGGAATAGCGAAAAAAGAGTTGGGCTTAAGGCACATCCCTGCCTTACACCCGCTTTTGTCTCAAACCACTCAGACAATTCTTCTCCATTCCAAACTGCTGCTCGCGTATCTGCATACAAATTTGGTAGAACTCTTCCGAACTTTAGAGACATTCCCTTTGCATACAGTTTGTAGAACAGTGCATTTCGGTCTAGCGAATCAAATGCTGCTCTAAAATCTACAAAAAATATATAAAGCTTTTTGCTCTGCATCAGAAATGCCTCCCCGATGCTTTTAAGCACAAACACTTGGTCCACCGTCGAGTATCCTGCTCTAAAGCCAGCCTGGTACTCATTCAGAAGATTTTCTTGTTTCACCCATGTATTCAGTCGTTTCATTAACACTGCTGTAAAAATTTTGCAACAAGAATTCAAAAACGAGATGCCTCGATAGTTTTCTGGATTTGCTAAACTTCCTTTTTTGTGTATAGGAAAAATGAGGGCTTCTGTAAATCTTTCAGGAATAACTCCTGTCGCCAATACTTCATTAAACATTTGAAAGAGCTTGTCCACCAGTAACTCCGTTCCGTATTTATAAAACTCGATTGTTATTGAGTCAGAACCTGGAGCTTTACCGTTTCTAAGTTCATTCAGCACCTCTTTGATTTCTGCTTGCATTATAATAGCATCCAGTGTATCATTTTGCAGTCCCGGAATCGCATACTGAAATATTACACCACAATTCAAGGGATTGAGTAAGCTACAAAAGTATGTACGCAGAGCTTCTGGGCTTAAACTTCGATTGATAACTGCTACTGTGCCGTTGAGCTTTTTCGCAAGTTTCCAAAATTGAGTTGAATCTCTGCAGGTTGCCATCCTCTCCGCTTCTCTTTCAAAGTGCTTTTTCTTTTTTTCCTTACAGATATCTTTATATCTCTTATTAGCTTCTAAATATTGAGCCTTAAAAAAAGGTGCATTATTTTCACGAAAGAGTTTAAGCCATTTAAAGACTGTTTTCTTGCCTTATTGCAATCTTTATCGAACCATGGGGCAGCTTGATTTTCCGCGCACAATTTTTTCATCACATCTTCAGTTACTGGCCCCTTAGCATGTTGTTATTTCTCCTCGATCCCGTTCAAAGTATTTACACCTCTTCAATAGGCCTTCCTAAATATTACGCATTGCAGTAAGATCAAATGCGCAAATTAAAATACATAGAACTTCTGGGGGTCACCTGTTATTTGTAAACTGTTAAAAATGTGCTCTTTCGGGTCGACTGAAGTTTTCACTTCCAATGACATGCAACAAGATATTTTGGGAACAGCACGCATTTAAGCACACGCAATATTGAACAGACAAACAGTATGACAGAATATAAATTTAGATAAAAAGTGCATAGTTACGAAAAAAATACTTCCCAGATGTCTAACGGTTTTTGTCAGATGAAAACATATGGTGTATAAAACTACGGCAAATTACATATATGTATGTACATACCTATACTCAGTTTTCTCCAAGACCACGACGAGGATGTTAAGTAAACAATGCCAACAAAACAATTTATTAAGAAAGGGGCAACCACACAACCAACATTTTCTTTCATAGTTAGAAATTTAAAAATGTCTAGTAAAAACTTTACTGGTGGTAAACCTTACAAATCAAATCCGGAAGAGACGGTGTTGGGCTTCCAGAACTAATTATTTCCAGTCTTTCTTCCGAATTTAATTGAGAAAATGGTTTCTTCAATAAATTTTCAATAGCGCATTGACCGGTCATATTTTTCTCTTATACGATTTGGCTTAAAAGAACGACATGCATATCTAACTAGTATTGCCAAAATGCGAATGTTCAATGATTATTAGCCGTGTTTTATTTGTAGCCTGTTAGAATAAACATGTTTCCGCAAAATGTTTTCAATGTAAAGATTTGAAAAAAAAATGATGCGACTGTATCCAACACATAGCTCGGATGTGTAAACATCACGCAGATGGGGTGTAGAGCTCTACTTTATTGGAAAGAAAGTAAATTAAAACTAGTCTATGCTCGATAAAATGCAAGCCAATCGCATATGTATATACTCATCGAATCCACTCCATTCGCAGCAGTCGACGCCAGGAAACGAACCTGGGAGTCCTGGGACCCCTAAACTTAGTTGTGCGAGTATGATCCCAATGTCCACAACACCATCTGGGGTAGCAGCGACAACAACAAAAGGGGTGAGTCACTTTCTGAATATATTATTAGTAATAACCTACTTATATGTAATAGAGGTAACAAACCACTTTCGTAAATTCACTGAGAGGTGAGGTACTGGTCCTTACACTCTCGTCTCCCTTTCTACATTCGTATATCGAAGGCTGGCACGTATCAGATGAGGCATCTTTATCGGATCATATGCACATAAGATTCAATATAAGGTGCAGCGTCGATGCAAGTCAGACTAGATATATGAAAAAATTAACGAACTGGAAGACTTATAGAGAAAACCTCGCTATCAAAACTGATACACTGCCCTCATCTATTCTGTCTATCGGAGACATTAATGAGGTAGCCGATCAGTTAAATGAAGCTATAATTTCCTCATTTAAAAGCAGCTGCAAAGTAAAACACCAACTGGTTAAAAGGTGTGTACCATGGTGGAATACTCAGCTAGAAAACCTGCGAAAAATGGTGAGAAAACTCTTTAACAAAGCAAAACGCACCGGTAATTGGGATCTTTACAAGTCCGCACTTACCAACTTCAACAAGGAATTGAGAAAATCTAAGAGAGCAACATGGAGAAAGAATTGTGAAAACCTAGAAAAGCTACCAGAAGTCGCACGTCTCCAAAAAGCTCTCTCCAAAGATTCTTTAAATAGCCTAGGTCTCCTGCTTAAGGAAGATGGTACCTATACGGCTAGTCGAGAGGAAACTTTAAAAACCTTACTCAAGGTTCATTTCCCAGGATCGACTCTAATAAATAACCAACCCTTTGTTAATTCTGAGGCCACAAGCTTCTCTTACATCAACAGAATTAACAGCCTATCTGGAAAAATGTTCAGTTTAGACAAAGTTAAATGGGCCATAAGCTCATTTAAACCCTACAAGGCACCTGGTACAGACGGAATCTTCCCAGCTCTGATTCAAAAATGTCTGGTCCAGTTTTTACCAACTTTAACCGCATTATTTAGGTCTAGCTTCAATTGGGGATACATCCCACAAGCTTGGAGGGAGGTCAACGTAGTTTTTATTCCCAAACCAGACAAACCTAGTAAGCTACCTAAATCTTATCGACCCATTAGCCTAACATCGTTTCTTCTCAAAACTATGGAAAGACTAACCGATATACACATTAGAGACTTTCTAGATAGAAATTCACCTCTGCACCCACAACAATACGCTTACAGGAAAGAAAGATCCACGGAAGGTGCTCTTTTAAATCTGGTAACACAGATCAAAGAGGCGTTCCATCACAAAGAGATCGCACTATGTGCATTTCTAGATATTGAAGGTGCCTTCGATAATACCGGATATGATTCTATCTCAGAATCTATGTCCAGAAAGGGTATTGACCATCCTACTAACCGATGGGTTAGAGCGATGCTCGAAAACCGAAAAATCTCCACATCCTCTGTGGAATCCTCGGTCACAGTTCCAGCTGCAAAAGGCTGTCCACAAGGAGGTGTACTATCACCCCTTCTGTGGTCTCTAGTCATTGATGACTTACTTGACAAGCTCAGTAACCTTGGCCACCATACAATTGGTTACGCCGATGACCTAGTCATCACCATAAAAGGTAATAATGCTAAAGACGTCTGCAATACGATGTAAACAGCTCTCAAGATAGTGAATGACTGGTGCACTAAAGAAAATCTCTCAATTAACCCCAGTAAAGCTATTCTTGTACCTTTTACCCGCAAAAGAAATCTGAGTCTAGACCAGATATCACTTAATAACACTACTATCGAGTATTCCAATGAAGTTAAATATCTAGGTATGGTTCTCGACAAAAAACTGAATTGGAACTCACACGTTAATTACAAAATTACCAAAGCAACAAAAGCCCTATCGTCGTATGTACGGTAAGACCTGGGGAATAACCCTAAAGGTCACACATTGGATATACACAATGATGATACGACCTATCATCACATACTCATCAGTAGTATGGTGGTACAAAACAAAAGAAAAATCCACCATTTCAAAGCTTCAAAAGCTACAAAGATTGGCATGCCTTGGCACTACAAGCGCTATGCGCACATGCCCCACAGCAGCTATAGAAGGGGAACGTCACAAAATCCCGAATTACGAAATCCCGAAATAACAAAATCCCGAAAAAAAATTCACGCATTTCTAGAAATCCCGAAACACAAAATCCCGAATTACAAAATCCCGAAAAATGAACTTTAGTGAAAAATCCCGAATTTTTCGGGATTTTCGATTCGCGGTGGATTTTTGCGAAAAAAAAAATTTAATATTTCATAACTCTTAATAATTTTTTTCCACATTCTCAAAAGAACGTTTTTTTCCACTACCCCTCCATGACACTACCAGAAAAAACCAAGAAACTTACCAGAACACACTATGAATTTGCGAGCAAAATCGTTTGCTTAAGTGCATGTGATGAGAATCGAAAAGAGCTGTTCTTCTTGATTCTCATGGAACCGTATACCTCGGAACTAATTCCTCTAGCCAAGTAATTTATTCATATGTATTTGTATGTGTCTACAAAAAACATTTTAATTAATTAAATTTCAATGCTATTTAATCTCTTTGTCGTTTTGTGGTCCTGAAAAGGACCTTTGAAATAATGTTTGTTTATATGTATATACAAGTGTGTATTAAAATTAAGTTAAACTAAAAACTTTGGAATTCATTGTTTTTCAAGGTGGTACGCGTAACCAGTCAGCACTATATTTGCCTTTCCTTTATTTGATTTTACTATTTGCACTTCCATTTCACTTCGCACAACTTTTCACTTTTAAAACACATATAAAAAGATCACACAAAACTATGAAAATCTTTGATTTAGATATTTCTTAGCTGCATCATCTGAGAATCAAAAGGACTCCAACTGCCAAATTCTAAGAAGTATAATTTCAAGTTCTAAGAAATCAATATTTCATCACCATATACAAAACATGCAGTTCGAAAGGGTATATGATATCATGAGAATCACGAAGAACAGCTCTTTTCGATTCTCATCATGTGCACTTAAGCAATCGTTTTCTGTGTCTGGTTTATAGTGTTTTGTTGTTCTTAATTTGATTTTTTTTTGTGCGGGGTGAGAGGGGAAATCGTTCTTTTAAGAATGAGAAAAAAATTCCGCGAAGAGATAATATGATATTTCATTCAAACGAAAAAAAAAAATAGCCGCCTATTCAGGAATCACCATATCCCGAATTTGGAGAAAATAATAGTTTAAGATTCGCGCGCGCGAAGTTTAAACTATTATTTTCTCCAAATTCGGGATTTCGTAGTTCGGGATTTTGTGTTTCGGGATTTCGTGTTTCGGGATTTCGTGTTTCGGGATTTCGTGTTTCGGGATTTTGTTTTCGGGATTTTGTTTTCGGGATTTCGTACCCAACCCCTATAGAAGCACTCATTGGTTTAACGCCACTCCACCTTTTCATAAAAAGGTTGGCAATTAGCAGCACTGTCAGACTACTACAAACGGGAGAGATAAACCGCATAGATCACACAGATCAGGTGAATCTTCTATCCGAAATCCCAGAACTTGACATGATCTGCGCGGTAAATGACCGCTTACCAAAAACTTTATGCTTCGGCAGGAGGTTCGACATAGTGATTCCTATATAAAATGGAAATATAAAAATCCTACATCAGACCTTAAAGGTAACAAGTGGTATACGGATGGATCAAAGATTGACACCGGGGTGGGTGCTGGTATTTTTGGACCAAACACTAGAATATCAATACCTATGGGACAAATTCCCAGTGTGCGCCAACGTCATCCTCAAATCGGAAATAAAAGGTGTCCTCATCCATATACTCACGGATAGTCAAGCAGCCTTAAGAGCACTAGGCTCAAACCTGTTTGACTCCAAATCAGTCCTGAACTGCTTCAATACTCTCCAAGACCTCTCCCATAAAAACAAAGTCAAACTTTGGTGGGTGCCCGGTCATGAGGGTATTGAGGGAAACGAGAAAGCTGACGAACTGGCTAGGAAAGGTTCGGCTGAATCCTTTATCGGCCCTGAGCCGTTTTGCAACATTCCAAATTCAGCTATTAACTTTAACATCAAAAGTTGGGAAAACAATATGTGTATCTCCTATTGGGAAAATTCCCAGGGTCTTCGACAGGCTAAAAGAGCCATAAAACCCTTCCAAAGCAAATCCACAAAAAATCTGCTCTTGAGTAGAAATGATATCAAAAGTTTAGTGGGATTTCTAATAGGACATTGCCATCTTCGATATCACCTAAACAAAATAGGTCTTATTCAGGAAACTGAATGTCGTCTTTGCATGGAAGGCGACGAAACTGCAGAACATATCCTATGTGACTGCATGGCACTTTGTGCCCTCCGGAGACAACAGTTCCACAGAGAAATTCTAACTCCCACGGAACTTCGTACAATCTCCACCAGTGAGATCCTCAAATTCATCAAAAGAATTGAGCCTCTTCTGGTTCCCTAAACTGACTTCGTGGTACAATAGATCTTTTAGGTCGCAGTGCCCTCCGCAACTGGCGGGTCAGTCCCCCTTTAAAAAAAAATACTGCGCCAAAAGTAGAAAACCCGACGCGGTACACACTCAACCGCCGCGGTTATCTATGCTCGATAAAATGCAAGCCAATCGCATATGTATATACTCATCGAATCCACTCCATTCGCAGCAGTCGACGCCAGGAAACGAACCTGGGAGTCCTGGGACCCCTAAACTTAGTTGTACGAGTATACTGCGCCAAAAGTAGAAAACCCGACGCGGTACACACTCAACCGCCGCGGTTATAAAAACTTTTCATCCAAGCTCTTACATAAATAATATCAGCGTTGGTACATATGTACTCTGTTTTGTCATCTCATCACGAATAAGAAATATAGAAAAAAAAAAAACAACAACAACAACAAAAAAAACGCATATCTATCTTCTATATATGTATCTCGCTAGCGCAAGAGCTTGTGATTCCTCCTGAGAGTTTATTTCTGCACCGGTTTCAATGATTCTAACACTGATTGAAGGCTTCATCAGTATAAATAATTTTGAAAAAAAAGCACATGAATAAAGTTATTATGGAAAAACATTAATTCAACGTAACTACATTCACAATGAGGTGTCTAAAGAAAATAATGTCTTGGAGCAATGACGAAATGCGCTCTGATTTTATAAATACATATAAACAATTTGTTTACACTTAATCTTAATACTTATCAGGATCTCTATCACGAAAAGTAGCTCTTATTTTTTGGAACTAGGTGCCACTAGGGCAATAGAGGCCAGTTGGTAGCCATTTTATTCGTATATTGGTTGTAGGTTTTCTACATGCGAGATTGTTAATAATATTTAAAAACTAAAAATCCAGATCACTGCTCTAGAAAATTCTCTTTCTTTTAACACCTCATTTGTTAAGATTGGTTGAGTGGGAAAGCCGCAAATGGTGATAATGATTGCAGAACATATAAATGCAAAGCATTATGATCATGTTAGAGCGCGCACATATCGCACATGTATTACAAAAGTGACACAACTCAAAAATCCCAATATTTGAGTTATCACCGACAAATGCTCGTTAAACTTCCACACAATATATTTATCAAAAGTGTATTAACTTAGATTCATTATTATCCCTGCAGATGACACTTATGTCACTCTAAGCTTTTCAAACGAGATCAAAGTACCTTTGAAAAAACTGACACATTTTCAATTGTGGTCAGACCGGCGTAGCTAACGGGTGTGTAAAATTTAAATAAAAGTGTATTTATTAGTGTTGTGCCATTTTTCAGAATCATTAGTCAAGAGTGCGCGTATAACATTTCGAATTGAAACAGTTAAGTTAATTTGTTTTAAAGAAACAATTTGTTCTATTTTGAGTTGAGTCACTTTAGCTGTTCGAGATAAATATGAAAATTGGTTGTATTTTGAGATAGGTCACTGTTGAAGAATGATCAATTGACATTTAGAGTTGTGTCAATTTAGATGATTTAGTTAATATTTTAGTTTTTTAAGTTTTATTGAAGACAAAACGGTTTAATTTTTAAGTAAGGCACTTTAGCTGACTGTGTTGAATATTTTTTGTATACTAATTTCATAGTTATGTCACTCTGGATACATTTTTTGATCATAATTTGACTTATGACACTTTTGATGCATAGATTTTGAATAAATTCCTTTTCAGTATTTGAAAAAACATAATATATCATGCATTCAATGAGTCGGGCCAGATTTATGGTGCAAATGGCAACCACATCCTTACAAAACGAAGCATCTATTCCGATGATAAGTGAAGTTGCTATACAAAATAAAGAAAACCAGCAAAGTAACTTCACATCAAGCTCAACCACAGCTCAAGATCCTATTGAACTGCCCGACACACAAATTCCTGAAGATAATAATGTTTACGAAATTTCGTGTAATTCAGAGTGTCCCACCTTGATTCGTTTGACTAAACTTCAACACCGAAGTCAAAGAAAGAATTTTCTGCTAAGAAAGTGTAGATTAGGTTGTAGTACAGAAATCAATAATACAGGAGAGGAAATATTTAAAAACTATTGGGATCTTGCTGACTTGCAAAAACAACGGGAATTTATTACTAGGCACACAAATCAAATAAAACCAAAATACCGATATTCAAGCACGCAAGATTTCAGAAATTTGAATTCAGCTTTCTTTTTTGAGGTTAACACCACTCGTTATAGAGTTTGCAAGGCATTTTTCAAAGCCACCCTTGACATAGATGATAGACCCATTCGAACAGCATTACAGAAGATAAGTGACACCGGATTTCTTCGCTGTGAGATGATCTAATTAACAAAAACATTATTTCAAAATCTTATTACGATTTATACTATAAAAATTTACTTGATTTAGATAGAGTTACTTTGTATTACCTATAATTTTAATTTGAATTATATTTCATTACGATTTATTTTTAAAAATTGAATTAATATGGACTAAGTTACTTTGTATCACCTATAAATTTAATATAAATTATATTTCATTACGATTTGTTTTTTTAAAAATTGACTTCATTTAGACTAAGTTACTTTGTATTGCATACCTATAATTTTAATGTGAATTTTAAAAACATATTTTTTTAATTTTTAGTTCTTTTATACCTCAATTATTTTATTACGATGTATTCTATAAAAATTGACTGAATTTGCTTTACTTTTACTTTATTTTTACCTATAATTTTCATATGAATTTAAAAGAGATATTTTTTTCATTTTTAGTTCTTTTACACCTCAATAAAAAAAATGTATTACTAAGGGTAATATTGCTCGTTTCTTAAATACATACACCTACTCCACCGGCTCATGAAGGTTAAATAGTTACATTGCTACAATTCAGAATTTGGACAAAAGCCGCATTTTATTATGGCCAGCAATACCTTACATATATAGCTATATGTATATGTACTACAACAATAACACAAGATCCAAATGAAAAGCTGGATCTTTTATTGTTGCTGTAGGTCATATATTTTTCAACGCAAATCCATTCAGAATCTGGTTAGAAGGAATAATACAACGCATCTAGTATTATTGAAATAGGAACTATTGAAATAAACCCACAGCAAAAGTGTCACAACTCAAATCAAATTTCAAAAAAATTGTCACAACTCAAAATAATTCAGTCCTAACTGCACGAAACCAACGTCAAAATTGTCACAACTCTAAAAGGATGAATTTTCCAGGATTATGAAAAAAAAATTGACGTAATTTTTATATGATCATGGTTCATAATCTATATTCTCTTGCCCACATTACTTAGTTTGTAGTTAAATTGACAATATGCTCCCAAAACAGTTTTTCGCCTTTTCTGAAAAACTTGATTTTTTGAGTTGTGTCACATTTGTAATACATGTGCGATATACTCACGCACCCACTATTGCAACGATACCCACTGCTGCCCGACTGCTGGCAGTGGTCACCGCTGAAAGAAAATTGTGGGCGATGCTTTAAAAAATTGTTTTCAACATTGCTCAGGTTCAGGACAACGCAGAGGGATGTTTTATACCTCAAATGAATAATCGATAAATTTACTAATTCCACCTAGGGTTACCAGATTGAAAATTACGAAAAGGGGGACATTGCGAGACAAAATATGCTTTCGAAAAATATAACAACAGCGTAAAAAAAGTGAAGTAAAAAAGTTAAAGCAAATTAAACATGTCGCATATTCAGGACCTTCTTTGCTTTTTGTTAACCACTCGAAACACTTTTCCCAGCACTGAATATATGCACACTTTTTTTTATTCACTTTTTCAGACATTTTAGGTACTACTAAACGTAAACGAAAATAATTTGTAAACAAAAGCTGACAAAGGACAGATAGCAGCACAAATCATAAACTACCAGATGAAGAAAAACTTTTGCGGTAGGTCATTGAGTGGATGCGTTCAGCTTTGAAAGGGTTTTAAACTTCAAATGGATGTGTTTACAGAGAATCTTTTTAAAAATATTAAATGAAAATATTTTAATAGTTTTAACCCATTAACGCTCAGCGTCATATTTATAGGACAGCTGAGGACGAAAAATTCTAGTGACTAAGAAAATAATTAAAAGACCAGATCTGTATTTCTAACGTTAAGTGTTATCAATTGTTTATGTAATTGAAGGGTAAAATAAAAAAAATATTATTTAAAAATATCTTTTTTTAAAAACTTTAAAAATATAAGTTTTCAATATAAATGGATGAAACTTCCGATTTAAATAACTAATTGGTTATACATATATGAAAATGGGTAGTCAAATTAAAAAAAAATAAAAAATCGGACGATACTATAAAGGATTGCAATCAGGTGTCCTAAAAATATGACGCTGGGCAGATATGATAGCTTTACAAACAAAAAAAAAAAATGTTTGCAGGTTGAATGTTCATTCATCAACTTCAACGTAATTCAAAAGTCGAAAATGCAAGTGTTGCAGTCTTACCTCCGATTTTAGACTATGTAACTGATGAGAATTCCAGGTTTAGAAGAGAACTAATTTGTTCTTTAGCTTCCATATATTCTACGAAATGACCTATGTATGCAAACGATAACGGAAAATCTCTAGGCTAAGAGATCCAATTATTATGAATTGTTGAAATGAAGAAAACGATCGTGGTTTCTTTGACCGCATGTTGGACGTTGCAACAGAGATTTTCATAGTTCAATTAGTCGCAACTCCTTTAAATTTTGATCGTATTGAACCTGCAAGCCACTGCTCGTAATATACTCACAAAAAGAGAATAAACGAATTGAATTAATTGCATCAGCATGAGTTGGTAAAGCAGTACAACCCTTACAGGTGTGAATTTGATAAATATGATTGACTTGCGTCCAAATACAATACTGCAATAAGCGGGGAAAAATGGTACTGGTGCACTTTACCCGAGTTTAGGATATGGGCTATGGTGAATGTTTGGGTCATACACAAGTTTTTGGTACCAGAGAAATAGAAATAATCATCGCTGGTGCAGTTAGGAGGAAGAAGTTTTGTCTCTTATACTACATCTTACAAATGTAACGCCTGGTAAGTGAATAGGTAATGGCATCGATGTAAAATTTCAATAATATTTAAAATGAGATTTTCGATGCGTTACACATTCGCTTACAAGGCGTTACTTTTGGTAAGATCTTACATTTTCAATATTTTCTTTAAAGAAATATGCACTTACCATGGAAGCAGTTACAACTCTTCCCACTGGGAATTACTTCACTTCCCTTCACTACGCATAGGTTTCCCACTAAAACAGCGGTATTGTGGCTTAGGAATTATATTATCAAATCAAAAATTAATTCTTTAGGCAACAAAATAAATTCTTGAATTCTCAACAAATCATATCTTCGCGCAACAATTTGTTGTCGACTTAAGAATGAAATATTCTTATCGTCGGAAATTATAACTAATTTTCTTTGCGTTTTCTTACATTGCGTTGTGAGTCTTTCGTGAGTGAAGTTCAATAAGTGAGTGGATTAAAAAAAATAAAGATTTCTTCAACTTAAAAATGCAGATAAATAATGAAGAAGCCAGTCAAATATACAATGTTGATAGTGGAAACTTAGACATTTGTAAACTTTAGTAAAGTTGGGGGATTTCCATGGATGGAATCAGTGCATTGGTGGAGTGCCGAATATCGTCCGAAGAGTAATTATGATTATTAAAGTTAATTTGGTTTTGTACATACGCATGTACACATATGTAAAAAATCTGAATATTTGGGTATTCTTAAAATAAAATCGTTAAAACGAATGTGGTCATTTTTGAATTTTTTCTCTTGATTGTCTTAGTAAGTATTTTTGATTCCAGGTTAACATTCGTTTCCTTGAAGCAACAATTTACATTTTTGATTCTTATTAAGCACTAGTTGAACCCATGCTCGCCTTGCTTCGCATTCTAATGGCTTTCTTATGCATACAAATATGCAATTTCAGTGGGAGCGTATAAACATCAAAGTATTTGTCTAAGTCCACAAAATTGTTTAGTAAATTTTGTTGATTAACTGCGTTTTATCAAAAACGTTTCAATGTGCCCCTAACTGCAGATTTCATAGTTCTCAAAAACCGCACCGCACCGTAGCCCGTCAACACTTCCGCCTCTAACAGATGTCATTGCAAAATTGTAACTCTAGGTCGGGTGCCATTACATTATTTAGGCGTGCTCAAGTTTCTTAGAAGAATAGTAGGAACACCCACTTTTGGTTTAAATTTATGTGATGGCAGCGAAAGCGAGAGTTTAAAAATTCGACCAGATATCTGGTTGTTACTTCTTGGTCCACAACCCGGGTGATTGAAATACATTCTGCACTTTGACCATCAGCAGGTGAAAATATCTCGCTGTTAATTGCTGGAGCTTAATCATTCCGAGGCAACAAAATAGCTCGCTCACAAAGCTAAGAATTCTTACGGTTTTTTAGTTGTGATATATCACCTTAAGCCTTGTAATAAATTTACTTTTCCATTTTCTTCCGGAAGCGTTCCTCCACCAATTTTAAACAACAAATCAGAGAAATGTTGTGCGTTCGGATGTGCCTCGTGGCACTACTGATAACGTTTGCCTAAAGTCTCGGCAAAATAGCACTGTAAACCAAACATCCCAGATGACTTCCACATAGCAAATACATACATATGTGCATACATATATGAACTTTTTTTTTTTTAATTTATCAATAATTTTTATAAACTGAAAATGCAATTCACTGCTCTAGAAAATTCTCTTTCTTTTGACACCTCACCTGTTTAGATTGGTTGAGTGTTAGAGCCGCAAATGGTGATAATGATTGTAGCACATTGAAGTACAAAGCATATGATCATGTTAGAGCGCGCACATATACTCACACACACACTATTGCAACGATACCCACTGCTGCACGACTGCTGGCGGTGGTCTCCGCTGAAGGAAAATTGTGGGCGATGTTTCGAATAATTGTTTTGAACATTGCTCAGCTTCAGGATAACGCAGGAGGATGTTTTATATCTCAAATGAATCAGCGACAGATTTACTAATTTCACCTATTTTTTTGATTTTCAATCCGATAAGCCATTATTGAGTTAGGGCTGTATAATGTTAATATTCCTCTGCGATATACAGTTATTTTGACTACTATGTAAGACCCAGTAGGCTGAGCAAAAAATTACATATCTTGTGATCATCCCGGGTACTTAAGAAGCATTTCAAAATAAGTTTCATCGAAATCTGACCAGCGGTTTTCACGCCATTAGGTAACCAACAAAAAACCTCTACAGTTTTATAATATTTATAGATTTGCATATTCAGCGTAAGTACCTTATTCACAATTTCAGCCAAAAAAAATGTCTTAAGGCAAGAATTTACGTTTTTAAATTCTTAACAATTCTTTATTCTTGGTGCAAGCATTTTATTGTTAATTCTTTTTAACAAGATCTCATTTGGCACAACAATGTAAGTTCTTAAATGTAAGAACTTTTGTTCTTGTGTAGTAATTAAGACCGAAAATTCTTGAATTAACAATTTTGGTTGTTGAGCAGATTTTAACCAACGTTTATTCTTGTGACAAAGTATAAAATTGTTGTGATTACAACTTTTTTTTCTGAGTGTAGGTAGAAGAAAACCCGAATAGCGCGTGAAGCGCCGTTTTGATACCACAAACCTCAAGTAAACCTTTTATTCGGATTTATGTTCAGAAATCTATACCCACCCTGTAGAGTTCAAAAAGAGGACCAACTCTCCAATATCTATATATTGGCCGTCGAAGAATAGTTTGCCCAGTATGCGTTGCCTGGCTCTCGCTAGAACTGGGCATTTGCACAGAAAGTGAATAAGCGACTCTTTTTCATTTTCATCTTTGCAGCTACGGCAGAAACTATTGTGAGGGATCGCTGGTCTTGCTGCATAGTCTCCTATTGACCAGTGCCCTGTACTGACTGCCACTACTCTAACGACGTCAGTCCTTACCGCAACAATTATTTTTTCTTGCATCAGATTTAAATATCTATAAGAGGTTTTTGCCGGATAGTAATGAAACAAATATGCAGGCTGACAATGTGTAAAAACCAAAAAAAAAAAAAATCTAGGAAAATATACCATAAAAGGACTAAGATTTCAAAATATTTGGAATTTTTTGTGGAAACAAATTTTGCTGGTTATTGCCGAAAGTCTAGATACAGAATCAGTTCAGCTAATTGTCGAAAAATTACGTTTACTCCATATTTAAAAGCTGTTCAATGATTCCATTATCATTGTGATTATTCACAAGCACTATGATTTGTCTTATTTCCTGTTCAGATTTAGGAAAATACGGTCAAGCTTAAATTGTGGGCAATATGAGTCGTCAGTTAAATAGAGAGGAAAAAAGTGTGATTCACGCCTGACATAACGAACATTTATTTTTATCAGAGGGGATGAAAGATGGGACCGGGATAACAAATAAGAGCACAAACCAAAGAGTAGACCGTTTGCTTAAAAATTTGTGTAAAATTTTTGGAAAAACGAAGAAAAGAAATAAGTCTTGAGTTCAAGGAACAAAATAATGTTAAAAGAGATAAGCTCAAAAACAGTATGAAAAAGATTACAGGATAGTGGTTAATCAGTCAGGAGGCCGAGGAAAAAACCAGTTTTAACAACTAAAACTAGGATTTTGAGGTTAAATTTTCCTAAAGCTCGCCGAAATTGGACGGCAAATATTTGAAAGATTTCGCAGAGGAGGTGAAATCTAATCCCAATCAGGCCGATGGAATTCGGTAGGGGAGAGGGGGGTTCCTTTGAACATTGCTGATAACATTTCAAATAATAAATATTTTAAAGCATTAACCAAAATTTCCATATGGCGATACCCCCATCTTTAATCATCAACACTTTTCGGGGATTTCCTCAGTCGCCGTCTGCCGGAAGTGCAGAATTTATGCACACAATTTCGTTTTATAATTTGTTTTTGTAAAGCTGTTAAACATTTTTCGTGAGGATCTCTATTTGAACTTGAATTTTGTATCACTACGCACGTTGGGGCAGGTTTGAACAAAACGGGCGGGACACTTTTGAACACGTTCCAAGGCGCATACCTTCTCTATTTGTCATCTAGACCGCCATTTAAGCAGTTACTCAACACTCCAGGAACTGCAAGATGTTTAAGTGTGATTTTTTTATAAAAAAAAAGAAATAAATTGTTTATTTAAAATGGTTTTCGTTGAAATACCAATATTTGATTAATTTAAAAACAAGCGCGCAGCCTCTAATTTGCTGTCATAAACCATTAAAATAGCTACAATCCAAAAGTGTCCACTGTCCCTAGAAATAAATTTACCGTTAGGTTCATGCTCTTGGGCTGCAAAATTCTTAAATAGAAAATTGAACACCGAACTTTGAAAAGTAGGGTAGAATTTAAATTGAGCATGTGAAAATGATATAACCGAAAGTTAATAAAATCCATGCCATGCAAGGCTAAAATGGGGCATACTAAATATTAAATTAACTTTTTTTTTAATTTCGCAATAATTTTCAATGTATCCAATTTAACACTTTTACAACTTTTTTTCCGCCCCAAATTACCTAACCTTTTTTGTTACAAAAAAGTATGCATTTGTTAAGGGAATTGTTTTCAAAATGAACGAAAAAAAATTTGAACCAAAATATTTACAGCTATGTGCAATAAAATAGCACCATGCTCAACTAGTTACTCCACTTGTTTACCGTGTTTTTATTGCCCGTTGGATGCACCGAAAATTGGCTTTAAGACTGTTGGGCTTTCCGTAATTAAATGAAAAGAACATTTTCGGAGAACTGTGGTTTTTTGTTGGAGAAAACCCGTTTTTTTTTATAAAAATATGACCAAATTTTGCTGTTCAATATAATAGCAGCAGTTCATTCTGCTGTGCAACGTATCAAGTGATAAGTTGTAGTTTGAATTAAACAAAGGAGATAAGACAGTCAAGCGTAAGATAACTAAAGGGTACTGGTTCAAATTTAAATCTTATTTTAACCTTTTCTTTCAAGTGAAAATAGGAAATGGAAAGATTGTACGGAAGAGAAGCGTTTGCTTATAAAAAAATTTGATTTCCAAAGGAAAAACTTAACAATTCATAAGAGAAGTGGTTGGCTGCTCTAACAAAATGATTGTAAATGCCAAACAATTCGTGGTAAAAGAAGAAACAAGAGGTAAAAAGACTGCAAGTAATGTACTGCAAGTGATGAAAAAAACGTCATTATATTAGTGAAAAATAATCCTTTCATCACTTCAACTCAAGTAAAGAAAGATTTAAATCTTCAAGAAGAACGCTAATTAAAACCAAATTGGTCGCTAGAAGTCCAAGAAAAGCACCGTTAGTAAAAAAACGACATATAGAAAATCGAAAGAAATTTGCTCAAGAACATCGAGACCGGCCCATCTCAAAATAGAGAAATATTCTTTCGACAGACGAGTCCAAAATTGTTTTATTTGGGACTCCCGGCTGCAGAAGACCAAAGAGAGAGGAACTTAAACCCCAGTACACCCCAGGCCATAAAACACGGTGGTGAAAAAATCCATATGTGGGGTTGTTTTTCGTATTATGGCACTGACAGCAGAAGTTTATGTTAGCATAATGAAAGAAGTAATGCTGCCTTACGCTGAATGGAATATGCTTCTCAAATGGGTCTTGCAACAGAGCAACGACCCAAAACATACGAGCAGATTAGCCAAAAACCTGAATCTAATCGAATATCTTTAGACAAACGTCACACGAGCTGTTTTCAAAGCCAAAATAGACAATTGTGGGCTGCTGTGCAATCCGCGTGGGAGGCTATACCACTTCAGGGTTGTCAAGCCCTGGTTGATTCCATGCCTCGACGTTGCGCTGCCATTCTTGAGAATAAGGGCAACAAAACAAAATACTAGAAAGTGTTTATCTTGGTTCTTAATTTTGTTTTAACTGTTTTACAATTTCATCAAGACTGTTGGTGCTGTGGCATACTCTTTGCTAACAAAAACAGTGGCAACTCTGTTTTTTCAATAAGGCAGACAACCATGTCATGCGAATAAAAGAATTTCATCAGATTCGGAACGTCAAAAACGCAACGTGATTTTACCCATTCGTCATCCATCTTTAATCCAATCCAGTCGCCAGCAATCTCTAGCTATTAACTTTCACTTTTGTAAACTTTTAATAATTGAATTATAATAAATTTTGTTCTTGTGTAATTAGAGGAAAACTGTTTACATTTTGAAGCGATCCTCTAAAGTGGTGACCCCGACGAAGCAGCATATTCTTATATAGCCACGACACCAGAGAAACCTGAGATTCCCATAATCGCAAGAAGTTCTGGATCGAACTAAATATTAGACCATATTTCTACACAACCTGCAGTGCTATTTGTGCCCGAAATGACGGGAGTGACCGTCAAAGTTCCCCCTTTCTGGAAGGAAAAACCTGAGCTGTAAGCTGGTCGTTCAGGTCGAATCTCAGTTATACATGGCACGTGTATCCGAGGGGATAGCAGAAAATATCACACCGTTGTAGCAGCAATAGAAAGCAGTGTTCTGAGTCAGGTGAGCGACAACTTTCTGAATCCTCCTGCCGAAGAAAAGTACGAGAACCTGAAAAAGAAACTCATATCACGATTCACTGACTCCGACCATCATTGTCTACGAAAGCTCTTGCAGGAGATTGAGTTAAGTGATCGAAGGCCATCGTAATTATTGCGAGAGATGCGACATTTGGCCCGTAATGAAATGGATGACGAGCTGTTGAAATCTCGTTGGTTGCAACGCCTGCCACCAAACATGCATTCCATTATTTCTGTAAGTACTGAAGATTTAAATAAATTAACAGAGCTATCCGATAACATTGCAGAACTCACCGAAGTACCACCAACTTTTGGATTTAACGGGGCAGAACCGCATCACGGCACTAGTATCGAACATCAGATACTAGAACTTACACGTGCCGTTGCTGAGTTGAAATCGCACTTTTCCCCTCGATCTCGCAGCCGATCCCGTACACAATCTTTTAACCAAAGTTGCAGTAGGAGCAGAAAACGATTTGTGGCAAATAAAGAGCAGATGCAAGAAATTGTAGAGCCCCATGCTCATTCAACGCTTCGTTAAACTAGTAGGCCAGCTCACTGTGGAGACAACTACTGGCCCTAATAATTGTCGCCTCTTCGTAAAAGATAAAAAAAAAACGAATCCTTATTTTCTAATAGACACGGGCGCTGATATATCTGCTATTCCACCAACAACCCAACAAAAGAAATCGTGCCACATAGAGGAACCGAAAATCTGCACACCCAATAATACTTCCATTTTAACTTTCGGAAATAAAACGCTCGTGCTAGACCTTGGCCCGCGTCGAGCTTTTAAATGCGATTTTGTACGATGTACCACGGCTGATAATAAGAGCGGACTTTATGAAGCATTTCGGAATTTTAGTTGTTAGACATAACACGTGCTAGTCCAGCATATATCACATTCCAACCACTGGCTGGAGCAGGGCATTTACCGTCCTTCAAAAAGTGTTTGGGCAAGTCCGCTGCATATGGTTCCGAAACAGAATGGAGAGTAGAGACCTGGTGGGGATTATCGCCGACTCATCGCCAAGTCGGTCCCCGATCGATATCCCATACGTCATTTGCACGATTTCACGCACTCTTTGGAAAGCGCAACCATTTTTTCAACCTTGGATCTACAGAACTAAAATAAAACACTTCATTATTGAAATGGAATTGGTGCGTTTTTCATTCTGCTTGATTTGGGTTATAATTTATCGGAAAATAAAGGGGAAACTAAATATAGTGTAAGTGCAAAACAAACATGATCCGGCTCGAAGGACCATGTTTATTTTGCACTTGCACTATATTTAGTTTCGAAAAGGAAAATACATTTAAGAACAGTGTGGAAGAGAACATTTATTAGAAAAAATACAATTTTATTAACAAATTAAAGACTATAAATTGTGAGTTTTATTGCAAAACGGTTTCACGCGACGCCTAAATTACAGCAACTGGCGGTACATATACAGCAATTGGCGGCACACATATAGATTTAGGTGAGTGAGTAGTTGTAGTTGGCTTTTCTTTGTTAGGCATCACATAAAAATTGCGAAAAAAATGTTGGAAAATTTACTTTCGCAAATTGCAAAGGACGAAAAAAATGTCCAAAAAATAAAAAAGGGAGAAAAGCGTCTAAAGAATTACCTACATCATGTCCCAGGTCGGCTCACAATTCTCGAATCAGTGTTTCAATCCAGTATTGTAGCTAACAGAGAAGCAATAATATCCGTTAAGATCGAAGAAACTTCAAGCGTCGAAGACACGTTCGAAAATATTAAGGAGTCATACATAAAATATCGAGCAGACTTGCTTTCTCACATTGATAAGGCTTTAACAGGCAATCAATCATCAGCTCCTGTTGTTGACAAAAGTGTTGTTCAGCTTCCAGCGATGAAATTTCCTACATTTTCGGGCAGCTACGAGACGTGGAGATCATTTCACGATCAATTCACATCACTCATACACAATAACTCCACACTCTCTGAAATACAAAAACTGCATTTTTTAAAATCAAGCCTAATTTACAAAGCTGAAGGCCTACTTCACAACGTGAGTACAGAAATAGGTAGTTATGAGCAGGCTTGGGCAATCTTAATAAACCGCTACGACCACAAACGCGTATTAGTCAATACCCAACTTCAACTTTTTTTCGGCCAATCAGTTATTAAATATGAAGAGTTTGAAAAACCTTGTAGATACATCCACTGAGTGTCTTCATGCGCTTAAGAATCTAGGTGTGAAGGTTAAGGACTGGGATATACTAGTAATTTTTGTTATGGTGCAAAAACTTCCTACACTTACCCAACAACTATGGGAAGAAAAGTTGGGCGCGAAAAAGGAGCTGCCAACCTTCGACGAATTTAAAGAGTTCTTAGAAGCGAGGTTTCGGACTCTTGAAGCTGTCGACCAGCAAAAACAAAATTCTTTCATACCTAGAAGTGAAGTGCCACCTAGAAATTTTCCAAAACGCACTTTTCATGAGCAGCAGAATCCAAAGCAGCAATATAGTTGCAAGGTTTGCAATAAGGGGCAGCATTCTTTGAGGAATTGCAATTTATTTTCGATTATGGCACCGAATCAACGTTGCAGCACAGTTGCGCAGATAGGAATCTGCGCGAATTGTCTAGCATACAGTCACAAAACGTTTCAATGCACAAGTAGGTTATGCTGCTACTTTTGTGGCCAACGGCATCACTCAATGCTACACACAGACACACATTTGTCTAACACCGTACAACAAAACACAACACATTTGATTCAAACACCCACTACCAGCACCCACAATCAAACTTATACACCTGCATCCACTCAGCCACCCAACACACATACACACTATACTCAACAAACAGGACAACTCAATAACAATACCCATCCCACCGTACAACAAAACACGAGACATTTGATTCATACACCCACTACCAGCACCCACAATCAAACTTACACACCTGCATCCACTTAGCTACCCAACACACATACACACTTTACTCAACAAACAGGACAACTCAATAACAATACACATTCCAACCCCACAAAAGTAAACCCAAACGCACCAACCTTTCAACCCAATGCAGATCCCCACACAAGTTCAGCTCTGCAAAACTACCACACCCAATACAACACTAATACACAAGTACTTTTGGCAACAGCTATAGTAAAGGTACAAACAGCTTCAGGAAACTTTTAACTTTAAGAGCACTAATAGATCCAGGTTCGGAAGCCACCTTTATAACAGGATCCGCTGTGCAAAAGCTGGGCTTACGACCAAAACGCACCTTCATTGAAGTCTCGGGGTTCGGGAAGGTCAGCAGTGGTACCTGCAACAACTATGTTGACCTCACCTTCGGTTCAATGCATACGACCTTCCAAGGACACACCCGTGCCTTCATCTTTAAATCACTTACTGGGCTTCTTCCGGCTCAGAAAATAGACTTCTATAAATGGACGCACATACATGGCATTACTTTAGCCGATCCGACTCCAGCGAATGTCGATTTGCTTCTTGGCAGTGACGTCTACGCAGACATCTTGTTACCAGAAGTACGAAGAGATGACTTATTTCCTGCGCCGATCGCTCAAAATACACTCTTAGGTTGGATTTTAATAGGAAAAGCTCCCATTGAAACTCCAGAGACAATTCGAAGTCATCTTCAAATGTTCGACCTGGACGCCCAACTAAGAAAATTTTGGGAAATTGAAGAGGAACCCTTTGAGAAGTTTCAAAAAGAGGAAGACAAACAGTGCGAACTTAATTTTCTCGAAAACACGAAACGTTTGCCTAATTGTTGATTTGAAGTTCGTCTCCCTTTTAAAGAAAAAGAGCATCCTGCTTTAGGATTTAGTCATCATGGAGCACTTAGGCATTTCTATCAGCTGGAAAGAAGATTCCAGAATAACATTATCCTACACTACATGATGCTTACAAGAAATGCATGAATGCATTAGCCTTGTTCATATGACTCAGGTAGAAAATTTGTTGGAATTTACATCAACACCTTACCACTATTTCGCCCCCCATCATGCAGTCACCAAAGAATCCAGTTCCACGACTAAGTTGAGAGTAGTCTTTGACGCAACTTTCAAGTCATCTTTTGGCTCTTCTCTCAATGACCAATTGATGGTGGGACCTAAAATACAAACAAACATTATAGTCGTCATAATTGGTTGGAGAAAGTATCGATACACTTTCACTGCGGACATGGAAAAGATGTACCGTCAGATCAGGGTTAACTCAAATGATTCCAGATATCAGCTCATTCTATGGAGGGACAATCCGCAGCATCAAATACGAGCATACCGCTTCGAAACCGTGACCTTCGGGACCGCTTCTGCTCCGTACCTGGCAATTCGAACCATCCACAAACTTGCTGATGATGGAGCTACAACTTTTCCGTTGGCAGCACCCATTCTTCGTGAAGAGACTTACGTTGACGACGTCATTTCAGGAGCAGACTCTATTCAGGACGCTATAAAAAAAAAGGATGAAGTCAAGAGTATCTTGGCATCGGCAGGGTTTTGTTCACGCAAATGGACGAGCAACACAGAAAAACTTCTTGTGGACTTACCTACGGAACGAGAAATCGACTTTTCACAACCCTTCGATGACACAAATTACATAAAAATGCTTGGAATGAAATGGCTGCCAGTAAACGATTGCTTCACGTTTCAAGTCACCCAACTGAAAGATAACGAAACCACCAAAAGGAACATGCTTTCATCGATTGCCAAGCTTTTCGATCCTTTGGGTTGGATCTCACCATGTATTGTGAAGGCGAAAATGCTAATGCGGCTTCTCTGGGAACGTGGACTCGACTGTGACAAACTGGTTCCATCAGAAATAGGACGAGAATGGGCCACCTTTCGTCAGGAACTTCCATCCATTGAACAAATCCGAATTCCTAGGTGGATCAACACTGGGATCGACAGCAGCAATCTAGAAATCTACGGCTTCAGCGACGCCTCTGAAAAGGCTTATGCGGCAGCAGTCTACGTTAGAGTTTTAGATAGAGATAATAGTGTTTATATGCATCTACTAATATCAAAAACCAGGGTAGCACCATTAAAATCAATTTCACTTCCTAGGTTAGAGTTATGTGGAGCTGTTTTGATGTCAAAACTAATAAGCGAAACCGTTAGGGCATTGAAATTAGTTTCTCCAAAAATATTTACCTGAACAGATTCATTAATTACACTTTGTTGGATCAAGGCATCTCAATCTCAATCTCTCGTCTGAGCTCAATCCAGCCGATATTGCTTCCAGGGGAGTGTTTCCAGCTCAACTAATAAAAAATGAATTGTGGTGGAATGGGTCACAATTTTTAAGCAACAGCTGGAACATTCACTTCCCAAACCAACCTACATGCTTTGATACAGAAGAAGGAAAACGACAAAAAACAAAAGTTCTCTGTACTATAACTGAAGATAACAATATCAACACAACAATACAAAAATACTCATCTGTGTCAAAACTAACATGGGTAATAGCATATTGCATACGATTCTTTTCTAATTCAAAAATTAAGTCCACAGATAGAAGAAAAGGTCCATTAACACCTAGCGAGTTGACGTCAGCCACACTCTGCATTGTACAAAACGTACAAAGGCAACTGTTAATTCCAAAACATTACCATCAAAGGAAAGAGGACTTAAATTATTAAATCCGCTTCGAGATGAAAAACTAATTTTAAGAATAGTTGGCAGACTTCAAAATTCAACACTAGATTACAATCAACAACACCCAATAATTATAAAATCTACCCATCATTTTGCAAAACTACTCATTCAAGAAGCACATGAGAAAACATTTCATGGTGGCGTTCACCAGATGGTAGCGTACTTACGTCAACCGTATTGGATTCTAGGCGTTAAAAATGCATCAAAGAAATATGTCCACAACTGCAACATCTGCTTTCGGTACCGACCAAAACAAATGACTCACTTGATGGGCAATTTACCGGCACCTCGTGTCAGGATGTCAAGACCATTCACGCACACGGGGATAGACTACGCTGGCCCCATTGACATTAAAACATGGAAAGGACGGAACGCGAAGGTTCTAAAGGGGTATTTTTCCATTTTCGTGTGCATTTCTTGCAGCTTTCAGACGTTTTACGGCAAGAAGGGGCTTATGTACTGCGATGTATAGCGATTGCGGCACTAATTTTGTAGGAGCCAGAAATGAACTAAAAAAAATGTTGAAAGCTGCTCAATTTGATTGGAGTGCCTGCAAGGAAACGATTACAAATGAAGGTACACAGTGGAATTTTAATCCACCTGCTTCCCCTCACTACGGAGGATTATGGGAAGCGGGTGTGAAATCTATAAAGTTCCACCTTAAAAGAGTCACCGGAAATCAGACACTCACATCTGAGGAGCTCAGCACGCTTCTGACGCAGGTTGAAGCGTGCCTCAATTCGAGACCTCTGTGTCCACTTACGGAAGACATCGATGACCTCCACGCACTTACTCCCGGTAATTTCCTGATTGGAGAACCACTGATCGGACCACCACAACCTTGTTACGAAATGGAAAAAATCACTTACCTTGAGAGATGGAAATGTGTCCAAGGACTCGTTCAATCCTTCTGGAAAAAAAAATCCGGTCAAGTGCAAGTTATACTTGCGCAATAAGTGTTCCGTACTGTATCAGTTATTTTAACTACATACATATGTATGTCATAGATTTATGTTGATAGATCTATATGAACCCTTTCTTTACGATACGATTTCTACTAAAGATACAATGATATGTACAAACATAAAAACATATATAGGTACATATATGTACATATGCACTTGTATATCTGCAGACACAAGAAAGTACATGTGTACCTACATACATAGTTTTATGGTGCACAGCACATTTCAATACAAATAAATTGAGCACAATTTGTGAAAAATAAATTCAAATTTTTACCTACATAAATGTATACCAACAAGTAAGTTGAACAAATTACCTACATATGCATGTATGTATGTACATATGTCTCTGATGTCCTTTCTCATCTGCTCAGAAGAATAGTTATACACACACACAAAGTAAAAGAAAAAAAAAACAACAAATAAAGCATGTATATACATACATACATATATACCTACATAATATGTTCATATGTATATGTATTTACAAGAAATGTACGCTTGTGCATCAGATTTAATTTTTCGTCTCGTTATTCGTTCAATTGCATTAACTGCGTATTTTGCGATTTGTCTCCCTCTCTGTGGCTGTATATACACAAATTCAATTTTTCCAATATAGTAAAAGTAGAGACACCTACATTATAATAGGAAACCATCAAGCTTCCTTTATGTGTTATATTATGTATCATTGGTTTAAGTCTTAGGTCAATAGTTATCCGGTAGGAATATGCCACGAAAATTCGCTGCGGGTATAACACTTTTGCCATCAATTATTCAATTTTTACTCTCGTATCTATGTACTTTTAGGCGTTGTGATATTTTTCTGGGTATGTAAACAGTAGGGTAGTTGAAATTAAAAAATTAATTTAAAAAAAACGGTTGAAGTAGGGCAGTCGTGAGAGTTATGTTTCCATCTACACTTTATTCTCAATGTTTGTGATTTTATTCAGATTTTTCTGAGCGATATTTTCGGAGAAAAAGCTCGGGACAGCAAGTTGTAACGTTTTGTGAAAATTTGTTAAGAAACTACCCCCCCAAAGTCGAAATTCAGCTTTTTAAGTTCTGGTCTGTGTTTAGGCCACTAATTGCTACAACTGTTCCAAATTTCAATAGTCTAGGTTAAGTAGTCTCTGAGAAAAAGGCCTGTGACAGACAGACAGACAGACAGACAGACAGACAGACAGACAGACACCGAACTGATTCCATTAGTGTTCCGTTTTGGTACGGACGGAACACTAAAAATGGAGCAGCGAATACCTCGCCCGCTTGCAGCAACGACCCAAATGGAACCGAACCGAAGAAAACGCAATTAAGGTAGGAGATTTAGTGCTTTTAAAAGATGAAAGACTCCCACCGGCGAAATGGAGTTTACCTCGAGTTTTAGAATTGCACCCCGGCAACGACATGTTAACACGAATCGTCACCGTAAGAACAACAACTTCTTCAAAGGGCCGTGAATTCAAAACACCGGTCGCGAAAATATATTCACTGCCAAGCAATACGACGGCAGATAATCACAGTTCAATATAAAATTTATTGTTTATTATTTCTTCTATTGCACATAACAAACAAAACAAGACACTAAAACACCAACAGCAAAATTCTCACACTTCTTTTTGAATAATTAAACAACGAACTTTAAATACGAAAAACTTTCCTCAAACGTAAACAAAACAAAACTCGCACAGCACCCCACTCACCTTATTAAAATCATGCTAGAACTCTTGCAATAGATATAATAATTTCATGCAACACACTTAATTGCAAGACTTAAATTTCATGCAAAACAATTACACAAGAGTAAAATCAATGTCTTCCACGACACTTTCTCGCGCGCGAAAGGTCACATGAGACTAAAACACTGCACTATATTCACTCATAATATAATATCGCTATGCATACATATATCGCAAGAAAACACCCACACACATTATTATACATGCAACTTTCTCACAATCAAAATATTACAAAAAATAAAACAACGATTGCATTAAAATTATAAACTAACAATAGAACTCACCATACAAAAAAAAAAAAATGTATATATATATAATGTCACCAAACTAAACCGATTTACAAAAAACCAACTCACGAAGCAATCAATACCAAGGATCCGACGCAATCAAAATAAGGCCACCAACTGATTATAACTGACAATAAAGCAGATCATCAAGCACTCACATCATTGTTGAAAACAAGAAAAAAGGGAGAAATTCCCGCATTGAAACCATAGCGTCACTACCAATTCTCATGCAAGCCAATTACACTACCACTCACTGTTATTTGTTGTTTCATTCTTTTATGTTGTCTTGGGTCCTATATGTTTGTGTGTCGTCTTCATTAACAAAAGTTCTTCTCACTCATAGTAAAAACCAAGAGGTGCACACAGTACATGCATACATACAACTATCCCGTATCACCCGATGTTGAATGAAAATCAGCGCAAGTTTGACATGCAGATCAAAACCATGAAGACGACCGACGAAAAGACCAATAGAGTTACCAACTGTATGAAAATTTGTGAACAAGTTCACGGCGAGGAGAATGTTAAAGAACAAATTTGATGAACATAAATTTATATTACTTTCTTTATATTTAAAATTAATTGTTTTGTAATAAAAGTGAATACTTTGGCAGCACTTACATGTTACTAATGTAAATTTTGGGAATTGTATACAAATGTCAAAATATAAAACTAAAATACAACACTTCATTATTGAAACTAAAAGGACTTGGTGCGTTTTTCATTCTGCTTGATTTGGGTTATAATTTATCGGAAAATAAAGGGGAAACTAAATATAGTGTAAGTGCAAAATAAACATGGACTGAGAACCGCCGGCCAAACGTTTCAGCGTTTCATAGACAACGTGTTGAGAGGTCTGGACTTTGCATTCCCATATATCGATGGCATCCTTGTCTCTTCCAAAAATATGGAGGAACATCAAATCCATCTTCAATTAATTTTTGAACGCTTGCGTGAGTATGGTTTGGTATTAAACGTGGGTAAAAGCCACTTCGCACAGAAGCAAGTACAAGTTTCTAAAAAGTTGACGTCAGCATAAATGAAATACAGCATGTATGATAGGGAGCTGTTTGGTTCCTATGTCCGCGAAATAGTTTCGCTTTATGCTCGAAGGTAGAAATTTTTGTATTTTGACTGATCATAAGCCATTATCGTACGCTTTTAATCAAAATCCACCGAAAGCATCGCCAAGACAGGTCAGACACTTGGACTTAATCGGGACATCAGGTATTTAGCTAGAAGTAAGAACATTATTGCTGATACACTTTCCAGCATTACTAAAATTTCTGCCACAAACAACATCGATTTCGAGAAGTTAGCCGCAGACCAGGCGCGAGATGAAGATCTGCAGCAATTTTGAAAAGGTACTTCAAATCGCTTAACTTTAAAAAAGTATGCTATTCTTACAGATCTTAAGCTATTTTCGTACTGCGACACATCCACGAATCACGTTCGACCATCCTGGTATACGTGCAACTGTTAAGCTGGATTGTCAAACATGGGCAAAACATTGTATCGCATGTCAACGATCTAAGGTGTGGAAGCATATATGTACGTCAACCGCAATCTATACACCAAGCTGTTACCGGTTTCAAAACCATCGAATCCACATGGCAAACTTTTGTCGTACGATGGAACTATAATTGTCAAGGTTATCTCTTCATATGACAAAAACACATTGCTGAAAAATTGTAACACTCGTTATAAACAAACAGAAAGCAGTTTGACTCTACGAGACATTGGCATAGACCCATATCAACGAATTTATCTGAATAACAGTCTCAGAAAAAATAATTGCACCTTACATCGAAGTGCGCTGAAACTTAAGAAAATTAATAAAACATCCGCCGTTCGTACCACCCATCAATGGACAAGGATTTGTACGAACACTCAATGGTGAGTCCAAGCTAATCACATGTAATGAAGACCTGAGCACTTATTCCGTAACTTTAAGGACGATAATCGTATAGATTTGCTTCACGTAACTCAATGACTGTCTTCTCGTCTATCGTTTATTTTATTTGTAACACTGGGAAACAGTAAATTTTATCGAATGTAATCCAACCAATATTAACTAATTTGAGTGCGCTGAATTCAAAAATGACAATGAAATTTCTCGATTGGTTGCGGTTTTAAGGATATACTATACATACATGGTTTACAATTTAGGTGAAAATGTCTCACATTTGTGTAAATAAACCAGATTTTCTATGTTATGCGTGTGTAAAGTGACCTTGACCTCTCAAAAATGTTCTATTACTTACTAACTTAGTTGGCGCTACAGCTCGATGTGAACCTGGGCCTGCTTCTCGCAACCATTTGTGTGTGCGTGTTATATTTTTTGCACGAATGGAAGGGACCTACAGTTTTTTGCCGACTCCGAACGGCGTGTTGAGAAGCTCAATCGTGACAAATGATACTCTTTGATGCTTGTCAGACATTCGAAAGAGGTGGGCACTGTGAAAAACTTTTAGGTGTTTGCGGCGGGATTCGAACCCAAGACCGCTGGCTCAGTAGTCCGACGCACTAACCACTTGCGCTACGGTGCCCACATGTTCTATTACTCTGTTAACTAAAAAAACGTACTGTTTTTATTTTGGTTTTAATGTAAAGGGTGATTTTTTAGCTGGTTTGGTTTTGGCAACACTGGTTTTGACAGCTGCCGTGTGTTTAGTACCTTGTGTCACTGTCAAACAGCTTCAGTTTGGTTTGCAATTTAACCATGGATCGTCTTACAAATGAACAACGCTTGCAAATTATTGAATTTTACTATCAAAATTCGTGCTCGGTTCGAAATGTTCATCGCGCGCTGCTTCCATTTTATGATCGGCATTCTCGACCTTCTGAGCAGTCTATTCGGAAGATTGTGACCAAATTTCGCACCAAATTTACTTTGTTGGACATTAAACCACCAACACGTTTACGTACTGTGCGTAGTGAAGAAAATATTGCGGCCGTATCAGCTAGTGTGACAGAAGACCGCGAAATGTCGATTCGGCGCCGTTCCCAGCAGTTAGGCCTTTGTTACAGCACTACGTGGAAAATTTTGCGGAAGGATTTGGAAGTTCTTGACTTGCATGATATGTGGTTTCAACAAGACGGTGCCACATGCCACACAGCACGCGAAACAATGGCGCAATTGCGAGGCGAGTTTGGTGAACAGTTAATTTCACGTTTCGGGCCGGTCAATTGGCCGCCTAGATCGTGCGATTTGACACCATTAGATTATTTTTTGTGGGGGTATGTCAAGGCTAATGTCTATAGGGACAAGCCCGCTTCGATTGACGCACTGGAAGCCAACATCCATGCATTCATTCGTGAGATACCGGCCGATATGTGTGAAAGAGTATGCCAAAATTGGACTCAGCGGATGGGCTACCTGAGACGCAGCCGCGGTCAACATTTGCATAAAATTATCTTTAAACATTAAATTGCAAGGTTCAAACTATCGATTCAAATAAATATTTCATTCATTTTTTCGAATTTTTTGTGTTTTTTTTTTAAAAAAAGTTCTCAACCTCTTAAAAAATCACCCTTTAGAAGATCAGGACAAGTGTTGGGCCCCTCATATATGTACATATGTTGTATTTCATGTGCTACTAGCTCGAGAGTTTGGATTAATGCAAAGAAATAAATGCAAGGCTTTTTCTGTTCCAATGAAGTGGGGTGAACAAACAAATAATTTAACTGATTGTTATTTTTGTATGGTACTCACTTGGAAAGGGTTCAGGAATTACTAAAAAGATAAAAATCCTTTATGAACGATCTGAACATAGCATCCGGTACACTTCCAATACTCCATAGTGAGGAATATGCAATTCCAACACCACCAACCAACAGTTCAACTGAAGAGAATGCCACTTTATTGACATCTCAGGATTCAGATTTTGTCTCAATTGTATTTACAGACAACAACATTTAATATCTTTATAAAGATAAAGAATTCGACATAATTATATTTGAAGATGAGAAAGTTGCCTGGGACAAGTTTGAGCCAAAAATTACGTCAAACTCGTGGAAAATATGTTACCATCACATGAAATGATGAGCTTTAACATGTCTTTAAAGCTCCAATTCCTCTATTCACAGTTAAATTTTTTCACCGATGACTGTTGTGCTATAAGCGGCAAACACGGTCAACAACGTTTTCACCAGGATACTTCTGATATGGAAGAAAGATATCATTGGAAGTGGAACCCTCCGATGCTGGCGGATTAACTGCTAGACCCTACCAAGAGATGCTTCTCAGTCAATTTAAAGAGATAAGAAAAAATAAGCCACCTTTCTCCTTAATTCTATCATTTCTTTTGATTTCTTTTTGATACTTTGTTGAATGGCATACTTTTTAAAAATGGCAACCAATATTAAATTTTTTCTATAACAGTCGTACAAAACACACAAAAATATAAGTAATAAGCTAGTTTTGACAAAAAATAAAACATTCAACCTCAAATTTGTTGTCCAGTGTAATTGGTGTTTGTATATGTTTTATTTGCATTATTAAAAACTTCTAAAAATCTTATTGAAAGGTCAAATACGCCGAATCAATTAGCAATTTTGATCAACTACATAACATATATGGAGGAGCATCCGGACTGGGCCAAATGGCTATAAGCTCAATACTGTCAATGGTATACGATATAAATAAAGTGTGGCATCAATTTTAAAAGCCGCTGGGCTGCAAGAGCTTATGATTCCTCCTGAGAGTTTATTTCTGCACCGATTTCAATGATTCAAACACTGATCGAAATGTTATCAATTTATTATTTAGTTATTGTAAGGAAATAATATTTTTGAAAAAGTACAAATGAGTAAAGTCATTACGAAAAAACGAGGAGTCAACAAAAGGAATGTCCTGGAGCACCTTTAAATTGCACTATCATTTTATAAATATTAACAATTTATTGATACTTAATCTTAATATTTCTCAGATCTACGATCGGGAAAAGATGCTTTTTCTTTTTGCTACAAGGTGCCACTAAACTGTAAGCAGCTTTAAATTGATTCGGGTCTCCACACACGAGATTTCTTGCACTGGTCCATTCCAAGTTCCACCATATGATGAACTCGGGAGATGTCAAATCAGGGGATCGTGAAAGCCTCGCGGGAAAAATGTCTCATAAAATTTGGATCGTAGAACGAGCTGTGTGTGATAAGGCACCATATTTTGGAACCACATGCTGTGTAGGCCTATTTGATCCAATTCAGTCACAAGACAGCGATAGCGGTCATTAGTAACTGTTATAGCCCGGCCCAAATGGCGCACCATGCAGTTCCTCTACGAGGTTGAATTGGTCTTTGGTGTATCGATTGAGAGTTTTCGGTGCCTCAATAATAGCTATTCTGTTTATTAACAAAGCCGGCCAAGTCGAAATATGCTTCGCCATTCATAATGATTTTTCCAAAATTGTCGGTCGCCTGAGCTGTAAATCTCAGCTGCTCCATAGCAAAATTTGTTTTCGACTACGCTCTATGACTGTCAAATGCCAACTGAAAAATGTTATCCAATCCGAAATGGCGGCCAAACAAAATCGACCTGGTATGGTGAATTAGGATCGTCTTCGTCGTATCTTTGATCACCTGTATCTTTGGTCCCTACTTTTGGTCAGTGCTGCCAGCAAGGCAAAAATTCCCGTAGCAAATTTGCGTAGCAACTCAATAAGTCCATAATATGCAGTTTTTCATCGACAACAAACCAAAAACCACTTAATTCTTTATCAAAATCCTTACCCTTTGGAGGGACTTGTGTTGTTGGTATAGTAAAAGTTGCAATCTCAGTCCCATTGTAGTCAATTTCAAATACATCCGAGTAAATGTGTGCTGCCTGTGTAGTGTAGGCTACGATGGAACAGTAATATAAGTTGGTGTCGTAGAAGTGAATAGTTCAAAAATAGGTAGGTTCGTTTAATTTTTTCTGAGTTGATAATGTATGAGAGGTTTAAAAATTCAAAGTTCTTGTTGACAGTTCGTGTTTCCAAAAAGCGTAGCAAAATTGGGGTATTTAGGGAGAGTGCGTAGCAGCGTAGCAAATTTTACTTTCTTGAAAATCACGTAGCAGTTTTGCTACGATCGTAGCAAAGTGGTAGCGCTGCTTTTGGTATGTGAGCGCACCACGGTAAATAGGAAGGCGTCATCGCCGCAAAGTGAGGACCAAAGCTGGCAGTGACGCCGATAATAGTTCAAAATAGTTCTGATTTTATTGTACAAATAATGTTGCTTAAATACTCTTATTGCTAACTGTTATAATTCTATCTATCTTACTTCTACTTACAATACATGATATGCATAACTTACTCTAATTTCTTATTGGTAACATTAGCCGCGTTTTATTATCACCCATGATTCAAATTGGATCATTGGTGTGTATGCATTACAATAACAATACGAGATCCTGCTTTTCATTTGGATCTATTTTCGTGATCCAGAAATTAGTTAGGCTATGTCTTACTTGGATACATTTTTGTTCGTAAAGGTTGGTACAATTTACTACGACTGTCAAGTGACTGTGTTGCCACATAAGAATCTTATTAATATATAAATTTCAGTGTGTCGCTCTTACCTGTCAATCTAACGGTTAGACAAACACAAAAACTAATGCATACAATGAATTAAAACTTTGTATTTCAGTTCATTAATACCCTGTGCCTATTATAGGCCATTTTTTAAATTAATTTATTCGCAATATTATTTAAATTAATGCAAAAATAAAAGCACTCTAACAAATGCCACTTTTTTGCGAAATGTCATTTATTCAAACTACAAATACTTAGAATCCACACTTGTGGATTGTATATATTGATAGGCTGCAAACCTTGGGGTGCATTCGCACTGTCTTTGATTCTTCGAACAAAATGACACTGTATATGTATTGTAAGTAACACTATAGTTTTTAGACACGGGCGAAGCCGGGCGGGACAGCTATATGAAATATTTGGAAACTAAATAATTACTAAAAAGTTTTTATCGTCGAATAAATTAATGTTCTGCTTATACAGTCGAACCTGCTTATTTGAAGCTCGGTTAATTGAAAACCCCGCTTATATGAAAAATCCGTTCTGTCACCGTGTACTTTCGAATTTCGTACAAATTACTCCGCTTTATTGAAACCCGCTTAGGTGAAAAACCTGGTTAACTGAAAAAAAAAAATATTTAAACATTTACAACTTTTCATAGAAAAGGCTCCGCTTGAATGAATAAATGAAAATATTTCACAAAAAACCCGGTTATTTGAAGCAAAAACCAAGATTTTCCTGATTTCATTTAAGCGGGTTCGACTTCAGCGTCAGTTTAGCGATATGATTGTGAAATTAAAGCTACACAATATTATTCTCATTCGGTATATCTATTAAAAAATATTAAAATTTTCTTGCGTACGACAAAAAAACAGAGCATCAAATATTAATAAAAAAAAAAAAAAAATCGGTAGCATGACAACTCCGCGCGTCATAAAGTAACTCAGCTGTGTACAATGGAGAATGAAAATAAATCGTAAGTAATTCGAACAATTAATTATTTAAAATATTTATTAATAAATTCACTTCAATTTTTTCTTCAAGCTCACGAAGAATTTGGAGCGCTGATGAAACCAAAGCTTTTTTGGATGCCTACAGTAAGAGGCGGTTCGGATTCGACAACACAAAAATGAAAACAATTGCGATGGCAAATGTACTCGAAGATTTCCTTTCACTTGGAGTTCTAGTTCTAGTATTTATATCTGCTTTTTTTTCATTCTGTTTTACTGAATTAATTTTTATTACAGACTCAGCCAACAACCGTAGAAATGCTACAGATCAAATGAAAAATCTGTTAAGAGCATTCAAAGAAAGCTCGGATAATAATAAACGAACCGGTGAATCTGCCAGCAAAGCTCCCTTTGAGGAACAAATGGAGGATATATTTGGGACCCGACCCGAAATTAGAAACAGTCATACTTTTAACCTGGCGGGCAAAAGCATCGATCCATTGCCAATGGCAGAAAGCAGTTTTTCCGGTAAGTTTTATTAAACTCTGATAGCCTTATGATGAAATTACAGTCATCCTATTTTGCAGGTCTATTAGGGTCGGAAGCCCCAAGAGAAGTTCCTGGATGCCATTTCATACCGCAGAGCAAAAAAGACTTCCAAACAAAAGCGTTTCAGCGAACAGATGGAGCTGAAGCGCCAATCAGCTGTAGAAAGAAACACAATTTTAAAGGAATATGTTGCGAATAAGATAAAAAAAATGGATGAGGCAGAGAAGGGAAGAAAGGCCCGTTATTTGAAAAAGGAGGCGTTATTAAGGGAACTCTTTAAAATATAACGTTCCTTTGAATTTTTAGAAAATAAGTTTTGTTTTTTATTTCTAGAAAGAAAGTTCCTTTTTTATTTTTAGATTATAAGTTCCTTTTTGATTTTTATTTCTTAGTTCCTATTAATAACAAAACAAATGTATGAATTCTAATATTTATTTTTCTTTTAATAAAAACTAAAACAATTTGATTTTAAACAATTATTACTGTTTGGGAATATTTTATACATTTAATAATCTTATCTATTTCAATTAAATGAACTAATTAATTTCATTATTAACTCGCTATTATTGTTTACATTTTCCTTAAAGTAATTTAAATTCTATATCATTAATTCATTTATTCATATCGTAATTGCCAAACATAACATAATTTACATTAAGTTAACACTTGCCAATTGTAATTAGTAATAACAGTTGCTCTCTCTTAATGTTGTACATTCTTTCATTTCATCTTGCTTTGCATTGTATAACACTTTTGATTTTAATGTAAGCTCATATGCAAATTTGTTTTGTCTCGTCCACTTGGATCTCGACCACCACCCAACAAACACCGCCTTGGATTTTGGTATTGTATGAAATTGGTTTTTTTTGTATTGGAATTTCTTTGCTGCTGCTGTCTGTGATAATTTGGTTTTTTCAATTCGCTACATCGTTCGTTCTCAAACAATTACATTTATATTCATTAAATCATCCAATAAACGCTGCCGCCTGGGCTATTCGCTGTTCGGTTGTTAGCTTCGATAACTGGAAAGGTTTAGGGTTCATACTCTTCCACTATTTCATCGTTTTTTATCGGTGCACATATTGTGTAGTGTGCACGCACCACACAGATAACCAAATTTACCACAAAATTTATATTTGTTTGCTCTGTAAAATATAGCAATCTTCTAAAACGGGTTTTCAGTAAACCAAACAAATGCTCTACACGTCCAGATGAATGCATCTCATTAAATCCACGTTGCACATTCGTCATTACTCCATTATCCTTAAAAGGTGGAACTAACCACTCTAGGCATGGATACGCCGAATCGCCGAGCAAAAATGTATTATCTGGGAATAGTTCATTAGTTTCTTGGCAAGCTTCTCTGTACAAATCAGATCTTCGTAAAACTCTACTATCGTGCAAGCTACCTGGCTCTCCACAGAAGATGTTTATAAATTTGTTATTGGCATTCACTACAGCTTGTATAGAAATACTATAGTAGCGTTTTCTATTGAAATAGCTTTTCCTGTTAAAAACTGGTGCCTTAATTCGGATATGAGAACCGTCGATGCATCCCAAGATTCGGGGAATCTTTGTTTTCGCTTCCATTAACGCTGCATTCTGTGCAACTTCATTTCTATTCGGCCATTTGACGTGCTCATGGCCGATGGATATGATCCATGATGTAACCCTCTTAATAATGCTCCAAGCCGTCGAACTTGATACACCAAATAAATTTGAGATTTCACGAAATGTGTTAGTGTTCGCAATATAGAGGAAGTTTTCAGCAATCCTCTTCTTGGTGCGATTCGGAATCGCGGTGTTAACTTGTAGCGATCTATGAATAATTGCAAATATATTCTTAAGTCGAACCCGAATAATATCACATCGCTTAGAAGCACAAATCGCTTTATATCACAAAAAGTTTAAGCCAGATGTCTTTTTTACATAATTCGTATTGGCATTAAACCTCTTTATAGAATCTCGTTTAATATCACAACCCGCATACAGTCATTCAAAAATGAGCCCGAGAAAATAATTTCTTAGTAAATTTTTCCGCTTTATATCACGCATTATTATGGAAAATGCAGTTGCTACTTGCTACACATATTGGCTTGGAAGTATAATTTTATTTGCTTGTGTAGCCAAAGCTAATACATAATAGAGATGAAACACGTAACTACAACTTCATCCGCATCTGTTGAGCTTATTATAGTCCTTTTCAAACAGTGTTGACGTTTTTTCTGTTATACCTATAGCTCCGAAAAAGTAAAATCTACTGTTTCCCAGAAATTGTTTAGACCATTTATCCTGTTGGTTTACTTTGTCTTTATTAAAAACGAAATTCGAAATAGAACGCCAATATTAAAAAAAATAGCAACAAATAATCTACGGTGTAAACCCAAAGCACTAACATTCCTGGTTGTTGATTGGCACTACAAGTCTGCAATGATAGTAGATCCGTTCGCGTACGCTCCCAAAACTACGGAAATCTACGAAAATTTAAGAAAACCTGTTTGTTTACGCAAACATTTCACAGTTTTTCGTAAAAGAGAGTGTAAAGCCCCATTTAGATGATCAGTTCAGTTTCAGTTTCAAGTGAGCTATCAGTTGAGCTGTTAGTTAAACTGCTATGAAAATGCAAAAGCTGAAACATTTAAGAATGCCATTTCAAAATCTTATGGAATTCCCATCAGTTCAGTTGTCAGTTAAACTGCTCCGAAGTAAAATAAAAGCTGAACTGAATACCGAACTGAAGTCTTAATGGACTACCTTTTTGAACAGAAATGTCAACTGAACTGACAACTGAAACGGAAACTGATCATCTAAATGGGGCTTAAGAAATGTCCTCAGGCTGCGAACTTAAGCACAAGAAATTTCCTTTCGGCAGATTACATGAAAACTGTCAAATCGCATATATTTTGCATTTTTTGTTGTCCAATGCGTTCGTTTAATCTTTCGTAATTTTCCTATATTTGAGAGAATTTCACCCCACTTCGATGCGCGATTTATTTATTTCACAATTTGAATAATGTAAAGTTAACCGTTGCTAATTTCCGTGATTTAAGTTCTTGTTGGCTATGTAAGCTCAACATAATCACATAAATGTATTATGTATTTATTGTTTATTTGTTTATCTAATGTTTATCTAATCCCATTTCAAGTTGAATTCAGGGAAAAAGACAAAGTATGAACAAAAGTTTAGAAGGAAATGGCTTTTTAAAAATTAGCTGAGTGAAAATCCAGACAATTTTATAGAATGCAAATGGGTTGTTTGCAACGCAACAAATATTTTTTCGACGAACCTGACAAAAGTGGACTATTATACGACATGGCTATGTAAGCTCAACATAAGCACATCTCTGAATAAAAATTGTTTAGATTTATTAGCCTTATTCTAATAAAAATCAGCAGTATGAACTTATGTCCCGTCTCATATACTGTTGAAAATTTAGTCATATTTTCTTTTCCCGATAAGAGCACAACCCGCTTATAGTCACAAAGTTTGGCTGCGCGGTTGATGTGATTATATCCGGGTTCGACTGTATATGTCTACACTTTGAATCAATTTATACCTATCAAAATTTGTGCGGTTGACCGATGAAGACTAAATAGTTTCTTCAAGTCCGAGTCGCTGTAACTATAAATTAATAACATCCACAGATTCTCGTATTTTTTTTTATAATCTACACACGCTAAAGGGGATATGAATACCTTTATAATGTTTACTCACAGCGCGAGCACATGAAGGACAAGAACGAGAGAGAGACAGATCGACAGATGGTGATTTGCAGGAATATTTTCACTAGCGATTGATGAATCCGTGCTTTCACCGTTGAATAATGAAAAACCTGATGAGCCAGATTCTTGGCTAACATCGTCGCTTTCTAATAAAAACTATAAAATAAAGAAATTGTTAATACATATACTATAATTTATTTATTGTATTAACCTCAATTGCAGCTGCTGTCATTTTTGTTTTGTTTTAGAAATGTCATATTTTGAAGGAAATACAAGTGTCAAAAAAAAATGCCTGCCACACTTTAAAACAAAAAAGTCCCAATGATCTGAGTTGTTTTATTATGCCCGTAATCTGATCCGGATCAGATCAGCATAATAAAACGCGGCTATTGTTTTGTTAGGATCCTATTTCTATTGAGGGACGTTGAACGCAATTGAGTGTAAAACGTTGTATCATGATTCATTCACTCGCCTGCACACTGCACTTCACATGTTTTCGTCACTCTATGCTTAGTCAGTGTATGTATGGTTTGTGGATCACAGTAGTGGCATTGGTGGATACCAGGATACACCACACTGGAACATAACAAGCACCCTTTACCTAGTTCCATCAGCCATTAAAAAACATTATTGAGGCTACAGTCGAATTAAAATAATTACCTTTTAGAGGCTAATACAGGCTAATACTAGATATTAATGTTTGATTTGTATTGTTTCCGTTTTGTACTCCTCTCAGACACAAAATACTCCTCTGCAAACGTCTAAAATACTCCCATTGGAATTTACAAAATGGCAGCCCTGGTTAGGGCTGGCAGTTCTTAGCTCCACTCATACAAATATAAATTATTTCTTCTAGGGATCGCAATCGCCTTGTATATTATTTTCCCCATTTCAGCACACCTATGGGCGTACTCTTGCATGCAATTCTTTGACACAATCTGATATTGGACTTCGTGCTTATAAGTTAGCTGCACATAAATTGCATGTTATTTTGGAAATTGGACGAAGTGATATGTAGGACCGGTACTGTGCTGTTTGAAGGTTAATTTTTATTGTTCACGTGCTGATAGTGTGGTGACATTTGGTGTTGGTGTTGCATTTATTATATTTTGTGTTATTCTATGTCTTTACATATGTTGGCTCATTCTTAAAGGCGTACACATGGTGCAATTACATATGTATATCGTGTGCTGACTGCTGTTTACGATGTATAATTAGGTGATTACTGACACGGATTTAGTTTAGTAATTTGAGTAATTTTATTGTTCGTGTGAAAAGATAGTTAATACTTTCATAGAATGAGGTGAAACTTCTTGTTCTATATTCCGGTAAAAATGAACAAACCTTTTTTCGTATTATTATACCATAGCTTTATCAACTATTTATTTTATTTTTAGTATTTATTTAACTTTTAATTTCTTATAAATTCATTTCAAATGCACAAGTTTTAGATTCACAATCAAACAAAAAAATTAAATTAATAAAAATATTCATGATATAGTCAAGTGTATTTTAGGATACAAAGTAATTAAAACAGTTGCGATTTACAGTACATATTTAGTTTAGTAATCCAAATAATATTAAGTTTAAGTACCTACATATGAATTATATCTTATTCTATCTTCTATACATATATATAAAAATCAATTGATGTGCGTTAGTCTCGCTAAAACTCGAGAACGGCTCGACCGATTTGGATGATTCTTTTTCTGTTTTGTTTAACTTGATTCAGAGATGGTTTATAAGAAAAGAAAATACAGAAAAACTCCAAGGGAAAGCCGGAATCTGCAAAAACTTAAATTTTGGTATTGTATGGGAACGTTGAAATAAAAGTCATTTAAAACTAAAAAAAAAATATAATCACAATTTTGATAAGCTGTTCTATTATCTGTTAACAATATCTATATGTCTGTCTATCTGTCTGTATGTCAATCTGTCTGGCTGTCTATCTGTGTGTCTATCTTTCTGTCTGTCTATCTGTCAACCTGTCTACCTGTCTGTCTATCTATCTATCTACCTGTCTGGCTGTATGTCTGTCTGTCTATCTATCTGTCTGCCCATCTGTCTATCTGTCTGTCTATTTATCTATCTATTATTCTGTCTGTCTGTTTGTATGTCTGTCTGTTTGCCTGTCTGTTTGTCTGTCTGTCTATCTGAATGTCTGATAATCCATCTGTCTATCTGTATGTCTGCCTGTCTATCTGTCTGTCTGCCTGGCTCTGTCTTCCTATCTTTCTCTCTATC
This sequence comes from Brachyopa scutellaris, assembly GCA_949775065.1. Classification (NCBI taxonomy): domain Eukaryota; kingdom Metazoa; phylum Arthropoda; class Insecta; order Diptera; family Syrphidae; genus Brachyopa; species Brachyopa scutellaris. The sequence continues at coordinate 34,353,475 of OX459114.1, forward strand.
TGACTGTGTATCTATCTGTCTATCTGTCTATCTGTCTGACTGTCTTCCAATCTGTCTGTCTGTCTACATTAATCGACCAAAATTATTCATATTCACATTTCACCTGAAATTACCAAATATTGTATGAGAGTTACCAAAACCACCAGCTGTTGAGTAATCGCACTAAAGCTGTGTTGTATTCTAAACGTATTAAGAAAAACGTATTCTGAAAATTTTACCGAAATCGGTTGGGTAGTTTTCGAGTCTTTAAAAGACAATCAAACAAACAAACATACATACATTCATTTGTATATAATAGATTTAAAGTCATTGAATTAACGAGTTTCATTTAGTAACCAAACGAAACTCAAACCATACACAGTGCCAATATTGCCAATCTCAATGAATTGGAGTTGGTGCGTTGATTTGGATTCATAATCGCTTAATAAGTATTACAATCAAATTAATTTTAGGTGATACGAATTCACCGGATCATCAATTGTTAGTACTTAAATAAAAATATATTCTGCGTAAAATTATATTGTGAAAGCGGAAGTATGTTTCTGTACGATATTTTACTCCAGTAAATCATTAATCATGTAATGATTAAGATTTAACTCAAACTCATCGCGAAAGGGTTAAACAACGTCTGGTAGTTAAAATTAATTTCTACACAAAACCACATTGCAAAAGCAGCGTTTTACCTAATAAGTAACACGACTGTTTTAGAAGCCGGGCGGGACAGCTAATCTACTTACAAAAAAAAGTTAATAACATTCATAAAAATTTATAAACAAGATGGAGTAGAAAAATTGAAGTTAAAAAACAATAAGAAGTTAAAACATTCAAAGAAAGATACAGTACATACATTTATTTTTATCATAAAAAAAAACAGTTTACATTGGCTCCGCGATGTTATTGCACAGTGTACAGTAATATAATAATTTATACCCCTATTATGGTTAGCGAATTGAACGTTCGATACGAATCGAACTTCTCACGAAGATTTAGACACAACCTCAACTCAACACATTCCATTGGTCCACATTTGTTTACCAAAAGTGAGCGACGGGGAATGAGCTGATATTAGAAGTGCAACCGGATCCAATCCTCACTCAAATTACAGATGTTCAGCGTTATCTAAAAGAGGAGTTTATTTTTATTTAATGATGACTCCTGTGAAACAAATGCTGCTACAACCAATAAAAAATTAAATTATAGTTGCGAACTTCAAAAGCAAATTTGTTGTGGTTTCTTTTGTGTAAATTTATTAAAAATAAAGTGAAAATATATAATAGATAATAAGCAGTGCTGATTTATTTAAAAAAAAAAAGATGATGATTGGACAATCACAATGCGAGGACTTCGAAGAAGAATTCGCTTTAACTCTAATTCATCGTAACTCATGGCTCTGGTTTCTGGTACGACTTGGTAATGGAGTTTCAAGATGAGATGAGTTTTGTTGTTGCAGATTCTCTTCAATTTATCATAAAGGAGAAGTGTCCACGCTTCCGCAGAGGCAACAGTTATCGGAACAATTTACTGCATTTTGTAGTCTGAGCAGCTCATCTACAGCTTTCTTCAAAGCTGATAAAGAAACCTACATACACGGTATAACAGAATATTTTTATTCGCCCGATTTGACATACGAAATGATAAGCTTAGCGAAAATTCGCTAACCATAACAAGTTGATAACTCAGTTCGCCTAATTTTTGACGTTTGAAGTTTAATTCGCTAACCATAATATCAAATAATCACATTCGCCAACTTTTTCATTCTATTCGATAACCATAGTAGGGCTGTTATATTTTATCTTATTTATTTTAATACCTACAAAGTTTTGAGCAATAAATTTGAAACAATTTTTTTAAGGAAACCCTCATTTCATTATTTTTATAGCTTGCATTAACTAAATTACTAAATAAATAAATATAAATAAATTAATGCATAATTGTGATTTATATTATATATTATACTAGCTAGCCCGTGCTCGCTTTGCTTCGCCTGCCTACCACATTTATGGGATGTAGTTGATGGAATTTTGATTTACTTTGCTGTCTTAATAGACCAAGAGCTCGCAGTAATTTTCGGTTGTAAATAGTAACCAAAAGAGTCACTGTTACTCTTATCACGATTCCTCCGATAAATCCGAACATGAAGAGGAATATAGGGTGTCCCAGTTTAGAGGTAGATATAATCCGTTAACTGTAAATTCCTGCAGATTAGCGAACAAAAAATCGTATGACAGTGGGGTATATTTTCAGCCCGTCGAAGTAAGGGACCTCCGATTCGGTGGTAGGACCACTTTATATGATATTACTTCTGAACTACTACAGATACAAAAACAATTTCTTAAATTTCGGAGAGGCAATTAGAAGCGCATACGAAATGTTGAAGACTTTATGTTAATCCATGCAGTCATAAAAAAGTTATGGCCCCTTAAACTCAAAATTTTGAAAATTGGTTGTTCCAATTTCTTACCTTAAATGCATTTTTCTCAAAACGTTTACTTCATAAAAAGCTCTTTTTTTACTACACTTTTATCTTTGGCAAATTCTCTAAAAATTATGTTAAACAACTTTTTCACATACGGCTAACAGAGGTGGTAGTAAAAGCCATTTTTCGTCACATAAAAATGATAAAAAACTATGCAAAACAATACATATTTCATAGGTATTGAAAGCCGGAATTTTTTCTTTTGGGTCCATGGCAGCGAAATATTCTCATGTGGACCATTTTGCTGGCCACTTGCTGTATCAATTTGATGTTATCGAGCATTTAATTTTAATTTGGCATTTCGACTGATTCGCCCAATATCAGGCCGATTTGATCGCTAACTAATTTTCGCTGAAAAATTGACTACATTCCGCTTTGAAATATGATTGCCAATACCAACTAATTGATAAAAGATAAAACAGAACAGATAAAGAAGAAGAACCCTGCAAAAAAATATTAGAACTCAATTCCAATCCAACTCAATAACCTTAAAATTGCACTCAAGTTTAACACACGAAATACAATTACATGAATACAACACACCCCTTTACAAAGCTTTACCAGCTGCATACTGCATTACTCAACTAACTTTTGTAGTGTATACACACATCCATAAACATAATGTAAACAAAACAGAAAGAACAAAAATACGCACCAACAAAACCTTTGCGCTTGAGCGCTGACGCTGAGCAGAGCAGACACATACACAAATCCATTCCACTCAGATTTAACGCGTATTTATAGGAAAATGAGAAATACAAATTACGAAGAGAGATCGAAAGGAAACCAAAAGAAGAAAACACCACTGAGATTGGTTTCAGAACAGTGATCAATTAACAAATTAATTAAAAAAGGCATTTTGCAAAGATGTTATTAATATTGCTCAGCTTGTAGAGCACGTAGAAATATAATTTTGAACTTAAAAGACGCGTATTTTAAAGCTCTTAAAACTGATCTGAATTTCAATAAAATAGACGAATGAGAAGTTTACCTTTTTTAGGTTCAAAGTCTAATTATTGAATTTCTTGGTTTTCGCACTTAAAATCAGATATTTTTTTAAGAACGATTCTGTAAATTATACAATTTATTGTTGCACTGCGTCAATTGGCTTCTCAAGTAAAATAAACAAAAACTAACTCGTTTTGTATAAGATGGGCTTTTATTAACAAAAGCAACACCAACCTTCTTGCCAGACCTTTTTCACCTCTTGTCTTCTTTTGACGGTTCCAGTCTTTTACCACGGTCGGTAAAGCAGAGTTTTCTAACCCGTGCATCGGATGAGTCAAGATCGTAACAATATATTTTTACAATAGCTCTGTATGAAAATAATCAAATTATTTGATTGTTTACGACGACAAGAAAATTAGAAGGACCAGCACTTGGGCAAAGCGATGATAAACGAGAGAAATTTCCAAAGACACACATTCAACTTAACAATGATTTATTTCTGTATAATGGCGATACTTAGCTTGTGTTCTGGGTGACGATCGAAATCCAAGTGGAAGAGAGATCGATCTCGCCAATTGAACAAACATAATTCTAACAATGATTAGGGAAAGTTCATACATAAAAAAATGCAACAGGGCATGAGCAAGTGGAAAAACCAGTATTTTACAAAGCAAAGTGAGAGCAATTATGTTAAAGAAGTTACGTTACGTTTCAATAGAGTATTACATTAAATTTTCGGCAATTCAATAAAACTAGAAATTGTTAAGAATTAAATAGAGCATTATATAGGATATTAATATAAAATTAGTTAACAAATATAATTTAATTATTAAAGATGAAATATTTTCAAACAAGCTCTTTAACCCTTTGGCGAATGGCGTACATTTAAATGTACAAGTATTTCTAACGCCTATAGCATACGCGTTTATTCATTAAATTGTCTAATCTCTGATGATTATACCAAAAGAACATGTCCCCATATAAGTTCTGTCTATGTGTGCGCATTTGAGTGGATTTTAATCCACGGTTTGGCTTAATCTTTAGTAGTGGTAACAGTGCCAATCGAAATATTTAAAAAGGGGTTTATATTTTTGATTGTAATTAATGTTATTATAACGGGTAAGACTTGCGAAATTAGATTTTTCTAATTGTAAATATATATATTTTCCTTTCTTAGTAACATATTTGTCAGTATTTATTTCTTTGAGCACTTGAATTGTTGTTAAAATTGGTGTACATTTAAATGTACATCCAGTGCCAACTCTAATGAGCATTTAAATGGCTTGTACATTATAATGTGCAAATCGGGACAAAAATAATAAATTGTAATATACTTTTTCTGCAAGAAATTATATGAGACCTTTTTTAAGTGTGGTTGTGGGCTCAGACATTGAAGCAGTGATGGTAACTAAAAAAAAGAAAAGTACCTACCAACGATGAAAAAAGTCCCTACATCGCTCTACACATTCGCAAGATTTCCCCTACAATTCCCAATACATGATTTTTCAAAAGGGAGAATTTAACACAATGCGTTCATCAAATAAAAAAAGTTTACTTTATTTCTTTTCATAACAAACCAAAAACAGCACAAAATTAAAATAAAAATAAGGTACGGAATTCATATTGCACCGACAAATGCAAACAAAATAACTTGAAAATAACAATTCGAGTTTGAATACTGCAAGTATGACCGAATGATGCAGATCGAACTGAGATTTTCGTGACTTTTATATGCATATTTTGAGGATAAGATAACATTTAGGCATTCATGAATCATAAATTAAAACTCTGGAAGAATTCAAATATGGCCACAAAAAACAGCCGGGAGTTTTCAATCTTGAAAGTCCCTACATATTCGCTTATTTTAAAAATCTGTCCTTTTTTCCCTACGCGATCATTTTTGAGCTGAAAATACCTACAATTAGGGATTTTCCCCTACGTTAACCATCACTGCATTGAAGACGAAGCCAATTTGTTGGTATCGGGATGTGAAGATAATCTAGTAAAAGAGCAGGGAGACATTGTGGTTGTGAGCCAAAAAGAATTTGCTCTTCCAGGTGATGCAAATGAATTGCTGAGCGAGAAAGGCTATGTCTTAGAAGACCAGGACCAGGCAAAAATCACTACATTAATTGCAGCGGTATTTGAGGGAGGTGCTGTTACTTTAAATAGTTCAGCAAGTTCAAATAATCCATAGAGTAACATATGCATCTCAGGATGTTGATGACTATACAAAGAAAGAACATATAAAATTGCGAAGAAAACAATTTGTAAGTACTGATTCCATTTGAAGAAAGCAAAGAATTTTTACAAGATAACGGTATAAGTTCCTATTCATTTTTCAAAAGAAACATTTTCTGACGAATTATTTCAGTAATTTTCATTTGATACAAGTTTAAACGTCATTCAAAATAATGGACGAAACTTTAAGCCCACTGATCCCAACGAAATCAAAAAGTTGTAGTAGTTGCACATTTTAATTGACAGTATGAAACTTGCGCGATTTAAACTTTACTGGGATGCTCTCATTGGGCATGGGTTGATCTTTTAGACTAGATCAATATACATAGCATACTTAGCTTTTATTTAATGAAAGAAATAAACTCTGCGCATTATTATTTTATTTTATTTTTTTATTTTTTTCATCATCAAATGAGTTAATTTACGGTTCTCGCTAGATTACTTAATACCTATGGACTTTTATATTAAGCTCTGTTTGCTTGCTAGCTGGAGTATAAACTGCATGCGGAAAGAGTTGGGAAATCAGGACGTGAAATTCTTGATCACCTGCATTTCCGATTAGAAATTGCCAACAAACTTCTCTATGGGAATCAGCATTTACTACCTCAAAACGTGGGACACCCAACAAATTCAAAAGCAAACATCCCAACCTCTTCACCTGTTGCCGTCAAAAGAAAAAATGAAGTAAGACCACTACGCGATATTCAGCTAGACGGAAAGTCACTCACTCATGATAGAAAAAAAAGCTATGAGATCCAAAAACAATCGCAAGACTAGCAAAGGAGGTTTTTTGATTTTATTTTTCTTTATAATAATACTATTCATGCTATTAGTTATTTGCAAAAATATCTGCAAATAAATCGAGAAGTTATTTTTGGACCACGAATTTTTTTTAATTGGAGCGGATTGTACATTTAAATGTACATTTCTAAAACCCATCTTCCAAATCTTTTTTTTAACTGAAAGTCTCAAAACATGATTTTTGAAGCATTATTGATCTAAAAATATCACCCACATAATTTTAATACGGTCACAATTAATTCCCGTGCCAAAGGGTTAATTAAAGCATTTGCACTATGTTCTCAAACGGGTGATATTAAAAAAGAAATGAAAAACGAATTATATCAAACCACGTTATAAATTTAATTTTATTGCCAAAGAAAAAAAACTGTGTGATTGAATTTAATAATAACAGCAAGGGTTTGTAGTTCGATGAAGATCTGCACTCGATCGCGGTCAACAGCAAAGAGAGTGATCTAATTTTCTCCATGCACTTGCTGTGCATGAAGACAACGGCAAAAACAAGAACAAATACACTGGTTGGCGCATAGGCCGTTAAGATCAAATTAAGCTTTAACAATTCAAGGGCAACATATAAACATATAGGGTAGTGCATGTAATGTTTTTCAACTGCAACACATTTCTGAACACACTATATTACATTTTCTGAAAAACGAATGAAATCATTAAGAATTTCAATTTTCATTGCAATTGGAACCTTCTTTTTTATGCTATTCTTGTGTGGGAAAGAACCATTGCAGTGCCTACATCATTTTAAGAATTTCATGACTTTTTTTTGACACATTTATATGCTAAGAAAAAATAACCATTTTTTTAAAGTAAGTAAAGTAAAAAAAAAGCACGTAGGAACTCACCATTGAGCATTAGTTATTGAGCATTGGTGATTGATTTGCACTACATAGGATTTTGAAAGGGTTTTTCTTTATTAATGTAAGCTGAATCTAACATTTTCATACATCAAATTATAGCTTGAAAGATGTTCTTTCACGTTACGTTTAAAATAATACTGTCGCTGAAGTTTTTCGGAAATAAGTGATTTTCAAAAAAAAAAAAAAAAAATAAAAAAAAATAATTTTTAAAGCCTTCAGAAATTATTTGATTGTTTCAAAACTGAAAATCTTGTACCCATTATGTTTAAAATATAATAAAGATAGTAGAATCACCTTTCATTTGATACTAAATACGTAAGTAACCATGTAAACGGACAAAAATCATAAGAAGATCTATCCGCAATACGAACTTTACACAACAAAATCTCAAAATCGCCACATACGATTTTCATAAAACTTCACAGTTGTAATGTACTGAAGCTCAGCTTTATTCTGATACCAATTTCATTGATATACGCTCTTAGCCCAAGCTCCATATTTAGAATGCGAAAGCCATCTATTGTTAGCCATGGCTAAAAAAAAAAAAGCTGCCGTACGATTGAATTCGATATCACGATGTTAATACATATACATACATACCCATATATTTTGGTTATACATCCACTTCCAAATTGTGCTGTCGGTTCTAAGACTATAAAAACGATCCAGATTTTGGACAAAATCACATTTTTAACATAACATAAATAACAAAAGCACCGGAAAAGGCTGCCGGACGATCATATTTCAGTTCACACATTTAGTTTATAAGCATGTGCTTTATATTCATGTGCACATTTTTTGGTTGTATCTCACTCCAAATATTTGCAGCGGGCTCTTGGTCTATAATTGTTACAATATATTTGTGGACAATGTGGCGTATACGTAATTTTTTTCTTCTTTTTTTTATTGTTCGCTCTTTTTCTGACGCTTTTTCTTTCTCTGGGCATCTTTACGATTTTGATGCCCTGGGTGCAGTTTTTTTGGGGAAAAAAATCCCTACTTTTAACCAATATATATAGCCATGAGAAAATAACCAAAAAGTGCTGAAAATAAGGTTTGAGCCAAAATATTCATGAGGCTATAAAATACGTTTGGCAGCCAATCTGGCTTCTTAGGCCGAAGAAGATGACCTGAAAAATTTTAATATATTCAGATGTGCCTGCATATTACTTTTGGCACAAAAATACCAAGAAGGTTGGCCAGGTTTCAAGAAAGAACATGCTTTTGGTAGAGTGTATACTATCATCTCCGTATGCTGCTTCATGAAGTACGCGGTCCAACGTCATTTGAAGAATTAAAAGCAGTGAGTGGTGTACTGCATGCTACTCTCCAATCTGCTTGCAAGACTTTGGGATTGCTTGAAGACGATCAACACTGGTATACCACTTTGGAATAGGCCGCACTTTGTAAATCACCCTTTAGGATTCGAGAATTGTTGACAATAATTTTGGTGTTTTGCCAAGTATCAGATCAATTAAGCCAATAGGAAAAATTCAAAGAATATTTATCAGAAGATTTTAAACGCCACGATGAAAATGATATTGAGCAATAAATGCTTATATCTTATTGAGGAAGCTGTTTTGGCATTTGGTGAACGTGCCGCGCCATTAAGGAATATGGCTTGCCACAGCCAAGGAAACCACAAGATTAAGGGAACATACAATATAATGGGTCTTTCATTAAACGCTTACTACCTTTAAATTGAAATAAAACAAAGTATGTGTGAGATATCATCGAAATTGTTTATCCATTTGAAAGTCCTATGGATGCCATTATGTGTGGAATATAACATCGTTCAAATATCCGCCGCGGTTTCACCGGGTGGCGCTCATGTCATGTGGCGAAGTTTCCAATTTTCCATGACTCTGGCGCATAAATCAGACTGAATTTGACCGATGGCATGGGGTATGTTGGGTTTGAGGACCGCTGTGGTTTGTGGCTTATTCGCATAGCCCTGAGACTTCAGAAAATCCCACAAGAAAATGTCTAACGGGGTCAAATTGCACGATTTTTGTGGCCAGTTCACATCACCTCCACGTGAGATGACAATGCCCTCTAATCGCTCGTGCAGAATTTCCAATGTGGCGTGAGCTGTGTGGCACGTAGCGCCGTCCTTTTGAAACCACATGTCGTTGGTGTCCATATGATCCAATTCTGGCCAAAAGAAGTTGGTAATCATAGACCTATAGCGCTCGCCGTTGACGGTGATCGCCTGGCCAACGTCGTTTTCAAAGAAATATGGACCGATAACGCTGTTAACCCAAAATCCACACCAAACAGTGACTATTTCGGGATACATTGGACGCTCTTGGATCTCATGTGGATTGGTATTGTCTCGAATTTTACAATTTTGTTTGTTGACGTACCCATTCATCCAGAAATGGGCCTCATCGCTGAAGATGATTTTTCGATGAAAATTAGGATCAGTTTCTAACTGCTCCAGAGCCCATTCAGCGAACACACGTCGTTGTCTATGGTCATTTACCTTCAGCTCCTGAGTCAGTTGAATTTTGTACGGGTGCAGGCCTAAGTCACGATGCAAAATTCGCCAAGTTGTGGTCTGCGAAAGGCCGAGTTCTTGTGAGCGACGCGAAATCGACTGCCTCAGATTCTCCCTCACACTCTCACGGAGAGCGGCGATGTTTTCGGCAGATCTTGGGTTTCGTCTACGTACAGGTGTTGGTTGATCGTTTACTGAACCAGTGGACTCAAATTTATCCACCACTCTGCGAAAAGTCCTGTCGGAAGGACGATTATGGCGACCGTAAAATGGGCGAAGCGCGGGGAACGTTGCCCGAACAGAACACCCATTTTGATAAAACATTTTAATTATTTGCACGTGTTGTTGAACGTTTTGAATAATTGTTTTGAACATTGCTCAGCTTCAGGACAACGCAGGCGGACGTTTTGTATCTCAGAAGAATCAGCGCAGTATAATCATAATTTTCCTCACGGATATGCAGTGTTTTTTTTTACTATTATTTTAACTCCCAAAAGGAATATCCTGATTATTTATATATTATAACCTGGCCAGAGAACATATTTATCTATGAATAAGAAAATAAAACATGTTCATCGGATAAGTGGTTCTTAATTGACGGAGCACCTAACAGAAATTAATTTTCCATTTTATAATATGTAAGGATGAAACATCATTCAAAATCTCAAAATTTACCAAGGCAATGTTGATAAAGTCAACTTGAGCAAAATTTTGAATATGAATAAGAAGTTCAAACTTTTGGTAATTTTGTTTGTGTATTTCCCTATACATATAGGATCCTATCCTATCCTATCCTATCCTATACTATCCTATCCTATCCTATACTATCCTATCCTATCCTATCCTATCCTACTAATATATAAATGTGAAAGTTTGGATGTTTGGATGTTTGGATATTTGGATGTTTGGAAGTTTGGAAGGAACGGTTTAACAGACTTGAATGAAACTTTCGGGAATAGATAGTCTACTTCCTGGATTAGAGATTAGGCTACTTTTTATACAAAACATACAATTCCTTGATTCCATAATTCGCATTGTTCCAATTTCCGCTTTTATTATTTGGTTATTATTTTTGGGTAAACCAATGCCATTGATCGTCATTCTGTTGGGTTGTTCGTGTAGATATTATGATCTTCTCTTCGCCACAAATCCATCGCTATCGCTTATTCTTTCATTTTCTTTCTACCCATATGATACGCGCATTGAATTATGGGAAACCATTGCCATTGATCGTCATTCTGTTGAGAGAGGGTTATTCGTGTATATTAATGCTTTGTGGGATTGTGGGACAAAGTAGAGGAGGGATAATTTTGCTGATATTTGCTACCGACTTTAGTTAAGCTACGAGCAGACGATATGCAAAAATCGCATATATATGCGAGTCTGACGTAATTTTTGCGTCATCATATGCGATTAACGCTCGCATATCGTCTGAACACCTATTTGGGACAGTCCGCATATGCTCGCAAAGCATATGCGGACAATATGCGACACCCAGTTTGCAAACCAATTTGCGACTTTTCCGCATATCGTGTGAACACTTTCGCATATCATTTGTGACAATTTGCGAGCATATGCGATCATTTGCAAGCGTCCCAACCATATGCGACCGGACGAAAACCTTACATTGCATATGACCGCATATTTGCGAACAAATCCGAGATCTCAAAAGTTTGAAAATTTAGTTTGGGGTGTGTGTAGGTACTTTTTTTATTTTTATCTTACATTTTGCTTTGGTTGGGTTGTGTTGTGAGTTGTGACAGTTAAATTGTGAAGATAATTATAAGGTCTGTTTGGTAACACGTTACTTTTCGTAATATTTTGTAAAATTACATAGAATCACATGAATCTGTGTTTGTTAACTCAAAAAAATCACGGTACATCGCAAGCTGAGAGCGAAATAAGGGCGTAAAAAATAAAGAGCGATAAAATTGTACGCAACATCTTTTGCTTGTGATGAGCTGGACAACTCTGTTAGATCAGGCCATCTGACAGTTTGTGAAATTTCATAAACCTTCATTGTTAGTGAAAAACTAAAACAAATCGAAAGGTTTGACCAAAACTGTGTTTGTTTACTTTTGTGCAAGTTTCCTGTCTTTGAGTTATGCTCGCTTGTAATCTAAGTAATCAATCCGTAGGCTACCTAGCGGTACGTGTCGCCATGTAATTATAGTCGAAATAGTAGGTCTATTTGTCTTTGGTAACTTTTTTTTGCACAAGGAATTGAGACCTGTCAAATAGTAACATCGTCTCAAAGATAGAAAACTTGAACAAAAGTTACCAATCGCTTTTGAAACAACACTTGGTAAAAAAAATTGAGAGCCATGAAACTGTCATGATTCTATGAAAGTTTACATAGTAGGTTCGCGTACTTTTTGCACTTAATATGGGTTTTCTGTCAAATCTCGAAGAGTGGGGTTAAAATTCTCTCACAGACAGAAAAATCACGAAAAAATAATCGAACGCGTTAACTGGAATATGGAAATGGTATTGCAAAGATCAAACATTTTCGTCAGTGGACAAGAAGCGCAGCATCAGCAACGGGCCATCAGACGCGGGAATGCTTAATCGCATGTTCCTGTCCGCTTTTTGAATTCGCGGTTTTACCAAACTTAGTAGATGACCAAATTGATCGGACGACATGCGAACGAAACCGTGATATAATTTCGGTTCATCGCCACGCAGTTCTAGCAACAATTCTGCACAAAAGCCTTCAGTCTCGCGAAGTCGCACCCAATCTTTGGCAAATACACGACTAATCCTTTGCACTTGCACACTCGCTTCTTCGTGGCTTCCATCATCGTCGTCATTTTCCATCATATCTATTGCCAAAATAGCAATAGCAGCCCATTTCCTTTTTGACATTTTTAATATATTCCCACACTTTAAATTGTCACAAATCACCAACACATTACAGAAAATACAAAACGTCAAAAGATTGATAATGCTCGCAAATCTGCATATGATTGAAAATATGTGATCTGCAAATTGTGTCGCATATCGTGTGAACACCTCGCATATAGGCCACAACATTTGCGACCCCATTTGCGAACATATCAGATGCGAACACTGTGTTCGCAAATGCATTTGCGAGTTTTGGGACAAAAGTCGCATATCGTGTGAACACGTCTATATGCGAGTTTGCAAGCAATGCCTACATTAAAGCATTTGCGATAAATTTGCGAGTTTTTTCGTGACGTCAGCACTCGCATATATATGCGACTTTTGCATATCGTCTGCTCGTAGCTTTAGTTTTAGTTGTGTTTCTGCTTCATCAGCGGGCGGATCAAGATCGACGGGGGAAATGTACGATTTTTTTTACTTTCTTTTTTTTTTCACTTTACAGCGGTATTTGGTTACCTTATGGTTAAGTCGTTAAGTCAGTGGATACCTAAGAATAAAGTTTCACCTTTTATTTCAATTCACAAATACATATATTGTAGTAGGGGTAGGTAGGCGTTGTTGATTTTTAAAATCAGTAAATAGTTGGTGATTTCAGACAAACCTTACCAGATACTCCACGATTAATGCTAACATCAAAGCCTAATATCTTCGGCGTTTACATAATGTTACTGTAACTATGAACATTAAGTACAACTCTTAGATATAAGAAACCTGAAAGTACCATTATTTGATGCTCATAAAATGCATATTATGTACATACATATGTGCGCAGATGTGTTTGTACACAGGTATACTACATTTCCATAATTTTTTTATGCAATCGTTTCATCTATAGGGAACAACCACTAAGTTCAGATTATAATGTATTGACTTCAGAATTCTTAAGAATCTTAATTTAAATAATATCGCTTCTTACTACTTCCTTTCTATCATATTACAATCAAACAACGGGATTGATTTAAAGCACGGGCAACGCCGGGCAGGCAACAGCTAGTTTGTTGATAACTCGACTCCAGCGCTACATATTGGGTCCAGATTTTGCATTTTTTTTTTTTTTTGGCTCTAAACCAAGAATATATTGTGAAAATTAGTCATTTTGGTCGATAAAAATAGAATTTGTTAATAACTTGACTCCAGCGCCACCTATCAGGTCCGGATTTTGTAGTTTTCTCTTTTGGCACTACATGTATTGTGGAAATGAATCATTTCGGTCAATTAATACAGAATTTGTCAATAACTTGACTCCAGCGCGGCAGTTTTTTCACCTATGTATATCCTTTTTTAAGTCGCAGACTATCTCTTTGCTAAATAAAATTATGATTGGGTAAGCGGTTAAGACATGAAAATGTAAGAAACAGACAGACAGAATTACTTTCGCATTTAAAATATTAGTGTGATTATATGGTAAGAATTTGAACCAAATCACTCCATAAATAAGAATTTTCGAAAAAAGCGACCCCAGCACTATCTAGGGGGGCTTAACACAAATAAAAATTATATGAAGCACCACACGCACATATGGTGTTAATATAACGTGAATAGCTTCAGTGGCTCAGCCAGGATGGTCAGATATGTATACAAACACATTTATATATTAAGATATGTATTAAAGATTTTTTTGTCATTTACTTAATATCTTAGGTATTTCTGTAAGCTGTTTTAAGTGCATGTCCAAATCTAACACATCACCAACAAAAACATGAAATGAAAAATAACACATTCAGCTCAGGAGATTTCCAATTATTCTTGAGCACAATTCACAGCTGAGGTCCCTGAATAATGCCAAGCAAAGTATTATCTTTTCCTTGGTCTCTTTAAGGATTACCGAAAGAAAAATAGCCCAGATGTGATAAATTGGAATTAATGTGAAAGTTTCTTTTACTCTTTATCCTCTGATAGTTTACAAGACAACAGGTTCGGACAAATATCCTCAATTTATTATATCTCGTGCATACACATGTGCTCCTAGCGTTTACTTTGATTAATAAGTCAATGTCAGAATATTTTTGTTTACGGAGAAACTTTAATAAACTAATGCTATTACTCTAGCTGTATTACTACGGCTGCAAAAAGTGGAATATTTTAAATCATTTATTAATTTAATTTGTGATGACTCTAAGTCCTATGCAAACTATGAAGAATGTCGGTGTCGAATTATCCAAATAAAAAATAAAACCACATTGAAATGTATGAACTAATTAAATGATGCCTCTTTAATGCTAATTAATTAAAATGCCTGAAAAATCTTTACTACAGGGTATGGCTAATAGCGTATGACTTGGAATGTATGGGCAGTATCGACATTGGGCGATATGAAATATTGAGTACATTTTTGTCGCTTGGTGTCCTTGATTGTTGCGGCGTTTTCTAGCTTTCTTTTTTTCTGCAATAATTTTACATATCTGATTAGGATTAGAGTTTTGTTTTACATTGCCTTTGTCTTAGGAGCTGCAGCCCATGCAGGTTTTTGGAAATTCAATGTTAATATTTGGACTACTTTGTCCTATTGCACTACGATTTCAATATTTTTCATTTCATTTAATTTCATTTATTTAATTTAAATGGTATGTACATTAAGATAATAATCTTTTTTAGTACTAAGTATAGTACCAACTTTTACTTAAAAAATATAATTTCATTTAATACTTTTAAAACTAAGTTACAAAAAAGTATTGTGGGAGGAGGAGAAAAGATTTAGTCTTGGTTCGCGGAAAAGTATAGGAGAATTGCGCTTTTGAAATTGAAGTGATTCGATATGTAGCTCTTATGTGCGAGGGTAACGAGTTCCATAGTCTCACAGTATGGATGAAAAACAAACGTGAAGAATTAAGAAAATTGTACGAGGAGCGAGTGAAATTAAGTCTGTTGTACAAATAAGATGGACGCTGATTATTTATAATTTTATGTAAAAATATACAGTTCCTGGCATCGGTATACTGTTTCAGATCACAACCCAATACATCCCTATAACTAGAGAATACAGAAATGTGCTCATATCTCATATCATGGAAGGCTACTTGCAGATTTCGCTGAGAAAGAGAGTCAAGATAACAATATAAGTGTAGTTACCAGCTTACGTCGTGTTTCAAGCGGAGTAAAATATACACTAAACCACCATAGCTAGCGCAGATATCCGTAGATGCGATCGATGACCACGTTGGTGACTGATGGATACTGGTGGACACTGATTACCGCCGGTCAGTTTGGTGAGCACTCAGCAACTTGTTAAGTGACAGGTGCTACGTAATTTGTCTTCCTTTAATTTTCTCGAAAACCTTTGACAAGCAAGGTAATATAATAATAGGTCTAAGGTCAGCAAGCAATAACGGATCTGATTTCTTCGCGATTGGCAAAATTTGCGCAATTTTCCAAAACACATGAGTAAGATGAGAGATAATCTGTGGTAGAATAAGCTTAACAAAGCGAATTGGCAAGCCATCATTACCTGCAGAATCAGATTTGATCGCAACTACACACTGGAAAACTTCATTTTTACTGGCTGCTACAAAATCTTCCAGTTTTGGTAACGAGTGCACAATATTATCAGCCCTTTTCAGATCGAATTCATCTGAGCCACACTCAGTACTTAGGAAGGCATGATTTAGTTCATCAGGATCTAGAGGACATTTAGCTGTTTTTGCTACTCAATATACCAAGTTTACGCAAGTTACCCCAGAGCTTTTTTGCAGGGAAGGATGCATTAAGTTTGAAAGCAAAATATTTTTGAAGTGAAACTTCTTATGTCGCGGTAGGGCAGTAGAATGAAACTCAAATGAAACGAAAATATTCACAGAGGGGAAATTTAAAGGGGTTTAGAAATAAAATAATTTGATAAAAGAACAGCCTACTTGTTTATCGACAATGACAAATCATCGCCCCAACATTGGGTTGCCGTAAAAGCCAGTTTAATGTTTTTTGGGAAATCGCATTTAAAGGTTTGACAGCCTATTGCATGAAAACCAACCGCTGGGTTTTTTTAATTTTTTGACATGATATTCATACGGAAATCCTCTTTCAAAAAATGTAAGAAGTAATCCTAAAACACTTTTAGTTTTTAAAATATTTAGAATTTATTACAAAATGAGTTTGCCGTATATGCCACTAAAATCAATATTTTCTTTTACTCATACACATTACACATACGTCAAAAATTCCAGATTTTCGCAAACGTTTTCTAAGGTACCTACTGTTTCCACATTTCAGCATTCTTTTGTCTTTTTCGGGTAGAGCTTTTTGGAGTTATATCACTTCCTATTAAAAAATATTTAGTGTAAGTATATGGAACTAGTTCCTATGTTTGTATAAGATCTTATTTACAAGAAAAATCACACTCTGATGGCATACTGACTAGCTCGTCTAATAAACTTAAAAGATTAGAAACATTGATCAAAACTTATACCTACGTAACGTAGACTATACGACGTAGACCATAATGGGTACTGGAGAATTAATTTTCATGATCTTCAATCACGTCCTCTTACGACAAAAAATGGGACATGGGAAGCAACTGAAAAATTTTTCAAAGAGAACTTTATTTATACAGTAAAACTTGAGAATAGTAGAATCTGCGAATAAAAGAATCTTGCGAAACCTGGATAGTGGACATTTTTGGATGCCAATTTTGATTTTCTTCGTACAAAGTCACTATTATAATAGTGGAAACCTGTGAAATCTGAATAATGGAACATTTTTCACTGAATTTTGTTTTATTACCATGCAAATTCACTCTTCAATAGCATAATCAAGAAATGAATGAGCCAAAATTCATTAATATTCGATAATTCATCGATAATTTCAACATTTCAATTGTTTCTCTTCATGTGTGTCTCATTCTGTTAGCGGCTACATTCAACAAGTAAACATTTTGAGCTCCGATATCGAAACTGATCGAAAAATATTAAAAGAAATTAGGTTGTAAAAAAAAGTGCACCGAACCATTGTACTGTACTTTTTACGGTCACAGTAAAATCGTATGCACGTAGCACGTAGGGCAAAACAAAAAAAACAAGTTTTTTTTCTAATGACGTACGTGTATACGATTAAATAGTTTTACCTGGCATTTTGTAGGCGCATAAGTCAAAACAATACTGAACAAGCATTTGAAGTTTGATGGCGTACGTTGTAGGACAATAGGACGTACATCAAAACAATTCTTAAACTGAAATTTGCTTAAATTGTATGGAAAATTTGACGTAAAAGCCAAATTTTGGCGTTCACAATACGTGAACTTGATGGATTTGATCTTCGCAATGTTAAGAGATAGAGCAAAACGGATAAAAGATTTGGAAAGACCTACCCCGAAAATAAAACTGCATACCAAACTCAAAAAGTAAATTTTGGCGTTTATGGTGCCTAACCCAATATTAGGGCGACGAAATGACAATTATTATTGACAAAAGTAAACGAAAATATTCACAGAGGAGAATAAGCGCTCGGGGTGGGGGACGCAAACTACTCAACCGATTTCAACAAATTGAGTGTCGTTGGATTCGATTTTACCCGGAGAGTATCCTAGGTTATATGACATCATAGAAACATACAATACGGCGGACACACCAAGATGGCGGGTTACCGTGATCTTTACGACTTTCTTGTATTGAATTGAATTTAGAAGGGGGTTATCCCATAGAGACAACAATCATATAGACCTGTAGGCCCATTGTACTTTGGTGAAGTACCACCCCATTCGCTGGGTTAGCGATTTGTTGCTGAGCTATACATCGATCTAAATCTGGCCGTCGCTTTCGCAAAGCGAAGCAATAGGGGAAGATTGAGCTCCAGTAGATCAATGTCCCGTAGGACATATATGTAGTTGCCTAGAGTGGCCTTTATAATCTGGACACTGGCTAATGAAATGCTGAGCTGTCTCTTCTTCTTCCAGGCACATTCACGACATTCTTAATATGGGTATCAAATAAGAGGGTTTGACAAGACAAGCAATACGCTAAGTGACGTCATTCGAAGTTCGACATGGTGGTCCACCTTTATCTTCACAACCTCCATCGTATGGGTATCAAATATGAAAGAGTTTGACAAGTTTGGCGGTCCACCAAGATTAGGAACTACCCTTATAGTTATAGTTTTACTTCTACCGCGTGTGACTGACACATACAAATTTTTTTCTCTTTGAACTACGTACCACTAAGGTTGCATGGTTACGTGCAGCTTTGTATGAAAACCAGTTTTTATTAGAGGGTCGATGCTTCCATTTACCGTAAAATTTGTTTCATAATTTTATAGAGCTGGCCGGAAGTGGTCATGGACGTACTCTATTTTGTACTTTGACCGTTTTGGTTGGTACACATTGATCAAATAATTGGAATTGAATAGGATCTATTAACTAAAAACTTTCTTCCAATATCTCTGTCTGAAATAGTTCCAGTCTGTTGGCCTATTAACTAATTTAGGGCTGCCTTCTTTGATATTTATTTTACCGCCAAGTGAAAAAAATATTGTGGGGTGATTCGAATCAAGATCTGGCCCTTTACTCCTTTTATATTATTTGGCGAGACATTCCTAGCTATGGAAATTCAACAAGATCTGGGGTCCGTCGAGTGGTCGAAATGTCTGTTAATTGTATAGATATGTAAATATAATGTAACATTTGTATATTATTAACATAGGTTGTACATGGTTCTCTTTTAAACCATTTGATGTTGTACCAAAATCTTTCTTCGTCTTTCCCTCCCGATTACTTAGAAAAGTATTTGAATCAAATAAAAGTAAAAAGTTTCAAGTTTTAAAACACCTGGGGATCTTACAAACTCAAAATCTCCCATTTCGAATCTTTCTATTTAAGATGGTAACATATTGACAAATGCAATGGTTGCTTTTATCATGACTGAACGAATTTGCCAGCTTCCAATTAAACCTTTGTCACTCAAATGATTTTTAGCGCGTCAATTTGATTCAAAAACTTTTTTAATATTGCATACATATGTTACTTCTCTGAATTTGGAATATTGCTCGTTTTGTTGCGTATTTCTTTCGAATGAAGCACGTGCAGGTCTATCAGGAAGTCAAATGTGAAAAAAATTGAAATCAAATGTCGATTGAATAAAGCAAAAGCTACATACATACATACAGTGGGGAGCAGAACTGTCCGGATGTTTTGCATTTCTATGGTTATGTAACATAGTACATAACTTATGTTATCAGAATGAGTGAAACAATAGCAATTTGACAATTTTTTTGGGTTGATTTATTCAATTGAACGTTCTTCTTAAAATTAAGTAACAAAAACCAGTTAAAAAGTAAATTCTTTAAAAAAAAATAAACAAAAAACAAAAAAAAATTCTTTATCCGGACACTTTTGCACATTACTGATTTTTTTTTCCTAATGGGTGTCTAATCGCCATTATTTTATAAAATTTAGTATTTGGTCCAAAGTCTTTTGTTTTTTAACACACTCTCAATTTTTTTTTTTGGGCATACTCTCACTAACTTTTGGTCGATCATGGATCGCCGAAGAGTACGGACGCGTTTAAAAGCGCGGTAAAAACTTCAAACTTTTTTCAAGTTAGCAACTGCCTTTCTCACACGCAGAAAGTTTAAAATAATTAAAGTAAATAATTAACCATACATTTAAAGTGACCAGTAGGAATTAGGCCGGCGTAACGCGCTACAATGGCCGATTCCATAAATAATACAGAAATAGTGCTTCAGTAACGGTTCCAGTCTCCTCGACGCATTGCACGAGGGGACCAAAAAATCAACGGGATGCGAAAAGAAGCGCCCTTACACTTCAACAAACGGCATAAAATTGCGGTAATACAGGAGCCTCAAAGTAAGAGCTCCAGCAACATAGATCTTTGAAATAAGATCTTTCGTGTCCCCTGACACGACATGGAAGTCCACAGAAACGTGGCACCGTCAATACAGGAGCTTCAAAGTAAGAGCTCCAGCAACATAGATCTTTCCAGTTAGATCTTTCGTGTCCCCGTACACGACATGGAAGTCCACGTGTGGCATCGTCGATGTCATATGCAGTCATAAGCAACTGCAGCAATAACGGCATCGGCAGTAACAAACGCAGCAGTGGCAACAACGGTACCAGTGATATCAACGGCAACCGCAGCAAACAATCATGAAAAAAAAATAACAACAGTACACTCAAATACTGGGAAGCATAGGTGAATAAACAGCAGTTTATTCAAATTTTGATTTCAAAAAATCCACATATAGGTATAATAAAATATTTTAATAGAGACAATAAATAAAAAACAACAAAAAACCAAAAATAAAATAAATACACAAATGAATGTCAAATTCAAAAACACATCAAATCCAAACCAACACCTTTATACTAAGTGCACCTACATTCAAAAGACAAATAAACTCTCGTTTATATAAATAATATGCAACTTTAACTGTTCGATAACTTAACACAAAGCAAACATCAAACTCATACAATGGGCACTTTCGTTCCCTCTAACCGAATGTATATTTTCTCAAATATAACTGTATTCATATAGGGTGATGGCATGTAAGGTCAGCCCCGCCAGTAGTCGGCCACTTCGTTATAAAGTCCAGCAAAATAGTAAATGCCTAAGTTTATTTTCCATGAGTTTTTTTTTTCT
This sequence comes from Brachyopa scutellaris, assembly GCA_949775065.1. NCBI lineage: Eukaryota > Metazoa > Arthropoda > Insecta > Diptera > Syrphidae > Brachyopa > Brachyopa scutellaris. The sequence continues at coordinate 34,374,793 of OX459114.1, forward strand.
TAAAGCCTAACTGTTCTTCTGTCTGGATGCAAAATTCTGTGCCGATGCAGCTGCTGGTTATCTTATTAAAAATGTTAGTTTGGTTGAAGTTTTCGTAAGTGTCGGTTGTGTGACTTTTCAGTAAAAAAAATTAGTGGAAGTGTTTTGGAAAAAGAGCTATAATTACAAAAGTATTGAAGGTAAGTGCATTGTATGGTTATTAATAGGTCATTTATAGTTCATTTTTCAATTTTTTTTACAAAAAAATTATAAAATATTGTTAAGTAATTTTTTACAGGGGGGCTGACCTTAGGAGACAAAGTTTGTTCAATTCTCATAAGGTCAGCCCCCCCCGGCTGACTACTGAAAAGTACTTTTTTTATTTTTATTTTACCTGAGTATGCAGAACGAAGGGAAATTGTATCCCCTTTTGGTTGGCATCAAAAAAATATGAAAAAAAAATTCAAGTTTCCGTAGTCAGCCGAATGTAAACGTTAAGGTAGAATGGGTGGCTGACTATAGGAGACACACATTCTAATATCAGCCGTCTATGTTTAGTCTTAGGGATCGATCATAGCTTTCAAAAAAAGGAATCAGTAAACATATTTGGATGGATAATTTAATGTGTTATCGTACGATTTGAAAAATTAAAATATGAATCGATGATGGAAAACGATATTAGAGAGACTTAAGCGTTTCAAAAATTATTTTAAATTACAGGACTTTAAAAATGTCAGACAACATACAAAAAACTAAAAAACAATTCCACAAGTACTCAGAAGATGCATTATCAGAAGCTTTAAAAAAAATACGTGAAGAAAAATGGGCCATAAGAACTGCAAGCCGGGTATTCGGGATTCCTAGAGGCACGTTGCAGGACCGAATTCATGGTAGAGTCATCGAGAAACTCAGAAGAATGGGACCTGAAACAATTCTCAAAGCCGCGGAGGAACAGACTCTTGTAAACTGGCTTATAAATCTGGCAAAATGTGGTTTTCCACAGAAACCCACAGACCTCTTAAACACTGTCCAAAAAATAATTCGTGACGACAAACGCAAGAACCCCTTTAAAGATGAACTACCCGGGAAGTCGTGGTACTACGGGTTTTTAAAACGTCACCCTGAATTGTCCCTCTGAACACCAGAGGGACTATCAAAAGGACGGGCCATAGTGACAGAGGAGTCGGTCAGGAAGTGGTTCCGGGATCTGAGGGGATATTTGGAGGAAATCGATGCGGCAGACGTGTTGGACGATGCTTCGAGGATTTTTAATGGCGACGAAACTTCCTTCTGCCTAGCTCCAAAAACGGATTGTTTTGGCGCCTAAAGGTTGGAAGAACCTATACAAGGTTTCATCTGGGAATGATAAAGAGACAATTACGGTCCTATTCGTTTTCAGCGCTGATGGACAAATGTTGCCACCGTTAGTTGTGTTTCCGTATGTGCGCCCTCCTCAAAATGTGGTGAATAGTATGCCAAATAAATGGGTTCTTGGCAGATCCGAAAGTGGCTGGATGCGGTCGGAGACATTTTTTGAATATGTGGCCAATAGTTTTGACAACTGGCTTACAGAAAAAAATATAAAACGACCAATATTGTTCCTTGTCGACGGCCACAAGTCGCACCTGACCATGGAGGTTAGCGACTTTTGTCGAAATAACGGAATCATTCTGTACTCACTTTTACCTAACACCACCCATATAACACAGCCTGCTGACGTGGGTGCATTTAAGGGCCTAAAAACACAGTATAAGAACACGGTACACACATGGCAAGGCCTTGCTGAAAATAGAGGTAAAGCTGTGATAAAGGTTAACTTTTGCGAGGTCCTTAAATTGGCGTTGGATAGTTCAGATAGAACCGAAACTATCAAAAACGCTTTCGGAAAGTGTGGATTATATCCATTCAATCCCAACGCAGTAGACTACACCAAATGTGTGCAAAATGTGATCGAGAAGCATAGCACTGCCACTGATACAGAAATACTTACGGTCACAACTTCAAGCTTTTCCGAGACCAAGAAGGTGATAGCCTTGGCGAAAGATGAAATTTCCAAACAAAATATTGATTTCTTTGCTTTGATGGATATCATCGAAAAGCTGGAACAGGCTCACCTGAGCCAACCTGGCCCAAACGAAACCCTTACCGGCACTTATGTAATTGGCGAAACAGGTCAACTTCAAAAGCTTAGTTCAGAAGTAACTGGTATCATACTACTATCCCCATCCCCACCAACAATGAATCATGAAGACAATACGAATGAACAAGAACTAACTATAGAGGAGGTATTAATGCAGGCAGATGAAGTTTTAAACACAACCATTGGTAAGACAATTGATAATTTGACTTTATGGGTAGGTATTAACTAACATTCTTTTTCTTAGTTAATAATTCGTCTCGGCGTTCTTCATTATCATCCATTAATATAAATGAACTGCTGGCAAAAACAAGCTGGTATGTTATTCTTATCAATGTGATTCAATGTTTAATAACATTTAAACTTTGAAATTGTTTCAGCTCAGTGCACACCGTCAACATCTGCTGCTCTTAGCCCTGCATTTAACCGACAGCTTTTTTATCCAGAAAAACTGGCAAAGTCGGTCAAACCTATCCGTAAAAAACCTCCATCCAGTGTTTCCTCTCTTGCTTGGAAAGAATTTTTCACTAAGAAGGAAGAGGAAAAAGCGAGGAAAGCGAGGAGAGATATAGATATAGAGCTACGAAAACAATCCCGTTTACAGAAATGTATGGAAGCTGAAAAAAAGAAAATTACAAGGAAACAAAAGAAGACTAAGAAAATACTATGCTCGAAGTGTGAAGAAGAGCTTATTTCTGATATTGAGGATAACGATGAAAAGAACGTAGGTTGTGATTCATGTATCAGATGGTTTCATCTTAAATGTACCCCATTTTCCGGAAAGCTCTTTGAAGAGATCGAAGATGAAATTTTTGCATGTGAAAATTGTGCAAAGTAAAAATGCTTATTATTGGTAACTTCTGTGTTAATGTCAAGTTTAAAAAAAATTGTTTATCTCTACCTACCTATGAACCTATCATAGGTTATGAAGTCTTTTTTATTTTGTTTTATTAAAGTAGGTATCTTTTCATACTTACCTTTTATTTGTTTGTTTTATTGTTTTTGTTTTATAACATACCTACATAGGTAATATGTTATTGTTTTGTTACATTAATTGGTAGAATACAATTTGACTGAAATAAAAGTTCCTTTTTTATAAATAACCTATTTATTGAGTATTCTTTAATAATAATTAAATTTTGAAAGACAGGCTTGTTAGATACTTTTCACAATTGTTAATAAATAGCAAATATGGACTTATTAAGGGGCCATTTATAGCTATTTTAATTTTAGATTTTAAGAAGATTAAGCTAACAATATTGGCCTTATTTGGTATCGAAATAAAGGAAATGAGTTGTAGAATTTTTTTTTACTCAAAAGAATACTTAATTCTAATAAAAACTTTTCTTTAAATCCACTTTTATTATTTCAATGATGCATTTCAATGATAGCTATAACTGGCCACTTATTCAGGCTGACTACTGGACACTCAAGTGGTTGACAACTGGATCTGAAGGGGCTGACTACTCCAAAATCACGTTTTTTTCACTTTTATTGTAAATAATTTCTTTTACGTAGGAACTTAACTAAATAACGCCTAAAATATATAATCTACACATTTCAACTAATCAGATAATCTAAATTCTCTATTCAAAAGCTGAATATTGGATTTTTAAGGACCAAATGAACATAAGAAAAAAGTTAAAGGGCTGACTACTAGTGCCATCACCCTATGTAATATGTATAAATGTAAATTCAACATGTAAATAATAATCAAGTAGTTTGTAAATAGTTAGGGTAGTCATAAGTAAACGAAGACATCACAGTCGAATGTAACAGTTAAATAGCTCCGCGAGCAAGAGCTAAACGAAACACAAACAAAAGCAAGCCATGTGGCATATAATAATTTAAGAAGCAAACCGAAAGAGCCGGCCATACATTAAAGCCTCCATACTCAAAACAAAAATGTAACTAGAATTAAGACATTGCTGTAAGAAAGAGAAAAATAGAGACTCAATAAAATTCAATTCAATTCAATTCCACTAACTTTTGTATTATTTCGTGGTCAATACTCTGCCATTCTATTTGTACTCTTCGCCAGAGTTCGGCGATGGTTTTTGGGGGATTTTCATGCGCATCCAGCCTCCTTTTAACAATAGCCCATAAGTTTTCGATTGGATTTAGATCCGGGCTCTGTGCAGGCCATTGCATCAACTGAAAGTTTTGATTTTGGAGCCAATTTTGAACAACTTTCGCTGTATGGTTCGGATCTTCGTCTTGCTGAAAGACAATTTCTTCAGCTGGATACGCGCACTCGTAAACAAAATCAGGAAGATTGGTTTGAAGAATGTCTAAATAATCCTCCTTTTTCATTATACCCCGGATTCTCACCAATGGACCGACATGCCACCGCCATGTTTCATCGTTTCCTTCACCTGATGCTTTTGGATGCGCTCTTGAGGTCGATGCCAGTAGTACTCCCATCTGATTGGTAACGGCTAGTTTTTGATTCATCGCTCCAAATAACTCGATTCCAGTCATCTATAGTCCAGTTTTTGTGCTCCTTACAGAACTTTAAGCGTCGTTGAACATTTTTATTTGAAAGCAAAAGATTGCAATAAATTTACAACACCATTTTCAATATCGATTGGGATTTTCTTCATTTTTGCTTTTTTTTCTTTAAAACAACCACACAGCACATCGAAAAATTATGTAATAAATCCCAACAACTGCATAAACACCAAAAAGCGAAATACTTGCGGTACAAATAACGGCACAATAGATGAATGCAATGGGATACTCCCTTTAAATCACTAATGTGCAAAACTGTCCGGATGGAGAATTTTTGATTTGTTTTTTTTTTTCTAAGAATTTACTTTTTTATTGGTTTTTTTTACTTAATTTTAATTCAATTGAATAAATCAACCCAACCAATTTGAGAAAACTACCCACTCGGGCCAAAATGGGTTAAAGAGCACAACCAAAAACAAAAAAAAAGCCTTCGCGCCAGATGCTGTGCACAACATCGGTAGCTCCTGCTTACGTCATCGAAAGGGGTAAGTCTTATGACGATCATTTATTACATTTACTTTACATTAACATTTATTTTCCCCTACCTATACATTTTTTTTTTGGTTGTCATCGTATAATTTCTTAGTTCTGGTTATGCACACTGTTTTGACTTTATTGAGAGAGGTACCGTATACGATAGTATACATTAAAAAAAAGAAGTGAATTGTGTCTAGCCAGGGTTGCCAAGGGGTAGTCCATTTTTATATATGTACCACCAAATGAAAAGAAAAAAAAATATTTTATAAATATTGATGAATTGATTTTTATTTCTGTTTGGAGTTTTTTTTTTGTTACCACAGTTACCTGTGTGTAATTATTGTTAGTAAACTATTATCTAAACTTTTATTGAATTATAATTTTTTTTTTTTTAATTAACGTAGATAAACCGCTGTAAAATTAGTTCTTAGTTTTTAATAAACTTAATGTTAGATTATAAGAAAAGTTCAATAAAAAAAAAAAAAATAAAAAATAAAAGAAAAACTGAAGTGCAAATACCAAAACACGTTTATGTTATTTACTCAATTCTTTTTCCTGGAGTTTTAGACGGGGAAGTGATGTTTTGTCTTCTTTTTGGCTGAATATGAGTTCCGTCTAGGTACGACACAGGGTCCAAGGGACGCGATGACCGTTCCAGGCAGCGCCGAAGGATGACGACGAAGGAGAGGATGATACGCAACTGAGTTGTTCATTTATTTTTTTTTTGTCAGTGTAGGGGTCATCATACATTTCGGGGTCTTGGTGGCCATGGTCGTGTCACACCGTTACTGGTGTGATACTAGGGGTGGGTCAATCCTCAAGGGGAGAGCAACCAACACATTGCGCTCTCCCACCCACTGCAAGGGCGTTAACAGCGACGACCGACGGCTAGACATTTCGGGTCACCTCTTTTAATTTTTTTTCGAGAAACATCAGCTCTCTCCATCTGATGATCGTAACATCGTCCGAGGTATCTGCAGCAAGAACCGCCCCCATTCCGACGAGCTAGTCTTTGGCGGGAACAAGCGTGCCTTCAGCTGCAGAAACCCGGACACCCTTCCATCCCAGCTGCTCGGCCGAAGGAGTCCTGTGGTCTTGGGTTCTAAGGGTAGCCTATGAGATGGAAGGTCGATTGGAACAGTGGGTGAATCGGGTAAATGGCGGTACGCGTGTACAGCAGGTCAAATAATTCGCACCGCTCGCTAGCCAACAAAATCCGTTACACTATCTAGGCAAAGTTTAGTTTACATCGGAATAAGGATTTTGTGGATCCTCTCCACCTATCCATTTCCCCTTGGGAACCCTGTTGCTATCAACAAATATTGTATCCTCTCGCCTTTACAATACTCATTGAAGACACCCGAGGTAAAGGTGGTCCCTCGGTCGGATATTATCCTTTTGGGATTGCCAAAAACTGCTGACTGGCTCCTCAGCTTCTCGACGACTTTATTAGATCCCGTACTCTTCACTGGATAGAAACAAGTGAATTTTGAGAACGGATCTACCACCACCAGAAAGTGGTTATACCTTTTATGCGTCGTTTCCATGGTGCCCACGTGATCTCTAGTGTCCATAGTGGTCGGTCTTCTTTGTTGATTGGCATCAACAATCCCTCTTTTTCCCCGGCTTTGGATTCGGCGACGATGCACTTGACACGACAATACTTGTCACCTTCTTAGTTAGACTTGGAATGTAAAATTCTCTTTCAACGAGGTCTTGAGTCTTTTTGACGGCGAAATGTCCTTGCTGGTGAGCTATGGCAATAATCTCTTGCTCCATCGACGATGGAATCACAATAAGCTCCTTGATTGGGTCTTTATACAAAACGTCCACTTTCATAAAATAGTAAAATAGTATGAATCACCCTCGAAATTTTCTTTACAGCTTTGATCCAGGGATCTTCCGACTGGGAATCTCTGATACGATGGTTTAAGGACTCTTCTATCAGCAGGCACGACACTCGACTCAAGGTATCCACATGCCTCATCTTAGTCGCTGGACGATATTCTATTGTGTAGTCAAACTCTTGCAGAAACATTGCCCAACGAGATACTCTTAACGGAACATCTCTTTTGCTCATTGTCATGGTGCAGGCATTACAGTCGGTCACGATATTTGCCTTGGTCCCCATCAAGTAAGTCCCCCACTTCTTCAAGGCTTCTACGATGGCAAGAACTTCCAGCTCGTAAGAGTGGTTTTTCTCCTCAATCGGTGTCGTTTTCCGACTCATATCAGCATCGGTATGAACCTCGGTTGACGCCTTGGGATCAAACAATTTTAGCATCAAAAACTGACATTTGTCCCAACGTATTTGCAGCTAATTTTCAGCTGCTACTTTCAGCACGGCCTCCCACTTCCGCAACCCCTCATCCTCTTCCTTAGTGGGAATGATGATGTCATCCAAATATAAAATTATTGTTCCATCTTATCTGCGGAGGTATATCGCCAAAACACTGCCTGCGAATTCGATATGCCAGAAGGAATGTAACAGTGTTCAAATTGACAGCTGTGAGTTACAAAGAGGTGTATTTTCTTGAATTTGGCTCAACGGGAACATGTAGGAATCCATTAGCTAGGTCCAAGGTAGTATCACTTTTGCTCGTTGTAGCCTGTCTAGTACGTCATCGATTAGGGCCATTGAAAAATTGTCCCGTACAATCTTCTCGTTTAATTTTCTGTAGTCACAGCAGAGGCGTTTGGTTCCATCCTTCTTCTGAACTAAGACGATTGGCGGCGCATACTCTGACGTACTAGTTTGTATGATACCACTCTGTATCCATTCTGCCACTTGTTCATCTATTATCTGTTGATCGACGTACGACATTCTTCTCAGTCGCTGGTACATTGGGACTTCATCAGGTAAGCACCAGTTTCATCTCTACTGCCGACTCTCTGCTCTTGATCGGAGTATAATTACTTATAATCGCCATCAGCTGCTTTATCTCGAAGATGCCCAGATGATTGACTTCAATATTAGGCCCCTTCTCGAATTCCTCACTACTTGACAAACAAACTGCCTCAAACTCAGTTAGAAGTCCTCAGCGACAGCCTTAATGTAACCCTCTAGCTCCAGTACCCCCATCTCATGGCGCACTTTGCCCCTGCTGGCCGAATACTCACGGCTCACGTCGCTCTCAACATTTCTCGTGCATCTGCGTACACCTGCTTGGCTTCTGCTTGGCTAAACTCAGCCTCGGACTGAACTTTCATAACTGGTTTTTTCACCTTATCAACAGTTTGCCTCTTTGCAAACTCTGCACCGTCGTCTGTTATGGTTACGTCTACCTCACTCAAAACACTGTTCCCCATCACCACAGAGTAAGGTATGTCGACCTCCCTGACTTCGTGGAACGTTAAAATCAAATCTAACTCGTCTATTGTCACGTTTGCCTCAAAGCAACCTAATGTAACAACTTTTCCTTCTTCCAACCCCTTAATGCTCTCCTTTTTTGCGCTTAGTTCGATGTACTCTAATATACTCAGGACATCATACCAGATCAAATCAACATCGCTTCCTGTGTCGAATAGTGCCGACACAATTTCGCTTTTGACGGTGACATCTTTGAATACTCGGTTGTAACTGACTGCTAACCTGACCTGAACCTCGGAAATATCCAGTGTGTCATCCGTTGTTGCAGTCTGAACACGGTATTTTTCGTACATTCCACAGATTTGTGGCCTGGCTGCCCAAAACTAAAATACTTAATGACTCGCGACTTACATTCCCTCGCAAGGTGTGTACTCTCGCCGCACTTAAAGCATTTACGATCTCTTTTCTCTTGTTTAATAACTTGGCCACTAGTCCCTGCTTATGTAACTCCCCTAGAGGACGACGACTGTCGGTTTGGTCCACGCATCTTCTCGGAAATTTGGATCCGGCACTAGACTTTATTTAATGTTTGACGACATATAATTTAAGAGCTTACGTTGTGGCACAACTATTTTTCACGGTGCTTATTTACAGAGTGTCCTTTTTTAAACTTACTAAAGAATAGAGAGGGGTACATGCGCTTCAGGTATGTAGATAAGTGATCGTCTGATTTTAAGGACGCCTAGGACAAAACGTCACTGTTGGCAACAGTAAATTCGAAGTGGTTAAGGAGTTTACCTACCTCGGAGTAACTATCAACTCCACGAATGACACCTTAGTGGAGCTTCGACGAAGACTTACCCTAGGAAACCGCTGCTACTTCGGTTTGGCAAAACAAATAGGTTCAAAACTCCTTACTCGGAAGACGCGATGCATGCTCTAGAAAACATTGATCCTGACAGTTTTGCTTTATGGAGCCGAGTGTTGGACGACAAGCAGGAAAGCAGAGCAGATTTTGAATACTTTGGAGAGAAAAATTCTTCGTCGGATTTTCGGTCCCGTATTATCCTGTTTAGGATTAAACTTCCGTGGGGGATCACATTACCTGCGTAGTATAGAGTTACTGCATGTTCCTCATCACAGAACAAATTACGGGATGCATGAGCCTATTAGCCGCATGAGTAAAATCTATAACTTAAATGTAAACTTTCTTGACTTTAATCTTAACAAGATTACACTAAAAATTGTATTGCGTAATGTAGTTCCTCGATCATAAATTCTTATTATGTATATTTGTTCTTATATTTGTTTATTTATTGCTAGTGGTAGTGTTGAAATGTAGCGTAGCCTAACCACTAACACCAGCACTAAATGATGAGCTTGTTGATGCATATTTTGCGCTGGCAAATTTCTGCTTGTGGTTGTTGCGTGTATTTATTAAGCACACCATGGCACAGATCTGATAGTGTAAAAAAAAAAAAAAACTTCTACGAAAATTTTCCAATTGACAGTACAAATGAAAACAACAAGAAAAAAAAATTTGTTTAAAAAAAAGTAAATTTTTAAAAGTGTGTCAGGAATGAGTGGCAACTCAGTACCTCATACGTAGTACGTAGGCATAAACAGTGTGTATGTGTGTTTGATTAAGGATAACATTTTTTTTTTTACATAAGGCGTGTTTTTTTCGTAACCTATATAGACTTCGAAAAAGCTTTCAGAGCAAAAATAAGACTCGATAATTATTTAGGCTAATGTTTTGTTGCATTTTTAATTGGTAAACATGCTGCTGAAACATGTTTAGCCTATACACGTTACAAAAGAAACACGCCTATTATTCGTTCTTAGATTTTCAATACAATGAACAAAAAAAGTAGCGCCTATGAAAAGAGTGCAAGAGTGAAAAGAGTCGTTCTGTGGGTAAGAGTAGGCAGGGCTTTCTTATCCAGTATTTACCTTGCACCTTAAAAGTTGGCATAAATCCTTGCTCCACAATTTGCTTAGCACCAAATGAAGACATTTGAAAAGAATTGTTATAGGATCGTATAGACTGAATTGCTTGGATAAAGGATTTTCTACAGACTATTAAAGAAAAAAGTGCCGCAGGAGTTACGTATCAGCTGTAACAACAACACTTGGAACTCGACGCGACGGCAACAAGTGCAGGTACTTTGCACTTGACTGGAGTTATGTTTTAACTGTTCATTATATTTGTTGTTTTCAATTATGTTCTATGTAAAATCATGAATCAGTGTTCAGTTGGTAATTACTGATTAGTCTGTGCAGTTGGTCACGTGTCGTCTTTGTTTTGTTGTTTTGTTTATTTTGTTCACCATAAATGTAAATGTATTTAAAAGTTAAGTGTTGATTGTACAATAAGAAAAACATACGTATATGTACGTATAATAATAATACAAAATATAATGTGGTTAAATTTGTTTTATTGTTTCCAAAATTCGGTAACATAACTGGCGCAGTCGGCTGGATTTTCAGTTCAACATTAAAACAACAATTGTGAATTATAACAGTAGCTACTGAAAGTGTTCGAACTGAATCCGTAACACATTTCGAATGCATATCGAAGTGGTGGATTTCAATCCTTCGGTTACACAAATAACGTTCCAAACCTAAATAAATCTAAAAAAAAAAAAAAAAACAAACAGCAATGAATAGACAATAAGTGAAAAAAAATTAATAATAATAACACGACATACAAACATAAAAACCAGAGAAAAGGATAAACTCAAATTTAATACATAAAAAGTGTAAATAATTTCAAAACAACAATAATACAGTGAAAGAACTTAATAAAAAATGAGAACACATAATACAGTATAATGCGAAGTACAGCACCCAAAAAGTGAACTTTAGTAGCTAGTGATGCTGGAAAAGCTTTCATGCACATTCCGAGGTAAAATCGGAGTGGTGGATTTTTTATCCTTTGGCTACCATAAAAGAACATAATAAAAAAAAAGAAATAATAATAAAATAATATAGATTAACAAACATACCTTTGTATGTACATAAATATATACCATAAGTGTTTATCGGTACTTCATAATATAAAGACGTTAATAAACTAAATAGAAATAAAATATAAACACAAATAACAAGAAAGAGCATAATAAAGAAAAAAAAAGTAAACAGAAAATCGAACATGATAAGTAGGTATAAAAAATTAAACTTTTTGTAAAAAATAAAAGTAATAATTTTTATGCCGTCAAACGAAGAATTTATAAGATATAGTTTCGAAAATAAAAGAGTTTTGGAAAACAATACGTTATGTATTCATAAATAAAAAAAATGAAAATAACAAAGTGAATAAAAATAATCAAATATGTATAGTTTTTGGAAAGTTATCAGAAAACTTAAAAAAAAGGTATACATATGTACATATATGTATACTATACATGTATATATGTATAATGTATACGTATACAGTATTTTTGTATCTATGTTTTGTTGTATTGACTGTTAATGTAAATAAAAAATGTATTAAAAAATAGGGTAGCGACCAAATATACATATAAACGTACAAAGTTTTACCACATAAATATGTTTAATTAAGTTCTTGCTCACTGAAATTGAGTTAGTTTCTGAAAATTATTACTAAAGACAATAATTAAATATGTATAAGTTTGCTTGTTGATGAGCTCTACTTTAACAAAAACAAATTATAACAACTGCAATCACAATTTGATTAATTAGAAATTTGTTTGTGTTTTAAAAAACAAAAACACAAGACTAAGTTTCGTCCAAACTTGAAGATTGTTGAAATATTTATTTTGTTTTAGTGTTATGTTTGAATGTATAATTTGTTATTTTTTATTGTTTTTGTATATTAAACTAAAAAAAAATTAAAACAATACCAAAAGTAAAATGTGTACATATGCCATTTTGGACTTAGCTTTCAAATTCTCTAAGTCCACACCTAGGCGGGAGGAGTTACGTATCAGCTGTAACAACAACACTTGGAACTCGACGCGACGGCAACAAGTGCAGGTACTTTGCACTTGACTGGAGTTATGTTTTAACTGTTCATTATATTTGTTGTTTTCAATTATGTTCTATGTAAAATCATGAATCAGTGTTCAGTTGGTAATTACTGATTAGTCTGTGCAGTTGGTCACGTGTCGTCTTTGTTTTGTTGTTTTGTTTATTTTGTTCACCATAAATGTAAATGTATTTAAAAGTTAAGTGTTGATTGTACAATAAGAAAAACATACGTATATGTACGTATAATAATAATACAAAATATAATGTGGTTAAATTTGTTTTATTGTTTCCAAAATTCGGTAACATAACTCAGGTGAACTTTGAAAGGCATTTTGAAAATATACTTCATTGATTTACCAAATACTATTTTTTTTTTTAGTTTGGTAACTAACCTAAGATTTATAAAAAAAAATTATATTACATTGTAATTTATTAAAAAAAACGTATTAGAACGATAAATAGAAATTGCCCCTTTTTTGGTGTTCGATAAAATAGCAGTGCTGGGAGAGAAATATGAAATCGTTAATTGTTTCAATTGTTTTCAGCTTCGAATGTGACTTTCTTTAATATTTTGTGGCTTATCTCTTATTTTTTATAACAACTCCGCACTGGTGTGGCATATCATTAATAAAATTCTGGTGTCTTTTCAATAGAATAGCCTCCCACGCCTTTTGATCCACTACTCACAATGTCTTCATATTTCTAGGTCTAGCTGTTTTTTTACGTCTGCGTCAGTCCAAAGATTTTCAAATGGATTTAAGCCCGAAGACTTAGGTGGCTTTAACATTACATCGACTTTATTCTCCTCAAATCAATTCTTTGTTGCTTACGCCGTATGTTTCGAATCGTTATCCTGCATAAATACCCACCTAAGAGCCATTTCCTCTTCAGCATACGACAGCATCACATTTTGAAGAATTCCCATATCAACGTATCAGTTTATTTCCTCTCTTATCCTAAATGATGGACCAACGCATTACAAGAGATATTTGCTGAATTCATCATTCGGGCGTCCCCATGCTTAACAGTCGGTAGAGTATACTGGGGGTGGCACTTTGCATTAACCGGTCTTCTGTCATATTTCCTAGATCCACTAGAGCCAAATAATTTAGCTTTAGCTTTAGCTATTTAGCCTTGGCCCAGAGAATATTTCTCCTTGTCGACAGTGGTCATTGCCTGTTTTTCGGATACACTGTATGCGTTAGATCCTATGTTTTTTTGTCAGAAGGGCAACTTTTCTCGGAAAATTTGTTTTTAATCTGGCCTCTAGAAGTCTCTTCCTTACCGGTACAACACTTATCTCGAGATTTGAATCTTCGTTGTTGAGATAAAAGGACCACGCTTAGCTGTTCTTATGATTTGGACATCTTCCCGAGCAGTTTGTTTTCGCTGTTTTCACCTGGTTTCTTGTTTTTCGCATGTTATAGTATTTCGATCTATCTCTGCCGAACAAACTAGCTACTCCTGAATATATTTTTATAGGATTTTCCTTAATTTCTAATTTTTTTAATTAAATTTCGCTTTTCTTTGGAGCCGTATGTTCTCGACCCATTTTTACGACTAAAACAATCTATTTTTTTCTTATTATCTAAAAAAAAATCATAACGAATAACCTAAATTTAATTCAATAAAACTAAAGTTTTAAAGAATTTCAATTTAACATTTGAATTCAACGAAAAACTTACTGCACTGCTATTTTAAAGAACAGCTAATTTAGACGTTTAAAAGTTCAATAAAGTGATACGAAATTGTATAATTTTTTTTTCTGATTTGTTGCTTTGGTCAAGTAAAACCTTTTGTGAAATAAGGATTTCTAAAACCAAAGTAGTAGCGCGACATAAAAGATAGAATTCAAAGATTTTAAAAACGCACTGCTATTTTATCGAACACAGCTGTACATATCTGCATCTGCATTTACTTATCATAAAAAAAAAAATTGCATTCTTTATCAAATTATTGAATTAGAGATTATCGAACAATTACAATACATAGATATGTATATGTAAGCACGAAGCAATCTTAATCACGTACATATAGTACACGCATGTTACGCATACACGCATACCGGCTGGTGCATTGACGGTGGCAATAGTCTCTACCGATCGTTGTCGCGAAAGCATACAAGCCTTCTCACAGAAAATGTACAAAGAAGATATAGTGAACTCCCTCATAACCGCACACTGACTTACTTACTTAGTTGGTGCTACAGCTCGAGGTGAACCTGGGCCTGCTTCTCGCAACCATTTGTGTGTGCGTGTTATATTTTTGCACGAATGGAAGGGACCTACAGTTTTTGCCGACTCCGAACGGCGAGTTGAGAGCTCAATCGTGACAAATGATACTCTTTGATGCTTGTCAGACATTCGGAAGAGGTGGGCACTGTGAAAAACTTTTAGGTGTTTGCGGCGGGATTCGAACCCAAGACCGCTGGCTCGGTAGTCCGACGCACTAACCACTTGCGCTACGGTGCCCATAACCGGACACTGACGGTACCAAGAAATTTGTCCGGTTATGAGAGGTGTCCGGTTATGGGAGAAAAAAATAAATCAATTGACATTCTTTAAAAAAGAAACACAATTGACTTATGGCACTAATTTTTGACTATGGACAATCAAGCGTAAAATACACTTAACATACAAACCTATTTAGAAAATGCAACGTTATTTATAAATGCACATAGTTGTTGGATAACACGTTCGCGGACAAGACAGCATATGCCGTTAATAGTTGAGGAAATTAGGGGGTCATGACAATTTAGGTATGTTAGAATAAGACGGGATACCCTGACGAGAAATACGGTATACTTCCATATTCCGGTACTATTTGCTATACCAGAGACAATATTTCACTTCACTGTAACCAGCGGAATCATTGTTATCTTTATATAAAATTCGCACAAAATAATATAAAATATCTTTCAAAATACCGGAGATATGCGTTTGTCATTCAAGCGTTCCCCACCAGAAATCATGTGTCCTCGAGCGTGATCATAACGCAAAGGCACACTCAGACTACAGTTTACATTTTTGTTTCGTTTCTTTGCAAAGTGAAAAGACGAGGAGAACAAAACAAATACAAAATAAAGTATGTAAAAATTTTGCCATGCGTTGATGTGTTTTGTCCGTTTAAGAGAGAGCGATATTTTATAGCGGTTACAAAAATTGGTGTCCGTGTCCGCCGTCCGGTAATGAGAGAGTCCGGTTATGGGAGAATTTTTTATATGAAAAATCGTGTATTTATCTCCGTTCTTTGAAATCTGTCCGGTTATAAGAGTTGTCCGGTTATGAGAGGTCTCCGCAAGGAGAGAGTACACTGTATATGTATTTTTTTTTTTTGTTAATGGGAACAAAAAAGTTACAATAGTGTATGGTACCTGCGAAGCTTAAGACTTATCTGCAGGTGATTGAAGTTCAAATTTATATATGTAATGTTTGGAAGTTAAACAGTATAATAGTTATGTGATGAAATATATAAAAGTTTTTGAACTAATTTGCAATTTAATTGACATTATTAAATACAAAGAAAATAAGTTTTTAATTCTTTTTTACGTTTTTTGAAATTAATTATATTTTTTAGGTTGGCGGGTAGTGACTTTATAATTGTTGGAATAGTATGCTCGAGTTGTCGTTTTCCATAGTTTTTGAATACTGTTGGTATTTTTAAAAGTTGTTGAGCTCGCCTTCGTGTATTCTGGCTGTGATTGATTGGCTGCTGAAAACGGACCTCATCATAATACTCTAGCATTGTTGTCATCTTGTACACGCTACTGACATCTAAAACTTGAAAACTATAATTTGCGTTGTTAATAATTTTTACCAGGCGTCGCTGTAGACTGTGGATTTTATCCAGATGCTAAAATTCCGTATCTTATTCTTGATTCAGCAAGTGAAAAGTACACCTGCCTCTGGACATCTATTGTAGTTTTTTCTTGAGGTAAACCATCGCAAAAAAAGCACTCTTTAGCTGCATCCGTAAACGTTGTATTTGCTCTTTCCATATAAGATGATCGTCAATAATTATACCTAGATATTTTACGGATTTCACGACTTCGATGGGTTCCGTTCTTTGGGTAGTTGGGCAGCCTTCGTTCCGGTGATATACATGAATAGCTCCTGTCGCTTGCTTCGGCGTACGTATGTGCATCATCTTTGTCTTCTCGGCGTTTATCACCAAACTGTGGTCATGATACCATCTTGAGACCTTGCTGAATTCTCTCTGCATTATTTTTATCGCCATTTCCAGGTTGTTATGTTTGACCACAATTGACTGACAGTATTCACTTTAATTGTTCTACCTGATAGGTAGTTTTCAATCCAGTTAGCTGCATTTCCCCTTACACCGATTCGAAATAGGCATTCTAATAGCTTATCATGTGCCACTGTATCAAAAGCCTTGCTGAAGTCTATGAACATGACTAGTACATGGTGGTTTTTATCCAAACCAGTGTTTACCAAATTTGCGAACTCGCCCAGTAGTCTTCCAGTACTCTTACCTTTTTGAAAGCCGTATTGGTTTGGGTACAGGATTTTATGTTTATTTACAAATTTTCTTAGTCTATTTACAAAAATCTCTTCCATGCATTTTTCGGCACACGGTAATATCGATATAGGTCTATAGTTTCCGATGTCTGCTTTTACTCCTCCTTTATATATTGGCCGGATTATTGATGTTTTAAGGTGTTTTGGCACGCAACACTGATCAAAACTCTGATTGATTATTGCCTTTATAAGTGTAAGAGTTAGAGCATTTGACTTCAGATCAATCGGCCTTATGTTGTTCGCTCCCGGACCTTTGTTTGTTTTTAGACGGCACAACATGTTGAATACTTCTTTTTCGCTTGCTCCTTCGAGAAACAAAGAATGGACAATACTCAAATTCGTATGGCTGGATGTTTTTTGGTTACAATTGTGCACAATGTTTGACGCTTGAGATGAGAATTGCTGCGCAAACTCATTGACAATTGTCGTTAGCTCCTTTTTCCCCATAAAGTTGTTAACAATTACTTCACCTATTGATGCCTTTTTCCTTCTAAGAACTTCGTTAAGAACATTCCATATTTTCCGGGGTCATTCTTTGCATTTGTAAATTGCCTTTTGTAATAAATGGATTTACTGATTATAATACTCTTATTTACGAAGTTTCAAAAGTGTTTATACTCGCGTTCGATGTCTTGGCTTAACGGATTGTTTTTTCGTCTTCTATAAATTTCATCTCTTTTTTTGCACAATTCAACTATTTCAGGTGTCATCCATGGTTTGTTTGAACGTTTATTTCTGTTCTGTATTGTATATGTTGATTGTTTATATATTTCGTTCATATTTTTGACAAATTTGTTGTAAATACCCTGTACATTGTCTTCTTCACAAAGTTGTTGCCAGTTTGTTTGTGCAATAAGTTGGTTAACTTTTTTTTTGGTTGATGCTGGTAAATGCTCTCTGAGCATTCTTGTTTATGGTATCATTCTTTGTAGCATACATTAGCGCATAGTGATCTGATATGTCCGTTTCGATGACTGCGGACATAATATCGTGTTTCATAATACTTACAAACAAATGATGATAAGCGTAGCAGTATTTGTACCTGGAACTACACGAGTACTTTGTTTGACAATATTAGTTAGTCCCTTTGTTGCCATCATTTCGAGATATGTATTTACTTGCGAGTCAGATTTAATTTGTAAGTTCAGATTCATGTCACCTAAAACTACAAGTTATTTTTTGTATTTAATTTGTTCATCTAGTTCCTTAATAAATTCTGAGATGTTTTTATTTGGTGGTCTATATATCGCATGCATGCATTTATTTTCCTTAGTTCCTTTAATTTCTATCACCATACTTTCATAGGATATAGTACTAACATTCATTCTTTCATACTGAATACCAGTTTTTAGAAATACAGCTATTCCACCTCCTTTGGAATCTTTTCTATTATAGAATTCTGCATTAAAACCATCAATATTATAGAATTCGTTTTCTTCTGATTTAATGTTGATTTCATTAAGAACAATAAGGTCGACATTTGAAATTCCTGCGGAAAAAATATTCCAGTTTTTTCTTAGCGATCGTAAAACCATTGCCGGCATATCCACCTAATGCCCTAACCCATACCTTTGAATGTATTTCAAATGAACTCATGCATATGGCTTATTTTGCAATCAGGCATAGAAGTATAAGACCTGCAACCTGCGCACGAGTAAGGCATGTGTGTAAGTTACGTTTACGCATTGCTATCAACACGTTATTCTTTTTTGTTATTGCTTTGTTCCTCAATTAAGAGTTATTTACATTCTACTTTTATTTTCCCCACATTTCGTTCTAGAAGGGAGTACAGTGGGTTGCCATCACATTAGGACCACTACAGTTTTTTGACTCACGTTAAGGTTTTTTGTAGATTCCTGTCAGAATAATACTAAGTGTTATATTCAAAAGTGACGATTTATTTCTTAAGAGTTATTCTATAAATAACATAAAATATAATTCATAATTATCATGTATATTTTTTTGCAGGCAAATACACTAAAGAAATACACGTGTTTTTTTTTTTTAATATTTGGTGAAATCACCTTTATTAGCAACTAGCTGACCCGTGCTCGCCTTGCTTCGCCTTCCAGCAACTTTTAATAGAAAACAAATTATTTTCTTCTAATATATTGCTATATGTATACAGTGTACTCTCTCCTTACGGGCACCTCTTATAACCGGACAGATTTCAAAGAACAGTAATAAATACACGATTTTCCATATAACAAATTCTCCCATAACCGGACTCTCTCATAACCGTACACGGACACCAATTTTCGTAACCGCAATAGAATGCCGCTCTTTTTAAATGAACAAATTGACAAATACTTTATTTTGTTTTTGTTTTGTTCTTCTCTTCTTTACACTTGGCAAAGAAAGGAAACAAAAATGTAAGCTGTGGAGTGTGCCTTTGCTTTACTATCACGTTCGCGGACACTTGATTTTCTGTGCGGAACGCTAGAATTACACACGCATATTTCCGGCATTTTGAGAGATTTATTATATTATATTGTGCGAATTTTGTATAAAGATTAAAATGATTCCGCTGGTCACAGTGAAGTGAAAATTTGTCTCTGATAGGACAAATAATACCGGAATATGGAAGCATCCTGTATTTCTCGCCAGGGTATCCCGTCTTGTCCTAACATACCTAAAATTGTCATGGCCCCGCTAATTTTCTGAACCATTGACGGCATATGCTGTCTTGTCCGCAAACGTGTTATTCAACAACTATGTATGTGCATTTATTAATCCTATTGCATTTTTTAAATAGGTTTGTATTTTAAATGTATGTGCCAGAAATTAGTATTTTTAGGTAATTTGTGTTTATCACATAAAAATGAATACGTTTATAAAGTAAAATTAATACAACATGTCTATTGTGTTTCTTTTTTAACGAATGTCAATTTATTTTTTTCTCCCATAACCGGATACCTCTTCTAACCAGACAAATTTCTCGGTGCCGTCAGTGTCCGGTTATGAGACAGTTCACTGTATATGTATAAAGGGTGTCCCAAAGTTCACGCAGGAAGAAAACACCGGTTCTTATTTTTTTTTATCGATTCATAAAGTGAGTAAATTAACCCTCTGTTGAAACCACATGTCATCCATATCCATATCTTGCAATTTAAGCACAAAAAACTGGATTATCATGTCGCGATAGCCAGCACTATTAACTGTTACTGCCTGACCAGCCGCATTTTCAAAGAAGAATGTTCCGATAATGCGACCAGCCCAAAATGTGCACCATGCAGTGACATTTTGTGGATGCATTTATTTCTCAACAATCACTCGTGGATTTTCTGAAACCCAAAAACGACAATTTCAATGGTTAACAAAGCCATCAAGATAAAAATTCGCCTCATCGCTGAAGATGATTTTGTTTGAAAAATCTGTGCAAAAAGTTTTTTTTTTGTACTTAATATAAATTTGATCACCTACCGTAAAGTAATTGTATTATGTGCTTAGTCTTTCTCTCTTCAAAACATACTTTATGTCCAAGTCTGAGCTTAATCGGCGAAGTAGTTCAGAAATCGGAATTTATCGAAAAAACACAAACAAACAGAAATTCATTTTTATATGCACATGTATGAATAAAGATTATGTATAACCTTCACCAGTATGCACACCAACAGCAACTTCCCAAAGTTTCATCAGCCATCATCATCACCATCGGATGAGCGATGAAAATGATCGCCAGACCGACCACACAAAAACAAAACACGATTCACTGCCCGAACACAATGGCGAAGCTGTAGTGGAAGTAGCCAGCGCTGTCAAAGTTAAAATACACGTAAACCCTATGCGAAGCTGATGCTGTAGTATGAATTGTATGGTGAAGCGCAAAGTTCAGCCAACTTCAACTTTCTACTTCCACTACAACTTCACAATTGTGTTCGGCGAGTTACTCAGCATACTGCAAGAACAAGAGCGAAGAGAAAAGCTTACATACTCGTAATGCAACAATACGAACCTCTCCCAGCAGGTTGACGGACAATTTCAATGGTTTTCTGTGCTTTTTAATTAAAACCATTAACAATCACATTATGTCTATTTCTCAGCTTCTAGGTAACGTAGAAAAATTATTTATACCTTAAAATCTTTGGCAAGAAATGCTGAAATCAACCAAATTAATTTCATTGGAATAGGTGCACGCGCTATCACGTAAAGTACATGGAAGTGCTCAAATTGTAAGCATACAAAAAAAAAATTAATTTTTGTGTATAATTAAAAGTATAAAGCATGATAATATATATGCAATTCATTACAGAGGAACTCAATAAATATTTTAGCGAAGGTTTTATCAAAATCCGTTCAGTAGTTCTCGAGATTAGCCGGAACATACATAAAAGTAGTTACGTCTTTATAAATAGTATAGATTACAGCTTCAATGCGTCGTGGCATACTCGCTATCGATTTTTTAATCGTTTCTTTTAACTTCTGGTTATGGTGCCATATCTCAATTATCTTTTCTATCAGCCTTTGCTTTGTCGACGACTTCTTTTCCAATTTTGCATTTGACAAGCTCCCAAACATTCTCTATGGGGTTCAAGTCTTGTGAATTCCCTGGCCAAGGTAGAACGTTGATTTTTTTTTTTTTCTTTAAGAAGTTTTGAATACTCTTTGTAGTATGACACGGTCAAACCCTCCTCTTTAAGCCTTCTTTGCACAGTCCGAGACGACTCGGCAATACCTGCTTCTTGCACTATCTTCACCCTTAAGGTTTCTTCCGGTTTGCCAGGCACAGATTTCTTATTTTGCGATCTGATCGAAGTGTTGTTTTTCTCTTTGATGGTGGCCGTTTGGACAGAAGCTCTTCGCCATTTTCAATTTTTTCCTTCAATCTTATCACAGATTGATGGGAAACATTTAGCTTCCTTGCGATTTCCCTCTGAGAATACGTCGTATTATCTAAAAGAACTTTTATTTCCCCAATTTTTTCAGGTTGGAGGTCCGATTTCTTTCCCATGGTTATGGATTGTAATAAAAAACCAGTTGTATGCAATACCCGTATACATTAGTTGCAAGTCGTGGTTGGATGATTTTTCGAGCATGTATAGTCTCTCACTGGAATTTGGCAAAGAAGACATAATGTTAATCGGAGACTGCAACGCAAGAATAGGGAAGACGCACCTGTTAGAAGTCGAACAAGAAGATTTAACAGGATCAATAAAAGAAGAAAGATGTACAGAAGATACGAAAATCGATACAAACGGAAGATTATTTATTGAAATGTGCGAATCTGTTGGAATCACCGTGTTAAATGGACGAACTAAAGGCGACGAGCAGGGACACTTGACATTTATCAGAGGTACAGCATGCTCAACGATTGATTATTGTCTTGTGCGGGGAGAGTGGTTGGAACATGTAACAGACTTCAACGTGAGTGGACAGACCTTCTCGGATCACATGCCCTTAACAGTTGCCGTAAATCTAAAGACGCCATCGCAGACAGCCACACCCCAGATGAACCTTTTACCAAAAGTCCAATGGAAGGAACGTTCTGCTCTCATATATAATCGTAAACTCAATACCTTAGACGAATCGGAAATCAATTCAATTCATGGCTCGGATATACTCACCACCTGCATCGTGGAGGATTAAGGAAAGGATGGTATGACTGGGAATGTGCAGCAGCCTATACCTGTACCAGCAGACAATCAAAACGTACAAAACCCTATGCAAAGAGAAACAGAAAAGGTACACTCAACATCTGGCTAGGACACTTGTAGGGATTAGAGACAGTGTTGCATTCTGGAAACTTGCTAGAGCGATAAATGGCACGCCTTTTACACAGGGTATCCAAGTCAAAGCACCGATTCTAGCCGAACATTTTGAACAGCTGCTGAACCCCACATGTAGTGCGATACAATTGTACTATGCACTGCCATTCCAGAGAGTGGATGCTTTAGACCGCAAAATTACATTACAAGACGTCTATAGAGTTATACATAGGTGTAATTTAAATAAAGCACCGGGAGAGGACCGTATTCCGTACGAGTTTTATAAATATGCAACAAATGAGTTCCTGGGAAAACTAACAGTGACGTACAACTTTTTCTTTGAGACAGGTGAAGTACCTGACAGTTTCAAACGGAATATAATTTTCCCCATATTCAAAAAGGGAGATCACAGTGGCCCAAGCAACTACAGGGGCATATCTTTCCTGAACTCAGCAATGAAAATATTCACGGGCATCATCTTAGAACGATTGACAGCTTGGGTACAGTCAAATGACCTACTCGGCGAGTTCCAAGCGGGGTTCAGGAAGAACTATTCAACGGTGGTCAACATTTTCACACTTTCAAGTATTGCTAGGTCTTATCTGGACAAGGGTAAAAAACTATACGCATTTTTCGTGGACTTCAAAGCGGCGTTTGACTCCATTGACAGAAAGTCTCTCTTCTATAAATTAAGTAACCTTGGCGTCTCAACAAAAGTTCACAAAATCATACAAAGCCTTTATGAAAAAAACAGGACTGCAGTTTGGGATGGAAAAGACGTCTCAGACTGGTTTGAGTCGCGGATGGGTGTTAAGCAGGGTTGTCTCATGAGTCCCCTACTCTTTTCAATATTCCTTGATGACCTGCCAACCTTTTTGCCAGGAGGAATCGAGTTGGCCGGAGTTAGAATAAAACTTTTAATATAAGCTGATGACATTGTAATTTTGTCTGAAACGCCGATGATGATGCAAAACATGATCAACAAATTACAACAGTATTGCAGTCTATGGAACCTCCAAGTGAACACCACCAAGTCCAAAATAATGGTCTTCCGAAATGGGTTTGGTCGCTATGCTGGCTGTGAAAAATGGAGTTGGCAACGCGAAGAACTTGAGAAGGTCAAAGAGTATAAGTACCTCGGAGTGACTATTACACCTCGACTGGACTTTAAAAAACACCTACAAGAAAAGCTTAAAGAAGCGAAGAGAGCGAAAAACTGCAATTGGAAGGGCATACCAGGTAAAAAGAACATCGCACCAAGGTATACGATGCGGTACTGAGGTCGATAATGTGCTACGCAGCTCAACTATGGGGTGTTTATCAATACGAAGAGGTGGAAAAACTCCTCAGATATTTTATTAAAAAAATCTTTAGACTTCCAGAAAATACACCGAACTACATACTATACCTGGAAACCGGACTGCCACCATTGTATATTTATACATTAAGATTGCATTTCCTTTACATTTTAAAAGTAATATCGCTGCCAAGTCATCGTCTCCCGCATATAGTTGCGATGCACCAAATACACTATAAGATGCAATTCTTCAATGAATAGATTCGATTATGTAGCGAACATGATATCGCATGAACGCGATACAACATTATGGAAAAAAAACTCTGCAAGAACTATTGGTAAAGATTGAGATAATCACGCGTGCTACCTTCACAACGAAAGCTCAACAAAGTCAATCTCGGAATACATATC
Organism: Brachyopa scutellaris; assembly: GCA_949775065.1. Classification (NCBI taxonomy): domain Eukaryota; kingdom Metazoa; phylum Arthropoda; class Insecta; order Diptera; family Syrphidae; genus Brachyopa; species Brachyopa scutellaris. Next base: position 34,399,151 of record OX459114.1, read on the forward strand.
GAGCACTTACGTATGTCCTCGGAGAAAATAATTACTTCCAATACTATCTCGATGATTTGTAAGGCGAGAGGCGAGCTTCTGCTGTTGAACTTCAGACCACATATCACTACCCGAAATGCGGATGTGGAATGCACATATGCAACCTTCGAGCTATTGAAGACGTTCACCATATTATAGGAGCATGTCCAATATTGAAAGAAATGAGAAGAGCATACTGGGGAAAGAGCGCGTTATCGACAAATGAAGTCGTTGATATATTAAATGGAAAAAGTTGGAGTGTACTGTCTGGCTATTTAAAATTGTTACGTATTAGCATTGTCAAAGCACGGCAACACTGATCAATTAGTAACGTCAAAACGAACGTACCTATGTCAAATAAAAAGAATTAACCCTTCTGGTACTGGACATAACTTGTCTCTTCTTACGCTCTTCCAGCCAAAAACATGTGCATAATACAAACATTAAAACCCGAAATAAATAGTGAATTCAGACAAAAATAAGCATAACGCGTTTCAATATAATATTCATGGTTAGTTATATTTCAAACAAATCCACTCGACCACCGAAGTACACCACAACTGGCGAACGATGATTGCGGATTAAGTCCCAGTACATTGCATCGAAGAAGTGAGGCTAATTCCATCGAAATCACGTGTAAGTGGCTGGAGGTAAATTCTTTTACATACAATTACATTTAACAATTACAATACATTACTTATACACTGTACAACATTACATAACGAACGCAATTATAATATAAACACAATTAAATAAACATTAGTGTCATCGAGCCAATAATCTGAAATATTAAACATCAAGAGATCTGGCAGCATCCGCCAGTATATTCAGCAAGTTAAAAAATAACGTTTTCCTTTTCGCGCTCAAGTCCACAGGACTGAGCAATAAATACATCTGCTCTTCTCAAAGCACGTTGCACAATCAGCGAAAAATATTGGTCCCGCTCACGCTTCAATCAGTCTAATTGCTGAGGTACATACGTTGTCCCTTTCGGTGGACAATTTTGTTGAGTGCACGATTTTGGCGGACGTGCTCGAGGTCTTTTCCATTTTTGACATGCTAGTAGCTGGACGGCGTGCGTTGCTGCAGGAATTTTAATAATAAAGCTTTTTGTGGCTCATACCAAAGTAAGGTCTTTGTATTTACGTTAATTATAAGAAAAAAAAACATGTATTATATATAACATGTATAATTGTCGTAAAATAGACGACGATGAGATGGTCTCGTGTGAACGATGTACAAGGTGGTGGCACTATGCGTGTGCTAATTTTAACCCAGATCTTTACAAATCCGCCGACCCCTGGTTTTGTGATAGGGAGGATTGTGCGGCGAAAGCTGGTCCATCGAAAATAGTTGCAGAACCTGATGCTGAGGTTGAAGTAGTACTCACGCAACCAGTTACATGCGACCCAGTAGACGTGGAGGCATCGGTAGACATTTTAATTGAAGCGGCTGCAGTGGCGCAAGCAAAAGTTGCTCAAAAGGATGCTGAACTCGCCGCCTTACGTTCTGAACTGGAGAAGACGAAGCAGTTGTTGGCCTCAGAATCTGCAGAAAAGCCAAAGGATGTAGTTGAAGATGTTTCCACCGCTCGGACTGCAAAGGTCAATGATGAGAGGAGGGAAATGATAAGGAAGTTTCAGGCGAATCACCAGACATTGTTGGAGAATGGTTTTCAGCAACGGCAGTCGACACCTGTTCGTGGTGCACCCAGTCCACGAGGTAGTTTTTCTGATTCTATAATTCGGCAATCAGATATGTCAAGTTTACTCACTATTTTGAACCGTAGTAATGTGCAAGAGCTGCCGACTTTCTCTGGTGAGAATAAACGAGAATGGCCCTATTTCGAGGAGGTTTTTAACTCAACCACTGCGGAAGGCAAGTACAACGGGAAGGAGAATGTCGCACGTTTGCGTAAAGCGCTGAAGGGCGAAGCATTTCAGTTGGTAAGTGACCGGCTGAAGTACTCGTCGGACGATGTGGCGATAATAGATTCTCTTCGTTCCATCTATGGTCGACCGGATATTCTAGTTCATGGATTAACGTCGGAGTTGCTGAGTCTTCCGACATTAAAGTCAAAATGCGATCCGAATATTCATCTGTGGGCAGTGAGAGTTAATGGGTTTGTGGCCGACATTAAGTCGATGAAAAGGGATGAAGATCTCAATAACGGATATGTTCTTACAGATCTTTCCTGCAAGTTAGGCCCCGGCCTGTATCAAGATTGGCGACGAAGGAACCAGACGATCCCTCAGCCAACATTAAAAGATTTTGCGGAGTTCCTGACGGAGAAGATTGTTGAATTGCCTCCTGAGCTAGTGAAACCGTTGGTATCCGGTCCCTCTAGCAGGGCGCAGGGTTTACTGAAGTCTTCGCGTCGTGTGTTGACTCACCAACCACCCGCCACGAGTACAGCTGTTGTCTCATGTGGCAAATGTGGACGTAAACAACATGCAATGGACCAATGCCAGGAGTTCAAAGCTTTGACACCTGAGTCACGGTTGGCGTACGCCAAAGAGAAGTCGATCTGTTTTACTTGCCTGGACCCAGTGCAACACATCTGGAGAACATGCGCCAGATCAAAGCCGTGTGGCATAAGCGGTTGTGCTAGACGCCATCATCCACTATTGCACCAAACATCTATTGTGAAGCCTGAATTGAACGCAGCTGCTACGCCTTATGTTCCACAGGGGCAAATCCATTCTTCTCATGCTGGTGCTCAGATTCCCATCATTTTTAAGATCGCTCCTATTCGCATATACGGAAGCAACAATAAGTTCGTGGACACGTTTGCGTTTCTTGACGATTGTTCAGCGTTGACAATGATTGAAAGGGATCTTTTTGATGATCTTGGCCTGGAAGGTGAATCAGAGCAACTCACGCTTCAGTGGACTAAGGGCGTTTCTCGGATTGAGGATTCGATTAGGACTACAGTAGCAGTATCAGGTGTGGAAAGTCGTAAGAGACACCTTCTGAAGAACGTGTATTCCGTTAAGGATTTGGAGCTGCCTCGACAGTGTGGCTAAACTGAAGAGCGAGTACCCACATCTTCGAGGACTACCTATCACCGATCTCATCGATGCCAAGCCGAAGATCCTCGTTGGGCTGGATCAGGCCAAATTTCTTTTGGGACATGGACAACGTCACGGTAAAGAGGATGAACCGTGTGCTGCGAAGACGCTGTTAGGATGGATCGTCTATGGGAAAGTAGCTCCACCCATCACAGTGTCGTGTGCTCAACAAGCGGCAAAGCCAACTATGCAGTTAATGTATCACGATGCGATAAAAGGTGAGGATGAATTGCATGATCTCGTCCGGCGACACTTTTCGACTGAAGAGTTTGGAGTCATGGCGCCGAAGGGGGACCTGGTCAGTAAGGACAGTCGAGCTCTGGACATAATGGAACGGACGCTGAAATTTGTGGATGGTCGCTACGAAATTGGTCTGCTTTGGAGGCAGGACAACGTTAAGCTCCCCGATAGCTACCCAATGGCCCTCAAGCGACTCATCGGTCTTGAGAATTCACTGAGAAAGAGACCACACCTGCTCGAGTGGATGAACAACTATATGGTGGAACTATTGTCCAAGCGTTACGCCAGGGTTGCCACGGATGAGGACTTACTAAAGGAGTGGCCTCGAGTGTGGTACGCCCCCACCCTCATCGTAGAGAATCTTAATAAGTCTCCTCCGAAACCAAGGGTAGTTGCAGATGTAGCAGCAAAAGTTAATGGCGTATCGCTCAACTCCTTTTTGTTAAAGGATCCGGACAACCTCGTCTCTCTCCATGCCGGATTGTTTAAACTTCGAGAGCGGAAGGTAGCAGTAAATGCTGACGTGAAGGAAATGTTCCACCAGATTCGTGTGAAGTCCGAAGATCAGCACTGTCAACGCATTCTCTGGAGGAACGGGGACAGCTCCAAGATCCCTGATGTTTTTATAATGGAGGTAATGATGTTCGGTCCCAGATGTTCACCAACCTGTGCACAGTTCGTGAAGAATCATCACGCCAACAGGTTCAATTCCGAATGCCCAGAAGCTTGCGATGGTTTGACAAAGAGGACGTATGTAGACGATTACTTCAACAGCCATGATACGCTTGAGGACGCTGTCTCCGTAACTGATGAAGCAATCCGGATCTGCATGTCCATGGGTTTCAAACTCGTTGGAGTTCAATCCAACTGCGTCGAAGTTATGCGTCGGTTGCCAACAGACCACGTCAACGCTAAGCTTGTCAGCATCGATCCGAGCGAGAGCGACGAGGTTTCTGCCAAGGTTCTCGGCATGTATTGGCTACCGTCTTGCGATCAACTCATCTATAAATTATCAGACGAAGGAGCTTTCGCGAAGATGCGGCTGGCTGAGACCAAGATTTCCAAGCGCGAGATTCTCAGGATGGTTATGCGGATTTTTGATCCTCTTGGATTGATCTCGTTGCTCACAATTAGAGGTAGAGTCGTTCTTCAAGAGATTTGGCGAGAAGGTTTCGACTGGGACGAGCCAGTCTCAGACCAGCTGAAGTTGCAGTGGCAGGAGTTCGCCGAGGTGTTAACGAGTCTAAAAAACTTGAGAATTCCCCGTCGCTATAGTTCCTGGAGTCCGGATTGTTCGCAAGTGAGTCTCATTACTTTTGTAGACGCTTCAGAAAAAGCGTTTGCAGCCGTGTCTTACCTGCGGTTCGAACAAGATGGCGACGTAGAGGTCTCGCTGGTCATGGCAAAGGCGAAAGTTGCCCCAGTGAAGAAGTTGTCAATCCCTCGCCTCGAGTTGCAAGCGGCGATCCTAGGTGTACGGCTAGCTTCAACTATCAAGAGCTCGCATACCATTCGCATTCACAAAGCAGTCTTTCTTTCCGACTCGAAGACGGTGCTTTCATGGATCAACTCGACGACTTATAAATTTCCATCATTCGTCGCCGTCAGAGTAGGGGAAATCCTAGAGTCAACCTCGCCCAGGGAGTGGTTCTACATCAAAACGAACGACAATGTTGCCGATGATGCGACCAGGTGGTCCGAACCAACAATCCGTCAAGACGCAAGGTGGTTCGTAGGGCCCGACTTTCTCCGCGAAGATTTCAACTTGTGGCCAGTTTCGTCACTTAAGTCAGTGACTCCAGAGGAATCTTTAGAAGACCGGGATTTACACCTTATGTTGCACGTAGGAAGCCCGAAGATTTCGTATTCAGTCTACGAAGAATTGTCTGCGAGGTTCCAAGCGAGATGGGGATCTTCGGTAAGAGTCATCGCCTATTTGCTCCGATTGAAAGATGTCCTTCGTAGAAGATCAGCGGATAAGGAAGTCTTCATTACGCCTCGAGAGTTTCACCGCGCAGAGGACTGGGTTTTTCGAAAGATACAACAAGATGCCTTCCCAGAGGATGTCGCTTCCCTACAGGCAATTGGAAAAGTCAAAACCTCGAGTTCAATCCTCAGTTTATCTCCGTTCTTAGACGAAGAAGGGACCATACGTTTAAGCTCAAGGGCTCAGCGGGCCAAGGTGTCATATGCGTCCCGCAATCCAGCTATTTTGCCAAAGACTCATCCACTGGTAGATTTGTTAGCGCAGTTCCATCATGAGCGCGACCTTCACGTGGGGACGGAGTTAATCATCTCGGATGTTCGAGAAAGGGCCTGGATTATACATATCCGGGTGGTGGTCGAGAGGGTCAAATCAAGATACAACATGTGCAAGCGGCTCAGAGCAAATCCTATGATGCCAAGGATGGGTTTGCTTCCAGAGGCTCGATTGGCGTTCGATTCCAGACCATTTACTCATGTTGGTGTGGACTGTTTTGGGCCATTGCTAGCCAAGATGGGAAGAGGAACAGTAAAAAGGTATGGGATGATTTTCACCTGTCTCACATTCAGAACTGTCCAGATAGAACTCCTGAACGACCTGAGCCTGGACCAATGTACGATGGCAGTTCGGCGTTTCGTCATAAATCGCGTGGTTACTCGGTTTTTGTACAGCGACAATGGCCTGAATTTCGTGGGTACAAAAAATCTGATGGACAGAGATGTGAAGAAGATGGAAGAGACCTTAAGTGAATATGCGGCGAATTACGAGGGGATTCTTTGGCGTTTCATTCCGGCATATTCACCCTGGATGGGAGGAGCCTGGGAACGTTTAATCCAATCAATAAAAGGGAGCATATCCTTCATCCTCAAAGGAGTAGTTCCCAGAGAGGATGTGTTACGCAACGCCTTAATAGAAGCCCAAGGTCAAGTTAACAGACGCCCGCTCACACACATTCCGGTTGATCCAGAGGACCCGCGACCGCTCACCCCTAATACAATGCTGTTTGGAGAACAGGACAGAGACGTCACAGCCCCCGGAGTATTTTGCGAGAGCGATGCCTACAGCAGACTATACAGTAGACGCTCACAGCATTTGATGACGCAGTTTGTGAAACGCTGGTACTGCGAGTATCTACCTGAAATCACACGGCGTTCCAAGTGGTACAAGGATACGAAACCTGTAGAAGTCGGCCAAATTGTCATCTTGTTCGAGCCTAACGAGATCCGGTCCGTGTGGCAGTTGGGGCGCATAGTAGCAGTGTATCCAGGAGCTGACGGGATAGTACGGATGGCCGACGTTCGTCTGTCAAGTGGAGCTATCAAGATGAGGAGGGCGGTAGGTAGGCTCGCTGTTTTAGATATTTTGTCTTCACCCGAAGTTCAGACGGGTCCGGGGATGTCATCGAGCCAATAATCTGAAATATTAAACATCAAGAGATCTGGCAGCATCCGCCAGTATATTCAGCAAGTTAAAAAATAACGTTTTCCTTTTCGCGCTCAAGTCCACAGGACTGAGCAATAAATACATCTGCTCTTCTCAAAGCACGTTGCACAATCAGCAAAAAATATTGGTCCCGCTCACGCTTCAATCAGTCTAATTGCTGAGGTACATACGTTGTCCCTTTCGGTGGACAATTTTGTTGAGTGCACGATTTTGGCGGACGTGCTCGAGGTCTTTTCCATTTTTGACATGCTGGTAGCTGGACGGCGTGCGTTGCTGCAGGAATTTTAATAATAAAGCTTTCTGTGGCTCATACCAAAGTAAGGTCTTTGTATTTACGTTAATTATAAGAAAAAAAAACATGTATTAATTTTTACAGAAATAAAATCGACTCTTTACAAGAATCAATCGATATTTGTTCTGGTGAGAGCCACCAGTAGAAAATCTAAAATTTCCCGCAGCGACAATTAGAAACAGAAATGTCGATCGACGAAACATTAAAAAAATTGGCGGAGACATTATTACAGCTACCTACAAAAATTAATGCAGCGGCACCATCACAAGGCATAAATCTACAATCATTCGACGAAAACAACGAGACATTTGATTCATACTTGCAAAGAGTCGAAAATTACTTAGATTTAAGGGGTTGGTCAAACGAAAGCGAAGAAGGCAACAAAATTTGTGTAAAAATTCTATTGAACTGCTTAAGTCCGAAACTTTATCACATCTTAACATGTTTAACTGCCCCAGACAACCCTAAATCTAAAAAGTTCGAAGAATTAATCAAGTTGTTACGTTCACATTTATGCCCAACACCTAGCGAAATTTCAGAACAGCACAAATTCTCCAATAGAGTACAACACGAGGGGGAATCCATCGCAAACTTTCAAGCAGATCTCAAGAAATTATCAACGAATTGCAATTTTACATGCAGCAAGTGTAAGTCGTCAACCAATTCAACGCATTTACGGTCACAATTTGTAAGAGGAATTCGAGATAATGATACCCGAGAACGACTCTTGCAACAAGATGCAAGTAAGACGTTTGAGGATGCTGTAACACTTGCCCTGGCAATAGAATCCGCTAAGCTTGAGAGTAAGGAAATACGAAACCAATCACAAGTGAACCAACTCAAAAATAATTACAAATTTTCCAAGAAACAGAACACAGCATACAAAAGAAATAAAAATTCATACAACACATGTGATAACATTAAAGACAAATGCTTCAAATGTGGTCAAACGAATCACAAAGCCAACAAATGCACTGCAAAAAACTTAAAATGCCATAAATGCAAAAAAAATGGGCATGTTCAGGAAGTCTGTCTCAGCAAGAACGTCGCAGAGAACCGTGCGATTGGAGTTTTTAACAACGATAGCGAAGAGGACGATTCGGATATATACATTTGAAGACATCAATACAATAGAAATAGTACAAGTTAACAATATTCGAAATGAAAAATTCATGATAAATTTAAATGTTGAAAATACAAAGTGCTTAATGGAGGTAGATACGGGTGCGGCCGTATCAACAATGGCATTACAAGTCCAGGAAAAGTTGCTTCCATAAATTCGATTACAGCCAACCTCGCTACAATTACGAACGTACACTGGCGAAATAATACACCCAGTAGGTAAGGCAAAAGTGAGCATTTTACACAATAATACAGAAATACAGTCCGATTTATACATCGTAAATGCAAAAGTTGATTCAATACTTGGAAGAGATTGGTTTCGAAAACTAAACTTGAACATTTCTGATTTAAATTCGCTTGAGGAAAGCATGAATGAAGCCCAGTGTAAAAACGAAATTAATAAAATAATGAACGATTACAAAGAGATTTTTTCCGCAACTACAGGTACAATTCCGAATTACAAATGTAAGCTAGAACTTCAAGAAAATATTACACCCAAATTCATAAGACATCGCCCAGTACCTTACGCATTAAAAGATAGAATCGAAGCAGAATTAGAACGGCTAGAAAACAATGGAACGATCGAAAAAGTAAAATTTTCAGAGTGGGGAACACCCATAGTCCCGGTAGTAAAGAAAAACGGTGACATTCGTCTATGCGCAGATTACAAGGTGACAATCAACAAGGCCGTCAAGGATGATAGTTACCCAATACCAACTGTTGAGGATATATTCGCAAGAATGAGCGGTGGAAAATTTTTCATGACACTGGATTTACATCAAGCATATTTACACATGGAAGTTGACGAAAACACTTCAATATTACAAGCGATTAGTACTCATAAGGGTACGTAAAGGGTGATTTTTTAGCTGGTTTGGTTTTGGCAACACTGGTTTTGACAGCTGACGTGTGTTTAGTACCTTGTGTCACTGTCAAACAGCTTCAGTTTGGTTTGCAATTTAACCATGGATCGTCTTACAAATGAACAACGCTTGCAAATTATTGAATTTTACTATCAAAATTCGTGCTCGGTTCATCGCGCGCTGCTTCCATTTTATGATCGGCATTCTCGACCTTCTGAGCAGTCTATTCGGAAGATTGTGACCAAATTTCGCACCAAATTTACTTTGTTGGACATTAAACCACCAACACGTTTACGTACTGTGCGTAGTGAAGAAAATATTGCGGCCGTATCAGCTAGTGTGACAGAAGACCGCGAAATGTCGATTCTGTCAATGGTGAACGCTACCGAGCGATGATAACAAACTTTTTTTTGCCCGAAATGGAAGTTCTTGACTTGCATGATATGTGGTTTCAACAAGACGGTGCCACATGCCACACAGCACGCGAAACAATGGCGCAATTGCGAGGCGAGTTTGGTGAACAGTTAATTTCACGTTTCGGGCCGGTCAATTGGCCGCCTAGATCGTGCGATTTGACACCATTAGATTATTTTTTGTGGGGGTATGTCAAGGCTAATATCTATAGGGACAAGCCCGCTTCGATTGACGCACTGGAAGCCAACATCCATGCATTCATTCGTGAGATACCGGCCGATATGTGTGAAAGAGTATGCCAAAATTGGACTCAGCGGATGGGCTACCTGAGACGCAGCCGCGGTCAACATTTGCATGAAATTATCTTTAAACATTAAATTGCAAGGTTCAAACTATCGATTCAAATAAATATTTCATTCATTTTTTCGAATTTTTTGTATTTTTTTTTAAAAAAAAGTTCTCAACCTCTTAAAAAATCACCCTTTACAAGGTGAAACGGTTGATGTTTGGGGTAAAGGCAGCACCAAAGATATGGCAAAGATTCATGGATTCTATCTTGCAAGGTATTGATGGTGTTTCATGTTTCTTCGATGATATTAAGCTACAAGGAAGTACGTATGAAGAATTGATTTTACGTTTTAAACAAGTTCTTCAAACATTACGTTTACACGGGCTACATTTAAACAAAAATAAATGCCAATTTTTACTTGACCACATTACATACTTGGGCCACTACATAGATAAATTTGGTATTAAACCAATGAACGACAAAATTCAAAGCATTCAGAGTTGCCCCAGACCAACAAATGTATCGGAAACGAGAACATTTCTAGGACTGGTAAACTACTACCATAAATTTTTACCCAAACTAGCTAGTCGGTTACAGCCAATCTATAAATTGTTGCGGAATGATGTAAAATTTTTCTGGTCAACCGAATGTGAAGAAATATTTACGAAAATTAAAAACGAAATAACTAGCACAAATATTTTAATACCGTTTGATAATAAATTACCACTGATCCTAGCGACAGACGCATCACCTAATGGGCTAGGAGCAGTAATTTCTCACATAGACGCAAACAAAAATGAAAGGCCAATAGCGTTCGCGTCCAGATCAAAGGCCACAAAGGCAGAGAAAAATTACTCACAAATTGACAAGGAAGCCACTGCAATAGTTTGGGGGTTAAAGAAATTTTTTCAGTACTGTTATGGCCGCAAGATAACATTAATCACGGATCATAAGCCGTTAACTAGAATTTTTCACCCAAACAAGGATTTACCAGCAATGTCAGCGGTAAGATTGCTACACTACGCAAACTTCCTGTCGGGATTTGATTACGACATTCACTATAGAAATACGAAAGATCATTGCAACGCAGATTTCTTATCAAGATTTCCGACAAAGCAACCTAGTGATGAATTATCTAAAGACAACACTACCAGTTTTCAACTCAACCAAATAGAAGCAATACCAGTAACACAGAAAGAGATTCAGCGCGAAATTTTAAAAGACAGTGAATGCAAGCAATACTACCACGCATTACAAAAAGGTGAGAGATTACCAAATGGTGAATCGGATGAAAAATTCTCACTGGAAAATCATTGTATATTTAACGGTATACGGGTAATGATACCCAAGTCTCTCCAAAAAAGAATACTTAATGAACTTCATATTGGACATTCGGGCATAGTACGAATGAAAGCTTTAGCACGAAGCTATGTTTGGTGGAGGGGAATAGATAACGACATCGAAGCTGTGTCAAGAAGCTGTCTTAGTTGCTGCAGAAACAAGAGCAACCCTATCAAAGAAATACCACACCCCTGGGAGTACCCTATAAGTCCCTGGCAAAGAATACACATCGACTACGCGGGACCATTCATGAACACATACATATTGATCGTGGTGGACGCTCACACGAAATGGGTGGAGGCCATACCAACGCAAACAATTAGCTCTACCAAAACAATAAAGATTCTTCGAGAAATTTTCGCGAGATTTGGTCTACCACAAATCTTGGTTTCGGATAATGGAACAAATTTCAAGTCACACGAGTTCGAAGAATTCACCAAGTCAAATGGTATCCATCACAAGTATTGTGCGCCTTATCACCCCTCGTCTAACGGGCAAGCGGAACGCTACGTCTCAACAATTAAGAAGGGATTAAGATCGATGTTGAGCGACGACGGCGAATTGAGTCTGAAACTATGCCGATTTTTGATGCAATACAGAAAAATACCCAACGCATCAACAGGAGTTTCACCCGCGGAACTAATGTTCAAGAGGACAATTCGAACAAGAATTGATCTAGTGAAGACTGATGTGAGATCTCGATTCATCGACAAACAAGCTATCGAAAACGAACCTCGACAATTTCTGGAGGGTGAGTTAGTCCAAGCTCGATTTTACCAAAACAAATGCTGCAAATGGAAATTTGGGAAGATAATATGAAAAATAGGAAGCAGAATGTACGAGATATTAATAGATAATGAAAAACACAAACGCCATGTCGACCAATTGCGAAGAACGGACTACAGTGGAACCAACGATAATATCAATATTGCAGCCGATTCTTTAATGGATATAACAAATAATAATAAAAATAATAAGAATATGACTACCGACATTGACGACACAGAACAAAAAACTGACTTACAAAAGACAGTCACCACAGAAGAAGCACCAAAGCCACCAGCCACTACACACACACCACCCGAGCAGCCGACGTCAGCGCCAATGACGATTCCATCGCCAACACCACCGTCATCGAGAGGCCAACCGACTGAATTGCAAGCAACAAGAAAAGAAGACATCCCAGCCAGCCCAAGACGATCGAGAAGAACCAGAAGAGCACCCAACCGTCTTGACCTATAAGGAGGGGAAAGTTGTTACGTATTAGCATTGTCAAAGCACGGCAACACTGATCAATTAGTAACGTCAAAACGAACGTACCTATGACAAATAAAAAGAATTAACCCTTCTGGTACTGGACATAACTTGTCTCTTCTTACGCTCTTCCAGCCAAAAACATGTGCATAATACAAACATTAAAACCCGAAATAAATAGTGAATTCAGACAAAAATAAGCATAACGCGTTTCAATATAATATTCATGGTTAGTTATATTTCAAACAAATCCACTCGACCACCGAAGTACACCACAAAAATCATCCTTAAAATATCGACGCCAAATACTAGATAAGGCTTTTTAAAATATATACGTTCTTAAATCTATTTATGTACTTTATCTCAATAGTTACATATGTTGAAATTGTAAATCTCTTTTACTTGGCTGACGGCAAATGCCATGCTATATTTTGTGAATTTTGTAACAAAAGAAAATTGTTTTTTTATTGCACAATAAAATCACATTTACTACTACTACTACTACTAATAAAAAAAACAGTTCCAAGAAAGAGGACTTGTTTAATAAAAGAAAGGACTCCCAAAAGCTGAAAACTTAGTACCTGCCAATAAATCACAACAAACTTAAAACAACACTTTCCAAATATTTGCAGCAACACTAAAAACTTACTTGCAATTTGGCTATAATATAGGCCAACCCAAGTGCTCTTTCCTCAAATTCAAATCGGCGAATGTTGGCATTGCATTTGCCGTTAATTTTTGAAATTCAATGTTACTATGATGGCACAAATATTTGAAAATTTTAAGTAGATTCTTCCTTAAACCATATAATATTGAAAAAGTGTCAGTTACTTGCATATATTGATATCAGATTTTGTTTTATCAAATTCGCAAAATGTACAAGTGGTCCTAATGTGATGGCAACCCACTGTAGATTCCTCTTTTCCCCCTTCATCAAATTTGGAACTAAAATCCCCCATGAAAAGGGGAATTCCCCACGAACTGGCAACACTGTATACACAGCGATTGGCACACATAATCATTCAGCCAGCGACTGTGGAACTGGCTGGTCATGCAGGTGGGATGTATGCGAATTTATGGTAAATTACAAAGACAAAACCTGTGTAAGTCAGTGCTTTGGTTCTTATTTCAGTGGTGATTTCTCTAATTGAGTGCCGTGAAGACATCGTCGCCTGGATGCTATCTTGTTCAAAAGGACATTTTTTACGAAATTGAGTTAGGTATGCAGTCTTCATAATTTTGGGACGCTCTTTCATTTGGCGCAACCCATTTTATTCTATCTCTTTTAGTTTTCAAGTTACAGACAACCGTTTTGTTCAATATGATACTTTTTTAACGATTTGTCATGTCATTTTTGTTCAATAAACTGCTTTTCATCTTTTTTGTATTATATTGAACAATTGTTAGTATATTTTTAAAAAAAACTATTTCATAATTTCTATCTTGTGATCTTGTCCAATATCCACAATTCTGGATGTTTTGTTCAATATGCGTATTACTTCCAGTCATGATTGTTATACAAAATTTTTGGATGAAGATCGCGGACGAATATTTAATGCCTTTTGGAAATTGAATGACACCGAAAAAGTGCAGTTTCATTCTAAATTTGTAAAAATGTTGCTACCAAAATGAAAAATATCAGAAAAAACTGGATCGTGTAAGTATTTCTTCGAAAAGAAAACCGTTTATTTTATGTCTGTAAAAAATTCTTTTTGTCGACTCTTGATATTTCTCAGCAACGCATATACTACTTCATTTCGACAAATATAATGAAACGGATACTCATTCCGCTCCTAAACATGGAAAATTTATTAAAAAAGTTATACTAGAAGAAGATTTAAAAATAGTAAAGGAACATATAAAAAGTTTCCCAATGATGCATTCTCACTACTGCCGAACAAACACAAAAAAAACAATATCTCGAAGCTGGCCTTTCATTGACAAAAATGCACAAAATGTATGTTGAGAAAGTTAAAAAGCCTTATTTTATTTACCGAAAACTTTCAAATGAGTCATTCAACTTATCTTTTTTCAAACCTAAAAAGACATTTACGTTAAATGTGCTAAGTTTAAAGCTATGAAAAATCCGAATGCAACTGAAACACAAGATTACAATACACATCGCAGCTATTATAATGAAGCGAAGGTTGAGCGCGATATCGATCGAAAGAATAATCGTGCAGATACGGCAGTTATTGTTTATGCCCTTCAAAACGTTTTTTCTCTTCCTTAGGCAAACGTCTCAAGCTACTATTATAGGCGTAAGTATGCTGTCTACAACTTGACCGGATTTTGTCAAAATAACAGAATAACTTATTGTGGAATTTGGCACGAAACGCTGCTAAAATAAAGATTTGAATTCAGAAACAAATAAGTCTTTTTACACCCACATGATTTTGATTCGCTCCAAAAGAAAACACTGCAACATTATGTGTTTTTCTTGTTTCTTTCAAAATTCTTTATTAAATCAGCTTTTAACAATAAAACTATTTCTTTGTTCTATATAACATAATCAACTTTATGTTTCCTCTCTTTTTATATTTTTTTCTATGTTGTTCAATATTGAGTTTTTTTGTTCAATTTCCAAAAAGTTTACCAACTTGTTGTCACTCTATATAACTTTGTTCAATATCCAAAATGACTTCCTCGTTGATTTAATTTATAACTAATTCAAAATAAAAGAAAAGCAATTTCTGTGACTTGTTTTAAAAACAAAATTGTCAAGGCTTTCAGAAAAAAATCAATACCAATCAAAAATTTTCTGATATAAACAAAAATTTTCAATCTAATCTTTAAAAATCGATTTCCCAACATTTTGAAAAATGGACATTGAACAAGATAGCATCCAGGCGACGACATGTACAGGCGCCAGTGTTTAAAAAAAGCTCCCCCATAAGGCCTGTACTGACAATTTTTGTGGAACAGAGTATAATTACTTTTTAACTCGTTTCGTGATGAAAAACTGTTTTTTAAACTAGTTCGTTTAAATTGTACCCACTCCTAGTATACATATATCAAAATCTTTGTAGTGAAATAATTTAAACAAATATGTAAATTTTATTTTAATCCGTTATTTAAGAACTAATATAGAGCGAGATAAATACCCAAAAGTAAAATATGTATTAACTTTTCTTTTTCTCTTTTAGAAGTTTTTTATTGATATGTATTGATTTTTTCCATTTTATAGATTTAATCCAACCAGAATCGATTGCAAGAAACCGCATTCAAATCCGTTCAGTAGTTTTTTTTTTGTTTTTGCATACATACATACATACCTTTTTTTAGACTTCCTTTTATATAAGTAGTTATTATAAGATATTGATACATTA
This sequence comes from Brachyopa scutellaris, assembly GCA_949775065.1. Classification (NCBI taxonomy): domain Eukaryota; kingdom Metazoa; phylum Arthropoda; class Insecta; order Diptera; family Syrphidae; genus Brachyopa; species Brachyopa scutellaris. Next base: position 34,414,811 of record OX459114.1, read on the forward strand.
GATCTAAACAAACTGAAACATTGGCATTTGGAAACGTCAAGAAGTAGGTGATTCATTCACACCAGTCATTGACCGCGGCCACATTTTGATGTAATAAGTTGTAATCATATTGTGATTTAATGGACCGATGAGATCATCGGCAAAAAGAATGCACTCGGAATGTTTGACGACTAGTCGAAGATCTTTGATGAACAACAGAAAAAATAATGGTCCCAGGTGACTTCCTTGCGGAATCCCAGATGCAACTCTAATAGAAACAGAAATACAATTAATTTTAACATATTGAATCTTACCAACTAAGTAGGACTCAAACCGATTAAGCAAAATAGAATGAAATCCTATTATCGATAGGAAACTATAAATATACATAATTATGTTTGTATATGTTGGTTAATGAGTCTGTAACACAATTGAAAATACGTACATTTATACCTACTTTATTGTACCAAAAACTAAATACAAACGCAAAATAATGGCGCTTAAACTTCCTCAAAAATATTGTTGGCATATAAAATGTCCATGCATATCCATATACAAATATGTTACATAGTATGAATTCCTGCATATCATATGATAAAAATTTTTCATGCACCTTAAACTTATTCTTTCATAATGGTTGTAAGCTGTAAAGTTGGGTTGAGAGCTCAATATCGTCTGCTTACGCCCGACTTATTTTTTGGCCATACAATAAAGGTTAAATCCGCAAAATGTTTTCAATCTTAGTAAAGCCTACATTTTGGTATAATAAAATATTCGCGGAAGAAAATCACTAACTTGTGTCTGAAGCATAAAGTGAATGAAAATGGTTCCACACAAATCCATTTCAATGGGGAATTGCCTCCGAAGAAAAAAATGCTCGTACACAACCAGTGTTTTCAGTCTGATGGATTTATCCCTTTTCTAAGGAATTTCTGATAATTGCTTTGACATTCTTAGGGATAAAGGGATTGTATAATTTATTGATTTTTATTTATGTAACGTTCTCAATAACATACTATGTATTGCTTTATATATTTTAAGCAAGACATAAATAAATGTCAACATTTTTGTAGGTAGAAATTCATCTCAATGTACATATATAATTTTGTTGTTTATACAGTATAATGTATTATAGTTGGGCTATTTTACAAGTACGCGTAAGCCAATAGCGTACATCGAAGAGACAAGTGTCAAAACTAACATAAACTTTTTTAACCCTCAATTCACTTCCTGAGCACCTGAGCAGAGTATGTCTAATAATGAGTAGGGACGTGGAGAGTACGTGTTCCTTATCAGTTCAATTTTTCAGTCACACAGACTTTAGAAATAGACGGTAATAAGAAGTGTTGTCGTGAAAGAGATATAGAAGAAAAGCAAAATTATTTCAGAATTTGAAACAGGGTGGTCTGTTCAAAATACGAAAAAATTAATTTGTGATACATTATTGTTAAAAAATATATTTATAAACTAGCTGCTACCTGCCCGGCGTTGCCCGTGCTTTAAATCAGTCCCGTTGTTTGATTGTAGTATGATAGAAAGGAAGTAGTAGGAAGCGATTATTATTTAAATTAAGATTCTAAAGAAGTCTGAAGTCAATACATTATAATCTGAACTTAGTGGTTGTTCCCTATAGATAGATGAAACGATTATATAAAAAATTGATGGAGATGTAATACACCTGTGTACAAACACATCTACATACATATGTATGTACATAATATGTATTTTATGGGCATCAAATAATGGTACTTTCTGGTTTCTTATAGGGGAACCTGGGGACACTTGATCCCTTGGGAGACTTGATCACTGGCTATTATATCGATGTGGGAATGTTTTTGTTTTTACTGCTCACTGGCAACACACTATTTACCGTTGGTTAGAAGCGACAAATATTAATTTACAACTCGCGCGCAGATAGCAGTATTGTGGTGACGTGTTTTCTATTTTAGTTGTCCAATTGTTTTTTTATAAGTATTTTTACTGTTTTTTTTTTAACATAGGTGTTGATAATTAATACAAGTTATCTCTGAAAATAATCGAAAACGGGTTCATTTAGATAGGTCTTCGAAGGTTTGTTTTTAAAAAAAATATCGATACGTATTAGAAACATTTTCAAAAGAAAATTATTTGATCCCTATAATGTAGGGGAGACTTGTTCCCAAGATATTGTGCCTCAATAAGCACAATATTTCGCAGTTTTTCGAAAATATACGCTTATGATGAAAAAGTTTAAATTTGCGGGCAGAATCTATATGGAACATTGACGAGACTAGGCTAACTGCAGTTCATAAACCAAAGATTGGTTGCTACCAATGGGAAAAAACAAGTAAACAAAATGACGTCAGGTGAGCGCGGTGAATTGGAAACTGCATGCTGTGCTATACCTGAACGCAATGAGGAACTATCTTCCCCCTTTATGATCTTCCTACATAAAAATTTGCAGGGCCGTATGCTGTATCCTCCCATAGTTAAGTTGCCCTTAGTCCGGATCAAGTCTCCCTGAATGGGGGACACTTGGTTATTTTGGATGGTCTTAGAAAAACGGCAAAAAATATATTTTATCTTACATACTTTCTTAATTAAACTGTACAATATGATGAACAATTAAATTGTTTATAATATCGTTAAAATAAAAAGGCAATTAATGTTTTACTTTTTAAGATATTTGACAAATTAAAAAGGGGGGATCAGGTGTCCCCAGGTTCTCCTATCTAAGAGTTGTACTTAATATTCATAGTTAAAGTGACATTATGTAAACGCTTTGATGTAAGCATTAATCGTGGAGTAACTGGTAAGGTTTGTCTGAAATCACCAACTATTTACTGATTTTAAAACTCAACAACGCCTACTACAATATATATGTATTTGTGAATTGAAATAATAGGTGAAACTTTATTCCACTGACTTAACGACTTAACCTTATGGTAACCAAATACCGCTGTAAAGCGACAAAAAAAAAGAAAGTAAAAAAAATCGTGCATTCCCCCTTTCCGTCGATCTAGGTATGCACACTGATGAAGCAGAAACATAACTAACTAAAGTCGGTAGCAAATATCAGCAAAATCATCCCTCCTCTACTTTGTGCCACAATCCCACAAATCATTAATTATTAACACGAACAACCCTCTCCCAACAGAATTATTTTTTTTTTTTTTATTATTTATTGTTGTTAAATTTTTATTTTTCATAGAAAATCTTTACATTTATAAAAGTATCTGCGAAGCCTTAGGCTTGTCTGCAGAAGATTAGTTCTCTAATACAAAAATAAATAAGTAAACTTATTGAAAATTCAAATTTAAGTTTATAAATGACTAGCTGACCCGTGCTCGCCTTGCTTCGCCCGCCTTCCACTTTTAAGACAAAACATAGAATTAATATATTTTTTTTATTTTAACTTTTTTTATTTTTTCAATTGTTTTTTTGCTACGGGATTTTTTCTTAGTGGCAGCACTTCTTTCGTATCTATAGATACTTCAATTCATTCTCGCCTTAATAATACAGTCTACCTACTGCTTCTACTTCTACATCTATTATTCTCTACCCCTCTTTAATACTTCTCCGCTTTAGAATTCATTCTTCTCTTGGTTCTTTATGGGGATCTATTTTGATGATATTTTACTCCGTTTTGTTAAGAGCATCTGATATTGTTGTCCCTTTTCATTTATTTCTTTCAGCGCGATCCTCTCTCAGTGAACTTAGTTTGTTTTCCCCTGACATACACTTTACCAATAACTATAAACGAGTTTCCCCTCTTATGAAATTGAGTTCATCATCTGCATCTCTTACAGTTTTTGGAATAATTATTATTTTGTTATGTTTTGACCAAAAACAAAAGAAAAACAAAAAATATGTTTCATGGGAACCCCTCTGATTAAGCATCAAGCTGGTGTGCATTTTGCAATGCTCATATCTGGTTCTGGACAAATAAGTATATGTACATACCACAGTACACGTATCTAAGGTAGTATATTGCGCATCTGTCAAACATTTTCAAAGCAAAAAATGGCCGACAACTGTGTGGCATTTCTATGGGATTCAATTCAAATTCTTTGTTTTCCTAGTTTTTCTTATCATTTCTTAATAAAATAATATACGTTTATCTTTATGAAATCGATTTATTCGTTTATCTTTTCATTTTCCTTGAGTGTTCTATAGTTATTGTTCGGATATTTCAGTCGGTCATATTTTCTCATCACAGTTCTTTTTTTTATTGTTCACACAACATTCGAATACGGCACAACACATTTTTCAAAGTTTTGACAAAAAAAGTTAATTAAATAGTATAGAAAACATTAAAAAAAACGAAAATTAAATGCAAATATCCTCACAGTTGGCGGCCATTTTCTTGAATCTTTGACAGATGCGCGAACTTGGACGAAAATGAACACTCTAAGTATACTACCTTAGATAAGTGTACTGTGTGAACATACTTCATATGTAGGTACTGTTAAATATATAATATCTACAGATATTCGTTCTTACCGCTCATCGCGAATGCTTTACTGCAGATGATGTTTTGCTCGATTTACAAACACCAATGCGATTTGGTATCTCTTCTTTCGTCCTCCTTAATTTTCCCATTCGCTCACGCTGCGTAAACTATTTTAAGGGTAGGAAGTGGAAGGCAGTAAAGAAGAGAAAGCATACTATACTATACATACATACCATATCATGTAATTGATCATACCAAAGAGGAAATAGAATGAGAGGGAGAGCGTGCGAGTGCAACAACGACACAGTAGCAACACAACCTCGTCTCGTCATTGCGATCAAATCGAAGTCGTCGATGTAAGCAAATGATAATAATGTATGTTTTTAGATTAGTTTTTTATTTATTTCTCAACCTGTAGGTGTAATTAAGAAAAGGTTGAACTCTTAAAATCTCCGTTAGTAAATTGACTTCATGTTACAGTTTTTTTTATTTGCAATTCGTATAACTGCTGTAATGTTATGAGTGAATGTATGGCTCAACCATACAAAATAGGTACAAAAAATAATTTTTTAATTTATGTTTTTTTAACAAAAAAAATATCCTATGGATGTTCCGGACTGTGTAGCTTTTTATTAGTGAAATAATTTTTGAAATCGGTTCAGTAGTTCCAGAGATTAGTTCCCATATACAAACCTTTCCTCTTTATAATAATAGTAAAGATAAAGATAAAGATAATAATGAACGGTTTCAACACTCAGAAGGAAAATTATTATGTTTTATAAATTTTTTTTTGTCTTTTTTTTTATTTTTTTATTTTTTTTTTGTTATTTAATTATTCAGAAAGAAGTTTTTGATCGCTTTTTTTCTAATTTTACAATTTCCTATATTAGTTAATTCTCTGGGTAGATTGTTGATTATTGCTGGAACGCTGTATAAGAGTTGTCGTCTACCATATTCATTAGTAATGCTTGATAATTGAAGCATACCTTGAGCACGATGTCGCGGCTATCGTCATAGTATTCCAAGGTAATCGTCATCTTGGATTGGACCCAGTTTTGAACCCTGTGGGACTCCATTTTCCACTTTAGTTGTTTCGCTCTACACGTCATGTATCTTTACGCAGAAGTGTCTGTTTGACAGATACTCTGTTAGCCAGTCTGCCATTAGTCCTCGAATACCAATACGTTGAAGTGCTTCTATAAGTGTTTTGTGATTAAGGGTGTCGAAGGCTTTACTGAAGTCCATGAAGAGTACTAACACATGGTGACGTTTGTTCAAGCTCTGGCTTACACAATTGGCAAATTCAGCTAACAGTTTACCTGTACTTTTGTTTTCCTGAAAGCCGTATTGATTTTTATGTATCAGAGAATGTTTGCCGATAAAGCTCCTAATTCTATCAGTGATGACGCTTTCGAGACACTTTTCTATTACCGGTAGAATCGATATCGGCCTGTAGTTGTTTACTTACTTGGCGCTACAGCTCGAGGTGAACCTGGGCCTGCTTCTCGCAACCATTTGTGTGTGCGTGTTATATTTTTGCACGAATGGAAGGGACCTACAGTTTTTTGCCGACTCCGAACGGCGAGTTGAGAAGCTCAATCGTGACAAATGATACTCTTTGATGCTTGTCAGACATTCGAAAGAGGTGGGCACTGTGAAAAAACTTTTAGGTGTTTGCGGCGGAATTCGAACCCAAGACCGCTGGCTCAGTAGTCCGACGCACTAACCACTTGCGCTACGGTGCCCACTGTAGTTGTTTAGCTGACTTTTAACTCCTCCTTTAAATGACGATCAATGGCAATGGTTTTGGTTTACCCATCATTCAATGCGCGTATGGGTAGAAAGAAAATTAAAGAGTTAGCGATAGCGATGGATTTGTGGCGAAGAGAAGAGCATAACATCTACAAAAACAACCCTCTCCCAACAGACTGACGACAAATGACAATGGTTTACCCAAACATAATGACCAAATAATAAAAGAGGAAATTGGAATAATACGAATTATGGAATCAAGGAATTGTATGTTTTATATAAAAAGTAGCCTAATCTCTAATCCAGGAAGTAGACTATCTATTCCCGAAAGTTTCATTCAAGTCTGTTAAACCGTTAAGGTGATATTGAGCAACAAACATCCAAACATCCAAACATCCAAACATACGGCCCTGCAAATTTTTATGTAGGAAGATCATAAAGGGGAAGATAGTTCCCCATTACGTTCAGGTATAGCACAGCATGCAGTTTCCAATTCACCGCGTTCACCTAGCCGACGACCACTAGAACTTTTATGGCCAACCACTAGCGCAATATAACTTTTTTCATTAATTTGGAAATTTGTAGAAAATAGTGAGGGTCTAGTTAAACATTTTCTTTTTATCGATTAACATTTGTTTCAACATTCAATTAAATTTTTCTTACACGTTTTTCATCAAATACTTTACTAACTGGAGAAGAGCAAATTGAAAAAAAAAGTTAGGTGGCCGACGACTAGAGCCGTTACCCTACCTCCCATTCGTGCAAAAATATAACACGCACATACATACAACTGGTCGTGAGAAGTAGGCACAGGTTCATACTGAACTGTAACGCCCCGTAAAGAAGAAAGCAAAGAAGAAGCATGAGCATGAGCATTATAACACCATATATGAAAAGCTCGATACACTCTGCTGCAGCCAAAATAAATGAGTACATAAAAATTGTCAGAAAGCTGGTATAGGCTCAAAACATTATGGTATGCTTCAAACATTTTCGGCAATAACTCTCAAAGTTTTTTTTACAAAAATTATTTTAAAAAAATTAGTTTGTAATACTATCTTCTACACCTTTCTAATGATGCCCCGAATCTATTTTAACTCTTTCCTTATTGAGACGAGTATCTTACTACGAATAAAACTACGCACCCATACAAATAAATAACGAGTAAAGAGATGTTGCGTTCACAATCTGTCTGTCCACTAGGTTAAACATACATGTGTACATGTATACACATTATGTATATACATATATGTAGATTACTGGTATGTATATCATTGGCATAGAACAACAAATTCAACAACCTCATAGATAAATACTCGTAGATATTATGTATAGTAAACGATACCGGGGTATATAAGTAACACCTTCTTTATATACATACAAGAACACACCATTGAACAGAACTCAAAGCATTCCGCAAACACAATAAGATGGATTCACCCAAAATCAACCATCAAAAAGTGGCTTTTCCGAAGAAAACCTACACAGAAACTCGTAGTAACAAAAATTCCAATCAACCTGTTGGTCAGAAGTTAAACAAGCAATCGCTTACCGTTCTATCAGCAATATGAAGCTCTTAATCTTTTGTCGAATTTAATTACTTTTGCTGGAATTTTACTTCTCGAAGCAAAACACTCGAGAAGAAGACCTCCCACTATATTATCCAATCAACTTCAATCGTCCTGAATGGCATTTCCGCTGGTATTTCTAGCTTAAGGCCACTGTGATTTAAGATTAAAAAGTAAAAACTTTTAGGCAAATGGCATCAAAGCGATATCAAGACAACATGCAGTCGAACAATTTATATGTTACATGTACAAAGTACATGCATATACTTACATACATACTCGTATATACATATCTACTCCTAGTCTTAAGTTTTGTGCAAATACAAAACTGTAATTAAGTGCCAATCAAACCAAATCCCAATAAACACACACTGTCTTCCATCATAGACACATACATATGTATGAAATGTACGTACAAGTATAAAAATGTGGTATGCGTATAGATAAACAATCAATTCAATACACTTTGCAAAGTCGAATTAAAAGAAACCGGTTTAAGAAATTGCCAATTTAAAAATATGTTTTAGCTGAACAGATAGAAAGTAGGGACACTTCAGAACAAATTTACTCTGTTCTAAATTTAATTAAACGCGGTATGAATGCATAGAGCCTATGTACATATATGTACATCGAGCTAGAGAGATGATTAAATTTAATAGGGATATACTAAGTATTGTACAGAATTGTCAGACCCAGACTATTGATCAGGCTTTTGTTCATAATCTGCTTGCATTTGAAGTTTCCCATCAGAAGATGGACCGCATTTTTCACTAAATTTATATTATATCGGTAGCAACGAGTACCGTAAAATGAGGTGACTAGCCATGGGAAGGGGGTGACTAGCAACTACACTAGGGTGAAGAACGCAATCATCGTTTAATCAATTTGAATTTTTTTTTTCTGTTTAAATCTATTGTTGTGCTTTGATGATCGAAAAAATATTTGCTTTGCATTATTTGTATTACTTGTTTAATTTTTTTCAGATTGCAACTTAAAATGGTTTTTTAAACTTTTAAACTTTTAAACTTGAATGTATATAATTTTGTTGTTTTTCTTCACTCTAGTATAGTTGCTAGTCACCACTTTGTCGCCGCTAGTCACCCCCTTCCCGTGGCTAGTCACCCAAATGGCGCGGCGCACAGTTTCAAAAAATTCAAAAAACAAGATAAAATTAGTTCCGCATTTTGTGGTAATGCATATTTTAAAACTATGTTTGTGTATTTTAAATAATATAAATTGTTTAAATTATTTACATACATATGTACATATTTGCAAAAGGAAACTAAAATTCAGATTCATCTGATAAGCGATCACTCTCACTTTCACCGCTAATATTGTAGTTGGAGTGCTCAGAACAAAAAACACTAGGGGCAATGATTAAATAAAAAACTTTTTATGGATATGATTTAAACAGTTTTTGATGTGTAAACATCTAAGCGCGCGTTAGCAAAATTTGTAGTGGAGTAATTCTGCGATTTCGGGAAGAAATTCCGCGATTTCGGGGACGGAATACCGAACGGTTACGAAATTTGTAACTCAAATTTCATAGCAGCGCGATGAGATATTGACATAGTGATTGCTTATGTTCCTGGTCAACTTTTATATATACACTTTTTATCCCGGAAAATGTTAGGGTTTTAAGAAAATAGTGAAAATACTCCATATTGGGAGGGAAAATTATAGTTATACAGCCCTAACTCAATAATGGCTTATCGGATTGAAAAACAAAAAAACAGGTGAAATTAGTAAATTTGTCTCTGATTCATTTGAGATACAAAACATCCTCCTGCGTTGTCCTGAAGCTGAGCAATGTTCAAAACAATTATTCAGAGCATCGCCCGCAATTTTCTTTCAGTGGTGACCACTGCCAGCAGTCGGGCAGCAGTGGGTATCTTTGCAATAGTGTAATCATGATCATAATGCTTTGCATTTCAATGTTCTGCAATCATTATCACCATATGCGGCTCTCCCACTCAACCAATCTTAACAAATGAGGTGTTAAAAGAAAGAGCATTTTCTAGAGCAGTGATTTGGATTTTCAGTTTATAAATATAATTAACAATCTCGCATGTAGAAATTCTACAACCTATTTACCTCTAGTGTCCTAGTGGCACCTTGTTCCAAAAAATAAGAGCTACTTTTCGTGATAGAGAACCTGATAAATATTAAGATTAAGTAACAAATTGTTTATATTTACAAAATCAGAGTGCATTTCGTCATTGCTCCAAGAATATACTGATACTCTTTGATTCTTGTCAGACATTCGAAAGAGGTGGGCCCTGTGAAAAACTTTTAGGTGTTTGCGGCGGGATTCGAACCCAAGACCGCTGGGTCAGTAGTCCGACGCACTAACCACTTGCGCTACGATGCTTTCACGTGATTTAAAAAAAAATTACAGCTACACAAAGAGTCGCCAATTTAACTGCTTAGTAAGACATGCGTTGTAAGAAGAACTGAAGTGTTACTTTCAATGAGACCGTACGGAGTGACAAAGTAAGTAAAAAATATAACAGTTTTTTCAAATGATGCATTGGAATGTATAATAACGAACCCTTATCAGGTTCTTATCCGAGATACATTCTTCGGAGACATTTCAAATGACGATAAACGAATTTATTAATGTTAGTGAAAGTAAATTTGATTAAGTATAGGTTAAATATGTTAGACTAAGTATATGTTAAGTGTATTAGAATAAATATAGGTGAGAGTGTTGGTGACACTAAAGACAAGGACTGGAATTACCCTTGACCAAAGACAACGACTGAATTAGAAAAGAGATTCAAAAAAAGTTTCATGGTCCATACTGAATAGAGCGGCAGTTAGACATTTGATTCTAAGAATTTTATCGAAGTGCAAAAGTGCAAATATAATAAAAGTGTCTGCAGGGAAATAATAAAAAGTACACACGTGTAACAAAAAAAAAAGGAAAATCTAAATAAGGGGTGAATTTAGAGAAGATATTGCCCAAAGCTGCACTTAAAGGTTTAACTCACAGTGAATATCAGCAGGGGTTCTGGGTCCAAAGGTCAGATTCACCCTGACCCAGACCTCTGTTCGTCTGTGGGGTCCGGCAGGAAAACGCGCCACAAATCCGGTACAGTAAGCCCAGACTCCAATAAGGGACATATACCAAGACCAGGAATAGAAAAACGCTCTTTATCTGCTCCACGTACAACACTTTCAACGACATACACATACATATATACATTCACCGAACGATCCAAAAGGGGCAGGGTGCTCCGAGGGACAGTGTCTTGTGATCAAAAAAAATTTAAAACATATCTTGAATTTTAATGAATTAGAACTTGAATTTGAAGTAAAGTGGTCTAGTTGAATTAGTTGATTAACTATTTTTCCTTCTTGAATTTCTTTATTTTTAAGAAAAATTTTTTATTCAGTGAATTATGTAGACATAGTAAAGTAAGTTCATTTGTAAATTGTTTGATTCTGCAATTAATTTAAATTAGTGAGTGTGCGTATTAAAAGTGCTAGAATTAAAGCATACAACCTCGTCGCTTCTTGTACTGCCGGCAGAACAACGGGGGACCAGAAAACGTGAGTCTTAAGAAATTGAATTGAACGTATTTAAGTTAAGAGCAGAATAGATCAATAATAATCAATTAGAGTAGAGGATAAGAAATAGTATCTAGGACTATTTGCTTTTGTAAATAAAACTGGGAAAACCAGATCCAAAATTGAATCAGTGGTATGAACTATTTTAGTATGGAATAATTAAGCATTTGTTTTGGTGTGTGGAGAAATGGGACGGGCCAACCTTCAGTAGTACAAGACGACAATGACTTAACAGGACAAAATACAAACATTGACGACAGGAAGTGACGACAAACATTAACATCCACTACGTGACATGACTTAGGTTGTGGCTGGGGGTTCATTTAAGGGGCTACCTCTACTACATCGGCCAAAGAGGTAGCCATGGTTGTCTTTGGACATTAAGGGTGGGTTGGCCAGACCTTTGCCAACAACAGCAGGCATGTCTCGGGTTCTTGACGAAACTTTACCGTAGAGAGACTGAGAAAAGAAAGATCTCGACCTAGTGTTAGTCGCAGGTAGATATAAGTTAGCATAGCTTTAATTTAGGGTTTATTTATAAGATTTCGGTTTAGTTTAGGTTAAGTTAGACTAGCTAGGTTTAGTTTCGCGGTTCAATTTCTCTCTTTCTCTGTGGTATTGGCATAGGTAATTGGATTTTTCTTCTCTTTCATCTCTCTCTTCTATCCTATCTTTAGGGTCCGTCCGTGGTCTGATTAACGTAGCTTTCTCTCTCTCTTTCTTTTGTTTTTTTGTATTGGCACGAGAATTTTTGAGTATGAGCAGGTGGTGTATGGTGGGGTTGGCAAGAACTACCCCCGTCCGACGAGCTTAAGCCGAGCAGCCGCGAGCGTGCCAGCGCCCTCCTCACCTACACCTAAGCTGCCCCTGTGGCCCAATCCTGCCTCATAACACATTGTTACTTGTTAAAATTCGCCTGTTGTACAAGACTTGTAGTTTTCTGGTACAGGCCCCAGATAGCAGAAATATGTAAACAACATACAGTTGACCAAATCATGTCAACAACATACAGTTGACCCATTGCTGAAGCCAACTCGTAAACAACATACAGTTGACCCATTGCTGAAGCCAACTCGTAAACAACATACAGTTGACCCATTGCTGAAGCCAACTTGTAAACAACATACAGTTGACCCATTGCTGAAGCCAACTTGTAAACAACATACAGTTACCCATTGCTGAAGTCTCTAGCTGGTACTCGTGCTTGTATTTAAGCAGTGATCTTCAAGGAGTCATCGATCAGCAACGTCCTCATAGAGAACGATTCAGAAACAAATTTGTAAAAACAATATTGAATAAGTGTATTTAATAAAGTATAAAAAAATATTAAAAGTCTTTTTCATTTACTTATATTCATATGAATATATTCCGACTCCCTCATATAAGCTGTATGTGGCGGGGTGACTCGCTACAAGGCTTATTTTGCCAAAAATTAAATAGAACGGCTAATTCTACAGCATCGGGGTGACTGCCAATGAAAATAGGAGCCGTGGCTCATGTTTTGATACATATGCGTACTCACATTGAGGGTACGATAAAAACTGAAGAAAATACAGTCAAAACGAAAAAAAAAAATTTGCTTGTCACCCCATTTTACGGTATTCTTATAATTCTTCAAAGCTTCACCAAAGCATTTCAAAATTATCATACCGTTATACAATTAAAAGTAAGCTTAGTGATATCAAAAACCATATATTACCAAGATAGTGCAACTGGCAGTTCAAATCGGCGTTAGGTCTTATCGCCCAAAACCATAACGCCCAAATTAGAAAATGTCATAACGTCCAAAAAATTGCTTAACAATTTGTTGTTGTAAAATTCACGTTAATTTGGGCGATGTGACATTGGTTTTGGGCGTTATGACATTATTTTCGCTTTCAATGGCGTTAGGTCTTATCGCCCAAAACCATAACGCCTAAATTGGAAAATGTCATAACGCCCAAAAACCGACACATCGCCCAGAATTCCAAGGTGTAAAGCGTCGCAAAGCCCAAATGGTATGACATATCGCCCAACAAATTCCTTGAAAAAAAAGCTTTCAAACTAGATTTTAAAGCAAATAACTTAAGCCCAAATATTCTTGAAAAAAGTAACGTACCGCGTGGCTCGGCGCTGCGCATGTACGCGGGAGGAAGTGGTATCACTTGAGAGCACTGCAGGACTCGAACACTGTTTTTTTATTTGTTGGATGACTTTGAATTCATTGTAAATACTTTCTTGGTCACCATGCGTATGCTCAGAGTTCTTCAAATTTTTAAGAATACCATCCAATGTCACTTCAATTCTTGCTTTGCAATTTAATAGCAAATGTAAAACGTATTACCTTTATACACTGATTTTTTTTTTTGTATAATTGTTTTTCGTTTTTTAAATAAATTAATTGGGAACTATCGTTGCCACAATGCTACTTTCGTAGCAAAAGTGCTGTATTATTTTTCAGTTTTTTTCAATTTGCTACTTTGCTACTTTAATTTTAAAATTTGCCCCGTTTTGCTACATTTTATTTTTGAAATCACTTTGACCTTTTTTTCGAAGTTCCCTGCAAAATATTTTGTTTCTGTTTGGCAATGCTCTCTGTTCACTGAAGCTGTGCTGTACAGAGAAGAGCAGAAAAATACAAGGTTTTTGTGTTCGATGAGAAAAGTTTCTGTCCGAGACTGATCGGCTTTGTGTTCAACGACTCTGTACTGGACGACTTTTCTGCACCTACTCTTGAGGTAGAAAAGATTTGTAAGAAATGTTAAAATCAGCTGTGGTGTACATTTGATTGTTTTATTTGAAGTGAAAAGTGTTTCCACGAGATTTAAGTTTACCAAATGGGAGAAATTGAAGTTCAATCGCAGAAACAGCAATCAGTTATTGTAAAATGCTACAAATAATTTGGAAAATATTAAGTGAAATAATCATCAAGGCAGTTGTCATTTTTGACAACAAACATATGGCTTTATGTAATTTTCTATGCTGACGTGATCTGAAATTTTTCACAAATCTGTGCTGTTCTTTTTGTTCTATTTTGTGCATCCAAAACATGCGTTGCCTTCCGCCGTTTATTTATTCTGCCAGAATTCAAAAACTGGTACACTGCCAACTGTGTTGACTGTGGCAAACAGGAAAATTGATGCATTTCTTCTGTTAAGTTTAAACTGGATCAGAAAGATGGTAAATTGTACTTATAAATTGCTATAGAAAGCCCAACTACTTTATGTAATTTATGCAATTTCGTAATAAGGCAGCGAACTTTCCGTTTTCCGGAGGAGGAAAATAAAAATAAACAAGTATATGGATAGTATGCAAAAAAACGAATTCAAAGTGCAAAACTACGAATTCCATTTGCAAAAAAACGAATTCAAAGTGCAGAATTACGAATTTAATTTGCAAAAAAAAGGAATTAAAAGTGAAAATGCTATATAAACAGTTGGGTATTTGAAAAAAACTGTCGAACGTAGGGCAGTATTGATAATTTACCCGCCATCTACACTTTGTTCTCAATTTTTGTGATTTTATGCAGATTTTTCTGAGCGATATTTTCGGAGGTAGATCGAAGGACATTAAGTTGTACCGTTTTTCCATTTGACCCCCCAAAACTAGCCCTCAAAGTCGAAATTCAGCTTTTTAAGTTCTGGTCTGTGTTTGGGTCACTAGTTGCTACAATTGTTTCAATTGTTTCAAATTTCAATAGTCTACGTCAAATAGTCTCTGAGAAAAAGGCATTTGACAGACAGACCGACCGGCAGACAGACACCGAACTGATTCCATTAGTGTTCCGTTTTTTTTTTTTTTTTGGTATCATAAATTAACAATATTGGTTTGTTAACGCACATTTCTTAATATAGAGATTTTATATGTTTTTCTATATTTTTGTACTGAAAAATAATTAACATGATATGAACAGTTTAGTAAGAAGAAAATAAGTAATTTGAAGGAAAAATACCACAAAAACCTATATTGAAGGTTATACAAAAAAAGAAAAAAAAAATCAATCCATTACTTTATGGTTATAAATAAATAAAATAGGTAAAAAATTAATACATTTTATAAAATGTTAGATAAATATAGAAAATCAATAAGAGGAATAAATAAGTAAACTATAAACGGACGAAACACTAATAAAATAAATAAATAAAAACAACGTACGGTATAACTTGTAGACTTTTGAAAAAAAATGGCAAAAATATAAAATACGTTGTAGAGAAGGATTAAAGGACGGTGCACATACATTACCCTTCATGGATACGAAACGTAAAAGAATGGTTTTGACCATTGAAAATAAACTTAAATTAACTTAAAGATATATTTTTATTAATAATTATTCGATTTTCCGTGTTTTTCAATTTTCCGGCAAGCCCTTGCCGGTCATTGTACCGGGTAATCGAGGTTCTACTGTACGGTCAAAATGGACTCAGGATGTAGTAGTAGCACAAAATCCCAGGTTTCAAAACTTGTCAGAAAAAAAACTTAACTAAATTCAAATTAGCGAGAGACCCCTGTCTCTGTACAAGGGGTTAAAGTGGAAGAGATCATGTTATTTTGAATACGCTTTTTATATTTTATTCTTATCTCTCATCACTTCCCTTCGATTATAAATTTGCGTACGACTGCATGCATAGGGAGTGTTTAGATAATGCAAAAAGGATTCCTCTAAAATGTTTCTTCAATTCGTTGATTATATTTATATTTATATATTGTACATGCATAATTAGTCTGTCTTAAACTTTAATTTTATGTGTTTTTTTTTGGTTTTAATACTGCTGTTGGATACCAAAATCATTTTTCCACTCCAGGCCACAACCATTGCCATCGACGTCACCCCAATGTCTGAAACGGGTGGCATTAGGGGTACTTGTTCGGATCCCCAACAAGTTTTAAGTGGTTAAAGTAGTTAAAACTGTATAATGAGAGTCAAACCGGATGCAAAAACTCTGAGGATTTGCATATTAAAAACTTTCAGAAAAGTATTATGTCATAAATCCTCCTTGCAAATTTCTTATCCGCACTGAACAAGTGTATCTGCGGTCAGACAATATGGTTTTTTTTCTGTTGTTTTAGGGATGTAATTGGGTAATTCTGAAAGCAATTTTTTTCCATATAATCGTGTATTGTAAATGGGCACACAAACAGGACGTAAAACAAAAATAAGTTGTCTTCTGGGATCTTAGCGTGAAGGTTATGTACAAAAACAAGGTTAAAGAAAATTAATATGGTTACCATTGTTATTTGTAAATAGCACAAATCACTTCAATCCAAATATTCTAAACTGGAGAGTTGATTATTTTGATCGTAGTTCCAAATAAATATGTTTTAAGAAGTAGGTAAATATAGATATGCATGCAAGAACCAGACCTGACTTAAATATTTATTTATTTATTTATTTATTTATTTCATCATCATCAAATGAGAACATCTACTGTTCTCGCTAGATTACCTATTACAATATATATATACATACTTAAATACTTAAAAACTACCACCAAAACCTAAAGCCAAAATAAGTCTACTCCTAAACGACTCCCTACTTAAATGGAAATCTAGTAAACTACTATAATTATTAGACTCTCTAAGGCATCTAGTAATAGGTTCATTACATCCATAATTAACTCTATGAAATGGAACATAAAAAAGAAGACGGTTTCTAAGCACTCTAGATGGAGCATAGAATCCAATTAATGATAATAATGAGGGGCAATCGATATGATTGTTTATTAAGTCACGAACAAACATAATTGAAAAAAATTGTCTACGCTTGAACAGTGGTAGGATACCAAATAATTTACATCGAGTCTCGTACGAAGGCATTTCAATGTTCCAACGTAATCTACGCACGGCAACCCTAGTAAAGCGTTTTTGGATCTTCTCAATTCTACTGGAATGGACTTCATACAAAGGATTCCATATGATACTACAGTATTCGAGATTGGATCTAACAAATGCAAAGAAAAGACACTTAAGCGTGTGCGGATCATTGAAGTCTTTAGAGTTTCGCAAAATAAACCCCACAATTTAAATACTTTACCCGTACATTTAAGCAAATAAAACCAAAACCCAATAACGTTTTTATTTTTTATTCCAATTCGAAGAAGTAATTACTAATCTGTGCAGAAATAGTTGGCTACGGTCACCACAACCGATTTACATCGTTATTGTTGGATTGTATACAGTTGTGGTCGCCGTGGCCGTGGTGGTTGGTGCGTTGGACTACTACGCATGCTGCGCGGGTTCAATCCCAGCCCGGGTCCAGCACCTTAAAAAGTTTTTCACGGTTGCCACCTCTTACGAATGTCTGACAAGCAATCAAAGAGTATCATTTCGCACATGTATTTCAAAAGTGACACAACTCAAAAAATTAAGTTTTTCAGAAAAGTTGAAAAACAGTTTTAGGAGCGTACTGGCAATTTATCTACAAACTAAGCAATGTTAACAAGAGAATACAGATTACCAACCACAGATCATATAATATTTGCATCAATTGTATCTCTTAGTCCTTAAAAATCCATCCATTTAGAGTTACGACAATTTTGATGATGCTTTCGTGCAGGTAGGACTGAGTTATATTGAGTTGTGAGAGTTTTGTTAAAATTTTATTGGAGTTGTGACACTTTTGCCGGAGATTTGTTTAAATAGTTCTTATTTAAGCGTTGTGGTCTGTCAGATCATTTTGAAACTTATTGTGTCGTAGTCTTTTTTTCCTGTAAATATTTCGGCAAATGCTGCCATGACTTTGTCAAACTCGATGCAGTGAGTCGAATGCGATATATTTTGAAAGAGTTGTCAATATTTCGTGGAACAACAATACAGTTGGAGTTGGTCTGTCAGGTCACAAAAATAAAAACGATTTTTCTTGAAACTGAGAGTAGGAGTGTGTGTTTATACGGCATCAAGGTGTGGTGTGCTTATGAATCTAATACGCACTATCCATTGCAGAGTCAAATTTACACAGGTAAACTTCTCCATGAAAATAGAGAGGTGAATCAGGGCCAACGAGTGGCAATGGATATGGTTAAAGCGTTTTAAGGCACAGGACGAACAATATACGCTGACAACTTCTTTTCCACACTCAACTTAGCCAGTGCCTTGATGTTCAAGAACCTTGCTTACGTTAAAACGTTTCGTGAGAACAAAAAATGTGTGCCATCAGAACTGCTGGCCTCCTCTACTCGCCCATGGAACAGCTTGCCAAAAAAACAGTTAGTCAGTTATTCTTATTTCAACCGAACACTTAACGTGTAACGTTGATGGAGAGGCTAGTTAAACCCATCAATTATTGGACTACAATAAATACAAGGCGGGAGCGGAAACAATGAAACATATTAGTTTACTACACAATATACTCGTTCACAGTATACATACCAGTGGCGATTCCTGGTCTTTAGCCTTGGGTTGGCTACTGGCTCTGGAGAAACCAAAAATCGTTAATTTTTAAAATTTATTAATTAGGTACAATATATGTATGTACTAAAGAAAAATGTTTTTATGGAATAGTGTATACAAATTGCCAATTTATCGAAACATAAAATCGGCTTACGACATCTCTACTCAACTTACCGTCTCACGTCACAAGTAAGCACCACGCACTGCATTTTTGTAACAACTACATATACGCATACGCACCTACGACACTAAAACAAAAAAGACAAAGTTCTTCGCTGCACTAAAGTGCGTAAGGCATATTAATATTTCCTTGTAGCTATTTTTTTAAAAATCTTTTATTAAAATAATCGTAAAAGATTTTGAGAGAAGTTGAGACCAGGGCTAAGCTCTCAACATCATCGTTTCATTTCATGTGTCGTACTTTTCAGTTTTTCCCGTAGTCGGTAGCTTTCCTTGCCAACTCATAAGCAAACTCGTTGCCTTCTAAGTACAACAGACTGACCAGGCACCCAACATAGTCTTACAAGGTTTTGTATAATGTATACAGCATACGCATACCCAATGCCCTTAGCATTATTCGGCAGCTCCTGACTAGTGCATTTGAAAGTGAACTATTTAAGCGCCTTAAGTGCAGTCTGACTGTGAATGTTAATTTCATTATCATGAAGTACGACTAGAACGTCTGCCTAAAATACGCTGCAGGCACCCGGGAGTCTTAAGGAAACATTTAGCTCTGGTTCCATGCAGTAGTCCGTGAGGACTACATATACATAGCCGGGTAAAAATAGAAAAATAGAAAAGAAATAAAAAAACAATGACAAAACCAAAGGAAACAACTTTCTGTTCTATCAGCACGATTGAATACTAGAAAAGAAACAAAAAACAACACAACCAAAAAAAAAAAAAAAATTAAACTGCCATCGTCGACAAATGAACCTGGGACCCGTGGATGAAAAGCCGACACGCTATGCACTGAGCCAAAGCTTTATAGCAAAATTTGTATCCAATTCTCATATATCAAAAGAACACAAAAAAGTATGTATGTATACGAGTATACCTTACCTACCCAGCACTTCCAGCCTGATGTCTCGCTCGTCTCTCATAGTTGGCGCTTATCTTCGCGCCAACCCTTTCGTGTATTTTACTTGGCTTTGCATACGACAAATCAAACACCAACACTATGGTATAGATATAGATTGTATGGAATTGGTTGGCGCAAATTTTAGAGCCAAACCATATTTCAAGGAATATTTTTTGCATGGGAGTTTTGTATTGCGTACAAGAAAAATTGATTTGAATGTAGGTAATTCTAGTTTTCATGCACTTCTCTTCATAATTACTGAAGTTCGTTATTCGTTTCGTATAAAATATCTTTATATATAAAAATGAGCTGTTCGTTTGATACCTCAGAACTCATAAACTAACCATCCGATTGGGCTGAGACTTACAGTATATACTTTTTCTGATGTTTGAAGTGTTCGTGCATCAAAAAATTTCAAGATTTCCGCTAGATGGCGCTGGAACTCAAACATTTTTAAATTCACCGTACGATTGAGCTGAAACTTACAGAATATATTTGTTATGAAGTGAGAAATATTTGTAAATCAAAAGTTTTCAAAATCTCAAAATTATTACTACAACAATGCTAACAAAGCTAACTTTTGATTTACGTGCACTTCTCGCTTCATAACAAATATATTGTCTAAGTTTCAGCTCGATGGTAAGTTTTGAGTTTTTAGGATGTTATTGTTTGGACAGTTTTCTTAAATTCAAATAGAGTTGTTGGCATTTATTTCTCAACCAGAGTAATTACTATTCACAAAGTCACTCGAAAAAATTTCATTACATTTATGACATAACCACTGTTTTCAATGGGTGTAGCGAAGCACACTGGGTCACCACTAGTATTTCATAAAAAAAAAAAAAAAAGATATCGCCACTGATACATACATTATATCTACTTTTATAGAATAACTAGTGTACCAGGGCGAGAATCCCGCATATAGAAACCCTATACCCGTAGGTATTGGTAATAATGTTTTTTCGTAATAACTTAAGTAATATCCACTTTTTCAAAACTGTTTATACGGATGAACAAAGTTCAGTTGATGAGCTTTCTATCAGTGTTAGAATCATTGAAATCGGTGCAAAAATAAACTCTCGGGAGGAATCACAAGGTCTTGCGCTAGCGATTTAATTACATATATAGATGAAATAAAAATGTAAATTCTATCAGTAGGGAACTAAACCCGTTTTTGTTTGTTTTTTTCCTTTCCATCCAATAAAGGTAAGAATCTATACACGCCAACATACAAAATTTAAAAACTTTACTATACATCTGGATGCACGGTAGTGCACCGCCAAGTTCCACGCGGCACTACCAGTACTCTTTACCCGAAGCGCTTCGCGGCTATTTACCTGACCTTATAACTCAGCTTCCTTGGTTACTGGGAGCCTAATTTTTTGGCTGCGAGTAGAAGAGCGCAATGTTAGATCATGTTCCAAGTTTCAAGTCTGTATCTATTATACTTTAAGAAGTATTGAGCTCCGAAAATCGTCATTTTCGTAGGTGACACACGATCATCAAAACCTATATGGTACTTCCAGCACACCTAGAGACTTGAAATTTGGGGCTTATGTAGCATTTATAATGTGTATAAAGGAAAAATTAAAAAACTTTTATTTATTAACTCTTAAATCGTTTAAATAAATAAAAACAAATCACCGTGTATTATACACTATATACACTATAGAAGTGTGAAACTTACCTGCAAACACATACACCAATGCACACATGTTGACAACTAACGATGAACGTGGTGAATTCTCTCGCCAAATATATTTCATACATCATACGACAACCTCCCCTCTAAGTAATACATTTCCATGCTACATTTCTGTTCTTATATATACATATATACATATATAGGTACAATGAAAAATATTAGTGGTTTAAAAATGCGAGGATGAATGAACGCAGTATATTCTCTCTACTCTCTCTACCAAACGTATTCATTTTCATATGGATTGGCATTGGGACCAGCGTTACCCTTCTGCGACTAAAGTCGCAATTTGCGACTTTTTTGACTGGCCTGCGACTTTGATACGACTTTTCCAAAAAAATTCCGAATTTTCCGACTTTTCATAGAAACATTGAGACTTTTTATGGTTTTCTGCGACTTTTTTGCCAAACTGTATTTATTTTCATTTAAATTTTAAATGCATCAGTTTGCAGATTTTTCTTGGATCTATTTTTGTGCGCAGTTTACATTCACACATTCACATAACACATGAGGACAAATTTTGGTATATATAGATTGTGATTGTGTTGGCAATGAAAACCACATCGGTAACCATTACATTTTCAAATGTATATAAATTCGTTGCAAATATTCTGACACTCCCGCATGGCATGGTAGTGCTTATGCGCAAATGGTTAAAGCTTACAACTTACGGCTTCGGCTTCGATAAATACAGGAAAGAAAGGACTGGGAATTAATCTATTGCTCCTTTTGTTATATTAGGCGTGTTTTTTGTAACCTGTTTAGGCTTAACATGTTTCGGCAGCATGTTTACCCATGTAAAATACAACAAAACCTTAGCCTGGATAATTATCGAGTCTTATTTTTACTCTGAAAGCTTTTTCGAACTCTATAATTATAGGTCACAAAAAAACACGCCTATTATAAGCTTTACAAACTGAATTATTTAATATTGACTGGCTTAATATTAAGTGACCTTCTCTGTGTTTTTTTTAAATTTTTAATGTAGATACTAAATCTATCTATTACCCCGTTTATATGATAAATTAGGTTTGAAGTTTCTATAGATACGTTTAATCAATTCTAGGCTTAAGGCTTCAACTTACTCATCTATTTTACCTCTAAAATAAAGTTCTGCAAGAACTTGGCCGCTGTTATCTCACCACTTTTTATGGCCTACATTTTCTATAGGAACTTGGCCTTTTTTACAGTAATGTTTTTGATGGGATTGATTTTACACTTAATCTTACACATGGAATAGACCATATCGCGATTTTATAGGCCACAACTGCAAAATGGATAATGTGATCTGTCAGACCACAAAGTATGACTTACCGCCTTTTGGGTCACCGCTTAACGGAGGGTTAAGTAATTTTAGATGCGCTGTATTATTCCTTTTAACCAGATTCTGAATGGGGTTTGCTTGTCTTTTTTGGTTTTTGAATCAAGGTAGCATACTGCTGTGGTAAGTGTTATAGATTGGGATAGACCGTAGGTTAGTTTAGTTAGCTTTAAATGACTTTTATTTTAACGTGAATTCGATATAATACATAAAAATAATCCCTGAGTCTATAAGGTTTGGTCTATGACCGTCACCCAGATTAACATTTTGTTTGTAAAAGTAAAACTTAAAAGACGATTATACATTTCTGTTTTTAAACAAAACAACAGCATATTCGTACAATGAGTCGCACCCTTTCTCTCCATTCAAGATATCGATTGTTTCATACTCATTAGACCTTATACGGAATTCCTTAAGCACTGGGAAAATTGCTATAAAGTGAAGCTCGTCTTATCTTATTTTCAGGTCGCGGATTGGTAGGTCTGAACGGTGTGGTATGAAATTAGAGATTTACTAGCTCTCCTCTCAGCTTAAAGATCGTACTAAATTTTTCTATTGAGTTGTTGTTTAGAAAATAAGTTCTATCGTGAATGTGAAGGCTTTGTAAGTGTACTTTTCGTATAAATGTGAGCTTTTCTCAAGTAGACTGTCGAATTGGATCCTTAACGAAGTCGGTTGGTCATTTTGTGTTAGGAGACCATGGGTAGATATCTGGCAATCTGATTTTTCATAATACAATGCACATTATCGCCTTCATTTTTAAAGTGTCCACGTAGTGAGGATTTTCTGGGTAATACTGTATTTTGTATGTTCAACGTATTTTTTTTAAAGGGTCTGACCCGCCGAACTGCAAAGTCAGTTTACGGAACCAGAAGAGGCTTAACTCTTTTGATGAAGTTGAGGATCTCACTGGTGGAGACTTTACGAATTTCCATGGGAGTCGGAATTTATCTGTGTAAATATTGTCCATGAGGGCATTTTACTAAGGAGTAGGTTTTTTATGGATTTATTTTGGAAAGGTTTAATGGCTCTTTTAGCCTGGCGACGACCCTGGGTATTTTCCCAATAGAAGACACACAAATTTTGATTTTTTAGTTTATAGCTGAATTTGGAATGTTACAATGCTCAGTGCCGATAAAGAATTCAGCCTCACCTTTCCTAGCCAGTTCGTCAGTTTTTTACGTTTCCATCAATACCCTCATGATCGGCATTCACCGAAGTTTGACTTTGTTTCTATAGGAGGGGTCTTGGAGAGTATTGAAGCAGTTCAGGACTGATTTGAAGTCCATCAGGTTTGAGCCTAGTGCTTTTATAGCTGGAAACTATTCGTGGTATATTGATGCATCGAAAGTGTCATAAGTGGAATTATGATCAAAAAAATTCATTATCTAATTATGAAATTAGTATACAAAGAATATTCACCACAGTCAGCTAAAGAGCCCTATTTAAAAATTAAACCATTTTGTCTTCAATAAAACTTAAAAAACTAAAATATAAACTAAATAATAAAATAAATGTCATTTAATCACTCTTCAACAGTGACCTAACTCAAAATACAACCAATCTTCATATTTTCCTCGAATGACTAAAGTGCCTGAACTAAAAATAAAACAAATTGTTTCTTCACATCCACAAGTCCACAAGAAAGGAGACCCCCTTAGCTGATCCGATTACAGAGGCATCAGTCTCCTCAACATCGCCTACAAGATCTGCCATATTGTGTGAACGCATAAAACCTTTCGGCAACAACCTGATTGGCCCCTATCAGTGCGGTTTCAGACCAGGAAAGGCCTCCATAGGCCATAGATAACGTGACCAGACGTCCCGCTTTTAGAGTGTGTGTCCCGCTGTCCCCCAGACTTCAGTGGGGACAGCAAAATGTCCCACTTTGGGCCACCCCACAGATGAATGAAAATAATTATCCAATAACATGCATTGGAACGAATAGCAATAATGCCTCTCTAGCACACGATGACGTGATTGCGTCATGCAATGTTCTCAATTGTGACTAGTGACTTTCTGTTGTATCAGTTTTCCGTCACATAACTCACCTTAACAAATATGTATGTACTACCCGAACGGCCGTTTATGTGCTCTGTGTTTTCGCAATCACTACTGCTGTTTTCGTTACCAGCATCGTTTATTTTACCAACACCTTTAATTTTTAATATAAAATGCAGAAAACACGAGAACAAACACTCTGTTTTTTTTTTAAGAAATTCCCGTTTTTTAATTAATTTCAACAATTTGTCATTTTATGTCAAATTTGAGAATACGTAGGTTTAAAATCGGTTTAAAAGCGGGTTAAACTGTTCTTAACCCGGGTTAAATAAACGTTCTTGAGTAAATATTATGAATATACGTTTAAATTGTCGGGTTTAAAAAATGTTGGTTGAAGATCGGGTGATCTGAAGATCGTTCATTCAACAGTGTCAGCACGGGAATGAACAAAGAAATCATTCTTCTTAAGATGAGAAGTGATGTAAGCGGTCTGGTATCAGTCATCACATCAAAAGTATTGGAGATCCAAAATAGGCAGTCCATGGAACTATCCATCTTAAACGATCTCTACCAATCGAAACTACATCCCTTCATCCTTGATGTAGACAACCTCACCAATACCCTCCATGCAACGGTTTCCAAGGGAAATGCGATATTTGGTGACTTATACGTTCTGCACCGTAGCGCAAGTGGTTAGTGCGTCGGACTACTGAGCCAGCGGTCTTGGGTTCGAATCCCGCCACAAACACCTAAAAGTTTTTCACAGTGCCCACCTCTTTCGAATGTCTGACAAGCATCAAAGAGTATCATTTGTCACGATTGAGCTTCTCAACTCGCCGTTCGGAGTCGGCAAAAAACTGTAGGTCCCTTCCATTCGTGCAAAAATATAACACGCACACACAAATGGTTGCGAGAAGCAGGCCCAGGTTCACATCGAGCTGTAGCGCCAACTAAGTAAGTAAGTATACGTTCTTCACCAGGCAGCCCAGACTTCAGTATTACCCAATGGTGGCAGCCTTATCATCAAAATTGCTATACCATTACCAGAACCACTACGCTATGACGTCCATAAAGTGTACCCCCTGCCTACTTTCTTCGATAAGCTATGGAATCTAGTGTTGGACTCCAAATACGAATACATTGCAGAATCCACAAACCAGGCCTCTTTCGTGACGCTAAACCATGAAGAGTACGCCCAGTGCTCGTTAGTCTCATATGCGAATGCAGACACTTCAATATCAGTATGCAGTTACGAAGGCCCAATTATGACATCAGGATCAACACATTGCCTTGTGGAACTGCTCCAACATGCTGCCAGCACAACTACCTCTTGTAAATACGTGGCAGTACCAGCGAATGAGGTCATCCTGCTAAAAATGACTTCAGCCAACCAATGGCTGTTCAGTTTGAGGAATCCTATGGTTTTAAATTTAAATTGCAATGGGGCTCGTCATACGGCCACCCTGCAAGAAACTGGTATATTTCGAATAACTCAACCCTGCGAAGCCAGTACAAAGGCGATGACGCTACCCTACCACCAAGTGTTTGCTAGTTTTGCCTCAGAAGTTAAGCAGCCCGTAGTTAACCACACCGGGATAATCGAAGCTCTTAAGGCTACGTCAAGAAGGTACAACCTTGAGTCTTCAATGAGGCGAATATCCATTAAAATTGGCAACCACAAAAGCATCGCCAACGACCTGCTGGATGGAAATAGGTCCTTGCAAGAAATTCAACAAGATTGGGACCGGCTACACATGAATACTCAACTGACAGACCAAGGCTGGGAACTTTCATTTCACCGGTACTCGATAATATCGATGAGTACCTTGGGAGTAGCAGCAACACTGGGAATCATTCTGTGGAGATTTTTAAAATCTGTAGGGAAAACTCGTCCTGCGATGGTCCAACAACGTGTCTATAACGATAATAATAATCCAGCCGAACAGTTCGAATTAAGGACCGAAAAACGAACTCCATCGACATCACCCCGACCTAGAAGCAGCACATCAGGACTTACTATGACTTCTGCCCGCGTGTAAGACCATACAACTAGTGTTGTGAGAAAAAAAAAAATAAAAATAAAATGAAATAAATCGAGCTTTAAGAATTTATTTTATATATAAAAATGTATCTAGCTTTAAGACTTTTCTTATCTTTGTAAAAACAAAAAAAAAAAAATATAAAAAAAAAAAATATAAAAAAAAAAAATAAAAAATATGTAACGCAAGAAAAAATAACTTAAAAATGATTTCAAAAAATAAAAATAAATCTAGCTTTGAGAATTTATCTTATATATGTTAATGTATCTAGCTTTAAGACTTTTCTTATCTTTGTAAAAACAAAAAAAAAAAATATAAAAAAAAATAAAAAATATGTAACACAAGACAAAATAACCTAGCGTTAAGAACTTATTTTGCATTGTTAGAGTTAAGTCATTTTAAATTTAATTTTGAATATGTAATATGGATTTGACTTCATAGCAGCAAATAGAATTAATCAATTTTAACCTTATAACTTTAAATAAATCTAAGATTTTATTATAGTACGAGTAGTTAGTTATACCTATTGTTACAATTAAGTAGATTTTCTTTAATATCAATAAAAGAACGATGAGTCCTTGTCTCCAGATGCAGTCGGAACTTTTTCAAAGGGGGGAGAAATGTTGTGCCCCAGTTTTGGCACCGGCGCGTGTCTCCGTTTGTTCACCTTGCAAGTCGTTGCACTATGGTACAAACAATATTGCTGTGTACTAATTATGTTATTGCTCACTACAATAACATTGTTTCGCTTACGCAGCAATATTGTCCAGTTTCGCAACAGCAGGTCAACCAACGGAGAAATGCCGATTTAGCTTCCTGACCCACCTCAACTTCCGACTGGAACTGGAGTTCAACGGCGAGTCGTGTTATAACAACGAAAGCGTGCGGTCGCGTTTTTATTTACATGTTTCAGTCTCAAATTCATTACATCGGCGTTAGGCAATAACGCCTAAGGAAATAACGCCCAAATCGATTTGGGAATAAAAATAAAAAAATTTCTAACGCCCAAAAATGAACAAGAGGATGGAAATAAAGCCCAAAAAGACTTTGCCTAACGCCCAAAACCCAATATCACCCAAGTTATAAAAAGGCAATATCGCCCAAAAATGTTCAATGGGAATTGTTTTTGTAAAAATTGGGCGATATTTCCAGATTTTTGGGCTTTATTTCCAATTCATATTAGTAGATGCGAGGTTGGGTACAACATACGTAAATATATGCAGGCTTGGATTTACCCTTAGGCCGACTAGTCCCAGGTCTAGGGCATCACGACAGATGGGGCACACAAAAGTCGCAAACAAGACGAAGTAATTAAAACAGAATTTACATGACGATTCTTCCAATATCTGTGAAATACAAATGTACTACGCTTCACCAAATTCTACTAAATGATACTTCTGCAATCATTAAATTCTATGATAAGTAAATTATTAGATATGTACATTAACCAACATGACTGAACACAACACACTAAAAGGACACGCACGAAGGGAATCTGGTGACCTAATAAAATAAAATGCACAAATTAGAATTTGCTTTAATGCTTGTGGTTTGAAACGATATTGTACAAAGTTTTCAAAAAGTCAATAAAGTTTTGCAAAGTGAAGACGCAACACTACTGTCATGTGCGAATTTATTATACATAAATCATTGTCCTATTAGCTGGATGGAGAACATGCGTGAAAATTTCGAAATTGTTAAAATGAGCTCTAAGACACTTCTACCCATGGCAGCTACACAGTTACACGAAAACGCATTCGAAAAAATATGGATAAGGATAGTAATACATACTTCCGAAGTTCATCTGAGCCCAAAGGAAAGGTTTTGAATAAACGCTTTTCAAGTGATAATTATTGATCAATTCCAAATACAAATGGATTCCAAAGGTAAGATTTATAGGGAAATTTCTGAACGATTCGATTTTCTTAACATTACCAATGAAGAAGTCGACATTAAGGCCTGTGTCCAGTGTTTGGTATCAAAATATCCGAAAGATCTAAATTCAGAACTTGCCGATGAACTTCTTAAATTCCATCGTTATATTTTGCATTAAAATGGCAATAGTTGTAAATTCTATAGTCACGCAAATTTATACAAAATAATGTGGGAAGACAAGCTAAACTTACCTTTTCCAAACGTAGATCCTGCAATACGCGTATTCTTAAGTTTAATAGTGACAAATAGTTCTGCGGAAAGATCATTCTCCCAATTAAAGCGCTTAGAAAGTCATTGTCGAACCATGATGACGGAGACGCTTGATGCATTATCTATTATTTGTATTGAATATGATTTTACACGAGAAATACATTTTGCCAATACCATTAATGATTGCACTATGTACTAACAAATCAAGAAAACAATATTTCAAATAATAAAGACTATGAAAATCAGTAAACATTTTCTTATAGTACATATAATCATGTTCATAATGGGGCATTTAGAAACTTAGGTGACTAGATTTGCAGTCAATCTAAGTTTATGAATGCAAAAATTGACTACATATTTATCTAGTCGACAATTCAGATGTCAAAAACGTCATCTACTTTCTATTTTCGCTTGGAATTGTTTGGAGAATTGTTACTGCAGCACAAATATGAATGGACGACTTAAAGGATGACATTTTATGTAAATAATATGTGTAACACATGAGTGTTTGGAATGTAAATTAGTTATTTCATACGCCAAGTTGCATTTTTTGCTGTGAACGATTTGCTGAGTTCGTCGATTATTCTACATAATCCAACAGTATATAAACTGCATGAAAAATAGAAAAAATAAAAATACACCTTTATAATTTACTTGGATTTTAATTTTTGTAACAAGCAAACAACAGCCACACAGTATAACCAAATCAACCAGTCAGCTGTTTTTGACGGTTAGTCAAGATTTGCTTGACTAAGAATCCAGTCCCCAACCTCAAAAAAGTTCACTAACTGTTCTGTCAATTTTCGGGCTCTCACCAATCAGAGGCCGTTGACTAACTGTCATCTAAGTTTCTGAATGTCCCTAATGTATCATTTTGATTAAAATTTGTTATTGTTGTGCCTAATTCACTACATCTTGTCTTTTGTTTTTGACAATCTACCAGGTAACATAAAAGGAAATAAAAAATTGGGCACATTTTACTGTAAAGGCCTAGGGCCCAACAATTCTAAATCCGGCATTGCGTATATGTTAAGTTTCCTTATACTCATGCGGAATCATGCGAAACAGCGATATACAGAAAGTGCATATCTTCTTTATAACATATACAATTCCTTCGGCGTGAAACTCAATGACGTTATAACTCGATAACCGCTGGGCCGACTTTCATGATTCTTTTTTTGTTTTTTTTTTCGTATTGCTGAATTTCAGGCTTAGGCAGAAAGAAAATTGCATTTTGCCTTATGGTTAACGAGACTGTTTTAGTACACGGGCGAAACCAGGCGGGACAGCTAATACCCATTAAAAACAAAACTTTGCAACCAATGCGTAAATTAGTGAATAATGAAAAACGCGGGGGGGGGGGGGGGGGCGGCCCGTCCGCGTACCGTTCCTGTCAAATGGAGCGCCGCGGGAACCATTTAGTTTGGTACAATCGTTCTTGTTGTTTATTTTAAAAAAACAATCAAACTAATTGTGAAGTCCAGTTTATTCAAAACTGCGAAGAGGCTTGCAATACCTGTCATCGAACTTTGAGTGGGTAGCATTTTTCAATGACATTCTATATTCTCAGTAGAAATTACTAAACAATATTGCCATTTTGGCAATTCTTAATTTTATTTCGGCGTTATTTCATGTTGTCTTAATTGTTTTGGATGATATTTCCTTTTTCGGGCATTATTTCCTTTTCAAATATTGCCACTCGTTATTTTGGGCTTTACTGCCTTTTATAAAATGAACCCTGACTAGAAAATTACACCCAAAATGACTAAAAAAAAATTACAACAACAAATTGTTTGAGATTTTTTTGGGCGTTAATTCCAAATCGATTTGGGCGTTATTTCCTTGGGCGTTATTGCCTAACGCCATTTCTGTCACCAAACAACATAAATATCTTGGTACCCCTTGAAAATTATGAAGTCGAAAGTCGAAAGGATCTGAATCCTGTGTGTGACAGCGAAAAAAATATTTTGGGCCACATATCGTCTGTATCTTTGAGGAAATTTGATAACATTTTCTTATACATCTCGGTGATCTAAACACACAAACAAAAATTATTAAAAGTTAAGGAGATAATCAGTGTTTTGTGATTAATTCTGAAATTAAATAACATGGCCGAGATGACAACTGTTAGAGCCCAATTATTAAACGTCATATTGACCTAGAAGAAAAGCGAACAAAATTAGGGGCTTATTAAAAAGCTTAAGTTCTACCAAAATAAGGCTCATATTGGCCAAAAAGTTTTATGAAAGTAGTCTGGACTACGCTAAAATACATTTCCTTCAGTTTGCATCATCAAAACCCCTTTTTTATTTTTATTTCATCTAAATCAGATGGGCTATCTACTACACGTCGCGTTGCAGAAGTGCCCGATGCACAACATATTCCCTTACTGCATTTTCGTTTCCCAAAACAGCGCATAGGCATCAGTTGCTAAATATTGCAGTGCCATTTTTTTTAACAGCTTTTGGTGACTTATGAACACACGAAATCAACTACGCCAACGAAAAATATCGTTAACTAATGTCAGTTTTAACGATGAAAATCGTTAATATTTAGTTTGAGAATACCACTTAACGATAATTGTCGCTATCGATAGTTAACGACATCGAATAACGATCGTTAAGCGTTTGGGAATCCCACTACAGATCAATGTTTTATTAATCGATATTTCTGTGGTCACAAACCATAACAGCCAAAGTCGATTTTGCACATTTTTCAGGAGAACAGTTTGAAGTTTTAAATCGGTCTTGTATTTCATAAATCGACTTAAGCTGTTAGGTTTTTCCTATGTTCCAGAAACCTAAGAGCCATTTTGTTGCTAATATTCTACAAAAAAAAAATCATAATAGCATTGTGAAACCAATGAAACTTATAACTCAATTTCGTCCTAACTCGACTTTGGCTGTTATGGTTTGTGACCACAGATTTATACATAAAATCAGCTTACAAACGTATTTTAGAATTAGCTTACGATACAACAATTACAAATAAAAAATAAACTCATATAATTGCAAGCCTATCATTTAATTTAAATAACAAAAAAGAAGAACACGTTCAGAATGAGTGAAATCATGGTGTTGTCTTACACCGGCAGTGCGGTGAACTCGGTTCAATGTCAGGCAGGAGTCTTCGGTGTCCAATTCAATGTCGGGCGGCTGGCAATCGGCTGACGGTGCACCGTAGATATTGACCTTACTCAACAGTGGATTTAACATGTGAACAATTGTTAACACTTTTGAAAGGATCACCGCAATTGCTAAAACAAATCTGTTCAAACGAGAAGTACATACTCTGATTAAGGTGCAAACTGAAATTTAAAAATATAGCTTCTTATTTTACTTTTTTCTTTTTTACTCCAACTCTAATACCAGCCCATGCACATACCCTAAGTCCCCCCCCCTCACACCATTTCCCCTCTTTGATTAGATAACGAAAATCTGGTCACGTTACCCATAGACCAAATTTTCACACTTAGGCAGATCCTGGAAAAAACCCAAGAAGTCCAAATCGATACCCATCACCTGTTCATCGATTTTAAGGCCGCCTATGACAGCATATGGAGGGAAGAACT
Source organism: Brachyopa scutellaris (assembly GCA_949775065.1). Lineage (NCBI taxonomy): Eukaryota > Metazoa > Arthropoda > Insecta > Diptera > Syrphidae > Brachyopa > Brachyopa scutellaris. The sequence continues at coordinate 34,447,340 of OX459114.1, forward strand.
GTATCCGTCTGACGGATGACGATGGAGAAAGCTCGCTGCTCCATCAAGTTCGGTAATGACCTCACCGAGACCTTCGATGTCAAAAAAGGATTCAGACAAGGTGACGCGCTGTCATGCGACTTCTTCAGCATCATACTTGAAAGAATTATTCGAAACTCACAAGCCAACACACAAGGAACGATCTTTCAAAAGTCCATTCAACTATTTGCGTACGCCGACGATATTAACATCATTGGTAATTCGTCATCAGTGTATGTATACTCTGACCTGCGTTTTCAAGATTTCGTGGTATAAATACGCACTATGCGCCTTTATTTATTGTAAGGATAGTGTATGAGTGCGGTCGAGTTAGGATTTAGTGTTACCTACTCTTTGTTCTATATGTGATCGTGCACAACGAATGAAATGAACAGAGAATAAAGGAAGCACTGTAAAATTTAAAGAGCAAAATAGTGATTGCTATCACTGCTCTTTTAAAATAACAGCGTGATCAATAGCAGCTATAGCAATCACAGTCTCACCTCTAATGACGATGAGTGTATTTTTTACTTGTTTTTTTTTTGTTGTTTTCTCATTTACCCCTTTCAAGAAAAGGAAGAATCCAGTATGTGTATGATCAACGCAAAAGAGCTTGCTCTTTCTCTATACCAATGAAACATCGTTTGTGCTACTGTTTGCGGTATCGATAATAGCAATAGGTATCTTTCACTTTTCTGTAGGTGATTGCTCTTCTGTAGGTGATTGCTCTTCTATAGGTGATTGTTCTTCTGAATGTGATTGCTCTTCTGTATGTGGTGGCTATTTTAAGTTGCTCTGCTTTTCAAATAGCACTGAAGATCTTACAATAGCAATAGCAGGTCAGAGTATACACTGAATGTATTTTTTACTTGTTTTTTCGTATGTTTTCTGATATACTCATTTCAAAAAAAAAGGAAGAATCCAGTATGTGTATGATTAAGGTAAAAGCGCTCGCTCTTTCTTTATACAAATACAACATTGTTAGTGCTATTGTTTGCGGTATCGATAATATGTAGGTATCTTTCACTGTTCTGTATGTGATTGCTCTTCTGTAGGTGATTGCTCTTCTGTAGGTGATTGCTATTCTGAATGTGATTGCTCTTTTGAATGTGATTGCTATTGGAAGCTGCTCTGCTTTTCAGATAGCGCATGAGTAGAAAAGAGCAATGGTTCAAGGAAATGTAATACGTAAAATAACATGTTCGCATAGCAGTCAGTGTGAGTAGATTGTGGGAGTGCGTGAGTGGATGATATATTGTTGTTTTTTTTTTTATTTCTTAAGTGGTTTGAAAGTGAAAATGGATAGGAAAAAAACGAGTGATATTTGGTTACATTTTAATGACCTTAAAGACAAAACAGCACTTCGCAATATATGCAAAAATATTTTATCTTATAAAACATCCACAAGCAATTTAAAGCGACTTTTTTTTGTAAGACATCCAACTGAAAGCTGGATTTTCGATTGGGCTTTTCAGATTTTGCTCTCAGATTTCAGACTTTTCCTGCTGGATGTAAAACAAACGAGATTGATCTGTTTTTCTGCAATAGTATAAGTGTGTAATTTGACATATTGTTCGTAAATGGAAATAATAAAAAAAGAAAAATAATAAACACAATTTTAAATACATTTTCTTTATATTTTCTAATTTTTAGTGATAACATTTGTGTTGATTGATAACATTTTGCTGTGCTGCGTTTTAATTTCGTATAAAATATTTTGGTGTTAGTGCAAGTAGGTGTGAATCTCGAGTAGAATCCGAGATTCACGAAAATTGATCTAGAGCAAACAAAGTGTTTTTTTGGTCGGTTGGAAAATGAAAATTTTACCAGAGCGCTAAAAATTGCTCGAGTTAAAAAAAGTGATTTTTTGCCCAATCGAAATCGACATAAGAACCACAGAGAGCAAACATCATTTTCCCTAAGCTATGATTTTAAGAGTGATCAAATCACTGCTATTCTTAGCTGCTATTTCCCTCAATTGCTCACTGTGATCACTGCTATTTGAAAATCACTCTTTAGCACATCTCTACCAAAGAATGGACTTTTTATTTAAAATGTACACACCCGTTCGCTATGGGGTCGGACCACAATTGAAAATGTGTCAGTTTTTTCGAAGGTACTTTGATCTCGTTTGAAAAGTTTAGAGTGACATAAAAGTGTCATTTGAAGGGCTAATAATGAATCTAAGTTAATGCACATTTCATAAATATGTTGGGTGGAAGTTTAACGAGCTTTTGTTGGTGATAACTCAGATGGTGCAGGGAAATAATTTATCTTAATAAGTGAAGTTATTTCTCACTGAAGCTGGGCAATAACTTCACATTTTAAAAATTCGCGCGAATTGTTTACTATTACTCTATCTTATGCTCAAAAACTAAAGACTCCGTTTCAAAATTAGATATTTAAATTGGAAATTTTTCTTTGCCATGCAAGCTAAAAAAGAAAATATCTAATTTTGAACTAAAGATTCCATTTCGAAATTAGATATTTAAATTTAAAATTTGTCTTAGCCATGCGAGCTAAAAAATAAAACATGTAATTTTTAAATGCAATCTTTGGTTTGGAGTATCAGATAGAGTAGATAATAGTGAAAAATTCATGCAAATTTTATGAGTAGATACAGCCAAATGCCAAATTTTCATTTGGCCTTATTTCCACTTAAAAATAGAGATAGTGCCAAATTCGGCCTTATTTCGCTCGGCTTTTCTCCACGGTATCCTTGTGTTCTTCGAAAAAATTATAAGTGGGAAATAATTTCACAAAATTTCTGGTGAAAATTATTGCCCACCTTCAGTGAGAAATAACTTCACATCAAAAAGTGCATTTATTTCCCACTCGAGGTGAAATTATTTCCCATGTGAAGTTATTGCCAGTGAAGTTATTTCCCTGCACCAACTCAGATATTGGGTTTTTTGAGTTGTGTCACTTTTGAAATACAGTCGACACCGCTTATCTAAACTACGCTTAACTAAAAAAAATCCGTTTAACTGAAAAAATTATTACGTCCGTAATTAAAGAATTATACAACAAAGTACAATGGACCTACAGGTCTACGTGCTTGTTGTCTCTATGGGATAATCCCCTTCCAAATACAAAATTCAGCTTCGCATAAGTTAAATTACCGCTAAAGTGAAATAAAATTAGTGGCAAATTGCCGTTTCAGTTAAGCGGAGTCGACTGTACATGTGCGATTTGTCAATGAGCTTCTCAATTCGTCGTTCGGAGTCGGCAAAAAAAACTGTAGGTCCTTTCCATTCGTGCAAAAATATAACAAGAACACACAAATGGTTGCGAGAAGCAGGCCCAGGTTCACCCCGAGCTGTAGCGCCACCTAAAGGAAAAGTATTCAGTTCACAGCAATTTTGTGCATCACTGAAAACTAATTGCATTTTAAAATCCACTGTCATTTGGTTAAATGTTTCACAAAATTAAGTTTTGTATATGCGAATATAATTAAGGTTTGTTGTAATTTTTCTTGATGATCATGAAATAATTTCTTATTTTCCCAAAACTACACAACAAAATAGTCTGGCGTAGCAAAAGTGGAAATACGGTGCATGGAAATAACTTTAGTGGAATTTATTTCACATGGGACTTTACTTCACATGAAAATTTACTTCACCCCAATTGAGAAATAAATGCACTTTTTTGATGTGAATTTATCTCTCAATGAAAGCGGGAAATAATTTAACCAGTAATTTTGTGACAATGTTTCTCAGTTATGATTTAAACATTTTTTGAAAAAAATGATAAAAGAAAATATATAGCATATAGCGACAAAGATACTAGAGAAAAGAAAAACAATACGAAATGAAAAAATGGCGGGGGTTTCCGCACTGCACTAAATATTTTTTGTGATGTTTGTCTGTTTTCTTTTTAAAGTTTTTGATTTTCACCAGTCAACTGCGGGGACAGGAAATAAACCTCTACGCAATAAGTCCGCATTTGGCATTATTTCAATTCTTAAATGGAAATAAGGCCAAATGGAGAAAAATTTTGCATTTAGCTTTATTTCGATCAAGAAAGTGAAATAATGTAAAATAATATTTCATTTTGGACATTCTTGATGATTTATATTTTTGCCAATTTCAAAGGACTTAAAAAAATATGAGGTGCAAATAATAAGGCCAAATAACCGTTATGTACCTACATATATTCGCGCGAATTTTTACTATGACTCTTATTCTCAAAAACGGAAGATTCGATTTAAAAATTAGATGTTTAGTTTTCGGGAATGCATTGTCAAGACAGATTTTGCAATATGTTTATCTAGACTACAGATGTAATTGCCACACAAGTATTGCCATTTTGGAAAAACACATTCAGCATTATTTCCCTACATGGAGGGCATTATTGCCATGCTATTATATACTTATATATATGCAAACAATTTTTCGAAGTATCTGCGGAATTAGATCAACACAATCAAATGAAAGCAAACGCACATAGCTAATTAATGCTAACATCTTAAATACTTACTTCCTTACTATAATAATACTTGTAAAAGCAACTTTCCCGCCATTACTTGTTTGTCAAGCAAATAGTTAATTGAAAGGGAAAGGTTGCTCCTTTAGAATATCGTCTCTTCTGGTAGACAAAGATAAGAGCCATGCAATCTACTCTCAATGTTAAGTTAAGTTAATCTTAAGTCTTAAGTGAACCATCGTTTAATAAAGAACTTTGTTCTAAAACTATTTCTAGCTGTTGTTTTTTTCATACGTTACGAGAGCAACATCACTGGCGCAGTCGGTAAAAGCAAAATGGTAAAAAAATACGTATCAAAATCTAAGAAGATTTTGCAATCGAATTTCATATAAATAATAAAAAAAAAATACAATAAGCTAGGTAGTTAGACTCTATGTGAAATGTCTAAAAACAAAACACAAAATAAAGAAAAATCTTGATAAAAATAGCACAAATAAAAAAGATTTGAAGTGAAATAGAAAATAGTTCGTACAAAAATTGATTCTTAAAGCTACAAGTGCAAAGTACAGTTATAAAAACAATGTCATGAAAATTCATACAAAAGAAATCACGAAATAAAGACAAACCTAAAAAAAGCAACACAAAAAAAAACAACAAAACCACTTTTTTGAAATAAAATAGAAAATAATTTATGCAAAAAGTAATCCTAAAAGTTGCAGAAGCGCATTCCTCATATAATCACACGCCCAAAATTTAACATACATATCACACAAACAAAAAAAAAAAAGCAAATGGACAAACAGTGAAATAAAAAAAAAAAACAGTGGAACAGTGGGACAGGTGAATACATTATGTACATCATTATCATCAAATACAACACAACGACAAATCGCAACAATCCATACATTCATCATCCAAATTTTTTTAGAATAGCTGAGCACGAAGATTCGTGAAATTAATTTCTATACACATTTTTTGTTAATTGCAGAAGGCATACATCTGAGCATTTGCTAGGAGAATTCCAAGTCTGGTATTTAGCTGTCTCAGAGCATATGCTCCGTATTTTGAGCCATAAATCGATTAATTTCTTGTGCTACTTTGTTAAAAAAATAATTATGAGGCAGCAGAATGAATAAAATTCCCTTGCGATGCTGACGGAATGGAATACGATAAAAAACTGTAACAATAAGGCAAAAGGTTTCCGTCGAGATATTCCACTTTTGCTTCAAGCTCGCCCTCGTCAATATTTTGTTAAATTCGTCGATAAATTTTTTTAATTCGTTTGTATTTTTTTCGCAACAGACGCACTGAACTGTCATTTTGTCAAAATTAAGATTTCAATACAGTACTCTTAATTTATAAAATACCAATAAATACTCATTTTTAAAATGAAATAGATTAAATTATTCGTAAACTAAATATTTTGTTGACTTCTGGTTTAATTTATTTCTGTAGAAAACAAATGCTCACTGCGAATTTTCGATTAATTCACTCGAAGTACATACTTGCTAATTTTTATTAAAACGGCTCAATATGTACTTATAATAATTATTTTTTATTTATAATTTGTGTACGGTCCGACTATACGACCGTCAACCGTAGGATTTCTATTAATTCCTACGATAAGGATAGATTAATCCTGGTTGATGCGTTGAACTATGTCTTTCAACGGTTGCGAAAACAGCGAATGGTAAATCAACTTCAACGACTTCAAACGATTGGATGAGTTATGAGTTGACCGACTATTAACAAGCGAAAAGCGACGAAATAAAAGAGCAGTTTTTTTCCCTAAGGGTTTCGAATACAAAAAGAAGACTTCATTTATTTGTGTGAGACTATTTATACAAAAACATGACTATGCAATTTAGAGAGAGATGTTACGTTATTTTACATTATTCAATTTTAAGGCGAATTCAAAGACTTTTAATATGGCGAATGGTATAAAAGAAGCGCCAGATTTGAATTTACTCGTTATTTTTATGTGTATTATGACTTTAAATACAATACAATTAAATACATTATGATATGAAATAGATATGAGTTTTGTCAATGATTTTTAAGCAATTCTTGATGACGACGAACGTTGATGTGCCCCAACATTCCGCCCCCTTTGAAAGGACTACCTTTCAACATGGAATCGCCGCCAGCTTTCGAATGGGCCGTCTGAACTCTCCTCGTGACGTTTTAACATCGGCGACTCGAACCCGCCCATCTGGACCTTCGACGATGTTCGATATTCGTCCAATCAGCCATTTTTGGGGTGGTAAGTTGTCCTCATGCACGATGACTAGACTACCAACAGCGATGTTCGGACTAGGCGATGTCCACTTTAAACGACGTTGGAGTTCCTGGATGTACTCTGTTGACCACCGCTTCCAAAAGCGGGTTTTGACGGCATTTATTCGCCGCCACCTTTGAAGGTAGCTGATCTCGGCGACCTCGACTGCTGGCTCAGGGACTGCCTTCAACGACGAACCAATCAGCAGGTGTGCTGGCGTGAGTGCTTCTAGGTCATTGGGATCTGATGACAACGGGGTGATTGGCCTTGAGTTCATGATTGCTTCTATCTTCACCAGCGCTGTCGACAACTCCTCGAAAGTCAGCTTGGCACCTCCCAAGCTGCGGTATAGATGGCCTTTTGCTACTTACACGGCCGCCTCCCAAATTCCACCGAAGTGGGGTGCCCTGGGGGGTATAAAATGAAAATTTATCGTGGCATTAGTACAAAAAGTTGTAATAGATTGTTGGTTAGCCTTTTTAAACAATATATTACGCAAATCTACGAGCTTGGATTGTGCGCCTACAAAATTCGTTGCGTTATCGCAATGGATGTCTCTGGGGAGACCTCGCCGACCTATCATCCGTTTCAGAGCTGCTATGAAAGCATCAGCTGAAAGATCTAAAACCGCCTCTAAGTGGACTGCTTTCGACGCAAAACAAACAAAGACAGCAACATAGGTTTTGTATGGCACCTTACCCCGAATTTTATAATGGGTATATATGGGACCACAGAAATCCACCCCACAACAAATGAATGGACGCGATTGAGTCAATCTTTTAGCAGGCAAATCTCCCATTACTTGCTCGAACAATTTTGGTCGGTACCTAAGACAATGAGGACACTGTCGAACCGTTTGACGCGCCACCTCACGAACGTTCCTTATCCAGAACCTCTGTCTCGATAAGGCCACAAGAGCCTTTGTACCAGCATGGTAGTTGGACATATGCAGATGTCGAACGAGGGCTCTGGTAAAATTGGAGTTCTTGGGAAGTAGTAACAGGTGTTTGCATTCCTCTGGAATATTGGCGTGCTTCAATCGACCGCCCACTTTTAACAACTGAAGACCGTCTGTTTTATGGATGAAAGGACTTAACCATTTTATGGATCCCTTCAGCTTCGAGTTAGTTTTGATGGCTTCCATTTCCTCAGCAAAATGCTCCATCTGAATTAAATGGATTATTCTATACAGAGCCTTGTCGAACTCTTCAACTGTTAGATGCTCATCACAACGAGAAGATGGATTCCTTAATCTGTAAAGAAACCTTTCGACGTATGCAAAAATTCGAACAGTTTTCGTATATGAACTAAATCGCTCTATCGTTTCAAGAAGATAGTTTTGTTGTTGCTTTTGACAGCTCGAGACAGTTTTCCTTCTCTCTAATGCAGATTACTCTGGAGAGAGTGGGATTTGTACAGCGGACGGCCATTTGTCCTCATCTTGAACCAAGAAGTCTGGTCCTTTAAACCAGATCGAATTCGTAAGCTCCTCTACCGTGCATCCTCGAGAGACTACATCTGCAGGATTGTCATTTGTTGGTACGTGTTTCCAAATGACTTGCTTAGTTTTGTCCTGGATTTCTGCTACCCTATTTCCCACGAAGGTGTTGAGTTTTGAAGAGTGGGTGGATATCCAGTGCAAAACGATTGCCGAATCCGTCCAAAAGTAAGTAAGCTCCTGTGCAATTGTTTCCCACGATCTTTTGAATTTTCACCCACAATTTGGACAAAAGATGAGCCGCGCAGAGCTCCAATCGAGGAAGTCGCTTCTTCTTAGCAGGTGCGACCCTGGACTTGGCGACTAATAGCTTCACTCCTACGGAACCAGAAGCACCTATAGTCCTAAGGTAAATACAGCAGCCATAAGCCTTCATGGATGCATCGGCGAAACCATGTACTTGGTAGGTTTTTTCTCCTTCCGCTAAAACGTATCGAGGAACCGAAAGATTTTGAAGTGAGTGGAGATCTACCATAAATTGACGCCACTCAGTGTCGATGGTTGATGGAATGGATGCGTCCCAATCCAATTTCTCAATCCACATTCTTTGTAGAATAATTTTAGCCTGTATTATGATGGGGCTTAGCAAGCCCATTGGGTCAAACAGCGACGACGCAAGCGATAGAATAGACCTCTTCGTATATTAAGAGTAAACTCGATTGGGCTTGTAAGAAAAACTAAATTCATCTGCTAGAGGATTCCAGGCAATTCCTAATGTACTAGTTAAATCGGACTCAGTCACTCGGATCTCTTTTTTATTCGTTTCGTCGATCAAGGACGAGTGGTTGCTGTTCCATTTCGCAAGCTCGAACCCTGCCGAATTTAAAATTGCAACGACTTCCTTTCGCTTTTGTTTCAACGTATCTAAATCGTCCGCTCCAGTCAACATATCGTCGACGTAAAAGTTCTTGAAATGTTCTTGATTTCTCTCAGCCAAATACTGGAGACAACGAATTGCCAAGAATGGTGCAGAGGACGTACCATATGTTATGGTGTTTAGTTGGTACGTTTGTTTTATATATGTGGAGAGGAGAAATGAAAACGCCAATAGTCAGCTTAAGACTAACTTTATTGTAACATCACTTATGCTAAACTACTATACAATTGCTTATGTACTAAATGAGAGAAAGAGAGTTTACAATATAGTGAACTGTTAAATACATTGGTGCTCGAAAGTATTACTTCATATTTAGGAGTATTACATTCATATCACTCCCCCAAACTTAATAAGAACTTAAAAACTATAATCAAGAAATTATTCATGACCTAAATTATTTTATATTGGTTAATTTGATATTAAGTATAAATATTTAAGTATTACAATAATAGTGGTTACACTTTATACATTAATTTGTTAATGTTTAATTGTTTATTCCAGAAATTATTTTTATTTTATTTTAAACTTCAATAATTTTGACTCCATATTATATAGAGTTACTTTATAAATTTCAAATTTTACAATCAAATTTCTTTATTTTTTTCTTTTAATCTCTCCGATCTTCGGGGTATATTTGTTAACGAAGTTGATCGTCGTTTATTTTTTTCGAGCCTAAATTGCCTACCTCTTTCATTAATATTAACTCCTATATTTGTAGGTGCAAACGAAACTTCCTTAAAGGTAGCTTTTCTAAGTTGCGAAATGTGTGCCGATCTATGTACACCATCAGTATTTACGATATAAATAACTTTTCCTACTTTTTTTATTATTATCCCTGGAATCCAATTATATACAAGATTGTTTTTTAATTTATATAAAACCTTATCACCTGGATTCAACTCTATTTTCTGATTTATTTGACTCACGTTTACGGATAGTTCTCTTACCTTTGATTTCTTTATTTCTTTTTTTTTTTGGTCCCTTATATTTGAACTTTTCTTTTCTCGACTCTTAGGATTTATATCATCTAAAAGAGTCTTTGGCTTGATTCTAAATATAATTTCGTTTGGAGAAAGATTCATAGTTGTGGATGGAGTAGATCGATACTTTAAAAGAAATTTATTAATTAAAAGTTCCATTGGGAACGTGTTATAGTTAGGGTCCATCAACATTTTCTTTAGCGCTGTTTTTACCGTTTGTACACCCCTTTCCGCGGCCCCATTTGACTGTGGGTGGTATGGTGGGCTTTTTATGCATTTGGTATTATTATTTTTGCAAAATTGTAAAAAAATATAGGAATTAAAAGGGGGTCCATTATCTGAGACTAAGGTAGACGGCAAACCAAAATACGTGAAAATTGGTCTTAGGACTAAAATTAAATTTTCTACATTTGTGTGTTTCATCAATTTTATGTCAATCCATTTAGTAAAACTGTCAACAATTCTGTGGCCACAAGGAAAAACGACATAAGTCGACTTATGTCGAAATTGAGTTTTTTACACCAACGGATGCGCAATATTCGATTCTATTTGCAATGTTTTTTTTCTTATTTTTATCTCTAACGGTTGTTGAGTTATAGACCGGCAAAAAACAACATTAGTAATTTTCCCGCAAATATGCATATGAAAAAACAGCATAAGTAAAGGCTTTCCGTAAGCTGTTGACATATGTTCTTATGCTCTAACACCTAATGAAACTAACGCAAGCATAAGTAAATGTACAAAAGTATTTTTTTTTCTCTTATTTATTTCTGTATCAACAACTTTCTTATACGATTCATATTTATTGTAAACAACCGTCACACCTTTCAACTGCTCTCCTGAAAAGTTGTAAAAAACGACTTATGCTGTTTTTCCTTGTTGGCACAGAATTATCAAATAGTTACATCCCTATACATAGAAAAAATCTATATGGATTCGCTCGAAAAATACCTTGGATTCTGGCCATGATTCATGCCTATTTGATATTGGCTTATTATAAGCTAAAGCACATGGTTTGCATTCAGAAACAAATGTATCTATGTCATAATCAATTCCCGGCCACCAGAAATACTGTCTCGCTAAACTTTTCATCCGAACAACACCTATATGTGACTGATGAAGAAGTATTAAAATTGTTTGGTGCAAGGTATCTGGTATAACCAATCGCTCTCCATAAAATAAGCACCCCTTTTCTTCCGAAAGCAACAACCTCTTATAAAAAAAATGTCTTTAAGTTTTCCAGTACACTGTTCGGCCATCCTGTGCGAACCATATTCAAAACACTTTTAACTTTCCAATCTTTTTCGGTTTCTTTAGATACATCTTCTAATTTAACGTCCAGATAGTAGTTCGACTTGATTGATTTGATACTATATTCTTCGACTTCCGTCGGAGATTTTAGAGGAAGACGTGAGAGCCCATCAGCATTGGTCATTTGCGTACTTTTCTTGTATTCGATTCTATACTGATACATACTAAGCACCACTGCCCAACGATGGATTCTGGCCGCCGCAACTGCCGGCGTAGACTTTTTGGGATTGAAAATTTCCCGTAAAGATTGATGGTCTGAGTAGATTGTGAATGGCTTTCCGTAAATGTATTTATGGAATTTCTTCACAGTGAAAAAAATGGCTAATGCCTCTCGATGTAACTGGGAGTAATTTTGCTCTGCTGCACTCAAAGTGCTAGAGGCAAACAACACTGGCCTTTCAACCCCGTCAATAATATGAGATAGAATTCCACCCACACCATACGGGCTAGCGTCACAATGCAAAATTATTTCCTTGTTAGGATCGTAATGAACTAATATGTTATTATTCAAAATCAAATCTTTACTTTTCATAAATGCCGCTTGACATGCAACAGACCATTGAAAACTTATATCTTTCTTTGTTAAATAGTAAAGATCTTTAAGTTCTGAGGACAGATTTGGGATAAACCGTGAATAGTAATTCAAGAGCCCTAGGTATGCTTTCAATTGTGTCACATTTTCTGGTTTTGGTGCATTTCGAATAGCTTTCAGCTTTTCGGTACTAGGGTAATCCCTTCCCCATTTATCACATGACCTAAATAGTCAATTTCTTTTTGGAAAAATTTACACTTTTCGTACTTAACTCGAACTTTAAAACTATTTAATCTTTCCAGCACTTGCACAAGATTCTTCTTACACTCATCGAAATCCGACCCTCCGACAATAATGTCATCTAAATGGCATTGTACCTTAGGAACCCCTTTGAGGATTTCATCCATGATTGATTGGAAAATAGCACTTGACACCAAAAATCAATCGACGATACCTAAAAAGACCCTTATGGGTGTTAATAGTAAGCAATTCCTGGCAACTCTCTTCAACCTCGACCTGCTGGTAAGCACCTTCCAAATCCAAAACACAAAACTACGAACACCCACCTAAGCTCGCAAAAATATCATCACACCGTGGTAATGGATAGTGGTCTGTACGCACATATGGATTTATAGTCACCTTACAATCAACGCATAGGCGAATATCTCCATTGGCTTTTGCTACGGCCACGACTGGTGATGCCCACTGGCTGTATCGTACTGGATATAAAATGTCATCAGCCAACAACCTTTCTATTTCTTTTTCAACTTTATCCCTAACACCGAACGGAACCGTGTACGGCTTGAAAAAAACTGGTACACTATCTTCTGTTATCAATATTTTCGCTTTAAAGTGAAGAATGGAGTCTGTTTTCTGACCATGAAATACGTAGTTATATCTTTTAATTAACTTATTCAACTCTGATGGATTGCCGTCCAACTTAGCACACAAATTTCTATCTACAAACTGTCCAAATTGCCTTCTCCAATTTGGAAGAAGTTTATCAAGCCATGACCTTCCTAGCAAGGGAACAAAAACTTTCGGTCCATCAACTATGACCAGCTCTACTTCAACCGATTTACTGTTTATATTTTCTGATAAACTGACCGAAGTCTTAACAAAACCAACTATGTCCACTTTATCTCCTGAAATTACACTTAGTGTTCTATTACACTTCGAAATAACCGTATTGGGATACATAGCGTTAAATGTGTTCACATGTATCACCGAAGTACATGCGCCCGAATCAAGTTCCATCCGTAAACGTTTGCCATTACATGTCAAATATATAAAGAGTGGATTATTATCCGATTGCAAACTATGTATAAAACCTAAATCTATACTATTTTCACTATCCAAATCAGATTCTTTGGCATCAAGAGCACTTATTTTATTTCCTTTGTTCCCGTTGTACCGACTTATATTTCTGCTGTTAGAACGGTAACTACTGTTATTTTTTCTGAAGCAGTACCGCTCTATATACTTACTTAGTTGGCGCTACAGTTCGAGGTGAACCTGGGCCTGCTTCTCGCAACCATTTGTGTGTGCGTGTTATATTTTTGCACGAATGGAGGGGACCTACAGTTTTTTGCCAACTCCGAACGGCGAGTTGAGAAGCTCAATCGTGACAAATGATACTCTTTGATGTTTGTCAAACATTCGAAAGAGGTGGGCACTGTGAATTCGAAAGAGGTGTTTGCGGCGGGATTCGAACCCAAGACCGCTGGCTCAGTAGTCCGACGCACTAACCACTTGCGCTACGGTGCCCACTACCGCTCTATATGGCCCCATTTATTGCAAAAATGACATTGTACATTTGGAAAATTTACCTTGGATGACCTTGATGGATGTCGAACCTCTTGATCTGCTGATTTTCTGCTGTCCAATTCGCTCCTTCTACCCCTTGATCCGCTTGAATACCTTGCCAGATGAACTGCTCCCGATGACGACGCTCCGCTCATGTAGACCATCTCCGACTCTATCATTTCCATGTTTAACGCAGTCTCGCACGCCTTTTCAAATGTCAACTCTCCCATATCAATTAGCTTGGACTGTATCTTTTTGTTTTTTATCCCCATTAGTAATCTGTCTTTAAGCGCCTCCTCGAGAAAATCACCATACTTGCAATTATCGGCTAACTGCTTTACTGCCACGATGAAATCAGAGATATTTTCATCCACTTCCTGGTTTCTATTCAAGAATTTGAAACGTTCTGCCGTAGTGTTTTTCTTGGGTAGAAAATGGTTTTTTAATTTTTTCACCAACTCGTTCATCGGGGTTTTTTGGTGATACTAACGTTTTAGCGATGTTATACAGTTCTCCTCCTCCCACTCCGATTAAAAAGGAAACTTTATCCTCATCTTTTGTGATTTTATTTAATTTCAGTAAATGGTTCAGCCGTTCAATATAGCTGTTGAAATTATCACCTGCATTGAAATATTAAATGCGTCCAATAAAACTTGCCATTCTTTCCGTTTCACTGTTAATTTTGCAGTCTTCTTTGCTATCTTTCTCTTCACTAGAACTCACTTGGCAAAAAACTTTTGATTAACGGCAGTACTTTCACACATCACTTGTCCAGTTTTCCTCGTCGCCAGTTTTATATATGTGAGGAGAAATGAAAACGCCAATAGTCAGCTTAAGACTAACTTTATTGTAACATCACTTATGCTAAACTACTATACAATTGCTTATGTACTAAATGAGAGAAAGAGAGTTTACAATATAGTGAACTGTTAAATACATTGGTGCTCGAAAGTATTACTTCATATTTAGGAGTATTACATTCATATCAGTTTGTACCGGTGTGTGCGCGCTTTCTCTCCATAAGATGAGCTGCAGCCTTGTATGCGATGGATGTACTAAGACTTGTCGATACATTTTGACAATGTCTGCAGTAAGAGCGTATCGATGAAGTCGAAAGCGAAGAAGAAGAATTAGAAGTTCGTCCTGTATCGTAGGACCGACTATGAGGATTCCGTTTAACGAAATCTGCGACGATGTGCGACAAGATGCGTCGAAAACAACACGTAGTTTCGTCGATACGCTATCAGGCCTAACTACGCATTGATGGGGTAAATAGAAATGGGGTATGTTGAGATTTGGATCGGTAACCAGCGACATATGACCTAATCTTTCATATTCCTTCAAGAAATCAACATACTGTTTTTTCAACGCTGCATTTTTGGATAACCTACGCTCGAGAGATAAAAAGTAGTAGCTGAACCCTGAGCCGACCACTGGGTAGAACTTCGATGGTGTCCTTGAAATGCTTCTCGCAATTACTCTGTTCTTCTGACCACATCGACCGACAATCTTGAACTTCTTCCAGTTCCCAGAATCTCTCAACGTACTTATCCAGTGCATCCTCCTTTACGTTGACACAGCACAACCTTGTCGTATCATGCGGTTGTACTCTGTATCTTCCTGATACGATCCAACCCAACGTAGTTCTCTGCAAGGATGGAAGTGCTTCGCTGAGTCTGACCCGTCCTTCTTCCAGCAAATCGAAGAAAGCTTCAGCCCCCAACAACAAGTCAATTTGAGAAGACTGATTGAAGTGCTCGTCTGCGAGCTCGAGATTTTCAGGAAGATTCCAACCCGTGACATTAAGCGACGATTCCGGCTGATACCCGGTGATGGCTGGTGCGACTAAGAATTCCAAAGACACCTCGAAGTTATTGTATCTAGATCGAATAGTTGACTGAGTTTGATATTTTGTTCTTGTTTCAGTAACTCCTATTCCCACGATGTCAACATGTCTCCTCTGTTTTTGTAAGACCAAGCGAATTTGCGAATCTTTCGTTAGTAAAATTAACTTGGGACCCAGAATCAAGCAGCACCCTACCCAACTGATAACCTCCAGATGAATCCCTGACAAGAACCTGTGCCGTTGCCAAAATAACCTTTGCCTCAGGAGCACGCTCCTTTTTCGATGCTGAATGTGGCCCAGTAGATGTATATAGTGTGGCGTTACTTTTTTCCGTACTGTCAGTTGATTGGGTCCTGTGCAAAAGACTATGGTGCGGTTGCTTACAAGTCTTGCACCTGTAGGAGGAGGAACATTTAGATACACTATGACCCTTTCCTAAACAATTCAAACATAGCCCTAATTTCTTTGCCGTCGAAAATCGATCCATTACCGATAGCTCGTTGAAACTTGAACAGTTTGTAATTGGATGGCTACTGTTTCGGCAAAAGACGCAAGATGGTTGATTAGCAGCCAATGACGTTTGAGGCCGTTGGTTGGAAGACGATGGTTTTGGCTCCGACCGAAGCTGCTTGCTATCCCTAGCTTCCAGATATTGACACCGTTTGCCGAGGACGTTTGCACACTCCTTCCATTCCGGTAGCTTCTGATAGTCCAGTTGTTCGTCCCATTTTGACTGTGTTTCCGAATCAACCTTCGACATAGCAATGTGTATAATGATCGCATTACAAATATTTTCATACGATCCTATTGATAGTAATGAATCGAACAACGCGGATACATTATCGACCAGGCTTCTTAATGAAGCAGACGAAGCTTTTGGAACCTTGGGTAACTCAATCAACTCTGAGATGTATTCTAAAAATATAAGGCAGTCGTTATCATAACGCTCCTCTAGCCTTGAGAGTGCCTTGGGGTAGTTCTCTTCAGTGACTTGAAAAGCCAAGAGATTGATCACCCAAACACGACAGCAAATAATTAAATTTTTCTATTTTAGTTAAACTCAGATCGTTATGCACAAGATTGTTGAATGAATTTATAAAATTCTTATAATCAGAGTACCTTCCACTAAACCTGGGTAAACGTTGTTTAGGAAGATGACTTACTGGATGTGGAACCCCTAGCGAAATGTCTGCAATACTATTGCGCCTACCATTTCCCAAAAGCGCAAGAATTTTTGTTTTAGTGGTGATGTATAAATCCTCTATTTCACCTCGACTGGTATCAGTGGGTACCAAGGCTTCAATCTTAGTTTGGTACGCTAGGATTTGTTTGAAGTAGGACTCCAAGATGCCTAGACGACATTCAAGTTCGGTTGCAGTAACCGTTTTGGAATTAGAATCCACCACATTCTTTATACGGGATATGTTTCCTCTAGTAGAAGCCCGTTGCTGTTTTAATTATTCAATGGTCTGTTCGCTAGCCATCCTAACGGCAAACGCGAAACCTAATTTAAATTTCCGAAAATAGCAGCGAAAAAGTTCCAATAACTTCTTTATTTAATTTATTTATCAGCGAAACCACAAGCGAATATATATGAACGATGGCAACCCTAATCCAAAGGTACTATTTCCAACGTGAGCAATACTTGCTTCCAAGGCGAAAGAACCTAAATGTGCAATTTACAAGATAATAAATTCTGAATGCAGCAACAATGTAAACTAGCTGGGGTACGAGCGATGAACTTCTATTCAACAAATAATTTAAATCCAAACAATTATTGTTACGAATTTACGCGTAAGTTGATTGCAAATATTATATGTATGTAAAGATGGTGAAGCTGCGAATAGATTCCACTTGAAAAAGCTTTCTATCAATGCATTGATCATGTAGCAAGATCTCCCGCGACGGCGACGTCGAAAAAGAACGATGAGTAATGGGGCGTGGTGGAGGATTTATTCTCTGCTGCGCTGATGAAGCCACAAATCAATGGATCAAAGCTGAATTTGCTCGCATCTTCCCGAAATTAGAGGAGCAGGACCTCAAAGTCTTGCACCCATCTGAGATTAGGGGCTACATTAAGATGAAGGTCTTCGTCCCGGATGCAAGTCTGGATCAAGGAACCTTCATCGCGCTCCTTAAGGGCCAAAACCCGGGTCTGCTTACCGAGAGGTGGAAAGTTTACCATTCTAGTGCAAACAAAGATGGTAAGCTCTACACCATTGGTATAGATGAGGACTCAGTGGAGGCTCTTGAGAGGCGTAACCTCCAGCCGTACTTCTTGGCCAACAGGCTTACCTGTAAGCTTGAAAAAAGCGCTAGGAAAAAAGCTGGGACCTCTAATGATGTTTAGCACCATGGCTAACACATCTCTAGAGGTCATTCAGATTAACTTGCAGCACTCCAAGGCGGCTTCACATCTATTGTGTAGGCGTCTTGGTAAAATGCAGACAGGCGTATGCCTCATACAAGAACCTTATGTGTACAAGGGGACGGTAAGGGGCATCGCTGAAGCACCAGGTGCGACTTTCGTCAAACCAGGAACACTGAAACCTCGTACGTGCGTCTTTGTTGCTAAAGGCTATGATGCAAGTCTACTGCCTGAATACAGTTCCCAAGACTGTACTGCGATCAAGATTAGCTATAAAAGAGGTGGCAACAGCACAGAAGTCCTTATGGCTTCGGTGTACTTGCCCTACGACTCCATCTCGCCACCCCCCTCGGCAGAGATGATGAGGCTTGTTGAATATGCTCGGCAAGCTAACAAACGGTTGATAATCGGTATGGATGCAAATGCACATAACTGCGTTTGGGGAAGTACTGATACAAACGTGAGAGGAATAACTCTCTTAAACTACTTCGCAGCCTCCCATCTTGAGATACTTAATCTAGGGACCGATCCTACCTTCGTCACTCGACAAAGAAGGCAAGTTATCGATCTTACCGTTGCCTCGGCAAATGCGGTGGACATGGTTACTCAATGGAGAGTTCTCAAAGAAGAATCGGCTTCTGATCATAGATACGTGGCCTTCATTTTGGCTGCGGATCAACCGGTCAAAGCCACCACCAGAAATGTGCGCCGCACGAACTGGGACGCCTATGCCTCAGCGCTGCAGGATCAATTGGGGCAGACTCCAATGCGAATCCACGACAGCGTTGCACTTGACATAGCGGTTGATACCCTACAGAGCGGTATTATAACAGCATTCCACGAATCCTGTCCTGAAAAAGAGGTCGGCGGTGCAAAACCAACTCGTTGGTGGAACACGAAGCTAGCCACGATCAGGAAGAAAGTGCGGAAGCTGTTTAATCGAGCCATGAAAACTGGCAGCACGGTTGATTGGAACTCTCATGCCGACGCGCAGAGAGAATACAAACGACAAGTCAAAAGGGCCAAGCTCACATCTTGGCGAAATTTCTGTGGGGAGCTAAAGGATGTAAGTGCCATTTCGCGCCTGCAAAGAGTTCTCTCTGCGGACCCAAATGCCAAACTTGACACCTTGCGCTATCCCGATGGTCGTTTCACTACCTCAAAAGAGGAAACCCTACAATTGTTAATGGAGACTCACTTTCCTGGATGCAGCGATGCTGACGAGGAGAGTCATAATCCATACAAAAGCAGGCCCACTAGTGATCAATGGAGGTCAGCGGTGAGCACTGTAACGAGAGAAAAGGTAAGAACCATCATTCTATCCTTCTCACCTTACAAATCGCCCGGACCAGATGGTATTTATCCAATACTCCTTCAAAGGGGAGTCGATACAATACTACTGTTTCTCACTAGGATCTACCGAGCAAGTATTGCTCTAGGCTATGTCCCTCTATCTTGGAGGAGGGCCAAGGCTGTCTTCATCCCCAAGCCGGGTAAGCCAGCCTATGATCTTCCAAAAAGTTTCAGGACTATCAGCCTTTCTTCCTTCCTTCTGAAGGGCCTTGAAAAATTGATTGACGTGCAGCTTAAGATAGGAACGCTAAGTGTAGCGCCAATCCATGATAGCCAGCATGCCTATCAAAGAGGCAAGTCGACGGAGACAGCGCTGGTGGAGCTGACAGGAAGGGTGCAACGCGCTCTCGACCGGAAGCACTATAGCCTCGCTGTATTCCTCGATATTGAGGGAGCTTTCGATAATCCCACCTTTGAAATGATTGAATCTGCACTAAGATCAAAAGGAATTGACCCGACACTCATCGGTTGGATCCTAGCGATGCTTAAGAGCAGATCAACAACAGCTTCATTAGGTAGTTACTCCAAGACAGTGCAAGCTGTAAAAGGCTTTGCGCAAGGTGGAGTCCTGTCGACCACATTGTGGAACCTCTTAGTTGACTCCTTACTGAGAAGACTTCACGAGGGAGGATATCCAACAATTGGATTCGCTGATGATGAATGCATCATCGTCAGTGGTAGCAACTTACCAGCACTCTGTGAGCGGATGCAATCCGCTCTTAGCATTGTTGGAGCATGGTGCCGTGAGCAGTCACTATCGGTCAATCCCTCCAAGACCGAGATGATGCTGTTCACAAACAAAAGGAAGTTGCCTCCTATAAGATGGCCTACGTTCCTGGGCACCCAGCTTAAACCTTCTAGTACGGTGAAATACTTGGGTATCCTGTTGGACCCAAAACTAACCTTCCTAGACCACTTGGTTGCAAGAACAACTAAGGCCACCAACATACTCTGGCAATGCCGTAGAATGTTCAATAGATCATGGGGGCTTAGCCCAAAAATGGTCTACTGGATTTATACGAGTATAGTCAGGCCATATGTCGTATATGGCTCGATAGCTTGGTGGTACAAAGCGAAGCCTCTCAAACGTTGCCTTGAAAAACTTCAGCACCTAGCGTGCATTAGTATTACCGGGGCCATGAGAGGGACACCCACCGCCGCCATTGAGATCCTTCTTGCCTTGCCTCCACTGCATATCTTCATTGAAAACGAAGCTAGAAAAGCAGTATACCGCATAGGTGTGCTTCTTGGAAGGCGAGTTACCTTCAGTGAAGGTAGTAGAGGTAGCAGGGTGGGGGAGCTTCTCGATTTAGTACCAGGAGCCTTGGGGGGAGCTCTGGACACCATAAGCTCCAAATACAATTTCGGGCGAAGGTTCCAATGTCTCCTTCCAGATCGCTCTGAATGGAACAGCGGAGGTTGGTCTGGTTTCCCATCAGGTAGTATAGTCTTCTATACGGACGGGTCCTTAATGGATGAGCTCTCCGGAGCAGGTGTCTACTCAGAAGAATGCCACGTTGAGCAATCTATTCCACTGGGTAGATTTACAACTGTCTTTCAGGCAGAGGTGTATGCTATCGCTACTACAGCGCACATTGCACTTAACAAGAGGTGGAAATCCAAGTCCATCTACATCTGCTCTGATAGTCAAGCAGCTATCAAAGCCTGTTCAGCAGCGTTGATCAACTCAAAAATTGTTGAGGAAGCTGTCAACAAACTGAATCAGCTTGGGCGATGTAATAAGATCACACTGGTCTGGGTCCCGGGACATTCTGACATCCCGGGAAACGAAAAAGCTGATGCTCTGGCTAGAGCTGGATCAGCGACCCCTTTTATCGGTCCTCAGCCTGCTATTGGCTGCAGTTCAGCTTATGCTAAAAACGAGCTTCTTGAACTGCTGCGACTACAGCATTACAACCATTGGCATGAACTTAGGTCATGCAGACAGGCCAAAATGTTAGTAGACGCGCCCAGGGCAAACAGAACTAAGTTTCTGTTACACCTTCGTAGAAATGACCTCAAAATCCTCACAGGACTGGTCACTGAGTTCACTCCCTTAAACGAGCATCTGAACAAAATTGGAATCAGAAGCTCGGGCCTCTGCGAGATGTGCCTGGAAGAAGATGAGACGGCTGAGCACTTCATTAGCGAGTGTCCGGCCTTTGCTCGAATCAGAAAGGCCACTCTAGGCAACTACGTCCTACGAGACGTTGATCTACTGGAGCTCAATCTTGCCCTATTGCTTCGCTTTGCGAAAGCGACGGGCAGATTTAGATCGACATATAGCTCAGCAACAAATCGCTAATTCAGCGAATGGGGTGGTACTTCACCAAAGTACAATGGGCCTACAGGTCTACGTGCTTGATGTCTCTAAGGAGACAACCCCCTTCCAAATACAATACAAACAATACAATGGGGCGTGGGCGAAATGCAGATCGATGCGCTGAAATCAAGTTTGTGTTCGGTGGTACAGCATGCTGGAGAGCGAGCGAAGGAGAGACAAAGGCGACGACGAAAAAATTGCAATAGTGTGGTGGGTGCAGTGACGAAAAAATCTAAATTAATTATGATGGGCGAAAGCTTTTGACTATTCTATATGTGTGTGCGATACTCGGAGTGGATCTTGATCGTTCTCTTTTGTGGATTCTAACAAATTTTTGACAGCGATCGCACCAATATGACTTCACGGATATTAATTACTATGATCAGCGATAATTTAATTTTTGCGGTCAATATAGCTCAAATTTGCATAATACGAATTTATTTAATTTTTACACTTATTTTGGTATAAATTTCATGCAGCATGCAGGTCTAAATTATGTCGAATGTGCGTTCTTTATTGGTGAATTTCCACTTATTGGAATTATTGTAGTTTTGTTGTGCGACAACTGACTATCATTTATCAACGCACATTGGAATAATAATTAGACTATTATGATCGGACGTACCTGGGTGGAAGATGTTATACTTATCTCCCACGTTTTTTCTGTTGATCTTCAGCTTGGCTCTCCTCTTGCGTATTCTTGTGGATTTTCGGGTGGGTTCTCCGTTTTCCTTGGAATTTCGTTTTTTCACCTACACTATGCACACGCGTTACCGAAACCGAAACCGAAAGCACGTCACAATTATGTATTGTCCAATGTTCTGCACTAAATGTCTATTTATTTTTTTTCTTTATTTTTTGTCTTTTTAGTTTTTCAGTTTTTTGTCACTTGCACGATCTAACTACCGCACGTTATATGGGTGTGGATAATTACTTAATCACTTGGGCGCCAAAATGTACGGTTCGACTATACGACCGTCAACCGTGGGATTTCTATTAATTCCTACGATAAGGATAGATTAATCCTGGTTGATGCGTTGAACTATGTCTTTCAACGGTTGCGAAAACAGCGAATGGTAAATCAACTTCAACGACTTCAAACGATTGGATGAGTTATGAGTTGACCGACTATTAACAAGCGAAAAGCGACGAAATAAAAGAGCAGTTTTTTTCTCTAAGGGTTTCGAATACAAAAAGAAGACTTCATTTATTTGTGTGAGACTATTTATACAAAAACATGACTATGCAATTTAGAGAGAGATGTTACGTTATTTTACATTATTCAATTTTAAGGCGAATTCAAAGACTTTTAATATGGCGAATGGTATAAAAGAAGCGCCAGATTTGAATTTACTCGTTATTTTTATGTGTATTATGACTTTAAATACAATACAATTAAATACATTATGATATGAAATAGATATGAGTTTTGTCAATGATTTTTAAGCAATTCTTGATGACGACGAACGTTGATGTGCCCCAACAATTTGTTCTTTATTTTCATGTCAAACATGAAAGTATTCAAACTTCACTACAAGGTACAATCCTTTTTGTTGTGGGGATCTACCAAAAAAAGTATGTTAAGATGGATTTCCGTGGCCAAATAAAATTGGGAACCCCTGCTCTATCACAACAATGGCATTAACTCAAACTCAAACGGTGTTGGCTTTCTCATACACAAAAAATATTTTGTTGACTTTTTATTGAACTGTAGGAAACATTTTTCTATGTCTATTGTCTCGGTCTCCTAATTAATTTGCTGTCAAATGTCAAGCAAATGCTCACTTCGATTTTTCAAACTTGCTCAAGTAAACTTAGATTTTATTCATACCAATTTTGAGCAAATGCTAAATGACTTTACTTTGCTCAGAGCTTTTACTTGAAGTAATTGCTCATTTTTATTAATACGGCCGAATATTATAAATGCGAAAGTAACTCTGTCTGTCTGTCTATTACATTTTCACGCCTAAATTGCTGAACCAATTGTAATGTAATTTGGCAGAGAGATAGTCTGGGACTTGAAGAAGGACATATGTGGGAAAACCTCCTGCTAGGGGGCGCTGGCGTCAAGTTATTAACAAAATCTTCTCACGCTTACACCGCTGAACCAATTGTAATGTAATTTGGTACAGAGATAGTCTGGGACCTGAAGAAGGACATAGGTGGGAAAACCACCTGCTAGGCCGCGCCAGCGTCAAGTTATTAACAAAATTTTCTCACGCTTAAACCGTTGAACCAATTGTAATGTAATTTGGTACAGAGATAGTCTGGGACCTGGAAAAGGACATAGGCAGAAATACCGCTCGCTAGGGAGCGCTGGAGTCAAGTTATTAATAACTTCCATATGAGTTGACCAAAATGACTCATATCCACAATTTATGTTGGTATAATAGTGCCTGAAAAGAAAACTACACAATCTGGACCCGATAGCTGTCGCTGAAGTCGAGTTATTAACAAATTCTATATTTAAGGACACAAAAAACAAATAGAAAACATCCGGATCTAACGACCATATTTCTTTTATGTTGAATGGTGAGGCGTTTTATCAAATTCTCAACTGCAAGGCGGAGAAGGTAGACAGGATAATAACCTGTGGTGAAAAATGGAGTGGGTATGGACCTAGGCAGTGGTTGTGAATGTACATATTATATGTAAAACTAAAACACATCCCTAATTCCACTCTTTACCTAGAAAAGTTTATGGTGACAGTTTGATGGACTTTTCGTTTTATTAACCACGAGCAACGATAAACGCGTTACAATTTTCTGAGGGAATCGACATAAGAAGTGCATGCAATGACATGGTACGATACTATTACATGGCAATGCTAAACCCCATATCTCACGTGTAACAATACAAAAACTCTTTGTTTTTGGGATTGGAAATTCTTTCCCACTAACGGTATTGTCCTGATATTTCAGTCAGTCTGAAGTCATTTAGCCACCACTCTTCCGATACCAAGCAAAAGGCCATAAAACATTTAAAGATATCATTGCGTTGAAAATTTAGAAATTCTTAAATAATTAATACTTGAGGTTTGACGTCGGAAGAGCGTTGTAGATGCTCACGCCTCATATTTTGATTAAAGATAGATGTATAAAAAGTATTATTAGCTTTTAAATGCTTGCTACTAAATCAAACATTTCAGGTAATAGTAGAAAAATAATGCTGCTGCTTATTCACACTGTTTTTGGGCGCGGGCGAAGCCGGGCGGGTTGTCACTAAAAAATACAAAAAAATTATTATAGCGATTTATAAGAGGTTTATTATTGAAAAAGGTTTAATGTGTATTTATTGTGAAGACACAAAATTGTTTCTTAAATTTAAATTTTTTTTTTGTTAAATATTTTGCTTATACATAATATTATTATTAAATCCTGTACTAAGTTAATTGATATTACTGATAAAAACGAAATGTTAACAATAATAAAGAATGAATACTTAAAGAACAATCACAGAGGCATTTCTTAACTTTTCTACGACTTAAAACTACGTTTTTACTATCCTAACATGCATAAATCTAATACAGGGTTTTTCAACAGGGACGCTACAAAAGTAGAGCGACAGGGACAGCAAACGACGTCATATTTCTTGCCGCTCTTTTGACATTTCTCTTCAGTAAGGTTTGCCATTTCATGATGGAAAGATATACGAGCCACCAACGAGTCGAAATTATTAAAATTTATATTTCGACATTTCTCTTCAGTAAGGATTGCCATTTCATGATGGAAAGATATACGAGCCAACAACGAGTCGAAATTATTAAAATTTACTACCGAAATTCGGAGTCAGTAGCCTCAACGTTAAGAGCGCTATGTCCAATTTATGGTCGTCATAATCGTCCTAGCAGATCAACAATTGAGCGTCTAGTGGAAAAATTTGAATCCACAGGCACAGTACAAAATGTTCCCGTGCCAGTGAGAGAAAGAAGTGCCCGTAGTGTCGAGAATATTGCTGCCGCTGAGGCTTCAGTTGAAGAAAGCCCAAATGTGTCTCTCACACGTCGTTCTCAAGCGTTGGGCATCTCTGTGACGTCGTTGTGGCGAATTTTGCGAAAAGATCTTGGCCTACATCCTTACAAGATTAAATTGACGCAAGAATTGATTAAATTAACGTCGTATGTTCGTGAATTGGGCTGAGCAACAACTTCAAAATGATTCGGATTTTCATCGAAAAATCATCTTCAGCGATGAGGCTCATTTCTGGCTGAATGGCTTCGTCAATAAACAAAATATGGGGTATTGGTCAGGCAGCAATCCACACGTACTCCATGAGTCATCAATGCATCCCGAAAAATTACGGTTTGGTGTGGTTTATGTACTTACTTACTACGTACTTCTTCCGTGGTGATCAAGACCGGCACGTTACTGTGAATGGGAATCGCTACCGTTTAATGATAACCGAATATTTTTGGCCCCAATTGGATGATATGGACTTGGAGGACATGTGGTTCCAACAGGACGGCGCCACAAGCCACACAGCGAATGTCACAATTAATTTATTGGAAACCAAGTTTGGAGAACGTGTTATCTCACGAAATGGTCCAGTCGCTTGGCCGCCTCGGTCGTGCGATTTGTAGGAATGCAACATCGTTCTTAAAAACATCGATGTTTGAAAACGTCGATGGTTCCACGACAAACATCGATGTTAAAAATCATCGGTATTAACAACGATGCATCGATGTTTTTCCGATGTTTTATTAATCTTCTCCATTACACAAATTGTTGGCTATATTAACGACGTACTGTATCTAAAAAACAAAATATACTAGTTTTACCAGTTTCAACCCAAAAACCTTAACTAATTTCCAGTCAGCTAGACCACACAACAATAAAATTCATCTGTGAAATAAAACATATTTTCTCAATGGATTTATTTATTTAAACCTAATTTTGAAATTAAAAAAGAGACATAATAAACACATATTTGTTCGTAACAACTTTGAAATGGAGTTGAGGAAAAGAAGCTTGGATAATCTAGTCTCCAGAAGTCTATTTCTGTCCTGAGTGATGGTTGCCCCAGCCTCCGAGAACAGACGCTCGGTTGGACCAGACGTGGCAACGATGGGGAAATATTACATTGCAATCTTTGAAAGCTTTGTAAAAAGCGATTTCATATCCTACCAAATCTCAATAGCGTCTCTTTTTATTGGTGTAACAGGAGACGACAATCGGCAAAGAACGAAAGAATTGAATGATACTTTTTACATACGCCATCACATTTGTGATAAACTTAACTGTCCGGAACCCTGAAAAAAGTGATCGGATGTGAGGGAGACAACCCTTTTATGAAATGGTTTTACGTATAATGCTATTACACAAATACAAGCACATTTTATATTTAATCCATCTTGGCAATGTTTAACGAAATGCATGAACGATCGGTTATAAAAACATCGATGTTAACATCGATGTTTTGCAAACATCGATATATCGTTTGCATCCCTAGCGATTTGACGCCGTTAGACTATTTGCTGTGGGGCTACGTCAAGTCTATGGTCTATGCCAACAAACCAGCGACGATTGATGAACTTCGTACGAATTTCGAACGTGAAATTGCAGCAGTATCGGCCGATTTATGCTGGAAAACCGTCAAAAATTGGTGGCCATGCAAAAGAAATCGAGTTCCATACATAATGGCATCAAACGTACTTTCACAGGAATAAAGAATTTCATTGATATCCAAAACCGTTTTTATTTTATTTAAAAAAAAACTTTTGTAGCGCTCTTATTGAAAACTCCTTTATATAAAAATCTCATGTCACGGTGTTTGTAATCAAACTCCTCCGAAACGGCTCGACCGATTCTTATGAAATTTTTTGTGTATAATTGGTAAGCATGAGAGTTCTTTGTTAAGTATATTTCATCCCGCTAGGTGGCGCTGGAGTCAAGTAATTAACAACTTCTATATTTATGGACCAAAAATTTTAAACTTAAAATTTAAATAAAAAAATCTGATGAAGTAAGAGCGGCATTTAAAAGTATAAGATGTTTTCCGGAAACCAATGAAGGAACATCTCAACTCATATATAAGAATTTCGACATGATTGAAGATTATTTTAAAAACATTATAAATAAACGTAAACTTCAAACAACAATTACCGATTTTTTCAAAGTCAAGGAATAATTATAAAGTTAAAGTCTAAATAAAAAACAATCAATCACATCTTTTAATTCAACTGAGCATGTGCAGATGCACTCTCTTTTCTGGGTGCTCCATAACTCGAACACTCCATAAATCGAAACATTATTTGATCCCGTGACGATTCGACTTATAGAGGTTCGACTGTATATGTTGGTTCAGTGCGAAAAGAGAAAATTATAAAATCTGGACCCGCTAGGTGGCGCTGGAGTCAAGTTATTAACAACTTTTATATTTATGGACCAAAAATGCTCATATTCAAAATATATGTTGGTTCAGTGCCAAAAGAGATAATAATCTAGACCCGCTACGTGGCACTGGAGTAAAGTTATTAGATCTACATTTATATACCATAAAAATGAATGTAAATTAATTTATAAATAAAACACAAAGTTTAACGAAACACTTTTTTAATTGCTTATTAACTTTTTTACAAATTCCTCTATGAGGAAGTCTTCAAACGCATCCGCATTCTATTGCTTGCTGGAAACTTCTGCCCACGCTCATTTAAAAGATCATGTCAGCAAGTGCGAAAGAACCAATAAACGGTGTGCAATGGATTCTCTATTGCACTTGTTGCATTTGCTGGACATTTGAGCTATCAGTGTTATGCGTTTCCACAGCTAATAGCCGTCATACATAACTATCCCCCTTTTTAAATGAAGTCGTCCTCGGCTTCTTGTACATTTTTTTTTTAATTTTTTATCATACATTTCATTTACCAGTAATGTATTTTTCTGTCTTTGAATTGCAGAAATTATTGTTATTACTTATTAAGAACATAGTAATATAAAACAAAAAATCTTAAGTTATCGAATTCAAAAAGTACAAAGTCTTACAAAGTTTACAATATCAAATTAAAATATTAATTTTTTTTAAACAATTTTAAGTTCTTATTTATCTTATTTTATAAACAAATACTGTAATTACTTTTAGAATTACTGATTTAATTGTTAACCCTGAGGTAATAAACAATTTTATTCACCTACCGAAGATTATTTTTATGAATCTTTTTATTGTCAACTAGAACCGTAGTTCCTAGGTCCATTTGAACTGTCTTTTCGATAAAAATCTTTGTGAATTTATTACCAATGCGTCTATTTGTTCGCACAAAAACCTTATCTCCTGGTATGAATGTCCGTGTTTGTCTATTTCTGTTGTGATAGTCTAGGTTCGTGTTATGAGTTACAACTATTTTTTGCCTGATCTTATCTTTTAACGCTGTCGGAATTGAGTGGATGATGTCAATTGGTCTTAAGTTGGTGACCGAGTGAATCGTCCTATTGTACTTAGCTGTAGCAAGTAAAATGAGCTCACCGGTATCTCTTAAATTTTGTTCTAATTTTATGCATCTTGCTATTTCAGATAGAGTGCTGTGGAACTTCTCTACTTGTCCCTTTGTCGTACTGTGAAATGGTGGGGTAGTAAAGATAGTTATTGCAAAGTGATTTCTTAGCAATGACCGTATGGTTTCTGAATTAAGTGATCTTTCATTATCGCAAACTATTGTTTTTGTGTTTTTAAAAATGTTAAGCAATTCCAAAACGGGTTCTTTAATATCTACTATGGCACGGGACTTGATTGGTTTAACTACAGCAAATTTTGAAAACTTATCTAAAAATGCAAGGAAATGAGCCTTAGCAGTTGTATAGATGTCTAGATGAAGTATTTCACCTGGATGGTTAGGTATAGGGGTCTCGCCTATCTGAGGCTTTGGTAGGTGCCTCTGATACTTAGCCTCATGGCAAATTTTACAATTTGAAACTATTTCTTTTAATTTTTTTCTAATTCTAGGAAAGTAATAATCATTCAAAACTTGTTGGGTGTTTTCGTTCGCAGATCGATGAGCGCGATTGTGTTCGGTTATGAGAATTTCTAGTTGATCAGTTGGGTTAAAAATATCTGTTACCATTTGTTCAGTATGACGGATCTTCACTGAAGGAAATATGGTAATTAGTCGATCCTGAATTTTGGCTAAGGTTTGTAGGTCACAAAAAATTGCGTTAACAACATCCGGGTTTATAGTTTCTTTAAACAATTTAAACAGATTATCTAGGCTATTGAATGTAATTGTTTGTCTAATTTGGGTTTTGAAAATTATTTTTGTTATTTTTGCTAAATCGGATCCCTCTTTGAGGATTATTTGGTTTCTAAAGGAGTTAACTGGATTTTGAACACTAACTATTATTTGAGTGAGAGACTCTTCACTATGAACTGTAGAAGCTGATAAGGCATCAGCAACGAAGTTCTCTTTTCCGGGCTTATAAAAAAAGGTTGGTGAGAATTCTTCAACAAATGCCCGCCACCTCTTCATTTTCGCATTAGGGTTCTTGTCAGAAATGGCGAATGTGAGCGGCTGGTGGTCTGTATAGATGTTCAGTTATTTTACTCCATACAGATAATTTCGAAGTTTTTGCAATGACCACACTAAAGCCAAAAGCTCCCGCTCATTTGTAGCATAGTTTTCTTCGGTGGAGGACAATGTTCGGGAAATCATCGTGATAGGTCTGCCGCCTTGAGAGAGGACAGCGCCAAGTGCTTGTGATGAAGCATCTGTTGTCAAGTCGAAAGGTTTCTCATAATCGGGGTAAAGAAGCAATACATCTTCTGAAGCCAGTATTTTCTTAATCCTATTAAAAGCTTGCATTGCACCCGTGTCTAAGTCTACTTTAGTATTTTTTGATTGGTTGGTGCCCACATTTCCATTCTCACCCCGCAAGTATTTTGTAAGAGGTTTCGAGACTTGTGCGTAATCTTTAATGAATCGACGGTTGTAACCCGACAATCCAAGAAAAGATCGAAGACTGCGAAGTGTTTTAGGAACCTCATACTCTACAATGTCCCGCACTTTCTCAGGGCATGTTCTTATTCCTTTATTGGACACTATAAATCCTAAGAATCCAACCTCTTCCTTTAAAAATCGGGATTTTTCTAGCGCAACTCTCATATTTGCTTCATAAAGCTTTATGAGAATTGGCTCAACTTCTTTAATATGGTCTTCTTTTGTTTTTGAAAAGATAATAACGTCGTCGATGTAGACGTGACAGGTTTTGCCTATTTCTTCTCTCAGAACGTCATCTATTGCCCTTTGAAATATGCTCGGCGCATTTTTCAGCCCAAATGGAAGACGACAAAACTCATACTTTCCATTATTAATAGAAAATGCAGTCTTCTCTCTATCACGTTCAGAGAGTTTAATTTGGTGAAACCCTGCCTTTAAATCGAGTGTTGTGAACAACGCAGCTTTTCCAAGGTTAGCAAGAATTACCCCCGTATCCGGGATCGGATACTTATCACTTATTGTTTTATTATTTAATTTTCGAAAGTCTATAACTAAATGCATTTTGCGCCTACCAAACTCATCAATACCTTTCTTGTCAACAACCCAAATTGGATTGTTGTACGGAGATCGAGATGGTCTTATAATTTCATTACATAGTAAATGTTCAATTTCATATGGTTGCAGCCATAGGATATGGGTAAGCCTTTAAATAAACTGGGTCATTGTCAGTAGTCCCTATAGTTGCGACAATTTTGGTGTTAAATGGCAATGATTCATTCGGGTCAGCAAACAATTTCGATTGACGTTTTATAACTGAAGAAAATTCTTCTAGGGGGTCAAAGTCGTTCACTAAGGAGATACTGCTTACATCTCTACAATAAAAATAAAGCAAATTCTCTTCATTTCCATTGTAAGACAAAACTCCATTCATTAGATCTAAATGGGTAGCTATTCCCTTAATAGGTCAAATCCAATAATACCGTCAAAGTGTTGGGAGAATAAAAAATGTGGCATTCTTACCAAAAATGTTTATAATATGTTTTGACGTTATCTGGCTAGTTCCATGTATAGACCTAACAGAAAATTGTTGGTTGACTAGTTTGATGGCTTTCAGGGAGCTGAAATTCTTAATATAGCTCTTTGCAGCACCAGTATCTACTAAGAGTTTTATTTCCTCCCCTGCCAGTGTTCGGCTAATGTATGGCAGGAGGGACCTTCCCCTAAAAAATTAATCTCATCTAAAATTTCTGGAATCGCCTTACTCTTGGTGTTGTCATACTCAATCTCATAGGTTTCGTCGTCGCAGAATTGCCTTTCGTTAGAACAGGTGGAATTATCTAATCCGTCATTGTTTATATTAGAATACTCATCTGGACAGTATCGGTGGCTCACATTAGTGTTTTGGGTAAACTTTTGCTGATCAAGATGATTTACTTTTTGGAGCTTAGGAAGAGTTTGCCTATCAGATTCATAATGTCGCTTAAATGGTCTAGTTTGCTGATTAGAATTATCGAGAGGTCTTTGAAAATGATTAGGGGTTTGTGCAGGTTTCTGAAAATTATTAATTGAGTTATGTATAGGTTGTTGGAAATTCTTCGGATTTTGAATATGTCTATGGAAATTATTTGGGTTTCTGAGATTAGAAAAGGTTGGATCCACCTCCATGGGACTTGTTTTATGTCGTATTTGGTCAGGAAAAACTTGTCTGTAATGGGGTGAATGATTTGGGCTCTACTCATTGGGATTGTAGAACTGTCTAGGCACAACGTGATTTCCTCGTAATTGTTCATTTCTATTGAAAAAAGAATTTGCAAAAGCATACCTTGCTTGGTTTGCCTCCAGTTCTTCTGCAAGAGCTAAGGCGCTTGGCATGTCAGAAGGTTGGGATGAAAATATGATGTCGCCCATAGGTTTTCGTAAGCCTGAGATAAAAATCCTTAAAGCGTCTTGCCGGTATTTCTGACTTAGAGAATCAGTTAGAGATTTATTACCCTCATGTTGCATTAAGGTCTTGTTAATAATTAAAGTCAATTTCTTTTCTACCTCGTCATAAAACTCAGGAATCGACATTAGATAGATAGATAGATAGATAGATACAGCTGCGAGCAAAAAAATAGCAGTGCCACTAAAGAAGTTGCATTCATTTAAAAATACAACAAATTAAGCAATATTTTTTAAAAAAATTTACCAATAATATAAACTGCGTTATTTTCTTATAATATCTACATTATTAGTTTTTGATTTAATTAAAATAAATTAACATAAATGCTTTTTATCGAAAGGAACTTTAAAAAACGGCGAGCAAAAAAATAGCAGTGCTCTTTCTTCGCCAGCTTACTTTATCAAAAAAGTAAAAAGAAAATACTGAATTTACATAAATTAGTATGAGGTGTTATTAAGGATATACCAGTCCTTAGTAGTATGCCTTTAATTACTTATTAAAGCTGCGTAAAACCGTTTTACAGAGTCTACAAGATGCTGGCACCTTTCGGATGATATTGATCTCCAAGACTGCTGCTTTTTGTGCAGTACATATCTCTTTTATATAGGCCTATAAATTTTCAATAGAATGGAGATCGTGATATTGAGCAAGCCACTCCATGAACTCAATCAATATATCCTGACACCATTGATTAACTGTTCACGTCCTGCCTTTCGGGTCGTTGCCCTGCTATAAAACCCATTTTAGTAACATTTCGCCTTCGGCACATGACAACATGATGTTTTGCAATATATCAACGTATGAGTGCTGGTCCATTATACTTTTATGCCAGTATATGGGACCAATACCATAGTATGAAAAGCATCCCCAAATCATGATATTAGATCCACCAGGTTTTTCGTTTTTGTTGTGAATCAAGGATCATATTTTGTATTGGGTGGATGCCTGACATACTGCTGAGATACGTTTCCGCTATAGGATAGGATAGGAAGGATTTGGTCTCATCAGTACACATTATATTACTCCATTTCTCAGCGGGGCAAGACTAATGCTTTTTCGCAAACCTCAGCCTTTTTGATTCATTCATTTTCTTGAGAGGTGGGACTTTTCGTGGACTTCGAGCACTAAAAAAGTGTTCCCTCAGCCGTCCTCTAAAAGTGTGAATACCACATGTTAAGTTAAGCACACCCACAATCTAGGTAGCTGCTGCAGAAAGATGTGTCCCAGAGTGCCTTAGAACACGTTTCACCATTGAAGGATGCAAAATTTTGTTCCGGCCGCGAGTTTTAACCTTCATTTTATATTTTACAGCATTGCTTATCATTTAAGCGTTACACCCAGAAGTTCCAGAATTTTCATTGTACGTTTTCCCATCTTTTATAAGCAATTTAATTAGCCCGCACCTCTCTGGTGTGCAGTGTAGTCCACGACCCACTTTTATCGAAAAAAATTAATCGGTTTTACTACAATTTGATTAAAAATAAAAAGAAGGAACTTTTATCTTACTTTTCTATAAGTTAGATTTCAAAATGAAGTAAAAACAAAATTTGTATACCGAAATCTAATAAGCACTGCTATTATTTTGCTCGTCTCAAAAAGTATGAGATGCACTACTAATTGATATTTTAAAGCAGAAGTGAGGATTTACCATTGCAATGTGACGTCATGTGAACAACATATTGTTGCGTACTTCACCTAGAATATGAATGAAAAAAGAATGTTAAAAATATGTACTTGGAATGCAAACGGACTTTTGCAAAAACTTGACGAATTGGAAATATTCATGCGAGAAAAAGATATTGACATTTGCTTGATTTCTGAAACTCACGTGAAAAAGGAATCGCATTTAAAAATAAAAGGCTATACTGATTACCACGCTTGTCACCCTTCGGGAAAAGCAAGAGGCGGATCTTCCTTGTTTATTAAAGACTGCATTGAACAATGCGAAGACCTAAAGATAGAGCTTGAAACACTGCAAATGTGCACAATTCGAGTTAAAAATAGTCAGCGTACTATTAAAATCTCATCTATTTACTGTCCACCGCGTTCCGCGCTTGAAAAAAGTGATTTTACTAACTTATTTAAATCGCTGAAACCTAATTTCATTATTGGCGGCGATTTTAACGCGAAACATACGTTTTGGGGCTCTAGATACATCTCGCAAAAAGGTAGAATGCTGTATGGGGCAGGTATGGAGTACAGTTGTGATTTTCATTCGACGGGCAAACCGACTTACTGGCCAGCTGATACTTTGAAAATACCTGACCTGATCGATTTCTTCGTTGTGAAAGGAATATCTAACAACCACATAAAAGTTGAAGAGAGCTTTGATCTGTCGTCTGATCATTCCCCAGTTATTTTGACATTGAGCGAAAAACTAGTATATAACCGAGAGCCAGCGAAATTAACCGGTAGAACAACTAACTGGGAAGGCTTTAGGAACGAGATCGAAGTAAATGTTGAACTGAGCGTACCGCTTACGACACCCTATGAACTTGAGGTTGAAGTCGATCGCTTCGTTCAGATAGTACAGCTCGCCTCTTGGAATAATACGCCCAATCCAAGAAAAACGCCGGACAAATACGGTCTACGATATCCTTCTGAAATAAAAGAATTAATCAGGGAAAAAAGAAAAGCGCGTAAAAGATGGCAGCAGAGTCGTGCTCCACAGCATAAAGCATATCTGAATCGTCTCTGCAATTTGTTAAAGAATAGCATTAAGGATTTTAAAAATCATGCGATAGGCTCTTACCTTGAGAGTTTAACAGCGAAAAAAGATTCCAATTATTCCCTTTGGAAAGCCGTAAAAGGCACCAAAAGGCCCAAAATCCCTGCGCCGCCACTTAACATAAATCAAAATGAATGGGCAAGGGAAGATAAAGAAAAAGCGGATATTTTTGCCGCCCATTTGGAAGAAACCTTTAAACCGAACGTTGGTCAAGTGGTTCATGACAACATCAACATCACAAGGATGGTAGTTCCACCATCTGACGATTTAACGCGCAGATCTGCGACGCTTAGAGAACTCGAACGTGAGATCGCGAAACTAAAACCTAAGAAAGCTCCTGGTTATGATTTGATTACCGGAGAAATTCTCAAAGCCTTACCTAGAAGAGCATTTATTAAGCTTCTCCATATTATAAATGCTGCACTCAGATTAAAACACGTGCCGAGCCAATGGAAAGTTGCGGAAGTCATTATGGTTTTAAAACCAGGAAAACCGTCATATGAAGTAAAATCATACAGACCAATCTCGCTTCTTCCAGTCGTATCAAAAATTTTCGAGAGGATATTACTATGGCGTCTCCAACCGGTTATAGAAGAAAATAATCTAATCCCTGACCACCAGTTTGGGTTCAGAAGTAAGCATTCGACAATTGACCAGGTGCATAGAATTACTAACGTAATCGAAAAAGCACTAGAAGAAAAAAAGATATGCTCAGCCGTATTTCTTGACGTCTCGCAAGCCTTTGATAAGGTGTGGCACGATGGCTTGAAATGCAAATTACGACAAGTACTCCCCGTGTACCTATACGAGATTTTGGATTCATATCTCGGAAATAGACTCTTCCGTGTTAGAAATGGAAACGAATACTCCGAGCTCAAAAAAATTTCGGCCGGCGTACCGCAAGGAAGCGTTCTGGGGCCGCTTCTTTATCTGTTATATACTCGTGATATACCGAAAGAAGATGGCACTATGCTTGCTACATTTGCCGACGACACCGCTATCCTAGCAGTAGGTAAAACAATCGAGGAAACGACTGCCAAACTGCAAAACGCATTGAATAAAGTAAATGAATGGACGAGGGACTGGCGGATCGCCCTTAACGGAACTAAATCTGTTCACGTGAATTTCACTTATAGAAAAATTAATGACTTGCCAATTTTTATAAATTTGGCCCGAATTCCTATTGCAAATGAAGCCAAATACCTGGGAATGACACTTGACGCAAAGCTGAAGTGGAATTCGCACGTGAAAATGAAACGTAAAGAATTAGAAATCAAATATAGAGAAATGTACTGGCTGATCGGGAAACATTCCCACCTCAGTACCGAGAACAAACTGCTTTTATACAAGCAAGTGCTAAAGCCGGTGTGGTCCTACGGTATACAACTTTGGGGTTGTACCAAGAAAACAAATGCCAATATTTTACAGACCTTTCAAAATAAAGTGCTTAGAGAAATTGTCCAAGCACCGTGGTATGCTAGAAACGACGATATCCACAGGGATCTTGAAATTCCGACAATCGAAGCTGAAACTAGAAGCTTCGCGCGAAAACATAGAAACCGACTAATCGGACATGTTAATAATACAGTCCTACTTATTTTGGATGAGAGCAATTTATTGCGCCGACTACAAAGGACAAAACCTTTCGACTTGGCGAGATAAGGATTAACCGCATCTAAATTGCGGAATATGCAGGATCTTTCATTGGAAAGTAACCTGCCAAACGTTTATATTTCGTGATAGAAAAATTGCTTGATAAGTAGTATAACTTAGTTGCAGTATCTAACAAATTTATATCGAAGGGAGGTGTTTTTGGTAGTAAGAATCTGACACTACTATGAGCACGCGCTTGCTATTTTCATAGTGTCTATGGAAGATTTTCACCTACCCTCGGGAAAAAAAAAAAAAAAAAAAAAAAAAAAAAAAAGATCTATTTATCTATCTATCTACAGTGGCGAGCAAAATAATAGCAGTGCTACCTTGAAAGCAACATTTTCCTTAATATTTTTTTTTGTATTAATATTTTTTGTGACTTTTGCTCTAATATTATACTTATCAACAATATTTTTTTTTTTTTTTTTTTTTTTTTTTTTTCCCGAGGGTAGGTGAAAATATAAACGTTTGGCAGGTTACTTTCCAATGAAAGATCCTGCATGCTCCACAATTTAGACGCGGTTAATCCTTATCTCGCTAAGTCGAAAGGTTTTGTTCTTTGTAGTCGGCGCAATAAATTGCTCTCATCCAAAATAAGTAGGACTGTATTATTAACATGTCCGATTAGTCGGTTTCTATGTTTTCGCGCGAAGCTTCTACTTTCAGCTTCGATTGTCGGAATTCCGAGATCCCTGTGGATATCGTCGTTTCTAGCATACCACGGTGCTTGGACAATTTCTCTTAGCACTTTATTTTGAAAGGTTTGTAAAATATTGGCATTTGTTTTCTTGGTACAACCCCAAAGTTGTATACCGTAGGTCCACACCGGCTTTAGCACTTGCTTGTATAAAAGCAGTTTGTTCTCGGTACTGAGGTGGGAATGTTTCCCGATCAGCCAGTACATTTCTCTATATTTGATATCTAGTTCTTTACGTTTCATTTTCACGTGCGAATTCCACTTCAACCTTGCTTCGAGTGTCATTCCCAGGTATTTGGCTTCATTTGCAAAGGGTATTCGAGCCAAATTTATAAAAATTGGCAAGTCATTAATTTTCCTATAAGTGAAATTCACGTGAACAGAT
The DNA here is from genome assembly GCA_949775065.1 of Brachyopa scutellaris. Lineage (NCBI taxonomy): Eukaryota > Metazoa > Arthropoda > Insecta > Diptera > Syrphidae > Brachyopa > Brachyopa scutellaris. The sequence goes on from OX459114.1 coordinate 34,485,283, forward strand.
TTAGTTCCGTTAAGGGCGATCCGCCAGTCCTTCGTCCATTCATTTACTTTATTTAATGCGTTTTACAGTTTAGCAGTCGTTTCCTCGATCGTTTTACCTACCGCTAGGATAGCGGTGTCGTCGGCAAACGTAGCAAGGATAGTGCCATCTTCTTTCGGTATATCACGAGTATATAACAGATAGAGAAGCGGCCCCAGAACGCTTCCTTGCGGTACGCCGGCCAAAATTTCTTTGAGCTCGGAGTATTCATTTCCATTTCTAACACGGAAGAGTCTATTCCCGAGATATGAATTCAAAATCTCGTATAGGTTTGCGGGAAGTACTTGTCGTAGTTTGCATTTCAAGCCATCGTGCCACACCTTATCAAAGGCTTGCGAGACGTCAAGAAATACGGTTGAGCATATCTTTTTTTCTTCTAGTGCTTTTTCGATTACGTTAGTAATTCTATGTACCTGGTCAATCGTCGAATGCTTACTTCTGAACCCAAACTGGTGGTCAGGTATTAGATTATTTTCTTCTATAAGCGGTTGGAGACGCCTTAGCAATATCCTCTCGAAAATTTTGGATATGACTGGAAGAAGCGATATTGGTCTGTATGATTTTACTTCATATGACGGTTTTCCTGGTTTTAAAACCATTATGACTTCCGCAACTTTCCATTGGCTCGGTACGTGATTTAATCTGAGTGCAGCATTTATAATATGGAGAAGCTTAATTAATGCTTTTCTAGGTAAGGCTTTGAGAATTTTTCCGGTAATCAAATCATAACCAGGAGCTTTCTTAAGTTTTAGTTTTGCGATATCACGTTCGAGTTCTCTAAGCGTCGCAGATCTGCGCGTTAAATCGTCAGATGGTGGAACTACCATCCTTGTGATGTTGATGTTGTCATGAACCACTTGACCAACGTTCGGTTTAAAGGTTTCTTCCAAATGGGCGGCAAAAATATCCGCTTTTTCTTTATCTTCCCTTGCCCATTCATTTTGATTTATGTTAAGTGGCGGCGCAGGGATTTTGGGCCTTTTGGTGCCTTTTACGGCTTTCCAAAGGGAATAATTGGAATCTTTTTTCGCTGTTAAACTCTCAAGGTAAGAGCCTATCGCACGATTTTTAAAATCCTTAATGCTATTCTTTAACAAATTGCAGAGACGATTCAGATATGCTTTATGCTGTGGAGCACGACTCTGCTGCCATCTTTTACGCGCTTTTCTTTTTTCCCTGATTAATTCTTTTATTTCAGAAGGATATCGTAGACCGTATTTGTCCGGCGTTTTTCTTGGATTGGGCGTATTATTCCAAGAGGCGAGCTGTACTATCTGAATGAAGCGATCGACTTCAACCTCAAGTTCATAGGGTGTCGTAAGCGGTACGCTCAGTTCAACATTTACTTCGATCTCGTTCCTAAAGCTTTCCCAGTTAGTTGTTCTATCGGTTAATTTCGCTGGCTCTCGGTTATATACTAGTTTTTCGCTCAATGTCAAAATAACTGGGGAATGATCAGACGACAGATCAAAGCTCTCTTCAACTTTTATGTGGTTGTTAGATATTCCTTTCACAACGAAGAAATCGATCAGGTCAGGTATTTTCAAAGTATCAGCTGGCCAGTAAGTCGGTTTGCCCGTCGAATGAAAATCACAACTGTACTCCATACCTGCCCCATAGAGCATTCTACCTTTTTGCGAGATGTATCTAGAGCCCCAAAACGTATGTTTCGCGTTAAAATCGCCGCCAATAATGAAATTAGGTTTCAGCGATTTAAATAAGTTAGTAAAATCACTTTTTTCAAGCGCGGAACGCGGTGGACAGTAGATAGATGAGATTTTAATAGTACGCTGACTATTTTTAACTCGAATTGTGCACAGTTGCAGAGTTTCAAGCTCTATCTTTAGGTCTTCGCATTGTTCAATGCAGTCTTTAATAAACAAGGAAGATCCGCCTCTCGCTTTGCCCGAAGGGTGACAAGCGTGGTAATCAGTATAGCCTTTTATTTTTAAATGCGATTCCTTTTTCACGTGAGTTTCAGAAATCAAGCAAATGTCAATATCTTTTTCTCGCATGAATATTTCCAATTCGTCAAGTTTTTGCAAAAGTCCGTTTGCATTCCAAGTACATATTTTTAACATTCTTTTTTCATTCATATTCTAGGTGAAGTACGCGTTTTCCGTGAATAACTCTCGAGCTTAACCAACCTATCGAGAATCATTTTATTTATTTTGCTTTGCTCTTCAAGTTTCGCGAGAATAATTGAGAAAACTTGAGAAGCAGGGTCCGTTGGGATTTCGAGGTTTTCTGATTTTTCGGATGCTGCAGCCTGGGCGTAGGTCTGCACTCCTGCTGTCCGAGGGCTATTACCCGATGTCTTTTCTAATGGCTTTTTATTACCGTTTATTTTAAGACCAGAAGTCGAGGGCTTTTCTGTTATCACCACCTTCTTCCGCTCTGAACCCGGTGGTTTTTGTTTGTTTACGTTCTCCTGACCGATCTTACCATTTGCCTTAGTTAGCGGTTTTATTATTTTATTTTGAGGCTTATGGAGTGTATCTTTTCGTTTTTGCAACTCCTTGGCTACTTCACAGCCTCTATAATTTGCCGGGTGCTTTCCCTTACAATTAGCACAGATTGCAGAGGCTTGCTTGTTTACTCGACAGTCTTGGGAGAGGTGATTTCCGGCGCATTTCACACACCGTGGTTCTTTTTTGCAATACGTTTGCGTATGATTGAATCCTTGGCAACGTTTGCACTGCGGAATTATTTTTAAATTTCTACGCATGGGCTCGATTTTGACCACGATATTCAATATGGTTTTTATTCGATAAATATCGTCGATACTATCAGCTTTATCGAATGTTAGCATAAAAAGCGGAAGTCCACGCCTTACCAAGATGTCCTTATCTATTTCGGATTGTTTCTTCTCCTTCTTGATGATATTAACGGCATCAAGAATTTTAAAGCCCTTGTCTTGAAGGTCGCTCATAATCTCTTCTTTTGTGCACGAGGGGTGAAGTCCCCTTGCTACAACACGATGTGGCCTTTCTGACTTGATTTCGAAAGTATACCACTGAATCTTATCGATATTAAGTTTCTGGGACAGTGCGCGATAGTCGTCATGGTCATCGACGTTAATCTTCCACGCATTATTCCTCAAAGATGTGACCTTAAATTTCGATGTTATCGTTCCTTTAAGGAGGCTATGCAACTTATTATATTCCGTTATCCCGACGATGTTTATTGGTGGCGGTAAACGAAATTGCGTTTTACGTTGATTTTCTTGCAGTTCTTTATGCTTTTCTTCGTTTAAGGGCACGACTTCGGGCGAAGAACCGGCTCTCCGTTTTTTAGTAGGTCTTTTCTTAGGGACGCGATTCGTTTCGCGTGCTAGCTCTTCTTCATCGGTGTGGTACTCCCGACTATCTAATAGTGCTGGAGCACATTCGCGCTCTTTCTGCGAGTGTGTGTTCTTTAGAACCTTATTCTCTTCTTTTAATAGATCTATCTCTTTCTTAAGATCTTGATAGAGTAGATCCATTTCGTTAAGCTTTATTCGGAGTACTTTATTTTCTTCCTCAAAGCTTTTATATTTCGCTAAGTCCTGATTTTCGCGCTGCGGCGCTCCCGGCGGACTTTTTTTCCCGGAGTTATTCGATCTTGATGGAGGAGATCGAGATACCCTTGCACTTCTTGTGAAAGGGTCATTGGATTGCAATAAATGGCTCTCCCCAGAATCCGTAGAGCCGACCTCCGAAGAGGGTGGATTTTCCAGTAAAGCTGGACTGCCACCTGGGGTAATTAATCTTTTTGTTTTGTCCATTGCATTTTTGTATACACTATACACTCGGTATACGGAGATTGGATTTTAGTCGCCTCTTACGACAGGCATGCCTACCTCGGGTACGTATTTATAGGAAAAATGAGAAACAAAAATTACAAAGAGAGATCGAAAGAAAACCAAAAGAAGAAAACACCACTGAGATCAGTGTTACCTCTGAGAATTTTTAAAAAGTTGCAAAAAAAGTCGCACAGACTAAAAAAAAGTCGCAAATAAAGGCGCAGAAACTTCAAAAAAGTCTCAATATATAAATTGAAATGTTCTTGGCTGTGGGACCTTTTTTGGGGGGTATTCAGTACGTCAGGTGTTTTATTTAATTAAAACATTAATTAATAAGAAGCTAACAAATCCATATTTATTTTGATTATTGATATAGGAAGTATGTACACATATTTATTTTATTTTGAAAACAAAATAAACAAACAATAAAAAAAACGTAAATAAACATAATTATAGAACTTTTTTTTTAAACAAAGAAAAATATACAGCTTATAAAAATAATTTTTTTCCGAGTCACCAATATGTGACTATTAATTAAAACTTGGGGCGTTTAGGTTTTTTTTTTACACCTTTGTGGATTGTTGGTAGAGGTGGAACCGTGTCACCTTATCACTACGGCCACAGATGGGCCTAATGTGATTTCCTCCACTTATACATAATGTACAAACATATGTAGGCCCGTTATGATAACATATATATAATTCAAAAATGTCTTTGATGAGCGAGCCGTCAGACACATATGTACATACATACATACATATGTATATTATATCCCCTGTCGCGAGGTAAAATTTGCCTAAATGACCATGACGTTTTCTGAGTACACAAATTAAATATCACACAATATGTTCTACTGATTCTTCGTCCTCATTGCACATCGTGCACATATTGGCGACTCAGAAAAAAATTATTTTTTAATTTTTAGTTCATTAAAGCTTGTACTTAAAAATTATTTTTTATCTATGTATGTATATATTTATTTTCTACTTTTTAGTATCTGAGATTTTTAACAAATTGGCTTGGGTGGGTTTAATATGAGAAAGTTTACTCAGAATGTTCGAGATTCTACTCGTCAAACCCTTCCATTTGATACCCATTTTATGGGGGTTGTATTCCGCCATCTTATAGCATCCACCATATTGAAATTGGAATCACGTCACTTAGCTAATCGTATTCTACTTGTCAAATCCTTTCATTTGATACCCATATTAAGGGAGTCGTGAAGATTATGGTAATCTTCCATCTTGAGGGGTCCGCCATATTAGATTTACAAGATCATCAAATATATATTGAGTTGTCGCCGGACATGCAACATTTCAGCATGATCGGATACCTGGAAGTGGGTGTAAAATCGATTCCCAGATTTCTCCCTCACAGTAAGTAAAGTTTGTATAAATCTCTTTAAAAAAATAGATAGATTTAGTATCCATCTATGTATTACAAATCAGTTTTCAGTTAAATAGGTAGGTACATTAAAAATTAAAAAAAAAAAAAAATAGAGAAGGGCACTTAGTAATTTAGTATTAAGCCAGTCAATATTAAAAAATTCAGTTTGTAAAGCTTTAATATAACAAAAGGTGCAATAAATTACTTCTCAGTCCTTTATTTCCTGTATTTATCGAAGCCGAAGCCTCAATTTAATTTTTTGGAGAAGGTTCAATGCAGATTACATATTATTACAATGATTAAACATGTAGAGGTAGACGGTTGGTTTGATTATTTTTCATTAATGTTGTAAGTTTGGAAAAATCCCTTTGCACAAGCACTACTATGCGTCATGCGGTAGTGTCAAAATATTTGTAACGAATTTTTATAAATTTGAAAATAAATGGTTACCGAGGTGGTTTTTAACATTGTTAATACTATCTAGTATACAAAAATTTGTCCTCATGTGTTATGTGAATGTTTGAAAGTAAACTGTGCACAAAAATATAGATCTATGAAAAATCTGCAAATGGATACATTTAAAATTTAAATGAAAATAAATACATTTTGACAAAAAAGTCGCAGAAAACCAGAAAAAGTCTCAATGTTTCTATGAAAAGTCGCAAATTTGGAGTTTTTTGGAAAAGTCGTATCAAAGTCGCAGGCCAGTCAAAAAAGTCGCAAATTGCGACTTTAGTCGCAGAAGGGTAACGCTGACTGAGATTGATTTCAGAACATTGATCAATTAACAAATTAATAAAATAAGGCATTTTGCAAAGATGTTATTAATATTGATCAGCTTGTAGAGCACGTAGAAATATAATTTTGGAATTAAAAGATGCGTATTTTAAAGCTCTTAAAACTGGTCGAACGAGGGAGAAGTTTACTTTTTTTAGGTTCAAAGTCTAGTTATTGAATTTCTTGGTTGTCGCACTTAAAATCAGATAGTTTGTTATGCACGAATGCTTCTTATCAAAACGTAATCAACACAAAAAAAATTATCAAAATCCGTTCAGCCGTTTGCTGTGTAGGTCCATGCAAAGGAATTTTCACATTGTTTTATATTATTAGGGATAAAAACACATAAAAAACGCATTTTGTATTGCAACGCGTTACCCAAAGAGACACTAAAAAGGCATTCCCCCTTCTAAAAGTACGTAAACTTAAAAAGATTCACTTCGAAAAGAAAAAAGCAAAATAGCTAAATACATTTTTATTTTATGAATTGAGTTTTTTTTTTTAATTTTGAGTTTTATTTTTTTTAATTTGGGCTGTAATTGAGTTCTTTTCTTTATTTTATTTTTATTTTTTTGTTTTGTATGTGAAATGCGAAGCAGTGTATTTTTCATTTAAAACTGAATACATTCCTTAATATGTTATGTCAGAAAAATTATTTAATACATTACACTGAATGAATTATTATAATGCATTCTTAAAACACTTTCAGGTAATCGATTATTTTCCAAGGACATGATCTGTGTTAAGAATATTATTATTCTGGAATCAATATTCTATACTAGCGATTGATTCCCTGTTCGATTCCAATAGATTACCTTTTCCTGCTGGGATATTTTTAAATTTTCTCGCGAAGAATTTCGATGCGCCCTCTGGCTTGCCGAGTACAAACAAAAAATCTTGCATGATGATAGTGCCACAGATAATATAGTGTATTTTCTGTGATAGTATGTACTATTCATATACAGTGCATTTACGCATTTCAAAACAGATCTTTAACCAAGCTTTTCCTAATGTACCAAATCTAATGTATTACCATTGAGCCAAACAAAATCAAATAACTGGTAAACCAATTTCTGATATTTAACCAAATTCTACCGCTATTTCGCACAATCAAAAAAAGGACTAAAGTACCCATCGTTTTAAATGAAGAGATCTGTTATGGGTTGAATCTTTTCTGAATTGTAAATTGCGAAACAACCCTTTCGAATTTCAAATGACTTGGGATGTGACAATAGAAAAGAAAAATGGTTGTATGTAGCTATCTGAAGTCATTATTTTCTGTGACATAATCGTACTCCTCTCAGATTCACGGAGTACATAAGTATATGCAAATAAGATTCCAAAAAGGGCATGGAAAAAAATGGGGACATTCACTTTTCAGCGAAATGATTCAGTATCTGTTCGACAGAAAATGTTTTGAAGTGGAAAATCACATTGAAGTTCCTCTTTGGTTTGATGTGCTCAGTATTTATTTATCCCATCAAAAACATTACTGTATAGTAAAACTGTACAGAAAATGTAGGCTATAAAAAGTGGTGATATAATAGCGGCCAAGTTTTTGCAGAACTTTATTATAGTTAAGTAAAATAAAATGAGAAGTTCGAGCCTTAAGCCCAAAAGTCACTAACGTATCTACAGAAACTTCAAACCTGGCCGCCTTCGAAAGTTTCAGAATGTACAGAATGTACATCAAGAAATATTTTTCTAAATAATTTATTTACAGAATTCATACAACACATATTTTTATAGTAATAATAAGAAACGAGAGTATACAAATAAAAGGTTGAAAAGCACTGAATTTCATCGCACAAAATGCTTACCTCTTCCGAATGCCTGACAAGCAGTATCATTTGTCATGTAGCTTCCCATCTCGCCGTTCGGAGACGGCAGAAAACTGTAGGTCCCTTCCATTCGTGCAAAAAGATAACGCGCGCACACACAAATGGTTGCGGGAAACTAGCCTTGGTTCTACCTAGGACTGCTGAAGCCAAATTTTCAGATAGTGTTTTTTGTTCGATTTTGGCCTTGAGGCTGCAGAGTGGAGGTTTAACCGTGTGATCTGCCTGCTCTATGTCTAGAGCTGAGCCCTTTCTGGCCAATTCATCCGCGGCTTCATTGCCTGATATCCCGCTGTGGCCAGGGACCCAGCAGAGTTTTACGTTGTGCTGCGTGCCAAGAACCTTGAGCTCTTCGCGGCAACATTTCACAAGCTTAGATGTTATTTGCGTAGCAGCTAATGCTTTTATGGCCGCCTGGCTGTCAATGTAAATTGTGATATCCTCTCGGGATATTGTCATCATTGACACCAATTGGGCAGCCTTTGTCACTGCTAGAACCTCAGCTTGGAAAACGCTGCTGTGGTCTGGGAGTCGTGTGGAACTGTTAATTCTTAGGTCTTCCGAGAAGCAACCCGCTCCTATACCTATATCCACTTTTGACCCATCAGTGTAGATGGATTTAGACTCGTTTGATACTTCGTTGTTCTCCCATTGTTCTCTGCTTGGAAAGACCCACGAGAAGGGTTTATCTAAATCTAGGTATGGGACAATGTAGTCTGAGTTGACGTTGCCATTGAGATAGTTGCTAAGTATCTTGGTGTGCCCATACGCATTCGGTCTCCAGTGTTTTGACTGGCTTATTCTGAGGGCGCTCTTTGCTGCCGCTTCTTGCATGTAGAGATCTAACGGCAGAAGGTTGAGAATTGTTTCCAATCCCGCTGTTGGCGTTGTTCTCATCGCGCTGGTTGTACCAGTGCATGATATTCTCTGTATTTTGGTCATAATCTTATGGTTGTTAGTTTTGGCGATTGCATACCACCAGACCAGTCCACCGTACGTAAGTATTGGTCTAACTATCGCAGAGTACATCCACAGTGTTATTCGTGGACTGGATCCCCAGTTTTTCCCGAAGAATCTACTGCAGGTATAGAAGGCAACTGATGCCTTTTTCAATCTTTCTTTAATGGTCAGCTTCCAGTTAAGCTTCTTGTCGAGTATGAGTCCTAAGTATTTTGCACTCTCTGATAGCTTAAGGGTAGTGCCCTCAATAGGCGGCAGCCTGAAGGCTGGTATAGTTCTCTTGTTAGTAAACAGCACTAGTTCGGTTTTCTAAGGGTTTACCCCCAGTCCACATTGTTTTGTCAAATTGTTTAGCATGTTTAAAGCTCTCTGTACTAGTTCGCTGACAGTATTTAGGAATTTGCCCATAGCAAGTAACACTACATCATCCGCATATGCAATTGCTATTATTCCTCTGTATCTGAGTTTCATTAGTAGTTCATTTATGACCATGATCCATGACACCTCCTTGCGGCGTACCTCTGGATGCCATTACTGTCTGACGGGTTCCCCCTAGCTCAGCGTTAATGTGCCTCCTATTAAGAAGGTTGACTATAAGTCTGGTCACGGTGCGTTCAACATTATTGTCCTCCAGCTCTTTTTTGATAGCATGTGTCTCAACATTGTTAAAAGCACCTTCAATGTCGAGGAACACTGCAAGCGTATATTCCTTGACGTGTAGGGATCTCCCAATTGTACTAACTACATCGTGTAGCGCTGTTTACACACCCTTGCCTTTAGTGTAGGCATGTTGTGCTGTGGACATATTCGTACAGTTGAGCTTACCATGTATGTGCACGTCGATCAGCTTCTCAAAGGTCTTCAATATAAAAGATGTAAGGCTAATTGGTCTGTAGTCTTTTGCAGTAGTATGGATCGGTATCCCAGCTTTGGGAATGAAAACCACTTTCACTTCCCGCCATGCTTTAGGTATGTGACCGCATCTAAGACTATCTTGAACAATTGTTTGTAAGGTTGGTGCCAGTAGGTGCTTGGTTATTTGTAGCATGATTGGGTGCATCCCATCGGTGTCTGGTGATTTGAAGGGCTGAAATGATTCAATGGCCCATAGGATTCTTTCTTCAGTCACCATTCCTACTGGCTCTCTTATCTCCTCAACCAATTGGTCATTCAAATGTTCATTTTCTTCAGGATTCGTCGAGCATCCTGGAAAGTGTGTACTAAGCAGGAGTTCCAGAGACTCAGCACAGGTACCTGGTACTGACGGTTCCTTAGCGAGGATCTTCCTTAGTCTCGCTGCTTCTGTGGTATTTTCAATTTTACTGCAGAAGATACGCCATGAGGTGCGTTTGGAACTGCTTACTGCACTCTTAAATTTTCCTTGACTGGATTTGTATAGTTCCCAGTCTGTTTCAGTGTTGAGTCTTTTTGCCGCGTTGAAGAGTTTACGTGTTTCTTTCCTCATGCACGAAAGCTCTTTGTTCCACCACGGCGGTGACTTTTTATTGTATATGTTCTTGATAGGACATGCCTTTACATATGCCGATATTGAGGATAAGGTGACATCTAGAACTTCTCGCCTATTTTTAGTTATGAATGTTCATTCCCAATATTTGCTATCAACAGGATATGTTCTATAATAAATTCAAAAAGAGACTCACCCTCAGGATTGATATCCGTACTTCCCCACAGTTAACATCGCATCCCATGAGTAAATCCCATTTCTCCTGCTCTGCTTTCCTCACGAGTCTGCCCGTATCTTCAGATGGACGTCCATCCGTCGAGACATACGGCATGTAGATGGATGCTATCGTAATTAAGGGCTTGCCCCGCCTCTCGTATTTCACAACTGTTTGGTCATTGTTGCTGTATCTAGATAAAAGAAAGAGCTTAATTTGTTCTTAAGCAACAACACAGGTTCTTATCTTACTTTCATCGTTTGGTATATCGGTCTTGTATGTTCTTAGGCCTTTTAAGTTCAGTCCCATAATTTTGCCTCGGATATTCCAAGGCTCTTGTACGAGAGCTATATCTATGTTTTTGTCTCCCAAAAGGAAGGCAAGGTTGGCACTAGCCGCCTTGCTATGATGATGGTTTATCTGTATTACCTTCATCATGGCTAGAGCTTCCACCTTTTCCTTGCTGGATTGGTCCAGCAATAGGCCTTACCTTGCATCGGGTAATCCCAACGCGGACTTTATAGTTCCCTTCGCGGAGTAATGGCATCGAACGGGGACTGAGCAGTATGGTTACTTCCATACCAGCTTCAGTATGCTCTACAACTTCTAATACTTCCCAGTCTCTGCTGAGAAGTTCTGGGTTAAGTAACCTTAGGTTACGCTCTATTCTATCCTTCGGGAGGTAAGGACCCGTAAGAAGGATGCGGCCTCTAGGTCTAGTGAGGCTGATGAGTCCGTTCTTCTCGATAACCTTTAGGTCGGCATTATCCCATGGAGCTTCGGTGTCGGACGCAAACTTTTTCAACCAGTTTAGTGTATTCTCATCGTCACATTCTATAATTTTCAAACCTTTGAAAGTGCTCAGCTGTCCAAAAAGTGGATAGGGTTCCGTGCCTTTAAGGAGAGCGTCATTCACACCATCAAGTATTCTGATCTCTAATAATCTCCAATGATTCTCTGTTAGTCTTCGTTCAGGGTTGCCGTATTCAACTACCACGACCCGGAGATTGCTTCTGACAATATCAGAATAGGTCCTGGCTTTCTTCCTCTCGTGTAAGGGTGGAGAGGTAGTGTCATCGTGCCTGCCTCTCTTTGAGCATCCCGCTGCCTCTGTAGGTTCGGACGTGAGTGCCTTACCCACATCAGCAGGGGGTCGCACAAGACTGTCCGCAACTGAGGCGGGGGGTAAGCGACCTCCCTTCCTCGCCGCAGTCAGCTTTCCGCTAGCCCATTTAGAGGCATGCGCCCTAAGTGGATTCTGTTGTCCTGATTTAGACCTACCTACAGCTTGTCCTACCTTCTTCTTTGCCTTATCTAGCGCCTGGACATCACTCTCCGTGTAGGACGTGGGGTCGCGCTTACTGAGATGCCTAATAAGCCTCTTTGCATTGGCTACCTGTCTACGCTCCTTTCTTAAACTGGCTACCAGCTGTCGTGAGCTAGAGGAGGCTTGCTGCCCTGCGCTCCTTACCATGCTCTCCTCAGCGGCCGCCGGAACTTCGGGTGACCCCGAGCCATGGCAGTGCTTTGGATTACACTGTGCGGAAGCGACAGTGCACTTGCTACCCAAAGTGGAGTTAGCGTTTCCCTGATCTTCGTTCCCTTGCTCCTCATTTTCTTTCCACTTCACTGGTTGTGATAGGGTTGGGCACAAGTTCCGCCTGACGAGCGTCGGCTTGTCGCGACGTTATTGTGCTCGTCCCCCGTCTTCACCACCTGTGAGATCCCCTCGCCACCAGCCAAGATTGTACAAGTAAGAGACTTGCTGCTATTCTTGGTTAGTGGGTCTGGTGATCTCGCAGTCGGGTCCTGCTCCTTTCTGTTCTCCTTATCTCCTCTTCCCTCCACAGGTGCTGGTGAAATCATCATTTGTCCCGACTGGCTACGGCAAGTCACAGACCCAGGTGGTCCCATCAGCCCCTTTATGCCTGAACCTGACGCAGACACTGTTTACCTCGAGCAGCTAGCTAGCGGGTCACTATCTCGTGAAGACAGCTCTTGTATATAGGCCCTGGCATTATGGAGCCTTCTCCTATCCCCGCCCGTCAGCTCCTCCCACTTCTTTCTCCCTAGTATTTTTATTGTCTGTTTGCTTTTCGCAATCTTGCTGCGGTTTGATGCAGTGGATTGCAAGGAGATGTTGGACGAGCCAGCAACCGAGCGACTGTCATCGCCGAGAATAAGTTTCTCTAAGTCGATGTCAATCGCTCCGCTGCTTTCACCATCCGAAGTAGCTGTGCGTCCCTGGGGTTCTTCCAGGAGTTTTTCTTCATCGTTAGTGTTTTGTGGGGTTTCCCCCGAAGGTTGTATGTTTTGTTATTTTCTGTTGTTTTTACTTTTAATATTTTTCATTAGGTTGGATCCCACGACTAAGCCGATGGGAAAAAGTGCCACCACAGCATAGCCGGTTCTACTGTGGTGGGGCATCAAATACGACAGGCCCCTGCCAGGGCACCTGAAGGAGCTCGTTAGAGACTGATTTATCACTCAGCCTTGCATCCTTGGGCACGGTTTGCTATATGCTTACACCACCACTTGAATCAGGTTGACTACTCTTTGACTTCGGGCCCTCATCCAGAGACCTTACAGCTTGGGTAGCCCTGCTGCAATCGCAGGACCTACTGAGCCTCCCCACCAGCGTCATGGTAAGTAGTCGAAGAGGAGGTTATACTGATTAAATAAATAGCAAAAATGTTGATTTCCTACATGTACTAATTAGTGATCCAGACCACAAACTTGGCTATCGATGTGCGATTAAAATTTCATATTTCAAATCCTACGTGTAGTTTTCTAGATTTTGACTTGTACAGGAAAAGACAAATTTACATAAAAAAGCAGCACTCATTACATTATTATCACGTTGCATCCCCAAGCAGTAGTCAGCTATCATATGCCGATCCCATCGGCCTTGGTACCTCTCTTCCATAGTTTTTAGGTCCTGGTGAAAGTGCTCGCCTTGTTCTTCGCTATAGGATCCAAGATTCTCTGGGAATTGTTCAAGATAATTGTGAAAGTAGTGTATTTTGATGGACATAATATCGATAATTATCGATAAACCCGTGTCATTAGAAACCGTTCGACCTCGACGCGTCTTTCGCAAAAACAATTTATGTCGAAGAGTACCTAGGACTTCAAAAGCCATACATTTTAGCTTTAAACGGAGAAGTACGTTTGGAGTTTGCAAAAAAAATTAATTAATGAGCCACAATGTTTTTGGGAAAACGTTATGTTTACCGCTGAATCGAAAATAAATGTATTTAAGGCTTATCAGATTGAAGAACAAAAAAAAATAAGTTTAAAAAAACCGGCTATGGGGAAAACTAACTAAAAAGTACGAAACAAGATGCACCGAAACGATGATTTTCAGAGTATAGCCGTGTTCGCATTATTTTGACATCTTTGTAACTTCAATTTATGAGTTTTTGTGCAATCGTACCAGACAGGGGCTCCATACAAAAGAATGATTTGGAATATAGTTTTGAAGATTATTAATTTATTGTCAACATTGAGATTTGAGTTTCTGCAGATCAAGGGATAGAGGACTCTTATCAATCTATTTATTTTATCGATGGTGGTTGATACGTGGTTCTGAAAGGTAAGTTTGTTATCTAGAACTAATCCCAGAAACATGGTTTCCTACGCCGGCCGTGAGAACCACATTGTTTGCATTTGATTTTCCATCTGTGAAATAATTCCTCTAATTTAGTGAGAGCAGATTGTAGAATATGATAAACATCAAGAAATAAACTCCCAGATGCGAAAACAGCAGTATCATCTGCAAATATGGCTAGCTTTACGTTTGTTTAAAAGCTTAAAAAAAAGAAGATGAAGAAGATTTAAGACAATGAAACTTGATTACTTAACCTTTCAGTTGAGAACACGTTTTATTTCTGATTCCTAATTTGACATATCGAATATCTTTTCTTTGAAACTCTTTCCTCTAAGGAAAGAGAGAAAGCTATATATGTATGCAAGGCTGCCACTTGTTTAACATTAGACTAGTGCTCCCACCTTCTCAACATTTCCGCCCACCTCGTCCAGATCCTGCGACGAAACAAGCGTTGTATCCTCCTGCCGCCCACCGTATCTATCCCTTTGATTATCGTCGATCGGTAAGGCAATCAGTTTTGATATAGCTCTTTTGATGATGGAAGGCTGCGTACGCACCGTAGCCACTCGAACTACACTGTCATCTCCGATATGGACTTCGAGAACCCTGCCAAGTGCCCATCTAGTTGGTGGTGCGTTTTCGACTCGCACAAGCACTAGGTCTCCAACCTTAAGATTTTCTTGTGTTTGTTGCCATTTGTATCTCACCTGAATCTCGCGCAAGTACCCACAGCTCCACCGCTTCCGAAAATCCTGCTGCATTTGCTGCAATTGCTTCCACTTTGTTAGTCGTCCGGTTTTTGTATAGAGTACATTCGGTTCGGGAACTACCGTGAGAGGGCTACCCACCAAAAAATGACCGGGGGTTAGAGCTGAAACGTCCGTGGGAGATAGCAGAAATGGGCCTCAAGTTGAGAACTGCTTCGATCTGTTGTAGAACAGTGTAAAACTCTTCGAAAGTTAGAGTTGCTTTACCGATAGTCCGCTTAAGATGGTGCTTCATACTCTTGATACCGGCCTCCCAAACCCCACAGAAATTCGGGGATCCTGGTGGAATGAAGTGCCACGTTACTCCATGCACTGCAACAAATCGCGCGCCCGCCTCCAACTGCTCGCGATTAGCCTTGAAATCCTCTCTTAGAACTCAGTTGGCACCGACAAAAGTCGTCGCGCAGTCGCTGTAAATATCGGAGCTGTAGTCACGTTGTGCAAGGAATGTTGCAGTTGTCAAGTCGCTGACAAGTTCCAAATAGATGGCTCGAGTGCTGAGGCAAACAAAAAGGGCTATGTAGCCTTTGTAACTGCGGTAGCCTCGTCCCTTAGTCGTACGAATAGAATACGGGCCACCAAAGTCTAAACCGCAGTGCTTGAACGCAGATGCCGCTCTGCATCGGTGAGTTGGAAGGCTTCCCATAAGTTGGTTCGCACAAGGTCGTCTTTGCTTGAAACTTGAGACAACGTCGAATGAACTGCTTTACTGTTGAGTGGCCATCAATAAGCCAATAACGTCGTCGAAGAAAGTTAAGTGTTGCTTGAGTACCACCATGCATAGTGCATTCATGAGCTTGAGAAACAATCAGCGTACATAGATGGCTCGCTTTCGGCAAAATTATCGGAAATCTCTCAGCCGCAGTTATGGCAGCGTTTTTTAGTCGACCATTCAACCGTAGAATACCATCATCGTCAATCATAGGGTTTAATTTAAGCACTTTGCTTTTTGAACTGATGGGCTTGCTTCGAACGAGACAAGAAACTTCGTTAGAGAAATATAAATTTTGAACGTACCTTAGCCAAAATAGCAATGCAGAATTGCGTTCCTTAGCTGTACTCCACGGCATTGAGTCATGTGATTTGTTTCATATCAATAAACCTTTGACACCATGATGTAACAGCAATCAGAGTGTTGATGTTAGAGTATTTATGAAGCAGCTCTCGTTTTGTGTCGTTTACTGGCATTGGATACCCTGGTTCGCTAAACAGCACTGCCACTCCCGCCTCTTCTTCGATGACCGGGTTCTGCTCTGGCCATTCACCTTCGACTTTGCCCATCCATGGAGGGCCTTTCCACCAAATATCAAGATCCTGCAGCTGCGACGGAAATATTCCGCGAGAAGCCACATCCGCTGGGTTGGTTTTTGTGGGCACATATTTCCATGAGTCAATTGAAGTTAGCTCTTGAATCTTGGTAATTCGATTGGTTACATACTGCTTATGCTTACCAGGGCTCGATTTTATCCAGCTAAGCGTTGTCTTGTAGTCCGACCAGCAAAAACTATGCATTGACGGGAACTGCAATGTGTCCAGAACTTTTGCGGTAATCGTTGCAGCTAGGAGAGCTCCGTTGAGCTCTAAGCACGGAACTGTAATCTTCTTTAACGGTGCCACCTTAGTTTTGGCCGTGAGGATCGATACCTTGATTAAATCGTCTGCCGTATGGACTCGTAGGTTAGCAACAGCGGCATAAGCGCACGTGGATGCATCAGCAAATACGTGTAATTGATAATGCCTTACATCTGGTGCTGAAAAGATCCATCTAGGAATTTTGACTCCCTCAACCAAAGGCAACTCTTCACGAAATTTAACCCAGCTTTGCTGATGGGGTTCAGGCAAAGGCTCATCCCAAGAACTCCTAGAGAGCCACAGCTGCTGGCAGATTATTTTGCCTGTGTTCACAATTGGAGCCATAAGACATGGAGGGTCGTAAATTTTCGCAACATCGGAGAGTTGTTGTCGTTTCGTAATAGGCCCTGATACCGGCATTACATTGACCTTGTATCTGATGCAATCCAGCTGGCAAAACCTGAAAGTTCCCAGCGCCTTAGTTTCCCGATCGAGGTTCAGATCAAACTCAGTCGCACATTCCCCTGCATTGGTTCTACGATTTCGCAGAAATTCAGTTGAATTTGATTCCCATTTGCGGAGCACAAAACCTCCACGCTGCAGCAGTTGCTGAAGTTCACCCTGTAGTTGAAGAGCAGCTTCCGGTGTGTCAGCCCCATGAAGACAGTCATCCATATAGAACGCTTCTCTCAAAACCTTTGCAGCCTGTGGAAATTCTGCCCCTTCATCCTTGGCTAACGTATGCAGCACTTTAATCGTCACATAAGGAGAACAATTTAGGCCGTAGGTGACGGGTAACAACCTGAAAGTAGCAGGACTTCCATGCTCGTATTTCCATATGATACGTTGCATGTCTGCGTCCTCTGGTTCAACGAGGATCTGCCTATAGCACTTCTCGATATCTGCCATAAATCCTATTCGATGGGTCCGCAACTTGAGGAGTATTAATGATAAATCATTCTGGAGCTTTGGTCCCACATGAAGACAATCATTTAAAGAGTCTCCTGATTTACTCTTTCTGGCGGCGTTAAATACCGTTCTCAATTTGGTCGTAGAGTAGAATCCTTGTACACGCCATGATGAGACAGGTAACAGACATGCTTCGGCTGAGTTTCTTCTCGAACAAGCTCCATGTGTCCCAGCTTCAGGTACTCGGACATAAAATCTTCATATAAAGACATCAAGTGGGGATCCTTCGCTAAACGAGTTTGTTGGTAGCTAAAAAGTTTGTATGTCGCCGTCACGATTGAAAAGGAAGTGTGACATGATTAAGAAGAAAAAATGGCAGATGGCCGTAACAAAAATACTGAAGTTGGTTGGGGTTGGTTCTATACGATCCATGCACGAAGAGAACATTGTACTAGTTGATGCTATGTTTTTGTGTATTGTACTAGAAATGTTCTGATCGCCCATGGATGGCATTAACATTACCGGCCCCCTTGGCGCATTGCGCCAACAAAGTTATAAATATTATAATTATTCATGAGGTTCAATTAATTATTCATGAGATAACTTAAGCTTAAGGCATATCAAAAATTCTGTGCAGTTCAATGAAAGGTAAAAAAAAAAGTTGAATTCAAAAGATTAAAGAATAATGATTAAAGTCTATTCATTCAAGCGGTATAAGTTTATATATACTCTAAAACTTATGGTATTGAAAAGAAAAAAAAATGTTAGCGATCGCGATATGAAGTGTAGATACTTGATCTAAAACTTTGGAAATAAAATCGCATAATTAACTCGTCAAATGTGATTTGTTTGCGTCGTATTAATAGTGCGAAAACCCCAACAGCAATGGCCGGAGAGCCTTCCAAAGTCACCACCTTGTGATGAGCTGGAGACCAAAGCCGTTTCTTTTGCAGTTCAGCTTATTTGTGAAGATATTTTGGAAAGATTCTCTTCACTCCCACGTGCGTTGCGGGTTCTTACTTATATGTTTCGTTTTTTCTACCGACTATCTAGGTCCCATTCTGAAATCTTTACTCAAAACTCACCGAACATATCTCAACGGGAAATAAATTTTGTACAGACCCGAATGATCATGCTATCACAAAAACTTTATTTCCCTCGGGAATATTCAGCATTGTCCGAAGCTCGAACCAATTCAACAAAGAGCTCAATTTTATCCCTCAATCCTTCACTGGATTCCAACCAACTCTTACGCGTGATCGGCAGGCTGTCAAACGCATATATGTCTTTCAATGAGCGCAGTCCTATAATTCTGCCTTACGGGTCTAATTTAGCTAGGCTACTTGTTCAATTTGTAGAATCCACGTCGTCGTGCTCATTAAATCTCCACATAGTCTGAATTAACTCAGAAAGATCGGTAAATGTCGACGCACAAAAGTTATCATTCAGCCGTGGAGTTGTTTTTGTAGACAAGCGTCCATATATGACCCATCCTAGATGAGTATTTTGTGCATAAGGGGCACTGCTGGAGGATTGCTTGATGTCATTACGAAGCAGCGAGCCATACAGGTCAGCTCCGAGAATGACGTCGATTCCTCCAGGTTCACCAAAATTTGGGTCTGCTAAATCTAACGTCCGAAAGTCACCTAGCAACTCAGGATCGATGCGCACCATAGGTGTAAGAGAACCCAATCGTGGCAAAATTAAAGCTGTACAGGTAATTATAAAATCATATTCTCTGAGAGAGCTCACAGCGATTTCCACTAAGCCCGTTGAATTTCCGACTATTGACCCCCCAACTCCGGTTACTGGGACGCGAATTAGAGTTCGACGAAGATGTAGTTGTTGAACAGCATACTCACTTATAAACGACGCCTGCGATCCGTTATCCAGAAGAGCTCGAAGGGTGAGGTAGTGCCCAGTGATTGATCGTACTCCTATTTGAGCTGTAGCTGGGTGGCCGTGTCGTAGTGGTAGTCGTCGTCGCTTGTCATGCGGAAGATTCACGGTTCGAATCCAGATGTCTTCTTCTCACGAAATAAAAATAAGTTGATCAGTTTCATAAGTTAATATCGAAACCTACTGCAAAGGCATAACACTGGCAGTAGGATGGTGGGTATGGCTGAAGAAATTTATCGCACAAAGTACAATAATAAGAAACATCTGGGAAAAACTTCTGTGAATCATAAGTAAGTACAAAAATAATACACAACTCTCCAGTTATCCTGGACACCACCCATAGAGTTAGTTGAAACTGAAACCTATCATCTGAGTTTCCTACCACTACGTCGATCTGTCTGTCTCTCGTTCTCGTCCTTCATGTGCTCGCGCTGTGTGTCAACATTATAAGGGTATTCATATCCCCTTTAGCGTGTGTAGATTATAAAAAAAAAAACAAGCAATACCGGTGTTAATTGTGCGAGTGGTTTCTCGCTCGACTCTATACGGTGAAAATTTGGAGTCTTTGTCTGACTATGGTTTGCAGCAACGCCATCAGATTTTATTTGGATACTCTCGTGCAACATTGTATGATGTTTTTGTTGACATTTTAGACATACATATGTCGATGGACAATCGGCGTACACGTGCTCCGCCTTCAAACAATTCTTACACAATCTCTCTTTCATGACGACTCGCAACCTCTCTGATGGTGATTGTGCCTTGAACTCAGCGCAGAACATAAGCATGTGCTTCCCAGAGCATTTCGGGCATCGACCTACATTTGTTTGATTACTGCGAACTGGTTGCACATGTGAGAGCCTGAGATTTTGTTCCTTTTGATTTTGCCTTTACAGGTTCAGCAACCGCCTCCAGGCCTTGTACACGATTCTCCAAGAATTTTGTCAGTTCTTTGTACTTTGGAATATAATTTGGAGAGCTAAGCGACATTTCCCAGTCCTTGAGCGTAACAGAATCCAACTTTTCCGTCACTAGAAACACCAACCAGTCATCCCATTGATCGGTTGGGCGATCCAATTGCTCGAGTGCCCGTACAGCTTCCGTTGTTCCATTTAAGATTTTGCGTAGCAAAGCCAGTGATTCGATGTTCATTGTTGGTAGATTCAATATATTTCGGAGATATGACTTTACAAGACGGTGTTTGTTGTCGTAACGCTTCTGAAGCATATCCCATGCAATTTGAAAATTAGATTGAAACAGTCATATTCCGCAATAGGTCCTCAGCCTCACCCCGAAGGCTGCTTTTGAGAAAGTGAAAGCGCTGCACATTAGACAGTGATAAGTCAGCAATAACACTGCTGGTAAACATGTCTTTTAATGTTAACCACTCCTGAAAAGATCCATCGAATGAGGGTAACACAATTGAGGGCAGAATCGACTTCGGTGCATTGGAGAGACTACCAAGTACAGCATTAGACTTGAGTTGCGCCATGGAGTCGCCAGCTGATAGGTTGTCGATGGAATCGTTGAGTTCACCTAGCGCTTCGCAGTACGCAGCTTCAATAGATGCAAACCGTTTCTCACAACATAACGCCGTCAACGTAGCTAGGTTTTGGTCGCTCTCCTCCAGCTCATAGAGTGCATCATGCGCCGTTGTGAACTTTAACCAGTAATCTTCAAACAACCTCCTCCGGCCTATCAGATATCCTCTCGTCTGATTCTGCTTCGCTGTTTTTTTCGTGTTTGATGAGAAATTCACGATGTACTTCGCAACAGATTCTTCCTTGGCCAGCGCCATGATCTTCTTTTATTGATTCTTTTAGAAAGTAATAAGGATTTAGCAATCAAAGAGGACTACAGGTTCCCCGCAAGGGATGCCAATATATAAAAGCTTGAAAAAAAGAAGATGAAGAAGATTTAAGAGAATGAAACTCGATTACTTAACCTTTCAGTTGAGAACACGTTTTATTTCTGATTCCTAATTTGACATATCGAATATCTTTTCTTTGAAACACTTTCCTCTAAGGAAAGAGAGAAAGCTGTATATGTATGCAAGGCTGCCACTTGTTTAACATTAGACTAGTGCTCCCACCTTCTCAACAACGTTATTGCCTAAACGAGGTAAGTCAGATTCGTAGATGTTGAATAAGGTACGGCCAAGCACGGAGCCTTGAGGTACGCCATGTTCTATACATACATCTAACCGAGGGCTTACAATTATGTATAATATTGAATTCCTTGAATTCAAATTTTATTTCAACGCGGCCAAGTTTGCAGCACTCCATAAAATTTGGAGAATCACATTCGCGCGAATATATATACTTGCGGATGGCAGTCGAATGTAATCAAAAATCACAAAGGATTGCTAAACAATGAAAACAATAAAAAATAAATTAAAATTACTGGAAAATTAAGAAATTAATAAATATAAGATTTAAAATATTTGCTTGGAAAACGATAATTATAAAAATAGGGATCCTTCAATCGCTGTTAATTTCCGAGAGTGCAATCATGTTTTTTTTTTTGGTTTTTGTTCCCTAATTAATAACCATTGACTTATTACAATAATACTTGTTTATTTAACCCTTGTACAGAGGCAAGGTCCTGTTACAAGTTTTAAAGCCTAGGTTAACATTTTACCCCACGAATAAAAAAAATGTAAACAAACGGTAAATGAGGGTCAGATGTGGCATTTTCACATAAAATTAAGCGTGATTCTATTATAGATCACATTATATGTATATATGTATATGTATATATATATATATTTTTTTTTAAGGATCACTGCATGGAAAAATCATCAATACACATTGCAGAGGCAGATACGCGAGGGGACCGTCTGCAATAGTGAGGGACTTTAACCCAATCTAAAAAACCTCCCGAAGGCTGACTGACGTCGGTCTTTAGAGAATCGCATCTAGACGTTCGACTAATCAGCAATTTATTCTTCGTAATTATGTTGTTAAGTTTATTAATGAACCACCATTTGTTGGTTATCTTTTTTTCTTGCTTAGAGTGATATTGTTTTTTTTTTTCATTTAATTTAGTTAACTAGGTCAAAAGGTTTCACCCTTCTTAATCTCCTAATTTGGTTGTCATTATTAAATAAATTTGTTATATCCAAGTTGACATGGTTGAGGAGTCTAAGCTTATGACTTCTAGGGGAGCGTCACGATTGACCGCAAACCAAAATCTCTAATAACGAAATCTCGCATTTTTTAAATAAATCCCGAATAACGAAATCTCGCAATTTCAAAATCTCGCATTTGAAAATCTCGCATTAT
This sequence comes from Brachyopa scutellaris, assembly GCA_949775065.1. Lineage (NCBI taxonomy): Eukaryota > Metazoa > Arthropoda > Insecta > Diptera > Syrphidae > Brachyopa > Brachyopa scutellaris. The sequence continues at coordinate 34,507,787 of OX459114.1, forward strand.
CAAATTTTCGCATTATCAAAATCTAGCACTGTAAGATGGAAATCTCGCAATTGCTGGAAGTTCTCGCATTATCAAAATCTCGCATTTGAAAATCTCGCATTATCAAAATCTCGCACTTAAAGAAAAGTACAAAACTTACTCGAGTGGTATATTATAAAATGTCAAGTGCTAAAATTCTTAGATGGGCAGAGGTTCTTATGTCACTGCGCAACTGGTACACGCTCTGAGTACCGGCATGTGAAGCCGAAGGTCGTACGGTGTACGAGTCGAAGTATGTCCCAGTGTATGAAATATTTTAATTTTTAACCCGCGAAGCGTGCCAGGTGCCACTCAAGTGGTGTTAAGATACAGGCGCCTGCTAGACAACAAGTACTTACCTTTTGCATCTTTTGTTGTGCGGGAACAAATTTGCCTTTAAAAAAATTACTACAAATAAAACATAATCTTTTCAAAAAGTCATTTAATTCAAAAAGTAAATACTTTACAATTATGTTCACCAAGAAAAAAAAAATACCTATATTCACAAATATGTATGTACATAAGTTATTATTATAGTTTGTAATCTCAAGAAAGAGAGATGTTCTGGGCTATGCTCCGCAAATATTCAATTTTTGACATTTGAAGTCGTTTTTTATAAATATTTTTCAAAGCTGTATTTCGCATAACAGTTTTGTTTCTTTGTTTTTGAACTCGATTGTTGCGGCTTAAATTTTCCAATAATCAATTCGTTACAAAGATGGCTAACCAAACTATAAACATCAATATGTCTCTTATTAACAATGGCATTTAACCGCCTATGCCAGGCTTCTATATTGTTTTGTGTCCTAGGAAAGTTAGTTGAAAAAGTGTCAACAATACTCCAGAAACTTGGGTCGTATTGCGGTGGTGTAACTTTGTTATGGTTCGGTTTTTTTTCTCCAGTTTAATTAAATTTTGTCAAACCAATTTCCCATTTTTTTGCGTCAATATCATCAAAACTATTTTTTAAAGCTAAAAAGTAATCAGAGATTTCATCTACCGGCACAAAGGCTAAACTCTTTTTCATTTTTATTTGGATACTAAAACTCTCATCATTTCCATATTTTACCTTTAGTTGTTCTGATTGCACCTTTCGCCAAATAATTTGACCAAAGTAGAAAGACACCCTTTGAATACCTATGCAAGATGGGAAAAATTCTTTTACCACTGCAAGGAACACATTTCTCAAAGTCAGTTATAATTTGTTCAGGCGCTAAGCGGATGCTCATATTGGTGCTTAGATGATGTAATTGATAGAAAAATTCAGTGTATAAAGCTTTGCTTTTTCGGGTCATCAAACAGAAAATTAAAGGAATTATTTCCGATTCAATTTTTCCGTGGATTGTGTACAGCTGCCGCATTATCGTCGGTACGACATCGAAAGTGCCATCCATAATCCAACATTTTGCTTCACTTAAAAGTTTTAAGCTGGACTTTGTTCCGAGGATGATTATCATTTCATCATTTATTTTCTTTTCACATAAAACGAATAATTCACCATTAGAATATTTCAAAGACTCCGGAATACTAATATTTTCCACACATTTTGGTTCTTTAAGGTTGGAGCAACGCACACGAAAATTTTTTTGTTTTTTTGGCTTGAGTGTTTGGCAGATTTTTTTTTGATCTACAAAGAGCTTTTGAAACAGTGAATAGGGTAATATTACTTCAAAAATTGCATGAGTATGGTGTTCGAAACAAAGAGTTGCAATGGTTTATGTCATACCTTAGCAACAGACGACAATGCACAATTTTTAACAACGTGACATCAGATGACATTGAAGTAAAAATAGGCGTCCCACAGGGATCTGTTTTGGGAACACTTTTGTTCATTTTATATATTAATGATATGAACAGAGTGGTCAAATTCTCCACTTTACGTTTATTCGCGGATGATGCTTTGTTGTACATTTACGGAACAAATAACAGATTGTGTGAACAGAATATACTGCAGGACCTTTCATCATTAAGTATGTGGCTTAAAATGAATAGGCTAAAATTAAATACAAAAAAGACAAAGTGTATGGTTTTGAAAAGTGAACTCAGTGACAATTTAACAATAGATGGTGAAATAATTGAAATCGTTAGTGAGATAAAGTACTTAGGAGTGATAATCGACAATGAACTTAAATTTAAATCTCATGTGGATTATTTGTGTAAAAAAGTGTCGAAAAAAATCGGATTTTTTTATAGAATTAGAAATAAGTTGGACTTTATGAGTAGTATACAAGTGTTCAATGTAATAATAAAGCCTTATTTCGAATACTGCTCAACCATTCTAATCCAATGTAATAGACAGGATATAGAGATTACAAAAGTGGCAAAACCGTGCAATGCGATATATTTTAAAATGTGGGCGATTGACCCCAATCGCTTTGATGCTAGGGACATTAAGATGGATAAATATCAGACAGCGTTTATGGTTCAATGTATTGGTCTTTGTCTTCAAATTAAAAAATCGGATGCTACCGCGATATCTAACGGAAAACATTCGATTTGTTGAAGACGTACAGCCATACAATCTGAGAAATAACCGCGACTTCAGACTGGAGCGACATCGTACAGTGGGAGGTCAAGACACAGTAATGTACAAGGGGCTATCTATGTTCAATAGTTTGCCGGCAGAATTAAAACATAGTCAAAATATTTATGAATTTAAACGATTATTATTAGAGTATGTAAGAAATAACGACATGTGATAGTTATACATATTTAAATTTTTAGATATTTTAACGTTTTCTTTGTTAACCTGTATTGAGTTTTTTTAATGGCTGCTCATGCCAAATAAATAAAGAGTGAATACGCAAGTGCGTAGAACTTGGACTGCGCCCCAACAGAGCATAATCCGCTGGTAGTAAATCTGAATGCCAGGGATATGTAATATCCGGAAAAAATTCCGAGATAGTTGTGTAACTCTATATATATATATAGATAAGATCTGCAAGCCTGCTCACACTGTACAATATTATTAGTAATTATTTGACAAGGTTTTGCTGCACTATATTCTGCATCATTTTTAATGTTCGTGTTTGTTTTTATAATTTCTTTTTCATGAGCGACAGGATCGTGACTATGATTACTAGGATTTTTAACAATTTTATGTTTATCGTCAGAAAGCACTGTATGCACACGACTTTTACAAAGGAGTTGCTTCTTCTGAGAACACACCCACGAGTATTTTTCATTTTTATGTCTCTCTCAATGATAACTATACCCGTCAATAATAGGTTTGTTAGCACCTTTGTTGCCACTTACAATATAAATTTCCATTTTAATTAGACTACGCACAATTTCTCCCGTTTACGTCTACCACTGAACCAACAATAATCACAAGTAAACATCAAAATATATGCATTGGTACCCAAATGATATTTTAAAGGTTTACATTAGTCGTTTGGAACTGACTATTGTGTGCTTCTGATACTAGGCAATATACATAACTGCATTCTTTTAAGTACACATTATGTGTGTATGTATGCATGTACATGACAACAAATTGTTGCTTCTTTTCTCTCACTCTTATGAACAACAAGCATACTTATATTTATAATGTATGTACATTATACATATTTAAAATAATTCAATTATTTGAGTTTAGAGTAGGTAGGTAACTACATATGTACATACATAATGCTGCTAATATAGATTATCAAAATCAAAATTCGCGCGAATTAATAAATATTTTAGTTCAATGCGGGATTCTAGTTTGTGAGATTTTGATTTGCGAGATTTTGATATTGCGAGTTTTCGATATGCGAGATTCCGATAATGCGAGATTATGATGATGCGAGATTTTGAAAACGAGATTTTAAAATGCGGTCAATCGTACTCAACCCACTTCTAGCTACTTTTTGGACTTCGTCTTCAACCATTTCAACTTCTACATCTCTATGTAGATCGGCGTTTCTTATGTACCAGGGTGCATTTACTACGCTACGTAGTACTTTGTTTTGGAAAGTTTGTATGCTCTGCAAGTTTGTTTTGCTAGTGCATGTCCATGTCCATGGTTGGAGTCCATATGTCCAAACTGGTTTCATAACTTGCTTATAAAGCAGTAGTTTGTTGTAGTTGGACAGTAAGGAGTATCTCCCAACTAGCCAATACATTTTATTGTAACGCGTGTTCAGCTCCTCTTTTTTTTCTTTACATGCACTTTCCATCACAGTTTAGTTAGCTACGTTCGAGTATTTTATTACATTGTTGTTAATGTATACTGGATGATATTGTACATTTTTATTAGTTAAATTTATATGAACTGACTTCAGGTTATTTAATTTAATTTGCCATTTCTAAGTCCAGTTAGATATTTTGTTTACAGCCTTTTGTAGTTTTTTGTTGCTATTTCGACAGTTTCCCCACAGCAAGTACAGCAGTATCATCTGCAAAATGATCGCTGGTGAATAGTAGATATAACACAGGACCTAGCACACTGCCTTGTGGTATACCAGCCTTAATATCTCTTAATGTTGAGTACTCATTTTCTTGTTTTACTCTGAAGAATCGTCCAGTTATAAGGATTCTAGAATTTCTGAATATTGCTAAGGCAGATACTTTTGTAGTTTATGGATCAGACCCTTATGCCATACTTTATCAAAACCTTGTGCTACATCGAGAAATATTGTCGAGCAGATTTTTTTCTCTTCAAATGTTCTTTCAATTTTATCAGTGATAAAAATGCATATAGCACTTGATCGATCGTTGAGTGCATATTTCTGAAACCAAATTGATGGTTTGGAATTAGTGATTTTTCTACAATTATTTTATTTAAACGTTTTATCAACATTTTCTCAAATAATTTAGACAGCATAGGCAGAATCGATATTGGGCTATGTGATGCTATCTCGCTAGGTGGTTTGCCTGGTTTCGGTATCATAATAACCTCAGCAACTTTCCACATGCTCGGTACATATCTTATCCTGAATGCAGCGTTTATTATCTGTGCTAGCTTTTTTAAACCTAATTTTGGAAGTTTTTTAAGATTTCTCCTGTGATAAGATCAAACGCCGGAGCCTTTTTTTATATTAATGCCTTCATTTATTACTTTCGAAATCTCTTTAGCTGTTACCGGTGCGATGTGTCTCACCGCTTCGCACAATTCTTCCGTTCCTTGATAATCATTATCTTCATATAGTTGGAAGACATCTACAAGATATTCAGCAAATGTACATGCCTTCCCTTGGTTGCTTTTTGCCCAGTAACCTTCTTTATTTTTCATGGGTTGAATGTGGGCTGTTGGCCTTTTCATTTTCTTTGTCGCTTTCCAAAAGGAGTATTCGGTACTAGCATCATTTGTCAGATTAATGAGGTATGTTTTGAAGGACTCATTTTTAAATGCTCTTATTAATGTTCTAAGCTTATTATTTAAAGTATTGAGTACTTTTTTGTCGCTTGGTGCCCTTGATTGTTGCCCCCGTTTTCTAGCTTTCCTTTTTTCTGCAATAATCTATCTATCTATATAACTAAATCTCTAGCGCAAGAGCTTGTGATTCCTCCTGAGAGTTTATTTCTGCACCGATTTCAATGATTCTAACACTGATCGAAAGATAATCAGCTGAACTTTGTTCATCAGTATAAAGAATTTTGAAAAAGTACATATAAGTAAGATGAGATGAGATGAGATGGGACAAAATTATATGGAGCTTGGGTCAACAGCGTACATCAATGAAATTAGTATCAAAATAAATCTGATCTTCAGTACATTAAAACTGCAAAGTTTTATAAAAGTCGTATGTGGGGATTTTGAGATTTTTGTGTGGAAAGTTCGTATTGCGGATAGATCTTCTGATGATTTTTGTCCGTTTATATGCATATAAAATCATAATACCATAAGAACCGTAATGCGCATATATATGTATTTAGTATGAAATGAAAGGTGATTCTACTATCTTTCTTATGACCTTAAAATAATGGGCCTAAGATTTTCAGTTTTAAAATAATCAATTAATCTCTGAAGACTTCAAAAGTAAAGTTTTTTTCCTTTGAAAATTACTTATTTCTGAAAAATCGTCAGCGACAACATACCCCATTTTTGAGAGTTATTTGAAAGAGCATTTTTAAAGCTTTTATTTTATGTATAACATCGTAGTTTAAGATTTAGCCATTATTAACTAGGAAAAACACTTTCAAAATCCTACGTGGTGCAAATCAATCACCAATGCTCAGTAGCCAATCCCCAGTTCTTACGTTTTTTTTTACAGAAACTTGGAAAAAATATTGCTGTTTTGTTTTTAACATATCTGTGGCAAAAAGGAAACACAGCATAAGTCGTTTTTTACAACTTTTCAGGAGAGCAGTTGAAAGGTTTGATGTTTTATGTATAAGAAACCGTGTTTAAATATTTAAATAAAAAGCTACGGCCAATTATAATATTTGTCATCTATTAAAATGTTATGCAGAAAAGTGCAGGTGGTATTTCTGAATTTGTTTGATGAGCATACCCAAGATACCACAAAACACTTATAACGTGAGCATAACATCCAACAGCTCTCAATCCAACCAATCTGTGGCAAAAAGGAAAAACAGCATAAGTCGTTTTTTACAACTTTTCAGGAGAGCAGTTGAAAGGTTTGATGTTAGCTTAGAAAAATAGAAAATAAGAAAGTTGTGAACACAGAAATAAAGATGAGAAAAAAAATATTTTTTTACAATTACTTATGGTTGCGTTAGTTTCAGTAACTATTGGAGCATAAGAACATAATATGTCAAAAGCTTACGGAAAATCTGTACTTGTGCTGTTTTTCCATTATGCATATTATACGGGAAAATTACTAATGTTGTTTTGTGCTGGTCTATAACTCAGCAACCAGTAGAGATAAAAATAAGAAAAAAATATGGCAAATAGAATCTAATATTGCGCATCCGTTGGTGTAAAAAGCTAATTTTCGACATAAGTCGACTTATGTTGTTTTTCCTTTTGGCCACAGAATATTAAGATATTAACACAACAACTATCACAAACATAAATAGAGAAAATTAAGAAAAAAACAATAATATTACTTTCTTAACAAAAAGGATGTTTTATGTATAAGAAACCGTGTTTAAATATTTAAATAAAAATCTACGGCCAATTATAATATTCGTCATCTATTAAAATGTTATGCAGAAAAGTGCAGGTGGTATTTCTGAATTTGTTTGATGAGCATACCCAAGATACCACAAAACACTTATAACGTGAGCAGAACATCCAACAGCTCTCAATCCAACCGGACAACTGCAATAATATACATTGATAGAATTGCTTCTATTATAGCACTATTTTCCTCATTGCTAACATATGTGTACATATGTGTAATATACTCTAGAATTTATACATACATAAGTCGAGATTTTATACGACCTTTTAATAAGTAATTGTTTCCTTTTAAACCCTGGTATCCTGTGGTAATTGTACCTATATTTGGACACACTCTATTTGGTAGCTTCCATTTGGCTTGAGATGTTCTCCACAGTATGAGCTGTGGCTTTTTTTATTTGATAATTTCTTAGGAATATTTTAAATAACTCTGGCAAACTTAGTATGGTTTAAAACACTGCCCTTCTTCAAATAAGGTTAGTTTCTATCACAAAATCATCTAGGTGATTGGGAGTATTTAATCTGCTTAAAGCGATTTGCAACAGCTCATAAGCATCATCGGTAAGTGGGTGAAATTTTTTGAAATAGCTGAAGTTATTATAAAATAATCCGTCAAGTGAGGAGAAGCAAGGTTGAAGAACTCCTGATGGAACAGTTTAAAATCCTTTTTATTTTATTTTTTTTGTTTTTGTTTTTTATAATCTACACACGCTAAAGGGGATATGAATACCCTTTTAATGTTTACACACAGCGCGAGCACATGAAGGACGAGAACGAGAGACAGACAGATCGACGTAGTGGTAGGAAACTCAGATGATAGGTTTCAATTTCAACTAACTCTATGGGTGGTGTCCAGGAAACTGAAGAGATGTGTGTTATTTTTGTACTTGCTTATGATTCACAAGAGTTTTTTCCAGATGTTTCTTATTATAGTTTGGGCGATCAATTTCTTCAGTCATATCCAACATCCTACTGCCAGTGTTATGCCTTCGCAGCAGGTTTCGATATTAACTTCTGAAACTGATCAACTTATTTTTATTTCGTGAGAAATAAATGCTTCGAAGACATCTGGATTCGAACCGTGAACCTTTCGCATGACAAGCGACGACGACTACCACTACGCCACGGCCACCCACATGTCCATTTACAACTTCTACAACCCACCTTTACATCGTTTTACATCGCGATTTTTTTGTAGTGTTGTTAATTGCTGATGTCCTTCCAGCAGGGATTCGGGCTTATGCGCTCTATACCCATACGATTTAAGACTTGAAGTAGAATCTCTAAAGCCTCTATTTAGAATGAAGACCCTTCTGAAAAACTGAGTCAGCGCCCCACTTTCGCTTCCGAAGAGCCTGATCATTTTTAAAGCATCCGAATTAGTGGCAGCATACGGACCGAATACTTCAAGAATATACCATTACAGCACGTTATAAGAAATAGTTTAACCAAGTTCTGATATTTATGTAAACCGTACGTTTGCTTTTGAAATGCGTTTGGATATCAACATAAGTACCGTTACAAATGACTATAGTTGGTCTATCATTTTCAGATATTTCAATGTTACCAAAAAAACCATCCGAAATAAATGTATTCCTTTTAGCAACGTCTTTAACGCTCATATGTTCCAACCCCAAGTAGGATGGTACGAACTGTCTCGAAAAGCAGCTCCCAACGGTGGACATATGACATTGTAGTATCCTGCAGGATCATCATCATCTTTGTTAAAAAAGTAATATTATCTATTGTTTTTTTTCTGAATTGTCACTATATTATGTTTGTAATAGTTCTTACATAAATATCTTTATATGTTAAAAACAAAACAACAACATTTTTTTCACGTGTCTGTAAAAAAAAACCGGTAATAACTCACCATTGAGGATTGGTTATTGAGCATTGATGATTGATTTGCACCAGGTAGGATTTTGAAAGTGTTATACTTAGTTAATAATGGCTGAATTTTATATTACTATACATCAAATTAAAGTCTGAAAAATGTTCTTTCACATAACTGTTAAAAAAGGTATGTTGTCGCTGAAAAATTTTCAGAAATTAGTGATTTTCAAAAAAAAAAATTACTTTGCATTTAAAGTCTTAAGAGATTAATTTATTTTTTTTAAAACTGAACATCTAAGACTCATTATTTTCAGGTCATAAGAAAGATAGTAGAATCACCTTTCATTTGATATTAAATTCATGTATGTGCGCCTTACAGTTCTTCCGATATTATGATTTTATATGCGTATAAACGAATCAGAAGAACTATCCGCAATACGAATTTCACACACAAAAATCTCAAAATCCACACATACGATTTTCATAAAATTTTACAGTTTTAATGTACTGAAGCACAGCTCTATTTTGATATTGATGATTTCCTTGATGTACGCTCTTGGACCGAAAACGCCCCGTCTCCTTTATTACGAAAAAACATCATTACCTATACCTACGTTCTCTTTTTTTCATTCGGAAACCTTAAACGGTTATAGGGTTTATACATGCGAGATTTCTCGCACTGGTCCACTAGTACTACATATGTCTTTAGGATAGTAGTTTGGTTTAAGTCTTTCTTTTGTCTTAGGAGTTGCAGGCCATGCAGATTTTTGTATGTTCAATGTTAATGTCTGTACTGCTTCTTCTAACTGATCTTCACTTTCTATGGATTCTGTCAGCTGTATGCTTTCTTCCAAATTTTGTCTGAAATAGTTCCAGTCAGTCAGCCTATTGACTAATTTAGGACTGTTTTCTTTCATCTTTATTTTACCGCCAAGGGTAAGAAGTACTGTAGAGTGGTCCGAATCGAGATCTGGCCCTTCTTCTAATTCTATATTATTTGACAAGATATTCTTTGTTATGAAAAAGTCAACAAGATCTGTGGGCACATAATTGCAATTTGGCTTCAATATGATGATAAAAAATATGATGAGCTAAATTATGGAGATGTGGGGAATGACATAATTCGTATTGTTGCAGTTTAAAGTGTGTTTTCAGCTTAAAATGAGTCTCTGAAATAAGACAAATATCTATTTTGTTCGTATCTAGAGTTACTTGAAGTTCTTCTCTTCGGTGCTCGATACCATTTGCATTCCATTCAAGGATTTTTATTTTGTCCTTTTGTGCTGTTTTGCCTTTCAAGACATGTATGTTAGCCTTTCTAGTATAGTTTTGTTATTTTCTTCCATGCTTTCCATTCTAATAAGAATTTTTTGCATGATGGCTTCCATTCCACTGTTTGGGTTTATTTTTATTTCTTCTGTTTGTGTGTGTCTGTATTTTTTGATGCAGCCTGTGCATATGTCATTTGCGTGGCCGCTGTCTTTAGGCTTGGGTTCTTTTTGGCCGTGTCTTGGATTTTAGGTTTACGTTTAGGTGTTTTTATCGGTGAGTCCTTTTTGACTTTAGGTGCGTCCTTTTCTGTTATTCTCTGATTTTTGTTTTGTTTCTTATCTCTTGCAAATTGAATTTCTTTTGCAACTGAACAACCCATATAGCTGGCCGGGTGTTTTTCGTTGCAGTTTACACATTTTGTGGGATCCTCTTTTTTCTTCATACAGTCTTTTGTATGATGATTACCTGCACACTTAACACATCTTGCGTTTGAACTGTAGTATTTTTGCGTATGTCCATACTTTTGGCAATTTTTGCATTGAGGAATTAGTTTTGACTTCCTGAGGATATCAATACCAACTTTCATCCCTAGGATATCTTTGATTTCATAGATCTTTTGAAGTCTTCATCTTGCTCAAAAGTAAACATAAACATTGGGAGCAGAGCTTTACTTTTATATTTTAGCATATTGAAAACTTCAGTAATTTTGAAGTTTTTCATTTTAAGGTCTCTTGTTATGCTCTCAGGAGAACATAAGAAATGTAATTTTTTTTACAACAACCTTAATTTGACTCGTTTGTTAATTTTTATAGGAGTACCATTGAATATTTTTGTTATTGAATATTTTAGTGAGATTCCTGTATGATTTTTCTTCAATGACATTAATTTTAATGTCGTTTTTGTTTATTAATGTTGAAGTTGCTTTTATATTGTATTCCTCCATTAATGTGACCAGACTTCCCATATTCATTAATTTGCAGTGCAATCCTTGGCGGAGGTTTGGCTAACTTTAAGTTATTATTTTCTTTATTTGGAGCGTACTTTGTAATAGTGCAGCTCTCTTTTGGAGATGAGACTTTTGGAGATGTTCTCAATTTTCTTTTCTTGTTTATATTCTCCTTGTTGCGAGTAACTTCAGTCTCTTTGTGTAGCTCTTCTTCGTCTGTTGAATAGACGTCTACTTTTACGTTTTCTTTGGTTTAGCTGTTAACTTGCTGTTTCAGTAATGTGAACTCTTGCTTTAAGTTGTTTATTTCTATAAGCAGAGTCTCGCTAAGTTGCTTCAACCCATCTCTTCCTTCACAGACTTTTCTATATTCAGCCTTCTGTGGGTTTTCTAAGTTTTTAGATGGGGGTGATCTCCATACCCTTTTACTTCTTCCAAAAGGGTCGTCGTTGATGAGCAATAAATGCCCCCCAGAATCCGTGGGACCGACCTTCGAAAAGGGTGGATTTACCAATTTATCTGGCCTACCACCTGGGGTATAACAATCGTTTGTTTTGTCCATTGCATACATCTTTTTAACTTTTGCGGAAAAGTTTAAACGTTTGGATTTAAGTCATCTCATACGACAGGCATACCTTACCTTAAGGCTATTCTAACTCCGACCTTGCAGGGGCTAATCACATTATATAATAAAAAATTACTATTTTACTTCTCACAAACGCAATAGTTAAAAAAGTTTTATGTATAAATGGTAAAAAAAATCAAATTTCATAACTAAAATACACTTTCACTTTCCACAAGTATAATTTTAGCATGAAATGGACTGCTTTCAAGAAGCAGTTGACAACAAAATGGCATAAAATACAATGCACAGGCAGATAAAAATATAATATGTATACAAATGACAATAGCTTGAAAATAGCTCGCAGACTTTTGAAAAAAAATATAGAAAAAATATATAGAATGCTCCCAGATCGTAGTAGCACAAAAATCGAGCCCTTATTTTTCAAAAATACTACACTTTGCAACTAGCAACACCCGTTGTTGGAACAGTACCTTCCTGTTGTTTTCCATTATACGGATTCAGGTGGTTTTAAAAAGGTTTGGTTGCACAAGTAAGCCATGACAGACTCTTAAAGCTGCAAGGGTGCTGTCAACACCCCATCTATTTTTTTTTACTGGATGAATTTGTATAGGTAATTTGAAAACGTGATATGAAAAAGATCAGGAACGTATTCACGTGAAGATACAAGTGAAGAGCCGGACTTAATTGATACGGATGATGGCGAATTTGTTAAAACAAAAAATTGTTTCAAAAATTAATACGGAAAGCCCTATTTTTAAAAGGACGACTAAAAACTCTATAAAGCGGTCTTTAAGTTAATTCTTTTAACATTTTTCTACCACAGAACGATATCATAATGACAATTCCACCAAAGAACCACTTACTAGAGGAAAGATAAGCGTAATAAAGTGAAATCATGATGGGGTGTTGTCAGCACCCCACCTACCTAGGCCGAGTTCATAAAAGTAAAAATGCGGCTGCCTGCAATTTTTGCGTTCATAATGTAAAAAAAAAACTGCATTAACTTTGCATGACGGCAGTTGTCATCTGCGTTCATATAAGCAAAATGACAGTCAAATTGCGATCAACTCTGCATTGAGTTTTGTTTTGTTGCCGAATTGCAGGAAGATGGCAGGAGAAAATATGTAAGTAAAATAAATGAAAATTTAATAGATTTAGACAAAATAAATGAAAGTTTCTTTTTTGTATTAAAAAGTTAAAATACATTATTTGTGTTTTATAGGAATGAAAGTGAACAAAAATTGTGGTCGGATGCTGACACCAAACTACTTATTTCCATTCGTTTAGGAATGGAGTCCGAATTTATAGCAGGCCGAAAAAAAAAATCTGTTCTTTGGGGAAAAGTTTTCACGGAAATGAAAACTCTTTCGCCGTTGATGCCTTACGATAGAGAAGAGATTGCAAGAACATTTCAAAATTTAAAGGTAACCTATCAAAGGATGAAAAAAAGGCACAAACAAAGCGGTAGAGATGTCTCGTCGTGGGACTATTTCCAGCAATTTGACGAGGTGTACGGATGCCGACATAATGTTGAGCTTCCGCATGAGCTTGTGGCAGAAGTTTTTGGGCACAGTGACGAAAGTGATGAAGAGAAACAGGATGAGATTTCAAAAAAGAAGACTAAAAAAAATTATTCAAAATTGTCATATAATCAAATAATGGAATTCTTGGAAAAAGAAGCTATTGAGGACGAGCTACGGCACAAGGAAATTTTAAATGTGGAACGTGAACAAATTGAAGTGGAGAAAAAAAGGTTAGAAGTTCTCATGTCATTACAGGAAACATTAGAAAGAATTACCGATTGAGTTTTTGTTCTTTCTAAAAAAAAGATGTTGTGAATTTAAATTAAATTTTTTTTTTTTAATAAGTCAGCTTTTTATTTAATTTCTGTGTTAATAAATTAGATTTAGTGTAAAATCAAAACCAGGGGCCAAATCGTCTCATCCGTGAACGAGTAACTCGTGATCGAAAAATGGGTATTTGGAATTATGACATACGTGAACGTGTAATTAGGAACGTAATTCGGTATTATGATTTCCGTGAACGAGTGCTGTAGTTTCCGTGAACGTATCTATTTATTCGAAATGTCATTCGAACAGAAAATTGCGAACGGAATTGTTTGAAGAAGGAGAAATCTAGCAAAATGTAAGTTATTTGTTATTAAAAATATATATTTTAAAAATAATATTAACAAATATATTTTATAGGACGAATATTAATAAAATAAACCTAACGCTTAAAATAATGCTTGCGGATTTTATGACGATTGTGCCCTGCAGATGAACAAACAATAGAGCTGCAAATCAATCAAAAGCATAAAATTAAAGATGGCAAATGAAGACCACAGTGATATGTGATATGTGCTTTTAATTCTTTGAAGTGATAATTTGGATTTATGTTACTTAATTAATACTTAGAATAAATACATATCTATGTACATATATGTGTATGATGTATGAACATTTGCGTTGTCTTTTCATTAAAATTATATTTTCATTATTGAATATTCAATAATATTACTTCAAAGTGACATTAATTTGAAGTTTCCTCTCTTATTTTCGCTCTTGACATCTAGTACAACTTAAAAAATTACGTTCCGTGAGCAATCGTATGGCATAATACGAATCCGTTTACTCGATAGACGTATAACGTAATTTTCATACGTTCAATCGTCCGTACGTGAACGGATGAGACGATTTGGCCCCAGAATTACATATCGTTTACATATCGTTATAAAAAAATAAAACGAGTTTTTTTTATATTTGAAGTTATTATTGATTTTAATTTTAATAGTACAAACTACAAGCTTATGAAGAAAATAGCATCGCAATTCGCTTGACTTTAGCTTCATTAGCAGCTTCAGCAGATGATTGATGTTCTTCCGAAGTGTTGATATCATTATCGTTATCTAGTTCGCGTGATTGCGTAGCTGAGTGAGGTTCAAGCTCCTTTTCTTGCTCTATGATTATGTTATGGAAAACAACTCAAGCAAGTACAATATATTTAGCATACTCCAAGTTTTTTATATCGATGAATTTTAGAATTCGAAACATAGATTTCAATCGCCCAAAGGCTTGTTCCACGCAAACTCGGGTTGAACTATGCACATAATTGTATGTTTTTTGTGTTATAGTAAGATGCCCGTTATCACGATATTGGACCATTAGATAACAATTCAATGGATAAGCTGAATCGCCCAAAATTGTCATCTTGAACTATTCTTTTGGAACCAACCTTTAATGCCCTCCCAATTGAATTGCCGAAACACACTTCGATAAACTTTTGGCTATGATCACATATAGCCTGAAAAGAAATCATTTATCAAATATAACACAATAATCGACATTAAAACCTGACTAACCTGCATATTAATTAAAAACGTATCGATTAAAATAGCTGATTGGGTCCATTGTGGGTGCTATTATGGGTATTTGGGCTCCATCTACACACCCAAGAACGTTTGGAAAAGGATTACTCCTTAAACTTGCAAATTTGTCCATTATTATTATCTGTTCTTCAATTGAATCTGGCCGTTTTATATACCTACTTTTTCCTATTCTTGAATATTAGTTTGGTGATTTCAATAAAGTACTTAAAAGCCAGTCCCTTAGCAACGTTAAACAAATTACTTATTTATCTAAGGGAGCAATTGTTAGCGGGCTTCCAAATAGTTAACAATAGTGCCAGCCTCAGAGAGGTTTTGGGTCGACCAAAATTATATTTTTTCCAAAGTGGACACATCTCGTTTTCAATAAACTGTTGAGAAATTGATATAAAATTTAAGGTCTTAATAACTTTGCATTATAAAAAATTAGCCTGAAATGTGGCCTTTTTTATACGAAAATAGCTTCTGAAATCGTCATCTGCAAACTCTCCTATGGTTTTAAGAAAATTCCTAGTTGTTGGAATGTTTCTTGAAATCCAGTTCATTCTTATAAGAATAATCTTCCTTTTTCTTTGAATTTTGCTTCTATTTCTTTCAGCTAGTTTTGCCTGGAAAATTGGATCCATTTAAGTGATTAAGAATCAGTCCTAAAATTATTCTTTTAATTGACATTATTAACAAGTTTTTTTTAAATAACACAACCAAACTCTCACTGAAAGAAGAAAGACAAAATCAAAATTTCTGTAATTTTTTTCACCGCCTTCTGCATAGGTATATGAACTCTTTTTTGGAAACGCAAAACTGCTGAAAACTTGCAGCAGTATTTCTGTTCATAATTGCATTGAACCAATATTTTTTGCATGGCATGTGCAACAATGTTGCAATTATGAACTCAACACTCTTACGTTACTATTACTCACCTACCTACTTAAAGGTTAAACGATTTGCAAGTTATTAAATAAGAGTTTTTTTTAATTAAACATTATAAATGCTACATACATATATCCCAAATTTCAAGTCTCTAGGTCTGCTGGAAGTACCACATAGGTTTTGATGATCACATGCCAGCTACGAAAATTGTGATTTTCGGAATTCAATATGTCACTATAATTGATACAGACTTAAAACTTGGAATAAATGATTTAACAAAGCGCACTCCCACTCGCAACCAGAAGATGAGGTTTGCATTGACTTAGGAAACTGAATTATAAGGGTAGGTAAATAGGCGCAAAGCGTAAATAGCCATAGAAGATACATGGATGAGAATGAAATAGAATATGAAGCACAAATTCTATGCCACTGCCCGGCTTTTAAAGAACGGCGCCTATCTTTATGGGAGCACGGTTCTTCGAGTGCCCAGATGACCTGGCTAAGATATCACTTACAGTCTACCTCAGAGTAAAATTTAATTTACTGCAAACGACCCTCCTAACCTAAGAATCCAGATGTCTTCGAAGCATTTATTTCTCACGAAATAAAAATAAGTTGATCAGTTTCAGAAGTCAATATCGAAACCTACTGCGAAGGCATAACAATGGCAGTAGGATATTGAATATGGCTGAAGAAATTGATCGCACAAACTATAATAATAAGAAACATCTGGAAAAAACTCCTGTGAATCATAAGCAAGTGGGCACCGTAGCGCAAGTGGTTAGTGCGTCGGACTACTGTGCCAGCGGTCTTGGGTTCGAATCCCGCCGCAAACACCTAAAAGTTTTTTCACAGTGCCCACCTCTTTCGAATGTCTGACAAGCATCAAAGAGTATCATTTGTCACGATTGAGCTTCTCAACTCGCCGTTCGGAGTCGGCAAAAAACTGTAGGTCCCTTCCATTCGTGCAAAAATATAACACGCACACACAAATGGTTGCGAGAAGCAGGCCCAGGTTCACCTCGAGCTGTAGCGCCAACTAAGTAAAGTAAGAATCATAAGCAAGTACAAATATAATACACAACTCTCCAGTTATCATGGACACCACCCATAGAGTTAGTTGAAATTGAAACCTATCATCTGAGTTTCCTACCACTACGTCGATCTGTCTGTCACTCGTTCTCGTCCTTCATGTGCTCGCGCTGTTGTTAAACATTAAAAGGGTATTCATATCCCCTTTAGCGTGTGTAGATTAAAAAAAAAAAAAAAAAATAGCTAAACCTATCTATTTATTACGTACTATACCGACATTATTGAAAGTCTTATAAGACCAAACTAGCTGTAAACCGGTGCGATTCGCTCCACATACCTTTTCAAAATTTGGCCGCGCACATGGAAGTAATACATACTAGGAAGCAATCACTGCTGCTCTTCAACTTCGATTTCCATTTTTTTTATCTATCTGTCTGTCTGTCTATCTATCTAGGTATCTACCTATCTATCTATCTATCTATCTATCTGTCATGTCCTGTTTTTCTGTCTATCTGTATCTCTGTTTGTCTGTCTGTCTGTCTGTCTATCCATCTGTCTATCTATCTGTCTATCTGTCTGTCTGTCTGTATGTCTGTCTATCTGTCTGCCTGTCTGTCTGTCTATCTATCTGTCTGTTTGTCTGTCTATATTAATTGACCAAAATGGTTCACATTTCACCTGAAATTAAATTTTGTTTGACAGGTACCGAAACCACCGGTTGTTGAGTAACCGCACTGATGCTATGTTGTTTTCTATATTAAGAAAATCGTACGCTAAAGTTTTTACCAAAATCGGTTGGGTAGTTTCCGATTCTATAAAAGGCAAACATACATACATTCATTTTTATGGTATATAAATGTAGATCTAATAACTTGACTCCAGCGCCACCCAGCGGTTCCAGCGGTTCTCTTCTGGCACTAAACCAACATATATTTTGAATATGAGCATTTTTGGTCAATAAATATAGAAGTTGTTAATAACTTGACTCAAGCGCCACATAGCGGGATAAAATATAATTATCAAAGAATTTTCATGCCTACCAAATATACGTAAAAAAATTCATAAAAATCGGTTGAGGAGGAGTTCGACCACAAGCACCGTGACATGAGATTTTTATATATTAGATTAACATAAATCACAAAAACTAAAATTTTAACCTTACCTTATATACCTATTAGGGGATACTGGGTAGGGTTGAAACAACACAAATATTTCGAGAACCGTATGCAGTGCGCGGATGATTCTAAAGGGCATACGAAGCGGCAACGGGTTTGAACGAACCAAGTCATTCTTCGCTTATCGCGCACTTCAGTTATTTACGCGAGGCCCTATTGTATATTGACAACCAAAAGTAAGTATTCTTGTTCGGATATTTTTCTTTATAACTGTCGTTTCTATTCCGCCTAACAAAATCCCGACTACAAAATCCCGACCACAAAATCCCGACTGACAAAATCCCGACTGCCAAAATCCCGACTGACAAAATCCCGACTTACAAAATCCCGACTGCCAAAATCCCGACTTTATTATAAGTCGGTATTTTGTAAGTCATGAAATTGCGGCTATTTTATTTTTTTTTTGGTTTGTATGAAAGTGTTTATATCCCTTCGCAGAACTATTTTCTCATTCTTATAAGAACGATTTATCACACGGCTCAGTACGTTTGGTTAACTAGACATGATGAGAATCAAAAAGCGCTGTTCCTTTGGATTCTCATAAAATGATATTCACCACAAAATACTTAAAGAATCTATAATTATTTTGAAAGGAAGTTGTTTCGATACTAACAACCTCCTCGCGATGTCACTCACCCTCAACACTTCACTAAAAAAAGCAAAAAAAACGGAGAACTTACCAAAACACGCACTATGAACAAGATACAAAAATCGTTTGGTGAAGTACACCGAATGAGAATCACAAAGAACAGCGTTTTTCGATTCTCATCAGATACACTTAACCAAACGATTTTGCTAACAAATTCATAGTGTGTTTTGGTAAGTTTCTTGGTTTTTTTTCTTAGTGACATAGTAGGGCGAACACATTCTTTTAAGAATGTGGAAAAAATAATTATGAGAGATTTAAAGATTCAATTTTTTTCCAGCAAAAAAAAAAAAAAAATTCACCGCGAAACGAAAATCCCGAAAAGGTATTTTCAAGGGATTTTGTGAGTCGGGATTTTTAGAAATGCGATTTTTTTTTGTCGGGATTTTGAAAGTCGGGATTTTGTGCCGTTCCCTTTCTATTCATCTAAGAGTACTGAGTGTATTTTTTTGTTCGAAGTGGAGAGTGTAGAATACAACATCGTGACTGTTTATAACCCATTTAGGACGACTGTTCCCATATGGTCACACTGGTAGTGTTCCACTTACCGATACTTTCCAAACAGTTGTAAAAGAGTGTCACCACGCGCTAGTCTTGATGAAACTGATTATGCTTCGAGCTTTCTTTTTAGCTACAATGTGATACATTTGCACGTCACTAAGCCATAGTACCAGGTCCCAAAGTTTTGTATTTTTTAAGAACTGTTAAAAAAGGTAAAATGGAGCGTCGCTTCACGTAAAAATATCCATACGAGCCAAAATACCAGTTTTGTTTGCGATTCGTGACTTTGGTCATTTGTTCAGAATATCAGAATATAAGAAAACTTATTTTACAACTTTTGTTGTTGAGTCGGATTTATTGGTACCTTGGTCGTACATACCAGTTTAGCAATTTGTTTTAGATATATTTTCTCATCGTTTGATTGCTTTCAAAAATGTTTTGTCTTCATTTTGGTGTGATAAATTATAATACAATATAAGTTATAATTCTTAAAAGATATAATAGATATAAAACTACCGATGGAGCTCTATAATATTTGAAGGAGATGGTGAAATCGGTTGATAAATAAGATGTTTTTCCAAACAAACTCTTTATAGAGATGCCAGATTCGCGTGCATTGTCCGGAAAAGATGAAGCTGAAGGAAGATGAGGCTGGTGCCGGTAATGGTCATTATCGTGCACTACTATTACAGCCATGCGAACTTCGCATGGAAAATGAGAAATGCGAAGATGATGATGACATCTTGAACCTTAGTGAGATACCTCCGATTTCAAACGCGCTATTGATTTTTTACTGTAAATTGAAACTCCTTATATGATATTAAAAAGCGCCTGTTCTAAAGGTTGAGGTGCTAGAGAATTTGGATGTGTCGGAAGCTCCTCAAGCCAAGCGTAAGACGCGTTGCGTCTATCTCTGAAGAGCCTGGCACTAGTATACATCTTCCGATTCCTTATCCTTCAAAATATTACACTTGGGTGATGCATTTTAGTGGGAAACTGATACAAAAGGAGCTACTAGACTTTGGTGACCAAATGTGGGAATGTGTAGCTCCTTTATTAGAAAGCATTCACTCCATGCTCCCGGAATTGAACGCTCTACTATATGGTCTCTACTTCGATAATCTCTTTACTGGAATTCCTATTCTATCTTACTTGAACCATTTAGGATATGATATTTTCTTTAGGCGGCCCTACAGTTCGGGGTGAACCAGGGCCTATTCGGAACCATTCAGGTTTGCATGTTATATTTCTGCACAAAGGGAAGGGACCGACTCCAAACTCTTTGATTGCTTGTCAGACATTCGAAAGAGGTGGCACCGTGAAAAAATATTTATGTGTTTGCTAAATTGAACCCGGGCAGCATTGCGTAGTAGTCCGACGCATATTTACCACTACACCACGGTACTCAAGGTTGATATGATGCTCTACACTTCTACAGGAACCATAAAAGAAAGAAGAGTCCCACAGAATTGTGCACTGTCTGAAAATTATCAAGCCAAGAAGATGCCAAGGGGTATATACTTAGACTTACTACTCGAAGACTATATCGAATTTATGCATTTCAATTACAGTATATATCGGATATAAGAAAGTCCGAAAATCCCAAAAATTTCTTTCTTATATCCGTTTTTTCTTATACCCAATAAACAGATATAAGAAAAAATAATTCTTGTATCCGAACAACGGATATAAGAAAAAAAATTGTAAAAGAAAAACATTTATTATTTATTAAACCCAACAATAACAAAAAATAAAGTACATTCACCCAATTCATTTCATGTTAATCACATTTACATGTCATAGGTCTTTGCTCATATATATAAAAAAAATAAGGAGATCTTAATACAAATATACATACATATAAAATATGTGCACACCTTTTCAGATTATGAAAATTCCGGTCAAGTGCAAGTCGTACTTGCGCAACGAGTGTTCCTTACTATCAGTTATTTTTACATACTATATTATGTATAATAGATTTATGTTGATAGATCTATGATACAAAAAAAAAAAAACAAAGTGTGCAAAAAATTTACGCTGTGCATCAGATTTCATTCTTTGTTTCGTTATTCGTTGAATTGTATTAAATGTGTGGAGTTAAGGAATTTGCCTCCCTGTGTTTGTTCACAAATTTAGTTTTTCCCAATGTATTAAAAGTAAAAGTAGGTTAGGTTAGGTAAGCGGGCTGATGAGGATAGTTAGATCCTCATCACACTTAGGTTCATGTGAACCCATTGTGATACCCATAGTGTTCTCCCACCCGTGATATCAGTGGCTTGATTCCAACCATCCGGATCTCCTGGCAAACTTGAGCAGACCTGAAGGTGAACGGTCAGATAGCTCGTCGATGTGTTCGAAGAAAAAATTTCCTAGGGTTCTATTTCTTAGTTGGCAGAGGCTAGGGCAGTGACAGAGGAAATGGGTTGTGTCCTCGTGAACCTCTTCATCACCGCATCCTCTGCATAAGTCATCATCGTTGAGTCGTAATTTTTTCGTGTGATATCTTAGCATATTGTGGCCAGTTAACACTCCTATCAGTATTGACAGGGATTTCCTATTTTCCTGTAGAAGTTTTTTGGTTTTGCTTTTATCGTACTCTGGCCACATCCTTCTTGATATTTCACAGGTAGTTAGTGATTTCCACCTGCTATTAGCTTCAGATAGTGTTTTTTGTTCGATTTTGGCCTTGAGGTTGCAGAGTGGAGGCTTAACCGTGTAATCTGCCTGCTCTATATCCAGGGCTGAGCCCTTTCTGGCCAATTCATCCGCGGCTTCGTTGCCTGGTATCCCGCTGTGGCCAGGGACCCAGCAGAGTTTTACGTTGTGCTGCGTGCCAGGAACCTTAAGCTCTTCGCGGCAACATTTCACAAGCTTAGATGTTATTTGCGTAGCAGCTAATGCTTTTATGGCCGCCTGGCTGTCAATGTAAATTGTGATATCCTCTCGGGATATTGTCATCATTGACACCAATTGGGCAGCCTTTGTCACTGCTAGAACCTCAGCTTGGAAAACGCTGCTGTGGTCTGGGAGTCGTGTGGAGCTGTTGATTCTTAGATCTTCCGAGAAGCAACCCGCTCCTATACCTATTTCCGTTTTTGACCCATCAGTGTAGATGGATTTAGACTCATTTGATACTTCGTTGTTCTCCCATTGTTCTCTACTTGGGAAGGCCCACGAGAAGGGTTTATCGAAATCTAAGTATGGGACAGTGTAGTCTGAGTTGACGTTACCATTGAGATAGTTGCTAAGTATCTTGGTGTGCCCATATGCATTCGGTCCCCAATGTTTTGACTGGCTTATTCTGAGAGCGCTCTTTGCTGCCACTTCCTGCATGTAGAGATCTAGAGGCAGGAGGTTGAGAATTGTTTCCAATCCCGCTATTGGCGTTGTTCTCATCGCGCTGGTTGTACCAGTGCATGCTATTCTCTGTATTTTGGTCATAATCTTTAGGTTGCTATTTTGACGGCAGCATGCCACCAGACCAGTCCTCCTCCAGTAAAAGTAAAAGACACTTATACTGATTTTGAAAATACGTAATGTTCAATTTTTATGAACATGTATTTAATTATATAACATTGTCTGAAAAGAAGTTCTTCTATAATTATAGAATCAATTATAACTATAATTGACAGACAGTCCTCTTCGCATGTTAAATACTTACTATTCCAAACCAAAAAATGCTTTCAAAAATTTCTTATAAACGTGTTTGTTTAGATACATGCTAACAATTTGGTGCTTGGAAAAAGTTTCTTATATCAGTTTTTTCCTTATAAGCAGTTTTCTTATAAACGTTCTTTTTTATATGAAGTTGTATAAAAAAGTGTACGGTATATTTGCTTTCGTTTCTTATAAGCGATTCTTTCTTATACACGACTTTCTTATATCCGATACAAACTGTAACGATGTGTGTGGCATCAATTATATTTGGAGCAAACCCTGTCGAAATAGCTTATTTGCGTGAGACGTTCACCCACATCACCGTTTCGAGACCTAACGTCTTGAAAGAATATAACAAATATATATGGGTGGAACCGATGAGATGGATCAAAATAAATCATATTCTCGTATATATATATTTGTTTTTTTTTATAATCTACACACGCTAAAGCGGATATGAATACCCTTATAATGTTTACGCACAGCGCGAGTACATGAAGAACAAGAACGAGAAACAGACAGATCGACGAATATGCGAATCTTACGCAAAGTCAGAATGCCAAGAAGAAATACAACATTTCGGATGCTGACATACGATTCGATGGAAGGAGTCATTATGTAGGACCATTTGAGAGAGTCGGAGATTGTGTTCCCAATTGTTAACTAAGGCTGGGATTGTTGCCCAGTTTATGCCACAAAGGGGTTCTGGACCTGAGAATTTAGCAGTAGAGCCTGAACGGGCCAGCTCATCCGCTCTGTGACCAGGCACCCAGCAAAGTTTGACCTTATTGTGGGTAGCGAGGGATTGGAGAGCATTGAAGCAGCACTTTACCAGTTTTGAGTCCACAGAATAGGAGCGCAAAGCTTTGAGTGCATTTATGTTAGCTCCCTTGCCGCTTTGTAGGTTAATCAAGGCGCAGATCTCAATGGCGTGGACCTCAGCTTGAAACACGCTGGGGAATGATCCAAGAGGGACGGAGATTCTAGTGTTGGGCCCGAAAACCCCAGCGCCAACACCAGAGGCCATTTTCGATCCATCAGTGTACCATATTAGACTTTTTGGGTCTAGGATGGGTCCTCCGTTTGACCACGTGGTACGTTCCCCAATATGAACTTCGAATTTTCTGCCAAAGCAGTATTCACTTATCATAAAGTCAGCGACAGTGCAAAGCATGTCCTGCTCGGGAATGTTGTTGATAATATTTAGGTGACCCGTAAGGTTACCTGGTTTGTACTTACGAATAAGTTGAAGTTTAATAGCGCTTCTAGCGGCTGACTTCCTAATGAAGATCTGTAATGGCGATATGCCAATTATAGCTTCTAGAGCTGCTGAAGGGCAGGTGCGCATGGCACTGGTTATACCAAGACACGCCATGCGTTGAAGCTTATCAAGCTTCTTGACTATAGTCTTTTCGAGAACCTTAGGCCACCAAACTAAGGCTCCGTACGAGATGATGGGTCTGACCATCGTGGTATACAACCAGTGTATAATTTTTGGATATAGACCCCAAGCTCTACCATACAGTCGACGACTTGCCCATAAGGCCCTAGTTGCACGGTTTACTATAGAGTTGAGGTGAGATTTCCAAGTGAGGCGCTTATCTAAGATGACTCCTAGGTATTTGACCTCATTGGAATACTCAAGTGTGGTGCCTTTCAGGATGATTGGACCCAAGTTAATGATTCTTCTCTTCGTGAAGGGCACTAGAACGGTTTTACAGGGGTTGACTGAGAGCCTTTCCCTGTTGCACCATTCTGAAACAATTTGTAGTGAACTTTGCATCACACTCGTGATGGTAGAGTCGAATTTACCGCTCACTATGATCGTAAGGTCATCAGCGTAGCCGATGACTTCATAGCCCGAGTTGCGTAGTTCAGCAAGCAAATCGTCGATGACGAGGGACCATAGCAAAGGAGAAAGGATGCCCCCTTGTGGGCAGCCTTTGATTGCCGTTACTGCCACCGATATGTCTCCCGAAGTCGATTTTATAATACGACTTTCCAGCATGGTCCTAATCCAGCTGTTGGTCGGTTCTTCGATTCCTTTTTGGCGAATGGCTCTAGAGATTGAGTCATAGCCAGTGTTGTCGAAGGCGCCTTCAATGTCAAGAAAAGCACAGAGAGCGATGTCTTTGAAGCGATGAGCCCCCTCTATCTTATTGACAAGATGGTGAAGAGCATCCTCTGTTGATCTTCCTTTTCTGTACGCATATTGACTTGACTGTAGAGGAGAAGACCTATCTAACGTACCTCTAATGTGAATATCCAGTAGTCTTTCCATGGCCTTTAAAAGGAAGGAGGTCAGACTGATAGGATGGTAGGATTTAGGCAGCTCGCTTGGCTTATTTCCTGACTTAGGAATAAAGACTACATTAACCTCCCTCCAAGAGGGCGGGATCTAGCACCAATTGTAGCTGGCTCTAAATAAAGCGACAAGTGCAGGTAGTATAAGATGCAGCCTTTTTTGAAGAAGTGCTGGAAATATACCATCTCCACCTGGAGCCTTAAAAGGTTTAAATGAGCCTATCGCCCATTT
This sequence comes from Brachyopa scutellaris, assembly GCA_949775065.1. NCBI lineage: Eukaryota > Metazoa > Arthropoda > Insecta > Diptera > Syrphidae > Brachyopa > Brachyopa scutellaris. Next base: position 34,533,319 of record OX459114.1, read on the forward strand.
AACTTTATCTGGGCTAAATAACCTGCCAGATAGACTGTTTGTTCTACTCTCGACAGCGACCCTGTGATCTGTGAGGGTAGAATTTGTGGTTAAACTATTTATAGACGAACCGGGGAAGTGGACCTGAAGCAAGGTTTCAAGAGATTCTGTACGGTTCGTTGTGAAGGTACCATCAGCTTTCTTAAATAAACCTACACAGTTTGTATGATCCTTAGCAAGAGCTTTATGAAGTCGTGCTGCAACCGGCATGTCAGTAATGTTTTCGCAGTGTCTTCTCCATGAATCTCGCTTAGATCTTCTGATTTCTTTATTATAAATAGTGAGAGTGAACCTGTATTCTTCCCACCTTTTTGTTCGTTTAGCACGATTGAAAAGTTTTCTGACTTTCTTTCGCAGCGAATTAAGCTGGTCATTCCACCAGGGAACCATGCGATTGTTCGTACTGGTTTTAGTGACACAACTGCAATGAAAGGAGGTCATTAACACATCTTTTAGTTGGTATGCAGCTTCGTCAATGTCTCTTAAAGAACCAATAGACGTAACTAGCATTTCTGAGTTTATGATAAGGTTTTCACGATATCTGTCCCAGTTGGTTAATTTAAGAATAAATCTGGCAGGTGCCTGAGTTGATGGTCCGACAGATAGGCCTCATCAGACACATGCCAGTTTATAACAGAGTTAGCAATGAAAGGACTCGCGAGGGTGAGGTCTAATACCTCTTCACGAATCACGTTGATGAAGGTGGGGTTTGATCCCTTATTTAATATATCAATATGATTACTCACTAGATACTCTACAAGGGACTCACCTCGTTTGCTTATGTCACTACTCCCCCAAACTTTGTGATGCGCATTGGCATCGACGCCGATGATGAAGTGGTGATTGTTTTTCCGGCAGAAGTCGATCAAATTTCGGACCTCGACAGGTGGTATTTGGTCCGAGTCTCCGGGGAAGTATGCCGATGCAAACACGATGTTGTGTACTCCCCTGACCGTCTGGATCTCAACGATAATAGCCGCTAAGTCCTTGCTGATAAATTCTGGAATGGGAAGAAAGTTAGTAAGGCTGTTAACTAAGCAAGCTGCCCTAGGCACTTGCTCCCCAAGCTTATAAATCAACTTACAGGCATTATGCTTAAGACCTCTTATATGCCCGCCAATAACCCAGGGTTCTTGAATTAAGCCCAGGGCTATTTTCTCCCCGGCGAACCGCTTGCTAAGGGTTGCGGACGCACCCTTCGCGTGATGCAGGTTCGCCTGTAGCACCTTAAGGGTGCTCATTGTGGCTGCTGTTGGTTGGCCTGTCGGAGGAGTTGGGCTTTTTTAGGGCCTTTCCCTTTCCGACAAGCGGCTTAGCTAGGACGATCCCTAGACCGGTCCTTTGCTGTAGCCGACGCCTTCGCTACAACCCTGGGACTTGCACACCCGGCGGCTCTGCTCGTCGAAGGGCGGTCGCGGGGTGCAGCAAGCTGCGGGTTTATTGGCTTCGCCACGACCCTGGGACTAGCATGCCCGGCAGCGCTGCTTGTCGAAGGGGGATCGTGGGGTGCAGCAAGCTGCGTGTTGTTGGCCACCATTGGTGGAGGAGGTTTTCCGCTGCCAGTCCCTGTTGAAACATTGTCGGTGTTCTTAAGGATCAACCTGACGTGGCTAAAGCGGTAGGCTATTTTGCCTTTAATGGCGAGGAGCCTATTATAAGACGCATCGTCGATAGAGAGGACAAGGTGGAGGAGTGTGTCCTTTTGGATGCGGTGCACGACCTTCCAGGATTTGGAAGGCAGATCCTTGTTTTGTGCACGGATAGTTCCAAGGATCTTCTCGTCAGACAGCTCAAGGCTCTGTGGAAAGAACCCTCGGACGACATGTGGTTTCGGGAAGGATCCTTCTTCCACAAGCATCACGTCCAGACCACATTTAGCCTTGATGCTGCTGAAACTGTTGCGCATCCACTCGGCAGTGACACTGTCCGAGCAGATGAAAAGCAAACCATCCCGATTTGCGGAGAGAGCTGGCGAACTGGGGCTTGACTTCGCCTTCGCACAGCTCTATCGAGATGTCGATGACCGCCTCCTCGAACAGAGCCATTTGTTCTTGGGAGAGGGGACGGTTGGCCAAGTCAGTAGGAACGACCCCGATTCGGACGCAACTAGTAATCTGGCTGAAACTAGGTTTGTCTGGTTGGGGACGATCTTTGCCTTCTTGGCAGAATTTGCAGTTGGGGGGTGGTCCTCTGACCTTACCCTCTTTGCTTCTGTCTGTCTAGGGGGGGCTACCTTAGCCAACTCTAGAGCTCGGTCTCTAGTTTCCCCGTTCTTAAGAGCTTTCTTGAAGCGTATTCTTTCAGCTGCGCTGAGTTTGACAAAGCCACTTTCGGAGATGTTCATATCGCCAATTTTAACGCCAATGGCGGTGCAACCGGATTTCTCCGAGATGACACTACAGGTGTCGAATTGCCAAAGGGCAATGTCGGAGTCAGAGGCGGAGGACATGGCGTCAACTTCTACGCTTCTGGCTCTTATGGAGGTTACAGAAGGGATCCGTATGACATCGCCTTCCATACCTGCAGAGGGGTTTGGCTGCTCAACCGCAGTCAATTGGGTGGGTTCCACTGTGTGCACACAAGCAGCTTGAGTGGTGGTGGTTGGTACGACTGGTTGCTCGCTAGCTACACCAGAAGGTGATGCGTTTATAGATGCATCTATCTGTGAAATATTACTATTTAAAGGATCAATTATTCCCACGAGTATCCGGGAAAGGAGGTCGCCCACGGCAGAGCCCGGTATGCCGTGGGAAGGCTGAACTGAAACCAGAGCACGCCAGGTATCCGGAGTTCGCAGACTCGAGACTAAGCTCCCTCTTAGGCATGCATCCTTTAGCGTATGCTGTTCCACCGTGGATTAGGGATTTGTTTAATAGGGTTTACTCCCCTCGTTGCTCAACTTTGGCCGGAAGCCATGACACAGACCTTCAGCCGCGAACAACCAATCCGACCTGTAAGAGCACAACGCAGATACAGGACTTAATGGAAGGGGGAAGCCGTAGGAAGTGACATAGCGACCGTTGCCCGGCGGCCGCCGCGTGGAGGCAGTGAGTCTTCTTGTAATGGTTACTAGTAGGGATCGTCCGAAAACTTTACCCTTAAAGCCAATACCTGGCCGCCAATCTGTAAAGATGGATGGTCCGATGATTGCATTGTCGAAGTTCTTCCCAATCTGCCTACCTGGTACGGATACCTTGAAGTATCTTGTAAAGTCAAGCTGGGGCTTCTCGTAATCTGTGCAGGTCATGAGTCGTTTTTGATTGAAAATGTCCAGTATGAGCGTGTGTCCAGTCGAACCCCTCCAGTTGCCATTCTCTCTTAATGTGAGAGCTTCTTTGGCTGCGTGTTTCTTATAGAGAGATCAATGGTTAGAAGGTGCAGAAGCGTTTCTGGGCCAAGTTGCGGTGTGGACTGGAGCGCACTTGTTATACCTAGACAGGCTATTCTTTGTACCTTATTCAGATTTCTAAGTTAAGATTTGATGTGAGTCGCACCCTACCAGATAATTGACCCGTAGGTAAGGATTGATCTTAAAATCGCCAGTGTACTATGTGCGGTTGTTACCCTCATTTCTTCCCGAATGTATTGTTGCAGGCGTGTAAAAATATACATATATACATAAATAGATATGTTTTGATTCTCATAGTATGCATTTTTCGTTTGTAAGGAGTAAGTGCATACTCACTAGACAACATTTGGTTGTAACGATGTGAGCGATTCAGTGGTAAAGAAGTTTCAATAAATTGAACGCAGTTACGAAACTCATTATGTATGTATAATTGTATACAAAGTGGAAACCTGCGAACTCTGAATAATGAAACATTTTTCAAATGTTTTTTTCCATGCAAATTCACTCTTCAATAGCAGAATCAAGATCTGAATGCGCCTACAGTCAGTTACATTTTGTCGGCTTCATTGACATTTCCGAGAATTTCGACATTGCGATGGGTTCTTTCCAACAGGTACACATTCTGAAATAAGAAATAAGGTTGCCGATTGTGGAAACAATTGCAAATAGTTGAAAAGAAAGTGCACCGAAGCATACCACTAATCACAAGTTTTACTGTAGGCACATACAGTATCTGAAATCTGTTAGAGTTAAGTTTCGGTAGATCGAATAAAGCTAAACTAAACTAACCTAAACAAATCTCACTGATCGTAAATATCTACATATACGCACAGATATAAGCAAAAATACAAATTTGAACAGACACCGCATGTGATTTCAAAATACAGATACGGGTATGTAGGTATATTCTTATATTTTTCTTTTACTTCGACTTATATTTTATAAACACCATTCGTTGCCGTAGGGTAAATTAAATAAAAACTTAGTACATCTATGTGTTTGATATACACATAAAAGACAAACTACTGTTTTTGTCTCACCTTCAACTATGTACTCTATACAGTTCCGCAGCTGCAATAAATGTTTTGTGTTTACCAATACCTTCATCGGAAATGTTGAAGTTGGTTTTCTCTCTCGATTTCCAATAACATTTTATTGCTGAAACCCGCCTCGAGGTTCTATCCTTTTCAATTACAAATAGTACAATTCCCGAATATCGAACATTATCGACTGTGTATTGCTTTGTCAATTTCGATTTCAATTGACTTCCATTTTCCCTTTGGCTGCTTCGAAAACTAATAAGAGCAGCCAAAGTGCTTGCGTTGGAATCCGCCTAAGGCGTATCTTTAGAATTGTAGCAGTATTAGGCGTGTCCTCGACCCACCCACGTCCCACCCACGAAGATACTTGTTTCACATTTCTTAATAAAAACTCTAACCATTTTTTGTTTACCAATGTATACCATTCCATTCTTCGACAAATACGAGTATATAGTACTATACATATTTGTTTTGAATAGGGGATGGATATTTCTTATTTCACCTGCATGGATGACTATGTTAGATACAAATTCTATGTCTATTAGCGTTTGCTTAGGACAAATTATTTTGTTTACTATTATAGGCATCGCATGCACGTATAATTGAGCAAGTCGGAGGCTGTATTATTGCTCAAACAAAACCAATGCACCTGATACTTAATCTTCAATTGTAACAAAATAAATTTGGAGAAATGTAGCACATACCGGGTGTGTTTTTTTCAGTTTCAGATTGATATATTTTGACTTCTAGGTATCGTATCGACTGGAGATTTTGAAAAGCCTCCAAAAATATTGTTTTTTATCATATTCGAAAAAAAATTAAATTTTTCGTTTTGGGTCAAAACTTACAAGTAGTTTTTACGATTTACCCCTTCTACCTATTCTAAAGCCAATGCACACGGGTGTGCATAGAAAAATGTATGTAAATTGTTAGTTGGAAATGCAGGAAGGTAGTTTTATTTCATTACATTATTTCTTTATTTTGTTTGGAAAAAAATGTATGCCTACTTCTCAAATGCGTGCGTGAAAAGCGTCTTTGTGGCCAAATGCCGTAACAAATGTTGAAACAAGAGAAAACACTTCAAACAATTCTAAGGGTGAAAGCACACCAAATAAAGCATAGACAAACAAAGCAAAAAAGCCTGGTAGTAACCTGGTAGTTATTGATAGGCATGATTTATTAGTTTTCTCCTAATAAAGAGCAAAAAATACAAAAGTACTGTGTCAATCGTTCAAATTTGAACAGTTATGAGATTTTGATCCACTTAACTTCAATACTTTAATTACCGTTTATCGAGAGCAAGAAGATTGGTGGAGTGGAGGATTACAAAAAGATTTAGGGTTTTGGAAAAAGTTATGTTGGTATCTCCAGACAAAGCGGATATTATAACAATGACAGCCTGCGTTCTTCACAATTTTATAGGAACGAAAAATATAAAATATACGGATATGCACAGCAAATTACATGAACTTTCCATTACAACATGTCGAGCTGATGGTAGTAATAGTAGTTTCAAATCGTCCAACAAGCATTGCAATTGATATACGAAGAGAATTTATGAAGTATTTCAATTCAACAGACGGATCATTTCCATGCCAATATAAATATTGCTGGTGTTATGTATTGTACTTTATGTACTATGGAGTATGTATATGTACATACGTACATAATAAAAATGTTAAATACAATAAATTATCATAAAAAACGTACCTACTTGCAGTTTGCATTTCCTCAGCAAATTCTGACCACAATTTGTCAATAATTCGTTTGTCGCTATTAGACATCTGCATGAATGTATTCATTTGCTTTCTCTTAATGTGTACAGTACTTCATTGTACTCTATTCATTGTACTCATATGAGCAAGTGTACTCGCAAAATCAGTACCATATTAAAAGATAGAGTTACTGTACACAACTCGATCAGCTCATACCAAAAGGAGTACACTGCTTGATTCCATTCATACAAATGAGTGCATGCTTTGAACAAAACATGTACCATTTTAACTGCTAAAAATACACTGAGTATACTGAGTAGATCGAGTACACCCATTTGAAATGAATGCACCCGTTTCAAATGAGTGCACTCGTTTGGTTTCTCGGTATATAGAATTGATCAAGTGAAGGCGAAAAGGCTACTGATCTTACAATAAGTGTGTTAATACATGGTGTTCGTCGGGTAGGTTTATTTCTTTGTTTTTGTCGCCATTTTGGTAAACATGAATTAATTAATGTGAACAGTATCTTTGTTATATTTTAAGTTTAAGGTTAATTGAAATGAATTATAAAAATAAAAGGAATATTAACTAAGAATGAAACGTTATTCAAATGTAACTTAAAGAATTATTACTTAAGTATTGAAATAAATTTAATACAGCTGCGTCGCGCGTCGTCTACGCCGTCGTCGTTGGCTCGTGTGTTTGATTGTAAAATAACATCATGTTCACATAAATGAACACATTAATAAAGAAAATAGTCAGTTCTGGGCAATAGAAAATCCTCAGTCACCATTACATCCGTTTAAAATTACATTTAAAGGGGTCCTGGTCCATATGGAAATACGAAACCATTTTAAGTTCGCTCTAAATGTGCGTCACGAGCATTTATCTCAGAAACCAGGTAATCGATTTCGAAAGCCTTGTATGCAATGAATTGTTTAATCTTTTTCTGTCCCTTATCTGAGCTACTCCGACATATTCGGAGCCCAGGTCGATAAGGATTTCCAAGTACTAGTCAGGGTCTTGGAAAAGAGTTGGTGGCGGATGAGCCCCTAGTGGGCCAACGGCAGCGCTCACACCCCCGTAGTGGGTTACTGACACCGGTGTACCCGGCCCCTTGTCCTAGGGGTATACAAGGATCTGGCCCTCCAGGTTGGGGGCTGTGCGTGAGGCTAACTACCTAACCACGTAAAAAAAAAAATTGTTCCGAAACAACCAAAAGCCTCGGAAAAGGACGGATCTACTGTTGACAACCACGCTAAACGAAATAAGGACAACGACGTTCGGATATGTACCTGGAATGTTCGTTCAATGAACGGCGACGGTGCATCCGAACAACTGGCAGAGGCCCTAAACTGCTACAAGGCAGATATAACCGCCATCCAGGAAGTGCGATGGAATGGGCCAGGCAGAAAAAGGATGGAAAACTGTGATATCTACTACGGTGACTGCTATACAGAAAATAAACAGCGCTTATTCGGATGCGGATTTGTCATTCGCGGCAGACTTAGGCAAGAAGTCTTGAGCTTTCGGCACGTGAGCGAGCGTCTTATGACAATCCCTGTCAAGGCAAAATTCGCCAACATAAGCCTTATATGTGCTCACGCCCCCACGCTACCAAAGATAGTTTCTACGAGCTCCTCGATACGAGCAATGCCCTAGACATGACGTTAAAATCGTACTGGGCGACTTTAACGCCAAGATAGGAAGAGAGGACATCTTTGGTAGGACGGTTGGAAGGCACAGCCTACACGACACCACGTCCGAAAACGGACTAAGGCTGATTGACTTTGCTGCGGGGCACATCCACATCTCAATATCCATAAGGGGACATGGCGGTCTCCGGATCGAATAACCGTCAACCAAATCGACCACATTGCAATCGACACCAGACATGCCTCCAGTATTATGGATGTCCGAACCTTCCGGGCGGCCAACATTGGCTCGGACCACTACCTTGTTGTAGCCAAGGTACGAATGCGGATATCCACAGCGCCACAACAACGAAATACTGTGAGAAAGTACAATGTCGAAAAGCTACAATCGCAAGACACCGCCAGAGCCTACAGAGAACGCATATCCCGATCTCTTGCTACGAGTCCTACCGCAGCAACAGCTAGTACAGAAGACCAGTGGCAACACTGCCAGCAAGCCATCATAAGCGCCGCGAATGATGTGCTGGGTTTCACACGACCACCACCACGAAACCCCCGGTTTGATGAAGAGTGCAGACTAGCTAAAGCGGAAAAACAACAAGCGTATAAAGCGGCGCTGCAAAGAAGGACTAGATTTGCTCGCATGCTCTACGAGCAAAAGAGACGGGAAGAACATCGGCTTCTTAGAAGGAAAAAGAAAGAGCACGAGAAGCGTGCATTCGAGGATATTGAGAGATGCTACTCCAGGAACAATGTACGGAAGTTTTACCAGAGGGTAAAAAGAATGTGCCAGCAAAACAAATCCCGTACAGAAACCTGTAGAGACGCGGATGGAAACATCGTAGTAGAAACACAGTCGGTGCTGAGAATTTGGAAAGACTACTTCTGCAGACTGTACAATGGCGATGACGACCAAAATTCCGCTGTCAGGCAGAATGAACTATTCAACTTAGATGATGATAGCCAAAACTCCCATGCACCTGATCAAAACGAAGTGCGGATAGCAATATCCAAACTTAAGTCCAACAAGGCTGCTGGACCTGACGGTTTACCCGCAGAGCTATTTAAAGCAGCTGGAAATGACTTGGTAGTGAGCATACACCAACTCATCTCTAAGATTTGGTCAGATGAAAGTATGCCAGATGAATGGAATCTCAGCATCGTTTGCTCGGTTCATAAGAAAGGAGACCCTCTCAACTGCTCCAATTACAGAGGCATCAGTCTCCTGAACATCGCCTACAAGATCCTATCTGCCATATTGTGTGAACGCTTGAAGCCTTTCGTCAACAACCTGATTGGGCCCTATCAGTGCGGTTTCAGGCCAGGAAAGTCCACCATAGACCAAATTTTCACACTCAGGCAGATCCTGGAAAAAACCCAAGAAGTCCAAATCGATACCCACCACCTGTTCATCGATTTCAAGGCCGCCTATGACTGGTGGACTATCAACACATCAGTACGGATTTCGAAAAGCACGCTCGACAGTTCATGCCATGAAAGAAGTGGTTGACACGGCGAAAAGGGCCATAGAAGGAAGAAGATGGAGAAAAGGCGCAAAGCAGTACTGCTGCGTCATAACACTAGACGTTAAGAATGCATTCAACACCGCAAGCTGGAAACATATCCTTGAGGCGCTTCGAAATATGAGAGTACCAACCTGCATCAGGGAAATTCTGAAAAACTATTTCCGACAAAGACTGTTGCTCTATGAAACAGATGACGGCGTAAAGCAATACGCCGTCACTGGAGGAGTCCCCCAGGGCTCAGTTCTGGGACCAATACTATGGAACCTCATGTACGATGGCATCTTTCGTCTTCAAATACCAGGCGAGGCAAAAATAGTGGGATTTGCGGACGACATCGCAATAGTTGTAACTGCAAAACTCCTGGAAGAAGTTGTTCAAATTAGCAATGAGACCATTTCAGTAGTTCAACGATGGCTAGCATCAGTCGGCCTCGCGCTAGCTAAACACAAAACAGAAGCGGTACTAATAACCAGTAGGAAGCAGCGAGAAACCATCACGCTCGCTGTAGGAGAGCATGACATAATATCAAAACCAGCTATCAAATACCTTGGCGTTATGATTGACTCAAAGCTTACATTTAAAGAACACCTGGAGTACGTAAGCAACAAATCTTCCCGTGTGGGTGCCTCCATTGCGCGGATTATGCCAAATATAGGAGGGCCAAGATACAGCCGCAGACTTCTCTTAGCTAGAGTAGTCACATCCGTAGTGCTTTATGGATCACCAGTTTGGGCCGAAGCTATGAAAGTGACTTCATACAAAAGAAGAATCATAGCAGTAAATCGACTATGTGCACTAAGAGTTAGTAGTGCTTTCCGCACCACCTCGGACCACGCAGCCTGCGTCATCGCAGGAATGCTACCAATCGATATACTGGCGGAAGAACTGCAGAAAAAGTTCCTAGAGAGCAGACAGGACCGGCGGCTGACTTATAGCGAAGCGGACACCAGAGAAAGAAGCACAGGATTGATAGAGTGGCAGCAACGCTGGAGCCTTTCTTCCAAGGGCCGTTGGACTTACCGCCTTATCCCGAGTATAGAGACTTGGATAAACCGCAGACATGGTGAAGTTAACTTCTTCATAACGCAACTGCTCACGGGACATGGTTGTTTCCGGTCATATCTTCACAAATACAAGAACGATGACTCTCCCACTTGCCCATCATGCAGTGGTACCCCCGAAGACGTAGAGCATGTATTCTTCCACTGCCCACGATTCCAACTGCAAAGGGATGCACTTCAAACAGCGCTGGGAGAAACACCAACTCCGGAGAATCTAGTACATCACATGCTAGAATCGGAAGACAGATGGAACGCAGTGAGTTTCTATGCCAAAGATGTATGCCAGGAGTTGAGGAGACTAGAGCGAGAAAGAAGAAGCCACAGAGTGGAAACGAGCGGTAACGCTGCTGTGTACCAAAACTCACCTACGCAAAGGCACAGACAGGTGGACATACGAATATACATGCGCTCACAGAGGGACGCAGACGTGTAACAAATTAACTGCGGCTACAACGTGGAAATGCCGTTCAGGCAATAGCTCACACAACAGGACCTTCAAACCGAACTTCAAAGACATGAACGTATACGGAATGACACACACACGAACTTACGCATACACCATACGAAACTAACGAACTAGACTAGACCCACACGTACTGACATATACATAAACGAACAACACCCTTCAGAACAGTTTCAGACACATTGACAAAGACCTGTGAAGATGAGGAAAAGCTATAGCTGAAGTCCCCCCCATGACGAAATACTTACAGTGGTACCGTGGGGACCAGGGAACAGAGGCAGGAGGTGGTTTTAGTGGATTAAAGTCCCACACACAGGCTTTTGATGCTTTCCACCTTTCTTACAAAAAAAAAAAAAAAAAAAAAAAAAAAAAAAAAAAAAAAAAAAAAAAAAATAAAAAAAAAAATAAATAAAGGCCGCCTATGACAACATCTGGAGGGATGAACTGTATAGAGCCATGTCAAGTTTTGACACCCCTTCCGAACTCATCCGTCTGTGCAGGATGACGATGGAGAAAGCTCGCTGCTCCATCAAGGTCGGTATTGACCTCACCGAGACCTTCGATGTCAAAAAAGGATTCAGACAAGGTGATGCGCTATCATGCGACTTCTTCAATATCATACTTGAAAGAATTGTTCGAAACTCACAAGCCAACACACAAGGAACGATCTTTCAAAAGTCCGTTCAACTACTTGCATACGCCGACTATATTGACATCATTGGTAGAACACAGCGAGCTGTCACCGGTGCGTTCGCGAGTATAGAAATGGAAGCGGCCAAAATGGGTTTAGCGGTAAACGAGGGCAAAACTAAGTATATGCTGTCAACAAAAAGGGACACCCAACATCAACGAATTGGACAGAACGTCACAATAGACAGCTACAACTTTGAGGTAGTAAAGGACTTTGTCTACCTCGGCTCTGCCATAACATCAAAAAATGACATCTCGTCGGAAATCAAACGAAGGATTACTCTTGCCAACCGCTGTTTCTTTGGGATAAGAAGGCAATTGAGCAGTAAAGTCCTTTCCCGATCGACTAAGGAGACTCTCGGAGAATATTCAACTCTAACCCGGAGGGTCAGCGCAGCAGAGGACGACCTCGCCTAAGGTGGCGCAACCAAGTAGAACAAGACCTCAACCAACTTGGAGTGCGCAACTGGAAGCGGTTAGCTAAGGACCGGGCTAACTGGAAGAGGTTGTTGGTTGAGGCCTTGGTCCACCCCGGACTGTAGCGCCACCTAAGTAAGTAAGTAAGTCCCAACTTATTGTAATGTATTATACGTTTGTATTTACCAACATCCCGATACAATATGATTTAATTCACACCACTTCTGAATATCACAAACAAATTTGGATACAATTTTAGTCACACGCTTATTAATTCTTAATAGTGATATATGATGCATCCAAATTTATATTTGCCAGAAGCAAAACTATTATATATTTCTGTAGGTAAAAATAATGGAACCCTTCGTGGGCGAGTCTGACTTGCACTTGGCTAGTTTTTTTTTTCAAGATGACATGACGCCACGTTAGGTAACTGTTACTGTAAAACGTCATGGTAACATAATTAATAACTTTCTGAGTCCAAAAAAGAATGCTTTAGGCTTGGTAAACTTGTGGTTCCAACAAGCCGGTGGAACTTCACATATAGCCAATGTTACAATGGAATTACTGAGAACTTTGTTTTTAGAACCAACTATTTGGTGTTGGTGATGTCGATTGGCCTCTGCGGTCATCGGTTTAATACCTCCGGGCTTCTTTTGATGAGTATATCAAAACATTAAGGTACATTTGAATATGGCAACGAACTAGAAACACCTGAGCAACTTAGTCAAAATATCCATGACTTAATTAATGAAATGTGTGCAAATTAATTGAAAAATGTTACATGAAGAGCCCGCATTTGTGAAAACGTACCGGAGTAGTCAAAACCTTTTTGATTCATAAGACAAGAAAACGTTTTTGATTTTAACACACCAACTGAAACACAATGTAACAAAACAAATCATTTTAATTTCCTGCTTCGTTTGGTGTGTGTTGAGAATTTTGTTTCTGAAAAACAAACGTCCAGCTTTTGACAACGAAACATAATTTTCTGTTTCGCCTTTTTTTTCTTATTTTGCCGTATGTATTGCGCCATAAGCAATTGTGCAACAATCGACAACGACGCTGGTTCGAAATGTTTTTGATTCATTCATGAAGCAGTCATGAAGCGCATCGAAACAAAAACATGTGTTTCGTTTTGCCCTCTTTGGTGTGTGTTGTGTCATAAGAATTAATGTACTCATATTTCATTAGTCACAAAAAAACATTTTGACTGCTCCGGTGTGTTTTCAGCCGAAGAGTGGACATTTAGCTGTCATTGTCTTCTATATGCACGTTATTCCGAATATTTAGTAAAATATCTATCAGTATTAAAACAGTATCGCAAGTTTGTAGCGCGAGCCATGTCGTAATGGTTAGTACATTGCATGCTGTCCGTATCCAACCACCGCAAACAGTAAAAAATGGGCCATCTCTTTCGAATGTCTAACAAGCATTCAATAGTATCATTTATCACGGTGAGCTTCCCAACTCGCCGTTCGGACCCCCTCCATTCGTGCGAAAATAGAATGCACACACAAATGGTTGCGAAAAGCAACAAGCAAGTCATAGTTCATCCCGAACTGTAGTGCCACCTAAGGAAAGAAGATTTGTATCAAAAAGAATATTTACTTTAATATAAGGTTGGCTGCAAAATTGTTTCTCCTTCAGCAAGTAGAGCTGCTCAAGAAGAAATATATTCTTCAGCTAGGAAATTAATAGCTGTAAAACTAAGTTTTATTGGCTCGGACCCAATTTTTGTAAATCAAATACTAATGTCTTCACACTCAAATATTAACAAAACTGATATTTAAAACGATCTAGAAGAAAATTTAAACTATATGAAAAAAAAATAAAAATTAAAATAAATTATACATATACATATGTATACCCGTATTAACAAAATATTAAATTTTTCGTTTAATTTTAAGTTTCCACTACCGAAGCCCTACACGATTACTTCATGTAAATTCTACAGCAATCATAAACGAAATACTGAGTCCACTCAGTGTACTCATTCTATAATGAATGCATTCATTGTAAAGGGTGATTTTTGAGCTGGTTTGGTTTTGGCAACACTGGTTTTGACAGCTGACGTGTGTTTAGTACCTTGTGTCACTGTCAAACAGCTTCAGTTTGGTTTGCAATTTAACCATGGATCGTCTTACAAATGAACAACGCTTGCAAATTATTGAATTTTACTATCAAAATTCGTGCTCGGTTCGAAATGTTCATCGCGCGCTGCTTCCATTTTATGATCGGCATTCTCGACCTTCTGAGCAGTCTATTCGGAAGATTGTGACCAAATTTCGCACCAAATTTACTTTGTTGGACATTAAACCACCAACACGTTTACGTACTGTGCGTAGTGAAGAAAATATTGCGGCCGTATCAGCTAGTGTGACAGAAGACCGCGAAATGTCGATTCGGCGCTACCGAGCGATGATAACAAACTTTTTTTTGCCCGAAATGGAAGTTCTTGACTTGCATGATATGTGGTTTCAACAAGACGGTGCCACATGCCACACAGCACGCGAAACAATGGCGCAATTGCGAGGCGAGTTTGGTGAACAGTTAATTTCACGTTTCGGGCCGTTCAATTGGCCGCCTAGATCGTGCGATTTGACACCATTAGATTATTTTTTGTGGTGGTATGTCAAGGCTAATGTCTATAGGGACAAGCCCGCTTCGATTGACGCACTGGAAGCCAACATCCATGCATTCATTCGTGAGATACCGGCCGATATGTGTGAAAGAGTATGCCAAAATTGGACTCAGCGGATGGGCTACCTGAGACGCAGCCGCGGTCAACATTTGCATGAAATTATCTTTAAACATTAAATTGCAAGGTTCAAACTATCGATTCAAATAAATATTTCATTCATTTTTTCGAATTTTTTGTGTTTTTTTTTAAAAAAAAGTTCTCAACCTCTTAAAAAATCACCCTTTATAACGAATGGACTCATTATACTCGGTGTACTCGGTGTAGTGTGCCCATTCTATGTGAGTACACTGAACTGAATGTTTTGCTATCAATGGGTGAAGTACTCCCTCAGTAAACAAATATCACGTGATTCATTCGTTTCACTTTTCAGGCTGTGAGTACAATACTGTTTTGTACTTGAAATAAAATGAATGTCTTGGAACTGGTTTCAAGACATTCATTGCAGACCTCTAGTCGCTATGCTCTTTTAATTTAAATTTTTTATATATTGCTTCCCGAATTTCAATCAAAAATAATAGTTTTTCACCGTCACATATCTTGGTTCGATACTAAACTGCACTCGACTCTACAAAAATTGAATGAATAGCTCATTAATTCCGATAAGTCATCGCTCGCATGTTTCATTCCATTTAGTTTATTGAGTTGATGTGGGCGCTCTCATTTGATTTCATGTATTTTTTGCCTTTTTATGCCTAAACTGTCTTCTCATGCCTGTGCCTTACTTGACTAACTTTTTTCATAAGAGCGCTACAAAAGTTTTTTTAAATAAAACAAAAACGGTTTTGGATATCAATAAAATTTTTTATTCCTAAAAAGTGAAAGTACGTTCGATGCCATTATGTATGGAACTCGATTTCTTTTGCATGGCCACCACGGGCACGCTTGCAGAAGTCCAGACGCTGAACCCAATTTTCGACGGTTTTCAAGCATAAATCGGCCGATACCGCTGCAATTTCACGTTCGATATTCGTACGAAGTTCATCAATCGTCGCTGGCTTGTTGGCATAGACCATAGACTTGACGTAGCCCCACAGGAAATAGTCTAACGGCGTCAAATCGCTCGACCGAGGCGGCCAAGCGACTGGACAATTTCGGGAGATAACACGTTCTCCAAACTTGGTTTCCAATAAACTGATTGTGACATTCGTTGTGTGGCTTGTGGCGCCGTCCTGTTGGAACCACGTGTCCTCCAAGTCCATATCATCCAATTGGGGCCAAAAATATTCGGTTATCATTGAACGGTAGCGATTCCCATTCACAGTAACGTGCCGGTCTTGATCATCACGGAAGAAGTACGGCCCAATGACGCCGCCGGCCCATAAACCACACCAAACCGTAATTTTTTCGGGATGCAATGATGACTCATGGAGTACGTGTGGATTGCTGCCTGACCAATACTGCATATTTTGTTTATTGACGAAGCCATTTAGCCAGAAATGAGCCTCATCACCGAAGATGATTTTTCGATGAAAATCCGAATCATTTTCAAGTTGTTGCTCAGCCAAATTCACGAACATACGACGCTTCTGGTGGTCAAGCGGCTTCAGTTCTTGCGTCAATTTAATCTTGTAAGGATGTAGGCCAAGATCTCGACACTACGGGCACTTCTTGATCTCACTGGCACGGGAACATTTTGTACTGTGCCTGTGGATTCAAATTTTTCCACTAGACGCTCAATTGTTGATCTGCTAGGACGATTATGACGACCATAAATTGGAAAACGTTGAGGCCACTGACTCCGAATTTCGGTAGTAAATTTTAATAATTTTGACCCGTTGTTGGCTCGTATATCTTTCCATCATGAAATGGCAAACCTTACTGAAGAGAAATGTCAAAAAAGCGGCAAGAAATATGGCGTCGTTTGCTGTCCCTGTCGCTCTACTTTTGTAGCGTCCCTGTTGAAAAACCCTGTATATGGAGAGCGATTTTCAGCAGGAAAAAGAAAACCAGAAATTTTGTTTATATACGATAACAATATAAAATTACTTTAAATGTCGACTTTGTGATTTTGAAATGGCCAAATAGGGTGGTCTGGTTTGGGGTACAGATATTTTGGGAACTGATTCATTGGTTCTTACTTACTTAGTTGGCGCTACAGCTCGAGGTGAACCTGGGCCTGCTTCTCGCAACCATTTGTGTGTGCGTGTTATATTTTTGCACGAATGGAAGGGACCTACAGTTTTTTGCCGACTCCGAACGGCGAGTTGAGAAGCTCAATCGTGACAAATGATACTCTTTGATGCTTGTCAGACATTCGAAAGAGGTGGGCACCGTGAAAAACTTTTAGGTGTTTGCGGCGGGATTCGAACCCAAGACCGCTGGCACAGTAGTCCGACGCACTAACCACTTGCGCTACGGTGCCCACCATTGGTTCATGTTATGAAAAAAATCGTATAGGAAGGAGACGGGTGGGGGGTATATTTGTGTGTTTAAAACATATCATTCAGAGAAGTTGGTACGTACCAACAGTTATTCAATTATACTTTCAATTTATGTAATTTAATTTTAAAAAAAAGCCATAAGTATGTACAAATCTCTTATATCTTATACCAAAACCAAACAAAAGTATCAAGATAATGAACTTATTTTTTTATTGTTATATCTCGTGAAATGCATGTTAATGTAAATGAACAATCATTTACTGGATGTCGCACGGATGTAAAACTTTATTCAAAATAATAATAATAATAATAATTTCGACTGTATTAAACTTAGAACAACCAAAGTGGACTCGTTTCATAGACAATTGATTAGTGTTAATAACTTTTGTGAAAATCGCATTTATCTCGGGAAATTGTGCTTATAGTTTTTTTTACCTATTATTATTTTGATGCGCCATAACGTCACCTACAAATTCACTTTAGAAAGATTTTACCTGAGGCTTGCAGTTTTACAGGTATAAGGTAAATTTAATTACAAGAACCATTCAAAAATGAGTATTAGCTTGTATTCAGTCTGATGGTGGACATTTTATACAAGATAATGCTCGTTCTGAATGGTTCTTGTGACTAAATTAACCTTATACTTGCAAAACTGTTAGCTTCAGGTAAAAACTTTGAAAAATTAATTTGTAGGTGACGCTATGACGCATCAAAATAATAATACATAGTAAAAAAAAATTATAATCACACTTTGCCGAAATAAATGCGATTTTCACAAAAATTGATTAAGAAAAAAATAAATAAATCTGTATTTGAAGAGAAATATCTCGAAAACGAAAGCACGGATGGTAATAGTTTTTAACTGTTGTAAACACTTATCAATTGTCTATGATATGTATCCACTTTGGTTGCTCTAAGTTTAATAAACTAAAAATTATAATTGAATAACTGTTGGAACCAACTTCTCTAAAAGATCCTTTTTAAACACCCTGTAGCTCAATGGATGTTGAAGAAAGACCCCACTCCCATACGATTTTTTTCATAGCATGAACCAGTGAATCAGATCCCGAAATATCTGTATTCCAAACCGGACCACCCTGTATATATCATCATCATGTCTGTCTATAGTGATCATTACATTCATGATTTTAGGCACTAGAGGGTTATACACTAAGCTTACAAATATTAATTATTAGGAGCTGTCTTTTCTTTTCATTTGCCTATCAAGAACTTTGTGCATTTCCACTTTCTTTTCGGCATAATTCTCTTAGAATAATATTTAAAACTCTCTGCGCTCCCATGACGATTATGAACACAATTTAGCAAAATGACTGCAGCCTGCTTGTTTTCGATTTGCAGGCACAAAGCAGGCATGTGATTGGACTTTCGCAGATTACTGCGTTTACGAACTCGCCCTATTTAAAAAATAATAAATAACATGTTGTTGCGAAACTCATTTAAATTGAAAAATACGGTCAAGTGCAAGTCCTACTTGCGGAATAAGTGTTCCGTACTTTCAGTTATTTTTACATACACTCCTGGCAAAAAAAAAAACCCTTTCACCATTATTTTTCTCCAATGATCATGAACAAATTAAAGTTTTTCTTATGTTATATAATTAATTTTTATTTTTTGCTTTAATATGGAAAAGCTTGTTTAGAGTTTAGAACTTTAGAGTAACAAAAATATACATGTGTATATTAGTCCAAATTCCACCAAACAATTCAAATATATTTGCATTTGTATGAAAAAGGGGAATTTTACGTTTTATTAAGGCAAACAGTTTTATCAAAATTTCATTACGTACAGGTGCAACTATTAAAAAAACCTAAGTTAATATTGAATACAATCTTAAAATAATAAAATAACATAAAATAAGAATTCATTTAATATACAATTAACCCAATATTTGGTTATTCCACTTTTTTTTCTTAATAACGTCATGAATCCTGTTTGGCATCGAAACAATCAATTCTTTTTTATATAGGAGATTATTAAATCTTGATACCAGATGTCTTTTCTTATATATTCCAGTTGACTAACAGATTTTGGCCTTTTCTCTCTAGTTTTTTGCCCATGTAATGCCAACAGTTTTCTCTCGGGTTAGGATCCGGGCTACTACCAGGCCATGGAAGAGAAAGAAACCCTAAAGAATCCTTGTAGTATCTACTGTACCCACAATTAAAGTAAAGTAAGAAAAGTTTATAAAAATGTTAGTTTACGACACAAAAGTAAAACTTACTGAAAAATCACACTATCACTGCGATAGGCAAAGTTGCTATAAAGTAGGCACAACATAATTTTCTATTTCTATTTTCATTTGTTATTCTGGGCATTTACTGAGCCACTAAGGATTACAATTTATCAAACACCAGATCTGGTTATTGCCCCCCATGCCTTAATATAAGGGGAATGCTAAACGGAGGGTGAAATTCAATTACAGTGAAACCTTGGTAAGTTGGACACCTGCGGTGCAAGAATTTTCGGCCTACTTATGCAGGTGTCCAGCTTATAACGGCGTGTATTTTTTTTTAATAAAAATAAAAGATTGATTTCGTACACATTGTTACATTATGTATGTATAGTACAACAGTGTGTGTTTATTACTACTCAGTTTCCACTTTAAAAGAAGGAGGAAAGGAAGTTAACCACAATCTGAAGAAAAAGAATTAAAGAAAAATAAAGAATCTCTATATTGTACACGATGAAACAACAACGAGCATTTTGTCATTTTACCGCTATGTCTAGACGTTTTATTCAGTGGTTATGCGAAAATATAGAACCAACTTTCGCAGGTTATTTCATATGAGAGCTTACAAAAAGTGTTTAAATTTGCGGACAAATTCCAAGATAGGCAGGTGGACAAAATATAAAGGTGTCCAACTTTCGCAGGGTATTAAATATGAGAGATGAAAAAAATTATGAAAATTGGTGTCCATTTTCCAAGGTAGGCAGGTGAACAACATATGAAGGTATTTTGAGGAACATTTATACGGATTTTTTTTGGCGCAGTCAAATATTGGCCAACTTACAAGGGTGCCCAACTAGACAGGTTTCACTGTATCTGAATACCGTTCACCTTTTCTTCGGCGAACCACCACGTTGCCGTCTGGACCAAATAAATTGAATTTGGTCTCATCCGAAAATATTACTCTTACCCTTTCGCCCTAGTCCAATTTGTATAACTTTTTGCCCATTCCAGCCTTAGATTTTTTTATTTGCCGTGTTAACAGTGATTTTTTCTGCAGGACGCCTTACATTAACTGCCATACTATTAAGCAACTTATTAATTATTAATCAATGGTTTAAGTACATAAGAAGCTCCATGCTGATTTTTGGGGCATATTTCTAGGATCAACCATTCAATATTTTACTCTCACTCACACAAAAAGAAATATACGCCTCCACTTTTATTTGATTGTCATATGGTATCGTCACTTCTGGATATGTGAACAGTTGGGCAGTTGAAATTAAGAAAATAAAAAAAACTGTCGAGCGTAGGGCAGTCTTGATAATTTTGTTTCAATCTACACTTTATTCTCAATGTTTAAGATTTCATTCAGATTTTTCTGAGCGATATTTTCGGAGATAGTGGTAGGGGGACTGGGGACAGCAATTTTTCAACGTTTTTGAAGTCGTTTTATGTCCGAGTAAACTTATTTGTCTACTTGGCAAAGTCATTTACTTTAGCTTGCAAAATGGGCCCACTGATGGGTATACTAGAACTTCTCTGTGTCTTAAACCATATTAGCAAAGTCTCTACAACCTCAGTGTACAATGAACTCTTATTTACGGTAAATTTTGCTTGCTCCAATTGTTTTTCTTTCCTTATCCTTTAGAATTGTGGATATAGTGGAGTGCGAAACAGAATACTGATTGGCAAGGTTTATTCTACACTCTAGCGTCCTATCTAAAAATTATACCTACTTTCTCTTCAGTTGTAAAGATTTTTCGTTTCTGATTCATTTTCCAACTCAATTTTATGCGAACCGAACAAAATAAAACTTCTACGACCACTTGTTACACTGAAACACCAAGTAATTTTCTAAACTTCTGTTGAACAAACTCTAAGACAATAATAAACGCAAACCGAAAAAAATATACCATCAACAAACGGTAAGCTGTAACATATACGAAATTATTTGTACGTAGATATATCGCATCTACAGATAAACAGTTTACCGTTTAAAAAAAAACCAGTCGCACCAATAGTTGTGTCGATTCAGTCGTTATAACCAATATCTTATTTCTAAAATAGGGAAAAATCGGTCGTTGTAAGCGATATGTCGTTGTAAGTGACGTCGTTGTAAACGATTTGTTTTTCAATGGGATTATAATGGAGCTCAATCGGGACCTAAGAATTTGGTCGTTATAACCGATATGTCGTTATAACCGATGTCGTTGTAAGCGATTTTAACTGTATATTGTCATCATACTAAGAACTATCTCCAAGCACCATTTGTTTAAAAAAAAACATCACTTACTGAAGCCTGAAGGACATATGGTATTAAAGCAGCGCATGTGATGAAATTTGACAATTGTCTACGTACATTAGGGTGGCTTACTGTAATATGAAAAAAAAAAAAAATTCCTTATTTGGAATAGTGATAAAAGATTGACCTAACAGATTCTAAAAAGCGTAAGAAAACATTTCTACGTACCTTCCTTCTATCCCGCATTGATTTTGAAAATTTCGATATTTTTCGTAAAATGACATTTTAATTTCACTCTAAAAAAAGTTTTAAGAGATCAGAATAACAATGAACATAAACCTTGTTTTTTATTAAAATAACACACAAGTCTCAATAAAAATATTAAAAAATTAGTTAGTGAGAACTTTAAAATCTAGCTTGCTCACAAATGTTACATAAATCTCCTTGAACTCATTATTAGTTTGATGAGACCTTCTCTGGAGTTCTTCTTACAAAACTACATCGAAGACTCTGTTACCGTTTTAACAGAACGTTTTACATGACATGGAAGTCTTAAGAAAGGTATTATGTCATCACCTCCTGATTCCACTAGGGAGAACAGTTTTCATCTATTATATCTCGAAGAACAGGAAGCCGTTGATATTCTTGTTATCAGGCTATGACTTTGCATTAAGAGGTATGTCCAGGATAGTAAAAACACGAGTATGCTGATCAAAATTATTCTTACGCGATGTCTTTGAAAATATCCTGCCAGGAAGTACTCGAATATGTTTCTGAGGATCTAAATCAATGAAAGTAAAATATTTTCAGGATGCGGAAAGAAACTGTTGGGCTTAATAACTAGATCTATTACTTCCTTCAGATAAGCTGGAAGGTATCGAGAACTAGAAACTTTCTCATCTAACGACCGCTGGCATCTTCAATGTCTCTTAAAGTATTTCATATATTATGTTCTAATCAAATCTGACAGCATACAACCGTACCTATACCTAATGCTCTATCATTTGGCATATAAAATAGTATTTGCTTATTTGTCAAACGTCAACTGTTTGGGATTTTCTGATTCGTATTTCAAAAAAAAAAAAAACCCTGAAAAAAATTCACGCGGTTAAGTGTGATGTATTTGATGTCAACAGCATTCTAACTTTTCAAACTGCACAAAAGGTTTTCTTTCACCGTCTTCATGAAGGTTTCCAATACTCTGTGCATAAAAATTGGTCCAATATTTGTACCATCTAAGTGTAGAAACAGGTGTCAGGCAGTTTATTCATATATATGTAGCAAACATATGATCCATTGAGGTTGATTTAAACGTTGTTCCACAAGTTTTTTATACCGCCTTTCTTTCCAGTATTTATCGCTGTTCCATCGCAGCCCACATCTTTTGTGTCTTTCAAATAAATATTTTGAAAAGAAAGCAATTGAAATATATAGTGAGTTCGTAGCCTGAGACGTCCCGTCATTTGGACCCGTCATTTGCCCCTTCGGGTAGGGGTTAGAACATGGGTGGCCAAACCGAGACCCGCGGGCCGCATGCGGCCCGCCGTGATTTATGTTGCGGCCCGCGAAGCTAAGTTAAATGAACATAAATGTTAACTTCATTGTACATTTCAGCAAAAGAACATTATATTACAAGTCATTTGTAAAATATATTTTTAAATTATAGCGAAGAGAAATTTTGAAATGTCTCGCATTTTTGGAAAATACATTGATTTGAACATCCTGCATTTTCGGAAAAATTCATCAATTTTGACTAAAGTATTAAGTTGTGTCAAACAAAAGAATCTTGAGAAACCTGGATAGTGGACATTTTTGGTTTCCAATTTTTATTTTCTTCATACAAACCCACTCTTATGTAGTGGAAACCTTCGAAATCTGAATAATGGAACATTTTTCAAAGGATTTTGTTTTGATCCCAATTAAATGCACTCTTCAATAGCAAAATAAAGATGTGAATGCGCCTAAAGTCAGTAACATTTTGTCGGCTTCATTGCCATTTCCGAGAATCTTGACATTGCGATTGTTTCATTTTGCGAGTGGCTACATTCAACTCGTACAGTTTCTGCACCCTGATAACGAAATTTATGGAAAATAATAAAATCTATAAGGTTGCCGATTGTGGAAAAAATTGCAAATATGTAGATGTTGAAATGTTGCGAGGAGTAGAAAAAAGTGCACGAAGCATTCCACTATTCACAAGTTTTACTTTATTCCAAATATCCTGCTATTTGACACCCAAGGTTACTTAGTATTTTGTCCTACGCTAGTTGTTGATAAAATCGGCGTCTTCGGGAATTTCGCAACGCTATCGGGCTCATACTCATAACTTCTTTCAGTCCACCTTGCCAAAGTTCCGTGTTATTCTGGAGTTCTGTGCTATTACCGCCACTGCATCTGGAGATTTCGGGATCGACCGACATTTAAAAAAAACATATTTTGGAAGAGTTTGGAAAAGTTCTAAAAAAAAAAATTTCCTGCCTTTTACAAACTTGCTCTGTTTTGCTATTTGGAAACACTTATGCGTGCGAACAGATTTTTAGTTGCATGAAGTACATCAAATCACAAGTGAGAACACGAATTACTGATATGTTCATTTGGAAAAGTGTTTGCGTATAGCGGCAACATCAGTCGAGATCAATTTTGATGCATTTAGTTCTGCAAAATAAAGTCAGATGTCTCGATTTTAAATATTTTTAAATTATTTGATTTTCAGATGTTTTATTTTTTTTTTAAACAAATACATTATGTATTTTATTACATTAAACCAGACAAGCGTTTGACCACTATCTCGCCTACTGGGAAGCGACGATGTGCTCGAACCTGTAGCACGCTTGCTTCTCTACTTTAATTAACAAGAAATAAACTTGGTGCGTGGCCCGGCAGAAAATATTTTTTCTGAGATTTGGCCCGCCTGGTGAAAAGGTTGGCCACCCCTGGGTTAGAATATACCCGAGGTAGGCATGCCTGTCGTAAGACGCGACTAAAATCCAATCTCCGAATACCGAGTGTATAGTGTATACAAAAAAATGCAATGGAGAAAACCAAAAGATTAATTACCCCAGGTGGCAGTCCAGTTTTACTGGAAAATCCACCCTCTTCGGAGGTCGGCTCTATGGATTCTGGGGAGAGCCATTTATTGCAATCCAAAGACCTGTTCATAAGAAGCTCAGGGGTATCTCGATCTCCTCCTTCAAGATCGAATAACTCCGGGAAAAGAAGTCTGCCGGGAGCGCCGGAGCGCGAAAATTGCGACTTAGCAAAATATAAAAGCTTTGAGGAAGAAAATAAAGTACTCCGAATAAAGCTAAACGAAATGGATCAACTCTATCAAGATCTTAAGAAAGAGATAAATCTATTAAAAGAAAAAAATAAGGTTCTAAAGTTCTAAAGAACACACAATCGCAGAAAGAGCGCGAATGTGTTCCAGCACAATAACCCTTAAATTTCGGCCGGCGTACCGCAAGGAAGCGTTCTGGGGCCGCTTCTCTATCTGTTATATACTCGTGATATACCGAAAGAAGATGGCACTATCCTTGCTACGTTTACCGATGACACAGCTATCCTAGCAGTAGGTTACACAATCGAGGAAACGACTGCAAAACGCATTGAATAAAATAAATTAATGGACGAGGGACTGGCAGATCGCCCTTAACGGAACTTAATCTATTCACTTATAAAAAAATTAATGACTTGCCAATTTTTATAAATTTGTCCCGAATACCCTTTGCAAATGAAGCCAAATACCTGGGAATGACACTCGACGCAAGGCTGAAGTGGAATTCGCACGTGAAAATGAAACGTAAAGAACTAGATATCAAATATAGAGAAATGTACTGGTTGATCGGGAAACATTCCCACCTCAGTACCGAGAACAAACTGCTTTTATACAAGCAAGTGCTAAAGCCGGTGTGGACCTACGGTATACAACTTTGGGGTTGTACCAACAAAACAAATGCCAATATTTTACAGACCTTTAAAAATAAAGTGCTTAGAGAAATTATCCAAGCACCGTGGTATGCTAGAAACGACGATATCCACAGGGATCTCGGAATTCCGACAATCGAAGCTGAAACTAGAAACTTCACGCGAAAGCATAGAAACCGACTAATCGGACATGTTAACAATACGGTCCCACTAATTTTGGATGAGAGCAATTTATTGCGCTAACTACAAAGGACAAAACCTTTCGACTTGGCGAGATAGGGAACAACCGCAACTAAATTGCGGAACATGCAGGATCTTTCATTGGAAAGTAACCTGCCAAACGTTTATATTTCGTGATAGAAAAATTACTTGATAAGTATAACTTAACTAACAAATTTATATCGAAGGGTGGTGTTTTTGGTCAGTAAGAATCTGATCTATAAGATACATCGTATCGTTCATAATTATTTATTTGGAAACAAAATTACGAGTAATGAGAAGATCAACATTTTTTGGCATATTTTACAAAATATCACTATTTCAAAAAAATTCAAAAAATATGTGCACGCATATTAGATGTTCGGGTCACATTTTGGTTGCTATTCTAAAACGATCGGACGAAATTTAGTTTTTCGACCCACCCTAACGTACATATATCGATGGCCCCATGCAAAAAGATACTAAGTGCATTTTTGCTATTTTCCAGGAGAAGCGTTTAAAGTTTTTTGACAATAACTTCTTTGTTTATTAACGGATTTTTAAGCTGAATGCTTTGTTACTCTCATAATTTTTATACAATTTTTTAGAGATGGAGTTAGGTCTGCAATATAGTGGTTTATTATGTTAAATTGCAGTTAGTATTATTGTGACTGTCTTATTCAAACTTTTGAATATACTATTTGATGTTAGTTCTGTTTAACACGGAAAAAAACATATCAAAAACTATTTTAATTGCACTTATATTAATGTGGCTCGAAATCTATACACTGAAGTGTATACTAAGATACACTTAAGTGTCATCTTCTTTTTCATACGTACAGACAGAAGTATACTAAAAGGCAGATTAGTGCATCCAACTTCCAAAAATTCGATGCAAAAAAATACTATGTCAACATAGTATACATGCGTTCATTGGAAAATTTAGTGATAAAAATATTAAGAGCGCTTATTATGATTTTGCTTGGAATAAGTGTTTACATAAGACATTATTCTAAGTGCTATTATAGCTCTATTTTCAAGGTTTTTGGTTCGATTCACACGAAAAAAATTTGAAAAATAAAAGACAATGTGTGGATTCTTATGGTATAATTAACTCAAAACTATACTAAGTGCACTTAGTACCTTTTTGCATGGGGCCATCGATATAATGTATGTAGCTACATATTTAAAAACAGGATGGAAATAACAAGCAGCAATTGTAAGAACACGATTTTTTGACATTGCTATAAACAGTTTCTCGACTTAAATCTGATATATTTGTATCGTTATAAAAGGTTTCATAGTTATATCCGATATCCCGGCATCGTTGTAACTGATTGCAAATTACATTGAGTTAAACGGAGGATATTGTTCCGAAACAACCAATAGCCTCGCAAAAGGACGGATCTACTGTTGACAACCACGCTAAACGAAAAAAGCCCAATGAAGTTCAGATCTGCACTTGGAATGTTCGCTCAGTGAACGGTGACGGTGCACCCGAACAACTGATATAAAGCAGATATAATAATTGCCATTCAGGAAGTGCGATGGGATGGGCCAGGCAGAAAAAGGATGAAAATCTGCGACATTTACTACGGTGATTGCTATACAGAAAATACACAGCGCTTATTCGAATGCGGATTTATCATATGCGGCAGACTCAGGCAAGAATTCTTGAGCTTTCGGTACGTTAGCGTGCATCTTATGACAATCCGTGTCAAGGCAAAATTCGCCAACATTAGCCTAATATGCGCTCACAGAAGAAAAAGACGACGCTAGCTAAGATATTTTCTACGAGCTCCTCGACAAAACATATGAGCAATGCCCTAAACATGACGTTAAAATCGTATTGGGCGATTTTAGCGCCAAGATAGGAAGAGGGATATCTTTGGTAGGACGGTTGGAATGTACAGCCTACACGACACCACGTCCGAAAACGGACTAAGGCTGATTGACTTTGCTGCGGGGCGAAGTATCAGCATAGCAAGCACGCGGTTTTGTCATCTCAATATCCATCAGGGGACATGACGGTCTCGGAATCGACTAACCGTCAACTTAATCGACCACATTGCAATCGATACCAGGCACGCCTCCAGTATCATTGATGTCCGAACCTTCCAGATGACCAACATTGGCTCGGACCACTACCTTGTTGTAGCCAAGGTACGAATGCGGATATCCACAACAACGAAATCAACAAGCGTATAAAGCGGCGCTGCAAAGAAGGACTAGATCTGCTCGCATGCTGTACGAGTAGAAGAGACGGGAAGAACATTGGCTTCTTATAAGGAAAAAGAAAGAGCACGAGAAGCGTGCATTCGAGGATATTGAGAGATGCTACTCCAGGAACAATGTACGGAAGTTTTACCAGAGGGTAAAAGGAATGTGCCAGCAAAACAAATCCCGTACAGAAACCTATAGAGACGCGGATGGAAATATTATAGTTGAATCACAGTCGGTGCTGAGAATATGGAAAGACTACTTCTGCAGACTGTATAATGGCGATGAAGACCAATACTCCGCTGTTAGGCAGAATGAACCATTCAATTTAGATGATGATAGCCAAAACTCCCATCCACCTGATCAAAACGAAGTGCTAAGTCCAACAAAGCTGCTGGACTTGACGGTCTATCCGCAGAGCTATTTAAAGCAGCTGGAGATGACTTGGTAGTGAGCATACACCAACTCATCTCCAAGGTTTGATTAGATGAAAGTATACCAGATGAATGGAATTCAGCATCGTCTGCCTGGTCCACAAGAAAGGAGACCCCCTCAACTGCTCCAATTACAGAGGAATCAGTCTCCTCAATATCGCCTACAAGATCCTGTCTGCCATACTGTGTGAACGCCTGAAGCCTTTCGTCAACAACCTGATTGGCCCCTATCAGTGCGGTTTCAAGCCAGGAAAGTCCACCATAGACCAAATTTTCACACTCAGGCAGATCCTGGAAAAAACCCAAGAAGTCCAAGTCGATACCCAACACCTGTTCATCGATTTCAAGGCCGCCTATGACAGCATATGGGGGGATGAACTGTGTAGAGCCATGTCTAGTTTGGACATCCCTGCCAAACTCATCCGTCTGTGCAGGATGACGATGGAGAAAGCTCGCATCAAGGTCGGTAATAACCTCACCGATACCTTCGATATCAAAAAAGGATTCAGACAAGGTGGCGCGCTGTCATGCGACTTCTTCAACATCATACTTGAAAGAATTGTTCGAAACTCACAAGCCAACACACAAGGAACGATCTTTCAAAAGTCCGTTAAATTACTTGCATACGCCGACGATATTGACATCATTTGTAGAACACAGCGAGCTGTCACCGGTGCGTTCGAGAGTATAGAAATGGAAGCGACTAAAATGGGTTTAGCGGTAGACGAGGGCTAAACAAAATATATGCTGTCAACAAAAAGGGACACCCAACATCGACGAATTGAATAGAACGTCACAATATACAGCTACAACTTCGAGGTAGTAAAGGACTTTATCTACCTCGGCTCTGCCATCACATCAAAAAATGATATCTCGTCCGGAATCAAACGAAGGATTACTCTTGCCAACCGCTGTTTCTTTGGGCTAAGAAGGCAATTGAGTAGTAAAGTCCTTTCTCGATCGACTAAGGAGACTCTATATAAGACCCTTATCATCCCAGTCTTGCTATATGCAGCTGAAGCATGGACTTTGTCAAAAGCGGATGAAGATACCATTGGTCGCTTCGAAAGAAAAATCCTTTGTAAGATATTCGGTCCCATTTGCGTTGATGGGTCCTGGAGGAGAAGATTCAACCACGAACTGTACGAGCTGTACAGCGACATTAACCTGGTCAAAAAACTGCACATTGGGCGTTTAATATGGCTAGCACATGTAGAGCGTATGGACATCAACGCTCCGGCTCGGAGAATATTCGATTCTAATCCGGAGGGTCAGCGCAACAGAGGACGACCTCGCCTAAGGTAAACAAGACCTCAACTAACTTGAAGTGCGCAACTGGAGGCGGTTAGCTAAGGATCAGGCTTACTGGAAAAGGTTGTTGGTTGAGGCCTTTGTCCACCCCGGACTGTAGCGCCACCTAAATAAGGAGTTTAGCCTGGTCTTTGAAAATGTATCGTTATATCCGGTTCATCGCTATATTAGGTATTGTTATAACCGATTTCTACTGTATTCACAACATGAGGTTGTGTTTACCATACGTCAAATGCCTGCTGTCAGATGAGAGGGAAGAATATATTTCAAAGATAGGAATGTATTTTAATTCATTTTAACAACCCATTAAGTCTCGAATTATTTTTTCTTAATACAAACCCTCCATATTCGTAATCATATGGCTTGAAAATAGTTCAATAAATAGTTTGTTCCAAAAGAAATATTCATTTTATTTTACACATTATGAAAAGTTTTAAAACTAGAAAGACACAAAGTAACATCACATTTCGAACAGAATGTTCTTGGCCTTCCTGTGCATCCGTCTAACTGGCAATGCCGCTGGTTGGACCTTTTCTCCAAACTATGGTTCTTGCCATCATATCTTATCTTATCTTATTGCAGGTAAGACTTTAGAACGCGAAGATGATGGTAATGGTAGGGTCACTCGAAGAACAATTTACTGGCGTAGTCTTCAATTTCTTCGCACTGCTTGGGCCTGCTTGAAATGTTTCAACAGCTTCATCATCTGGTACATAAACCTCTAAAGCACCGGCAATATCCACTACAATTGGAACTTCCAGGTTATCTTCTTCAACATTTTCTTCATCTGTCTGCTTGTCTACATCAGGCGGCAATGCCAATATATTGGCCTCTATTCTCTTTGACTGCAATTAAGCCACAGCTTCATCCATATTTTTGAATACTTGATGAGACATCGTAAGTTGACCTTGAAATAGCAATAAAAACAATGCAAATAAATGAGATAACAAAATACGAGGAGTCCCAGCGGTATCAATCGAGATCAGTGATGTTTGTTTACATATAGATATTTACGCCAATAGTATACATATCATCGTCATTGCCACAAAATCATTGATTGGTTATTTGAAAAGTAAACTATACGAAAAAATGGCTTCTTACCTTTTATTCACTTTTTTATAAAAAAGATACGGAAATCGAAAAACTAATTACTCCGCACTCAAAACGGCTTCACGAACGAACAATAGATTAATACAATGACTCTAGTTTAGCGGAGTACAAACTCAACAGTTTCATTCCAGCCACTATACAAAAAAATAGAATAAACAATGTTTGTATCGATCTCAAAAAAGATTGCTGGGACCTTATGGGTTAAAACAATACTTGAAGGTGTTTTGAGACAATTGTATCCCATCAAAAACATTACTGTAAAAAAAGCCAAGTTCCTATAGAAAATGTAGGCCACAAATAGTGGTGAGATAACAGTGGCCAAGTTCTTGAGTTCTTGCAGAACTTTATTATAGAGGTGACATAGATGAGTAAGTTGGTGCCTTAAGCCGAAAATTGAATAAACGTATCTATAGAAACTTCAAACCTTGCCGCGGTTTATAAAGGGTGATTTTTTAAGAGGTTGAGAACTTTTTTTAAAAAAAAAACACAAAAAATTCGAAAAAATGAATGAAATATTTATTTGAATCGATAGTTTGAACCTTGCAATTTAATGTTTAAAGATAATTTCATGCAAATGTTGACCGCGGCTGCGTCTCAGGTAGCCCATCCGCTGAGTCCAATTTTGGCATACTCTTTCACACATATCGGCCGGTATCTCACGAATGAATGCATGGATGTTGGCTTCCAGTGCGTCAATCGAAGCGGGCTTGTCCCTATAGACATTAGCCTTGACATACCCCCACAAAAAATAATCTAATGGTGTCAAATCGCACGATCTAGGCGGCCAATTGACCGGCCCGAAACGTGAAATTAACTGTTCACCAAACTCGCCTCGCAATTGCGCCATTGTTTCGCGTGCTGTGTGGCATGTGGCACCGTCTTGTTGAAACCACATATCATGCAAGTCGAGAACTTCCATTTCGGGCAAAAAAAAGTTTGTTATCATCGCTCGGTAGCGTTCACCATTGACAGAATCGACATTTCGCGGTCTTTCTTCACTACGCACAGTACGTAAACGTGTTGGTGGTTTAATGTCCAACAAAGTAAATTTGGTGCGAAATTTGGTCACAATCTTCCGAATAGACTGCTCAGAAGGTCGAGAATGCCGATCATAAAATGGAAGCAGCGCGCGATGAACATTTCGAACCGAGCACGAATTTTGATAGTAAAATTCAATAATTTGCAAGCGTTGTTCATTTGTAAGACGATCCATGGTTAAATTGCAAACCAAACTGAAGCTGTTTGACAGTGACACAAGGTACTAAACACACGTCAGCTGTCAAAACCAGTGTTGCCAAAACCAAACCAGCTAAAAAATCACCCTTTAGTTTCAGAAATTTGTAGCAACTCAACTACTTAAAGCAGCAAACGGAGTGGTGTTTTATCGTGTGCATAGAGCACAATAACAGCGTCTACCTACATAATGTACGTATAATAGCATTGGATTCCTTGAGTTCGTGTTTTATTTCAAAGCGGCGAAGTTTAAAGTTTCTATATCTTATCTATCTTTTGAACATATGTATGTATGTACTTTTATCTTTATTTTACTGCTCTTTTTTTTATTTTCTCAGGCTCTGTGGATTGAATTTCGAAAATATGTAGATGTTCGGATTACCCATGTGCTTAACTTTTTTAAGACAGCATTTCTTAAATTCTGTCTTAGACAAATCTTGTCCGTTCTAATATATGTACATTGTACATACATATGTACTAGTTTAAATTTGTAGAGTAATTGTTAAAAGAAAATGCAGATCGAACAGATCACACTATGTACATTCTAATTCCTCTTTGTTCCTACAATTGTTAACCATGTATTTGCACAAACTAACGTCATTTAAGTCTCTTAATAAAAACCACAGTTTGTGTCTGAAACTCAAGAAGTGCGTTTCCTTTTCTCCGCTCTCGTATTCACTCGCTTAAATTTACCATTTCAACAGGTTATGGGCCCTGACACCCTAGTACAATGGCGGTAAATATAATGGTTGAAAAATTGAAGGGCAGAGAAAATTTCGATGTGTGGAAGATTGCGGCGAAGTCGTACCTCGTCATTAAAGGACTGTGGAGCTGTATGGAGCAGGAGCCTGATCTGGCTGCAACTGCTGCTGATCGAGAAAAGGACCTGAAAGCGAAGTCTGAGTTGATTTTATTACTGGAAACCCAAAATTACTCGTATATTGCTGACGCAACAACGGCTAAAGGTGCTTGGGATAACCTGACAAGTGCTTTTGAGGATACAGGTTTGTGTAGGAAAGTTGAGCTGTTGAAGCAATTAGTACAGTTAAAACTGGCAGAATGTGATAGTATGGAAGACTATGTGAACAAAATGGTCATGACTGCAATCAAGGTGAAAAGGGCTGGTTTGAAAATAGACGATGAAATCGTTGCCTCCTTGATGCTGGCTGGTCTGCCTGAGGACTACAAACCTCTCGTAATGGCAGTTAAAAATTCATCGTCGAAACTCACATCAGATTCCGTCAAAACACTGCTTTTACAGCAAGTCCAATACAACGGCAGTGGTGCAATTCCAAAGGCAATGGTGAGCAAGTCTTTTAAGCAAAAACCCAAGAAAAATAAATTTCGCTGTCACAGTTGTGGGGAAGTTGGGCATTTTGCTAAAAACTGTGTGAAAAAAAGAGACAAGGAAAGAAAATCAGAATGCCTGTACACAACTTTCTTAGCAGATGGAAACAGTTCACACAATACATGGTATGTAGATTCTGGTGCTTTGGTGCATATGACTATAAACAAAGCGTCTCTACAACAACAAAATGTGCCAGCACATAAAGAAATAATCCTTGCAAACAATACCAAGATGACAATTGAGAGTGTTGGTGATGTTAACATCTCTCTTCTAAACGGCAAAAAGAAATTGAGTGCAACCATCAAAAATGTACAGTATGTGCCAAACATATGTATGTGCAAATCTTCTCTCGGTGAGTCAATTAGTAAAAAAGGGGAATAAGGTGCACTTTGAAAAGAACGGCTGCAAAATTTTTAACAAGAATGACAGACTAATCGGAACCGCTACTCTCTTCAACAATATGTACAGGCTGAGCTGTGAAACCGATGAAAGTGATTGCGACCGTGAAATTGCTTTAAAGGTGGTAGTGAGTGGAGAAGTCTGGCACCGTCGCATGGGTCATATATGCGATGACAATCTATAAAAAATTAAGTCGTCTGTAACAGGAATGCTTTTTTCTCCTCACCATCCACCCAAATGCATAGTGTGCGTGAAAGGGAAGCATGCTCGAGCATCATTTACACACATTGGAAGTCGTGCGGAGAACGTGCTGGATTTAATACACACCGATGTGTGCGGGCCGTTATCTGTAAAATCATGGACTGGCTGCAAATATTTTGTGACATTTGTTGATGACTACAGTCGAAAAGTATTCTTTGTACCACTGAAACAAAAATCGGAAGTGTTGGAACAATTTGTAAAATTCAAAACCTTTGTAGAAAACCAGTGCACAAGAAAAATAAAAGTGATGCGATCCGACAACGGCACAGAGTACTGCAACAACAATTTTGAGAGATACTTAGAAAAATGTGGCATTCAACATCAAAAGACGGCACCATACATCCCCGAACAAAATGGTGTGGCGGAGCGAATTAACAGAAACCTAATGGAGCGAATCCGGTGCATGTTGATAGATGCAAAAATATCGCAACGTTTCTGCGCTGAAGCAGCGGATACCGCATCATATTTGATAAATCGCATCCCTTGCAGAGGAAAGAACTTCAAAACACCCGAAGAGCTGTGGTCAGGAGTGAAGCCGGATTTGTCGATGCTGTGCGTTTTTGGCTGTAAAGCCATGGTCCACGTGCCGCACGAAAAACGTCGAAAACTCGACGTAAAGTCAAAGGAGTGCTTGTTGTTGGGTTACTCCAGGGAATCCAAGGCCTACCGACTGTGTGATGAAAAAAGAAACATAATTATTAGTCGAAATGTCATTTTTTTCGAGTCTGATAATTTCGCAAAATTTTCAAAGGAGAATTTAAATCCAAATGCATGTAAGTTTTATATTTTTGATGCTGATGATCTAACAGATGCTAATGTTCCAGCGATCAGTGAAAACTTAAATATCAACGCTGATGGGCAAAATGCAACCAATATGGATGCTGAAGTTGTACTCAATCAAGTTGAAAGCTGTTTTGATCACTCTGATCAAATGAATCCTGATGTTCCTGTAGTTCCGGCAATCAACGATGATGCTGATGACAACAAAATTACAGAACCTGAGGTGCGGCGATCTGAGCGCATTGCATGCCGAACATTGAACCAGGCTGGTTTGATTGCGAACACAACAACGTCTGATCCTGAAACTGTCACAGAGGCCTTGTCATGTGCTGAATCACTTCACTGGAAGGAGGCGATGGACAGCGAATTTAGATCGTTGCAAGAAAACGATACGTGGGACTTAGTCGATCTTCCCAAAGGTAAGTCCGCAATTCAATCTAAATGGATTTTTAAGGTGAAACGCAATGAGAGTGGGGAAGTTATCAAGTACAAAGCGCGGCTGGTTTGCAAGGGTTATTCGCAGAAGGAAGGAGTTGATTATCAAGAAACC
Organism: Brachyopa scutellaris; assembly: GCA_949775065.1. Taxonomy (NCBI): domain Eukaryota; kingdom Metazoa; phylum Arthropoda; class Insecta; order Diptera; family Syrphidae; genus Brachyopa; species Brachyopa scutellaris. Next base: position 34,568,560 of record OX459114.1, read on the forward strand.
TTTTCGCCAGGGACACGATATGCATCAATTAGATTTCTGATTGCGTTGGCTGTGCGATATAATCTAAATATTAGTCAAATGGATGCGGTTACAGCATTCTTAAATGGAGAACTCCAAGAAGAAATTTATGTTGTTCAGCCGGAAAATTTTTCTGATGGTACTGGTAGGATGTGTAAGTTGCGAAAATCACTGTATGGTCTTAAACAATCCAGTCACGTTTGGAACGAGAAGCTAAACAAGGTGTTAACGCAATTTGGTTTAGCGCGATCTGATGCAGACCAGTGCGTGTACTACAAGATCAACAAGGGCCAAATGATTTTTGTTGCTGTCTATGTCGACGATGTACTGATACTATCCAACGACAAGTGTATTGAGAAGAGTTTAAAGGAGTTGCTTTGCGAAAACTTTGAAATGAAGGACTTAGGAGAAGCATCCTCGATTCTTGGTGTTCGAATTTCTCGCGACAGGTCGGCTGAAACCATCTCTATTGATCAGTCACAATACATCGTTGGCATCTTAAATCGGTTTGGCATGATCGACTGCAATCCAGTTTGTACCCCTCTCGATGCGAATCAAAAAATATCGGCGAAAATGTGTCCATCGTCACCTGATGAGCAGAAAAAGATGTCTAATGTGCCATATATGGGAGCCGTGGGTTGCTTATTATTTGCGGTACACACTACAAGGCTACAAGACATAAGCTATGCCGTGAATCTTTTAAGCAGATACTCTACAAATCCTGGTCAAGCACACTGTGCTGCCTTAAAACGCGTACTTCGTTACCTAAATGGTACAGTCGATAAAAAACTTGTATACAAACGATCTGGTAGCGAGGTGCAGGGCTTTTGTGATGCCGATTGGGCTGGTGACGAAGATGAAAGAAAGTCGACATCGGGCTATGTTTTCACAATGCAAGGAGCACCGATATCATGGTCATCCAAACGTCAGTCAACCATTGCGCTCTCATCGACAGAATCTGAATTGCTGGCCATTGTAATGGCGATTCAAGAGTCAATGTGGCTTAAGCGACTAGAGGCAGAAATGTTTCCAAATCACCCTAAACAAATGGTTTTGCATTGCGACAACAAGAGTGCGATACAACGAATAAAAAATAATTCGTACTCTCCTCGAACTAAACATATTGAAATAAAATCTCAATTTATTAAGGAAAAAATTTAAAAGGGGTCAATTATATTACAATATGTTCCTTCTAATTTAAATTTAGCTGACTGCCTAACAAAAGGCCTAGTAAAAGTTAAACTTGAATTAAATAATAAGCTACTTGGTCTTGAATAAATACATGTATATAAAGTTTAATTTTTTCTTGCAATCAGTGTAAAATAAAACTTGAATTAATTGAATTGATTATGATACTTAGTTGAAAAAAAAACCTTGTTTTTAAATGAATACAATGTTAATTTTCCATATTTTCTTTTGCAATTAATTATTTAATTAAGAAAAGTGAAACTTGAATTAATGAAACTTTATTATAAACTCATTTGTTTCAAATGAATATATGTACATCTGTCTGTTAAGTTTAACGTTTCTTTAAAGCAAACGAATGAAATATTTTTAATGTTAAATGAATTCCAATTATATAAATAAATCATTCTGGGGAAGTGTTAAAAGAAAATGCAGATCGAACAGATCACACTATGTACGCTGCCTATCTCCGATATCTAGAATTTCATATTTATCAGCCATTATATCTAACAGATATATATCTACATACACACATGTACGCAATGCATACAGCATACACGCCTACTTTGTATCAGCTCAACGCTCAACCTCAAAGTTATATTTTTATTGCACAGGAGAGTAAACTGGACAGAGCAGATCACCTCCCCAATCTTCTTGAGCTGGAGTAGGACTGGACCCCAGCAGGAAAAGGTAATCTATTGGAATCGAACAGGGAATCAAACGCTAGTATACAATATTGATTCCAGAATGCATTATACTTAACACAGACTATGTCCTAGGAAAATAATCGATTACCTGAAAGTGTTCTAAGAATGCATTATAGAATTCATTAATTTTAATGTATTACATATATTATTTATGCATTTATAATTAGTTATATAATGCATTCCTCCTACATAAATTAAGGAATGTATTCAGTTTTAAATGAAAAAAACACTGTTTTATTTTAAAATATTTTATTATAAAGCGCTCCAGGATAAAACTGAAAACACATTTTAAAAACAAAAAAAAAATATTATTAAATAAGGAAAAACCTCAATTACAAAAATTCAAAATCAAAAATAAAGTCAAACTTATTTTTATTTTTAACTTTTTTCATTCCTCACTGTCACGCATTGCAACACAAAATGAATTTTTCATGCGTTTTTAAATAAAAATCGTTAAATTCAAAAAATACTACATTACATTTTCTGCAGATGTGGGAATCTACGTGGTAAACAATGTGCTTTGTTATTATATGATATTACGACGTCGATTCTTTTGGAATGCATTATATTTCTCATCGATAATAACTAATTATGTATTCGATTCTCCAAGTAATACATTCCGTATTTTCCCACTGGAACGGTGCGATCAAAATACATCACTTTTATCGATAGACTCACACAGTCACACTCGGCCTCGCAATGCCAATCCATATGGAAATGAATACGTTTGGTGGAGAGAGAATATATATGTACGTTCATCTTCATCATTTTCATTGTATGTAAGGAGATGCATGTCCATGCCGTGTACAAATTGAAGGGGTAGGTTGTCGTATGAGTATGACGTATGAAATAGGTACATTTGGTGAGAGAATTCACCACGTTTATGGTATATGGCTGTGGGTCAGTTTCACACCTCTGTAGTGTATATATAATGTATAATACACGTGGTTTGTTTTTATTAATTTAAACCATTTGCAAGTTAATAAATAAGAGTTTTTTATTTTTTCCTTTATACACATTATAAATGCTACATATATTCCAAATTTCAAGTCTCTAGGTCTGCTGGAAGTACCATATACATTTTGATGATCGTTGTGTCAGCTACGAAAATTACGATTTTCGGAGCTCAATATTTCTTAAAGTATAATAGATACAGACTTGAAACATGGAATATGATCTAGCATAGCGCTCTTCTACTCGCAGCCAGAAAATGAGGCTCCCAGTAATTAGGAAGCTGAATTATAAAGGTAGGTAAATAGCCGCGAAGCGCTTCTGGTAAAGAGTACTGGTAGTGCCGCGTGGAACTTGGCGGTCCACTACCGTGCACCCAGATTTGGAGAAGACGGTTTTTGTCTGATTTGTTCAATTTAACTGAAGGGTCTATTACTTGCAGATGTATAGTGTTAATTTTATCTTCTTTTTTAACACATTCAAAGTCATGTACTTATATTATTTGTTTTTATACAAAAGATTTGTCCTTTCCGTGAGTTTGAGCTTCTCAACTTACCCTTCGGAATCTTCTCAGCTCGCCCTTCGGAATCGGCAAAAAAAAAAACGGTAACCCGCTTCCATTCGTGCAAAGTTATGTACGCACACACAAATGGTTGCGAGAAACAGGTCCAAGTTCAGCACAAAATGAAGCGCCACCTACAATAAAGAATGGATCAGCCCGTTTCTTTGGTAGTGAAAATGCTATTTTCTGCTTATTTTCTGATTAAGGCATTTATGTATTTATTTCGTCAATCAAGTTTCATACAACTTTTAAGAGACTACAGAATAAAAAAGAAAAAAAAGAAAAAAATAGCAATCATAACAATTCCATAAGAGCTAATCTATTAATATTAAAATCTATGGCATAATCGAATTGATTATAGGTAATACAAGCAGATGTAATTGGATTATTTTTCGCATAGTTTGTAAAATGGTAAGGAACATGTAAGAAATCAAACTCTCTTGGTCGTAAGCTACGAGATGGTGCATAAATTTTAAACATTGAAAGTAACAGCGGACAATTTATTTGACAATTTAAGACATCAAAGGCAAAAAGTATCAAATATAATTTTCTTCTTGAGACCAACGGTTTCAATCCAATTAATCTACATCTGATCTCATACGTAGGAACATTTGAATTTCTAAAAATCTTTCGCAAAGCAAACTTCGTAAATCTTTTCTGAACTCTTTCAATTCGATAAATACTAGTTTGATGATAGGGATTCCAAATAACGCAGCAATATTCAAGAATAGGCCGAACAAGCGATAAATATAAAGTTTTTAACGTGTACGGATCTTCAAACACCTTAGAATTTCTAATCACAAATCCTAACATTGAGTTTGCCCGGGAAACCATATGGTCAATTTGTAAAGAGAAATTCATTTGAGAGTCAAAAATAACTCCAAGATCCCTTTGGCTAGTTATCCTTTGCAAGACATGATTTTCAATTTTGTATTGGAAGCAAACGGGACTGAAAATCTTTGAGAAGGTTACCACGCTACATTTACTAGCATTAAAATGCAAGCCGTTGCGATTACACCAATCAACCAGTGACGTTTATTCTAAGGTGCGCAGGTGTTCTCCGCACACCCCAACGAAATCCATCTTTATGAAAAATGTATTTGTTTATGTACATGCGCTAACAATATCATTGAGTTGTAATTCAAAAATGTTCAATTAAAAATTCTGCTTTAACATCCACTTCTGTTCACTCTGTTGTGCCGCACCGTCGCGTCATAGCCAAATCAACCAAACCAAACACCGCAGTCACCCAATACCAAAATGTATATAAACCATTCAATACAAATTGACGTCGAACAAAATATTCTCCTCTTTTCGTAAGTAAATCGAACGGCGCGCGCCGTCATACATACTTTCAAAGCTTTATCAACCTATCCAAACCAACAAAACAAATTCAGTTTGACGTCGACTCGCCCGGTTGTTCTCCATTTACTAGCGCACCAACCCAACGGAAATATCCATATAAAAAAAAATTCTACCACATTCAAAGTCCCAACAATCGTCTGTACAACAACATGAATTTGGGTTCTCCAGAGAACTGCGCACCCAGGATCGATGCAACACATTTCTACCCTTTTCTTTAGCGATGGTGATGTTAACTGTGGGTATGATGTTGCTTTTCATATTCTGTTTTATTTCGCATCAATTTGAGTTCTCCAGCAAACTGCGCACCCATAGGCTCGATACAACACCTTTTCTATCCTTTTCTTTAGTGATGAAGATGTTAGCTGTGGCTGTGGGTATTATGTTGCTTTTCATACTCTGTTTTATTTCGCATGTTAACGTTTGTTTGGTGGAATTTTGTTCGATTCTCTTCTCTTGAGTATTGATGTTAGTTTTTGTTCGATTTCGATGTGCTCTATATTTGTAGAACTCCATTCTCCATATCGACTGAAGCGAAAGCAAAAAGCAATACAACACTAGTCGTTTTTTTTTTTTGTAAGCCTATATAGGCTAAACATGTTTCAGCAGCATGTTTACCATGTTAAATACAGAATTATCCAGTCTTATTTTTACTCTGAAATCTTTTTCGAAGTCTATACGGGTTACAAAAAAAACACGCCTACTAATCATTGTTCATTCGCATTTTGGCAGTAGTAAGATGTGCATGTCGTTCTTTTAAGCCAAAGTATATAAGAGAAAAATATGACCTGTCGATGCGCTATTGAAAAATGATTGGAGAAACCATATTCGCAATTAAATTTGGAAGAAAAACTGGAAATAATTAGTTCTGGAAGGCCAACACCGTCTCTTCCGGATTTGATTTGTAAGGTGGAAATTAAAAGTAAATCTTTTAGTAGACATTTTCAGTTTTTTAACTATGAAGGAAAATTTTGGTTGTGTGGTTTGTTTGGTTGGCCTTGTTTACTTCACGTCCTCGTCGTGGTCCTGGAGAAAACTGAGAATAGACGTTATCATCTAACAAAAAAAAAAGGAGAACACCCTGATTAGAACATCACGGCACGTCCCTGCAATCAACTATAGAGTTCAAGCTCGCAAGTCGACTAGACTTAGTAGACTTCTAAATTATTAAGACAGTAATTACTGAATATGGATAAATTAGTAGTGGTAGATCTACCACTTACAAACCCATGTTGATAGTCTGAAATATGATTTTGTACAATATTGTAGAGTTTCTTTTTAACGATTGCCTCAAACACTTTAGAAATTAGCTGGAGCTTAGCTATAGGTCTGTAGTTATCTACAGAACCTTTAGAACCAGATTTGTGTAAAGGAGTTATATACGAATGCTTCCAACAGTCTAAAAATTTGACTTGTCGTAAAGACATATTAAAGATGAAGCAAAGAGGATTCGCTAAACTCATCTTACAGGATTTAAGAAGCAACGGTGGAATATTATCTGGAGCAATGGAAATATTGTTATCTAGAGATGATAACATAGCCATTACTTCATCCTCATATAATTGAAGGCTACCGACATCCGTTATGGAGTTTACGCCAAAGCAGTTTTCACAGTCAATCCTCATATCAATAAAATTTGATTAAAAAAAAGATGCGAAACTGTTACATATTTGGTTTAAATCATTTGTAGAAACTCCATTGTAGGTCATGTTAGATGGAATCCCAAGCGATCTACGTTTTTTATTCAAAAAAGCCCAGAAAGATTTAGAATTATTTTTAATTTTTGATTCAAGAGACTATATGTACTGCCTGTATATAAATTTTTTCAGAAATTCATACTCCTTTCGTAATTGATAAAATTGTTCCCGAAAACAAACCGATAATTTTCTTTTTTTATGAAGCTTATTCATGACATTTTTAAGTCTGGATAAACTTCTATTAAACCAAACTGGTCTCTTAGAATTCTTAAAAATTTTCGTTGGGACAAAATTAAGAATAGCAGAATCTATAATGTTTCGAAACATTGTAAAAGCTGCATCTAAATTAATACTATCGAATACATTTTGCCAGTTTACAGATTCAAAAAAACAATTCATAGCAACAAAATCCGCATTTTTAAAATCATAAATTGGAGCTATAATGTTACTAAAAGAGTTTGATTCACTAAGAACAGAAAAGTTGAACATGACTTCAAGTGCCTTATGAAAAATACTATTGCTTAGTAATGGAAAACTTGCTTCATCCAATTGCACCTCAAGATCTTGATCTATAAAAACCAAGTCTAAAATACGACTCATGGAATTACAAACATGATTAACTTGATACATATTCAAAGAAGTAATACCGTCAATTAAATTAACTTCAAAATCATGAGATGCATTATAAGGCAAAATACGTTTTTCTTTTTCTGAAAATATCCATTTCAAATTTGGTAGATTAAAATCTCCTAAGGTTACACAATAGTTATTTTCATCCAGATTTCTCATAATATCACTAATATTGAGCATCATATATTGAACAATTAGAAGAAGGAGGAATATAAGAAACAAAAAAGTATACATGAATAATTCTATTATCAGCATACATAAGCAAATCCACACAAACACAGATTTGTTCAATCTCAGGAGATGAATTCGGTAAAATAATTTGTCTACTCTTAAAATTAGAACGAACCGCAAATAAAACACCACCACCTCTACTTAAACCAGCTTGATCGTAGCATCGGTCATCGGACATTTAATCATCGGTCATCGGACATTTAATCACTGAACCATAAGTCCAGGAGAGTTCGCCGTCTTTCTAATCTAAGCCGTGGCGTAGGAGTTAGTGTCTTGGACTACTACGCCATGCTGCCCGGGTTCAATCTTAGCAAACACCCAAAACGTTTTTTCACGATGCCACCTCTTCTGAATACTGAGAGCATTTTATGAAGTAACCGGACCGTCATTTTCGTTAAACGAACTAGAAGGGATTCGAGACATAATTGAATATATGTATTTAAGCAGTCACTCTAGTCAAGGTCAAGGTACAAAACGTGAATACCTACATTTCTTAAAACGTGCTTATTTTTTATGGTCCTCACTTTTTAGTTTAATATTATCACAACATGATGCAATTATTATTTTAATCAACCATTTTACATTGAAATTTCTTCTAAATCAACGCATTATGAAAAGAAAGGAAATCGATCCGGGCTCAACGAATTTAAGCCAAGTTGTTTGTGTATTTTCTAAATTTTCAGCAAACTGGAGTTCTCTTCGAGTTTATTTGATTACATCGAACAATTTATTGAAGCAGATACACTGATTCATGTATTAAACAGATTGAAAATGTACCTTTCATACTTAACGTGGCGGTGCCGTAAGTTTATTTAAGAAAGAATGAATATGTACAACAAGCAAGAACAGTATTTACGTTCCTTGAATTGCAAACAAATTCAACGAAATGGTTTCCTGATTATATTCTCGCTGGTTGCATGAACAACTTTTCTTGGTTACGTGAAAAGAAATGGTAGAGATTTTGCACTAACCCAATTGCTAGCCGAAGTGGAAAATTTAATGGAAGCGAATTCATGACCCGAAAATAATGTAGAAGGCGGTATTCAAGAATGAAGTGTTATCCTTTAAAAAGGGATTCTGATAGAGTGAATGCTTTCTTTTTGTTTAAAAAGAGATAAGCCCAAGTGATAAAAGCATGAGTACACGAGTATGTGTGTTCGTATTTCTACACGCAGGATAAGGTTTAAAAATAAGAACCAAAAAAAGTGTTGTTGATAGAGTTCGAGTAAGATAACTGAGCGTGGAATTTAATACCACTTATAATATTACAGTTGGTATCATAGCAAAGTTTTGATTTCAACGATGACCATATGCATTTTAATAAGGTCAGTTTATTTAAGTTACATACTTTAACCAAAATGTTCCAGTTTCTTTTTACATAATGTTGGTGAACTATCTTCGAAACATCATTTACGTTTTATCAAAGACCATATAATACCAAGATAGTGCAACTGGCACTTAAAATCGACGAAAAGCAAAAAGTTCTCCCAGGCACGGGCGGTCTGGAACAGAAGATGATCATGTTGTATTCACATCCCAGAGAGAAAAGCTGTTTCCCTTTTTCTGGATTGTAAATACATACACAGATATGGGTAAATTCGTAAACGTCAAACGACGAGCACGTCATAGTTGCGATGGTTGTTTGCAGTGCTGTGACGTAAGTGCATTGAAATGAAATCGAATGCTTGCACGATGTTTTGCCATCAGCTGCAGTGGCAATATGTTTTCGAATTGTTGATGGACGTATCAAAACGTTTTCTAATTCTTAATCGTGATCATCGTCATGCAGTTGATGTTTACGAATTCACCCTACATTATGAATATTGCCTTTTCGTCAACTGATATAAATATAACGCGAAAGCATTTGCGTTGTCACAGCAGGAGCTTCAACCTGCATACGTACAAACATGTATATGTACATATATATATGAGCAATCGGCGTAGGGATGAGCAAGTAAACGCAGACGAAATTCTTGTTAGTGTTCCGTCCGTACCAAAACGGAACACTAATGGAATCAGTTCGGTGTCTGTCTGTCTGTCTGTCTGTCTGTCTGTCTGTCCGTCTGTCACAGGCCTTTTTCTCAGAGACCATTTGACGTAGACTATTGAAATTTGGAACAGCTGTAGCAATTAGTGGCCTTAACACTGACTGAAAAGTTGAATTTCGACTTTGGAGGCTAGTTTTGGGGGGATAAGTGAAATGTTAAGAAAAAAACTTTTTTAATTTATTGTTGATGTCATCGTGTGTGATGTCAAATAAAAGCTACTTAAAGCACGTATTCAAAAATGTATATAATGTTTTTTTGTGTTAGTTTTTCCTTAACACTTTTTCAAAAAAACGTTAAAAAATTGCTGTCCGAGGCTCTATCTCCAAAAATATCGATCAGAAGAATCTGAATAAATTCAAAAACATTGAAAAGAACGTGTAAATTTAGAAATAATTATCAGAACTGCACTACGTTCTGCAGTTTTTTTTTTATTAATTTTTTTTGAAATTTCACCTTCCCGACTGTTTACATATACTGAAGTGACGTAACCATATCACAATCAAATAAAAGTGAATACGTGAAGTGAAATTTGTATGTGTGAGAGTAAGAATTGAATGGTTGTACCATTTGCTTCCAAAAATTCACTTCCGGTATAACCATTGAGCTAAGACTTAAACCACATAAAGGAATCTTGATGGTTTCGTATACATTATAATGTAGGTGTCTTTACTTTTGGGAAAAATTGAATTTGTGTACAGACTAGAGGTGGGTCGTTTCGCGGTTAAAAAACGAAAAACGAACAAATGGTTTAAAAAAACGAAAAAACGATAACGTACGGGTGAAGTAGTTGGTGTATACATCAGTGGTGGAATCATGTTATATACTATCATTGTATATGGAACTAATAGTAATATCATCAAGCAGTATTTTTTAACTGGCTGTCTTCTCACCAGGTGGCGCCTTTTTTGCTGAAAACCAAATGAAATTATCTCTCAGAGAATGAGGGAAAGAATATTCCTATCCTCCTACTAATATATAAATGTGAAAGTTTGGATGTTTGGATGTTTGTTGCTCAATAACACCTCAACGGTTTAACAGACTTGAATGAAACTTTCGGCAATAGATAGTCTACTTCCTGGATTAGAGATTAGGCTACTTTTTAAACAAAACATACAATTCCTTGATTCCATAATTCGAATTACTCCAATTTCCGATTTTATTATTTGGTCATTATTTTTGGGTACACCATTGTCATTGATCGTCATTCTGTTGGGAGAGGGTTGTTCCTGCAGATATTATGCTCTTCTCATCGCCACAAATCCATCGCTATCGCTTATTCCTTAATTTTCATTCTACCCATATGCGCATTGAATGATGGGTAAACCATTGCCATTGATCGTCATTCTGTTGGGAGAGTGTTGTTTCTGTAGATGTTATGCTCTTCTCTTCGCCACAAATCCATCGCTATCGTTTATTCTTTAATACCCCTATTATCAGTGGCAGATTAACCCTAAGGCAAGCTAGGCAATTGCCTAGGGGCGCGAGGTTACAAGGGGCGCCTGCCCAAGGTTTTGAAAAATAAACAAAACAAATTAAAAATATTCTTCAATTCTAGAGATTCCGAATCGTGTTTTACCTTCTTGATGTTTACTACAACGATTTAGAAAAGTACTTGGTTGGTGAATGCATCCATCTTCTCTCTTATTTAATAACTTTAGCTCGAAACGGAGTACTGCCTCGAACAAGCAACACAATTTAAAAGATTATAAGAAAAGAAGAACTTGAGACAATCTTCCCCAATATAGATATAGCAATAGCCTTAAGAATGTGCGTATCGACAGCAGGCAGCAATTGTAATCGTGAGAGGAGTTTCTCCTGTCTTAAAAGAGTAAAAAATTATCTTCGAGCGACCATGGCTGGAAAAACATTAAATTCTTTGGCTTATACTAAACATCGAATCCGACTTTATGCTTTCTTTTAACTATTGTATGATGATATTATTGATAATTTTGCAAGCCCAAAATGTAGACGCTGACATTTTTAATTTTTTTTTTTCACACATTTTCTTGAATGTCAAGTTAATAATAAATATACATACATATTCAAAACTCTATTTTTGTTTTTTATCAAATACATATTAATATTTTTTTTTGGGGTGGCTGCCAGAAGGGCGCCGATTAGATGCTTTGACTAGGGCGCTCTATTCATTTAATCCGCCACTGCCTAATATGGTTAGCGAATCGAACATTCGATATGAAGCGAACTCTTTTGCGAATCACCCGTATCGTGGAATTATGATTAGCGAATGTTTTCATTCGTCTGTGAAACAACTGCTGCCACAACAAAAAGCAAATTAAATGACAGCTGCGAACGTCAAAATAAACCTTGTTTTGGTTTATTTGTTAATTGTATTCTAGAGTATTTTCATTTAAAAGGATTTAATAGTGAATTTATTAAAAATATAGTGAAAATATATGATAGGAATTTTGTTGTTGCAGATCCTCTTCAATTTCTCATAAAGAAGTGTCCACGCTTGCGCCAAAACAACTACCAGAAATTTTGACTGCATTTTGAAGACTGGGCAGCTCATCCACAGTCCAGCTCCAAAGGTGGCAAAGAAACCTGCATACGGCCCTGCTCCGGTTGCTACTTCTGTGTTCTTTGAAAAATATGTCACATATATTGCAGCTACACCAAGCTAAAATTACAAAAAAATAAACAAAAAACAAAAATAAAAAACATTCATTCCATATCACCGAATATTTTCATTCGCTCGATTTGACATACGAAATGATAAGTTTAGCGAATATTCGCTAGCCATAATAGGGTGATATATCAGTTTGCCTAATTTTTGACGTTTGAAGCGAATGTAATTTGATCGATTCGCTAACCAAGATACCAAATTATCACATTCGCCAACCTTTTCGTTCGATTCGCTAACCATAATAGGGCTCTAATTTTCTTTCTACCCATACGCGCATTGAATGATGGGTAAACCATTGCCATTGATCGTCGTTCTGTTGGGAGAGAGTTGTTTCTGTAGATGTTATGCTCTTCTCTTCGCCACAAATCCATCGCTATCGCTTATTATTTAATTTTCTTTCTACCCATACGCGCATTGAATGATGGGTAAACCATTGCCATTGATCGTCATTCTGTTGGGAGAGGGTTGTTCGCGTTAATAATTAATGTTCCTTTGTGGGATTGTGACACAAAGTAGAGGAGGGATGATTTTGCTGATATTTGCTACCGATTTTAGTTAGTTGTGTTTCTGCTTCATCAGCGTGCGGATCTAGGTCGACGGAAAGGGGAAATGCACGAGTTTTTTTTACTTTCTTTGTTTTTTGTCACTTTACAGCGGTATTTGGTTACCTTAACCCTAGAAGCATAATCTACGTCAATTTGACGTGTGCTCTCGGAATTATTAGTTGTCACGCTTTAGCCGATGCGTAGATCGGGATGTACCTTTAAGAATTCTCATTTGTCGCTCAGAGCATGCATTGGGTTGTCGTTTCATTGAGGTAAGTCACGTTGAAATTGAGATATATGTAGCTATGGTCTACGTCGCGAAGACGTTTATTCCGATTGCATATAATTTTATTTTATTTATTTTTATTTGTTATTTTATTAAAAACTAGCTGTTGCCTGCCCGGCGTTGCCCGTGCTAAAAATCAGTCGCGTCATTTGATTGTAGTATGATAGAAAGGAAATAGTAGGAATCGATATTATTTAAATTAAGATTCTAAAGAATTCTGAAGCCAATACATTATTATCTGAACTAAGTGGTTGTTCTCTATAATAGATGAAACGATTGCATAAAAAATTTATGGAAATGTAATATTCCTGTGTACAAACATGTCTACACACATATGTACATAATATGTATTTTATGAGCATCAAATAATGGTACTTTCTGGTTTCTTGTCTCTAATAGTTGTACTTAATGTTTATATTTAAAGTACAATAGCATTATGTAAACGCCGAAGATATTAGGCTTTGTTGTAAGCATTGATCGTGGAGTAACTGGTGAGGTTTGTCTGAAATCACCAACTAATAAGACTCAACATCGCCTGCCTACCCCTACTACAATATAATATGTATTTGTGAATTGAAATAAAAGGAAAAACTTTATTCTAAGGTATCCACCGACTTAACCTTAAGGTAACCAAATACCGCTGTAAAGTGAATAAAAAAAAAAGAAAGTAAAAAAAATCGTGCATTTCCCCCTTTCTGTGGATCTAGATCCGCACGCTGATGAAGCAGAAACACAACTAACTAAAGTCGGTAGCAAATATCAGCAAAATCATCCCTCCTCTACTTTGTGTCACAATCCGAAAAAGGAGCATTAATTATTAACACGAACAACCCTCTCTCAACAGAATGACGATCAATGGCAATGGTTTACCCCTCATTCAATGCGCGTATGGGTAGAAAGAAATTTAAAGAATAAGCGATAGCGATGGATTTGCGGCGAAGAGAAGAGCATAACATCTACAAAAACAACCCTCTCCCAACAGAATGACGATCAATGGCAATGGTTTACCCATCATTCAATGCGCGTATGGGTAGAAAGAGAATTAAAGAATAAGCGATAGCGATGGATTTGTGGCGAAGAGAAGAGCATAACATCTACAAAAACAACCCTCTCCCAACAGAATGACGATCAATGGCAATGGTTTACCCATCATTCAATGCGCGTATGGGTAGAAAGCGATAGCGATGGATTTGTGGCGAAGAGAAGAGCATAACATCTACAAAAACAACCCTCTCCCAACAGAGTGACGATCAATGACAATGGTGTACCCAAAAATAATGACCAAGTAATAAAAGCGGACATTGGAATAACTCGAATTATGGAATCAAGGAATTGTATGTTTTGTTTAAAAAGTAGCCTAATCTCTAATCCAGAAAGTAGACTATCTATTCCCGAAAGTTTCATTCAAGTCTGTTAAACCGTTAAGGTGTTATAGAGCAACAAACATCCAAACATCCAAACATCCAAACATCCAAACTTTCACATTTATATATTAGTAGGATGGGATAGGATATATACATATACATACCTTAAGCCTAAATTTAAAGTAAAAAATGTGTTAAGTACAAATTTATTATTTTTTGAAGTCCGAAGAAAATACTGTGTTTTTTTGGTGATCTTGAATGATCTTTTAGTTTGCTGTGTTATATAAAAAATAAATAAAATTTCAAAAAAGAATAAATATGTTTCATTTATAAATATATAAATTTATCTTACTGTTATTTAAGACATTCATATTTATAAATAAAATAGTTAATATAGCCGATTTTAAAGAAGACGTAAATTTGGCGTATTATTATCCTTAACGTACATAAAAATATGATTATGTTTCTAGGGTTAAGCTTAAGTCAGTGGATACCTTAGAATAAAGTTTTACCTTTTATTTCAATTCACAAACACATATATTGTAGTAGGGGTAGGCAGGCGATGTTGAGTCTTAAAATTAGTAAATAGTTGGTGATTTCAAACAAACCCTACCAGTTACTCCACGATCAATGCTTACAACAAAGCCTAATATCTTCGGCGTTTACATAATGCTACTTTAAATATGAACATTAAGTAATTAAGTACAACTATTGGAGACAAGAAAGCAGAAAGTACCATTATTTGATGCTCATAAAATACATATTATGTACATATGTGTGTGTGTAGACGTGTTTGTACACAGGTATATTACATTTCCTTCAGTTTTTTATGCAATCGTTTCATCTATAGGGAACAACCACTAAGTTCAGATTATAATGTATTGGCTTCAGAATTCTTTAGAATCTTAATTTAAATAATATCGCTTCCTACTACTTCCTTTCTATCATACTACAATCAAATGACGCGACTGATTTTAAGCACGGGCAAAGCCGGGCAGGCAACAGCTAGTGAAAACATAAAGAACAAAGGAAAATAGAGAATGTGAGAAATCGTGTTCGTGTTCGTCTGAAGGTACATATGCATGTATGAAGGTTTTTTTTTTTTTTTTTTAAGAAGGTGGAAAGCATCGAGAGCCTGTGTGTGGGACTTTAACCCTAACTAAAACCACCTCTGCATCCGACCCCGTATCCCTATGGTACCGCCGCTAGGCATTTCGTCATAGGGGGGGTTTTCAGCCGCTGCTGCTTCTCTCATTGTCCGCTTGTCCGGATAGTTTTGTGCGAGTGCACGAAGGTTGGTCCGTATGTATGTTTGTAGCAGTATGTAATCGTATGGATGCCAGTATGTTGTATGTATTGTATTGGTCTTCGTTTGGTGGTGATATATGGATGTGTTTTCGGATTCGGTCTGTTCTTAGCTACCGGAGTTTGCAGATTCTTCGTTTTAGCTGCCCGTTCTTCTTGTCGTAGCTGCTGCATTATGTTTGTGATGACTTCATTCGCAGTCTCCCATGCTTCTCTTGTCTCTAGCATAAAGCTTATCAGTCCTCTTGGCGTAACCTGTCTGCCTATTTCCCTTTCTAATGTGTTTCTGGCCGTTATATATCTTCGGCAATCCATCAAAACATGCTCCGCATTCTGTATTTTGCCATCGCAGTGCGGGCAGTATGGGTCATATGATGATATTTGTAGAGATACTCCCGGAAGCATCCATGCCCCGACAGAAATTGTGTCAAGTAATAATTGGCCTCTCCGTGTCCTCTGCTAGTCCACTCCTCTATGTTTGGGATCAGTGTATGTGTCCATCTTCCGCTTGCATGGCCTCGTTGATGGTTCTTCTTTCTTCTAACTCAGTTCTGCGTTGCGCCGCTGACTTTTTCACTTCTATATCGATAGGCATTCTGCCCGATATTACACTGATTGCATTCGCTGACACGGTCCTATAAGCGCAGCATACTCTTAGCGATGCAATTCTGTGTGCGGTGTTCATGCGTCTCATATAAGATTTCACATCTGTCGCTGGTGCCCA
The DNA here is from genome assembly GCA_949775065.1 of Brachyopa scutellaris. Classification (NCBI taxonomy): domain Eukaryota; kingdom Metazoa; phylum Arthropoda; class Insecta; order Diptera; family Syrphidae; genus Brachyopa; species Brachyopa scutellaris. The sequence goes on from OX459114.1 coordinate 34,584,819, forward strand.
TATTGGAGACGCATACATAAGCATTGATTTGCTCACCATTGCCAGCAGATTTTTAATTGGTTGCCTGGGTCCTCCAATATTTAGCATTAATTTGGACAATGCCGCTACTGTTCGGGAGGCTTTCTTACCCGCATATATCATGTGCTCTTTGAAGCTAAGCCTGTGGTCCAGCAACATTCCCAGGTATCTGATATATGGGCTTGACTCGATGGTATGCTTACCAACCTGTATGGTTAGGTGCTCTACTATTTTCCTACTGCTTACTAACACTGCTTCCGTCTTGTGGTCTGCCAGTTCCAGGTCTGATGTTTGTAACCATAGCCTGATATCCCTGATCACCTGATTACATTTTTCAGATGCTTGGTCCAATGTCTTCGCAACAACTACTACGGCAATATCGTCTGCGTAGCCGATTATGTCCCCTCCTCTTGGCTTTGGTATTCTCAGGATCCCGTCGTACATTACGTTCCATAGTACTGGGCCAAGCCCTTGCGTAAATATATGTATGCAAGTATAAAAATTTGTGGCAACAAGTAAAAACATCAAAAGTTGTTTTTTACAATTTTACAGGAGAGCACTGAAATGTTTCAATTATAAAACAATTTCTTCCTTATACGGTATTCACACCAGGGCAAAACAGCTAATTTCGTTGCGAATTTACAAATTATGCTCGAAATGAGATAATTTCCCATACGAATTGACACATCGAAGTTATCTCATTTCAACATAATTTCGTTGAAATTCGTTCAAAATTATGTGAAAATAAAATCGAACAAACTTAACTTGAATGCAGTTGAATGATTCTGAATGACAATGACAGAACAAATTAATAAGGGAATATTAAAGTTTTCGCTGCGCAAAGATTAAACAACGGATTCTTATTGATCTCGGTGATCTAAACACAAAAGAAAAATTATTCAGTACTAAAAAAAAAAATATATCGCTAATTTAGGAGATATTTAGTGTTTAGTAGTTATTTCCGTAAATGAACTATGTGGTTGAGATTACAATTGTCAAAGCTACTGGCCCCGTTCAGCACAAGTAAAGTGATATAAAAACGAAAAATATAATGGAATAACATACAAAACACAAATATCTCATGGAATGGTTTAATAAATATGGGATGTTATCCAAAAAAAAGAAATTGAAGTTGTACGCCGCGTAGAGGCACTCTGATCAACTGCATGTGGAGCCAAAGAGCGTCGGCCATAAGATTCGTGCAAACACAATATCTGTCCATTTATTTGAGCTCCGCGCCCATTGGGGCACTTTTCTACAGTCGGCTCTATAGTCGACTTGATATCCACGTGAGTGCCTGACAATTGTTGAAATACCCGGAGTGGCAAAACCCACCCGAAAAGTGATATTTTAACATACTAACCCGAGGCAGCGCCGCATCTATCCAATGTTAGCTATATAATAGTCGACTTTATCTACCCAACTGTTAAACAATAACATTCAACTATTATTATTACTATACGTTATACCTATACTTATGTATATAAAAAAAAAAAAATTTATATTAAAACATTTTATAACATGGCACCGTCATAGATTTACTATCGGCACTGAATGCATCCATTCACGAAATTAGCAAGCGTAGGTATGAACACTTTTTATTTGAAACTCAAAATTATCTCATTTCGACGCTAGTGTGAATCTCATATTAATGTAATATGCAATACTTCATCGAACCTAAAGCTAATAAAATGAAATGCATTACCTAACTAGTGAAGAGTAATGCAGGATGGAATTGATCTTTGCTTAAGAAAAGAATAGGGCATCACCGTACGAATGTGAGGTATTGCGACAAGGAAGAAGTCAACAAGTAGGTAAACTTTTTTGTAAAATGATCTCATTACAATGTCTCCTGCTTGCCGCGCTTAGAATTGCGTTTGTTTGTTTACCAATGGCAATCATTTCATTTAAGATTTTAAGTGCGGAAATGCTATATTTCTGGCTCGGTAATGTGTAAGAAGTACTTACTTCTGAAACAACTTCTGTCAAAAGATGTACAGGTGGGCCTCACTTAACACGGGGGTTACGTTCCTGAAAAATATCGTGTTAAACAAAATCGTGCTAAACGAAGCAAGAAACCAGTGCAAAAGAGGAGTTACGTTCCATAAACTCAAAAAAAAAATAAAAAATTTTTAGATTATTTTTATTTAAAACATTCATACAATGTTGTCTTTTTTGTTGAAGAAATCTGTAATTTTTGATTGATTGGTAGAAAGCTTTTTGTACGCTTCCTTATAAGGTGAGAGGCATAATGCTAACTCTCTTTTAAATTTCAGTCGCCTTTCAATTGAAGGATCTGCATTTAAAAGAAGCGATTCCAAGCTTAATGCGAGGCCTATTCCATGTGGTAAGTCACAATCACCTATGTTATTAAATCTCCCATAAATGCTGTACCTTCCTCAGGGAAGCCCCTATTTCAGTATGTACATATTCTTAGAAACACAGCAAGTACACAAAAGTATACATAAGGCATAAAGTGTATGTATGTATGTATATATGTACATATTAACAAAACTTGTATGTTCTACGTGTATGAACATGTGCATAGTTGAAACAACTTATCGAGAAAAAAAAATTGTTGCAAACACCGTGTAAAACAAGGCCGTGGACCGTGTTAAACGAAAATATGTCGCAAGAAGTGAACCGTGTTAAAACGAGGCAGTGCTATAAGAAGTACGTGTACCTGCACCTACTCATCCACATCCACAAATGAAATATTGCAGCCATTTAAAAAATACTGCTTGATGATATTACTATTAGTTCCATATACAATGGTAATATACAACGATTCTGGTTGAAATTGCGAAAGGAATTTTTGTATATTTAGCGAAAGAAAAGAAAGGACCAGCACTTGCAGAGATTGGTAGAGAAAGCGACAAGAAAAAGCGACGAAAATTTCCAAATATTTATTTGAGGTACTTATATCTCCTGTGGTCAAAATCCAAGTGGACGAAAAATCGATCTTGCACACAGTTGATTGAATCATACATAATATTACATACGGTAATTCTAAACAATTTTTTACATATTCTGTGTAAGACTAAATGGGACTAAACAGTAATTAAGTGAGATTGAGAGCAAGAGTAAACTAGGAATTATTAATGTTATGATGATTGTTAACATGAATTTTCAGGGTATTATTTAAATGTTTGGTAAAATCGAACATTTAATTATGTATTAGTGAAATATGAATTTAGCAGTTTGTTAATGTTGATTTTTTAATTTCAAAGCGAGTGATTATAGTTCCGAACACTTGTGTCCTTTTTAGGGAATTTTTTTTTTGAGGGAGATTCCACGAATTTATTTTTTGGGGAAAAACTGCGCACTATTTAGCATAACTGCTGCGAATGCAAGAATTCTGAGCGCAGTGGTACGTTTTATATCCATACCGTCGAGTCGGTTGCCTAATTGAGTGAAAATAAATTTTGCCAGCACAATTCATTCGCATTATTTACTCGAATATAAAAATGGAGAACGAACTGCTACGAACGAGTATTTGCCAAATGAAGACGATGTATCAGATATTAAAAATTATAAAAATGTGATGGTCCTGCGATTCGAAAACAAGATATCCATTGCAAAAAAAATGTTATACAGGCCGAAAAGAAGGAGCTCTATGGGAATTTAATCAAGGCGAACATTTTATGCTACAACTCCCGAAACCGTACGGCAACAGCGACCGTACAATTGTGGCTGACAATTTTTCCACAACATTGGATGGAGCTAAGAGATTGTAAGAAAGAAGAATAAGTGTTTTAACTTACTTTCCACCGTACACTATACCAAAGATTGTGAAGGCGAAGCCATGAAACCGGAGGCGATTTTATATTATAATACCTACAAATAAAGCCGGTGTGGACTGTATGGATCAGGTGGTTACACATTGCCCATCAGAGCGACCGACGTTTGCTTTTTTCTCAAACATTGCAGCTGTTATGGCATTGGCTGCATATTGCATATATGCAAAGAAGTCGATAACATCAAAAGAACTGACGGTAGGCGAAGTTTCTTGTGTACGTTGTCTAACAGTTTACTTCTCCTAAACGTCGAAGATCGGATGAACAATATTGACATTATCTTATAATTCAGCACTCGTTCGGCCATAGAATCGTTGTTCGGAAAACCAATAAATGTATGTTCTGAAAATTACCGCTGCTCCTTGTTTTCAATTCATTTCCATTTCTTCCTCTTCCGTTTCGACCGCCTCAATTTTTCTCTTTTTTTTTTTTTTGTTTCTCCTTACATTTCAGATTACAGTATTACCTGCAACTAGTGGTGCTAAACATACTTTCGAAAAAAAAAAATATTGCAAACTTTGCTCACAGGAAAGTGAAAAAAAAAACGCGTATAAGAACTCGTTTCTTTCGTGCAAAATGTACGCATCCAGTTTGCCAACAACATTCAAAAGTTGACTACAAGTGCTTCAGTTACATTTCCGATAGTTAATTAAAGTATGTACATATCTGTGTTAATAAAAATAAAACTTACTTTTCACATTTCACTTATTTGATTCCAATATGTTTACTCATGCAGCTATGTAGTTCAGATTATTCGTAAGCTACTGAGAGCAAAACAAATAAAAAATATATACCTGCATGTTTAAAACATACGTCCAAATACATCACCAAAACAGCAATATTCAATATAAATACTGTAACGAAGTGGTTCGTTACAATACAACAGTCTCGCACATATACCACCACAGCAGCTTAGTAAATGTCCCGCGCCTACACACACACCGAGACCACCAACGGAACCTACCACTACACACACACATGCTGAAGGCCACAGACACGGCACACCAGTCACCACCAATGGAACCCACCACAGAAGCTAAGCAAGTGCCACAAGCCTACACCCACACCTACACAGAGCCACCCATGAAATCCACAACAGTGCGACAGAGGTAGAAACCAGCGGATGATGACTTCAGTTGGCAGTCGAGTGGTGGCCGCCGGACCAGACACATGCTAGCTGGATCCAGTCACATGTGTGGAGCTGAAGCGCTCTGGCGGTAACTACCGACGCAAGTAGCAAGAGTGGGCAGTGGGGACACAGGGTGCGCAGCTCATTGCCCAGGTGCTCGCCCCTCGTTGGAGTAGCTTGGAGCGGTGGTGGTAGTGGAAGCTTTCAGTTGGGAGTCGACTGGTGGCCGCCGGACCAGACACATGCTAGCTGGATCCAGTCACATGTGTGGAGCTGAAGCGCTCTGGCGGTAACTACGGGCTCAGGTAGCTTGGAGTGGTGGGGGTAGTCGTAGTAGTCGTGGGAGTCAAGTAGTTGGGTAAAGCCATGCATGCAAGAGGAGAGACAACAGCTGCAGAGACAACAGCCGCAGAGACAACAGTAGCAGAGACAATAGTAGCAGAAACAACGGCAGCAGAGACAACGGCAGCAGAAACAACACAGTAACAAAGACAACGCAGCAGCAGAGACAATACAACAAAAGAAGGCAACTCACCTCAGGCTACGCCTATATAAAGCGGGCCCGCCTGATGTTCGAGACAGTCGACGGAGTTCATCATCGAAGGTTAGAAACGCCGTATCAACGCGTCGGAACGAAATATTATAAGCTTCGTAAAATAAAGTTAATGTTAAAATTTAAAAATATCCACTTTTGTTTTCCTTTCTTTCAGATCATTCTCGGGTCGATTTCTCCTCTCATTACTTCTAGGACCCCGGAATTCCCGCTTAGCCTACCGCGGCTGGAAGACAACGTTATAAATGGCGCCCGAGCAGGGACTCTTAAAGTAAAGTAAACCCAAAATAAAGAAAGAAAAGAACACAGCGCAGCAGTGGAAACTACCGTTCCACTCCTCAAGTTAACAGATCCAACGGAGCAGCTAACCATCAACAAAACTCTGACTTGGAAAGTCATCGCAACAGGGGAAGCAAAGCCCAGCGAGCAGTAACACAACAGACACGAGAAACTGTATTGACATCAGACGACGATCTAGCGGAACAACGAAGCCAACCTGGGATCCTATTTATAAACAACGACCACGCAGGGGAACTCTGGAGACCGCTACGAAGACCTGGCGGGACCATCGAACGACAAGACCACGCCACCGAAGATGTCAGAGCATGAAATCAACGATGCGGAAATTTGCGATAAGGTTCGTAAATGGGGAATCCGCTACGATGGAGGAAGGGACCCACTCGCGTTCTTGGAATGAGTTGAGGAATTAGCTACTTGCTATTGCCTTCCTTTCAACCGCATTACCAGGACTTTGCCAGAGCTGTTAGAGGAGAAAGCTTTATCATGGTATCGCAATAACCAATGCGACTGGACAAGTTGGGCCGACTTCAAGCAGGATTTCTAACTCTTCTTCTTGCCACCACTATATTTCGAACGACTTGAAGACGACATTCGCCGACGAATCCAGAACCCGAGGGAAAAATTTACCGAATATGTCATAGAAATCCAAACTCTTATGCGGTGGGCAACGGGCATGGATAAGAAGCAACAACTGGAGAGGATCTACAATAATTGCCGAATAAACTGTATATTCGGCGCAAGGATTTTTCAACGTTGCGAGACCTTATCCTCCTTGCCGAAGAATACGAGTGCATCCGTGCTGACGAGCTCCCAGCCCGAATGGCTGTCACGGACGAGACCGCCAGCAGACAAAACCACCAAGCACCCATGACTCAACACAAGTCGAATCCCGGATATCAAAGTCAAGGGTCTGTGGGACAGAGAGCACCAGGGCTACGAAACTGTTGCTGGAGATGCGGTATAGAAGGGCATGTGCGGCAGTACTGTCGAAACCCACAAGTACTCTTTTGTTGGGATTGTGGCAAACCAGACGTCCGTACAAAAGACTGTTGTCGCCGAAGGGAGGGGAGTTCCTGCCAATCGGAGCAACCAGGAACTCGTATAAATCTTGCCCCCACCAACTCGCCGTCACTATTTATAAACGACGAAACACGAATTTACGCCCGCATTACAATCAACGATGAAGAGTTCGAAGCGCTCGTCGACACAGGGGTAAGCCGATCGATTATCGACTCTAGAAAAGCCAGGAGAATCAACACGGACGTAATACCAAGACCAAATGATAGTTCATACATACGCCTTGCAGACGACAGAACTGTGCTAATTGAGGGTAGCACCATCATCGACATCAAATTTAGTACCAGCACCCATAAGCAGGAGTTATTGGTAATGCCACGGATGACCAACGACATCGTACTGGGAATGGATTTCCTAGCCAGAGTGGGCATATTTCTGCGCCTCGACTCCAGCGCCATCGAGATCCCAAAGCGAAAAAACGAAGCAGCGTCCACGTCAACCATAGCCAACACGCAACTTGCGAATAGACAGCCGGCGAGTGTAGTAGATGCGTCATCGACAGAACCACTCACAGGACCCGAAGAACTTCACGCCGTTGACCTGCCGCCGAAAAGAGAAGACTGGTGCACAAGGAAGAAAACAGCTGTTCTGAAAGACCCTTCAAGCTTCCCGGATTACCGCATCGAAACTTATACAGGTATATCCATGACAGCAAAGCCTACTTGAAAGAAGACTACATCCATTGGAAACTCTGCATCGCCGAAGACCAACGACAGCGAGTGTTGAAAAAATGCCACGACGAACCAGCTGCTGAGCACCTAGGGAAAAAAAAGACCAACGCCAGAATGGCCAAATGTTACTATTAGCCGGGTATGTTCAGGGATGTTACCAAATACGTGCGCCGCTGCATTTCATGCCAATGGTATAAGCCGCAAAAACGGAGCCAGGTATACAAGCCGAGAGACCAACGGGTTCTTATCCCACAACGAAGTTCGACTCTAGTTCAAAGCAGCATACATACTACGATGGATTCCTATGGAAAGAGCCAACCGGACGAGAAACACAAGGGAGTCCAGTTCACGGAAGGGAAAAATACAGGGTCATCTCCTATAAATATTTTTTTGTAAGGGTGTTAAACATTTTTCGTGAGGATCTCAGTTTGCGAGTAATATTTATTGGAGGCACCATTTCATTTGGAATAAGAATAAGATAAACTTTTTGCTAAATAATTTTCTGTCATAAGCCATTTAAATAGCTACAATTCAAAAAAGCCCCAGGCCTGTTCAAAGCTGCCCCTAGTTGGGGCACATTTCAACATAAAAACTTATTTTTAAAAAAAAAAAAAATAAATTATAAGCCTTTATTGAATTTACATTAATGTTGGTTTAAATTGAAGGTTAAATTTACTTCTCAAAGTGTGAATAACTTAAAGTCCAATAATTCAAATATATTTGTGTTGAGAAGCCTTTAAAGGAAAAAGTGTTCAAAGGTGCACCAGTCTCCCCTACTCGTACATAATGTACACACATATGTATGCATAACAAAACACTATTCCAAATTCCAATACTAATGTAATAAAAGAAAACGCAGTACGTGCTTTTTGTGTAATTTCCATTTGAAACAAAGGCAACCATGTATAAATTCGCATTGCTGTATGAATTCCCTAACGTGATCCGTTGATTGAAAAGCAACGCCATGGACCAGTGATTTCCTTTCTTATGTACAACACTAATGAATTGGTTCCTTCCCTGCAGTCATGAACTTCATGCACAGTAAACGGAGTTTATGCTACACCACACATTTCGGAATATACATACATACATATGTGTACGCGTAAGGAAAAGGAATTCCAAGCTGCTTTTGATTACACCATGACAAATTGCAATATCAGAATGCTCAAAACCGGATAATGTACGAAAAAGGGTGTTAAGAGCACCCGACCACTTAAAGATGGGAATGATGTTCAGAAACCGCTTATATTTCTAATGCAGAAAATCTGAGGTATTGTAAAAGCGGTTCACTATAGGTAAACAAATATCTGTACCTACGAATGTATTCATATACTATGCATTTTGAAATACATATACAATGCATATGTACTTATGCATACTAATTTTAAAATAAATGTAACTTATTTGCAGGTACATACGAGTAGATAAAAAATTATGCAAATACAAATACAAATCTTTCAAGGGATTTGCTGATGGAATACCAGATATTCAATTTTTTTTTTACATAGAATTCTATGCTGGTCGCTATCAAATGCTCTTTGCCTAAACCCAGAAAAATCAAAATGCCTAGCTATTTCAAGAAAGCCAGTAGATACATCTTATTTCCCTGTTATATGCCTCAACAATAGACCCATTGAGTTTGTAGATTCTGCGAAAAACCTCGGCTTAATATTTAACAAAACACTTACTTAGAATAACCACATTCGTCTAACTCTTGGTAAGTTACATACATATATGGTGTCTTCGTATGCTTTGGACAACACAAAAAATTACCCCCTTAAAAACAAAAATGATTCTTGCCAAAACCCTGCTCATTCCAATCATGTTATTTTGCTGTGAACTTTTTTCTAATTGCGATTATGAGCACAAGCATTAGCTTAACCCTTATGTGTGTGAAGAAAAAACACCTTAATCCGTGTGACAAGGTACCCGGTACCTTCATATGAATTCAGTTCAATATTAACGATTTGTTTTATGTTTTTTCTTATTTTTATTATTATCATTTATTTTTTCTTGAAAATCTATTTAAATTATTTACAAATTAAAACATCAATGGTACAAAGATAGATAATAGATTAGAAAATGAGACATTCGGTATTTAACAAATTGATAAATAAGAAAATAGTGGTGAATGCCACTTCAAGCGGCTTAACAATAAGATACAATTTTTTGGGTGGGGTGACCCTAACGAAAAAAGATTATCAAATACAAGATTAACTTAAACTAAAAAAGTTACAACATTATAAATAAATTACAATTACTTAAATTAAATTTGCATTTAAAGGCATGTCAATGTATACATGAAATACAAAAAGAGGAAACAAACAAAAACTAAACCAGAATATTAGTGAAAATAAACCAAGATATCAGCAATAAATGATTCTAAATTAGCATAGTGAAAGTTAAAGAGCCAGAATTTTACATTTTTAATAAACAATCCAAATATTGAAATTGTCCTGATTGACTGTGGAAGTTTGTTAAATAACCTGTAAGATGAAACTGAATAAAAATTACGATAGGCAGTGGTACGAAAATTAGGTACAGATAACAAATTAGAAAAATTACCAAAAACCCATAATTTAGGGTTGAAATCAGACGAAAATTACGATTTCCAGACTTCATAAAGAAAGTCTTCAACACTTTGAAACAATATAAATGACGAACAGGAAGAATTTTCAGGTCACAAAACAAGGGATAACTAGGGTATCTAGCAGGCTTGCAGCATATTTTTCTTATGACATATTTTTGCAAGATTAGTAAGGGTTGTATTTTATTAAAATATGCACCCCCCCAACAAGCGATTCCGTATTGCAACTTTGAATGAAAAATCCCATAGTAAATATTTTTTAGAAGTCTTTTTTAACAGATATTTCGCAAATAGAAAAAATGTCTAAGTGTACATCGGAAATACTTCCTTAAGATTGACACGTGATTCAAGAAGCTCATTCTGGAAACAATAGTAAGCCCCAGATACTTAAAGTCATCAACTTTCTCAATTAACAAGCACTTATCACTACAACTTATGCGACTACAAAAGGGCCGAGAAGAACAAGCAGACTCACAATTCTTACAATTAGACAATACATATATATCTTTGGCATTCTGGTGCATGAAAATAAATATTGGCTTCCAACTTGGGTATCGCGGACAGACTGAAAAACATAATTTTAGTCTTGGAGCTTATTACCAGAGGGAGTATTGCAACCATAGGAAAAACCAACGTCATCTGCAAAAGCAGTAGGTAAACCTTTAAAATTAAGTGAAAAAAGTGAATTGATATAAATAAAGAACAAAATAGGTCCTAGAACTGAGCCTTGGGATACGCCCAAGTCAAAGAACCTAACATCGCTCCTTATATCATCTAACTTCACTCTTTGCGATCTGTTACCAAGATGCGACCTAAACCAGTCAAGCATGAAACCACGAAAGCCAGCTTTTTCCAATTTTCTTAACAAGACGCTATGGTCAACCATATCGAAAGCTTTAGTAATGTCAATAAACAAACCAGCTGTACACTTTTTACCATCGAGGTTTTACATTATTCCAGAGCAAAACTGAAGAAGTGCATCTTCAGTCGATTTTCCTCTCTGAAATCCAAATTGAACGGGACTAAAAAACATATTACCATTTAGAAAGTTCACTATCCTACTTTTTTACAAGTTTCTCAAAAATTTTACTAAAGACAGGAAGAAGTGAAATGGGCCGATAATAAGAGATTTCAGCAGCGGAACCCTTTTTGAATAGAGGTAAGACATCAGCACATTTAAGTTCTTCCGGGAAGACACCGGAAAAGACACAACGGTTGAAAACATCTACTAAAACAATCACAATGGAATACGCAATTTTTTTTACAATAAAATTAGAAATACCATCAGCTCCACATGAATTCGATTTATTAAGGGAATCGATTACTTTTAAGACCTCAAGGGAGTTATGGGCTGGTAGATAAAACTATTTACTTGAATTTCTTCAGCAGATCTAATGTTGGACGAAGATATAGAACATAAAGGTTTCAATGGAGCTAGCTGTAAGCTCTTTGCTACATCAGTAAAATAAGTGTTAAATTCATTAGCAATAGTAATTTTATCAGTCACATCGATGGAAAGAGCTTTGCTGAAAATTAGCTTAGCTTTACTTAAAGCGTTCTCATAGTTGGCATTTGGCACACCAACAATTTCAACAGAATTACTAAGCCCCTGCTGCCAATTTAGCTTACTCTCCAAATTATTAACTTTTAGTTTAAGCTCTGCATTTTCAGTTAATAACTCATTCAGCTGTTGAAGAAAGCGATTATTTTTTTCCTCCAAACTGGAAAGCTTTGCGTAGATCATTTGGAGCAGTGTTGCCAGATGGTTGTTTCAAAAAAAACCCGACTTCAGCAGAAAAAAAACCCAAATTTACCCACGCACTTTATCAAAAAAACCCACGAAAAAACCCAAAATAAAAACAAAGTTCCTTTAATTTTTATAACAATGTTTTTACATTAATTAAATAACATAAATAAATTAAGTCTTGATATGCATATATTTATGCATATTGGTATCTAATTATTACAAAACAAAAAACAAATAAATAAAGTTTCCTTATGTTAGGTAAGGTTATGTATGCCTAGGTATAAACGTCAAGACTTATGATGATCCTTAACATTAAACGAAGCTACATGAATTCAACAGAGATAGATATGTTAAAAAAATTATTACCATCCAAATGAGTATAAGTTTAATTCTAAGAACATATCATGCACTATAATGATATGTATATTGCCACTGCAATTATTTTAAATAAAAAAGTTTTAGTATAGATTTTCAGATCTACATAATTTGAAATGATTGTCAGTGCATTCAATTAACACCGAATCTATTTCTTTATTCTGAAAGACTGATTTAATCTCGCAAACTGCATTTAAACTAAGCTCTCCAATTCTGTTTCTTTTTTTTGTTTTCACGTCTGTGACTATCGAAAAAATCCTTTCGGCCACAGCGTTAGAATGTGGTAGCGAAACTGCAAACGAATAGACTTTTAAAAGATTCGGAAATATAATGTATCCATTGATTGCGTGTTTGGAGGCAACTATCTTCCAAAAATCAAACACATCACCAGATGAAAGGACAGTTTTTTCAGTTTCATTAAGCGAAAATGGAAGATCATCGTTTAATGCAAAAATGTCGACATTCATAAGTATATTCCGCAACAGCATTTAAATTTTTGGAAAATATTCGAGTGATTTAAAAATGAATCATTTATAGGAAATTATGTGTGCGAATGTTTAAATTATTAATATCTATATTGCATACAAATATTGCTCATCGTTTATATATACAGTGGCGAGCATACAAATAGGGAAAAACCACCAAAGACAGTAATTTCGGTGTGTTTTGTTAAAACTTTAAACAACTCGAAAACTATCAATTTTATTTTTTTAGCAGTATACATTTTAGGTGTAATATTATTAGGTATCTTATAACATCAGTTACAGGAAAAATTGAACTTAATAGATGAGGAAAAATCCTTATTTCTTGGAGAACTTTAAAACGCCATTTATACGTTCTTTCGCAAATGGAATTGTAGCCTTGCGATTTTCTTACTTATAATCGGCTTTTTCTTAACCCATTAATGACGAGAGTCCAAAATGTTCGATACAAGCCTGAAATTTTAAGGCGCGGCTTGTATTGTGTGCAGAAACCTAGATCAGATTTTTTTAAATATTTTTTCAATAAGGTTTGGTCACACTAGGCCGTTACATATATGTAACGTTAGTCCTGATACCACAAACATCGTATAAATAATAAGACTGTATACATGCAAGCAAATCATGTATTTTATTTCAGTATTAATTTACTTTAGGTGGCGCTACAGCTCAGGGTGAACCTGGGCCTGCTTCTCGCAACCATTTGTGTGTGCGTATTATATTTTTGCACGAATGGAAGGGACCTACAGCTTTTTGCCGACACCAAACGGCGAGTTCAGAAGCTCATCATGACAAATGATACTCTTTGAATGCTTGTCAGATATTCGAAAGAGGTGGTACCGTGAAAAAAAATCTTTTAGGTGTTGGGCCCGGGCAGCATTGCGTAGTAGTCCAGCGCACTTACCACTACACCACGGTGCATTTTATTTCAGTATTATTTTTATTTATTTCATAAATTTAAAGATATGTAATGATTTTTCTGGAAGCAAGCTACACATAAGCCTACATCGCACTTAGAACACATTGTAGTACAGTGTGATCTGCATAGCGAACCTTCACATCGTAGTTTTTTTTTATTGGGGATCTTAATAATCAAATGGTCCACTCGATCGTAGCGAGCATTAGCATTTTCGGTTTCCATTTTATGTCTACGAAAACCATCAGGAGGTTTCGGGTCACAAAGAGTCCACCAATAAAACCGTGCTATCGAATGCTTGAACTGAAGTCCGGGTAAATTGGAGCCAGCTTTTTTGTGGAGTAACCAAGCGTTTTGATTTGAAACATCTATCAGTCAAAGCCAAGTTAAAATGGACGACCACCATTTCTTCCCTCTAACACCTATTCGGTAGTTGTTTACATTTCGGTCCATACGGTTCGTGCCACCCATGTTTGCATTATACCATGCAATTGCATAGGGTCGTGGAAGATCCATAGCTTATGCTCTTTCCGGAAATATGTGGACACTTTTGTAACTGGATTTTTTCTAAAAAGTATAGACGCAACACTCACAATGGAACTGTCAACCCATTTCAGCAGAATTACAATTCAATTGTACCACGATTTGCATTCTTCAATTCCTTTTTATTTCTTAAACGACAAGAAGCCGGAATGCAATTTTTCCTGATAGTTCCGGTTCCGTTGTAACCTCTTTGTTTTATCCTACCAAGACGAATAATACAAAAAGTAATCAGATACTTGTTGTATGCGGACTAACGTTACATATATGTAACAGCATCCAAATACCTGAGCGATCAGGCAAACGGATTTCCAAAAAATATTTTTGTTTCAGATATTTGCTTCTATACATATGATACAATAACACAACATTCATATTTTTTCTTACAATATACAGTAAGTTCACTAAAATAATTAACAAAAAAATGCCTACCTTCAGCTCATCCCCATTTTGCTATCAACTCAAATCCAAATATCACACTCGAAGTTCCTACCACTGCTTGAGTTAGAGTGCATAATTAGGGAAGCAGCAACGACTATGCCCCATACACCGACGCTGAATAGAAAGTGTGAATGGTTTGACTATACCTGTGAAAGACTTCGCAAAAAATCCCTGGCTTTGCTTAACCTGAGTAGGAAAACAAATGTAAATAGTCTGAAAAGCGAATATGCGGAAGCTGTTAAGCAATACAAATACACCTGTAGGCAGAAGAAGGCGATGTATGAAGAAGGTCTGGCGAAATCTCTAAGCCGATGCCGGGACTCGGCAGAGTTCTGGAAAATTACACGGAAATTGAACGGAAATGACCTACGAAAGGAAGCTGCCAAAATAGACGTGGAATCATTACGCCTTCACTTTGCTTCTCTTCTTGGTCCGATAAATGAGGAAAAGGTTTGGAATTATGCAAAGCCGGACATTCGTCATAAAGATTTGGATGCAGAAATTACGGCGAGGGAAGTAGAAGTGGTTTTGGATTCACTGAAAGATGGTAAAGCAGCGGGGTCTAACGGTATTCCAATGGAATTTTTGAAGTACAATTCCCCGATCTTTAAGGAAAAACTAGCCGTCGCACTCAATACTATTTTTAAATTTGGCATACCCCCCGACAGCTTTTATGATGCACTTATATGGCCCATCTACAAGAAAGGGGATCCAGAAGATCCTAACAATTATAGAGGAATTTCGTTCTTGAATTCCACTCTTAAAATATATACGTCACTGCTATTTAAAAGACTAAATGCTTGGGTGCAAGCTAACCGTAAGCTGAGTGAATTTCAGTCTGGTTTCAGAAAGGGATATTCAACGATAGACAACATTTTTGTCTTAGGAAGTCTAGCACGAGCTCGGCTCTTACAAAAAAAAACACTATATGCCTTTTTTGTTGATTTCAAAGCGGCCTTTGACACAATAGATAGAAATGCATTATTCTACAAGCTTCACAACCTAGGTGTGTCATCCAAATTTTGCAAAGCTATTGAGAAACTTTACCAGCAAACGACAGCAAATATTTACAATGGTAGCAGAATTTCAGGATCTTTCGAAATTAACCGCGGGGTACGTCAAGGTTGTAACCTCAGCCCTTTATTATTTGCCCTCTTCCTCGACGACCTAGTTGAATTTCTTCCGTGTGGAGTGGAGTTGGGATCAATAAAAATAAAGTTGATAATGTATGCGGATGATATAGTTATTCTTGCAAATTCGCCACATTCCTTGCAGTTAATGATTAACAAACTCTCGGAATTCTGCAAGTTGTGGAGTCTTGAGGTCAACACGACCAAATCAAAAATTATGGTTTTTAAAAATGGCTCAGGAAAGTTGGCGAAAAATGAAACTTGGAAATATAATGGGAGGGCCCTTGACATTGTTAAAGAATATATGTATCTGGGAATGGCATTAACGTTTAATATGCAAATGGATAAGCATCTTAATAGCAAACGCGACAAAGCAAAATCTGCAATTTGCGCCAATTGGAATCGTATTTTCAACAATAAGTATATATCGGTAAAAGCCAAGTATAGTGTTTTCAATGCTACGGCACAGGCTATCCTGTTTTATGGGGCACAGTTCTGGGGCACAAAGAAATACGACGAAGTGGAAAGTTTGCTTCGAGTCTATTTAAGAAAAACCTTTCGTCTACCCATAAATACGCCAAAATATATGTACTATTTGGAAACGGGTCTACCAACGCTATTTATCTCAACCCTAAGATTGAATGCAGACTACTTGATAAGGGTTATGGGCATGAATAACTCCAGACTGCCGAAGCAAGTTCTGCTATACGCTTTGCAATACAAGTGCCTTTTTGTCAAAGAGTGGTTTGAGATTGCAGCAGACTGTGGCATTACGTTAAACCTAACTGCTGGGAATTCCGGCCAATGGAAAAAAATCTTGTATGAGATAATAAAAACAACGGATGAGAACGAGAGGTACGCTTTCATAGAAAGTGCAAAGTCTTCGTCTGAACGTAAATATTATTCGAAAGTTAATTATAACCTTAATGACCGAAATTACTTCAAAAGCGAGTTCACTAGTTATGCCATTGGTATAATTTTCAAAGTTAGGGGTGAACTATTAAACCTCAATTTTAAGCCACACTTTAATGAGGAAACAAGTAACTGCGCGCTGTGCAATATGCAGGTGAAGGAAGACATTAAACACTTTCTGGCAATTTGTCCGATCTTGAAGGAGGTAAGGAGAGCATTCTTTGGAAAAAATCAGTTACAAGATGAGGAGTTTCTGAATCATTTGAATGGAGCCAATTGGGCAGTGATGTCGCAGTACGGCTTAGAAGCATTAGCGTACAGGGCGAAAATTATCAGTCAACGTTTTTAAATTCCTTTTTGTTGTTAATTTCTTTTGTTTTAGCTAAACTAAAAGCCCAGTTCTATTTAATTAAACCCGAACTTTTTCTTTTTGCTGTTAAAAAAAAAAAAACAAAAAAAAAAAAAAAAAAAAGAAGTAGCTTCATTTTTCGTTTTAACTAAACTAAAAGTCCTTGTATTTGAATTGAAAAAAAAAAAAAAAAATTTAAATTTACATAAATTTGAATTACAATTATGTACATAATACATTCCAATAGTTAAACCAATATTTATTTGTAAAACCAAATTTCAATTGTTGCCACAGGCAGACGACATATATGTCATGCCTTATCTTATTCAGTACATATCTATAAATAACCAAAATTGTTAAAAACTTTGATTTGAATAAACGATCTATCTATCTATCTATCTATCTATCCAAATATGTAAAAAATCTTCTATTGTCAAAAAAATTACAACCAAAATGCAGTATTTTCGTGTTATTCTCTTTAGAATCCTTTACACTTTACATTGCATAAACTTTAAACTCAGAAGTCGATGAAAAACAAATGGTAATTGTTTTAAACAAATAAGGTGACCCAGTGTTACATTTATGTAACGTTAGGCTAAAATGGGTTAATCCAAATTCCGGTTAATGACGTCGTACTCTGTGTACACTCACATTCAAGTTTTCTTGTGCCGACAATTCAGCGTGAATGTCAACAGCGGTCCTGAAACGATCCTTTTCAGAAAGGCGCTGCATCATCCAATCAACACGCGGTGTAGTTTTTCGTGGTCTGGGAGCGCGTGGTTTATTAAAACTGCTACCATAGTGTTAGATCTGTTCCAAAGCTCGATGAAAAACATTATTTGATATATTTAAATGTTTCGATATTGCAGAGAGCGTAATATCTTCACAGCTTAAACGACAAATTTCTCGCCGCTGTTCAGCCGTTATGTGTTTGCCCCGTCCCATTCCTATAACATCACAAATCGAGTTATTATGACTAGACAATAACAAAGCAATATTTATGTAAACATTACATACTGAAAATTAAACATTTTCACACAGAAGTTGAGTACGAACTAAAAACAATATAATTTCCCTATTTATGTGCTCGTACCAATTTAACACTTGGCACGGTATTTTGTATCTGTACCGTGAAACGTAGACCAAAATATGTTATGCATGTTACAGTTAGTTCTAAAAAATCTGTTTTGAGGATAAACTTTGCATTTTAGCCAAGCTATTTCCTTAATTGCCGGTATATGGTGATTTGAACTATGTTGACTGAATTTTCCTATTTATATGCTCGCCACTGTATGTACATATGTAATACCGAATAAAAACGAGCGACCTCTTAGTTTCAGTTCACGAATGCACGTAGAACGTCTATTTCTACCACAAATTGTACAGGAAATAAACTATAAACATCATGTTGTATTGATGTCCATCCAGGTGTTCATTAATCAGCCTACCTATCTATGTTCCAAATATCGGTATATTAAGATTACCCCGAGTAAGCTACATTAATCGTAATTTTCAAAATGATGACGCACTCAATTAAAAACATTAAGTATCAAAATTTAAGTTTTGTTTACATTACACTAAAAATTACTATTTTTGAAAGAAATGGGTAACTGCAAATATGTATGTATGTTCTCTTAATTTTCACATTTATTCAGCAATTCGTCAACGCCACAATCTTTGAATAAACATATGCCAACTTATGCATACATTTGCATACAATATATGGACCAGCAATCAAAGAGAAATTACAGTAAACCGATCAATACAAGTTAAACAAAAGTTCTACACAACGAAGAAGTATAAAAAACTGAGGATTTTTAATAGTCAACAACGAAAACCAAGCCAAATATGGATTCTAAGAAACCGTTGTATTCGTAGCTGTCAAAAACAAGAATATATGAAAAGATCTGTTCGATGTGACATGAAAGAGATGAACAGATAAGGTGGAAATGCAATGTAATTAATATGATTTAAACATTATAATG
Organism: Brachyopa scutellaris; assembly: GCA_949775065.1. Classification (NCBI taxonomy): domain Eukaryota; kingdom Metazoa; phylum Arthropoda; class Insecta; order Diptera; family Syrphidae; genus Brachyopa; species Brachyopa scutellaris. The sequence continues at coordinate 34,603,825 of OX459114.1, forward strand.
TCCATATATTTTTTTAAATTGAAATTTTTCGATTTTTATTAATAGGTTTAAAAAAACCCACGAATTTATTCAAAAGCCCACGCGCCCATTTAGGGGTCGAAAAACCCATAAAATGGGCAAAATCCCACGATCTGACAACGCTGATTTGGAGTGTGCATTCGCCCTCTCTGTCCACGATTAGCTTGGAACACCCAGCCGATGATAATTGTGTGCTCTCAGTGTCTGCATTAATTTTGTGGAGACTAGTGGAGGGAGCATTGTTGTTGCTTAGCATGGGTTCTGTTGTTGTTGATTGCGCACAGCCTATACCCGCTAGATTTTTGCTGTTATTGGTGCAAGCTTGAGCATTGTTGTTGCTTTGCTTGTATGCTTAGAAATAAGTACCTACATATTTGCTAAAACTAAACTAATTTAAACTAGAGTTAAATATATTTAGAACAATATTTTTAAAACTATCCCTTTTCATTGAAAGATCGACTTCATTGCAAACAGAATTGTAAAGCGTTAAAGAACGAGTTATTGGGTTATTTAGACCATAATTAGTTCTATGAGTGGGGATAACAAAGAGATCGCTTCTATTTCTAAGATATCTTTCCGGAACGTACAAATTAACAAGTGCAAGTAGCTCTTGAGATTTAATGTTATTACTTTAAATATCTTTTATAGAAATAACGCATTGAAATTGTCTGTGGCTGTCTAGAGTTTTCAAATCTATTAGCGCGCATCTTGAAAGATAACCAGGCATTTCATCGGACCATCTCATGTTTCTTAATGCAAAACGCGTGAACCTTCTTTGCATTTTTTTAATTCTCATATTTGCATTTTCATAAAATGGCGACCAAACAACACAGCAATATTCTAATACAGGCAGTACCAATGACAAAAAAATCGCCCTTAAGGTATACACATCTTTAAAAACCGTAGAAGTTCGTCTGAAGAAACCTAAAAGAGAATTCGCTTTCGATACAATAAAATCGATGTGCGCCGAAAGAGTTAATTTGGAGTCAAAGATAACACCAAGATCTTTCACTTCACCGACTTTTGAAAGTGGTTCATCGCCCAACCTGTAAGTTAAGACCATGGCGACAACAGTCTGTGGGCACTAAAGATTTTACATTTTGATGTATTTAGATGAAGATGGTTATATTTAGACCTATTTAAAAATAAGTCAATATCACATTTAAAATTCAGGCAGTCCTGATTGAAAGATATTGGGCTAAATAGTTTCACATCGTCTGCAAACATCAGACAATTCGAAAATTTTAAATTGTCAGGTACATCATTCCCGAACAAAATGAATAAAAGCGGTCCTAAATGACTTCCTTGTGGAAGACCCGACTCCACCTCAATGAAAAATGATTTAAACCCATCAATCAGAACTACTTGTTTCCGATTAGACAAGTACGACTTTAACCATTTCAGGAAAGTTACACTAAGTCCAAGCTTTCGAAGTTTTTGTAGTAGTAATCCATGGTGAACTCTGTCAAAGGCCTTAACAAAGTCAGTGTATAAGACATCGACTTGCTTTCTGCTTTCAATGGATTTTAAGCAAAAATGAGAAAAAAGGCACAAATTTGTCGCAGTCGAACGGCCACTAACAAACCCATGTTGTTTAGGCGTTATCGATTCTTTGACTTAAAAGTAAAGCCTCTGGGTTACTAACTTTTCAAAAAACTTTGGTACTGCAGAGAGTTTAGATATTGGCCTGTAGTTTTTTACCTGGTGTTTTAGACCACTTTTATAAATTGGGTTTACGAAAGATAATTTCCAATCGTCAATAAAAATGCCAGTTGATAAAGATTTATTAAAAAATTATTTTTAATGCAATACATAGTGATGAGGCACATTTAGATAATAAGATTGGGGGAATTAAATCCACTCAAGCTTTTTTAGTAAAGTCGAGTTCAACCAAACCCTCAAGAATGTCTTTGTCTGAAAAACAATTTAAATCAAAATCAGTAATGGGAGCTATGTGTGAATACAAATCGTTCACATTAGAAATAACATCGGTGTTATAATTCGATTGAAAATATTTTGCAAATAGATTGCAGGACGATTGTACATCGCTAGACTTTTCATCGTCAAGTTCCATTGCTTTTGGAAGAAAATAACTTTTTCGTTTCGAATTTAAGAAAACCCAAAAGGATTTACTGTTCTTCTTTATATTTATTTCGGCAACAAGAATATGCTGATGATACAGAAATTTATTTAAAAAATCAAACTCTCGCCGAAGTTGAAGAAACCGAGATCGATCCTCGGGGTTACCTGTTTTCTTCGAGAGTTTCAATGCCTTATTTTTAACGTTTTCTAGGTCTTTTAATCTTTTATTAAACCATGGGACCTTGAAAGATGATCTTTTAATAGAGGATGGAACAAACTGATCAATGCCATTAAATATTAAATCTTTAAAAGTGGCATACATATCATTAAGAGATTTATTGAAAAGTCTAAGTTCCCAGTCAATTGAACCATAAAAATTATTAAGTGCTATGAAGTCGGCCTTTCTAAAGTTAAAATTTAAACAATTTTCAGTAGAACATTCAAGACTAAATTCATAAAATTCAAAAATAACATAAACTGCTTTATGATGGAATTGATTATTGACTAAAGGGAAGTCAGATACATAAAGATAGTATTTCATATCATTATTACAAAAAATAAGATCTAGACCATTTTTAAAATGATTTATTTGAAATAAGCCTAGCGAGGCGTGAGAGTCGACAACTTCAGTTTCCTTGTCAGTCGTAACATTAAATGGGACCAGAATTTGCTCTTCATCCAAGAAACACCAGTCTACGTCACCAATGTTAAAGTCACCTAGCACACATGGAAACTGATCGATTGACAACTCTTTCACCACTTCATTTATATTAGACATAATTTGGGCATATAACTGAAAACTACTGTTTGGCCTAGTGTAATTTACAATAAAACAAAATTCATTACTCTTACATTTGATGAATACACAGAGTTGCTCGAAAAATGATGAGTATGTTGGTAAATCGCACTGGCGGCTACCAAGAGTAGATCTTACAGCAATTAAAACTCCTCCACCTCGTTGCATTCCAGATTCACTCGGAAGATCGATACGATAGACGACGTAAAACGAATGAAAGAATTCAGGAGACAGAAAGCTTTCATTTAACCAGGCCTCAGTTAAAATTATCACATCATACTCGTGCAGCGAAGAGTTTATGAAAAGCTCGTTTATTTTGGTGCGTAATCCACCAGCATTTTGATAGTAAACATTCAATTGTAAAGGACAAACTGATGATGATGTAGCACATTTTAACTTTGCACCCCCTCCTCCACAACGGGGGGAAATTCGTTTTTTGGTTTGCTTAAAAATTTCTTAATCTGAACACCAATAGGCCACATAGCTGGATTGAAAGCATCATCAAACATATGAGCCGGAAGTACGAGTTTGAAGTTGATGAAATGTAATGAAGAAAGATCGGTATCTTTTTTAATTAGATTTTTGCAATGAAGCACATTTTCTGGAAGATGAAATTTACTTGCGGCATACGAAATTATATTATTTACACATTTGTCCAAACGAGAGAGATGTAAGAAACGAAGTCTAAGAATCGATGGCAGGGTAATTGAAAAGGTACCCGGGTACCTCGTCACACACATAAGGATTAAGATAGCCTAAAACAGTACTGCGCGTTATGTCTATGGAATGAGGCGATATGACCATATTTCCACTTTTTCCAAATCAATGCATGGACTTAGTCTTGAGAACCTCTTTAAACTGAGAACTTTAACATTGCTTCATGATGCAATGCAAAACGTCAGCATTCTTACCTTTTTAATAAAATTAGTTATTCGTGTTCTATTAGAACATGTGACCTCGTACCAATACGCTACAAGTTCTTAGTATCAGAGCGCTAATTTTTTGTTCATACGATTCGACTGTGGAATTCTCTTCCCCGATCTATTCGAATATACAACGATATGTATTTACAACGCTATTCAAAAGGAAACTTAGGCAATATTTAGAAGCACTTTAATGATGATGATTTTATGATTTAATGATTTAATTATTTAATTGTACATATCCGTTCAATTAATTATTTATTTACATATAGGGGCAAGTAATCAGTGTATTCAAGGAACTTTTCTGTACGTATTCATGGTGAATTACAGTGCATTCACGCGTATTCATATGTATTCTTCATGTATTCATTCATACGAATTCACACGTATTCATGTGTATTCTGTAGTCTAGGACCACGCAAAAATATTGATTACTTGCCTCTCGTCCTAATTTCGAATGATATTTCGAAAATATAAACTTGAATAAATCAAAAAATCATAATAAAGATAAATTTTATCCAAACCTCCTTTGATAGCTAAAAGATTGTGTGAATTACACCACATTTTATCGGGATGTTTGTAAAAAGTGTTTTTTTTTCTAAAAACATTATCTATTGAGTACCTATTTTCCCTCGCAGGATATTCTTGTATCAATTTCTAGTGTTTTACTTGATTTTTTTTTTCTTTTTAATTTTTTTATTATTATTATTTCATTGAAGTAGGTTTTTTCTTTTGGTTTTGTTGTTTTTTTCTATTTTCTATTTATTTATTTTTTATTTTCTTATTCGTGATGACAGAACAGAGTAGCTACGAGCTGATAATATTTATGTATTCTGTATGAACTTGGATGAGAGAATTTTTCAAAAACTATTTAGCTAAACATTTATACAAACTATGATTTTTTCATATTTTTGACTTCAGTAGTTTCGGAGATGGGATGGGGGTTATGGTGTTTATGCACACATTTTCAGTACATTTTCAATAATAACACCCAAAGTTTCGAACGGAAAAAATTGAAAAAAACATTTTTGGAATCTTTGTTTCCCTTTCGAATAATATTCCATATGATATATTTTGCAGAAACTTTTTTTTCGAGTTCAAATTTTGCCCACCCTGTACCTATAGTTGTTTCACAATATTTTTGAATGATTAGTCATCTCATATATGTATATGTGGACCACCGTAATGTGTTTTAGCTTATGTGTGGACTGTATGTGTTTAATGTAAAGAGGTTGTGTAAAATGTTTATAATTATAATGTTTAATGAATGTTTAATAAATGTATAATGTGTATTGTGTATAATATACTTAGCAATGTGTAAGGTGTATAATGTTTTTTGTTAATGTTTAATTTTACTGTCTGCGATGTGTGTTGTTTGACGTCCAATTTAAAAAGAAAGAAATTGTGACTGCTTACAATTTAGTAAACGATAGCGAATATGAAGACAAAGCAAAATAGAAAAAAGAGAATAGAAGCTACTGTAATATTCGGATGAATGAACAACTAAGTAGCTTGTTAAAATGAGAGTGCCGACAGTTAATATACAATTGACAAATTATGCAATGCAAAATAGGGTGTAATTTAGGATGTTTGGCACTTTGTGCGTATAGTACTGAACAGTAATGTATATGTGTGCCAAATTTCAGGTTTTTAGGAAGAACGGTTCTCGATGTTTTTATCGAGACAGGCATTTTTGAGTTAGAGCGAACTTACGATGGTTCCGTATTACCATATGGGTACGGAACCCTAAAAATGATACAAAGGTTAAAGAAAGCAAGACTGACATTTTTAAATACCGCAAAGAAGAGTTCAGACAACAAGGAAGGGCAACAGATCTGACATATTATACGGCAGTCAGCCTACACCCGAACGCAGAAAAAATTGAGACTACGTTAAGAGACATCCTTATAAAATTTATCAATAAAAAGACAGTAAAAATAAATTATACGTCAAAACAATGGTACTAAAAATGATGAAACAGGAAAAGATTAAACATTATATAATTGCTATGATAAATGATGACCAAAGCTGGAACTTATACGAAATGATGCGAAACCAATACAAAGTTAAAATAAAAGACGCAAAGAATAATAACATCAACAACAAAATTAGTAATGCGACAGGACAAAAACAAATGTCATATTTAAGGACAATGTATTTTATAGATTTTCTTTTTTATTTGTTGATATAATTAAATTTGATTTTGGTGAAATGAATTTGTATGCTTTTGTTTTGATTCGGATATTCTTTTCATTTTTAATACTTTGAATGAAGTTGACCATGTATCGCGGTAAGTATTTCAGTGTTAGTGGGGAAATGAGTGCAAAAGCGTAGGAAAGTATTAAGATGATTTTGTGAGCGATTCTTCACAGGTTGCTCACCTGAACGTTAGGGGCTATTGCGGAGTGGGGCAATACCCAAGGTATTCCTAATCCTTTCGGAATAGTGAACAATGGGGAGAACTACACTCGAGGGTATCAATGCCATCTCTAGGTTTCCCAACAACAACATTTCGACTCAAGTATTTTCGTCCTTTTCTTGGAATTTGATAGCTACGTTTTTTGTTTTGAATATACATAGATCAGGCATTTAATAATGTACGGTCGTTCAGAAGCTAGTGCAAGAACCCACCCTTCCGTCGAGCTAGATTCGAGCATATAGCAAGCATGACTACTGAGCTTACTGAATACCCGATCAAACGACCCAGAGATTTCTGCAGGAATTCCTGTGTAGTCCTGGAAATTATTGGGAAAGCAGAACACCGCGTCAAAAATTATTTTTTTATTTCTTTGCAACAATCAGGATAAAAATCAGCCTAATCGCTGAAGATGATAGTATTTGCCAAACCTTTTTATTTTTAAAATATTGCTTAGTAATGAAACATGTTCTTTCGCGTTGCAACCCATTTTTAATAACCCTGAACTGTCAGCTGGCTGATGTTTTTCGTTGGCAACAAATTACTTTGATTTTATACTATGTATAGAATTCATAACTATACCTGTCTTCTGACTAATAGAAGATCGGTAATAAGCTATTATAGTTTTAAATGTTTATCTTTTCTTAACTCTACTCATCGTCATTTTTAGATGTTATCTTGACAAATGATGAAAGTATTGTAAAATTTTATAGTCAAATATCTTTGCCTGTTTTGTTTTTATCTTATATTTGGTACTTTCAATCTTAATGTATATTGACATTCTGCACAACCCATCCAATATCGTGATTTCCGTAGTATTAATGTTGAAAGTCTGTTTTCTGATTATCTTAGTATTGTGTGGTATAACATGTCGTCGGATATCGATAAACAAGTAGAATTTCTAAATGTTAGTCTTGACTCTTGGGTATCTTTTCACTAGACATGTTCCATGTAAAACCCGTACATTAAAAACAAAATCCTGTCCCTGGTTTTCAACTATAATATTGAATGCTATAAAAAAAGAGATATGTTGTACCGCCGATGGAAAAGATTTCGTTGTACAGAAATGCATTCAGAATATAAAGCTAGCAGGAATCATGTCACAAGTATGGTTAAAACTGCAAAATTAAAATATTACAGTACTCAATTTAACTCTGATCGATGCTAAATAGTGGTGTCCCGCAAGGATCTATACTTGGTCCTTTACTTTTAACCACGTTTATTAATGACCGTCCAACTGTGTTGTCTCACTGTAACTTCCATATATATGCGAACCATGTCCAGCTTTACCTAAGCTCTCCTATTGGTATGGTGGATGATTCTGTAGCTAAAATTCATTTGGATCTATGTTCTATAATGAAGTGGTCCAAAAAAAATTCACTTATTCTTAATCCTGACAAGACCAAAATAATTATATAATTATTATAAATTTGGTCTTTCTAATTTCCCTCCTAATCAACTATACTCTACCCATGTCCATGTGGAATATGTCACCCATGTAAGGAACCTTGGTGTAATTTTGAACAGTGAACTAACATGGAACAATCATATTTGTAAGATACTTTCCAAAATATATGTATCGCTCAAAGGCCTCTCAGTAAGTAAAGAAATTCTACCTGTCGAAGTTAAACTAAAACTTGTAAAGGAACTAATTGTGCCCATTATTTCCTATGGCTGCGAGCTCTTCGCTGACTCTGATTACGTTTCCATGCCAAAGCTTAAACGCGCACTTAAGTCTGCTGCTCGGTATGTTTTCAATCTCCGTAGGTATCATGTTTCAGCAGCAAGTCGCAAACTCCTTGGTTGCGACTTTGATGCTTTCTTAGAATATAGGTCATGTATCTTGCTTTTCAAGATTATTCAAGAAGCAGCCAGAGTATCTTTACAACATACTTACGTTCTTCCGATCTAGCCGTTGTATTACATTAAGACCATCTTTTCATTTATGCTGTTTATCTCTGGAACCATTTGCCTCATCAGGTGAGGTCTTTATTCGAAAACCGACAATTTTCTTCAGCTTGTTTCTCTTATTTTGCAGCTTAACTGAAATTATTCACGATTCTCTTTTTGCTTTTTGTCTACACACTTGGTGTCCACACATTAATTTTTTTTGTATCTTCTAAATTGATTTATTATTTTTATTTATTTCTTAATTCATTTATTCAGCTTCTTTGTTACTATGTAAGTTTCTTGAAAACTTTGTATTGTTTATAATATCAAATGTTACTTGCTACCTGTACTATTTATAAGTTTTTTACCTACTCTTCATGAACAGCGATACTTATCATCTAATAAATCATCCAATAAATAAATAAATAAATAAATGAAATAAAATCCCGTTGAAATAATGATTATTTTCAGGAATTTTTTTTTTTTGATACTACGAGCATTTCGTTTGGAATTTCAAATCAATGAATTCACAATTATAAAGCTACCACACACATAAATGTAAGTTCACGGACTCAAGAATCTAAAGTCTTAGTTTGCTCCTCTTACCAAATAACTACAACCGCGTTAGTATGAAACATGACATTTTCAGATAAAATATAGAAACATTGTAATAAATTCAAACTGTTGAGCCGACAGCCAGACATAAACAACTTGTACAGAATAGTTTCTTGTAAAGATGTGCACAGAATGAAAGAGTAGCTGTAGATTAGGGAAACTGAAGGGATGTTACTTCCAAAATATTATGAGCGTACCGAAAATGCAAATATGTATGCATGTACATACATATATACTTCCGCATGAACCGATGAAAACTTAGCAAAATGGAGATATCTCCACCTGCGTGTAGACGGATGGAACAGAAGCGCATAAGTATGCAAATGCGGAAACCTCCACCGTATCCTGGGAATTATATAGAACGAGTGTAACGAGTGTTCTCAATCTTCCATACAAAATGTTGGTTGGTGATGGGCGAGAACGACGAGCTTTACCAGAGATGACATAATTTTCAGTCATAACGATGTGAATAGTTTGTATTTCAAAAGTACATTTAAATTGAATTAGTCTGCTGAGAGTTCTACACCTGTGTGTGCATAAAATCCATACCGATATATGTACATATGTAAACATACCTTACCTATACATATTGATATTACACATCTCGAGGCAATGCAAAATGCAGGTACACTACACCATGCCTTGAATCAAAAATACGTATGTACCTATACATACTACAATTGTCTGGAGATTTTTGTAAAGTTCTGTACCAGAACGTTCTCGTACATAAGGGTATACGGACATACATACATTATATAGGTATATGTATATCGTATATGCATGGTTGTCTATTGTAAATACGTGTATGCACATGTATGTACATAATGTATATTCCTGTATTAAAAACATAATATTTTTTATTAATTTTGCATCGCAATTGCAGACAAAATAAAACCAAATTCTTTGTCTACTTCTATTTCTGTGTTCCGAAGTGAAGCCTTCATTAGGGAGTGTTCTTGTTACTCTAATTAGGTACCACTTCATATTATGGCATTAATTAACACCTTGACCAACGAATGATTTTTCCCTATCTAAAAGCTTGGCTATTTCTTTAACGAGATGCCTATAATGTTTTAAGTTAATACAGTACACCCATACAAATAATACTACAGGTGTATGTATGAACATAGGTATTATATAATATATGCACACAAACTACATACTTCTTACGAAATGGCTCACGAACTCATTTTCTTTTAATGGCGGTGAACTGTTACTCGCATTGAGTGGTAAGGTTTTGGAATTGCTTTCATTGCTCGAAATAGTTGTAATGAATTCTGGAAATTAATCCCTAGTGAAAGAGCACCTTGACGCAAATGAGTTCTTTTGTGCAGTACGCTTGGGTGCTCGGGGAATTTCCATTTCAAGAACTTCAAATTGAAATGGTTGCAGCATACACAGCATTCATGGAAAAACCACAACACCATGCATTACAAAGTCCTTCACAATTTTGAAGGACCAGCATCTTGCGTTTTCTTCTATTTATGTTTGTTGCTGGTGGTTGTGCTTCGTTACTTCATCCCGAGCAAAATGATTCAACCTCTTTCAAAGGTTATTTTTTTTATTTTTTAAGGATGAGTAAAAAACAACAAGTTCTTTGATGAAGCTTTCAAATTAACATCGTTGAAATTCGTCATTTTACATTTTCCTTTAGTTGCATGATGCCTCCTTTCTTTTGATCAACAATAACTGCGTTATTGTCAATATCAATTTTTGAAATTATTTTGTACTAGGTATAGATATAATTTTCACAAAACTACTCATAATATTTTTAGATACATATATACATACATATGTACATTTTACATATATTATATGCATACATATTACATAATAAGTACATATAATTAATACATATAATTAATAGAAAATTATTTTTTAAGGACTTTCGTGACAGACGAACGTTCTGAAGAAGAAATTGTTTCGATTGGGGCCCAAAGTTTTTCGATAGAGTTATTATTGGGCCTACATGCTGACCATTGTGGCTCAATGAAAATCACTTCACACTTTTGCGTATCATATGTGACAATTTGCGAGCTATTTGAATATTTGCGAGCGTCCTGACCATATGCAATCGAACGAAAACATTACATTGCATTACATTAGCTTACTCTGTAGGTATTATTTTTACTTTTATTTTACATTTTGTTTTGTTTGGGTTGTGTTTTGACTGATTATGAAGTGAATTTTTATTGTGTGTAAAATGAGTTCTTTTAATGAATCTGAACTGATGGATTCATGCCGCCCCCGCAATCAAAGGTATGCAACACCGCTCCAAAAAATCGGAATCTGGAAACGGAAAACTGGAAGCACGAAGAAATCCAGCGTTTAATAGCCGTCTAAGCTAGTTAAGGTGCAATTAGTGCCAGTGGAAATAGTGCTTCTCTAATAAAAGGTTGCACAAATACACATTGCGTGAAATGTAAAGTATTCGTAGCAGTGGCTGACTCCATAATGATGTATGCAGCACAAGTCTGGGGATACCAAAAACATGAAGAAGTTGAAAACCTATCTACGATAAGACAAAGTGCCCAAAAAGGTTCGTTGAGCAAATGTAACCCTCGATTATATTATCTTAGTTTTAAAATTAACGCACACCTCACCAACCATTTGTGTGTGCGTGTTAAATTTTTCCACGAAATGGAAGGGACCTACAGTTTTTTGCCGACTCCGAACGGCGAGTTGAGAAGCTTCTCATGACAAATGATACTCTTTGATTGCTTTGTCAGACATTCGAAAGAGGTGGTAGGTACCGTAAAAAAACTTTTAAATTTTTTTTCGTTTTTGCTGGGATTGAACCCGGGCAGGATGCGTAGTAGTCCAACGCACTAACCACCCGGCCACGGCGACCAACAAATAGAAAATCAAAGTCAAATAAACAGCTATGGTACAACTTACTATATATTCAAAGGTGCTAAGCACTATAGAGTATAGATATGCTAGCTGCTAGCACAAAAAAAATAAATCCTTCTTACCAATCAAACCTCAGATGGATGTATGTTGATAGGCACAGAGGGACCTGTGATCACCTATGGGGCAATATCATGGGCAAAAATAACCAGTCTGGCAACTACGAGAAATACACTAAATAAAGTCCAGGGACTTGCGTGTCTATTCATGATGAGTGCAATGAGAACCTGTTCAACTGCAGCACTGGAGGTGTTATTGCACCTGGTGGTGAATGAAACCGCAAATCGGACGATTCTATGAAAGGCCAAAGAAGGAATCGGGAGAAGAAAATGCATTAGCCGCCATAAGCATTATGCTTGAATATGTAACCAATAAGCTTCCCCTTCTGGCATTCACGAAAGACGATGGTATCAGGACATTTAACTGGTCAAAGATCTTCGACATTAGACTCAGTTACAAGAAAAACAGCAGCAGCGAATCTGGAATCTACATTCTGAGTCCTTACACCATTAAATGGTACACGGACGGCTCAAGAGCTGAGGAAGGAACGGGGGCAGGGCTGTTTGGGCCCGGAAATAAACTTTTCGAACCCATGGGCAGCTACGCCAGCATTTTTTAAGCTAAAACCACACTCTTTGTGGGCCCTGAAAACTTCTGTGACATAGGGGAACACACCATAAAAGAGGAGCTCCGATCACTGGAGAAGACAAATAGGACTATTTCCTCGAAAACAACTCAGGGTCTAACACAGGCGAAGAAACTTTTGGGTAATTACAACTTGAAGAGATTCAAAGCTTGCATCACCGTTGACAAAACAAAACACTGCATCCCGATTGCGTTCTTTATGGGGCATTGTAAACTCAGCGAACATCTCAGGAAGCTATGTGTATCAGATGAAGACTCATGCAGATTATGCAACCAGTCCAGTGAAACTCCAGAACACATACTGGTGGAATGTGGGGCATTGACCCAGAAAAGATTCAAGTGCTTGGGTAAATACCAAATTACAGCAGAGGATCTACAACTCACAGCACCCAATCTTCTACTGCGATTTCTCAGGAATTTTCACCTGTTGGGCTAGGTTTGAACGAAGCCCTGTCTAACCGATTCCAATAGAAATTATGGTATTACTTATATAAGTAGCTATATATATTCTACTATTAAGTATGGACGCTATGCCAGATAGCCACTGGGCAAGGTGAGAGCTTAATTAGTGTGGTGAAACCTGATAACCAATTCATTTCTCCTGACTTAGATTACAAAATTCGAAAGTTTTTCAAGTGCTATATACATAATAAATTCAAAGTTTACCACTCTTTTGTTTTGTTATTCTGCCACTCCTATCGGATTTCAAAACACAGTAACATTGTAAACGAGGAGAACTCACCGAGCACAGAAATTCATCTCCACTAATGCTTTGTATCAACCACAATGTGATGTCAACCACCTAATTAAAACACAGTAACGGGATTTTACGCTTCAAAATACAAATAGCCGTTGGCACATATACGAGCAGTTAAAGGCTAGTGGCCCGATTTTAATTGCACGAAATGACCGCTGTAATTCGTTTATTTAAGGGACGCTAAATAAATAAACACAAACAAAGAGATTGCATGTGGGCTTCATGATTACTCTGGTCTCTTTGTTTCATATTGACTGAATTAAATAGAGCTGTAACAAATTACTACTGATTTCGGCTATGTTATATTCAAGTACAAACATATCTGTTTTCTGTTATTCTCTGAGCACCAGCATAATATTAGTGAGACATTCATAATCGAACAGTTCACAGTTTATATATAAAGTAATAAAGTCCGTTGGACTACAGAACTTACTGACATAGGCTCAAATTTCAGGAACTTAAACATTATAAAGCACGGGCTGGAGCGGTATGATAAAGACTGATTCTAAAAAGCACGGGAATACAGCTGAACCCATGGGAGATGGTGTGGATGCAATCCGCTTTGTTCCACGTCTATTAAAATTTAGAAACAATGGAGCCATTGACCTCTCCACATAGAGCGTACACTGTCAAAGCATTTTATCATTTCGCACGTTGAAAACAAAAGTGACACTATACAAAATTTTCCATTTTTGAGTTAGAGCGACATGTAGGTTCCGATATATCATATATATACCACGTATCTTTTGCAAAAACACTCATTCTGACACTTCGTCTAAGTTGCACAAGAAGTCACTAGTGTCACTTATTTATTACTTTGACGTAAATCACTCGGTCGGTAATTGATAAAACGTCATTATTCGTTTCGTGTCGGTTTTCTTCACAAAAAAACAGTGATTTGATTTTCAGTAAAACTAATTAACAGGCACTTTTGGCTTAGAGCCACTCATTTAATAAATTTTTTTAAAAATCTTAAAAAAAGTACGTACTTCATTTCATTTTTTTGTTTAGTGCCATTGTTATAAAAACGGCTCCATCAGAAAATGTGTAAAAGTTTTAATCAAAAACTGACACTAAACCGAACTTTTTCAAAACGCCTCTTTCTTCTTATATATCCTTTATTTTTTTTGTAATCTTTAAATTCTATTTTACAAAAAGATAGTGATATTATACTTTGCCCAAGTAACATAACTTTAAAAAAAATTTTCTTACAGCTTTCGACCATTGAAGTTAGTCCAAAACTTTAATCGGCCCTATCTCAAAACTATGTTTTTTGTATAGTGACACTTTTGTTTTCAACGTGCGACTTGATGTCGTGCTTTCCGCGACGATTTAAAGATTCGTCGGTATCATTACCGTTTTACTGCTGCATATTATCTTGAAGTTCTGAAGCCTTTGATGGCCAGAATCCATCATATTCGACCCGAATATCGCGATCCAGAAAGTTGCTCTGTGTTGCACGATAATGCATTGAGCCACACAGCAATCATAGTTTGTCAATTTGTGGCTCGGAATCAAGTGTGTGTGTGTTAAATCATCTGCCGTATTTACCTGATTTAACATTGTTCTTTGTTCTTTGTTCCCGAAATTGAAACTGAAGTTGAAAGGATGCTTTTTTGACGACATTCCGACCATTTAAGCACCCTCGACGTGGCAGTGGAGGCAATTCCACAAAATGAGCTAGAGCAGGCATTTGAATCACTATTGAATCGCTGTAACAAGTGTATTGAATCGAGAAAGAATATTTCGAATAAAATCACCGAAGAATGAACAGAAATCGTGTTTTGTTTATGTTTTCTAGAACCAGTCCGGGATATTGTTTGACACACTGTGTACTATTTTTAATGATCTATGTATTTGGTTCGATGTTGGTAAAGCACCGACTTACTTGCAAATGGAACTATGTAATAGATTTGCAATGTGATACTGCTTTCAAAAAAATGTTTAATGAAGTCGACATTTCATGCAAAATCAAAATGAAAATAGCTATCTTAAATTTTATGCGTGCTTGGAAGTTAATATGTGAACAGAAGTTTTCAACAATGAAAACTAATCACTCTAAATACCGTGCAAGACTTATAGTTAAACATCTTCAGTCCATGCTGGAAATTAATTTAACAGCGTTTACACCAAACATCGAGAAGATAATGATTTATTCACAAAGTAATATATCGGTTCAATACGTCTCTACCTACTTAAACAAAAATTATAACTTTAACATAATTTTTAGGGTTCCGTACGGAACCATTATAGGTTCGCTCTAACTCAAAAATGTCTGTCACGATAAAATCATCAAGAACCGTTCTTCCTAGAATACACACACTTATACATTACTGTGGTCCATATCCATGGACAATATATTAATCAAAAATATTGTGAAACAACTATAAAGGGTGGGTAAAATGTGATCTCAAATGAAAAATATATCATGATTGTGGAATATCACTCGAAAAGGCTTAGTTTTTTCTGTTAGAAACTTTGGGAGTTATTGACAAAAATGTGTGTAAAACATAATACCAAAAACCCCTACTGTTTTCTCGAAGACTACTGAAGTCAAAAATATGAAAAAATCATAGTTTTTAGATAATTAACTATATTTTTAATTTAGCGAATCTCGTAAGTTGTATAGTTTTTGAGAAATTCACGTCGAAAAATTCAATTTTATGTCCAAAAATTAAATTTAAATTTCTGAGCTGTCCAACGCTGTTCAAAGGGAAACTTAGGAAATACTTAGAGGCACTTTAATGATGATGATTTAATGATTTAATGATTTAATTATTTAATTTTTTAATTGTACATATTCGTTCAAATTATTATTTCTTTACATATATTTTACTTTTGTTATTTTTTTCTTACAATAATGAATTATTTATTTTAATTGTTGTTATTTTTGATTTTTATTATATTTAGTAGCACATAATATGTATGTACATAATATTTTACAGTGAAGCTTGCACAAATTTAAAAGATATGTATCTTACTGTGTAAGTCCAATACAAATAAAGATTTGATTTGATTTGATTTGATTCTCAACCGATAGACTCCTAAACTACTAGACCAATTTTAAAGAAATTACCACTGCCTATTCGATTTACAATACTTTTGGAAAAATGAAAGGCTATCCAATACTGTGCTGCCATATAAAAAAAAATAATTAAAAATAAAAATGGATTTTACCAGGAAACGGAAAAGGGTTAATGGACGCGCTACACACTCAGCTGCGTTCTTAATGTTTATCCAATTTCTCATAGTGAATAATATTACTTATTAGTGGCTACCCGGTGTGCTTCGCAATACCCATTGGAAATAGTAATTATGTCATAAATGTAATGAAATTTTTCGAGTGACTTTTTGTGAATAGTAATGTAATGACTCTGGTAAAGAATTAAATGCCGACAACTCTATTTGGATTTAAGAAAACTGTCCAAACAATAATATCCTAAAAACTCAAAAACTTACCATCCGATTGAGCTAAAACTTAGACAATATATTTCTTATGAAGCGAGAAGTGCACGTTAATTACCAGCAGAAGCAGCCAAGCAGCTCATTGAAGAAGGCAAAGTGCGCAAAGGATGGGTTGTGTGCCGAATACGCGAGAACCTAATTCCAACCAAATGCTACAAATGTATGGAATTCGGGCATATAACCACAGCTTGCAAAAATTCTAATGACTGGTCCAAACATTGCCTACAGTGTGGTAAAAATGGTCACAAAGCGAAGCTATGCAACAAGGAGCCAAAATCTCTCTGCCAAGGCAAGAAGGGTACCAATATAACCATTTTACGGGAAGCCGTAGATGTCCATCGTACCAACAAGCATGGAGGGAGCTGCTGCCGAAACAGTGAAACTACTGCAGCTAAACCTAAACCTAAACCACTAAACAGTCCGTGAACTAGATGTAGATGTCGCCCTCTTAAGCGAACCGTACCGGCAGTATGATAATACTAATACGGCAGTATGATAATACAGCGAACACAACAGGCAAAGCCGCAAATTGGAATTACGGTAAACGACCCTTCCAAGAAACAGAGATGAACCCTGGTACATTTTTCGTGCGTGCCAAAATTTATGGCTGCTACATCTACAGCTGTTCTGCTCCACCGAGTATTACCATCGATAAATTTGATAGCTTTCCAGATAGGTTGACAAAGGCGCTAGAGATCGAAGCCCGACTATCATAGCCGGAGATTTTAACGCATGGGCCACAGAATGGGGTTGCCCAAGGACGAACAGGAGGGGATGCATACAACTACACGCTACCCATCAGTCTATTGATGGAATAAAGAAATCGCACTGCTACGCGCAAGATGTCACCGCGCAAGGAGACAGTGCCAGCGCAGTAGTGGAAGAGACGATTTCACCGAACTCCACAATCGTTATAAAGTAACGCGAAAGAAGTTTAATACAGATTCGCCGAGCTATGCAATGGAGCAGATGAAAACCTTTGGGGAAGAGCGTGATGAAAAAACTGAAAGTTTTTCGAACCCCATCCCCCACATGCACAGATGTATTGGAGCAAATAGTCGAAGACCTATTTCCAAGGCAAAAGGATATTGTACTGGAGAACGAGTCATCTTTAGCAGCTCAACAAATTCCTAGAATAATTCCAGACGAGATTCTTTTGGCAAGCAACAGGTTTGGAAATAACAAAGCCCCTGGACCGGTTGGGATCCCAAATATAACACTGAAAGCTGCGATTAGGACCAGAATGAACCTGTTGTTTATAACACCTGCTTGAGTGAAGGAGTTTTCCCTGATTAATGGAAGAAACAGAGACTCGTACTACTACCGAAGGGAGGTAAACCTGCAGGAGAGCCTACCGCCCGCTCTGTACGTTGGACACCGCGGGAAAAGTTTTGGAGCGCATCATCGGTAACAGATTTGAAGCGGGGATTGAAGAAGCTGGTGGACTATCAACACATCAGTACGGATTCCGTAACGCACGCTCGGCAGTTAATGCGATTAAGAAAGTGTTTGACACGGCGAAATGGGCATTAGAAGGAAGACGATAGAGAAGAGGCGCAAAGCAGTACTGCTGCGTCATAACACTAGACGTTACGAATGCTTTCAATACGAGTTGGAAACATATCCTTGAAGCGCTTCGAAATATTAGAGTACCAACCTATATCAGGGAAATTCTGAAATACTATTTCCGATAAAGACTATTGCTCTATGAAAGAGCTGACGGTGTAAAGCAATACGCCGTCACTGGATGAATCCCCCAGGGCTCAGTCCTGGGACCAATACTATGGAACCGCATGTACGATGGCATCTTTCGTCTTTAAATACCAGGCGATGCTAAAATGGTGGGATTTGTGGACGACATCGCAATAGTTGTAACTGCAAAACTGCTGGAAGAAGTTGCTCAAATTAGCAATGAAACCATTTCAATTGTTCAACGATGGCTAGCATCAGACGGCCTCACGCTAGGTAAACACAACACAGAAGCGGTACTAGTAACCAGTAGGAAGCAGCGTGAAACCATCACGCTCGCAGTAGGGCAGCATGAGATAGTATCAAAACCAGCTATCAAATACCTTGGTGTTATGATTGGCTCAAAGCTTACATTTAAAGAACACCTGGAGTACGTAAGCAACAAATCTTCCCGTGTGGGTGCCTCCATTGCGCGGATTATGCCAAATATAGGAGGGCCAAGATACAGCCGTAGACTTCTCTTAGCTAAAGTAGTCATATCCGTACTGCTTTATGGATCACCAGTTTGGGCCGAAGCTATGAAAGTGACTTCATTCAAAAGAAGAATCATAGCAGTAAATCGACTATGTGCACTTAGAGTTAGTAGTGCTTTCCGCACCACCTCGGACCACGCAGCCTGCTTCATCGCAGGAATGCTACCAATCGATATACTGGCGGAAGAACTGCTGAAAAAGTTCCCAGAGAGCAGACAAGAGGGGTGGCTGACTTACTGTGAAGCGGACACCAGAGAAAGAAGCACAGGACTGATAGAGTGCCAGCAACGCTGGAGCCTTTTTTCCAAGGGCCGTTGGATTTACCGCCTTATCCCGAGTATAGAGACTTGGATAAACCGCAGACATGGTGAAGTTAACTTCTTCCTAACGCAACTGCTTACGGGACATGGTTGTTTCCGGTTATATCATTACAAATAAAAGAACAATGACTCTCCCACTTGTCCATCATGCAGTGGTATCCCCGAAGACGTGGAGCATGTATTCTTCCACTGCCCGCGATTCCAGCACAAAGGGATGCACTTCAAACAGCACTGGGAGAAACACCAACTCCGGTGAATCAAGTACATCACATGCTAGAATCGGAGGACAGATGGAACGCAGTAAGTTTCTATGCCAAAGATGTATGTCAAGAGTTGAGGAGACTAGAGCGAGAAGGAAGAGAATCTGAAGAATACGCAAGAAGCCACAGAGTGGAAACGAGCGGCAACGAGCGGCAACGCTGCTGTGTACCAAAATGCAGCTACGCAAAGGCACAGGCAGGTCGACATATGAACATACATGCATTCACAGAGGGACGAAAACGTGTAACAAAATAACTGCGGCTACAGCGTGGAAATGTCGTTCAGGAAAAAGCTCACACAGCAGGACCTTCAAACCGAACTTCAAAGACATGAACGTATACGGAATGACACACACACGAACTTACGCACACACCATACGAAACTTACGAACTAGACTAGACCCATACGTATTGATACAGACATAAACGAACAATACCCTTCAGAACATTTTCAGACACATTGACAGAGACATGTGAAGATGAGGAAAAGCTACGGCTGAAGTCCCCCCCATGACGAAATACTTACAGTGGTACCGTGGGGACCAGGGATCAGAAGCAGGAGGTGGTTTTAGTGGATTAAAGTCCCACACACAGGCTTTCGATGCTTTCCACCTTTCTTACAAAAAGAAATAAATAAAAATAAAAAACAAGTAGATAGATAGACAGATAGACAGATAAATGGATAGACAGACTGACAGATGGACAGGCAGACAGACATACAGACAGAAGGACAGATAGATAGATAGATAGATAGACAAACAGACAGAAATATAGATAGACAGACAGACAGGTAGACAGACAGACAAATAGACAGACAGGTAAATAGATAGACAGATAGACAGATAGATAGATAGATAAACGGACAGATAGACAGACAGATAGACAGACAGACAGATAGACAGACAGGTAGATAGATAGACAGACAGACAGATAGATAGATAGATAAACGGACAGGTAGACAGACAGATAGACAGACAGACAGACAGACAGACAGATAGATAGATGGATGGCTGGGTGGCTTTGCGGACGACATCTCGGTGGTAGTTTTAGATCTGAGGAATACTTGAAAATCATCGACAACATCGAACAGCATAAAGACCAGCTACCTGACCTTCAAGTTTCTAACTGTTTCGTATACAAGAAGGTCAAACAAAGCACAGGTAATCCCCTAGACGACGATCTGGCGTGAAAACTTGGGGTTCCGGAGTAGCTGACCGAACGCTTGATCTTCCTGGCACATAGGCCCCGTCGAGCTTCGTATGGAGAGATAGCTAAAACACTTTATAACAACAATTCTTCTGGCCCAAAATGGCAGCGCAAGTAAAAGCATTTCTTTCTAATTGCGCTGTATGTAAGACATGCAGGACCAAATCTTCTGCACATTCGGGGTCCCAGAATCGATTCAATCGGACAACGGCAAGCAATTTGCCAGCCACACGTTTGACAAGTTGATGAGTGCTTATGGTATAACCCATACTAGGACCGCCTCATATTCTCCGCAAGCCAATGCCAGTGAGCGTGTCAATAGATCGATTCTGGCCGCAATTCGTTCGTACATCGATCCCGATCAAAGGAACTGGGATCTACTACCGTCTATAGCGTGTGCACCACGCACCGCAGTACATTCTGCGATAGGTATGTCACCATTTGAAGCCCTATTCGGTCTGAAGATGGTTGAATATGGCTCAGATTATAATGTGTTGAAAAAGTTAGATGCGGCGAACAACTCAGAGATAAGCATTCTCTCGAAAGCGTCCAAAATAAATATTTTACATTCATATATAAAGCAATCGCCAGAAAAGGCTCATAATCTTAATAAAAAAGTATACAACACCCAAAGCAGAAATATTAAATACTCAGTAGGCGATGAAGTGTTAAAAAGGAATTTCGTGTTGAGTGATGCATCGAAAAAAATAAATGAAAAGCTTTGTCCGAAGTTTATAAAGATGAGGATTAGGTTGGAAATAATCTGTATGAGTTAGAAGATTTTTCAGGTCGAAGAGTGGGCATCTTCCATTGCAAAGACTTAAGGAAATAATTCTGGCTCAAGTGATTTTACATAAACAATGGCTAGCTCAGCCTGTGCATGAGACTCCAGATATACGAGTATAGGTGCGGATAGATTTCAGCCGGATGTATAGATCATCTTTCTTTTTCTTCTCCTTTTTAATTCGATTAATCTCTTCAAAATGACAAGTTTTGTAGGAAACGATTTCAGCTCCAACGTAAAATTAAAATCAATTCTTGTAAAAAAATAAACAAACTGCGCGAAAAAGTTTGAGAATCTCAGGTTAATCATGGGCAAGAACCCTTTTTCAAATATGCGATGTTATGCATATGTAGATCGAGGAATGAGGGCAGCGTGAGGGTGAAAAACCCTATTCAACGAGGGGAGGCAGACGTTGAAGACCGAGAGCGAAATATTTACTTGTACTGAGTAAAACGACCACCAGCACATCGACAAATCTATTATTTTACTACAGCGCCAATCAGCATGTAACACCAAAACTCATCAGTTCAGAAACCACCGCAACCGAATACTCGAGAAGTACGTTACCGATACTATAAATTGAAGACGCGCTTTTTAACTTTCTCTTTTAACTTCCGTTTGGTGTAATACGCGTGTGCGTGCGGGTGGCCGGTAGTGCGGGTGAAAAATGCGCAGATGGAGGTACAGTCACCATCGTCTGCATCCAGCGAAAATAGCCCGTGTTTTCTCCTGGCCCCCAACTACCCCCGTATAGTGCCACTAGCCCCTCCACCGTATTAAAAACAACGCACCCCCGCCAAAAGTGAAACTCGATTCATGCACCAAAAATCCGCCCATATAAGAAAAAGGCGCGCAAATTGTGCAGCGTCCACGCTTTTTTTGTTTGACGTGTGACGTCAACGCATGCGAATTATATCCATGCTACCAAACAGCAGCAGCACCATTAGCCGTAACGTGGCAAAGTCATCAACATCAACAGCAGCAGCGTCATCAGCATCATCAGGGCAAAGTCATCACTATCTTTTAGCGCCTCAGCAGCCGCGTTATTGTTCACCAGCACCACGTCATCAGCACCTTGAGCCACAACTTCATCAGTATCATCAGCAGCAATGTCACCAACATCATAAGCCGCGGCTTCATCTGCATCGTCAACAACAACGTCATCAGAACTATCAGAACCATCAGCATCATCCGCCGCAACATATTCCGTACAACAATCTGAGAGTCCAATTGTTTAACTGAGTTTTAGGGATACTTTAAGTAAAAGCTAAGTATTTAGATTTCGTTTAATTTTTTATTTGTAAAGTTCGCCTTAAAAAAAAAATGTCCTTAAAATTCCCCTATATTTAGCTAACATCAACAATCAATAAAATCATACACACCCATAATCAACGTACCTACATACATACAAGTTACCACGGGCTGGTCATGTTGTGCGCACAATATCCTCACACCCCTGAAGAAGTACATCGGTAAGTGATCTTCACTATTCCTTTTTATGTTCATTCTATTTTTTTTTTGCGAACTCTGAATTTATTTTCGACAGTAACATTGCGGTTTAATTTGTAAAATCGAAAACCGTAGAGAGATTCATTATTTTATTAGAAGAGAGTTAGCAGCTATATTGTATTGGTATGGTCCACTCGATTGGCACAGCTGATCGCGATTTTTTTTTGTATTGATTGTATCCATAGTTTGTTTACCATTTGGGCTCGAAGTCATACCATTTAATTTATAGTTAAAAATGATCATGAAATGTAATAACTTAACTTTCCTAAAGACGAATTTCATCGTGTTGAAACAGTAAATTTTATTCTTATTAAATTACTAGTGCTTTTGGATTAAAAAACCAGGAGAGGGTGTACCTTTCTTTTTTTTTCTTTATTATTATTTTTGTTTTTATTTATTTTTATTTTTTATTATTACTGTAGTTATTATAACCTTTTGGCTATATTTAGAATGTGTAGATAGATTCAAGATTTACCTATACTGAATAAAATATGAATTGTTCTTGAAGTTCACCTACATATTAGTGTAAGCCTCACTTTTATTTTAATTTTGGTTTTTGGTTCGCGATCTCAGCTACGCGGAGGCGTATGAGTATTGTTTTATTTCTCTAGTACCTTCAAGGGATGTTTGTTTTGAGATATTTCCTAGTTCATATACCGATTAAGCATCATGGGATGTAGATAGGAAGTTTTAGGTGTTGCTGTGGCGGAGCTTTCACGTTACTTATTTTAGGATGAAGGATTAGGTTCGTCGTGTTTGTCGTGTTTGGGGCTACCACTAGAATCGAGTGGTGTGGTAGCCGTGGATGCTTCGTATGGACCTGGTCTTTACCAAGTAGGGGTGGGTACACTCAAAGGGAGCTTCAATATCTTTCGCTCTCTCCCCCACTGAAAGTTGACTTGGACAATGAAAAAAGATAACGAGACATTTCGGGCCTCTCTTTTAATATTTCAGGAAAATAACATCTCTTCTAGGCATGGAATTTACGTAACCACCATCAGTGGCTGACACAGCAAGATCACCCCCCCATCCGACGTGCTAGTGCGTGCGAGAGGCAGCATGCCTCTTGCTGTGGATACGCGGACAACCTCCCGCCTCAGCTGCCTGTACTGGCTCAACGAGTCCTGTGACCTTGAGTCATAAGGGTAGCCTATGAGGTGGAAGGTTTTCATAAACGAACTCAGTCGCTCTTTTACGACTATTCTCGCAGGTATTACGGTTGTGTCACGATCCGGGTGTGCTAGCCTGGTTGGATAGGGATTTCTACCTGCTGGTAAAGTACATCTTCATGAGCGAGAAGTTCCATAATTCCATTACAAGATCTAGCACATCTACATATTATGTACAAAGAAGCGTTACGATTTCTTGTTAACAACGCAATTTGTGATATACCGCCTTGATCAAAAAATTCCCGGAATAACCACCGTGTGGCGCTCCCACCGTTCCGATTTGAGTTCTGTTTTTTTTTGTTAAGTTGGTACATCTGTTGTTTATATTCCCTTTTAATCCTAGCGTCATAGCTACACATTTGCAAAAGTTACGTAGCCAAGAGTACATCTATCTCCGTGTGTGTTGGCGATTTTTTACAATTTTAGAAATGGATTTAAATTTGCAACAACGAACTTGTATTAAATTTTCCGTAAAAAACGGATTTAATGGTGCGCGAATGTTGTAAATGTTGGATAAGTGTTTCGCCAACGATTCTCTAAAGAAAGCGGTCGTTTACCAGTGGCATGAGCGGATCAAAAGTGGTCGTGAGTCAATCGAAGGTGATGGTGTTGCAGTCGATGGGGATTCCTTTGTATGGTACAATATAGATTTAGATGAATAAACTTGTATTTTTAATTTTCTGAATAAATTCCGAGAACTTTTTGATCAAGGTGGTATTCCGTCAGGACAAAAACAGTGCAACTGTTCATCAGGGACTAGGGTTGCCGACTACTCAGTGGAGGAAAGTCGTGGATGTTGATTTTTATGGGCGCCACGCGGTTACCCACTGTCCCAAAACTTCACGTCTCCAAATCGCGACGACACCGATGAAATCCGCGTCCCCCGTCGACAACCTAAAGCGTACAATAACCGACCGACTCAAAACAAACAAAAAAAACTAAGAAAAGGAATCTCTAACCCCGTTACCTTGTCACCGATGAAGGCCAAAAAGGGACCACCCACGAATCCGTCACCGACCGGAATTCGCAAGGAGAGTCACTGCTTAACTTAAATTTACTTAATGTAGTTTTCGCAATTTGAAAAATTAATAATAATAATTATTTACTCAAAAAAAAAAAAAGGGAAAAGAAAATATTAAGTGCAAAATATACTTGCCCTCACAAACCAAAACAAAAAGTAAAAAAAAAATGAGCTTCTAATAGTGATAAATAAAAAAAAAACTCCAGAAGATAAATTAAACTAAACTAAAGGTAGGTATTCAAAAAAAAAGATAAAAAAAAAAAAAATATAAATATCCAACTTCAGGTGCCCCAAGCAGGACTTGAACTCCGACGAGAAAGCTCGGATCCGATCCTTTTCGTTTACACGCATTCGCTTTAGCCCACACGGCTCATACTCAACCTACCACGAGGTGCCTGAAGAAACAGAGACAACACCACCAGTCACAACGGAGGAAGTTCTTGAAGCCGCAGCAGCAATAAAGGGCAACAGAGCGCCAGGAATTGACGGTATCCCGAACTTCGTACTTAAACAAGCCATGATGGCAAGACCAGAGACCTTCACACGACTCTACACGGCATGCCTGATGGAAAGAAACTTTCCAGTGCAGTGGAAAAGGCAGCGGCTAGTCCTCATCCCAAAGGGGAACAAGCCACCAGATCAAGCGTTGTCGTACAGGCCTCTATGCATGCTCGATACGCTGGGGAAAGTGCTAGAAAGAATAATACGCACAAGGCTAGAGCAATATACGGAAGGAGACTCGGGACTCTCTAACCAACAGTTCGGCTTCAGAAAGAGGCGAAATACTGTAGGCGCGATAAGAGCAGTGTGCGACATTGCGCGTGAGGCAATCGCGGGACAAAGATGGCTAGGAGGGAGAAAGCAATACTGTGCTGTTGTTACACTCGACATTAAAAACGCGTTCAACTCAGCCAGCTGGAACTGCATAATTAGAGTGTTAAGTAGTCTGCATATACCTAATTACCTGCTGAGAATAATATGCAGCTACTTTAGCGAGAAAACATTACACTACGACACGGAAGAGGGACCTAAAATGTACACAATCACGGGAGGAGTCCCCCAAGGATCGGTGCTGGGCTCAATCCTATGGAATGTAATGTATGATGGCATACTGAGAATACCGAGGCCTAGAGGGGTAGATATCATAGGCTACGCAGACGACATAGCAGTAATCGTTGTAGCAAAAACGCTAGAGAAATTGTCCGGAAACTGCAACCAAATAATCAGTAACGTGAAGGCATGGCTACAAGCATCAGGATTAGAACTGGCTGACCATAAGATGGAGGCAGTGCTAATAAGCAGCAGGACAAAGGTAGAACACATCACTATACAGGTCGGTGAGCAAACCGTCGAGTCTAGTCCAAACATTAAGTACCTGGGAATGTTGCTGGACCACAAGCTTAACTTTAGAGAGCACCTGATGTACGCAGGAGAAAGAGCCTCGCGAGCTGTAGCGGCGCTGTCGAGACTATTGCCAAACATTGGAGGGCCCAGGCAGCCAATCCGAAAGCTGCTGGCAACGGTGAGCAAGTCGATCCTCATGTACGCGTCCCCCATATGGGCGTCAGCGACGGACCAAAAAACATACATGAGACGGATGAACTCGGTGCATAGGATTGCGTCGCTGAGAGTATGCTGGGCTTTCAGAACGGTATCAGCGGAAGCGATTAGCGTTATTTCCGGCCGATTGCCAATCGATCTGGAAATAAAAAAGACTACAGCAATAAGAGAGAACGAACCGGAAGACAGGAGAAATGCTAGTGAGGCTATACAATCAGAATGGCAAAACAGGTGAACGAAAGGAAGATGGACATATACGCTGATCCCCAATGTAGAGGAGTGGATCAGTAGAAAACACGGAGAAGTAAACTTCCACCTGACCCAGTTCATATCGGGGCATGGGTGCTTCCGGGAGTACCTCCACAAATACAAGCACGTGGATGACCCATACTGCCCACACTGCGAAGGCGAAGCCCAGAACGCGAAACATATTCGGACCGAATGTCACAGGTACACAGCGGCCAGAAATGTCCTAGAAAGAGCCATTGGCGGCCAAGTGACACCGAGAGGACTTATTACATTCATGCTGACGACAAGCGAAGCATGGAATATAGCGAATGAAGTCATCACAAATATTACAAAGCAACTGCGCATCGAGGAGCGAGCAACGAGGAGCCTACAATACCTGGCAGCTGAAGAAACGGAAGGAGGAAGTGTAACTACAACACATAGAACGTAAACCATAGCTATAAAACAAAACCACAAACCTAGTTACAGACAATACATGAACAAACACAGACAAAAACAAGTACGAATACAGACAAATACAAAAACGAACACATACACTTCGTGCATTAGCACAAACATTTCCAAACGTACAGAGGCATACTAATATTAATGTAGACAGGAATAGGCAGCTATACGGCTGAAACCCCCCCCCCCTCCCCCTCCCCACCATGACGAAATGCCTAACGGCGGTACCGTGGGGATCAGGGGTTGGAGGCAGAGGTGGTTTTAGTAAGGGTTAAAGGCCCACACGCCGGCTTTCGCCGCTTTCCACCTTTCTTACAAAAAAAAAAAAAAAACAAAAAAACTGCTAATACGGCTAATACCTATCAACCGACGTCCCCAATGCTCTAATATTCTTATAGTATGGTATATGACTTACTTGATAACGTATATTAGGTATGTTGTATGTATGTATATGTTTGTTGGTACAGATTTTAGTTAAACCAAGGAGATGTAAATTTAAAAAAAAAGGAAACAAATCAAATACAATAAAGGTTATTAATAAAGATAATTAAACTAAGGTTAATCACTCCGTGCGTCGTCTGGCTGGAACCGCTGACTTGCGTCGTCGGCATGTGGTATGATGTGGGGATGGTGTATATATGTATGTAGGTACGTTCTTCCTACGTGTCTTTGCTTCACGTGCTTTATTTCTTTCCTTTTTTTATATATCCCTATATCCCTATATCTTTTCTTTCTTTTTTCGTCCCAATTTTTTTTCGCTCTAACTCGTCCGACCCGTTTTCTTGCTCTCGTTCGACTGTCTGTTTCCACGCCCAATTTCCCTACTATCCCTATTAGCTCCCGTTTAGTGGTCAGTTATTTGATCATCCGATATTTGGTAATCACAACTAGTATCCACTCACGCTGACGGCTTTCTTTGCTAGTTAATAGAGAAAACCAAGAAAAAAAACTAATACTAAGAAGTTATGGGGATCGAACCATCGACCTCTTGGCTAAGGAGCAGCTATCATTACCATCAAGCTATCGCGGTGCATTGGGGCTGAAAATTAAAAATGGGGGGAACTACGCCGAGAATGCAAAAACCTTACAAATCTTGTTTTCCACTATATGTTTATAAAACCATAATATTCCCCCCCCTTTCTAAGGTTTTTGCATGCTACCTGTCCTACAAAAGTTCCCTGGTGTTACTAAATGCTTTGAGGTCCTGAGCATGCCATATCCCGCCGGTTTTACCACCTTTCCCTACCAGCTCGTTTCTTGACTTCGAACGGTCCTATATACTTTGGCGCGAGCTTCGCAGTGAAATACTTTGCCGCATCCGACAACACGAAATTTTTCCTCAGCACTATATCTTTTGGGAAGAACTCGACTGGGCGTCTCCTCAGATTATACTGCCGCGAACTCTTTCCCCCCGCTTGTAAGATCCGCTCACAAACATCGCCTATCACCTCTTTTAAAACTTTTAACCTATTGCGTACAACATTCTCATCTGGGCGCTCTACGTCAAAACCTTCGGGAGACATCGCATCACTTTTACCCTTAAGGGGCATATCCCAATCGAATAGCATAAAGAGGGGGGTGGATTTCAACACCTCGTGCGTTGAAGATCTTATCGCGCAACTGACTTTGGGTAAGATGGAATCCCACTCGCTATCGTTTTCGGATATGTAGGCTCTCAGTTTAGTCTTAAGTGTCTGGTTAAACCGTTCAGCTGGATTGGCTTGAGGGTGGTACAAGGCCGTGAAATTAATAGTGATACCGTACTCTCGAGCGAGGTTTCCAAACTCTTTGCTTTTAAATTGGACCCCGTTATCACACACTATCCATTTCGGCACACCGAACACTAAAAGGACCTGTTCTTCTATAATGGTGGTAACCGCCTTCGCTGTCGAAGGGCGGAGAGGGAAAAACAAAGGGAACTTCGAAAAATAATCGACTACGGTTAGAATGTACACATACCCTAGAGTAGATCTTGGCAATGGCCCAATCAAATCGATGCACAGCATATCCCATTGCCGAGACACATTCGCTCAGGTGCACATAAGTCCAGATGGTTTCTGTAAGTTGGGTTTTACGGACTGACAGATATTGCAACTACGAACGTATCGCGCCACCTGCGTTTTAATTTTGGGCCAAAAATACGTCTGAGCATATCGGTCACATGTCTTTTGAATCCCTCCATGTCTCGCCAATATATGATCATGGTTCTCCTTAAGCATCCCCTCTCTCTCTTCTTTTGCCGGCACTTGCTTCCACTGTTCTTTTTCATGCGACAACTTCGGATATCTGGCTTGCACATACTTGAACAGTTTGCCGCCTTCTACTTTCCAATTCGGATAATTTTACGGAGAAGTAGCTACCGCGGCTTGCATCTTAACCACCCACTTGTTCCTTATTCCTACTCGTATTACCCCTACCTCTAGCTCTGCTACATCCAAGTTCGCTCTCGAAAGAGCGTCCGGAACCAAATGCTCCTTGCCTTTGCGATGTATTACCTTGAAGTCGTGTTGCTGTAACTTCACGGCCCACCGTGCCAGCCTACCTTGGGGATCTTTCAAGTTGTTTAACCAGACAAGCGAGTGGTGGTCTGTTATAACTGTAAAGGTACCCCCTTCTATGTAGGGCCTCAGTTTTTCGACTGCCTACAACACAGCCAAGCACTCCCGTTTGGTGGTCGAGTAGTTACGTTCCATCCACGTAAGAGTCCGGCTAAGGTAACTGATCACCTGCTCTTCATCCTTAGGGTCATCCTGCGTGAGAACTGCACCTACGCCAAACCCATACGCATCTGTGTGGATCACAAACGACAGTTCAAAATTGGGACATGTCAAGATTGGAGCACTGACCAGCTTTTCTTTTAACGTAACGAAAGCCTGCTCGCTGTTCTCCCCCCAGACGAACCTCTTGTTTTTCTTTAGTAGTTCCGTAATTGGGGCAACAATATCGGAGAAATTGGGCATGAAACAACGGTACCAAGAAACCATTCCTACAAATCGGCGAACGCCTGTTACGCTGCCTGGCCTTGGGTACTCGACCATACCCTGAACCTTCTCCGGATCTACCGACAAGCCTTTCGAACTGACCACGTACCCCAAATAACGAAGTTCCGGCTTGCAGAATTCGCATTTTCCCCTGGATAGCTTAAGGCCAGCCTTTCTAATCCTGCCGAGTACCTCTTCGAGAACTTTCAGATGTTGGTCGAACGTCTCGGTGACGATTATAACATCGTCAAGGTAAACGAAAACGTTTGACTCTAGATCGGGCCCAAGAACTGTGTCGATGAAACGTTGCCATGTAGCTGATGCGTTGTGAAGCACAAAAGGCATTCGACGAAACTGGTATAGCCCCTTACCGAAAATCGTAAAAGCCGTAAACTTCTTTGAGGCGTCAGCCATGGGAATCTGCCTACGAAGATTTGATATCGAGGGATGATAAAAACTTCGCATTGCGCAGCTTTCTAGTGTGGCCGATACATATGGAATTGGATATGCATCCATCTCGGTTACACTGTTAAGCTTGCGAAAATCTACGCAGAACCTGAATTTACTGTCTTTTGTCCTTACCAAGAGGATGGGAGATGACCACGGGCTAGTTGAGGGTTCAATTACCCCTAATGTCAACATTTCATCAACTTCCCTGTTGATGTTAGCCTGTACGGCGGTGAGACGGGGTAGTACCTTTGCTTGATGGGTGTTGCTTGCATCCTGATAACGTGCCCCACCAGGTTTGTACAACCCAACCCTTTCCCCATGCTCTCTAATACCTCATCCACTACTCTAGCTAGTTTTCCTCTCTGCTCTTTACTCAACGTACTGATACTCTCTATGGCTGCTATCGGTTGGTGAAACTCCCATCGCCTAATACCTAAATTCGGAACGATAGCAAATTTCTTCCAGAAATCTGCCCCCAGTTTCAAGCAATGTTTCAATCCCGGTATGACCATCAGCTCCTTAATCTTTACCACCCCCTCTACCCTAATTGGCACAGTAATCGAACCTAGAACCGCGACCCAACTCAATTTGCAATGCAACAACTCGAGTCTGTCCCAACCTGGACCACCCACAATAGACCGCGATGCACCAGAATCTAACAACCATATTAACTCCACCCCGTACATTTCCACCTTAAGATACGGACGTTTGTCGCCCTCCTTTTCTGCCAACAAATAATCTACACCTACTACTATCCCCCCATCCTTATTATTCCTATTAGTTGCGGGTAAACAATTATTCTGACTCACTGTCCCGCACTCGGTTGAGTCACCCCCCCCGTTTCCCGTCGCCCCTGGGACAGTTTGAACAGCGACAACGAATTACTCCCCTTGAAAACCACAACCGTAACAGCGAATGGGCTGCGGACATTCTCTGGCCAAGTGACCCTTTTGTTGGCAGCGGAAACAGGTTGGACTATCCATGGGCGAGTTCAAAACATGGACTGCGATATTCTGGTCGAGGTCAACGCCTACGTCAGCCAAATCTGGCTGTTGACGGCCCACTTTGATAAGGTCGTCCAGGCAGTTAACTTCCGCCAAAGCCAGTTGGGTTTGATAAAACGGCAGGAGGTTCCTGCGAATCAGCCTTAGTTTCATGGCCATGGGACAAGGATCACTCAGCCTGGCAAAAAGACCAAGCATATTGCTGGCATAAATTCCTATGGTTTCCGTTCTGGGTCATCATAGCCATAGTCTGAGGGTAGTAACTCTGCCCTCAGCTTTGATACCAGTTCCTTCCAACTCTTTATAGAAGGCTTATTCGCCCGATACCAGACGATAGTTTTGCCTTCAAACAAATCAAAAGCCGATTGGAATAACTCGGCCTCCGAAAAGCCCCTAGCTTCCCTCAGCTCCTCAACCCTCTCCAGAAATCCACATAATGATTCATGAGGTTCACCTTTAAACTTGATTCCCCATTTCATCACTGGTACTCTTTGGCCCAAAGGAAGGAGAGGAGACCAACACGCTTGCGGTGGAGAAAGCTGTCCCTGTGGGTGGTTACGCTCCTGACCAGGTGGTCCTACCTCCACTCGTATGGGCTGTATTCTCAGTACCCTCTCATTAGTGCTGAGCTTAGCCCTCTCATCTAGTTCTCCCAAGAGATCTACAATTTCCCTACGCGTTTTGCCCAAAAAGCTATCTGCTTCCACCCTACCTAAACGCCTCACTAGCCACTCAGACTTCGCTGCTATTTTCTTTTAGTCCCCGGAATTTTCATAACCCTGGAACACCTTTACCAATTTCAACATCTCCTCCAAACGTCTTCATCCTCCTGATAAAAAAAGGGGTATGCCTGCAGCAGAAAGCTGGATTCTCTACGCATAGCTGTCCTGAGTACCTTCCTCATCTTATCAACAGTTTTCGCAGTTAAACCTCTGATGTCTAGCTCATAAGTGAGCTCGTCCGCACTTAGCCTATTTATGTCCATAATGATTTATCCTATTCCCTATGAGACGTCAAACGAGGAACAGAATTAGACCCACGAACCGAGAAAACAAAAACAAAAACCGAAGCCAAAAAAAAATACCACCGATAAAACCGTATCACACCAAAAAAAATAAAAAATTCTAACGAATCGACTATTAAAACTTTTAATTTAACAATTTAAATTTAACTGGCCCCACGTTGGGCGCCAAAATGTTACCGTCGTTTCGCCCGCTGCGGAGTTAGGGACTAGGGTTGCCGACTACTCAGTGGAGGAAAGTCGTGGATGTTGATTTTTATGGGCGCCACGCGATTACCCACTGTCCCCAAAACTTCACGGGTCCAAATCGCGACGAAACCGATGAAATCTGCGTCCCCCGTCGACAACCTAAAGCGTACAATAACCGACCGACTCAAAACAAACAAAAAAAAACTAAGAAAAGGAATCTCTAACCCCGTTACCTTGTCACCGATGAAGGCCAAAAAGGGACCACCCACGAATCCGTCACCGACCGGAATTCGCAAGGAGAGTCACTGCTTACCTTAAATTTACTTAATCTAGTCTCCGCAATTTGGAAAATTAATAATAATAATTATTTACTCAAAAAAAAAAAAAAAGGGAAAAGAAAATATTAAGTGCAAAATATACTTGTCCTCACAAACCAAAAACAAAAAGTGAAAAAAAATGAACTTCTAATAGTGATAAATAAAAAAAGAACTCAAGAAAACTAAACTAAAGCTTGTAGGTATTCAAAAAAAAAAAGTAAAAAAACAAATATTTATAAATATCCAACTTCAGGTGACCCAAGCAGGACTTGAACCCCGACGAGAAAGCTCGGATCGGATCCTTTTCGTTTACTTACATGCATTCGCTTTAGCCGACACGGCTAATACTAGACCTATCAACTCTAATACTCTAATATTCTTTTAGTATGGTATATGACTCACTTGATAACGTATCCCAGTCGCGAAAATGGTAGGGCCTTACCTAAGTAATGGGTTCTGCAGTACTGAACATAGAATGAAGCTTCATTACAATCAAAAAAGCCTCTACATTCTTAGTGAAGTTCTTCCGTAAGGCATCCTTATTTCGTTACTTAGTAATGCCACTGTATTACCCAGTCGATGAAAGGTAATGGAGAAGAGAATAACATGTAAATATCATGGACATTTGCTTGCCTCGTCTTGTCAATGCCTTCCGTCAGGTATTCTTATTTCATTATTAAGTAATGCCACTGCATTACCAAGTGGATGAAAGGTAATGGAGAAGAGAATCTATTGCTTTGAATGAGTTTAAAGAATTTTAAGAAGACATATTTCTAACTGGATTCATTGCGTCGCAGTTCTGGGAGTTTTGTTTATTTCATAATTTGATCGTAATATTATCATTCCGGCTCCGATTTTCGAAGCAATAGTTGATTTTTTTACGTTTTTTTTGAATAAATTTGTGATTTGAAGTGAATGAAAAGTGACTCAAAATTGTAATCTTCTATATATATATAAATCAATTGCTGTGCGTTAGTCTCGCTAAAACTCGAAAACGGCTCGACAGATTTGGATGATTCTTTGTTTGTTTTGTTTAACTTGAATCAGTGGTGGTTTATGAGAAAAGACAATTCAGAAAAACTCCAAGGAAAAGCTGGAAAGCTCAAAAATCTAAATTTGGGTTTTGTATGGAAACTTTGATTTTTTTTTAAATTTTTTTTTATGTATAGTGTCTATGTTGAAATAAAAGTCATTTAAAACTAAAAAAAATTTATCACAATTTTGATTAGCTGTTCTATTATCTGTTAACAATATCTATCTGTCTACCTGTCTGTATATCTGTCTATCTGTCTGTCTGTCTGTATGTCTGTCTGTCTGTCAATCTGTCTACCTGTCTATCTGTATATCTGTCTGTCTATCTATCTGTTTGTCTATTCATCTATCTATCTATATATCTGTCTTTCTGTCTGTCTGTCTATCCATCTGTCTATCCGTCTGTCTATGTGTCTGTCTATCTATATGTCTGTCTGTCTATCTATCTATCTATCTGCCTGTCTGTATGTATCTCTGACTGTCTGCCGGTCTGTCTGTATGTCTGACAATGCATCTATCTGTCTATCTATCTGTTTGTCTATCTGTCTGTCTGTCTGTCTGTCTGTCTGTCTATCTATCTGTTTGTCTACCTATCTATCTATCTGTCTGTCTCTCTGTATGTGCCTTTGCGTAGGTGCGTTTTGATACACAGCAGCGTTACCGCTCGTTTTCACTCTGTAGCTTCTTGCATTTTCTTCAGATTCTCTTCTTTCTCGCTCTAGTCTTCTCAACTCCTGGCATATATCTTTGACATAGAAACTCACTGCGTTTTCCATCTGGCTTCCGATTCTAGCATGTGATGTACTAGATTCTCCGGAGTTGGTGTTTCTCCCAATGCTGTTTGAAGTGCATCTCTTTGCAGCTGGAATCGAATACATGCTCTACGTCTCCGGGGGTACCACTGCATGATGGGCAAGTGGGAGAGTCATCGTTCTTATATTTGTGAAGATATGACCGGAAACAACCATGTCCCGTGAGCAGTTGCGTTAGGAAGAAGTTAACTTTACCATGTCTGCGGTTTATCCAAGTCTCTATACTCGGGATAAGGCGGTAAGTCCAAAGGCCCTTGGAAGAAAGGCTCCAGCGTTGCTGCCACTCTATCAATCCTGTGCTTCTTTCTCTGGTATCCGCTTCGCTGTAAGTCAGCCGCCGCTCCTGTCTGCTCTCTAGGAACTTTTTCTGCAGTTCTTCCGCCAGTATATCAATTGGTAGCATTCCTGCGATGACGCAGGCTGCGTGGTCCGAGGTAGTGCGGGAAGCACTACTAACTCTTACTGCACATAGTCCATTTACTGCTATGATTCTTCTTTTGTATGAAATCACTTTCATAGCTTCGGCCCAAACTGGTGATCCATAAAGCACTACGGATGTGACTACTCTAGCTAAGAGAAGTCTACGGCTGTATCTTGGCCCTCCTATATTTGGCATAATCCGCGCAATGGAGGCACCCACACGAGAAGATTTGTTGCTTACGTACTCCAGGTGTTCTTTAAATGTAAGCTTTGAGCCAATCATAACACCAAGGTATTTGATAGCTGGTTTTGATACTATCTCATGCTGCCCTACTGCGAGCGTGATGGTTTCACGCTGCTTCCTACTGGTTACTAGTACCGCTTCTGTGTTGTGTTTACCTAGCGTGAGGCCGTCTGATGCTAGCCATCGTTGAACAATTGAAATGGTTTCATTGCTAATTTGAGCAACTTCTTCCAGCAGTTTTGCAGTTACAACTATTGCGATGTCGTCCACAAATCCCACCATTTTAGCATCGCCTGGTATTTAAAGACGAAAGATGCCATCGTACATGCGGTTCCATAGTATTGATCCCAGAACTTAGCCCTGGGGGACTCCTCCAGTGACGGCATATTGCTTTACACCGTCATCTGTTTTATAGAGCAACAGTTTTTGTCGGAAATAGTTTTTCAGAATTTCCCTGATGCAGGTTGGTACTCTCATATTTCGAAGCGCCTCAAGGATATGTTTCCAGCTTGCGGTATTGAATGCATTCTTAACGTCTAGTGTTATGACGCAGCAGTACTGCTTTGCGCCTCTTCTCCATCTTCTTCCTTCTGTGGCCCTTTTCGCCGTGTCAACCACTTCTTTAATGGCATGAACTGTCGAGCGTGCTTTTCGAAATCCGTACTGATGTGTTGATAGTCCACCAGCTTCTTCAATCGCCGCTTCCAACCTGTTACCGATGATGCGCTCCAAAGCTTTTCCCGCGGTGTCCAACATACAGAGCGGGCGGTAGGCTGATGGATCTCCTGCAGGTTTACCCCCCTTCGGTAGTAGTACGAATCTCTGTTTCTTCCATTGATCGCGAAAGACTCCTTCACTCAAGCAGGCATTATAAATATCCACAAACAGGTCCATTCTGGTTCTAATCGCAGTTTTCAGGGCTATATTTGGGATCCCATTCGGTCCAGGGGCTTTGTTATTTCCAAACCTGTGGCTTGACAAAAGGATCTCGGCTGGAGTTATCCTAGGAATTTGTTGAGCTGCTAAAGATGACTCGTTCTCCAGTAAAATTTCCGGTTGCCTTGGAAATAGGCTTTCGACTATTTGCTCCAATACATCTGTGCATGTGGGGGATGGGGCTCGAAAAATTTTCAGTTTTTTCATCACCACGCTCTTCCCCAGAGGTTTTCATCTGCTCCATTGCATAGCTCGGCGAAGCTCCGACGTTTGCTGGTATTTATTGCCGTTTTCAGCTCTTTTCGCGCTACTTTATACCGATGGTGGAGTTCGGTGAAATCGTCTCTTCCTCTACTGCGCTGTGGTATCTATCTGTCTGTCTGTCTGTTTGTATGTTTGTATGTATGTATGTCTGTCTCTATCCATATATCTGTCTGTCTATCTGCCTGTTTCTGTCTATCTAACTGTGTATCTGTCTGTCTGCCTGTCTATCTTTCTGACTGTGTATCAATCTGTCTGTCTGTCTACATTAATTGACCAAAACTATTCATATTCACATTTCACCTAAAATTACCAAATGTTGTATGACAGTTACCAAAACCACCAGTTGTTGAGTAATCGCACTGATGATGTGTTGTATTCTACATGTGTATTAAGAAAAACGTATTCTGAAAATTTTACCAAAATCGGACGGGTAGTGTTCGATCTTTAAAAGACAAACAAACATACATTCATTTTTATATAATAGATTTAAGCCATTAAATTAATGTAAATAAACGAAACTCAAACCATACACAGTGTCAATATTGCCGATCTCAATGTATTGGAGTTGGAGCGTTGATTAGGATTCATAGCTTATGAAGTATTACCAAATTAATTTTAGGTGATACGAATGCACCGGATCATCAATAGTTAAGTACTTAAATAAAAATATGTTCTGCATAAAATTATATTGTGATAGCGGAAGTATGTTTCTGTACAGTAAATCATTAATCAAGTAAAGATTAAGATTTAACTTAAACTCATCGCGTAACATACGGGAGAGGGTTAACCAACGTCTGGGAGTTATTTCTACACAAAACCACATTGCAAGAGCAGCGTTTTACCTAATAAGTAACACGACTGTTTTAGTACACGGGCGAAGACGGGCGGGACAGCTAGTAATTATATATTTATATTTATATACATACATACATATATATATATATATATATATATATATCTTTTGAAAGGGAAAAGATGCAAATAGGCATAAATGTACATATCTGTGGCCACAAGCCATAACCGCTAAAGTCGACTTTAGACGAAATTGAGATTTTGATGCCATTAGATTCGAACTCGAATCTATTTTGTAAATTTTTTTCAGCTTTTTATCTTTAAAAATGTGACCACAATTTCAAAAAAGCATAACAGTTAAAGAAATTTTTTTTAGTTTAGATTAAGGAAAAACAACCAAACTCAACAAAAAAAACGATATTTACTGTCTAAAGTTGACTTAAGATAATTTTTTTAAGATTTACAACAGGGAATAAAGACTTAACTTGACTTTAGCTGTTTTTCCACATTAAATTTATACAATTATTACATTTTTTTTGGAGGAAAAATAGCTAAACTTGAGTTTTTCTTTGCTGTTTTTCCGTATTAATATTTTTTGTTTTGTTAATTTTTTTTGAAGGAAGAATAAGTAAAAAGACTTTCCTATCTGCAGTTTAGCGGTTATTCCAAAATTAAATTGTGATTCTTTAAAATGGAAAAACAACTAAACTCCAGATAGGATTTTTTTATGATGAAAAACCTAAAAGGCATAACGACTAAAGTATTATTTTTGTCAATAAAATCGTTTACAGTTATTTTTTTCAAAAAAAATAATTTTCAACTAAGAAAGAGTAAAATTATCTTTATTTTACTTTTTTTTCAACGCGATCGGAGTTTCCAATCGCCCAATAGAGTTGTAATTTTACGTGTTTTTCAAAAACTTTAAACTGCTCTCCTGAAAAATTAGTAAAACAGACTTTAGCGGTTTTTCCTTGTGACCACAGATTATTATGAATGTATGTATTTATTATATTTGTTATTGAAATCTTTCTTTCATAGGTTGAAGCCATTAAAAATATTATTAAAGGAGGCGGCCTAGTCAAGCATATCAACAAGTTATTTTTGGGTGACTATAACTACGATGGAATTAAGGGAAAGCTACCCTTTAAAGAGCTAAGCAATGTTTTTGACATATTTCAAAGTAATTCAGTGTTTTTCGTTTCATTTTTATTATTGTTAAAATTATATTGTACTTTTCTTTTCTACAGAAGCTACTAGCAAATACGGGAAGAAGCTGTCATCGGAGATCCGGAAAGCTTTTGAAAACTCCAAAAACCGATACTTCAAAAATATTTGTTTGGAAAAAAATGAAAATCAAAAAAAAGATAATTAAGAAACCCTATGTTTATGTACCCTATTATTTTCCAGCGCGTTATTTTAAGTGGGATGTACAAGTACATATGTCGTGAGTCTCCCTTACAGAGTAATCGAGGATGGAAGTAATGAACATTCTACCTACTCGGTAATGCAGGATATGGAAGTCATGAAAGTCTCGATTACTGAGTAATCGAGGATGAAAGCTATGAATGTGCTACCTACTCGGTAATGCAGGACATGGAAGTCATGACTATGGTAGTTACTCGGTCATTTTTTTTTTATAATCTACACACGCTAAAGGGGATATGAATACCCTTTTAATGTTTACACACAGCGCGAGCACATGAAGGACGAGAACGAGAGACAGACAGATCGACGTAGTAGTAGGAAACTCAGATGATAAGTTTCAATTTCAACTAACTCTATGGGTGGTGTCCAGGATAACTGGAGAGTTGTGTATTATTTTTGTACTTGGTTATGGTTCACAGGAGTTTTTTCCAGATGTTTCTTATTATTATAGTTTGTGCGATCAATTTTTTCAGCCATATTTAACATCCTACTGCCAGTGTTATGCCTTCGCAGTAGATTTCGATATTAACTGCTGAAACTGATCAACTTATTTTTATTTCGTGAGAAATAAATGCTTCGAAGACATCTGGATTCGAACCGTGAACCTTTCGCATGACAAGCGACGACGACTACCACTACGCCACGGCCACCCACTGTAATGCAGAATGGAGGCGATCGCCTCCCTCCTATGACATGCTATGTAAAATGTAATGTCGTTCACAGTCGTTCACAGACCTTCATGGAGAGTAGACGTGTTTCGGCTTCCAAGTAAATAATCAGTGTTATATCAAGTAAAACATTTTTCAGGTAAATTGTAATTAATTCGGTAGCCTAGTGGTGGTAGTGGTGAGCCGTCAACCAGTTGACCGAGGTTCGAGTCCCGGTCGGTGAAAAATTTTTCTGTGGTTTTTTTAAATAAAAAACAAAAACTGAGCAATCAGCAACAGCCGATAGTACCGGCGATGGCTGATGGCCAACGGTCCGCGTCCCAACAAACGGGAACAGCGGACAAAACAACATCGGGCGATGATGACGCGTCTGTAAAATCAGGCCACCAAACAACGGTGGTCATCGAAGGAGCGGGGAAAAAGAGGAGGAGGCTGAGGCCGACTCCCAACATGGGAAAGCGCCCCTCTCTTTCAGCTTCTGCAGAACAGCTGCATGAATAGCTTTGCCTCTCTGGTAGCCTCAGAGTCAGAGGATGAAGATGACGAGTTGGAGCTCCTAAGCCGCAGCATCAGAGAGCTGCAACAAAAGGTACTGATCATCAAAGCCAAACAAGTGACTAGAAGGGTAAAGTAGCAGGAGTTTGAGCTCCAGCGAAAGCAGCAACAACAACTCGCCAACCAAAAAGACCAGCAGCCAAAGAAGCAACAACAACAGCAGCCGATAAAGCAGCATTCGCAGCCTCAGCTGCAACAACAACAAAAACAGCAAAGGCAAAAAAGGGAACAACAAAACCAGCAACAGCAGCAGAAACCGCAGCAGCAACAACAACAGCAGAACCAGCAGCAGCAACAGCAACAACAACAACAGCAGCTGAACCAGCAGCAACAGCAACAACAGAAGACAACGAGGGAGAAGGTGCCCCCAATTAACACCTTCAAAATGGAGTTGAAAGAAACCATTGAACTATGTAAGTCGGCCATTGGAAACAATTTTTTTATTAAAAGACTTAGCGTAGATAGGCATTCTATTCACTGTAACACAGTAGATCAGTACAGGAAAATTAAGAAATTGTTAGCGGACCCGACGACGGAGTTCTTCTCCTTCGAAGCTGCAAACTATTCTTCTGAGGGGGATGGAACCGTCCACTGAACCGGAGGAGCTTCTTAGAATGCTCAAGGAGAAGAAGTGCAATGGGCTCGAATTCGTAGGAGTCAAGCCTTTCACCATAGCAAGGGCCAAAAGGGAGAAGCGGAAATTACCGTTCTTCCTGGTTCAGCTGTCACCCAATAGCAAACTGGATGGTCTACGGAACATTAAGGTCGTAGACTACCAGGTTGTCACATGGGAAAAGTAAAGAGGAGCGATAACATTATTCAATGTGACAGACGGTACAGCAACAACCGAAGGCTGCTTCACAGGCCCCACTGCCTAAAGCACCGGAGGCTGACTTGATGGCTATCTTGCTCTCTATTCAAGGGCAGATGGGTCAGCTACAACGTCAGGTACAAGAGCAGGCGAAGAGGGTGGACCAAATCTGCGCGCTTCTGCCGGGCCTAGCGCATCTCCAGTCATAATGTGTGCGATGGCGGAGAATATCTTTAGGATCCTTGCGGTGAATGTAAATTCACTGATTAGGATTGAACGAAGAGCCGTACTTTTTAAGTTGTTAGAAGATCAAAGCCCTGAAGTGCTTTTGGTTAGCGAAACTAAGCTAAACCAGAAACATAAGCTAAGGCACAATAATTATAATATAGTAAGAAGAGACCGACCCAACTCTATACAAGGATCTTCATTAGTAAAAAGCTTAAATATAAGGTAGTGTACAGTGGTGAAGTGCGGAGATTCCAGGAGCTAGAAGCATGTATCGTGTGCATCCCTCTCCACAGTGGAAAGAGGATATACATAATCTCAGCTTATGCACCTGAAGCTACGCAACCAAATTTGTTTATTCCAGAGCTCGAGACACTTTTCCGATGCCTTAGGCTGGAGTCGGAGGAGAATTATTTCCTTTTGGCGGATCATATCTGGATCTCCTGCTGTTCGACGTACGGTTACAACTGACTAACACGAACGGACAAACTTTAAACTGCCTTCATACATTTGTATATGACAGTGACCATTGCGGACTCAGTGCCGAAATTACGATTCCCAACGAGCTTGCGGAACTTGAAGCGATTGTGCATCCCTACAATTATAGTAGGGTGCGTTGGACACGCTTCTCTAGAGTTAGAACAATAGGAATCTGTCAAATGAGGAGATTGACGGATACCTTAAACAAATGGACGAGACAATAAAACAAACGATGGACAGGACGATACCTCGACATCAACAAACTGACAATGTAGGGATATACCGCAACGCAACAATAAACGCACTGCACCAACAGAAAAGCAGACTGCTGTCGAGATTATTTATTTATTTATAGTCTATAAGTACAATTATTGGTATAATTTACTTTTTTAGAGCTAATGTTCCTAGTATAATATAGATATACATATATGTACATAAGTATAAATGCCTTCAATCATACACAATTCCGTTCATGATAATATTTTTAAATATTTCTTTAGGACAATTTAGATCAATTATATCGGCATATTTATTAAAGTAATAACAGGCTTTAGTGACTGGCTCATTACAGCCATAGTTTGTTGAGTGAAAAGGTAATGAAAAGAAGTAAAAAGCCCTCGGTCTTAAGGATCGAGCTGGTGAATAAAGCTTAAACAAAGATGATAAGGGAGCACAATTAATTTGTCCAATTACAACATCTCTCGCAAATGAGACAAGAAAATAGATTCTTCTAGTTTCAAGAGGTTTGAGTGATATAAGATTGCATCGTGTTTCATAAGGTGGTAGAGGCAATGTCCAATTTAGCTTCCGAAGTGAATATTTCGTAAACCTTTTCTGTATTCTTTCGATACGGTTCGAAGCATTTTTGTAAAATGGGGACCAGACTATGCAGCAATATTCAAGGATGGGACGAACGATGGTAACAAAAAGCGATTTCAGTGTGTACGGACATCGGGAATCCTTAGAATTCCTGATATTTGATAAACGATGACGGGGCAGAAATTTTGCTTCTGATATAATTTAATATGTCATCCACAGTGGTTGCAGCGTCAAGCCTCGAGATAAAAATTGATTTGCGAGGAGTTCGTTGAACTACAACTAGGTTAACATCAGAAGTAGCAATGTTAGATGATATCTCAATAGCTGGGGTAAGGGGCGATGCCAGATTTGATGGGTATCGAACTACATCAGTGTCCAGTAAAGATGGAGGTATTTGAACAAGAGGTGTTAAAGATTCACTCGATGTCGCAAAAACAGAAGCATCAGCTGTTAATACTACTGGATTTAAATCAATTCTTGGCAGTGTTTCTTGCTGGTTAGGTAGAGTTTGTTGTTGTTGTTGTTTCTTTTGTTTCTGTTGTTGTAGTTTAAGTTGCTTTTTTCTATGATCTTCTAAATATGTCTCATGTTCAAGTAATTTTTTCTGTAATTCATAGATCTGGGCTTGATGATCAATTATTTGTTGTTGTTGTTCTAATTGTTTTCTATGATCAGTACTATGGACACGATGTTGTTGTAATAGATGTTCGATATTTGTGAAACCTTCCACCAGCTTATTTGTATTGGCGGTGTCGAAGTCAAACACCTCCTGCAGCTCGGAAAATATCAAGGAAAGACTATTAAAAGTTTTCTGTAACTTAATAATTTTCCAGTGGAGGATATCAGGTGAAATGTTTCTATGTTTTCCACAATGATAGATAAGACCAGGATTTGAAACAATCTTGTCAGCATCTTTCCCTTTGATTCCAATACATTTAGCATGAACAGTATCAAGGCAAATCGCACAAGAAACATTCAAATCGCTAGTGCATTTCTTGCAAATGGAACAATATGGATAACTCATAATATCGATAAATGAAAACAATAGCTGTCAATTCAATGATAACAATTTGATGATCGTATAGTAATGTAGATGGCAGGCTGTGCAGATAGCGAAGATTTCCACCAAAAATTCTCAGCGGCCAAAATGGTTGATGTATGAAATAAAAAAACCATACAAATGGTGTGGTGAGAATATAGTATTCCAAAAGCGGCAGAACATGCACTAAATATTGTACTCACACGTGCGATGGAGTCAGAAGACTATAAGTAAGATAATCCAATATCAGTCCAGCAGATGGAGGGAGATAGAGCTTTATTTCTCACTCAAGTGAGAAAACAATATAAAAA
This sequence comes from Brachyopa scutellaris, assembly GCA_949775065.1. NCBI lineage: Eukaryota > Metazoa > Arthropoda > Insecta > Diptera > Syrphidae > Brachyopa > Brachyopa scutellaris. The sequence continues at coordinate 34,647,881 of OX459114.1, forward strand.
AAACTTTAACGGCAGAAGAACCACTCAGAAAAAATATACAATTCTTGTGGTTGGAATTCAAAAAATGTACACAAACTTAAGAAAAGTAAATGAAAGTCAACCCGCAAAACAATATGGCGAAAGATAAATGTCTTATGCGTCGAATATAATACAAGTTAACTTTATTTAGGATGAATTGATGGGATAGATATACAAAAATATTACGAAGCGAGATTAAAAACCTCGTACAGATGGTTTACTGACAGACAAAATTCAGAGATTAGGACACTGAAGGCGTTGATTAAAAACCTCCAACAGTTAATTAAAGAAAACTACCGATTAGCGGTAAATCTGCACTGACACAAAAAAAAATGGGGCTGTAAAAGCCAACAACCTCAGTATGTTCCCGCAAATAAATAAAATATTTCGGAGGAATACTTGTGACAGCAGATATAGATCCAGTAAACGCAGTCGATGACGACAATTTCTTTTTGATCGAAGATCAGCAGGATAAAGTTGAGACTATAGGAGCGACTTTTCAGGAAGTGTATAAGGTGAATAGCAGTATTTGCCCGAACCATGACCAGGAGAATCGAGTCCTTGTGCACAACTTCTACTTTCGAAATGAACTACAACAATGGCGATCAGAGAACATCGGTTTCACCGAGTTCAATGAAGACAATAGGGCAAATAATGCCATCGCCAACGAAGGGATACATCCCCCGTTCTTATCGAAGGTAGAGGTCCAAGCGATCTTCGAATCATTGAGAAAGAAGAAGTCAGTGGGAATCGATGGAATATCTAACATTGTGCTTAGACATCTCCCTCTAGAAGCGGTAGACATTTACTGCATTTTGTTTAATAATGTGCTGAATAATGCACATTATCCAGCGCATTGGAAAACAGTAGTAGTACATCCTATCCCTAAAAGGGGTTAGGACAATTTCAATCCGGCAAATCTCCGGTCAATAAGTCTCCTTCCGAACATCAGTAAGGTATTCGAAAAAGTGATCAATAGAGCCCTGAGTAAGTGGGTTGACGACAAACATATAATTCCAGATAACCAATTTATGCCTTAAGGCGGGGCATGATACCATACATGCCGCGTCTAAACTCGTATCGGATATCCAATGGAACAAAAGCAAGAAACAATGCACGGTTGCCTGTCTGGTTGACTTGGAAAAGGCCTTCGACACCGTTTGGCTAGAGGGACTTTTTTACAAGTTGAGCAGGCTGAGCATAAGTAAACCACTACTGTACATTCTTTATAATATGCTTACCAGTAGGCGGTTCATTGTGATAAATGGCAGTGTGACTTCTGCTGGCACTTTTGAAATTAAAAATGGTCTACAACAGGGTGCGGTTAATTCGCCGATCCTTTTCAATATTTACACAAGTGATCTCGTAGGGTCTCTTCACCATGCTATTGCGTACGCAGATGACTTGGTCGCGTACAGATCCGGTCCAAAGATCGAGGTCATTGCAATTCTCTTGGAACGTGACTTCGATAAGATTCAGCGATATTGTGACGACTGGAAGTTGAAGATCAACCTCCAGAAGTCAGAAACCATCTTGTTTCGGACGCCGTTGTCTGGGGCCTCATGGGACACCAGAAAGAATTGGCGAAAGTTCGCAATCGTTGGACGACACGGGCGGCCACTTGCATGTCGAAATGTGGTCAGATACCTCGGGCTCTGGCTAGACCAGTATCTGTATTTTAACAAACATATAGATGCTGCTCTGACTAGAGCCAGAGGCGCTTTTGCCCTTACAAAGAGACTGTTTTATAGCAGCCAACTCGATGCGAGGGTAAAGGTTATCTGCTACACGGCAATTATACGGCCAATGATAGCATATGGTTGTCCCGTGTGGTTCAACGTGGGACCAAGTTCGATGAAAAGGATTCGGGTGTTTGAGAGGGCTTGTCTTCGGGCCCTCGTCGGTTCCGATTGATCCGGGGTAGAACCCAAGACAAAAGTTGGCCACCTTTTGTTTATTATTGTAGACATGCCGTGTCCGGCTTACATAGTTTTATGTAGTGTAGGTATTTAAGTTAGTTTTATAAAAAATAAAATAATAAAAATAAAAAATAAAAAATAAAAAAAAAAATAAAAACCAGCACAGCACTTTGCCAACAAAAAAAAAATATAAAAACAAATAAAAAACCACAAAAAAAATTATAAAATAACACAGCACAAAAAACAAAAAAAAATTACGTATTTAATTACGTAGCTAGAGTTAAGATAGGTTAAGTAGTTGTAAGTTTTATTTGGTAGTTTTAAGCAAAAAACATGTCCTGTTGCTAAGTTTTTTTTCAAACTTTTCTTAGCTCTAAAATTGTAACTTTAATTAAAGTTCTATATTATAAGTTAGGTTACGTCGAAAGACATAGTATAAGTATTAAGTTTAGCTTATAGTGACCGTGTGGGGCCAGTAAATGAGAGTAAGATAGTTAAGTAAGTTAAGCTAGTTTTAATCACTTTTGTCTAGCATTTAAGATTTAATTGAATTGATAAATAAAAATGAATTAAAAATGAAAAAAATGTAATGCGTGCTATCCACGTGTGAGAATCGAGTTGAGAAGTAGTTGTCATTACCGAGAAGTACTTCTAGTATGGGGATATAAGAAATACGAAGAGGTAGAGAAACTGCAGAGGTTTTATATTAAGCGCATTTTTCGAGTTCCTTACAATGCACCAAACTATTTGTTAATGATCGAAACTGGTCTTTCCCCCTTATTCATCAAAACACTAAAACTGCAGGTCAACTATATATTAAAAGTGATGAATATGCCATCTACTCGACTGCCAAAAATAGCAGCTCTAAAAACTGTTACCAATAAATCAAGCTGGTACGCAGAGTGGCTGGATCTGGCAAATCAATGTGGTATGGAAGTCGATTTGAGTATCGAAAATGTGGCGAATTAGAAAGCAGTCTTATATGGGCTGATTGAAAAGCTAGATGAACTTTATGCAGCAAGATACAGGGAGATAGCCGAATCGTCAATTTATAGATCTATTTACAGTCGTTTAAATCACAATCTATCAGAGAAAAATTATTTCCATGATAAAAACAGTGTACAGGAAATATCAATGATGATAAGGCTACGTGGGGAACTTGTGAATCTAAACTACATACCTCACAGAGAGGATCTGCCATGCGTCTGTGAATTATGTAACTTGAGAGAACGTGAAGATGTCCTACACTTTATAGGAAATTGTCCGATACTCCAGGAAATAAGAATGCATGTATTTGGGAAAAATTATCTTACAGAGGATGAAACCTTAAAAGTATTAAATGAACTCGATGTGTCCAGTCTATTTAGATTTTCAAAATCCGCTTTAGCGTATAGAGAAAGAATTTTGAGTGGGAACTTTTAAATTATATTTCCGCTTACAGTTTAAAATATAAACAATAGCCTATCTTTTTCAACCATTAGGTTATTCATAACTGAATTATAATGTCAATCTGGCAGACGGCAAAGCCAAGCTCTTTTGTTTTTGTAAACTTTTATGAGAAAACAATACTGTTTTAATAAAAACTAAACTAAACTAAACTAAACTAACTACTTCTAGAATCGATGGTAGAATGGGTTCTTTCGCGACTGGGATATTAGGTATGTTGTATGTATGTTGGTACAGATTTTAGTTAAACCAAGGAGATGTAAATATAAAAAAAGGAAACAAATCAAATACAATAAAGGTTAGTAATAAAGATAATTAAACTAAGGTTAATCACTCCGCGCGTCGTCTGGCTGGAACCGCTGGCTTGCGTCGTCGACATGTGGTATGATGTGGGGATGGTGTATATATGTAGGTACGTTCTTCCTACGTGTCTTTGCTTCACGTGCTTTATTTCTTTCCTTTTTTTTACACACGGTTTTAGATTTCTTAAAATCGCACAATAACTGTTTAAAATCCAACTTCCACCAGAATACCAGTAAGCTCACATACGAAGAATGAGAAAACTCTTGTAAGGTAACGATTTTTTGCATAGAATGTCGACAGACGCCTTAAACGTCCTTTGGAGCACGAATTGCCATCCAGATGTTATAAATGGAATTTCGACTTTTCGATGGGCACTGTTCATAATCAGACTTCCACTACTGTATCTATTTAAATGGAAAAAAGCCTCATCATTCATTTATTCTTCAAGCAAATTAAGGTTATCATGAACAGCATCTTATTGGCATATCGTCGTGTATATGAGAACACCGCACAACTGACATTTTTTCGAAAATCCACTTTTCGTTATCAGCGACATCTATTAGTCCACACCCACATTTTAATGCATTATTGAGGTGGTGATATCTATTATTGAGTGAAAAAAATGGGTTTGAAATACCGCACAAATGAACGTATGCGATTTTTTTTTTTTTTTGAAATCTGGCACATCCGCACATTTCCCGCGCAAATGAGCTGCCCTTTGGCTAACGTGTTTTTGTTTTAAATATTCTGTTAGAAGTAGATTGTGCTTGATTGATATTTTGGATTCATTGGTAAGTTTATTTATCAAGTTTGATGATAGTCTAATTGATTTTTTTAAATCAAAGCTATCAAATAATGTAAATGAAAACTAAAATTTTGTTTGCAGATGTGTGATTTTACAAATTCCCCTCAAAACACTTGTGTGGTATTTCTTTAATTTTAAAATATGGAAGTAGCTGCTATTGCGTCTGATAACGAAGTAGATGTTGAAGATATTCTTCTTCAACTAGCAAATCAGGGAGGCAGGACATGTACTAATAAATATAAAAGTGCAAAGAATTGCCAAGTAAATCATCCTGGTTAAGAGGACCCAAGAGAAACCTGAGATGATATGGATACTGAAAGCCTTCGGTCTGAATATATGCCATCATCATCAGATAGCAACATTTCTGAACTTGATGCCGAAAACATTTCTTGCAGCATAGCAGAGGAACCAGAACATGAGGTTTGTTTCTACTTTAACAGTACAAACGCTGTTTTTCTTGTTATATATAGTTATAATATTTAGGAAATCGAAGTTCGTGAAGACGATGCCGATATGTTTGGAGAAATTACTCAAAAAATAGCTCGGGAACGTGGCAAAAAAAGGGAAAATGCCAAAGAACTAAGGGGAAGAGGTGAAGCCTATCTAGGGTACCGAAGGCCTCATGGATCCACAAAAATATTTCAAGATTGCGTGAAACTCGTAAGAAAAATTGGTCCCACTTGTATGTCTACGCCGGCGTGTCAGTAATCAAAGGTACGTAACTGCTCTAAATTTGCTGAAGCTCTCAGGAACAGCATTTTTGAGCAGTTTTGGCAACACATGTCTTGGGACCAACGCAAAATTTATGTGGTAAATCATATTAGATTGATAGACCCAAAAAGAAGAACAAACATAGAATATGTGAACAATAGATCAAAAACACTGCAGTATTTCCTAAAAAATAGTGATGAGGCTTTGCAAGTTTGTAAAAACATGTTTCTACAGACCTTAAGGATAAGGTATGCCACTGTTCGGCATTGGATAGGAAAGCAAGAAAATGGAATTGCGGATAGAAATACATTTGCCGAGAAAGCGAGTTGACGACAAAAGCCATTTGAATTCCAAAAAAAAATTTCTTGACGATTTTTTCAAATCACTTCCAACAGTGCCATCCCATTACTGCAGAAAGTCTTCATCCAAGCAGTACTTGCAGCCTCCGATAACTTCTAAAAGTGAAGTATTTGACTTATACATAAAAAAATGCAAAGAAGAAAATATTATAAAATCAGTTTCAAAAGCATACTTTTATAAAGAATTTTTAAAACAAAATATCGGAATTTTTTGTCCCAAAAAGGATCAATGCGATCTATGTGTTGCTCATAAGCAGGGCAATATTCTCGATGAAGAGTACAACTCTTACTTACAATCGAAGCAGAAAGCGAGGGATTCCAAGGAGACTGATAAAAAGCTAGCCTTTGAGGGTAAAATTAATATGTTCTGTATGGATCTTCAGGCAGTTAAATTATGTCCATCACTTAAAGCAAGTGCATTATACTTCAAAACGAAGCTTACTGTACACAATTATACGATCTATAATTTAGCCACAAAGGAGGTAAAGTGCTTCTGGTTCGACGAGACTATTGCAGACTTAACAGCTTCGACTTTTACCAGTTTACTGATACCATTTTTAACACAAATTCTTGAAAAGTCGAAACTGCCAATCGTATTAATTACAGACGGATGTACATTCCAAAATAAAAACATAATTCTTGCTAACGCTTTACTACGCTTAGCTACGCGCTATAAAACCCAAATTACACAGAAATTTTTGATAAGGGGACACACACAAATGGAGTGTGATAGTGTCCATATTGTGATTGAGAGGGAATCGCATAACAAAGAAATATATTTGCCATCTCAATATGTAACTATTACCAAAGAAGCAAGATCAAATGTGGTTTCATACGAAGTTGAAAGCGTAGATTTTACACAAATTTTGAACTATTCCCAAAAGTCCGACTTTATTTATAAAACAATAAGACCTGGCAGTCTCGCTGGGGATGAAACGGTAACCAGTTTAAAATTTATAATGTACGACACTTCAGGAATATTTTTTTATAAAACAAACTACGACGACGACTTCGCAGAACTTCCCCAACGAAGAAACACTATTGCTCTAAAAAACGATGTTGTGTATCCACGTTTACATCGTGAACAAATAAAAATTGGTGAAGCCAAATACAAACACTTACAGGACTTTAAAGCTTTAATTCCCAAGGACTGTCATCATTTTTATGATACCTTACCATACATAAGTATTCCAAAAAAATAATGTTTCTATAAGAACTTATCTTGCAATATTGGGCTGCAAGTTCAAATATAAACTTAATTTACCTACCACTTTAATTAATCTTTGAAATGAACTGAATAAAAATGTATTTAAATTTTAAGATTCGCTCAATTTCAAATTGTATGATGCAATAAACTGAGTATGAATGTCTGATTTGAAATTAAAACCTTTCTTAGTTACATATTATAACCTAATTTTTAATTTACATGAACATTTTTTCTAAGAATTTAAATAAAAAACTAAGATTTGTTCAGTCAATCTTAATCGATTGTGATACATTTTTTTGTATAAAATACCATCTACAAAAATGTATAGAAACAAAAGTTGCAATACTGCACAACTGCTTTTAATAGGGGAACCTGGGGACACTTGATCACTGGCTATTATATCGATGTGGGAATGTTTTTGTTTTTACTGCTCACTGCCAACACACTATTTACCGTTGGTTAGAAGCGACAAATATTAATTTACAACTCGCGCGCAGATAGCAGTATTGTGGTGATGTGTTTTTCTTTTTTAGTTGTCCAATTGTTTTTTTATAAGTATTTTTTCTGTTTTTTTAACATAGGTGTTGATAATTAGTACGAGTTATCTCTGAAAATAATCGAAAACGGGTTCATTTAGATACGTCTTCGAAGGTTTGTTTTTAAAAAAAATATCGATAGGTATTAGAAAAATTTTCAAAAGAAAATTATGACCCCAGGGTAGATTTGATCCCTATAATGTGGGGGAGACTTGTTCCCAAGATATTGTGCTTCAATAAGCACAATATTTCGCAGTTTTTCGAAAACATACGCTTATGATGAAAAAGTTTAAATTCGCGGGCAGAATCTATATGGAACATTGACGAGACTAAGCTAACTGCAGTCCATAAACCAAAGAGTGGTTGCTACCAAGGGGAAAAAACAAGTAAACAACATGACGTCAGGTGAGCGCGGTGAACTGGAAACTGCATGCTGTGCTATACCTGAACGCAATGGGGAACTATCTTCCCCCTTTATGATCTTCCTACATAAAAATTTGCAGGGCCGTATGCTGTATCCTCCCATAATTAAGTCTGCCCTAAGTCCGGATCAAGTCTCCCTGAATGGGGGACACTTGGTTATTTTGAATAGTTTTAGAAGCTTAAGCTTAGCTCCTTAAGCTCATTTCGAGCTCCGACGAAATTCGTCCCGTTGTCGCAATGGATTTCCTCACAGAGGCCACGTCGTGCAACGAATCGTTTTAGGGCTGCTAGGAAACCGATACGACTTCTAAGTGAGATGCCTTCGTCGCAAAGCAGATAAACACTGCCACATAGGACTTATGCGTACAGTAGCCTCGACGCCCTTGCGATATTTGAAAGGGCCCACAAAAATCCACACCTGATCTCGCAAATGGCCTAGACATCGTAACTCTACCGGCTGGTTGGTCACCCATAATCTGCTTCAAACACTTCGGCTTGTACCGAAAGCAGTGATAGCACGAAGATACCGTCTTTTTGGCTACATTTCGAGCGTTGATGACCCAGAAACGCTGTCTCATAATGGCAACCAGAGCTTGGATACCTACATGAAAATTGGTAACATGCAAGTGAACAACAAGATTATTTACAAAAAGGGAATTTTTAGGTAGGAGAATGGGACATTTGACATTATAGGGTATGTTCGCATTCAGCAAACGCCCACCAACTCGTAAGAGTTCTATAGAGTGCACACCATCAAGGAAGGGATTGAGGTTGCTGATGACACTTTTCGGGCTTATCGTTTGTTTTTTCTTTAAATCTTCAATCTCCTCCTGGAAATGAGTTTGCTGGAGATTCCAGATGATCCGGAGAAGGGATTCCTCAAGTTCTTCTGCTGTCAATTTTGATGATTTAGAGCTTGCGGGGGGGTTAGAAAATTGGTTAGAAGATTTTCGTTTTAATGATCTAATAAATCGAACTACATATCCAAAAATACGAATAACTTTTTGGTAGCTGCTAAATCGTACAAAATGTTCTGAAAATTCATCTGAAACTATTTTTGTTAGCAAAACTCCAGGGTTATTGGTTTCTAATTCAATTATTGGAGAGGGTAACTTTTCTGTTGGCCAATTTTCAATGGGTAAGTGCAAAAATGATGGCCCATCAAACCACATGCTTTCGATTAGCTCGGAAATACATGACCCACGGGATACTATATCCGCTGGATTAGACTTCGAAGGGACATGTCTCCAGATCGCAGCTGGTAGGTCAGATTGTATCTTGGATACCCTGTTGGCAACGAATATATCCCACGAAGAAGGGTATGCGGAAATCCAACGTAGCACAATCTCAGAATCCGACCAAAGACAAATTTCTTCAATCTTTTCGACTAGATTCGGTAGGATCCTTTGCACCAAATCAACTAGCAAAACTGCTGCACATAATTCCAATCTCGGTAGCGACTTTGTTTTGATAGGAGCTACTTTTGACTTCGCACTCAACAAATTACATCTTATATTGCCCAGATTATCTATGCTCCGTAGATATACTGCACAACCATAAGCACGAATCGATGCGTCAGCAAATCCATGTAACTGAACATTTGATTGACATGAGTAATGAATGTATCGAGGCACTTTTATTGTACTTAATCGCACTATGTCTCTTCGATATTCTTCCCACTGTGTATGTGTCTTCATCGGAATGGACTCATCCCAATTACATTTTGAAATCCACAGATCTTGCATTATAATCTTACCCTTTACCACAATTGGATTAATTAATCCTAAGGGATCAAAAATTTGGGCGAGTTCCGATAACACTGTCCTCTTAGTTATGGGTTTAGAAAAATCTATATCTGGAGCAACGTATTGAAATTCGTCTATTGATGGATTCCATACGATACCTAAAGTTTTTATGACATCCTTGTCATTGATACGCAATGAATCACTAGCAGGGTCGTTACCAGAAATCTTGTCTAACACTCTGGCATCATTACTGCACCACTTTCGCAACTCGAATCCCGCAGCTAGAAGTATTTGTCTGGTTTCCTGTACACCTTATATATGTCCTCCAATGAATCAGCACCTGTGATCATATCATCCATATAAAAGTCTTCTCCTATAACTTTCGCACCTATCGGAAATTGGGATACATACTCATCTGCCAACAACTTTAAACATCTAGTAGCCAGGAAAGGAGCCGACGTAGTCCCATAGGTTACTGTTTTCAACCTATATGTTAACAACTCTTTTTGCTCGTTCGCTCTCCATAAAATACATTGAAAATGTTGATCATCTTTATCCACTAATATCTGTCGATACATTTTGGATACATCAGCAGTAATGACCCATTTATACGATCTAAATCGTAAAACAATATCGTATATATCATCCTGTACCACTGGTCCTTTCAAGAGGAGATAATTCAAGGATATATTTGAGGAGGTTTTAGCGCTACAGTCAAAAACGACCCTAAGTTTTGTAGTTAGTGAATCCGGCCTAAGAACAAATTGGTGAGGAGCAAAATATCGAACGAGTGAAACTTGATTCTTCGGGACAACTTCCATATGCCCCAGACTCTCGTATTCCTCCATGAATTGAATATACTGCTCTCGCACCGTTTCGTTCTTCTGAAGTCGTCTTTCCAAGTTGAAAAATCTTTTCTTTGCCTGGGTTAACGAATCTCCTAACAGTCCCTTCTTAGGATCGATTTTTACCACAAAACGACCATCCTCTTGACGTCTTACGCTTTTCAAAAATTCCTTCTCACATTCTTCTTCCTCCAGCGACTGAAACAATGGTTTTCGATTAACAGCCTCCATTTCCCAGAACTTATTCACTGTATCATTTAACGAAGCCTCTTCAAAATCAGAACAACCAACTAACATGCAAGCAGCTTGTGGAATATCAGATAATCCATAACTTCCTGAGGTTATCCAACCCAGCAACGTCTTCTGTAACACCGGTAAATTCGGGCCAAGTTTAATCTGCCCAATACAAAGGAGATGGAAAAAATTATCAGCACCAATCAAGAGGTCTATACGACTAGGAATGTTGAAATATGGATCGGCTAGAGGAATATTTGGTGGAATATTCCAGTCAGAAATATCCATTTGTTTTTCAGGTTGAATATTAGTGATTGACTTTAGGATCAGCAACTCTAAATTCAGCTCGAAGTCAGAAATTCTTGATTTGCAACTAGCTCCTGTCTTATGCTGTACTATGGAATTGGATTTTCCTATTCCGGAAATGCACATATGGGTTTGAACTTTATGCAATTTCAGTTTTTGAACCATATCCTCCGTAATGAAGTTCAACTGTGACGCAGAATCTAACAGGGCGCGTACTGGTTGAAATTTACCAAATCTATCTTTTATATAAACAATTGCAGTTGCCAAAATAACATTTGCATTGCCGTATTCACATGCATTTGAAAAAACAGTACTGGTGCAAGTATTGCCCGTACTTGGTCCTGGATCTTTATCTGAAACTTCGTTTTTCACAAGGTTATTGCCCGTAAATCTGTGAAGTAGCCGATGATGTGGCAACGAACAAATAGTGCACTTTTGTGAATTGCATCTTCTCACTGAATGACCTTTTCCCAAACAGTTAATGCATAGGACCCGTCTCTTAACTTCTAGAAACCGGTTGGACACTGGCAACTGGTTAAAGTCAGGACACCCAACAATATCATGCGTACCCGACTGACAAAACACACGTGGATTTGTTCACAACTAACGAATTATTCGACCCCTGGCTCCTATTAGTGTTTCGAGAGCGATTACGAAAATTGTTATTATTTGTATTTGATTACACCTTACAGATCTTAGATTCCCTTGCTTCTAGTGTTTGACACCGACGATCCAACAATTTCGAAAATTCTTGCCATGACGGCAGCTTAGAATGATCAATCGCGTCATCCCACTTGGCTTTTGTCTCCGAATCGACTCTGTCTAGAGCGAATGAAATCAAAATTGATTCTGCAATATCCTTGTAATCACCGATACTAAGCATCGCAGCTAGGTGTGTGTTAAAACTATCCTCCAAGTTTCGCAAATTAAAAGAAGAACACTTTGAGATTTTTGGAATCTCTAAAATCCCATTAATGTGCTCTTGGAACATAATCGCCTTATTATCAAACCTTTTTTTTAATCGGGTTAACGCCTTAGCGTAGTTCCCACCTGTCAGATCGGATTCCTTTACCGCACTCAATGCCGATCCTGACAAACAATTTCTCAAATAATTAAATTTTTGCAGATCATTCAACAAATCATCTTTATCTACAAGACTATTAAACAGCCCTATGAAATTTGGAAACTCTGAGAATTTTCCAGAAAAGGATGGCAATTTAATCTTTTCTAAATTTGATGACCTTGAAGTATGTTGCGGAGGTACCACTGTATCACAAACACTAGTACTTGGTTTCTTTTCTGCCAACTACTTCAAAATATCCGTTTTGGTAATGACATACAAGTCTTCCACATCTGCTCTGCTTGTCGCATTTGCCTTTTCCTCTCCAACGACATTCATCTTCTCTAAAGACATCTGAACATTCAGATTCTGTTTAAAATAGGATTCGAGAATGCCTAACCTACACTCCAATTCGGTCACAGATATTGTTGAGCCTTTTTCTTTAATAAGCTTTCTGATTCTACTTATATTGGATTTTGTTGTAGATCGCAACACTTTCAATTCAGATACCTGCCGACGATGTTGACTCTCTAACCCACTAACACCCGCCTGCTCTCTATGCTCAGCTGCCTCCTCCCTCTCCACAATTTCATTGTCTGAATTACTCATATTTAATTGAGAATAGTAAATTCAATTCAATAGAAAAGGAAACCAATAACGTCTCAAAATTCACCACAACTATGTACTATACAACTATGTACTATATGTTCTCTAAGGTGATTTACAAAAAAGTTCTACTATGAACAATTTCCAACGAAGAGCGTTTCGGCGAAATGGCGAGCTTTTATCAGTATAATCGGCGAACCAATGCAACGAAGATTAATACTTTCACTCAACGAAGAAGTCACTCAACTCAGCAGCAGCACGATTTTGCAGCATCCAAGAACCAACAACAACTCCAACTACGGCTGTACTTGCTTTGTACAAGATCACCAAAATTCAAGGCCAACAACAAGAAATTGGCGATTATCAACGTGGATCCAAGTCGAACGATGTAATGCGGCAAATCGATTAAAGGGAGAATGGAAGAGTGCAAAAAAAAACGAAGCCATTCGCTGAAGATGATTTTTCGATGAAAATCCGAATCATTTTCAAGTTGAGGCCACTGACTCCGAATTTCGGTAGTAAATTTTAATAATATCGACTCGTTGTTGGCTCGTATTTCTTTCCATCATGAAATGGCAAACCTTACTGAAGAGAAATGTCAAAAGAGCGGCAAGAAATATGGCGTCGTTTGCTGTCCCTGTCGCTCTACTTTTGTAGCGTACCTGTTGAAAAACCCTGTATATATTGTGCTTGCATCAATTTACTTACTTACTTGGCGCTACAGCTCGAGGTGAACCTAGGCCTGCTTCTCGCAACCATTCGTGTGTGCGTGTTATATTTTTGCACGAATGGAAGGGACCAACAGTTTTTTGCCGACTCCGAACGGCGAGTTGAGAAGCTCAATCGTGACAAATGATACTCTTTGATGCTTGTCAGACATTCGAAAGAGGTGGGCACTGTGAAAAACTTTTAGGTGTTTGCGGCGGGATTCGAACCCAAGACCGTTGGCTCAGTAGTCCGACGCACTAACCACTTGCGCTACGGTGCCCACATGCATCAATTTAATTGCCATATATTCAATTTAAGTAAAAGCAGAGTTTCTGGTAGCCCCTATGTTGAACAAGTTCATTTGCTGACATTCCTGAGACTACAATCTGACATAAGGCACTCATGAAATGTAATATACTAACTGGTATATTATAAATACACGAGTATACATGTACATATATGTACAATGCACATACTCGTATATGTATGTTATGTATATACAAAACAAATCATTGGGAATGTGAGGATAAGGATACTCGTAATGTCATTTGTACATTTTCTTGCAGAGAATCAACTATGTTTTCATATATACATACATAGTTATATTTACAAACTGCATAGAAGGTATAATATCATAAGTGATGTAATTGATTATTTGACATGTTATTATGTACCAATAAAGGTTTTACTACTTAAAATCCAACGTATACAAAATATAGAATAGGAAATACGAAAACTTTAGCCATCATTCAAGCGATGTTCACGTTGAATGAATTTATGTGAAAACTTTCAAATACATTTTTATTTCAAGGAAACTAAAAGAATGTAGGTATACATTGGAAAAAGTGGTATCTTCCACTCATCCGGCGAAATATCGCACCTGAGCTGACGGGGGTTAAAGTTTTATCTAGAAAGTTTTTACATTAATTTTCACACTAGAAGTTTGACTGCTTAGAAAGCATTTTAAGATATTTATTTTGATTTTAAGTAAACTAGATTTTGACATTCCGTCAGTTAAATCGATTAAGTTGATGTTTTAGTATGAATAAATCTCGTTCAACATGTAAATCAAGTCGTAACATTGTCTTCCATTATAAAATAAAAATTTTACAGACAAGATATTTCCTTTTCATGTGTTTTTGTCTCGTTGTGTTCGACAGGTTAAACAAACGGCAGTTAAGTTGATGAAACATTCCTTGATCTATCTATTTAAAGCTCAAATTGGTATGCAAAACTTTTGTCTCAGTTCGATGTCTAAGTTTCATTCATTTTATTGAATGAAATTGCAAATTGAATTTTTGTTTTAAGTTACGGTTTTAAAATGTATATTTAAATATTAAGTAATTAATTGGTTGCTAAACAATAAATGCGATTTAATTTCTTCCTTTTTTTCCTTGTTCCTTTAGGCTTGATACATACATGCGATTGCAGTCGCACGACTCTTCAGTCGCATAGACAGATAGACATACAGATGGCCATACAGACAGACAGATAGACAGATAGACAGACAAATAGATAGACAGACAGATAGATAGACAGATAGATAGATAGACAGACAGACAGACAGACACACAGACATAGATAGACAGGCAGATAGATAGATCGATAGATATACAGACAGACAGATAGATAGACTCTTCAGTCGCATAGACAGATAGACAGACAGATGGCCATACAGACAGATGGCCATACAGACAGATGGCCATACAGACAGACAGATAGACAGATAGACAGACAAATAGATAGACAGACAGATAGGTAGACAGATAGATAGACAGACAGACAGACACACAGACATAGACAGACAGGCAGATAAATAGATCGATAGATATACAGACAGACAGATAGATAGATAGATAGATAGATAGATAGATAGATTTTCAAAGATTCAAAGATAATTGACACAAAGGCAGTCGCACGACTCTTCAGTCGCATAGACAGATAGACAGACAGATGGCCATACAGACAGACAGATAGACAGATAGACAGACAAATAGATAGACAGACAGATAGGTAGACAGATAGATAGACAGACAGACAGACAGACAGACACACAGACATAGACAGACAGGCAGATAGATAGATCGATAGATATACAGACAGACAGGTAGATAATCAGACAGATAGATAGATAGATAGACAGACAGATAGATAGATAGATAGATAGACAGATAGACAGACAGACAGACAGACAGACAAGAAAGACAGATAGATAGATGGAACATACAGATAGATATACAGACAGATATACAGATAGATAAACAGACAGACAGACAGACAGACAGGCAGGCATGGGGCCAGGCTCAGGCTACCATGGGGGTCAGCAGGTGGCGGATAGGTGAAAGGCCTACAGATATGTAAGCTAGCTGCGAATAACAACAAATAAGCAGTCCCCGACCAAGAGCGGCGAGGATAGAGGGTGGGCGGAAAAAACCCAGAAACCCAAATAAATCCTCGTGACAGGGCGAGTGGACACCGCGCTTTAAATAAGTGTCTCACATTTAGTTATTTTATTTATTTATTTATTTATTTGCTTATTACAAGCATTCTTAATACTAAACACTTAAACAATCTAAAACTTAAACCTAAATTAAGAATTTAAGGCTAAACTTAATATTCTATGAATGGGCCGTGTTGGAGATAGAGTGGTAGTGTAGAGTATTTCTGAGACAGGATCTGATTAAATGGAAATCAAATGCGTTTTGGAAGGAATTGGTGACGCGAAGCATTCGAGAAATCGGTTCATTATAACCATAATTGGTACGGTGATAATTCAGTCGGAAGAGGGGAATAGATCTAAGGTTATGTGGGTTAGTGCTTAGGCTGATCTTGTCGAGCAGTGCGGGGCAGTCGATATGTCCAGCTAATAACTGCTGTATAAAGAGTATATCGGCAATTTGTCGGCGTTTTTCGAGAGACTGAACATAAATTAATTTAAGACGATCTGTGTAAGGTGGTAGATTATACTGAAAACCTGTTGAGGTCATCTTGGAGTGGGTGAGCGTCAGCGGGTGATTTGATGAACCTATAGATTTTCATATCATCGGCGTAGATAGATACATAAGAATTCAAAATAATGCACTCCACATCATTAATTGTTAACAAAAATAATAAAGGACCAAGCTGGCTATCTTGTAGGACTCCAGAGGTGGCTGTGAAGCAGTTTGATACAGAGGACCTAAAGAGCACAAGATATGTACGCTCATCCAAGTAAGATTTTATCCACATAATAAACCTTGGGTGAAAGCCGAGTGCTTTGAGTTTGAAAAGGATAATGCCATGGGAGATTTTGTCAAAGGCCTTACTTAAAGTCGGTAGATATTACATCAACTTCGTTGCCATCCTCCAGAGCGCACAGAGAGTTCGATACAAATTCAGTAAGGTTTGTAGTTGTAGATCTACCCTTGAGGAATCCATGCTGGTTAGGGGAAAAAATAGACTTACAGTGAAAAGACATTATGTCATAGATAATGCTTTCGAAAAGTTTGGGTATGCAGGAGAGTTTTGCGATGGGGCGATAGTTGGAAATATCATTCTTACGACCTTTTTTATGAAGGGGAATTATGTAAGAGCACTTCCAGAGTTTAGGGAAAGCTCCCTGTGAGATAGAAAGATGAAAAAGAGTCGTGAGGGATTGGAGCAGATGATTCGCACATCCTTTTAAGACGATGGCAGGTACACCATCGGGTCCAGGGTAGAAATCGGGTTTGAGATTATTCATCTTTTCTAGGACAATTGCCGAAGTGATATGAGGCGAAGCAAGTGAAGTTTGAGGACAGTTGTTCATGAACGAAAAGTAGTCAATATCGGGTTCAACGATGTGGTTCATGAACGACTGGCTGAAGAAATTAGCAAACAAGTTTGCTATTATGGCAGGGTTGTCAGACAATGTATCATTGAGTTTCAAAGAAGACGGATAGCTATCAGATTTCTTTTTGGCATTGATGAAGTGAAAGAAGCGTTTGGGGTCAGAAATTAGATTTGATTCCATTCGGTCTAATTAGTCGTGGTAAAGAGATTCACAGAGATCGGAAAAAAGGGAGTATGCGAGATGGTAGTTGGCAAAATCAGAAACAGAACGAGAGTTAAGGTACGTGCGCCACAGTTTGTTTCGTTTATTGCGAAGCGAGCGCAACTCTGTATTGTACCAAGGGGGGGAAGACGATAAGTTTTTCTGCTGCATATAAGGGACGGAAAGGGTAAAACATTCAAATATTTTGGAGTAGAACAACGTAAGAGCGTTATCAACAGTAATGGGAGCATTATCGAAGATAAGGCTGAGGTTGGCGTTATTGAGCAGATCGTTTAATTTAACAAAGTCTGCTTTGCGAAAGTTGAAACTGTACGCATGTTCGGATTGGAGAGTTTGATTGTGATTGTTATATGAAAAAGTAAGAGATAGAGGTGGGTGGTAGCGGTCTAATTTTGAAAGAAGATGATTGCTTGCAGACACTACACAATTTTCAACGTCTGATGAAAATATAAGATCCAGCTGTCTACCTAAGTTGTTAGTGATGCCACTTAATTGGTGTAGGCCAGAGTCGGAAAGACAGACCCAGGAAATCATTCACCCCCTCTCACCATTGTTTCCCCCTCCCCCAACAAATATAAACCACTCGGCCATCATTCCTCTCGCTCTGATTCATATGGCGCCACAACTAACTACTCTCACCCGTTTTACCTTCTTCATCCAATAAACAAAACAAAAACACCGATGGTATGGCCAGGAAACCAGAAATAATAATGACGCAAGGTGACTCCCTTAAGGAATACCAGATGTTACTCTAAAAGGAGCCGAAAGATAATCATCAATTTTAACATATTGAACCCTACCAACTACGAGTATGTATCACTCAAAGCTAAAACCAACTAAGCAGTGTAGAATGGAATCCCATATTCGATAGTTTCTGAGTAAGGGTACGATGAGTAACTTTATCGAAGACTTTTGCAGTAAAAATTACATCAGTTTGCCTACCAACTTCGAAATGATTCACGACATAGTTTTAAAAAAGTACCAGATTCGTTGAAGTAGATCTTCCATTCGTAAATCCATCTTGATGATCAAATATTACATTTCTTTATTCGTTCAGTTAACATGCAGTTCATAATAAAAGACGAATGGTATGGTAAAAATATCTGAAAAAAAGAACAGCAACAGCAAAAGCGAAATGAAGTGAAAATAAAAACATACAGTCTTCTGTTTAGTATTTATTTTATAAACATTTTTTTTTTTATCATTTATAAAGAGCGGTACTAGGACATTGAAAACTTGGAATATTTAATTTACATTTAATGATTTTTATTTTATAACTATATTATACGTATTTATCTTTGAACTAACCTATATAATAACACTATTCTTTTATAATATTATGATCCCAGGCAAGTGTATTAACGCCATTTTCCATTATATATCTCTTATCATCTATATAACTTAGTGCTAGTTTATTAATACATTGTGTATATATGTTATGAATCTTTGACCTAATTATAGTTTCTTTTTATATAAACATCAATATTCATACCATCTAGTACTGTTTTCTTTACACCTTTAGCTTTTTTAATTTGTTTTCTTTTTTCGATATCTATGGAATACATTTTAGATCGAAGCCCAACGAATTCTCTAATAATTTCACCATTCATCTCATCTTTCATCATCCCGATTATCTTTTTATTTTTATTTGGAATATTATATCGATTATCAGTGGGATAATCTGATGTATCAAATTTCATATCAATATCATCCAGTATATCTTTATAGAAATCTTCAGTTTTGATAGAATATATGAAAGAATCAGTATCCATATAATTTAAAGTTAAATTGTCACCATACTTTGGTTTCATGTATTCATAATGAAAATCATACATCTTCCATTTTGATAAATCGAGTACAGTAAAACCTAAATAAATCGGTTTGTTGTAAGTTACATGAACGCGACTCAATTGAATTGCAACCATATTGTCTGTAAATTGAGTAGAACTATGAAAGTTTGGTTTTGCTATCCAAGCTCGAGCACCTAAATGTTTTCCACAACTTTCCCAATTTGTTACTATCTTTATATCTTTTCGTTTATCAACATTTTCCATCGTTTTACCATAAACAGCATTATTTAATAATTTAAAGAAATTCTTTTCAAATCCATTTTTAGCCAATTTACGGTGATGTGTATTTAAATCGATGTATTGTTTTAACCAACATGATTGCTTGAAACTCAAAATTCTATGTATTTTTAAAATTTTCATTCCGTGCTTAACACATTGTTGAACGTTTCTATAATGTATGATATATGTACTTTGTTTTATGTTTCAAGTCTGCTATGAGTTTACTAAATTTCGCGTTTGTGCTTTTTTTATTTTCTGCACAAAATGGGAAATCAATATGCCCATCATGAAGATGTTCTGGATATTCCAAGTCAACTTCTAAAATGTAGCCAGATAAAGAGTTTGGTGATACATTGAAAACATTGAAATTATCAGTTTCTATCCATTCGAATTTACTATATGCTAGACTTTGAGACATTGCCCAACCATATAAATTATTCGCATCCAAATACGTCAAGTATTCAGAAGGTACTTCACTTTTAAAGTCACTCATATATTTATTATTAGCTTTGGAGTGTCTGCAACAGCATTGCACAATACCACCCCTAATACCTCTTTGTACAAACGTAAATATATTTATATCAGTAAGTAATTCAAGTCTAATCTTTGTTACTTTTAACATAGCATCCCATGATAAACCAGGTGCTGTATAATATTGACAGGGATCCAGCCCATAGATATTTCTGCAAACTTTTCTAAAATTCTCAAATATATCGGCTAGTAATAAGACATCTGTTTTTAAATATAACTCTAAATAATCTAATAGACTTTCACATTTAAATGTTTGCCATACCGTCTTTGCAAAATCATATTTTTCTGCAGTTCAACTAGAATTGCTAATTGAACTAAAAAATTTATCAAGCGGTGGGAGACTTTTTTCACTTAATCGTTCCCACGAATTTATGTATTCATAGGGAAAAACTCCCTTTTTAGTCATTAAGTTGAATTCTTCATCAGACTTGAAGATCGATCTAACAATTTTAAAATCTTCTCTTGACAAATTCTTAGCCAAGGCATCTAAACTAGATGCCATAAATTTAAAAGAGTCTAGGAATCGCATCTCAATTGAATTATAAAATTCAAGTGGGATAGTCTTTCTTAATGATATATACCTTTCCTTAATTACTGCAATCACATTTATATTGCCTGGAATATTTGAAAATTCTTTAATGAACAAATGACTGTCATAGCCTGAGAAATTATGAAAAAATGCTGGAATAAACTTTGCAATCTGAAATCTTAAATTACATTTGTTATGAGCTGGTCCTCTGTATTTACCTGTCAGATGACAGTGATCTGCTACACGACCACCATGTAAAGTTTGTTTACAAATATGACAACATTTACTTTCATTATGGAATATGATTTCATCTTTTGTAAGAGGATTCATCGGTTTGTTTATAGATAAATATTTTTCATTGATATCTTGCACATCTTGTACTAAAACCTCAATAAACTTTCGTGATGCATCTAAGCCCCTATAAAGTCGAAACATATTCAATGAACTGTTAAATGAACAATTTATAAAATAGCTAAAGGCGCAAGGAACATGTTCTTGAACTAAAGTAGTAGATGGTATGTTTGGTTCTGGAATACAAGAGTATCTACACTTTTAAGAATGCATTCAAAATCTGCGTATACCACAAATGGTACATCCAACTGTCTTTCATAATCATAATATTCTACAATTGCCTTTTCAGGGTCTGGCATCTTAGTAACAATTTTCTTACATTCTAACTTATGTTTATTAAAGCTATATTTGTTACCGAAATATTGAAGACAGCTATTACATATAAAAGTCCTATGACCATTTGTTCTTATTTGAGTAGTTATTATTCTGCAAAAAAAAATGTTATAAAAAGTATTGAAACAAATTAGATTTTCTTACCATATTATTTTCCTCCTCGTAACCGAAAATATTAACACTTATGTTCGGATTCAATTGTTCAAATTTTTTGACATCACTTATTTTGAAGGGAAATTCTAAATCTTCAAATTTTAGTGACACTCCATTTTTAAGCAAAATTGTTTTTTCTGTTATATCATTTATACCGTAGGATGAAGTTCTTTGTGGCTTAATATTTGATGGTATTATTGCTGAGATTACCGCCCATTTAAAACAATATTCATCATTATTTTGTATATTAATACAAGCTTTTTTAGTTAACAAAAAACTTGGAAGTTCCATGTATTGGGATCCTTTAATTGGTCGATATTCATTCATATTTATCTCTATATGGATAATTCTTATTAATGCCCATCCACTATCATTTTCTTGAAATTCTTCCATTTTTCCAACAATGTTCGAACACATTTTATCGTACAATATATTTAACTCTTCCTCATTATGTACGAGACACATTTTTGATTGAAATGATTTTATTGACACTTGCTTATCATCATAATTTTTATTTATTTTCATGTATTCACCAAACAATTCCATATTAAATTTAAAAGGGGAATCCTTTAAAAATGCTTTGGGTTCTATTATTTCTTCTTTTTTGTTCACGTATATTAATGTCTGATTCCGGTCATTAAATGTGCTTTTAACCAATGTTTCACATGGTTTTGCACTATTATGTCTATGCAAATTCGTTCTAATGTGTGAAGACCAATTATCTTTTGGAACCTCTATTTCACAATCTGTACATATTATCGTATTGATACTCTTTGAGGAATACACTGAAGAAGTAGTTGGTTTATCTTCAGATGATATTTTTTTAGAGCCACTTAAATTCAAAGTTGTAATGTTTTCATTTCAGTGAACATTATGATATTTCATATTATGATATAATAGAGCATCACTTCTGTTTAATGTTTTATAACAAATGTCACATCGCAGTTTCTTTGAGTGTACATTTAAAACATGTCTCCTTAGATTCTTGTTTAAGGAAAATTCCTTTTCACATATGTCACATATAAAACACTTCAATTTCTAAAAAACAAACAATAAACCACACAATAAATGAAACAATAAAACTCTTACTAATAGAACAATCAAAAAATTTGCGATTATATTCAACGGATTTTATTAGTAGACTACTCAGCGCAACGTATAAGTTCGTACTGAAAACCTCCCATATCATACCTGAGTCTTATGATATCGAGTGCAAGAAGTGACTGTAAATTATATAATGAATGACATTTTTTGTATGAATTTAAGTATTTGTCTATAGTATCGTAGTATGTAGTAGTACTGAACACAAAAAGCTCTTTCTAACACAACCTCGGTCCCCATGTATGTGTACAGGGCTATTAAAAAAATTATAGTGTATTGATAATACTATATTTCTGCATCAACATTTTGTATAAGAACATTATAGTCAGCGACCGAGAGCAACTGCAAAGACAACATCAACAACAACAACACAGGTATATCCTATAGAAAATAAGAGATAAACAAACAACATATTCGTGTCCGTCAGAAAGATTCATAAAAAAAACATGGTCGAAAGATAAAGACACCAAGACTTTTAAACCTGTCGAAACATGAATATTCCTGCACCAACTTTTGTATAAAAATATCATAGTCAGCGACCGAGAGCAACTGCAAAGACAACATCAACACCAACAACAAAGGTATCCTATAGCAAATAAAAGATAAACAAACAACATATTTGTGTCCATCAGCAAGTTTCATTAAAAAAAAATGGTCGAAAGATAAAGAGACCAAGACTTTTAATCATGTCGAAACATGAATATTCCTGCACCAATTGTTGAACCTTCAATTCTGGACCAGCATCTCTGCAGAGATTTCTTTAGCTCTTAGACGTTTGAATATTGTTTCCCATTGGCATAAACTTGACGTGAGAGAATTGCCCACAGGTTTTCGATAGGATTTAGGTCGGGGTTTCGTGCTGGCCAGGGCAAAACGTTCAAACTGATGTTGTTGAACCATATTTGAATTATTTTTGCACGGTAAATAGACGCGTTGGCTTGCTGAAGTTTAAATTTTTCGCCAGCTCTGCATTCCGCGTGTTCATCAAACACTATTTCTAGTAGCTCCTTATACTTTTCCACATTTATTTTCGGAGGAACCCATTAGAGAGGATATTGCCATTATATGCGAAACCATCCCAGACCATTTGTATTTTTGTATTTTATTTATTAGCCCTTAAATGCATGAAATCTTGGATTTAATTTAAAAAATATTTTTTTACATACTGTTAGCTCTCGTATGCTAAAAAAAATAACGAAAAAAATCTGACGTCTTTATTAAGACTGTTATAGGCTATTCTTTGTATGTATCAAATATGATACATCATTCATTTACCGACTTCGAATTTTCTATGAAATGAAAAATAATTTTGATTGTTGTTATGGCTTTTATTTCAAGGATTTCATATTTATTTATTTTATATTAACAAACAAACTGAAAAAAATTAATTAACACAAATGCAAAATAATAATAATTTGAGATACATGTTTAGGTACTATAAAAAAAAGTCAAATTTACATATTTAAATATGAAATAAGAAGAAAAAATGTCTGTCTTTATTCCAACACAAATGAAGTTCACATTTTGAACATTTAATTGTCGGTAGAGGTTTCTTACTAAAGACAACTCTAGCCAGTGACTGATTTGAATTGCAGGAATTTGTGACAGGAATTGCTTTTCTAATTGTGTCTTATCGTCATCAGCATCTTCATCCAATAGATTCAGTATATTTTCTAAATCGAGATCCTGCTCAGGAAGTACATCCGAAATGCAGATTTCGTCAAACTGATCGTCTTCGCAATCAAATCACTAAAGTCGTCCTCACTTTCGTTCCAATTATTTAAAAAAAAATATACGGCGTCCGCAGTCCTATACAGAACCAAGCCTAGCTTCTCGCAACCATGCGTGTTATTTTTCCACGAAATGGAAGGGACCTACAGTTTTTTTGCCAACTCCGATTGGCGAGTTGAGAAGCTTCTCATGGCTTTTTAGGTGTTTTTGCTGGGATTGGACCCGGGCAGCATGCATAGTAGTCCAACGCACTAATTACCATGGCCACGGTGACCACTAAATTTCCAATTATTTACTATTGCCACTATTTCCGTATCACTAAGAGAGCGATTTGTATGAAACATCGCGAACTGCTGCAACACAAATTAAATAATATGGAATGTATTTCAAGCTGAAATACATGATGTCTCATATTTGAGACATATGAGATATGTGAACGAATGCATGATGTCTCATATATGATACATATGAATTAAATACGGTCTGGTTATACAGGGTGTTTCCAAGTTAAATGTCAAGACTTTGGCAACTGATTCTTGGGTTTATTCCAAGAAAAAAATCGTTCTACAGCAAGGGTCTATCTCCAATTTGGACATCATTTAGCGAGAATTTAAGAAAACACCTACTTTGGTGTACCTTGACCCATACTAACTCAAATATCTCCGCTAATACTTACTACAGAAACTTCCCTTAGGGCTTTAATTTTAGAAGAAATGACACCCTTTCTAACTGCGTTTAAATAAATTGGATACCTTTTTTTGCTTTCCAGATATTTTATTTTTAAGTCAATATCCTAAATCTTGCCCATACATTATTTTGACTTTCAGGTCACTTTTCTACAAAAAATGCGTAATAAACATACCGTTTTATTAATTTTTCTTATGAACGTAACAATTGCAAACAAAAAAATGTGTAGTAAGTATTCTGAAAAACTCACAGATTTTATGATACTTGAAAAAACCGCAGCAGGTAAAAAGCGAAAAAATTATTTTTTCCTATTTTTTTGACCACAGTCGGCAATTAGTGGGATTTTTTAACTAAATCATAAGTTTGCAATTTGTTGTTTAAATAAAGTATAAAGTGTTATTTCTTCTAAAATTAAAGCCCTAAGGGAAGTTTCTGTAGTAAGTATTAGAGGAGATATTTGAGTTAGTATGGGTCAAGGTGCACCAAAGTAGGTGTTTTCTCAAATTCTCGATAAATGATGTCCTAATTGGAGATAGATACTTGCTGTAGAACGATTTTTTTTTAGAGTAAACCCAAAAATCAGTTGCCAAAGTCTTGACATTTAACTTGGAAACACCCTGTATATTATAAGAACTTTTACTTATGTTTATAGTTCTTACAGTAAAGGAAACTATTTCTGCAATGAACGACATTTACTTACCAATTAATAGTCTTGTATATAATATATTTATAATTAATATCCTGAACACACAACAACCAGTTATATGAAGCTCCGGAACTTTAGTATAGGAAACTTGGAAAATAGCTTAAAAAAAATAAAAAAGCAGACGGCTACTGGATTTTTTTTTGCGTGGAAAGGTCTACCGGTGGCAATCTCACAAAAAAATAATTTATTTTTAGGGAATAGTAAGTAGATTCGCAACAAAGGTTGATGTGTATCATATATGATACATCATACATTTAACGGTTAGATAACTTTACCCAGTAAGATACAATATCTTTTAAATTTGGGAAAGTTCCATTATGCTGCCTCCATCGTAATTTCGGCTCATTCTAACTTCTGGTTTGTCTCGTAGATCATGCCAGTAGTACTGCCATCCATCTGGACCATCCAGAATAAATTTCTTTTCATCCGAAAATATGACTCTTTTCCACTCATAAGTCCAAGACATATAGTTAATGGCAAACTGAAGCCTTTCCTGCTTATGCTTGGCCGTTAGAGGTGGCTTTTTTAATCTTTTTTTATACATCGTGTTGGTTGGGAGTGTCGAGCAAAATCTGTTGCACACGTCGGACAGAAACACGATGGTCTAATCTAAATTTCAATTCCGGTGTAGTTAACTTATTTTTTCTTGCCTCTGCTCTTATTTTTCTTTTTCTCTTCCGCTGATGGAGCAAGGTCTGCCAGAATGCTCCATTTTCCCATAATTTTGGCCTAAATTAACGAAATAGTCGATAACTGTTGCAGATCCTCTAAGCTCAGCTGCAATTTTCCTGTTGGAGAGCCCAAGCTTCTAACTTTTACTTGTGTTTTTTCTTCCAAAGAGAGAGATATTAGAGAGATATTAAGGAAAACAACACTGCCTTTATAATTATTTCGCAAAAAAAATACTTTATTTCTGTGAGAAACACGACCGTAATTTTCCGCATGCGCAACCAAAATCCAACTGAAGTAGAATTTTTGTTTGCGTAATACTCAACAGCAGCTGAATGCAAAGTACCGCTATGGTTCCCCCAAGTCGAAAAGAAATTTCGCATGAATTCCATGTTGCAACGAGCTGCCTTTATAATTATTTCGGTCACTGTAGCAAATCTATGTTTTCTCTTATAAATGATCCGGCGAATATTGTACTGGCTTAAATTGATTAAATTATTAATGTCCCTTTCGAAAGTCGAGCCTCTCTAGAATGAAGAAGAATGAAGCTCTTTTGAAATTAAATTTAATTCAATGCACTTTATTTACACGGAAAATGGAGTTCACACATTTCAGATCACAACAACGCTTTGTTATAAACAACATTGTTTGTGGAATGGAAAAATTGGAATGGAATGGAATGAATGGGACAATTGATCCACATTGGATATATGGAAAGGTTCGTCTGACGACATTACCTTAAAGGTGGGGTTTATCACCGCGTTCTTAGATAATAGCGGTTCCATGTTATCCGTTCGTAAACGAGCTTGTTCATTGCAACGTGCAAGCTCTTCATCCGTTTCATTCGCACGTATGTAGATTAGCCACCCGTCTCATATTTTATATAAAAAATGAACGCAATCTCTGCAGTGTTACTGTATTTTTACATTTATGAGTTCAACCATACTTTTCATTTTTCATTCAAAAACCAAGGATATTTGAAAAGAAGAGCATATTACTTTTCAGTTAACTTTTAATTTATGATCTGTTATTAAAATAATTAAAAATAAGCGACTCTTTTTCCCAGTGTTAAGAATTATTATTGGCAACCCTTTTGCTATTCTTATATATTAAATTGCATGCATTAACTAATTACATTTACATGTTCATACACACACACTTTAATTACATATATTAACTAATTACATTTACGCTCTCATACAAACACCTATTGAATTATATATACAAAGATTGCGGTATAAAATTAGCGGTACTAGTGTTCGCCCAGTGGTAGAAATTCTACCATTATAGTTATAATACTAAACAATTCAGTACCATTTAACCTAACCATATTTTATTATTTTAAAGATTCTTACTTTTATTACCTTCCAGCCGTTGAATTTTGGAAGTTTTTTGTTCGTGTTCCATTTTTATATCAGGTTTCTATGCAAAACACCAACGTACAGTTGCGTTCAAAATAATAGGAGCGCTACGTTAATAGCGCTTAAAATCCTTCCCCTGGCGAAAAATTGGTAGTTTAAACTGTGAAGACATTTGTGTAAATATTCTAACGGCATTTGACACACAAATCCAGTAAAAATATGCACAGCTGAGCTTGCATGGGCGAGGATTTTATACAAAGAAGTAAATGTGAACGGAAAAGAAGTGTTCATAATAATTAAGTTTTTGAATTAAGAACTATGAAAACAAAAAGCTTTTGGTGTTAGGTCATTATTTAAAATTTTTTTGCTGCACTTTTTTTTTAAAAACTGATAACAGTAGGTCGAGGAAAGAATACAAATCAGGAAAAAACGAGAACTCATTCGAAAACTGCCTCAAATATGAACATTTTACAGAAAATTAAAAAAAAAATCTCTTCAATGTAGTATTTTAGCAATAGGAGATGCCTTAAAATACATCGAAAAGCCATAAACACGGGGACTGAACCGTATAATCTCCAAAGCTGATGACAGGTTAACTGTAAGATTTTCTAAAAACAGTATCAGGTGCAGTAAAAATTGCTTAGTCCAAAATAATCAAGTGTCAGTACTACATTACAGGAAAAAGGTACCGAGTGTTCAAGTAATTCATATCAATTCATTCTTTCTGTTAGCCCTAAACTTTGGCAAAGCGTCCTCTTCTCGAACATGCTTCGCAAGTATGGACACCTTACTGTAAGAATCACAATTGAAGCCCTCCAGCGAAGCTTTCTTCGCTTCGTATACTCTTTGATTGCTTGTCAGACATTCGAGAGAGCTGGTATACTCTGAAACTTTTTTTAGGTATTTGCTGGGATTGAACCCGGATAGCATGCGTAGTAGTCCAACGCACTAACCACCGCGGCCACGGCAACCACAATTACCTGTGTATATTAGTTACTGCATGCTCCGCAACCGTATGAATAAGCTCCATGTATGTATGCATGTATGTACTATGTATTATACTATACTTAATAAAAACAAACAATAGTACCATCTTACATGTAAATATCAATTTTATTCTCGTTCAAATAGTCAATAATCATACTTTGTATTTATGGCACAGAACAGATCAACTAAAACACAAAATTCATATTTTCTCGAAATCCAGACAAAGAAATATAATGCGCAATGTTATGACTTTTGTTTTGGCTTATTCACTGTATGTTTTTGAACACATACACACTCACACACATAGAATGGGTCTTACTCATATGATTTCATTCAAATTTCTCATAATAAATCCGTCATACTCGTAAGTCGTAAGCTCGACAGCTCGTACGCAGCGTTCGGACTTTACTGCGATCGCAGTAGATCTGCTGCGCTTTTGGCTAAAATTTCAAATCTACTGCACCACTGCGCTTTGTTCACAATCTACTGCGATTTTTGTTTGAATCGCAGCACAGTAAAACAAAATGACAAATGAAAATTATTGTTATCTCTTCTACGCCTACCTCAACTGCCATGACTTTCGGAGCACATACCTATGTTATGTGCTATCTTTAACTGTTTTGCTCCATAGCAGTGCGCAAAAGGCAATTCTTCCAAATGAATTTGATTAAAACCAAATTAAGAAACATCTGTAACGGCTCCGTGAAATAAGGCCGCGTGAATTTAAGCCGCGATCAAAAAATGAGATTAGACCGCGCGGTCTAAGTTCATCAGACGATATGAATTCAGGCCGTGATCGAAAAATGAAATAAGACTTAATTCATCAGTCGACATGAATTTAGACCGCGATAGGGAAAAAAATTAGACCGCGCAGTCTTATTTCATTTCACTATCGCGGCCATATTTCATTTTCAAAATGAATTTTGAACGCTCATACAAAACCATGCGCGGCCTGATTTCATGCGGTCTCATGAACGTTTGCGCATTCCCCAATTCAAAATCGTCGAGATATTTTTGTACCACCGCATAACTTTTCATTACATTTTTGAAAATATACAAATTTACTGAAGGTCAGTTTATTTAAATTAAATAGCTAAGTATCTCCTATTAAAACTAAACATTTTCAATAATTTAGGGCAATTTGGCAATTTTTGGCAGGGAATATTCTCACAGAATTGCCCTGAATTTCTGAACTTAACAGTTATATGTATATTTTTGTTTAGTTATTTTATTAATTTTTTTTTGTAAAGGCTTCCCAAATGAATATGCAATTGAAGTTATTATTTATTTATTTTTTTTGTTTATTATTTATTAATTTTCAATAAATTTATGTATTTATCATGAAGTTGTAAATCTACTGCGGAAATTTTGGTTTTACTGCGATTTTTGTTTCCATCTACTGCGAAATCTGGTTTCTGAAGTCCGAACCCTGCTCGTACGTAGTAAAAGTCAAATCCAATATTTTAGCTCTCAATCTCATTCATATTTTCAAGCGTTGTCGATGTGGCTCGATCGTGCCTTTTTGACACGGTCATTTCCTTTAGGCACGCAGGCACGAAAATATAAATTTTCGCACGCTTTTCTTATTTCCATTATTTGACTGGAACGAAAACTCATAATCTATAAATATTATAAAACTGTAGAGGTTTTTTTGCTGGTTACCTAATAGCGTGAAAACCTCTGGACAGATTTCGATGACACTTTTTTTTTTAAAATGCTTCTTAACCCTAGATTACTAACCTTCGTCGAATCGACTACGCTTTTTCCAGTTTCTCTTGTTTTTTATTTTGAGGTGCCTATTGAATTTCTCAAAAAAGTCTGAATTATACCCGATTTTATTTGTGTTTTTTTATATTTTTCATATCGCTAAATAAATAAGTTCTTATGACACAAAAAAAAATACTTGTATCTCTAAATAATTTCAAAAGAAATGAAAATTAATATTCCGTCGTCTAATCGACGAAGGTTAGTAATAAGGTACTATGAAATAAGATTAGTAATCTAGGGTTAAGTACCCGGGATGATCACAAGCTATGTAATTTTTTGCTCAGCCTACTGGGTCTTACATAGTAGTCAAAATAACTGTATATCGGAGAGGAATATTATCATTATACAGCTCAATAATGGCTTATCGAATTGAAAATCAAAAAAATAGGTGAAATTAGTAAATCTGTCGCTGATTCATTTGAGATATAAAACATCCTCCTGCGTTATCCTGCTGAGCAATGTTCAAAACAATTATTCAAAACATCGCCCACAATTTTCCTTCAGCGGAGACCACCACCAGCAGTCGTGCAGCAGTGGGTATCGTTGCAATAGTGTGTGTGTGAGTATATGTGCGCGCTCTAACATAATCATATGCTTTGTACTTCAATGTGCTACAATCATTATCACCATTTGCGGCTCTCACACTCAACCAATCTTAACAAATGATGTGTCAAGAAGAAGAGAGAATTTTCTAGAGCAGTGAATTGCATTTTCAGTTTATAAATATTATTAATAAATTAAAAAAAAACACGATCAAAAACAAATATTCTATCCAAAGTGAACTTCTGTTGTTTTAAGAGTTAATTTTGGTTCATATATGTATGCACATATGTATTTGCTATGTGGAAGTCATCTGGGATGTTTGGTTTACAGTGCTATTTTGCAGAGACTTTAGGCAAACGTTATCAGTAGTGCCACGAGGCACATCCGGACGCACAACATTTCTCTGATTTGTTATTTAAAATTGGTGGTTTAAAGTGATATATCACAACTAAAAAACCGTAAGAATTCTTAGCTTTGTGAGTGAGCTATTTTGTTGCCTCGGAATGATTAAGCTCCAGCAATTAACAGCGAGATATTTTCACGTGCTGATTGTCACAGTGCAGAATGTATTTCAATCACCCGGGTTGTGGACCAAGAAGTAACAACCAGATATCTGGTCGAATTTTTAAACTCTCGCTTTCACTGCCATCACATAAATTAAAACTTAAAGTGGGTGTACCTACTATTCTTCTAAGAAACTTGAGCCCGCCTAAATAATGTAATGGCACCCGACCTAGAGTTACAATTTTGCAATGACATCTGGTAGAGGCCGAAGTGTTGACGGGCTACGGTGCGGTGCGGCTTTTGAGAACTATGAAATCTGCAGTTAGGCGCTGAAAGTTACACATTGAAATGTTTTTGATAAAACGCAGTTAATCAACAGCCCTTAGAATGCGAAGCAAGTCGAGCATGGGTTCAACAGTAAATAATAATATTATTTATATTATAAATTTGAAAGTGTAAGTACGGTTTAACTAATCATCAATAGAATCAGACGCGCTCGGTCAAAATTATAGCATGAATGCACTTAATCCGGAAAAATAATTTAAAAGAAGATTACAAGATTACAAGTTCAATGAGACTGTCCTGGGCAGAAAAGAACAGAAAAGTACCTACAATGTTTTCGTGTTCAATGAGAAAACTTTCTGTCCGAGATTGATCTGCTTTGTGTTCAATAACTCTGAGCTGGACAGCTTTTCTGCACCTACTCTTGATGTGGAACAGATTTCTGAGAAATGTCAAAATCACCTTTGATTGCATATTTTATTTTTTTACTTGAAGTGGAAAGTGTTTCGATGAGATTTGAGTTTACCAATTTGAAGAAATCGAAATTCAATCGGAAAAAGGTTTAGTTATTTTAAAATGTAATAAATAATTTGGAAAATATTAAGTACAATAATCGACAGGGAAGTTGTCATCTTTGACAAAAAAACATATGACTATCATTTTCTATTTTATTTTGATCTGCTGTTTTTGAAAAATCTGTGCTATGTTAATTCATAATGATGATATTTGCTATTACATACATTTTAAGCAGATACGTACAGTGAATCAAAAAAGTTTAGGCACAGTGCTGTTTTCAAAGTTTATCTGTAAATAATTTTTTTTCCACTTAATTTACAAAAATAATTCGGATGTCATTTTTAAAACGGAACATTTTATTAAATATTTACACAAAAGATAATTCATATTTCATTTCTGGTTTAGGTATAAATTTATAAAAGTAAAAAAAAGCATGATTTCATATCAAAAAAGTTTAGGCACACTTGTGAAAATTTTGAATTTAGGTCCGATTTTTGCACACCTAATATTTGGTTAGACCTCCATTGGCCTGGATAACGCTCTCTAAGCGTCTACGCATACTTCCAACTAAGTTAGATGTCTGCTCGGGTGTTATATTTGCCCATTCTGTGCGTATGGCCTCCTTAAGTGAATCCTTTGATGTTATATGATGACTCCGTATTTTTTTTTCCAGTAAGTGCCAAATATGTTCAATAGGATTCGTATCGGGCGACGGTGGGGGTGTTTTAAATTGTTTGCAATGGTAAATAAGCCATTCCTGCACAAGATACGACGAAAGTTTTGGGTCGTTGTCTTGTTGGAACAGAAATGGTTTCCCATTCAACCCCAATTTTTCAACACTGGGAGCCAAATTGTCTTTTAAAATATTCAAATAGAAATATGTACTTGTCCATTTTCTCATCAATTAAGACGAGATTTCCCACTCCGGATGCCGCCATATACCCCCACACCATCACATTACCGCCGCCGTGTTTCACTGTTTTAATAACATTATTTTCTTGGCTCTTTGTTCAGTTTTCGCCAAATTTTCTGTGCGCCATCTGAACTAAATATATCGAACTTTGATTCGTCACTAAATATCACGCTATTCCAGAATGATTCCGACTGATTAACATGGAGTTTGGCGAACTCCGACCTCTTTTTCTTATTTACAGCCGAAATAAACGGTTTGCGCCGAGGAACTCGTCCGTGGTAACCAGCTCTGTTTAGCGTATTCCGTATTGTTTGGGGATCGAAGTTTTCCTCAAAACTTTGCTGCATTTCATGGCATAATTTGACAGCCGAAATATTTGGATTTTGAGCCACTGCAGCTACTCTAATCCGCTCCTGGCGTGGTGTAAATTTTTTTGGCCGTCCAGATCTGCTCTTACGCTCTAAGTTTCCAGTATTTATGTAATGCTTTATAATGTTTCGTACACTTGAATATGGCCTCTGCACTATATCGCCAATTTCGCGATAAGATTTTCGCTGCACGTGAAGGTTAATTATAATTTTACGGACGGCTACCGGAATTTCTGTACGGCTGCCCATTTTGCTCATTCTATCACGAAGTCAAGATCAACACAATAACTTGAAACATTTGCCAATGGCGTCCTGCGCAATAATTATGTGGAGAGAAAAGAAATAGAGCAAAGAAAACTAAAAGATTACCGTTATATTCGCAGAATCATGAATCACACACAACGTGTGCCTAAATTTTTGAATGTGGACTTTTATTTCTTTTTGTTATATTTCGAGTTGTGCATGAAGTAACGGGATTTTTTTTTATGTATTTGGATGGGAATAAACTAAAGATACTAACTACATCAAAAAATCGGTTAAAATATTCATTACTAAGTAATTAAGCACACATTTTCTCAAAAACGTTGCCTGTGCCAAGACTTTTTTGATTCACTGTATGTGTGTAATGATATTTTTATCGGCACTAAATGTTCAGAAGGGTTTAAAAATTTAGAGAAAAAGATTCCCAACAATTTTGTAAAAAACGGCACTCTTCGCTTAAAATGGCATGGTATTTAAGCGGATGAGGCACGATATTTTTTTTGGAGCGGCAACGCTATTTCATTCATCACGCTCTCAATATTTCAGTTCGAAAAGAGCTTGATGGGAGTGGTTTCACATACAATGCTATCATGTATGAGCTCGCTAGCACTGTATACCACCCAAAACCCCACCAAGTAGCACACACATGCACTACACTGCGTCAGCGGCCGCCCGACTGAGCTGGGCTGTGTACAAAGCTGGGACTGAGTGTAGACACTGTAAAACAAACAAAGAAACACTTCATTCCAGTTCAAAGAGAGCATATCTAGTGGAGATTTTTAGTGCTTTCTCCTTCTCCACTCATTTGCAAGCTTAACTACTGTGATCACATAAACTATGCACACAAGCCAACTTTCAGTGCAATCAACACAAAGAGTACAAAGCTATGTTACGTATGTGTCAAATCTGTGCTTGCATTTGTGTTAGTAATTTATTTAACCTGGTTTTTACCTGGCTTAGACACAAAATATTGGAAAAAAAATTTCACACTGCACTGCCCCTCTTCGCAATCTTTTAAACAAAAAAATCAACCGAATATGTTGTGTTTAAGGAAGTTAAAAAGGGGCCTAACTGTTTCGCCTTCGCCTTCGCCTATTTATAAATATAATGATGATAGTATTTCTTTAGCAGTCCTTTTCTTAACCTGAAGCAATAAAGATTTATATTTCGTTCAAGTCTCGGTCTTTTGTTCTTTTAACCCTTTCAGCCCGGATTTATTTTTTAAAGATAATATTGAAGTAGTGATTGAATTGTTATCGTTATGAAATCATTAACTTGAGAAAATGCAAGTTTGGTGATAGGATATGTTGATGAGAGAACGTGAGGTGAAACGGTCGTGGTTCTTCTTTGCTCCTAAAACTTTAATTAGACTGTGGTCTTAATTTAGTCAAAAGTACAAAGCAACTAGGGTTTTTAAATTTTTTTTTATTGGATTCATACAGTTTTCTCTGCATTTCAATCAATTTACACATTAATTATGCCTTGTAAGTGCGGACATAAAGTTGAAAGAACTGGCGCAAAAATCCAATGTGTAGTGTGCAAGGTTTACTACCACATAGCTTGTGTAAATTTACAGCAAAGTGATATTGAATACATAAAAACAAATAATATTACGTATCGGTGTATTTCATGTAATCAACGTAGGCGTAAATCAATACATTCACCACCACCTTCTCCGCAAAGAGAAAATTCAGCAAACGCCGTTGCTGCATCGAATGTATCACTCTCTTCATTGGGTAATGTGTCATCTCCCACTGTTGATAAAAACATAAATATTCCCACTGCCGCTATCACACTCAATATTGTTTACAACGAAATCATCGCTATCAAGGAGTCCATTTCGAATGCACTGCTACTTATAAACACCCTGAAAGAGGAAAAAAATTCGCTTTCTAATAAGGTAAACAAACTACAAAGCATTGTAAATTCATTGCAACAGAAACCTTTGCGGAAATGTGTTGATGTTCTCGGTGTTCCTAACGTAAACAAACAGAAAGCCTTGGACTCAAATTGCTCGCGGATGGCTCAGGTGAAAACATTTCTCCTGATGACATTAAATCGTGCTATATTAAGAAGATTGTCAGAAAGCCGCTGGATAACTCAGCCTCTACAAGCGCTAAATCACTGGATGTTTTGTGTATCAAATTCAAGACGTTGGAACAGAAGCTGAGTGTCATCAACAAAAAAATAAGTGTTAAATTAAATGCTAGTCTCTTCGGGGAAACATTTGGGGATAAACCAATTTTCTTAAATGAAACTCTGACAAATTTCAATAGAGCGTAATTTAATAGAGCTAAAAAAATTAAAATAGAGAAAAACTTTTCTTACTTGTGGATTAATAGAGGTGAAATTTTAATGAAAAAACAAGAAAATGAAAAAGTACTAAAAATTTGTTGTTTTGAAGACTTAGAAATTTTATCTTAACTTCTTTTCCTTACTATGTTTAATAAAAATAATAACATACTCCATGAATCCCAAAGCTGTCTTCCAAATGTTATTCCATTTTGTAAATTTGAAAATGAGATGTCTAAGAGTGTTTTTCATTCTAATAATTTACGATTTTCAATCATTCATCAAAATATTCGGAGCATGAGAAAAAACTTTGATACTTTTCTAGCTCATCTTGAATCTTTCATTAAGAAGCCTGATTTAATTTTCCTCTCTGAGATTCGGATATTTGAACATGAAAAAGATTTGTACAATATATCGGGTTTTAATTTGCATGCCAAGTGTAATGGAACATATGCGTCAGGAGGAGTTGCTGTGTTTGTTAACAATTGCTTAGATTATGAGTACTGCAGCTGCAATCTAATAAGTGCGGATGTGATTAAAATTTCTTGCACAATTGATGAAAAAAAGTTCATTTTTATTTGTTTTTATAGATTGCACGAAAAGAGTAAAAGCGTTTTTGTTGAGGAACTTAGTTGTTTCTTGGGTGCTGAAAAAGTAAAAAACTTATTTATCTTGGGTGATATTAATTTAGACATCTTAAGTGAATCTCCGATAGTGCATGAATATCTATCCGT
Source organism: Brachyopa scutellaris (assembly GCA_949775065.1). Lineage (NCBI taxonomy): Eukaryota > Metazoa > Arthropoda > Insecta > Diptera > Syrphidae > Brachyopa > Brachyopa scutellaris. Next base: position 34,684,533 of record OX459114.1, read on the forward strand.
ACTGTCGGCAAATGGGATGTATTCATGTTTGGATGAACCAACTCGCATTACACAGTCTTCTCAAACATGCATTGACCATATATTTGGTAGACTTGATCGTAACCCTAATATTTCGCTTGTCAGCGCCATTTCTGACTTTAAGATTTCCGATCATTGTATGACAGGTCTTTTTCTGAACCTTAACAGCAAAATAAGGAAATCGAATCATTTATCACACGGTAAATCCGTAGTTAATTACGATCGTCTTATTGCGTGTTTAATTCATGAAAATTGGGAAGCCGTTTACCTTGAAAGAGACCCGTCTATAAAATTTAATAACTTCTCCAATATTCTAAAAAGTTATGTTGAAAAATGTTCTCGGATAGTCTCAAGAACTAATAGTAAATTAAAGAGACTTTAACCCTGGATGTCTGCAACTTTATTAAAGAAGGTGAATTTTAAGAATAAATTAAGAATCAAATGCAAAAAACATCCCAATAATGCTCATCTTAAAAATCTTTATGATAGAATCTGCAGCGAAGTTAATGCTGATGTTCATACTTACAAAGAAAACTATTATATCAATAAACTTCATTCAGCCAAAGATAATATTAAAAAAGAATGGACAATCGTGAACGAACTAAAAAAGTATTTACTGTGGTATCTTTCCAGACTGCTTAAAAATTGCTGAGGTAGTACCAATTTTTAAAAAAGGGGAAAGCAGAAGCTTAAATAATTATAGGCCAATCTCTCTTCTTTCCATTTTTTCAAAAATCTTTGAGAAAGCTGTTAAAAGTAGAGTCATCTCTTTCTTAGAGCATTACTCTTTTTTTAGTCCAAGTCAATATGGATTTAGAGCCGGTAGATCATCCGAGGATGCGCTCTTAAAATTTTGTAGCTACAATTATGATAGCCTCAATAACAAAAAAATTACTGCCGCGCTTTATATAGATATAACCGAGGCATTTGATACTGTGGACCACAAGCTATTACTATCCAAACTGGATAAAGCTGGTTTTAGAGGCTTCATGCTTAATTGGTTTGCTTCGTACCTTAAAAATAGAAAACAAGTAGTTAAGCTAGAAGGTTGGTTGAGTAATAGCCTGAATATTGAAATAGGTGTTCCGCAGGGATCGGTTTTGGGCCCAGTTCTATTTTTAATCTATATTAATTCAATCTTTAACCAACAATTGAAAGGGGTACAAACCGGGTTTGCAGATGACATCGCTTGTTCGTATTCAAATGCCTCCACTTTGGAGTTATTTGCGGATATAAGTCATGACTTAGAAAAACTTAGGCATTGGTTCAGTAGTCACAAGCTAGTCATAAGTGATAAAACCAAAATTATGATTTTTAACCTTTCGGCAAAAATTACTCAATTCCCAAAAGCAGAAGTAAGCTGCTCATCCAAATGCTTTATAGTTGAAATGGTATCTACTTTTAAGTATCTTGGTCTCGAGTTTGATAGCAAATTAAATTGGAGTGCGCATACTTTTTTACTTAGAAAGTGTTTGCTTAGAACGACTAGTGTTCAAGAATTAATTAGTTTTTATTACATTAATATTATTACTACATGAATTTCATAAACTAAAACGTAAACTTTCTGTTACTACTGTATTTATATAATTTTCTTTACGCTCTTTCATAATTAACCTGTAACGCGCTTTGATCGCGATAGCATTTACTCTCATTTCATATGCATCAATTGTCATAGCACTAATACAAGTTTGAAGCATTTCTGTATGTACATAATGGTGACCTGATCGCTTGGTTAAGCCCATTGTTGAAATAGTTTTTGTAGAGAAAAGAACAAGATCTGCCTATGCTGTATCAATGAATTAATAAAGTGAAATTTTAGAAGAACAGTTTTGTTTAAATTTATATAAGAACACGTGAGATTATAAATTATTCTCGTACATAAAAATTGGTGCCGAAACCCGGGATTTATTATCTAATTTATATTGCTGAAAACCTCAATTGTAATTGGAGATTGCCGCTGTACATCGACTGGAGATTAATATTGGTTTGATATTATTTCATTAAAAGGTATTTTCATATATTTACAAGTATAAAATGGAGAATCTTGCTAGTCCTATAGAAGATCAACGAAAACAGGTGCGTCATTTGCAACGCATGTTATCAGGTTTTGAAAGCAAACCCAGTGCAGAAAAAACACGCGGTTATGTACAGAGTTTTCTTGAAGAAATTGAGGTTATCCGCAAGGATTTCAAAGAAAACCACGAGCAGCTTTGCCAACATGTAAGTGAAAATTCCTTAAAAGAAGATGATGTACCTTATTTTAAAGATAATGTGTATTATGAATTTCAAGATCTTTACCTTACTTCTATCAATGATGATCTGAACTGCCCTTGCGATAAAAGGCATCTACTCTACAAGTGTTTTCAATTTGCTGCGCTGTCCACAGCTGGAAAGCGCGACTTAATATTCTCTAAGCAGATTTGTACCAATTGTCTCAGGATGGGTCACACCTACAAGAATTGCCGTTTAAGCGTACGGTGCCAAATCTGTCAACATCTGCACCACACTTCTGAACACAATGAATTTTCAAATTTTTCATTTAATTCTCGTGGATCTAGGGCTCCCGAGGAAACTGGTCTGCAAAATCAACAAAGTTCTTCCTTAACTAAACCGGCTACTTCTAATCAAGCTACAAACCTAGCATTCAACTGTAGTGCACTTAATACATACACGTTACCGCAGGTTCTCTTGGCTACAATACGAGTAATGATTAATATTGGAAGTCAAACTTATTTTCTAAGAGCTCTCCTTGATCAAGCTGCACAGGCAACTCTCATTACTGAGCAAGCAGTTCAAACACTTAAGCTGCAAACATTTAATACGTTCGCAAAAATTAGTGGAGTCGGCAGAAAAACACCTTTTGATACACGCAAGTACGTTAGCTTATGTCTCGCTTCCTCTTATGAGAACGATTTTAGATTAGAGTGCAATGCTTTAGTTCTCCCTTCGCTCACATCTTATCAGCCACCACCAGTCAACAAAAGCTTTTTACCTGACTTGGCGAGCTTATCACCAGCTGATCCAAGGTTTACTGAGCGAAGTCAAATTGATTTGTTGCTTGGCGGAGATATATACGGAGATATTGTACTCCCTGAGCAGAAGAAATATGAAAAGGGCATTTTTTTGCAGCTGACCCATTTCGGCTGGGTTATTTCAGGGCCAACATCAAACGCCCCGACAGTTGATGGTATCAATGTAAATGTGTGCGCTCTGGATTGAGACAACAAACTGCAGAGGAAGAAGCTTGTGAACGGCATTTCCAAGAAACGCATACCCGTGATTCAAGTGGCCGATATACCATTTCATTGCCATTTAAATCAGCACTTATTGGTGTCCCGCTAACCACATTCAGCCACACTGATTATAGCGCTCTTCATCGACTAAAACAACTTGAGGCAAAGTTCCAACGCAATCCTGTCTTTGCTAATGAATATTATAAGTTCATGCACGAGTATGAAAGACTTGGTCACTTGGTTAAGGTTGGTACATACCCAAAAGACCTACAACCAAATTGCTACTTTTTGCCTCATCATGGTGTATTACGTGAAGGCAGCACTACAACAAAACTACGTGTCGTCTTTGATGGGAGTAGTAAGAGACCACCTCAACCATCATTAAATGAAGAATTATCACCTGGCCCCGCTCTTCAGAATGATCTTCCTACTATTATAACACGATGGCGACGATTTAAAATTGGGTTTCGTTCGGACATAGAAAAAATGTTCCGCCAAATAAGAGTAGTTCCTGACCAACAAAAATATCAGCAAATATTGTGGCGAGACTGTACTAAAAATGATATTTCAATATTTAAGCTGTGTACAGTAACATATGGAACAAGATCGGCCCCGTATTTATCCATTAAAGTGCTCCAACAACTCGCTACCGATGAAAAGAAGTCATTTCCTGAAGCTTGCAAAGTGCTTTACTCAGACACCTATGTAGATGATGTAATTTCGGGGGCTGATACGGACATTGATGCGCAGTGTTTGCAAATGCAGCTTTGTACATTGTTAGAAGCAGGCGGTTTTAATTTGCGAAAATGGACATCGAACTCTATGGAACTGTTGAAGAGTATTCCGATAGAATACAGAGAAATCTCTAACAAATTCGAATTGAATGATTGCAATGTTGTAAAAGCTCTGGGTCTTGAATGGGATACAACTACTGACACATTCTCATTTAAAATCAATTTTGAAAACTGCACACAAATTACTAAACGAAGTCTTCTTTCAGATGCCACCAAACTGTATGATCCTTTGGGCTGGCTGGCTCCTACTACTATACTAGCAAAAATTACTTTTCAAAAGCTGTGGCTGGCAGGGCTTGATTGGAATGATCCCCTACCAGGACACTTAATAGAGGAATGGACCAATTATCGCAGTAAACTAAATGACTTGGAACTGATAAAAACTCCGCGATGGATTAGAAGCTATACCGACAGTCGCATAGAAATACATGGCTTTTGCGACGCTTCACAGGCAGCATTTGCAGCAGTGGTATACGCTAAAGTAATTGATAGCACAGGAGCAGGACATATCAGTTTATTACAATCTAAAACTAAGGTTGCGCCGTTAAAGACAGTTACCATCCCACGGCTAGAACTATGTGGCGCCTTACTGCTTGCAAAACTAGTCAAAAACATTTGGGTGCAGATAGACAGGGATATAGCTGACATTTTATATTGGACCGACAGTTCTACAGTTCTTTCTTGGATAAGAGGTCAACCTTCAAAGTGGTCGGTATATGTTGGTAACCGCGTGGCAGATATACAAAGACTATCCAATTGAATATCCATATATCCTTACCTTTTCCTCATCATTCCATAAACTAATCCGCATAACAGCTTATATCTACAGATTTACTCACAATGCTTCACTTAAGCTACCAACAGGAGAAAATAAAGAAATTGGATTCCTGAAAACATCTGAACTGAAACATTCACTCTTGCAACTGATAAATTTATCTCAAAGATTGGATTTCAATTCCGAAATCACAGCGTTAATTAATGGTAAATTTAGTAAGTCCAACAGCAGAATTGCAAACTTGTGTCCATTTTTAGATAATGATGGAGTTCTTCGAGTGGGTGGACGAATACAAAACTCAAATTTTAGCTATTCCTTTAAGCCTCCCATTTTATTAACAAAACAAAATCCATTGTCTGCTCTTATTTTCAGAGATGCTCATTTTAAAACGCTTCATGGTGGTCTGCAGCAAATGCAATCATACGTTGGTCGTAAGTACTAGATTCTCTCCGCTCGCAATTTAGAAAAACGCATACTGAGGGAGTGTATAACTTGCTTTAAGTACAATGCAACAGTAGCACAGCAGATAATGGGCAACCTTCCACCAGTTCGCTTGCAACCTACTCGTCCCTTTAAACATAGTGGTGTCGATTACGCTGGCCCTATTATTATCAAGCAATCAACAGCACGCAATACAATAACAACAAAAGGGTATATTTGTCTTTTTATTTGTATGGTGACAAAAGCGCTCCACTTGAAAGCTGTAACAAGTCTTTCAACGGAATCGTTTCTGGCTTCATTTAAACGCTTTGTGTCACGACGAGGGATTTGTACAGATCTATACTCCGATTGTGGCACTAATTTTGTTGGTGCAAGCAAAGAGCTACAAATCCTTAACCATCGTAGCAAATCTACACTGCCAGACGAATTGAAGAATAGTAGAATTGCTTGCGAATAACAGCACTACTTGGCATTTTATACCACCGGCATCTCCTAACTTTGGTGGACTATGGGAGGCCGGTGTCAAATCCACCAAACATCACTTACGCCGCATTATGGAAAATCGTATTCTAACCTATGAGGAATTGAGTACCCTACTTGCTGAAATTGAAAGCTGTCTAAATTCGCGACCGTTATGCCCGCTATCAATCGATCCCTCAGACTGCAACGCACTTACCCCCTCTCATTTTTTAATTGGTGAGCCAACTCTTTGTGTTCCCGAAGAAGATTTACTTGACTACAATATTGATCGTTTAAGTCGATGGAAAGTTGTGGAACGACTAAAGCAACAATTTTGGAGAAGATGGGCAAACGAATGCCTAAATCGTGTGCAAGCAAGGCCTAAGTGGTTGCAAATGCAAAGAAATGCTCAAGAGGGAGACCTCGTTCTTATCATTAATGAGCGGTGCCCACCAGGCCAGTGGCCACTTGCAAGAATTGCACAAGTACATCCAGGCCCAGATAACCGCGTTCGTGTCGTTCCACTTCTGTCTAAAGGAAAGAGATTAAAGCGACCAATTTCAAAAATAGCATTTCTTCCAACCAACAATGAATATACAGATACATTCAGTATATCTACTTGCACTGACTACCAGGCGGCTGTGAGTCGTAGCATAGCCAGGTCAACACGGCGACCGAATCAAACTACTACCATCGAGTCAGAGTAAGGGTATACGTATTTTTCACGCTGTATTAAGAACTATAGTTCTTTGTGGTGGGGAATGTTCAAGAATTAATTAGTTTTTATTACATTAATATTATTACTACATGAATTTCATAAACTAAAACTTAAACTTTCTGTTACTACTGTATTTATATAATTTTCTTTACGCTCTTTCATAATTAACCTGTAACGCGCTCTGATCGCGATAGCATTTACTTAGTCTCATTTCATATGCATCAATTGTCATAGCACTAATACAAGTTTGAAGCATTTCTGTATGTACATAATGGTGACCTGATCGCTTGGTTAAGCCCATTGTTGAAATAGTTTTTGTAGAGAAAAGAACAAGATCTGCCTATGCTGTATCAATGAATTAATAAAGTGAAATTTTAGAAGAACAGTTTTGTTTAAATTTATATAAGAACACGTGAGATTATAAATTATTCTCGTACAACTAGTATGATGTTTCATCTAAGACTGTTCTGCTCTCGCAAACTCTTAGAAACAATTTATTACAGCCTAGTACAATCTAAACTGCAATATGGTCTTGTTTGTTGGGGAGGTACATACAACAATAAAATTCAACCTTTGTTAGTCGTGCAAAAACATATTCTAAGAATTATTTGGAGGAAAAAACGATTAGAACACAGCTTTTTGCTTTTTCAGAACTCTTTAATACTTCCTCTAAAACATCTTTACTTTTACAAAGTGCTAAAAATGAGTAAAACCTATAACTTAAATGTAAACATTCTTGACTTTAATCTTAACAAAATTACACTTAAAAATGTCTTGCGTAACTACATTACGAACATAAACTCTAATTATGTATATTTGTTCTTATATTTGTTTATTTATTGCTAGTGGTAGTGTTGAAATGTAGCGTAGCCTAACCACTAACACCAGCACTAAATGATGAGCCTGTTGATGCATATTTTGCCCTGGCAAATTTCTGCTTATGGCTGTTGCTTGTATTAAGCACACCATGACACAGATCTGATAGTGTATAAAATATTTTATTTAAGGAGTGGTTATTCGATAAATCGTAGTCCCACTGTTTATGGGCTTCGAAGCAACGAAAGATTCCTGGCGATTGTTCCACCGCGTAACACCCACCACTTCTTAAATTTTTATACCTCAGTTGCGCCTAGAATCTTTAACTCACTGCCGCTTGATATACACTGTAGTACCAATGCTATTTCATTTTATCGAGCAGTAAAAAAATGGCTTTTTAATTTTGATTTTAAAGAGGCTACAGATTTAATCCGGGTTGTAGTTTAAAAACTGCGTTAATTAATCTAGTTACAATAACGTTAGACATAAATTATTCTCTATGCTTTGTTTTAAAAAATCTCCCTCTGAGGTGTCACCTGTCTTTCTTTTAAATTAAATGTTTTCTTTTTGTATTACAATATAATAAATCTTTAATCGATACATTCGACACTAGTTTTATTAACTATAAAATGTATCTAAATTTTATTTAATACATAGTGAAAAACATTTTAGACATCTGCTATAATTATGTACACTATATATTAATGGAGTCAGATTATAAAATGAACTATATTTTTGTACCTATGTAATTTCTTTTGATTTGTACTTTATTATTATTTGTATTGAATAAAACAAACTTTTGAATTGAATTGAATTGAATTGAATATCCTTGTGCAGAGGAAATGTCCTGGGACAGGGTGTATTCTTATAGTAATCCTAATAGTAGTCCCACCAGTTACTAAATAAGCCAAAACTAAAAGTTGATTGAAAAAGTGTTTATTCATTAGAAAATTAAGTTCACATATATTTTATTTTTATAAAAGTTACATATGGTTACTAGCAAAGCACGCTTTGCATAGTGGTATGTAGCATGATATGCAAATAGTTTTAGTCCGAGTTTCCTTATTTTTTTTACATCCATCAAATCAGCTTCTTCAATTTCGTCAAGGTCACTTTCATCATCGGTGTCATCCGCGAAATCAATTTGGATCATCGATGCTGTTGTCTGAGAAATCACTTCCTTCGCTCTCCTCTAAAATTTCGCTCAAAAGATCCTCCGTAATATTAATTCTCTTACGTTTGTTGGTTCTGTGTATGAAATAAAAATTTCCTATGAAATATATAGCTTTTGTAACTAGTGGGACCTATTTGTCCAGTAGCGGCGTTAGGGTAGGGCGCGGTTGGGGGACCGCCCAGGGCGCCAGACATGTAGGGGCGCCGATCCAGTTGCATATTGTGACATTGTTGCATTTTGGGCAGCGGCCAAGTTACCTGTTAGAGTCTTAAATTCCATAAATCTGGCGACAAAATCATAAGTAAATAAAATAAATAAATAAATAAATCAACACTAGAATGCGAGTTCCGCTGTACATTTTACCGGGAATCCCCGTCAATAGAAAAAACTTATTATTTATCCCTTTTTAGCATTGTCTTAAAAAAGAAACTAGTATTATTTTTGACTTATTAAGAAGCGAATCACAGCTCATTACACCGGTACACTTGTAAAATAATTCGAGTCCGCCACTTTGTTTAGGGTACTTCAGCTTCTGTTTATCGATGGAAAATTCTATTTCGCTTAGGATATTGCTATGAAAAATGCAGTGAAATACGTTGGAAAGCAAGAATAAGCAGTATTAAAGCAGTCTATCTAAAAAAAAATAAAAAAAAATGTCTATCATGGACATGGATCTCGATAAATGCGGAGAAATGTTGTTTTTTTTGTATTACATAAATGTTTATTATTTCATTGTTTCCCTTGTTTTATCCTTTCCTTTTTTTACATGACTTTGGATAACAGATAGGGGTTCCGTAGAAATCTCGCCCAGGGCGCAGGTAATGCTTAAACCGGCACTGTATTTGTCCCACGATCTGTTACTGTTGGGACATATACATCCCACACTTGGACTTACCTGTCCATTTTTTCTTAGTTTTTTAGACAAATTCAATTAGATACACTTAACTTTTCTTAGCAAAACTTAACTTTTACAGAGCGATACGTCTGACATTCCATTCACAAAACACTCAATGAAAACCAATGGTAAATTTTAAACATGAAAAACATGCATATCTCTTAGCAGTAATGTGGAATTTACTGATGGGATAAAATAAAATGTGATTTATAAGGGAAAATTGTAGTTTAGTAATATGAATGCAGCCCGTGGGACACATATGTCCCGTTAGGCTCGAAAGGGTTAAAGGAATTACGTATACTTTCATAAATTCACCAGGGTTTTTTTTTTACATTTGGTGCCGAAACCCGGGAACGAAGGAGGTGTAGAGACTACGAAATATATTTAGCACGGAGATCAGGAATTTGGTTAGGATAAGAATGGAACTCACCGCCCGAGCTGCGTAAAGGGGCCAAGTCACTAAAATCATCAAGTCCGCCAGCGAATTTCTCAGCAAAGATGACTCCCGGCTTACCAACGAGGAGATGCTAGATGATATCGAGGAGGAACTTGTTGCCTTCCTACAACGGCTGACAGCAGCAAATGAAAGCCTCGGAACCACAAACCAGGAGGTAAGAACTAAAGGTCTTGTCAAACCGGAGGACTATGAAAGGGACATTGAGAAGATTGCAGAATACGAAGACTCGGCTGTAGGGATGCTAGCGCGATTAAATTAACGCCTCAGAAAACTGCGATTCATGCAAAATCCACCCACGCTAAGGGCAAATGATTCTGTCCATAACACATCTGAATCGTCCGCTGCGCTGAGCAATTCATTTCATAGTTCTGTGAAGCTTCCTAAATTTCCCCTCAGGAGATTCGGTTGCCGTTTTGGGAGCAATTTCGAGAACACACACTTAACAGCTTCGGATAAATTCAGTTACCTTGAATCTGTGTTGGTGGGTAAAGCAAAAAAGATTATTGCCGGTTTTACCGCATCTAAAATGTGCTACGATGCTACTGTTTCACTCTGGCAAGAACAATTTGGTGACATCGAACAGCTAGTTGACAAACATATGCAGCAGCTAATTTCTCCTCGACCAGTTACTACAAGAACAGATGTCGTCGGCTTGCTGAATTTATATAATACTGTCTCAACATGCAGTCCTACTCTTATGCTGACCATACACCATTCAACTCAACCGTCAACTTAGTCGGTTCGTGGTGAAATCAACCCGTGTGTGACGCTGTCAGTGATCGATTTGACGGTTGACGAGTTGGTTCAGCGCCTCCTAGATGTGAAACAGGCCGTATTGCTCTGCGAAAATGTCAAATGCCACGTGCACCTCTTGGCTTACAGAAAATGTAAACAAATATGCTGAAGAAGCCAAGAGAAATTCTATAATTTATTATGCCACATTTCTTCAATGAAAAGTTAGTAGATGTGATTAAGAAATACTTCAATTTGCAATGAAATAAAATGGTTTATATGTTTATATAGAAGTTTAGTGCATTATTTCAAAGAATGTGCTGTATTTCGGTAGTGAATTTTCTTGAAAAATATACACCATCATAATGGAAGCCAAGAGAATTTTTTGATTTAATTATTGTACAATTTTTAAATAAAATATGCCGTAATGTGTTTTGATATATTTATATTTCGCAACTACACAAATTGGTCTACATTATTACATAATTGGTAAATAATAGCGTGGTTTATTTTGCCGCATACTGCTTGTAGGTTCACATATGTACGTGTGCTCTATATAGAAATATCTTCCGTACATCTAATTTTCAAGAAAACCTTGACTGAAAATTATCCCAGTGTGCACTTATAAACCGCAATCTTGTAGTTGAACAAAATGATGCAAGTATCATACTTACTTATTTTATGTGCGTACATTAACTGAAAAAAGCCACCTTCTAAGACGAGAATCTCGGTCAAAAAAAATACAAAAAGCATAGAATAAAAGACATGTCTGGTATTTTAAGTACATACGTATACATATGCATTTATTTTAAATGTTAATAAAAACGAGATACAAAACTTTGTTTGAAACTCAAATAACAGTTACAAACTTTTATATTGACACTACTTGTAAAAGATAATATGCAATTTATTTAAAAGTATTTTTAATACATACAATTAAGCTACGAGATTTACATACAAATAAATATATCCATGCAAATGTAATACATCCTACAATAATATAAAATAAATCTTTTTCAGAATAGCTTAATATAAATCAGAACTACATATAAGTATTTGAACATGAACAGAAATTAGAAAATTTATTGTTAGATACAGTAAAAAACTCAGTAAGAGAGTATAATTTACATAAGTTAACAAAATGGCAAAACAATAAGTAGGTACAAACATATGTTTTTCTAGTTAATTAGAATATACAATTACAAATCTTCATTTCTAATTAATAATAAAATCATTATATTTATATCAATAGCATTAATAGGTATCACAAAACAAAAACTTAAAGATTCTTCTTACTGTTTTAGAACGCGCAAACACATATGATAAATGAACACATATTATTATTATGATACATATACGAATACATAAATGAGAAATAAATAATCTACTTATACTTAAAACTGTTATTAAAGGTATCGAAGAACAATTTAAAATAAGAACAATTAAGAATATGCACCTCAAAGAAACGAAATAGGCATGTGAAGTGCATACTGTAACAAGCAAACAATCCGATGACTAAAATGTTATTTTCGATTAAAAAACGGAAGCAGAATAATTTGTTCCAAAATTAAACAACATGAACCGGATCCGGAACACAGTTTATTATTCACTCACTATTCACTTTTGGCATGTAATTTACAAAATAGACATGCAATTATTATTTATTGAAAATACACAAAGGGAACTACATACACGCGATGGCGGCCATTAATACCCGAAACAAGCTTTACATTCAAAAAAATATAAGAAACACAAATATTTTGGAATTGATTTTTAGTGCATCGTGTGCATCTGTTATTAAAGAATAATATGAGACAACTTTCACTATTTTCACTTATTCATAACACTACTAATTTTTAAATTCTTTTTCCCGAAAGAATGGATTTCCCGATTTTTCTGTACGATTTGACGTTTGGCAGACGAAATTGTAAGCCAAGAGCTCCACGTGTAGTTTTGCTGCATTACGACCTGTTTCACATATAGGAGGCGCTGGTTGGTTCAGCTTCTCCTATATGTGAAACAGGCCGTAACGCTCCGCGAAAATGTCAAATGCCACGTGCACCTCTTGGCTTACAGAAAATGTAAACAAATGTACTGCGGAAGCCAAGAGAAATTCTAAATCTAATTATGCCACATTTCTTGAATGAAATATTAATAGATGTGACTTGCAAATACTACAATTTGCAATGAAATAAATTGGTTTATAAAATGATATAGAAGTTTAGTGCGTTATTTCAAAGAATGTGCTGTATTTCATTTGCAATTTTTGGTTTAATTATTGTACAATTCTTAACCCTAGATTACTAACCTTCGTCGAATCGACTACGCTTGTTCCAATTTCTCTTGTTTTTTATTTTGAGGTGCCTATTGAATTTCTCAAAAAAGTCTGAATTATACCCGATTTTATTTGTGTTTTTTTATATTTTTCATATCGCTAAATAAATAAGTTCTTATGACACAAAAAAAAAAATACTTGTATCTCTAAATAATTTCAAAAGAAATAAAAATTAATATTCCGTCGTCTAATCGACGAAGGTTAGTAATAAGGTACTATGAAATAAGATTAGTAATCTAGGGTTAAATAAAAAATGCCGAAATGTGTTTTGATATTTTTATATTTCTCAACTACACAAATTGGCTTATTTTATTACATAAATTGTTTCCTCGATATTTAAAGGAATATTTACGAATTTGTTTTGTAAATAATTCAGTGTTTTATTTTGCCGCATGCGGCGTAGGTTCACAAATGTATGTATGCAAGGTATGGAAATATCTTCCGTAGATGCAATTTTCAAGAAAACCTTAACTGTGAAATCTGTCCCAGTGCACTTATAAACCGCAATCTTGTAGTAGAAGAGAATGATTCAAGTATCATACTTACTTATATTATGTGCGTACCTTAAATGAAAGGAAAATCCACCCTCTAAGACGAGAATGTCTTTCAATTCTAAAATTTTAGGAACACGTTCGAGAAAAAAATACAAAAAGCATAGAATAAAAGACATGTCTGGTATTTTAAGTACATACATATATACATATGCATTTGTTTTAATTGTCAACAAAAACGAGATACAAAACTTTGTTTGAAACTCAAACTACAATTATGTACAAACTTTACAATCATATACATACTAACACTTGTTAGTTAAGCTACGAGATTTACATACAAATAAATATATCCATGCAAAATAGAACCTATAATAATATAAATACATCTTTTCATAATATCTTAATCTAAATCAGAATTATGTATTTGAACATAAACACAGGTTAGGACAATTTATGGATTATTAAAGTAAACTTACTTACTAGGCAAAAATGTTCAAAATAATACGTACAAACATATATGTTTACTATAGTATATATGTATTTACAACTACATATCTTAATTTCTAATTTTATTCGGAATGTATGTTTACAATCAGCAAAAACTTGAATATTTTTAATCCTCTAAGAACACAATATCGGCTACATATGTGAATGTGAACACATAACATACTATGAAAATTTGAATCACGAATTGGCCAACAGAACGATATTGTAAATGTTTTGCCAAAACGTGCAGAGTAGAATACGAAGTACAATAATTATAATTAATAGCGGTATTTAATATTTAATTTGTAATTATATGAAAAATTGAAAACTGAAACAACGCGTACAATATACACCACAAACACACACGGGAGAAACCGATTCACACTGAGAACATAAAAAAAAAACACTAAAAAACGAAAAATTTTCTTCATTTTTTTAGCACATTATATGCCTTCATCAATTACTAATAATTTAAAACCACATTTAACTTTTTATGATACCTATAACACTTTCAATTATTGAATTCTTTGTCCCGAAAGAATATTTATCCCGATTTTTCAATACGATTTGCCGTTTGGCGGACGAAATTGTAAGCCAAGAGCACCACGTGTAGTTTTGCTACATTGATTTACATATAGGAAGCGCTGGTTGGTTGGGGTAAAATTAAAAGATTTTGATTTTTGGAAGTTGATTTCAACTCAGTTGAACTTTGTGTGAGGAAGTCATTTGATTTTCTGTCAAATTGAGGGGAATTCGTACTAGGCTTGCAAAATCTGTGAAAGTGCGTGTGAGCGAAACGTAAACAGCAAGCCCAGTCGCGAAAGAACCCATTCTATCATCGATTCTAGAAGTACTTCTCGGTAATGACAACTACTTCTCAACTCGATTCTCATACGTGGATAGCACGCATTACATTTTACACAGCATGTCATAGGAGGGAGGCGATCGCCTCCATTCTGCATTACCGAGTAACTACCATAGTCATGACTTCAATGTCCTGCATTACCGAGTAGGTAGCACATTCATAGCTTCCATCCTCGATTACTCAGTAATCGAGACTTTCATGACTTCCATATCCTGCAGTACCGAGTAGGTAGAATGTTCATTACTTCCATCCTCGATTACTCTGTAAGTGGGACTTTCACGACATATGTACATCCCACTTAAAATAACGCGCTGGAAAATAATAGGGTACATAAACCTAGGGTTTCTTATTTTTTTTTTTATTGATTTTCTTTTTTTGTTTTTGCAAACAAATATTTTTGAAGTATCGGTTTTTGGAGTTTTTAAAAGCTTTCCGGATCTCCGATGACAGCTCCTCCCCGTATTTGCCAGTAGCTTCTGTAGAAAAGAAAAGTATAATCTTACCAATAATAAAAATGAAACGGAAAACATTAATTAGCTCTTTAAAGGGTAGCTTTCCCTGAATTCCATCGTAGTTCACTACGTCACCCAAAAATAACTTGTTGATATGCTTGACTAGGCCGCCTCTTTTCATAATATTTTTAATGGCTTCAACCTATGAAAGAAAGAGTTTTAAGGGGTTATAACCAGTCAGAATTTACAATTTTGAGTCACTTTTTATTCAATTCAAATCACAAATTTACTCAAAAAACCGCAAAAAAAATCAACTATCGCTTCGAAAATCGCAGCCGGAACCGGAATGATAATATTACGATCGAATGATGAAATAAACCAAACTCCCGGAACAGCGACGCAGCGATTCCAGTTAGAAATATGTTTTCTTAAAATTCTTAAAATTCATTCAAAACAATAGATTCTCTTCTCCATTGTCTTTCATCCACTTGGTAATGCAGTGGCATTACTTAATAAAGAAATAAGAATGCCTGACGGAAGGCATTGACAAGGCGAGGCAAGCAAATGTCCATGGTATTTACATGTCATTCTCTTCTCCATTACCTTTCATCGACTGGGTAATGCAGTGTCATTACTTAGTAACGAAAAAAGAATGCCTTACGGAAGAACTTCACTAAGAATGTAGAGGCTTTATTGATTGTAATGAAGCTTCATTCTATGTTCAGTACTGCAGAACCCATTACTTAGGTAAGGCCCTACCATTTTCGCGACTGGGAGATGACTTTAAACGCACATATAAAGAAAATTCCAGATATTTGTGGCATTTTATACAAAGTTCTTCAACTCAGTTGGTGCAGTGTGTGGCCGAATATCAATTTAGCTCAATTGACAATTGAATTGAATTGTGTATGGGCTGCTTTACAGCTGTGCAAACACCGTCTCAACAATATTGTGTTATGTTAAAGCCAATTCTACTGCGCTGCCTGCCAGTGGAACTACGAGTTAATTACCATCGAACAACAGAAAGAGATTGCTTTATTGAAGATATCGGTAACCGCCATGCGTCAACTTTAGCTAAAGAAAAGGACCACGTCACTGATTTCGCATGTAGTAGTTCTGCCCTTTCAAAAATAGGAGACAGCCAGGTGAAAAGCATAATGACATTCTTCAAACGCGAAGTCGAATCATTGGAAAGAGGTCGAGTCGTCTCTGTCACTTCCAATTCGAAGACGTTCAATGAAACATCGACAGCGACAAGTTTGGTATCGTTGAACGAGAAGGACAACAAATGTTTGTTTTGTGAATCAGAACATCATGTAATGAGAGACTGTGAAAGCAATATGTCACTAGCGAAAAAGAGAGAAAGAGACAAATTACGCAAAAGTGGTCAATGCTTTCGATCTGCTAATCGCGGACATTCTGCCAAAAAAATGTCGAATTTATGTTCTTCTTCATTTCTCAGCACTGCTCTGATCGAAGACGAAATTTCATCATTCTGGTCATTGGAGGCCATCGGGATCAGAAGGGAAGAGGCAGAGAATAAATATACAGCGGGTCATTTGACCTCCACCTGCATCACCAAGGGCACCTAACGGAAGCACAGTTGACGTGGAAGAATTCCAACGCTTTGGTGGGAAACAATAAGGAAGATGTTCTGAAGTGTCTTCGATCGCTCATAAAACGACTTTCAAGGAATCCAAAAGAACTCGCCGAGTACCGTCCATCTATAAAACAAATGGTCCTGGATGGTGTCGCTGAACCTGTGGTTACCAACAAAGAAGGAGTTCCAGCTCGAGTATTTTATCTCCCGCATCGCCCGGTGACAAGGCAGAAAGCACCACCACTAAAATGCGCATTGTGTTCAACGCTTCCTTTCGTACGGAGGATGTGCCCTCACTCAATGAACAGCTGCATGTTGGGGTGAACCTACTTCCTGATGTTTAAACAGTGCTACTTAACTTTCGGTTAGGACGATATGGCATAGTAGCAGATGTCGAAAAAGCTTTTCTGCAAATTCTGCTCGACGAAAAGGATCCGATTTATATGGATTTCTTCAGATGAATCATCAGATGGTACTCTGGTATACAAAGATTATAGAATGACTAGAGTTACCTTTGGCGTGAAGTGTAGTCCATTCATTTTAATTGCGACCATACAGAAGCATTTGTCAAACGAAGAAAAACATTTTCCTATAACTTGCGATGTGTTACGAAAAGGATTTTTCATGGACGATTTTGATACCGGTGTCGACACGGAAGACGAAGGAAAGAAGATCCATGACGAAGCAGTATCGATTATGAGCCGCGCAAGTATGAACCTTCGAAAATGGAATTTCAATGGTCCGGAAATAAGAAAAGTGTTTTGTGTGGATGGTCCAGCTAAACAGAATGTGTTGGGTCTAGAATGGTTCGTTTGCAGTGATGAAATCACCGTACCTATGCAGTTAGTTGAATGTTTGGTTACATCACATTTATCAAAGGGTACCAAACGCGTGGTACTTCAAACGATAGCAAGGATCTACGACCCGTTGGGCATATTAGGACCAGTTGTCGTAAAGATAAAAATTATTTTCCAGTCCATATGGAAAAGTAAGCTGTCATGGGACCAGGTTCCTCCGCCCGATCTAATGTGTGAATGGAATAACTGTGCCGAGAACCTATTACAGTTGAAGGAATATACAATTTTACGATCAGCTTTGTCATCTCCGCACAAAATAAGTTTTTTTAAGTATTTTTGCTGATGCGAGCATGAAGGCGTACGGCACCGTGGCTTATATCAAGAATAACTATCCATCAGTTGAGAACTGTATTTCGAGTCACACCCCTAAAGCAGGATGGAATAAAGGAGTTAACGTTGCCGAAATTAGAGCTCACAGCGGCGTTAATAGCAGCACGTTTGTGTTGTGAAACGCTCTCTCAAGATCCCTGTTCACAAATTTCACCTACGGAGGGATTCCAAAATAACATTGAACTGGATATTAGGAGAAGTCGACAGATGGAAGCCGTATGTACAGAGCCGTGTAACCGAAATACGGCGCCTCACATTAACATCCGATTGGAACCACTGTGCAGGAAAGGATAACCCTGCAGATTTTCTCACGAGGGGAGTCACAGCGGAGTCCCTAAAAGCTTCTTTGTTATGGGCTGAAGGGCCAGTTTGGCTCAAAAGCGACGACTTCACCTGCGACACCCTGTCGATGCGAGATAATGTTACTTCATTCATTCAAATCCTAGAGCCAGTTATCCAAGGGTTTAGTACCTGGAAACGGCTGCTGAGGGTTACCGGGTACGTAATGCGATTCTTGACATCCTGTAAGAAAAAAGAAAGACCTACGTTTGCGGATCTCTCTGCTGAGGAACTTAACGCCGCTGAGGCGTATTGGCTGAGGTATATTCAACGCGATAAATTTACTAATGAAATTTGTTTCTTGCAGAAAGAACGTCCAATACCTAAAGGTTCTAAGATTTCTCAGCTGTCTCCGTTTCTGGACAAGGATGGTGTGCTGGATTCTGAAAGATCGTCCGATAGTCAAGAAAATCATAAAGAAATGTATCATTTGTAAGAAGCTGTTGGGCAAGCCAGCATCGAAGCCATTTGGACCACTTCCGATTGAAAGACTTCGCAGGTCCTCTCATTTGCTTTGATCGCCCTAATGGAGAAATGAGTAAGACGTACCTCATGGTATTTACTTGCGCCGCCATTCGCTCTGCATTTAGAGCTGGTACTGAGTATGACGACGGAAAGCTGTATAATGGATCTCAGACGTTTTATCGCTCGTAGAGGAATACCATCAGTCATCTTTTCCGATGACGCTAAGACATTTCGAAGGGCAGCCTTGGAGCTAGAATGGACTACATTCGAAGAACAAAAACTACAAAGCTTGCTGTCAAGTCATCGCACACGTTGGAAGTTCATCGTAGAACGAGCTCCTGGTAGGGCGGATTTTGGGAGCGTCTCATTCGCTCAGTAAAAAACATCTTAAAAGTGGTTATTGGAAGGGCGAAATTAACGTTCGAGCAACTCAGAACGATTCTTGCTGAAGCTGAAGGTATGGTAAACTGTAGACCATTAACATATATAAGCAGTGACCCGGAAGATCTGGCTCCGCGTACACCAGCGCATTTTTTATTCAGTCGAGATGGCAGTGCCAACATGTGCGAGGAAGCATCATGCGAGATTCAACACCTTTGGAAGCTGCGAATGCGATATACAACCTTGCTGTGGAACCGTTGGCGATCAGAATATATGCAACTTCTGAGATCTTTTCATCATAGCAGAGGTGTTTCTTCCGAGCAGCTGAAACCAAACGATGTTGTAATTGTCTTCGATTCCGGGAAACCGCGAATCCACTAGAGATAAGCTATTATCGAAATTGCTCATATTGGACGTGATGGTAAAGTAAAGGCCTGCAAGATACGATACGCAGATGGCAAGCGTACCAGAAGACCTGTCCAGCTGCTTTATCCATTGGAACTTGCACCATCTTCACCGGCCGGAGGATGTTCAAAATTATTATTGGCAACCCTTTTTCTATTCTTATATATTAAATTGCATGCATTAACTAATTACATTTACATGTTCATACACACACACTTGAATTACATTTATTAACTAATTACATTTACGCTCTCATACAAACACTTATTGAATTATATATACATATATACAAAGATTGCGGTATAAAATTGGCTGTATAATGTTTCTTTAAAGCAGTCCTTTTCTTAACCTGAAGCAATAAAGATTTATATTTCGTTCAACTTGGTCTTTTGTTCTTTTAAATGAATTACTTATACTTTCAGAAATTCACCAGGCTTATTTACATCCAGTCTTAGATAATTATTTTTTTATTTCAGGTTTTGTTAAGATCTGTTTTGCTTTTTACACGAGATTTCATATTGGGCATTTCCTTATTTGTTTATTTTTTTCGTGTATGTCTTCACCAAATTGGTTTTTATAAACAGCTATAATCTTAAGCACTGCATACCTCTTCCTCACCTTCAACATTGGTAACTGTGGTTTTTCGAGCAAAATTTTAGTTTCCTTCACTTCTTAAATAAAAATGTATTAAAGTATGAAGTCATTGCTTAAAACCACACTCTATTTTACACTCAGACGACATTTTTATCTTTTCTATTCTAGTCACAACTAAATAAGACAGAGAACTTTGAGATCTGACTCAAAGCCACCCAGTCAGAGCTGTATAGAACGATCTCATTTTTTTGCATATGAAAATGAGTCCGAGTTCCGCTTTGCACAATCGATCTCACATGTGAGTTCCAGCTCGTCAGCTTTGACTCTGAGCTCGTGCTCATCTTTTAGCATACGACCCAACAACTAAATAGAATTATGGTTTGATCTTTGGAAAAATAAAAACTTGGATGATGAGCTTCTAAATAACTTAGAACTATGCGATGTGGTTAAGGAAGCAGATATATTTTTTTCCTTCTGTGAAACTAGCCTTACTAACATCACTTGCTCAGCCCTGTACAACGTACATTAAGAAGAGTGAAAACTTGGCTTCGCTTAGCAATGGGTGAACTTACATACATTTGTATATTGATCTGAAGATGTGGTTTCAATATGATGGTCCCATAGAACGTGCTAGAGCAGTAACACTCAATTTAGAGAATCAATTTGGCGATAAGAATAACCTATTAAGATTAGCCTATTTTGATAAATCTAGCTAATTCGCGAGCCTGTATATTGCAATGCAAATAATCGGCAAAAATCAAAACGCAACTTCTTTTATTCGTTTAGGTTATTGAAACGCAGAATTATCACGAACATAAATGTCCTTATTTAAATGTTTACCCGTGTACGTTCGTGTTGGTGGCAAAACAGCAAAAATCAAACCAGTGCTGAATTGCCTTGTGAAAACGAATCATAGTGTGAAGAACCTTCACATGAATACGATTTAGCTTTTCCAAAACATCCCCACGACTTCTGTTTTTCAACCCTCAAGACATTTGCATAAATAATTTACCCAGTAAATGTTATGGTGTCTGAGATAAATCTGTGCAAACATTTGTTGTGATATTAACTGATGGTTTGTTCTACAAAATCTTATTTGTATGTTTTCCCCGCGGAGGTTCTTGGTTTTTAGTTTTCTCATGCTTAGATCCCGGTTAGATATAATGTAGAAGGACTTTTTGTTTGCTTATTGTCAATTATTTGTTATATAGTTTGTTTTATATCCCTATGTACATACATATGTACATATGTGCATAGCATACATACATCTACATTTTACTGTTGTTGTACGAACTACTAGTTATGGTAGTAGTGCATAATTGGCTTATAAAAATAACAAAACTTCGCCTAGTTTTGTGGGATAGTTTTGTTATCAACAACTTAAGTGCATGACACTGAACAACTGATCATTAAATTCTCAGTCATACTTATGGAATGTAAATTACCGATTTGTGACCAAACATGAACCTCTCTCAGGTTTTAATAACCTTTATCCAGCATATCAAAGAACAGCGAAGAACATCTACATATCTACTACTGGTAAGAGAATCTAACAGGAAGTAAGAAAACGACACGACGTGGGCGTGTGAATAGCTTTTTATTCGATATCGCAAGGAATTTTATCAATTAGGACTATTTTGGCTGGTTTTAAGATTTGAATTTTTTTCATAAAAAGTCACAAAGCTCTTTGAAGATATAACACCACTCATATAGGTAAAGAAAAAAACAGCGTGTGCGTGGAGTCCAGAAAATACAAGTGTATATGTACATAGGTATAGTGTATTGACCCCAGAAAAAAAAAAACAAATATGTGCCAAAATTTAGAAGAAAATTTTCGACCGAAACCGGAACATAAACAATATGGAGGGACTTATGCAAACCATGGTCAGCATCATGGGCATGAATACCCTGGCAGGCATACAGAGACAACAGCAAGACTTTCAACAAAACCGAGAGAGCACCATTGAGAAGGCAAATAAATACATCCAAACTTTCTCAGGAGAAAAGGAGCAATTGACACAATTCGTCACCACCGTGGATAGCTTCATGGCTAATGTTGCAGCTAATCAAATGCAGGAACCATTTCAAACCATCTTCAACAACCAGATCGCCGGGAGATCGAAAACTCTTATATGTAAAGGGTGATTTTTTAGCTGGTTTGGTTTTGGCAACACTGGTTTTGACAGCTGACGTGTGTTTAGTACCTTGTGTCACTGTCAAACAGCTTTAGTTTGGTTTGCAATTTAACCATGGATCGTCTTACAAATGAACAACGCTTGCAAATTATTGAATTTTACTATCAAAATTCGTGCTCGGTTCGAAATGTTCATCGCGCGCTGCTTCCATTTTATGATCGGCATTCTCGACCTTCTGAGCAGTCTATTCGGAAGATTGTGACCAAATTTTGCACCAAATTTACTTTGTTGGACATTAAACCACCAACACGTTTACGTACTGTGCGTAGTGAAGAAAATATTGCGGCCGTATCAGCTAGTGTGACAGAAGACCGCGAAATGTCGATTCGGCGCCGTTCCCAGCAGTTAGGCCTTTGTTACAGCACTTTTTTTTGCCCGAAATGGAAGTTCTTGACTTGCATGATATGTGGTTTCAACAAGACGGTGCCACATGCCACACAGCACGCGAAACAATGGCGCAATTGCGAGGCGAGTTTGGTGAACAGTTAATTTCACGTTTCGGGCCGGTCAATTGGCCGCCTAGATCGTGCGATTTGACACCATTAGATTATTTTTTGTGGGGGTATGTCAAGGCTAATGTCTATAGGGACAAGCCCGCTTCGATTGACGCACTGGAAGCCAACATCCATGCATTCATTCGTGAGATACCGGCCGAAATGTGTGAAAGAGTATGCCAAAATTGGACTCAGCGGATGGGCTACCTGAGACGCAGCCGCGGTCAACATTTGCATGAAATTATCTTTAAACATTAAATTGCAAGGTTCAAACTATCGATTCAAATAAATATTTCATTCATTTTTTCGAATTTTTTGTGTTTTTTTTTTAAAAAAAGTTCTCAACCTCTTAAAAAATCACCCTTTACATCAACACCGAGTACTTGGGCAGATGCGAAGAAGTTGCTGATTCAAAAATTTAGACTTTATATCAACTTTAGCGATGTACATAAGCAACAAAATCACACTATCAAGGTAAGTACAATATTAGACTTAAGTAATAGTGGTCGCCGTGGCCGTGGTGGTTAGTAGAGTTGGGCTAAGTCGTGAATTTATGTTCACTGGTATAACTGTGAACGTGATTTTTTATTTACTGTGAATATAACCAGTGAACGTGAATTCACGACGATGCGACTATGAAACTACATAAACTACTACTAATTATTAACTATGTAATGCATGTACATACGTTTGCATGTATACTAACCGTACTAGCCGTTAAAAACATATCAACGCAATAATTCAAAAATAAACTTACCCCAAAAACTAATGATATTGACGGATGCTTGATTTCCATATGCCTTTTCAAATTACACATACATATTACATTTTACGAAACTTTCGTCAATTCAAAGAAATTCCACAAAAAACATGTTTTTCTTCGCTTTGTTATTGGCGGCATCTTAAAAGTATTTTTTTTTGTATATACGTAGTCCTAAACACCAAACAAACAAATGCATGTAAATTTCCTTAAAATCACATGTTCGCATGCACAGAACTACACTAGCACACACAAATTCTTAGAACCGCTACGAAGTTCAACCTTCATCCCTTTTTTCAGCGGCAATTGTCAATGCAACCCAGCGAACAATATACATAACACACTATACATACATGTTTGTGTGCGCAAGGCAGCATTATTCGGTATAGTATACACAATATCGTTCACCGCGTTCTGCTTTGTTCTACGTATCATTCACTGCCTCGCATACGTTCGTACTCACGACCGCGACTTTAGTTGTGAAATCGTTATTTGCGAATTCCAAACTGTGACGTGAAACTATTCACGTTTTAGTGATTCACTGTTTATTTTCAAGTCATTAACAGACGTTAACAGTTATTTTTCGTTCACGGCGAATAATTCACTGGTAGTGATTTTATGCTCATCACTAGTGGTTAGTGCTTTGGACTACTACGCATGCTGCCTATCAAAACACCTAAAAGTTTTTTCACGGTACCACCTCTTTCGAATGCCTGACAAGCAATCAAAGAGTATCATTTGTCATGAGAAGCTGCTCAACTCGCCGTTCGGAGTCGGCAAAAAACTGTAGGTCCCTTCCATTTCGTTGAAAAAACAACACGCACACACAAATGGTTGTGAGAAGCTAGGCTTGGCTCTGTATAGGACTGCTGACGCCGTATATTTATTTATTTTTTTAATAGACTAGAAGAAATCACGAATCCATTGCATGAATATGAAGTATATGAGGAAAATTCTGATGACATAATTAAATCAGTAGAGCAAATGCTAATCTTCCTACATGCCTACATAGTATAAAAGGAAGTCCCCAAAATGTGTTTTTCTGAAACCATTGCCAACGATTTTCCATCAGTGGAGACCGAACCCAACAGTCATGGGGCAGTGTGTGTATGTGCTATGTGGCACATTTGAATTTCTGCGTATTAACTGAAATAGCATTCTATGATATTTTGTGCCCGGCCTACTACGATAAATGTGATTGTAAAAGCAAATTAGACAAATCACAATCGAAAAAAAGAATAAATACATTAACAAAGCTTACAAAAATAGGGAAAACTACAAAGAAAACAAAAATATAGCTCCAATAAAAAATTAAGATTAAGACATATGTTAATACGAACCAAGATATAGAATAACAAATATTACTAAAGAACATGTGACAAACATTAAAAGAGTATGTAAATTTACAGATCCTAATTCTCATACTTCTAATGGTGCTATGCAAGGAAAAATCAGAAGCTAAGCTGCAAGTGAGCAAACTTGAACCCATTAACGGATACGTCAAAATAAATATGGGAACAATGGAAGTGATCAACGAAACGGTAACAATCCTCCATCTTATTGACCCCCAAGAAATGATAACAGCAGTCCAACAAATAAAAGCAAATTTAAGGCAATTACCTACCGAATGGTATTGATAAGACCATATAAAGAGAACTAGACATTGTAAATTCAAAGTTGTTCGCAATCCATTTAAGTAAACGCAAAAGAGGGTTAATCAATTTGATAGGAACAGCACCAGTGGCGGATTATCCCTAAGGCAAACTAGGCAATTGCCTAGGGGCGCCTGCCCGAAGTTTTTTACAAAGAGACATACGCGCGAAACTTTTGAAAAATAGCCAAAACAAATATTGTACAAATGTATGACACTCTTATTCAATTTATTTCAGCGGAAAGGGAAAGCTTTAATAAATACGAACAGCAAGCCTTAGAACTTTCATCAGTATAGGAATATGAAAAAGACACAAAGAGGATTCGAAAGAGGAAAATCACTCCAGATGAAATTGCCACTCCTTTACCTTTATTATCTGGTCGGAAAACATTTAAAGTGACATGTTATCTATGTAGATAGGTTGAACTTCAAAAGAAAAGAGAAGCGTACAGCAATTTACATAGCAAATTTTCGTTTTCAAGCAATTTGGTTGATTTGAACTTTGAAGAAGTTGAAAATAGAGCATGCATATTGGTAACAATATATTCTGATGATTTAGAAAAGTGCTTGGTTAATGAATGCATCCGTCTTCGCTCTTATTTAACAACTTTAGCTCGAGACGGAGTACTGCCTCGAGCAACCAACGCAATTTTAGATCCAACAGCCTGAGTATTTGTACAGCAGATTAAATTTTGCCAGTTCACAAAGAACAGCCATCATGATTCGGCCCAGATTCTATTGCCTGCAATCTGAGCGCTCATTCTTCGTCCACGCCACTCTCCTATGGAACTCACTACCCGCTACACTAAGGAGAACCACAAACACAAGCACTTTTAAAACTTATCTTTTCAAACACTTGGCCAATGATACCTAAATATAAATCTATTTCATTTAATATAAATCTATTTCATATATTGTTACATGTTGTTATTGTTATTATTTCGTCTGTTAAATGTTAAATTTGCTTTTGAACTTCAAATATTTGTAAAGCCCTCGCAAACTATAAGATGTTATCTTACTGTGAAACTATTCTTTGGAACTATAAATAAAAAATAATAATTTAAAGATTATAAGAAAAGAAGAACTTGAGACAATCTACCACAATATAGATATAGCCTTAAGAATGTACGTATCGACGGCAGTCAGCAATTGCAGTGGTGAGAGGAGTTTTTCCTGTCCTAAAAGAGTAAAAAATTATCATCGAGCGACCATGGATGGAAAAAGATTAAATTCTTTGGCAATACTGAACATCGAACCCGACTGAATGCTTCCTTTAACCCTTTACTGCATGATTTTTTTTGTTTCAAACACATTTTTTTTAGATGTATTTCATCGCAATGATTTCAAAAATCGCTAAATTGTTGAAAAATAAGAAGTTTTTTCGAGATATTGAGCTGTATCTATAGATTTCATAAAACTTAAAAGGCCATTATTTTTGCAATTGTCTCTATTTTTAACTTAAAATTTAAACAAATTGAAAATATAACGATATTTTCACAGAGTAGCAATAAAAGTTTTGTGCTTACATTCTGTAATTTACTATGATGATATTATTGATAATTTTGCAAGCCAAAAATGTAGACACAGACATTTTTAATTTTTTTTAACACTTTTTCTTGAATGTCAAGTTAATAATAAATATTCATACATATGAACAAACACATTTGTACTAACATTCAAAACTCTATTCGTGTTCTTTATCAAATATTAATATTTTTTTAGGCTGGCTGCCAGAAGGGCGCCTATGAGATGCTTTGCCTAGGGCGTTCTATTAATTTAATCCGCCACTGAACAGCACAGAAACGGCACAATGGGTGGCAATGATCGCCAAGAAGTTCTAAAGCACATAAAAATAAAGAAAGAGAACGATCACAATGCCATTGAAATGGTTAATAAACAAGTTCAAATTAATTTTCATTTTAACGAAACTATTTTTGACCTAAAGAGACTAATTAGAAGAAAATACGACCAAAATCATAAGTTTATTAAATAAAATAGATGTTGGGTTTCATCAGCAAATAATATATCATTAAATAATTTTAGACCAACTCATAAAATTAACATTGTTAGAAGATATAAAAAACCAAATACAGTGGTGGTCCAATATAACGAATGATATAATGTCCAGTTGCATTCGCTATATCGAATAATTCATAATATCGAACATTAAATAAATGTACAAATACTGTATCAACAAAACAAGTTAAAAAGTAGAAAAAGAAGTAAAAGAAACTAATACAAAATGAATTTCTTTCCTTTCCTTTTCTAAAAAGCAATCGCCAATAAGGACATGCTTTTGCAAACGTTCAACGCAGAAATTTGTAGCTATTTCCCGTAGACTTAATAGAACAAGTATTTCAGAACCTCCAACGTCCAACGTTAATACGTTGATACACAACTCTCAACGGCCTCGAGTGGGCTGATACGCGTATCTTCTTGAAGAAGCATTTCAGCATTGTTCCAAGATTCCAAATCCTCCGCTTAGCTTAACTAAGCGAATAGTTGAATCAAGGAGCTTATCTTCGGTTGCATTTACAAAACCCAAATTTTTCCATCGACCGTTTCCTAAACATTATTGTATTTCATAGGTGAATTTGTCTCTGTCTATTTTTTAAGTACACAGATTTTGTAGCAATATTCGTTATATCGAATATAATTTTTTTTGTTCGTTCGCTATATAGAGCCGATAATGCATAAAAAAGTGTACTTTATATCGATCATTCGTTATATCGGCATTCGTTTTATTGGACCACCACTGTATTAGACAATATTGCCTCAACTAAATATAATATACTTCATCCAGGTATACTTACTCCAGAAGAAATAGACAAATTTAAAATTGATTATTACAAAATTAGACATTCTAGATTAGGCATGATGAAATACAAAGACAATATTCTTATTATATCGATTAAAATTCCAATAGTATAGAAGTATACGTATACCCAATAAGAAAGGATTAGAAATAATGCAGGAAGACCAACAAATAATAGAGTATAATAATAGAGAGTAGCTAATTTCTTCATGATTTATTAAATAAGTTCCGAATAGTACAAATATATCAAATTTCTTTATTTAATTAAAGAACTCAACAAAAGCTAATTTATTGCTTAACCCTGCTACGTTATAACTTAATATTTTTAATTCATGTAATTCAACATTGTTTCGGCAGACGGCTACTTCTCAGTATTGTATGTATGATAAAGGGTGATTTTTTAAGAGGTTGAGAACTTTTTTTAAAAAAAAAACACAAAAAATTCGAAAAAATGAATGAAATATTTATTTGAATCGATAGTTTGAACCTTGCAATTTAATGTTTAAAGATAATTTCATGCAAATGTTGACCGCGGCTGCGTCTCAGGTAGCCCATCCGCTGAGTCCAATTTTGGCATACTCTTTCACACATATCGGCCGGTATCTCACGAATGAATGCATGGATGTTGGCTTCCAGTGCGTCAATCGAAGCGGGCTTGTCCCTATAGACATTAGCCTTGACATACCCCCACAAAAAATAATCTAATGGTGTCAAATCGCACGATCTAGGCGGCCAATTGACCGGCCCGAAACGTGAAATTAACTGTTCACCAAACTCGCCTCGCAATTGCGCCATTGTTTCGCGTGCTGTGTGGCATGTGGCACCGTCTTGTTGAAACCACATATCATGCAAGTCAAGAACTTCCATTTCGGGCAAAAAAAAGTGCTGTAACAAAGGCCTAACTGCTGGGAACGGCGCCGAATCGACATTTCGCGGTCTTCTGTCACACTAGCTGATACGGCCGCAATATTTTCTTCACTACGCACAGTACGTAAACGTGTTGGTGGTTTAATGTCCAACAAAGTAAATTTGGTGCGAAATTTGGTCACAATCTTCCGAATAGACTGCTCAGAAGGTCGAGAATGCCGATCATAAAATGGATGCAGCGCGCGATGAACATTTCGAACCGAGCACGAATTTTGATAGTAAAATTCAATAATTTGCAAGCGTTGTTCATTTGTAAGACGATCCATGGTTAAATTGCAAACCAAACTGAAGCTGTTTGACAGTGACACAAGGTACTAAACACACGTCAGCTGTCAAAACCAGTGTTGCCAAAACCAAACCAGCTAAAAAATCACCCTTTAGAACCTGTCACCGCCTTCTGCACTCATACTTCCTGGCAAAAACTCCAACCATAGCACGAGAACATGAAAAAATAAACTATCGATGAGTAAAAAGGAAAACAAAAGAAAAACAAACAGCGCCTTTAAAGTACGCAATATTGCTCCCCATCTATGAGTTGTTTGTAATAAAACTTAAAGTCTACTAACCATCGTTGGATGTTTCATATCATGTCACAAGAGGAAGCTTAAGTAAAATAATGGCAACACGGCGTATCTTGAGTAGCCTCAGAATACTTAAGGCTATGTTTTGTTCAAGACTTTATTGTTTAGATTGCCATAGATTAATGTCATCCCTAAAAGCAAATCTCCCGGAGACATACATCCAACGGCTAGACAGGACAATTTCTTTGCCTGTGGGGATTACCTCTTCGTTTATGCTGCAAGATAAAAGGAAGATTTGATAATGGCTGCTGTAAGTTTCTCTTTTTGTTCCTATGCAAATGTAAAAGATGATGGAAAATAAAACGACTTTGAAATGCTTAATTTCTTTTATTTTGCATTTCTATTGTGTATGAAACTTGTATTGTAGACATTGTTTTTAATTGCTTTTTAATGCATTTTCTTCAGGTCTGGTTCTCACTTATTCCGGCATCAAAGAAAGTACCTAGCTACTTGCATTTATTTAAATCATTAAGTTTTTGTTTTACAAATAAATATATTTGAAAAAAATTTAATAATGTAAAAATAGAATCCGTGAGTAATCGTTACAGCATCGAAATAAAGTAACGTACATATATAGTCCATACTCATATTCAGTTCAATCTTTTATAATAGTCTTACACAATAAGATGCAACTAGAGCACTGGGGAGAGGAATCCACGCATTCGAATGACTTTTCACCAAAAATTGTCATTAATAACTTCGTTTCGTGCTTTAGTGAAAATCGTCTTCTCTTATTTTCAAGTCACAGATGCTGCACAGGATTGTCATGTCTGAATTGTGTGGTATGAAATTTAGATTTACTAGCTCTCCTCTTAGCTTAAAGATCGTATTCATTTTATTTATTGAGCTATTGTTTGGAAAATACGTTCTTTCATGAAGGTGATGAGTCATTTTACTGTAATAACATCTAAACTGGAAGGACCGAGCTTCGCAAGAGTACTTTTCGTATAAGATGCGGGCTGTTTTTTTTTTTCAAGCAGAATGTCGAATTGGATCGTTTTGTGTTAGGAGCAAGCTTAAGGCTGAAACATAATGCGCAAACGGAAACATAAGCTGATGTCTAAATTGAACGAAATTTTCCCATAATGTTTCCCAAAGTACACGTCGCAGCCATAATAGATTTAGCGTGCGTCGCTATCTGTCAAATCAATATTATTGTGTTTCTCCCGATCTGTTGTGTTGTTTATTAAAAATACAGCTTTTGAAAAATGGAGTTAAACGTGAAATAAAAGACTATTAGAAAATAGCTTAGCTCGCTTCGCCAGGTATTAAAGCAAACAATGTTTTTGTAATTTTTTCTTGCCTATCAATCACCTTTATACCGTAATTATCTACATTAAAAAAAACCAACTGAATTCTCAAAATCAACTATGTTTTACTGAATTTGTTGACACCAATACTGGTTAACTCATCCATCACAGCCTATTAATCCGGTATGCCATCTAGCAGTGCTGTTATTGTATACTAGCTGAACCGTGCTCGCCTCGCTTCGCCCGCCGGCAACTTTTCACTAATTTGCAAAACTTGACCTATTTCCTCAAGAAGGTATTTCAATGATTTTGTGGAAATTCTAGGTTAATGATTCTTCACAGCTGAAGTATTAAGAAAACATATTCTTTATTTTTCTAATATAGCAGGAAATCGGAAGCTCTAATAGACTGGTATGATCACAAATTATTCTGTGGGCCTATGTGAAAGTATCGACAAAAAAAAAAAAATATGTATTTTATTAATTAACTAACTGAACCCTTGCTTCGTCCTCTAAAGCCTTTCTCATGAATTCGAATATGTCTCATGAATTACATATTTGTGTAAGTCCATACAATTTTGTTATTACATTTTATCAATGCCATTCCAATGTGCCCCTAAGTGCAGATTTCATATAGTTCTCAAAAACGAACATGCTCTAAAATGTTATAAAACGTCATCTACTATAAATAATTGATAACTAGTGTGCCCCTAGTGTAACCCCTCCCCCGCCCACCCAGCACATTTTCCTATCTGTGCACACCCGTATGAAGGCTAAAATATAAAATAATAAACATCATATAATTTTATTCAATTTTTTTAACGTATAAGTACTTCCTTAAAAACAACATTGGATGTAATGATACAGTCCTCTTTGACCGTTTGTTTTTCATTTTCTTTAATATATACAAAAATATTAGAAAAAGTTTTGACCCTAGAAAAGCCACATAAAGTTGTCCATGCGAGAACACCTGATCGGGCAAGTACAACCCTGCTCTTTGTAGTGTTTGACCTTGTGATTTATTAATGGTTATAGCATAGGCAATTTTAATGGGAAACTGTTTTCTGGATATATTGAACGGCATCGTCGGATCTGATGGTGTTAGAGATATTCTCGGAATAAGAACAGATTTCCCGGAACTGATCAGTTTTGCAGTTATAGTAAATTGACTCAATTTGGTTATGACCATTCTCGCCCCATTGATAAGGCCTTCTTTAGCGTTAAGGGGTTAAGGTTTCTAATGAGCATTACAACTGTATTTGCCTTTAATACTAATTTGTGTGGTGGAAGGCCAGAATGATTTATACTATTTAGGGATTCAACAGGATAAAGTGCATCCGAAGAGTTATCCTCGCACTGAATGGAATCACAACTGTAGTAAATGTTTGCTTCGCATTGAACAATATTCTGAACAACGTAATCATTTATTTTGTCGCAATCCTCATTTTTTGGGCATATAATAGAACGATCTAGGAACTCCATAACGTTGCCTTCATTGATAACTTGAGTATCGAAAACTTTATGTACAATGTCACTATCATGAACATAACAATGCTTAGGAATTTTAATTGTATCTGCAGATATGTCTCTTTGAAGTTCAAGTCCCCCATTGCCTAATTGTAAGATCCAATTGCTGAAGGTGGGATCATCATTTGCTCTCATATTTTTGGTTAATCGTCTAGTGTGAATTTTTGACCATAGAGGCGATTGCTTCACGTTACTCTCAATAATTGTAGTTCTATTACCGTGTCTTACAACAGGAAGGACCTGTCTGAAATCTCCGCCGAAAAGAATTGTCTTTCCTCCAAAGGGAGCTGTGCTGTTGCAGATTTCTTTCAATAGGCCATCAACGACGTTCAAAGCGTCTTTAGGGACAAAAGAGACCTCGTCCCAAATAATTAAAGTAACTTGACGGATTATGTTCGCCTGCTTGGAATATCCTCGGATGCTTGATATTGATGTATCAAGTATTGGCACCGGCAATTTGAATAGTGAATGACATGTTTGGCCTCCTTCTAGCAAACTTGCTGCAATGCCTGTCCAGGCGACACATAGAAAAACCTTGCCTTCTCCACGCAGGATCCAGCATAACGTGCGGTACAGAAACGTTTTCCCAGTTCCTCCTGGTCCATCGATAAAGTAAGATTGTGCTTTGCCGCGCTGCAAATCCACCAAAATTCCATCAGCAAGTTGCCGTTGTTCGTCGTTCAGCTTATCGTAACCCAATATGCCTTCTGCCCTTTGATGGTTGACGTTGTAGGTATCTTCTCCTTGTTCTTCGTAGTAAGTTGGGTTTGGTAACCCAAATTGTATGCATGTTCTTCAATGCTGCCTAAATATTTGTTCCAGCTCACCCAAAGCACGGCTGGCACTTGTCTCTGCATCATATTTCCTTAAGAAATCCTCAGACAAAGGTTGTCGAAAGGTGGTCCACAGCTGAGCGATGTTACTTGGAAAGCAAAAAAGGCATATCACGGCGAAAAGTTGACGCAGTTGGAAAGGCATCTTGAAATTTACTGCCTCTTGTAGGCATTGAATCCATTCCTGGTCATTTTCTAATAAATGCAACTTCTCGGCAGCTTCTTGAAATGATTCACAAAGTATCCCATCAACGGTCCTAAGATCTTCATAACTATGCGGTCCTTTGACATGCAGGAGGAGAAGACGCAGCAAATATCTCTCACGGTCGTTCGGGCTTACAGTGAACATTCGTCCAATGGTTTTTGAAAGTCGGCGTCGCGTATTCCAAATGCTGTTGGCCCAAGTGTAGTGCTCTGGTATTTGGTGGTATAAATATTGCCGGGCAGCCTCATCACAGTGGCACAATTTGAAAAAAGCTGTAAGCTTGGTTTCTTTCCCTAAGTTTGCTTGCAATTCTTGTCCTGGTTCGAAGCAAATGGTCTGCTCATTAGGCCATTTATTGCAATCCAATGACCCTTTCACAAGAAGTGCAAGGGTATCTCGATCTCCTCCATCAAGATCGAATAACTCCGGGAAAAAAAGTCCGCCGGGAGCGCCGCAGCGCGAAAACCAGGACTT
The DNA here is from genome assembly GCA_949775065.1 of Brachyopa scutellaris. Lineage (NCBI taxonomy): Eukaryota > Metazoa > Arthropoda > Insecta > Diptera > Syrphidae > Brachyopa > Brachyopa scutellaris. The sequence goes on from OX459114.1 coordinate 34,718,359, forward strand.
AGCGAAATATAAAAGCTTTGAGGAAGAAAATAAAGTACTCCGAATAAAGCTTAACGAAATGGATCTACTCTATCAAGATCTTAAGAAAGAGATAGATCTATTAAAAGAAGAGAATAAGGTTCTAAAGAACACACACTCGCAGAAAGAGCGCGAATGTGCTCCAGCACTATTAGATAGTCGGGAGTACCAGACCGATGAAGAAGAGCTAGCACGCGAAACGAATCGGGTCCCTAAGAAAAGACCTACTAAAAAACGGAGAGCCGGTTCTTCGCCCGAAGTCGTGCCCTTAAACGAAGAAAAGCGTAAAGAACTGCAAGAAAATCAACGTAAAATGCAATTTCGTATACCGCCACCAATAAACATCGTCGGGATAACGGAATATAATAAGTTGCATAGCCTCCTTAAAGGAACGATAACATCGAAATTTAAGGTCACATCTTTGAGGAATAATGCGTGGAAGATTAACGTCGATGACCATGACGACTATCGCGCACTGTCCCAGAAACTTAATATCGATAAGATTCAGTGGTATACTTTCGAAATCAAGTCAGAAAGGCCACATCGTGTTGTAGCAAGGGGACTTCACCCCTCGTGCACAAAAGAAGAGATTGTGAGCGACATTCAAGACAAGGGCTTTAAAATTCTTGATGCCGTAAATATCATCAAGAAGGAGAAGCAATAATCCGAAATAGATAAGGACATCTTGGTAAGGCGTGGACTTCCGCTTTTTATGCTAACATTCGATAAAGCTGATAGTATCGACGATATTTATCGAATTAAAACCATATTGAATATCGTGGTCAAAATCGAGCCCATGCGTAGAAATTTAAAAATAATTCCGCAGTGCAAACGTTGCCAAGGATTCAATCATACGCAAACGTATTGCAAAAAAGAACCACGGTGTGTGAAATGCGCCGGAAATCACCTCTCCCAAGACTGTCGAGTAAACAAGCAAGCCTCTGCAATCTGTGCTAATTGTAAGGGAAAGCACCCGGCAAATTATAGAGGCTGTGAAGTAGCCAAGGAGTTGCAAAAACGAAGAGATACACTCCATAAGCCTCAAAATAAAATAATAAAACCGCTAACTAAGGCAAATGGTAAGATCGGTCAGGAGAACGTAAACAAACAAAAACCACCGGGTACAGAGCGGAAGAAGGTGGTGATAGCAGAAAAGCCCTCGACTTCTGGTCTTTAAATAAACGGTAATAAAAAGCCATTAGAAAAGACATCGGGTAATAGCCCTCGGACAGCAGGAGTGCAGACCTACGCCCAGGCTGCAGCATCCGAAAAATCAAAAAACCTCGAAATCCCGACGGACCCTGCTTCTCAAGTTTTCTCAATTATTCTCGCAAAACTTGAAGAGCAAAGCAAAATAAATAAAATTATTCTCGATAGGTTGGTTAAGCTCGAGAGTTATTCACGGAAAACGCGTACTTCACCTAGAATATGAATGAAAAAAGAATTTTAAAAATATGTACTTGGAATGCAAACGGACTTTTGCAAAAACTTGACGAATTGTAAATATTAATGCGAGAAAAAGATATTGACATTTGCTTGATTTCTGAAACTCACGTGAAAAAGGAATCGCTTTTAAAAATAAAAGGCTATACTGATTACCACGCTTGTCACCCTTCGGGAAAAGCAAGAGGCGGATCTTCCTTGTTTATTAAAGACTGCATTGAACAATGCGAAGACCTAAAGATAGAGCTTGAAACTCTGCAAATGTGCACAATTCGAGTTAAAAATAGTCAGCGTACTATTAAAATCTCATCTATTTACTGTCCACCGCGTTCCGCGCTTGAAAAAAGTGATTTTACTAACTTATTTAAATCGCTGAAACCTAATTTCATTATTGGCGGCGATTTTAACGCGAAACATACGTTCTGGGGCTCTAGATACATCTCGCAAAAAGGTAGAATGCTCTATGGGGCAGGTATGGAGTACAGTTGTGATTTCCATTCGACGGGCAAACCGACTTACTGGCCAGCTGATACTTTGAAAATACCTGACCTGATCGATTTCTTCGTGGTGAAAGGAATATCTAACAACCACATAAAAGTTGAAGAAAGCTTTGATCTGTCGTCCGATCATTCCCCAGTTATTTTGACATTGAGCGAAAAACTATTATTTAACCGAGAGCCAGCGAAATTAACCGGCAGAACAACTAACTGGGAAGGCTTTAGGAACGAAATCGAAGTAAATGTTGAACTGAGCGTACCGCTTACGATACCCTATGAACTTGAGGTTGAAGTCGATCGCTTCGTTGAGATAGTACAGCTCGCCTCTTGGAATAATACGCATAATCCAAGAAAAACGCCAGACAAATACGGTCTACGATATCCTGCTGAAATAAAGGAATTAATTAGGGAAAAAAGAAAAGCGCGTAAAAGATGGCAACAAAGTCGTGCTCCACAGCATAAAACCCATCTGAATCGTCTCTGCAATTTGTTAAAGAATAGCATTAAGGATTTTAAAAATTGTGCGATAGGCTCTTACCTTGAAAGTTTAACAGCGAAAAAAGATTCCAATTATTCCCTTTGGAAAGCCGTAAAAGGCACCAAAAGGCCCAAAATCCCCGCGCCGCCACTTAAAATAAATCAAAATGAATGGGCAAGGGAAGATAAAGAAAAAGCGGATATTTTTGCCGCCGATTTGGAAGAAACCTTTAAACCGAACGATGGTCAAGTGGTTCATGACAACATCAACCTCACAAGGATGGTAGTTCCACCATCTGACGATTTAACGCGCAGATCTGCAACGCTTAGAGAACTCGAACGTGAGATCGCTAAACTAAAACCTAAGAAAGCTCCTGGTTATGATTTGATTACCGGAGAAATTCTCAAAGCCTTACCTAGAAGAGCATTTATTAAGCTTCTCCATATTATAAATGCTGCACTCAGATTAAAACACGTGCCGAGCCAATGGAAAGTTGCGGAAGTCATTATGGTTTTAAAACCAGGAAAACCGTCATATGAAGTAAAATCATACAGACCAATCTCGCTTCTTCCAGTCGTATCAAAAATTTTCGAGAGGATATTACTAAGGCGTCTCCAACCGGTTATAGAAGAAAATAATCTAATCCCTGACCACCAGTTTGGGTTCAGAAGTAAGCATTCGACAATTGACCAGGTGCATAGAATTACTAACGTAATCGAAAAAGCACTAGAAGAAAAAAAGATATGTTCAGCCGTATTTCTTGACGTCTCGCAAGCCTTTGATAAGGTGTGGCACGATGGCTTGAAATGCAAATTACGACAAGTACTCCCCGTGTACCTATACGAGATTTTGGATTCATATCTCGGAAATAGACTCTTCCGTGTTAGAAATGGAAACGAATACTCAGAGCTCAAAAAAATTTCGGCCGGCGTACCGCAAGGAAGCGTTCTGGGGCCGCTTCTTTATCTGTTATATACTCGTGATATACCGAAAGAAGATGGCACTATGCTTGCTACGTTTGCCGACGACACCGCTATCCTAGCAGTAGGTAAAACAATCGAGGAAACGACTGCCAAACTGCAAAACGCATTGAATAAAGTAAATGAATGGACGAGGGACTGGCGGATCGCCCTTAACGGAACTAAATCTGTTCACGTGAATTCCACTTATAGAAAAATTAATGACTTGCCAATTTTTATAAATTTGACCCGAATTCCTATTGCAAATGAAGCCAAATACCTGGGAATGACACTTGACGCAAAGCTGAAGTGGAATTCGCACGTGAAAATGAAACGTAAAGAATTAGAAATCAAATATAGAGAAATGTACTGGCTGATCGGGAAACATTCCCACCTCAGTACCGAGAACAAACTGCTTTTATACAAGCAAGTGCTAAAGCCGGTGTGGTCCTACGGTATACAACTTTGGGGTTGTACCAAGAAAACAAATGCCAATATTTTACAGACCTTTCAAAATAAAGTGCTAAGAGAAATTGTCCAAGCACCGTGGTATGCTAGAAACGACGATATCCACAGGGATCTCGGAATTCCGACAATCGAAGCTGAAACTAGAAGCTTCGCGCGAAAACATAGAAACCGACTAATCGGACATGTTAATAATACAGTCCTACTTATTTTGGATGAGAGCAATTTATTGCGCCGACTACAAAGGACAAAACCTTTCGACTTGGCGAGATAAGGATTAACCGCATCTAAATTGCGGAATATGCAGGATCTTTCATTGGAAAGTAACCTGCCAAACGTTTATATTTCGTGATAGAAAAATTGCTTGATAAGTAGTATAACTTAGTTGCAGTATCTAACAAATTTATATCGAAGGGAGGTGTTTTTGGTCAGTAAGAATCTGACACTACTATGAGCACGCGCTTGCTATTCTCATAGTGTCTATGGAAGATTTTCACCTACCCTCGGGAAAAAAAAAAAAAAAAAAAAAAAAAAATTAGGCAAGTGCACAGGCAGTCGTTGGACAGAATGAGAGCGATCGTGCAAAGGTCTTTCGTGAAGCCGCCACATCGCCTCTGGAGGACTTACATACCGACAGTTTAAAAATAGATGAACCTCATCTAAAGCATTGATATGTACCTCGTATTTGAGCGATAGGTAAGCAATATAAGGCACAATCCAAAGGTTATCAACTTTATGTGACTTAACAATAATTGACAGCCCATTATCACTTCTGCGGTACATAGGATAACCGTTAACATTAACATTTGTTTCATTGACAAAATCTTTTGGATATCCTTTGCTACAATTCCTATCTCTCATGCAAGGACTGTTCATGTTTAGTGCTCCACATGGACCATGTACCATACATTGTTTAACAATGTTAAATAACCGAGGATTTTGTTCGCAGTCTGGAATTTCAGCGGAGACAATTGAATCTACATGTTCCTTGTCACGTAACTTATCTGGTTCTCTAAGGGCCGGTCTGTTCACCCTTGGTTAACTTTAATGAACGATTATTCCAGCCGGTAACCGTCGAATGTGTTTGTTCACCAAAATTTTAACCAGAGAATCCATGGTTTGGCTAGTTAACCAGAGAAATCGATAACCGACCGATATAAGTCGGTTAACGACATTTAACCAATGATTTTATGGAATTTCGTTTGTTCAGGCTTGATTTTGATACTCCGTATTACTTTTGATAATATATTGTGTGATAAAGAATACTAATATAAAAACTACAAATATAGTGCAGAATGGAGTGAGTTATTTTATGGTCTTGTTGCATTGTTTTATTCGCAAATTCAGTTCATTGGGAAATTGTATTTGGGGTTCGTGGACTAGTGACGATAGTGACGAAGACTACAATCAATATTTGTTGGTTGAAAGGCGACAGTATCATATGTATGAAAGATTGGACCATTTCAATAAATGGGACGATTCTGACTTCTTCAGACGATTTAGATTGCGGAAGCAAACTGTTGCAAATATTTTGGATTTGATACGGCTGAAATTGTAAGATAGAAGTGCAAGGTGTGTTTTACTATACACATATTTTCACAAAAACTAAACACAATAACTACATTTTTTTTCAGAACCCGCAATCTAACTCCAATGGCGAAACTTCTGATTGCACTTCGATTTTATGCATTAGGTACTATGCTCATATCAGTCGGAGATTTTTTTGGTGTTTGTAAAGCTACTGTTTCTGTTGTAATTCAAAGAGTTTCCTCTGCAATCGCTTCACTAAGAAATGATTTCATAAAAATGCCCCTATCTGATACACATTTGGCTGAAGCAAGTTACGGTTTTTACAATTTTGCAAAGTTTCCACGAACGTTTGGAGCAATCGATTGTACTCATGTGAAAATCCAATCTCCTGGTAAGTTAATAAATCTTACGTACAAACTAAGGAAAAGAGATCTATAAAATTTATTTTAAGGTGGAGATAATGCAGAGCATTTTCGAAATAGAAAAGGGGTCTTTTCACTCAATGTACAGAGTGTTAGTTCGGCTGATTTGAAATGTTTGAACATTGTTGCACGATGGCCTGGATCCTGCCATGATCAAACAATTTTTAACAATTCTCTTTTAAAGATGCAATTCGAACGCAATGATTTCAAAAATTACATTCTTATTGCTGACTCCGGATATGCTAACACATCAAACATGGCTACACCATTAGTTGAATGTACTAATGCAGTAGAGCAGCTTACAACGAGTCAATTATAAGAAGTCGAAATGTTGTCGAGCGGCAATACGGTGTCTGGAAAAGACGTTTTCCAGTTTTGTCACTTCAAATGAGAACTAAAGTAGAAACAGTCCAAGGTATTATTATCGCAACGGCAATTCTTCACAATATAGCTGTCGATTTTAATGAAGAAGTTCCACCTGATGCGCTCGAAGTAATAATACCACCTGCCGAAGCAATCGATGTGGTCAGAATGGGAGTAGATAGTGCTGATAATATTCGTGCAGTGTTATTATCTGATTATTTTCCGTCACTTCTTCAAGCGAATAGAGAAGAGTAAAACATAAATGCTTTTACTTTTTGTTTCAATATTTATTATGTATTATGATAAATTATAATTATTATAATATTGTTATAATATAGTATATTATCCTAGTTCTAATTTTTTTTTTCAATTTTAATTCAGTTTCTAAAATTTTCATTTTCATCCGGTGTTCTTCCGCAGATTGCACCATTCTCTGCTCGTGCTCCAAGCGTGCATGTTCCAATTGTTGCTCCAAAATGTTTTTCTTCATTATAGCGATATCTGCTGTTTCCTTTTGGCATTTTTGTGCTTTTGGAGTCATTAAAAAAACACTTCTTTTGTTACGCAGCATTGCAGGATTATATTTACTCCATTTTTTCGGTGATGCCGTGCTTACTATATTTATTTCAGCATCCGCCACAATGTCCTCATCCAAATGTCTAACAATTTCATCAGCAAAGTCTGTTGAGGATTTTTGATCACCATCATTCGCGATTATGTTATCATCATCGTATCTAATGAAGAAAACATTACATGTTTTAGGTACAATTCAAAATAAAAATTTCGCAAAAAATTGACTCACCTTGATGGCAAACCGTCAACACTCACGCCTATCACATCGCTCAACTCATCATATATGGGGTCTATATTTTTTTTGTTTTCTGTTGGCTGTGGACCACCGCCAGTGAGAAATATCAGTTTTCGATTATTCGCTTTTGTTTTGCGAAGTTAGCGCTTTATATTGTTGTATTTTTCCTTTAGCGCTTTCACTGTTCTGATCTATAGAATAAACAAACTTAATACATATTGATATGAAACTTATGACATTAATGTATTCACTTTATTATCGATGCACGATGCGTTGAACTGCTGTGCTAATTTTTCCCAAGCTGCATCCTTTTGGTGCGAAGTAACGGTGTCAGTTTTTTTATTTTCGAAAATTTTTTTTTGTTCTAGTACCAATTTAACTAGTTTTTCCTCTTCACTATTGGAAAAGTTGGTGGATCGTTTCTGCATTGACATTTCTTCCTAAAAACTTTCATCTTTAATAATTGGAAAAGAAAAAAATTATAAAATAAAAAAAATACTCACCGAAAATAAATACGCCAAACCGAAACAAATTTAATCTCTGATTACCGTTGACAACCGAATTGACATATAAAACTGGAAAATTGGGACGTTTTTCGGAAAGCTATGGTTTGGTGACCAAAGTAAAAAACAATGTGAACAAACACTCATTGGTTACCAGAGATTCTTAACCATGGGTTAAGCAAAATCTGTGGTTACCTAACCACAGACTATCTACCCATGCTGCTCGGGCTCAATCCCAGCCCGGGTCCAACACCTAAAAAAACTAATCTTTCGAACGTCTGACAAGCAATCAAAGAGTGTTATTGTCAATAAGCTTCTCAATTCGCCATACGGAGTCGAAAAAAACTGTAGGTCCCTTCCATTCGTGCAAAAATATAACACGCACACACAAATGGTTGCGAGAAGCAGGCTCAGGATCACCCCGAGCTGTAGCGCCATCTAAAGTAAAGTAAAATTATTATTATTATTATTATTATCCTTTATCTCTCCTTATTGGGTAATTACGACAACATATTTTGGGGCCTTAGCCTAATACAAAATATATTAGATGCAGCAAATTCTATTGATTTTCGACTATATTCATGAAAATCCGGATTATGTGGCAGCTATCGATGATCACAGATTTCTGCATGGCGTCAATTGTGCTTCTTCCCAGCCCTAGAAATGTTATGTCCTCTTGCGGGTTCTTATTTGCTTTACCCTCCGCACTGATAACACTAGTCTACAAAATTTTTGACACAAGAATAAGACACATAATTTCTTGTAGATTATTTAACGCTGAATCTAAATCTGGCAACAGAATTGCACTAGGCCGTCAGAATTTTGAGAAATACCAATCTCAAAGTGCTAAAAACACGTTTTCTGGCGATCTTTGAAGAAATAAAAAAATAAAAATTTTGTAGACTAGTGTAATTATTGGGTGGGATTATCTTCACTTCCTTGAGATTGCGCTTAATTTCCACAGCGAGTTCGGAATATCTGCTACGTTTCTCGCTGTATGAACGGCTTATGTTTCTTGTAGCTGGAACCGCAACATCAATGAAGACATCCCTGCGCCCTTCTTTGTCAATGACAGTGATATCAGGGCGATTATGAAGCCTGGTGTGGTCCGAGTGAATTGTATGATCATAGTAGATCTTGGTGCTCAGATTTTTAACTACCGGAAAAGGCTTATATGCCAATGTTGTGCACCCCGATATGACGTGGTCTATAGTCTCCGGCATGTATCTACTCTAGCGGATGAATCTTTCGTCACATGCTCTCTATAATTCTTAGTCGGTATAACACGATCTTGAATAGCAATCATAAATGCTTTGGTTTCAGGATACATGTCACCATTTAATAGCCATTTGTTTGACATAAGTTTGTCAACATTTCGCCATTAATATCTCTGTAATACTGACCGTGTATAGGCTTGATTGCCCAATTTAATTCCCTCATAGTTTTTTTCCCCGAGAGTATTGGGATCGCAAACGTATTTACAGCCTTTATTAAGTGTTTGCCACTAAGGCTCGTTTTAGGGATTTTGTGAATACGGGATTTGAACTCTGTAGTCAAGGTGTTTTTGGCTATTTTCTTGTCAACGCGTCTGTTTTGCATCATGCCCAGATATTTGTAAACCTTTCGCTCCACCATTTCTTTAATATTAGATATTGTTTCAAGATTCTTCACTTTTTGCCATTTTGCCTCTAATGATCCGTATTGTCTTGCACTTATCTAATCCAAATTTCATATTGATGTCATTACTGAACATGGAGACTATTTCTATTGGTTGCTGAAGATTTTGTCCCGTCGAAGCATAGATTCTAAGGTCATCCATGTATAGTAAGTGACTTAGGCTAGGTGCACACATGCGATTGCAGTCGCACGACTATTCCGTCGCAAAAAATAGAACATATAGCTTTCAATGTAAGTGCGCACACATGATACGTTGCGATTGATAGGTTTCATGTGCACACACTTACATTGAAAGCTATCACCCCTATCATTAAATCCGACGGATCTGAGATTCCCTTCACTCATTCGTTTCACATTCACCTATCGTCATGATCATTAAATCCCCCGGATACACTACTTTATCTACATCCCTTTTTATGTTTTCGAAATTAACTGTTTTCTGATTTGACACTTGAAAAGGCGATTGTGGTGTGAAAACAAAAATCTAAGGAATAAAAAATACTTTTTTGGTTTTACGTTAAGCTTTTGTTTTGCAATATTTTGCATTCCAAAGTCACGTTTCATTTATTTCATTCATAAAGTTCAACTTTTTTAGTATGTACAATGCGTGTATGTGAAAAAAGGATCGATCCAATGGTGGATTCCATTTTGTTGCCTCTGCACTTTCAACGTTCAAAGTTCTTGGGAGTGAAAAAAAAAGTGCTAGCCAACACCACAGCAAAAGCACCAGATCTGCAACGATTTTCTCGCGGATTTGAAACGTCAAACTTTGTATGGAGAGATTCGATCCGTTCGTTTTAAATGATCAAGTGAAAAGTTGTTCACATTACCGACAAGTAGACGATTCCTTTCGAACGGATTCAATGATACCGATTTTCGAATTTTCGTGAATCATTCCCTCCGGCGGATTTAAGTTAGGGGTGTATATGTTCTATTTTTTGCGACTGAATAGTCGTGCGACTGCAATCGCATGTGGGCACCTAGCCTTAGTGTAGTTTGATTTGGTGTTTTTTTTAAGGAGATTGCTTAACGGGTTAAGAGCAATGCAGAACCAAAGCGCTGATAGGCAGTCACCTTGGAAAATTCCATTTTTAATCATATCTCCGCTGTTTTCATTGATCCTGTTTTTGAGTGCGTCATGTTTTCTTTCAGGAAGTCAATTATTTTTGGGTGTACATATTTTGTATATTTTCATCCCCTCAATTAACCAGCTGTGTGGAATGCTTTTTTATAATCGTATTATAGATAGATAAGCGTGCAAATTTCTAGATTGTTTAACTGTTTGTTCTAGTATTAGTTGAGTTGGTCTATGGTCAGTTGTTCTTTGCATCCTTAAGCGTTTTTAATGCACCCCTTCTGCTCCTCACATAAATAATGTTGTTTATGTTGTAGGGTAAACTACCGAGTGACCGGCACTCCCTCTGGTGATCGGCATACCTTCACAATTTGTCTTATAATTAGTTTAACGGCAAATAATTTGTATTTTTAAACCTTTTATATTAATCTGGCAAGTCTATCTAACGTATTTTGAATGCTACTTTCAAATGTGACACTTCAGTTCGTTCTTAACTTTTCACAGAACTATTCGCAGTTGGGTGTAGTACGCAAAACCGTACACTCAGAAAAAAATCCTATAATATCAATGATTTTTCCTATTACTTTAATAGTTTTTTACTATTAAAATTGGTCAATGGGATTCGTACTTTAAAATTAATACTTTCAAAACTATTACATCAATACTGTACTCGTCCTATTATTTCAATGCGATTGTCATTTTAAATTTATGGTATGTCCTATAAATCTTTAATAGTATACAGTATTAATTTAAATATACGTCCTATTAATTTAAAGTGATAAAGAACATTAAGAAGTAATGGGAAAAACTATTAAAATAATGTGAAAATCCTATTAACAACCACTGTTATTTAAATGGATCGTCCTATTATTTTAAACGTATTACACTATTATTTATCAATAGTACATCTTATTAAATTAATGTGGCTATTCCGATTGATATCCCATATTTTTTATTTTACTGGCTGAAAATGAACTACAAAAAATACATTCAAATAAAACAACTCATTTATTGATTTATTTTTTTCTCTTTATTTCTTTTATGTGATATATTTTATAACATATTATAAGATCTTAATAAATATATATAACATAATTTATATAATATTAAAAATAAAAAAAATAAGAATTAATATTACAAAACTTTTAATATTTTTTTACTCTGAACACCCTTTCTCCATTACTCAGAAGATACAAGTGAATTGGCGGTCCGTCAAATTCGAGAACTGAGTGCAATGACAATGAATTGGTGCTTTTACCTACAACGTATGCCTGGAAATGCTCACTAAAGTAGTTAACATTTCATTGTCTACATATGAAGTAAATATCAGAAATTAATATTGTAAAATGAAAAAAAGCACTGATAAACACATACGATACGAAGCAATACAAACCTTTGAAATTATAATTGACGCACTTAACACAATAGGATATACACAACACTTATATATGTAGGTACTGCACAATAAATTCAAAAACGGTCGAAATTCAAGAGCACAACTTTACGTTTTGAGTCCTTCGCGCCGAATGAAAAATATAAGGAAAACTGCGTAGTCGAGATGGTGGTAGCGCACAGTTTTAATAGGAAAACTGTTTACTTCAATAGTATATCCACATGAAATCAATAGTATATCTTATTGAAAACAAGACAAAACGTGTTATAATAGTATTATACTATTAAACCAATGTGATCAACTTAATATGATGGTACTATTAATAATTTACTACTTCGGGTTATTAAAATAATAGGACCATCTTATTGATTTAATAAGAGAAATAATATCAAATCTATAGTATATCTGTTTGGATTAATTCTGTATACTTTTAAAATAATAATAATGTCTATACTATTAAATCAATAATACGCACAACTATTGATTTAATTAGAAAACTATTAAATATATAGGAAAACACTATTAATAACCGTACTATTAAATCAATAACTGTCCTATTAAAATATTAATAGGACATTTTTTTCTGAGTGTAAAAACTAGAGAATTTTGCTAAGAAAGTCAGGTAAGTTCTTTACAATTTTCACTAGTATTTGTTAATTTAACTGTTCAGTGTTCAATTTGTAAATGTATTAAAGTTTATTTATACCATTCAAAGTATATTTTTATCTAAAAGTGAAATTTAATTTTTAATATCTAACGGTGCCGGCAATTAGATTCGACCGTCCGTGCTTTTTTATTAATCTGCATGGTGCCGATCATAGCAAATCGGCACAGTGCCGATCACTAGTTTTAACTGGTGCCCATTGCTGGATTTACATTACTATGTATCATCCTTGTTTTTATTAATTGGCAGCTAACAGAACATTATTATTATATTTAAATATTATTATTATTACTTTACTTACGTACTTTACTTAGAGATGAGTTGGTGTATCAGTATGCTCACTACGAAGTCATCTCCAGCTGCTTTAAATAGCTCTGCGGGTAGACCGTTAGGTCCAGCAGCCTTGTTAGACTTTAGCTTGGATATTGCTATCCGCACTTCGTTTTGATCAGGTGGATGAGAGTTGGCTATCATCATCTAAATTGAATGGTTCATTCTGCCTAACAGCGGAGTATTGGTCTTCATCGCCATTATACAGTTTGCAGAAGTAGTCTTTCCATATTCTCAATACCGACTGTGTTTCTACTACAATGTTTCCATCCGTGTCTCTACATGTTTCTGTACGGGATTTGTTTTGCTGGCACATTCTTTTTACCCTCTGGTAAAACTTCCATACATTGTTCCTGGAGTAGCATCTCTCAATATCCTCGAAAGCACGCCTCCCGTGCTCTTTTTTCTTTTCGTCTTAGAAGCTGATGTTCTTCCCGTCTCTTCTGCTCGTAGAGCATGCGAGCAGAACTAGTCCTTCTTTGCAGCGCCGCTTTATACACTTGTTGTTTTTCCGCGTTAGCTAGTCTGCACTCTTCATCAAACCAGGGGTTTTTTGGTGGTGGTCGTGTGAAACCTAGCACATCATGATGGCTTGCTGGCAGTGTTGCCACTGGTCTTCTGTACTAGCTGTTGCTGCGGTAGGACTCGTAGCGAGAGATCGGGATATGCGTTCTCTGTAGGCTCTGGAGGTGTCTTGCGATTGTAGCTCTTCGACATTATATAGGGTTTTCCAATGAGAGGTGTTATTGTGAATGGCCCGCTATTTCGGTAGCTGTCACTTTTGAAGCTTTTATTCTTTGACATTTTACAAGTAGAAACTACGCCATTACTAAAAACGGAACGATACACGCTTCAACAACGCATTGAAATTATTAAAATTCACTACAAAAATGGTGAAAATCTTGCAGTCACAGTTCGCAAAACTAAAGCATTTTTTGGTCGTCGTGAAGCACCTTGTCGAACCGTAATACAGAAATTGGTGGAAAAATTCGAGCTGTTGGGACAAGTTAGTGATGTGAAGAATAAAACCCGTGCACATCGCTCAAGAACAACTGAGAATATTGCTGCCGTAGCCCAAAGTGTTGAAGACTTGGGTCCTAAGGCTTATAAAGTTCAGTTAACACAAGAACTCAAGCCGGCCGATCATCAACAACGTCGTGTCTTTGCTGATTGGGTCCTTGAAATGCATGAAAATGATCCGGAATTCCATCGAAAAATCATCTTGACTTATGAGGCCCATTTCCACCTCGGTGGCTACGTCAACAAGCAAAATTGTCGCAGCTGGGGCTCGGAAAACCCAGTTATTATTGAGAAGCCTCTACATCCTCAACGTGTGACTGTTTGATGCGGTTTATGGTCCGGCGGGGTCATTGGACCTTACTTTTTCGAAAATGAGGTTGGATCAACAGTTACGGTGTATGGATTGCGCTATCGAGAGATGATTAATGATTTTTTATGGTCGGAGTTGGATGGTATTGATCTGTACAACGTTTACTTTCAACAAGACGGCGCTACGTGCCACACAAGCAACGAAACCATTGATCTTTTACGGGAAAAGTTTCCGTAAAGTTTCTCTCGAAGAGGTGATCACAATTGGCCACCGAGATCTTGTGATTTAACACCTTGCGACTTCTTCCTTTGGAGCCACGTGAAAGATAAGGTCTACGCCAACAGCCCAGCGTCGATTCAAGACCTCAAAGATAAAATTCGTGAGGCTATCGAGGACATAGGGCAGCCACTTTGCGATTTGGTTATGGAAAATTTCATGGAAAGGATATGGTCTTGTACGCGTGCTCGTGGTGGCCATTTGGCTGATGTTGTTTTTCATTATTAACGGCATACCATCCCTCTTTATTATGAGGTAAACATCCGATCATTTATCTCAAAAAATGGCATTTTTCTTTGAATATTGGAAAACCCTTTACTTTCTCATAGTTGCCCCTATTGTATGATTGAAGGCATTAATTACTTATGTACATATATGTATATCTATATTATACTAGGAACATTAGCTCTAAGAAAGTAAATTATACCAATAATTGTACTTATAGACTATAAATAAATAAATAAATAAATATTCCCGTTATAGTTTCTCGTGTCGTTTATTAATCGGTATTCTCTAACCTTTTCGACACAACAAATTTCTAGTAGAATCGACAACGACAAAATTGTAATGAAATCTCTAAATACAAGTTAAATAACAAAATAAAGAATAAAAAATGGACAGTATTAAGACTTATTTTTTCTTCTTCATCTTCTAATGATGAAAATCATGAGTCCCAAAAAGGGAGTTTGACAACCCTCGAATCCTTTTGATTTGCGTAATGAAGAGTAAGTTTGAAAGCTAAAGTAAAATTAGATTTCTTAGTAGGCGAATTTGTTCTAGGTTTATACAATATTTCCGGTTGTCCGAGCAAGCATTTCATTATTTCTTCCAGGCAGTCTGCGATCACCATCGGTACCTCCTATACTGAAGCTAGCGGCAACGTTGAGGATTCTTGCTGAAGGTTGTTACAAAAGTGGAGCGGGCAAAGATTTTAACTTGGGACTAGCTCAACCAACAACAAAAAAAATATTTGAGCTGCTAATCACAATTCTTGAAGCCCATATTTCCCATATTTCAGTGGATCAATTTTGAAATGCGTGCTCGGAAAATGCACTACAGCCCAAAGTAAGCTGCGCAAATTAAAAATGTATGCGAAGCTTTGCATAATATTTGCATTTACTATAGAACTGATTTCCTTTGCATTCAGATAATTCAGAAAGTGTAAATGGCATTGAAATTGAAGAGACTGCAGGAAATAATACCGAAAATGAAGAACCCGCAACAATTAGAAACCACATAATGAATTCATTATAAAAGTTTTATAAGAAAATGTTATTAATTTATTAAAACAAAAATACTAAAAACGACTTAAGAATTTTAAATCCTCTTTATACACCTGCAGTTTTTCTTCTTTTAGTTTGGTGTCTCCCTGTTTCCCTCATATGGATTTCAATACGTTGTATTTTTCTTATCAGTTCCTTGTACAGATCGTCTTGTATATTGATCTGTCTTGTCCAGATTGCCTCCTTATTATTTTTTTCAATTGTACGTTTCTTGGAGTGAGATCTATGCAACTCCGGTGCACTATTCGGAACTGCTCGGCACGCATCAATGGATTGTTGTTCGCTTTGCACCTCATTTACAACATTCTCAACGGCATGATGTTTTGGGGC
This sequence comes from Brachyopa scutellaris, assembly GCA_949775065.1. Taxonomy (NCBI): domain Eukaryota; kingdom Metazoa; phylum Arthropoda; class Insecta; order Diptera; family Syrphidae; genus Brachyopa; species Brachyopa scutellaris. Next base: position 34,734,203 of record OX459114.1, read on the forward strand.
TTGTAACAGAACGCGACAAGTACTTGTAGGACAAGTGAATTTCGACAACTTGTAAAAAATTGTGTAACACAAAACGACAAGTCCGAGAGCTCTTCGACAATTGTCGCGAGGAAAGATGACAAGTGGGAAATTATATAATATCCCTCTTTCTGTAACAGAACACGACAAGTGTCGAGAAACACTTGTATAATTGTGGTTCAATCAGGACAGGTGATTGGAATATTGTCAAGAGCTGACAAGTGCATTTTTTTATGAAATGTCTTTGAAAAAGCAGAATACAAATATAGAAATAAAATGATATTTAAATAAAAATATACTTTCTTGAGTCTGAGTTTGATAAATAACAGTGAACCCCGTCACAGGTTAAAAGTTTTTAACCCAAGAATTAATTTCGATGTACCTAAATGATCATCTGTTTGAAAAATTTCACTTATCTCAATCAACTGCACATAATCTTGCTACCAGACTTAACAATAAAATACAGTCCACTACTTTAATAGCATTTCTTTTGTCCGCCGTGATTTTCGCCATTTTCTCTTGTAAAACACTTGTCGATGAGTGCCGACAAGTCAAGGGAAATTAGTTCTTTTGACAAGTGCAACGGTTTGAGTTCTGTTACAGAATTAATTTGTTCTTGTCGGACAAGCATAGATCGACAAGTGAATTTAGACTTGTCGACTTGTCGCGTTGTGTTACAGGCCCCTGGTGGAGCGGCAGCAGACGATCCAGACGATGACGGGAAAAGTGAGGCGGCCGATGTTGATGGGATTGATGATAAATTGATAAGCCGATAGCTACATCTTACGGATTTAAAATTTTGTTGAACTACATTAAATGAGCAACAAATCTTAAACTTCATGTCAGCCCAAACCTATGAAACAACAATAATATATTAAAATTGTTTTAAGAACGAAGGTTTTTACTTGCTTTTTGCCAGCCCTCCCATTGTCTCTTAGTTATTATTATATTCATTTTGAAAATTTACTTTGTTTACTTTCTTGCTAAATCCACTAGCAAGGTAAGCTTTCTCTGCATTACAGAAACAAGATTTTCGAATTGTTTCTTGTTTGTAATTTTTGTCCTTAAAAATTCAAAATGAATTGAGATTTGAAATAATAATTTAAAATAATAAATCAAATCATGAATTTTACTTACACTTTTTCAGCCATCTTTCTCACTGTCGTCAACTTTAATGCTAACGCTGAAAATAATCGTTTTTTACAACCTTTGTCGTTTCGTTTTTAATTAGGGAATACCGAATTCTCGCCGAAAACGAAACTTTACTACAAATATGGCGTTGGAAATTTCCTAACGACGCTGGTCGTTTCGTTTCGTTAAAAAACGACAAAAGGAATACCGATTTAGTCGTGTCGTTTTTTCTGCTGTCGAAAACGATAGTGGGAATAGGGGCAAGTATTTCGTTGTGGTGGCATTGTGGATAACCGCATTCATACCTTGGCTACAACTCTCTTCCTATCTTGGCGTTAATATCGTCCAATACGATTTTATAATATGCGCATATTAGGCTAATGTTACATGGATTGCCATAAGACGCTCGCTCACGTGCCGAAAGCTCAAGACTTTTTGCCTAAGTCTGCCACGTATGACAAATCCGCATCCGAATAAGCGCTGTTTATTTTCTGTATAGCAATCACCGTAGAAGATGTCGTATCTAACACGAAATTGTAAAAAAAATTAAACCACACACAATGCAAAATTGTGGGGACAGCGGTAGTAAATGGGTTAATTTACTGATGATGATATAGAGTCGATTGGGGTAAGAGTGCGCAGCGGGTAAGAGTGCGCAGCGGGTAAGAGTACGCAGTGCCATTTTCTCTATTTGTGAAAGAATTAACAGAAATCGCTAAATGAGAAAAAGTGTGCTTCACTAACCGCCAATGAAGAACAACTTCTACGAAGATATTCCAATGCACAGTACAAAGAAAAATAACAAGAAAGAGCCGGATTTTGTTAAGAAAAAGTCGATTTTTAAAAGTGTGTCAAAAAACTGTGGCTATAAGCGTTCCCCATAAGTAGTATGTAGGCATAAACAGTGTATATGAGTGTTTGATTTAGGATACAATTTTAGTGGATAATATTATTCCTTCTTAGATTTTCAATACAATGAAAAAAAAAGTAGTAGCGTCTAGGCCTCTAGGGCAAGAGTGCGCAGTTCTTCTGTGGGTAACAGTGCGCAGTGCTTTCTTACCCAGTACTTAACTTTTTATATCCTGATTAGAATAAAATTAGGATAATAACAATTTTTGGGCTATTATATTCTTCTGAGCACATCCTAGTCCTAGGGGTAGGTTGTAGCTATATCTTTCTGTTTTCGCTTGTCCTGAAAAATGCCTCATATCTACTAAAGACAAACGGAAAAGAAATTGATAACCCAAAAGCAAATCTGCGAGGCTAGTGAGCTGGGCTCTCATCACGTAATTTCAGCGACGTATATAAAAATCAATTGCTGTGCGTTAGTCTCGCTAAAACTCGAGAACGGCTCGACCGATTCGGAAGATTCTTTTTTTGTTTTGTTTACATTGATTCAGGGATGGTCTATGAGGAAATAAAATTCAGAAAAACTCCAAGGAAAAGCCGGAATCTACAAAAACTTAAATTTGGGTTTTGTACGGGAGCTTTGAATTTTTTTTAACTTTTGTATGTATAGTAACAATATCTATCTGTCTGTCTGTCTATCTATCTGTTTGTCTATCTATCTATCTATCTGTCTTTCTATCTGTCTTTCTATCTGTCTGTCTGTCAATCTATCTATTTGCCTGTCTGTCTATCTGTCTGTCTATCTATCCATCTATCTGTCTGTCTGTCTGTCTGTCTGTCAGTATGTCCATTTATCTGTTTGTCCATCTATCTATCTATCTGTCTTTCTGTCTGTCTGTTTGTCAATCTATCTATCTGCCTGTCTGTCTATCTATCCATCTATCTGTCTATCTGTCTGTATATCTGTCTGTTTGTCTATCTGTCTGTCTGCCTGTCTCTGTCTACCTATCTATTTAAAGAGATTCAAAGATAATTTATTATTTCATGAAATTTTCGTTACAAAAATGATTTCCCGCGAAGCCATGCTGGCTTTTCTGCAGGAAGTTGAATTTCTAAAAGATTTGTTTTCAAAGTGAGCAATAATTCGGTTTTAACTTTGAATTTTAAAAATTACTCCTTTGCCTGATTAATATCATTTTTGAAAAGACAAAGAAACAAAAAAAAGAAATTATTTCATGACGAAAATTAAATACCTAGTTACTTTGGAACACTTAGGACAAAAGGAAATCTTTGATAAGTTTTTTTCTTCTTTTGTGATTAACAATATTTTTGAGGTTTAGCGGAAGTTCATTGAACATTGATGGAACTCTATGTTGAAGTTGATTTCTGCCGTATTTGTTGCATGGTAATGGTGTTTGCAGCATACCCTGTGCCCGTCTTCTTGTGTTATGATTATGGTCAATTGGCTTCTTAAATCGGATGTCATCGTAATATTCCAGAAATACCGTCATCTTATAGATTGCTTGGACTTTAAGAACTTTAAATGGTACTCCTTCAGATACGTTGCCTATTTGTTTGAGAGCTGAATTTTGAAGTCTTTGTAGTTTCTGTAGGTGCGTAGTGCATGCACTACCCCATGCGAGAATTCCATACCTCAGCTTCGACTCCACCAGAGAATAATAAACTTGTTGTAGTACCTGTGGAGTAGAATAACTTTTTAAATAATTAAGGCCAAAGAGCGCTCTCTTCAGATCCACACGTAAGTTGTCAATGTGTTTTTGCCAAATAAAATGGCTATCGATGGTAACTCCCAGATATTTGTAACTGTCGGCAACATCTATTATTTGATTCGTGTACGTAGTTGGACAATCATTATTCTTTAGATGTATCCTGTGCTGCGTGACTGCTAGATGAGATCCTCGTATGTGCATCATTTTAGTTCTGGTTGCATTAATCATCAGTCCGTTATCGTGACACCATTTTACTGCTTCGTCAAATTCCTCTTGCATGATTCTCGTAGCCACGTCCAGGGATCTGTGTCTGTTGTGTGAAATGCGCCGGAAATCACCTCTCCCAAGACTGTGGAGTGAACAAACAAGCCTCCGCAATCTGTGCTAATTGTAAGGGAAAGCACCCGGCAAATTATAGAGGCTGTGAAGTAGCTAAGGAGTTGCAAAAACGGAGAGATGCACTCCATAAGCCTCAAAATAAAATAACAAGACCGCTAACTAATGCAAATAGTAAGATCGGTCAGGGGAACGTAGGCAAACAAAAACCACCGGGTTCAGAGCGGAAAAAGTTGGTGACAGGAGAAAAGCCCTCGACTTCTGGCCTTAAGAGAAATGGTAATGAAAAGCCATTAGAAAAGACATCAAGTAATAGCCCTCGGACAGCAGTAGTGCAGACCTACGCCCAGGCTGCAGCATCCGAAAAATCAAAAAACATCGAAATCCCGACGGACCCTGCTTCTCAAGTTTTCTCAATTATTCTCGCGAAACTTGAAGAGCAAAGCAAAATAAATAAAATTACTCTCGATAGGTTGGTTAAGCTCGAGAGTTATTCACGGAAAACGCGTACTTCACCTAGAATATGAATGAAAAAAGAATGTTAAATATATGTACTTGGGATGCAAACGGACTTTTGCAAAAACTTGACGAATTGGAAATATTCATGCGAGAAAAAGATATTGACATTTGCTTGATTTCTGAAACTCACGTGAAAAAGGAATCGCTTTTAAAAATAAAAGGCTATACTGATTACCACGCTTGTCACCCTTCGGGAAAAGCAAGAGGCGGATCTTCCTTGTTTATTAAAGACTGCATTGAACAATGCGAAGACCTAAAGATAGAGCTTGAAACTCTGCAACTGTGCACAATTCGAGTTAAAAATAGTCAGCGTACTATTAAAATCTCATCTATTTACTGTCCACCGCGTTCCGCGCTTGAAAAAAGTGATTTTACTAACTTATTTAAATCGCTGAAACCTAATTTCATTATTGGCGGCGATTTTAACGCGAAACATACGTTCTGGGGCTCTAGATACATCTCGCAAAAAGGTAGAATGCTCTATGGGGCAGGTATGGAGTACAGTTGTGATTTCCATTCGACGGGCAAACCGACTTACTGGCCAGCTGATACTTTGAAAATACCTGACCTGATCGATTTCTTCGTGGTGAAAGGAATATCTAACAACCACATAAAAGTTGAAGAAAGCTTTGATCTGTCGTCTGATCATTCCCCAGTTATTTTGACATTGAGCGAAAAACTATTATTTAACCGAGAGCCAGCGAAATTAACCGGCAGAACAACTAACTGGGAAGGCTTTAGGAACGAAATCGAAGTAAATGTTGAACTGAGCGTACCGCTTACGACACCCTATGAACTTGAGGTTGAAGTCGATCGCTTCGTTGAGATAGTACAGCTCGCCTCTTGGAATAATACGCATAATCCAAGAAAAACGCCAGACAAATACGGTCTACGATATCCTGCTGAAATAAAAGAATTAATCAGGGAAAAAAGAAAAGCGCGTAAAAGATGGCAACAAAGTCGTGCTCCACAGCATAAAACCCATCTGAATCGTCTCTGCAATTTGTTAAAGAATAGCATTAAGGATTTTAAAAATCGTGCGATAGGCTCTTACCTTCAAAGTTTAACAGCGAAAAAAGATTCCAATTATTCCCTTTGGAAAGCCGTAAAAGGCACCAAAAGGCACAAAATCCCCGCGCCGCCACTTAAAATAAATCAAAATGAATGGGCAAGGGAAGATAAAGAAAAAGCGGATATTTTTGCCGCCGATTTGGAAGAAACCTTTAAACCGAACGATGGTCAAGTGGTTCATGACAACATCAACCTCACAAGGATGGTAGTTCCACCATCTGACGATTTAACGCGCAGATCTGCAACGCTTAGAGAACTCGAACGTGAGATCGCTAAACTAAAACCTAAGAAAGCTCCTGGTTATGATTTGATTACCGGAAAAATTCTCAAAGCATTACCTAGAAGAGCATTTATTAAGCTTCTCCATATTATAAATGCTGCACTCAGATTAAAACACGTGCCGAGCCAATGGAAAGTTGCGGAAGTCATTATGGTTTTAAAACCAGGAAAACCGTCATATGAAGTAAAATCATACAGACCAATCTCGCTTCTTCCAGTCGTATCAAAAATTTTCGAGAGGATATTACTAAGGCGTCTCCAACCGGTTATAGAAGAAAATAATCTAATCCCTGACTACCAGTTTGGGTTCAGAAGTAAGCATTCGACAATTGACCAGGTGCATAGAATTACTAACGTCATCGAAAAAGCACTAGAAGAAAAAAAGATATGCTCAGCCGTATTTCTTGACGTCTCGCAAGCCTTTGATAAGGTGTGGCACGATGGCTTGAAATGCAAATTACGACAAGTACTCCCCGTGTACCTATACGAGATTTTGGATTCATATCTCGGAAATAGACTCTTCCGTGTTAGAAATGGAAACGAATACTCAGAGCTCAAAAAAATTTCGGCCGGCGTACCGCAAGGAAGCGTTCTGGGGCCGCTTCTTTATCTGTTATATACTCGTGATATACCGAAAGAAGATGGCACTATGCTTGCTACGTTTGCCGACGACACCGCTATCCTAGCAGTAGGTAAAACAATCGAGGAAACGACTGCCAAACTGCAAAACGCATTGAATAAAGTAAATGAATGGACGAGGGACTGGCGGATCGCCCTTAACGGAACTAAATCTGTTCACGTGAATTCCACTTATAGAAAAATTAATGACTTGCCAATTTTTATAAATTTGGCCCGAATTCCTATTGCAAATGAAGCCAAATACCTGGGAATGACACTTGACGCAAAGCTGAAGTGGAATTCGCACGTGAAAATGAAACGTAAAGAATTAGAAATCAAATATAGAGAAATGTACTGGCTGATCGGGAAACATTCCCACCTCAGTACCGAGAACAAACTGCTTTTATACAAGCAAGTGCTAAAGCCGGTGTGGTCCTACGGTTTACAACTTTGGGGTTGTACCAAGAAAACAAATGCCAATATTTTACAGACCTTTCAAAATAAAGTGCTAAGAGAAATTGTCCAAGCACCGTGGTATGCTAGAAACGACGATATCCACAGGGATCTCGGAATTCCGACAATCGAAGCTGAAAGTAGAAGCTTCGCGCGAAAACATAGAAACCGACTAATCGGACATGTTAATAATACAGTCCTACTTATTTTGGATGAGAGCAATTTATTGCCCCGACTACAAAGGACAAAACCTTTCGACTTGGCGAGATAAGGATTAACCGCATCTAAATTGCGGAATATGCAGGATCTTTCATTGGAAAGTAACCTGCCAAACGTTTATATTTCGTGATAGAAAAATTGCTTGATAAGTAGTATAACTTAGTTGCAGTATCTAACAAATTTATATCGAAGGGAGGTGGTTTTGGTCAGTAAGAATCTGACACTACTATGAGCACGCGCTTGCTATTCTCATAGTGTCTATGGAAGATTTTCACCTACCCTCGGGAAAAAAAAAAAAAAAAAAAAAAAAAAAGGGATCTGTGTCTGACGACTACAGCTGTATCACCTGCATAGGCAAATGGGATGCTGTTCTTGAAAACTCGGAGCAGTTCATTTGCATACAGTATAAATAATATTGGACCCAGCTTGGAGCCCTGGGGGACTCTGTATTGTATACTTTTCTCATCGCTGTAAGCATCTTATCGGGCTTCATTTACAAACAATGCTCCAGTTTTGTGTATAGCACAAATCAAAGCTTCTTTTTTTTTACATCCTCTTCGTCAATATTTGTTTCACTCCCAAGCTTAGAAAAAGGTTGTTATAGCAGTTTAGCAGAAGGCTTAATTTTCCCTTTTCTGAAAAAGGATGGAGCATAGGGTTACCAGATTGAAAATGACGAAAAGGGGGACATCGCGGGAGAAAATATGTTTTGAAAAATATAACACCAGCGTAAAAATGTAAAAAAGTTTCATTCGATTTTTTATTATAAAAAACAATCACAAAAATCAAAAATTATAGCTTATCAACTAAAATAAATTAATGAGAAACAAAACAAATAAAAAATAAATATGCGGCGTCAGCAGTCCTATACAGAACCAAGCCTAGCTTCTCGCAACCATTTGTGTGTGCGTGTTATTTTCTCCACGAATGGAAGGGACCTACAGTTTTTGCCGACTGCGAACGGCGAGTTGAGAAGCTTCTCATGACACATGATACTCTTTGATTGGTTGTCAGACATTCGAAAGAGGTGGCGACCGTGAAAAACTTTTTTAGGTGTTGAACCCGGGCTGGGCGAGCAGCATACCTAGTAGTCTAACGCACTAACCACCACGGCCACGGCCACCACTAACTACCACAAAACAAAAAAATAAATTACTTATCATAAACTGACAGATGAAGGAACACTTTTGCACGTGAAGTGATATGTAGTTCATTGAGAATGCGTTCAGCTTTGAAAGAATTTTGAACTTCAAATGGATGTGTTTACACAGAGAATCTTTTTAAAGATATTTAATGAAAATATTTTAACAGTTTTAAATTGAATGTTTTCTCTTTCTAAATTTTACTTAATAAGAGGGACAGAGGTTTGTATATGGGGGACAAGCAGCATTTTGGTATGGAAAAGGGGGACTGTCCCCCCGGAAGGGGAACGTTTGGTAGCCCTAATGGAGCATAATCACATCCAGTAAAGCTATGATACCCAGATAAAGCAGCACAAAGCATCGGTCCCAAACTTTTAGAAATTGAGTTGACATTTATGCATCTCAGAGAGTTTTTGGATAATGTTCCAACTTCTATCCATAATTTAATGTCGTGCAGGTATGGTAGATTGTAGACTGCAATAACAGGAACAACCGTATCTGGAGATTTTACGATAATAATAGAGGAACCCACTGGCAAAAATGACAAACACAACATCATACGAGTGTCGCCTCTTTTTGGAAGCTCTTAGGTTCTGGAACTTTTTCCCGAATAACAATAACGTCTGGCAAGGACCTGGCGACATGGAAAACGTCTTGTACTTATCAAATCAATTATCCCAAAATTGCATTTTGTGAATATTTTTACTCTGTCTGGCAAGCCCTTAGCGACACCCAAAACGTCTTGGACCTTCATATTTGTATTCATGTTGTAATATTATATGTGACACGAAAAATTGGTTCGGTTGCATTGATTATTCAAAATTTGGAATTCTTACGCATTTCCGTTGCGTCTGGCAGAGTCTTGGCTACACCTCGAACGTCTTGGATACATGTATTGGTGCTGAGGGCGCCATACTCTATTATTTTCTAATAGTTTCAAATGGTTGCACCAATTATTCCTGTTTTGAATAATAGCGATTTTTGATATACAGTTACACCCTTTAGCTGCCATTTTGTGCTGCCAGACTGGCATAATTGAAATCTTTGGCATCATAGCTACATATTAAAGTAGAACTCATGTGGTTGCCTCTCACGTCCAAAATTTACTGCGGGCTCTTGGTCTAAAAGGTTTAATTGATTTTATTAACAGTGATACACGTCAAATTGGTGCTCAAGCAGGAGTTCCAATAATACTTTCATCAACATTTTTGGGAAGTCCACGAAATATGTTGCAAAATTTTCAAGATGCAATGACTATAGTAACCCGCTTTGGTAAACCAGACATTTTTCTTACATTTACATGTAACCCAAAGTGGACGGAGATTACATCGGAATTAAAACCATATGAAAAGGTGGAGAATAGACCAGATTTGGTTACTAGGGTATTTCATTTAAAGCTCAAGGCGTTGCTAAATGATTTGTTTAAAGGACATATTCTTGGTGTTGTTATAGCATTTGTATACGTTATCGAGTTTCAGAAAAGAGGGTTGCCACATGCACATGTTCTTTTCATACTTAGTGCCGGTTTGTTCACAACTGGTTAAATCTGTGGTTAGGTAACCACAGATTTTGCTTAACCCATGGTTAAGAATCTCTGGTAACCAATGAGTGTTTGTTCACCTTGTTTTTTACTTTGGTCACCAAACCATAGCTTTCCGAAAAACGTCCCAATTTTCCAGTTTTATATGTCAATTCGGTTGTCAACGGTAATCAGAGATTAAATTTGTTTTGGTTTGGCGTATTTATTTTCGGTGAGTATTTTTTTTATTTTATAAATTTTTTCTTTTCCAATTATTGAAGATGAAAGTTTTTAGGAAGAAATGTCAATACAGAAACTAGTTAAATTGGTACTAGAACAAAAAAAAATTTTCGAAAATAAAAAACTGACACCGTTACTTCGCACCAAAAGGATGCAGCTTGGGAAAAATTAGCACAGCAGTTCAACGCATCGTGCATCGATAATAAAGTGAATACATTAATGTCATAAGTTTCATATCAATATGTATAAAGTTTGTTTATTCTATAGATCAGAACAGTGAAAGCGCTAAAGGAAAAATACAACAATATAAAGCGCTTACTTCGCAAAACAAAAGCGAATAATCGAAAACTGATATTTCTCACTGGCGGTGGTCCACAGCCAACAGAAAACAAAAAAAATATAGACCCCATATATGATGAGTTGAGCGATGTGATGGGCGTGAGTGTTGACGGTTTGCCATCAAGGTGAGTCAATTTTTTGCGAAATTTTTATTTTGAATTGTACGTAAAACATGTAATGTTTTCTTCATTAGATACGATGATGATAACATAATCGCGAATGATGGTGATCAAAAATCCTCAACAGACTTTGCTGATGAAATTGTTAGACATTTGGATGAGGACATTGTGGCGGATGCTGAAATAAATATAGTAAGCACGGCATCACCGAAAAAATGGAGTAAATATAATCCTGCAATGCTGCGTAACAAAAGAAGTGTTTTTTTAATGACTCCAAAAGCACAAAAATGCCAAAAGGAAACAGCAGATATCGCTATAATGAAGAAAAACATTTTGGAGCAACAATTGGAACATGCACGCTTGGAGCACGAGCAGAGAATGGTGCAATCTGCGGAAGAACACCGGATGAAAATGAAAATTTTAGAAACTGAATTAAAATTGAAAAAAAAAAATTAGAACTAGGATAATATACTATATTATAACAATATTATAATAATTATAATTTATCATAATACATAATAAATATTGAAACAAAAAGTAAAAGCATTTATGTTTTACTCTTCTCTATTCGCTTGAAGAAGTGACGGAAAATAATCAGATAATAACACTGCACGAATATTATCAGCACTATCTACTCCCATTCTGACCACATCGATTGCTTCGGCAGGTGGTATTATTACTTCGAGCGCATCAGGTGGAACTTCTTCATTAAAATCGACAGCTATATTGTGAAGAATTGCCGTTGCGATAATAATACCTTGGACTGTTTCTACTTTAGTTCTCATTTGAAGTGACAAAACTGGAAAACGTCTTTTCCAGACACCGTATTGCCGCTCGACAACATTTCGACTTCTTATAATTGACTCGTTGTAAGCTGCTCTACTGCATTAGTACATTCAACTAATGGTGTAGCCATGTTTGATGTGTTAGCATATCCGGAGTCAGCAATAAGAATGTAATTTTTGAAATCATTGCGTTCGAATTGCATCTTTAAAAGAGAATTGTTAAAAATTGTTTGATCATGGCAGGATCCAGGCCATCGTGCAACAATGTTCAAACATTTCAAATCAGCCGAACTAACACTCTGTACATTGAGTGAAAAGACCCCTTTTCTATTTCGAAAATGCTCTGCATTATCTCCACCTTAAAATAAATTTTATAGATCTCTTTTCCTTAGTTTGTACGTAAGATTTATTAACTTACCAGGAGATTGGATTTTCACATGAGTACAATCGATTGCTCCAATCGTTCGTGAAAACTTTGCAAAATTGTAAAAACCGTAACTTGCTTCAGCCAAATGTGTATCAGATAGGGGCATTTTTATGAAATCATTTCTTAGTGAAGCGATTGCAGAGGAAACTCTTTGAATTACAACAGAAACAGTAGCTTTACAAACACCAAAAAAATCTCCGACTGATATGAGCATAGTACCTAATGCATAAAATCGAAGTGCAATCAGAAGTTTCGCCATTGGAGTTAGATTGCGGGTTCTGAAAAAAAATGTAGTTATTGTGTTTAGTTTTTGTGAAAATATGTGTATAGTAAAACACACCTTGCACTTCTATCTTACAATTTCAGCCGTATCAAATCCAAAATATTTGCAACAGTTTGCTTCCGCAATCTAAATCGTCTGAAGAAGTCAATATCGTCCCATTTATTGAAATGGTCCAATCTTTCATACATATGATACTGTCGCCTTTCAACCAACAAATATTGATTGTAGTCTTCGTCACTATCGTCACTACTCCACGAACCCCAAATACAATTTCCAAATGAACTGAATTTGCGAACAAAACAATGCAACAAGACCATAAAATAACTCACTCCATACTGCACTATATTTGTAGTTTTTATATTAGTATTCTTTATCACACAATATGTTATCAAAAGTAATACGGAGTATCAAAATCAAGCCTGAACAAACGAAATTCCATAAAATCATTGGTTAAATGTCGTTAACCGACTTATATCGGTCGGTTATCGATTTCTCTGGTTAACTAGCCAAACCATGGATTCTCTGGTTAAAATTTTGGTGAACAAACACATTCGACGGTTACCGGCTGGAATAATCGTTGATTAAAGTTAACCAAGGGTGAACAGACCGGCCCTTACTCAAATATCTCCGCTAATACTAACTACAGAAACAGAAATCATTTATACCACTTTTCCTAGTTAAATTTTCCATCTAGGCCTACATACTCAGTTAGGTTTGAGTCTGGGATGTTAAGGGGAAAATGGTATGGATTAGGGTTTTGACGGGTATTCTAATAAATGAGCATACTTCAAAATCTTCGTAAAGTCATACTTAATTTAAAAAACCAAATTGCAAACTTATAATTTAGCTAGAAAATCGCACTAATTGCCAACTGTGGTTAAGAAAATAGGTAAAAAATCATTTTTTCGCTTTTTACCTGCTGCGGGTTTTCCAAGTATCATAAAATCTGTTAGTTTTTCAGAATACTTAATTACTTACTACACATTTTTTTATTTACAATTGTTACGTTCATAAGAAAAAGTAATAAAACGGATTGTTTATTATGCATTTTTTGTAGAAAAGCGACCTGAAAGTCAAAAAAATGTATGGGCAAGATTTAGGATATTGATTTAAAAATAAAATATCTGGAAAGCAAAAAAAAGGTATCCAATTTATTTAAACGCAGTTAAAAAGGGTGTTATTTTTTCTAAAATTAAAGCCCTAAAAGAAGTTTCTGTAGTTAGTATTAGCGGAGATATTTGAGTTAGTATGAGTCAAGGTACACCAAAGAAGGTGTTTTCTTAAATTCTCGATAAATTATGTCCAAATTGGAGATAGGCCCTTGCTGTAGAACGATTTTTAATAAACCCAATAATCAGTTGCCCAAGTCTTGACATTTAACTTGGAAACACCCTGTATATAATATTATCATACTATACTAGAGCCTTCGTCAGTTTCGACTTCGCTCTCTAGTGTACCCTCTGTTCCTAAATTGTATATTGCATTAGTTCCAATTTTTTTTATAATTTCGTGAGGTATGGGGAAATTATGACAGCATTTGCCAAACCGAAGCTGATTTCTAATAATAAGAATAGAGTTTGTTGTATTTAGTTGCAATTTGTTTCGAACCTGGGCTTTGACCAAGTTAAGTTGACTGAACATTCTTTCGACTTCTGCGTTCGAAATTGGAAAAACTAGCACAGACATTGCAAAGCGCGACAGTTCATGGAATGGATTTTCACCACTAGCATCTTTAATTACATATATGTATGTATTTGTCCGCTACCTTTTGCATCAATAGCAAATATATCAACCAAAATGAACTCTTAAAACAACAAATATTTTCCATATAACTCCCAAATAGCTAATATACGTATTAACCAAAATAGTGAACTTTTAAAACAACAAATGCTTTCCATATGATTTCCATATAGAAAATATATTAACCAAAAGGATGGAAATCATTCGGGAAGTGTTTATTGTTTTTTGAGTTCATTTTGGGTAGAATATTTGTTTTGATTTGTTTATTACTTTGTTAAAATTTATAAAGTGCAAGTAAAATTCGTCATTTTCTTTCTTTTTTTTCTTTTTTTTGACACCTCATTTGTTAAGATTAGTTAAATGTCAGAGCCGCAAATGGTACCTACCTATAGTACAGAAATGATATATGTGATGATGATGATGATATTCGAATGCTGCAACAATACAGAGTTATTTGCGTTCACAAAAGTACACAAGTAAAGTTGCGGTAAACTTACTGCAAACAGCTTACATTTATGAACTCGACCATAACCAATGAAGGCCAAAACGTCTGGATAAAAATTATTTAACAAATTGTTTGCCTAATTATCAGAGAGCTGCTTAATTCATATACAGTAGCATATTTTAACAAATAAAACAGGCAATAAAGTAGTAAATCACGTTTTATTTCAACCGACGTATGTACCTTACATATGTACCTTTATGACACCTTAACTTGCGCTATAACTCATTTCACATGTGCATGGGTAATCAACTCTTTCAACCGAGATGGAAACATGACTAACCCACCAGACCTTCCCCAACATCAGTATGCAAACAAAAAAAAAATGTCAAAAAAAAAACCATATCGAGAAAAAACTAACATGCAACATGCAAAGGCTCAATCGAAAATGTGTATTTCCTCCGTCGGAATTAAAAGTTAATAGCATCTCTTGTCGAGGACAGTCATTCCATATCCCCATCATCACAGAACCAGACAAACAGAGACTCCTGTCAGACGCAGTGTCGCGAATAAAATCAGTGAAAAGCCCCTCCACCCGGATGAGTGTCAGTGTCTTCTAAGAAAATTACACCAAACACACAAAAAAAAAACACGAAAAAAGACGTCCAAAACAAAACAGGAAAAAAAAAGCAGAATGGAACGCAAAGTGCATTGTAACAAACGTATATAATTTCACACTCTGCGCGCTTCTTCGCGAGATGAATTATTGCCGCGTATCACGCGAAATTTCTCTCCACTCTCCGACTTCTACAGTACCCGATACCCGAAGACGGAGACGGAGTCGGAGAACGAGCAAGTGAGCAAGTGAGCAATAAAATAAAATTAAGAAACGAAATAAAAAAAACAAACAAAACAACAAATAAATACGAAGCTCTTCAGTTTGAAAATTCCACGCAGTCGCGCATGCTCGCAGACACCCTCCCGCCGCCCTCACTGAACATAAAAAACTAATTACGTACATAAGTAAAATTTTAATTTTATTTGCTCATGATGTGCTGCTGCTCATTTGAATGCGAAAAGCATCGACATTCTATTCTTACTCCGAATGTAGTTTTGTCTCTTTCTGCGACCGACCGAAGGGGCGAGAGTTGAGCATTACTATTGTGGACTTGAGCACTCAAATCAGTCTATTTGGTTATTGCACTTGGGTCACTGAGATAATCCTGACTCTTATGAAAAGCAGAAGTATCTTTGTACTTTAGATACACTTACCTTATCATGTGACTTACTCGCGTCAGATATCCCTCTTTTACCGCTAACTTGATGATGCTCAAGTTCTATCCGGATGAAAATTTCAATGTCAATAAAATCGAAATTTCCCATATTTATGGAAGAGCTATGCATTCAGTGGGGAGAAGACCTCATTTAACTAAAATACCGCATCACAGTGTTGGGAGTTGGAATTAATTCGTACTGTTTTACCAGAGATGGCGAAGGTAGTACATTCTTACCCAAGGCCGTAGCCAGACAAATATTTCGGGGGGGTATGATCTTTGAAAAATATCTTTTTATTTTTAAGGTTGGGAGCCTACAAAAGTAGGAATAGGCTAAAAACGTAGCTACATATATTCAACATAACAAAGTAAAGAATTATTTTATAAAAATAAATGTAATCGCCTGGCCTGCTGTGCTGCAAATACATTAATTACTTCGTCAGTGTTTATTTCTATCTCACGATGCATTGACATTAAGGCTAAACCAGTAAGTCGACCTCACCGGTAGAGTTTCTTAGAAAAGTTTTTAAGCGTTTCATCGTCGAAAACGTTCTTTCTGGTGTAAATGTACTCATAAGGTTGCCAAAATTTTTATAAGTCGATGTACATACATGTTGGGAAAAAGATCTTTACTGCAGTCTCCTAAAGCTGTTATGGCGTTCTTTGAACGCTGTGCCTCTGGTTGTTCATGACAGTTTGTCTTCCACAGTAGAAATTCAGCCTTCAATGTATCCTAATCTAAAAATCTTTTACAAAATTTAAAATTTCCTTCGTTAAATTTTGTTTTGCTTTTGCCAAGTACTGACGGGGTCAAAATATATAATGATGATAGAACGGTCTTATGAACCTCGAACCGCGTTTCGAACTGAGTTCTGAAGGGGAATCATAACAACTATCCTACAAAAGTTTTCAGGATCAGACGCGTTTACATTGGCCCTATGCTGTTGCCTCGATACTGTACGTGAAATTTTCAAGGTTTTAGTTTCATCCACAATACTTAAAAGGCCTTGTGCAGTCTCAAAAATATCTTTAAATTATAAACTAACATTTTCTCGAATTTTTTAAAACGTATCTAAAACAAGCTTTACGTGGTCCAGAGCTGACACTAGGTCATCAGAAGCGGATTGTAAAATTTTACACAATGGTAGTGTGTACGAAAACAAAATGCTTAAGCAGCACAAGCTTATGAAAAAAATTACTGGCCAAAATTGATTTTGAAAAACAAAAAGCTTTAGATAGGGTCTCAGAGTCCTTATAAATACTCAACATATCCAAGCTATCCAGTATGCCTTTAAAGAATTCTTTGAACCTTAATAATCCTCCATGATTTTCACGCTGGTCCAAAGAATTTTCTAATCCTTATGTCGCGAGATCGCTTTATTTTACCTTCGTTAGACCGATTCTTGAATATGCTAGTCAAGTTGACATTCCTTTGGCGCAACTTCTCACATCGCCAAATGATGATATGAATTTGCTTTTTAGCAGTTATGTTCAACGGGTTGGTGTAGAGATGAATTCATTGGTTTCGATGATGATCTCGCCATTACTCATTTTCCCAGTGACGAAACTCTTATATATGAAGACGGTAGCGATAGAGTAGAGAACACTGATGATGAAGATGATGACGATGAGGCCCCAATAATAACCCCTCCTTCAAATGATGAAGTTAGAGGGGCATTTAAAAGTATAAGATGTTTTCTGGATACCAGTGAAGGGACTTCTCAACTCATATACAAAAATTTCGACACAATTGAAGATTATTTTAAAAACATTATAACAAAACGAAAACTTCAAACGACAAATACCGATTTTTTCAAAATCAAGGAATAATTATAAAGTTAAAGTTTAAATAAAAAAACAATCAACAATAAACACATCATTTAATTCAATTGCGCATGTACTCTGATTTCTAGGTTCTCCATAACTCGAACACTCCATAAATCGAACACATTATTTGATCCCGTGACGATTCGACTTATAGAGGTTCAACTGTTTATACTTCGCACCAGAACTGTACAGTTTCTGTAGTGTTTTTCCAAAGCCCAGGCAAAATATTATTCCACTGATTGACAATATTTTCGGAATCTGTACGATTAATTTTGAATTCTTTTAAAATTTGATTAAGTGGCACTCATCAACTGACAAACAGCCAATTTGTTTCAAAATCTTCAATTTTTTTGGCATTCTTTGTTGTAATTCTTTAATAAGTTTTGTGATAAAAAGTTTACAATTACTCTTCAACTTTAGTGAGACGGTTTTCTTTCTCTAGGTCGAAAAGGCATTGCTCGCATTCAACCCCTAAAAAAGGTTTAGACTGCATTTCAGCAGAATCAATGTCTATTTCTGTATTAACTCAATCGCCATCATAAATTTTGAAAATTCTTTTAATTAAAATCAATATTAAAAGTTCTAAATCTTTTAAAACTTTTACGAAATCGGCTTGTTCGCTTTCAAATATCTTATTCGCTCGTTGGATGTCTTGTAGAATTGGCTTAAGAAAGCATAAATGCATGCATAATTTAGTTGGCATTGATAAATTTGCCTTGGCTTAGACTTAAAACTTAAAGCTTAAAACATTTTTCATTTTGTTCACACAATACGAAATATGTTTTAACCCTCCGTTTAGTGGTGACCCAAAAGGCGGTAAGTCATACTTTGTGGTCTGGCAGACCACATTATCCATTTTGCGGTTGTGGCCTATAAAATCGCAGTATGGTCTATTCCATGTGTAAGATTAGGTGTAAAATCGGTATAGTAAAGTTTTTAAATTATTTATGTTTGTGTTGATAGATTCTTACCTTTATTGGATAGAAAGGAAGAACAAAAAAGAAAGACGGATTTATTTCCACACTGGTAGAACTTACATTTACGGAGCTGTAAGAGGCAGACAGGGCAAACAAAGGCCTATTATCGTTCAATAATTTCGGAGAATACGGTGGCTGCCATGTCGATGAAGGATATGTTCGAAGTCAAGAAAATTGTATAATATGTAGTAAGGGAGGGGTAATTTTGATACTCGCAGCTATGCCAAAAATGTTCATGGCATCTTTGATATGCTGAAAAAGCGATGTTTTGGAATTGACTGCCCGTAACTCCATCTGAGGTTTTACCAATTGGTTTTATGTGTTTAATAATCCGTCAACAAATGTAATATTATGAAGCGAGTACAGAAACATATAATTATGTACATAGCACGCTGAAAAAAAAATTCAGTGGCCAGTAATTAGTAGCGCGTTCGCACGAGTAAAATGATACCATTGGTCCATCCATTGTGTCCACTCCCGCCTTTTATTTGTTGTAGTCCAAAATTTGATGAGTTTTACTAGCCTCTTTATCAATGTTACATGTTAAGTTTTTAGTTGAAATAAGAATAACTGACTAACTCTTTTTTAGCAAGTAGGAACACAATGAGAATTTGTTGTAATGGAAACAAACAAACCTGTTATTTTATGGGCGAATAGAAGAGGCCAGTAGTTCTGGTGGAACAAATTTTTTGTTCTTACGAACTGCTTCAACTTAAGCAAGGCTCTTGGACATCGATGCACTGGCTAAGTCGAGTGTGGAAAAGAAGTTGTCAGCGTATATTGTTCGTCCTGTACCAAAAAACGCTATAACAATATCCATTACCATTCGCTTGACCTGATTCAGCACAGGAGGTTTACCTGTGTAAATTTGACCCTGCAATGGATAGCACGTATTAGAGTTGTAGTGGCAACTCTTCATTTTATAATACAATCGATATTTTAGCAGTTAAGGCAACACTGAATAAAAGATGAAATGTCATCATTCTTTTTGGATATTTAAAAAGCGCGTGTTTCATTTTTCTTCCACAGCTAAGATAAAAAGATAAAGATTATAAAGGCGACAAATTGGTGACCCCAACGAAAAAAATAACAAATATTGGTCGATTAAATTTCAAATATCGCAGTTTTTTCGTTTTTTAAAAAAAGGAAAAAAAACTTCAATTTTACATTATTAAAATTAGCACTTGGCAAGATGGCGGACGGCGATAAAGAAGACAATGGTACACTCAATGAGCAGGCTGGAGGCGGTCCATCACCGAAACAAGCAACCGCACAAGGTAATTTTCCTAAAATCTCGGTTAACAGGGTAGCAGTCAAAATTCCACCGTTCTGGGCAGAAAGACCGGAGATTTGGTTTGCGCAGATTGAAGCGCAGTTTTGTATTGCTGGAATTACTGTCGACAGCACAAAGTTCCACACAGTCGTCGCTGCGATGGAATCAAATGTAATTTCACAAATCACTGATGCCGTACTTAATCCGCCAACCAACGATAAATATGGCAACCTCAAACGTAATCTTATTGAGCGATACTGCGAAAGTGAACAGAAAAAGATTCAGAAACTGCTTTCCGACATTGACCTTGGTGATCGCCGACCAACACAGTTACTTAACGAATTAAGTGCGTTGGCAAAAGACCGCGTAAGTGATGATTTCTTAAAATCACTATGGCTTCAGCGTCTTCCACCGCACGCACGAGCCATTTTACAAGCTTCGAACGACAGTCTGCCTGGTTTAGCGAAACTAGCGGACAAAGTATTAGAAGTTGGCGGTATGGGACACATTGCCGTGACATCTACAACTACAGCTACTCCGTCTGCTAACGGCGAAGTAAACGAAATAGCAAACCGAATGTCACGTTTAGAGAAACGTATCGAGGAACTGTTAAGGGCACGCCCAGTAAGACGTCCTTCGCAAAACCGTCGTTCGTCTAGTAAACGAGATTCAACACCTAATCTCTGTTGGTATCACGCAACGTTTGGTAATAATGCAAGAAAATGTCGCTCTCCTTGCAATTTCAACAACGATACAAAAAACTAGAAAGCACTTCTGGACCGTCGCCCCGCGGACCAGAAGACGACAATCGCATAGCGAGGCTTACAGTTTTCGATGAGGGCACCAAACGTAAATATTTGATTGATACCGGCGCCGACGTTTCAGTTTTGCCTCGACACCCGAACGAAAAGCTTAAACAGAGTGGCATTCAATTATATGCAGCAAATGGTTCAGTGATTCAGACATACGGAGAAAAACGAGTGAAGTTGTCATTGGGATTGCGACGCCTGTTTGAATGGACATTTATCGTGGCCGACGTGGCCACACCAATAATTGGTTCAGATTTCCTACATCAATTCGACCTGTTGGTAGATGTAAGACGAGGAGCGTTGATTGATCGAAAGACAATGCTGCAACGGAAGGGAGAGATCGTTAAGTCCTCCACGACAAGCGTATCGTCGTACGAATCCCACAACGAATTTTCACAGTTGCTTTCGGAATTCAATCAGCTCTCAATGCATAATCACAACGTACAACCAGCTACTACGAAAGTCACTCATAACATCGTAACTCGCGGATCAGCAGTTTTCTCACGGCCACGAAGGCTCACGGGAGAAAAACTTAGCGCAGCGAAAAAAGAATTTAATTATATGGTAGAGAAAGGGATATGCAGACCATCTTGCAGCAATTGGGCGAGCCCCCTCCATATGGTACAAAAATCTAACGGCGAGTGGCGGCCATGTGGCGACTATAGGGCATTGAACGCGAAGACTGTTCCGGATCGCTACCCGATTCCATTCATGCACGACGTTTCGCATATTCTCGCTGGTAAAAATATATTCTCAGTGATCGATTTACAACGAGCGTATCACCACATCCCGATAGAGCCAAACGATATACCGAAAACTGCTATAACAACGCCATTCGGTTTATTCGAATTTTGCTTTATGACTTTTGGATTAAGGAATGCTGCTCAAACCTTTCAGAGGTTTATGCATGATGTGCTGAAAGGCTTTGAATTCGTTTTTGTCTATATCGACGACATTTTCGTTGCATCCGCTAACATAGAAGAGCATAAACAACATTTGAGGGCAGTTTTCGATAGGCTTCGTGAAAACAACGTGACGATTAATATGAGTAAATGTCAGCTCGGTAAAAAAGAGATTAATTTCCTGGGTCATAAAGTTAACGCCTACGGACTTCAACCAATGGAGGAGAAGGTTAACGCTGTTCGAAATTTCCCACAACCGAAAATCGCGAAAGAGCTTAAGAAATTCCTGGGAATGATTAATTTCTACCGGCCTTTTATACCGAACGCGGCAGTTAATCAAAGTAAATTACAGGCGTTGATCAAGGGAAATATAAAAAACGACACAAACTCCATCGAGTGGACGGATGAGGCAGTAATAGCGTTTCAGGAGTGCAAGACCGAACTCGCAAATGCGACGCTTTTATCCTACTTATCACCTGATGCTCCGCTTTCACTGACGGTCGACGCTTCCAACAACGCCGTAGGAGCGGTGGTGCATCAAGCAGTTAATGGCGCTTCGCAGCCTTTGGGGTTCTTCTCCAAGAAATTAAATTCAGCTCAACAGAATTATTCTACGTATGACCGGGAGTTATTGGCAATATACTTGGCTGTGCGACATTATCAGTATATGCTGGAAGGTAGGCAGTTTATAATATTTACTGATCACAAACCATTAGTTTTTGCATTTTCTCAAAAGATGGACAAAACTCCGCCAAGAAGAGCTCGACAATTAGATTTCGTTAGTCAATTTTCGACGGACATACGACACCTGCCAGGAAAAGACAATAACATCGCGGATCTGCTCTCTCGAATCAATGCCATCAGTAATTTAGATTTCGAAATCATAGCAAAAACGCAAAGTCAAGACCCTGAGCTGGAAGCTATTTTAAAATCAAATCAAACATCGCTAAGTCTCAAACAGATTCCAGTTCCAAACTCAACATCATTTTTGGTCTGCGACTCATCTACGAATAAGATGCGTCCGTTTGTCCCGGCCACTTTGCGCCGCCAAGTGATGCAAAAGTTGCATGAGTTATCGCACCCAGGTCGAAAAGCAACACAAAAACTGATTTCGGAGCGGTTCGTGTGGCCCTCGATGATGAAAGACATCGCGAGATACGTTCAGGTTTGCATACCCTGCCAACAATGTAAAGTTCAGCGACACAACAGGGCCGAGATAGGAGACTACGGACCAACAGTTCGACGTTTTGATCATATCAATATTGATATAATTGGTCCATTACCAGTGTCTAAAGGAAACCGATATTGTCTCACCTGCATCGATAGATTCTCAAGATGGCCAACGGCGATCCCAATACCAGATATGGGAGCGGAAACTATTGCGACGGCTTTAATCAACAACTGGATTGCATTGTTTGGAGTGCCTTTGCGCATAACCAGCGATTTGGGCCGCCAGTTCGAGTCCACCATTTTTTCCGAGTTAATGAAAATTTTGGGCGTTAAACATTTTAAGACGACGGCTTATCATCCACAGTGCAATGGGTTAATCGAGCGATGGCACAGGACTCTGAAGTCAGCAATCAAATGCCATATGACGACGAATTGGAGTGATATTCTGCCGTTAGTTTTACTAGGCTTGCGTACAACATGGAAAGACGACCTGAAAGCTAGTCCTGCCGAAATGCTATTTGGTTCTCAGCTGCGAATCCCGGGAGAATTTCTTTGTCACAGTAAAGCTATAAGGAACGAGACGGATTTCTTGAAGAGACTTCGCTTTCACATGCAGTCGCTAAAGCAAAACAACACATCATGCCATGGCCGGAAGGGTGTATTTATCCAACCAGATCTTCGCGAATGTAAATACGTTTTTGTACGAGTTGATCGGGTTCGCGCTCCATTGGAACCACCATACGAAGGTCCTTTTGAGGTACTAAAAAAGGAGGAAAAGTTTTTCAAATTAAAAATGCCTCGACGTGAAGTTAACGTGTCAGTGGACCGACTAAAAGCAGCTTTCCTCGAAATTTATGAATCAGCCACTCCAGTACAGGTGCAATCACCCAACAACACAAAGCATTCACAGTTTTCACCATTCCCAGTAGCGACAACTGGTGAACCGTCAACTTCGGAAACCACATCGGAAACGCGAGAAATTTTTCCTGCCACAACAGAAACAAGATCAGGACGAAGGGTTCATTTTCCGGCACGTTATCGATAGTGTCCAATCTAGCGGCGGAGCCCTGTAGTGGCAACTCTTCATTTTATAATACAATCGATATTTTAGCAGTTAAGGCAACACTGAATAAAAGATGAAATGTCATCATTCTTTTTGGATATTTAAAAAGCGCGTGTTTCATTTTTCTTCCACAGCTAAGATAAAAAGATAAAGATTATAAAGGCGACAGAGTCATAAGCCCAACACACCTTGATACCCTAAAAACACACACTCCCACCCTCAATTCCAAGAAAAATCGTTTTTACTTGTGTGGTCTGACAGACCATAACGCGAAACAACGTTGAAATTTTACTCCAACTGTATTTTTGTTCCACGAAATATGGACAACTGTTTCAAAATATATCGCATTCGACTCGCTGCATCGAGTTTGACAAAGTCATGGCACCGTTTGGCGAAATATTTACAGGAAAAAAAATGTCAACACAATAACTTTCAAAATGGTCTGACAGATCACAACGCTAAACGGAGGGTTAAGCTCCAAGTATTGCTTGTGAATTCTTGTTACAGCCGATTCTATAGACAACCAACGAGTCTGACATGACTGTAATTTTTAATGCACTATTCCCATCATTTATCAATTTGAACAAAGTTTGATACTGTGATTGCCAGCTGGAAGATCGAGAGAACCAATTGTACGTTTCACTCACCATGAACTCTATTTCTTTTGGAATGTATTCTATCGCTGCAGCAGAAATGGCAAGTTGTAACGAATGACACACGCAAGGTATTAAAATAATTTTGGAATTAAGTTGTTGTAATTTGGCAAAAACACAATTTCTGATTCCAGTCATTACACTGGCATTATCAGTGCCAAGTCCACACATGTTGTGAATTTTGAGCTGGTACTCTTCCAGCACGACTAACACAGCATGCACAATTGCATTTGCGTCGAATGTTTCTAATGGTTGAAGTTTAAGAAGATTAGTCACACATGCATTTTTACTACTGCTATAATATTTGACTACAACCCCTAAATATTTCACAACACTTACGTCGGTCGACTCATCGATAATTAAACTGAATGGGCTGTCACTTATATCATCCGATATTTGTTTTTTAAAATAGGGGGTCCAAACATTGACTATAATGCCTGTGCATTTTGTCCAAGATAGCTTTGTATTAATAGAAGTTCAGCTGTCATGATAGTTATTTATTGAACATTTCGATAAATGATTCACCGAATTCATTGTCGAATGTTTGTTGCAGATCTTGAACATTTTCTTACATGATGTAGTCTATAATGTTTGTAATCTTTATTGCGAGACTCTTGAGCGTCTTCCGCGAGTTGTCCAATTGGTAAAACAGCAAAGTGATTTATGATACTCTCTCCATATGGTAATATTTAGTGTACTGATAATGCCATATAAATAATACCAGTTGTATTTGCTAACATACATATATTCTTGCCGTTTCTAGAGCATAAAATCGTCGAACTTTTGAGCATAAATCATAATACCCGATGACAAAGCTTGTAGAATTATACTGTCTTCTGAAATTTTATAGCTTTCACGTAAAAATGTTGATAGGGCCGATACATTTTTTCCGTTCTCAATGTAGGCAAGCAACATTTTTCTCGTCTTGAACACTTAAAAGCACTCATTGTAATCGTTATGAATATTATATATTGAAAACTAGTAACGTACAATAAAAATTGTGCCAGATGACTGGATCACGGGTGAAAAACTTACAATCTAATCTGCAGGCCAAAAGTTTCGTACGATTATGCATTTTGGGAAGCTTTCTTATAAGATACTTCATAACTTCACATACTAAGCACACGAAAAACGAAGTGAATATTAAAGTACGACTTTTTAAGTAAAAAATAAAACCAAAACCATGCAATTTACAACATTTCTAAAAAGGATTTATGATCAGGTCTTGTACTACCATATTCCATAGTGCGCTGGGCGGATTTTCATGATTCTTTTTCTACTTTGTTCGTATTGCTGTGTTGCAGGTTCAGACAGACAGAAAATACGGAAAAACTTGAAGGAAAAGACGGTAAATCGGAAAAATCGAATTTGAGAATGAGAATTGTACTTCGACAATGAACATTCATTTATATTGCCACTTCAAATTACTTTCAAACATATTGCTGATTCTGGTTGGCGCTCATAGACCAAACTTTATTAGACTTTTTTTTATGTACAGTGTAGTACCGATTAACCGGGGTCCAATTAACCGGTAAGCCCAAAATTAAGACACCTCATTTGTTGAAAACGGTTCCATAGCTTAAGCTGTACGATGTGACATCCGTACATACAAACAAACGCAGCATGTGAAAATTATAAGCCTTCCCTTTGCAGTAGTCGGGTAAAAAAGTAGCTCGGAAAGAAGGCCATAGGTAAAAAACAAAAGGCTAGCGGGCACACTACGAATTGAACAATTGCGTTTGACCAAAAGATTATTGCGTATGTGAATATGTACGTACATATCTCAGTACGAGGATAAATTAAAAGACAAATGTGGAACTGAACTGGAACTGATATTACCTATTATTCAAACGTATACATATTATCATTTTATGTACGTATAACTACTTAGCGCTTAATTATTGCCTCGTAATCATTTAATCTATAACCTTCTCAATCCTAAAGCCTTGACGCAATCACATTTCGAAACGCATAGAAAAACTAAGGCTGATGTCGTTAGGAGGGAAATCCTAAGATTTATGTCATGTGACACAGACATTTTATACTAATTAATCTCGAGTTGCGTTAGAGGTAAATCTGTTCAAAAAAAATATAATACAAGTATATAATGAAGTATCATTTATTAAGCTTAAAGGGTTATCCCAACATATTAAACCCATTTAAATCAAACGGTTAGAAAACAAATCTGTGCTTATTTAAACTAAATGGGTTGGAAAAGGTAATTTTTGTTTACTGAATTATCTACACGTTTTCTTTTTTTCTTTTTTAATGGTGTAAATAACTGTATACTATATGCAAGGGTAATTCGTCTTCACTCAGTTGAGTATCATTTAATAGGTTCAAACTGTTCATGTGTGATGATGAAAGTATATTCGACTTGGTTGAAGAAAAACTGCTTTACCTCACTTGACCTAAAGTTCGTCTACGATCGACTTATTTTTCCGAACGGCAACTTTCAACCTCTACTTTGCCCGTAGGAAGACTGACGTCAATATTAATAAACTAACATTATGTATGTAATGTACTACGACGAGAAAGAACTTAGCGACGATAGTTTTAGTGGTCTGTTAACTAAGAGTTTTTGAACAATTGCGTTTGACCAAAAGATTATTGCGTATGTGAATATGTACGTACATATCTCAGTACGAGGATAAATTAAAAGACAAATGTGGAACTGAACTGGAACTGATATTACCTATTATTCAAACGTATACATATTATCATTTTATGTACGTATAACTACTTAGCGCTTAATTATTGCCTCGTAATCATTTAATCTATAACCTTCTCAATCCTAAAGCCTTGACGCAATCACATTTCGAAACGCATAGAAAAACTAAGGCTGATGTCGTTAGGAGGGAAATCCTAAGATGTATGTCATGTGACACAGTCATTTTATACTAATTAATCCCGAGTTGCGTTAGAGGTAAATCTGTTCAAAAATAATATAATACAAGTATATAATGAAGTATCATTTATTAAGCTTAAAGGTTATCCCAACATATTAAACCCATTTAAATCAAACGGTTAGAAAACAAATCTGTGCTTATTTAAACTAAATGGGTTGGAAAAGGTAATTTTTGTTTACTGAATTATCTACACGTTTTCTTTTTTTCTTTTTTAATGGTGTAAATAACTGTATACTATATGCAAGGGTAATTCGTCTTCACTCAGTTGAGTATCATTTAATAGGTTCAAACTGTTCATGTGTGATGATGAAAGTATATTCGACTTGGTTGAAGAAAAACTGCTTTACCTCACTTGACCTAAAGTTCGTCTACGATCGACTTATTTTTCCGAACGGCAACTTTCAACCTCTACTTTGCCCGTAGGAAGACTGACGTCAATATTAATAAACTAACATTATGTATGTAATGTACTACGACGAGAAAGAACTTAGCGACGATAGTTTTAGTGGTCTGTTAACTAAGAGTTTTTGCTTTATTGTGTGGTAAGCTTTTTAAGAAGCAGCCGTGAAGTCGGCAAAACATCATATGAAACTTCTTTTACACCTAACAGCATTGACATATTATGAGGAACTAAGCACGTTTATTATCCTTAATCCCCATCCCCATCCCCATCCCCTAATATGAGTCATTTTGGTCAATAAATATAGAATTTGCTAATAACTTAACTTCAGCGCCACCTATCGAATTTCTTTCCGTTAGAACCTCATTCGGACACAAACATTTGAAAAAAAATATTAGCCAAATCGGTCTAGTGGTTCACCAGTTATGCGGCTACCAACGATCATCATTTCATTTTTATTATACAAGAAGAAAAGATATGAGTAAGGATAGGATAGGATAGGATAGGATAGGATAGGATAGGATGGGATGGGATAGGATAGTATAGGATAGGATAGGATAGGATAGGATAGGATAGGATAGGATAAGATAGGATAGGATAGGATAGGATAGGATAGGATAGGATAGGATAGGATAGGATAGGATAGGAAAGGATAGGAAAGGATAGGATAGGATAGGATAGGATAGGATAGGATAGGATAGGATAGGATAGGATAGGATAGGATAGGATAGGATAGGATAGGATAGGAAAGGATAGGATAGGATAGGATAGGATAGGATAGGATAGGATAGGATAGGATAGGATAGGATAGGATAGGATAGGATAGGATAGGATAGGATAGGATAGGATAGGATAGGATAGGATAGGATAGGATAGGATAGGATAGGATAGGATAGGATAGGATAGGATAGGATAGGATAGGATAGGATAGGATAGGATAGGATAGGATAGGATAGGATAGGATAGGATAGGATAAGATAGGATAGGATAGGATAGGATAGGATAGGATAGGATAGGATAGAATAGGATAGGATAGGATAGGATAGGATAGGATAGGATAGGATAGGATATCCTACCCCTTCGGGTAGGGGTTAGAATATACCCGAGGTAGGCATGCCTGTCGTAAGAGGCGACTAAAATCCAATCTCCGTATACCGAGTGTATAGTGTATACAAAAATGCAATGGACAAAACAAAAAGATTAATTACCCCAGGTGGCAGTCCAGCTTTACTGGAAAATCCACCCTCTTCGGAGGTCGGCTCTACGGATTCTGGGGAGAGCCATTTATTGCAATCCAGTGACCCTTTCACAAGAAGTGCAAGGGTATCTCGATCTCCTCCATCAAGATCGAATAACTCCGGGAAAAAAAGTCCGCCGGGAGCGCCGCAGCGCGAAAATCAGGATTTAGCGAAATATAAAAGCCTTGAGGAAGAAAATTAAGTACTCCGAATAAAGCTTAACGAAATGGATCTACTCTATCAAGATCTTAAGAAAGAGATAGATCTATTAAAAGAAGAGAATAAGGTTCTAAAGAACACACACTCGCAGAAAGAGCGCGAATGTGCTCCAGCGCTATTAGATAGTCGGCAGTACCAGACCGATGAAGAAGAGCTAGCACGCGAAACGAATCGGGTCCCTAAGAAAATACCTACTAAAAAACGGAGAGCCGGTTCTTCGCCCGAAGTCGTGCCCTTAAACGAAGAAAAGCATAAAGGACTGCAAGAAAATCAACGTAAAATGCAATTTCGTTTACCGCCACCAATAAACATCGTCGGGATAACGGAATATAATAAGTTGCATAGCCTCCTTAAAGGAACGATAACATCGAAATTTAAGGTCACATCTTTGAGGAATAATGCGTGGAAGATTAACGTCGATGACCATGACGACTACCGAGCACTGTCTCAGAAACTTAATATCGATAAGATTCAGTGGTATACTTTCGAAATCAAGTCAGAAAGGCCACATCGTGTTGTAGCAAGGGGACTTCACCCCTCGTGCACAAAAGAAGAGATTGTGAGCGACCTTCAAGACAAGGGCTTTAAAATTCTTGATGCCGTTAATATCAACAAGAAGGAGAAGCAATAATCCGAAATAGATAAGGACATCTTGGTAAGGCGTGGACTTCCGCTTTTTATGCTAACATTCGATAAAGCTGATAGTATCGACGATATTTATCGAATTAAAACCATATTGATTATCGTGGTCAAAATCGAGCCCATGCGTAGAAATTTAAAAATAATTCCGCAGTGCAAACGTTGCCAAGGATTCAATCATACGCAAACGTATTGCAAAAAAGAACCACGGTGTGTGAAATGCGCCGGAAATCACCTCTCCCAAGACTGTCGAGTAAACAAGCAAGCCTCTGCAATCTGTGCTAATTGTAAGGGAAAGCACCCGGCAAATTATAGAGGCTGTGAAGTAGCCAAGGAGTTGCAAAAACGAAGAGATACACTCCATAAGCCTCAAAATAAAATAATAAAACCGCTAACTAAGGCAAATGGTAAGATCGGTCAGGAGAACGTAAACAAACAAAAACCACCGGGTACAGAGCGGAAGAAGGTGGTGAGAGCAGAAAAGCCCTCGACTTCTGGTCTTAAAATAAACGGTAATGAAAAGCCATTAGAAAAGACATCGGGTAATAGCCCTCGGACAGCAGGAGTGCAGACCTACGCCCAGGCTGCAGCATCCGAAAAATCAAAAAACCTCGAAATCCCGACGGACCCTGCTTCTCAAGTTTTCTCAATTATTCTCGCAAAACTTGAAGAGCAAAGCAAAATAAATAAAATTATTCTCGATAGGTTGGTTTAGCTCGAGAGTTGTTCACGGAAAACGCGTACTTCACCTAGAATATGAATGAAAAAAGAATTTTAAAAATATGTACTTGGAATGCAAACGGACTTTTGCAAAAACTTGACGAATTGTAAATATTAATGCGAGAAAAAGATATTGACATTTGCTTGATTTCTAAAACTCACGTGAAAAAGGAATCGCTTTTAAAAATAAAAGGCTATACTGATTACCACGCTTGTCACCCTTCGGGCAAAGCGAGAGGCGGATCTTCCTTGTTTATTAGAGACTGCATTGAACAATGCGAAGACCTAAAGATAGAGCTTGAAACTCTGCAACTGTGCACAATTCGAGTTAAAAAAAGTCAGCGTACTATTAAAATCTCATCTATCTACTGTCCACCGCGTTCCGCGCTTGTAAAAATTGATTTTACTAACTTATTTAAATCGCTGAAACCTAATTGGCGGCGATTTTAACGCGAAACATACGTTCTGGGGCTCTAGATACATCTCGCAAAAAGGTAGAATGCTCTATGGGGCAGGTATGGAGTACAGTTGTGATTTCCATTCGACGGGCAAACCGACTTACTGGCCAGCTGATACTTTGAAAATACCTGACCTGATCGATTTCTTCGTGGTGAAAGGAATATCTAACAACCACATAAAAGTTGAAGAAAGCTTTGATCTGTCGTCTGATCATTCCCCAATTATTTTGACATTGAGCGAAAAACTATTATATAACCGAGAGCCAGCGAAATTAACCGGTAGAACAACTAACTGGGAAGGCTTTAGGAACGAAATCGAAGTAAATGTTGAACTGAGCGTACCGCTTACGACACCCTATGAACTTGAGGTTGAAGTCGATCGCTTCGTTCAGATAGTACAGCTCGCCTCTTGGAATAATACGCCCAATCCAAGAAAAACGCCGGACAAATACGGTCTACGATATCCATCTGAAATAAAAGAATTAATCAGGGAAAAAAGAAAAGCGCGTAAAAGATGGCAACAGAGTCGTGCTCCACAGCATAAAGCATATCTGAATCGTCTCTGCAATTTGTTAAAGAATAGCATTAAGGATTTTAAAAATCGTGCGATAGGCTCTTACCTTGAGAGTTTAACAGCGAAAAAAGATTCCAATTATTCCCTTTGGAAAGCCGTAAAAGGCACCAAAAGGCCCAAAATCCCCGCGCCGCCACTTAAAATAAATCAAAATGAATGGGCAAGGGAAGATAAAGAAAAAGCGGATATTTTTGCCGCCCATTTGGAAGAAACCTTTAAACCGAACGTTGGTCAAGTGGTTCATGACAACATCAACATCACAAGGATGGTAGTTCCACCATCTGACGATTTAACGCGCAGATCTGCGACGCTTAGAGAACTCGAACGTGATATCGCAAAACTAAAACTTAAGAAAGCTCCTGGTTATGATTTGATTACCGGAAAAATTCTCAAAGCCTTACCTAGAAAAGCATTAATTAAGCTTCTCCATATTATAAATGCTGCACTCAGATTAAATCGCGTACCGAGCCAATGGAAAGTTGCGGAAGTCATAATGGTTTTAAAACCAGGAAAACCGTCATATGAAGTAAAATCATACAGACCAATATCGCTTCTTCCAGTCATATCCAAAATTTTCGAGAGGATATTGCTAAGGCGTCTCCAACCGGTTATAGAAGAAAATAATCTAATCCCTGACCACCAGTTTGGGTTCAGAAGTAAGCATTCGACGATTGACCAGGTACATAGAATTACTAACGTAATCGAAAAAGCACTAGAAGAAAAAAAGATATGCTCAACCGTATTTCTTGACGTCTCGCAAGCCTTTGATAAGGTGTGGCACGATGGCTTGAAATGCAAACTACGACAAGTACTTCCCGCAAACCTATACGAGATTTTGAATTCATATCTCGGGAATAGACTCTTCCGTGTTAGAAATGGAAATGAATACTCAGAGCTCAAAGAAATTTTGGCCGGCGTACCGCAAGGAAGCGTTCTGGGGCCGCTTCTCTATCTGTTATATACTCGTGATATACCGAAAGAAGATGGCACTATCCTTGCTACGTTTGCCGACGACACCGCCATCCTAGCGGTAGGTAAAACAATCGAGGAAACGACTGCCAAACTGCAAAACGCATTAAATAAAGTAAATGAATGGACGAAGGACTGGCGGATCGCCCTTAACGGAACTAAATCTGTTCACGTGAATTTCACTTATAGGAAAATTAATGACTTGCCAATTTTTATAAATTTGGCCCGAATACCCTTTGCAAATGAAGCCAAATACCTGGGAATGACACTCGACGCAAGGTTGAAGTGGAATTCGCACGTGAAAATGAAACGTAAAGAATTAGAAATCAAATATAGAGAAATGTACTGGTTGATCGGAAAACATTCCCACCTCAGTACCGAGAACAAACTGCTTTTATACAAGCAAGTGCTAAAGCCGGTGTGGACCAACGGTATACAACTTTGGGGTTGTACCAAGAAAACAAATGCCACTATTTTACAGACCTTTCAAAATAAAGTGCTAAGAGAAATTGTTCAAGCACCGTGGTATGCTAGAAACGACGATATCCACAGGGATCTCGGAATTCCGAAAATCGAAGCTGAAACTAGAAGCTTCGCGCGAAAACATAGAAACCGACTAATCGGACATGTTAATAATACAGTCCTACTTATTTTGGATGAGAGCAATTTATTGCGCCGACTACAAAGAACAAAACCTTTCGACTTGGCGAGATAAGGATTAACCGCATCTAAATTGTGGAACATGCAGGATCTTTCATTGGAAAGTAACCTGCCAAACGTCTATATTTCGTGATAGAAAAATTGCTTGATAAGTAGTAGTATAATATATATAGTTGCAGTATCTAACAAATTTATATCGAAGGGTGGTGTTTTTGGTCAGTAAGAATCTGACACTACTATGAGCACGCGCTTGCTATTCTCATAGTGTCAATGGAAGATTTTCACCTACCCTCGGAAAAAAAAAGGATAGGATAGGATAGGATAGGATAGGATAGGATAGGATAGGATAGGATAGGATAGGATAGGATAGGATAGGAAAGGATAGGATAGGATAGGATAGGATAGGATAAGATAGGATAGGATAGGATAGGATAGGTTAGGATAGGATAGGATAGGATAGGATAGGATAGGATAGGATAGGATAGGATAGGATAGGATTTTGTTACTAAAATATGTAACCGTAAATTTTTTCGGCAAGTGATTATTTGCAAAGTGTAACTTTTTTGTGTAACTAAAAATGTAAATTTTTTTAGGCAAGTGATTATGAAAATTATCCTTATTTTATACCGGCCGAAAACGATAATGATGAGGAAATGATGAATGACAATACAATAAATTATGATATCGAGTCGGATATTGAAGAAATGGCCGTCGTAGAAAATGAAAATCCTGATGATATTGATAACAGTGACAGAGGTGGCTCGAAAAAGGAATGGAAATTGGTGAAAGAAATACAGAACAAAACAACTGTGAGCGTACAAATTCATAGCATAAAAGATAGTAATGGTATTTTGAGTGATCCCAAGGATTTAACCAATCAATTCAATGATTATTTTGTATCTGTTGGTAATAAAGTGGTGTCGGATAGTTGTTCTGCCTTTACTGAATGCGAATGCTTAACTAATGATGTGTCTTCCTCTCGGAGTTTTTATGTTGATCCAAAAACGTCTTTTGAATTGTACAGAATTATTATCTCTCTCAAACACTCGAATTCAAAAACAACTAAGTGCTTTTCCAATATATTTGTTAAGAAAATAGCTTTGAACATTTGTGACATTTTATGTCATATTTTTAACAAAAGTATTTCCAGTGGTGTTTTCCCAGATGAGCTAAAGCAAGCCGAAGTAATACCTTTATTTAAGAAAGGGGATAGAACATCAATAAATAATTACAGGACTATTTCGTTACTTTCGGTATTTTCTAAAATTTTTGAATAAGCTATTAAAAATAGAATGATAAAGTTTTTAGAAAAAAACAAATTTTTTAGTGAGTACCAATTTGGTTTTCGTTCTTAATATTCAACTGAAGGAGCCCTCTTAAATTTCTGCACAAATATATATAATAGTTTTAACAACAAGAACTTAACTGCGGGTCTGTTTATCGACATAACAAAAGCTTTTGATACCGTCGATCACAAAATTCGTTTGGACAAATTGTATAAATGTGATTTTAGGGGTACGATGCATAATTGGTTCCGGTCTTATTTATCCAATAGGGGGCAAAGAGTTAAAATTAATGGTCAACTCAGTTCTACTAGTAGTATCTCCATAGGGGTTCCTCAAGGTTCTGTGCTTGGTCCGGTACTTTTTCTGATATTTATTAACTC
Organism: Brachyopa scutellaris; assembly: GCA_949775065.1. Lineage (NCBI taxonomy): Eukaryota > Metazoa > Arthropoda > Insecta > Diptera > Syrphidae > Brachyopa > Brachyopa scutellaris. Next base: position 34,768,862 of record OX459114.1, read on the forward strand.
GCTTTTTCTACAAACCTATCGTAGAAAAGTAAATGCGTTTGCTGACGATATGGCATGTGCTTTTCATAGTGACTCTGCTTTGAATCTTACCGCCGACATAAACCATGACCTGGAAGTCTTGAGTCACTGGTTCAAACAGCATAAGCTGGTAATTAGTGACAAGACTAAAATTATGTTTTTTAATGTACATATGTGGAAAGGAAGTGGATTTTGGAACATTCGTTTTTCATTGTGCAAACTGCAACAAATATAAGCACAGTAAGGAAATTTGTAAATCGGAAGCAGGCTCACAGACATTTTTTGAGTCTCGTACATGTTCTGATAAATGTTTTAGTATTGAGAGTGTTAAATCACTTAAGTATCTTGGTGTTCTACTTGACTGGAGGATGAGTTGGTCTGGCCATACCAATGCATTTAAGAAGTATCTAATGGCTGCCACAAGGCAAATATACTTTTTAAAGTCTTATTGCTCACGAGATCTTCTTAAGTGTATTTACTATGGGTTAGTACATTCCAGGCTTGAATACGGAATAGTTTCCTGGGGTGGTACACACAACAACAAATTGCACTCACTTCTAATTTCTCAAAAACACGTTATTCGTCTTATTTGTAATAAAAGTCGTCATCATAGTAGTTTAATACTTTTCCGAAGTCTTAAAATTCTTCCTCTGAAACACTTGTATTTTTATAAAGTGTTGAAGATATTTTTCGCCAGATCCGGTTATCAACTAAACAGACCTTAGGATCAGCGGTTCCCAAACTTTTTTGGTCGCGGAGCACTTTTCAGTAGAGAAATTCCTCGCGGAGCACTTCGTTTTCCGTATGCAATTTTTCGAAGCTATTACAAGTTGGGTATGTTTGTATGTAGCTGTAACGGTTCTGTTGAGAACCCAAGTAGCACTAGGTGGTACCGTCTTGTAATACCACAAAACTCAAATAACCTGAATATTTGGGTTTTGTAATGAGGATATTTTAAAAATATTTAAAAAAAAATAGTTGCAGGTTAGAGGGCAAGAACTATTTTTAATTTTTTTTTGCAGTTTTATTAAATTTTTACTAAATACATAATATGACGTTTAATTAAATATGTCATAGGACCGAAAACTTTATTCTAGGTGCCTGTTTGCTGGTATATCTGGTTGAATTTGGGTCAACTACAACAGAATATCTAGCTCTGCATCGAGGCGGGATCTATATTTTGTTTTAGTGCTAATGTAGGCAGATAATGCTGATTCACACGGCGCATGCTCAAAAGTCCACATGCCAAAAGTCCACAATGTACTTTTGACCCACCTAGGTAGGTTATAAGTTCACAAACTGATTATGAACATCCAAAAATGTGTGTACGATGAGAATGAACGCTCAACGTCGCAAGATGTTACTGGAGCAAAAGCATATGATATTCTAGGAAGTATATCAAAGTCGATGTCTCGTCGCATAACGCCATCAAATTTTCCCCGAGCTCCGGCAAGCTCAGCTCCATTAAATTGAGCACCGATGTTCAAAAACTCTTCATTTGAAACTGACAACGGAACGCTTTGACCTTACGTAGAAGTAAGCGCAGCAGTGAGACAAAAATAATTCGTTTTTATGAAAGCCATTTCTCAAATGTGCAACGTATTTAAATATTTAAATTACAAAGCGGTTTTACGCTTTCTTTTAAGAATCCAGATTTTAGCTAGCGATCTGTATTATTTCTGTATTACTAAGCAGCAAATAGATTGTTTATTTTCACGGCGATAAATCCGAAAAGTGAGAGTAATAAACAAAATACAAAAACCAATTGAAAATCACTCACTAGAAGCATTATACCTCAACCAACTAGGAGTGCGCTACTGGTGGCAGTTAGCTAAGGACCGGGCTAACTGAAAGAGGTTATTGGTTGAGGCCTTGGTCCACCCCGGACTGTAGGGCAACCTAAGTAAGGAAGTAAAAGCATTACACATAATCTACACGACACTACGATTTGTTTTAAAGTGAATTCCTACTGAACAAATACTGTATCGGTTGCAATTGTCAACAGTAGAATCATAGAACTCTATTTCTTTCATACATAGCAACTGCAAAACAACACAACGACTTGATTCTTTTCGACTTTCGACTGACCTAAAAGTATTGCCTTTTCAAAAATTTAAAGCCTACTATTTGTTTCTGTATTGATTATTTGTTAAGTGAGCATTTCGAATTCGATTGCTATGAACAAAATTAACAAAGTGCTATTAAGTTTCAGAAGCGCGAAATTAATTAGTCTGATGAAGTTTTGATATTTTTTTCTGATCTTTCCGCGGAGCACTTGTATATTCTTCGCGGAGCACCAAGTGCTCCGCGGAGCACACTTTGGGAAACTCGGGGATAAACTATCTTAACCTTGCTATAGTACCACAGCACAATTTGCAAATATTCTTTAACTTTTTTACGGCAATTGCTCCTTGACTTTTCAACAGCTTACCGAATAACATTAGAATCATAAGAAATGAATCCACTTTCCTGAAAAAAGTAAAACTATGGCTTTTAGACAAAAATTATAAGGATATCTCTGACTTAGTAAGTGTAGCTGTCTAATTGAATTTCGACTTTTTTCTATTGTTTCATTTCATGTATCATAAATAAATCATAAAAACAATGTAAAGGAAAGCATTTAAGTATAAAAATCTTGTTGTGACCCCACTATATTTCATTCCTAATCTAATATTGTTTATAACTATGCTATGCTTCCTGCTTTCGCCTCTAGTTCCTTCTGAACTATAGATTGCAGTTTCTTTATTTTTTCACTTTGTACTTTATATTATTGTTCATTGTTATTTGTATTTTATTTAAAGAATTGATAAAGAAATAAATAATAAATTGAAATTGAATTGAAATTGATGAAGAATATATGGGTGAACAAACTGTGAATGAAAGTGTAACAATTTTCACAGCTCGTGACGGAACAGAATGGAGCAATTCAGCACCACCAGCAAATAGGCGCACACTTGAGCACAATGTTCGTCGCAATACTAGAAATCGAGGATTAAATCAAGGGCCGAAACCTGGAAAGAAAATGTTTTCTCGAGGTGAAACATTCAAGCACATTTTATCCAAAGAAATATGTGAGATAATTATCAGAGAAACGAATCGTCGTGCCGAACAAAGTTGTGATACTTGGAATGAGAAAAACCCAAACAAAACTCCAAAAGTTTGGAAACCATTAGGTGAAATCGAATTTGATGCTTATCTTGGCCTTATTTTGTTTGCTGGAGTGTCCAAATCTAATTACGAACACGCAAAAGATTTGTGGTCCCCATTGGCTCATCCCATGTATCGTGGAACTATGTCACTGCATCGTTTTTGGCAGCTAAGTAAATACATCCGTTTCGATAATGGTTCTACTCGACAAGAACGCTTGTCGAAAGATAAAGCTGCAGCAATATCGGAAATCTGGCTCATGCTGAGCGATAGATGGCGGAATGGTTACACTGCCGGTGATAATATAACTATAGATGAGCAGCTTTATCAGTATCGAGGCCGAACACGTTTTACCCAATATATACCTTCCAAGCCAGCCAGATATGGCATAAAGGTATTGCAATTTAGGTTTACATTTATCATTATATTTTACTAATATCTATAATTGCTTCCTTTCAGATATGGTGGGTTTGCGATGCATTATCATCCTATCCTCTGCAAGGACAAATTTACGTCGGTATGGGTGCAGATGGTATTCGTGAGAAAAATCAGGGGGGAACGAGTTGTACTTGATTTGTGTCACATTTTCAAAGGTTTTGGCCGAAATATAACATGCGACAATTTTTTTACAACTTTCAATTTGGCTAATAAGTTGAGCAAAAGAATACAAGCTTTCCATATTGGGCACAGTGAACCGAAAGCGAACATTTATTCCACCAAAGTTTTTGGTGCAAAAAGGTCAATCAAGGGAAATACATTCCAGTGTCTTCGGTTTCAAAGAGAACGTCACTTTGTGTTCGTACTTTCCAAAAAAAAAATAAAGCTGTTGTTTTGCTATCAACTAATCATTATTCAACGGATGTAATAGGACCCGAAAAAAAACCAGCAGTCATTCTTGACTACAATCGCACGAAAGGAGGTGTGGACACTATGGATCAAATGTTAGGTGAATATAGCTGCAAACGCCGAACATTTAGATGGCCATTGGCATACTTTTACAATATGGTGGATATTTCGGCTCTTGCGGCGTATATAATCTACAAAGAAAATAATAAAACCTACACAAAAATGTAACAAGTGCCCGTCGAAAATTTCTTCAAGAACTTTGTCGTGAGTTAGCATTGCCTAATATTCAAAGAAGAGCTAATAATACAAATATAACGCGAAATTTTGGTTCAAAAAGTGCTATAGAAATTATGCTACAAGCAAGAGTGGTAGAACATATGAAAGAAGCCCAGTCGAAAACCGTTCCAAGAGGCTCTACTGGTCGCATTCCACAAAAAGGAATATGTTATTTATGTGTCAAAAAAAAGCCAACACGTAAATCATGTCAACATTGCGACCGCCCAGTTTGTAACGAGCACAGTACAGACCATACTACCTGCGCTAACTGTTAGACGGACTGTTTTTTTGCTGTTTATTTTTCCTGTTCATTAGTGTATATATATATATATTGTAAATATATATATATTGTATATATATATATATTGTATATATATATATATTGTATATATATATAATTACAATTAATAAAAGAAATTGAACAATAACAAAAGCCAAGTGTTCATACTCTTTTTTTGCATGTAAAGGGTGATTTTTTAAGAGGTTGAGAACTTTTTTTAAAAAAAAAAACACAAAAAATTCGAAAAAATGAATGAAATATTTATTTGAATCGATAGTTTGAACCTTGCAATTTAATGTTTAAAGATAATTTCATGCAGATGTTGACCGCGGCTGCGTCTCAGGTAGCCCATCCGCTGAGTCCAATTTTGGCATACTCTTTCACACATATCGGCCGGTATCTCACGAATGAATGCATGGATGTTGGCTTCCAGTGCGTCAATCGAAGCGGGCTTGTCCCTATAGACATTAGCCTTGACATACCCCCACAAAAAATAATCTAATGGTGTCAAATCGCACGATCTAGGCGGCCAATTGACCGGCCCGAAACGTGAAATTAACTGTTCACCAAACTCGCCTCGCAATTGCGCCATTGTTTCGCGTGCTGTGTGGCATGTGGCACCGTCTTGTTGAAACCACATATCATGCAAGTCAAGAACTTCCAAATCCTTCCGCAAAATTTTCCACGTAGTGCTGTAACAAAGGCCTAACTGCTGGGAACGGCGCCGAATCGACATTTCGCGGTCTTCTGTCACACTAGCTGATACGGCCGCAATATTTTCTTCACTACTCACAGTACGTAAACGTGTTGGTGGTTTAATGTCCAACAAAGTAAATTTGGTGCGAAATTTGGTCACAATCTTCCGAATAGACTGCTCAGAAGGTCGAGAATGCCGATCATAAAATGGAAGCAGCGCGCGATGAACATTTCGAACCGAGCACGAATTTTGATAGTAAAATTCAATAATTTGCAAGCGTTGTTCATTTGTAAGACGATCCATGGTTAAATTGCAAACCAAACTAAAGCTGTTTGACAGTGACACAAGGTACTAAACACACGTCAGCTGTCAAAACCAGTGTTGCCAAAACCAAACCAGCTAAAAAATCACCCTTTATATTCGTTGTTAACTTTCGCCCTATTTCAGCCATCTCCATACGACCCATACGACCATGCATTTTGTATGGTACACCCGGGTGTGCCGGGTGTAGACAAGACGAATTTTAGTTAGGTGTAGACACAAGGGTTAAAGTATGCATTATTAAAATTAATAAGACACACACAAAAGTTAAACATAAACATTTATTGATATGATAAATATCGACGCAACGCTAGTTTTTCGATTTTGTGGTGTCTGTCATACTACCACGTCAGTCCCAGAAGGTTAAATCGATGTCCTCCTTTTGCTTGAATCAGAGTTGGGAACCCTATATGACAACATAAATTTTCAAATTTTCAATTTCCAAAAACTCTGCAACTGTCGATAAATGTATGTAAAGAGTGGAGAAGAACAGAAGATAATTAAATATTTTAGAGAGTACGGATACTTTTCTTCCTGAAGTTATTTTACAGGGTAGTTTGGAGAGGCACAGATACGTGGTTACAATAGTTTTTTTAATCCACATTGCTTCAATCGTCGAAATCACAATCTGAAAGTATCTGTGAAACAAAACGGGTTTTAAAATTGTAAAGAAGTATCCACAGAAATCTTTCATTAACTTCAATTATTATTATTGTCCACAGCGTAATCGAATTTCATAACCAAATGCAAATCTTTAGCAAGTCGGGACGAAATAAAAAGTTTTACTTTTTTCCCAAGAATTTACATACTAATGAGGGGGAATCTGCCAACTCAGTAACTTTTATTTCAACCAGCCATATCCACCCTTTCAGTTCTGTACATTTTTTGTCGCAACCCTTAAATTACGCCCCGGGTAAAAAAATGAGATGGTGTTAGGTAAATAATCCTTTTTCATTCAAAATAATTTAATGGCTTAATGAGAAAAAAACAGGAAAACTAAGTAAAAAAGGGAAAAGTTGATCAAGATAGAAAAGCATGGAACGGTTTCCTTTAACTCTTTAAGGTCCAGCTTCAATTTTACCCTTTGGCAAATAGATTTAGGCTAATGAATTCAGTATCTGCATACCTAATTAGGAATTTGTGCCTTAAAGAATTAGCTGATATATTTTTTAATGGTATTATGAGAGACCACCATTTCTGAAATTCTTTATACTTCTTTGTTTCATTAGATAAGGTTATCAGATATAATACGTTAGAATAGATACAATTACTACAAATTAGATTTCGATTCGGTGTATAGATTACATGCAACGAAAATGAGTAGCTTCTTACTTTTGGGTTAATTACATAAGATAAATATGTGATACAAATATATTTCTAAACATATTTCTATTTCTTTTTTCAATTGACGAATAAATAGTTCATTTCACTTCGGGAAAGTAAATATACTTCGTTCGACAAATACTATTGAACCATCAACCCTATCGTATATATTACATATGTTATGTATGTAGTGTGGGATAGACAACAAACAAACAATGTTTGCATTCATTGTACTTGAATAAAAAATGAAACAAAATACGAGAATATTTGTTTAGTATTGAATTTCAATAAGTAAAAGCAAACTAAGACGAGAAAAAATAAGCGTATTTGCTTTCCATGATGTCAGACTAAGGATACATCTTATGATTATCCGTTTCTTTCCTTTCCTGTATTTTCAACCTTCCCATCAATGGAATATACAGTGGTCTCTCTCATAACCGGATACTGACGGTACCGAGAAACTTGTCCGTTTATGAGAGATGTCCGGTTATGGGAGAAACAAATAAATTTACATTCCTTAAAAAAGAAACACAATGGACATATGGTATTTGTTTTATTTTATAGGGGAATTAATTTTTATGTGATAAACACAAATTAACGAAAAATACTAATAATTTCTGTCTATGACAATCAAACGTAAAATAACACATAAGTATGTATGAACATACACTTAACATACAAACCTATTTAAAAAATGCAATGGGATAATGCACTTAGTTGTTGGATAGCACGTTCGCGGACAAAACAGCATATGCCGTCAGTGGTTGAGGACATTGGCAGGTCATGACAATTTAAGGTATGTTAGGACAAGACGGGGTACCCTGACGAGAAATACACGAGTCTTTCATATTCCGGTATTATTTATCCTACCAGAGAAAAATTTTCACTTCAGTGGGACCAGCGGAATCATTTTTATGTCTATACAAAATTTGCACAAAATAAAATTAAATATCTCTCCAAGTACCAGAGATATGCACTATCATTCTAGCGTTCACCACCATGTATTTATTTCCGTTCTTTGAAATCTGTTCAGTTATAAGAGGTGTCCGGTTACGAGCGGTGTCCGTAAGGAAAGAGTACACTGTATGTATATTTATATATAATATGCAGTGCTGCGCAAAAAAATAAGAACAGCAAAGCGGGAAACCTTTTTTTTTAATTTAAAAAATAAAGCTTGAGTCTATGATTATAATTAATTAAACATATTTTTTCTTGAACATTTGTTTCAACAAATAAATACATAAACATGAACTAGAACAACCGGAAATAAAATAAAACCAAAACTTAACAATCATTCACTGATTTTGGTTGTGCAAAATAATAAGTACACTTTACAAAAAATTAAAATATTCGCTTGAAAAAGGAAAAAAAAAATATAGATAGAGTACTAATAAAGGAAAAAAGGCTATCAATACTTGGTTGTGCTTGTGTTTTTGAAGTGAAAATTCTTTAGCCGCGGTAGGGCAAATTTGCCTGAATCAGACGAAAAAGTGAAACGCTTCCCCTTCCCCAACTTCAACAGGCAGTAAAATAAATTCTAAAAAAAATACACATACATATCGACTATCGAGCCACAAAATATCAAAAGTACAAGCAAGCGAAGAAAACAGCAACAAAACAAGCCAAGAAAATAAAATTTTTATTTTCAAATAACAACAAAACAAGCCAACCCCACCATGCAAACATTGGGCCACCGCACACGAGAAGATTTTTGCCGACAGAAAATCGGTTTTTTAGGCGAAGGGACTGAGGTCTGCGGTAAGAAACGATTGAAAATCTTCTACCGAGTTTGAGCGATTGAATGATGTCGAAAACTATTGCATACCTACACAACTTTCAAAATATTTTGCTCCGAAAATATACTACCACAGTGAAAAGGGGTTTATGTATACAATTTCTTCTGCCGGTAAAAATGTTTTCATATAAAAATTTTATATGAGATGGGACTTCTTGGGTTTGTGTATTCTTTGGTTTTATTCCTAAAGATATAAAAAATAAATAACGTCGTTTTTAATTCAAACCTTAAAATTCAGCTTGCAATACACTTTTGAATATTTCGATAGTTTTTTGGTGGCAGATTAGACTTCTTGGGTTTGTATATTCTTTTGTATTATATCTGTGCATTGTCTGATAATATTTTAGTATGTATGTATATAAATATAAGTTAACAATTTCCATTGTGTGACAAGTGAAATAGATAAAAAGACAAGTACAAAAAGAGTGCGAGCCTCCTCCATATAAAGTTACCCTTCGAGTATTGCTCTCCGATTTGCGGCGATTTGCATTGCATACTACGGTAACCCAGTAAGAGATAGACAGATAGACACATAGACAGAGACAAAGACAGACAAGTACACAGACAGATAGACAGACAGACAGCCAGATGGACAGACAGACAGACAAACAGACAGATAGATAGACAGATAGACAGATAGACAGACAGATAGACAGATAGATAGACAAACAGACAAACAGACAGACAGATAGACAGACAGGTACAGAGACAGACAGACAGACAGATAGATAGAGATGGCGCTATTAGTCCATTTGACACTTGAACTAAAGAATGGTGTACAAAACCAACTGATTTTGCATTGAAGTAGTGATTTCCAATGTTTAATTGTGCATAATTTTGACTTATCACTTATTTATAAGAAGTATATTCTTAATGTATATCCATTCATTGAATAAATAAACATTGCGTTAGTTAAAAAAAGATATAAATGATAAATAAATTGCTTGTGTATTTCCCAAAGAACGCTGTGACTTCTACAACAATTAATAAATTCCTCCAAGTTTTTTTTTGATCTAGGGGGCATTATTTTAAAAATTTTGCTCCCGAAACACGTGCAAACTCGACTGAAAATTGCTGTATGATGAAATTTGCCTACACACTATCATTTAAATGCATCATTTCCCGTCATTCTAGCAAAATCCTCGAAAAATGTCAACCCTCATCATTCTCGCCGTTATTCTAATCGAAACTTTTCATTCCAAGCTACACACTGTAATTTTTACATCATTCCAGCAAGAATTTCATTTCAAAAATGATAGTGTGTAGGCTACTGAAAAGAGTTATTCAGACAATTACTAGTAATAATTTACAAAATGAAAATACCTATAGCTAGTTTACTTGAAACTTTTTTTATTACCATGCAACATTACAAATTGAACGAAGCTCAAAAAATCGTTCCTTTTTTTGTATAAGAATAAATTAATTACAGTTTTCACCAAACCCACCTTGATTTAAAACAACAGTGATTAGATTTGAATTTTACTTGATGTTGAAATTTTTACCAAATTGAAATAAATACCTGCATGTAAAAAGGTGTACCCAATTGACTACAGCTGACTTAAATGGTTTGGGTGAGATTATTTTCTCTCACGTCATAATTTGACGAAATTCCATCTCTCAAATTCCTAATTTATTTTATGCTTGCTCAGCCCTTAAGCCATTATGGCTAATTTTATATTAATTAAATTAAAACGAAATTAACAGATAGAAAGACACAGAGAGAGAGGGAAAGAGAGACCGAGACCGCACCATGTGGCGCCTATACTCGAAAATTACCACGACGCGGCGCGGCGATAATTGCCGCCAACACAAGAGCGTGTGAACATGTGGTAATAGGTCGTTGGGATTCGCTCAATCAAAATTAGTTTTCCGCTGGAGTCATTACCGACACGCATAAGATTTTCACCTGAACTGTTCCACCCCATAACACTACTCTGTAGCTAACACAAACACAGCGTCCTTTTAAAGTGTGGGATGTGGTTTCCCGATTGAATTATTACATTAAGGCTGGTGCGCAAAATTTGTTAGAGCATCGCAGGGGTGTTAAGTGGTTTAGTATAGATAGATAGATAGATAGATAGGGAAACTCGGATATTTATATACGAGTATATGCCATAAGTATGTGTTTCGCATATTTAAATATACTTAATGACTAGATACTATATAAAAAGTTTTGTTTGTGTTGTTAATACATTTTTTTATTCTTAGGGAAAAATAGACAACGTCCCCTGCTAGTACATAGTAAGTATGTATATAATGTGAATATGTACATAATGTATAAATTAATAAGATAGTATTATGAAAGTAAGAAACACTGTACACGTAGTCATTTAAAATCGACAATTATTGGGTGACTTTTCATAGAACCCCCTAAAGGGATTTCGTTTAATGCAGGATGTAATGCTAGTACATTTTTTGTTTGCAAAACAAGTGGAAAAGCACCTGCGTTCATTCAAGTTATGTGCCACCAGCAATCTATTGACCAATTTTACCTTAAATCATAAATTATCATAAATCTTCATGCTTGTGCACCATGAAGGTATGCGCGGTGATTCAACACGAGCGAAAAATAATTTAGTGGGGTGGATTCCTGGGCGAAAAGAAGAATAAAATTGTATATATACATATATGTATATGTATGTAGGAAGGGGGGAATTAGAGAAAGTCATAACTTGGCCGGTTACCGTTGGTTGAAGCTGGAAAATTCTACTACTGCTTATCACGCTATCGCATAAGTAAGGTTAAAGCCGAGGGATTTCAAAGGATATTTTCGCTACAAAAGTAACACTTTACTTAAATGTTTTCTGGAATGAAGTTTTGCGAATACCGACAAGGAAACAATCGGCTTTAAACTTTTTCCATTGGAAAACTTTAAATTAAGCCGATCACACACAATTTGCAGTGATGCTAAGAAATGGTTGTGAACTATGCACAAAGGCTTAAAACTTGACTAACCTAACAATAATTATACTATTATTATATACACAGGAGCTGCATATTGGAAATGTGGTAATGTTTACGCTCCGTTGAGAAGGGTTTCAAAGTGTTCTTTTAGCTGCTCTGCTTGTATACCTGCAGCGATTGCATTTCTTTTTTAGCGGCTTTCCAGAGTACTGCTGATTATCTCGATCTATTTGACAAGCCAATATTTTGTTGGTCAAATACTAACTTTTTTGCAAAGAGTTTCAAAGCTTGCTGCTGCATAAAGAACTTTGAATATATTGTTACCATTCACCCGTAATAGCCTGAGAAAGGCAAACGACGCATCTCTAGCTTTCTGCATTCTTTATCAAACCATTTTTTCTTGTTGATTATACTTTCATCTCTGGGTGGTGGGTAAGATGGTGCAGCTTTCCTCACTACCATCATCAGGTCTTCTATTCACGGTTGTCTAAGTTCTTGTCTCAAATTTCCGAGTTTTACATTGAGGTCTACTTTATATCTTTCCATTTTAGCATGGGCTAGTTCGATTGGGTTTGTGCTTGCTGTATTTAAGTTGTCGTTAACCTTAAATGAGACTTCTAAGTGGATATGGTCTGAGATAGTTTTCATTTCTACTTGAAAGTCGTCAAGATAAGAGTATCAATCTCCCGAAATAAAACTGTAACCTATGACTGAGCACGCAGATCCCCACAGAAAAGTGTTTTTATCATGAGCATCTCCTTCGCAGCAACTATTTAAAACTCTGCAATACCAGTCATCTGCCAGTTCCAGAATTTGAACACATTTTGTGTCACAGACTTTATCCTTGGAGTTACGGTTTATATGTATAGATGACGGACTAAATTCATTTACAAATATTTTTTGAGGTAAACCTATTATTGCGTTAAAGTCTCCAATAAGCAGTAACTCAGTTTTTGCTAGGTTACATGTTTTAAAGTAGCCTATTGCAATAATTTAGATATACAGTGGATGACGGATATAAGAACATCGTATATAAGAAAGACTCGCTTATAAGACACACATTCCAAAACACCACGCACTTTCCCATGTAGTTACGTGTACAAAAAATTGTTTATATGCAACACGTTTATAAGAAAGACACTGATATAAGAAACTTATTTTGATAAAAATTCTATACATTACATAGAAAATTAAACGTGCATAAGAAAGTTTTTTTTTTAAACTTAAAATATTAAATGAAGTGCAATCACTTTTAATTTTTTGTTTTTGTTCTGTTATAAGTTTCTTTTTTCATTCATTATGTAAATAAACGATACATAAAATGTGTCTTTCAATGCTAAGATAGTTTTTTTTTAATGCTTATGCGATACTTTCTTATATCCGTGTTACTGATATAAGAAGATATCTTTCTTATATGCATTCATTATATATAAGAAAGCACGGATAAAAGAAAGAAATTCTTTGGCTTTTTGGACTTTCTTATATCCGTCATCTACTGTATTAGCACTATGTAGAGAGTGTTTACTTCAGTGAAAGTTTTAGTGCAAACAATTCTTCTACCCTCTTAAATACATTCCAGCTTCTTCCGATATCTAAATACTTGACCGCCCCTCGCTCTCTCAAGCAGGCTTGATTTCACAGCAGGTATGCATTTCAGCTCATAATTCTTAAAAATGTATTTATAGCAATTATTGTGTAACACTTAATAACTGTAAAGTTAGAAAAAAATGATAGTATAATAATATAGCTAGCTATAGCACATGAATTGATTCTCGTTTTTGGGGTGTCTTGACCCACTGTGCGCCGTGGTGGAATAAAGAGCTTTCAGTCATGAGGAAAGAAACGCGAAGGCTCTTCAACGCGGCAAGAAGACTCAATACGGAAGTTGACTGCAAAAGATACAAATCCAGTCAAAGGAAATTCAAGAGAGCAGTAAGCAATGCTAAATGCACCTCATGGCGTATGTTCTGCAGCAAAATTGAAAACATAACAGAAGCAGCGAGACTAAAAAGATCCTGGCAAAATAACCGTCAGTACTAGGTTATCTCAAAGATACCAATGGTGATTGGACGCAAACTTGTTCGGAATCCCTGGAACTTCTGCTTAACGCACATTTCCCAGGGTGTATGCCGAAGCAGACTGAGAGTGTGTACAGTAACAATAGACCAAAATCGGAGACGATGGTACCAATAGGAATGGTGACTAAAGAAAAGATCAAATGGGCAATTGAATGTTATAGCCATTCAAATCACCAGGCATTGATGGGATTTTTCAAAGTAGTCTTAAATGTGGTTGGCTATATACCCAAAACATGGAGAGAAGTTAAAGTCGTTTTCATCCCCAAAGCTGGGAAACCCAGCCACACTACTGCAAAAGATTAAAGACCTATTAGCCTTACGTCCTTTATGCTAAAGACCCTTGAGAAGCTAATCGATCTGTATATACGCGCTAAATTCAACCACATGAATGTGTCCGAAGCACAGCATGCCTATACAAAAGGTAAAGGTGTGGAGACAGCACTACACGACGTAGTAAGCACTATTGAAAGATCGTTGCACGTCAAAGAATACACGCTTGTCGCATTTCTCGATATTGAAAGTGCTTTTAACAACGTTGAGACAAATGCTTTCAAAAAAGCGCTAGAAGATAACCATATTGAATGCACCATAACGAAACTAATATTATAAACATCGTCGCTGAACTCGGGGAACCCGCCAAAAAGTGATTGCATACAGAGACACGCCGCAAGGAGGAGTCATATCCCCCCTTCTTTGGGTAATGGTCATAAACGAACTACTTGTGAAACTTAGATATAGTGAAATAAGAGCAATAGCATCATACGCAGACGACGCACACTGGGGCAGCTTATATGAGTCGGAATAAATTCAAAAAATTATTTGAGAGATATGAATATACAAAGTTGTTTTTCCGATTAAAACATTCCAATGCATCATTTGAAAAACATTTTATATTTTTTACTTCCTTTGTCACTCCGTACGGTCTCATTGAAAGTAACACTTCAGTTGTTCTTACAACGGCTGTCTTACTAAGTAGTTAAATTGGCGACTGTTTGTGTAGCTCTAAGTTTTTTTTAAATCACTTGAAAGCTAACACTAATAGGAAATCGATATCTTCAAGTATGTACTAATTTTCTTAGTTTAGTTCTATGTCAAAACTATTAAAGAAAATGTAAAAAAAAAATTACATGCATTAAATTAACGAGGAAATTTAAGGTACCTACTTTTTTAAATTGTTAAGGGAAAAGAATTAAGCTCGGAGATTTTTATTTGTCAATATAGCTTTACTTCTTGTGTATACAATGGAAAAGAAAACGGGTTATTATTCAGTTTTTCCCAATCGACTACTTCAACCTATGTGGTTTATTAATTCACATATATTCCTAAAAGGTAGTTATTTCCGTGTAGGTTTGCATTCAAACGATTTCTTTTATACAAGGATGGAGTTGTTGAACCTCATGAAGGAATGGTGGCTTGAAAAACTGGAAGAAAAATTTAAATTTTTGAGGCACACCTTGAACCCACCACTTTTGCATGTGGGCTATAAGCTTCCAGTAAAAAGATGTTCATCAAGAGGAAACATATATTGTAGCATCAAATAAGGCTCGAATATAAAAGAAGTCCCGAGATAGAATTGTTGATCAAAATAAGCCTGGTTCTGGGAACTCAAATGATGGCAACACTGGTAGGCGATTTCTTAGTAGCGCAGATGTGGTATCTGAAGTCTTGGGTGTCGATTAGATATTGATTGAAAAATCGCACCTTATATTGGCAGCCATTTCGAGTACTTTCGTACTTAGGTGGCGCTACAGTCCGGGGTTGACCAAGGCCTAAGCCAACAACTCCCATTTCAAGTGGCTATAATATAAATAGTGAAAAGTTCAGAGTATCCTCACCCGTAACTGTCAAATACTTTGTCAATATTTATCATTAGTATTATATGCATCCAACTATACCTGTGGTTTTAATCCTCTACACTTTTTCCAATAGGCCCACTGTCTGAAAAAGCGCAGAAACCCAGGAACAAATATTTCAAGAATATCGCGAGAACTTTTCAAGGAAATGTTCTCGCAAACAATGTAATGAATATGTTTTGAATTTCATGTTAATTTCATCAGATCCGCTGATAACAAGCTACAGACATCTATTTAAACAACAGTTTAAATCATTTCCATGAAAAGTTTTTTAATTATTGCCCCTAGTGTTTTTTGTTCTGAGAACTCCAAATCTAATATTAGCGGTGAAAGTGAGAGTGATTGCTTATCATATGAATCTGAATTTTAGTTTCCTTTTGCAAATATGTATGTAAATAATTTAAACAATTTATATTATTTACAATACACAAACATAGTTTCAAAATATGCATTACCAAAAAATGCGGGGCTAATTTTATTTTGTTTTTTGAATTTTTTATTTTTTTTCCTCTTTCCTAAGGTTAAAAAATCATTGGTTTAACAACAAAAAAAAATTTAAAAGTCAAATAAGGTCATTCTATGCACTAAAAAGTGATTCCTACATAAAAAAGTTGTTTTCAATATACATATGTACATCACATGAATTGATTCCGGTTTTTGGGGTATCTTGCCCCACTGTGCGACGTAGTGCTACTCGGTACAGGTTAATTCCTAACCACAATGTGGATTGGGGCTTAACGCCCAGAAGACCGAACTAGTGCCATTCACTAACAAAAGGGTCATACCACCCTTCGCGCTACCGACATTAAAGAAAGAATAATAAAAAAAGCATCAGTCGCCTTCTACACCTGCAGTAGATTCTTCGGAATGAACTGGGGATGTAGACCACAAATAACAATGTACACTGCAATAGTCAGACACATATTAACATATGGAGGATAAGTCTGGTTGCATGCTGCGACCGAAACCTGCAACCTTAAGGATATGACCAAAGTACAAAGAATAGCATGCACTGGTACGACCAGAGCGATGAAAACAAGAGCGACAGCAGGATTGGAAGCAATTCTTAACCTTCTGCCCCTAGACCTTTATATTCAAAAGACCGCAGCGAAGAGCGCTCTCAGGATAAGCCAGTCAAAATACTGGAAATCGAATACATACGGACATGCCAGGATACTTGGTAGCTATCTAAACGACAATATCAACTCAGATTACACTGTCCCATACATGGATTTCGAAAAACCCATTTCGTGGGAATTTCCAAATAGAGAACAGTGGGAGAAAAAGTAAGTAATTAAAGACCCTAAGTCCATCTACACTGATGGGTCGAAAATGGACATAGGCATAGGACCATGCTGCTACTCCCTGAACTCTGACCATACCAGCGCTTTTCAAGCCGAGGTTCTAGTAGTGACAAAGGCTGCTGAATTGGTGTCAATGATGAGATATCAGAATTTATATTGATAGCCAAGCGGCCATTAAAGCATTAACTGCTACGAAGATAACGTCTAAGCTTTTTAAGTATTGCCGCGAGGAGCTGAAGGTTCTTGGCATGCAAAACAAAGTAAAACTCAGCTGGGTATCTGGTCACAGCGGTATACCAGACAATGAAGCTGCCGATAAATTGGCCAGAAGGGGCTCGGCCCTATACATAAATCAAGCAGATGTGTATGGTTAAACCTCCACTCTGTAACCTCAAGACCAAAATTGAACAAAAATCACTAAGTGAAGCAAATAAATGGTGGAAAACATTGACCATCTGCGACGTATCAAGAAGACTGTGGCCGGAATATAATAAAACAAGAACGAGAAAACTTCTACAGCAAGATAGGAAATCGCTATCGATGCTGATATGTGTACTAACGGGCCACAACTTGCTAAGGTACCATATGAAGAAACGACGCTTGAATGATGATGACATCTGCTGAGGGTGTGGTGATAAAAACGTTCATGAGGACACAGCCCATTTCCTCTGACACTGCCCTAACCTCTGCCAACTTAGAAATAAAACCATGGGCAAATTCTTTTTCGAGGACATCGATGAGCTATCGGATGTATCACCATCAGTCATACTTGAATATGCCAGGGCGTCTGGATCGTTTGAACCTAGGAGCTAATACCGCGGGTTGGAAAACAACAGGGGTATCACAATGGTGACCTAAGTGTCATGAGGATGTTAGCATTCTCATCAGCCCTTCTAACCTAACCTAACCTATACTACGACCGCACACGGGATAATTTCTACTGGCAGAAAAACTCATTTCCACTGTGGTAGTATTTTTTCGAGCCAAAATATTTTGAAAGTTATTTATGTATTAGGATCTCGTTCAAACTCGGTGGAAGATATTCATTTCCTCCCGAACGACTGGATCAATTTATTTGAATATTTTCATACGTACTTTCAGTGTTGTTCCTCTACGTGTCGACTTTAATTGTTTATTTTCTAGCGTAGCCAATGTCAACAACGTCAACAATGATGTCGACAATGTCAACTTCATAAATTGTTTTGGTTGAAAATGGTTATGATATTTTATTAAGTTTAAACACAGAACTTGTTTTTTATTTAAATTGACATTCAATTTAAGAAGGTATAATTAAAAAAGTGTATTGTTTTATGAACTGTCTACATTGTCTTCATTGTCGACAGGCACGTGTCAACAAATTTAAATTGTCTACGATGAATTGCTTACACGTAGACAATCGTGTAGTCTACATTTGTAGTCTACATGGCACAACACTGCGTACTTTTCATTAATACTTGAACAATCCTTGAAAATTTAAATTATCTAACTACCATCACTGTGTCAAAAGTTATCGGCGCCTGAATTTGGAAGTCAAAAATCACTTTTTTTGCAATAAGCGTACACTTTTCTTCGAAACCATTGAACCAATTCATTTCAAATTTTCAGCCAATATTCATCCCATCTACATGATCGAAACTAATGGAGAACTTTGGGGAAAATGTTTGACTGATTTTTAGTGTTCCGTCTGTATCAAAACGGAACACTAATGGAATCAGTTCGGTGTCTGTCTGTCTGTCTGTCTGTCACAGGCCTTTTTCTCAGAGACTACTTAACCTAGATTATTGAAATTTGGAACAGTTGTAGCAATTAGTGGCCTAAACACATACCAGAACTCAAAAAGCTGAATTTCGACTTTGGGGGGATAGTTTCCTAACAATTTTTCACAAAACGTTACAACTTGCTGTCCCGAGCTTTTTCTCCGAAACTATCGCTCAGAAAAATCTGAATAAAATCACAAACATTGAGAATAAAGTGTAGATGGAAACATAATTATTACGACTGCCCTACTTCGACCGTTTTTTTTTAATTAATTTTTTAATTTCAACTACCCTTCTGTTTACACATCCAGAAAAATATCACAACGCCTAAAAGTAGATACGAGAGTAAAAATTTAATAATTGATGGCAAAAGTGTTATACCCGCAGCGAATTTTCGTGGCATATTTCTACCGGATAACTATTAACCTAAGACTTAAACCAATGATACATAATATAACACATAAAGGAAGCTTGATGGTTTCCTATTATAATGTAGGTGTCTCTACTTTTACTATATTGGAAAAAATTGAATTTGTGTATATACAGCCACAGAGAGGGAGACAAATCGCAAAATACGCAGTTAATGCAATTGAACGAATAACGAAACGAAAAATTAAATCTGATGCACAAGCGTACATTTCTTGTAAATACATATACATATGAACATATTATGTAGGTATATATGTATGTATGTATATACATGCTTTATTTGTTGTTTTTTTTTTTTTTTACTTTGTGTGTGTGTATAACTATTCTTCTGAGCAGATGAGAAAGGACATCAGAGACATATGTACATACATACATGCATATGTAGGTAATTTGTTCAACTTACTTGTTGGTATACATTTATGTAAGTACAAATTTGAATTTATTTTTCGCAAATTGTGCTCAATTTATTTGTATTGAAATGTGCTGTGCACCATAAAACTATGTATGTAGGTACACATGTACTTTCTTGTGTCTGCAGATATACAAGTGCATATGTACATATATGTACCTATATATGTTTTTATGTTTGTACATATATGTGAGTATCGAACAAAGTATCATTGTATCTTTAGTAGAAATCGTATCGTAAAGAAAGGGTTCATATAGATCTATCAACATAAATCTATGACATACATATGTATGTAGTTTAAATAACTGATACAGTACGGAACACTTATTGCGCAAGTATTTATAACTTGCACTTGACCAGATTTTTTTACACTAGTTTTCACAAAACAGACAATTTTACTTTTTTCAGCAACTTCTCAAACAATTTTTTTTTAAATCTTTCCATCAGTTTTATTTGGTATACAAGTAATAAGTTTTTTTGGCGAAATCGGTCAAGCGGTTCGGAAGAAAAAAAAAAAGTCAAAAAATGTGATTCCGGGCCTCACTATCGAATTAGGCCTCAGTTGCGATGTTTTCGAGTTACTCTCGACATTTTACTTTGAGAACTCATCCCTAATAACCTTGTCATGAAGGTGAAACTAGCTTTTTGGATACTTACCTAGCGGTCTATTCTATTCTTCTTCTGAAGCGTTGTCATACTAAGGGACATTTATGACTCTTGATACTCAGCGAGTAGTCTGGTTCAAAGTAATTTTAGTACACCTCTACTGCTCGGATTTTAAAAATTGTTTTTGCAAAATGATCGTGAATAGATGTAGTTTCAAAAGGCACAACCACAGATAATATAGTTAACATAGATGTCGCACGCCATAGGAAAAAAAAAGACACATTTTCAGTCAATTGGGATTTACTACTACGTCCCAGTTGGAACGAATTCGTTCGAATCATACAAAAGACATGATGTTCGTTCAAATGTTGTTGGTTCAATAAGTTGCATGTTGTTTTTGCTTATTTGTCCTCATATTTTTATTTTTGGTTTTCCTTTCCATCGTTTTATTTTATTGTGTGTTTGTTTTTGTTTTTCTGATTGTCGCCTCCCTTTCAATGCAAGGAATTTCTTGGTCAAGGTTATTTTAATTTTTTCAAGATAAGTGAGAAAGGATTAACGCAGGAAAGTAAATCTTGAAAAATAATCAATTAATATTAAGATTTTATTTCTTGGGATATTGGTTTTAGGTGAAGTCCGAATTCATTTGAAGCTACAGCCACAACAGTGGTGTGCAATATAATAGCAGTGCCCTACAAAAATTTATAATTTACTCAATATTATTGTTTTTTGTGCAAGTTTGAATCTATTATTTTATTTTGCGCTAAATATGCTATATTTTGATTACCGAATGGAAAAGCTAAGGGAATACCTAAGGGTTAATATGAATCAAATGTACATACTGACAACGTCCAATAGAGCCGAATAGAACGGTTTTGTTTCGTCGCTCCACAATATGCTCCGCCATTTAGAAGCTGGCTAAACAGCGCAGCGTGTCCTGATGCGAATTTTATTATCTTTGCAATGTAGTTTTTGCTGAGATATGTCAGTTTTGTTGGTATTTTTCCGACCAACTTTATTTCTATTAATCTTCTTTTAATAGTTGAAATACTAACCTCAAACCATTCTTGCAATATATTGGTCATCCCCTGGGGTTGTATTAGTTTTTGGCCCTGGGTTTCAGTCTGTCTGCATATTTTAATGCAGTAAATATCATTTTAGCTGAACATCGTAAAATATTTTTCACAATTTTGTAGGCTTTTCACTCTCCAATCAATCTTTTGATTAGATCTCTTAACTTTAGTGAAATAGTTGCTCTACCCATTATTTGAGTGAAAATTATAATAAAATATTGAAATACTACATTCGATTCTGAGATTCCATTCATCTGGCATAGGTACTTTCATCTGACCAAATCTTAGAGATGAGTTGGTGTATGCTCACTACCAAATCATCTCCAGCTGCGTTAAATAGCTTTGCAGGTAGACCGTCAGGTCCAGCAGCCCTGTTGGACTTTAGCTTGGATATTGCTATCCTCACTTTGTTTTGATCAGGTGGGTGGGAACTCTGGCTGTCATCATCTAAATTGAATCATTCGTTCTGCACTCCTAGGCTGTTGGTTTTAAGTGAGGTCCCCGTGCCTCTCACTCTTGGGGTGTTGGTTTAAAGTGAGGTCCCCGTGCCTCTCTAGGTTTACAATAGAACATCTTTGTCCTATTTCAAACTCACTCCTTGCGATTCAGTACACCTTTTGCTGAGAGAATTTGAATTTTTTGATGTTTGCTTTTAATTCTTTTGTTCATTCGCCAGGAACAGTGTTTTCGCAATAGAACAAGAAGGGCAAAATAAAGCAGGTCTTTTCGATGATTAAAGCAAACGTTATTTTCATCAAACCAATTAGGATCTCTTAAATTTGTTTGTCTAATGCATTCCAAAGCCATCGTTTCCCTAATATTTTTCATGTGAGGACGCTGTTTAAAAATTACATAAAATATTTTGAAATGAAACCTACATATGCTGAAGAATTCATCAGTAGGTGCCAAAAGACTGCCGAAATCACTATTTTGTTAAAAGTTTTTCGCGAATATAAAAAACTCAGACGGACATGTTATTTTTTCAGTATTTTTTTGGAAGCTTTGGAAACAGCTTGGACAGGTATGTTTTGATAACATTTTATGAGCTAGATATCCCGCAAAATATCGCATTGCTGTTGCTTCCAAAGAAACATGAGTTGGCTCTAATATTGTGGTTATAACATGCTCTTGTAAACTTTCATCGCAGCTGCATTCTTTACATT
Source organism: Brachyopa scutellaris (assembly GCA_949775065.1). Lineage (NCBI taxonomy): Eukaryota > Metazoa > Arthropoda > Insecta > Diptera > Syrphidae > Brachyopa > Brachyopa scutellaris. The sequence goes on from OX459114.1 coordinate 34,791,141, forward strand.
CCATATTCTGTGCTGTGTCGGTTGATTCGGTTTCCAAAGCGTTTAAACTTAAGAATTCAACATCATCATCATCGCAGTTGCCCAATGGTGAAAAAGTAATTAGGTTAGATGAAAGAATTTTTGACATGATGACATTAAATTCATATACTGAGGGATTTTTATTATTGCCGCCCTTTATGCGTATAACAGAAAACAAATTTTCTAAAACGTCTTGGTGAATTTTCTTAGTAAGTAAGTAATCTGCCCCAGGAAACGACCCATTAGCTATATCCTCGCTTAGCAAAATAACCCCATTAAGCGTTTGTTCTAATCCCTTCAAACAAAAGTTTCTTGGTGTGCTCGGGGAATTTTGTATTGCCTTCAAATACTTTAAAATATCTTTTATGTAATTGTAAGCAGCATTTCCCATTTTCACTCCACGTTTCAAAATGTTTTTGTCATATTGTGAACCACTGTTCATGCTGTCAAAAAGATCGTTAATTTTGATTGTAAACATTTGTGTTGCCTGAGCGAGCTCTGAGGTGTATTGCAAGCAGTTAAGCTGATGAGCCGTTTTTATAGCAGCAGCTGATGTCCTACTGAACACTTGCGTTGCTAGACTTACTCTCATTTTTTCAAAGGCATTTGGAGCTAAGTGAGCACTAGTGAATTTTAAGCAAGTCTTAGCGATATTTTCACTTTCTAAATTAAAGATTTCAAATCTGATTTTAGCAACAAATTTCTTAATGATTTTATAAGATGTGGAAAATCGTAAAAACAATAAATTTTTTGGCTATTGTAAATGGTAAACGGATTATGCTCAGACACATTCAATAACTTATAAAATTTACGATTGTTAGGGCCTTGATCACAAACAATAGCGCAAACTTTCAGGCCGAGTTCTTGGCAAATTTTTAAATTGGCCTCTATTATTTCTTTCAGATTTTCAGCTTTTATTCCATTTTCAGAAACAAAATAATTAAGAACGCTTTTCCAACTGTCATATAACCCATTCACCATAAAAACACATATTTCGTTAGCATACAAAGGCTTCCTTTCTAATCCCAGATCTTCGTATCCATCAACAACATCGTTTCTTATATTGTAGGTCAGGTCTGAACGAATTCGAATTTCGTCGAAGATTAAAACCACGTTTTGTTCACGCTGGCTTAATGTAGCTATTTTCGATTTTAAGCAATTATGAGCATTATTTATGAATCCTGGCTGCAATCCCTTAACAGGAGCTCAACGATATAAAGTTGATATATGTGGAAGCCGAAAGCCTAGCCGTTCACGGAGAAATTTGTAAGCGCTCTGTGAGCGATAAAAAATATTTTGGGAAAGCTCTTTCTCATCGCTATTGTATTTTTCTGATTTAGATAGTCCCATTAGCATACCACAAAATACTTTTGAATGTTCTGACATCTTAATCTTTTGAATCTCTGCTGTTAAATTGACCTGTTTTGATTTTATATTTCCTCGTAAACGAGCATGAATTCTGCTCATTCTGCTAATTTGTTGTCTTATTTTTTTATTTTTTTGTTTGAAAATGAAAACCGTTTTTTTGAGCTGAGAAATACATTTTTCATATTTCACACATTTTTCTGACAATTTGTCGCATTTAACACAAGCTACTACATCTGACTCGCTAGAATGTCTTCTACATTTAGGGGAAGTAAGATTTTCTAAATCGAAATCCATCTGATTTTCATTCCAATTTAGATTTAATGAAGGTACAGCATCCCTCTTTAGCATTTTTCTTCCAATAAATTCAGGTAAAAAGTGATTTTGGCATACAAAATATTTTCCCTCACTCTGAAAGCCACAGGCCTGTCTCCACAAACGGCTCAAAATTTCATTTTTTTCATTTGACGGGCATGCAAACATTTTCAAATTAGGGAAATTTCTCTTCGTTTTCTTGCATACTGAAGAAGAAACTCCTGACTTCCTATTACTAGACATTTTTTCTTCTAATTTATTTGTTTACAAAAACAAATTATTTGTAAATAAAAAAAAAGAATGAGTACAAAACCACAGATATTTAACTATGTATGTATGTACATTTATGTATTGTATTTAGGTAGCTGAAAAATCGCATTCATCGGGACAACAACCAGCGCCTCTGAAAAGTCGACGACGAATGAACATGAACAATGAAAAAATAAATCGAGAAACTGGTTCGCTGTCGCATTTTCATTTCAGTATACTGTGGTTGTTTTATGTATGACGTTAAGGGTTGAAAACAGAAAAAATACACATCTCCACGGTTTCGGATCATTTGATGGCAGTGGGCACGTCATAGCACAACAACACACGATCGCAAGAATTGCGTTTTTTGTTGGATTGAATTTTGTTCACACAAATCGTTCGAACTTCCGAGTTCGAAGTAAAAACAGACGATTGAAAACGAGTCATTTTTTTTCCTTCGGCGTGCGATATCTATGTAAACTATATTATCTGTGGCACAACCGTTTTTCTCTACCCTCTGACTCCAGAAGCAACCCTTTAATAGGAAGAAATTGAAATATGCCACATACACACACTATGACGTCACCCACTGCTGCAGGCTGTCGGTCTTCAACGATGGAAAATTGTTGGCAATGATTTCATGAATTGAATCGTTTATTTTCAAAGCATGACATGTACACATTTATCCAAAAATCTTTTTTTTATCTTTGCGCTGCAAAGTAGAGATATCTGCGTTGACACATGAAACGTGATATGTCCAAATATAATAGGTACATTATATTTAACATTCTTAAATATCCGCTTATATTGGAATAATTAAATGTTCTTGACATGAAAATAGTCAATTTTGGTTCGTGGCCTAACATTTTAATTCATGTGGAAATGTCATGTTTTGAAAATAAACGATTCAATTGTTTTGAGCATAGCTCGCCTCTATGATAACGCAGAAGGATGATTTATACCTCAAATGAGTCTTAAGGGAATTTACTACAACCAATTTTTTTTTGGTTTTAAATCCAATAAACCATTGTTTAAATAGGAAAATTGGTGGTGGCCGTGGTGGTTAGTGCGTTGGACTACTACGCATGCGGCTCGGATTCAATCCCAGCCCGTGTCCAACACCTAACAAAAAATAAGTTTTTCACGGTTGCCACCTCTTTCGAATGCCTAACAAGCAAGGAGTATCATTTGTCATGAGAAGCTTCTCACATCGCCATTTGGAGTCGGCAAAAAACTGTAGGTCCTTACCATTCGTGGAAAAAATAATACGCACACACAAATGGTTGCGAGAAGCTAGGCTCGGTTCCCTTTAGGACTGCTGACGCCGGCCGTATATTTATTTTTATTTTTTTTAATGACAGAATTTTCTGCCACTTCGATCTCAAATTCTGAGCTCCTATAAGTAATGGAGAAGCCTGAGAACACCTCTAAATTCCGCCCATCATAATAGTGAAAACCGCATATAAATCCGCTTAGTGGTTCTCGAGATTAGCCTGTTCATACAGAAAGACACATTTTGGGGACTTCCTTTTATACTATGTATAGATAGATGTCTGGGAAGTTTTGGTTGTTCAATAATACGACGCCAAGGTAATATTGCTTTCGGCCGGGGCGTCATAGAGATAGTAGCTACGTCACTGCCCGTCGGTAAAACTTCTCATGCATAAAACCCTCCGTTTAGCGGTGACCCAAAAGGCGGTAAGTCATACTTTGTAGTCTGACAGACCACATTATCCATTTTGCAGTTGTGGCCTATAAAATCGCGGTATGATCTATTCCATGTGTAAGATTAGGTAAAAAACCGGTGTATAGTAAAGTTTTTAAATTTTGTATGTTTGTGTTGATAGATTCTTACCTTTATTGGGTAGAAAGGAAGAACAAAAAAGAAAGACGGGTTTAGTTCCATACTGGTAGAACTTACGTTTACAGAGCGGTAAGAGGCAGACGGGGCAAACAAAGGCCCATTATCGTTCAATAATTTCGGAGTATAATTATATATTGTATAATAGTTAGGGAGGGATAGTATTTATTTTGATACTCGCAGTTTTACCAAAAATGTTCATGACATCTTTGATATGCTGAAAAAGCGATGTTTTGGGATTGACTGCCCGTTACTCCATCTGAGGTTTTACCAATTGATGTGCGAGTTCAATTATAAACACACGACGCTTGTTACTTTTTTTCTGTGTATAATCCGTCAACAAATCTTCTATATAATTAAATCGCTAGCGCAAGAGCTTGTGATTCCTCCTGATAGTTTATTTCTGCATCGATTTCAATGATTCTAACACTGATCGAAAGATTATCAGCTGAACTTTGTTCATCAGTATAAAGAATTTTGAAATGAGTAAGATGAGATGAGATGAGATGGGACAAAATTATATGGAGCTTGGGCCAACAGCGTACATCAATGAAATTAGTTTCAAAATAAAGCTGATCTTCAGTACATTAAAACTGCAAAGTTTTATGAAGTTCGTATGTGGGGATTTTGAGATTTTTGTGTGTGAAGTTCGTATTGCGGATAAATCTTCTGATGATTTTTGTCCGTTTATATGCATATAAAATCATAATACCATAAGAACCGTCATGCGCATATATATGTATTTAATATGAAATGAAAGGTGATTCTACTATCTTTCTTATGACCATAAAATAATGGGCCTAAGATTTTCAGTTTTAAAACAATCTCTAAGACTTCAAAAGTAAAGTTTTTTTCTTTGAAAATTACTAATTTCTGAAAAATCTACAGAGACAACATATCCATTTGTGACAGCTATTTGAAAGAGTATTTTCAAGCTTTAATTTTATGTATAATAGTTTCAGATTTAGCCATTATTAACTAAGAAAAACACTTTCAAAATCCTACGTGATGCAAATCAATCACCAATGTTCAGTAACCAATCCCCAATGGTGAGTTCTTACGTTTTTTTTTACAGAAACTTGAAAAAAATATTGTTGTTATGTTTTTAACATATTAAGATAATAACACAACAACTATTACAAACATAATATAGAGAAAATTAAAAAAAAAACAATAATATTACTTTTTTAACAAAAAGGATGTTTTATGTCGTGTTTAAATATTTAAATAAAAATTTAAATAAAAAGTTACGGCCCATTATAATATTCTTCATCATCTTTGTCGTCTATTAAAATGTTATGCAGAAAAGTGCAGGTGGTATTTCTGAATTTGTTTGATGTTGTGCATACCCAAGATACCACAAAACACTTATAACGTGAGCACAACATCCAACAGCTCTCAATCCAACCAGACAACTGCAATAATATACATTGATAGAATTGCTTCTATTATAGCACTATTTTCCTCATTGCTAACAAGAACATATGTACATAAGTCGAGGTTTTATACGACCTTTTAATAAGTAATTGTTTCCTTTTAAACCCTGGCATCCTGTGGTAATTGGACACACTTCTATTTGGTAGCTTCCATTTGGCTTCTTATGTTCTCCACAGTATGAACCAGCTTTCTTTATTTGATAATTTCTTAGGGATATTTTAAATAACTCTGGCAAACTTAGTATGGTTTAACACGCTGCCCTTCTTCAAATAAGGCTATTTTCTATCACAAAATCATCTAGGTGATTGGGAGTATTTAATCTGCTTAAAGCGATTTGCAACAGCTCATAAGCATCATCGGTCAGTGGGTGAAACTTTTTGAAATAGCTGAAGTTATTATAAAATCATCCGTCAAGTGAGGAGAAGCAAGGTTGAAGAACTCCTGATGAATCATTTACAACTTCTACAGCCCACCTTTACATCGTTTTACATCGCGATTTGTTTGTAGTGTTGTTAATTGCTGATGTCCTTCCAGCAGAGATTCAGGCTTATGCGCTCTATACCCATGCGATTCTAGAGTTTAAATAGAATCTCTTAAGCCTCTATTTAGAACGAAGACCCTTCTGAAAAACTGCCTCAGCGCTCCACTTTCGCTTCCGAAGAGCCTGTTCATTTTTAAAGCATCCGAATCAGTGGCAGCATACGGACCGAATACTTCAAGAATATACCATTACAGCACGTTATAAGAAATAGTTTAACCAAGTTCTGATCTTTATGTAAACCGTACGTTTGCTTTTGAAATGCGTTTGGGTATAAACATAAGTGCTGTTACAAATGACTATAGTTGGTCTATCATTTTCAGATATTTCAATGTTACCAAAAAATCCATCCGAAATGAATTTATTCCTTTTAGCAACGTCTTCAACGCTCATATGTTCCAACCCCAAGTAGGATGGTACGAACTGAAAAGCAGCTCCCAACGGTGGACAAATGACATTGTAGTAGGTATCCTGCAGGATCATCATCATCTTTGTTAAAAAAGTAATATTATTGTTTTTTTTTTCTAAATTGTCTCTATATTATGTTTGTAATAGTTCTTAAATAAATAAATAATAAATATCTTTATATGTTAAAAACAAAAAACCACATTTTTTTCACGTGTCTGTAAAAAAAACTCACCGTTGAGGATTGGTTACTGAGCATTGGTGATTGATTTGCACCAGGTAGGACTTTGAAAGTGTTATACTTAGTTAATAATGGCTGAATTTTACATTATTATACATCAAATTAAAGTCTGAAAAATGTTCTTTCACATAACTGTTAAAAAAGGTATTTGTCGCTGGAAAATTTTCAGAAATTAGTGATTTTCAAAAAAATAAGTACTTTACATTTAAAGTCTTAAGAGATTAATTTATTTTTTTAAAACTGAACATCTAAGACTCACTATTTTCAGGTCATAAGAAAGATAGTAGAATCACCTTTCATTTGATATTAAATTCATGTATGTGCGTCTTACGGTTCTTCCGATATTATTATTTTATATGCATACTAGCTGTCCCGCCCGGCCTCGCCCGCGCCCAAAAACAATGTTTAAATTGTGAATAAGCAGCAGCATCATTTGTCTACTACTATTTGGTTGCACGACATGAAGTTTTTGATTTAGTAACAAACATTTAAAAGCTAAAAATACTTTTTTATACATTTATCTTTAATCAAAATATGGGGCGTGAGCATCTACTCTAGCTCTAGCTCTAGCTCTTCCGACGTCAAACGTCAACAATAAACTTATTTAAGCATTTGTGAATCTTCAACGTAATAGTATATTTAAACTTTAAAGGTTCTTATGGCATTTTGCTTGGTATCAGAAGACTATCTGGTAGCTAAATGAGTTCAGACTGACTGGTATATTAGGACAGTACCGTTGATTGGAAAGAATTTCCAAACCCAAATGCAAAGAGTTTTTGTACTGTTACACGTGATATATACATATATGGGGTTTAGCATTGCCATGTAATAGTATCGTACCACGCAACTGCATGAACTTCTCTCAGAAAATTGTAAGGCGTTTATCGTTGCTTATGGTTAATAAAATTAAAAGTCCATCAGACTGTCACCATAAACATTTCTGGGTGAAGAGTGGAATTAGGGATGTGTTTTAGTATTAGGTCCACATATACTACACTTTTCACCACAGGTCTTTATCCTGCCTATCTTCTCCGTCTTGCAGTTGAGAATTTGATAAAACTCCTTACCACTCAACATGAAAGATACATGTCCGTTAGATCCGGATTTTTTTTTGTTTGTTTTTTGCTTCCCTAGATATAGAATTCGTAAATAACTCGACTCCAGCGACACCTATCGGGTCCAGATTTTGTAGTTTTCTCTTATGGCACTATACGAACATAAATCGTTAATATAAGTTATTTTGGTCAATTAACATAGAATTTGCCAATAACTACAGCGCCATCTCTTGGGTGCAGATTTTGTGATTTTCTCTTTTGGCACTAAACCAACACATATTATGAATTTGTGTCATTTTGGTCAGTTAATACAGAATTTTTTAATAACTTAAATCCAGCACAACCTAGCGAACGGTTTTTCCGCCTATGTCCTTCTTCAGGTTACAGATTACCTCTTTGCCAAATTACATTACAATTGGTTCAACGGTTTAGGCGTGAAAATGTTTTGTTAATAACTTGACTCCAGCGCCCCCTAGCGAGCGGTTTTTCCACCTATGTCTTTCCCCAGGTCCCAGACTATCTCTATACCAAATTACATTATGATTGGTTCAGCGGTTTAGGCGTGAAAAGGTTTTGTTAATAACTTGACTCCAGCGCCCCCTAGCGAGCGGTTTTTTTACCTATGTCCTTCCCCAGGTCCCAGACTATCTTCGTACCAAATTACATTATGATTGGTTCAGCTGTTTAGGCGTGAAAAGGTAGTGGACAGACAGACAGACAGACAGACAGAGTTACTTTCGCATTTATAATATTAGTGTGATTAGTGTGATTAGTGTGATGATTCCCTTCAGGCAGTCTTTTAATAGGGGATTCCCCGGAGTCACAAAATCATTTTCATCAGAAAACTGAAAGCAAGACTTCCATCAATTTGAATATTACATTAAATGATTCCCTTCAGGCAGTCTTTTAATAGGGGATTCCCCGGAGTTACGGAATCATTTTCATCAGAAAACTTAAGGCAAGACTTGTAGCTTTTTGCATATTATATTAAATGATTCCCTTCAGGCGGTCTTTTAATAGGGGATTTCCCGGAGTTACAAAATCATTTTCATCAGAAAACTGAAGGCAGGACTTGTATCTTTTTGAATATTACATTAAATGATTCCCTTCAGCCAGTCTTTTAATAGAGGATTCCCCGGAGTCACAAAATCATTTTCATCAGAAAACTGAAGGCAAGACTTGTAGCTTTTTGCATATTACATAAATGATTCCGTTCAGGGGGAATTCCCCAGATTCACAAAATCATTTTCATCAGAAAACTAAAGGCAAGAATATTACATTAAATGATTCCCTTCAGGCAAAGTCTTTTAATATGAGATTCCCCGGAATTGCAGAATCATTTTCATCAGAAAACTAAAGGCAATACTTGTAGCTTTTTGCATATTACATTAAGTGATTCCGTTCAGGGGGAATTCCCCAGATTCACAAAATCATTTTCATCAGAAAACTAAAGGCAAGACTTGTAGCTTTTTGAATATTATATTAAATGATTCCCTTCAGGCAGTCTTTTAATAGGAGATTCCCCGGAGTTACACAATCATTTTCATTAGAAAAATAAAGGCAAAACTTTTACCTTTTTGAATATTACATTAAGGCTTATGCGCAATATAAATAGAGCGTTAGTGACAGAAAATTTGATCTATTTCTGTATATTGTTAGTAATTTAGCAAAATGCTGAACCGATTTTGACTAAATTTCACAGAAACACTCTCGGGCCAATACCAAGCTCAATCGGTTTTGTAATTAAGTTTTTAGAGCCGGAATAAAAGACTTTGTTTTTCTCTTATTCAAGGCTTAAAAATCCTGAAACGTTTATATCATTATATTGTGTACACTTCATTTTATCAAAGGATGGTCAATTACCTTAATATAATTCCGGATGTTAGTTGTAAATACAGATTAAAAAAATGAAAAATTATTAAATTAAGCCAACTCAAATTATGGCGTGCTTCCTGATTGAAGGATCGAATTAGACCGAGACAATGAGATACAAAATTAAAGAGAGAAAGTCATTGGAATGGTTACAACTTATTGATATTAAAAACAAATAACTTCGCACTTATAATGCTTGGTGCGCTCATGCGTAGATGGCGTTAACAATCTGCCCCCAGTAAGCTGACTAAGGTTCCTGGTCAGCCTTACTATCACTCGCGCCTTCTACATCCAGAACTGCTAGTTTTGACGCCGGTCGATCAAAGATTCCACTAGAGGTTCGTACCGTAGCTCGTCGCACTTGGCCGTCCTTAGCAAGGACTGTGTCAACAATGATTCCTCTTGGCCAACAATTTCGGGGAAAGCTGTCGTCGACAGTAACAACTAAGTCACCTTTAGCGAGAGGCTGCACCTTTTCAAACCATTTTGACCTTCGGTTTAGATTTGGCAGAAAAGACTTTACCCATTTCTTCCAGAACATGTCAGCTATTACTTGCGCCTGCCTCCAGTTCATCCTCAAATTTACCATATTGGGGTCGCAAGTTGGTTTCGACCCATTCGAAGTCCCGAGCAAAAAGTGGTTTGGGGTGAGCGCCTCATCGTCCTCCGATTCAAGTAAAACGAAGGTAAGTGGCCTGGAATTGATAATAAGCTCAACTTCCATAAGGGCGTTGCGCAGAGTCTCATTGTTAGTTCTGTTATTAGGGAGAATTTGGTATAAGACAGTTTTTATAGATCGTACAAGCCTCTCCAATGCTCCGCCCATGTGCGGTGCGGCAGGTGGGTTAAACTTCCACTTCAAATCCGCTGATGCAAACTCATTAGCAACTCGTCCGAGATCAACCTTTTCCATTTCTTCGCGAAGTACTCACTCCGCACCTCGAAAATTTGTCCCATTATCGCTGTATACTTCTCGCGGAATGCCTCGTCGGGCCATGAAATTTCGCAGGCACATAATACAAGAATCCGTTGTGGCTATTCACCAATTCTATATGAATTGCACGAACTGTAAGGCAGGTAAACAGAGCACCCCACCTTTTTTCGTTTCTTCTTCCTACAGTGACCTGGATTGGCCCGAAATAGTCTACACCGACAAATGAAAACGGTCTGCTGAATGCACTTAGTCTGGCCCGAGGTAGATTGCCCGTTTCCGGAATCCTAGGAAGAGCATGTTTAATTTTGCGGTATTGACAGGATCTTCGTACTGATTTCAGCAACACTCTCAGATTGGCAATGTAAAAAACTTGCTTCACCTCATTAAGAACGGTCTCGTAGTTGCAATGGTGAAATTTTCGGTGGTAGAAGTCGACGATCAAATACGTGATACGGTGTGCCTTTGGAAGAATTATCGGGTTTTTGCATCCCAGGTCTATGCATTCTGCAAAAAGTGTTCTTCCTTGAATTCTCAGAACCTCCCTTTCATCCAAAAACGGTGATAGTTTATAGAGGGGGCTGTTCCTTGAAAGCTGGGGCACCTGCCCGAGTCGATGTTTCTTTAGCTCCGCTATCTCGGACGAATAAACCGCTAACTGCGCCTGTCGAAAAAGAAGCGCTCGAGATCGTGTTATGGCGGATGGAGAGATGACGACACTTTTGCCTAGTCTCACTTGCGTTGTTCCGATTCCTCTCAATTTGTCAGCGTACTCCAGAGTCCGAAGCAATTTAGTCCACGTAGAAAAACGGTTTTTGTCTATAACTTTACTGGGTACCTTAATCTCACTTATTTGCAATAGATGAGGCCGTATCTCTTCTTTGTTGTCGGTATCGAGAGAAGGCATTTTTGGCCAGTCACCAGGGCTTTCTCGAAGGAATGCGGGACCTTTGAACCATTCGTCTGTTTCACCCCAGTCAATATCTGTTTTCCATTTGGTGGCCTTATCAGCAACGTTCAATTTCGTCGGAATCCATCTCCAATCGGAGAGGTTTGATGTTTCCAGAATCTCTCCAACTCGGTGCATCACAAATTGTTGAAAATTTCTTGGGTCAGTTCGAAGCCATGCCAACACGGTCCTAGAGTCAGACCATAAGAATCGGTGAGCGATTGGGAATTTATGTGCAGCACAAATCGAGTTCGTCAATCTGACTCCTAGCACTGCTGCCTGAAGCTCTAGCCTTGGTATGGACAAAGGACGTCTGGGAGCCACCTTAGTCCTCGCACTAACTATCGTTGTGTCTACCTTATTCATACATTGCACACGAAAATAGGAGACTGCTGCGTAGGCGTTCTCGCTAGCATCAACGAAAGTATGAATTTGCACGGATGCCTCTGGTGCGCTCAGAAATTGAGAATAACACCGCGGAATCCTCACCTCGGTTACTCTAGGCAGTACCTTTATCCATTGAAGTTTGACAACCAGTTCCGTATATGGAATCCGCCATTTTCATGAATGTGTTCACGTCACTAGCCAGCTGGATAGCCTCCTCTTCGGTTTCAACACTGTCGATAAAGTCATCGACGTAATGGTGCTCTAATATTGCTTCAACAGCTCTGGGTTTGGTTGTGCCGAAAGTCATAGCATTATGATTTTTGACGTAGTGAGCGATACAAGGCGAACACGTTGCCCTGAACGTCATTACTTGCATCTCAAAGACTTCTGGGTTCTTCGAGTCGTGTACTTCGCTCCACAAAAATCGCTGTGCTCGCCTATCCGTTTCCCGTATGCGCACTTGGTGGAACATCTCAGCAATATCTCCACAAATGGCTATCTTTCCACAACGAAACCCATATAACACGGTTGTAATTGGCACTAGTTGATCAGGTCCTTTTAAGAGAAAATCGTTGAGCGATGATCCATTGCACTGGGCAGCGGCTTCCCAAACTAATCTCACCTTCAGTGGTTTATTTGGGTTTGTCACAGTAAATACAGGTAAGTACCAAACGCGATCACCTTTTGTCCTTTTAACTTCTTCATGCTCTAGCTTTCTTGCGTATCCCTTTCGTAATAAATTGGATATCTGCGCATCTAAAATAGCACGAAATTCCTTGTCGTTGCTCATTTTCCTTTCAAGATGTTGAAATCGACGAAATGCCATGGGATAGCTGTTCGGCATTACAAACTCATCCCACTTCCACAGTAGCCCGACTTCAAAGCGTCCATCTACCCGGTTGCATGTGTTCTCTAAGATTTTTAACACCCTCCTTTCCTCGACTGATACCATTTGTTGCGTTGGAATGCGTACTCCTATGTCTTCTATCGAAAAGTAAGATTCCACTAGTTTGTGCAATTCACGTTCAGCGATATGTTTGTGGATGTGTAGACTGAAGTTGCTTAAATGTCTCTCGCTTCTCTGTCCTCCCTCGAGACCTTGTACCGACCATCCCAACCGGGTTTTGAGTGCCATTGGTTGTGACCATCTACCTTCAAATACCTTTGATGGCACACCCAGTTTCCAATAATCCATACCGATGAGAATTCTTGACTGCGCATTGGTGTACGAGGGAATAGGCAGGTCAGCCAGGAAGGGGTATCGATCTTTGAGCGCTTTGCCACATAAAGACTGTGTGGGTAGGTCTAAGCTGCGTACAGAACGGATGTCTCGAAGTCGATAACGTTTAGAGTCCTCTTGTCTTCCCGAAATTGTAAGTGAGACAGTTCTTGATTCGGTCTCAACTCGCGTTGTGTCGGAGGTCCATCGCAACCAAAGCTCTTCCGACTTTCCTGGCAGTTCCAGCTCACAAGCAAGTTCTTCATCCATTAGCGTCAACGACGAACCTCCATCTAAAAAGGCAAAAGTGTCAATCGATTTTTGCTTACCATAGAGCGTTACTGGAATAATTTGAAATAGTACGTGGGACGATCCGGTGCTTGTTGTATTTGTAGGGTGTTCCACAGTCGAATTCATTCCCCAATTGATCCTATTTTTCCCAGGTGACCTCGTCAAACTATGGGTGTTGGGAGCCTTTTCATAATTATGCAGCAGTCCATTGTGTTTTAATGCACACCCCGCTACCCCGCAAGGACTTGCCACTAAACATCGTGAGTGTGGATGTTTTTCCAAGCATATATGACACATTTTATTTTGCCGCACAATGTTCCATCGTTCAGCACGTCCCATTTTTTTTGAAATGTCGGCACGTTCCCACCAGGTGAGCAGCACCCTTGCACATAAAGCATTTCGATGACTGCGTAGGGTGATAACTGATATTCTCATCTAAAGGAGGCACTGTAGCGTGAGTGCATAGGTAGTTACTACGTCGATTGCTCCGCTTTTCGGTAGGGTCCGATATGGACAAAGTTGTCACAGAGCAGGCTGCTTCTGCGATCTCATACAGCCAGTCGGAAAATATAGTTAAAGTAACAGATGGTAAATTTTTAGAATATGTCGCCCAATTCAGTAGCAAATGCGGAGTCAGTTTCTCAACAAACTCCCGAAGTAGCATAGGGTTGTTTAAGTGTGCGGTCATTTGAGACGCCGCCATGGTGGCCACTACATTCCTGATAGCCAAAGCATAATCAATAAGCGTTTCCATTTTATCAGCTTTTGGAGGTGCTTGGGATCTTACTTTAGCGATCATGGCTTGTAGTATATGCTCCGGCCGGCCGTATAACATGCGAAGCGTTTTGATGACATCTGGAACCATACGTGGCAGCAAAAGATGGTCTTTAACAGCTAACAGAGCTTTCCCATGAAGACATCTCTGCAACCGTATTAAATTTTCCGCATTTGTGTAACCTGCGATTTTTGTGCTATGCTCAAATGAGCTAATTAATACCGGCCACTCGTCCGGATAACCACTAAAACTAGGCAGGTCTTTGGGAATTGCGTTCCTTGTTGCTAATTGGGCATTGGTGAGATTGGTATGTTGCTCTCGTACATGGATTGATTGCGCGATTTCTGTCTTAGGTTGATTTGAGTCGCGTGGAATGGAGATTAGTTGCCTTTGAGTTGCACCAGCAAAAGTGAGTGGTCGGGTTGCTTCAGTAATTGGCTTTTTTATAGCAGTACTGTTGGTATTGCCAAGCCATTCCTGTGTAAATTGGCTACGATCTACAATAACTGACTTACCACTATTTTCACCATCTTCTTCTTCGGAGTCATCAGTTTCTGCGAACACTTGGTACTTCTTTTGTAAATAAATTTGGTTGCTTTTGTCGCGCAGACACTTTTCCTCTTCTAATTGTTGAAGAAGTAGCTGTTTAGTCTTTGCCGATCTTGATCAGGAGACTTGCGATTTTGCCGGTTGTACAGGTTCTGGCGGTTTGAATGCGCCAGCTGATGTTGTGGGATTAGCATCTCGGCAGGTGATGCATTGCCAGCTAACGTCTGCAATCGATGCATCCACGTTGACGCACTGGAAGTGGTACCAGGAGTCGCAACTGTCGCACTGTACCATCTCGAGAGTGTCTGGCTGACGACATAGCTTGCAGTTGTACTCAGGAATAGGCGTCGAGGTTGAACCTGTTGATTTGCCGTCTTGCGTTGACATCGTGCTCATGTAACCTTATCGACCGAATATCGAAATAAGGATTTTTAAGAAATGTAATTAAGTTTTTAAAGCCGGAATAAAAGACTTTGTTTTTCTCTTATTTAAGGCTTAAAAATCCTGAAACGTTTATTTCATTATATTGTGTACACTTCATTTTATCAAAGGATGGTCAATTACCTTAATATAATTCCGGATGTTAGTTGTAAATACAGATTTAAAAAAATGAAAAATTATTAAATTAAGCCAACTCAAATTATGGCGTGCTGCCTGATTGAAAGATCGAATTACACCGAGACAATGAGATACAAAATTAAAGAGAGAAAGTCATTGGAATGGTTACAACTTATTGATATTAAATACAAATAACTTCGCACTTATTATGCTTGGTGCGCTCATGCGTAGATGGCGTTAACAAGTTTGTTTGTTTCAGAGTCCATAGCATACTTACAATACTTACAAATATACATATATACATATATATGTTGATGTGTAGATAGAATATACATATATATACATTTAGTAATTTATTGCCATTGCCCTTTATATACATATAGAATTTGTTAATAACTCGACCCCTAGCGAGCGGTATTTCCGCCTATGTCCTTTCCCAGGTCTTGGGCGGTTTAGGCGTGAAAAGGTTTTGCTAATAACTTGACTTCAGCGCCCCCTAGCGAGCGGCTTTTCTGCCTATGTCCTTTCCCAGGTCCCAGACTATCTCTATACCAAATTCCGTTATGATTGGTTCAGCGGTTTAGGCGTGAAAAGGTAATCGACAGACAGACAGACAGACAGAGCAGAGTTACTTTCGCATTTCTAATACATATTAGTGTGATAATTGGATCAGAAGAACTATCCGCAATACGAACTTCACACACAAAAATCTCAAAATCCACACATACAATTTTCATAAAATTTTACAATTTTAATGTACTGAAGCTCAGCTCTATTTTGATGTTGATGATTTCATTGATGTACGCTCTTGGACCGAAAGTGCCCCATCTCCTTTATTGCGAAAAACATCATTACCTATACCTACGTTCTCTTTTTTTCATTCGTAAACCTTAAACGGTTATAGGGTTTATACATGCGAGATTTCTCGCACTGGTCCACTAGTATATATTATTTAAGAAGCGAGTGCAGAAACATATAGCACGAGTAGCACGTTGATAAAAAAGTCAGTGGCCAGTGATTAGTAGCGCGTTCGCACGAGTAAAATGATACCATATGGTCCATCCATTGTATCCACTCTCGCCTTTTGTTTGTTATAGTCCTATATTTGATGGGTTTTACTAGCCTCTCCATCAACGTTATATGTTAAGTCTTCAGTTGAAATAAGAATAACTGACTAACTCTTTTTTGGCAAGTAGGAACACAATAAGAATTTGTTGTAATCGAAACAAACAAACCTCCTATTCTATGTGTGAGTAGAAGAGGCCAGTAGTTCTGGTGGAACAATTTTTTTGTTCTTATGAACTGTTTCAACTTAAGCAAGGGTCTTGGACATCAAGGCACGGGCTAAGTCGAGTGTGGAAAAGAAGTTGTCAGCGTATATTGTTCGTCCTGTACCAAAAAACGCTATAACAATATCCATTATCACTCGTTGCACCTGATTCACCTCTCTATCTTCGTGGGGAGGCTTACATGTGTAAATTTGACCCTGCAATGGATAGCACGTAATAGAGTAATGTGTGTGTGGTGGGCACACACCTTAACACCGTATAAACACACACTCCCACCCTCAATTCCAAGAAAAATCGTTTTTTACTTATGTTGTCTGACAGACCACAACGCGAAACAACGTTATAATTTTACTCCAACTGTATTTTTGTTCCACGAAATATGGACAGCTGTTTCAAAATATATAAATTATATATAAGTTTTAAAATGGTCTGACAGACCACAACGCTAAACGGAGGGTTAAAAGACCCATACAATTGGACCCTACTAAAAGTCCAGTTTGCAACATTCGCCGACATAGTGATAAAGCTCGAGTTTAACGTAACTGTTCTCTAATTGTGTGGGACAAATGCACTATGGCACAGTGGAAGGCAGTGGAAATCGTTAACAGAACCTAACAGGATATACTTTAGGCAAACGTTATCAATAGTACCACGAAGCACAAGAGCTGATGAAGTAAACGCCTGTCTGCATTTGACCGTCAATATGCGGGCACGAACTGGCGGCAATAAACGCACAACATTTCTCTGATTTGTTACTTAAAATTGATGGAGGGAAAAATACATTTATCACATTATTTGTACCAAACAGTGTCTTTTACCAAATAATTGATCTCATCCGTTTACGTTGATGTATCGCAATTAACAAACCGTGGGAATTCTTGGCTTTGTAAGCGAGCCATTTTGTCGCCTCGGAATGATCAAGCTGCAGCAATTAATTGCGAGATATGTTGATGGTCAAAGTGCAGAATATATTTCAATCAACCGGGTTATGGACCAAGAAGTGTATCTGTAATCAATTGTCTACTGGAAGGAGACGTAAAGCTAAATGCTACATTTGTCCATGTACCTTAAAAGTTGGCATAAATGCTTGCTCCACAATTTGCATAGCACCAAATGAAGTCATTTGAAAATAATTATTATATTGTTATAATTTCGGTAATTTCCGAGGGAGTAAAAAATAATCCAAAAAAAAGCCGACCTTTCGATTTCGCAGTAACTTCTTTATTAACCTCAAAATTTATTCTCTTCTTTTCACGTTGCTTTTAGACATCCCAATCTGTCACATTTACATGGGCTCTTAATTAAGCATGACATTTGTCACACTCTCCCCACCTCAAACCGGAACTCCTCCATCAGGAACCTGGGACTCCCACGCTCCGTAATTCTTCCCATGGTACTCGGCTACTCGATCAATGTGTACGATCCTAGGTTGCACTCTCGGTTTCTTCTGAATCTTTAAAGTAACATCGGTGATCAACTCCATAACACGATAGGGACCTTCCCAATCAGATTGCAGCTTTGGTGATACCCACACTTTCCTCTTTGGATTATGGAACCAGACATAGTTTCCGACCTGAAAGCGAGGTACATTAGATGTTATTTCGTACCTGGTTTTCATCCGCGCCGCAGCTTTATGCATCTCTTGTCGCGCCCGTTCGTGCACCTCTTGAAGTTGCTCCTGCAGTTGTTTTGCATACCCATACAAAGAGATTCCCTCTGGAGGAGTTCCAAAGAGCAAATCCGGCGGTAGCCTCATGTCTCTGCCAAAAGGCATGGTGAATGGTGACTGCTTAATGAAGTCCTGTCTCGCTGCTCGGTATGCCATAGCAAATAAAGGCAACAAGTCATCCCAATTATCTTGTTTCTCGTTCACGAACTTAGAAAGGTAGTGTAATACGGTGCGATTCATTCGCTCAACAAGTCCATCTGATTGCGGATGCATAGGCGTAGTCCTTGTTTTGTGGATACCCAAAATCTCCATAACATTTTTGAAAACCTCTGCCTCAAAATTTCTACCCTGGTCCGAATGCAGTTCGATTGGAACCCCAAATCGGCAGAAGACTTCATTCACAAGCTTTCTAGCGACAGTATCAGCAGTCTGATCCGGAAGTGGAAAGATTTCCACCCACTTGGTAAAATAATCCATGAAGACCATGACATATCTGTTATCCCGCTTTGTAGATGGCAGAGGCCCCAAAATGTCAAATGCAACTCGTTGAAACGGCTCGCCCGAGAGGTATACTTGTAGTTCACCCCTTGCTCTAGTCTTTGGGCCCCTTTTTGATGCACAGATGTCACATTCAGAGCAATACTGCTCCACGTCCTTCCTAGCTCCAACCCAATAAAAAAGTGATCTAATTTTTTCGAAGGTCTTGTTGGTTCCAAAGTGTAGTCTTTTTAGTTTTCTCAACATTTGAAAAAGTGGAGTTATGTGGTTATTGTACTGGGTGCTTCATATTCAAATACCCAAGTGGCGAAAATTTGTTCATTTTATTCCCAGATAAGAAAGTAATATTGGTAATATTGGTCAGACTGCAGTGCACACTTAGCAGAATTTAGGTCTGTTCCTTTACTTTCTGCTCCAAAAATAGTAAGTCATTAAACTTCATGGAGTGGGGGTAAAATTCTCTCAGACATCACACATGCGGATTTTCCAAAAAACATGGCCAAAATAATTTTTTTGTTTTTGATAGTTAATTATTTTTTAAGTTTATCAGAAAACAAGTAAAAAATATATTTTTAGTAAATTAAGACGAAATTTTGTAAAATTTTATTATATTAGAAAAATTTCGAAAAAATCCAAAAAAAATTTAAAAAAATTGTATGAAAAATAAGAAAAAGATAAGAAAAAATAAAAAGAAAAAAATTTAATTTGGTTTAAATAAATTATAAATGAAAAAAAATGTCTCATCGCTTAGAATGTATTTTTTTATACAAACTTTACTTGACGATATCTTGCAACATCGCAAACTTTCGCAACTGTTTATGGTGATTCCTGAATAAGCAAGTATCCTCCAAACGGCGTATCGTGGAAAATCCTAATTACCTCGTTGATAAGCGACCTTGGGACGATTGGTAGCATACGCTCTGGCTGTTTCCGCGTTGTGGGAACCCATTTCTTACATAGGGTTTGGTTCACTAAAAATAATGCGTTGAACTGGGCCCAATAAGCTTTCAAGAGATTGAAGCCTCCCTAAACACTGTTCCAATTGGGGCGAGCACCCTCCTTGGTCCACTGCGTGACTAAGGAAATAACGCCGTCCTCCTCTTGCGTCTGCCTCAATTTTTCTGGATCCAATCTACTGTCCACTTGAAAAAGAATGTTAACTGTTTGTGGTTTCGTAAGATCATACCTCTTTTCCTTGGTGTCACAATGGTTACATTCTTGGTCGAAGCATGGTCGCCGTGAGAGGGCATCAGCATTTAGGTGCGCCTTCACTGCACGATGTTGTATTTTATAATTGTATTGCTGGATACGCTCCAACCAGCGTGCGAGTTGTCCCTCGGGATTCTTAAAAGATAGTAACCAATTGAGTGCGGCGTGATCCGTTCGAATCAAAAACTCTCGACCAAACAAATATACATGAAAATGTTCCACTGCTTTGATCATCGCCAGCAGTTCTTTGCGGGTGGTGCAGTAATTGCGTTCAGGTTAACTAAGAGCTTTACTAAAGTATGCGATGACTCTCTCGTTCCCATCCTGAACTTGCGATAATACTGCACCTATTCCATGATCACAGGCGTCGGTGTCCAGCACAAAACCACAATCGTGGCGGACATGTCCCAAAATTGGTGGTGTTGTCAGATGCCTTTTTAATAACATATACGCAGTGTTGCAGGCTGCGGTCCACTCAAATGGGACGTTATTTTCTGTTAACCGATGTAAAGGTCTTGCAATTTCAGCGAATTGCGGTACGAACTGACTGTAATAGGTGCATAGTCCAATAAAGCTTCGAACTTCCGAAGCACTCCTCGGTATCGGCCAGCTTCTAACAGCTTCAATTTTAGCAGGGTCAGGCAAGACTCCTTTTTCGCTGACGACATGGCCCAAAAAACATACCTCTTTCTGAAATAGGTTGCACGTCGTAGGATTTATCTTCAACCCAGCTTTTCTCAATCGACTAAAAACGGAATGTAAATTAGAAAGCATGGCCTCAAAACTCTTACCGTGTATCAGGATGTCGTCCAAATAGACAAGGCATATCTCCATAGGAAGTCCTCTGAGAATAGTTGACATGAGCCGTTCGTAGGTAGCAGTTGCGTTGGTCAATCCAAAGCTCATCACCTTAAATTGCCATAGGCCATCTCTCGTTACGAATGCGGTCTTCTCTCTATCGGCTGGACACATTTCAACCTGCCAATATCCAGACTGACAGTCCACCGTACTAAACCACACTGAGCCTGCTACTGCATCAAGACTAGGTCTGTTTGGTGTGTCGAAAGTTTTTGCAATACTATGTTAACTATCATAGAATCATGACAGTTGCATGCCTCTCAATTTTATTTACTCTCATTTGGCTTTCTCTTTGCGATGAATTTATCTGCAAGTATCTGCAACACCTTTTCCTCGGGGTGGACTGTTCAACTCCGTCAAACCAGCCATCTGACAGTTTGTGAAATGTCATAAATCTTCAATTGTTTGTTAAGTGTTGTTTTGTACCTAATTTAGAAATTGCAAGTAAGAAGTGGAAGAACACAAAGAAATAATTAGCCCAGAAAATTGAAGGTGAGTTCATTGTGCTAATATAGTTCCAAGTGTTTATAAAAAAAAATGTATTTTTAGTGAGAAAAAAGGAAAAACAATAAGTGCACAAAGCAGGAACATCTTAAAGACGCGCAAGAAAAGAAAACAATTTAATTAAAATATACTGCGTTGGGCGAAGAAGTAGACACTGAAAGGTGAGTTCATTGTGTTAAATATATCTAGATTGGTTATTAAAAACAACTTTATATTAGTGAAGAAAAGTGCGAAATGGAGCATTCTAGTGCTAACAACCGGGTTGGCGTGCAATGTTCCCCCAGAACATTTTACAAAGTTCAAGCGGGTAAGTACGTTTTCCACCCAGAATTAAGGAAATAAAACTTACTCTATGTATACATATTTGCAGATAAAGAATATGGGAAGAAATTGATTGAAGAGATGAAACAATCTATGGGAGGCGAATTTCTCCCCAATGATGAATTTGTCTTCGAAATTGCAGCTCCGGTCGGAGTCGGTAAGTACCATTTTATGTATTATATTATATAATATTATAGCTAATTGTTGCCTCCGTGCATTGCCCGCCCACTAAAATTAGTTACGTGTGATTGCACAAAATTTTGATGAAAATGTAATGTTTTCAAACATTTGTATATGTATGTATTTTATGTAACCAGCGAATAATGGTACTTTCTGTTTTCCTATATCCAAGAGTTGTACAATTGTACAATTTTATGTTTTCATAAGAAATAAAAAGAATATAGAGATACCAATTAAAATCCAATTCGTACATATTAATAAATTTAAGTATTATTTAAATTATTTTGCAGATGAGGAGAGTGAGGTCGCCCAGCAGCATGACATTTCGTTCGTCGAAATGGAGAATGAAGCTGCTGCGGGAGACGACAATGCTGAAGACACATCATTTATTGAAGGAGACGAGAGAAAATTGATTTGGCTGGAAGCGCCCATAAAACTCTTGCTTACGCTCCTCGGGAAGTACCAACCCCAAGTTGGGAAAAAATTAGAGTTGAGCAGCAATAGGAAAATGTGGAAGCTTATAAGCCAAACGATGCTTAGCCATGGATATGCTTTCACCGAAAGTCAGATCCATGGCAAGTATAGAAGCCTGGAGAGACAGTACAAGCTGAATAAGCTCCACAATTCAAAAACTGGACGGAACAGGCTTTCCTCCCCCCACCAAACGTACGTATGCATTTATGTATTAGATTTTCAATTAATAGCAATTCTTATTTTAGTGAATTAGATGCTGTCTTCAGCCACCGTAGAGGTGTGTTCCCAGAACACACTCTTGGTGGGAACCGTGGCCAAGGTACATCACGGCAAGAGAGCATTATTGCTGCTGGTACAAGCGAGGCAAGCGTTCGTAGCCAACAGGCCTCTACGTCAGGCACAAGCGAGGCAAGCGCACATAGTCAACAGGCTTCTGCGTCAGGCACAAGCGAGGCAAGCGCACATAGTCAACAGGCCTCTGCGTCAGGCACAAGCGAGGCAAGCGCTCAAAGCCCACAGGCCTCTACCTCAGGTAAATATAATATATACATAGCTTTTTCTTTGTAGAGATGACAAACCGGTGAAAATTCGTTGGTAAGAAGATGTTTATATTTTATATTATTATAATATTTATTATATATTTAACATATGTATATTTCTAACATGAATTCAGTATATCAGCGGTTGCTGATGGTATGATGACATGAAATGATCATATATGTATGAATATTTTAATGTTCTTGTTTCTTTTTGTATTGTGAAGGATTGGCGAAAAGGAAAGCAAGGCAACCTCATCCAGCGGTGCTACTAAAGCTGGATGAGATTGCTAAAGAAAAAACTAAAATTTTGGATTTCTTAAAAGAAAAAGAAGAAAACAAAAAGGAAGAGCGAAGAGAGCGGTTTGAGATTGCACATGCTCAAAAAGAGGAGCATGCTAGGCAGCGACGAGAACATGCTCGACAAAAAGAAGAGCGCGGCCAAAAAAAATTACTGCTGCTAGAAAAGTATCTCCAAAAACAATAAGTAAGTATCTAAAGCCAGAACTACATCGGAACAAAAGTGATAAAAAGTACAACGAAGTGAAAACAATAGGTTGTACTCTTCCATCGCAGGCACATCTGTATCATTTCCTCTCAAATGAATAAAACTCACCGCGGCTAAAGCTAGAGCATACCCTAGCTTTCGCCGCGGTGATGTTGCACAAAAGCTTTCCAGTAGTTCTTCCAACCAAATACATAAACCAATTCAAGTAGTTATAATTGGATTTCGTATAAAATGCTCGAACGTAGATGGCGCTTATTCACTTTTTTGCATACCAGCTGATTTCCGATGAATTTAAAAGATGATTTTAGACGTATATTCACGAAAGCAAATACCGATTTTATTATTCCCGTACATTTTTTTAGAATTTTAGGCTTGAAACCAATTTTCCTTTTTATTATTCATCCACTATTAACGAATAAATGTGCATGGTTGCGGAGAAATACATTTCCTGGAGCTTTCAAATGTCAAACAAATAATAATTTCATCCGTTAATGGCGCTGTTGGTCAGTTGGAATTGAGTGAGCTTTCAGTGTGTGCACACTTCTACTTTTTATCACTTTTGTTCCGATGTAGTTCTGGCATTATAATGATATTTTTGCTTTTAATTTTTTTTAATGCCTTTATTCCATTTATTATAATTTTAGTTTAAAGAAGATTATTATTAATTTTACTAATTACTTAATTTTACTTATTACATACTACTTTTACTTACCACTAATATTAATTATTATTTATCACTGATTTTATTTAACAATTACAAAAAACTAATTACTATTGCTATTGCCAAATATTCAAAAACGGTGTGTTTTTTATTTTTAATTTGCAGATAATTTATAAATTTTCAGCTAGGAAAATAAGGATAAGTATTAACAGGTAAACACGCGATGAATCTTACCATGTTTTTTTTTTTTTTTTTTTTTTTTTTCGAAGGTGGAAATCTCAATAGACACTATGGTGGTACTCGATTACCATAGTAGTGTGGGACTCTAACTCCACTAAAACCACCTCCGTTATCAGCACCCATCTTGGTATAAAAATGAACATTACATTTCATGTAAGTTAGCCGACTGATCCACATTTCTTCGCAAAGGGCATCTCTTGCGGCGTTTCCGCTTAAAGATATTTCGACATGATGATCGGGATCGGGATCAGGATTGGTGTCTGAATCAACCTCTAATAAGAATTCGATGTCGTCTTCATTAGCTATGTTGTGCAAGACGCAACATGCTCTTATGAAGTGACACAGTTTCTTTATGCCCTTCAACTTGCAATAGTATAACTGTCGGAATCGTTGTTTTAGAATTCCGAAAGTATGTTCTATTCCAACACGGCTGGAACTCAATTTAACATTGAAGTATTTCTGTTTTCTCGTTAAATGTCCGTTGTCTTGGTAGGGTTTCATCAAATAGTTACTGAGAGGGTAGGCTGAATCACCCAGTAAGTGATATTCTAAAAGCAAGGATAAGTTATTACGTATGTATGAAATTATACATATATATATATATTACCTCCACATACTGTTGCTAGTTCCGAATAGATAGGTGAGTTTTGGAAAATCCAACTATCATGAGAAGATCCAGAATATCCTATGAATACATCGATGAATTTTTTCTTCTCATCGCAAATAGCTTGCATGGTGAGCGTCATATTGCCTTTCCGGTCAATGTAGTCATCTTTCGAGTGCTTTAGCGGATCAATGGCGATGTGATTGCCATCAATACAACCTGGGTTGGAAAAAATTATGTGTTGGTACAGACATATTTCGAAGTATAAAGTGCTTTTACCTATTGCCCTTGAAAATCCGCTTTTATTCTTGAAGAACTCGGAGGCGTCCCTTTTTTTGTCCTCGGTTGGCAATTTTTATTATGTCTTCACTCATATCACTGATAAACATTGTTATCCTATTAATCATATGGCATACTGTCCATAGCGACAAGTCAAAGCGATCAGCCAAATCACGATAGCAGCAAGCTTCATTTCCAGCAAACCTTAAATATATTTTATAAGTTTTTCGTTAATTTAAAAAAAATTAAACTAATTACCACAAAAAAACTGCCGAATTCTTGTGACCGGAAAAACGTAAGTCTGGGCGGAGCACAGTATATGCTTCCGACTGTTCGAACTTCTGGCTTAATTGTTCAAACAAAGCCGTTGAAATGCGAAAATGCCTACGAAATTCCTGTTCACTATACGAAGGCACTATTTCTTCAAAATAACTTTTGATACAATTACGCTTTTTTTTGCTTTCCTCCATAATGACTATCACCTCACTATCCGAATCTTCGATTGCAACAATATCTGAATCGTCAGATGATTCAAAACCATTTTCAGATTCATACAACTCACTTTCAGTTTCGAACTCACTCGAAGTCTCCATCAACTCCGATAGAACGTTTAATTTATCACTAGACATCTTTTATTGAATAAATATCAAATTAGCAACCAATTTCCTCAAATAAATCGCGTGGTTAATTATTTAAATTATTTAAAAGGCGAATTGTCACGTTTGACAGGTTTGACCAAGTGTTGTTAAAAGCGTTTGGTGTCTTTTGTTCAAGTTTTTTCTCTGGGAGAGGATATCGCTCTCATTGAGAGGATTCTACTATTTGACAGATATCAATCACTTACACAAAAAAGACACACCAAACAGACCTACTATCATCAATACGGGGCAATGGAAAGGAGTCCTTAACTGTGACGTTGTTCAACCGGCGATAATCGACACAGAACCTCGTCGATCCGTCCTTCTTCCTTACCATTACAATGGGGGATGCCCAGCGACTGGTCGAAGGTTCAATAACATCGCTGCGCAACATGTCGTCGATTATTTTCCTTGACTCCTCCTGTTTAGTAAAAGGCAGTCTGCGAGGGGGTTGTTTTATAGGCTGTCCCGACGTCAATTTTATGCTGGGCCACATTCGTTCTTCCCAAATCATCAGGGCCTCTAGAGAATATGTCACTAAATTCACGGAGTAACTCCTGGACTACTTCGATTTGCGTTGGCTGAAGATGTTTTCGTGAACGGAGGAGAAGATCATCCAAATGTTCCGGCAGCATGCAATTGTTCGAATTACTTACTCGTGCATCTGAAAGCTCAACTGCTTCAAAAGTAGCGATAGGAGTATGGAACGGAAGTGTGACGGCATGATCGGCAAAGTTGGCTACTCTCACAAAGACGGCACCATCCCGGTTGCAGGCCATGGACTTACCGACTAATATGCCTTTAGGGAGATCATCCCCAAGGGGAGAAAGGACACCTTCAGAAGGCGCTTTACTAGAAGTATTGCTTGAAATAAACCTTTCTCTTCGAGGTGGAATGAGGCATGAATCAGAGGTTCGGAGAAAAATAGCTCGAACATTTTCCTTAATCGAGTCACCAAGTGGGGTGTTTGGGGGCGCATTAAATTCATTGCTGAGGGCAATTTGAGTACCACCAATCGAAATGATGTTGCGAGAAAAATCCAGAATGCTCTTGGAGGCTTTTAACACATCAACTCCAAGAATGCCCTGGCTTCTGGCGGGAAGAGCAAAATCAACCACCATCACTTTGATACGTCGTATAAATTTACCAATTTGGATTGAAGTGCGCCACTATTATGTAATGTGAAATGTGCCGCCACAAAGCGTTTGAATCACCGAATTTCCAGAGTGTAGACGGGTATTTTTCGGAATAATGTCTCGCTGTACAAGTGTGACATCCAGTATCTACGAGCATCTGAGAGCTTGTGGATCCAAGGACCACTGGAGCAGTAAATCCACTAGACTGACTATCACAGTGGACACTGGAGATGTAGGGGCTGTTGGGCTTCGTCAGCGTTAGCCCCTCGACACTGACGGTTGAGCGTTTCGCGACTCCAAGGACATCTCGGTAGACTGTTTAGAATTTCCACGGTTAACGTTGTTTTGATATCTAGGCGGCCTCTGATGGGGAACAAATTGCGCCTGGCTTTCGTTGGCCACTTCGGCTGCTTCAGCGGAAATAGCTTTATTGACTGCATCGATCATAGCTTTTGGATCTTCCATCGCACAGCATCCTGAGTGACACGGTCGGCGATTCCATCAACGAACTGCATCACTGCAATGCGCTCCTGAGCTTCAGGTGGGCAGTCTCCAAAAACTATTCGAGTTAAACGCTGAATATCGCTGGCAAAAGCTCCTAGATCTTCTCGGTATCGTTGTCGCCTGGAACGAAAAGTAGCATGAGAAATATGTTTTTGTTGGGAAATAAACCTTAGCTGTAAAGCCGATGTAAGTTTGCTGTAGTCTGCACGATCATCGGGACTTAAATTTCCCAGAATGGATACGGCGTCTCCGCGAAGCAAAGATGCAAGCACTTGTGCCTTTTGCTTCTCAGTCCAGTCGTTCGCCTCAGCCACGATGTCAAATTGAATTTTGTACTCACGCCAGTCAGTTGTTTGACCGTCAAAAGGTTAAGGGTCAATTCTTATCTTGGGGCAGATCTTATCGGAAGCATTTTTCTCGCTGGTACCTGCTGTCGTGCTCAATTTTCTAACCTCTTCAGCAAACGGATCTTTCTGGCCGAGAACGGTGTTCTCGTTTTGGCTGCCTATCTCCGGAGTAGAACAATGCAATACTTTCTCGGCGAAAGTAGAGCTTCCCATTGTTCGTAGGTCCTCGCTTTGTCTTTGGTGATCGCTCTTCAATTGCGCGATTTCGGCCTTCTGCTGAACTAAACTGTCACTCAGTGAAGTTAACTGGGTGAACACTCTGTCCAATTTAAGCGATAATTCTTCGGTCATATCACCTCGAAAATCCCACTTCTGACACCAATGCTATAGTTTCGGTAATTTCCGAGGGAGTAAAAAATAATCTAAAAAAAAACGCCGACCTTTCGATCTCGCAGTAACTTCTTTATTAACCTCAAAATGTATTCTCTTCTTTTCACGTTGCTTTTAGACATCCCAATCTGTCACATTTACATGGGCTCTTAATTAAGCATGACATTTGTCACAATATGATCGCATAGACTGAATGAATTGCTCGGATAAAGGATTTTCCATAGATATTACAGAAAAAAGTGGCGCAGTGGTTCTTACCGCCAAAACGTCAAAGTATAATACATACATACATAAATATCTATATACAATAAAAAAAAATTGCAACCAAATTTATCCAGTTATTGAATTAGAGATGATCGAACAATTACAAAACATATATGTTAGATCGAAGCAATCCCAATCTCGTATACTACACGCATGCACGCTTCTCCGCTGGTGTAAATTAAATATGTAAATTTTTATTTAATTGAAAAAAAAAACCGCATCCAAATCCGTTCAGTAGATTTTTTTTGTTTTTGCTTTTTTTACTTGCTTTTCATAAAAGTACTGATGATAAATATATAAATAAACAAATAGATAAATAAAAAAATAAATAAATAATTAAATAAATAGCTAAATAAATAATTACAGTAGAGAACGGATAAGCGGAAAACGGATAAGTGGAAAAATCGCATAAGTGCAACGAATTTAGAAACCCCTAGCCATTTCACAGGATTTCTATACAAATTTGTTCGTATAAGTGCAAAACGTATAAGTGCAAATTTCTTATAGGTGAACAATTTTTGAAATCCCCGAACAAAGTTTTCCATTGTTTTTTAAACGAATTAGTGCACATGCAAATTTTTAATCTTTGCAATTGCAATTCAGGACAAAAATATTATATCAGAAATTGATGATCCAGCATCCAGGCCACTCGGAAGAGGTCGTCATTACTCGCCGAGAAGTTCTACCTTCTCTTGATACTGTAAAAAATTATTTGGATAACAATTTAGTTTCGTTTAGTTCGTTAATTCAAACCTAAATTAACCCTTAACGAGCCATAAGTGGTACCCGGGTACGTTTTGGATATTCAAACCTAAATATTTTTTTTACACTGTTCCGATTTTTTTGAGATTCCTAGAAAATCATTTTTACGCAATAAAAACTAAAAGTTGTTGAAAAAAGTGAAAAAAAATTTCAGGAAAAGTTTGCGAATCTCTTTTCGGACAATTTCTGGATCATGATCTCAAGAAGCAACATCAATTATAGTCAGAATATATAGTAGAATAACGCCAAAAGCCACCGATTAGTTCTACATTTAGTCATATAACTTCATTATGATCTACTCCACCGTTAGTCGAGTTTTAATCGAATATGCTTTGTGGTTTTATAGATGCAGTTGTCGTATCGATTACCCATCGTAATGCATGTAGGCATGCTGGATATCAAAATGACGGCTTTCTTTTTCTTCGGAACATACGAACATATCGTTGCTTCGGCTCTAAAACAGAACAAAGTTGAATAGATTTCGAGGTCTTTCGATGGCTGCATCGCCATTGGGATATACGGTTAATTTTTCCGAACCGTCCTCAGCAATGTGAATCCATTGCTCTTGAAATTATTTAGCAAAGGTGACGTGAAGACGTTCTTTGTGGTGACATTCCGGTCAAAAAATTGTTACAATTTACAAACTTGTTCCTTCGTCACTTATAGACAATGACCTGACCTTGACTCTCACTCTGTGATCGTTGATCACTACAAATATTAAGGAGAGAAAAGCACTCAGACATTATAGTAATTAGTTATTTTCGTTATTATGCACGTGTGGGAGTATGTAAAGGGTGATTTTTTAGCTGGTTTGGTTTTAGCAACACTGGTTTTGACAGCTGACGTGTGTTTAGTACCTTGTGTCACTGTCAAACAGCTTCAGTTTGGTTTGCAATTTAACCATGGATCGTCTTACAAATGAACAACGCTTGCAAATTATTGAATTTTACTATCAAAATTTGTGCTCGGTTCGAAATGTTCATCGCGCGCTGCTTCCATTTTATGATCGGCATTCTCGACCTTCTGAGCAGTCTATTCGGAAGATTGTGACCAAATTTACTTTGTTGGACATTAAACCACCAACACGTTTACGTACTGTGCGTAGTGAAGAAAATATTGCGGCCGTATCAGCTAGTGTGACAGAAGACCGCGAAATGTCGATTCGGCGCTACCGAGCGATGATAACAAACTTTTTTTTGCCCGAAATGGAAGTTCTTGACTTGCATGATATGTGGTTTCAACAAGACGGTGCCACATGCCACACAGCACGCGAAACAATGGCGCAATTGCGAGGCGAGTTTGGTGAACAGTTAATTTCACGTTTCGGGCCGGTCAATTGGCCGCCTAGATCGTGCGATTTGACACCATTAGATTATTTTTTGTGGGGGTATGTCAAGGCTAATGTCTATAGGGACAAGCCCGCTTCGATTGACGCACTGGAAGCCAACATCCATGCATTCATTCGTGAGATACCGGCCGATATGTGTGAAAGAGTATGCCAAAATTGGACTCAGCGGATGGGCTACCTGAGACGCAGCCGCGGTCAACATTTGCATGAAATTATCTTTAAACATTAAATTGCAAGGTTCAAACTATCGATTCAAATAAATATTTCATTCATTTTTTCGAATTTTTTGTGTTTTTTTTTTAAAAAAAGTTCTCAACCTCTTAAAAAATCACCCTTTATTTCTCCGCACTAGAACTATTTTACAAAAATTAAACAAACAACGGATTTTATTTAGATTTTATTAATAAATTTGTAAATTATAAGTTCTAAATTATGACTGCTCGGTGTCGTGGAGGAATACTGAATAATGTCATTAAGGGTTGCTGGCGAATGGCGACCAGCCAGTGAATTGTGTTGGCGTTGGTGTATTTGTACTGCGATGCGAATATAAGTCGGCTGGGCGTATTGTGATGAAACTTGTATTTGTTTGGGTATGCTGCTAGATGATCTTTGCATCTGGAGATCCTGTGTTGATTTATGTATGTTTGTGCTGTTGACTTCTTGATATTCTATTGCGTATTTACATATGTCGCACGTCGCCACAGTGGTCCCCACCAGATAAGCATTGGATAGATGATGATCGATTATGGCGAGAAACGCAGAGGTGGACGACTGATCTTTCCGATCTAGTGGTGTATGTCGGGCTGGCAGTATTAGAAATGCGTTGTGAAATATTTGAACGATTTCCTCTTGTTCGTCCACGTCTACGTCCGCTCCGTTGCGGTGCAGCTGGAGGCATTTGTGGTGGACGTGCGTATGGTGTATGAAATGAGACATGACGATTTGCCTCTGAAGTTGGTCGCTGTGTACTTGCTGTCGATGTATGGGGATGGCTGAGCGGTGGGTTTTCGTTGGGAAATTGTGTTCCAGATGGCGTATTAAACCGTTGTGTATGTCGCTGTGTACTTGTGTCGACTATCAATGGATTGTCCTCGTTGTCGATGAATGCAGGTTTGAGACGGTCGATTGAAATGTTTGCTTCTTTTCCCTTGCGATACACGATGTAGTATTTCTCGAATTTCTGTTTCACTTTGAATGGACCATCGTATTGCTGTTTAAGCGCAGGACGTACTGTATCATCTCGTATGAAGACGTGTGTTGCATCGACTAACGCTGGCGAAACGAACGGTTTGAAATTCGTATGGTGGTGATTAGTTTTTGCTGGTTGAATATCACGCATAGCTGTAGTAAATCGTGTCACGAATTCGTCTGGCGGCAAGTTGCTATCTTCAGTGGCGACAAATTCACCCGGCAAGCGAAGAGTTGTACCGTAAACGAGTTCGGCTGCTGTTGCGTCGATGTCTGGCTTATACGATGATCGCATCCCCAGTAAGATGATTGGCAATTTCTCGGTCCATCTGATATGTTCATGTGCCATTATTCCTGCCTTTAGCGTGCGATGCATTCTCTCAATCATGCCATTGGATTGCGGGTGGTAACTCGTGGTCTTCAGGTGGTTTACTCCTAGCATTCGATTAAGTTGACTGAAGAGATTTGATTCGAATTGACGACCACGATCGGCTGTGATCCTAGAGGGTACGCCAAAACGAGAAATCCATGATGAGATGATAGCTTTTGCAGTGGTCTCCGCGGTGATGTCGCTCGTTGGAATGGCTTCCGCCCATCGAAGGAACCTGTCGATGATCGTAACACAGTATCGTTGGTTATCAGATGGTTCAAGCTGACCAATGATGTCGATGTTAATGTGCTCGAATCGATTGGATGGTGGTGCGATGGGTGCGAACGGTGATTTGATATGGCGACCGACTTTCGAACGTTGGCAGGGGATGCAACATTTGACTGTCTTTGCGATGTCGGTACCCATATTTGTCCATACGAAACGCTCCTTGATAAGCCTTGTTGTTGTACGGATGCTTGGGTTTGAAATACGATGCATTTTTTCAATGATCGATCGCCTGAATTTCTTCGGTATAAATGAACGAATGTGAGAGCCGGAAACATCACAGTAGACCTTGGCATTGGTGTGAGGAACATTTAATTGGCGTAATTTAAGCGATGTGTTGCCGTTGGTGAGAATCTGTTTCAACTCGTTGCAACTCTCTTGCTCTTTTGCTAGCTCCTCGTAGTCAATGACTTGTGTGCGGATGATATCGATGCGTGAAAGGCAATCAGCTGGAGTGTTTTGGTTGCCTGGGACGTGTCTGATGTCGGTTGAAAACTGGCTGATGAAGTCGAGCTGACGACTGATCCTTTTTTTTGTTGAACGCAAATATCAGTGGTTTATGATCGGTGTGAATTTGGAAAGTTCTTCCCTCGACTATGTAGCGAAAATGTTTGATGGCGAGGAAAATTGCAAGCATTTCTCTGTCGTATGTGCTGTACTTTCTTTGCGCGTCGGTGAGACGTTTGCTGAAGAAACCCAACGGTTGTAGGTGTCCATTGGTGTTTTGTTGTAGAACGGCACCAACGGCAGTGTCGCTAGCGTCAGTAGTGAGTGTCAGCTCGGCTTGTGGTGCCGGATGAGTCAAACACGTTGCATCGATCAAGTCCTGCTTGCATTGGTTGAAAGCTGCTTTCGCTTCTGGTGTCCAATTAACAGGTGACTTGTCGTTCCTCTTGTTCCCGATAATGAGTGCCTGTATGGGTGCCTGATGTTGTGCTGAGTGGGGCATGAATCGACGGTAGAAATTGCACATCGCAATGAATTGACGAAGGTCTTTCGCGGTCGAAGGTAACTTGTAGTTGCGAATGACTTCGACTTTGTCTTCGTGCGGACGAATTCCATCCTTGTCAACTGTGTGACCCAAAAATTTAATAGAATCCTGACCGAAATTGCATTTGGCCAAATTGATGGTGAGGCCGTGTTGACGCAACCGTTGAAATATTATTTCGATATGGCGAATGTGTTCTTCAATACTTGCAGATGCGATGCAAATATCGTCAATGTATGCGTAGACAAAATCGAGACCGCGTAGCACTTCGTTGATATGTCGCTGGAAGGTTTGTGCGGCGTTACATAGCCCGAACGTCATGTACTTGAATTCATAGAGCCCAAATGGCGTCGTAATTGCTGTCTTGTGTACGTCGCTCGGTTCAATTGAGATTTGATGGTACGCTCTATTCAAGTCAACGGTGCTGAAGATCGTTTTCCCATGGAGGATGTAGGTGAAATCCTGCAAATGTGGCAGTGGATATTTGTCCGGTTTAGTTTGACGGTTGAGTAACCGGTAGTCTCCACATGGGCGATATTGTCCGTTCGATTTAAGAACCATATGAAGTGGCGATGAGTAATTGCTTTTAGACGGCTGGCAAATTCCGAGTTTCATTAGATATTCAAATTCATCCTTTGCACCCGTGTATTTTTCGGGTGTCAAGCAACGGGGTTTACTTGCCACTGGTGGTCCTTTTGTCTCTATATGGTGCGTTGTAAGTGTTGTTGGTTGAGATTGTGGGGTGCCGCAATTGTTGAAATCTGTTATGTCGACGTATCGTTGAAGCAGATCGGCGAATGGCGATGTGTGGTCGAATGTCCTGATTGATGTTTCGCTGCTCGGTGCTGTGCTGGTGCCATTAACAGATAATGTCGTCGTTCCATCGATGAGTCGATTATTTTTTATGTCGACGAGTAGATTGTGTGTGCGCAAAAAATCGTAACCGATTATGGGTTGTCGCACATTTGCGTACACAAATTTGTGTTCGTATGGTCTACGTATTCCTAGGTTAAGGCTTATTCGTGCGAAGCCATATGTTCGAATTTGTGTACCGTTGGCGGCGAATAATTGTGGTTGTGGATCGTTCGGATCGTAATGAAATTCTTGTTTATTGATGTGGGGTGGTAGTGGCAGCACAGAGACATCTGCACCGGTGTCTATTAAATATTGTCGCTGTGTCTGTTGATCTGAAATAATTAAACGATTTATTTGTATTTGTGTGTTGTTGATTTGTCTGATTGGTTTTATTGGAGACAATTCATCTGAATTTGTTGTAGAGATGTGTGGTGGTGAATTGTCTGCGTCTTGTTTATCATTGTGTTGGATTGGCTGGGGGCCCTGCTGGAAAATCACAAGGCTGTTCGCACTTACGCGCTTGCGTACCAAAGTTGGGATGATACCAACACGTAGGAACACGATTCTCTGCAGGCATTTGTTGACGATTTCGACTTGTTCCTCGACTGGCGCTTCGTTGACGATTACCGCTTTGACGCTGTGTGCGGTGATGTGGCCTTTGTTGATTTTCCCTGCGCATTTCATTTATTTGCAATGATAGGGCTTCGATACACTTTATAAGTTCACTTTGTGGTGTGACTGCTGGTGCTGGTGTAGTGTTGGATGTCGTAGCTGAACTTGTGAATAGGCTTGTTGCGACTTGGAACACGTCTTCAATTTGCAATGTGTCGTACGTTGCATCGGCCATTTCGGCCAATTCGGTGAGTTGTGCTTTAGATGCAGAAAGCACTGCGCGAATTGACACTGGCAAACGTCGCAACCAACATACACGTAATATTTTCTCGTCGCGTGTGGCACCAGCACGACGGATCTCCGCAAGTAAATGGCTTGGTCGTTGTGCACCGAGTGGGACCGTAGAGAGTAATTTGTCGACACGAGTGTATTCGCTATCGGCGAATTTTTCGATGATCGCCGCTTTGAGGTGTTTGTACGGTTCCACTCTCGGCGGCGTAACAATTGTGTCGACGACTTGATCAAATAATGTCGGCGTAAGTGATGCAACAACTGTTTCGAATCTAACGGTCTCATCGGAAATGTTTTGCAGTCGGAACCACGATTCGAGACGGATGAACCAATACTCGACACTTTGTGTATCTGTGAGTTTTGGGAACTCGATGCGACTGAAATTCGGCCGACACTCATTGTTGTTGTTGTTTGGTGGAGGTTGTCCGTTGAGACGTTCGTCTCCGGCCGGTATTGCGTCGTTGTTGTTCATGTTGTATTTAACGATTCACTACACTACACTACACTACTATTTTTTTTTTTTTTTGCAAAAACTTGTAAACTGTTGCGTATTCGAATCACGTCTTTTGGTCACCAATGTGGGAGTATGTACTTCTATTTCTCCGCACTAGAACTATTTTACAAAAATTAAACAAACAACGGATTTTATTAATATGCGCTTTTGTAAATTATAAGTTCTAAATTATGACTGCTCGGTGTCGTGGAGGAATACTGAATAATGTCATTAAGGGTTGCTGGCGAATGGCGACCAGTCAGTGAATTGTGTTGGCGTTGGTGTATTTGTACTGCGATGCGAATATAAGTCGTCTGGGCGTATTGTGATGAAACTTGTATTTGTTTGGGTATGCTGCTAGATGATCTTTGCATCTGGAGATCCTGTGTTGATTTATGTATGTTTGTGCTGTTGACTTCTTGATATTCTATTGCGTATTTACATATGTCGCACGTCGCCACACACGCTTTCTGCAAACATGATCGAATGATTTCAATGTAAACCGCATCGAAATATACAGTGGTACAG
The DNA here is from genome assembly GCA_949775065.1 of Brachyopa scutellaris. Classification (NCBI taxonomy): domain Eukaryota; kingdom Metazoa; phylum Arthropoda; class Insecta; order Diptera; family Syrphidae; genus Brachyopa; species Brachyopa scutellaris. The sequence continues at coordinate 34,826,985 of OX459114.1, forward strand.
CGGTACCACCTATGGTCACTTCAGTGTGTAAATTTATATGAGTCGGTAAGGGTTAAAAATGTTTCTCTTAATTTAAATACATACTTTTAAACTACAAGTACTAATAAATAAGCACGTATTATGTAAGTGCAAAAATGTGCAATGTGTGGTGGGCACCGTAGCGCAAGTGGTTAGTGCGTCGGACTACTGAGCCAGCGGTCTTGGGTTCGAATCCCGCCGCAAACACCTAAAAGTTTTTCACAGTGCCCACCTCTTTCGAATGTCTGACAAGCATCAAAGAGTATCATTTGTCACGATTGAGCTTCTCAACTCGCCGTTCGGAGTCGGCAAAAAAACTGTAGGTCCCTTCCATTCGTGCAAAATTATAACACGCACACACAAATAGTTGCGAGAAGCAGGCCCAGGTTCATCTCGAGCTGTAGCGCCAACTAAGTAAAAATGTGCACTTACGGATAAGTGCACAGACCGGATAAGTGCACAAAAAATTGATGCCCGGACGTTGTGCACTTATCCGTTCTCGACTGTAATTAAATAAATAAATGAATGAATAACTAAATATGTATATAAACTTCGCTTATCTTATTATATTTTCCTTGTTAGGCCCTTTCATTTGATACCCATATTAGGGAAGACATAAAGATAACGACAGTCCTTCATCTTGGTGCGTCCGGCATATTGCATTAAGAATAACGTCACTTAGCTAATTGCATTTTACTTGTCGAACCCTTAATATTAATACCAGAGTTCGAAAGAAAACCGTACACTAAACGTACCGTACCTAAAAAGAACACATACCCTACGATCTCTCAAAATGTTTGGGTATGTGTACACAACCGGTATACACTACGTAGTGAACACGATGAGTAAGAAAAAAACGCTACGATAGTGTTCTGTTCTTCGTACGCAAACTCTATTTTTAATTTTAGTGGTTGCGTACGCGATCACAGACACTAAACGTAGGGTACGTTTAGTATTCTTTTGCTTTGTATGAACACTAAATGTACATTAAATTTTAGTGTTCTTTTTCTTTGTATGATAAAGACACAGAGAGGAAGACAAATCGCAAAATTCTACGCAGTTAATACAATTGAACGAATAACGAGACGAAAAATGAAATCTGATGCACAAGCGTTCATTTCATGTATATATGTACATACTCGTACATATTTATGTATATTTGTTGTTTTTTTTTTTCTTTTATTTTGTGTGTGTGTATAACTATTCTTCTGAGCAGATGAGAAAGGACATCAGAAACATATGTACATGCATGTAGGTAATTTGATCAAGTTTCTTACATTTGTGTAGGTATACATTTATGTATGTGTGTAGGTACATATTTGAATTTATTTTTCACAAATTTTGCTCAATTTGTTTGTATTGAAATGTGCTGTGCTAATATCGTAGCGTTCTTTTCTTACTCATCGTGTTCACTACGTAGTGTATACCGGTTGTGTACACACACGCAAATATTACGGGAGATCGTAGGGTATGTGTTCTTCTTCCGTACACTACGCTTAGTGTACTGTTCTCGGAGTGTACCGTACAGAAAACTAAGGTACGGTACGTTAGTGTTTTTTTTCGAACTCTGTTTAATACCGATATTAAGAAGGTCGTGAAGTTAACGATGATCCGCCATCTTGGAGCGCCCGCCATATCGAATCTGGAATAACGTCACTTGGCTTATTATATTTTTCTTGCGAAACCATTTCATTTGATACCCATATACAGGAAGTCGTGAAGATAACAGTTATCCGCTATATTGAATTTCGAATGACGTCACTTAGCTTATTAGATTTTTATGGTCAAACCCTTTTATTTGATACCCGTGTTAAGGAATTCATGAGGATAACGGTAAATCCTTCATCTTAGTGCGTCTGCCATATTGAATAAGACCACTAGCGTTTCTGAAAAAAAAACCGACTGCCAAAACACTGTATTATTATTCTTTCACTCAATTTTGGCATTCTTATTTCTATGGTTTTTTTCTCCTGGAAATTCTAAATTGATTTTGATGAATCTTAACCCTTTCGCGGACAGTGAAATGTATAGACGTTATGAAATACCGTAAAACTTGTGAATAGTGGAATCTGCGAATAAAAGAATCTTGGAAACCTGGATAGTGGACATTTTTGGATGACAATTTTGATTTTCTTCACACAGACTCACTCTTCTATAGTGAAAATCTGCGAAATCTGAATACTGCAAAATTTTTCAATGAATTTTGTTTTTTCCCCATGCAAAATCACTCTTCAAGATATGAATACGCCAAAATTCATTAACATTTTGTCGGCTTCGTTTTCTTTTCCGAGAATTTTGACATTTCAATTATTGTTTCTTTTCGTAAGCATCTCATTCTGCTAGCTGCTGCATTCAGCAAGTACATATTCTGAACTCCGATATAAAAATTTATCGAAAAATAATAAAATAAATTAAGTTGCCGATTGTGGCAAAAATTGCGAATAGAAGAAGAAAAAGCTTTCTACAATTCACAAGTTTTACTGTATTTTTGTAGCGGCGGACGTGTATACGTCATAACTTACATTACATTTCTGTACACCAAAAATATGCTTGCTTCGTTTACCAGAGGTAAACACCACAAAAAGTTGACTGTCCGCGAAAGGGTTAGTAGATACTATACCTATACGACACCTATAAATGAAATTAGGTTTGAGATTATTTGCAAAACATGACATGTCCCAAACAGTTTTCCATTTTTAAAAATATGTACGTTACAAATCATATTTTCGTATTAATTCAATATCATATTCGTACGAGTATGTCTAAATTTTACCAAAAAAAAAAAAAAAAAATGCATCAGTGTCTTCTCTTACGTTTGTTACATCCTTATGTTTGTACCTAGTATTTATGTACATATTTATGTACATATGTGGATTGTTTATCATATTATTTACTTTAAATATTAGTATTAAGTAATTTGATTTATGCATAAAACATACCCACTCGCACCAATAACAAAACGCGTCAATTTCAGTGATTCTAAGTTCCACTACAGAATACAGATAACACATTTTCCGGCTATGTTGCCATTTTGATGCAGAAAAACAAAAACCGCATCATGTGTTGGGGTTAGGAAGGGTTCTATAGATATTCCGGACTCAGTGGTAAACAGGGAACCCATAAATCGTCCGTATGCCTCGAATCTCTAATATGAAACATGGAAAATAATTGTAAAATTACACACGCTTGTTGGCAATCTATGTTGCTCATCCGTAGTAGATTCTTTATTATTTAATTGCTGATTTTAAATAGGGAAATGCAAGCGGTTTTCCTTAATTTAGGTATTGTGGGATTTGAGGTTTTTCTAGGATTTATTTTCAAATATTTTCGCTTGCAACGTTGTTTAGAGAATTAAAATTTTCAAAAAATCATCAAATTTATGAATAGATATTATTTATTGAAAATAGTTTTGAGGTAGTAAAAACCGACAAAAAAGTGTATTAACTCATTTCATCAATATTGCAGAATTAAATTACTTGATGGTAACCTAAATCATACAAAAAAGTTGTAATCGTAATTGAAGCTTAGGGTTTTGTATTTCAAAAAATAGGGTAAATCTTGCTTAACATTTAACTGGGTAGGTGCGGTGCTGACAACACCCCAAGCTCTTATTTTTCAAAAATATTATACTTTGCGACTCACAACACCCGTTTTCGGTACAGTACCTTCCTGTTGTTTTCTATTATACACATTCAGATGGTTTAAAAAAAGTTTGGTTGCACAAGTAAGCCGTTACAGACTGTTCAAGCTGCAAGGGTGCTGTCAGCACCCCACCTACCCAGCTGTGTAATTTTTTTTTACTGGGTAATTTGAAAATGTCATTTGAAAAAGATCAGGAACGCATTCAGGGTTCATTGACACTATATAAGTGAAAATTTAAGTGAAGAGCCGGACTTAATTGATACGGATGATGGCGAATTTGTTAAAACAAAAAATTGTTTAAAAAATTAATACGGAAATCACTATTTTGGAAAGGACTAAGAACTCTATAAAAGGGTCTTAAACGATATCATTGATTGATTTTATTTATTCCATTATTTAAAAATTGTGACATAGAATTGGTTATCTGCAAAGCCTTAAGGACTTTTCTGCAGAAGACTGCTTACACGTATTTATTACATTTAGTGTTGATGACAACTGCACCATAGAACCACTTACCAGAGGAAAGATATTAGATAGATAAAGATAAGCGTTATAAAGTGAGATAATTATGGCGTGTCGTTAGCAATATGACAGAGTAGCTTATGTCGACATAATCGATTTTCCAGTTTTTAAATTGATAGCCATTAACAGTTTGACATCTACATTTCTACATCACCCCCATTTTAAAAGCATTCTCCTCTGCAAATATATCGTATTATTCTTAACCACTTATGTTTATGTCAAGCAATTTTCTTAAGTCCATCCAATTGAAATTTTATGTTTCATCAGAAACTCTTATGTCGTATTTAGTCATGTGAATTCTAATTTGATTTGGTTCCCCTTGCGTTTTCTATAAAAACTTATGTTGACTTAAGATACTTTGCTAAAATTTTGTTTGGATTTTACTGACTCTTATGTCGACATAAGTTCTTCTGTAAAAATTTATAAAATACAAATTGGAAATATTAAGTTTATCAGAAACACTTATGTCTAAATAAGATTTTCTTTAATTTTTATTTTTTAAATAACCGTAGCTTATGTCGACATAAGTTAGTTTTGTTGGCTGCATATCAGTTGGATTCATTGACTTAAGAGGGAATATTTTGTATCATATTCTATAGAGCTGAAGAAATCAGAAGTGTTTTGTATTCAAAGAATAAGTTTTTAACTTTGAAGTGAGCTCCCGCAAACTAAGGACTTTCCACCGGCCGATAGGTTGGGCGGGTTGGGCTGGTTAGTGCGCACACTGGGTCGATTAATAGTCGGGTTGGTAGTGAGTGTGCACACTAGACAGCAGTCGGCCTACTGTTCACGAACGATTTGCTATTGATAGTCGATAAACAGAGAACAGTCGGATGATGGCAGTTAATAAAAAAATTTCTAGAGATGTAATCATTGCTTTTATACATCATAGGAGAAGGGTCAAGATCAAAAATCAGGAGTATTCACATCAGAGTACCTACTCTTTCAAGTTTTTTTTATAAAGCGCAGATCTTTTTTCGTTTCGACGAGAAGCGATGGAAAATTGGGCCGTTCCATAGTTAAGTACTTAGAAATATCTAGAACTTAGAGCAAACTAATTTAAAACTCAGAGCAAAGTGAGCTATCGACACATTGGGCTGACTTTATAATCGGTAGTGTGCGTGCATGGAAGTGCACCATACTGATTAAGTAGTCGATCGATAGCTGGCCGATACTTTAGTGTGAACCAATCGTGTTGCACATCAAACTTATTTTTCGGCCGATATCCAATCGTTGTAGTGTGCGCAGTTTCGTACATTTTCATACTGATTAAGAGCCCGACCAAATTATCGGCCAATCGAAAGTCTGTAGTGCGCGGGGGGCTCTAATACTACTATTTAGAATTGTGTGCTTAGTTTGTATACTTCATATTCATTCATATTTTCGAAAAATAAAATAAAATGAACCGTGTAAGGAAAATGTTGTCTTTGGCATTAAAAAAACAAACTCAAACTTCGACACCATCTACAAGATACGAAAACAATACAAATTGCATAAATGGTAAGTTTTTCCAGTAAGTTCAACATTAAATAGGAAAGTTTAATTAGGTTTAATTAGGTAGATAGGTAGAAGTGGAGGCGTCGATGAAACAAAACCCAAATAGCGTGTGAAGCGCCATTTTGATACCACAACCTCAGGTGACCGTTGTATTTGGATGTAATGTTGAGATATTTATATCCACCCTGTGGAGTTTAGGAAGAGGATCAGCTCCCCAATCCTTTTCCCAGATATCTCTTAAACCTTCATCTCATCCTTGTGTAGAAAACTACACAAAAACAACCTTTTTTCTTATTTTTTTCAAAAACCACTAATTCATAACTTCTGGAATTTTCTGACTTTGTTAACAACCTTATATTACAATAAAAAAACGTTTTTCCCCATGAAAAAATGCTCATGACGGTTGTTATTGCTAAAATTACGTTGTCTACCTTCTTGTGTAGATTTCTACACACATGGAAACTTAGTGCATTTCATATAAAATGTCATTTGCATTGAATCTTTTCGCAAGTGAACAACGTTCGAATATATATTGTGAATTCAATAGTAATAAAAAAGAACTATGTCGGGACCAAGATAGTTGGAAATGGAAGCATGTTTGAATGAAAATGATGGTGATGATAGTGATATTTCTGGAGTCAGAGATGACGAATTTGTGCCAGAAGAAAATGTTTATGATAACGATGACTTACTATGTATATTCAGATGATGGAGATTCTAATGTTACAAAGGTAGCGAGTGAATCAAATGAAAAATACGTCAGTTGTTGAAGGTCAAAATAAAAGAAATTTCGAAAGATGGGATTGTTTGGCAACCACAACCAGTTGGGCATAGAACTAGAAGATTCGGAAAGAAAATATGATTTCTCTTCGTCCTGAATATCAAAGATGCTTCTTTATTTTTCTTCCCACCACACATTGAAAGTTTAACTTTGAAAGATTCTAATGTGTATTCACAAGCTAAATACGGTAAGGTTTTCAAACTAATCGTTTCGAATATGTTGCAAGCAAAACACTGACAACATAGCACTTGTTTCGTTCATTGAAATGAAAAACAAATGTACTATATTGCAAAGTACAATGCATAACTCTATTGAAATTGCATCTGGTGAAAAATGAATAACAGATTATTACAATAAAACAAAAGGATTGTCCATATGCACTGCCTTTTCAAATTTCAAGTCAATGTTTTTTTTTCATTCGATTTACAATTATGTACATATCTAGGCGATGTAGCTACAATTGCCAAAATGGTTCCTTGCTACAGGTGTAAAAGAAAAACAAATGGATGGCCAATGACTGTATTTGCAAAATATAGTTGATATTTCTGATATGAATTCATTAATTATTTTCAAGGAAGTGAAACTGAATTGGCAATCAACACAAAGAAAATAGCAATGCGAAGGAAAGTGAACTTAGAATTCACTTGCAAAACCACATATAGCAGCTAGAAGAAGAAGACCGGCATTATCAGCATCTTTGCTTGCAAAAGTTTCAGCAGAAAGTTTACCAGCACAATCTTTAGAGTATACTTCTACATTATATTCATCATCTTCATTAAATCCATCAAAACGATCACGGTACGTTCTATTACAAATAAAAGGCAGTACAAGATGTCACATTTACAATGAAGAAAATTCCACAAAAAATTAAAATATATTATATGAGCCAATTTGTTGTTTTTGCACAAAAGCTGATTGTAAAAACCAACATAATCGAAATGTTTGTATAAAATGCATTCAAGAAAATTTGAATTTATTTTCATTTCATATGTGTAGAAAACTACACACAAGGGTAGACAACGTAATTTTTTTTGAGGATGAGATGAAGGTTAAGATCGTCGAAGAAAAGCTTGCCTAATATGCATTGCCTGGCTCTCGTTAGAACTGGACATTTGCACAGAAAGTGAATAAGTGACTCTTTTTCATATTCATCTTTGCAGCTACGGTAGAAACTGTTATGAGGGATCGCTAGTTTGGCTGCATGGTCCCCTATTGTACTAACTGCTACTACTCTAGCGATGGCTATGTGTGTTCTTTGTAGCAGTTCGTTTGTTTTAGACCTGTTGTAACTTGGCCATATCTTTCTGATTTAAGTTTTATTAACTTAAGCCCCGATTTACATTAAACGATTTTTCCAGTGTCAATTTTTCTTTGTTATTGTAATCGTATGAGAAGAAGAGGGTTCTAGTTTCTCATTGGAATGAAATCTCATACGATTACAACAGCATCTATTTTTCGGAGATTGTGAATCTGTGCTTTTGGAAAATGTAGACCAAAATAACGAAATCACCACCAACGCAAAGCAATAAAAGAAGATGCGCAAATAAAAAAGAAACTCTGACAAAGCTACATACTCGTATCTAGAGCTTAGAAAAATTTACAAAGACGAACTTTACGCAAGTTAGATAACAATCGCAACAAATGTAGCGAAAAAATAGCTTATACAAATCAAAAGCTTATTCTTAAAAAATACTGGTTCTTATGACCTGAGACAAGCATTTGCTTTCGGGTTCATTGTGGTTGAAGAAACCAAATATGAAAGAAAAGAATGTTTAATTTCCAACTCTCAATGAATTTTGTACGGTTTTAGTTCCTTTTGATGTATTTTTGTTACTAATATAATATATCACGAATAAATTGAAATAAAAAAGTATTGCTTTATGTATATTAATTCTAAAATTTGAAGTTTGACACAAAATCTTAAGTCCACTTAAGGCACTATAATTAAATATTATAGATGCGACAGAAAAACTTATGTGACTTAAGACATTCATAATTTGCAATTCGATTTTTACATAACAACTTAAGTTTAAAAATGCATTTATTTTCACTTTCTTCCGATAGCATTTCCATGAAATATAGTAAAAAATGTTAACAGACATATATCGAAACAAAACAGAGATATGAGAAAGAAATGTTCAAATGGTGCAAGCTCACAAAATCCCAACTAAACCACTAGTGCATCAACGAAAAAATTATTATTATTATTTTTTATTGTTTTTTTAAATTTGATAGCTCCAGACATTAGAGAAATTTATTACCACACAACCAAGCACAGTTATTTTTTCATAGTGGATGAATAATTAAGAGGAAAATGGGCTTAATAAATAAAAGTCAAAAAATTGTACGAGAATAATTTGAACCTGTTATTGCTTTCATGAATATATACCTATGTACATAGGTAAAGTACGTCTAAAATCATTTCATTGAAACATTTTAATTGCATCGGAGATCAGCTGTTTATTTTACCATAAAAGTTGTCGAAGTGACATCTGACATATAACCATAAAATAAATAAATCCATATTTGGCGTCACTTCTCACAACAGTTTGTGTGTAGTATTTTGCGGTCTCCGAAGCTTCTGTCGACAAATGAAACTCTTGAATGCTTATCAGATATTCAGCAGAGTTGGCACCATGAAAAAACTTGTTGGTATTTGGCATGTGGCCAAAACACTCCGGTAATCTTAGAATCATATTGTTGAGGTTGGTTCCCAAATAGAAAAAACAAGATCAGTCAATTTCAATAAATTTTATTTTAGCATTGAGAACTCAACCTGATGGCTTGACAGACAAATGGAAAAAGGGCAGATTTTACAATCGCGCGAAATTAAGATGACAGCTCGCTCATTGCTAAAAGCATTCAGTGAAGTAATCCAACTCATCTGCGTTCACCGGGTGTTTGCTTTACTTCTTATTCTTAAACATCCTGCCCGGTTGAGCCACTTGGCTCAAATGAATCAGCTTCTAATAGTCGACATAATTTCTGAACAGCGCGCCGGCAGGTCCCACCTTGCGTTCTTAGTGTTGCGTTTCGTGTTAACCCATCGCTGCCCGGATGGACTTCGATAACCCGCCCTAGTCGCCAGTGGGTTGGTGGAAGGTTCTCGTGACGTACCAGAACGATGTCGCCGACCTTTATGTCATCTTCTTTCCTCTGCCACTTGCTTCTGGTTTGTAGAGTTGACAGATATTCTTCACTCCACCGCTCCCAGAAGCGTTGATGAATATTTCGCAACCATTGCCATTGTTTGAGGCGATTTGTTGGGATGTCATTCAAATTTGACTCCGGCACAGCAATTAATGGGGCTCCAATCAGAAAGTCGCCGGGAGTCAATGCCAACTTGTCATCAGGATCGTCGTGTAGAGGGGTCATCGGCCTCGAGTTGAGGCACGCCTCGATGCGTGCAGCCAAAGTTTGAAGTTGATTGTTCCAGAGGGCCTGAGCGCCAACTAAACGAACTAGGTGATATTTAGCGGACTTCACCGCAGCCTCCCATAAACCCTCTTGATGTGGAGCACTAGGCGTAATGAAATGCCACCGTGTGCCCATATCTGCTATCGACTGCTGGTTGTTTTCGTTGCTCCAAGCAGCTAAATCTTCTTGAAGAAGGCGATTAGCGCCGACAAACGCCGTACCATTGTCGCTGTATAGGTCTCGACACAGCCCACGTCTGCTTGTGAAGCGGGTAAAGGCATCCAGGAAAGCCTGCGCTGTGAGATCCTCCACCACCTCTATATGCACCGCCCTCGTCGCCATGCACACAAATATTGCCAGATATGTTTTAATGGTTATTCGGGACCGCTTAGTACCAACCCGTATGGTGAACGGTCCACAATAGTCCACACCCGTGGCGCTAAATGGCCTCGCAGCATTCTGGCTCGGGAGTGAAGCCATCTGCTGTGTTAGGGTAGTGCCTCGCTGACGCCGACAGATGACGCACAAATTGTTTTGGACAGCTTGCCTTCCGTTGATGATCCAGTATTGTTCACGAAGTGTCTGCAGCATTAGCTGTGGGCCACCATGTAGGGTATCCTTGTGGGCCTGTCTGATGAGCAACGTAACCAATGCGCTCCGCTTGGGAAGAATTACCGGAAACCGATGATCATGAGACAACGAAGATGCTTTGCCAATGCGCCCGCCCACCCGTATGATACCATTATCATCCATAAAAGGGTTGAGCGAAATCAACCGGCTAGAGCTTGAGACGTTCGAGCCATTTCGAATGCGAGCGATGTCAGAAGAAAATGCCTTATTTTGTTCGATCCGAATAAGGATATTTAATGCATCCTCAGACTCATCAGCTGTGATAACGAGCGATTTGCGTAGCTGGCGATGTTTCGGTGCCCACCTAAGCATGTACGCCACAGTATGAAGCAGTTTCTGGAAGAAACTAAAGCGTTTAGTTAAAGATATAACCTTACCACCAGCGCACTTTGTTGTAAGGTCAGCAAACACGGATACGGCCATTACCACCGGAGTGTGCCTTTCTTCTTCGCTTATAGTAGTTAGCTCTTGTTCGCTAAAGGACATACTATCCTCTACCGGTACCGATTCTCCATTCATCCAGCATGGCCCTTGCCACCACAGCTTGTGTTCCAAAAGCTCAGTGGCGCCTAGGCCCCGACTCGCGCAATCCGCTGGGTTTTGCGCTGACCTGACATGATGCCATCTATCTGGCGCCGTAAGCTCCTGTATCTGCCTGACTCGATTGGAAATGTATGGTTTAAGTGTAATAGGCTGCTTTCTTAACCAACAAAGAACAATGCTGGAGTCGGACCACAGGTAATATGGCGAGTACATCAGCCCCATAGCAATGCGAACGTTGTCCAACGTGAGTGCCAGCAGATGTGCTGCACAGAGTTCGAGCCGAGGTATTGTGGCTCCCTTTAACGGTGCTACCTTTGTTCGGGATGTAAGTAGACGTATCCGAGGCTGTACACCGCTGCTGGACCCTGTTGTCTTGACATAAATGAAAGCAGCATAGGCCTTTGTACTGGCGTCGCAAAACCACCTCTCACAAAGCTCCCAGCCAATGCCAATGGCCCAAAGTTCCTGGATGAACATCTTGCCCGAGATGACGACAGGGGCCAATAGTCCGGTGGGATCAAAAAGTTGAGCTACTTCACTTAACACCTGCCTTTTTGTTGGTGCTTCACACCTTCTGCCAAGATTGACGCGGAAAAAAAGCTCATCAGTAGCAGGATCCCATCGGAGACCAAGGACTGTTGCCGTTGAGGAATCAATGGTGCGCTCTGTGGATGAAGAAATATTATTAGCGATACGATTTAACATATGAATACTATTAGAATTCCATTTGCGCAACTTAAATTGACCAGCCAAAAGAATCTTGTTAACATTGGCAGCCAATTTAATAGCCTCGTCCAAACCATCGCAGCTTGCTAAAAAATCGTCTACGTAGAATGACCTCAGTATCGCGTCACGAGCAGCCAAAGCGTCATTTTCCCCATTCTCTTCATCTAGAACCGTTTTAAAGTTGTCGAATGCACATTGATGTAAGCTGCGCACTGCATTGAACGTGCTTCCTTTCATGCCATGTGTGACAGTCGTTAACTGATACACCTGAATGCTTTCTGCTGGTGACTCGCGCCAAAGGATACGTTAGAGGTCTCTATGTTCTGGTGCCACTAACACCTGCCGAAACATTTTTTCTATGTCCGCCGTAAGAGCAATGCGGAAACGACGAAAACGAAATATGACATGAACAAGCGGATCCTGAATCGTTGGCCCAGCCCACTGTATGTCATTAAGTGATATTCCATTGCTAGTCGGCGCAGACGCGTTAAAAACAACACGAAATTTCTCAGTAACAGCATGATGGGGAATATAATAGCAGCCTAAGTAGTCACCAGTCTGATCCACGCGCTGCATGTGCCCAAGCGCAGCATATTCCCGCATAAATGCTATGTACTGTTCTCGCAGCCCCTCGTTGCTTGCCAAGCGCCGTTCAAGGGATTGAAATTGTCTCAAAGCGTTGAAGTATGAAAGTCCCAACTGTTGTGCGCCGGATTGGAATGGTATGTGTACTATGTAGCGGCCATCCGCATCTCGAGTGTATGTTGAAGAAAATATCCGACTGCATTCTTCCTCTCCATAAGAATCGCTGGGCACTTCCTCCAGCTTCCAAAATTGTTGCACCATCTCCTCCAAACTTGACTCGCCTGCGCATACCTGAGCATGGAAACTTTTTAGTCGGATAGCCGATGTTTCCGCTGTAGATGCCGGACCAAATACCACCCAACCGAAGCGAGTGCGTTGAGCATGCGGTTCGTCTGGTTTGCCACTTATGATACCACCTTCCACGATAAGACCCCAGACATCTGCACCTATCAAAACATCAATACTGCCAGGAGTTCCAATTTAGGTGCGGCCATTGTTTAGCGTCAACTTGCACTGCTGGAGTGGTTGAGGTGATCGTTGAAATGATCAGTGCGTTTATCGTGAGCGAGAAATCATTTTCCGTAGCCTGAAGCGTGAGTACTGCACTGCCCCTGGTTTTAGCTTGCCCCAGCGCCCCGATGCCTTCAATCGACAGCTCCATCTTCTCTCTATGAAGATTCAAATAGGTAGCCAAGCGATCTGAAATTAAACTTACCTGCGATCCAGGATCGCAAAGCATTCGAGTTAAGCACTGCTCTGAGTAAACACCACGTGCATAAGCCTTGGCTGTCGCAAGCAAGACAACATGATCGCCACGGGTGAGACAACTGATGAAGTGTTCGGCTAGTCACAATGGGCGTTGCCCCAGCGACTGGCTAGGGCCGGGAGCATGTGGAACACCGTTTGTCGATTCGCCTTTTGACTGCGTACTCGTTGCTGTTGGTGAAGTCGTTGTTCCTGATTGTGTTTCCCGACAAAATAACGTATGGTGTTTTCGTCCGCATTGGCGACAGCTACCCGATGAACATTGCTTTGAATTATGCCCTTGCTTGAGGCAGTTAAAGCACAAACTAGAACTCTTAAGTGCATCGAATCGCTGCTCTGGCTTCAAGGTTAGCAGCCTTTGACATCGAGAAATCCTATGAGGCCCTTGGCAGTGAATGCACCTTTCGTCATCCACGGTAGTCAAATGCAACTTAACAGGTGGCTGGAGCCGATGTTGCTGGCGCGAATTTTCTGTCCGTGATGGCAGTCTGATAAGTTCTGTTGTCAGACTATGTGCTCGTTTTTCCAAGAACTTAAGGAGATCTGCCAGCTCGGGAATGTCATCCGACGACGAAGTCATGCACCAAGCCTTCTGAGTGCAACTTGGAAGCTTCGAAACCACAATTGGCACTGCCAACGCATCCCATTTGTCCACCGGAAGCTTCATTACCTTGCACGCACGAAGCGATTCCTGAACAGTGTCAACGATTGTCAGCAGCGCTTTCGCCGTCTCATCTGTTGCCGGTTTGAGGTTAATAAATCGAGACACGTGGATCTCAGCTAACAATTTTCTATTATCGTATCGCGCTTTTAGTGCCGACCAAACGTCCTCGTACCCACCCGAATACATACTACCAATTAGCGGTACCTTAACTGGATCAACGGCTTGGCGAAGTTTGCCCAATTTGTATGCCTCGGGCAGCTTTGCGTCGTGTACTAGAGCCTCGAAAACATCTTTGAAGGCCAGCCAATTATGCAATGAGCCATCAAACGTGGGAATAACTATAGGATCCAATTTGATGTCGAACCCATTCGATGACTCCAAATTATTACCAGCATTATGTACTGACCCATCGTGATGCTTTGGCTGCCTTAAGGTAGAACTCCTTTCTCGTATTTTGCGGTCTAAGATAACGCATATCTCCTTGTAATTTAGCTCTACAATATCCCACAATTTGTCGTGATCAGCCAGCTCCTCTTCCAGTGCCTTGGCAACCAAAACCTCGTGGTTCTCAACGAAGCGTTTGAAATGTGCATCGATTGATTTCTGCTCGAGTTGTGAAAAGTCGCATGCATTCAAATTCGAGCCAGTGATGCGCTCATGAAACCTCTTGATAGCGTTTGTTGCAGAAAGCCTCAGATTTAATTCCGCCATGTGGGTCTTTATGCACGAAAATCCAAAAAAGACGTAAATATAAGTTTTGGAGAAGAGTCTGTGATCGCTGTCTATTATTTAATCCAAATCAGCTCAATTCCACTGTCTGTGCCGAGTCTAAAATCCTCACAGGAGGCACCAATTTTTGTTGAGGTTGGTTCCCAAATAGAAAAAACAAGATCAGTCAATTTCAATAAATTTTATTTTAGCATTGAGAACTCAACCTGATGGCTTGACAGACAAATGGAAAAAGGGCAGATTTTACAATCGCGCGAAATTAAGATGACAGCTCGCTCATTGCTAAAAGCATTCAGTGAAGTAATCCAACTCATCTGCGTTCACCGGGTGTTTGCTTTACTTCTTATTCTTAAACACATATATCAATTTCAAAATAAAGTATATCACTTCCTTATTTAAAAAATTTCATATTGATTATTATTATAGAAAAATTATAAATTATTTTCTGTTTATTAATTTGTTTAATATTACATAATATTGCAAATATATGGGCAATACTATAATAAAGTGTATACTCATTCTCACGTAATAAAAATTTAAAACTTTGTTTGTAACAAGACTGCACTGAAGTTTTCAGTTACACGTTTGATACAAAGACATGCAGTGCATAATAGGTACATAGAAAGTAATCAAATAAATTCAACGAACTACTGGTGGGGGAAACTGTTTCATCACATCAACAACATTTCAACGAACAAGACCTGAAGCAAACTCAATTTCGTTAATGGAATGTGAATTAATTTGCCACATTTGATAATTTCAATGCTTCATAGGAAGCGAAACAGTACACAGACTATTTACAGTGCTAGGCACGAGTACACGGGAGTTCCCCTGATTCTCATACCAATAATCATTGAAATATCATTCATTCAATGGCATTGGCATCACTCTAAAGGACTTACCACAATCACTCCGAATTCAGACTTTTCTATCTACATACATAGATATATACTTTTATACATCCATAGTAGTTTGTCTCCCCGCAGTTCTCAAGTAAAATCACATGTGAGGGTAGGGTGGAAAATGCAATAAATTCGACATGGCATGTAGTCGGGTAACTTGTAACTTTTTGTCTCCCGCCATATTGTCGCAAGTAGTCTACTTGTGAATATTTAACTAGAACAAATTCAACCGTGCACTTAAACGACGCTTGATTGAACATACGAGAAGGATGTGTATAGTATGTGTTGTGCAGTAGCAGAAGTTGTAGTTTCTCGTAGAAGCACACTGGATAGGAGTAATGTACGACAATAAGTGGATGGGATTGAAGCCTCGAGGGAAACTTACATCCTTGTTGGCTTTCTAATTAATGGAAGTGACGGTTGCACCTGCTGCACAAATGCTCGTTTGTATGTTTGTTTTAAGGAAGAAGATTTGTGGAAATGGCATCGTCAGGAAGCATTTAGAGCACACCTACACATTCGTGTGCGCTGAAGTTTATAGTTCCTAATAGTTTCTGTGCGATTTAGACAAGACATCTGAGATGGATATGCACATATCTATAAAACGCTCAATGAAACGTTCATACATATGAACCTACATACATAGAAACATTCAAATATGTAGCCTAACGCTCAAAAAAGTAGATAGAAAAAGATCGTTATCATTACATTTTGAAAGTCGTCTGCATGTGATTAATTCACATGGGTAGGAGTTACATATAATGTTGGAATAAGAACTGATTGTGTTACGAGTACGAAGCGGTAAAGCCAATAGCCAATAAATACGTATTTATGGGACAATGCACCTTCAGTGATAGACCTTCGTGATCAACTGCAATTGTAATGAAGTTTGACTTTTATAAATAGACCAACTTGCGATTACATAATATTGGGAATATTATGATAGCGAGATAAAATATCCATTTCTAAAATAACTGAAAGTACGAGTATATCTACATATTTTCAATATTACCACGTTTATTACCATTGCACTTGACTGGGTCCGATCAATCAGTACAATAAATTTTATACAATCAGTGTGGTTTTTTGACACTACATCAGGAGAAAATACAACATTAAAGGAAAAGATAAGAAACTTAGCTAAGAGATCAGTGCTAAAAGACTTAAGCCCCTATTCCATAACACAACTCAATTTAGCTAAGTAGCCTGTCATTCAACTCCACTTTCGCGCAACTCAACGAATTTTTCAAATTACAATAGACAACCTCTTTCAGTTGTTGTTGTAAAAAAGTTTGCATACTTTTAGGTGCGAGTGACAACTACAAATTCACTATTTAATGTCAACGTGACATTTCTCTGGTGGTCGAGAAAAAAATTCTGTGAAATAAAACTGATAATATTAAATAAAAACATTATGGAAATCAATTTTGATTTATATTTTAATGATAGGGTTGATGAAGAGAGTGCAGTGAATGTTGCGCGCATACGAAAATATATTCGGGACTATTCCTACCCATTAGGATTAGAGCTACCGAATGCAAAGTAAGTTACATTATACATATATGCTTTTTCAAAATGTACATTTATTATTTATTATTTTTCAGATTTATAAGTTATTTTTCAGTCAACCCGGAGCTTTTGCTTGCGCATCTAAACGCGATCGATCGCCTGATACCGAGGACAAACGTTTGTCCTCGGATAAGAAATTTCGTTCCAATATGAAAAATCACAATGCACCTAAAAACGATTCCAGGGCAAATTACTATAGTCCCTTATAATGTATGCCTGACAGTGACACCGATGATATGGACGAAGTAATTGCCCCACATCAAACTGCTGCAAAAATCAAGTGATTACGTTCATAATTTGATGAAATCTGTGAATATTTCTGACTATTGCATTAAACGAATATCTATCGGAATAAAAATTATTTGTGAATCAATTTTGTCATATAATTCCGTGATCAGCAAACTTAAAGAAGAAAACTGTCAATTTTTCTCTCACGAACTTAAAAGTGAAAAAGCGTTCAAAGTTGTGTTGTACGGTATGGGAAATATGGATGCTAGTATATTAAAAACTGAACTCAATAAAATTGGTCTTAAGTGCATTGAAGTTAAGAAAATAACTAAAAAAATACGAACGATACACTGACACTTTTTATTTAATTTCTTTGTAAAGTGGTTTAATTAAATTAATTGAATTGAAGAAACAATATCGATCCATCTTAGTTGGAGTTACCAAAGAAAGCTCAAAGGTAAGCTAACACAGTGCCACAATTGTCAAATGTTTGGGCATGGTGAGAAAAATTGTCACATAAAAACATATTGTGCCACCTGCGCTGGTCCACACAAAACTGCCGAGTGTGACAATGTTTCTACTTTCAGATGCGCTAATTGCAGTGGTAGTCTTAAATCCACAGATCTTACATGTGTCAGCAGGTCGAAGTATTTGGAGCTTAGAGACAAATTTGCAAAACAAAATGTCCAGCTTAAACCGCTGCATAGATCACAAGTCTCTTCTTACACTGGGCAGAAACATGTGTCTATCGCCTCTCTCGCAGATTTCCCGTCGCTGCCGCAACGCCACCGACAGGCTCCCATTGTCAATACAGACGACAGCATAAACTCTCACTGGGTGAATTTTCCCCACACTTCAAATGTTAAAAAAAGCGGTGCTCCCAACAACACCTCATGTGACATTCCCAGCAACATGTCCAGCAACATTTCTGGCAGCAATCCTAGCAACATTTCAAACACACTCTTCAAAGCTGAAGAACTTAATTCTCTAGCTATGGAAATGATTACAAAATTATCTGTTTGTAAAACAAAAATTGAACAATTTAATGTTATCGCACATTTAGCGACTAAGTTTTTGTACTCTAATGATAAGTAATATGGTAGTCGAAAGATATATAAACATTATGACTTGGAATGCGAGAGGTATTCGCAGCAAAATTACAGAATTTTTAAATTTCTTAAATATCAGTAAGATTGATGTCGCTTTGGTGACTGAAACTTGGCTGAAACAAGACTTGCATTTATCCACGCCTGATTTTAAATGCTATCGATGTGATAGAATCGGTAGAGTAGGAGGAGGCGTTGCGATACTAGTAAGAAGATCAATTCAACATTCGCTTTTACCTATCGTGAAAACTTGGTACGTGGAAAATGTTGGCATTCAGATTAAATTAAATCACCAGAAAGTAATCAAGATTTTTCGTGTGTATTTCCCTGGCGGCAGAACATCCGATGAAAAAAGATTGAAACTTAAAAACGATCCACGAAAATTGTTCACTCTTAATGATGAATTTTTAGTTGGTGGAGATCTTAATTGCAGACATAGGGATTGGGGTTGCCTAAGAGCAAATACGTGGGCAAATATTCTTTGTAGTCTTTCTGTTACGTTATCAATTTCTGTTTTATATCCTCCTAGTCCTACATATGTTCCAGCTAGTTCTCGTGGTAGTCTTTCAGTCCTTGAATTATTTATTTCTAATGTTCCTAGTTATCTGATACAAGCAATTTCCTTAAATGAGCTTAGCTCAGATCACAACCCGGTGCTCTGTCGACTACTTTGGTCAGCGGACAAAAAAGTGCAATGTATTCAAGACCTAAAAAATGCAAATTGGAATCTTTTTCGATCTGAAATAAAATTATTAAAAAATTTTCAACAGATATTTTAAGTGCTGTTGATAAAAGCATCCCAAAAGTTCCAAAAACTGTATTTACCGCTAAACTTCCTTCCTCCTCTAGTCCTGGAACTTATTAAGTTAAGAAACCTCTACAGAAGGAATTGGCAGAGATATCGGCAGCCCCTTGATAGACATCAGGTGTCAATTTTGAATAAATTAATATTCAAACATATCTCGGAGCATCGTAATTTTGAATGGAATAAAAAACTGAGTGCACTTGAGAAGAACGTAAAACCTTTCTGGAATATCGTTAAGGTCGTAAAAAAAAAAAACGGAAACTTACCATATCTTAAAGACTCAACAAATACCTTCTTTACAGACATAGAGAAGGCAAATGCACTTGCCTCAAATTTTTCCAAAAATCATGATGTGTCATGTAACTTAGGTGATCAACATACGAATGCATTAGTAAATAATACTGTTCAAAGCTTTTTGGCTCACAATTTTAACCAAACGTCCTCTATCGTCTGTCACCGAAGAGGACATTGAATATGTAGTGAATGACCTAAGGGTACGAAAAACCGGAGGTATTGACTTAATAAGAAACATCTACATTAAGCAATTGCCCAGAGCTGGACTAAGATTCTTAACATTCATTATAAATGCCTGTATGAAAATGCAATATTTTCCTGAAGCATGGAAAAAAGCTAAAGTTGTGCCCATAATTAAAGCCGGTAAGCCCCCCGAAAATCTTGATAGCTATAGGCCAATAAGTTTACTTAGTAGCGTAAGTAAAATCTATGAGAAGGTGCTAAAGGAACAAATTTCAAAATTCATAAGTGACAATTATATATATCCTAAAGAACAATTTGGTTTTAGGCGAAATCACAGTACCTCACATCAGGTACTTCGAATATGTAACCATGTCTAAAGAAATTGTTCCTTAGGCAGGTCTACTGGAATGCTGCTTCTAGATATCGAGAAGGCATTCGATACTGTTTGGCATGACGGACTTGTATATAAAATGATTAATTTCAACTTCCCTCCATATATCTGTAAAATTGTTCAAAGTTTCCTGTACAGTCGTTGTTTCAATGTTCATGTCAATAGTAGTGTGTCTAACTTAATTTATTTTCATTCGGGTGTCCCCCAAGGCTCCGTTATGGACCAATTTTATATAATCTGTTCACGTCAGACTTGCCAAATCTACCAGAATTTGATACAGCTATTTTTGCCGATGATACTGTAATATTTTCATCTCATGAGTTCGCTCTTATCATTGAGAGGAACCTTCGAAATGCCATAAAAATATTAGATATCTACTATACAAAGTGGAAAATTAAGCTGAATGAGGGAAAGACACTTACTTACTTAGTTGGCGCTACAGCTCGAGGTGAACCTGGGCCTGCTTCTCGCAACCATTTGTGTGTGCGTGTTATATTTTTGCACGAATGGAAGGGACCTACAGTTTTTTGCCGACTCCGAACGGCGAGTTGAGAAGCTCAATCGTGACAAATGATACTCTTTGATGCTTGTCAGACATTCGAAAGAGGTGGGCACTGTGAAAACTTTTAGGTGTTTGCGGCGGGATTCGAACCCAAGACCGCTGGCTCAGTAGTCCGATGCACTAACCACTTGCGCTACGGTGGGAAAGACACAGGCTATCTTTTTCACCCGAAAAAGAAAAGCATGTTTCCTTCCCAACACACAATTACAGCTGAATGGAAAACATGTTAATTGGGAGTCATCCGTAAGATATCTTGGTATATATTTAGACACCAAATTAACCTTGAGCGATCATATTAATAGATCAATAAAGAAAATTGCCATCGCCATAAAGATGCTGTATCCGTTTATTAATAGAAAATCGCTTCTATCGACTGAAAACAAAGTGATTATTTTCAAAACAATTTTTCAAGCAATTCTGCTGTACGGCTGTCAAGTATGGGGAACTTGTGCCATATAGAGAAACTGCAAGTATCGCAAAATAAATTATTAAAACTGATGCTTAATTTGCATTTGCATCACTCCACTATAGATATCCACCATAAAGCGAATGTTGAATTGATCCTCAATAGAATTGAAAAACTTAATTCACGTTTCTTAGACCGCTGTAGTCTTGCCGAAAATCCGCTCATAAATGAACTAATTGAACACTAAGTTTCCAACTGTGATATCTACCTTTTAATAAGTTAATATAGTTTTTGTATTTACTTATTTGTTAATTTATTTACTTGTTATTTATTATGTATTATTTATTTATTATTTATTTATTTATTACTTATTTATTTGTTTATTTATGTATTTATTATCTATTTAGTATTTATTTATTATTTATCTTTTATTTATTTATTATTTATTATTCAGTATTTATTTATTAAAATGTTAAATATCATATATTATTTATTCATATTTGTCTGTTTGTACTCATTTTTTTATTTATTATTTACATACATATATATGTATGTAGGTACATCTATACAATTTCTATCATATTTTACTTGTGTCATATATCTTTGTACTTAGATACATATTATAATTTCACTGTCATTACTAGCTTCTTTTTTTTTGCTATTTTTTTTTTATTTTGATTTAAATTAATATAATAATAATTTATATTTTCTCTTTGTAAACTCTATATCTAGTTATAAAATAATATTTCAGAAGAAAAATAAACTCTATCAAATCTCTGTATTGTAAAATGTGCGGTAACAAACCCTATGTAAATTATACACGAAATAAAGATCTATCTATTTATCTTTCTATCTAAGTTATTTCAGACTGAATAAAGAACCTTTTCGTTATGTACTAAACGAAATCAAATACTTCTTAAATTTGCCTGGGCGTTCGACTGCAATACCACCAGTTTTAAAACTTGCCGCGGCTCTCCGTTTTTTCGCCGATGGTAGTTATCAAAAATGCCGTGGGAATGATTTCAATTTAGGATTAGCACAACCGACGGTTTTGAAAGTTTTAAACGAAGTACTAGAGGTATTAGAAAACCACATTTGTAGAAAATGGATCAAGTCCCGCCTTACAGAAGAACAAAGCGCTTCGTAGATTTTCTTTTTTGAAATAACCGGGTTTCCGGGAATAGAAGGATGCATAGATGGAACCCATATACGCATAATAGCACCGAGAGATATTCTTCAGCATTTGTATCTTAATAGAAAATGATATTTTAGCTTAAATGTTATGCTTGTAAGATGAGTTGTTATAAAAATCTACATTTTGATAATAATTGTATTATTATATTATTTTATTTGTCATACTTACGCTCTTTTTTCCATTTTTTTGATTTTTCGCCTCAAAGAAAATCAACCAGAGCCGCCAACAACTACTACATACCAGTTGTTGGTGTTTTGACAGCTCTAGCAACGAATACGCGACTGCGTTGTTTACTATAATACCACAAAAAATACACACATAACCTAAAGATAATTCGCCATCTTGGTTATCTGTTGACAGGCAACTCTTTTTCTCAGAGTTGTGTTCAGTAATACCTTTGTATATACATTACTATAGTAGCGCCAATCCAGTAGTACAGTTATGCTGCAAGGTGTCGCTAGTAATACCAAATCGAGAATAAAGTGGCAGAGAGCTTTTGCGTCTTTGATAATTTCATTCCTTATGAGAAAGCTTTCGTCAAGATTTTAATTTCTTCGTTATTTCGGCACCATTGAGGTAAATATTCGTCTTTTGATGTCGGTTTTTTTTTTAAATGTGAATTAACTGATTAAAAAAGTAAATATGTGTTGTGCTTTGAAAAACTGTTTCTTTTTTTTGTTTCATTTATTTATTTACATCTGTACATATTGGACTCCTAGTAATTGTTGTTACATAACAGAATATGATAGCTTATAAGGCCAGTGCCTTTACATACCTTTGTTTTACAATAAGGTGGGTTTTTAATTATTAGCGAGTATTCAAAAAGTAAAGATTACAATAGTTATTACATTATTAATGTCTTTGAGTTAGGTCTGATGGTCTAAGGGGCTTCAGTCTTCTTTTTCAGGTTATTTCTTGTAGCGGAATTGTGTTGACTTAATTGTAATCGTGGATTAATAACCGGATTTGGTGTTTTGTGCTTGTCTTTTGTATTTCTTCAATTACTGTCGATAATTTAAGGTCTTTATGGACATCGTCATTGGAAATATACCATGGAGCGTCTATTATCGTTCTTAATATTTTTGATATCTGTCTTTGGATGATATTTATATTTATATTTATGATTTACACGCTGTTCCCCACAGCTGAAGTCTGTATGTCCATATTGGTTTAATAATCTGTCTTTTAAATGAGCAGTTTGTTGTCTATAGATAGAACCGAGTTTCTTCTCAGCAGCCAAAATAGTTGTCTAAATTTGTCCTTGATTTGATTACGTTTTGTGAGTATATGTTGTTTCCAAGTTAACTTTTGGTCTATGTTGCAATCATTGCATTTTTTGACTGAGGTGTCGGAATGTCGGATGTATATATTAGATATAATAAAGTTCCGAGGACGCTTCCTTGAGGAACTTCAGCTTCTGCTTTAAGAAGATTTGAGTGCTCGTCTCTGTGTTGTAGTCTATCTATTAGGATTTTTTCGAATAGCTTTGATACTATTGGCAATAAACTTATTGGCCCGTAATTATCGGTTTGAGTCTTTTCGAGGTTTTGGAACTGCTATCACTTTGGCTACTTTCCAAACCTTTGAGAAGCATTTTAGAGTAAAAATTGCGTTAAATAGATTTCGGAGGTACAAAAGTGCGTTATGGGGTAGTTCTGGGCAATGTCCTTCTTTAGTCGAGGAGGTTCGAAGTTTATACTGTCTTAAAGTAATTGTCTTATGTTATATATGAATGTCTTTATTGTTTTCCTGATTTTCAATCTCTAGTGTAAAGATCGGTAGAGGTCTTTTGGTTCCTCGTTGGAGAATGTTATGGATATTTGTCACATTATGGCCCAACTCGGATAGCTCCCTTTTGATTTCGTTCGTATCTGGTGAGTGATGTATCGTACATGACTAAGCGATATAAGATACCACATGAGAAAGAATGAGGTAAAAGAGTTGTCAAAAAATGATTGATGTTCTCGAAGATTTACACCGTTCAGTAGAGACAAAACGGATTTGCCTCCTCATATTTGATTCCTCATATTTGAATCGTTTTCGGCTTTAGCACCAGCATACGGGATGAACTGAATAGGTAGCCATCGCTAGAGCAGAGACACCACAAGGTTAGGTTAGGTTGGGTGGCTATCCTCATATTTTGCAGGATTCACTTAGACCAAAGTAGGTCCATTGTGTTGCCACATGAGCCGATTCTCAGCGATACTCCTGGAACCATTTTGAAAGTTGGATGAATTTCTGTATTTTATTGATATCTGTTGAGGAAATATCTTGAAGGTCTACAACGAAGTATTATCATTTTTCTCGGCAACTCCTCCTCCTCATCCAGGCAGCTGTGACAAGGATTCCTAGTCTGCTGGCATATCTGCCTATTTCACAATAACCTGTCCAACTATGCCGATATGTGCTCTGCTTATTTTTAGCAGGCGGCAAGTTTTATGTTGGTTTAGCCGTGGCCAAGTCTGTCTGGCGTAGCTACACATGTAAAGATTACGCCATCTCTCATTAGCCCATGTCCCATGAGGCCCCAGACAACGGCGTCCGAAACAAGATGGTTTCTGACTTCTGGAGGTTGATCTTCAACTTCCAGTCGTCACAATATCGCTGAATCTTATCGGAGTCACGTTGCAAGAGAATTGCAATGACCTCGATCTTTGGTCCTGATCTGTACGCGACCAAGTCATCTGCGTACGCAATAGCATGGTGAAGAGACCCTACGAGATCACTTGTGTAAATATTGAAAAGGATCGGCGAATTGACCGCACCATGTTGTAGACCATTTTTAATTTCAAAAGTACCAGCAGAGGTCACATTGCCATTTTTCACAATGAACCGCCTACTGGTGATCATTTTATAAAGTATATACAGCAGTGGTTTACTTATGCTCAGCCTGCTCAAGTTGTAGAAAAGTCCTTCTAGCCAAACGGTGTCGAAGGCTTTTTCCAAGTCAACCAGACAGGCACTCGTGCATTGTTTCTTGCTTTTGTTCCATTGGATATCCGATACGAGTTTAGACGCGGCATGTATGGTATCATGCCCCGCCTTAAAACCGAATTGGTTATCTGGAATTATATGTTTGTCGTCAACCCACTTAGTCAGGGCTCTATTGATCACTTTTTCGAATACCTTACTGATGTTGGGAAGGAGACTTATTGACCGGAGATTTGCCGGATTGGAATTGTCCTTTTAGGGATAGGATGCACTACTGCTGTTTTCCAATGCGCTGGATAATGTGCATTATTCAGCACATTATTAAACAGAATGCAGTAAATGTCTACCGCTTCTAGAGGGAGATGTTTAAGCACAATATTAGATATTCCAGATATTAGATATTCCCTTCGTTGGCGATGGCTTTATTTGCCCTATTGTCTTCATTGAACTCGGTGAAACCGATGTTCTCTGATTGCCATTGCTGTAGTCCATTTCGAAGGTAGAAGTTGTGCACAAGGACTCGATTCTCCAGGTCATGGTTCGGGCAAATACTGCTATTTACCTTATACACTTCCTGAAAAGTCGCTCCTGTAGCCTCAACCTTCTCCTGCGGATCTTCGATCAAAAAGAAATTGTCGTCATCGACTGCGTTTACTGGATCTATACCTGCTGTCACAAGTATTCGTTCGTTATCCATATTTCGAGGAATTTCGAGACATGGAAGGTCGTTGAGATTATTCCTCCGAAATATTTTATTTATTTGCGGGAACATACTGGGGTTGTTGGCTTTTACAGCCCCAATTTTTTTGTTCCAGTGCAGATCTACCGCTAATCGGTAGTTTTCTTTTATTAACTGTTGGAGGTTTTTAATCAACGCCTTCAGTGTCCTAATCTCTGAGTTTTGTCTGTCAGTAAACCGTCTGTACAAGGTTTTTAATCTCGACAGCAGTCTACTTTTCTGTTGGTGCAGTGCGTTAATTGTTGCGTTGCGGTATATCCCTACATTGTCAGTTTGTTGATGTCGAGGTATAGTCCTGTCCATCGTTTGTTTTATTGTCTCGTCCATTTGTTTTAGGTATCCGTCAATCTCCTCATTCGACAGATTCCTATTGGACGGTGGGTTGAGCGAGTTTGAGGAGAGTGCTCTTTTAATAACTCTATAGAAGCGTGTCCAACGCACCATACTATAATTGTATGGATGCGCATGAACAAACACTTCAAGTTCCGCAATCTCGTTGTAATTTCGGCCCTGAGTCCACAATGGTCACTGTCATACACAAATATATGAAGGCAATTTAAAGTTTGTCCGTTCGTGTTAGTCAGTTGTAACCGTACGTCGAACAGCAGGAGATCCAGATATGACCCGCTTCTAGGAAACGACGGACTATCTGTGGCTTTCAAATCGAGTCTATACTCGACACTGTGCTAACCCCACCAATTAAATGTAGGTTCCCTCTAGAGTAAGGAATATTATTTCCCCAATCTCTATGTTTGGCGTTTAGATCCCCGGCCAAAAGGAAATAATTCTCCTCCGACTCCAGACTAAGGCTTCGGAAAAGTGTCTCGAGCTCTGAAATAAACAAAGTTGTTTGCGTAGCTTCAGGTGCATAAGCTGAGATCATTTGATATTTTGATATTTGATATTTATTAATTTAGAAACTCTGTACATCAAGATAAACTTATAATTAGTACAGGATATACATGACTCAATAAAACATTTAATGGCAAGAATGCTTAGTTAAGTTAAAATTAATTAGATCAAAAGAAAATACATGTATATAAGTAAAATTAAATTTAAATTTAGAGTATAACAAAATAAAAGCGCAACCAAGGAAGAGAAAGAAAAAAAAGAAAAATCAAAATGGCTTATAAAACAAGAAAGTTAAATCAGTTCATACTGGAGAGGTGTTCGAAACAAACTGTTAGAAATTTACGGCGTTCGATTAAGGACTTCACAGCAATGGGAATACCATTCCAGAGTCTGACAGCATAAATGAAAAATTGCCTGTGTGATGTCAAGCAGGTAAATGTAGCAGGACGTAAGACTATGTAGCGATTTGATGAACAGAAATTAATTTTATCAAAGAAATAGATAGGTTCCTTCACACGAATAGTTTTGAAGAGTAAAGCACAGCAACGATATTTGAAAAAAGTCTCCAAGTTACATCCAAGGAGTTGACGAGCTTCAGATGAAATATGATCAAATCTACGAAGATTGAAAACCTTCAGTTTTTGAAGCGAGTATGAGTCAGGATCGGCAAACAGCTCACAGCCATATGATATAATTGGTATTATTAGTGCCTTTACCAATTTTAGTTTGACTTGGGTAGGTAAAATTGTTTTCGTAACAGATAAACCACGTAGCGATGCATATATTTTATTTATTATTGAAATTATGTGAACATCCCAGGTCAGCTTATTGTTAAAAATAATTCCCAGATTTTTAGCCTGATTAACATATTCAACTTGGCAGGAATTTAAAAAGATAGGAGGAAAATCGGAAAAATGTGGCTGATGTTTGGATATTTATTAATTTATTTATTTATTTTCGTCAATCAAGTTTCATACAACTTTTAAGAGACTACAGAATAAAAAAGAAAAAAAGAAAAAAATAGCAATCATAACAATTCCCTAATAATATTCTTAAGAGCTAATCTATTAATATTAAAATCTATAGCATAATCGAATTGATTATAGGTAATACAAGCAGATGTAATTGGATTATTTCTGGCATAATTTGTAAAATGGTAAGGAACATGTAAGAAATCAAACTCTCTTGGTCGTAAGCTACGAGATGGTGCATAAATTTTAAACATTGAAAGTAACAGCGGACAATTTATTTGACAATTTAAGACATCAAAGGCAAAAAGTATCAAATATAATTTTCTTCTTGAGACCAACGGTTTCAATCCAATTAATCTACATCTGATCTCATACGTAGGAACATTTGAAATTCTAAAAATCTTTCGCAAAGCAAACTTCGTAAATCTTTTCTGAACTCTTTCAATTCGATAAATACTAGTTTGATAATAGGGATTCCAAATAACGCAGCAATATTCAAGAATAGGCCGAACAAGCGATAAATATAAAGTTTTTAACGTGTACGGATCTTCAAACACCTTAGAATTTCTAATCACAAATCCTAACATTGAGTTTGCCCGGGAAACCATATGGTCAATTTGTAAAGAGAAATTCATTTGAGAGTCAAAAAAAACTCCAAGATCCCTTTGGCTAGTTATCCTTTGCAAGACATGATTTTCAATTTTGTATTGGAAGCAAATGGGACTGAAAATCTTTGAGAAGGTTACCACACTACATTTACTAGCATTAAAATGCAAACCGTTGCGATTACACCAATCAACTATAGAGTTCAGATCGGTTTGAACTTTAGTTGCCTCTGATAAAGAACTTATTGAACTGAAAATCTTGAGATCATCAGCATACAGAAGACACTTCGCAAAGGACACCTGAGACGGTAAGTCGTTTATAAAAAGAAGAAAGAGGAGCGGTCCAAAGTGACTGCCTTGGGGTACACCCGAAAAGTTTATAATTTCTTCAGACAAAAAATTTCCAATTTTGACAAACTGTTTGCGTCCAAGTAGATAACTTTTTAGCCAATCAAGAAACTTAGAATGAAATCCAAGCAGCTCAAGCTTTTTTATAAGGATATTATGCTGTACACGATCGAAAGCCTTTGAAAAATCGGTGTAAATAGTATCGACTTGTAAGCGATTTTCTAAATTATTAAGACAGTAATTACTGAAAATGGATAAATTAGTAGTGGTAGATCTACCACTTACAAACCCATGTTGGTACTCTGAAATATTCTTTTTAACGATTGCCTCAAACACTTTAGGTATTAGCTGGAGCTTAGCTATAGGTCTGTAGTTATCTACAGAACCTTTAGAACCAGATTTGTGCAAAGGAGTTATATACGAATGCTTCCAACAGTCTAAAAATTTGCCTTGTCGTAAAGACATATTAAAGATGAAGCAAAGAGGATTCGCTAAACTCATCTTACAGGATTTAAGAAGCAACGGTGGAATATTATCTGGAGCAATGGAAATATTGTTATCTAGAGATGATAACATAGCCATTACTTCATCCTCATATAATTGAAGGCTACCGACATCCGTTATCGAGTTTACGCCAAAGCAGTTTTCACAATCAATCCTCATATCAATAAAATTTGATTGAAAAAAAGATGCGAAACTGTTACATATTTGGTTTAAATCATTTGTAGAAACTCCATTGTAGGTCATGTTAGATGGAATCCCAAGCGATCTACGTTTTTTATTCAAAAAAGCCCAGAAAGATTTAGAATTATTTTTAATTTTTGATTCAAGAGACCATATGTATTGCCTGTATATAAATTTTTTCAGAAATTCATACTCCTTTCGTAATTGATAAAATTGTTCCCGAAAACAAACCGATAATTTTCTTTTTTTATGAAGCTTATTCATGACATTTTTAAGTCTGGATAAACTTCTATTAAACCAAACTGGTCTCTTAGAATTCTTAAAAATTTTCGTTGGGACAAAATTAAGAATAGCAGAACCTATAATGTTTCGAAACATTGTAAAAGCTGCATCTAAATTAGTACTATCGAATACATTTTGCCAGTTTACAGATTCAAAAAAACAATTCATAGCAACAAAATCCGCATTTTTAAAATCATAAATTGGAGCTATAATGTTACTAAAAGAGTTTGATTCACTAAGAACAGAAAAGTTGAACATGACTTCAAGTGCCTTATGAAAAATACTATTGCTTAGTAATGGAAAACTTGCTTCATCCAATTGCACCTCAAGATCTTGATCTATAAAAACCAAGTCTAAAATACGACTCATGGAATTACAAACATGATTAACTTGATACATATTCAAAGAAGTAATACCGTCAATTAAATTAACTTCAAAATCATGAGATACATTATAAGGCAAAATACGTTTTTCTTCATCTGAAAATATCCATTTCAAATTTGGTAGATTAAAATCTCCTAAAGTTACACAATAGTTATTTTCATCCAGATTTCTCATAATATCACTAATATTTTTTATGTGAGCATCATATATTGAACAATTAGAAGAAGGAGGAATATAAGAAACAAAAAAGTATACATGAATAATTCTATTATCAGCATACATAAGCAAATCCACACAAACACAGATTTGTTCAATCTCAGGAGATGAATTAGGTAAAATAATTTGCCTACTCTTAAAATTAGAACGAACCGCAAATAAAACACCACCACCTCTACTTAAACCAGCTTGATCGTAGCATCGGTCCTTCCGGATGACATCGAAATCAGATGTAAACAATTCCGAGGTAAGAAAATTATTGTTCAACCAAGTTTCAGTGAGAACGATGATGTTGTAAGGACAATCAGCAGCAGCAATAAAGAAGTCGTGTATTTTAGTTCGCATTCCCCCTACATTCTGATAGAACATAGAGAGAGATTCATTGGCCGCAGCATATTGGTATGGCTTTAGTTTTGCCGGGGTTCAGCTTTAGACCATTGAGTGTTGACCACTCGAAAATAGAACACAGATCGTCGTTTATTTTTGCAACAACATCTTCAATCATGCCAATAGGAAAGCTTATGTACAGTTGAACATCGTCAGCATATATATGATACTGACAATGTAATAAAACGGAAGGTAGATCATTAATAAATAGAGAGAACAATAATGGACCAAGGATAGATCCTTGAGGAACACCACAATTAACAGGAAGAAACGAAGACAGTTTACTATTACATGAAACAGCTTGCAAGCGATTAGTCATATATGAATAAATTAATTTGTTCGAAGTCCCTGAGAAGTTAAAATATGTCATAAGTTTATCACAGAGAATATTTGGATTAACACAGTCAAATGCTTTAGAAAAGTCAAGTAAGGTTATCACAGTTGTATAATTAGTGTCAATTGCTTGCCTAACATCGTCAGAGACTTTAAGTAAAGCAGATGTACAGCTATGTCCGGACCGGAAACCTGACTGTAATGGATTAAGAAGCTGCTTGTCTTTGATAAAAACTTTTATTTGGGAGCTTACAATTGATTCAAATGCTTTTGATAGGAAAGGGAGGATAGCTATAGGTCTGTATTCTGATTTTGTTCCTTTTTTAGGAATCGGGATGATTTTAGATTTTTTCCAGGCGGAAGGGTATATAGATGTCATAATGATGGTGTTAAATAAGTGGGTGATGTAAGGAAGTATAAGAGGAAGGAGCATTTTTATGAAATCAGGATGAATATTATCTAAGCCGACAGACTTGCATTTGATAGAGAAGATTGCGTTTCATACATTGTATACGTCAACAGCAGTCAAGGAAAATTCGTTTTCTCTATAATCCTGTAGTGGCGTTAGGCTTGTGGCAAGAGGTGCACCTGGAGTAGAGAACCTTTGATTGAGCTCATCCAAATCAATGTTGTCTTCCGAGACTATGGAATTTTCCTTATTCAGACCAATATTCCGAACTTCACTCCACAGAAACTTAGAGGAACGATTAGAATTAAATCTATTACTATAGTAGCTGAGCTTAGCAGATTTAATAAGGTTAGTGACAATATTACGATTAAATTTAAGACATCTAAGCATTTCATCACACCCGAAGCGTTTCCAACGGCGATATGCGGAATCTCTCCTTTTGATTGCCCTGAGAATGTCATTCGAAAGCCAAGGGCAGGTATATGACTTTATAACACGTGTCTTAACTGGAACATGTTTGTTAAAGAGGTAGTCAATAGTGGTAGTCAGGAATTCAGTTTGTTTATTAACGTCAGATGTCAAACAGATTGGGTACCAATCAATAGACGAGCAATCACTAAAAAGACTTTCAACGTTGACATTGCGAAAATCACGATATTGGATGGACTGAGACAGGTATTTAGGAAAATGTAGGTCAAGAGTAACAAAAACGAGATCATGATACGAAAAAACGGAAACTGATAATTGGCTAAAACATTTAACAAGACTCATATCACTAACAAGAAATACATCTAACAAAGACGGCATACAATTTGGTTTAAAGTGCGTTGGTTCAGCAAGGTTTACAAAAGAAAGGCCAAGAGAATTCATAGAGGTTTTCAAACTATTAGATGAGGAGTGGAAAAGATTTATATTTAAATCACCACAAAGAATGAATTTAGGTGCTAGGTGACAAATTTCTTTAACAATTGGGGATATAACACGCGAGTTTGCAATGTGAGGTGGCATATAAAAAGTTCCGATAATGCATTTATTTTCGCCATTGAGGATATCGATGAAATAGTAGTCACAAGACTGGGTGCCGTCAGAGCACTTGATGAAGCTAGATCTAATGTATTTTCTAACATAAATAGCAACACCTCCTCCAGTTGAGTGAATTCGATCTGCTCGGTAAGGCTTTTTAAATCCTCTAAGGTGAAATAGGTTTCCTTTTACATTGGGGTGAAACCAGGTCTCGGATATGCAAACAATATTAATTAAACTGTTCTCAAATATCAATCTGAACTCATCAAATTTATTCACGAGACTTTGTATATTTATGTGACAAATATGCAATCCATTATAGCTTTTGCATAGAATATTTAACAAAAAATTATTTTTTTCATTTATGCTGCCAAAACTAGTGTCATTGCTGTTGGTCATGGTCATAATAAAAACGCACAACGAAATCGCAAACGAACGCAGATAATTTTTCAGCATCTAATTCACATGCCGAAGAGAAAAGCGACAGGGAACATAAAAAACCAATATGAACTGAAATAACTTGAACATTAATAAAATAAGTTAAAAGAAATAAACTAAGTCTCCTGGTGCGAAAAGAAAAAGAAGTTAAAAAATTACAAAAAGAAATAAGAAATTTGTGCATACAAGAATAAATAATTATGATTTTCATAATGAATAACATTGTTGACGTCAATTCCGACAGCATTCCTCAGATCTCCAATGTTATGAATAATAAATGAAGTTCGACTGGTTACGGTGCGGATGTAAATTTGCCCATTGTACGTATGCACTGACGACAGGAGAGATTTCTGTTTTAGTCTTAAAGCATGCCGCTGCAGTTGGTAATTGCTTTTCGTAAGACTATCATTAATATAAAAGCTTTTCGATGAGTCCAGGCCGACGTCACAGAGTTTTAGCGGAGCTTTTTTGTTTTTGCAAAAGCTCGAAACAGCTCGCATTAAGTTTTGCTTCTCCCGCTTCTCAGCAAACTACAGTACGATGCAAGCATCGGCAGGGGAGCGATCGCTGCGAGCGTTGGTTTTGGCGCGAAAGATGTTGTGTAGGCGAGGGGGCTGAACATTAACTGTAGCGCAAACTTTGTTGTAAAAAGTCTCCAAATTTTCCCCAGGAGACTCAGGCACACCAAAGACCACAGCATCACAGCTGATTTTCTCACGCTCTATTTTGTCAACAAAGAGCTCGAGTCGCTTAATGTCTTGAGATGCTTTTTGCAGTTGTTGTTCAAAAAGCATTTTGTTTTCTCTCACCTGTGCATTTAAGCGATCCTCTAGGGCAGAGAGTTTAGCATCCAGCGAGAGGGAAAAAGTCTCCATCCACTTCTCCAGTTTTTCTTTAATACGGATCCACAGTTTATCAGCTATGCCAGCTGAATTTTGGGCACCAACATCTCTCGGAGAGCTTACACTGCCTTGAACACGACTCCCTCTAGTATTAGCAGGCATTATATTTATAATATGTATAATATTTTTGTCGAGAAATATACAGATTGCACCGAGTAATACAACAATTCAGACAAAGCAACGATGCACTCCAGATGAAAAGATGATAATAGAAAGATGTGCTTGATTTTGTGCACTTAAACTGAGATATTAGCTTTAAAATAAAGGATTTAATCGGACGACGAAATAAACACGTTTAGCAACTCTGCATATTAACTATATAATCATGTACATCCTCTTTCCACTATGGCGAGGGATGCAAACGATACATGCTTCTAGCTCCTGGAATCTCCGCACTTCACCACTGTACACTACCTTATATTTTAGCTTTTTACTAATGAAGATCGCAACACCTCCTCCTTGTATAGAGTTGGGTCGGTCTCTTCTTATTATATGTATTATAATTATTGTGCCGTATCTTATGTTTCTGGTTTAGCTTAGTTTCGCTAACCAAAAGCACATCAGGGCTTTGATCTTCTAACAACTTA
The DNA here is from genome assembly GCA_949775065.1 of Brachyopa scutellaris. NCBI lineage: Eukaryota > Metazoa > Arthropoda > Insecta > Diptera > Syrphidae > Brachyopa > Brachyopa scutellaris. Next base: position 34,861,236 of record OX459114.1, read on the forward strand.
AATAGTACGGCTCTTCGTTCGATCCTAATCAGTGAATTTACATTCACCGCAAGGATCCTCAAGGCCGCCATTATGACTGGAGATGCGCTAGGCCCGGCAGAAGCGTGCAGATTTGGTCCACCCTCTTCGCCTGCTCTTGTACCTGACGTTGTAGCTGACCCATCTGCCCTTGAATAGAGAGCAAGATAGCCATCAAGTCAGCCTCCGGTGCTTGAGGCAGTGGGGCCTGTGAACCAGCCCTCGGTTGTTGCTGTACCGTCTGTCCCCTTCCTGCCGCCATTTGGGCATAGGATATTTGGGGTGTGACGGTTTGACTTTGGCTTGGACGTGGTAGACTTTTCACTACGCTTTTCTGCTGTCGAACCAGGTTCACTTTCTTAATGTCTTGGAACTTGGGACAACCCCGATAGTTAGCGGTGTGCACACGAGAGCTGAGATTTCTCTGACGCCCCCTCTTTCCCCAGAGAACACTCTTCGGACTTGTGGTTCTTTCCACACTTCACGCATCGAGGCTGCATCTCGCAGTTCGACGCGGTGTGCCCGAACCTCTGGCAGCGAACACATTGAATAATGTTATCGCTCCTCTTTACTTTTTCCCATGTGACAACCTGGTAGTCTACGACCTTAATGTTCCGTAGACCATCCAGTTTGCTATTGGGTGACAGCTGAACCAGGAAGAACGGTAATTTCCGATTCTCCCTTTTGGCCCTTGCTGTGGTGAAAGACTCCTACGAATTCGAGCCCATCGCACGTATTTTCTTTGAACATTCTTAGAAGCTCCTCCGGTTCTGTGGACGGTTCCGTCCCCCTCAGCAGCATTGTTTGCAGCTTTTCCCCCTTCGGGGTGAAGGAGAAGAACTCCGTCGTCGATTCCGCTAACAGTTTTTTGATTGTTCTATATTGTTCTACTGTGTTACATTGTATAGAATGCCTATCTACGCTAAGTCTTTTAATGTAAAAATTGTTGCCTTTTTCCGACTTACATAGTTCGATTGTATCTTTCAACTCCATTTTGAAGGTGTTGATTGGGGGCACCTTCTCCCTCGTTGTCTTCTGTTGTTTTTGTTGTTGCTGCTGCTGGTTCTGCTTCTGTTGTTGTTGTTGTTGTTGTTGCTGCTGCTGCTGGTTCTGCTGCTGCTGCTGTTGTTGTTGATGTTGTTGTTGTTGCCGTTGTTGTGGCTGAGGCAGCTGTTGCTGCTGTTGTGACTGATTTTTCTGCTGTTGTTTTTCGTTCAGCTTAGGCTGCTTATTTTGTTTGGACTGCTGTTGTTGTTGTTGTTGCTGCTTGGGTTGCTGCAGAATGTGCTCAGCTGATTGCTTTGGCTGGGATGGCTGGAGCTCTGTCTCCCGCTCCTTTAGCCGCCTGGCTACTTGTTTTGCTTTTATGATGAGTACCTTTTGCTGCAGCTCCCTGATGCTGCGGCTTAGGAACTCCAGCTCGTCTTCTTCATCGTCTGAATCTGTGGCCACCAGAGAGGCAAAGCTGTTGCTCTCCCCCGTGTAGTGGCCTTCCCCACCGTCGGAGACGTATGCGAATCCATCGCCCTCGACTGGCCGCTGACGTTGTTCTTTCGCCAATGCTGCTGCTGACGTAGTAGGCGCCTCCTCCCCCGCTTCCACATGCAGTTGTTCTGCAGAAGCTGACAGAGAGGGGCGCTTTCCCATGTTGGAAGTTGGCTACAACCTTCTCCTCCTCTTCCCCGTACCTTCTACGGCCACTTCTGGTTGGTGGCCTGATTGTACCGGCACATCGCCTATTTTTCCTTTGTCCGCTTCTTCCGTTTGTTGGGACGCGAACCGGTGGCCATCAGCCATCGCCGGTATTATCGGCTGTTGCTGATCACTTACTTTTATTATTTAATTAAAAAAAGCACTGAAAATTTTTTTTCCCCCGATGGGACTCGAACCTTAGTCCACTGGGTGACGATTCACCACTTTTTTTTTTTCATTTTTAATGCATTTTTATTTGTTAATTCAAGTATTCTTACATGCTAGACAAAAGTGCTTAAAACTAGCTTAACTAACTTAACTATCGTACTCTTACTTACTGGCACCACACGGGCACTCTAAGCTAAACCGGTTCACCACTACCACCACTACGCTACCGAGCTAATTGAATTTCGTTGGTCAAACTTTACACACTGCTTATACTCTTGGAAGCCGAAACACGTACTTACTCCACGGAGGTCTGTGAACGACTGAAGTTGGTTGAGGTCTTGTTCTACTTGTGCGCGCTACTTTAGGCGAGGTCGTCCTCTGCTGAGCTAACGCTCCGGGTAGAATGGAATATTCTCCGAGCCGGAGCGTTGATGTCCATACACTCTACATGTCCTAGCCATCTTAAATGCTCAATGCGTAATTTTTACTACTTCTTGCGGTTGGCAAGAGTAATCCTTCGTTTGATTTCCGAAGAGATGTCATTTTTTGATTTTATAGCAGACTCACCAATGAAAAGATGCAAGTAACAACAATAAGTATCGGTTTAAAATGAAAAGAGCTTAAGATAGCAGCAATATACTGCCCACCGAGGTGTTTGCCAACTCAGGAAGACTTTGCAGAACTCCTAAATTCGCTGGGATACTACTTTGTGATTGGTGGTGACTTAAACGCAAAGCACACCGACTGGGGATCTAGTTTAATAAATACAAAGGGCAAAAAGTTTCTCCAAGCAGGACGCAACTGCAACTGCGAGTTCCTCTCCTCTGGATCGCCTACATATTGACCATCTGGTCCAAATAAAATACCCGACATAATTGACTTCTTCATATCAAAAGGTATTAAAAGAAACCACACCAGAATTGAAAGTAATAATGACTTATCGTCCGATCATACTCCTGTGATTTTATCATCGAGCGAATCGGAAGTTCAAGAAAAATGTAATCTAAAACTTACAAACAGAAGAACAAATTGGATCGAATTCAGAGAAAAGCTTGAAAACTTTTAAGACCTAAGATCTCCTTTGCAAACCACAGAGCAGATTGACAAAGAAGTTGAACAATACATTGCTGATGTCCAACAGGCTGCGGAAGAAAGCTCGCCAACAAACTAGAACAAAATACCCCGCCGAAATAAGGGAGTTAATCCTGGAAAAGAGAAGAGCTCGCAGAAAATGGCAAACAACGAGGTACCCAGATGGTAAGGCTATCTTCAATCGTCTTAACAATGAACTCAAAAAACGAATCAGAGAATTAAAAAATGAAACACTAAGTAGTTTCCTATAAAATTTAACGACGGATGGGCCCACTGCCTACTCCCTGTGGAAATCAGCGAAGCGCTAAAAAATACCTCAGATACAGAACCCTCCACTCAAAGCACCAGGCGGTAAATGGATCGGAAATCAAAAACATAAGGCCGATCCCTTCGCAGAATATCTGTCCAACATTTTGAAGCCATTCCCGCCGAGTGTAGCGGGAGATAAAGAAGAAATGGAAATTCCGTTTGTCTCGCTTAGAGAAATAAGAAGTATGTGTCAACACAAATAATAAAAAAATAAATAAATAATAAAAAAGCACCTGGGTACGACCTTATTAATGCCCAAATAATAAAAGCAATGCCACCCGCAGCCTTAAAAAATGCCAGTACATAATTAACGCTTGCTTCAAGCTACAATATGTCCCACACCATTGGAAAATAGCCGAAACAAGGTAAGCCTCAAACAGAAGTAACATCTTATAGGCCAATATCACTTATACCAATAATGGCAAAAGTCTTCGAGAACTTATTACTCAAAAGGCTTAGCAAAATCATTGAAGAAAGACGACTGATCCCAAACATCAAATCGGGTTTAGGAACAAACACTCCACAATTGACCAAGTGACACGTATAACGAATGTAGTGGAGAAAGCACTTGAAGAAAAACAAGTTTGTTCGGCACTAGGTATGTATATACCTATAATACATAAGGACTTACCTATACAATCCTGAGGAGTAACATTTGGGATCGAGTGTTCCGAGTTCGTTATGGACAAGAGTATTCAGAATTAATGATCAATAATGTCAATATCGTCGGCGTATGCAAGTAGTTGAACGGACTTTTGAAGATCGTTCCTCATGTGTTGGGTTGTGAGTTTCGAACAATTCTTTCAAGTGCGATGTTGAAGAAGTCGCATGACAGTGCGTCACCTTGTATAAATCCTTTTTTGACATCGAAGGTCTCGGTGAGGTCATTACCGACCTTAATGGAAGAGCGAGCTTTCTCCATCGTCATCCTACACAAACAGATGAACTTTGAACTTCTTGAGTTTTTTCCAGGATCTGCCTAAGTGTGATAATTTGGTCTATGGTGGACTTTTCTGGCTTAAAACCGCACTGATAGTCGCCAATCGTCCCAATAGAGACGAAAGGTTTAAGGCACAATATGGCAGACAGGACCCTGTAAGCAATGTTGAGGAGACTGATGCCTCTGTAATTGGAGCAGTTGAGGGGGTCTCCTTTCTTGTGGATCGGACAAACGATGCTGAGATTCTATTAATCTGGCACACTTTCATCTAACCAAATCTTGGAGATGAGTTGGTGTATGCTCACTACCAAGTCATCTCCAGCTGCTTTAAATAGCTCTGCGGGTAGACCGTCAGGTCCAGCAGCATTGTTGAACTTTATCTTGGATTTTGTTATCCTCACTTCGTTTTGATCAGGTGGAGCTTGGGCTATCATCATTTAAATTGAATGGTTCATTCTGCCTGACAGTGGGGTTTCAGTCTTCATCGCCGTTATGCAGTTTGCAGAAGTATTTTCACCACCACCATATTCTCACCAGCGACTGTGTTTCGCTCTTCCTCTCTACAGGTTTCTTCATCTCTACAGATTTCTGTACGGGACTTGTTTTGCTGGCATATTATTTTTACCTTCTGGTAAAAGTTTCGTACATTGTTCCTGGAGTAGCATCTCTCAATATCCTCGATTTCTTTCTCTTTCTGAGAAGCCGATGATCTTCTCGTCTCTTCAATATCAACATGGGTCCCAATGTCTCAACATGATCAATGTCAACATTTTTCAAAGAGAATATTTTCAGTTTTTGTTAACATACATACATAGTTTAAAGTTTAATAAAAGAAAAAACATAAAAAAAATTAATACTTTTAATTTAATCGTATTTTAAAACAGGTGGGTCCAACGGACCCCACGACTATAGAAGCGTTCACAATTTTCACGAAATCAAGATGGCTTAGCCTTAGTCCGTTATCAGACGTGGTGTCTTGTAGGCTGTGCTTTCCAACTGTCCTTCTTATTATGGTGTTAAAATCGCTCAATACGATTTTAGCGTCATGTTTAGGGCATTGCTCGTATGTTTTGTCGAGGAGCTCGTGGAAACAATTTTTGGTAACGTCGTCTTTTTCTTCTGTGGGGGGTGTGATCGCATATTAGGCTGATGTTGGTGAATTTTACCTTGACACGGATTGTCATAAGACCCTCACTCACGTGCCGGAAGCTCAAGACTACTTGCCTAAGTCTGCTCCGTATGGCAATCCCGCATCCGATTAAGCGCTGTTTATTTTCTGTATAGAAATCACCGTAGTAGATGTCGCAGTTTTTCATCCTTTTTCTGCCTGGCCCATCCCATCGCACTTCCTGGATGGCAGTCATATCTGCTTTATAGCAGTCTTAGAGTTGTTCGGGTGCACCGTCACCGTTCAGTGAACGAACATTCCAGGTGCAGATCCGAACGTCATTGTCTTTTTTCATTTAGCGTGGTTGTCAACAGTAGATCCGTCCTTTTCCGAGGCCATTGGTTGTTTCAGAACTATATTTTTTGACGTGGTAGGTAGTTAACCTCACGCACAACTCCCAACCTGGAGGACCAGATCCTTATATACCCCTAGGATAAGGGGCCGGGTGCACCGGTATCAGTAACCCGATACCGGGACGTGAGCGCTGCCGTTGGTCCAATCTACCACCAACTCTTTTCCAAGGCCCTGACGAGTACATATGTATATGCCCTGACTAGTACATATATGAATAAATCTTGCTTCCGTTCTGGAAATTTAACACCACCGTTCAAGGGAATTCTTCCGCTGTCGTGTTTTAAGTGCTGCTTTTTTCTCTTGACCAGCACTCGCGCTTATAAGTTAAGCAAGTCGAGCCCAGGTGTCCAGCGACCGGCAGTGCCTACCCTATTACGACAACATCCAGCCATCCTGCTTATCAGACCCCTTCACTTGATATAAAGGAGGTAGTAAAGATAAAGGTACTTTGCCATAATGAATTTAAAGTGCCGTATTGAATTCCACTCTCCAAGCCCTTTCATTTGATACCATTATCAAGGTGGTTGTAGAAAAGGGTTATCCGCCATCTTGCTTGTTGCATCCGCCATATTGAATTTTTCTGTGACGTCACATAGCCTAGGACGCAGTCCGGATCAAGACCGAGGACGACACCTTCTTTTTTGAAATCGGTTCCATAGTTTAGGCTGTACGAGGTGACATCCTCACATACACACATACAAACAAACAAACCTGTGAAAATCATAAACCCTTCATTTTGCCATAGTCGGGTAAAAAGGTAAATCGACTCAAATCTTTGATATGTTTTGGGGTGCATTTCCCTTCATAATATATGTACATACAAATATGTGAAGTTAGTTTTTAGGTATAAGTACCGGGCAAGCATGTTACTAGTAAGCAGACGTAACCTCTTGGGCGAAGTCCAATTAAAATGTCTTTTATCTCAATATTTAAACCTATTAACATCATGTAATCCATCAGTTGAGCACCAACGAGTGATTGAATTTCATAAAATTGCTTGTGATACCAAGCGATAAATTTCATTAAAATGATTCCTGTGTTGTCAACCATGCCTTACACAGCTAAAGCCTTTTTTGCGAATAATATTTTGAAAAGAAAATTAATTAAAAATTTAAATACTGCTTTAACTGAGGGATTATATTTTTTGACCGTTCAATTGACGAGGGTTACCCCAAAAAAGCAGCGTTCCGGTACCAGCAATATTAAAATGTATTTTCATAAATTTATTCAATTAAAAAAGGAATGGAGGTCCTTGTGCGTTTTGCGTAACCAGTGATTTTTAATTTGCATAGGACGTCTCTACTCGCTCAGTTAACGTGATATGTATACATACGTAGATCTGAGTACCTATGTACATAAAAACTCTACGCATTTAATACATTCACTTTAAAAATCAGTCAGCATGTTGATGTTGAGCCACCGGGGGATAATAGTTATCGTAACTTGAAAAAATGATTCAATAATGATAATGACCTGTGGAGAGAGAACTCAAGGAATAGACCGAACCGATTGGTAGCTCACAATAAACTGTCTTTATTTAATGTTTGCATAGTATGTTAACAGTTGTCGTCATTAATACAACTACAATGGCTTATGTATGTATATATAATACAGTTCAGATAACATGTTCACATTTAACACGTCAAGTTTTGGCAAAATGTGTTGTCTTTTCCTTGCAGCAAAATAGATGCTTACATATGTATGTACATACACTTATGTGTAACGTATGTATGTGTAATGTGATTCGATGAACATACGAGTATTTACATGTGTATATACCAGTGGCGTCGCATAAAATAAAAATTTTTGAAATTCAAAATGAAAAAAAAAATTAATTTCTGATTCAATCGACCAGACCATTTACTGTTTTTCATTAGCATAAAAAAAGTTTACCTTTGAGTCTACACCCACATACCCGGGTATGTTTTTCATTTTCAGATTGATATTATGCATTTTGAGTTCTAGGTGCCATATCGACTTGAAATTTTGAAAATCCTCCTAAAATATTGTTTTTTATCATATTCGAAAAAAAAAATTAAATTTTTCTTTTTGGGTCAAAATTTACAAGTAGTTTTTGCGATTTCCCCCTTCTATCTATAGCCAACATACCCGGGTGTGCATAGAAAAATGTATGTAAATTGTGAGCTAGAAATGCACTTTTGCTTCATTATAAATTCTTATTTTTTATTCATTTCACATAATTTTTTTATTTTGTTTGGAAAAAAAAAGAAAATATGTTGACATAGGTAACAATTTCCGTTCTGCTTGATTCTGTCAGAATTGTCATGTTCTTCTTGAGCCCTTACTGCAAGATTTTCAACAGTCGGTGTTACTGGGTGGCCTAACATACTTTCAACTCCACTGCGTGATGGAAAATTTCGCATGATTTGTGCATTTTGTGAACGATTCTGGATTTCTGCCATGGCTTATTGTTCACTCAACTGTTGTAAGAGCAATCTTCTACTGTTTGTTGATGTTTTCAAGTGTAAAATATTTTCCATGTAGATCACGAACGCTGCAAATGCAGCCACATCCCCAATGTTATTCGTTCTTCTCTTCGTTGTATATTCAACAAGGCATTTGTCCATATTGTCAACACCTCCTTTGCTTCTGTTGTAATCGAGTATCATTTTTGGCTTTCTTTTAGGCCATTCAATTTCGATATTATAATGGGAGGTGGAGAGATCAAAATATTCGGAGCCTTCGCAAAAATTTCGATTTATTTTTATCTCATTTAGAATCATTTAGTAACAACCCAGATTTAATATTCCTATCAGAAATATGGATATTTGACTCTGAAGATAAGCTTTATAGTATTCCTGGATATAGTTTCTATCCTACGTGTAATAATACGTATGCGGCAGTTGGTGTGGCTTTTTTTATAAGGGATTGTGTGCAATATGATTATTACTGCCTTAATCTAGAAAGTGCTGATATGGTAAAAGTGTCTTGTTCTATTGGTAAAAAGAAATTTATTTTTATGTGCTTCTATAGATTACATGCAAAGAGCAAAAGTGTTTTTGTTGATAAGCTGAGTTCTTTGTTAAATCGTGAAAAGAGCAAAAACTTATTTATTCTTGGTGATATTAATCTAGACATCTTATCAGAATCTCCTGATGTTTTAAATTATATTTCTGTTTTGTCTGCTAATGGCTTAGAATGGCTTAGAATGCCCATCTTCTCAGACTTGTATTGATCACATTTTTGGAAGGCTAGATCGACGGTCAACGCTAGCTCTCACTAGTTCTATCTCAGACTTCAATATATCTGATCATTGCATGATCGGTCTAGTCTTCCAAGGTGCGAACAATCAGCAATCTGCAAAGAGCACTCAGTTTGACAAAAAAACTTCTATTAAATTTGAACAACTTAATAATCGCCTGTTAAATGAGTTCTGGAATGAAGTTTACTTTAACAGTAATCCGTCCACTGCTTTTGATAGCTTTACTAGAATTTTAAATGCTAACGTTACTTCATGTATATCTGAAACTCATAGACGTCGCAAATTAAAAAAACTGAAGCCATGGATGTCCATAACATTATTAAAAAAAATCGACAAAAAGAATAAACTTCGTATTAAATGCAAAAATAATCCTAACAATATCTTCTTTCGGCAGCTTTATAATACATTATCTGCAGAATTAGCTACTGAAATTCCTATTTATAAAGAAAACTATTATGCAAACAAACTCCACCTGGCTAGGAACAATTTAAAGAAGGAGTGGGAAATAGTAAATTAACTTCTTAACAAAACTGTGCCTTCTTTAAATTCACTTAACTATATTACTTATAAAGGTAAAAACTTAATAAGTTCATCTGAAAAAGCCAATGCATTCAATGAATTTTTTACTAGTGTGGCTGCTAATACGCTTTCCAATGCTGGTTTCAGAAACACTTCTGTTCATTGTGGATATGCTTGTCTCAGCGGCAGTGAATCTAGTTTAGAAGGTAGTTTTTTCTTCGACCCAATTTCGTCATTTGAAGTGCTTAGAATTTTTAATTCATTGAAGAATTCGAACTAGGCGATAAAAGATAGTTGGTCCGATAATATAATTAAAAAGATCTCTCTAAATATTGTTGATGTTCTTACTCACATTTTCAATAAAAGTATTCATTGTGGTATTTTTCCAGATGCCCTAAAAACAGCAGAGGTCGTACCTATTTTTAAGAAAGGTGATAAGACAGATTTAAATAATTATAGGCCAATTTCTCTTCTTCCTGTGTTCTCTAAAATCTTTGAAAAAGTAGTGAAGACTAGAATTATGGCTTTTCTAGAAAAAAAATGTTTTTTTAGTGTTAACCAATTTAGATTTCGAGCGGGAAAATCGACGGAGGATGCGCTTTTAAAGTTTTGCAGTTTTGTTTACGAAAGCTTAAACGATAAAAAATTGACTGCTGCGCTCTTTATTGATATTACAAAGGCGTTTGATACCGTAGATCATGCTATTTTATTGGCTAAACTAGAAAAGGCTGGTTTCCGGGGCTTTATGCTTAATTGGTTTACTTCCTATCTTAGTAATCGAAAACAAGTTGTTAAGATAACAGATTGCTTTAGCCAAACATTGGATATTGCAATTGGTGTTCCACAAGGCTCAGTGCTTGGTCCTGTTCTATTCTTAATATATATTAATTCGATCTTTAAGCTAAATCTTTTTAGTTCACAAACTGGATTTGCTGATGATTTTGCTTGTTCGTTTTCAAATAACTCTGCTTTAGACTTAATTTCTAATGTAAATCTTGACTTAGAACAACTGAGACACTGGTTTTGTGCGCATAAGTTAGTTATAAGTGACAAAACGAAAATAATGTTTTTTAACTTATCCTCACATGTTATCGAATTTACCTCCATGATATTTCATAGCACTAGTTGCCAGCAATTTTTAATAAGTCCTAAAACTTGTTATAATACCACTGATGTAACAACATTCAATTCTGAAAAATCTGTTCACCTCGATGTTTCAAGATTGTGAGAACTTCAGTTTTCAAGTATTTGGGCTTGGAAATAGATAACAAAATGAATTGGAGCGCGCATACTGTTTCACTAAGATCTTATTTATTTAACACAACGAGAATAATGTAACATCTAAGGCCTTTTTGTTCTAGAAAAGTTCTAGAAATAGTTTATTATGGGCTCGTGCAATCTAAGCTGCAGTATGGTTTAGTTTGTTGGGGGGAAACTCACGCAAACAAAATCCAACCGTTGCTTGTTGCTCAAAAACATATAGTAAGATTGATTTGGAAAAGGGGCGCCGTGAACATAGTTTCCTACTTTTTCTTAGTTCTAAAATTCTTCCACTTAAACATTTATACTTTTATAAAGTTCTAAAGATATTTTTTTAAGAAGTGGCTATTCCATAAATAGAAGTCCAACAACCTATGAACTTCGTAGCAACCATAGCTTACAGGCACCAGTTCCAATATTTAACACCAGACACTTTTTAAATTTATACTCTTCAGTTGCACCCAGACTCTTCAATGTATTGCCGCTTAATCTTAGACGTACTAGAAATTATATCCTCTTTTACAAAGCACTAATAAAATGGCTTTTTACATTCGATTTCAATGAGGTAAATATGTTAATCAGTATTAAAGTCTAATTCTGTTCTAGTCCATGAATTTGCTGTTGATTTATTTGATGAATGTATAAATTTTGTTCTCTTCAATGCGTAACGACCCTTAACACCTTTTCTTAATTTTAATTATTTATTTTTATTGCCGATGCATTCGACACAAGTTTTATTTATAAAACTTTAGAATGCATTTTAATATTATTCAATATTTATGAGAAAATATTTAAACTTTAATCTCTTTAACTTATAATATTTCGTTTTTATGTTTTGTATATTGTAAGAGTTGGAGATGTAAATACTTTGAATTGCTTTTAATATGTTCTAAATTTGTATTTGAATATTTGAATAATAAAATTGAATTGAATTGAAGAAGCACAACCGATTTGTTCTTTTTTGGAATATATGAACACATACTTAGGTATGTTGCTGCTGAATCCAAAGATTGATGATTTCACTGCTCTTCCTTTTGGATTAGAAAATTTGGCTGGTAGAAATGTACGTCTTTTATTTACAGTGCCTAATACTGACAAATTATAAGCTAACATTAAAGTAGAAACCAAATTATAGCTTGTAAAAAAGTTTGGAGCCTGAAATATTTTTTCTCAAATGCGTTGCGTGAAAAATAAATGCGTCTTTGTATTCAAATGCCGTAAAAAATCGATGGCCCCATGCAAAAAGATACTAAGTGCATTTTTGCTATTTTTCAGGAGAAGCGTTTAAAGTTTTTTGACAATAACTTTTTTGTTTATTAACGGATTTTTAAGCTGAATGCTTTGTTACTCTCATAATTTTTATACAATTTTTTAGAGATGGAGTTAGGTCTGCAATAGTGTGGCTTATTATGTTAAATTGCAGTTAGTATTATTGTGGCTGTGACTTATTGATTCAAACTTTTGAATATACTATTTGATGTTAGTTCTGTTTAACACGGAACAAAACATATCAAAAACTATTTTATGTGCACTTAGTATTAATGTGGCTATACACTGAAGAGTATACTAAGATACACTTAAGTGTCATCTTCTTTTTCTTGCGTACATTCAAAAGTATACTAAAAGGCATATTAATGCATCCAACTTCAAAAAATTCCATGCAAAAAAATACTATGTCAACATATTATACATGCGTTTATTGGAAAATCTAGTGATAAAAATATTAAGAGCGCTTAGTATGATTTTGCTTAGAATAAGTGTTTGCATAAGACATTGTACTAAGTGCTATTATAGCTCTATTTTCAAGGTTTTTGGTTCGATTCACACGAAAAAAATTTGAAAAATAAAAGACAATGTGGGGAGTCTTATGGTATACATAACTCAAAACTATACTAAGAGCACTTAGTATCTTTTTGCATGGGGCCATCGAAATGTTGTAACACGAGAAAACACTTCAAACAATTCTAATGTCGTTTTCGATTGGGCTTTTCGGATTTTGCTCTCAGATTTCAGATTGTTCGTGCTGGTTAGAAAAATAAACGAGAGTGATCTGTTTTTCTGCAATTGCAGTACAATTGTAGTGTGACATTTCACATCTTGTTCGTAAAAGAAAATAAATAAGAAAAAGAAAAATAATAAATACAATTTTAAAACACTTTCTTTATATTTTCTAAATATTCTACACAGTTTCTGATAATTATTTTTGTTGATTGATATTTATTTTGATGTAGGGTGAGGTAGTCATAAATGCACCAGTGGTGCAAAATGCACCACAGCTATATCCAGCAAACCGATAACTGTATTGGTGTACCTATACGTCATTTATATGTGTCCGTTACATTAAGCAACTGCGTTAGACTTTAATCTGGTCGTGTCCGTACTTGCTGGCGCACCTGTGCAAATTGATTTGTGAATTTTTAGTGAAAACCAAAAAAATCGAGGTGAGTTTACTTTTTTAATATTTTCTTGGAAATCGAATTTTTCTTTATTTAAAATTGATGAATCGCTTATTTGCGACATTTGTCTATATTTTAAAATAAGAAGTTTATAGTTTCGTTATTTTTTTTTCTAAATATTTTAATTTTTATCAAAAATTTCATGGTGGTGCACAATGCTCATACTGTTCGGCGATATTATCAAAAAACCTGCTTCCAACGAATATTTCGGCAATTTAAATATTCGTTAATTTTTTTTTAATAATTAATTTTTGTTAATTTTCTGTATTTAACATGAATTTTTCAATTTATGTGTGCTTAAAGAATCTCATATGTTATTTTTATTCTAATAAAACTTAATATATTAATTGAAATTGTGTTTTTAATTCTTAAAATCAATCCGCGGTGTAATTAGCACCCTCCTGGTGCATTGTGTACACACGATTGGTGCATTTAGTACATACCATAGTGCACCATGCACCATTTGCCATTTTTCAAAAAATGTATGCTAACTTTAAGATAACAGGTGCTATCAAAAATTTAAGTTTGTACGTATCTACTAAAATAACCAATCAAATGGATATCAAAAAACCCAGCACGAAGAGTTCATTTTGAAAAAGTTATGATCGTTTGAAAAAAGGGTGGTGCATCTATGACCACCTCACCCTACTGCGTTGACATTTCATGTAAAATATGCTGGTGTTAGTGCAAGTAGATGTAAATCTCGAGCTCCATCCGAGGTTCACAACAATTGATCTAGAGCAAAAATAAAGTGCTTTTTTGGTCGGTTGGAAAATGAAGATACATACGGTTGGACATAAGATACAATTGCAGAAACACAACCAACTCCTTCCGACGCCCGTATACATACAAAAATGTATGGGACACCCGGGTATGTTGGGTGTATTTTTATGTATAATATTTTGGCCATAGACACAAGGGTTAATGAACAAAACGATGCTTACAATGAACTTTTTTTGTATTGGATGAAGACAATACATCGTACAACACATGAAGTGCATAGCTAAATATCGCACGAGCTTACGTCCAAATTGTTCAAATTTTATATCGTGCGAGTGAAGATCAGCACAGAAATCAAGTGCGAAATTTTTTGATGAACTTATTGTGTGTATAGAATAGACCGCCACAAGACAGAACCACGGTACAAATTCAATACACTTGACAACTAACACTCCCGAAACATTCAAAAAGAAAAAACCACTCAACATATTAATGTTGAAAATATAATTAAAGCAAATCCCAGGAGAAGACACATTCAAACCATAGGTAGCCGAAAAACAACCACTGAAAAAAACCCTGCGTAATCCAAATTTCTGATGAAATGTTATCTTTTGAAAAATACATACTGTTCGATATCAGAAATTAATTCAATAATAACATGATGACGTCATTGTGGACCCACGAAACAAACCAACATCAACTATCACGAATGATCGCAATCAACAATGCCTACACCAACAAAATGTCAAAATCAATACATAGTTAAAATTGAATATAAAGCATGAACTAAATAAAGAAAATGACTGTTGAATTTATAACATACTTAAATACGGATGTTTAATTTTTCAAGCGGTTTAATAAAACAAAGAAAAGATTAGACAGTTTTGCATACCTATATAATATCGATTAACACATACACTGGGTATTTATTTCCCTTCGTTAGATTTTGAAAATGAACTTTTGATTAGAAAGATTTGTTTTATTAAAATTACAATAAACTGTACCAAGAAAATAAATGTAAATAAAAATAGTATAGTAGAATTAATGAAAGAAATAATACTTGTAATATGTATATTAAATAGCGGCATTAAAATAAATAATAATGGAATGAAAGGAAATCTGTTGTAATTCAAAGAAATGGTTTGACCACTTTTGAATATTGTATACATTAATTTAATACCCACATTACCCTCACAGAAATGGAAAAGTTAAAAAAGCGTCCGCCATATTGGACTTACAACGTCATCAAAGAACCTATATTATATTGTCTCCGGAATTATACACGTGCGCAAAATTTTAGGATGATCGGATATCTGGAAGTGGGTGTAAAATCGATTCCCGGATTCCATGCTCACAAAAGTGAAGTTAATATAAAGCTTGTAATAAAATGAGTGAACCATCATTGGTTTTTTCTGTTGGTTACTAGGAAACGGATTCAAAGGAATTAAATAGATTTCAAACATTTTTCACATTTGGCCTGCTAACATTACAAAAAGTTAAAAGCACAGGTGTCCCACATATGGGACAATAGGAGAATCAGGGTGAGATTACCTGTATCGGTTTGTGCAAACGTCCATAATACATATATAAAACCTTTGTAGAGCATAACTTTCAGACTTTATACATGCAATGCAACGTTTCTTCATTACCCAAATGAAATTAACTTAAGAGAGGAAGCCAAAAGTTGAAACAAAACTAAGAATTTGCCAACTCGTACGAGTTCGTGCTAGTACATTCATACAATATGTATTTAAATGAATTTCATCGAATTTCATTTGCATACGAAACATGCCGGGTGTCTTAAAAATTACTAGCTTTTCGCCCCATTTTCTGATTTTTATCAGTTCATTCAATTCCTTCATGGATAGGAGCACAGTTCTCTGCCGTTTTTGAGGGCACTACAAAAAGTGACCCAATTTCTTCGATTCCCAGTGATAGCAAGTGTCAATCGAACTCAAATCTGATATGAATGCAATTATTACTATCAATCTGGGTATACATAGGTATACCATAGCATGATACTGACATAACTACTGGAAAAATCAATAGAGCTGTTATTGAATATACCAATGGTGTGTAAATAAGTAGTAAAGTGGCATATACAAGTGCAAGTGCCAGTATAAAATCTCCTCAAAAATGAATAATAAGTGTTTTCTGTCAGCCTCCGAACTGCAAATTGTTTTAATCTGATTTAAGCTTACCTGACATTTATCTTTTCTGCAAACGGTTGTAAACAACTAACTTAAACACTATGGGAATAGGAGACAATCATCAGATGGGAACAAATGGTGTTAAATGGGAATTTAAAGTAAGTTAAGTGCATTTCAAATTGATGTGTGAATTTTAATCCTTTTGTCGGTCTAAATCTAGACTATGTACATAATACATATACATACATATGTACAGAAAGAATTTCTAATTTTCTGTCGTTGCATGTTACGTATCCAAAGAAATGATAGAACTTTCCCTCGTTTAGTTTAGCCGTTACCGAAAACATATTAGGGTAAAGTGTTGGGGTCATAATCCCGAAAACCAAAATCCCGAAAATCCAAAATCCAAACTGTCCCAAAGTGGACCAATTTGCATTTGACTTGATGTAGTTTTTAAACTATTGGTTTAATCTTTAAACGGTTTGAGGGTAATCATTACTTACTATATTAGCCTTGTATTTCACCACATGCAGCTTTAGAAAGATCATGGAAAATTGGTTCACTGCATACTAGGGGAACCACCGGGTAGTTCACAGTGAACCTATAGTGTTTATTTATTATAATATTTCATAGGAAAATTAAAGTAATTGATAAAAATAAATTTTTATTCAACATTAACTTTAAAAAAGGTAATCAATACAAAAACATAAGTAATAAAAACAACAACAAATAATAACTGCAATAAAAAATAACAAAGCATTAACAAAAAGGACTTCCATGGACTTCAATTATATCACAAAACTTATAACTAACGAAAAATAATAGTAAAAAATAATAAAAAAAAATACAAAACTATAAACAAATGTTAAATGCTGATAGGTCGTTGCTTAAAGAAAATACGGAATTCTGAAGCCTGTGAACCATGGTTCACTGTGTACGACTATGTTCTGGTTTACTGGTGGACATAGTGACTTTTTGGAGAAAAATATTTTTATAAAAAAAAATATTTCACAACTTTTATTGACATACTTATTTTAATTTATAATAATAATCAACATTTTAAGCTGTATCCCACAAATCTCACTAAGCACATTACTTTTTTAAATGGAACAAAAATAAAAAGCACGATTTCTAATTAACTTAGCAGTAAAATTCACTTTTTTTAAGCACAACCGACACTGACGACCGCACTACTTCAACGGCAGGTAAATTCATAAAGGATCGAAACGCGGTTTTTTTTCTCTTTACTTCGTTTTTCTCTTACAAGTAGAGATTCTGTAAATTTAAATTATTCACTCCGGGACGTGAGCCACTGTGCGACAGTTTACCCTATCCAGGTGTTACATCGTCTTTGTCCTATTAAGATCAAGTTTCGGTCATAATGAACGAGATGTGACGCAAACGGTTCCTGTGAGACACAGAGCGTTGGTCCCCATTTCGACTACATGGTCGATTATGCTGAGCAGTGTTTTAATCGGTGGCAGTATGGAGGTGTCAGCATCACTATTGCTCATGGCTGATCCAGCTCTAGCTAGTTCATCCGCTATCTCATTCCCTTCAATATTGCTATGTCCGGGTACCCAATACAGTCTAAAAGCTGAAATATAATGAGCATAAGGCAACATAAGTCTATGTCAAAATTGAATGAACTGTTCCCTTATGTTTCCCAAAGTACTCGTCGCACCCAGAATAGATTTTGGGTGCATGGCGGTCTGTCTACATTTTTCTCTCAAATTCTTGTCGTTTGTTGTTGCCAATGTTGTCAGTTTCGAGAAAACCTAAGTTAAATAAATATTTATTTTTTATTTTTATTAAAATAAATGACATAATTAAATAAAATGTTGGTAAAGATGCAAAACAAACAACAAAGTAAAAAAAAAATAAAACAAAAAAGTAGTACCATTTAGTTATAATTCATACATATCTGTATGCATGTACAATGATTATAATTCCCACGGCAGTTTTTTTTTTTTTTAATAACACTATCAGATCTGTATCATGGTGTGCTTAATACAAGCAACAACCACAAGCAGACATTTGCCAGGGCAAAATATACATCAACAGGCTCATCATTTAGTGCTGGTGTTAGTGGTAAGGCTACGCTACATTTCAACACTACCACTGGCAATAAATAAACAAATATAAGAAAAAATATACATAACTAGTGTAATCTTGTAATCTTGTAATCTTGTTAAGATTAAAGTCAAGAAAGTTTACATTTAAGTTATAGATTTTACTAGGTCAGGTGCATCAATCAGACCTGAGATCAGTTGATGCATAAAAATGATATCGTTATTGACCCTTCTTTGAGCCAAAGGCTGCATTTGCAACAGTTTTATCCGATGCAAATATGGAGGGAGGTTAAAAGGATCGTCCCAGGGAAGACCTTTTAATGCGAATCGAATGAAGAGTCGCTGGACGGCTTCAATACGAGTATTGAGAATTTTCTGGTATATTGTTTGTTCATTATGTTTTTTCTTATAGACTTATATGTCCTGATATTCTTTTTGAATTTCAAATATATGCACAAGACAGGATACTTCGTCCACGTAACTTATTATTTATTCCTAAGCATAGTTATAATTATGGTCGCAATGACCCTTTAACTAAATGTATAAAACTTTTTAACTCAGTATGTACAGAGATTGACTTAAGTTATGATAGATCTAAGTTTAAATTATTATTATTAGATGTTCTCGGTCCTAACAAAATTTCTTGTTTTTTTATTTTAATTCTATAATAACATATCTGAAATCTGTTAGAGTTAAGCTCAGTAGATGGAATAATAACCTAAACTATATGAACAATCCTTTTGTTTTATTGCAACACTCTGTTATTCAATTTTCACCAGATTCAATTTTAATAGAGTTATACATTGTCAGTGTTGTGCTTGCAGCATATTCGAAACGACTAGTTTGAAAACCTTACCGTATTTAGTTTGTGAATACACATTAGAATCTTTCAAAGTTATACTTTCAATATGTGGTGGGAAGAAAAATAAAGAAGCATCCTTGATATTCAGGACGAAGAGAAATCATATTTTCATTCCGAATCTTCTAGTTTGATGCCGAACTGGTTGTGCTTGCCACATAATCTCATCTTTCGAAACAAGCAATGTATCCATATTTTCACCTTCAACAACTGATGTAGGCTTCATTTGATTCACTCGCTACCTTTGTAACATCAGAATCTCTATCATTTCAATATATATAGTAAGTCATCGTTATCATAAACGTTTTCTTCTGGCACAAATTCGTCATCTCTGTCTCCAAAAATATCTCTATCATCACCATCACTTTCATTCAAACATGCTTCCATTTTCAACTATTTTGGTCCCGACAAAGTTATTTTTTATTACTATTGAATTCACAATATATATTCGAACATTGTTCACTTGCGAAAAGATTCAATACAAATGAAATTTTATATCAAATGCACTAAGTTTCCATGTGTGTAGAAATCTACACAAGAAGGTAGACAACGTAATTTTAGCAATAACAATCGTCATGAACATTTTTTTCATGGGGAAAATGTTTTTTTATTGTAATATAAGATTGTTAACAAAGAAAATTCCAGAAGTTATCAATCAGTGGTTTTTGAAAAAAGTAAGAAAAAAGGTTATTTTTGTGTAGTTTTCTACACAAGGATGAGATGAAGGTTAACCTAGGCGGTCCTTCTTTTTTAACTAGACTTCCACCTATTTTCAGAGTGACTGCTGAGTGATCTGAGCATAAATCATAGCATTCTTCGACTTCCGTCTAATTTTTATTTAACTCTTTTGCGATAAAGAAGTCGACAAGGTCAGGGATTTTTTTTTCGTCAGTTGGCCAATAAGTTGGCTTTCCTGTTGAAAAAAAATTCACCCCACGTTTCTGGCTCGCTGGCTTTGTACAATAATCTGCCTTTTGTCGAATCGCATCTTGATCCCCAGAAAGTGTATTTCGCGTTAAAGTCACCACCTAACATAAGGTCCGAGGGAGTCAAAGAGACGAACGAGGTCGTCTTCTACTAGCTTATATCCCGGAGGGAAGTAACTAGATCCGATGTTGTAGTCTAATTGGCTTATTTTTACGGAGTCTGAGCTTATTTGCATAGAATCAAATTCTATTTCTATGTTGTCGGAATGCTTAATACAGTCTTTGATGTAAAGAGAGGACCCGCCTCTCGCGTTTTCCGAAGGATGATTCGCATGGTAATCGCTGTAACCCTTTATTTTGGGTCTAAGTCCCTTTTTGAAGTGCGTTTCCGATACCAAACATATATCGATATTATTTTTCCGTAGAAACACTTCTAACTCGTCGATTTTTTCAGAAGGCCGTTTGCGTTCCACGTTAGTATCTTAAGTAGCTGTTTCATATTCATATTTTTTGGATTGTCTTGCGAGGTTTGAACTCGAGCTTGCTCAATTTGTCAAGTATTGTTTTGTTAATCTTGTTTTGCTCCTCAAATTTTTCCAAAATAATAGTAAATATTTGGCTGACCGGGTCTGTTGTAGCTGATCGTAATTTGTTTTCGTTTGAAGCGGCTTGCGCGTACGATCTCGCGTCAATCTGTGGTGGTTTTTCCGCTGCGCTTGGACCAGCGACGTTCTCTTTTGCAATTTTTTTATTTTCCTTTATCGGCTTCGTCGTTTTGACTGGCTTAGCGGTTTTAGGCTTATCGGCTTTACGATCTTTTAAGCTTGGGTTTGGGTCTATCGGTTTCTGGAGAGTATCGCGCCTTTTTTGAAGCTCCTTTGCTACATCACAACCTCGATTGTTTGCTGGGTGCTTGCCTTTGCAGTTTATGCAGGTCGCCGGAGCCTGCTTATTTAGGTCACACCTAAATAATGAATGGGAAGATGAAAGATGAAAGAAGATGAAATATTATTAAACATTTGCTTTTAGATGCCATCTACCGTCACCGAAAAGTTAAACATATCTCATGATTTCCAAAAATATTGTTCCATATGAGTGGATAAAAATAAAAAATTCCTCATTGCATTAAATTATAAATCTTTATTTACTCATTATGTTTTAAACAAAATGAGTGTTTGAGAAATTACAAAAGCCATTTTTTTTTCTGGACTTTCCTTTCCAATCGTTACTTACGAGCCCGAAATTGCTGGTAGTTTTTCTCAAAACTATGACGGAATCCAAAAAAGCAAACTTGGTGAAGTAGAACAAATGCGGCTGGTACATCTGTTCCACTACCCGATTTTTTTTCAGAAAAATTCACTTTTTTTTCTCTGCCAAATTTTTTTTCACGTCCTCGACACTTTTTTCAAATTGATTTACAATTTCTTCTTAAATTGTTCCGTTTATATAAATGGCTTTTGTAATTCCACAAAACACTCAAACAACAACAGTTGATTAATTCCAAAGTTCTTATTCGCCAATCAGTCATGTTTGAATTAAATAAAACTCAAACTGGCAGTCGTTTTCAAATTTATTTTAGGATTTATTTCCGAAGAGGTTGCAGAAAATAAAAGTAGAAATTGATTCTATAAAATAAATTATTTCTAGAAATCTGCGGTCTCCATTGGAAATTTCAATTGTTTGGCGTATTTCTTGCAATGAATTATTGCCAGTGGAGACCAGCGGTTATGTTTGCGAAAGTGGACGAAATGTTAACGAATCTGAGCTGGGAACCATTATGGGTACAGTATACAATTTCTGTGTATTCATATATTTTATATGCGTGCGTTAATGTTTTGGATTGGCCTCCACAATCCACCGACTTAAATCCCATAGAGACCTTGTGGCATATCTTAAAACAGCGAACAACGGCTGACCTCGGAAGAGGCTGTGTATGAATCCTTAAAGGATGAGTGGGTAAACATTCCCTGTGAGCTAACAAACTCCCCTATTGGTTCCATACCAAAAAGGTGTGAGGAAGTATTGTACAAAATAAGAAACAATGACCTTTGGACCAAATATTAAAACAAAAAACTAAAAAGTTGCACATATGTTTTGCACAACTCCAAATTGAATAAATACGGTATTTTATTTATCATAAAATATCGAAGGTACATATTAGTTGTTTCTTTGCTTCCTTTTAAACTTTTAAACCTTTTAAACTAAAAATAATTCAGTATTCAGACTCAGTATTTCATTCATATCTACTACTGATATTATTAATACTACCTGACTATACTTACGTATAAATGATTCTTTAATATGAAGTTGCATACATACATATGTAAACTGTACACTGTACAGAACATGCACGTATTTAACATTTTAAATTATAATACATATTTATAGCGAACCACATACATACATTATGTTCATATATACAAAATACTTGTCGTCATCTTGTTGCAAAACTGTTTACATGGTGTGCGAACATAATGAGCAAATAATTTCTTCATCTTCTCCGATGACCTTAATTCAAAACCAAGAGATAAAAACAAACTGTCTCCCAATGATGAGAAGGGTTTTAATTGAAGTTATCCCCAAATCCTGAACCGTTGTCTTTTCGGTTTATATTGCTGTGTTTCCCGGTAGTTTTTTCTCCATTTTTATAAATATTAGGTGTTGGGCTGAGGGCATATATACATACTTACACTAGATACTGATAACCTTTCTTATACTGTCCTTAATTGGGTATCAACCAGGTATCCGACCATAAGAAGGTGTCAATGAAAGGAGGTACAGTAACAAAGATATACCTACACATCCAATAAAATAAGTTAGCACAATTGTATTGCGACGGTTAGATATAGAGAAACTTAGTGAGACCATAAGTTGGGCTAACAACCGCATTCAAAAAAGTTGACAGGCTATAAACTTCTTCTTTCTTTAAGTGGCACAAAAGTTCTGGCTCGTGGTGAGCCAGGCCCTGATTCTCCATTGTGTGTGCGTGTTATATTTTTTAACGAATGGAAGGGACTTACAGTTTTTTGCCGACTTTGAACGGCGAGTTGAGAAGCTCCTCATGACAAATAATACTCTTTAATGCTTGTCAAACTTTCGAAAGAGGTGGCACCGTGAAAAAAACTTTCAGGTGTTTGCTGGGATTGAACCTGGGCAGCATTGCGTAGAAGTCCAAAGCGCTTATCACCACACAATGGTGATAGGCTAGATAGACAGGAAACCAAAATATAAAAATTTGTTGTTTTCATTTGACAATAATTAACCCTTAATGAAACAAACCCTTTCTAATGAAATAAATTACTTGAAGATAACATAGTATCTGAAGTGATTCTGCGTACTTAATAATGTATTTCGTTGCGTTGTTTACCTGTGGGGGCGGATATTGTGGTATATATCAAATTCGATAAAACGGGCGCTAGGGCTACATTTTGAGCTTAAATACGAGATGTAAGGTATATAACGAAAGAAAAAATATTGTGAAAATGAAAACATAGTATTTAGTATATTTTTGAAACCGGATTCATAAAATTTATTCAAATAACATTTTAAAGTAATTTCTGGTCTTTGTCGAATCTGCTTTTGTGACACGACCAATTTTCAAATTGTTGGTATTATTTGAATTTTAACATGAAATTGCATATTCTTAGACACATTTATATTGAAGAGGCTTGTATTAAATATGATACAATAGCCAATTATGATAAAACATGAAGTTTTTCGAATTTACAGCATTTTTACTAATACGTATCAAATTTGATACATTGGGCCGTTAAGGGTTAACCTATCAATGAACAAATGACACAGTATAGTGCATACAACAACTAAGAACAGAATACAACTCTCTTGCGTCATAACGATTGGCGCCATTAATTTTCAACCATTCACTAAGTCAATCAAAACGATCGATAAAAGTACTTTCATAAAGTCCTAACTCGAATTATAATGGCTTAACTCAAGCCATTCCGATTTCTTCGGATTTCTTGCAAAAATATAATTACTCAAATCTAATGAACGTGATTCATTCACTCTTTCCCATCCATGTGGAAATCGGTCTTAATTGGATGGTATTCTGTGCGAAAACTTCACAAATTCCAGAAGCACCAATGTCACTTTAGGGTGGCTGTTTGAGAAGCCAATTACAATGTGATTTCTCGTCTTCTATTATACACATTATGTATACATATACTTGTTAGTATGTTTTACTGGGAGTATTGATTTTTGGCATTAGTTTATTTACGGAAAGCAATTACTTATGCATGTATGTATATATCACACTCAATCGAAATACCAATGAATCCAAATCTGTCAATAGCTGAATAAAACCTTAATCACTTTCGCACTTTTTTTCAAGAAATAATTCGAATCTTACAATTGCGAACAAACTACTTCTTGATTGTGCAAGTTTGGAACCTTTTACGTTCACTTTTAGCAATATCACCACTCCGTTAATTACTTACCAGGAAACTAACATTATTTACCCGAGTAGATAAATGTATATTTCATGTTTAAATTCATAGAAACCTAAAAAAGAATAAAGGAAAAATTTGGTTTTCCTGATTTAATGTGGCGTTGAGTATGTTGGTATTAATTTTGGATGTACTAACAATGTGTGATGCCAACTTATTCATTTATATATTTATTAATTTCATCAATCAGAGATTCATCGCTCTTACAGAACAAGATAATGAAAATAAATAAGGGAATACAATTAATTATCTATCTATAGAGGTTTTTTGTTGGTTACCTTACTTACTTAGTTGGCGCTACAGCTCGAGGTGAACCTGGGCCTGCTTCTCGCAACCATTTGTGTGTGCGTGTTATATTTTTGCATGAATGGAAGGGACCTACAGTTTTTTGCCGACTCCGAACGGCGAGTTGAGAAGCTCAATCGTGACAAATGATACTCTTTGATGCTTGTCAGACATTCGAAAGAGGTGGGCACTGTGAAAAACTTTTAGGTGTTTGCGGCGGGATTCGAACCCAAGACCGCTGGCTCAGTAGTCCGACGCACTAACCACTTGCGCTACGGTGCCCACGTTACCTTATGGCGTGAAAACCGCTGGACAGATTTCGATGAAACTTTTTTTGAAATGCTTCTTAAGTACCCGGGATGATCACAAGCTATGTATTTTTTGTTCAGCCTACTGGGTCTTACATAGTAGTCAAAATAACTGTGTATCGGAGATGAATATTACCACTATACAGCCCTAACTCAATAATGGCTTATCGGATTGAAAATCAAAAAAATAGGTGAAATTAGTAAATCTGTCGCTGAATCATTTGAGATATAAAACATCCTCCTGCGTTATCCTGAAGCTGAGCAATGTTCAAAACAATTATTCAAAACATCGCCCACAATTTTCCTTCAGCGGAGACCACCGCCAGCAGTCGTGCAGCAGTGGGTATCGTTGCAATAGTTTGTGTGTGAGTATATGTGCGCGCTCTAACATGATATGCTTTGTACTTCAATGTGCTACAATCATTATCACCATTTGCGGCTCTCACACTCAACCAATCTTAACAAATGAGGTGTCAAAGGAAAGAGAATTTTCTAGAGCAGTGAATTGCATTTTCAGTTTATAAATATTATTAATAAATTCAAAAAAAAAAAACGATCAAAATCAAATATTCTACCCAAAGTGAACTTCTGTTGTTTTAAGAGTTGATTTTGGTTCATATATGTATGCCCATATGTATTTGCTATGCGGAAGTCATCTGGGATGTTTGGTTTACAGTGCTATTTTGCCGAGACTTTAGGCAAACGTTATCCGTAGTGCCACGAGGCACATCCGAACGCACAACATTTCTATGATTTGTTATTTAAAATTGGTGGAGGAACGCTTCCGGAAGAAAATGGAAAAGTAAATTTATCACACGGTTTAAGGTGATATATCACAACTAAAAAAACCGTAAGAATTCTTAGCTTTGTGAGCGAGCTATTTTGTTGCCTCGGAATGATTATGCTCCAGCAATTAACAGCGAGATATTTTCACGTGCTGATGGTCAAAGTGCAGAATGTATTTCAATCACCCGGGTTGTGGACCAAGAAGTAACAACCAGATATCTGGTCGAATTTTTAAACTCTCGCTTTCACTGCCATCACATAAATTAAAACTAAAAGTGGGTGTACCTACTATTCTTCTAAGAAACTTGAGCCCGCCTAAATAATGTAATGGCACCCGACCTAGAGACAATTTTGCAATGACATCTGGTAGAGGCGGACTTGTTGACGGGCTACGGTGCGGTGCGGTGCGGTTTATGAGAACTATGAAATCTGCAGTTAGCGGCTGAAAGTTACACATTAAAACGTTTTTGATAAAACGCAGTTAATCAACAAAATTTACTAAACACTTTTGTGGACTTAGACAAATACTTTGATGTTTCTTCGCTCCCACTGAAATTGCATATTTGTATGAATGAGAAAGCCCTTAGAATGCGAAGCAAGGCGAGCACGGGTTCAACTAGTTTACAATATAAACAAAACAAAAATAAACTGGAAGGCTATTGTTATACATATGTAAACATAAAAATAAAATAAAAACTAGCTAAATACAATTTTCTATCACAAATACAATTTTTTGCATAATTGTCTTGAACAATTATCTATATACAGTACGTTTTCGATTAACGCAACTCCCGATTCACGCAACTCCTCGATTTTTGCTACAGCCGAATTTACATCATTGTTAAACGCAGTAATCGCAACTTACTGCTACTACTACTCAACATAATCTTTATTTACTTTTTTTCTTGGCTATGTTTGTGTTTCGAGTTTTCCTTTTGTCTGGGCAGTTATTTTACCGCTACTTTTGAGTGCCTTTAACTGATGGTACGATGAAGTTGTATGAATGTATGTATCTATTGAATGCAAGATTTTGTTGTTAGTTTAATGAATTTTGTTTAGTGATCAGTCGCTTGCGTGTTTCGAAAATGGGTATTACAAAAAAAAATTGTAAAACTATCAATTATAAATAAAAGTGAAAACTGCGACAAATGGCGGTTTCAAAAAATCTAACAAACTTAAAAATCCAAACAAAATTTTTTCAAAAGAAAATAATAGCACATCATGTATCGAGAACTATACATATTTATGTATCTATATCTAAATGAACTAACTGCCTTTTGTTTAATTGACATAAAATTTTGAATAAAAATGTGTTGCATTAAATACATATGTACATTTATGTAAGTTTTGGTTTTCTGATTTTCGCTTTTCATCTCGAATTGAGCCAAAATTGAGAACAAAATTTACTAGGTTATTGCAGCAACCTCGGTCATTGCAACTACCCTCGTTTTAATTAGTTGCGATAGTCGAGAATGCACTGTAATTGCAAATCAAGTTTACTTCTCTGATGCAACGAGAAATTGTTTTATTACGACCGTAGTTGGCACGATGAAATTATTCTAAAAATATGTATTTCATGTGTGACACAACTCAAAAAAACCCAATATCTGAGTTATCACCAACCAATGCTCGTTAAACTTCCACCCAACATATTTATCAAAAGTGCATTAACTTAGATTCATTATTAGCCCTGCAAATGACACTTATCTCATACTAAACTCTTCAAACGAAATCAAAGTACCTTCGAAAAAACTGACACATTTTCAATTGTGCTAACGGGTGTGTCGTGTGTGCATTTTAAATAAAAAGTGCATTATTTGGCGTTGTGCCATTTTTCTGAACCATAAGTAAAGAGTGTTAAATTTGAATTGAAACAGTTTAGGTGGTTCAATGTGAAGAAACAATTTAAATACATATTTATTTATACTCTTAATAATTTTTTTGATCATAATTTAACTTAAGACACTTCTGATGCATAAATATACCAAATACTCACGGATAGTGAAGCAACTATAAAAACACTAGGCTCAAACCTGATTGACTCCAAATCAGTCCTGAACTGCTTCAATACTCTCCAAGGCCCGCCCATCCCATAGAAACAAAGTCAAACTTCGGTGTGTGCCCGGTCATGAGGGTATTGATGGAAACGAGAAAACTGATGAATTAGCTAGGAAAGGTTCGGCTGAACTGTTTATCGGCCCTGAGCCGTTTTGTAACATTCCACATTCAGCTATAAACTAAGAAATCAAAACTTGTGTGTCTTCTATTGGGAAAATACCCAGGGTTGTCGCCAGGCTAAAAGAGTCATTAAATCTTTCCAAAAGATGATGTGCAGCATGCTGTGCAGCATCTATAAAAAATCTACTCCTCAAAAGAATGCCCTCATGGACAACATTTCCACAGATAAATCCTGACTCCCATGGAAATTCGTGAAGTCCCCACCAGTGAGATCCTAAACTTCATCAAAAGAGTTAAGCCTCTTCTGGTTCCCTAAACTGACTCTGTGGTTCAATAGATATCTTAGGTTGCGGTGCCCTCTACAATTGGCGGGTCAGAACTTTTAAAAAAAATACGTTGAACATACAAAATACAGTATTACCCAGGAAATCCTCAATACGTGGACACTCTAAAAATGAAGGCGATAATGTGCATTGTTTTATGGAAAATTAGATTACCTACGGTCTCCTAACACAAAATGACCAACCGACTTCGTTAAGGATCCAATTTGACATTCTACTTGCGAAAAGCCCACATCTTATACGAAAAGTACTCTTACGAAGCTCGGTCCTCCCAGTTTAGGTATTATTACAGCAACGATAGAACTTATTTTCCTAACAACAGCTCAATAGAAAAAAATTAGTACAATCTTTTAGCTAAGAGGAGGGCTAGTAAATAAAATGCCTCCACTGCATATCTTCATTGAAAACGAAGCTAGAAAAGCAGTATACCGCATAGGTGTGCTTCTTGGAAGGCGAGTTACCTTCAGTGAAGGTAGTAGAGGCAGCAGGGTGGGGGAGCTTCTCGATTTAGTACCAGGAGCCTTGGGGGAGCTCTGGACACCACAAGCTCCAAATACAATTTCGGGCGAAGGTTCCAATGTCTCCTTCCAGATCGCTCTGAATGGAACAGCGGAGGTTGGTCTGGTTTCCCATCAGGAAGTATAGTCTTCTATACGGACGGGTCCTTAATGGATGAGCTCTCCGGAGCAGGTGTCTACTCAGAAGAATGCCACGTTGAGCAGTCTATTCCACTGGGTAGATTTACAACTGTCTTTCAGGCAGAGGTGTATGCTATCGCTACTACAGCGCACATTGCACTTAACAAGAGGTGGAAATCCAAGTCCATCTACATCTGCTCTGATAGCCAAGCAGCTATCAAAGCCTGTTCAGCAGCGTTGATCAACTCAAAAATTGTTGAGGAAGCTGTCAACAAACTGAATCAGCCTGGGCGATGTAATAAGATCACACTGGTCTGGGTCCCGGGACATTCTGACATCCCGGGAAACGATAAAGCTGATGCTCTGGCTAGAGCTGGATCAGCGACCCCTTTTATCGGTCCTCAGCCTGTTATTGGCTGCAGTTCAGCTTATGCTAAAAACAAGCTTCTTGAACTGCTGCGACTACAGCATTACAACCATTGGCACGAACTTAGGTCATGCCGACAGGCCAAAATGTTAGTAGACGCGCCCAGGGCAAACAGAACTAAGTTTCTGTTACACCTTCGTAGAAATTACCTCAAAATCATCACAGGGCTGGTCACTGGGTTCACTCCCTTAAACGAGCACCTGAACAAAATTGGAATCAGAAGCTCGGGCCTCTGCGAGATGTGCCTGGAAGAAGATGAGACGGCTGAGCACTTCATTAGCGAGTGTCCGGCCTTTGCTCGAATCAGAAAGGCCACTCTAGGCAGCTACGTGGTACGGGACGTTGATCTACTGGAGCTCAATCTTGCCCTATTGCTTCGCTTTGCGAAAGCGACGGGCAGATTAAGATCGACATGTAGCTCAGCAACAAATCGCTAATTCAGCGAATGGTGTGGTACTTCACCAAAGTACAATGGGCCTACAGGTCTACGTGCTTGTTGTCTCTAAGGAGACAACCCACTTCCAAATACAATACAATACAATAGGGCTAGTAAATCTAAATTTCATACTACACCGTTCAGACCAACCAATCCTGTGCAGCATCTGTTTCCTGAAATTAAGAGAAGACGAGTTTCACTTTAATCAAGGGGGTACGTGAACGCATGTATAAAGGACATTGAATAATGCTTTAAACGCGCAAAAAAGGATCACGAGGTGATTGTTAACAGTCCACCTGATCATCTTAAAGATAATTACTTTGAAGCAGAGACATTTTCGAAAATTAGACATACATACATACTTCTTATTTACGGGAATGTTAAAAGACCGCCTTGACACGTTTGCACAAGAAAACCATGAAAATTTAAAGATCTCGCGGTTAAATACCATGAAAACTTCGGTGTGTGACATTCGGTTACCACCAATTGAAATCAAAAAATTCTCAGGCTTATTAGATGAATGGTATGAATTTCATAACTTCTTCGAAAGCATGGTTGATCAGAACATTGATCTGTCTTATATATAGAAGCTTCAATTCCTTAAAACACATGTAACATATAATGCGGTACTGTCCCAAAATGCGACAAATCCATTTAACAAAGCTACACCAATAGCTTATCCTATGAAATCGTCATATGAAACGAAGAAATTTCTCTGTCGTCTGTGCAAGGCGTCGCATGGCATACGACAATGCAAACAATTTTTAAGAATGGACGTGAAATCACGTGTTGAAGCAATGAAGACAAACTCTGTCTGCTCAAATTGTTTGGGGTACGATCACCATTCCTCCAGTTGTAAGAGCAACAATCGTTGCCAAAAATGTGGTCAAAGACACCACACGCTGATACATATTGAGACCCAAAAGGCTTATAATGGTAACAACCACCAATATTATCCTCATGCGGCGTCCTTTCAAGGTCAAAATCACAAAGAGTACAACACTCACTTGATTCAAAATTCGAATCAATCCATTCCCCCAAATGTTTGGAGCAATGGACAAAACGGTATATTACCATCAAACTACATGCCGCATCCTAATATAATACAAATTCCGTGTCAACTCAGTTCACCGAATCAGTGGAGCAATGGACAAATTGGTATAATACCATCCAACTACATGCCACATCCTAACAACATACAAATTCTTAATGGACAAAACTGTATAACACTATCAAATAACATGCCGCATCCTAACAACATAGAAAATCCGAATCAACTCAGACCACCGAATCAGTGGGGCAATGGACAAAACATTGTTTTGGCTTCAACAAATTTTACCAATTCTCACCTCAACCATATTCAGAACTCGAATCAGAGCAATTTCCAAAATGGCCAACCTTGACAGCTGGAGATACCTGCAGCGACTCACGCAGGAACTACGGAAGGAGAGGAGCACAGCCTACCTCCACCTGCTTCAACAGCGTCCAAAATGGTTGCAACAGCAACCTGGTATAAATGTTGTCCTCGTCAAAGAAGTCCATCTTCCTGCATCCGAATGGCTACTCGTGCGGGTCAGATGGTCCAACGCGCATGGTGTCCATCAAAAAACGAAACTCATCAAAGTCTAGCCATTAATAATACGTAAATTAACAAACACCTGAAATAATGAACAAACCCAAGTGAAATAAACCTAAAAATGACTCTGATTAGGCTTCTCTTCCGAACATTAAACACAATGCAATCAATTTATATTTTCAATTTAATGCATTGTTTTTTTTTTAAAAATTTGCATGAGCACATGCACTTAACCTCAAACACTAATGAGGCAATGCAGCCGAGAAGCTGACGCTACAATGAAGACAAGAATTACCACGAAACACCAAGGCGAGATATCAACACCCAACATCACTAGACGGCGTTAGGCAATAACGCCCAAATCGATTTGGAAATAGAGCCCAAAAAAATTTCTAACGCCCAAAAATAAACAAGAAGATGGAAACAAAGCCCAAAAAGACTTTGCCTAACGCCCAAAACTCAATATCACCCCAGTTATAAAAAGTCGATAGCCCAAAAATTTTCAATGGGAATTATTTTTGTAAGAATTGGGCGATATTTCCAGATTTTTGGGCTTTATTTCCAATTCATATTAGTAGATGCAAGGTTGGGTATAACATACGTATATGTTAAGTTTCTTTATATGCATGCGGAAACATGCAAAACAGCGATATAAAGAAACTGCATATCTTCTTTATAACATATACAATTCCTTCGGCGTGAAACTCGATGACGTTATAACTGGGCTGGGGTGACTTTCATGATTCGTTTTTTGTTTTTGCTTTTCGTATTGCTGTATTTCAGGCTTAGGCAGAAAGAAAATTGCGTTTTGCCTGATGGTTAACGAGACTGTTTTAGTACACGGGCGAAGCCAGGCGGGACAGCTAGAACCCATTAAAACCAAAACTTTGCTACCAATGCGTATGATGTTCCCAAATTAGTGAATAGCGCGGGTGGCCCGTAAGCGTCGCGGCCGCGTACCGTTCGCGTCACACGCCGACATGGAGCGCCGCGCCGCGGGAATCATTTAGTTTGGTACAATCGTTCTTGTTGTTTAATTTAAAAAAGCAATCAAACTAATTGTGAAATCCAGTTTATTCAAAACTGCGAAGAGGCTTGCAATATCTGTCATCGAACTTTGAGTGGGTTGCATTTTTCAATGACATTCTACATTCTCAGTAGAAATTACTCAACAATATTGCCATTTGGGCAATTCTTAATTTTATTTGGGCGTTATTTCATTTTGTCTTAATTGTGTTGGGTGAGATTTTCTTTTTCGGGCATTATTTCCTTTTCAAATATTTACACTTGTTATTTTGGGCTTTACTGCCTATTATAAAATGAACCCTGACTAGGAAATTACAAATGATTAAAAAAATTACAACAACAAATTTTTCGAGATTTTTTTGGGCGTTATTTCCAAATCGATTTGGGCGTTGTTTCCTTGGGCGTTATTGCCTAACGCCTCACTAGACACCAAATCTGGAGGCCGGGTGCATGTTGGTTCCCCAACAGACCACCAACACGGGAATCCCGAAGCGCGAGTCACAGCACAGGACACATGGCACATCGATGAAGTGTCCTGGGTACATCATACTAGTGATTGTAATATGATCAGTAGGCCTCAATAAAGGTCACAACAATGTTCCAAATCACTAGTAAAAGGTGCACAGAACGCACGAAGAATACACAAAACAAATTAAACACTAAAACCCGAGATACCACAAGACACCGACGAAGGAAATAAACAAAACTGAAGGCTAACTGTCAAAGGTGCCCAACAGCTCAAACCATCGATCGTCGATACACAGTCGATCTCTTTTCCTGTCATGCGCAGCACAAACATCCAATCAAGTCACACCAACTAGGATAAAATCGGGCGAAATGGCGTGGGAGGCAGATCACACCAATTATCACATCATGCCATCTCGCTCTCTCACATGATGACACGGTGGACTGATATAAATCTAGTTACATAACATCAAAGGGGAAACGTTCACAGTCAATGTCAATGGCCACACACTGCACAGCTTTTTTTTTCCCTTTTTTCAATTTTATTCAATTTTTATTTACTTCTAATAGTTTTTTAAATTATTTACAATAATAATCTGCGAAGCCCTAAAGAGGCTTTTCTGCAGAAGGTTGTTTTCTTAGATTATTAATATTTAAGTATAATTCTTGGTGCTATGAAGTATATACATAAATTTAATGTGCTCAGTTACATAAAAAAGGAGAAAAAAAAATAGTTATGCATTTGATAGTATTAATTAATTTATAAGGTGTTACGTATATTATGGATTTAGTAGATATTCTTTAATTAGAATTTTTCTGAGGCTCTCTGATAAAACGTTGTGTAAATTCCTCGGTAGTCTGTTGAAAACGCCAGGAATTGTAACAGATAATTGTTGCCGCCACTTAAAATAAATCAAAATGAATGGGCAAGGGAAGATAAAGAAAAAGCGGATATTTTTGCCGCCCATTTGGAAGAAACCTTTAAACCGAACGTTGGTCAAGTGATTCATGACAACATCAACATCACAAGGATGGTAGTTCCACCATCTGACGATTTAACGCGCAGATCTGCGACGCTTAGAGAACTCGAACGTGAGATCGCGAAACTAAAACCTAAGAAAGCTCCTGGTTATGATTTGATTACCGGAGAAATTCTCAAAGCCTTACCTAGAAAAGCATTAATTAAGCTTCTCCATATTATAAATGCTGCACTCAGATTAAAACACGTACCGAGCCAATGGAAAGTTGCGGAAGTCATAATGGTTTTAAAACCAGGAAAACCGTCATATGAAGTAAAATCATACAGACCAATATCGCTTCTTCCAGTCATATCCAAAATTTTCGAGAGGATATTACTAAGGCGTCTCCAACCGATTATAGAAGAAAATAATCTAATACCTGACCACCAGTTTGGGTTCAGAAGTAAGCATTCGACGATTGACCAGGTGCATAGAATTACTAACGTAATCGAAAAAGCACTAGAAGAAAAAAAGATATGCTCAACCGTATTTCTTGACGTCTCGCAAGCCTTTGATAAGGTGTGGCACGATGGCTTGAAATGCAAACTACGACAAGTACTTCCCGCAAACCTATACGAGATTTTGAATTCATATCTCGGGAATAGACTCTTCCGTGTTAGAAATGGAAATGAATACTCCGAACTCAAAGAAATTTTGGCCGGCGTACCGCAAGGAAGCGTTCTGGGGCCGCTTCTCTATCTGTTATATACTCGTGATATACCGAAAGAAGATGGCACTATCCTTGCTACGTTTGCCGACGACACCGCTATCCTAGCGGTAGGTAAAACAATCGAGGAAACGACTGCCAAACTGCAAAACGCATTAAATAAAGTAAATGAATGGACGAAGGACTGGCGGATCGCCCTTAACGGAACTAAATCTGTTCACGTGAATTTCACTTATAGTAAAATTAATGACTTGCCCATTTTTATAAATTTGGCCCGAATACCCTTTGCAAATGAAGCCAAATACCTGGGAATGACACTCGACGCAAGATTGAAGTGGAATTCGCACGTGAAAATGAAACGTAAAGAACTAGATATCAAATATAGAGAAATGTACTGGTTGATCGGAAAACATTCCCACCTCAGTACCGAGAACAAACTGCTTTTATACAAGCAAGTGCTAAAGCCGGTGTGGACCTACGGTATACAACTTTGGGGTTGTACCAAGAAAACAAATGCCAATATTTTACAAACCTTTCAAAATAAAGTGCTAAGAGAAATTGTCCAAGCACCGTGGTATGCTAGAAACGACGATATCCACAGGGATCTCGGAATTCCGACAATCGAAGCTGAAAGTAGAAGCTTCGCGCGAAAACATAGAAACCGACTAATCGGACATGTTAATAATACAGTCCTACTTATTTTGGATGAGAGCAATTTACTGCGCCGACTACAAAGAACAAAACCTTTCGACTTGGCGAGATAAGGATTAACCGCGTCTAAATTGTGGAACATGCAGGATCTTTCATTGGAAAGTAACCTGCCAAACGTTTATATTTCGTGATAGAAAAATTGCTTGATAAGTAGTATAACTTAGTTGCAGTATCTAACAAATTTATATCGAAGGGTGGTGTTTTTGGTCAGTAAAAATCTGACACTACTATGAGCACGCGCTTGCTATTCTCATAGTGTCTATGGAAGATTTTCACCTACCCTCGGCAAAAAAAAAAAAAAAAAAAAAAAAAAAAAAATTGTTGTCTACCATATGAATTGTTGTATCTTGGTGTTTGCAGGAAACCTTGTGCTCTTCGTCTGGTGTTAACATCATGTTCGATAGGCCGCTTATATTGTTGGTCATTGTGGTACTCCTCAATGATAATAGATTCAAATAGTTGTTTAAGACCTAACAGTCTACAGAGCGGTATTATAACAGCATTCCACGAATCATGTCCTGAGAAAGAGGTCGGCGGTGCAAAACCAACTCGTTGGTGGAACACGAAGCTAGCCACGATCAGGAAAACTGGCAGCACGGTTGATTGGAACTCTCATGCCAACGCGCAGAGAGAATACAAACGACAAGTCAAAAGGGCCAAGCTCACATCTTGGCGAAATTTCTGTGGGGAGCTAAAGGATGTAATGCCATTTCGCGCCTGCAAAGAGTTCTCTCTGCGGACCCAAATGCCAAACTTGACACCTTGCGCTATCCCGATGGTCGTTTCACTACCTCAAAAGAGGAAACCCTACAATTTTTAATGGGGACTCACTTTCCTGGATGCAGCGATGCTGACGAGGAGAGTCATAATCCATACAAAAGCAGGCCCACTAGTGATCAATGGAGGTCAGCGGTGAGCACTGTAACGAGAAAAGAGGTAAGAACCATCATTCTATCTTTCTCACCTTACAAATCGCCCGGACCAGACGGTATTTATCCAATACTCGTTCAAAGGGGAATCGATACAATACTACTGTTTCTCACTAGGATCTACCGAGCAAGTATTGCTCTAGGCTATGTCCCTCTATCTTGGAGGAGGGCGAAGGCTGTCTTCATCCCCAAGCCGGGTAAACCAGCCTATGATCTTCCAAAAAGTTTCAGGACTATCAGCCTTTCTTCCTTCCTTTTGAAGGGCCTTGAAAAATTGATTGACGTGCAGCTTAAGATAGGAACGCTAAGTGTAGCGCCAATCCATGATAGCCAGCATGCCTATCAAAGAGGCAAGTCGTCGGAGACAGCGCTGGTGGAGCTGACAGGCAGGATGCAACGCGCTCTCGACCGGAAGCACTATAGCCTCGCTGTATTCCTCGATATTGAGGGAGCTTTCGATAATCCCACCTTTGAAATGATTGAATCTGCACTAAGATCAAAAGGAATTGACCCGACACTCATCGGTTGGATCCTGGCGATGCTTAAGAGCAGATCAACAACAGCTTCATTATGTAGTTACTCCAAGACAGTGCAAGCTGTAAAAGGCTTTGCGCAAGGTCGAGTCCTGTCGACCACATTGTGGAACCTCTTAGTTGACTCCTTACTGAGAAGACTTAACGAGGGAGGATATCCAACAATTTGATTCGCTGATGATGAATGCATCATCGTCAGTGGTAGCAATTTACCAGCACTCTGTGAGCGGATGAAATCCGCTCTTAGCATTGTTGGAGCATGGTGTCGTTAGCAGTCACTATCGGTCAATCCCTCCAAGACCGAGATGATGCTGTTCACAAACAAAAGGAAGTTGCCTCCTATAAGATGGCCTACGTTCCTAAGCACACAGCTTAAACCTTCTAGTACGGTGAAATACTTGGGTATCCTGTTGGACCCAAAACTAACCTTCCTAGACCACTTGGTTGCAAGAACAACTAAGGCCACCAACATACTCTGGCAATGCCGTAGAATGTTCAATAGATCATGGGGGCTTAGCCCAAAAATGGTCTACTGGATTGATTGAAAAACTTCAGCACCTAGCGTGCATTAGTATTACCGAGGCCATGAGAGGGACACCCACCGCCGCCATTGAGATCCTTCTTGCCTTGCCTCCACTGCATATCTTCATTGAAAACGAAGCTAGAAAAGCAGTATACCGCATAGGTGTGCTTCTTTGAAGGCGAGTTACCTTCAGTGAAGGTAGTAGAGGTAGCAGGGTGGGGGAGCTTCTCGATTTAGAACCAGGAGTCTTGGGGGGAGCTCAGGACACCACAAGCTCCAAATACAATTTCGGGCGAAGGTTCCAATGTCTCCTTCCAGATCGCTCTGAATGGAACAGCGGAGGTTGGTCTGGTTTCCCATCAGGAAGTATAGTCTTCTATACGGACGGGTCCTTAATGGATGAGCTCTCCGGAGCAGGTGTCTACTCAGAAGAATGCCACGTTGAGCAATCTATTCCACTGGGTAGATTTACAACTGTCTTTCAGGCAGAGGTGTATGCTATCGCTACTACAGCGCACATTGCACTTAACAAGAGGTGAAAATCCAAGTCCATCTACATCTGCTCTGATAGCCAAGCAGCTATCAAAGCCTGTTCAGCAGCGTTGATCAACTCAAAAATTGTTGAGGAAGCTGTCAACAAACTGAATCAGCCTGGGCGATGTAATAAGATCACACTGGTCTGGGTCCCGGGACATTCTGACATCCCGGGAAACGATAAAGCTGATGCCCTGGCTAGAGCTGGATCAGCGACCCCTTTTATCGGTCCTCAGCCTGTTATTGGCTGCAGTTCAGCTTATGCTAAAAACAAGCTTCTTGAACTCCTGCGACTACAGCATAACAACCATTGGCACGAACTTAGGTCATGCCGACAGGCCAAAATGTTAGTAGACGCGCCCAGGGCAAACAGAACTAAGTTTCTGTTACACCTTCATAGAAATGACCTCAAAATCCTCACAGGACTGGTCACTGGGTTCACTCCCTTAAACGAGCACCTGAGCGAGATGTGCCTGGAAGAAGATGAGACGGCTGAGCACTTCATTAGCGAGCGTCCGGCCTTTGCTGGAATCAGAAAGGCCACTATAGGCAGCTACGTCCTACGGGACGTTGATCTACTGGAGCTCAATCTTGCCCTATTGCTTCGCTTTGCGAAAGCGACGGGCAGATTTAGATCGACATATAGCTCAGCAACAAATTGCTAATTCAGCGAATGGTGTGGTACTTCACCAAAGTACAATGGGCCTACAGGTCTACGTGCTTGTTGTCTCTAAGGAGACAACCCCCTTCCAAATACAATACAATACAATACAACCCCTTACAGTCCAAGCTCTGAATTAAGCGTTTGGTTATTTCTTCGCCAATTTGGTCCGAATTTGGAGCGTATTAAGATTTTTAAAATTTGGTTTTGCAGCCGTTGAACATCCATTAGGTAGCTGACTGTCATATTGCCCCTTGCTAGTATGCCATATCTTAGTACAGACTCTACGAGTGAAAAGTATACTTGTTTCAGGACGGTGTAGTTGGAGTAGTTGCTTAGATGATGTATAGCATATACAGCTTTCCTAAGACGTTTGCACAGTTGCCCCAAGTGCAGATCCCATTTGAAAAAACAGTCCAGTTCTACCCCCAGGTATTTGTAGTTCGTTACGTTTTCAATGAAGTAGGTGCAACTATCATTCGGATTGAGATGTTCTTTTTGTGCGTTGTGGTGCAGACATTGTTTTTGATGAATTTTTATTTGAATTTTTGTTTTAAGAACGTTGGAAGGTCTGATATGCATTAGTTTTGTTTTTTTTCGAGTTGATGACAAGTCCAAAATCATGGCACCAGCGGACTAGTAAGTCGAGCTCTGACTGTATCGTTATAGTTGCCGTTGTTAAATCCTTGTGACTCACTACTATTGCTGTATCATCCGCATAAGAAAATACCACACTTTTCCGCAAAACAGTTAACATATCATTTACATATATTATGAATAACAACGGTCCCAAAATTAAGCCTTGGGGCACTCCATACGTAATTGTCTGTTGTTGGCTGTAATTATCTAAAACTTTAACCTGAAGTCCACGATTTCTCAAGTAACTTCTAAACCACTCTAGAACTGCTCCCCGAATTCCAACGCTTTCTAATCTCTCAATCATTCTTTCATGTGACAGGGTATCAAAAGCCTTTTTAAAGTCTATGAAAATTACCAAAATATTTTGGTTTTTATTGAGGTTGTTGTTAATCAAATTAGCAAATTCTGACAGAAGTTTACTCGTGTTTTTGTTTTTTGTGAATCCGAATTGGTTTTTGTTAATGATCTTGTAGCGTTCAATATAGTCCTTTAGTTTTGTCGCCATGATATCTTCCAATAATTTATCTATTGTTGGCAGGATGGAAATAGGCCTGTAGTTAAGGAAGTCTGTCTTTGATCCTGCCTTGAATATTGGGCGAACTAATGCCACCTTTAGATTATCGGGTACGCTGGATTGGTTCAAACTTAGGTTAACAAGATGCGATATTACAGGTGCAAGTATCTCAGCGTTTTCTTTCAAATCTATTGCACGTATATTATCAGTGGTGTCGGTGATCTTAATAGTGCAGGTAACTCCAATCGTACGAGTAACTCAAATAATACGCCAAAGGTGATTATCGGAACTAATTCCTACGGCTGCGATCTCCAAGTTACCAAAAAATATAAATGGTTCCATATTGGAAGTTTTCGATCCTCTACCTCTCCTGAAGACATAATTGCATTTTTATCAACTAATCTGAAAATACATTCATCTCAGTTTTTGTGTCATAAATTAGTCAAACTAGAGGATGGAAATCGTAAGCTCAGCTTTCTAAATTTTAAGATTGGCGTTCCGGTAGAATTTGCTAAGGTGGTTTTTACTGACACCTTCTGGCCAACTGGAGTCATGATTCGACCATTTGTGTACAAGTCAAAAAACTCGCCAGAGTCGACAGCCCCGAAAATAACGACATAACAAAGACTCGTCACCCATCTATGCAAAATGCTCCTCGATCGTCATTAAAGATTTATTTCCACAATGCCAGCGGTCTGCGAACTAAAGTAGTAGACCTTTTTAATAACTCAAGCTACATTGACTACGACGTTATCGTCATTGTTGAATCCTGGCTTTATAGTGGAATTATGTCTGCTGAACTTTTTGATTGCCGCCTGTTTAATACATATCGTTTCGATAGCTGTAAATCATCTAGTGAACGTGGAGGTGGAATAATTGTTGCTGTTCGATCACATTTATGCTCTAATGAAGTCAACCTTCCAACTATCGACACAGAACAAATCTGTATATCTGTCAAAGTAAATACGCTTCCTAACTCAAAATTATTTTTTATTGTTAGCTATGTGCCTCCCAGTAGTTGCCTTGATCTTTATGATAAACATATTAGTAATATTGAATTTATCAATAAGCTTTGTTCTATATCAGATAATATGTGTGTCTTAGGGGACTTTAATATGTCCGATATAAATTGGAAGTGGTCAGATACTGATAAAATGTTAATTCCTCTCAATATGAAAAAAGAAGTAGAACTTATATTTATTGACTATCTCTACTCTCT
The DNA here is from genome assembly GCA_949775065.1 of Brachyopa scutellaris. Taxonomy (NCBI): domain Eukaryota; kingdom Metazoa; phylum Arthropoda; class Insecta; order Diptera; family Syrphidae; genus Brachyopa; species Brachyopa scutellaris. Next base: position 34,902,043 of record OX459114.1, read on the forward strand.
AAATCTTAAGCAAATTAATTATATCACTAATTCATCAAAAAAGATTTTAGACCTAGTGTTCATTTGCTGTGATGATTTCAAAGTTAAATTAACAAATGCTCCTTTTTCTCTATTAAATGAATCAATACATCACAAAGAACTCTTTTTTGAAGTAGAGTTTTATACTTATGCTTTTACCGATGTTAATTTAAATAAAAAAACGTATAGCTTTTCTAAAGCTAATTTTGTAGATCTTAATAACTTTTTCACTAATACTGACTGGCTCAGTGAACTTATGTTTCTTGATTTGGAAAGCATGTATAAACGCTTCATTAATATACTATTAACAGGTTTTGATAAGTTTGTCCCTCTTACTCGTAGAAGAAAGTCTTCAGATCCTCCCTGGAGTAATAAACAGCTTCTAGACTTAAAAAAACGAAAACGTAAAGCTTACGTAAAATATAAAAAATATAAACTTTCTATTGACAACTTTAGTAAATTGCGTAAGGATTTTGTCATTCTTAGTAAATTCCTTTACAGAGCTTACATCATGGATATTGAAAGCAATATCAAAAACAATTGTAAATCTTTTTGGTCTTTTATTAATTCTAAAAGAAAATCTGTTGGGATTCCAAATACCATGGTTTTCAAAGGCGTTGAATCACCGGATTTAAATTCCACTGTCGAATTGCTCGCTAATTTCTTTGAGTCAGTTTACTCTAATTGTGGTTTTAACAGTAGTTCTTTAAACAACTTAATGAGTACGATTGATATCGGATCCATCCAATTAAGGCTTGAGGAAGTAACTTCTGCACTTAAATCACTTAAACCTAATGCTAATCCTGGTCCCGATGGCATACCCGCCATATTGCTTAAACATTGTTGCAACTCGATTTGTACTCCTTTGCTCACAATTTTCAATCAGTCCCTTCTAGAAGGCAAGTTCCTTGATGAATGGAAACTTTCATACCTGACCCCCATTTTTAAATCAGGCCCAAGGAACAATATAGAGAACTATAGGGGAATATGTAAACTTTCGGCTATACCCAAGCTTTTCGAAAGCGTGGTAAAAAAAAGACTTGATTTTCTAACGAGCGAATTTTTATTCGAGGCTCAGCATGGCTTCGTCTCCGGCAGATCTACTGTTACCAATCTGACCTACTTTGCATCATATGTCACTAATGCCATTGAGGATAAATACCAGGTTGACGCAGTATACACTGACTTCAGTAAAGCTTTTGATTCTGTGAATCACCAAACACTTTTGAAAAAGCTGGAGATATTTGGATTTCATTCCCAATTGCTAAGGTGGCTATCTTCTTATTTAACTGGTAGAATACAAATGGTTCAGATTGGAAACATATGCTCAAAGGCAATCCTGTGTACATCAGGTGTTCCCCAAGGTAGCCATCTGGGTCCGTTACTTTTCATAATTTTTATCAACGATATTCTTTCGGTGATAAATCATTGCGAATGTTTGTTGTATGCTGATGATCTAAAGCTGTTTTTAAAAATAACATGTCTCGAAGATTGTCAACGGATTCAATCTGACGTTGATTCTCTGTCTAATTGGTGTTTTTCAAATGGCCTAAAACTTAATATTAAAAAGTGCAATGTAATTTCTTTCTCAAGAAAAGCATCTTGTTTGTCGTTTGCCTACAGTATTGAATCTGAGCTTATAAATCGAGTCACTTGTATTAAAGACTTAGGTATAATACTTGACTCCTCATTTTCTTTTAATAGTCATTTCGACTATTTGGTCCCTAAAGCCAACTCATTAGTCGGTTTCATTAAAAGAAACGGAAAGGATTTTAGGAATCCCTACGTCCTACTATCCCTATATTCATCTCTCGTTAGATCGCTCCTGGAGTATGCAGATGTTATTTGGAGTCCTGCAGTTAAACTTCACTCTGACAGGCTTGAAAGGATTCAAAGACGATTCACAAAATGTATATTTCAGCAAATGCGATGGGGTTTTTGTCCCGATTACAAAGCTAGATGTCAATTGCTCGGAATAAAATCGCTAGAATCCAGACGTGCTATCCATGGTGTAATGCTGGTGAGGGATTTATTGTGTTACCACATAAAGAGTCCATCGCTTCTTGCGTTGGTACCAATTTATGTACCCGTTAGGTCTCTTAGAGCGAGATTTTACTTATTTCAAAAATCACACAGAACAAATTATGGCTATAGTGAACCCTTATCAAGATCTGTTAGGTATTTTAATGAAGTGTCCTTAAATATTGATATGTTATGTTTAACTCGAGAAAAATTTAAATCTGAAATTTTGTACTTATTTTTATTCTAATCCTCATATTGTACATATATACTTAAATTGTTGTAAATCTGTTAGCTGTAATATTGCTTGTAGATAAATAAATAAATAAATAAATATTCCTGGTGATTTATTGATTTTAAGATCAACCAGTAGCTTCAGGATTTCTTCATTAGTTACATTTCCGACAAACATTGATTGAACCGCAGGTGTAGTTGCAGTGCGATGTGTCTTGATATTGCATGAGTGCACAACATTTTTTATTTCAGTTATAAAACTTGTAGCAAATTTATTAATTAGCTTGTTAACATTCGTTTGATTACCGAAATGTTTGCAAATTATTTCGTCTAGACTGGTATTTCTTCCAAGTATCTTATTTATTAACTTCCATGTGTTTTTGGGATTCCTTCTAAGCTCTTGGAATTTAGCTCAAATCTGATTTTAGTTTCTGAATTTGTTTGTTGACTAGATTTCGGAAATGTTTGTACTCAGTCTCATATCGGATGCATCTCTTGTTATTCTTCCATCGCTTGTATAGAGTGTCTCTTTGTTTGCACATATCGTGAATTTCATTATTTGTCCATGGACTTATGCTGCTTCTTTTCTTTTATGTTGCTCTAAAGGTTGATTCTCTATAGGCTTCTTTAAATATCCGTAAAAGTTCGTCGTTAAGCTCACTAGCGTCTGTTTTTTTTTATAGATGTCGTTCCAGTTTACGTTTCGAAGATATGTAATTACAAGAGTGCCATTTATCTTATTATTGTGTATATCATCATTTTGTGTATTGTAAGTAGTATTGCTTGTTATGCCACAGAATAGCGAGTAGTGATCTGAGATGTTGTTTTCAATAACTGCAGCTATTACCTTTTCATCTCTCAAGCGAACTAAGCAGTGATCAATTCTGCTGCTACTTCCATTAGATAGATCAACTCTGGTATCGGCCTGAATTAGGTTTATATTCATGTCACCTATTATGACTATGTTCCTTCTTTTATCAATTTTATCAATTTGCTTCTCGAGTTCTTCTACAAAGTTTGGTATATTCAGTTTAGGTGGTCGGTAGATAGCGATTAAATCAATCTCGTCTTTGTTTACCTTCAGTCTAAGTTGAATGTTTTCATAGAACAGCGTATTAAAATTAATCTTTTCTGCTGAAATTTCTTTTCTGGTGTAAATAGCAACACCGCCTCCTCTTCTATTATTTCTGTTCAAAAATTCTGCTTGAAACCCATCAATTTGGTACATATTTGTTTCTTCGTCCTTAATATTTCTGTGGCAGTATGACAGAGTAGCTTATGTCAAAAAAAGAGTTTTCGAGATTTTTCAATTTTTCACTAAAATTTTTAATTATGATAGTTTATAACTTTTTTAGGCCAAATTATAAAATAAAGAGTATGTTTAACATTTTTTACTATATTTCATGGAAATGCTTCATGGAAGAAAGTGAAAATAAATGCATTTTTAAACTTAAGTTGTTATGTAAAAATCGAATTGCAAATTATGAATGTCTTAAGTCACATAAGTTTTTCTGTCACATCTATAATATTTAATTATAGTGCCTTAAGTGGACTTAAGATTTTGTGTCAAACTTCAAATTTTAGAATTAATAGACATAAAGCAATACTTTTTTATTTCAATTTATTCGTGATATATTATATTAGTAACAAAAATACATCAAAAGGAACTAAAACCGTACAAAATTCATTGAGAGTTGGAAATTAAACATTCTTTTCTTTCATATTTGGTTTCTTCAACCACAATTAACCCGAAAGCAAATGCTTGTCTCAGGTCATAAGAACCAAGTTCCAGTATTTTTTTAAGAATAAGCTGTTGATTTTTATAAGCTATTTTTTGGCTACATTTGTTCCGATTTTTATCTAAGTTGTGTAAAGTTCGTCTTTGTACAATTGTTTAAGCTCTTGATACGAGTATGTAGCTTTGTCAGAGTTTTTTTTTATTTGCGCATCTTCTTTTATTGCTTTGCGTTGGTAGTGATTTCATTATTTTGGTCTACATTACATTAAAAATAGATGTTGTAATCGTATGAGATTTTATTCCAATGAGAGATGACTTATTTCAACATAAATTTAGTATATAAAAAGTAATCCCTGAGTCTATAAGGTTTGGTCTATGACCGTCTACCAGATTGACAATTTGTTTATATATATACAATAGGGGACCAGGCCGCCAAACTAGCGATCCCTCATAACAATTTCTACCGTAGCTGCAAATGTCCAGTTCTAACGAGAGCCAGGCAACGCATATTAGGCAATCTATTCCTAGACGATCTTAAAGAGATATCTGGGAAAAGGATTGGGGAGTTGATCCTCTTCCTAAACTCCACAGGGTGGATATAAAAATCTCAACATTTCATCCAAATACACTGGTCACCTGAGGTTGTGGTATCAAAACGGCGCTTCACGCGCTAATTAAACCTAATTGAACTTTCCTTTTTAATGTTGTTGTAGGGTATCATAGCGCAAGTGGTTAGTGCGTCGGACTACTGAGTTAGCGGTCTTGGGTTCGAATCCCGCCGCAAACACCTAAAAAGTTTGTCACAGTGCCCACCTCTTCCGAATGCCTGACAAGCATTCAAGAGTATCATTTGTCATGCAAAGCTTCCCAACTCGCCATTCGGAGACGGCAGAAAACTGTAGGTCCCTTCCATTCGTGCAAAAATATAACGCGCACACACAAGTGGTTGTGGGAAGCTAGGCTTGGTTCTACCTAGGACTGCTGAAGCCAAATATTACACACAAATGGTTGCGGGAAGCTAGGCTTGGTTCTACTTAGGATGCTGAAGCCAAATATATTTAAAGTTGAACTTACTGGAAAAACTAACTATTTATGCAATTTGTATCGTTTTCGTGTCTTGTAGATGGTGTCGAAGTTTGGGTTTGTTTTTTTAATGCCAAAGACAATATTTTTCTTGCATGGTTCATTTTATTTTATTTTTCGAAAATATGAACAAATAATGTATGTGAAAGTATACAAATTAAGCACACAATTCTAAATAGTAGTATTAGAGCCCCCGCACACTACAGACTTTCTATTGGCCGATAATTTGGTCGGGCTCCTAATCAGTATGAAAATATATGAAAGTGCGCCGAAAGGTCTCGGCCGAAAAATGAGTTTGATGTGCTACACGACTGGTTCAAACTAAAGTATCGGCAAGCTATCGATCGACTACATAATCAATATGGTGCACTTCCATGCGCGCACACTACCGATTATAAAGTCGTCCTATTTCGTCGGTAGCTCACTTTGCTCTGAGTTTTAAATTAGTTGGCTCTAAGTTCTAGATATTTCCAAGTACCTAACTATCCATAGCAAATCGTTCGTGAACAGTAGGCCGTTTGTTGTCTAGTGTGTGCACTCACTACCAACCCGACTATAAATCGGCCCAGTGTGCGCACTAACCAGCCCAACCCGACCAAACTATCATCCGATAGAGAGTCTGTAGTTTGCGGGAGCTCACTTCAAAGTTAAAAACTTATTCTTTGAATACAAAACACTTCTGATTTCTTCAGCTCTATATAACATAGTATAAAATATTCCCTCTTAAGTCAATTAATCCAACTGATATGCAGCCAACAAAACTAACTTATGTCGACATAAGCTACGGTTATTTAAAAAATAAAAATTAAAAGAAAATCTTATGTAGACATAAGTGTTTCTGATAAACTTAATATTTCTAATTTGTATTTTTTAAATTTTTACAGAAGAACTTATGTCGACATAAGAATCAGTAAAATCCAAACAAAATCTTAGCAAAGTATCTTAAGTCAACATAAGTTTTTATAAAAAACGCAAGAGGGACCAAATAAAATTAGAATTCACATTACTAAATACGACTTAAGAGTTTCTGTTGAAACATAAAATTTGAATTTAATGGACTTAAGAAAATAGCTTGACATAAGCTTCTTTGTCGAATGCATTGTATAGTCATTCAAACATAAGTGGTTAAGAATATTACGATATCTTTGCAGAGGAGAATGCTTTTAAAATGGGGGTGAGGTAGAAATGTAGATGTCAAACTGTTAACGGCTATCAATTTAAAAACTGGAAAATCGCTTATGTCGACATAAGCTACTCTGTCATATTGCCACAGATTTATTTCTAATAAAACAATTAATTTGAGTTCATCAACAATCTCTTTTATGTTCGTCAAAAATAAGTTCCATTGCTTTTTTAATGATCTGATATTAAGATACACATATGAGTGTACATTTAAATGAACAAGTATTTCTAACGCCTATAGCATACGCGTTTATTCATTAAATCATCTAATCTCTGATGATTATACCAAAAAACCATGTCCCCATACATGTTTTGTCTATGTGTGGGCATTTAAGTGGATTTTAATCCTCGGTTTGCTGCCTCTTCCTGTCTACATTAATATTTGTATGCCTCTGTACGTTTGGAAATGTTTATGCTAATGCACGAAGTGTATGTGTTAGTTTTTTTATTTGGCTGTGTTCTTGCTTGTATTTGTCTGTATTCGTACTTGTTTTTGTCTGTGTTTGTTCATGTATTGTCTGTAACTAGGTTTGTGGTTTTGTTTTATGGCTATGGTGTACGTTCTATGTGTTGTAGTTACACTTCCTCCTTCCGTTTCTTCAGCTGCCAGGTATTGTAGGCTCCTCGATGCGCAGTTGCTTCGTAATATTTGTGATGACTTCATCCGCTATATTCCATGCTTCGATTGTCGTCAGCATGAATGTAATAAGTCCTCTCGGTGTCACTTGGCCGCCAATGGCTCTTTCTTGGACGTTTCTGGCCGCTGTGTACCTCTAACATTCGGTCAGAATATGTTTCGCATTCTGGGCTTCGCCTTCGCAGTGTGGGCAGTATGGGTCATCCACGTGCTTGTATTTGTGGAGGTACTCCCGGAAGCACCCATGCCTCGATATGAACTGGGTCAGGTAGAAGTTTACTTCCCCGTGTTTTCTACTGATCCACTCCTCTACATTGGGGATCAGCGTATATGTCCATCTTCCTTTCGTTGTCGAGGTCCACCTGTTTTTGCTACAACGATTACTGCTATGTCGTCTGCGTAGCCTATGATATCTACCCCTCTAGGCCTCGGTATTCTCAGTATGCCATCATACATTACATTCCATAGGATTGGACCCAGCACCGATCCTTGGGAGACTTTCCCTTTTGGGATGAGAACTAGCCGCTGCCTTTTCCACTGCACTGGAAAGTTTCCTTCCGTCAGGCATGCCGTGTAGAGTCGTGTGAAGATCTCTGGTCTTGCCATCATGGCTTGTTTAAGTACGAAGTTCGGGATTCCGTCAATTCCTGGCGCTTTGTTGCCCTTTATTGCTGCTGCGGCTTCAAGAACTTCCTCCGTTGTGACTGGTGGTGTTGTCTCTGTTTCTTCAGGCACTCCTCGTGGTAGGTTGAGTCTATTTTTTCTCGGGAAAAGAGTATTCACCGTCGAGTACATGAAATTTGGGGAAGTAGGTGCAGCTGCCGTGTTATTCTTGAGTTTTTTCATGACTATTTGGTACGCGCCCTTAAATTATTGTTAAAATTGGTGTACATTTGAATGTACATTCAGTGCCAACTCTAATGAGCATTTAAATGTCTTGTACAATATTACGTGCAAATCGGGACAAAAAAAATAAATTGTAATATACTTTTTCTGCAAGAAATTATGTGAGAACTTTTTTTTTATGTGCTTGTGCTTGTGTCAGACATTGAAGACGAAACCGATTTTTTGGTATCGGGATGTGAAGATAATGTAGAGAAAGAGCAGGAAGACATTGTGGTTGTGAGCCAAAAAGAATTTGCTCGCCCAGGTGATGCAAATGAATTGCTGCGCGAGCAAGGCTATGTCTTAGAAGACCAGGACCAGGCAAAAATCCTAACATGAATTGCAGCGGTATTTGAGGAAGGTACAGTTACTTTAAATAGTTCAGCAATAGTTCAAATAATCCAAAGATTAACACATTCATCTCAGGATGCTAGTGACTATACAATGAAAGAACATATAAAATTGCGAAGAAAACAATTTGTAGTTACTGATTCCATTTCAAGAAAGCGAAGAATTTTTACAAGATAACGGTATTAGTCCCTATTCGTTTTTCAAAAGAATCTTTTTCTGACGAATTATTTGAGTAATTTTCATTTAACACAAGCTTAAACGCCTTTCGAAAGAATGGATAAACTTTATTGGGATCCTCTCATTGGACATGGGTTTATCTTCTAGACTAGATCAGTATACATATTGCCACTAAGCAAATTCTAGTTTACAAAATACACATGTAACATAAATGAGCTCTTCTCTGGTTAATCTTGTTTAACCGAAATTTGCAATGCGGTAATGTTCCAACGTTTCGCATTCGTTTAGGTTGCATAGAGTGCAATTTGCTGGCGCATTTCTCTTGGAATTATTCAGATAAATCAAATCGCACCTGTCGTTGAATATTGATTGATATGGGCATATAAACTAGAATTAAATTGTTCATTTATTGCCGTTAATAAACTACTGAGCCAGCGGTCTTGGGTTCGAATCCCGCCGCAAACACCTAAAAGTTTTTCACAGTGCCCACCTCTATTATCTTATCTTAATATATGTTCTACAATAGGTCGTTTTTTGTGCAACAAAAATCTATTAACTTATAATTTAAAATTATATTTTTCAGCGCTGTTAAGTGAATTAAATGGATTTCACAATCCAATTCCCAAAAATTGTAAAATATTTATAATATGTATAAGTAATGGCTTCGCAATTTTCACATCCGAGGTAAAGAGCGTGCGAATGCCAGCTGCCTAATAAAGCAAATCTGTCACAAAATAAAAACATATTTACCGATTCGAAAATCGCACACATAACATTTAGATGAATATACATACAGTGGACTCTCCCTAAGTTGAACTTTCTCAAAGTCGAATTTCTCTCTTACTCGAATTTGTTCGCCATATGTTATCACTCCCTTCAACTTTCTATACGAAAAGCATTCACGTGAAAATTCGACTTAGGGAGAGTCGACTGTACATACAATTATGGCATACATACATACAACATAGCTTAATAGTTTGCAGACTTAACGGTAAATATGTTGTAAAAATATTCTATGTAGAAACAGAGTGCAAAGAATAGGAAAAAAGTAATTATTTGTAATCGATCTGTTACAGGGTACCTACTGCACAAGCTAGACAAAAAAATAGCAACACAGAAAATGGAAAGTAAAAAATTGTGAACATTCTATCAGTGCGGTTGTGTTTTTTCTTTGATGTCATAATGTCGAGTAGTAAATCTAATTTAAAATATTTTAAATAAGGTAACTCTCTTCTAGATGAAGGCATTTTTTTTTTTTTTTTTTTTTTTTATTATATCTAGATGTAGATGTAGATGTATTTATTTCTTATAAATTCTTGGATACATTAGATATTTACAATTTGAGTTCTAAGAAAGAAAAAATAAGAAAGGTTGGTGACAATCAGTATTTATATAATATTAATAAATAGAGTTGATGCCACTTCAAATAGGCTAAAGCACTACAAAATACAATTTTTGGGGTGGGGTGACCCTTTAGAATTCAATGTAGTTAGAATAAAGTAAAGAGTAAACTATAAATATTACAAGAAAAACAAAATTCAGAAATAATTAAATTCGAAATTAAATAAAGTTCAAAGTTATTGAAAGAATTAAGGATATTGAAAAAAAAAAATTTAAGTAATTGTGAAAATAAATCCAATTGCGAAAAATGAAAATACAAAAGAGATGAAAGAAAACAACAAATTATACCAAAACATCTGAAATACGCGATTCTAACGCAACATAGTCCAAGCTGAAGAGCCACATTTTTATTTGGGCTAAGAATGTTCCAGGTATTGTTATTGCTCTGATTGACTGAGGCAGTTCATTAAATAACCGAAAAGATCGAACAGAAAAAAAATTACGATAAGCAGTGGTTCGGAAATTTGGTATAGGTGAAATGTGTGAAAGGTTTCCACGAAGATTGTAAGACGAGATTAAGCGAAAATTGCGATTGCCAGATTTCATAAAAAATATTTTTAACACCTTAAAACAGTACAGATGACGAACAGGAAGAATTTTCAGCGCACAGAACAAAGGAAAGCTGGGATGTCTACCAGATTTTCGACAAATTTTTCTTAGGACATATTTCTGTAAAATCAACAGTGGATGTATTTTGTTGCGATACACACCCCCCCAACACGTAATACCATACTGTAACTTAGACTGGAAAATACCATAATAAATTATCTTTAAGAGCTTAGTTGAGCATACGTTATGCAAATAATAAAAATGTCGAAGGGTGCATCGAAAGTACTTTTTCAAAGCATCTATGTGATTTGCAAAACTCATCCTGGAATCAAGTGTAAGTCCTAAATACTTGAAATTGTCAACTCTCTCCACTAAGAAACATTGATCACTACAGGTAAGATTATTACAAAAGGTGGGAGAGGAAAAATCAGACGAACAATAACAACTAGGTAGTTTGTATCTAGGGCACTCAGGTGCGTGGAAGTACACATTTGCTTCCAGATTATATGATGAAGATAAGCTGTAGAACATTATCTTAGTTTTGGAGCTGATTACCAAATTATGTTCAGCAAACCAGTGTCTCAATAAACTTAGATCCCAATTGACATCAGAAATTAGGTCCAAAGGACTGTTTAACCCATATGAGAAACCAATGTCATCAGAAAAGGCAGTTGGTGATCCCTTAAAATCTAGAGCAAAGAGGGAATTGATATAGACCAGAAATAGAGTAGGCCCCAAAACAGAGCCTTGCGGAACACCCACGTTAAAAAATCTTGTTTCGCTCCTTATTTCGTCTATCTTGACTCTTTGCGATCTATTTTCAAGGTACGATCTAAACCAAAGCAGCATGAAACCACGAAATCCAGCTTTTTCTAGTTTTCTCAACAAGAAATTGTGGTTGACCATATCGAAAGCTTTGGTAATGTCAATAAATAAACCTGCCGTACATTTTTTCCCATCGAGGTGTGACATAATTTGAGAACAAAACTGTAAAAGCGCATCTTCCGTCGATTTGCCTTTTTGAAAACCAAATTGCACTGGATTGAAGAACCTAGTTTTATCTAGAAAACTCACTATTCTGTTCTTCACAAGCTTTTCAAAAATTTTGCTAAAAGCTGAAAGAAGTGAGATGGGCCTGTAGTTACCAATTTCCAGAGCGGAACCTTTTTTGAGTAGAGGAGTGACATCTGCACATTTAAGTTCTTTAGGAAAGACACCTTCAAACACGCAACGATTATAAACAACAGTCAAGACATCCACTATAAAACATGCAATTTTTTTAAGTATACGATTAGTAATACCGTCAGCTCCGCACGAAGACGAATTAGGTAAAGTACCTATAACTTTTAAGATTTCAAAAGATGATATGGGCTGAAAAACAAAACTACTACTTTGAAACGGCTCAGCACGCACACATAAGGGCGGACAAGTACAACTCGATAGGACAGGACACGGTTGTAGACTACAGCCAACATTAGCAAAATAACCATTGAAAGCATCAGCAATAGCGAGTTTATCGTACACTTCCGAGTTATTAATGCGTAGAACGGTAGGTTTTTTAGAAGCAGAAGATTTGTTCAGTAAGCTATTAACTACTCGCCATTCATTTCTTAAGTTGCCCTGTGCACAGTTAAATTGAGCACGGTAATAGCTATCGCGGCAGATAGGAATCTCTTTTCTTAGTTCGACACACAATTTCTTGTACCTCCTTTTTAGGCCCTGGTTATTGGGGTATTTATTGCACTTTATTCTGAGTTTGTTTTTGCATATAACTTTGTTTAATAAGAATCTGGATATCCAAGGCTTAAGTCTTTTAACAGATTTTTTGGCGGGCTGGAATGAGGAACAAGATAAGATGTGCTTCTTTAAAGTGTCAATAAATATTGTGTAAGCAGTAGATGAGTCACTGCAAGCATAAACATTTTGCCAGTACTCATAGCATAAATTGTTTTTTAGCCTACTAATGTCAACTTTCTCTCTTCTTTGAGATGAATAAGAAGATCTACAATTTCTGGTTTTTGAGATTGTTAGTAGGAGTTCCGTCATACAGTGGTCAGTTATTTGCAAGTCAAAGACACAGTCTTGGCACTCGGAGAGTGAAACATTACTTAAACGCCCGTAGATGTGATCTAGACAGCTCCCCGAAGCAGGCCTAGTGGGCTCATTAATAAAGCATGCCAGTCCATGTGAAGCAAGTAAAGACAAGTAACTAGAGACCGATTCATTACCATCCAAGCTATTGATGTTAAAATCACCAACAATAATTACATTTTTTGATTTTTCCCTAGTTAAGAGATCCGAAAACTCATTAATAAAAATTGCAACACTGGATCCTGCCCCAAGGCTGATACTACGACCTGAAAGATCTATTGTATCATAGGATACTAATTAGCCCAAGAGGCAAACCACCTTTCTGATAAAGGTGAGTAAGTCCTTGGTTGACGCATTTTTTAATTCATCAGGTCTAAGCAGTTCTTTGTGTAGGGTACGTCGTCTGACCCCAAAAAGTGCCGGGCAATCACAAACGACGTGTTCGGCTGTTTCGACCTCTTCCAAACAGAGTCGACAATCGGTCTCGCTAGACAGGCCTAACTTGTTCAGGTGGTATCGTAAATGACAATGACCGGAGAGGAAATTTGTTAGATACCTAATATCCTTCTTATTGTGGTTTAGAAGTTCCCTGTGATGGGTATAAGGCTTAGTCAACAATTTGGCTTGCCTAAGCCCCGGGACATTTCTCCAATGAGAAAGTCGGAGATTGTGTTCCCAATTGTTAACTAAGGCTGAGATTGTTGCCCAGTTTATGCCACAAAAGGGTTCTGGACCTGAGAATTTAGCAGTAGAGCCTGATCGGGCCAGTTCATCCGCAATCTCATTTCCTTCAATGCCTCTGTGACCAGGCACCCACCAAAGTTTAACCTTATTGTGGGTAGCTAGAGATTGGAGAGCATTGAAGCAGCACTTTACCAGTCTTGAGTCCACAGAATAGGAGCTCAAAGCTTTGAGTGCGGCTTGGCTGTCTGAAAAGACATTTATGTTAGCTCCCTTGATGCCTCTTTGTAGGTTAATCAAGGCGCAGATCTCAATGGCGTGTACCTCAGCTTGAAACACGCTGGGAAATGATCCCAGAGGGACGGAGATTCTAGTGTTGGGCCCGAAAACCCCAGCGCCAACGCCAGAGGCCATTTTTGATCCATCAGTGTACCATATTAGACTTTTTGGGTCTATCGTGGGTCCTCCGTTTGACCACGTGGTACGTTCCCCAATATGAACTTCGAATTTTCTGCCAAAGCAATATTCACTTATCATAAAGTCAGCGACAGTGCAAAGCATGTCCTGATCGGGAATGTTGTTGATAATATTAAGGTGACCCGTAAGGCTACCTTGTTTGTACTTACGAATAAGTTGAAATTTAATAGCGCTTCTAGCGGCTGACTTCCTAATGAAGATCTGTAATGGCGATATGCCAATTATAGCTTCTAGAGCTGCTGAAGGGCAGGTGCGCATGGCACCGGTTATACCAAGACACGCCATGCGTTGAAGCTTATCAAGCTTCTTGGCTGTGGTCTTTTCGAGAACCTTAGGCCACCAAACTAAGGCTCCGTACGAAATGATGGGTCTGACCATCATGGTATACAACCAGTGTATAATTTTTGGATTGAGACCCCAAGCTCTACCATATAGTCGACGACTTGCCCATAAGGCCCTAGTTGCACGGTTTATTATAGAGTTGAGGTGAGGATTCCAAGTGAGACGCTTATCTAAGATAACTCCCAGATATTTGACCTCATTGGAATACTCAAGTGTGGTGCCTTTCTGGATGATTGGACCCAAGTTAATGATTCTTCTCTTCGTGAAAGGCACTAGAACGGTTTTACAGGGGTTAACTGAGAGCCCTTCCCTGTTACACCATTCTGAAACGATTTGTAGTGAACTTTGCATCACACTCGTGATGGTGGAATCGAATTTACCGCTCACTATGATCGTTAGGTCATCAGCGTAGCCGATAGCTTCATATCCCGAGTTGCGTAGTTCAGCAAGCAAATCGTCGATGACGAGGGACCATAGCAAAGGAGAAAGGATGCCCCCTTGTGGGCAGCCTTTGATTGCCGTTACCGCCACCGAAATATCTCCTGAAGTCGATTTTATAATACGACTTTCCAGCATGGTCCTAATCCAGCTGTTGGTCGATTCTTCGATACCTCTTTGGCGAATGGCTCTTGAAATTGAGTCATAGCCAGTGTTGTCGAAGGCACCTTCAATGTCAAGAAAAGCACAGAGGGCAATATCCTTAGAGCGATGAACCCCCTCTATCTTATTGGCAAGATGGTGGAGAGCATGCTCTGTAGATTTACCTTTTCTGTACGCATATTGACTAGATTGTAGAGGAGAAGACCTATCTAACGTACCTCTAATGTGAATGTCCAGTAGTCTTTCCATGGCCTTTAAAAGGAAGGAGGTTAGAATGATAGGACGGTAGGATTTAGACAGCTCGCTTGGTTTATTACCTGACTTAGGAATGAAAACTACATTAACCTCCCTCCAAGAGAGTGGGATGTAGCACCAATTGTAGCTGGCTCTAAATAAAGCGACAAGTGCAGGTAGTATAAGTTCCAGCCCTTTTTGGAGAAGTGCTGGGAATATACCATCTCCACCGGGCGCCTTAAAAGGTTTAAATGAGCCTATCGCCCATTTAATTTTATCTGGGCTAAATAACCTGCCAGATAAACTGTTTGTTCTACTCTCAAAAGCGACCCTATGATCTGTGAGGATAGAATTTGTGGTTAAACTATTAATGGACGAACCGGGGAAGTGGACCTGAAGCAAGGTTTCAAGAGATTCTGTTCGGTTCGTTGTGAAGGTACCATCAGCTTTCTTAAGTAACCCTACACAGTTTGTGTGATCCTTAGCTAGAGCTTTGTGAAGTCGGGCTGCTACCGGCATGTCAGTAATGTTTTCGCAGTGTCTTCTCCATGACTATCGCTTAGATCTTCTGAGTTCTTTATTATAGAGTGTGAGAGTGAACCTGTATTCTTCCCACCTTTTCGTTCGTTTAGCACGATTAAAAAGTTTCCTGACTTTCTTTCGAAGCGAATTAAGCTGGTCATTCCACCAGGGAACCTTGCGACTGTTCGTACTGGTTTTTGTGACGCAGCTGCTATGAAAGGAGGTCAATAACACATCTTTTAATTGGTATGCAGCTTCGTCAATGTCTCTTATAGAACCGATAGACGTAACTAGCATTTCTGAGTTTATGATAACGTTTTCACGATATCTGTCCCAGTTGGTTAGTTTAGGAATAAATCTGGCAGGTGCCTGAGTCATTTGATCAGGTATGTCAAATCTGATGTGTTGATGGTCAGACAACGAGGTATCATCAGACACATGCCAGTTTATAACAGAGTTTGCGATAAACGGACTCGCGAGGGTGAGGTCCAATACCTCTTCACGAATCGCGTTAATGAAGGTGGGTTTTGATCCCTTATTTAATATATCAATATGACTACTCATTAGATAATCTAAAAGGGACTCACCTCGTTTGTTAATGTCACTGCTTCCCCAAATGGTGTGATGCGCATTGGCATCCACGCCGATGATGAAGTGGTGATTGTTTGCCCGGCAGAAGTCGATCAAGTTTCGGACCTCTACTGGTGGAATTTGGTCCGAGTCTCCGGGGAAGTACGCCGAAGCAAACACGATGTCGGAATCTCGACGATAATGGCCGCTAAGTCCTTGCTGATAAATTCTGGAATGGGAAGAAAGTTAGTAAGGCTGTTAACTAAGCAAGCTGCCCTAGGCACTTGCTCCCCAAGCTTATAAATCAACTTACAGTCATTTTGTTTGAGACCTCGTATAAGTCCGCCAATAGCCCAGGGTTCCTGAATTAAACCCAGGGCTATTTCCTCCTCGGCGGACCGCTTGCTAAGGGTTGCGGACGCACCCTTCGCGGGATGCAGGTTCGCCTGTATAGCACCTTAAGGGTGCTCATTGTGGCTGCTGTTGGGTGGCCTGTCGGAGGAGTTGGGCTTTTTTGGGGCCTTTCACTTTCCGACAAGCAGCTGAGCTAGGACGATCCCTAGACCGGTCCTTTGCTGAAGCCGTTGCCTTCCCTACAACCCTGGGACTTGCATGCCCGGCGGCTCTGCTCGTCGAAGGGCCGTCGCGGGGTGCAGCAAGCTGCGAGTTGATTGGCTTCGCCACAACCCTGGGACTAACATGCCCGGCGGCGCTGCTCATCGAAGGGCGATCGTGGGGTGCAGCAAGCTGCGTGTTTTTGGCCACCATGGGTGGAGGAGGTTTTCCGCTGCCAGTCCCTGTTGAAACCTTGTCGGTGTTCTTAAGGATCAACCTAACGTGGCTAAAGCGGTAGGCTATTTTGCCCTTAAGGGCGAGGAGCCTATTGAAGGACGCATCGTCGATGGAGAGGACAAGGTGGAGGAGTGTGTCCTTTTCGATGCGGTGCACGACCTTCCAGGATTTGGTAGGCAGATCCTTGTTCTGTGCACGAATGGTAGCAAGGATCTTCTCGTCAGACAGTTCTAGGCTTTGTGGAAAGAACCCTCGGATGACGTGTGGTTTCGGGAAGGATCCCTCTTCCACAAGCATCACGTCCAGACCACATTTAGCTTTGATGCTGCTGAAAAAGTTGCGCATCCACTCGGCAGTAACACTGTCCGAGCAAATGAAAAGCAACCATCCCGATTTACGGCAGGTGGGGTGTGGTCCTCTGACCGGCCCCTTTTTGCTTCTGGCTGTCTCGGGCGGGCTACCTTAGCCAACTCTAGAGCTCGTTCTCTAGTTTCCCCGTTATTTAGAGATTTCTTGAAGCGTCTACGTTCAGCTGCGCTGAGTTTGACAAAGCCACTTTCGGAGATGATCATCTCGCCAATTTTTACACCAATGGCGGTATAACCGGATTTTTCCGAGATGACACTACAGGTGTCGAATTGTGATAGGGCGATGTCGGAGTCAGAGGCGGAGGACATAGCGTCAACTTCTACACTTCTGGCTCTTTTTGGGGTTATAGAAGGGGTCCCTATGACATCGCCTTCCATACCAACAGTGGGGTTTGGCTGCTCGACCGCAGTCAATTGGTTGGGGTCCACTGTGTGCACACAAGCAGCTTGAGTGGTTTCCGTTGAGGGCACAGTAGCGTCTCGGGAGGGTAGTACGACTGGTTGCTCGCTAGCTACACCAGAAGATGATGCGTTTATAGATGCATCTGTCTGTGAATTATTATTTATTGTAGAATCAATTATTCCCACGAGTGTCCGGGAAAGGAGGTCGCCCACGGCAGAGCCCGGTATGCCGTGGGAAGGCTGAACTAAAACCAGAGGACGCCAGGTACCCGGAGCTCGCAGACTCGAGACTAAGCTCCCTCTTAGCCATGCATCCTTTAGCCAATGCTGTTCCATCGTGGATTAGGGATTTGTTTAATAGGGTTTACTCCCCTCGTTGCTCAACTTTGGCTGGAAGCCATGACACAGACCCTCGGCCGCGACCAACCGATCCAACCTGTAAGAGCACAACGCAGATACAGGACTGAATGGAAGGGGGAAGCCATAGGAAGTGGCATAGCGACCGTTGCCCGGCGGCCGCCGCGTGGAGGCAGTGAGTCTTCTTGTAATGGTTACTAGTAGGGATCGTCCGAAAACTTTACCATAAAAGCCCATACCTGACCGCCTAGATGAAGGCATAGTGTGTAGCTTATTCTGTGGAAAATCTTATCATAAACTATGTGCCAATTTATCGGATGAAGTTCTCATTGAAATTAAAAAAGAAAACTCGAACATTTCATATCATTGCACTGAGTGTAAAAAATTTAGTTTCAAAGAATTGTTCTTTAAAGTCAATGACCTAGTGACCGTTGTCAAATTGCTTTGCAAAAATATTGGTGACTTAGAAACCACTCAAAAAAATAGACGGAGAGTTTAAAAGTGTTACTGCATAAATCGACCGCTTTAGACATAAACAAATTAAATACAAATTTCGATGCCCATATAGTAAATCGAATCAATGCATGTATGTAATGCAACTGAATTGGAATCTGAGAGAGTCTCCAATTCTCCAAAACAAAAGACCCCCACTTCTAATGCCAATTTTGACCCTCCTTATGCTGCTGTATCTAACAGCGAAGAGGGGACCAAAAAGAAACGAAAAGAAGTTGTCTTCACTGCTAGCACTGCGGTGATACTACCTGCTGCCGCTGCTGGGTCAAACTGCGAAGCAAAATTGAAGAAGAACCGACCAAAGTCTACGTCTGCTGATAATATTATTGCTGATGATGCTGCTTCTCTACATGCTGTTGAGTCAAACGACGATTGCAGAGTAAACACAAATCGAACAAAAAAAGAAAAAAAAAATGCTGTACGTGTTGTTGGTAACGATCGTGCTTCTGCTGATTTTAATGTAATTGCTCGTTACAAATGGTTACATTTATCTAAATTTACTAAAACCACCAGTGAAGAGTCTTTAAAGAGCTTCGTTGCATCCAAACTTCAATGCACAGAAGATGATGTTTTATGCTTTAAGTTAGTCAAAAAAGATGCTGATACCTCTAAATTTAAATTTATTAATTTTAAAATTGGAATACCAACTCATTTGTTCCATCTGTCAAAAGACCCTAAAAATTGGCCATATAATGTAGGTATTGGTGAGAGAATTTCGTTCGTCTCCAAAATATGATCAAGCTGGGGATAATCAGCAATGACTTGAAGAAGTTGATAAATCTAATTGCAACACTCTGCCAAATCAATTTAGAAGTGTATCTTGTTCTTCTTCAGACTCAAATCACATTACTATTAATTATCAGAATGCAGGAGGTCTGCGAACAAAAACAAATGAATTATTTCTTGCTAGCTCATTGCATGAATATGATGTAATTGTGATCACGGAATCATGGCTAAATACATTTATTATGTCTGCTGAACATATTTGACTGTCACTACAACGTTCATCGCTTGGATCGTCCTACAACTGGTGGTCAACTACGTGGTGGAGGAGTTTAAATTGCAGTGCGATCAATTTTTCGCAGTAGAGTTGTAACTTTGCCAAAGGTAGATGATAAAATTGAACAGCTTTGTGTTTGTGTTAATTTTTGCGATAAAACAATTTTTTTCTCTGCTAGTTACATTCCTCCAAATAGCTCACTTTTTGTATACGAATGTCATCTTTTTAATGTAGAATTTTATATTAGGCGAGTTTTTTTTTTAGCCTATATAGAATAAAAATAAAAATTTCAATACATAATACAACAAAACCTTAGCCTCGATAATTATCCAGGCTAAGGTTTTGTTGTATTTTATATTGAAAACATGTTTCTGAAACATGTTTATTCTATATAGGCTTAAAAAAAAACACGCCTATTAATAGTCTATTAGAAAATCATTATCCCTTCATTATGGTTGATTTTAACTTGGGAGATATAAAATGGAATTATTATAATGAAGATAAATGTTTAATACCTTTTAATATGAAAAAAGATTGTGAATTTAACTTTATCGATACTATGTATTCTTTTAATGTATTTCAGATAAATAGTATTCATAACACATTAAATAGACTTCTTGATCTAGCCTTTACAAGTAACCAATTGCTCTGTACTGTAAGTGAAGTTGAATGTCCGCTGTTACGAAATTCAGTTCATCATAGAGATATTTCTTGTTCTTTGAAATTTGAAAATTGTTTGAAAAATTCGATTGTTATGTCAAATCATCTAATGTATAACTTTAGAAAAGGAAACTTTGTTGCACTTAATAATTATATTAGCTCAATTAACTGGACGCATATTCTTTCAGGGTTGTCGTTAAATGAAGCTTATCAAAAATTCGTTAATAACCTAATTGAAGGTTTTTCTAAATTCATTCCTCAGAAAAATAAAAGTGTTTTCTTTAAGCTACCATGGTACAATCAAAGACTTGTAAATTTAAAAAACGTGAAAAATAAAGCTTTTAAGATTTATAAAAAATCAAATTTGGATGTGGACAGACAACGTTTCTGTCAATTACGTAGAGAATTTGATTTTTTAAATAAATATTTGTACAAGCAATATATTTTGAATATAGAATCTCGAATAGCAAATGATTCAAAAACTTTTTGGACATTTTTGAATGGATGAAAAAAAGAAAAAAAGAAAATATGGAATATAATAACCAATTATCAACTGATCTGCAGGGTACTTGTGAACTTTTCGCTCAATACTTTCAATCAGTTTATGTTGATCATTCCTCGCTTTGCCTTCCGCAAATTGATATACACGTTCAAACCAATATTGATATGGGATATTTGAGTATTTCAGAACATGACATTTTTAATGGTATTCAAAAAATTAATTCCTGCTTAAATGCTGGTCCTGATGGGATACCATCTTTTGTTTTAAAACAGTGCCAGTCATCAATAACTCTTCCACTGCAGATAATTTTTAGCTTATCATTATCGTCCGGTATATTTTTAGATGAATGGAAGTTGTCTTATGTCACTCCAATATATAAAGCTGGTTCAAAGTGTAATGTTGAGAACTACCGTGGCGTATCGAAATTATCTGCAATACCTAAACTTTTTGAATCAATTGTTAAGGATAACCTCTATTTTACTATTAAAGAACATATATGTAGTGCGCAACATGGATTTGTTTCCGGCAAATCAACTACGACTAATTTGATGCTGTTTACTAAGTATGTAATTGATGCTTTTAAATCCAATTATCAAGTTGATGTCGTGTACACAGATTTTGTAAAAGCTTTTGATACAGTGTGTCATGATATTTTAATAGCGAAATTATTTTCATTTGGAATTCATGGATCGCTTCTTCTGTGGATTTCCAGCTTTCTAAAGAATAGAAAGCAAAGTGTTAAGATTGGGAACGTTACTTCAAAAATAATAAACGTTTCATCAGGTGTCCCGCAAGGTAGTCATTTGGGCCCTCTTCTATTTAATATATTCATAAATGAAATTCCTTCTTTGCTTATGCATGCTCATTGTCTAATTTATGCTGATGATATAAAAATATTCCTGCGTGTTAAAAACTTTACTGATAGTTTAAATCTCAAAAGTGATTTAAATCTTATTGTTACGTGGTGTCAAAGAAATTGTCTTCCATTGAACATAAATAAATGTCATGTCTTTACTGCTCATCGTTCTTTAACTCCTTTATTATTTGAATACTCGATTTTAAACACTATTCTGTTGCGTAGAACTGAGGTAAAGGACCTGGGAATCATTTTTGATTCAAAGCTTACCTTTTCTTCTCACATGGACTACATAATTTCAAGAGCTAATTCGATGTTGGGTTTTCTAAAACGAAATTGTTCAGAATTTTCTAATCCATATGCTATTAAATCAGTTTATATGTCGTTAAAACGTCCATTACTTGAATATTGTTCTGTTGTTTGGTATCCGTTTTATTCAAATGCAATTACTCGTATTGAACGAATCCAAAAATCTTTTACAAGATTCGTTGCGAAACAATTGAAGTGGTACCTTAACTATAAGCCATCATATTTAACGAGATGTGCTCTTATTGGCCTTGAAACGTTAGAAAAAAGACGGTCTTTTCAATGTATCATGTTTATATATGATGTTTTCTCTTATCGCATTAAATGTCCTGAGATTGTTCATGTTTTTCTAATATATGTTCCCGAAAGAATAATGCGTCCTCGTAATTTTCTTTACAATCCAAGACATAGGTCTAATTATGGTTCCAATGAACCAATTACTAGATGTATTAAACTTTTTAATTCACTCCCAAGTGAGATAGATTTAAATCTTGTAAGAACTGAATTTAAATTATCATTGCAGCATTTAGTTGATTAGTTAAGAAATTTATATTGAACTGTTAGTAATCTATTTAGAGTTAAGCTCAGTTGATGAATGAATAAATACGCAAAAAAAATTCAAATAATTTTGATATCGGTAAGTAGTGTACAGTAAGTAGTCTCTGAGGATATTGTATATAGTATACTATACAGTATTATTGTTTGGAAATGCACATATGAACTACTTTTATTATTGAAATTGTTTATTTACACTTAAATTCATTCAATTGATTAACTTGAATTTATTGCTTGAAACTAAATTTAATTCGATTGCTTTTCTAATATTATTTTGATAATTCAACATACATGTAATACCCTATGTATTATTTTCCATATCATTTTTTTTGCTATTTTTTTGTTTGTTATTTTTGCGTGAACAACTTAATCCGATAATCCCCTAATGCACTTCAAATGCGTTTGGGCAACGGTTGTTTCTTGCTTGAGTTAAACCTTCGCGCGATGGTGCATTGAATTATCGTTCTCTTTTCTCTAGCAGCCACCAACCGCGAAACATCATCCAAATTACATTCCGCACATAGTTTGCATTTTGTCTTGATCTTAAGGAAATAAAATAGTTTATAACGTTTTGGAATTTCGCTTTTTATTTCTTACATTACTGATCAAAGTTGGTTGGTTTAAGGTAAAATTGTATCGAACATTCATACATATATTTGGGATATCTTTGCTGTTTGCTGGGTGTGCTGTTGGCTGATTTTGCTGTGCTAGGCTGTTTTTCTGGATTGCTGTTAACGATCGGTGAAATAATTGTGATATTGCTTGCAGTTTAAAGGGCATAGACTTGTGAAATTTTCTTTCGGTCGATTAAATTATTGCTCTCACGTGGTCAGGTTAATTTTGTTGGCATTACTGCTCTGTGATTGTAATTAATTATAATGAAAGTTTTAAAGCAATCACGTGGACATTTGAAGGGTGGTATAACTCGTGCGCATAGTTATATTTCGGTGGTAGACGATGAAAGAAAGGTTGGAAGAAACGTGGAAAGCTTTTGTTGAAAATCATGATGAACTTATTCAATATTTTGAAGAAGAGGGATACGGTGATCCGGAGGTTGATTTCGAAGCGACCGAAGTAAAGTATATTGAGGCAAAAAGTGCATTTCTGAAAGCTATTCGCAAAAACACACCTCCACCACCTCCAACGCGGGTTGATTCATCCCATGAACTTTTTAAGAAACAAGCCGCCGTGTTGGAGAACCTTCTCAAAAATCCTTCTTCAAGTTCCGCTTCGATAGTATCCGCCGAAATAGAACTGCCGCATTTTAAAATATCTCCGTTTGGCGGTGAGTATCGCGAATGGCCAGAGTTTCGGGACATGTTCCTAGGAAAAAAAAAAAAAAAAAAAGGTGCTCAAAAAATGCGTTATCTAAAATCGTTTTTGCGCGATGATGCCGCAAAGTTATTAAACGGTATTGAAATTGCTGATTCCAATTATGAAGAAGCGTGGGAAAAACTCGAGCGTCGTTATAACAAACCCCTTTATATTATTAACGCGCATATTGAAAGTTTTGTGAAATTGCCAACGGTGGTAGTCGCGGATAGTGGACATTTGCGTAAGCTTACGGATAAAGCTGACGATGTTATTCGCGGTTTGAAGGCTTTAGAATCCGAAACTAGAGATCCATGGCTGATTTATCTTTTGCTCAATAAAACAGACTTGGAGACGCGTAAGGCCTGGGCCATTCATATAAATAATTCGGAAAAAGCGACGGTTCAGGAGTTAATCGATTTTTTGGAAGAAAGATGCGATGCATTAGAAGCGTGCGAAACAAGATCGAGTGAATCAAAAAACCGCGGTAATAGAAATTTGACACGTTCAGCTAGTGCTTCAAACAATATCAAAAGCTTCGCTATCTCAACTCTCGTGTGTCCCATGTGCAAGGAGAATCATGTTCTTCCACAATACCCTGAGTTTCTTAAATTAACCATTACGGCTCGTCGCAGTTATGCTAAGGATCAGAGATTGTGCTACAATTGTTTATGTAGCAACCATTCGGCTTCAAGATGTCGGGCAAAAACTAAGTGTCCTCATTGCACCATTCGTCATCATGCCTTGGTTCATTTGGATCCGTCGGTTAGTGAATCCGAATGCACAAAAACCTTCTACATCTAAAGCTGACCCGTCACCACTTCAGAGTAACCACGCTCAAAATGAAATACCATTCGCCGGGGTGTTGCCAACAGTTGTGGTTCAAGTCGTAGACGTCCTTGTCGCTGTTACTCGACACAGGGTCCCAAGTATCTTTCGTTACGGAAGGTTTGGTGAAAAGATTAGGTCTGCGTCGTCGTCACGCTCGTCATCCTATTTCTGGTATTTCCTCCCTAGAAGCTGGCGTTACACAAGGTGCTGTGGACCTTAATCTGAAATCCTGTTTTGATTCAAATGAAATGCAAATTGAAGCCTTCATTTTGAATAAAATAACTTCAAAAACTCCCGTTTTACCTTTTTGCCTTTCCCAAGTCTTTGCTGCTGGAGGGTTTGAAGTTGGCCGACCCAGGGTTTAATAACCCCAGAACCATTGATATCTTGCTAGGATCTGACGAGGCCTGGAATATTTTACGTGACGGTCGTCGGATAGATGGAGACGGTAATGTGATTGCCCACAACACCATTTTTGGCTGGGTGATAACCGGACCAGGAAAATGTGTCGTTTTATGTAGGCGTTGAACAAGATATTGATGTGCTACTTAAATCGTTTTGGGAAATTGAGGAGCTTCCTCACAGGACATATTCGTTAGACTCTGAGGGCTTTGCCGATGAGCACTTTTGTAATACTTTTTCTCGAGCTCCTGATAACAAATATATAGTAGAGTTGCCATTTCGCCACAAAAATATAAGATTTGATAACACTGTTTCTCGGTTTTCCGCTATGGAACGTCGTTTCACTCGCCATGAAAATCTTCGCTTGGAGTATTGTCGTTTTTTGAAGGCTTATCAGGAGTAAGGGCACATGGAACGTATTCCGGACGACGAAATTGAACCCATTTCCGGGAAGACTTTCTATCTGCCACATCATGCTGTCGTCACGAATAAGTTGCGGGCTGTATTTGATGGGTCCCATAAGGATGGAAATGGTATTAGTTTGAATGAAATGCTGCATATAGGGCCACCACTTCAGCGTAATTTAATAAATGTTTGCTTACGCTTTCGAATCCATAGGTGTGTTTTTTGTGCCGATATCGTTAAGATGTTTCGGCAAATTTGGGTCGATACGAAACATCGTGATTTTCAACGTATCGTATGGCGAGAATCTCCTGATAAGCCGATTGGACACTACCGACTGCGTACTGTCACCTATGGTACTTCACCTGCACCTTTTCTGGCAATGCGAGTTCTCAAACAACTAGCCTTAGATAAGATTACCTGGATCAATTCCCCATTGCGTGGCATTCCATTTTGCATGATTGTTATGTTGATGATATCATGACAGGGTCGGATTCAGTATCAAAGGTTTTAGAGTTGAAAAAGGAGCTGATTGACTTGTTATCTTGTGGAGGGTTGCAGTTGAGCAAATGGAGCTCAAATTGTTGGCCAGTTTTAAAGGGCTTGGATTGTGAGCAAGCAGTTTCTCTTGACTTTGATAGCGCCAACAATTGGACGAAGGTTCTCGGGTTAGTTTGGAATCCTCACCGCGACATCTTCACCTTTAAAATCTCCTTAGATAATAAATCTAAATCATCGCCGTCACCCACTAAGCGAATGCTGTTTTCTGAGATCTCAAATATCTATGACCCCTTGGGTTTCTTGGCCCCTGCCACTATTTTGTTTAAAATGTTGTTCCAGGAGTTATGGGTGCATAAAGCGAAAATCGGATGGGACGATCCCCTGCTAACTGAGGTAGCCGCCAAATGGATTTCCTACCGTAACGATTTAATCTACTTTGAGAAAGTTGGAATTTTAAGGAGGTGTACGTCAAATTCGAAACGTTTCGATTTAATTGGATTTTCAGATGCATCTGAGAAAGCATATTCAGCAGTGGTCTACGCGCGATGTTGGTCTGAAAGTGGAGACATCGAGATTCAACTGGTTGCTGCCAAAACCCGCGTTGCTCCTGTCAAGCAGCTAACCATTCCTCGTCTTGAACTTTGTGGGGCCTTCCTGTTACGTCGACTAGTGCAACTGATTCGTACTTCTTTGGACGTACAACCCGTCGAAACCTTTATTTTTTGTGATTCCCAAATCGTGTAAGCCTGGCTATTTTCTTCCCCTCGTAGATGGAACACCTTTATTGCCAATCGTATTTCAGAGATTCTTGATGTTCTTCCCCGTTCCGATTGGAACTATATTCGCTATGAGTAGAATCCAGCTGACTGTGCATCGAGAGGGGTTGGGCATCGAAAACTGTGGCGGTAGGAAATTTGGTGGAAAGGTACTGCTTGGCTGTGGATGAACGCTCATTCTTGGCCGATCGCTGCAGAGAGGATTCAATTAGATGAGGTGCCGGAGAGTAGAAAAAACCCTGTTGTTGCCAATGTATTGTCTGCGGAGGAGGGAATTCTTGAAGCCTTGGTAAAGAGAGTATCTTCGTGGTTCCGAATCATTCGAATTGTAGGCTTTGTTCTTCGTTTCACTATATGATCGTTTGCATGGTTTCCTTCGAGATTCGGAATTATTTGCTGCTAAGCACACTTGTATTTTGTGGACTCAAGAGGAATTTGCCGAAGGGATAAGAACTCTAAAGTCTGACAAATGTGTTTCGAACAGATCTAAACTTTCATCTCTATCGCCCTTTCTGGATAATGTCGGCTTACTGCGAGTTGGGGGCAGACTATCCAATGCTGAAAACATTCCTTTCAATGTAAGACATTCCATAGTCCTGCCCAAAGGTCATCCGATAACTCGATTAATTCTTCGAGATGCGCATTTAAAGTTTATTCACGCAGGTGTATCGGAACTTTTCTCATTGGTACGTCAGGAGTTTTGGATTCTTGGAAGTAGAAACCTTATAAGGAAAGTTGTGCATTATTGCATGAAGTGTTTTCGTCAACGTCAGTCCACCTCGACACAACTTATGGGAAATTTGCCTGCTTCGCGACTTTTGCCGTCCTTTGCTTTCGCTCACACTGGCTGCGATTACGCTGGACCCATAATGCTACGCTTAGCCAAAGGAAGGAAACCGAAGCTAATAAAAGGATACTTCGCCCTGTTTGTTTGCATGGTGACAAAGGCGTTGCACCTGGAAGTCGTCAGTGACCTATCCACAGATGCCTTCTTAGCGGCATTGCGGCGATTTATAGCTAGGAGGGGAAAATGCAGTGTTATCTACTCGGACAATGGCACCAATTTTCAAGGAGCTGCGAGAACCCTGTCCGAATGGTACAAATATTTATTTTCACTTTCTGGATTTTTAGGATTTTGAATTTTCGGGATTGTGGATTTTCGGCATTTTGGATTTTCGGGATCTCGGTTTTTTGGGATTTTGGGCTTTCGGAATTATGGGTTTTCGGGATTTTGGTATTCGGTATTGTGACCCCAACCCGTATTACATGCCACAGGATCCATTGCGGTCGGTGAAGCAGTGGAGAAATGCACTTTGGAGTGACGATACAAAAATTAACTTGTTTAGGATGGACGGGAAACAGTTTGTTTGCCACCCAGAATGTCAGGCTGTGAAGCATGGTGGAGGTAGTCTGAGGATATCGTGTTCTTTTTCGTGTTATGGCGTTGACTCGATACATCGACTAGATGGCATTATGACCAAAGAAAAGTATGTAGAGATACTGTCTGCCATACGCAGGAAATGGTATGCCATGAAAATTGTGTTTTCAACAGGATAATGACCCAAATCATTCGCAGAAACTTACAAAGCCTTGGTTTGAGAACAACCATCTCAATGCTTTGCAGTGGCCTTCTCAGTCACCAGATTTAAATCCGGTTGAGAGCCTTTCGCATGAGTCGAAGATGCAAGTTTTCAAGTCTCACCCTGCAAATATCAAGGAATTGTAGGGAATCGTCCAGAATGCTATGGGAATGCTAGTATTCCATTACAATCAAAAAATTCAAAAACTAGTAGATTCTATGGAAAAAGAATTGAAGAAGTAATTAAAAATAAAGGATATATTATTTGCAATAATTATTTCTTCCGAAAACAATTTTCGCTTTAATCCACACTTTGTTCGATATCCTCTTGCTTTTATTACTGCTGCATATCTGCGATTCATTGACTCGGATTCCAGTTCCGTAGTTGTTGTTTTTGGGGTTTTGGATTGACTCTGGATGCTGATGTGAACTCTTTAGTTCAGGATTGACTTGATATTCTCAATTAGATTTAGGTCTAGGGAAGTTTCCTTTGAAGTACTTTTTAGCCTAAGAAATAAATTTGCAAGTTCCACTAAAAAGCTCTAGCGCGGAGACTTCTAATTGATTTTCTAGGACCCGTATGTATATAAACTGCTGCAGTGTCTCTAATTCTGAAAAGATCATTCTACCTTTAACCCTAGATTACTAATCTTATCATAGTACTTTATTACTTACCTTCGTCGATTAGACGACGGAATATTAATTTTTTTTGAAATTATTTAGAGATACAAGTATTTTTTTTAGTGTTAAAAGAACTTATTTATTTACCGTTATGAGAAATATAAAAAAAACAAAAATTAAATCGGGTATGTTTCAGACTTTTTTGAGAAATTCAATTGGCACCTCAAAATAAATTAATGTTTAAAAAAAGTTAATTAAAAATAAAAGAACAGTGAACTACATGAAAATTTGTTATTAATATGAATAGTTTATATAACATATTAACTGTTAACAAGAAAATCGATATTTTATTTTAATTTTAAATGCAGGAGTGACAACCATCAATATTGTGTTTGAACTTGGTGCATCTTTTGCCTATTTCAAATGGTACTGTTCAGACATTTTGAAGTTCAGGTGTTAATGTTAATTTTTATGGCTCTTTTTGTAATGCGCTTGCTAGCGGCACTGTGGTAAACCCGTTGTCGGCGGTAATGTTCAAGTTTGATCCATATACATATACGCTTTCCGAATCGTTAATTTGTAAAAGAAATTCAGTGAAATCTTCGCAGTTTATATGAAAACCAATGAAAAACTGACTATCTCCAGTTTTCAAAAAGTTACACTATTACTAACCTTCGTCGATTCGACTACGGAAAGTGGTTATATCCTTATAACGGTGGCGTAAATACTCGCAATGAATGTGTCACCTTTGAGAGATCACAAACAAGCATATATGGGAAATGGGCGAGATTAGAGTACTGGGCGGAAAGAAAACAAGAGAAATTGTAACAAGCGTAGTCGATTCAACGAAGGTTAGTAATCTAGGGTTAACATCCTTCTACCTTTAACATCTCAACAGAAATGTCTCCAGACTATCTGGAGTCGTCGGAAAAGATAACATCGTTTCACGTGTCTTGAGTCCAATTAAGATGCACATGAGCCCAAAGTTATCGTTTTTCTTACAACACTTATTGGAAAATCCGGTTTCAGTACTGATTTGAGTGCTCCTATTCCCGATTTTACGGGCGTTGGTGTCATGTAGCTAATACCTTTAATGAGTATTTTTCAAAAATGCCCAATGCTTTCCAAGTGGATAACTTGCCTTTTCACGACGACGCCATTCGGCACGATGTCTTTAATCCGAGTAGTTTCTGTTATTTTGATTTTTCTGCCTTTGAAATCAACAAATTGATTATGTCACTTAAATCCACGAGATCGACGTCTCATGACTTAATCTCAAGTCATACTATCAAAAATATTTCATTATTAATTGCTGATGTCTTATGCTACATTTTCAACTTAAGTGTAAGAAAGGGCGTGTTTCCGGATTCTCTAAAAACTGCTATAGTTATACCATTACACAAAAAAGGAGATGCTAGGGATTTAAATAACTACAGACCTATATCTCTTCTGTCTGTGTTTTCTAAGGTATTTGAAAGGGGTATGAAGAAAAGAATTATGACTTTTCTAAATAGAACTGAGTTTTTCAGTAATCTTCAATTTGGCTTTAGAAGTGGAAAATCGACAGAAGATGCGTTACTGAAATTCTGTAGTGAAATCTATAATTCAATTAATGAATCTCATATTCCAGCAGCTTTATTCACTGATATCACAAAAGCTTTTGATATGGTTGACCATGAATTGTTGTTGAGTAAACTTTTTAAGGCTGGATTAAGAGGCTTTGTTTATGATTGGTTCTGCTCCTACTTGACAAATCGTAATCAAAGAACCAGGATTAAAAATGATCTAAGCGCTAAATGCTACTTAAGGATGGGTATTCCTCAAGGTTCAGTCTTGGGCCCAATCTTATTTTTGATTTTCGTTAATTCTTTGTTTTCTCAGCCATTTAAAGGCGAGATAACTGCTTTTGCGGATGACACTGCTCTTTCTTACTCCAATAGAAACCATTTTGAAACTTTTACTAACATTAACCATGACTTAGAAATTCTCCGTCATTGGTTCAGGTTCCACAAGCTACTTATAAGCAGCAAAACTAAGTTTATGTTTTTTAATTTATTGGGAATGATTCCTGAAGGCTTATCCTTATTATATCATGCACCTCATTGCTCTAAGTTCCAGCTTTCTCCGCCAATTTTCAGGTCTGATTTACATTGCAGTGATGGCTGTTTTGAAATTGAATGTGTTGATAAATTTAAATACCTGGGTATTACCTTAGATAAAAAGCTTAGTTGGATAGAACATACATCTCATTTAAAACTTTATATTAACAATGTTGTCAGGCAGATCTACCACCTTAGTCTTTATTGTCCGCAATCAATATTGAAACTAGCTTACAGTGGCCTTATGCAATCAAAGCTTCAATATGGTATTTGCTGCTGGGGTGGTACTCACTCCAATAAAATCGAACAGTTGCTTATTAGACAAAAACATTCAATTCGCATTATTTCTAAAGTAAACCGTTGTACACCCAGTTTGCCATTGTACTATTATAAAATTAAAAATTAAAATTAAAATTAAAATTATAAAATTTTAAAATTGTTTTTTAAAAGTGCTGGTTATAACTCTGCGAGGGTACAAGAGGATTATAATTTAAGAGCCAACAACTGTAATTTGGTAACAGTTCCTAGAATAAATAAGTCACACTTTTGTCTTTTTTATACTGTGATTTCGCCCCGCTTATTTAATAAATTACCCAATGATTTAAGATGTGAGCGTAATGAATCAAAATTTTTACGTAAAATTAAAATGTGGCTTTTTTCTTTAAACCATTCACTTATAAATAATATTGTTAATCCAATAGTTTGATTAAATTTGTAGATCCTTTAAAAAATTGTGTTCTGTTTATATACATAGGTATTTGCACAGATAAGGTAAGAATATTTATGAATTATTATCCCCACATTCATTGTTTTAAGTCTTATTTAACCTGAGGTTCATTCGCCACTTATTCTCTTGAATAACATAATGTACCTAACTATTTCATTAAAATCTTTGCTTATCAATTGTAAAGTAAATTCTCGAATTCTGTTTTCAGTAATATTTCCTGAAGCCATTATACATAATCATTATTTTTTGTTAACATTATATTAAGCTTAGAATTTTAATGAAATAAAGATCAAATAAATAAAAAATAAATAAATAAATAGATTTTGCTATCTAGTAAAATAAGGCATCGTAGCTCTCATAAATTCCTAGAACTGCCACCCGAAAAAGTTAGAATAGGTTTGAGAAAATTATTGGAACGGTTCTATATGTACATATAGTACATATGTAGAAATCAAATGTATGTATGTACTCGTAACATAATTTTTAAATCTACAATCTACTTCGCTAAAATAAAGCACATAATATTGCTTCAGTCATATAACCTATGTATGTATGTACATATGTTGATGTAAGTCTGTAGATACTGAGTTAAAACACCATTTAAACATAGTACGTATAGATACCTAACCAACATATACATATATGTACATCTACGAGTATTAATTCCCAAAGTGATTCAATTCAGCACAATGGACGTAACTGATAGTAAAATAAAAGATATCGACCAACAACCAAAACATTGCAGTAGATAGATAGGAGCTTCCAGTGGGCTATTTCTACAGCATTAAATTGGGAATTCGATGTGCAAAAGCTCTGCCAGTTTAGGTCTAGTTGAAGCCGTATAAGAACAAAGCTCTATAAAGAAAATACAGTAAACGAGAACAAAGAAAGTCCTGTTTTAGCTATCATAAATCATGATAGAAATGTCACAAGTTTTCCCTTTTGTGCACTTGAAGTCCTTGCAAACGTGTTCGAATATCCCTTTTGTAAGAGAGCCACATAGCTCATTCATGTTTTTTATATACAATGCTGCTCTTCTTCACTTCGATGGAGTAACTAAAATATGATTGCATGTAACTAAACTATTTCCAGTGATATTAAACATTTTTGGCAGCAAAACTTTGAAAAATCAAGAATGTGAGGAGTTAGTTGAAATAATAATTTGCACAACAAACTTGTTTTACTACGCCACCTTGTTCGTCGGACTTAAAAGAAAACATGATGTTGCCAAAATAGCAATATACGTACATATATATGTATGTACATACATATGTATACATACATATGGATATGATACGAAAAAAAGAGACAGATCAACATTTAAAGACAGAACAATATAAAAAGTATATGTATGTTATGATATGTTACCCCGGCTTGCAGACCCATGACGCCGGGTTAGTATTTATTTTTGAGGTAAAAATACATATGCCACAAAAACATAGACCATCTGTAATTTTTTTTTATGTGAACGCCAGGAGGACTGCGATAAAATTACGGATTAAGTCATGAGTAATTTAACAAAACGCTGAACTCATAATATACAGGTCGTTACATATGAAGTTGCCGATTTTTACGTGGAAAGTTAAAAAACGATATTACAAAAATTAAAATAGTTTATTTCAAAAAATAATCTCCATTTACATCTTTTATTTATTGTGTATAAATAAATAAATAAATAAATAAATAAATAAATAAATAAATAAATAAATAAATAAATAAATAAATAAATAAATAAATAAATAAATAAATAAATAAATAAATAAATAAATAAATAAATAAATAAATAAATAAATAAATAAATAAATAAATAAATAAATAAATAAATAAATAAATAAATAAATAAATAAATAAATAAATAAATAAATAAATAAATAAATAAATAAATAAATAAATAAATAAATAAATAAATAAATAAATAAATAAATAAATAAATAAATAAATAAATAAATAAATAAATAAATAAATAAATAAATAAATAAATAAATAAATAAATAAATAAATAAATAAATAAATAAATAAATAAATAAATAAATAAATAAATAAATAAATAAATAAATAAATAAATAAATAAATAAATAAATAAATAAATAAATAAATAAATAAATAAATAAATAAATAAATAAATAAATAAATAAATAAATAAATAAATAAATAAATAAATAAATAAATAAATAAATAAATAAATAAATAAATAAATAAATAAATAAATAAATAAATAAATAAATAAATAAATAAATAAATAAATAAATAAATAAATAAATAAATAAATAAATAAATAAATAAATAAATAAATAAATAAATAAATAAATAAATAAATAAATAAATAAATAAATAAATAAATAAATAAATAAATAAATAAATAAATAAATAAATAAATAAATAAATAAATAAATAAATAAATAAATAAATAAATAAATAAATAAATAAATAAATAAATAAATAAATAAATAAATAAATAAATAAATAAATAAATAAATAAATAAATAAATAAATAAATAAATAAATAAATAAATAAATAAATAAATAAATAAATAAATAAATAAATAAATAAATAAATAAATAAATAAATAAATAAATAAATAAATAAATAAATAAATAAATAAATAAATAAATAAATAAATAAATAAATAAATAAATAAATAAATAAATAAATAAATAAATAAATAAATAAATAAATAAATAAATAAATAAATAAATAAATAAATAAATAAATAAATAAATAAATAAATAAATAAATAAATAAATAAATAAATAAATAAATAAATAAATAAATAAATAAATAAATAAATAAATAAATAAATAAATAAATAAATAAATAAATAAATAAATAAATAAATAAATAAATAAATAAATAAATAAATAAATAAATAAATAAATAAATAAATAAATAAATAAATAAATAAATAAATAAATAAATAAATAAATAAATAAATAAATAAATAAATAAATAAATAAATAAATAAATAAATAAATAAATAAATAAATAAATAAATAAATAAATAAATAAATAAATAAATAAATAAATAAATAAATAAATAAATAAATAAATAAATAAATAAATAAATAAATAAATAAATAAATAAATAAATAAATAAATAAATAAATAAATAAATAAATAAATAAATAAATAAATAAATAAATAAATAAATAAATAAATAAATAAATAAATAAATAAATAAATAAATAAATAAATAAATAAATAAATAAATAAATAAATAAATAAATAAATAAATAAATAAATAAATAAATAAATAAATAAATAAATAAATAAATAAATAAATAAATAAATAAATAAATAAATAAATAAATAAATAAATAAATAAATAAATAAATAAATAAATAAATAAATAAATAAATAAATAAATATATAGCACATGTGCCCCAGACGGGAGATTCATAAAATATGATGGCTTGAAAGATTGCCTTAAAAATTAATAGTTTGTTGGTGCTGTTCAATTGTGAGTTCCTGCATATAAATGGTTATAGTATCCTTATCGTAACATTTACTTTTTTAATTATTTCTTGGACATGTAGGTTGAACGTTAAGCGTTTATCTACACAAATAGATATTATTGTAATTGTAAATGGATCTTATATAAAATACTCATCAAGATTAAATGAATTAAATGCTTATACGGAAACGGCATTAACGGGCATCACAATAGATACATATGTATTGATCTGATGAGGTCACGATGCGAAAGGAAAACAATAATTATTAAATATCATACTGAGCAGTCGCTTTGAGAAGTAAATGACCAGTGACCACTTGGTCTGGCTCGACCACAACGATCATATTTTACGCAGACCTTTTTTTTTTTTTTTTTTTGGTAGCGCCTGGAGGTCTTCAAAAGATACCAATGGGTTATGCCCGATTCATATATCTGACAATGCCATCAGTGCTAGTCAGTATATGCCTACGGGCTAAACCTCACCCCCCCAGAGAGGCACTATGAGAACCGGCTGCGCGTACTCATAGTAGTAGGAAATTCGTCCCTCTCATTTTTTCATTTTTTGTGATGACTACGACTAAGTTGCCTTAACAAGTAGTTTACGCTTCTGTAGTGTTAATCGCGTTAGGTAGGTAGCTTTCCAGTGAAAGCACCTACTAATACCGTCATTAAAAGCGTTTTTCCTTACGGCGCTAGGTCGAAAGGTCTTGTTCTTTGTAGTCGGCGCTCAAGAATTGTCACGTCCATAGTACGGATTATTTCATTATTGCAGTGAACATGAAGACGGGTACGAAGTTTGCCAGCAAAGTTTGTTACTTCGTCCCTCACGGTAGCAATTCCTAGATCTCTGTGAATATCACTATTCCTTATATACCAAGGAGCATTCACGATTGCTCTTAGTATTTTGTTTTGAAATGCTTGCAGTAGAGCCATATTGCTTGGTTTGGTACAACCCCAAATTTGTATACCATATGTACAAGACGGTTTTAGCACTTGCTTATACAGAAGCAGTTTGTTATATGTGCTTAGCTTCGAGTATTTCCCGAGTAACCAATACATTTCTCTAAATCTGATTTCGAGCTCTTCGCGCTTCTTTTTAACGTGTGGTTTCCACTTATGTTTTGCGTCTAGGGTCATTCCTAGATATTTTGCCTCGTTTGCGTACGGTATTTGCACCGAGTTAATGTATATAGGTAAGTTGTTTATCTTTCTTAGTGTGAAATTTACATGCGTTGATTTTGTCTCATTGAGGACTATTCGCCAGGTTTTTGTCCATTCGAATACTTTGTTCAAAGCTCGTTGGAGTTTTCCCGTTGATGATTCGACTGACTCATCCATTACGAGGATAGCCGTGTCGTCTGCGAACGTTGCTACAACGGTCCCTTCATCTTGTGGTATATCTCTTGTGTAGAGCAGGAACAGAATTGGGCCGATAACACTTCCTTGTGGAAAACCGGCGTAGATTTCTTTGAAATCCGAATATTCACTCCCGTGTCTAACACGGAAAAATCTGTTTTCAAGATAAGATTCCAATAGTCTGTACAACTTTTCCGGTAAGATTACCCTTAGCTTATACTTTAGGCCTTCGTGCCATACCTTGTCGAAGGCTTGCGATACGTCGAGAAAAGCGCTAGAGCATACTTTTTTCCCTTCTAAAGCTTTTTCAATTTCGTTCGTTATTCGATATACCTGATCGATTGTGGAATGCTTGACCCGAAAGCCGAATTGATGATCCGGGATCAAATGTCTTTCTTCAATTACTGGTTGCAATCGTTTCAGCAGAAGTTTCTCGAAGACCTTAGATATTATTGGCAGAAGTAAAATGGGTCTATATGATTTCTTGTCATTTGCACATTTCCCCGGTTTCGGAACTATAATAACTTCGGCGACTTTCCATTGCCTTGGGACATATAATAGTCTTAAAGAAGCATTTATGATGTAGAGCAACTTAACCCATTTTGGCCCGAGTGGGTAGTTTTCTACCCAGATTTTTATAATTTTTTCTCCAGAGGATTAATGACTGTTTGTAAAATGTTTCTATTTAAATGTAATTTTAGTAGTGTTAGTTACCATTTTGTTTTTCATTCTTCTCCCCACCCCTCTCTTTTAACACTATGATTGGGGCCTAAAATGTAGGCTTCAAAAAAGCATTTACAAAAAAAATAAAAAAAATATTATAAATATATAAACAATAAAATATAATGTCTATTCTATGACGTCAATATAAAGTACTAAACATTTGTATCATTACTTTATGTGTTCCGTGTATCAGACCTGACAGATCAACGTTCAAAAATTGATGGGTAGTTTTCTACCCAACGGGCCAATATGTAAGAATTTTTTTCATTTTAAGACAAGTCATGTATAACATTGAAACAATTTGAAATTACCGTTTTTTGTTTATTTATTTGTTCCGCATTTCGAGGTGATTCATCCAGATTCAGTATTTGGTCAAGATAATAAATGGTGAACTAGTAGATATCATAGATTAAAACAACAACAATGCAAATGGAGGAGATTATGGCCTTGCTTTAGTCACCTGATGAAGAAGATTATGTGGTCAATAAGGTGAACAGAACGGAATACCCAAATGTTGTGTATGTACCTTCAAAAGTCGACAATGCACTCCTTTTAATAGATTTCTGTGGAACTTTGGAGCTAGAATATTTAGAGGAGGGTGGTTTACATGCTCATGAGGCAGAGTCGGAGACCAGATTGGAGCCACCTTTTAATCATTGTCAGAATAACGTATCTTTGAGTATTCTTAACGTGGAAGTGGATGCTGAAGCTGCCAGAATTTAATCTATATCACAGCTATTGGGTATTATACTCCGTTAAAGCAAGTATAAAATATGCTAAAACGCTCTTTTATTACCTATCATTGTCGTAGGTTAGGTGGTAAATCGTCATCTCAGTTGTTTTCTCTTTTCCATACTGATGGCATTACCGAAATGATAAAAGTATTTTATAACCAATATGCGGCACAACATAATGCACAGCTTCAATTCAAACTGCACGAATTAAAGAGATTCTTGGATACACTGTTCCGCAATGAATACCATACACTTCCTCCATGGAAATTGTATGTACTGGTCAATTCAGCATACATTTTGAGTTTCAATTGCGAAGAATCTTTCAATGTCGATATTTGAATCAATCAAATGACTTATTCTTTTATCAGACAACACGAAGTTCGATCGGATACATTTGCCAAAATAAGATGGCTCATCAATCACCGTAGGCGATTATTGAGGTATTCACAGTAAAAAGTAGTGGTGACCACTTTTTGTCAACACATCTTCCAACATGATGCTCAATGCATGAGAATTGCTTGTTTTGGTCACGAAATCGGGAAATGTCAAGCCACAATTGAAGCTAAGGAGGTTTTGAGAGCAGACCGCAATCGCCCATCCACATGCATAATACAATATTTCGATGGTAGCATTAGTGACAAAAGCGCTGCAAAATTCGTCACAGTAAGGCGCCCTTTATTTGTATAAAGTGTATTATTAGCTAGTTTGCGTTCTAAATGCTTCGGAAAATATACTACAAACATTAAGTACATAGTTATTTACCCCTACGTACTACTTATAACTTAGCTATTTAATTTATGCAATGTTGATTTTCTTGAAATAATTTTTTTTTCTATACTTATTGGCCCAGTGGGTAGTAAACTACCCAGGTCATAACAGGTAAACGGTTAAAGAGAAAAATGTTTTTTTAACATTTTTGGTTTGATGGGGTCCATATGAGCTACTTTTGAAAATATCGTGAAAAAATGTCCACAGGAACTGGTACCGGGCCAAAATGGGTTAACCAGCACTTTTTTCGGTAGCTCTTTCAAAATTTCGCCAGTGAGTAAAAAATAACAAAAATTGCGTTCATTAAATATTGTTTAGTGCTCAATGAAATTTATTTGTTAGCCATACTGTTGGCTAAACGGCTTCAGTGCCAGCTGACTGTGCACAGCAATTTGCCCCAATGTTTTGCTGGTCCAAAAATAATACTGTTTTTTCCCCCAATCGTCCCATTAGAATTTTATATATGTGTACATCGAGAGTGACGGCACTCGCACTGCAACCACTGTCGCGTTAAGAGTAAAATAATAAACGTTTAACATTATTTGATTAATTTATTTTTATTTTTTTGGTAGTCATTAGGACTATTACTTTTTTATTTATATTATTTTTATTTTTTAAATTTATATTTCTAATATTCGTGAATAACAAACAGCCGTGTAATTTCTTAAGCTGTTAACAATAAATACACATACAGTCAAACTTCTTTATTACAAACTTCCTTATAACGAAATTATCTACATCAAAATATGTCTTAAACTTCTTTACAACGAACAAACTTTTTGGTCCTTTGGAGGCTCGTCATACAGAAGCTTGACTGTATGTAATTCCGAAGCGTAAAAGTACAGCTGGCAGGCCAATAGAAGATTATATAGGCCAAATCTCACACCAAAAAAATTTTTGGTCTGGCTGGACCAAGTAGTACAACTTACCGCCACCAAGGTGCCCATCCTAGGTAACCCTGGATCGAAAATAAATTTCGAAAAATGTACACATTCTTATAAGTGCTCTTATGGACAGCATACATACATTATATACAAACAGTTCTTAAAACTAGCCGTTCTCAGGTGGACCAGTCTGATAAATTGTGTCATATCCAAAAAGATATGGCTAAACTATAGCAGGTCCAAACCAAATAAGTTTGTCCAATTAACTAGCTTGTTTACCGCAAGAAAAGTGGCAATAAGTAACAGGACATTGACCAATCGTGGACTATGAGGACTTTTTTTTATTTATATTTTGATCTTCTAAAAATATTTCAAAGAACAAAATTAGATAAATTACATAACAATAATTAATAAACAAGATTTTAAAGAAATAGTTAGGTACATTCAGTTATTCAAGAGAATAAGTGGCGAACCTTATGAATGAAAATAAGACTTAAAACAATTTATGTGTGGATTAATAATAATTCATAATTACACCTACAAATTCAATCATATAATATATTGGACTAATAATATTATTTATCACTGGATGGTTTAAAGAAAAAAACCCACTTTTTGACTATACGTAAAAATTTGGATTCATCTTAGATCATTGGGTCATTTATTAAATATGCTGGGCAAAATTTAATAACATATAATATAAGTATAAGTATAAAAATGACAGAAGTGGGATCTAAAAATTCTAGGAACAGTTAACAAATTAAGTTGTTGACTCTCAATAAATAATCCTCTTGTACTCTCGCAGAATTATAACCAGCACTTAAAACAAAAAAAACAATTTTGAAACTTTATAAAAGTACATATGTCTGACAAATAAAATACAGAGATTAATAAAAAAGGCAAAACTGGGTACTCTACGGCTTACTTTAGAAATAATGCGAAGTGAATGTTTCTGTCCCGCCGCAAACACCTAATGAAAGTTGTTCACAGTGCCCACCTCTTCCGAATGCCTGACAAGCATTCAAGAGTATCATTTGTCATGTAAGGCTTCCGAACTCGCTGTTCGGAGACGGCAGAAAATTGTAGGCGCCTTCCATTTGTGCAAAAATATAACGCGCACACACAAATGGGTGCGGGAAGCTAGGCTTGGTTCTACCTAGGACTGCTGAAGCCAAATATCTATTTTTTTTTATGTTTCTGTCTAACGACCCACTGATCGATTTTACTGGAGTGTATTCCACCCCAGCAGCAAATACCATACTGAAGCTTTGATTGCATAAGCCTTTAAGCTAGTTTTGGTATTGATTGAGGGTAATAAAGACTTATGTAGATCTGCCTGACAACATTGTTTAAATAAAGTTTTAAATGAGATGTATGCTCTATCCAATTAAGCATTTTATCTAGGGTAATACACAGGTATTTAAAACTATCAACAAACTCAATTTCAAAACAGCCATCACTGCATCGTAAATCAGACCTGAAATTTGGCGAAAAAAGTTGGAACTTAGAGCAGCAAGGTGCATGATATGATAAAGATAAGCCTTCGGGAACCGTTTCCAATAAATTAAAAAAAACATAAACTTAGTTTTGCTGCTAATAACTAGGTTGTAGAACCTAAACCAATGACAGAGAGTTTCTAAATTATGGCTCTTATTAGTAAAGATGCGATTCATTAACACTAAACGTGAGTAAAATTGACTCACAAGGTACACAAGAATGATGCACTAACGCCCCGACCGGCCACCTTAGGTTCCACGTTTAGTGCCTCTTGAGACTCGCACAGTGGTTTCATATGTATGAGATCAGCGGTCATAATTCAAAACTGCATTTAAAATGATAAATTGATGCGTACATTTTGACTTAATTTACTAAATTGGAATGAATCTATATTTTTCACAATTGAAGTTCTAAAACGTCTTTGCTTAGCATAGATTTTTTAGTTTTTTTCTGAAGTTCTTGCGTTAGCTAAGATAATATTCTATTAAATAAAAACAAGTGGCAAAATACATATGTGTCCCTCTACCGTCCGTAATTTTCAACCAATTTTGTTAGTTTTTTTTTTAAATTACGGTATAAAGGTGATGGGCAAATTTCAGAATTAAAAAATGTAGTTTAGATATATGTTTTTTTTAATGCCTGACAAAGCGGGCGGGGTTTAAGCTAGTTGTTTCATATGTAGTAAAATTTCGTAAATTTTAGCATATTTTTGCAAAAATTAACACATATGTTCTTAAAAAGGAAGAAATCAGCTAAGTAATCATGGAAGTTATATTATCCGAAAATACACGAATCAAAACTTATGTCCTGTCGATTTTGGACTTTAAAAAAAAAACGACCCAAATTTAGCACTAACTTTTTAGTAACGGTTTTAATAAAATTGTGCACCTCAATAATGAGGATAAATTATCAAGCAACTATCTATAGAGCTTGTTATCTAATATCTATCACTATAAATGCACAATATATGTATCAAAACAACAACAAAATGAATTAAATCGCTGTGAAAAATACCAGAAAAACTTATCACAAACTACTGCAACAAAACACTCAACTTTAGAGACTGATCATACTATGAACAACTACTCTCAGATGTTGAATTATACCGTTATCTGGTTGTACCGTTATTAAAGATATCATCTGCTACAAAAAACCTGGACACTTTTAACTTTTGCATTTCACCTTTTGGCCTATGTGGGAAACCACTGTGGCGTCGCACAGTGTGCGATTTAGCAAATTTACCGGGAGAAAATAGGAAAAATCAATTATGAATATTTTTACTGTTTTTTTTTTTTTTTTTTATAATCTACACACGCTAAAGGGGATATGAATACCATTTTAATGTTTACACACAGCGCGAGAACATGAAGGACGAGAACGAGAGACAGACAGATCGACGTAGTGGTAGGAAACTCAGATGATAGGTTTCAATTTCAACTAACTCTATGGGTGGTGTCCAGGATAACTGGAGAGTTGTGTATAATTTTTGTACTTGCTTATGATTCACAGGAGTTTTTTCCAGATGTTTCTTATTGTTATAGTTTGTGCGATCAATCTCTTCAGCCATATTCAACATCCTACTGCCAGTGTTATGCCTTCGCAGTAGGTTTCAATATTAACTTCTGAAACTGATCAACTTATTTTTATTTCGTGAGAAATAAATGCTTCGAAGACATCTGGATTCGAACCGTGAACCTTTCGCATGACGAGTGACGACGACTACCACTACGCCACGGCCACCCATATTGTTGAGATGCTTTTTGATGAGCTGATATACGAGATAAGCTATGTATAAACAAAAAATTATAACGATATATATACTGTTTGTGTTGATAATCAGCCAGCAAAAGCAACTGTCTACCGACTAAGCTTACTGCAATCGGAAGTAGTCTCTTTTCGTGTATTCGTTGTAAATTCTATTTTCTACTAGCGTTTATTTGCAAAAAAGAGTTTAGTATGGATATTTAACATCAATGTATGTACTTCACGTTTCACTATAAGAAAGAACAATTTCTTAGACAATGATTTCGTAAGTTAAACTGCACCGAAATGTATTGGTGAGTTATTTGCAAATTAATTAAAAGTTTTGCGTTTATTGGACTACAAAAACTTTTGTATGCGAGTGAAGGTCGTGATTTTATATATTTTGTAATCTATGTGTCTTGCACATTTAAATAATAGAAAAACGTAGTGCAATAAACTGCGTTTCTGAAAACTATTCATGTTTTCTCAGATATCCCTCTACGTGTATCAATGGAATGTGTTTTATACAGGGTGGCCCAAAAACACTCACCCGATGTTGTTTTGCCATATCTTTAAAATGAAACGACATTATATTATAACTTATTTTGAATGTTTAGCTATTTGATATTAGAAAATTGAGAATGACTACAACAGTAGCGAAGCAAGTGATTGTGACGAAACTAGAACTACATACGTACTTTAGGAGGAACTAAAACTATGTACATAAATAGATATGTTTCTTTTTCATATTTAATACATATTTCACAGTTGAAAATATATCTATGTATATAATGAAAATGAAATGATGATCGATGGTAAGCGCATTTCTTGAGAACGGCCAGACCGATTTGGCTCATTTTTCTTTTCAAATGTTCGATATAGTCAAGTTAATAACAAATTCTATATTTATTGACCAAATGGACTCATATTCAGAACATGTGTTGGTTTGGTGCCAAGAGAGAAACCCACAAAATCTGGACCCGATAGGTGCGCTGTAGTCAAGTAACAGAAGAAAATGTAAATAAAACACCTTGAAGAAAATGTGAATAAAACATTGTGATTTTAAATTTGATGGAAGAAAATAAATTATTCAGTTGACACTTTTTTCTTATTCAATTTAATTTGTCGTACATTGATGTGAACGAATTAAATTTCAAGATTCAATGTGAAGTTGGCGGCGAATTGACAGACAGACAGACAGACAAAGAGACCGACAGATAGACAGACAGATAAAGAGACAGACAGACAAAGAGGCAGACAGAGAGGCATACAGACGGATAGATAGAGAGACAGATAAATAGACAGACAGATAGATAGATAGACAGACAGACAGATAGGCAGAAGACAGGCAGATCTATATATATAAAAATAAGTTGATATTTGGTGCGTTTACTTATAATTTACGTACCGCTGAACCGATTGTAATGTAATTTGGTAAAGAGATAGTCTGGGAAGGACATAGACATTAAAACCGCC
Organism: Brachyopa scutellaris; assembly: GCA_949775065.1. Taxonomy (NCBI): domain Eukaryota; kingdom Metazoa; phylum Arthropoda; class Insecta; order Diptera; family Syrphidae; genus Brachyopa; species Brachyopa scutellaris. Next base: position 34,946,027 of record OX459114.1, read on the forward strand.
CGCTAGGTTTCGCTGGGGTCAAGTTAATAATAAAACCTTTTCACGCCTAAGCCGCTGAACAAATTATAATGTAATTTGGCAAAAAGATAATCTGGGACCTAAGGAACAACATAGGCGAAAAAACTGCCCGCGAAAAAAAAGACAGGCAGATAGATGCCTCCTCTTCTATTACTTACCTTGACGTTGGTGGGGAGGCTCAGTAGGTCCTGCTGATCCCGGAGGACGATTGCAGCAGGGCTTCCCAAGCTGTAAGGTCTCCGGATGAGGGACCGAAGCCAAAGAGTAATCAACCTAACTCCAGTGGTGGTGTGAGCGTGTACCAAACCGTGCCCAAGGCTGGGGGTTAAATCAGTCTCTAACGAGCTCCTTCAGGCGCCCTGGCAAGGGCCTGTCGTATTCGTCGCCCCCCCACAGTAAAACCGGCTATGCTGTGGTGGCACTTCTTCTACCGGCTCACTCGTGGGAATCAAATTAAATTAAATTAAAAACATGGCAAAAATAGACAACAAACAAAACAAAAAACAACAATCAAGACGCACAATCATCGAGGGTAACACCAGATAATGTGCGGGTAACTGAGGAAGAAGAAAGAATCCTACTTCAGGAACCCATTGCTGTAGCTTCTTCAGATGGAGAAAGCGGTGGGGCGATTGATCTCGACATGGAGAAACTTCTTCTAGTCGATGATGAAGGCAATCGCTCGATCGCTAGCTCATCCGACCTCTCCATGCTATCTACTGCATCAAACCGCAGTAGGATGGCCAATAGCAGATTAACGGTCAAAAGGCTAGGGAGAAAACAATGGGAGGAACTGACAGAGATGGATAGGAAGAGGCCGAGGGGGAAGTCATTAGTGTATTCAAGGAACTTCCAATATGAATTCAAATTGAATTCGCGGGAATTCAAGGTGAATTCAAAGTGATTCACGTGGATTCACTTTTTTTAATCAATATTGAATTCCGATGTGAATTCAGGAAATTCAGAAGAAATTCAGTGAATTCAGAAGAATTCATTGCACAAAACCTGAATTTATAACGTATTCACTTTTTATTTAGAGGAATTCATATTGTGAATTCAGTATTCATAATGAATTCAGTATTCACAATGAATTCAGTATTCAGTTGAATTCATGTGAATTCTGTATTCAAGAGACTTTTTAAAAGGATGATGACCTCCCCCTAGGAAGAGGCTGCATAACGCCCGGGCCTACTTGGCGGAGGGTTCGGGTATTCTGGGGCTGATGGGACCACCCATGTCTGTGACTTGCCGCAGCCAGTCCTATCGGCAACTGCAAAGAGCCTAGAATGTAGGGGTAAGGTAGAGGACCTAACTGTGGAGTCTCCGAACCCACCGACCAGGAACAGCAGCAAGTCTCCTACTCGCACAATCCTGGCTGGTGGTGAAGGGACCTCGCGGTTGGTGGAGGTAGGGGCGGAGCACAGCAACGTGGAGACAGGCCGCCGCTCGTCAGACGAGGCTTGTGCTTCAGCTCTGTCACTACCAGTGGTACGTATAGGGAACGATGAGCAGGATAACGCCAACTCCACTTTGGGTAGCTGCTGCACTGTCGTTTCCGCGCAGTGCGATCCAAAGCATTGCCATGGCTTGGGTTTACCCGATGTTCCAACGGCCGCTGAGGAAAGCAAAGTGAAGACCACAGGGCAGCAGGGCCCCTCGGGAACACAGCAGCTGGTATCCAGCAAAGTGAGGTATAGGCAACGAGTCAATGCCAAAAGGCATTTGAGGCGACTCAACAAGAGGGATCCCTCATCCTTTACGGAAAATGACACTAAGGCGTTAGACAGAGCTAGGCAGTTAGTAGGGCCAATAGGGCCAGTAGCAGCTAGTTCGACGGTAGGGCAGCAGGTTAAACCTAGAGCGCATGCCTCTGGATGGGCTAGCAGTGGACCGGCTGCGGCGAGGAAGGGAGGCCGCCCGCCCCCACCTCAGTTGCGGCTAGAATCATGCGACCCTCAGCTGGTGCGGGTAAGGAAATTAAGTCCAAACCTGCAGCGGCTGCGAGTAGCTCAAAAGAGGCAGGCACGATGAAACAATTTCGCCACCTCTGCCTGGGAGCAAAAGGGCTAGGACCCACTCCGACATTGCCAAAAGGCTTAAAGTCATGGAATGTGACGATGATAACACACTGAAATGGCTGAAAAAGTTCCGTGGGATAATGCCGACTTGAGGGTGGTCGAGAAACAAGAGCTCATCAGCCTTACTAGACCCAGGATAGGGGTCCCTCTCCCGAAGGATAGGATTGAGCGAAACCTTCGGCTACTCAACTCAGAGCTCCTTAGCAAGGACTGGGAAGTTTTAGAGGTGGGGGAACATACTGAGACTGGGGTGGAAGTAACCATCCTTCTCAGTCATCACTCGATGCCCCTACTCCGTGACAGCAATTATAAAGTACGCGTTGGGATTACCCGATGCAAGATCAGGCCCATTGCTGGACCAGTCCATCTGAGGACACATGCAGACTGGTAAGGAAGGCAGAGAAAGAAAAATGGGACCTGCTAATGGGATGCGACGCAAACTCCCATCATACGCAATGGGGTAGCTCTGACATCAATCCAAGAGGTGAGTCCCTTTTTGAATTCATAATTGAACGTAACTTGTTGACAGCTAATATTGGGGACGAGCCTACCTTCATAACCAAAAATAGGCGGGAAGTCTTAGACGTTACACTTACGAACAATTCGGGTTCTTTTCATGTGAGTCAGTGGAAAGTTTCCGCTGACGTATCCTTGTCAGATCACAGAATAATAGAATTCGTGATAGACGAATCCAAACCCCCGCAGGTAAAATATTGAAACCCCAGGAAAACTAATTGGGAAATGTTTGCCAGCGAGGTGGAGAAAAGTGAACGCAAACTACTAGAACACCACAAGAAATTGATGCCGCAACCGAGGTGTTAAGTACTATCCTCAATAAGGCATTTTTAAAGTAATTTCCTATAAGGAGCATGCGTGATAAAAAGTTACCGCCGTGGTGGAGTAAAGAGCTTTCAGACATGAGGAAAGAAACTCGAAAACTCTTTAACGCAGCAAAAAAACTTAATACTGAAGGAGATTGGGAGAGATATAAATCCAGTCAAAGAAAACTTAAAAGCGCAGTCAGCAGTTCAAAACGCACCTCATGGCGTTCTTTCTGCAGCAGAAGCAGAAGCAGAAGCAGCGAGACTAAGAAAGACCCTGGCAAAGGAACCGTCAGTACCAGGTTATCTTAAGGATACCAATGGTAACTGGACGCAATCCTGTTCTGAGTCTCTGGAGCTCCCGCTTAGAACACATTTCCCAGGATGCGCGGCCCCGGCCAGCAATTTGGAAACTGATAATCGACTAGAAGAAGAGATGATGGTACCAATAGGAATGGTGACTGAGGAAAGGATTATTTGGGCAATCGAATCATTTCAGCCCTTCAAGTCACCAGGCACTGATGGGATTTTTCCGATCATGCTGCAGAAAACTAAGCAGAAAACTAAGCACCTAAGTCGAGACACATGCAATTAAAAAAGCGGTTGAAGATAACCACGTTGAACGCACCGTGACCAAACTGATAGTTAGCCTTCCTAGCAGTAGGCACATTATCGCTGAACTCAGGGGAACCCGTCGAAATATGATCGCATCCAGAGGCACACCGCAAGGAGGGGTCATATCCCCCCTTCTTTGGATCATGGTCATTAATGAACTACTGATGAAATTTAGATACAGTGGAATAAAAGCAATAGCATACGCAGATGATGTGGTGCTACTTGCCACGGGAAAATTTCTTACCACTGTTAGTGAGCTAGTTCAGAGAGCCTTAAATACACTAAACGTTTGGACGAAGCAATGCGGACTGGGGGTCAACCCTCAGAAAACCGAACTAGTGCTATTTACTAACAAAAGAGTTATACCTAAGGATGTACCGAGCGATAGTCAGACCCATACTTACATACGGAGGATTGGTCTGGTGGCAAGCTGTCACCAAAATAAGCAACCTCAAAGATATGACCAAAGTACAGAGAATAGCTTGCACTGGAACAACCAGCACGATGAGAACAACACCAACAGCGGGACTGGAAGCAATTCTTAACCTGATGCCTCTGGATCTCTTTATGCAAGAGACCGCAGCAAAAAGCGCTCTCAGGTTAAGTCAGTCAAATTACTGGAGACCTTATGCATACGGACATGCCCAGATACTTGGCAATTACCTTAATGGTGACATCAACTCAGACTACATTGTCCCATACTTGAACTTCGAAAAACCCTTCTCCTGGACTTTTCCAAGCAGAGAGAAATGGGAGAAAAACGAGGTACCTCTAGGTGGTAAGTGTATCTACACAGATGGGTCAAAGATGGACATAGGTATTGGAGCGGGTTGCTTTTCGGAGGAACTAGGAATAAATAGCTCCATACGACTCCCAGACCATAGCAGCGTTTTCCAGGCTGAGGTTCTAGCAGTGACAAAGGCAGTCCAGCTGGTGTCAATGATGACAATATCGCGAGACGATATCACTTTTTACATTGATAGCCAGGCGGCCATAAGAGCAATAGCTGCTACACAAATAACATCGAAGCTTGTAAAGTGTTGCCGCGAAGAGCTGAAGGTTCTCGGCACGCAGCACAATGTAAAACTCTGCTGGGTCCCTGGGCACAGAGGGATACCAGGGAACGAGGCTGCAGATGAATTGGCCAGAAAGGGCTCAGCCCTAGATAGAGAACAGGCAGATGGGACGGTCATTGGATGGGAGGTCAAACCTCCACGTTGCAACCTTCGTGCCAAAATTGAACAAACATCTGAAACTAAAGCAAACAACAGGTGGAAATAACTAACCACCTGTGAGGTATCAAGAACATTGTGGCCAACGTACGACAAAGCAAGAACAAAAAAACTCCTGCAAGTAGACAGGAAGTCTGTGTCCTTGCTTATAGGACTGATAACTGGGCACAACGCTCTTAGATACCACATGAAGAAATTAAGACTGAATGATGATGACATCTGCAGAGGATGCTGTGATGTAGAGGCACATGAGGACACAACCTATTTCCTCTGTCACTGTCCTAACCTCTGTCAATTGAGAAACAGAACCCTGGGCACATTATTCTTCGAAGATATCGACGAGCTATCAGATGGATTACCATCTAACCTGCTGAAATTTGCCAGGGCTTTGGGATGGCTGTAACCCAGACGATTATACCACGGGTGGGAGGACCTAAGTGTGATGGGAATATAACCATTCTCATCAGCCCACTAACCTAACCTAACCTAGATAGATAGACTGACAGACAGACGGACGGATAGATAGACAAACAGACAGACAGATAGAAAGACAGAAAGACAGATAGACAGACAGACAGACAGATAGATAGACAGACACATAGATAGACAGGCACATAGGCAAATAGACAGACAGATAGACAAAACAAAAATGGAAATTGAAGTTGAAAAATAGAACAGCAGTGATTGCTTCCTACTATGTACTTCCTTTCTATCATACGAGAATAACTAAGTGCGCGGGCAAATTTTGAATGTTCGTTATAGTCCGAATGAGGTTCTAACGGGAAGAAAAATTCGATAGGTGGCGCTGAAGTCAAGTTATCAACAAATTCTATATTTATTGACCAAATAGACTCATATTCAGAACATATGTTGGTTTGGTGCTAGGAGAGAAAACAACAAAATCTGGACCCTATAGGTGGCGCTGTAGTCAAGTTATTAACAAATTCTATATTTAATGACCAAAATGACTCATATTCACAACATACATTATGTGTGTAACTCATGGCCCAACATACAGGAAAGGGCAGGACAACGTCTGCCCCCGAGCCAACTAGTTTTATAATATAAACGAGTTGTTTTATTTACAGTCGAGAACGGATAAGCGGAAAACGGATAAGTGGAAAAATCGCATAAGTGCAACGACTTTAGAAATAGAAATATTTTTTTCCACTGTTCCGATTTTTTTGAGATTCCTAGAAAATCATTTTTATGCAATAAAAACTAAAAGTTGTTGAAAAAAGTGAAAAAAAAAAACATGTAGTTTTTTACCATTTTTCAAACCTAGGCCCGAAGTATAGAAACATTTTTTTTTTTGTAATGTACGTTTATTATAATTTTATTTGAGATATTGATAGTACAATCCAAGCATTTAACCGGAGCAGGCGTAATATGCAGGTCGTAAACAGTATTACAACAATTTTGGCAACGTTTCCGACACTTTCTCTTGATTCGGTCACCATTATCGCATTTCCTGCAAATGCCTGGCATCTTCAAACGACCGGTGCTATCTCGTTCTTCGATTGGTTGTGGAAGCGAAATAGAAGTGCATACCTGAGATTTTCGAGCGGAGTACGCTACCCATGGCTGTTTTGGTAAATAGAATCGCGTTGTCAGCGAATCTTAGCTCCGAACCTTAATCGATGACAATCATATGCCAGTTATTTCAGGAAAAGTTTGCGAATCTCTTTTCGAACATTTTCTGGATCATGATCTCAAGAAGCAACATCAATTATAATGTAGAATAACGCCAAAAGCCACCGATTAGTTCTACATTTAGTCATATAACTTCATTATGATCTACTCCACCGTTAGTCGAGTTTTAATCGAATATGATTTGTGGTTTTATAGATGCAGTTGTCGTATCGATTACCCATCGTAATGCATGTAGGCATGCTGGATATCAAAATGACGGCTTTCTTTTTCTTCGGAACATACGAACATATCGTTGCTTCGGCTTTAAAACTGAACAAAGTTGAATAGATTTCGAGGTCTTTCGATGGCTGCATCATTTTTTTCCATTCATTTTTCCAAACCGTATTCAGCAATGTCAATCCATTGCTCTTGAGATTATTTAGCAGATGTAATAACGTGAAGACGTTCTCTGTGGTGACATTCCGGTCAAAAAATTGTTACAATTCACAAACTTGTTCCTTCGTCACTTATAGACAATGACCCGACCTTGACTCTCACTCTGTGATCGTTGATCACTACAAAAATTAAGAAGAGAAAAGCACTCAGACATTATAGTAATTAGTTATTTTCGTTATTATGCACGCTTTCTGCAAACATGATCGAATGATTTCAATGTAAACCGCATCGAAATATACAGTGGTACAGTGGTACCACCTATGGGCACTTCAGTGTGTAAATTTATATGAGTCGGTAAGGGTTAAAAATGTTTCTCTTAATTTAAATACATACTTTAAAACTACAAGTACTACTAAATAAGCACGTATTATGTAAGTGCAAAAATGTGCACTTACGGATAAGTGCACAAAAAATTGATGCCCGGACGTTGTGCACTTATCCGTTTTCGACTGTATACAAATAATTTCGTCCAGCTAAATTTGCAAAATCGCACACTGTGCGTCGTCTAGGTTGTTTCGCTACCGTCATCGTCAGCCTGGTTCGTGTGACCAAGGTTACTTAAATGATCAAAGGTACTTTTACCTTGTAAACAAGTTTTATTCATTGAAAACGAAAGATACAAACATTTGTTTGTAACTGCATTAATTTGTATGCCTACTAAGAATAAAAGTTAATTTTACTGTTTTACGTTTAGTAAATAATAAAAATTTAATATTGAACAAAAATTCATTTGATTTACATAATTACACTTGTTTTGGACACGGGTGAGTCAATTCGACTCATGTTTAGAAATAACCTTGTAGGGGACATTGCAGTCACTAAATTGTAATGATAGCGAACCTGTGCGGAATTCCGTGTAGGTATGCGTTTTTCCTACGTGGGTCATGCTCGCAGTGCAAAACAGCTGCATATAACTTCACGTTAGTGACTTCAGCCGGCTAGCTAGCTTCTTCGAATGGCTAACTGGTTCTCTTCCGTTCTTAGCCTTCGTGGATGGTGGGTGGAAAACAATTTTAAAGTTTACCAAAATGTTCATTTTTTTTATTGAAATTTAGGATTTTCATGTGTGTGTGTACCCATACTTTTTATAGTGACATTTTATAATGACATTTTATAGTGACATCTCTAGTAACATTCGTTTTTATATTTTGAGTGGCGCGTTAACCCCGGTTGTTCCTATTCCTTCCACCTTTAGGTTTCCCAATGAAATTACAGTTTAACGAAAGAAGCCAGGAGGACTTTTTTTTAAATTTTTTTGGCATGTAAATATGTTCGGAAGTCCTATAGCGAGGTGCAAGATCCCACCCCAACGACGAGCTAGTATTCGTGCAAATGCAAGCATGCCAACCCTCATTCTGCTGATTGGGACAACCTATCTCGTGACTCATTGTTCTCTTAGGGAATCCTTTGGTCCTAAGAAGGCATTGAGGATATATGAAGTCATATCTTCATGAGGTAGGAACATCTCGTTTTCCGTTACAACGTACCTACAATTACGATTAGTGTTCTAGGGTTAATTTATTTATAAATATCACTATAGAATTTCAGTCACGTATCTTCGTTCGATTTTCCACTTCCAAAACCAAATTGAAGTTTACTGAAGAACTCAGTTTTATTTAGAAATGTCATGATTCTTACCTTCATATCTCTTGCAAATACATTAGAAAGCACAGACAGAAGAGAGATGGGTCTTTAGTTATTTAAACCCTAGTATCCAATTTTCTGTGTAATTAGGTTGAAAATGTAGCATAAGATATCAGCAAAATAAAAATTAAATAATTTTGATAATATGACCTGAAATTATGTCATGAGACGTCAACGTCGACTGATAACAATATCTGACGTATGGAAGGACAAAGAGTTTTGTACTCATTTTCCGGACAGATGTCCGGCTCTTGCACACGAGACAAACTCTTCTTCAATGACCCAAAAGAAATATTAACGAAAAGGATTGCAGAACATTTTTCTTAAACAGTATGGATATAAATATCTCCAAACTACTAACAAACGGGTCCCTTGATTCGGTTTCTTAACCGAAGCCACCACTTCTACCTACCCACCCAACAAACTAATCCTATGTTGGCTAAAAGATTTTTTAAATGTAGATTTATCCGAAAAATTTAGCTCCAATCTTTCTTTAAATACCACTACCCAATCAAGTTACAGTATAAACAATGTGAAACGTACAAATATAAGTTTCTATTTTGGTATTTGTATAGGTGGGTAAACGTACGTAAATGCATACATATTATAAATTAACTTAAATCTACACACATGGTATAACATTTACATTCCTTTATCCAAACTGATTGAAATAACCACGCAATTGTTGGCATGTGACTAATCATCTCAGCGGTTGCAAATCAAATTCAAAATAACAAATGCACGAAGAGAAATTTTCCAAATGGAATTAATCAATTCAGTTTACCTTTGTTGGGTTTTCAGATTGATTGAACCCAGTCACCATCACAGTCACAGCACTCGTCAATAGACGATAGACAAAACCATTTACTTCCTCAGCTCATTTGAAAATGCAAATAACACTGCAAGAACGAACAAATGAACAACCCAATGTTTCCAAATAAAGCGAATTTCATGGATATGAACTAGGACAAAGGATGGAAGTCTTGGACTCGAAGCCTTCCCTATTTCATGGGTTTGTCAATACAAAATCAAAGTGGAGTGATAATTGGTTTTTGGAAAAACTGTTGTGCTGTGATTGCTTTAGATTTCAGGGTCTCAGAGTACCAAAAAGGATATGTTCAGTTGATTTAAACTTGTGAATGTTCCGTTTTTCTCTCTTTTTAATGAGGGGGTTTTCATTAACCCATTAATGCCTATTGGGTATTTAAATACCCAAAAGCACGTGTCGAAAAAAAATCAAAAATCTCGGAGCAGATATGAGATATCGCGTTAATTCTATTTCCATCCAATAGAAGAAATATGGAGTTGTGAACAATTCTTAAGAAAGAAGTCGGACATTTTTTGTTTACTTACCCTTTTCGACCTTGAAAAGTCACGAATTATACAGAACTGGAAATTTCATATAAAATTGGCCTTGGTAAATGGATAAATAGAAAAATCGGGAAAACCTTCCTCAGGTAGTTAGCCTTCATTATTATCTATCTTAGTAAAACGAAATAAATCCGATTGCATCACTTATCTGACCTTTGGAGATAAAATATCCTGTTGGGCATTTAAATACCCAACCGGCCGCAGTGTGCACAAAATATACATGAAAATTTAAATTCAATATTTTGTGAAAATAATTATAAAACGTAGTAGGCCCCTTAAAATTAAAGTAAAGATGTAGGCAATGCATTATATTTGGCCTTTTTGATCTTTACCATATGACGTGAGACGTGATTGTGGTAGTCCGAAAGGCATCAAAATTGAGGTGCATTGACTAGAACGGGTATGTTTTGGTATTAATTCGACAATATGATAAATGCAGTACATAGGCCTAGTCTCTTTGAGAGTGTTACTAATAGCTCGGCCACAAGCGTAAACTTCTCGTCGTCTAACAAGAGCTTCGATAACATGTACGCGAAAATCATGTCGCACTCAGGACATACAACATTTGGCGTTTACCATGGCTGCATCGAGTGCATTTATAAGTACATTGTGGCCAATACCACTTCTTACCGCGGACTATTATGCTGTAGTTGCTCCTTGCGTTGTCAAAAAGGTCAACGCCACCCATTCGTTGATAATATTGACGAGTGAGGAATGGCTGATCGATAGTTACCATCTTGCGGTTTTTTCCATCATTGCGTTTGGAACAACACACGCATGTCTCTGAAAGTTTGACATTATGGTGACATGTAGAGGCCGTAGAGGTCCATTGTGAATGCTCTAGTTGTGCATGTGTAAACATGCTTTTAACAAAGCCATTTCGATCTTCTAATAAATCTCTTTATGTCCGTAAGCGGTATCTTAGCCAGGTCATCCAAGCAGTCGAAAAATTGTCCTCCCATACAAGGTAAGCGCCGTTCTTGAAGAGCCGGGCAGTGGCATAGAAGGTGTGCTACGGATTCTATTTCATCCTGATTCATGCAGCTTCTGTAAGGATGCCGTATCTTCTGGACAATGTTTCCTATTATCCAGTGTCTGGTTATAACACCGACGAGTACATGGATTTGACTTCTACTCATAGAAAGTAAGGACATTGTTCTATTCTGGTCGACTGCGGGCCACAGTTTGCACAAACCGAGCTTTCATTCCAGTACATAGCCAGCAAGGTATTATTTCCGTTAAATCGGAATCTGATGTTTACGTGTGGCAGTTTCTTAATTTCCCTAATTTTCGTTAGAGGAGTACGGTTGGCACGGTTGTATCGCACGGTTATGGATGCAAAAAATCCAGGAGCATTCAGCTGGTACATCACCTTATGACTGGTAAAAAAGTTGTCGAATGTAACGTTATGATTTCCTATAGTCTCCGGATGTGACAGTAACTGCAACACAACATTTTCGCCAAGGCCATAATTGACATCTTTGTTTGTTGATGCGCCCGCATATGGAAAAAATTGGTAGTGTATGCATCAGATGATGCTAAATACCAATACTTATAACCAAATCTAATTCACGAACAAATATACATTCTCATCCGCGAATCATATTTGTAATATAACTAGCTGTCACGCCCGGCTTCGCCCGTGTCGAAAAAATATAGTGTTACTTTCAATACATACAGTTGTATTCACATAAATAACACACCCTTTAATTTTTCCTATTTATGCTGTGCAAAATTGTTAAAATTGGAATCTGAAAATATTGTTTTTTCTAATTGATAAGCGTTTGTACACTTTATGAAAAAATATATAATTCATTTAAAAATAACAAATTTCAATTGCGAAAAAAAATCAGAGTCTTAAAAATCAGTTGTTCATATAAAAAGCACAGTTAAAGAAATGTTTACAAAATAAATAAATAATTCAAAACATTTAGGTAAAACTAACTTTTTTTTTTAATATTTGGTAGAATATCCCTTGTTCCTTATTACTTCCTAACAACGTTTTGGCAATCTCTCTACTTAAAGCTTACATCTCTCCGAATGTGTTGTTTCCCAAGCCGACTTCGTAGTTTGCCAAAGTACTTCCAAATTTTTTGGAGTGGAGTCCTTGACAATCGAGTCAACATTAATAAAAAGGGTCTCGATGTGATACGGGTCGAAATTTTGGGCCGGCCAATCAAACACGGCAATTTGTCGCCAAACGCCAATTCTTCACTAACCGCGAAGAATGCTTTGGACCATTGTCATGCATAAAAGTCCACGAAACAGGCATAGAGTCGTCGGTATATGACTCCACTTTGTTCTCCAGAATATGTTTATATTGATGCTGGCCAAGAATGCCATTAATTCTAACTATGGGACCAACGCCATGCCATGACATCGCCGCCTACACCATTATGTTCGCACCGCCATACTTGACGGTCTTAATGGTGTACCTTGGATTCGCAAGTCTTCTCACACACTTTTTTCTATCTTATCCCAACCTATTGAACTTATTTTCGTCGTTCCACAAGATATTTTTCCAAAAGGACAAAGGTTTGTCCTTGCGATCGTTTGGTAAAGTAAAATTTCTCTTTCGAGCTTTTGAGGACACGATAGCTTTTGTTCTGCCGATCCTTCCATTAAGATGATATTCTACCGGGCGACGACGTACAGTCACGGTGGATATTTGATTGAGTGTCCCGTACGACCGTACGAAAGAACGTGTGTGTCGGAGGGGAACGCAAATGAACATGGATAAACTAGAAAAGTAGTATAAGAGGTCTGGGAATTTTGGATACAATCAGAGTTAATTCGAGTTTAGTTCTACAAAGGTCGCAGCCGAGCTGAAGACAGCGGGCCTTTCAGTACACTTAATATACGAAGGATAAATAAATAATTGATTAAAACTAAAAATTAAGTGTTTATTTATTTAAACCCGCTCTCCGTACCCGACTCTTCTCTTGTCTCATAGCAAGAAAGCCAGGTCGTTTTTTAGTACGTAGCACTGATGCTATGTTGTATTCTATATTAAGAAAAACGTACTTTGAAAATTTTACCAAAATCGGTTGGGATATATAGATCTAATAATTTGACTCCAGCGCCACCTATCGGGTCCAGATCTTATAATTTTCTCTTTTGGAACTGAACCAACATATATTGTTAATATGAGCATTTTTGGTCAATAAATAGAGAAGTTAGTAATAGCTTGACTCCAGCACCACCTAGCGAGATGAAATATACTTTACAACTTATTCTCATACCTACCAAATATGTATACACAAAAAATTTCATAAAATCGGTCGAGCTATTTCGGGGGAGTGCGATTTACAAAAAAAAAAACCATCATCAACTCCACACGATTGCCACTGAGGCACTGCAACTGCACTGAGTGCTGTGATACACATTAAAAGTCACTCAGTATGGTAGAAATACGAAAATGAGTGCAATGAGAGATTTACAAAAAAAAGAAACTCGTCATCAACTCCACAGGGACAGGATTGCCACTTAGTGCTGTGATTCAGCTTCTGCTTGAAAAAATTTAAAAAAAAAACATTTTGTACTATTATTCAGCTTTTAGTAATTGCACAAATATGATTTTGGTCTTTAAATCTGCGTATTAAATGTAGTTAAGCTGGAAATAAATATCAATCACATGGGAGAAGTTGTTCTTAAGTAATAGCCGTTTGTTTTAAATTGAATATTCGTTTTCTCATTTGTAGTCCCTTAAACTCTAAACCCAAAAATGTATCTAATTCAAAGCTAATTGATAAACCTTCTCCGAGAAATTAGTAATAATACCAAAAGAATCGTTAAATTTTATTCAGCGGTTCTTGAGATCCTTTACTACAAAAGTAATATGACAATGATCGGGACTTTGCTTTATACTATGTAAGGATAAGGATGTAGGTTGCCCTTTATTTTTTTATGATACCCATATCATAACTTGATTATGCCAGAATCTATAATTCTGAAATTTTGCCGATCAACTTATATGACTTATATATAATTAGTTCTAGAAATTTTCAGAAAAATCCTACGACCGCTTCTATGGTCAGGCTTTAATGAGTTAAACATATTTTTATGATTTGAGATTTGGTTTTTATTTTAGTCGATAGAAAAAGTGTTGCAATGAACGGATATGCGTTCATACTTATGACAAGATTGTTGACTCCACATAATGACTCAACATAAGATAAGAGATAAGAGAGGTCGTAAGTTAGAAATAAGTAATTATTAAGGCAGTTTTTTTACGACTAGAGTGAAATAAAATTGAATTCAATATCTTTTCATTTCAAAAAAATATATATCAAGACGGCGCGCGCCTTGTTGAAAATAAACATCGCCCACACCCATACCTTTAAGCTCCCACTTATTATCCATGGCTTGAAGTTGGAAATTTGTCCCATCGCTCACAATGATTTTGCGTTAAAATGTTTTTTAGGTAGTGAATTCTAAGAATTGCGATGTGTCGTTGTTAAAAAATCGCAGTCATTAAGGTATCTATAAACGGATATCTACACAACAAGAAGAGTACCTAAGGCTTATTTAAGGCTTATGTCAATATAGTTTATAACTTAGCAGATAAGGCTTGTTATTTATAAAGCATAATGCATTGCATTCAAGATTTTGTTCCTTATTGAAGCACAAGTTGTACCACAGATAATATAGTTACATAGATATCGCACGCATAGTAAATCACAACCCTTCCTCAACATAGACAACATTTTCAATGGCAAAAATTACTCGCAACCGTAGGATATTATGTTGCATCGATTCAATAGATTGGCTACAAACCATTTTAAGTTGCATGGTCGTTGTGACTTCGGTATACACACATTTTTTTCTTATTTCATTTTGCTGCAACCCTTTATTTTGTCTTATTTATCTCAATCGATCTTGCGAATGAACATATACGAACGACTGGCAGGCGGCTGGTCTGTTTATGGATTTTGAATTGTGGTGTGTTTGTGTGTATATGGTGGTCATATTTTGATCTGTGGTTGTGTATATGTATATTCTCCATGATAAGCCATGAAAAATATTATGTAAGAACCTATACAAAATAAATTGACAATCTGTCTTGGTCTTAAAGTAGACCAAGGACCTAACGATAGGAAAGCCACCAGTTATAAGCTGTTTCAGAAGAAAAATGACAATTACAATTTTTTACAAGTTTAGAAAATTATTTACATAATGTATGTAGCTCCAGTTGAATTTGAAAAAAAAAGAACTGGATAAAAGCAAAGTGGAAAAAAAAGTTGGGTGGCCGACCACTAGTTCCTTTACCCTAGTCGCTTTCAAGCGATAAAAATATATTAAAGCAGTTTGAGTCAGAAATCCAGCTTCTAATGAGGTTAAACAATTTCTATCTTACAAAAGCAATACATTACATAGATATGTATGTACATACTTACTAGGATCTACTAATCCTCAAAGAAACTATTGCTTAAAACGAATTTATTGAAGAGAATAAACGGGTTATTACTAAGTTAAGATATATGTACAAATGCATACATATGTTTATAATGTAGATTATGTAGGTATGTACATACATAAGGTAATGGTTTATTCGAGAAGCTTGACTGTTTACTCATAAAGAGAATTCAGATATGTAGGGTAAGGCGAGGTGGTTTCGACATGTAGGAGGTTTCATCAAACTCAAATTTTTCACTTCCTATAAATATGACAGTTATGATATTTTCTTATGTCCACAGTCTAAAGATCTCTACTTTTCCCCTTATTGAGTTCAGTTTCTGATCAGCGTGTAATAAGTTAAGTCGTGTTTTCATTTTTCGTAAGTTTGCATGTAATTTTTTTCAGTGAATTCTTAAGCTATAACTTTTTTTGTTTTAAGTGTTTGAAAGTGAGAATACAAAAACTAAACGAACAGATTAAAAGTGTTTTTATTAGTTGTGACCCTTTTACGTAAGTTTAAAATAATAAACTTTTTTAAAGCTTAAATATAATGCATGCATCGAAGGAGTTTTCGACACGTTTCGCTTAAGTCGTTTCGTTTAAGCCAAATTGTCGAAACCTTTTTTTTTATATTGAAAGTTTATAGGTTTAAATCAAAATGCCTAACATTTATAAAAGAAAGTATCCTGAAAAGACATTTGATAAGAAAGCCATGAAAGAAGCAGTAAAAGCATAGCATGTTGAAACCTCCTTCTTAAAAGTGACAGAACCTCCTAAAAACTAGGAGGTTCTGTCACTTTTTCCTTATTTAGAAATTTATCAAAAACTCTGAGACGGTTAATAAATTAGCCCCTTAAAGTTGTTCTTGTAATGGATTAAATGTTAATTAAGTAAAATTTATATATAAATAGTTTTGTTTGTAAACGGATGTAAGTAATTTTTCGCAATATCCGTTAACGTGTCAGAACCTCCTCGCCCTACCCTACGAAGGTACATAGGTATGTACATAGGTATCTTGGGAAATTTATTTTCTATTATTCGCAGTTAAGGTGAATGGCTTTGGAATGTATGATGAGCAAAGCCATGGTCTGTGCATCGCAAATAACTTTTTTACTTTGTACTTCTTGTTCTCTTTCGAAAACATTATGCCTGGAAAATACAAGAAAGTATAACATACCAGTAAAAATCAAAACAATTGAAATTTTGTCGGGAAACAACAATGCAAAACAATCACTTAAAACCAACATCCCAAGAAATGACAACTTGCCTGCTATTAATTGTTTCTATTGCTAGATTTACTTTCCTGCGCTAATCCCTTCTTACTTATCTGGAAAAAATTAAAATAACCTTGACCAAGGAACTCCTTGCATTGAAAGGCACGGCAGAACGCAGATGACGAAATCACAATCAAAAAAACAAAAACAAACACACAACAAAATAAAACGAACGAAAGGAAAACAAAAAATAAAAACATAAGAAAAAAAAAACAAACAAGCAAAGACCATAAGCAACTTGTTGAACCAACAAATTTTTGGAAGAACATCATGTCTTAGCTTGATTCGAACGAGTTCGATCAAACTGGGACGCGTGCGATATCTATGTGACTATATTATCTGTGATTGTACCTTACACATAGCCTTATTCTAACATCTAACCTTATGATAAACTAACTTCAGGTCGTATTTAAGACTTATTTCAGTCTTTCTTTCCTTATTTTAAACCACTAGTAAGCTTTTCTATCAGCTTTTGATAAACAATATTACAACTTGTGTAAAGCCTGATTTAAGGCTTATTTCCTTGTAAGAATAATTATTTTATAAGGTAATAAAAATTTGCTATATTTTTTATTATAAGGTAAAAAAGTAATACTCAAAGTCGTCACAGTTTTTCTAATGATAAAAATAGAAACAAACTGATTTCTCGTTTTATTGCGTTTTTAATGTCCTCTTCTTAATCGTCGAACGGCTCTTCCACAAAGAAAGAATCTATAATCTATGTATATCTATAAATATTATAAAACTGTAGAGGTTTTTTTGTTGGTTGCCTAATGGCGTTTTAACCGCTGGACAGATTTCGATGAAACTTATTTTGAAATGCTTCTTAAGTACCCGGGATGATCACAAGCTATGTCATTTTTCGCTCAGCCTACTGGTTCCTACATAATAGTCAAAATAACTGTATACCGGAGAGGAATATTATCATTATACAGCCCTAACTCAATAATGGCTTATCGGATTGAAAATCAAAACAAATAGGTGAAATTAGTAAATCTGTCGCTGATTCATTTGAGATATAAAACATCCTCCTGCGTTATCCTGAAGCTTAGCAATGTTCAAAACAATTTTTCAAAACATCGCCCACAATTTTCCTTTAGCGCAGACCACCGCCAGCAGTCGTGCAGCAGTGGGTATCGTTGCAATAGTGTGTGTGTGAGTATATGTGCGCGCTCTAACATGATCATATGCTTTGTACTTCAATTTGCTACAATCATTATCACCATTTGCGGCTCTCACACTCAACCAATCTAAACAAATGAGGTGTCAAAAGAAAGAGAATTTTCTAGAGCAGTGAATTGCATTTTCAGTTTATAAAAATTATTAATAAATTAAAAAAAAACGATCAAAAACAAATATTCTACCCAAAGTGAACTTCTGTTGTTTTAAGAGTTAATTTTGATTCATATATGTATGCACATATGTACTTGCTATGTGGAAGTCATCTGGGATGTTTAGTTTACAGTGCTATTTTGCCGAGACTTTAGGCAAACGTTATCAGTAGTGCCACGAGGCACATCCGAACGCACAACATTTCTCTGATTTGTTATTTAAAATTGGTGGAGGAACGCTTCCGGAAGAAAATGAAAAAGTAAATTTATCACAAGGTTTAAGGTGATATATCACAACTAAAAAAACCGTAAGAATTCTTAGCTTTGTGAGCGAGCTATTTTGTTGCCTCGGAATGATTATGCTCCAGCAATTAACAGCGAGATATTTTCACGTGCTGATGGTCAAAGTGCAGAATGTATTTCAATCACCCGGGTTGTGGACCAAGAAGTAACAACCAGATATCTGGTCGAATTTTTAAACTCTCACTTTCGCTGCCATCACATAAATTAAAACTAAAAGTGGGCGTACCTACTATTCTTCTAAGAAACTTGAGCCCGCCTAAATAATGTAATGGCACCCGACCTAGAGACAATTTTGCAATGACATCTGTTAGAGGCCGAAGTGTTGACGGGCTACGGTGCGGTGCGGTTTTTGAGAACTATGAAATCTGCAGTTAGGGGCTGAAAGTGACACATTGAAACGTTTTTGATAAAACGCAGTTAATCAACAAAATTTACTAAACACTATTGTGGACTTAGACAAATACTTTGATGTTTATATGCTCCTACTGAAATTGCATATTTGTATGCATAAGAAAGCCCTTAGAATGCGAAGCAAGGCGAGCATGGGTTCAACTAGTAATAAAATAAATAAATAAATTGATTTCACTTCTCCAATTTTCGTGCACTTTTAAAACTAACGAAAAATATCTTTTTACACTTTAGTGCACTGCTCTATTCAACACTCGAATTTAAACTGTCAGTTCCAAATGAAAGCGAAACAAAAATCTCCATGAGAAATTCCATAGAAAAACCATTTGCGACTGCGTACATGCTCTCATTTAAAATTCGAGTTCTTACATATACCTTACAGCGATGCTATATATAGCCTTAATATAAGGCATAAGTTATAATTAGTACATTTAAACCATAAAAAGGGAGAGAAAATACCTATGTATGATCTTATTTATAACTTATTAATTATAATATACCTTATTTTGTCTTACTTAAAACTTTTAATGACCTCGGAATAAGGTTTCTAGTTTTTCTCTTCCTTATTTTTCCCTTAGCCTTATATATATGCCTTATAAAATTTTTTGCTGGGTATGTACATACATATATATGTATGTATGTATGGTCTTGTACATATACAAAATCTTACATCTATATTTTGTTCAGCCTACAATACATAATTATTATGCTGTGTAAGTACATAATAACGCAAATATACGCAAGTAGGTATAGGTATACATATTCCCAGTGGAGTATGTATTTATTTACAAGCTACCCCACTTCTGTATTAAATTATCCTTTTATTTAATGAGTCGGAAACCTTAGCCAGAGGATATTTCTGATGGCCAATTAGTTCTAATTGTGCCCGTTTAGAAATCTTTACCTCAAATTTACGCATAAGAATTGCACAGTAAAGAACATCTATTCAACCATCCGTTTACATTATTTGGAAATTAATTAGTGCAATTATAGTAATGCCATGAAACACCACCGTGATATGTCATTGGTTTACGGGTTGAATTTTCTTAGGACCGCGTTGTACTATTGAATTAATTTCAGTAGGGGAAAACACTGGAGGAGATTTTTATCAGTTTTAAAGAAGCCTAGGATAGCGTTTAAAGAGATGAGCTACATAGAGCTATGTGTAGTTGTTGCTTCGTAGTGGTTGGTACTTTTCAGTATGCTCAATACGCAAGTAAAATCTTCACCAAGAAAACCTTGATAGTACGTACATTTAATCTTCTCTAATATATAAAAATCTCATGTCACGGTGTTTGTAATCGAACTCCTCCGAAACGGCTGCACCGATTTTTATGAAATTTGTTGTGTATATTTGGTAAGCATGAGAGTTCTTTGTTAAGTATATTTCATTCCGCTAGGTGGCGCTGGAGTCAATTTATTAACAACTTCTATATTTATGGACCAAAAATTAACATATTCAAAATATATGTTGGCTCAGTGTGAAAAGAGAAAATTAAAAAATCTGGACCAGATATGTGGCGCTGGAGTCAAGTTATTAACAACTTCTCTATTTATGAACCAAAAATGCTCATATTCAAAATATATGTTGGTTCAGTGCCAAAAGAGAAAATTGTAAAATCTAGACTCGCTACGTCGCGCTGGAGTCAAGTTATTAGATCTACATTTATATGTGTACATTTACATTTATTTATGAATGTATGTATGTTTGCCTTTTATAGACTCGGAAACTACCCAACCGATTTTGGTAAAATTTTTAGCGTACGATTTTCTTAATATAGAAAACAACATAGCATCAGTGCGGTTACTTAACAACCGGTGGTTTCGGGACCTGTCATACAAAATTTTATTTCACGTGAAATGTGTATCATTTTGGTCAATTAATATAAGCAGACAGACCGTCAGATAGATAGATAGATAGACAGACAGACAGACAGATAGACAGGCAGACAGACAGACAAACAGACAGACAAACAGACAGACAAACAGACAGACAGATAGATAGATAGATAGATAGATAGGTAGATAGATAGATAGATAGACAGGCAGACAGATAGAGAAAAAAATGGAAATTGAAGTTCAAAATAGAGCAGCAGTGATTGCTTCCTACTATGTGCTTCCTTTCTATCATACTCGAATAACTATGTGCGCGGGCAAATTTTGAAAAGATAGGTGGAGCGAAGCGCACCGGGTTACAGCTTGTTATTGCTAAAAATATTTTTGACAGCTGATGGAATTAATGTTTGATTTCTCGTGGAGTTTCGTCATTGGCAAGCTTATGCATAATTGACAATCAATACCTACAAATCTTTGTTCTATATACAGCTAGCATTTTCACTTTTAATTCGTTATTTTTCAAATTAAATTCGAAATTTTGCACTTTGAATTCGTTTTTTTGCAAATGAAATTCGTAGTTTTGCAAACTGAATTCGTTTTTTTGCAAATTAAATTCGTTTTTTTTTTATTTTAACATTAAGATTTGATACCAAATCACTTCGATTAGAATGTTGTTATGCGTTATATACACATAAACAAATATTTTTAAATTACCCTCACCTTCTTGCTTAGATTGAGCCGGTTCTTAGCCCTTAAATTTATCAAAAATTAAAGTTTCCAAAGTTCACCAGGGAGTGGTGCAGGTTTGAATTTCAACTTCATAGGGTGCTGGTTTACTGAGTCACCTTGCCTCTTACTAAAAAACATCTTACATTATAGACTTTAGTGGAGTTCCTGCTCATTTGCTGCAGCTGGTATTTTTAACACTATAGCCATCACGTACTCAGAGCAGTCATGTCTTGTTATCTGGCGATCGGCCTGCTCTATTACACTCTTGGCAAATTATGCTCTGATAATGGAACTGAGTATGCGTATACTTGACGTAAAAAACAATTTGGTAGTAAATTCCAGTGTTCCGAAGAGATAACGAATTCAGTTTGCAAAAAAAAACGAAATCAAAGTGCAAAATTACGAATTTAAAGTGCAAAAAAAGGAATTTAATTTAGAAAAATACGAATTTAAAGTGAAAATGCTATACAAAACCGTTCCGTGACTGGCAGACAATGTACAGAGGAAACAGCTTAACAAACTGCTGAAATTTTGACAATACATACAAAACAATATTAGAAAAAAGGCGTGAATACTAGATACTCGTGAAATTTGATATGTAAACATACGTTTATGTACGATGGTGGATAAACAGAGAATGCATTAATACTAAGAGAATCATATACAGAGAACCCACTAATACTAAGTTTGGTTACGCGTGACGGACGACGGCGAAAAACTCGCCCAAGTAATGTTAATAGCTTGATGTTACTATTTAGTTGAATATTATTCATATTTAAGTTATTTACGAGAGTATTGTCCACAAATTAAGAGGGCTCTAGAAAACGTAGATTTAGTTTTTGAATTCAATTCAAACGATGATGAATTCAAAATTTGCTCTTTCGTGAATATCTAAAGTTGACTGATGCCAAGGAAGGTTAAGTATCATTATCAACAGTTTATTTTGGGATACCTGTAGCTAAATAACAACAACACTCTGATGTGAAAAACCCATATACAGTTGACTCTCCATAAGTCCAACTCTCTCTGTCGGATTTCTCTCTAACTGGAATTTTTTTTGCCATATTTTATCATTCCCTTCAATTTTAAGTCGAATTTTGTTTAGCACAAAACAAAATAAAAATACATTACCCCTTCGGAATTCGTTTTAGTAAGATTCCAGCTGGAATTTCAAAATCAGTTGATTCTAGGCAGTTCAACAGAGCCGATGCAATCTTTATGTGTATGTTTGTAGCTAGATTTTTTTCAACTAATTTTTGTTAACTTTTCTCTAAGTACATTAACCTTTTTTTTTTATTAAAACCCTAGAAACATAATTATATTTTTATGTACGTTAAGGATAATCATACGCCAAATTTACGTTTACTTTAAAATCGGCTACTATTTTGTTTATAAATATGAATGTCTAAAATAACCGTAGCGCAAGTGGTTAGTGCGTCGGACTACTGAGCCAGCGGTCTTGAGTTCGAATCCCGCCGCAAACACCTTAAAATTTTTTTCACAGTGCCCACCTCTTTTGAATGCCTGACAAGCATCTGTCATGTAAAAGCTTCCCAACTCGCCGTTCGGAGACGGCAGAAAACTGTAGGTCCCTTCCATTCGTGCAAAAATATAACGCGCATACACAAATGGTTGCGGGAAGCTAGGCTTGGTTCTACCTAGGACTGCTGAAGCCAAATATTTATTTATTTATTTTAAAATAACTGTAAGATAAATTTATATATTTATAAATGAAACATATTTATTTTTTATTGATCTTTTATTTATTTTTTATATAACAAAGCAAACTAAAAGATCATTAAAGATCACCAAAAAAAAAGTATTTTCTTCGGTCTTCAAAAAATAATAAGTTTGTACTTTAACACATTTTTTACTTTAGATTTAGGTTTAAGGTATACACATGTATGTATATATTTTTCCTAAAATAACAAAAAAAAATAAATAAAATAAAATTATAAGCAGTTGGAACAAACGTCTTCGCGACGTATACCATAGCAATATCTCAATTTTAACGTGACTTACCTCAATGAAACGGCCACCACATGCAAGCTCTGAACGACAAATGAGAATTCTTAAAGGTGCATCCCGATCTACGCATCGGCTTAAGCGACGCAACTAATAATTCCGAGAGCACACGTCAAATTGACGTAGATTATGCTTCTAGGGTTGAACAAACGTTTTAAAACAAAAATAAATGTTTCTCTCTATTACTCGAATTTTTCCAAAACTCTCTCTAACTCGAACAAATCTTGGTATCCCGTGAAAATTCGACTTAGGGAGAGTCGACTGTATATATATACAAATTGTGCATCCTTCCTACTCCTACTAATATATAAATGTGAAATTTTGGATGTCTTGATATTTGGATGTTGGGATGTTTGGATGTTTGGATATTTCGATGTTTGGATGTTTGGATGTTTGGATGTTTGGATGTTTGGATGTTTGGAAGTTTGTTACACAATCACGCCTCACGCTCAACAGATTTGGATGAAACTTTCGTGAATAGATACTCTACTTCATGGATTAGCCAATGCGCTACTTTTAACCCCAGAAATCTAATTCCATAATTTGCATTTTTTACAGATTAAGCTCATAGTATTTTTCTCATTATTTTTTGGGTAAACTATTGTCATTGATCGTCAGTCTGTTGAGAGAGGGGGTTGTTTGTTCAGAATGTAGATATTATCTTCTCTTAAGCCATAACCAATGCTATCGCTTATTCTTTTATTATGTTTTCATTATTTCTTGGGTAAACCATTGTCATTGATCGTCAGTCTGTTGAGAGAGGGTTGTTCGCGTAGATAATATGCGATTCTCTTCGGCGCTTATAACCATACCGCTATCGCTTACTCTTTTATTTTCATTCTCACCATATCGCATGCATCCCCCACTGATTTCATACGCTCATTGATGAGTGGGCTTCTCTTTATGCGAGTAAAGTTGGGGGATGATTTTGCCACTTGAGTTGTGTTTCTGCTTCATCAGCATGCGGATGAAGATTGAGAGAAGGGGGTGAATGAACAATTTTTTTTCTGACATGAGTATTAAGTAAACTTAAGGTTAAAAAGCAGTTCCTACATAATAATTTTTACCTTTTATTTCCATTCACAAATACATATGTACTATATTGTATGTAGTAGGGGTAGATAGGCGCTGTTTAGTTTTATAATTAATAAATAGTTGGTGATCTGACACCACGATCAACACCAATAGATGACCTCAATGCTGAGGTAAGCATACATATGTAAATCTTCGGCGTTTACATACATATGTTACTTTAACTGCGAGCATTTAGTACAACTCTTGGATAAAGGAAACCAGAAGAAAACATTATTTGATAATCACATAAGATATATATATATACATATATCTACACATGTACATAATGTTTGTACATTACATTTCCATCAAATTCTTGTACAATCGTTGCATATATAGGGAACAACCACTAAGTTCAATTTATAAAGAATAGTATAGTATGTATACCTACAGCCATGGACACATAAATAGCACAAACGCCAATGAACATTTTGAGCACACATTATTTACCATACAATTGCAATTATTCCAACTTTTATGGACGATACTATTTCCCCCTATCGTGTAGTAGATGTACCGCGAAAAAATGTACCGTTATATGTTGGGTATGTTGATACATGTTCATTTTAGTCTGGGGAGTGTTTTTTGTGGTTGGACATAGAAATAGCACACATTGAGATATTAACAATTATTTAACGTATTATCAGTGTAACAACTAGTGTACAAATGGGAAGAGGTGTGCATTGTTTTCCAGAAAACAGAACAGTTATACACGACCTATACAGAAATGGGAAAAAGCCTGCCGAAATAGCTGAAATAATCAAGTGCTCTAGGAAAATGGTCTATAACGCCATTCAGCTTATACAAGAAAATCCAGCTTATTCAAATAAAAGAAAAGATCACGACCCGAAACCAAGAAAATTTACTTCTTCCACTGATAAAGCCATTGTCCGCAAATGCAAGAAAGATCTCTTCAAGTCATCTCGGCAAATATCCAATGAAATTAACGGAGAATTTGATGTTAATATATCGAGTCGATTAGTTAGAAGAAGATTAAACGAAGGTAAGCTATTTGGACGAATGAGTAGAAAAAAACCTCTCATATCAAAAAAGAATATTAGACAACGTGTAACCTTTGCAAGAGCTCATAGAGGTAAGGACCTACAATTTTGAAAAAAAAAGTTGTGTGGAGCGACGAAACCAAGATAAATAGAACTGGGCCAGATGGCAGAACGATTGTTCATCGTCCAAGAGGCCAAGCTTTAAATCGCAGACACACCCAAAAAACTGTTAAGCACGGTGGGGGTAATCTAATGGTCTGGGGTGCTTTTTCCTGGCATGGAGTGGGACCTATTACGAAAATAAATGGCAAAATGGACAGGTTCCAGTATCTTAATATCTTGAAAAATACTACACAGTCCTATACTTATGAGTCAATGCCATTAAATTGGATTTTTATGCATGCTAATGATCCGAAGCATTCGGCCAAATTAGTAAAGGAGTGGTTTTCCAAAGAAAATATTTCTGTTTTGGATTGGCCAGCATAAAGTCTGGACCTTAACCCTATAGAAAATTTGTGGAATGATGTTAAGGTAAAGATTGGGCAAACAAATTAAAAAAATAACGACAAGCTTTGGAGCGGCATAAAGGAAGCTTGGTATTTTATCCCAAAGGAAAGATGTCAGAAGCTTGTTGAGAGTATGGGACGGAGGTGTCAGGCGGTAATGGATAATTCTGGCTACAATACAAAGTACTGAATGGGTAAAATAAAAAACAACAACATTTTTAAATATATCAAAGTTTAATTTTCATAAAACGAATGTTGTGCTATTTCTATGACCAGGACGATTTTGTACTTCTTCTTTTCATTCCTTTCTGAATTCATTTTTATGTTCTTAAATACAATTTTTTTAAGTTCATTACTATTTATCAAGTTTTCAAATAAAATTAAATTCATCAATTTTTTTTTTAAAAAATGTAATAAAATTTTGTATTCAATCTGGAAACTGGGTTTGTGCTATTTCTGTGTCCATGGCTGTATATTGACTTCAGAATTTTTTAAAACTATAAAAATAGTATTACTTCCTACTGCATACTTCCTTTCTAATATACAACAAGTAACTAATGGGACTGTTTCAGTGCACGGGCAACGCCGGGCGGCAACAGTTAGTATATACATATTATGGGTATGTCCGTACTATTGTTTGTCAGGACTAATGAAAAAAGATAGATACCTTTAAATTACAATGCTTTACCATCGACAATATTAGAAAATGTATCCATGTTCAAAATATACTCAAAAACCTTCTCAGACAATTCGTTGAAAAAAAAAACCAGCAGTATGACGATTTGTAATGTCGAGAGCTACTGTGTAGACATGTTATTTTAGCGGGCAATTAAGTTTTGGTTTTCAAGGGCATATAAATTTCCTATGTACTTTCAAAACCTCGTAAAGGCTTTAAAGGCAAAAACAACACTAAAATTGAAGTGAAAAGTGATCTTGTATCAATACGAATCAATTGCTAAAGCAAAAAAAAAAAAAATCTGTGTTCTTTGTTCGCGTTACTCCGAATTTGTCTTACAATACACTTACAAATGTCGGGCAATAATCGCAACAAATCGAACCTCGCAGCAAACCTCAAAATCGATACCCCATCCGAAACAAACTCACCTCGAACTTCTTTACTTTCACCGCTCCGTAAAGTTTAAAAAACGGCGGTTGATGACAGCATGATGTGGGACAAAATGGATGAAAAACTTCATAAACAGAGTGAGTTTATCATATCATTACTTTCTTCTAAAATGAAGGAAAATAACAAGATTCTCGCTAAAAAAAAGTGCAAACTCAGTTGACCGAAAGTAATAACAATATCACCGATATTAACAAAAGGGTAACACAACTTGAATCCACTAGCTCTACTACGAACTTAGATATCGATTCAGTTAAATCCGAGATCACTGGGCTCAAATCTTCACTTTCTGTTGAGAATTTTGAATTGGCGGACACTAAACAACAACTCTTAAAAAAGAACGCCGAACTCGCCGACATAAAAGCTGAGATGGCCGATACTGCAGCAAAAATTAATAATATTGAAATTACACAGGAGGCTCAAGACAACAAATATGTTTCATGTGACACTGTTTTGTTTGGTGTTCCTCTCACACCTGACGAAAATCTGAAATCGTACTTCAATCACCTCTGTCACACCATCAACATTAAACCGCCGATTATCAACGAAGCTTTCCGCACGCGCCCGAAGAATCATGTAAACAATTCTGCTATCGGGAAAAAAATGGTAAACAACTTTGCCTGAAAGACATTGGTCTAAATTCCGATTCCTCTATTTTCCTGCGTGAGAGTCTTACAAA
The DNA here is from genome assembly GCA_949775065.1 of Brachyopa scutellaris. Classification (NCBI taxonomy): domain Eukaryota; kingdom Metazoa; phylum Arthropoda; class Insecta; order Diptera; family Syrphidae; genus Brachyopa; species Brachyopa scutellaris. The sequence goes on from OX459114.1 coordinate 34,973,580, forward strand.
AAAAAATAACACATTACTTCGAGCTGCACTTGCTTTAAAAAAACAAAAACAATTGTCATCGGTATTTACGCTACGTGGTCTTGTTTATGTTAAACCCAACTCAGTCTCAGGAGAAGAGGAGAAAGCTGTACTGGTCGAAAACATCGAAAACTTAAGCGGAATTGCCAGATCATACTCTTAACAACAAGAATTATTTCTGCGCCCGTCAAACTCCCTTTTTTTTTTTTTTTTTTACTTTGAATTACATATTTTAATAAAATCTTTGTTTGCATTTCATTTTCAATTAATTCTTGTTATATTTTTAATTGTTCATTTATTTTTCTTTAATTTTTTTGATTCCTCTACAAAACTACTGCAATTATTTATTTTTTGTTGTTTTTATTTCTTCCCTCTTTAAAATTGCTTTTAAAATGTTGGCCAGTGGTTCTAATGGAATTCTGCGTTCAATGATCGAAATACTTAGCGAACAGAAAACTGGTTTACAGATCTGTCATATAAACGCGCAAAGTCTGTTCCCGAAAATTGATGAATTTAGGGATTTGCTTCAGGGGTCCAAGGTTGATGTAGTTTGTGTGTCCGAAACATGGTTTGTCTCGAATCAATGCTGTATATTGCTTAGGTGGATATAGGCTCTCCCGCGCTGATAGGCATGGTAGAGTGGGTAGTGGAACTGCAATCTATCTACGTGAGGGTATATCTTACAAGTTCAATTGCCGATCTAAACCTGGGAGCGAGATGGAATACATATTTGTCAATATATTATCTGGGGAACATAATCTTCTCATAGGTGTAGTATACAGACCTAACCGTAACATTAATATTACTCCACTCTTTACTCTTCTGGAAGATATTTCTTTAAGCTCCACCAAAGTTGTTTTAGTTGGTGATTTAAATAGTAACCTCTTAGTTGATAGCTCCCCTATCGATGGTATGAGAACATTTAATATGTTTCCGGTTAATACTATTATTCCTACTCACTTTTCTAGGCACATAAATACACTTCTAGATGTATTCTTCGTAAGCGACTCAAATGACATATTACTTTATGATCAGCTCTCAGCACCGGCTTTTTCTAAGCATGACTTAATATATTTAACGCTTGATTTTTGTGTGAACTGCCCTACTATTTCTTACGAATATCGTGATTTTAATCATATTGACTACGCTGCTCTGCAGCAAAATACACGAAGTATTGAATGGGAAGAGGTTTATCGCATAACATCTGCTACTGAACAAATTGAATTCATCAACTGCAATAGCCTGTTTAATCACCATATCCCACTCCTGACTAAAACTGTTCACCAGGGTCATCGCTCTTGGTTTACAAATGAAATCCGACAGCTAATTCAACAACGTAATCAAGCCTACAATTGCTGGAAACGCTTTAAGATAGATGTACATCAAAAAATGTACCGGTCACTCCGTAACAAGGTCGTTTGCACGATTAGGACTGCTAAAATACGGGTGAATAGCAGATGCCTTAGTTTGTCTACGAGTGGAAGGCAGCTCTGGAAGAACCTACGAGAACTTGGGATGGGCAAAAAAAGCCATCACAATGACAGTATAGATGTTAATCTACTCAATTCTAATTTTGTAAAACTACCATATCCACTACTCTCTGAAGTTTCTTCCTTCAGATCTATTACACACGGGTTACATCACGATTTATTGGATATGCATGAAGGACTATTTCAGTTTACGCGAGTTGATACCACTGACGTCGTTGAGAGCCTTTTATCCATCAAATCAAATGCTGTCGGGATTGATGGAATTCATCCTGTGTTTGTTAAAGCCATTTTACCAATTATTCTACCCTTTCTCACACACACATTTAATACAGTATTGATGACAAGTATCTTTCCAAGTCAATGGAAATTGGCCAAAGTCATTCCTGTATCAAAAAGTCCAAATGGTAATGAATACAGACCTATTGCGATCCTTCCTTTTTTTTTCAAAGTGTTCGAAAGAATAATGCAAAAGCAGATTAATGTTATTAGAACTCGGAACATTCTTTCGCCTATGCAATCCGGTTTCCGTCAAAAACATAGTTGTATTACCGCTCTTATTACCGTTATTGAAGATGTACGACAGGCTTTGGACGAGGACAATGTTACATTTTTGGTACTTCTCGATTTTTTCAAAGCATTCGATACCGTAGATCATCTTAATTTGTGCAACAAGCTCTTAACGCTTTACTATTTTACAGCAGGGATGGAAAATGACATATTTGAGATGTACTTAAAACTGTTTTCAGATCGTAATGAAATGGATCAAATTGTATTGAAAACTATTTTTCACATGAAAAAAGAATATACATATAAGATAAACTCAAAATATTATATTTTTAAAAACATAAATTAACAATACATTAACATAAATAAACATTAATAACTTTATTACAAAACCTTACAAAGAAAAATACTTTAGTTTCTACCCATGTTCAGTTCATAATTTAGTTTATGAGCTCTTCAGGTTTAATGCTCTTTTTTTGCACATATGTATGTGTTTAAAAAATTGCCACTTACGTTAAACTCATGACAGGATGAGTTCCTAATTAAGTTTTTTGTTTCGATTAAAGGAGCTCACACACCGGAGCGGTACGCGGTACCGGTAGAAACGCGGTAGCGGTATACCGCCAGTCCATGCGCACAAAAGCGGTATTCACAGAACTTAAACTTTTCTTTTTTGAAGCACTGAGATCACTCACTGTCTTTTTTTAACGCCGCTGCTATATTTTTCCATATTAAATCCGTTTCCCTTATATTTTTATACTCTGGATGAGTCAAATCTAATATAATTGGATTTATTTTCAACAACTCAATTAATTTTTCACAATACATTTCAACTTAGCTTCCTTGTACAGCTGCGCTGCAATACCGCAGTACCGGATGCGGTATACTACCCCAGTGTGTGCATCTATATTTACCGCCACAGGATTTCGTACCGTTTTACCGCTACCGCATACCACTCAGGTATGTAAGCTCCTTAAAGCAGAACAAGTTTCGACCTGAGATTGGTTTTGACATTTTGACTTTATTAGTGTCTGATAGGAAAAAAATCTTTCAACATTTGCTGATGAATGTGGAACAGAGAGAACGGGTTGAGCAATTTTATAAATATGTATTTCAAAACATTAACTCATTACACGCATTCTTTATTTAATTTATTTCAGTTCAAAAATCCGAAATTTAGTAATATTTGAATTGCTGAAATTTTTTATAGTTGGCAAGAATGATCAATATTCATTGATCGATAAATTGTATCGAATTAACCCTTATCCTACCACGTTGTGACTTTGAGTCACATTCGAAATTATTTCGGTTGTATTTCTATTAATAACGTCGGTATTTTACTTTTGGGCTTGTGTATTCTACTTTTAAACAGTTCTTAATAAAACGCGCTAATTTAAATTAATTTTTAGTTCTTGGTTTTAATTGTTTTTTACCATTCTAAAAATACTAACGTTAACTACCACGTTGTGACTTACAGACACACAGTAATTTTTAATGTAGCCAGAATTTCAAAACATAGCATGCGTTTTTAAAATGTGGCTGTACACGTGTATTTGGTTTCCTAAACGACGTGTATCATAGTAACTACATAGTACATAGTGAGTGAGGGTAATCCGCCCATCAAAGAGTTCATCCGCATGCATACTTGGTGCAACGAAAAACAAATAGATGGCCAGTAATGCAAAAGTAAAATTTGGTGGATGTTTGCGAGGTAGTTTTCAAATTGCTCTAAAAATAATTAAAGATACAGAAATGATTATGTGAAGTATCTTCTTTCTTTATATTACGCTACAGTTCGGGTTGTATCAGCGCCTACTTCTCGCAACCATTTGCGTGTGTGTGTTATATTTTTGCATGAATGGAAGGGATCTACAGTTTTTTGCCGACTCCGAACGGCGAGTTGAGAAGCTTCTCATGACAAATGATACTCTTTGAATGTTTACGAGTATCAGACATTCGAAAGAAGTGAAACCTTGAAAAAACTTTTACGTGTTTGCTGGGAGTGAACCCGGGCAAGCATTGCGTAGTAGTCAAACGCACTTACCACTACACCGCGGTGTGAAGTATAGTCTTTACTATCTGGGTATTGCTACTTGGGTAAACGAAGTCACAGGCACATACATTTGCAGAGATGTACTGCAATAATATAGGTATACCAGAGGATATCGCGCATATGCTATGCAAATGTCAAAGCACGGCACGCTATCTTAGGAGCATTTTAGGGAGATACTTCTTTAGTGGTCTAGAAGAGGCAGACCTAATCAACTCTAGACTCGTTCTAAAATTTTGCAAGGTAATGAAATGCTTTAAGGAAATCCATCCTGATATGGAGTTAAAACTAAGCCACACAACCGTTGAAGCTACCGCGCAAGGTTAGGTTGAGGGGAAGCGATAGACCCACTCTAATTGCTCAACCGAACAATCCCTCTCAACCTAACCTAACTTTGCGGGGTTGCTTTAACAGTTGTGTGGCTTAGTTGTTACCCTGAATGCATGATGTCAATGGAAAATATTCGCCACAAACTATTTCTAAAAGAGCTGGCATAGGATATGGTTGCATCTAAAATTCAAGGAAGAGGTCAACGATATCTTAGCAGAGCAAATGCTCGCATTGTGAATTCATTTCTGAGCCATTGCAACAACATCAGCAAATACTGATACCAATACACCACGCCGCCGTCACCATCGAGATCGACAGCATATAATATTCGTAGTCGATGCCACATGTGTCCATTAAAAACAAGGGCGTGCGAATAAACAGAGTTCTAAGGAGTGTGGTCTAAATGTCTGTAATACGCACTATCAGAAAATGTTAGTTTCTTGAAAATGTATAAATAAGTAATGAAATGTTTAGTAAAGTTCCTGTTTTCTATATATTTGCATGTACCAACAATTTTTTATATTAGCATTCTTAAAATTACACATGTGACTGTGAGTCACAACGCGGTAGTTTGTGTAAAAAATATAACCTGGTTCGATTAGGGTTAAGACGAATTGTACTTTTGTACTCGAACAAACTCATTTGTATCGAATTCGATACAATTGTATTGACTTTTCCATCCCTGTTTTACAGCTCCTGCTGCAAACTTGTTGCTGTCGTATCTTTCTGACAGAAAGCAAGCTGTTGCGGTTGCCAACAATATGTCCGACTTTCTTCCCACAATCAGAGGTGTGCCACAATATTGGGACCTCTCCTTTTCTCCCTTTACATTAATGAGCTCCCTCTACAAATTTCGACTTCCTCGATTCAAATGTATGCTGATGATGTTCAGTTATTTAAAAGTTGTCCGCTGGGTCTCATCGAAGATTGTGCTAACTCCATAAATCTAGATTTACAGAGCATCTCGTCTTTGTCGGGTTGTTTCTTAATCCACAGAAGTCTAAATGCATCGTTATCAGCAGGAAGTCATTTAACCTGTCCTATTTTCCAAACATAATATTGAACAATTCTCCTATAGAATATGTTCAAACCGCAAAAAATCTTGGAATGGTGTTCAATAGGACCTTAAGTTGGGATACGCATATAAATGCGGCTGTAGGGAAAGTGTATGGAGTTCTTCGTTTGCTAGGGTCCACACAGTTCTTTTCGCCACTTAAAACGCGTCTAATGCTAGCAAAAACACTAGTTATACCTATCCTTATATATGGCTGTGAACTATTTTGCAATAGTGATGCTACCAGCAGACGTAAGCTTAACGTTGCCTATAACAATACAGCACGGTACATACATATATGGCCTAAAAAGATTTGACCATATTTTAAATTTCTCAATGAGAATTTTTAATTTTTCTCTTGACAACCTATTGCGATATAGAGCACTGATTCTGCTATTCAATGTCATACATACACATCAACCTCTCTTTAGTAGACTAAGTATGTCCTCGTCTAATAGATCGGAACAGATCACTCATCCTCCCTATTCGTGTTTGACCTCTTAACGCCAGTTTTTCATCAACGCAATCCGCTTATGGAACTCTTTACCACGGCATATTAAGAGAGTGAGTAACATAGTACAATTTCGGAGAGAGCTACGGATTTACTTTCAATCTCATCGAGGCTGATAATGCATATAGATATTGTTTTTAAATGGAGTAATTTATATTTATATTTTTATTTTTAGATTTATTTTTAAAAGATTTCAAATATAAATTATTTTAGTTTTAGTTTTGTTTTTCTTTTCCCTCCTGAATTTTTCTTTTTTCAATTGGAGAATCATTATGTATATGTATATATGTAAATAACATTTTTCTTTACCCCATTTTCTACTCAACAGTAGTTTTCATTTAACTCTTAATTTTTCAAAATACTTCTTTGCTTTTTATCATGTTATAATTATAAAGCTTATCACTAGTTCATAAGACATTATATCTTAATGTGTAAGCAGTCAATTAAATAAATAAAATAAAAAATAAAAAAATAAATATGACCGATTCTCATCTGCCATCCTGTACATGTTGCCATTCTATTCCTTCGTTTAAGTTGTCGCCGTAATCTTGAATTCTATTTTCTGATTTGTTTGCGGAAATCTTGAGAGAATTTACTTCTGTTCGTATAAACTTTGGCGATAAATCAAAGAAGAATAAACAGCCATTTGCACAAATAATTTGTTTTTCTTTTTCTCACACATTCGTACACACCAGTATAGCGGAACATGAAAATACGGATTGAAGTTTACCTTTCGATAGAGATTCGACTACTTGAAAGTTTTTTAATGGCGTGGGTGTCTTCATGTTTGAAATTGTGCTTTGCAGATTGCAATGCAGATTGCTGATATACGAGCATGTATATGTGCATGTATGTGCTTTTCAATGATTGCACATACTTTTTGTAAGAAAACTTCCCAACGTTTCCATGCAGAAGCGCTTCCACAGCAAGAGAGGAACAGGCAAAAAGTGCTTAGTGGATTTTGATAGAATGTACAGTACATACATATGTATGTACCTAATCCACCCAATAAATGACGAAAATAAATGGCTAAACTAAGTTGCTTACAACTACTCGTCTGTGTATGGAGTTTAGTAAAAGATCGCAGATTTCCGATTTCCAAAATTTTGAAAATAAAAAAAAAAAAAACAATTAGCTAAAAACACCCATTTTCATCATCTGGATTTTTTTTTGTGAAAATCTCACTATGGTGGTATTCGATTACACTATTTTACAACATTTTTGAACAAGACTGGGACACATCATTTCTTGTAGATTATTTGACGCTGAATCTAATTGTGGGGTATAATTCCAAAACTCATTAAGTACCCATCTCTCGATTCTGAGATAATCGATGTTAAAGTTTTAAAGCACTTCTCGGCGTCCTTTAAAATTCTGCTTTTGTGTATCTCTTCTTTACTGCATTTAAGTAAAATCCCACTAAAATAAACTGTCTGTAATGTAATTGTTTAAAGTAATTAACAATATTAACTCCCACCAAAAATGTACTTAACGAGTTTTACTGCAAACTAATCGAAAATGTTCAAATTTGTATGGACCATACACAGTTTTGGAAATAAACGTGTACATAGTGAGTTTTGGTATGTATACCATAGGGAACATAACTATGGTTTGGAAATAACTCGATATTTTAGTTGCTATTTATAAGGCCATTAGTTGAGTTTTGAAAATTTTCTTTGAGTGAGATGAAAGAATTCAACGAAACGAACGAAACCTCATCATTAGTTCAGTTTGACCCAAAAGAGAGTTTTGGAAATATACCCCACAATTCTGAAAACAAAATTGCTCTAGGTGGTCAGAACTTGCTAGAGTGCTATTGAGAAAAAAACCTCGTAGCGAAACAAACTAAAATGGGAAATAACTAAAGGGTGATTTTTTAAGAGGTTGAGAACTTTTTTAAAAAAAAAACACAAAAAATTCGAAAAAATGAATGAAATATTTATTTGAATCGATAGTTTGAACCTTGCAATTTAATGTTTAAAGATAATTTCATGCAAATGTTGACCGCGGCTGCGTCTCAGGTAGCCCATCCGCTGAGTCCAATTTTGGCATACTCTTTCACACATATCGGCCGGTATCTCACGAATGAATGCATGGATGTTGGCTTCCAGTGCGTCAATCGAAGCGGGCTTGTCCCTATAGACATTAGCTTTGACATACCCCCACAAAAAATAATCTAATGGTGTCAAATCGCACGATCTAGGCGGCCAATTGACCGGCCCGAAACGTGAAATTAACTGTTCACCAAACTCGCCTCGCAATTGTCACCAAAAATTCGGCGTTGTGGTAGGTCGGCTGGCTTTAGTTTTTGCACCAGCTGTATCTTAAAAGGATTTACGCCCAAATCCTTCCGCAAAATTTTCCACGTAGTGCTGTAACAAAGGCCTAACTGCTGGGAACGGCGCCGAATCGACATTTCGCGGTCTTCTGTCACACTAGCTGATACGGCCGCAATATTTTCTTCACTACGCACAGTACGTAAACGTGTTGGTGGTTTAATGTCCAACAAAGTAAATTTGGTGCGAAATTTGGTCACAATCTTCCGAATAGACTGCTCAGAAGGTCGAGAATGCCGATCATAAAATGGAAGCAGCGCGCGATGAACATTTCGAACCGAGCACGAATTTTGATAGTAAAATTCAATAATTTGCAAGCGTTGTTCATTTGCAAGACGATCCATGGTTAAATTGCAAACCAAACTGAAGCTGTTTGACAGTGACACAAGGTACTAAACACACGTCAGCTGTCAAAACCAGTGTTGCCAAAACCAAACCAGCTAAAAAATCACCCTTTATAAAAATTTACTGTTCTCAAAATATTACTTCAAATATCGCCAAAAAACGTCTAAACGATAGTAGCCGACGATATCATCATTAATTTGCTTCACGTAATTCACTGACTGTCGTCTCGTTGATCGATTAATGTACTCACAGTTTGAGAACTTTTATTATCATTCAGAAGCTCTCAAACAATAGGTAAAATAAGCACTAAACGTCATTTAGGTATTAATGTCATTCAATATGTTGCAATCATTTTAATTTTTTTGTGAGTTTATAACAGGTAAATTAATTAAAAAATTATAGAAAGTGTATGTTATTTATATTTAATAAGTAGAGGGTGTGTTTGTTGGAGATGTCAGCACTATTAATTCTACTACTTTCAATATTACATGTAAATTTGACAGATGTAAACTATTTTTCTCACTCACACTGTTCTCTCTTTTCTTTTTTGTTAAACTCAAGTCACTGAACATTTGTACATTGAAAGGAACAGACACGTTGTAAAATAAAGAAAATAAAGAAAGTTTAAATTGAATTTCTCGAAAAAAAAGTAGTTCTTCCTTTAAAATATCATATCGATAATCGAGCCAGGTCCATCTATCATCGTTTAAGAATCAAAGAACTCAACATATGGTGCCTCCTGTGAGGATCTGGAACGATTATTTTGGGTTTGCTCAGTACACCAGGGAATATTATCAAAAATAATCGTACACAGGGTAATCTAACCTTAACATCCTGTAACACGCGGTTATTGGCGTTTGAGCTGCACATTAGAAGGAACAACTAGAGGACATATCGTTCAAGGTTAAGTCAACCTAACATTGCTGTAACACGAGGTAAGTGCATTGATATCTGTTGTTCTGGGTTTCAAATTAATTATGGCTGAAGCCAAGCAAGGACTTTTACTCGAAGATGTTATTGGGGAACAGGTAGCGTTGCTTGAGTCAGTACAAAGAACATTACGTAATTTCAAAAAGGATCCAATAGCTCGTAAAACAGAAACGTATCATAATGTCCGTCTGGAGTCGCTATCTTCGTATCGAGTCGAATTTCGGTCAAACCATCGGATTTTAGTTCATCAATCCAAAGATGCCGAGGTTAAGGAAAACTACATAGATGCTGAGATCTGTGAAAAATTTGAAGAAACGTATGTCGATGCTGTTGCTGTTATCCGTGAGTCGCTTGCTTCCAAGGTTGTACCATCTACTCAAACGGCAAGAAAAGATGATCCAGTTGGTATCAATCTTTTGAACACAACTATTTTGGCAAATAGCGTTCCTTTACCAGAAGTAAAACTCCCCACGTTTGATGGAAATCATATTAAATGGCCGGCCTGTAAAGAAATATTTTTAGATCGGATTCACAAAAATGAAAGTCTAACGCATCTGCAACGATTCCATTATCTCAGATCTGCATTAATGGAGGATGCTTTACAAGATATTCAACATATTAGCCTTGTAGGGGAAAGTTACTTAGAGGCATGGAAGATGTTATGTAAACAATACGACAACGACCGCATTCTGTTCACACATTATATGGACGTATTAGACCAGCAACCAGATGTAGTACGAGATGATCCTGGCTCACTGAAACGTTTTAGGCAGAAATGCCGTGCATGTATAAGTTCAATCAAGAAGCTGGATCCCAATGTCGATGAGAAGAACTCAATGCTGGTATATTTTCTAGTCAAGAAACTACCAAATTCAATTCGTAATGAGTGGGATCATTCGTTACGAAAACAAACTAGTATCCCAACCTTTTCTGATCTGTGTTCTGTTTTGGACGAACAATATATTATGATGACAACATCTTCAAAGTTTGCTAGTAAGCACGTACAACAGTCATCCAAGCTACAAGGGAAATGTACCGGAGCTACGTTATTTGGTAAGAAGGAGGTAAAAACAATGCACATCGAAAAAAGAGCCATCACGTGTCCCATATGTGAAGGAGCTGATCATCCAGTACGCGAATGTACTAAGTTTATGGAAATGAGTGTGACGGAGAAACGAGCAGCAGTAGAAAACTTCAAGCTCTGCTTTAATTGTCTTGGGTATAATCATCAATCATCAAAGTGTAGCAGTCGTAGAACCTGTGGGAAATGTGGAGGTAAGCATCATACGCTAATTCATATACAACGATCGACTACAATTCCTGTTCTGACAACGGCATCGAAACATATAGCTACCGAGAGTATGGTGGCGCCAGAAAATAACATCGATAAACAATTCATGCCATATGACGTGCTTTTACCGACAGCTGTTGTTACCATTAAATCGGCAGATGGACAGTCCTATCCGTTCAGAGCTCTTTTAGATCAAGGGTCCCAAGCATCTTTTGTGACCGAGCGAGTAGTGCAATTATTGAGACTTCATCGCGAAAGGGTCTGTGTTAACGTCAATGGTTTATCAGGTTCTAAGGTGACTACTGGGCGTTATAGGGTAAACATATCTTTGGGTTCGAGGATAGATCCTCTCATTAATTATCAGGTCGTAGCATACGTGTTGCCTAAAGTAAGCGGGGTTTTACCAGAAAAGAAGGTTATAATGAAAGGGTGTGGTCATCTCCAGAAGTTAGATCGTGCAGATCCGAAATACGCTGAGCCTCAGTCTGTGGACGTTCTACTAGGAAGCGATGTATACGATGAATGTATATTGGATGACATTCGCAGAGCAGTTTATGGGTTACCTATAGCGCAGAAAACAACATTTGGGTATATCATATCAGGTAAAAATACTAATCAGTCATCACCTTCGGATTTACTATCATTAAATACTCAGTTGGGAATTCATCATTTGTTAAAAAGGTTCTGGGAATTGGAAGACACGACCGAGTCCCACACTTCATCAGAGGAGGACCAATGGTGTGATAACTTCTATAAAGATACTCATGAGCGGTTAGAAGATGGAAAGTATCTCGTCCGATTGCCTCTGAAGACAGATATTGACTCGACTAATAATTTTATCGGAAAGTCAAGGGCGCTGGCTCTGAAACGCTTCGAACATTTAGAAAGGAGATTGTTGAAGGATAGTAACTTAAAGACAGCATACGTAAAATCAATAAATGAGTATTTGGAAATGGGACAAATGAAACCGGTCAAGACAACTGAGGATCAGCACTGCCACCTTGGAGATAAGGGCGAAAAACGTTATACATGTTGTTATCTGCCTCACCACCCGGTTGTACGGGAGTCTTCAATGAGCACAAGACTACGTATCGTTTTCGACGCATCTATGAAAACGTCGAACGGAAAGTCGTTGAATGATATATTAGCTACAGGACCAGCTCTTCAACAAGACTTATCAGCAGTATTGACAAATTGGCGGACGTTGAAGTACGTATTCATGGCGGATATTGAAAAAATGTTTCGCCGCATCGATATGCATGAGAAAGATGCACAATATCAGCGCATTCTGTGGAGGGAGGATCCGAGTATGCCCATTGAGGAGTACTATTGTTCAACAGTGATGTTTGGAACTGCTTCTGCTCCGTATACAGCAATACGTACAATGCATCAATTAGCGGACGATGAAGTAAAACGCTATCCACTTGCCGTAGAAATCATCAAGCAACAAATGTACGTAGATGACATATTATCCGGCTCAGATTCCATACAGAGTGCATTGCGTAAACAAGAGCAAGTGGTAGCCATGTTACATAGCGCATCATTCGAGTTACGGAAGTGGGCCAGTAATCATCACACTCTGCTGGATAACATCCCGTTGGAACACAGATATACCCAAGGCATGTTGGAATTTAGATCTTCGGATGTTATAAAGACTTTAGGGATATATTGGGATCCCTGTACCGACGAATTTAGATTCAAAATCAACTTTGAAATTGTTACGGAATATCCAACCAAGCGCGGAATCTTATCTACAATTGCTCGTCTCTTCGATCCACTGGGGTGGCTAAATCCGGTAATCGTAACAGCAAAGATTGTTTTACAAAAATTATGGCTAAGTAAAATTGGTTGGGACGCGCAAATACCTGATGCTATTCAAACTTCATGGAGGCAATTTGGTGAGGAACTTCCATCTATTACGCAGTTGCGAATTCCGCGGTGGTTAGAGACTAATGGTGACTCGAGATCCGAGGAGCTACATCTGTTTTGCGATGCATCCATGTATGCCTATTCAACTGTCGCATACCTAAGAGTGCCTAAAAATAGTGGCCGATTTTCCGTTAAGTTGTTGATGGCTAAATGCAAAGTTAATCCTATGAAACCGAAACTAACCATTCCCCGTGCTGAGTTATGCGGAGCCGTTTTGGCCATTAAGCTGTTGAAATTCATCAAACAAAACTTTCGTTTAGGCGTTGATTCCTCGAGCACGTTCTTATGGACAAATTCATCCATCGTCTTGCACTGGATCCGAGGAGACCCCAGCAGGTGGAAACCCTTTGTATCGAATCGTATACAAAAAATTATAGCGGAGTCTTCAGTCTATCAGTGGCGGCACGTGAGTTCGGAACATAATCCGGCTGACATTTCAAGCCGAGGAATATCTCCTTCTCGATTATTGGATTGCGATTTGTGATGGCGTGGCCCAAAATTTCTTGAATTACCATTTAACGAGTGGCCGAAAACAGCAGTAAATATAGCAGTGCAATCTGTGCATGAGGAAGCGAGGCAAGTTAGAACATTCTTAAGCCTGAAGGACAAACCTGCAGAAAATTTTTTACTTCAGAGATGGTCATCGTTCACAAAAATTGTAAGAATAGTAGCGTATTGTATTAGATTCAGTAGTAACTGTCAACCAACCCTTAAGCCCAAAATAACAGGGTGGTTGACAACCAACGAGTTGAATGCCACTGAAGCCGAATAGTGTATTACTTCCACTTAACCCATTTTTCGACGAAAAGAAAATGGTAATACGACTTGGCGGTAGACTAAATAACGCGCTGTTGTCAATGGATCAAAAACATCCGCTTATTTTACCGGCAAAACATCATCTTACGACTTTAATCATCAAATTTAGCCACTCTAGTACGCTGCACGGGGGAACAACGCTTATGCTGAACCATGTCCGAAGGCAATTTTGGATTTTGAATGGACGTAACGCAGTTCGTTCGGTGATTCATCGGTGTATCGTTTGCTACAAAAACCGACCAAAACTATGTACGCAGCTGATGGGTGATTTACCGGCGGAACGTGTTCGACCAGCACGAGTGTTTGCCTCCACCGGTGTTGATTATGCTGGACCTTTCAACGTGTTGCCTTGCAAGGGAAGGGGTCGTACATCGACCAAGGGCTATATAGCCCTCTTTATCTGTCTAGCTACTAAGGCAATACATATGAAGTTGGTGGGTGACCTTACCGCGGATGCCTTTATTGGTGCCTTGAATCGCTTCATTGCAAGAAGGGGTTTATGTAGCGACATATACAGCGATTGTGGCACCAATTTTGTTGGGGCCAATCGAAAACTCAATGAGGATAGGAACGCATATCAGCGATTTATCGAGAAGCTGCACCCACAACTAGCCCAACATCAAGTACGATGGCATTTTGTACCCCCATCTTCCCCTCACTTTGGAGGTTTGTGGGAGGCGGGGGCCAAATCAGCAAAATTTCATTTAAGGCGAACTATCGGCGAACAAAGATTAACCTTTGAGGAACTAAGCATGGTCTTGGCTCAAATTGAGTTCTGTTTAAATTCTAGCCCACTCTGTCCGTTGACAAATGACCCAGATGATTTAATGGTTCTAACCCCAGGCCATTTTATTATAGGAGACTCTCTATTTGCCCTGCCTGCGGTGGAAAATAGTCGCATAAGTCTAATCGATCGTTGGCGTCATGGACAAAGTTTGGTACAGCAGTTTTGGCGAAAGTGGACAACTGAACATTTATCGCGTTTACAACGTCGCCCAAAATGGCTGCAGCCCAACTCTAATCTGAAGGTGAATGACATCGTAATAATAAAAGACGAAAGGTTTCCGTGTAACCGTTGGCCACTTGGCCGAATCGTAGAGCTGCATACAGGAGCGGATGGCTTGGTGCGAGTAGTCACTCTTAAAACCCAAAATGGGTTAATCAAAAGACCTATCGTAAAGTTATGCTCACTACCTATTCAGGACAATTGGTAACAACTATCAAAAGACCAGACACAGTAATATCAATTGTACATTTACCTTTCTCTGTTACAGCATAAAACAACCCAAGAACGTCGCCGCTGGACCCAAACAGATGATATTCTCCCGAACATCATCGCCGGGCAGATATGTTGGAGATGGCAGCACTATTAATTCTACTACTTTCAATATTACATGTAAATTTGACAGATGTAAACTATTTTTCTCACTCACACTGTTCTCTCTTTTCTTTTTTGTTAAACTCAAGTCACTGAACATTTGTACATTGAAAGGAACAGACACGTTGTAAAATAAAGAAAATAAAGAAAGTTGAAATTGAATTTCTCGAAACAAAGGTTGTTCTTCCTTTAAAATATCATATCGATAATCGAGCCAGGTCCATCTATCATCGTTTAAGAATCAAAGAACTCAACAGTGTTTCTCAGACCTTAGACCTTAAAGTTTTGTTTTTCGAATTAGCAAGACGATGGATACATGTACATATGTTGTATGTATGTATACAATTTATAATGTCAGATTTGTATTAATAATATTATATATGTTCAACTATAATTTTTCACTTTAAAATCCTTTCACATCAAATTAATGATTTATATATGAATTATACTCGATTGCACCCCTTGTAATAAGGAGTTAAGACCACCACAATTAATGGGATGTGGCCAACCCACCTTCGGGTAGGGGTTAGAATATACCCGAGGTAGGCATGCCTGTCGTAAGAGGCGACTAAAATCCAATCTTCGTATACCGAGTGTATAGCGTATACAAAAATGCAATGGATAAAACAAAGAGATTAATTACCCCAGGTGGCAGTCCAGCTTTACTGGAAAATCCACCCTGTTCGGAGGACGGCTCTACGGATTCTGGGGAGAGCCATTTATTGCAATCCAATGACCCTTTCACAAGAAGTGCAAGGGTATCTCGATCTCCTCCGTCAAGATCGAATAACTCAGGGAAAAGAAGTCCGCCGGTAGCGCCGGAGCGCGAAAATTGGGACTTAGCGAAATACAAAAGCTTTGAGGAAGAAAATAAAGTACTCCGAATAAAGCTTAACGAAATGGATCTACTCAATCTGGATCTTAAGAAAGAGATAAATCTATTAAAAGAAGAAAATAAGGCTCTAAAGAGCACACAATCGCAGCAAGAGCGCGAATGTGCTCCGGCACTACTAGAAAGTTGGGAATACCACACCGATGAAGAAGAGCTAGCACGCGAAACGAATCGGGTCCCAAAGAAAAGACCTACTAAAAAACGGAGGGCCGGTTCTTCGCCCGAAGTCGAACCCTTAAATGAAGAAAAGCGTAAAGAACCGCAAGAGAATCAACGTAGAACGCAAATTTGGTTAACGGCCACCAATAAACGTCGTCGGGATAACGGAATATAATAAATTGCATAGCCTCCTTAAAGGAACGATAACATCGAAATTTAAGGTCACATCTTTGAGGAATAATGCGTGGAAGATTAACGTCGATGACCATGACGACTACCGAGCACTGTCCCAGAAACTTAATATCGATAAGATTCAGTGGTATACTTTCGAAATCAAGTCAGAAAGGCCACATCGTGTTATAGCAAGGGGACTTCACCCCTCGTGCACAAAAGAAAAGTTTATGAGCGACCTTCAAGACAAGGGCTTTAAAATTCTTGATGCCGTTAATATCATCAAGAAGGAGAAGAAACAATCCGAAATAGATAAAGACATCTTGGTAAGGCGTGGACTTCCGCTTTTTATGCTAACATTCGATAAAGCTGATAGTATCGACGATATTTATCGAATTAAAACCATATTGAATATCGTGGTCAAAATCGAGCCCATGCGAAGAAATTTAAAAATAATTCCGCAGTGCAAATGTTGCCAAGGATTCAATCATACGCAAACGTATTGCAAAAAAGAACCACGGCGTGTGAATTGCGCCGGAAATCACCTCTCCCAAGACTGTCGAGTAAACAAGCAAGCCTCTGCAATATGTGCTAATTGTAAGGGAAAGCACCCGGCAAATTATAGAGGCTGTGAAGTAGCCAATTAGTTGCAAAAACGAAGAGATACACTCAATAAGCCTCAAAATAAAATAATAAAACCGCTAACTAAGGCAAACTGTAAGATCGGTCAGGAGAACGTTTTTGTAGACATTTGTATGTCAAGTAGAAGAACTTCTCTTGAAAAATGTCTCGTGGAGACGGGGAATTACAAAAATTAATTAAATCCGGAAAACGTCAACCATTCAACGAATTTCAATAGGAATTTGTGGCAACCTGGCAACGCAATTTTAAAATATCAAATTGCAAACAAAAACAACAACAAATCTACTGCAAAGTGAGCATACATTTGGCATATGCTCATAGTTGAAACTTCCAAAGTGTTCAAATGAGACAACGTGAACATATCTGTGTTCAAATGTCCGAATTTGCACAATAGTGTTCATATGGTCCCAAATGAGTGTGCACACGATATGATCGCGACGTGAGCATACGTATGTGAGCATATGCTCCGTGAACATACGTATGATTACAAAAATATGGTGTGCACACGATATGTTCATGTTTGGGACAAAATTTTACTCAGATATGCTCACAAATTTGCTCAGTGAACATATCGTCTGCACGTAGCTTTACTACTACGTCCCAGTTTGATCGAACTCGTTCGAATCAAGCTAAGACATGATGTTCTTCCAAAAATTTGTTGGTTCAACTAGTTGCTTCTGTCGTTGTGTGTTTGTTTTTTTTTATAATGTGATTTTTTCGTCATCTGCCCTGCCTTTCAATGCGAGGAGTTTCTTTATATTTTTTGTATTTTTTGTTTCCCGACAAAATTTAAATTTTTTTGAATATTCTGGCTCCTATGTAGGTAAAACTTTTTTGTATTTTCCAGGCACAATGTTTTCGCAGGAGAACAAGCAAAGTAAAAAAGTTATTTGCGATTCACAGAGCATGAGTTTTGCTCATCAACCCAGTCTGAGTCTCTGATATTTGTTAATCTTATACATTCCAAGGCCATTAACACCTTTACTGCGAATAATAAAAAATAGATTTCCCAAGATATCGTCTAGGTCCGCAACTAAGTTCTCGATGTTTTTTTTTTTTTTTTATGAAAATGCATCTTTAATGTGGAAAATGGTTACAAGTGAATCATTTAAAGTATTGCCCATCGCTATCTACAACTTTTTTCCACCCTGGCCTAGGTCGAAAGAGTGTTACGGTAAAAGTGTTCATCTTTTAAGGCTATCCACGAATCAAGTCATTTTTTGATATCTTCATATGAGCGGAACTGCTGATCAGCCAGACCATGTGCCATCGCACGGAACAAGTGGGTTATAATCGGACGGCGCAATATCTGAGGAATATGGCGGCATTCAGCATTCCCAGGTAGGTTTTTAACGGGTTTGGCAACATGAGGCCAAGCGTTGTTATGCTGTAGAATCACTTTTCCGTGCCTCTGCTCGTATTGTGGCCGTTTTTCGCGCAGTACTCAGCTCAATCGCATCAATTGAAGTTGATACAAGTTGTTTTTGCATTCAGCACGGATCCTCATCGAGCAATACCTCCAATTCAGCGTCTTCGAAGGATTTTGGCGTTCATTTACGCGGACGGTCGTCAACATCAAAATCAACGTCTTTGAAGCGACGGAACCAATCACGATACGTCATCACACTTAGAGCAGCATCTCCGTAAACTATTTGGAACTCTCGATGCACTTCAACCGCCGTTTTCTTCGAATGAAAGAAGAAAATCAACACTTCCCGCAAATGACGATTATTTGGCACAAAATCAGACATTTTCCAGCAACCGAAAATATATGACGCGAGCACAAAATTACTAATGTGCCAAAACGGTTTGTTTACCATAATATCTACGCTCGGTTCATGACGTTTTGGATATGTCAAAATCTACAAACAGTGAGAACAGTGTAAGTATTTGTTTATCATATCTTAGTAACAACGCCGCGCCGTTCATTGCCTGTTGTTATTCTTAAACAGAAGTTTCTCGGAGGATTAGTAGACTCTAGTAGGTACATACATATGTATTGCTTTTGTAAGACAGGAATTGTTTAACTTTGTAGTTATTTTTTTAAAATCATTTATTAAAATAATGGTAAAAGATTTCGAGAAAAATTGAGAGCTGGCTCTACTCTCAACATCATCGTTTCATTTCATTTTGTATCGTACTTTTCAGTTAATTTTTTTCAAAGTCGGCAGTTCTTATACTTTCCTTGCCAACTCATAGGCAAACTCGTTGCTTTCTACAACAGACTGACCAGGCACCCAACATAGTCTTACCTAGTTCTGCATACTGCATAATGCCCTTAGCATTATTCCGCAGCTCCTGACTTGTGCCGATTCGGTAGTGAATTAATCTAGCTCCGTAATTGCAACCTGACTGTCAGTGTTAATAACAATATTCGGATATTCGTTTCATTATCAGGAAGTACGACTAGAACTTCTGCCTAAAAGAGCGCAGGTATCCAGGAATCTAAAGGACACTCTTAGCTCTGGTTCCATGCAGTAGTCCGTGAGGACTACAGTCACAGTGTCTGTATTCCGAGTAACTGTATTATTCGTCCACTCATCCCAGTTCCCGCACAGGGCTAATTATTCGTAAAACCCGACTACGGGAAAACTAACTAAAAAGTACGAAACAAGATGAAACGAAATTGTGATTTTCAGAGTACAAGTGTGGTCGAATGCCGCTTTGTCCAATAAATGCGTAATTATATAAATACGTTATTGTAACAAGAATTTTACTAACAACTTTTTAGTTTCAGAAAATATGAAGTGTATGTAAGTAAGCAATGTCGTGTTCTACTTGTCAATTCCTTTCATTTGATACCCATATTAAGAAGGTATTAGGGATAACGGAAATCCGCCATCTTGGGGGTGTCATGAATTTAGAATGACGTCATATCGTAGTGTATTCTACTCGCCAAACCCTTTCATTTGATACCAGTATCCTGGCGGTAGTAAAGAAAGAGAAAAGAAAAAGAGGTAATCCGCCATCTTGCTTGGTGCGCCCTCCATATTGAATTTGTCTGTGACGTCACATGGCCTAGGAGACTCTCCGGATCAAGACGAATCCAAGGACACCTCATTTGTTGAAATCGGCTCCATAGTTTAGGCTGTACGAGATGACATCCTTACATACAGACTGTACGAGAATAATTTATAATCTCACGTGTTCTTATATAAATTTAAACAAAACTGTTCTTCCAAAATTTCACTTTATTAATAGGCAGATCTTGTTCTTTTCTCTACAAAAACTATTTCAACAATGGGCTTGACCAAGCGATCAGGTCACCATTATATACATACAGAAATGCTTCAAACTTGTATTAGTGCTATGACAATTGATGCATATGAAATGAGACTAAGTAAATGCTATCGCGATCAGACCGCGTTACAAGTTAATTATGAAAGAGCGTAAAGAAAATTATATAAATACAGTAGTAACAGAAAGTTTACGTTTTAGTTTATGAAATTCATGTAGTAATAATATTAATGTAATAAAAACTAATTAATTCTTGAACATTCCCCACCACAAAGAACTATAGTTCTTAATACAGCGTGAAACATACGTATACCCTTACACTGACTCGATGGTAGTAGTTTGATTCGGTCGCCGTGTTGACCTGGCTATGCTACGACTCACAGCCGCCTGGTAGTCAGTGCAAGTAGATACACTGGATGTATCTGTATATTCATTGTTGGTTGGAAGAAATGCTATTTTTGAAATTGGTCGCTTGAATCTCTTTCCTTTAGACAGAAGTGTAACGACACGAACGCGGTTATCTGGGCCTGGATGTACTTGTGCAATTCTTGCAAGTGGCCACTGGCCTGGTGGGCACCGCTCATCAATGATAAGAACGAGGTCTCCCTCTTGAGCATTTCTTTGCATTTGCAACCACTTAGGCCTTGCTTGCACACGATTCAGGCATTCGTTTGCCCATCTTCTCCAAAATTGTTGCTTTAGTCGTTCCACAACTTTCCATCGACTTAAACGATCAATATTGTAGTCAAGTAAATCTTCTTCGGGAACACAAAGAGTTGGCTCACCAATTAAAAAATGAGAGGGGGTAAGTGCGTTGCAGTCTGAGGGATCGATTGATAGCGGGCATAACGGTCGCGAATTTAGACAGCTTTCAATTTCAGCAAGTAGGGTACTCAATTCCTCATAGGTTAGAATACGATTTTCCATAATGCGGCGTAAGTGATGTTTGGTGGATTTGACACCGGCCTCCCATAGTCCACCAAAGTTAGGAGATGCCGGTGGTATAAAATGCCAAGTAGTGCCGTTATTCGCAAGCAATTCAACCAATTCGTCTGGCAGTGTAGATTTGCTACGATGGTTAAGGATTTGTAGCTCTTTGCTTGCACCAACAAAATTAGTGCCACAATCGGAGTATAGATCTGTACAAATCCCTCGTCGTGACACAAAGCGTTTAAATGAAGCCAAAAACGATTCCGTTGAAAGACTTGTTACAGCTTCCAAGTGGAGCGCTTTTGTCACCATACAAATAAAAAGACAAATATACCCTTTTGTTGTTATTGTATTGCGTGCTGTTGATTGCTTGATAATAATAGGGCCAGCGTAATCGACACCACTATGTTTAAAGGGACGAGTAGGTTGCAAGCGAACTGGTGGAAGGTTGCCCATTATCTGCTGTGCTGCTGTTGCATTGTACTTAAAGCAAGTTATACACTCCCTCAGTATGCGTTTTGCTAAATTGCGAGCGGAGAGAATCCAGTACTTACGACCAACGTATGATTGCATTTGCTGCAGACCACCATGAAGCGTTTTAAAATGAGCATCTCTGAAAATAAGAGCAGACAATGGATTTTGTTTTGTTAATAAAATGGGATGCTTAAAGGAATAGCTAAAATTTGAGTTTTGTATTCGTCCACCCACTCGAAGAACTCCATCAGTATCTAAAAATGGACACAAGTTTGCAATTCTGCTGTTAGACTTACTAAATTTACCATTAATTAACGCTGTGATTTCGGAATTGAAATCCAATCTTTGAGATAATTTTATCAGTTGCAGGAGTGAATGTTTCAGTTCAGATGTTTTCAGGAATCCAATTTCTTTATTTTCTCCTGATTGTAGCTTAAGTGAAGCATTGTGAGTAAATCTGTAGATATAAGCTGTTATGCGGATTAGTTTATGGAATGATGAGGAAAAGGTAAGGATATATGGATATTCAATTGGATAGTTGGTCGTTGTTGTTGTATGAATAGTAGTGTTCGGTTTTCTTACTTCAAGGTCTGTATTAAAGACAACGAATGATTCATTTGGCCAACTGCCGGAAGGTTGCGAAAGCCAATTGGGGCCTCCCCACCACAATGTATGCTGTTGTAATTCTTTTGGTGTTATACCACGCTAAGCACAATCTGCTGGATTGTCATGCGTAGATACGTAACGCCACTGATTCATATTGGATAGTCTTTGTATATCTGCCACGCGGTTACCAACATATACCGACCACTTTGAAGGTTGACCTCTTATCCAAGAAAGAACTGTAGAACTGTCGGTCCAATATAAAATGTCAGCTATATCCCTGTCTATCTGCACGCAAATGTTTTTGACTAGTTTTGCAAGCAGTGAGGCGCCACATAGTTCTAGCCGTGGGATGGTAACTGTCTTTAACGGCGCAACCTTAGTTTTAGATTGTAATAAACTGATATGTCCTGCTCCTGTGCTATCAATTACTTTAGCGTATACCACTGCTGCAAATGCTGCCTGTGAAGCGTCGCAAAAGCCATGTATTTCTATGCGACTGTCGGTATAGCTTCTAATCCATCGCGGAATTTTTATCAGTTCCAAGTCCTTTAGTTTACTGCGATAATTGGTCCATTCCTCTTTTAAGTGTCCTGGTAGCGGATCATTCCAATCAAGCCCTGCCAGCCACAGCTTTTGAAAAGTAATTTTTGCTAGTATAGTAGTAGGAGCCAGCCAGCCCAAAGGATCATACAGTTTGGCGGCATCTGAAAGAAGACTTCGTTTAGTAATTTGTGTGCAGTTTTCAAAATTGATTTTAAATGAGAATGTGTCAGTAGTTGTATCCCATTCAAGACCCAGAGCTTTTACAACATTGCAATCATTCAATTCGAATTTGTTAGAGATTTCTCTGTATTCTATCGGAATACTCTTCAACAGTTCCATGGAGTTCGATGTCCATTTTCGCAAATTAAAACCGCCTGCTTCTAACAATGTACAAAGCTGCATTTGCAAACACTGCGCATCAACGTCCGTATCAGCCCCCGAAATTACATCATCTACATAGGTGTCTGAGTAAAGCACTTTGCAAGCTTCAGGAAATGATTTCTTTTCATCGGTAGCGAGTTGTTGGAGCACTTTAATGGATAAATACGGGGCCGATCTTGTTCCATATGTTACTGTACACAGCTTAAATATTGAAATATCATTTTTAGTACAGTCTCGCCACAATATTTGCTGATATTTTTGTTGGTCAGGAACTACTCTTATTTGGCGGAACATTTTTTCTATGTCCGAACGAAACCCAATTTTAAATCGTCGCCATCGTGTTATAATAGTAGGAAGATCATTCTGAAGAGCGGGGCCAGGTGATAATTCTTCATTTAATGATGGTTGAGGTGGTCTCTTACTACTCCCATCAAAGACGACACGTAGTTTTGTTGTAGTGCTGCTTTCACGTAATACACCATGATGAGGCAAAAAGTAGCAATTTGGTTGTAGGTCTTTTGGGTATGTACCAACCTTAACCATGTGACCAAGTCTTTCATACTCATGCATGAACTTATAATATTCATTAGCAAAGACAGGATTGCGTTGGAACTTTGCCTCAAGTTGTTTTAGTCGATGAAGAGCGCTATAATCAGTGTGGCTGAATGTGGTTAGCGGGACACCAATAAGTGCTGATTTAAATGGCAATGAAATGGTATATCGGCCACTTGAATCACGGGTATGCGTTTCTTGGAAATGCCGTTCACAAGCTTCTTCCTCTGCAGTTTGTTGTCTCAATTCTAATAACTCTTCTTGTTCCCAAAATGCACGAAGCTGATCATCCAGAGCGCACACATTTACATTGATACCATCAACTGTCGGGGCGTTTGATGTTGGCCCTGAAATAACCCAGCCGAAATGGGTCAGCTGCAAAAAAATGCCCTTTTCATATTTCTTCTGCTCAGGGAGTACAATATCTCCGTATATATCTCCGCCAAGCAACAAATCAATTTGACTTCGCTCAGTAAACCTTGGATCAGCTAGTGATAAGCTCGCCAAGTCAGGTAAAAAGCTTTTGTTGACTGGTGGTGGCTGATAAGATGTGAGCGAAGGGAGAACTAAAGCATTGCACTCTAATCTAAAATCGTTCTCATAAGAGGAAGCGAGACATAAGCTAACGTACTTGCGTGTAACAAAAGGTGTTTTTCCGCCGACTCCACTAATTTTTGCGAACGTATTAAATGTTTGCAGCTTAAGTGTTTGAACTGCTTGCTCAGTAATGAGAGTTGCCTGTGCAGCTTGATCAAGGAGAGCTCTTAGAAAATAAGTTTGACTTCCAATATTAATCATTACTCGTATTGTAGCCAAGAGAACCTGCGGTAACGTGTATGTATTAAGTGCACTACAGTTGAATGCTAGGTTTGTAGCTTGATTAGAAGTAGCCGGTTTAGTTAAGGAAGAACTTTGTTGATTTTGCAGACCAGTTTCCTCGGGAGCCCTAGATCCACGAGAATTAAATGAAAAATTTGAAAATTCATTGTGTACAGAAGTGTGGTGCAGCTGTTGACAGATTTGGCACCGTACGCTTAAACGGCACTTCTTGTAGGTGTGACCCATCCTGAGACAATTGATACAAATCTGCTTAGAGAATATTAAGTCGCGCTTTCCAGCTGTGGACAGCGCAGCAAATTGAAAACACTTGTAGAGTAGATGCCTTTTATCGCAGCAAGGGCAGTTCAGATCATCATTGATAGAAGTAAGGTGAATGTTTCGATTAAACGGCTTTCGAATAATATTAGTGGACTTAGTAGGTGTTTCCAGAGAGTCATGTCTTGTAGTATTTCGATCAGCAACAGATTCCAGAGTTCGAAATGTTGTTTCCAGGAAGGAAAATAATTTTTTCATTGAAGGAATTGCAGTGGAGGCTTCCAGCGACTGTTCCCATTCTTTACGTGATTGCATGTCGAGTTTATTAACAGTTAAATAAACTAAAATTGCATCCCAGTTATCCACGTCGATTTCCATCGTTCGCAATAAAGCAATACAGTTTCGAGTGGTATCTAATAACTGTTTAATACTTTCAAAGGTACCATTAGCAGTTGGAATTGAAAATAATTTTTTTAATAATGCTTCAACAATCATTTTCTTATTGTGATATCTTAAGTTCAACGCTGACCATGCAAGCTCGTAGCTTGCATCTGAAGCTGGATATTCGTTTACAATGTCCTGTGGGGTACCAGAGCAGGAACCTCGCAAGAAATAGTATTTTTGTACCTTAGACAGCGATTGATTGTTGTGCACCAGTGAGAGAAACAGATCTCTGTACGAGATCCAAGCTAGATAGCTGCCAGAAAATGATGGAAGTTCGATTTTAGGTAGTCGAACTTCAGAACAAATGCTTTCATTATGACTGTGGGATGGAACGCGAAATGTACTCGAATGTATTGGAGGAGAATTGGGCTGCTTAAATCCTAAAGACAAATCCAATAGCTTCCCTTTGAATGTAAGGTAAAGATCTTGAAATTCATAATACACATTATCTTTAAAATAAGGTACATCATCTTCTTTTAAGGAATTTTCACTCACATGTTGGCAAAGCTGCTCGTGGTTTTCTTTGAAATCCTTGCGGATAACCTCAATTTCTTCAAGAAAACTCTGTACATAACCGCGTGTTTTTTCTGCACTGGGTTTGATTTCGAAACCTGATAACATGCGTTGCAAATGACGCACCTGTTTTCGTTGATCTTCTATAGGACTAGCAAGATTCTCCATTTTATACTTGTAAATATATTAAAATACCTTTTAATGAAATATCAAACCAATATTAATCTCCAGTCGATGTACAGCGGCAATCTCCAATTGCAATTGAGGTTTTCAGCAATATAAATTAGATAATAAATCCCGGGTTTCGGCACCAATTTTTATGTACGAGAATAATTTATAATCTCACGTGTTCTTATATAAATTTAAACAAAACTGTTCTTCCAAAATTTCACTTTATTAATAGGCAGATCTTGTTCTTTTCTCTACAAAAACTATTTCAACAATGGGCTTGACCAAGCGATCAGGTCACCATTATATACATACAGAAATGCTTCAAACTTGTATTAGTGCTATGACAATTGATGCATATGAAATGAGACTAAGTAAATGCTATCGCGATCAGACCGCGTTACAAGTTAATTATGAAAGAGCGTAAAGAAAATTATATAAATACAGTAGTAACAGAAAGTTTACGTTTTAGTTTATGAAATTCATGTAGTAATAATATTAATGTAATAAAAACTAATTAATTCTTGAACACAGACAAACATACAAACCCAGCCTGATAAAATCATAATCATAAAAACCCTTCCTCTTACATAGTCGGGTAAAAATAGAAAATAAGCAAAAAAAAAAAAGAAAACCAAAAAAAAAAATTAAACTGCCTTGGTCGAGTAACGAACCTGGAGCCCACAAGGTGAAAGACCGATGTGCTATATACTGAGCCACAGCCCCAATACGAAATCGCTATCCAGTTTCTCATTATTGTTTTCGTTGACGACGAAGGAAAATGAAATGTGCAAATGAAATCAAACAACACAAAAATATGTTCGTTCGTTCGGTTCGATAGAGAGGAAATACGAAATTAACGGTTACAGCAAAATGGAATATAAAAAAAATGTGTGTATACCGAAGGCACAACCCACTGGAGGACGGTTGACTCGCGCGACCATACAACTCAAAATGGTTTGAATTGAATCTATTGGATTGACGCAACAATCCTTAGGTTGCGAGTAGATTTTGTCGCTAAAAATGTGGTCATTTTTTTTTTCTCTGCGTGCGATATCTATGTAATCTCTGTGATCTCATCTATCTACTGTCCACCGCGCTCCTTGCTTAAAAAAAGTGATTTTACTAACTTATTTAAATCACTGAAACCTAATTTTATTATTGGCGGTGATTTTAATGCGAAACATACGTTCTGGGGCTCTAGATACATCTCGGAAAAAGGTAGAATGCTCTATGGGGCAGGTTTGGAGTACAGTTGTGATTTCCATTCGACGGGCAAACCGAATTACTGGCCAGCTGATACTTTGAAAAAACCTGACCTGATCGATTTCTTCGTGGTGAAAGGAATATCTAACAACCACATAAAAGTTGAAGATAGACAATATCAAGATTAAGGTCATAGCATTGTACATCCTGAAAACGAAGTAAGACTTTTGTATGAAGTATTCGTTGTAAAGTTTATGTGGTTAGTCGATTCCTTATTTTTGTTTTATTTAGATTAACTACCGAAAATATCCTTTCGACACTAGCAGATGAATTTGGTAAAGATAGGCATAGGATATTAAAAACAAATGATTTTGTTCGATAGCCAGTTTTTAAGAATGGACTGTATGTATATTTACCTTGTGTAACTTTAGCGCCTTGCTATTTCAGCCACAATTGAAGACCTTGCATCAAAAGGGGGGCAAGTCCAAATTTAATTTTTTGTGGGAAATCAAAAAAAACTGTTGGAAAAATTAATTATTACACGAATGTTTTAAAATGATATGCAATTAAAAAGTTTGCATAGTTTTACATTGTTTTAATCAAGTTTTAAGTTAAATAAACAATATTTGTCATTACTGCGATTTTTTAAGGTTTGGTTCTACCCCTCATTTGCACCAAAATGTAATAAATTGGGTTCCAGATTTTGATTTATAAATAATAAAACACATAAAAGTTATTTATTAAGTATATTTCGAACTATCAAACAATACTTGGATATTTAAACAATAAATAAAAAAAAGAAAAACAGATCATGCATTGAGAACATTAAAGGGCATTTCCGGACCTGCCGCCTTTTTGCACCAAACGCACTAGAGTGGCAATCACATATTTTGCTATAACGGGCTTATTTGTAGTCGCAACTACCTCGGTTATATACCAAAAGATTGCTTTTTATTTGTTTAAATTGTTAGTGAAAAAAACCGTTTGGCTAAAAATATGGACTTGCCCCCCTTTTGATGCAAGGTCTTCCATTACTATTCAGGTGCTCTGCTTCTGCTCACAAAATTGAATATTTGATACAAATACAAACCACTTTAATTTGAAATTGAAAAACTAAAATAGCCCAAAAAAGAACAAAAAAAACAAGTAATTGAAATAAAAATAAACACGAATAAGGAAAAAATATTTTATAAGCACTCTAGCGTCTAGCTGCTCACTTTTTCACAGACGAAGAATAAGTGTCAAGAAAAGGCAAATCGACCTTGGCGACGAGAGCTTTTCTCACATGCCCCCGATGTCCTTTCAACCCTTCGGTCCGATGCACTACACTCTGAGTTGTCTGCGCTGCACCCTCGTGGTCTCTTCCGATTTGTACATATGGAACTCGTATTGCTTTATTCGCCGTCGTCGGCCACCCCTCCACTGCAACTCGTGCCGGCGTGAACAGATTTCATCAAATGATATGTAAAATTTCCATTCGATCTCTTTATTTCCAAAACATGTTTCCAAAAAACATATCTTTTGGTGACAACGGTTGACGCGAACCGCTTAGCAATGAACGTGAGGTACAAAATTATGTTATAAATTGTACTTCGTAGAAAGCCCAACTTTAGGGATTTCCTTTTTACGATTTTCATTCATTCTGCTTGCATTGCCTTATTCAGTTTTGGCACGTTTAAGTGCGTCTTATTCAATATATAATGGTATGCCGAAAGAAAATCCAGAGCATGAGATTGATATTGATTTTACGAGTAGCGAAACAGTAGACGTAATTGACAACAATTACAATTTATATGTATCTGAGGATTTTTGTGAGGTGCACTCAAATAAATCCGCTTAATATATCACTAGGGAAAGTTTTTATATTCAAAATAAATTCCCATAGCATTTAGTTCATCAGATAGCGGCTTCGTTCTTCTTAATCTCCAAATGTTGTTGCGTACATTTAAGACGGCCTCTATCTCGGAGTTAACATGTGATTGAAGTCTTTGATTGTGCAGTATAGCGTACTTTTTAACTAGGTATAGCGTACTTTTTAACTAGGTACTTCGGAAACCGTTTCAATTTGCCGGTCACGGTGTAAGTCGTTATTTCATATATACCATGGGGCATTTACTGTTCCACGTAGAAATTTATTTTGCAATGTCTGAATAATTTATTGTAATGTAATTTGGCAAAGAGATAGTCTGGGACCTCAGGAAGGACATAGGCGGAAAAACCGCTCGCTAGGAGGCGCTGGATAGGGTGTCCATCGTACGCCTTTAAAAGAGAACATGTTCTCTTTTTTTGGTCTGATCTTTTTTATACTATGTTTTTCCTTGCGGATCTATTTTTGTTATCTTTTTCTTACAAATGTCATTTTTTATGATTATTCTCTTCAAATTAGAATACTTATGCCCAGTTTAACAGTAACAGTTTAAACTCAAAGGGGAGTTTCATTCGTCGTTTAAGTTAAACACCTTCAGTCTGCCGTTTAAACTTTCCTGAAACACAGCAATTTTGAGGTATATTTTGACAGTTGCCAGAATAGCAAAAAATTATATATTTCTTTTAAGAAATAGAAATATCCGACAAAGGTAAACTTTAATTGACTTTAAGCTTCTATGCCAGTGGATCCCTTCTTTTGAGGTATCTCAAATTCACCGGCAATCAGAATTTATAGCATTTTCTCCGATCACCTTTTAATAGAGAAGTACGTAAAACTTGAGATTTCGAAACAATAGCACTGCCAACTTTTGTTGCAACACAACTTCCAGAACTGCGTTTAATTTACTGGCGATTAGTTTAGACTGTGAAACCGAATAAGTTTAACAAAAACTGAAAGTTTAAACTCTCGTTCAGGTTTAGTTGAACTTCAGTTTAAACTCTCACAGTGAAACTGGGCATTACGGGTTTTAACCCATTAGTGCATGAAGTTAATTTGAAGTTTTTTTTTACATTTTGTCGTTTGTTTGCAGTAAAACACTCTTTTTTAATAAAAAAAAAATACGAAATCAGAACATTTTGTGTTTTTATGAGTAGATAGAGTGTGTCCGTTTAAACGGACTCTATGCAGAGAAAACATTGCAAGTTTACATTTAGATGACGTCCGTTTAAACGGACCATATGCACTAATGGGTTAAGTACCTATTTAATTTTTCAATGAATTTAGTAATTTAGGTTACTGAGATTGAGATATACAGCTAGGTTCTACATTTCACTTTCACTTGCGATGGAATTGAAATCGATCTAAAATGAAATTTTGTGTTCTACATTGCAGTTGTATCGATATTAATTTCAAATCTTTCGAATTTAAAAAAAGTGAAATAAGAGTGTTCCACAATTCGATTTTATCGATTTGCAAGTGATTTCAAAGCGATTATTTTATTCAGTGTGAAATATTGCAAAGCAGACGTTTTTTTTTTATTAATTCACACGCGCTAAAGGGATTATGAATACCCTTAAAATGTCTTGCAGCGGCCCATAGGGCTGAAATAGGAGATACCCATGCGCATTGGTCTTAAATGTTTGCTGATCGTTACGGGAGGGAAAAATCGTGTTTGGTAAAGCGTTCCACATTCGTGTTGAGCGGTTATTGAAAATGAAAGTGAATGAAAAATTGCATATAAGGGTACATTTTCTTAATTAATTTATTAAAAATAATATACTTAAAAAGGGACAGGCATAAGTTCTGAGCCGAGAAATGTTTCCGTTTGAATTCGTGCTGCACGGTTTCTGCTGCGAAATAGGATCATATTCAATGATCATTTAAAGGTTTATTTGAATGCAAAACATTTAATAAATAATATTTTATTATTTTTAATAGCATAGAATAAACAAAAAAACACTAAGTTGGCAACAGTTTGTTGAAATCAGTTTTGTTGTATCAAAACATACTACCTATACTTATTTTTTTTTTTGCTTATTTAGAAATAAGTTAAATAATTGCTATTAATCTAAAAAAAAGTGATTGAATAGCTTACGAGATTAACAAGGTTTAACAACAAAATAACAAAAAAAAAAAAAAATAGGTAGTTAAGGAACTTCAAAAATATTTGCATAGACCGTATTTATAGCTTCGCTTTTTCCTTAAGCTTCCCTTGAAGCAAGTACAGGATTTCGTTTTAAAAATAAAGAAAACCAGGCTTGCAATCTTTCAAGGGTGTTTTCCTTTTACTTTACGAGGACTGAAATGGGATGCTAGTGGTCGGCCACCCCATTATTTACACTGATATTAATATTTTATAATCTTTGCAGCACCAAATACATTCGTTATGCTTTTAAGAACAATACAAATTCATTAAAATGTTATCTTCCAAACAAATTATACTATAAATTAACACTTTTGTAAATACGCACAACTAAAAAAAAAAACACAAAAAAATCACAACATTTTTACACTTTCGCAAAAAAGCACGGACTTATGTGCATCTACCAGCTGCAGTATTTGCGTTATAATATCAAATTTAAGAATAGATGTGTAGGACATGTATCTGCTTGTATCTGCATCTTCACATTAAGAAAATTCCTAACGGTATTTATATTACATGAGGAAAAGGGCTAAAGTGGCCGACCACTAGAGAGGATCTGACCACTAGTGCCTTTACCCTTCATATAATATCTTATAGACTACAGAATAATAACATTAAATATAAGTGTAACAATTTAATAATCATTATAATAATAATAATAGTTTAATTTTAATGTAATCTATTACTTGAGCAGTTATAAAATTCAATACTTTAATTTTAAATGCATCCCTACTCAAATTTTGATGAAAATCAATAGAATTACAAACTGAGTTTGATTCTCTTAGGCATCTAGTAAGAGGTTCATTTAGTCCGTAATTGACTCTGTGAAAGGGTTCGCGGAATAAATTACGGAGTCGTAGATTAGATTAGTAGACCAGGAACATACAAACCTATTGATGATAATAGGAATGGACAGTTAATATGGGAATTTAATACATCCCGTATAAAAATTATTGAGAAATACTTGCGGCGTATGTCAAGTTGCTGAAGGCCAATTAATTTACATCTAGATAAGTAGGAAGGCATTGGGATATTCCAATGGAGCCTGAAAATAACAAATCGAGTAAAGCGCTTCTGGATCTTTTCAATCCGAAACTGAGTGAATATTGTAGAACGGATTCCAAACAACGCAGCAGTATTCAAATACTGATCTTACGTAAGAGGAAAAGTGTTTTGAGAGTGTAAGGATAAAAATTCCTTAGAGTTGCGCTTTATGAAACCGAGCATTGAGTTGGCTTTAGCAACAATTAAATCAATATGTAACACAATTGCGAACGTTCCGGACGATATGTGTAGAAGCAAGGTGGAAACGTGGCTCCAAAGAATCGATCACTGCAAACGTGCTCGAGGTGGTCATATGAGATATTGAATTCCATACTTAAATAATATAATACTTGTACTACACCTGGATTACGTTTCAGCCCGATATCTCAATTATTATGTGTTTTATTTAAATACAAAATTGTAAAGCCTATTGAAAACCCCTTTATAATTGTACCTACAGAAAATGCTTTAGTGCGTCTAAAAAAGGGATAGCACCATATGATTCATTTGGGACCTGCATATTCGTGATCAGGAGGTTCATATCATTTTTTTAGTATGTGAATATACCAATTAGTTTAAAATCTGATATTTTTACGTACTATTACACACACAGTGAACCACTTTTTTCGGGCCTAATATTTGAGCATCGATCCTGAAAGTACTTACCAAAAATAGGAAATCGACATCATTCATTTTGCCAAATTGGCTGCCTAACGTATTTTATAGGCTCATGAATATTTTGGCTCAAACCTTTTTTTGAGCACTTTCTCATGGCTATATCTTGGTTAACCGTAGGGATTTTTTTTTTCTGTCCTCAGCAAATTATAGTTTTTTCCGATTATGAGGCCCTGGATGCAGTTTTTTTGAGTCAGTTTGTTTTGCACTTTTTTTCTCCTAATCAATAACAATAATTTACTGAGGACGAATGATGCAGAGTTTCTAGTTTTGGTAAGTACTTTCAGGATCAATGCTCAAATCTTAGGCCCGAGACGATGACCTGAAAAATGGCACACAGTGTTAGTGTGTGGCAAAGAAATAGCACCATATGAATCGTCTGGGACCTATATGTATATTTGTATTCAAACCGTTTCGTTCTTTGGTTTGATACTAAATTCAAGTGGTTATAAATATCAACCATCCAGATTTCCGACGAAACCACATTTTTAACATAACATAACTAACAAAAGCACCAGAAAAAGGCTGCCTGACGATCATATTTGAGTTCACACATTTCCAAGCTTTATATTCATGTGCACATTTTTTGGTTATATCTCACTCCAAAAATTTGCTGCGGGCTCTGGGTTTATAAGGGACCTCCGATTTAGTGGCAAGACCACTTTAAATGATATTACTTCTGAACTACTACAGATACAAAAACAATTTCTTAAATTTCGGAGAGGCAATCAGAAGCACATACGAAATGTTGAAGACTTTATTTATTTTATTTATTTATTTATTTATTTTTTTCACTTATTATTATCTTTATTTCACTAATAACTTAAAGCTATAAAAAATATTTAACAAAAAATCAAAGATATATTTCAGAGAAAATATGGCATTTAAGCTATAGAATGAAATAGTTAAGTACATTCTGTTATCAGACTCTGACAAGAGGCGAATATACAATTCATACAAAAAAGATTAAGAATAATTTATCGATGGGGATGCGATAAAAATAAGAATAAATTCAATTTAAATAAAAATATAAAAAATATAAAAAAAGAATAAAAAAAAAAAAATCAAACCAAAGGAATCAGTAAATTACCAATTACAGTGTAGTTCAACGAGAAAAGCCAATATTTTACATTTTTAAGGAATACGGATTTAACTCGCTCACATCTCAGACTTGAAGGAATTTTATTAAACAAACGCGGCGCAGTAACAGTATAAAAGGTGGAAAAATGCGATTTATTGATTATGGGTACGTTGACGAGATTACAAGTGTTGACACGTAGATTACGGTTTTCATAAACTCTTGGAGAGTTATACCCAGAATTTTCAAAAAATATTTTTAAAACTTTATAGAAGTACAAATGCTTTAATGGAAGAAATCCAAGACTTTTGAACAATCCAAAACTAGGAGTTCGACGGTTAACTTTGTACATAATACGAACAGCGTGTTTTTGTTTTATTAGCAAAGGCTCTATTTTATTATAATGCGTACCACCCCAACAAGCTCTCCAGGTTGGGGGTTGTGCGTGAGGCTAACTACCTAACCACGTAAAAAAAAATTTGTTCAGAAACAACCAAAAGCCTCGGAAAAGGATCTACTGTTGACAACCACGCTAAACGAAATAAGGACAACGACGTTCGGATATGTACCTGGAATGTTCGTTCAATGAACGACGACGGTGCATCCGAACAACTGGCAGAGGCCCTAAACTGCTACAAGGCAGATATAACCGCCATCCAGGAAGTGCGATGGAATGGGCCAGGCAGAAAAAGGATGGAAAACTGTGATATCTACTACGGTGACTGCTATACAGAAAATAAACAGCGCTTATTCGGATGCGGATTTGTCATACGCGGCAGACTTAGGCAAGAAGTATTGAGCTTTCGGCACGTGAGCGAGCGTCTTATGACAATCCGTGTCAAGGCAAAATTCGCCAACATAAGCCTTATATGTGCTCACGCCCCCACAGAAGAAAAAGACGACGCTACCAAAGATAGTTTCTACGAGCTCCTCGACCAAACATACGAGCAATGCCCTAGACATGACGTTAAAATCGTACTGGGCGACTTTAACGCCAAGATAGGAAGAGAGGACATCTTTGGTAGGACGGTTGGAAGGCACAGCCTACACGACACCACGTCCGAAAACGGACTAAGGCTGATTGACTTTGCTGCGGGGCGAAGTGTCATTATAGCAAGCACACAGTTTCCACATCTCAATATCCATAAGGGGACATGGCGGTCTCCGGATCGAATAACCGTCAACCAAATCGACCACATTGCGATCGACACAAAACATGCCGGGCGGCCAACATTGGCTCGGACCACTACCTTGTTGTAGCCAAGGTACGAATGCGGATATCCACAGCGCCACAACAACGAAATACTGTGAGAAAGTACAATGTCGAAAAGCTACAATCGCAAGACACCGCCAGGGCCTACAGAGAACGCATATCTCGATCTCTTGCTACGAGTCCTACCGCAGCAACAGCTAGTACAGAAGACCAGTGGCAACATTGCCAGCAAGCCATCATAAGTGCCGCGAATGATGTGCTGGGTTTCACACGACCACCACCACGAAACCCCTGGTTTGATGAAGAGTGCAGACTAGCTAAAGCGGAAAAACAACAAGCGTATAAAGCGGCGCTGCAAAGAAGGACTAGATCTGCTCGCATGCTCTACGAGCAAAAGAGACGGGCAGAACATCGGCTTCTTAGAAGGAAAAAGAAAGAGCACGAAAAGCGTGCATTCGAGGATATTGAGAGATGCTACTCCAGGAACAATGTACGGAAGTTTTACCAGAGGGTAAAAAGAATGTGCCAGCAAAACAAATCCCGTACAGAAACCTGTAGAGACGCGGATGGAAACATCGTAGTAGAAACACAGTCGGTGCTGAGAATTTGGAAAGACTACTTCTGCAGACTGTACAATGGCGATGACGACCAAAATTCCGCTGTCAGGCAGAATGAACCATTCAACTTAGATGATGATAGCCAAAACTCCCATCCACCTGATCAAAACGAAGTGCGGATAGCAATATCCAAACTTAAGTCCAACAAGGCTGCTGGACCTGACGGTTTACCCGCAGAGCTATTTAAAGCAGCTGGAGATGACTTGGTAGTGAGCATACACCAACTGATGAAAGTATGCCAGATGAATGGAATCTCAGCATCGTTTGCCCGGTTCATAAGAAAGGAGACCCTCTCAACTGCTCCAATTACAGAGGCATCAGTCTCCTGAACATCGCCTACAAGATCCTATCTGCCATATTGTGTGAACGCTTGAAGCATTTCGTCAACAACCTGATTGGGCCCTATCAGTGCAGTTTCAGGCCAGGAAAGTCCACCATAGACCAAATTTTCACACTCAGGCAGATCCTGGAAAAAACCCAGGAAGTCCAAATCGATACCCACCACCTGTTCATCGATTTCAAGGCCGCCTATGACAGCATCTGGAGGGATGAATTGTATAGAGCCATGTCTAGTTTTGACATCCCTGCCAAACTCATCCGTCTGTGCAGGATGACGATGGAGAAAGCTCGCTGCTCCAACAAGGTCGGTAATGACCTCACCGAGACCTTCGATGTCAAAAAAGGATTCAGACAAGGTGATGCGCTGTCATGCGACTTCTTCAATATCATACTTGAAAGAATTGTTCGAAACTCACAAGCCAACACACAAGGAACGATCTTTCAAAAGTCCGTTCAACTACTTGCATACGCCGACGATATTGACATCATTGGTAGAACACAGCGAGCTGTCACCGGCGCGTTCGCGAGTATAGAAATGGAAGCGGCCAAAATGGGTTTAGCGGTAAACGAGGGTAAAACTAAGTATATGCTGTCAACAAAAAGGGACAACCAACATCGACGAATTGGACAGAACGTCACAATAGACAGCTTCAACTTTGAGGTAGTAAAGGACTTTGTCTACCTCGGCTCTGCCATAACATCAAAAAATGACATCTCGTCGGAAATCAAACGAAGGATTACTCTTGCCAACCGCTGTTTCTTTGGGCTAAGAAGGCAATTGAGCAGTAAAGTCCTTTCCCGATCGACTAAGGAGACTCTATATAAGACCCTTATCATCCCAGTCTTGCTATATGGAGCTGAAGCATGGACTTTATCGAAAGCGGATGAAGATCTCCTTGGTCGCTTTGAGAGAAAAATCCTTCGTAGGATATTCGGTCCCGTTTGCGTTGACGGGTTTTGGAGGAGAAGATTCCACGACGAACTGTACGAGCTATACAGCGACATCAGCCTGGTCAAAAAACTGCACATTGGGCGTTTAAGATGGCTAGGACATGTAGAGCGCATGGACATCAGCGCTCCGGCTCGGAGAATATTCAACTCTAACCCGGAGGGTCAGCGCAGCAGAGGACGACCTCGCCTAAGGTGGCGCGACCAAGTAGAACAAGACCTCAACCAACTTGGAGTGCGCAACTGGAAGCGGTTAGCTAAGGACCGGGCTAACTGGAAGAGGTTGTTGGTTGAGGCCTTGGTCCACCCGGACTGTAGCGCCACCTAAAACAAAACAAACCCCAACAAGCTATACCATACTGAAATTTAGATTTAAAAAGACCATTATAGACTAACTTTAAAATTGACAAATCACAGTATTGGCTGAGGTTATAAATCTGTCTAACAACATTATTTAGATATTTTTTTAAGGACATAGTAAGCTCCATCCAACTGAGCCTATAATCCAAACTAATACCTAAGTACTTAAAGCTGTCAACGCGTTCAATTTCAAAGCAGTCAGCGGTGCAACAAGCATGTGAATCGAAAGTGGGTGAATAATGATTGTGTGTACAAGGATTAAATAAACGGAATCTATTGCAATTGGGCGAATGGTATTGTAAAGGCATATCATGACAGATCTTACCCATGATATTGAAAATCATGAACTTCGTTTTGTCACTTATGACCAATTTATGAAGTTTGAACCATCTCCGCAGTATATCTAGATCATAGTTAACATCCAAATACAGGTTAAAATAACATTTACCATAATAAGACAAAGCAGTATCATCAGCAAAAGCTGTGAGCTTACCTTTAAGAGGTTGAAGAAAAAGCGAATTTACAAAGATTAAAAATAAAATAGGACCCAAGACAGAGCCTTGTGGAACACCTATGTTTATGAGATTTTTCCCACTTAAACTATTTTGGATCTTAACTCTCTGACTACGGTTTCCAAGATAAGAAGTGAACCAGTCATGGATAAAACCTCTGAAACCCGCGGTATAAAGTTTTTTAAGTAATATGTTATGGTCCACCATGTCAAATGCTTTAGTGATATGAATGAATAAGGTACCAGGGATATCAGAAACTTTAACAAGGCATCTTCAGTAGATTTACCACTTCGAAAGCCAAACTGCGAACTACTAAAGAAATTTGTTTTATCTAAGAAAGACAACATTCTAGATTTGACCCCCTTTTCGAAGACGTTGGAAAAAACAGATAAAAGCGAAATAGGGCGGTAATTGTTTAAAGACATGGTGTCACCTTTTTTATGTAAAGGGATTACAACAGCTGTTTTAAGTAATTTCGGAAAAATACCCTTTTGTATACTTAAATTGAAAATATGACATAGAACATCAGAAACAAGGAATGATATTCTTTTTAAAATATTACTTAAGATTTGATCACATGACATTGAATTAGATGCTTTTAGGGACTGTATAATTTTATGTACTTCAACTGGTGAGAAGAATTCAAAGAAAAAGCTTTGTCTTTGGAAAGTGTCATAATCAGAAGAAATTAAATTATCACATTGACAATTAGAATTATTATTTATTGCGGAATCCCGAATAGCCTTTGCAATATTAGAAAAATAGTCATTAAACGCAGTGGCAACTTCTAGGGGCTCAGAGAGAGTCGTATTATTCAAAGTGACTACAATGTCAGATTTTTTTTTGTTTTTGTTCAAAATTTCATTGACAACCTGCCACTCTTTTCTGGAATTACCTAAACTTTGAGCTAACCTATTACTAAAATAAGTATCTCTTTGAAGAGGTATTTCAGTTTTCAACTCTCGACACACCTTATCATAACACCCTTTTAGTCTTAAGTTGTTGGGATGTTTTTTTAAGCACTTAAACAAATGGTGTTTCTTCCTGATTTTATTAATCAGGGTATCAGTCATCCACTGCTTAAGAGGTTTTAACTTGTTGTTTTTTTTAATATGTATACTTGCGCGAGATAAATGCAATTGTAGTTTATTAAGAAACAAATCAAAGGCAGTAGATGGATCCTCTGCTCTGTATACTTCATCCCAAAATTCAAAAATTAAGACTGAATTTAGAGCTGCAAAATCAATTTTAGCGAACTCTTGATTATTGCACAGTTTAATTCTGGAGATCCTGAGGTCAAGTTGAATGGTAGTTAAACAGTGGTCACTTATTTTGAGGTCAAATATAGCCGTTCTAAAATTAGCAGGATTATTTCTATGTAACCTAATAAATATATGATCCAAACATGAGCTACTATCTTGAACCACACGAGTAGGGTGAGTCATCAAACTATCGAAGCCAAAGGACGACATTACCGATAAAAAATTATCAACTTCAGAAGAACTCGACAGGAGGTCAATGTTAAAATCACCCAAAATAATTAGATTTTTACACACATGATTTTCAAGAAAGCTAGAAAAATCTTCCAGAAATACATTAACTGTACAAGAATTCAATCTATAAACACCGACAAAACAGTATCGAGCACCAGAAATTTCACAACTTACGCAAATCAAATCAACACTATTAAGATTAAAACACTCAACGTCAACGTTCGACAACAAATCGCTTCTATAAAACACAGCGACACCACCAGCAGAGTAAGAATTATTACAAGCCGCTTTAAATGTAAAATTAGGTATGGAATAATTTATAACTTCATCATCAAAGATCCATATTTCAGAAAGAAAGATGAGATCAGGTAAATGTTCTAAAGATGCGAGGTGAGTTAAAAACGTATCAAAATTTTTACGAATGCTACGGATATTTTGGTGAATTATAGAAAGACCAGAAAAAGATAATTTGTTTGGATGGTCTATGCAAAGACATTTTAAGCTATCAGAACTTATAGTAGAGGAAAAACTATTATCACTTGAATTAATACTATGAGGACTTTTGGGTGAATTACTTAAATTAAAATTAATCATAGATTATAATCAAACAATTTGATTTTCAAGTTTACTCAAGTCCTCAAAACTAACTACTTTGATAACCTTGTCTCCTTCCATTCTTCTGATGAGCACCGATGAATTTCTTATCCAAACATACTGACATTTTTTTTCTAGTCTTAGTTGCTTCGCCTTTTCAAGAAGAGATCTGGTGTAGAAGGTGAGAGAGTCGTTGATGAAAATCTTGCCGCTGACATTGTCGCCTCTACCTCCGCCGATGCCGCTGCTATGACTTCTGTTGTCAGTTGCAAAGATGTTCGCAGAAAGCTTGATTTTATCCACACGCATTTTGTTCATTACTTTCTTCTTCGATGAAAGAGATGAGAATCGTACGCATACAACATAGCCGGTTGAGTTGTTTTTGTTTTTTGCTTTCGATGTTTTTATATTTTTTATGTAGCAAGACTCAATCTCCTCAGGCGCGATTTGCACACCAACGCCAGCAGTGAAAAGCTTTATTACCCTCTCTTGCACATTTGCATTACTGACGTCTGGAATACCAACAACATCAACACAACACTGTTTTTCTCTTTGCTCTAGCAAGTTCACCTTCACCTCCAGGGCATCGACCTTCTTGTTGAGAGATTCATTGTTTTCTTCCAGAGTTCTGATTTTTAAAATCGCATCAGTATTAAGTTGTTGAAGTTTTATTATTTCAGCAAACAGCATCTCCAAAGTAATTGGTTGCTCGGTGGATTGCAATGAGGGTACGCAGCCAGATGTTGTTGGTGTAGTAAGAGCAGCTTTGTAGTTGTTCGTCTTCACAATACCGCACGCCGTTGAGAGAAGAGTAACAGGTGGACCATTAGATGTAGGGACGGGTGGAGGGGAGAATATGGGAGCATGATCATGCAAAGTTGATTTTCTTCGCAAGTTTACACAGCTGTCACATCTGAAACCTTGATCACTTTTTCCATAGAATTCAATTTCTTCTTTTTCTAATTTCGCGCACTTCGCATGAAAATGTTCTTTGCAATTTGAGCACTGAATCTTTAGGTCGACTCTTTCAATTTTTAGAGCGCAAAAATGACACTTCATCTTAGCAATACTTTTAATTACTTTAAAACCAAAAAAATTATTCAGAATTTAAAGTTTTTAATATAATAGAATTTTGAAACTTGTTCTCAGCGCATGTGTCCCCATCAACACTCACGGAGAGAATGTACATTATGTACATCTATGCAGTCATAAGAAAGTTATTACCCCTATTATGGTAAGCGAATCGAACGTTCGATATGAAGAGTTGACAGGAACGGGGTTTTTTTCCTTGTGTATGCGCTTGTCATCGGAGATGCTGTATTTGATTTTTGTTTGGATTGTGAGAATTTCCTTCATTTGTAGGAATTTCGGACAGGCTTTGTCAGAGGAGTGGTGGGGGGCAAGACAGTTGGCACACATAATGCGTGTGCAGGTGGCTCGTGAGTGGGGAGATTAGTGGCATTTTTCGCAGGTTGGATTTCCTGTGCATCTACGTGTTGTATGATCGAGCAGCTGGCAGTTGCGACATCTCATGGGGTTAGGGACATATTCATTGACTTTGGCTATGCCTTGTGGTTTCATTTCTGAAACAATTTCGGCCTCGTCAACATTGATTAACCATGGTGCATAGACTATGCCTTTTGAACTATTGTGTCATTCGTGTAATTGATCGTTAGCTAATAGCAGTATGGTACCGTCTCTTAGCTGAGTTATAATCTCGTATTCGGTGCTGATTGCATCGATTAATTTTTTTAGGATGAAGACGCTTATAGATGTAAGTGTCTTATCAGTGCTCTTCGGGGCGATGACTATGGAGCGCGGTTTTTTTTACCAGATGCTTGTGGAAGGGGCTAAATTCACTGGTGATAGTGGGAGGATTTTGGGTCTTTTAGCCTCTGATCCGGGTGGATCTTTTATTTTTAAATCGATACTTATTGTTGTTACTTGCATTTTTTCGTTGGTGAACTTAGATTCTTCATAGTGATTTAAGTTCTTTTTAACAAGTACAGCCGATCCTCCCCTAGCTTTATCTGCTGGATGTGGAGCATGGTTATGTACATTTAAAGTTCGGGATTGTAATGTTATAATTTGGTACCTGGGGCAAGTGTGTTTCGGAGACCAGGCATATGTCTATGTTTTCATTGTTAAGAAAAGTGGTTTGTTCTAAAATGTGCTGTAAAGGACCGTTCGCATTCCAGGCTGC
The DNA here is from genome assembly GCA_949775065.1 of Brachyopa scutellaris. Classification (NCBI taxonomy): domain Eukaryota; kingdom Metazoa; phylum Arthropoda; class Insecta; order Diptera; family Syrphidae; genus Brachyopa; species Brachyopa scutellaris. The sequence goes on from OX459114.1 coordinate 35,015,661, forward strand.
AATTTTTATTGTTCTGTTCATCATCGTTTTTTGAGAGCGACTTATTCGCTTAGTTGTTTGATTGTTTTATCCTGTTCATCTGGTCTATTAAGAATAAGTGTCAACATTTCTTTCACTGATGTGTCCTCTTCTTTCCGCACATTTTTGACAGTTTGGGCAAAAGATTTTTTTTTTTTTATCTTCTTTGAGTTCAGAAACATCTACTTTAACCTCATAGTTGCTAGATTTATTAAGCGCAGAAGCTGTTTTCTTTGGTCGATTATTTTTAGTTTGCTTTTATTTTTCGTTCTTGAAACTCTTTCGCAATCGGTCAGCCTCTCACCTGTAGCTTCTTTTCTACTACATGAGGAATGAAGGCCTCTGGCTACTACTTTAAGAGTACATTTGACGAATATCTAACATATATATGTACAAAAATATAAACTAATATATATACTTACTTACTGACTTAGTTGGCGCTTTAGCTCGAGGTGAACCTGGGCCTGCTTCTCGCAACCATTTGTGTGTGCATGTTATATTTTTGCACGAATGGAAGGGACCTACCTACAGTTTTTTGCCGACTCCGAACGGCGAGTTGAGAAGCTAAATCGTGGCAAATGATACTCTTTGATGCTTGTCAGACATTCGAAAGAGGTGGCACCGTGAAAAAACTCTTTTAGGTGTAAGACCTGGCCAGGAGTTGAACCCGGGCAGCATTGCGTAGTAGTCCAACGCACTAACCACTACGGACACGGCGACCACTAATTTATATAGGTTTATACATAAATTTCTTATCAATACGGATTGAGCCATTAAGAGGCTCTTAGGCAATTTAAGTCTAGACCTAGGGGCTTTTTCGTTCTGTAAAAGACTAGCAGTTTTTTTGAAATTCTATAATTTCTCTAAATTAGAATCTTATTATGTATCTATTATTCAACGTACATAAGTGAATAGTGGGTACATACAATATTATTTGGGAATTCGCCAATACACTGCAGTAACTCTTTTTTTTTGTTTAAACTTAACCTTTGTAAAACGAAATAATCAAATTAAATAACACCGATGAACTTTGTACAAAAAATTTTATTTTTCTGGGGCCTTATTTTTCTAAGCAACGCGGTGCCCATAGACAGTTGCCTTTAGGTAAATCCGACTCTGGTCGCGTCCATACCATCGCTTCATTGAAAAATACCTTTTTATACTCGTTCATAGTAAAAACAGTTCCGAGTTGTATTTTTGGGTTTGTTAGCTTAAGAAACTTTTAACTTTTATTTCACTGTTCGTTGGCTGATGCTTTTAAAAGCTGATTCCTTTTCCATGTTTACGTTATGAACTACAAAACAGTTCAACCGACTTTATTGAAATTTATTTTGTCGTTTAGCGTCTTAAAAAACAAAGCTGTAAATCATCTTTAAACGTCATTAACTTGAAGATGAACAATAAATATAATTTATTTATTTTCCTTATCTGATAAGCACCACTCAAGTCAATGATGATTCAGGGGTGGGTTGTTTGTGTGCGCACGTGATTCATGGGATTTTTATTTATCTACTTATTCCCATGTTGTTTTTATTTCATATGTATGTACGTCATATAGGGGAATGTCGTCTATGTGGGTGTTTATAAATTTACTCAATAAGTACGCAATATTACCGTGACGTGGTGGGTTGTGACGGTTGTAGCTTCCAAATACCAACCAGGGCAACAATACTTTTTAAAACTGCAAACTAAAAATTAGAGAACACAGTTTTTTCATAAAATGTACAGTATGCAGCAAAAATGAAGGTACCCCTGCCCAATTCCAATTAAAATCGGTTTCTTTTAAGTTTTACAACTGATTTCACAATTGTTTCTCATTTTTCTCATTCCTCGAAGTCTACACAAATATTTAAGCTCAACGTAGGAGAAAAAAATTGTTCACTTCATAAGAAAAATTGGGGGAAAATATGTTTCCGCTAAAAAGGATCGTGCAAAAGTCTTGGTACCGTAGTTTATTTTCGTGATTCTTCGCAAACAAAACTAACTGTATAAACTAAAGCGCCGTAGTTATTGCTTATAAGCTTAAGGAGAAGGGGTAAAAATTAAATAAAAAGTTTTCAGTCGGTTATTTGTCTCTGTCAAGGAAGTACATGAGTCGTAAGTTTTGTGCAAAATGGAAAGAAAAGAGCTAACAGTTAAGGAAAGAGAAATAATTATAAATTGTCACCAGCAAGGGAAATCGTACCTAGAGATTGCCACAACGATTGGAAGAAGCAAGTCCACTATTCAAAAGGTTGTTAATCGCTTCAATCAAGAAAAAAGGATCGAAAAGAAACCGCGAACTGGACGCCCCCGTAAACTTACTGAAAGGGAAGAAAGAAAAGTAAAGGCTATAGTACAAGATGATCCGTTTATAAGTGCTCCGAAAATAGCTACCGAGTTAGAAATCTCCTTCAGCAAAACAGTTTCTGCAGACACGGTTCGACGATCAATAAAGAGGACCGGATATAATTCGTGCACAGCTCGCAAGAAACCCTTTGTTAGCAAGGTGAACAGAGACAAAAGAGTACAATTTTCTACTCAGTACAAAAACAACACCCACGAATTCTGGGATAAAGTAATTTTTTCTGATGAGTCAAAATTTAATATATTTGGCTCTGATGGGCGTATCAGAGTGTGGAGAAAGCCAGGGGAAGATCTTAATCCAAAAAACACTATTAAGACAGTAAAGCACGGGGGTGGCGGTGTTATGGTATGGGGCTGTATGTCAGCTGCCGGTGTTGGTAACTTGGTAATAATCGACGAAATAATGAATAAAGAAGTTTAGATAAATATTCTTAAGAACAACTTACAAAGCAGTGCAGAAAAAATGGGAATTTCGAGGGATTATTACTTCCAACAAGATAATGATCCCAAACATACAGCTCATATTGTAAAGATGTGGATCATATTTAACACTCCTCATATGCTGGTAACACCTCCACAAAGCCCCGACATTAACCCCATCGAGCATTTGTGGGATCACCTGAAAAAAAGAATTCGAAAGCATCAAATTAAAAACAAGTCACAGTTGAAGGAGTTGCTATTAGCTGAATGGAATGATATATCGGCAGAATATACAGCAAAACTAGTTCACTCGATGCCAGACCGCTTAAAAGAAGTCTTAAGACTCAAGGGATATCCGACCAGATACTAGGTAGACAAACATTTTCCAATTTTTAAATATATTTTACTATCTTTCGCACAGTTTCTTAGGGGTACCAAGACTTTTGCTGTCCCAAAAATGGAGATGGAAGTGAACTAATTTAGTTTTCCCAATCTTCTTCCAATTTTTATAAGTGTCTTTATTTTTTTTATGAAGTACACATCATAATAAAAAATTATTGAAGTACCAAAGTAACATATCTTTGTAATTTCTTTCAAAATTTGGCACTTGACTTCAATTAAATAAAGGTACCATCACTTTTGCTGTGCACTGTATATACATCCAAATATAGGTTCATTATTGTTAGAGTACATACGTCTGCACAGTGGTCAGTGAAAGACTACCCAATATACCTTCGCTTCTGCAGGGTCAAGATAGTGCATGCACACGGGACATATGTGTATATGTATATGCCAGCTTACTTACGCATATATTAAATATCATGAGCATTCATGCTACTATACGGATGATGTTGGTATTTCCAATACTACACCAAATATGTAGTGTATATTGTCCATTTTAGCCCTTTAGGTCAAGCGGTTTGATCTGTGCGTTGGCCGTTAGTCATACTGTTTCATATATAAGGAATGTTAGGATTTTCCGAATTCACACACTTAAACCCGGGTTGAAAATAACACCCTCTTTACGACTTCTCTTTTATATTTTTTTGCTTCTTTACTTAACATATCTCAGTCATTTTACTGAACCTCTTTTTACTCTTTTCTGCAAACATTCTCTCTTAATCTTTACTTCTAAGCTTTACTTTATTTAACATTATGTTAGCAATATAATATTTTATCTTATATCCTACCTACATCGTATAATCCTACATTCGGCCGTCCTGATTGTCGGATGCCTCAGACGACTGGTCATCATCACTCTCATCTTCATAGCGTCTCCAGGGCTTCATGTAGTCGACCGCAGTTGAAGTGACATTGGGACCCTCATGACTTCCAACCTTTTTTACTTCATATCTATCGTTATGCTTCTCCTTTGTGACCTCTTACGGGCCTAAGTACTTCGGAAACAGTTTTAAGCCGGTGCCAAATTGTGTACGAAGAATAGCAACCAGATCTCCAAGCTTATATTTTTTTTGCCTCCTTTCGCTTTTTATCATAACCTTTCTTATTCTCCATTTGAACTTTGAGAATCTATTCCTTAGCTTTTTCACGCATTTCTCGCCGCTCATCTTCGAAAACGTTCATTACCTCTTGTTCGAATAGTTTTTTCATCTGCTGATCCTCAGTTGAAAACATAGGAACACCAAAGAGAAGTTCGAATGGCGTTCTTTGTGTGCTTCTCGAGACGGTGGAATTAACAATCATTTGCAATCGGCTCACGTATTTGTACCATTTCAACGGGTTTTCTATGGACATCTTTGTTAACATTTCGACTATTATTTTGTTCATTCTTTCAACTTGCCCGTTTCCCCTCAGAATATCGGTAGTCACTAAATGATGAAGAATGTTTCTCTCCGTACAGTAGTCCTTAAAAACATTGGCGCAAATTCATAGTCAGCCTTTCATTAGGGTATAAAATCGATTCTATTTAAAACCGGTTTTAAATTTAAAACCATATTTTAAGTTTTGTTATTCATAGACACATTTTTCCCATCCTCTAACGAGTTCCTACATTAAAACGTATTTTAAATGTTTTTTGATCAAACAAACCCAAACGTAAACATAATCTGACAGAAATCTAATAAATTCACATAAAAAAAAATAATTCAAACTTCAAAATGGATTCAAAAATAGAAACGAAGGCAATTTCCGTTATTATTTTTAATTCAAAACAATTAGTTTTTATGCATGTATGTACATATGTATTATGTACATATGTACATATATGTATATGTATTCCGATAAAACGAAACAGGGGACAGAATTGGGAATCGATGGAAAGGGAAATGCTACGGCAATTTGTGGAACGGCATTTTGGAAGTGGTGGAAAACAAAGGCAATGAGCTTAAGATGAAAATATCAATGGATAGTAATTTGTGTAATTTTCTTTTAAGAAAATATATATGTATTTATATATCTTACCAACATTACACTGATTCTTCCAACAAAATGTATATGTATTGGAATTGGTAGCGCACGATTCGTTTGAGGTTATTTCATATCAAGGATATCAATAAAAAATTTAGCAGTTGTTTTTTCGAACCTATAACTCGAATAAAATTCTTTTTCAACTAACTCCTCAAATGGGTTCGATCGGGTGTTATACATGTTTGATTTTGTTATCAATTTAAAATCTTCGAAAATTTTGAAATCACGATCCCCGGAATCATTTAAATAACTCTCTTTATTGAATGCTGAAAAAAGCTGTTGTTTTTACTTAAAATGACGTTTGACTCATTTTAAATTTAAAATGGCTTTCTAAGTTTATGGGCACCGTAGCGCAAGTGGTTAGTGCGTCGGACTACTGTGCCAGCGGTCTTGGGTTCGATCACCGCCGCAAACACCTAAAATGTTTTTCACAGTGCCCACCTCTTCCGAATGCCTGACAAGCATTCAAGAGTATCCTTTGTCATGTAAAGCTTCCCAACTCGCCGTTCGGAGACGGCAGAAAACTGTAGCTCCCTTCCATTCGTGCAAAAATATAACGCGCACACACAAATGGTTGCGGGAAGCTAGGCTTGGTTCTACCTAGGACTGCTGAAGCCAAATATTTATTTATTTGTTTTTTTAAGTTTAATATGGACTTTATGACAACTATGAATACCAAAAAACCGGTTTTAGCTTAACTAGGTGATCAAATATTTTTAAATTCGGTTTTATCTGACTATGAATTTGCGCCATTAGCTGTAAAAGCAGTTCCTTTATCAGTAATGATGCGGTGAGGATTTCCGAATACTTCACTTTGCTGTTGTAACTCCTGAAGAACTTCTTCCGCAGTACATGACTTTACAGGGAATATCCATGAAAATTTTGTAAATGCATCTACGATGACAAGCAGATACTTATACGCCTTAGCTGTTGATGATAGCGGTCCCAGATGATCGAGGTGGAAAGTGTGTAGTGGCAAATCCATTTTATCAATTGGGTTCAGAAACCCCTCCCGTTTTCCGAGCTTTTTGGTAGATATGCTTTCTCAGGTCAGGAATAAAATATTCTTGGTTGATAACAGCCTCCACCTTTCTTGCGGCTATATGACCTTTCTAGTGCGCCTTGGTAATGAGCTCCTTCCTCATACGCTTTGGTATAACCAAGAGATAAACTCCTTCAACGAACTTGTAAAGGATTCCATTTCGTAATTGGTAGTTTTGATATACATATATTTTTTACATATCATTTGACAATTCTCGTCTTCAGCCTGTGCCTTCTTTACTGCTTGTAGAATACCATCTTCAACTCTTAACACCACTGGATACCTGCTCAACGCGTCGACGTGCTGCATGCTGTTGCCGGAACGATGATGAACTTTGCACTGGAACTCATCTATTTGCAGAGCCCAATGTACTGTTAAGAGTTTTCTTTTCCATTATATTGTCTATAACTTAATTCGTGCGGTTTGCTAAGAGATGGCGTAACTTGTATTATTCCATTGTTATTATTCCATTGGAACATGCGTTGGAAAGCTACTTTCACCCTGTATTTTATATCAGCTACAAAACCACCACGACCGGAAAAAAACTATCCAAGCTACGACTTAGAGGTTCTTGCGATCATCAAAGCTTTGAAAAGGCTTCGGATTTATCTGCTAGGGTTGCCTTTTGATATTTTTACCGACTGCAAAGCATTTCAACTTATCGGGTCTATAACTTAATTCGTGCGGTTTTTTTTTCAAAATGTAAACGTTTATTTAAGAAAAACATGTACAATAGTATTATTCAAGGTATTGCCCATCTGAAGCTATGACTTTTTCCCATCTTTCTGGCAATTTGTGGATCCCATCCCAAAAGAACTGCGCCGGCTTGGCAGCCAAGAATGAATCAAGCCAATTTTTTATATTCTGCTCTGATCTGAACCGTATTTCAGTGAGGGTGTTCTGCATCGACCGGAACAAATGGTAGTCAGAAGGGGCAAGGTCTGGGCTATAAGGCGGGTGGGGTAAAACTTCCCATCCTCTGTTTTCCAAATAGTTCTTAACCAGAATAGCAACGTGGAGCCGCGCGTTGTCATGATGGAAAATTATTGTCTCGTGTCTGATCGCATATTCCGGGCGTTTTTCGGCTACTGCTCTCTTCAAACGGATTAATTGTGTTCGGTAGCGTTGTCCATTGATGGTTTCACCCGGTTCTAGCAGCTCATAATACAGCACACCCTTCTGATCCCCCTTTTTTGGCTGCCCAGGACGTTCATCGTCTTGCAAGCCAAAATCACCACTTTTAAATCGAGCAAAACACTTTTGGCATGTTCGCTCAGCTAGCGCATGTTCACCATAAACTTCCACCAAAATACGATGACTTTCGGCAGCAGTTTTCTTCATATTAAAGTAATGAAGAAGAACTCCCCACAAAAACACTTTTTCAGGCACAAAGTTCGACATATTTGAGTGAAAAAGAATTATTGTTGTTTACGCTTCAAATGAATGACATGTACTGAAATGACGTAAAGTGACAGTTACCGTAATCATGTTTTTAGAGCAGAACTGTGCCATATCCTTCCTTGCTTGCATCGGTATGAAGTTGAGTGGGTAGATCTTGATTAAATTGCTTCAATATTGGTTCTTCGTACAAACATTGCTTCAACGTACAAAATGCCGCGTTCTCCGACTGTCCCCATTTAAATTTCTCTTTTCGCTTTGTCAAATCAGTCAATGGTTTTGCAACCAATGCATACCCCTTGATAAATTTTCGAAAACAAGGAAACTCATTACGTGTTGTGTGGTTCTCGGGACTGGACAATTCCGAACAGCTTTGATCTTTTCTTCTGAAGGTCGAATTGATCCCTTCTCAACAATATGGCCTAAAAACTCCACAACTCTTTTTAGGAATGTACATTTTGTCCACTTTATCAACAACCCGTAGCTTTCGCAGACATTTAAAACCTCTTTTTACCTATTGATATTCTCAGCATCATCATTCGTTGGTATTATAAGATCATCCATGTAGACTAGAACGATTCATTTCCTTATCAGATCTTGAAAAATCGTATTTATATACCTTTGAAAAGCTGATGGCGAGTTACAAAGTCCGAATGGAGCTTTCCGAAACTTGTATTGTCCATCGGGAGTTACAAAAGATGTATATTTCATGCTTGTCTCCTCAATATCGACATGAGAAAAACCATTCCGTAGATCTATAGTAGTGAAAACACGAGCATTATACAGACCTTCGAGAACTTCTTCTATGTTTGGTAGAGGATATCGATCACGGATAACTTTCGAATTCAGCTTTCTGTAATCCACGCAAAGACGATGACTACCATCCTTCTTACGTGCCAAAACTCTCGGACTTGCATAATTGGATGAACTATTTTGTATTATACCCTTATCGAGCCATTCTTCGATTTGCTTGTTCACCAAATCACGTTCCTTCGGAGCAAGTCTTCGTGGTCTTTGGAAAACTGGATTCTCGTCTTCTAAATTTATTTTCATTTGAATACACGACGTGTTTACTTTTCTAGGTTTATATGCTATGATTAGGTTGTTAACTGTTTCCTTCAGGTCCCGATCTTCCACCTCCTGTAATCCTTCAATCTCTTCACTCAACGCTCCGGAATAATGGATTAATTTAACACGCGCCAGCATAAGCTTTTCATTTTCAGGAAAGTCTTTGTAAGTTGTCAACTTACATTTTTCAATTAAAATTGTTGCGTAGCGTAAGATATTCTTTCCTAAGATGATTTCATCGCTTATCCAATTATCAGGAACAATATCGAACTCCAGGCTGTATTGTTCGAATTCGATGATCACTTTTAGTTGATCTAAAGTCTGAGATTGGTATAAAACGGCTTTATTGATAGTCTCATCTGGAATTCCCGCTATAATATAACTTATGAGGTGTTGAGTTTCTACACTCCCACGCGAAGCAATTTTTTTCATTTTATATAAGAATCCTAATAAAGTTTCGTTGTTGGACTTTTTCGTGCCCTCTAATATTTTATGCAAATTCTCAACATCCTGCAAACCGAATTCCTACTTCAGAAGCGACTTCAACTTATCCCAGCTACAAATGCCGGCTTCTGCCTCCACAGCTAATTTCGCCGCTCCTGTCAACAAACGCCTACCATACAAGAACTTTTGTACGTCATTCCACTGGCAAACTGTAGAAATAGTCTCCATATCGAGTAACCAGTCTTCGAATTTCTTTCCAGATTCTCCACTAAATCTCTCCAATGACTCTTCGACATCCTTCAGGTGAATATTATTTTGAACAGGTGCAGTGGACATTTCTGATTATTTTATTGTCTGGGTTTCACTTTTAGAAGAACATAATATAGTACTTGAGTCCGAATCTGTATCCTGTTCGATTTCGGCTTCCCCTTGACTCTTCTCTTCTTCGCTGTTTACTAAGATCTCTTCGTTATCTGCTACTTGATTGCTACCTAGGTGTAATTCGTTGGACTCGGTGTTATTGTCAGTTTCCATGAACTGTTTAAGTCGGTGTACCAAGTCAACTTCTAACTTATTGCGATAAGAAAGTCCACTTTCTTTTAGTAATTCTTGTAGTTGCTTTGTTTTTAACGATGATAAAAAGGTTTCTAAGTACAGGTACAGCAGAAATAGTTATGTAGGTACCTACATAAAAATTTGATTTGTAAACAATAGCGTACTCAGTTATATTATTTGCTCGATGAGTAAATGTCATGTAATGTCTCAAACGTTTTTTTTTTCTTATTTCATGCAATAAAGTATCATGCGAAAAATATCATACAAAAAATTTAAACGATCTCACCAGCTTTACGTATTGAATTGAGAGGTAAATTTTCTTGTACATAAAATACAATCCCGCTATTTAAATCCCGTTGGCCGTTGGTCTTTAGATTAATTGTAATGCTTCACGTAGGTATTAATTAATGTTTTATTTTTTTCCACTTTCAATAGTTAGTACTTCTGCTTATCGTTGTTCTTTTCGTGCATGCTTTTTTTTCTTGGATAGGCCACTTCTGACACCATGTGGAGGGGGCGGGTAAATTTTCCTCGATACCGAAGATTAAAAGTCCGTAGTGGAATCAAATAAACAAAAAAAACAAACTCGCAGTACTTTGATTGGTATAATTCGGATTTTAATTCATTTTAAAAAATTCAGTTTAATAATAATGATTATAAAAATTATGTAGAAAAAATAGCGAAATTAAATGAAATTACTTTTCGTTGACTTTACAAAAAAAATTGACTGCTTGACAATATCTTTACGACTTCTCTTTTATATTTTTTTGCTTCTTTACTTAACATATCTCAGTAATTTTACTGAACCTCTTTTTACTCTTTTCGGCAAATATTCTCTCTTAATCTTTATTTCTGAGCTTTACTTTACCTAACATTATGTTAGCAATATAATATTTTATCTTATATCATACCTACATCGAAAAATCCTACATCCGGGTTGAAGTAAATTTAAACCGAAAATTAAACCCAACTCCATAATATTCATTTGTTTAACCAGCACTTCGACCCGAACAATTTTAAAAGAAATTGTAAATCCGAATAAATTTGAACTGCCCTGGCAACGAGTTTAAATACTTTAACCCGGGTTAAAACTCAATTTTATAATAGGCGTTTTTTTTTAAGCCTATATAGAATAAACATGTTTCAGCAACATGCTTTCAATATAAAATACAACAAAACCTAAGCCTGGATAATTATCGAGGCTAAGGTTTTGTTGTACTATGTATTGAAATTTTTATTTTTATTCTATACTAGCTGACCCGTACTCGCCTTGCTTCGCCCGCCTGCCATGTTTTTCTGATTTTCAAAACTTGACCTAATTCCTCGTATTTAAATGCTTTTTTGGTAGGTCCAAAACTTTTTCGAAGCTGAAGTGTTAACAAAATCTTCTTTAACTTTCTAACATACCAGGAAATCGGAAACTCTAATAGACCGGTAATAATTTAATGGGAATTATATTTGTATCACAATTTATTATTTTATTAATTAACTAGCTGGCCCGTGCTCGCTTTGCTTCGCCTGTCTACCACATTTATGGGATGTAGTTAATGTAGTTTTAATTTACTTTGTTGTTATAATAGACCAACAACCCGTAGTAATTTTTGGTTGCATATTAATATGCAGCCTCGATGAAAGAGATCTCAAATCAAACCGTCTGACAGCTCAATATGGTGGCTGCTAAAGAGAGTAACAATACATCAACTCTTATCTCGATTCCTCCGATGAATCCAAAGATAAAGAGGAATATAGGGTGTCCCAGTTTAGAGTTAGATCGAATCCGTTAGCTGTAGATTCCTGAAGTTCTAGCGAACATATGACAGGGGGGTTTTTTTCACCCCCCTCCCAACAATGGCCCATCTAAGTAAGGGACCTACGATTTGGTGGTAAGGCCACATTAAATGATATTACTTCTGAACTACTTCAGATACAAAAACAGTTTTGTACATTTTGGAGAGGCAATCAGAAGCGCATACAAAATTTTGAAAATTTTTTGTACATACATTTATGTAGCCAAAAAAAAAAAAGTTTGGCTTCTTATACTGAAAATTATGAAAATTTCTTGTTCCAATACTTTAAATGTATTTTTCTCAAAACTTTTACTTAAAAAAAAGTTTTTTTTTTTACTTAACTGTTATTTTTGCCGCAATAAAAGCCATTTTTAACATATAAAACAGATAAAAAAAAAAACATGGAAACAATACATATTTCATATTGAAAGCCGAATTTTCGTTCGGCTCCATGGCAGCGCAATGTTCCATGTGGAGCATTTTGCTGACCACTTGCTGTATCAGTTTGATGTAATCGGTGCAATCTCGATAATTATGCATTTCGACTTATTCGCAAAAAAATTGACTATATTTCACTCTGAAATACAATTGCCAACTAAATGATAAAAGATAAAACAGAACAGATAAGGAATGCTGCAAAAGAAAAAACTAACTCAATTCCAATCTAACTCAATAGTATTAAAGTTCCACTCAAGTATAACACACGAAACACGAACACGATTACACGAATACAACACACGGCTCTACAAAACTTTACCATGCTGTAATGCATGCAACTCAAGCTCAACTAACTTTTGTAGTGTACACGCACATACATGAACGTAATGTACACAAAACAAAAAGAAAAAAATACGCACTGACAAAACCTTTGCGCTTGAGCGCTGACCAGGGATGGAAAATGACATTTTTGAGTTGTACTTAAAACTGTATTAAAATTGTACTGAAATTGAACCAATTGTATTGAAAACTATTTTGCGTATGAAAAGGTAATATAAAGTGAACTCAAAATATTTTATTTTCAAAAAAATAAGCAAAAAATAAATTAGTAACATTTACATAAATAAACATTAATTACTTCATACAAAACCTTACAAACAAAAATACACATATTCAGTTCATAGTTTAGTCTGTGAGCTCTTCTCTTCAGGCCAAATGCACTCATTTTGCACATTTGTGTTTAATATATTGCCTTAATTAGCTAATCACGGAATGATAGTCCGATAATAGAATCCGTCGACATCGTTCCGTTGTACGTTGATGTTAAGGTTGACGTATTACCGGATAGAACACTCCTATAGAATCCGTCAGATATCTACGTTGAGATGTCAAACAATTGTCAACAGCGATGACAGTTTCTTTACATTCTCTCTGTGCTTCCACGTTCCACCAATAAAAATACATAAACTCAATTCGTGAATGCGTGAACTTCAATATGTGAATGTGTGAACAAATGCACAACACACATTCACGTGTACTGAAAACGGATCGAAGGATGCAAAAAGTAGAAAGTAAACCTTCTTTATCCGTCGAAGTTCATACATCCGTTGATTACGGACCATCTCCCATTAGAATGTGTGTATTCTATCGAGCAGTCAGTTAAAAAAGACGGAGCAACGGATCGAAGGATTCTATGGGTCGGGGCCTTAATATAAGTTTTTTGTTTCGACTTGAAGTCGGTTTCGACATTTTGCTTTATTAACTGCTTTATTCAATGACGCTGTTCAATGACAAGCACCTACTCTTGAGGTAGAAGAGATTTGTGAGAAATGTCAAAATCAGCTGTGATGCAATATTTGATTTTTTCACTTGAAGTGAAAAGTGTTTCGACGAGATTTAAGTTTACCAAGGAAGAAATCGAAATGCGAACGGAAAAAGGGCAATCAGTTAATGCAAAATGCTATAAATAATTTGGAAAACATAAGTAGGTATCTACAATAATCAAAAATGAAGTTGTAATTTTTGACATTTTGCTGATGTAGCTATGTCGAATAGAGTGGACGGCATGAGCAATTTCCATTACGCAATTTATTTATAAAATTTATTTCAGTCCAGAAATCTGAAATTGAGTAAATTTTTAATTGCTGAATTTGTTTGCAGTCGGCAAGACTCTATATTATTTGACTGATATATTGTATCGAATTTAGGCAAATTGTACTTTTGTACTCGAACAAACTCATTTGTATCGAATTCGATACAATTGTATCGATATTGCTCACCTTTTAGAGCACGTAGAAATATAATTTTGGACTTAAAAGATGCGTATTTTAAAGCTCTTAAAACTGATCTGAATTCCAACAAGATAGGCGAAGGAGAAGTTTACTTTCTTAGGGTCAAAGTCTAATTATTGAATTTCTTGGTTTCCACACTTAAAATCAGATATTTTATGCACGAATCTGCCCCTTATCAAAACCTAGTTAACACAAAAAAAATTATCAAAATCCGTTCAGCCGTTTGGTGTGTAGGTCCATGCAAAGGAATTTTCACTTTGTTTTATATTATTAGGAATGTTCCTTAAGAGTTTTTTCTTCTTTCTGTTTTTTGTTAACATCCACTATGAATAAATGGGTTTTCCAAAAAAAAGGATTAATCGTTCTAGCTCGATTTCCTCAAAAATCCCTATAACTTGCACTAATTTTGATCGCCCGTGAAAATTCGACATAATGTAGAGGAATTCGCCTGCACCGTGAGCAGATTCGAGATCATTAATGCGTTTGCTTTTGGAAAAAAATAAAAATAATAGGATTGTAATGAAGTAGAAAATTTCCCTCAATGTAGAAGGAATCTTCCACGGCGTGCGCACAACAACAATGTTCTTTTTGCACATTCCCCAAGTTTTACCGCGATCGGATGAACGATGCGCGAACAAATAAAAGAGGAACACACAAACATTACTTTTAATATACCTATACATGCATATATATAGGTACATACTTATTGTATAAGATGTATTGAGCGCGCATTCACACACTATGACGTCACCCACAACTGCACGGCCGTTGGCTGCGGTCTCCACTGGTGGAAAATTGATGGCAAACATTTCATGAACTATTTTGAGCATAGCTCAGCTCCAGGATAACGGGGAAGGATGATTCATACCTCAAATGCATCAGTGGAGAATTTACTAAATTCACCTATGTTTTTGTTTTTCAATCCGATAAGCTACTATTGAGCTAGGGCTGAATCATTATAATTTTCCTTACAAATATGCAGGCATTCTAAGGGTAGGAGCTAGAAGGTATTCGTAAAAATACTCTCTGCCCAGATATCAGCTTAGATCTCCGCTTCTGGATAGCAGATAACTGCGAAAGATCAAAAGAATCAGACGGCGATTTGCGCGGTGGATGGTGACCGCCGCCAGTTGCTAGGGTCGATTCTTTTTGGAATCTCGAAATATCATAGAGGTCCTCGCGGATGTTACTTGCACCACCCTGAAATTCTTTTACTATTTTTTGCTCTTTTTGAATGAAAGAGAAAGAACAGCGATTGAACGAAATACTTACCACGGCACAGGGCGAGACATTGAATGACACACTAACATTCGAGAGTATCCATGCTATTAACATGCGCAGTTTCCATTTGGGAAATGCACTCTTTTCATTTGCTTTATTTAGGGCTATTATTTAATCACTGCTGCTATTTTCGTTGCCAGCATCGTTTACTTTACCGCCATCTTTCATCTATACGTCCCAGTTTAGAGGTATAATCCATTAACTGGAGATTCCTGAAGTTCTAGCGAACAAAAAATCATCTATTTTCATCTCACCCCTGCCAAGTTATAGCCTGTCGAAATAAGGGACCTCCAATTCGGAGGTCCGTTAGCGCGTTAGAGACAAGTGAAACCAAATCTCGCGTCATTAAAACCCCCTCGCGTTCGACAAACCCTCCGGGAAGGGTAAGAAGCTTAGCCTTTGGTAATGTGCCGTGTCCAAAATGCAAAGGTAGCCATTCTCTACCAGTGTAAGGAATTTATCGCTATGTCTATTGATGATCTCGTGGGTTTGCTAGAGACCAAATACTTTGCTACAACTGCCTAGGAACACCACACTTTGGACAGTGCTGGGTCAATGCACTTCAATAACACTAGCGATTCTCCAAATGGAACCGTTAAAGCTTCTCCCCCATTATCATCGCTTGTGAGTAATAACATCAAATCTGGAAATCCCCGATCTGGGATTTTACCGACTATCGTCGTCAAGGTGTTTGATGCTGCCGGAAATCCTCAATTTTGTCGTGCGCTGCTAGACACAGGCTCGCAGGTCTCCTTTGTTGCCGATCGTGTTGTTAGGATGCTAGGGCTTTCTCGTCGCCATGCTCGTTTGTCTATATCTGGGATTTCTGATGTTAGCGCCGGGGCTACGCAAGGAGCCGTAACTCTTAAATTGCATTCTTGTTTTGATTCTTCCACAATGAATGTGGAAGCCTTTTATTGAAAACCATTACATCTATAATACCCCCACTTCCCTTTGCTTTTGAGGGCCCTCTTCCTTTGAACAATCTGCAGTTAGTGGATTCTGGTTTCAACACTCCTGGTCCTATTGATAGTTTGCTTAGTTCGGACTGGGTATGGAATAGTTTGCGGGATGGTCATCGTACTGATAGTAATGGAAAGGCCCACAACACAGTTTTTGGCTGGGTAATTGCGGGCAACATGCCTCAAGATCATGCTGTGTCCATGCGCGTGGGTGTGGACATCGACGTGCTTTTGAAATCATTCTGGGAGATAGAAGAGGTCGGTTCGCATCTCCCATCCGTTGGTAGTGAAAACTGTAGTGAAGACATCGCCGATCAGCGTTTTGAAAAAACCTTTTCTCGAGCTCCTGATAACAAGTATATTGTTGAACTGCCCTTTCGTCAAGATGATGTGAGGTTTGGTAACACTCTTTCTGGTGCCCTATCGAGGTTTTTTAGTTTGGAGCAGCGTTTTTCTCGGGATGAAAGTCTTCGTTCAGAATACTGCAGTTTTATGAAAGTGCACGAAGAACTGGGCCACATGGAGCGAATTCCGGATAAGGATGTTGGGCCTACGTCCGGACAAACATTTTATTTGCCTCATCATGCTGTTATGGCAACCAAAATTAGGGTAGTTTTCAATGGTCCGCATAAGGATTCCCCAAGGCCCCAGAGAAATTTGCTTAATGTGTACATGCAGTTTCGGTCGTTTCGGTATGTTTTCTGCGTTGACATTGTTAAAATGTTTCGGAAAATTGGGGTGTGCCCGAAAGATCGTAATTTCCGACGAATTGTATGGAGGGAATCTCCAGCTGATCCCATTGCTCATTTTCGTCTTAGCACAGTAACCTATGGTACTGTCCCTGTACCATTTTGGTCATAAGAGTTCCAAGGCAGTTGGCAAAGGACTATAAGCATTAGTTTCCTAAGGCTTCCTATGCAAATCTGCACAATTTGTATGCAGGTTCGGATTCAGTGTTGGGAGATTCTCAGTACTACGGAAATGGATCAGACCGTTTCATTGGATCCGAAAACGGAATGGAGAAAAGTGCTGGGATTAGTTTGGAACCCGTATCAGGACATTTTCACTTTTAAAATTGCCTGGGCAGATGCAACTGCTCCCACAAAAAGGAATTTACTGTCGGAAGTCTCGAAAATCTTTGCTCCCATGGGGTTTTTAGCACTTTCTTTTTAAAATTTTGTTCCAAGAGCTTTGGTTGGATAAGAATATGATAGACTGGGATGACCCATTACCTTGAGAAATCGCAGCCAAATGGATTTCGTATCGACAGGAGCTGAAACATTTCGGACAGATTAAGATTACTCGTAGGTGCACCTTGAATTCTAAGCGTTTTGATTTGGCTCTGATGCTTCAGAAAAGACCTATTCTGCTGTGGTTTATAAACGCAGTTTCACGGAAAATGGAAGCGCTGAAGTTTGTCTTGTTGCCGCAAAAACTCGTATTGCGCCGGTCAAACAGGTTTCTATCGCTCGCCTTGAGCTGTGTGGAGCTCTTCTTCTGGGTCGTATTATGAAACTGGTTTGTTCATCGTTGGATGTAACCCAACGGAAAGTTACTGAATTTGGAGTTGTAGTAGAAAGGCCCTGCGTAGATTTCTGCAGACACTAGCCAATGGCCGGCTTTAGCCGTCAACGTAGCAGAGAAAGTTCCTGAGGAAAGAAAACGCCCAACTGCTGCCCTGACTACCCTTCCGGAAGATAATTTGTTTAGTGAGCTACTTTGCAGGATATCTTCTTGGCCGAAGCTAGTTCGTGTTGTTGCCTATATCCTACATTTTGTGCGGCACTGCAAGCTTTCTCTTGAGGAGCGCAATTTTCAATTTTTATCCTTTTCTGAGCTTCGTACTTCAAAATAAACTTGTCTTCGGTTTTGTCAAAGTGAGTTCAACGAAGATATTCAGATGTTGAAACAGTAGAAGCAGGTGTCCCATCGATAGAACTATCTTCGTTATTCCCTTTTATTGATGAAGTAGGTTTGGTGCGAGTTGGGGGAAGGATTTCAAATGATGCAAATGTTCCCTTCAGCATAAAACATCCAATTATTTTACCCAAATGTCATCGTATTTCGCAGCTTATGCTTACAGATGTTCACGAGAAGTTTCTTCATGCTGGTGTGTCCGAGCTGTTTCCGTAGTCCGACAAGAATTCTGGATACTTGGCGCCAGAAACATGATTCGTAAGGTAGTACACGACTGTTTTGGTTGCTTTCGCTTTCGCATTTGCCAAACCGACTATGACTATGCGGGTCTAATTACGCTTCGAGCATCAAAACTTCGAAAAGCTAAGCTAATCAAAGGATACTTCGCACTAATTGTATGCATGACTACCAAGGCACTACACTTAGAGGTAGTTAGTGACCTTTCGACGGACGCCTTCCTTGCTGCCCTGCGGAGATTCATCGCCAGACGTGGAAATTGTAGTATCATCACTGATGATGGCACCAAATTCCAAAGCGCTGCTCGCTGACTGTCGGAACTGTATGAATTAGTTCGGTCATCGCAGCACAACGAGCTGGTATCAACAGCACTGGCGGCGGAGAACATCAGATGGGAGTTCATCCCACCCCATGCTTCTCACTTTGAACGGCTGTGGGAAGCGGGCGTCAAAGGCGTTAAGCAGCATCTTCATCGTGTCGTCGGAAACCACATTCTTACTTTCGAAGATAAATTGAAACATTGCTAGCGCTAGAGCCTTAGGTGCTATTTCTGATGCTGATTTAAACCCACTAACACCCTCTCATCTCATTATAGGTCGACCATACACCGCCCTACCGGAACCTAGCTATTCGGAGGTTCCACTAAATCGATTGGGACGTTGGGAACTGGTGCAAAATATCCTACAGAGATGCCAGTCCGATTATATCACCTCGCTTCAGCAACGGCCGAAATAGAGGCAGACAAGCCGTGACTTCACTGTGGGTGACCTCGTCGTGGTGAAAAAGCCTAATCTGCCTCCTTCTCAATCGGCATTGGGACGTATTGAAGAAGCAAAGATGGACATATTCATGTGGTTACTTTTCGCACCAAGAACGGCCTAATTCATTCTCTTTCGATAGCAACCACCGCGCCTCAAACATCTTTGCTCTAGACCCTTTTGGTCTTGATGAGATTTTTAATTTGTAATTGAAATAAACTAACTACAGTGGACGTCCAGTATAACGAATGATATAATGTTTAAGGTCATTCACTATATCGAGCGCGTTCGTTATATCGATCGATTTTTTATACTTTTTGTAGAAGAAGTCATTAAAAAATATGTTTTTTTAGACGTTTTTATTTAATGTTAAATTGAATAGATGATGGTCCTGCCATTTAAGTTTACAAATTTTGTAAATTACTTTGAAAAAAAAAATCACCGATAAAACTTCGTTTTACTGCAAAGTTTTTTCTTAAAGCCGTCTCAACGTGAACCTGTCTGCCATATCAGCATTGACTTCTTGTCCCCATCATAACACACCCGCTAAGCAACTGGCTGCTTAAGCATGTTTTATTGGAGCTCCAAGAATACTGATACCGTTACCTAACTCATCTTCGCTTTCAGATTTTAGTTCAACAGTGTCATCGTATGCTTGCTCTTGTCAATTGGTTTCAGTATTGTTCTAAGTTGCTAGGTCTGTGATAGTAGCACGCTGCTGAGCGAAAAAGATGCGAAATAAATTTCGAAAGTGATTTATATAAATAAAGTGGGTTACCTTCGGGAAAACACGGTTAACAGGACTTAAAGTACTCTGCATTGCCAAAACTTCGTCATCTTGCCGTAATAATGAAAGTGGAATTTCATCCTCCTGAGTCTTCAACCAAAATATTTCTCCAACAATTTTAAAGCATTAGACTCGAGAGTTTATTCCATTCTCGGTACATAAGGACAATTGCATCAAAGAGTTTGAATTCTCTTAGCGCATTAGTGATGTCTTGACCTCTAGAAAATGAACGCATAATGTCACTCAGCAAGCTAGTTAGGCGGATGGCGTTTTGGTCCATTAGTTGTATTAACGGCGTAACGTTGGGTGGCATAAGAGTTCGAGACTAGGCCACTAAACATTTTGAGTGTGAGCATAAAATTCAAACTTTTTTGAGTAGCCAAAAGTAACCGTATTCAAACAAGTAGGCGATGAGTGGAAGAAGAAGACAAAAAACATGGTATAATTGTTTAGTCATTGGGTATGTGGACATGCAAATGCAGAGAAAAAAAAAAACTGAAAAACACTATCGTATGGAAACAAGAACAGATGCGCAATTAGTATGTATGTTCGCTATATCGGATAGCAAATCGTGACCACCGTTCGCTATATAGAGATACTAATGTAAATCTGAAAAGCGTTCGTTATATCGAAAATTCGCTATATCGGGTATTCGTTATACTGGACGTCCACTGTATGTATATTTTGAGTTCGAGTTTATTTTTTTAATTTTTCGTTTGATAAAATCTCGCGTTGCCAGGTTGCGGGATTTTTCCCCGTTTCCGGGGATTTTCAACCCAAAAGGGGAAACGGGGAAAAAGATTTCAAAACGGGAAACATGAACTGCATTAAAAAATGTTTCTATTCATTGACATTTTTAATAAATAAATATGTACTATTTAGTAGTCAGTGCAAACAATTTTAGACACAAAAATTGATGTGTTGGGATAAACGAAAAACCAAATATTTCATATCTATTTAATTTAAAATATCACTAAAATTCTTCGGCAATTATCTTGGCTCTTTAGCTCAATGCTTCTTTGCAATATGCGATGAGTGAGGTCCAGCCTTCACCACCGTTCAGGATGAACCAGGTTCTCTCTGAAGACATAACCTAGCTCTCGTAGTGAACTTGTCTTATATCCGTCAGAACTCAGAATTGGATACACAGACAGGAAGTTCTCGCACCCCAAGGTTACAGAGGGAGCATATTATGGGGAGATATTCTCTATGCGGCTTGAAATTAAGGTGGAGTAGTTCTCCTCTGCCTTTAAAAATTGTTGAGATACACGATGTACTGCTTTCATCTCGAAAATAGTTCCTCTCCACCAAATCGTAGTTGAAAGTTGAGCCTGTTGTGGATTTGTCTATGCAGGGAAGATTCATCTTGTTCATTGAACTCTTCTCTGAGCTTTAAATCTAAATTTTGCAGGAAGCTATATAAAATATTTCTCCAATCATCCACATTGTCCATCGTTACTGTTGAATGTTGAATTTATGAATGCACACGAGCAATAAAAATTTTCAAACCAAAGCGGGTAGATATGTACAAACATACATACAAAAATATATAGATCAATGATCGCAGGGCAGGGACACTTTTGGTGGCGGCAATGCAATATGTAACTTTTATAAAGCGTAGAAACGCACGCAGGGTATTCGCTAGTGTACAATATTTCCATGTTGACTCTCCCCATAGACTAGACGTTTTAAATTGTAATGCATCTAGGAATGTAAGTATGCGTATTACGTATTGTGAGAAAGAAGCATAATGTTTGCACAGATGAACATGCATACATACGAGCACTATTTTTTTAGCGAACAACCTTGAGAAAAAAGCAAAATATGCAAAAAAGGCAGAAAAAGGCAACAACGGCAAAAAGGCAATAATGGTATAAAAAGGCAAAAAAGGCAAAATAAAATACATAGGTATATTTGGAATCAGAAGGACATGAAACGTGTTTGTGTACAGTCGATACTATCTTTTAATACTAAAGTGAAGTGATTAATATAATTTCCTCATAAGTTTTAAATTTGTTTGTTTTTTACTTTAAGTTTCATATTTTGTTACTCTTATACCCATAAAAAGAACCATTATAGAATGAAGTATGTACATATGTACAACTTAAATGTTTTTTTCAGTTATTTTATATCAGTGGCAGTATGACAGAGTAGCTTATGTCAAAAAAAGAGTTTTCGAGATATTTCAATTTTTCACTAAAATTTTTAATTATGATAGTTTATAACTTGTTTAGGCCAAATTATAAAATAAAGAGTATGTTTAACATTTTTTACTATATTTCATGGAAATGCTATCGGAAGAAAGTGAAAATAAATGCATTTTTAAACTTAAGCTGTTATGTAAAAATCGAATTGCAAATTATGAATGTCTTAAGTCACATAAGTTTTTCTGTCACATCTATAATATTTAATTATAGTGCCTTAAGATTTTATGTCAAACTTCAAATTTTAGAATTAATAGACATAAGACAATACTTTTTTATTTCAATTTATTCGTGATATATTATATTAGTAACAAAAATACATCAAAAGGAACTAAAACCGTACAAAATTCATTGAGAGTTGGATATTAAACTTTTCTTTTCTCTCATATTTGGTTTCTTCAACCATAATGAACCCGAAAGCAAATGCTTGTCTCAGGTCATAAGAACCAAGTTCTAGTATTTTTTAAGAATAAGCTGTTGATTTTTAAAGCTATTTTTTCGCTACATTTGTTCCGATTGTTATCTTAGTTGCGTAAAGTTCGTCTTTGTAGAATTTTTTAAGCTCTAGATACGAGTATGTAGCGCATAGCGTATATTTGCGCATCTTCTTTTATTGCTTTGCGTTGGTGGTGATTTCGTTATTTTGGTCTACATTTTCCAAAAGCACAGATTCACAATCTCCGAAAAATAGATGTTGTAATCGTATGAGATTTCATTCCAATGAGAAACTAGATCCTTTTCTTCTCATACGATTACAACAACAAAGAAAAATTGGCACTGGAAAAATCGTTTAATGTAAATCGGGGATTAAGTTAATTAAACTTAAACCAGAAAGATATGGCCAAGTTACAACAGGCCTAAAACAAACGAACTGCTACAAAGAACACACATAGACATCGCTAGAGTACTGGCAGTCAGTACAATAGGGGACCATGCAGCCAAACTAGCGATCCCTCATAACAGTTTCTACCGTAGCTGCAAAGATAAATATGAAAAAGAGTCACTTATTCACATTCTGTGCAAATGTCCAGTTCTAACGAAAGCCAGGCATCGCATATTAGGCAAGCTATTCTTCGACGACCTTAAAGAGATATCTGGGAAAAGGATTGGGGAGCTGATCCTCTTCCTAAACTACACAGTGTGGATATAAAAATCTCAATATTTCATCCAAATACACGGGTCACCTGAGGTTGTGGTATCAAAACGGCGCTTCACGCGCTATTTGGGTTTTGTTCC
The DNA here is from genome assembly GCA_949775065.1 of Brachyopa scutellaris. Lineage (NCBI taxonomy): Eukaryota > Metazoa > Arthropoda > Insecta > Diptera > Syrphidae > Brachyopa > Brachyopa scutellaris. Next base: position 35,038,776 of record OX459114.1, read on the forward strand.
ATTGAAACCACCACTTCTACCTACCTACCTAATTAAACCTAATTTAACTTTCCTATTTAATGTTGTTGTAGGGCACCATAGCGCAAGTGGTTAGTGCGTCGGACTACTGAGCCAGCGGTCTTGGGTTCGAATCCCGCCGCAAACACCTAAAAAGTTTGTCACAATGCCTGACAAGCATTCAAGAGTATCATTTGTCATGTAAAGCTTCCCAACTCGCCGTTCGGAGATGGCAGAAATCTGTAGGTCCCTTCCATTCGTGCAAAAATATAACGCGCACACACAAATGGTTGCAGAAAGCTAGGCTTGGTTCTACCTAGGACTGCTGAAGCCAATTATTTTTTTTGTTTAACTTACTGGAAAAACTAACCATTTATACAATTTGTATTGTTTTCGTGTCTTGTAGATGGTGTCGAACTTTGGGTTTGTTTTTTTAATGCCAAAGACAACATTTTCCTTGCACGGTTCATTTTATTTTATTTTTCGAAAATATGAACAAATTATGTGAAAGTAAACTAATTAAGCACACAATTCTAAATAGTAGTATTAGAGCCCCCGCACACTTCAGACTTTCTATTGGCTGATAATTTGGTCGGGCTCTTAATCAGTATGGAAATATATGAAAGTGCGCACACTACAACGATTCGGTCTCGGCCGAAAAATGAGTTTGATGTGCTACACGACTGGTTCAAACTAAAGAATCGGCAAGCTATCGATCGACTACTTCCATGCGCGCACACTACCGATTATAAAGTCGTCCTATTTTGTCGATAGCTCACTTTGCTCTGAGTTTTAAATTAGTTGGCTCTAAGTTCTAGATATTTCTAAGTACTTAACCATCAATAGCAAATCGTTCGTGAACAGTAGGCCGACTGTTGTCTTGTGTGCGCACTCACTACCAACCCGACTATTAATCGACCCAGTGTGCGCACTAACCAGCCCAACCCGACCAAACTATCGGCCGATAGAAAGTCTGTAGTTTGCGGGAGCTCATTTTAAAGTTAAAAACTTATTCTTTGAATACAAAACACTTCTGATTTCTTCAGCTCTATAGAACATAGTATAAAATATTCCCTCTTAAGTCAATGAATCCAACTGAAATCCAGCCAACAAAACTAACTTATGTCGACATAAGCTACGGTTATTTAAAAAATAAAAATTAAAAGAAAATCTTTAGTAGACATAAGTGTTTCTGATAAACTTAATATTTCCAATTTGTATTTTTTAAGTTTTTACAGAAGAACTTATGTCGACATAAGAGTCAATAAAATCTAAACAAAATTTTTGCAAAGTATCTTAAGTCAACATAAGTTTTTATAAAAAACGCAAGGGGAACCAAATAAAATTAGAATTCACATGACTAAATACCACATAAGAGTTTCTGTTGAAACATAAAATTTGAATTGGATAGACTTAAGAAAATTGCTTGACATAAGCTTCTCTGTCGAATGCATTGTATAGTCATCCAAACATAAGTGGTTAAGAATAATACGATATCTTTGCAGAGGAGAATGCTTTTAAAATGGGGGTGAGGTAGAAATGTAGATGTCAAACTGTTAACGGCTATCAATTTAAAAACTGGAAAATCGCTTATGTCGACATAAGCTACTCTGTCATATTGCCACAGATATACTGTAAGTGCTATTATTCTGTTATGTTGTTAACAGAAAAAATAAAACTAGAGAAATAACTAGAGATTAGAGATTCCGGAAGTTTTAGCGAACGAAAAATCGTACGGCAGGGGGGGGGGGCGTCTATTTTCAACCCCCACCAAGTTATAGCCCTAAATAACTTATAATAAACAATTTTTACGAATTTGTTAAGTTACACTACCTAAATCCATCAAAAATACTCACATCAGTCCTAAACTTTCACATCACTAAACTTTCCGCAACCAAATAAAAACATTTACAACCTATACAGTATGTAGTACGCCTGTGAGTTTATATTATTGAACGCAAGTGTTACCAAGCTTGTACAATTATAATACAGTTTTTATACAATGATGAACGCAATCTGTGCAGTGTTATACTATATTTTTACATTTTTTAACTCGACCATACTTTAATTTTTGATTCAAAAAACAAGTACATATTTGAAAAGAGAAAGCATATTACTTTTCATTGAACTTTTACCCCCTTCGGGTAGGGGTTAGAATATACCCGAGGTAGGCATGCCTGCGCGAAAATCGGGACTTAGCGAAATACAAAAGCTTTGAGGAAGAAAATAAAGTACTCCGAATAAAGCTTAACGAAATGGATCTGCTCTATACAGATCTTAAGAAAGAGATAAATCTATTAAAAGAAGAAAATAAGGCTCTAAAGAACACACAATCGCAAGCAAGAGCGCGAATGTGCTCCGGCACTACTAGAAAGTCGGGAATACCACACCGATGAAGAAGAGCTAGCACGCGAAACGAATCGGGTCCCACAGAAAAGACCTACTTAAAAACGGAGGGCCGGTTCTTCGCCCGAAGTCGAGCCCTTAAATGAAGAAAAGCGTAAAGAACCGCAAGAGAATCAACGTAGAACGGAATTTCGTTTACCGCCACCAACAAACGTCGTCGGGATAACGGAATATAATAAGTTCCATAGCCTCCTTAAAGGAACGATAACATCGAAATTTAAGGTCACATCTTTGAGGAATAATGCGTGGAAGATTAACGTCGATGACCATGACGACTACGGAGCAGTGTCCCAAAAACTTAATATGGATAAGATTCAGTGGTATACTTGCGAAATCAAGTCAGAAAGGCCACATCGTGTTGTAGCAAGGGGTCTTCACCGCTCATGCACCAAAGAAGAGGTTATGAGCGACCTTCAAGTCAAAGGCTTTAAAATTCTTGATGCCGTTAATATCATCAAGCAGGAGAAGCAACAATCTGAAATAGATACAGACATATTGGTTAGGCGTGGACTTCCACTTTTTATGCTAACATTCGATAAATCTGACAGCATCGGCGATATCTACCGAATTAAAACCATATTGAATATCGTGGTCAAAATCGAGCCCATGCGTAGAAATTTAAAAATAATTCCGCAGTGCAAACGTTGCCAAGGATTTAATCATACGCAAACGTACTGCAAAAAGAACCGCGGTGTGTGAAATGCGCCGGAAATCACCTCTCCCAAGACTGTGGAGTGAACAAACAAGCCTCCGCAAGCTAATTGTAAGGGAAAGCACCCGGCAAATTATAGAGGCTGTGAAGTAGCTAAGGAGTTGCAAAAACGGAGAGATGCACTCCATAAGCCTCAAAATAAAATAACAAGACCGCTAACTAAGGCAAATGGTAAGATCGGTCAGGGGGACGCAGGCAAACAAAAACCACCGGGTACAGAGTGGAAAAAGGATGTGACAATCGAAAAGCCCTCGACTTCTGGACTTAAAAGAAATTGTACTGAAAAGCCATCGGGTAATAGCCTCGGACAGCAGGAGTGCAGACTTACGCCCAGGCCGCGGTATCCGAAAAATCAAAAAAACGTCGAAATTCCGACGGATCCTGCTTCTCATGTTTTCTCAATTATTCTCGCGAAACTTGAAGAACAAAGCAAAATAAATAAAATTATTCTCGGAAAACGCGTACTCCAACTAGAATATGAATGAAAAAATAATGTTAAAAATATGTACTTGGAATGCAAACGGACTTTTGCAAAAACTTGACGAATTGGAAATATTCATGCGTGAACAAGATATTGACATTTGCTTGATTTCTGAAACTCACGTAAAAAAGGAATCGCATTTAAAAATAAAAGGCTATACTGATTACCACGCTTGTCACCCTTCGGGTAAAGCGAGAGGCGGATCTTCCTTGTTTATTAACCCTGGAAAGATAATCTGCGTCAAAATGACTCACTCGCCAGCGAAATATACCGCTCTTTTGCTAATTATTGTGAATCACGGGATGGGCGTTCGTGACTTTTCAGTCAGTAAGTATCCAGAGCAGAAAACTCACGCGTCATTGAGTTAAGTCTCATCAATTTGCAAATACTCAGAACTCTGTGAGTAAATTTTATACATGAGTGTCATTTTATACATCAAAATATGATTATCTTTCTAGGGTTAAAGACTGCATTGAACAATGCGAAGACCTAAAGATAGAGCTTGAAACTCTGCAACTGTGCACAATTCGAGTTAAAAATAGTCAGCGTACTATTAAAATCTCATCTATTTACTGTCCACCTCGTTCCGCGCTTGAAAAAAATGACTTCACTAACTTATTTAAATCGCTGAACCCTAATTTCATTATTGGCGGTGACTTTAATGCGAAGCATACGTTCTGAGGTTCTAGATACATCTCGCAAAAAGGTAGAATAATCTATGGGGCAGGTATGGAGTACAATTGTGATTTCCATTCGACGGGCAAACCGACTTACTGGCCAGCTGATAATTTGAAAATACCTGACCTAATCGATTTCTTCGTGGTGAAAGGAATATCTACCAACCATATAAAAGTTGAAGAGAGCTTTGATCTGTCATCTGATCATTCCCCAGTTATTTTGACACTGAGCGAAAAACTAGTATATAACCTAGAGCCAGCGAAATTAACTGGTAGAACAACTAATTGGGAAGGCTTTAGGAACGAAATTGAAGTAAATGTTGTACTGAGCGTACCGCTTACGACACCTTATGAACTTGAGGTTGAAGTCGATCGCTTCGTTGAGATAGTACAACTCGCCTCTTGGAATAATACGCCCAATCCAAGAAAAACGCCGGACAAATACGGTCTACGATATCCTTCTGAAATAAAAGAACTAATCAGGGGAAAAAGAAAAGCGCGTAAAAGATGGCAACAGAGCCGTGCTCCACAGCATAAAACATATCTGAATCGTCTCTGCAATTTGTTAAAGAATAGCATTAAGGATTTTAAAAATCGTGCGATAGGCTCTTATCTTGAAAGTTTAACAGCGAAAAAAGATTACAATTATTCCCTTTGGAAAGCCGTAAAAGGCACCATAAGGCCCAAAATCCCCGCGCCGCCACTTAAAATGAATCAAAATTAATGGGCAAGGGAAGATATAGAAAAAGCGGATATTTTTGTCGCCCATTTGGAAGAAACCTTTAAACCGAACGATGGTCAAGTGGTTCATGACAACATAAACCTCACAAGGATGGTAGTTCCCCCATCTGACGATTTAACGCGCAGATCTGCGACGCTTAGAGAACTCGAACGTGAGATCGCGAAACTGAAACCTAAGAAAGCTCCTGGTTATGACTTCATTACCGGAGAAATTCTCAAAGCCTTACCTAGAAAAGCATTAATTAAGCTTCTTCATATTATATTATTATTATTATTATTATTATTATTTATTATACTTTCCATAAATGTGACAGCATAATACAATATATAACAGCTCAAGCTACCAGGGCTTACAGCTGAAGGCATAGGATATAAAGATAAAATATGGTTACTAAAAGTGCCCAATCGTGGGGGGTGGCCGGACAGGTCGTATCTCTCCCGGCCGCCTCCGTGACCGGGTTGAGTCAATAAGGTTTTATATACTATTTTCTAGTTTTAATTTCATTAAAAGCTTAGAAACATTTTTTATGTTTTGTTCTGAAGGAACAAATAGAAGATTGTAAAGGTGTTTGTTGAATAATTCGTTACAAATTTGTTTAATATAGATGCAATCAGATGTTAAATGCGTAATAGATAAAGTTAGGTTAGAATTACAGAACTGGCATATCGGGGGGTTGTCTTTGTTGAGCAGGTGGCTGTGTGTTAGCTTGGTATGTCCAAGCCTTAGTCTTATGAAGTTTCGGTTAATTGTTGAAGATGTGTTGGTGGGGTAGATGACAGGAGCAGCTTCTGGATTGATGGTCGCTTTTCTACAAAAAATGCGTAATAAACATACTGTTTTATTATTTTTTCTTATGAACGTAACAATTGTAAACAAAAAAATGTGTGGTAAGTATTCTGAAAAACTCACAGATTTTATGATACTTGGAAAAAATCGCAGCAGGTAAAAAGCGAAAAAATGATTTTTTACCTATTTTTTTAACCACAGTTGGCAATTAGTGCGATTTTCTAACTAAATCATAAGTTTGCAATTTATTTTTTAAATAAAGTATGACTTTGCGGAGGTTTTAAAGTATGCTCATTTATTAGAATACCCGTCAAAACCCTAATTTCCATACCATTTTCCCCTTAACATCCCAGACTCAAACCTAACTGAGTATGTATGCCTAGTTGGAAAATTTAACTAGAAAAAGTGGTATAAATGATTAGAAAACAAAATTCAATTTACCAGTTAAGGTTAGGATAATTTGTTTGTTTTGTTTTTTAATCATTTATACCACTTTTTCTAGTTAAATTTTCCAACTAGGCATACATACTCAGTTAGGTTTGAGTCTGGGATGTTAAGGGGAAAATGGTATGGAAATTAGGGTTTTGACGGGTATTCTAATAAATGAGCATACTTTAAAACCTCCGCAAAGTCATACTTTATTTAAAAAATAAATTGCAAACTTATGATTTAGTTAGAAAATCGCACTAATTGCCAACTGTGGTTAAAAAAATAGGTAAAAAATCATTTTTTCGCTTTTTACCTGCTGCGATTTTTTCCAAGTATCATAAAATCTGTGAGTTTTTCAGAATACTTACCACACATTTTTTTGTTTACAATTGTTACGTTCATAAGAAAAAATAATAAAACAGTATCCTATCATATCCTATCCTATCCTATCCTATCCTATCCTATCCGAAGTACTAAGTTCTCTCAAAGAACTTTTTTAAACACCCTGTAGCTCAGTGGGTGTCCCATTCCCATACGATTAATAGCCTGAACCAATGAATCAGAACCCAAAATATCTGTTACTCAAACCGGACCAGCCTGTATAATGTATGTACCTTTACCTTACCTACGTACATACATCTATGTATGTATGAGGATAATTGAAGTGTACATAACTCATTCCTGGTAGACAGATAAAATAAAGGATATTTTCTTCTTTTACCTACTCAATTTAGTTACTTTAAGAAGCAAACTGGAAAATGAAATGCATTCGCTGCATTCAGTTCAAAAAAGGAAAAAAAAAGAAAAAAAGTTTCTTGTCTATGGCTGTTCCTTCATTTTGCTAGATGTGAGTGTGCAGCAGTATCTCCTTTTGGGTCTTCAAGTCTGTCAAGTGCAATGAGAAATACGTAAAATTCCTGAACTCTGATGTTATTAAACACGTTCGAAATATAAAAGCGTCCTTCCACTTTATAGACGTTATGACATTTTCTGCAGGACATGTTCGTAATAAACTTTAATGGCTGCAAAAAAGTGTCGTAAACCTTTTACTTCTCAGATGCTGGCGCCCATACCATTGATGAAATTTCTAAATTTCAATTCTTGTCATAGCTTTAGTTTTTTTTTTAACGGTATTAACAGCGATGTGCTATACAAATGCACCAATGCTATTGACTGATTTCTTAGTATTGGATTTAATTAAAGTAAAACTGCAGTTTTTTTTTCTTCGTGAACCCTTCATTGGATTTATTTATTTATTTCAGTTTTGAATGACACAAACTTTTTGTTAACACATCAGCGGGCATATCAGCTGTCGGCAAATATTCAATTTTAACAATTTTGTTTGCAACAGCCTCTCTTACAAAATGATGTCTAACATCTATATGTTTTGATCTATTATGAAATACAGGATTTGCCGATAGCTTCTGTGCGCTCTGATTATCATTATATAATGTTACAATATAGATACATTTTGTATTATTTCAGATTTTAAATTTCTTAAATATATAGCTTCTTTACATGCTTCAGATATGGCCATGTATTCGGCTTCAGAACTTGATAAAGCTACAGTTTTTTGTTTTTTACTTTCCCACGAAATTGCAGAACAACACATTTTGAAACAGTAACCAGTATATGATTTCCTATCAACTGTGTTACTTGCCCAATTCGCGTCAACAACACCTTCTAATTCTGCATTTTCGTTTACATATTTCAATCCAAAGTTTTTAGTTTCTTTTAAATATCTCAAAATTCTTTTAGAGTAATTCCAGTGTTCTTCTGTATAACAATTATTAAACTGGCTCAAAAAACTTACAGAAAATGTCAGGTCTAGTTAGTACCGATAGATACATTAGACTACCAATGAGTTGCTGATATGGAAGTTGAGATTCACATTTATCTCCCTTAGTAATATTTAACCTAACCTCCATAGGAGTTAAAGCAATTTTACAATTTGACATATCAAATTTATTCAACAACTCATTTACATACTGCTCCTGGTCTAATGTTATAAAACCTTGTTTTTTACCAATACAGTCGAATCCGAATAATATCACATCGCTTAGAAGCACAAAACGCTTTATATCACAAAATGTTAAAGCCAGATGTCTTTTTTACATAATTCGTATTGGAGTTAAACCTCTTTATAGCATCTCGTTTAATATCACAACCCGCATAGAGTCATTCAAAAATAAGCATGAAAAAATCATTTCTTAGTAAATTTTTCCGCTTAATATCACACATTATTATGGCAAATGCAGTTGCCATACATACATATTGGCTTGGAAGTATAATTTTATGTGCTAGTGTAGTCAAAGCTAATACATAATTAGAGATGAAATTCGTTACTGCAACTACATCCTCATCTTTTGTGCTTATTGTAGTCTGTTTCAAATAGTGTTTCCGTTTCTCCTGTTATATAACTCCGAAAAAAGGAAATCTACTGTTTCCTGTTCCCAGAAAATGTTTTGACCATTTCGTCTGTTAGTTTACGTTTTATTATTAAAAACAAAACTAGAAATGGAATGCTAACATAAAAAAACAGCAACAAATAATCTACGGTGTAAACCCAAAGCAATAACATTCCTGGGTTGTTGATTGGCACTACAACTCTACCACGACAGTAGTTCGCGTACGCTCCCAAAAATACGAAAATCTACGAAAAGAAAAGCTACGAAAACCCGTTCGCTTTCGAAAAAATTTCGTAGTTTTTCGTTAAAGAGAGTGTAAGAAATCTCCCCAGGCTGCGAATTTTAGCACAAGAAATTTCTTTGGGCAGATTACATGAAAACTGTCAAATCACATTATATTTTGCATTTTTTGTTGTTCAACGCGTTCGTTTAATTTTTCGTAATTTTCCTATCGTTGAGAAAATTTCACCCCCACTTTTCGATATTTGATAGAAAACACTCATATGTATTTGGTGCAAAAAGCACGCGAACGGACCTAGTGACATTGATATTGTCACTGCTTTGAAGTGCTTTTTATTTATATCACAATTTGCAAAAAGTAAAGTTAGCCCTTGCCAATTTCCGTGATTTTGGGTTTTCTTGGCTATGTAAGCTCAATAGAAGCACATTATTATATTATTATGTATTTAAGGTTTACGTACTTTGTATCACATTTAAAGTTGAATTCAGGGAAAAAGACAAAGTATGAACAGAAGTTTGCAACGCAACAAACATTTTTTCGACGAACCTGAGAAAGTGGACTATATTATGCGACATGCTGAAGGGAAACGACATATCAATAAAATTGAGTCAGCGCAACAGCAAATAATGTAGTGTCAAAAAACTTTTTCCTAATAAAAAACTAAAAAACCTCCTATTTTAGAGGTTTAAGGACAAAATTTAAATCTCCTGTTACTTTGGTAAGTCCAACAGAAGATCTCCTGTTTTTTTTCACATTTTCGCGATGACAACACTGGCTTTTAAATCCTGGTGAACTTTTGTCCGCATATTAACTCTTTTCCACGCGCACGCTTTTTCTCTTCCAATAAACCCTAGTGCGCAAAAAAGGGAAAACTTGCGAACAAAAGTCCACCGTGATTTTATACGACTATACCTATTTGAGTTTCACTTAACATTCTCTGTGTACTTTTTTCTAAGGACTGTCACTTATTGCATTCTTGATTTCAATTTCAAATTTAAAAAGGTTTTGTTGCCTCTGAATAAAAAATTGTTTAGATTTAGCCTTATTCTAATCAGAAATCAGCAGGATGAACTTGTGTGCCTCATATACTGGCAAACAATTAGCTATATTTTCTTTTCCCGATAAGAGCACAGCCCGCTTATAGTCACAAAGTTTGGCTGCCCGGTTCATGTGACTATATCCGGGTTCGACTGTATTTACTCTTACGCCAAGGCATTGTTTTACTTGACCTAAGTCTTTAATATGAAATTTCGTATTTAAAATCCTTTTCAAATTATTAGTTTCAGTTTCGTTATTGGAAAATATGAAAAAATCATCTACATATAATGCCACAATAGTTTTAGAATCTTTTTCAATTTTAGTAAATAAATATGGTTCTAATTTCGACTTTTTATAATTCAAAGCTTCAAGATTTTCATCTACCTTTTTATACCATGCTCTTGAGTATTGCTTAAGACCATATATTGCCTTTGTTAATTTTAAAAACTTGTTACAATCACTTGAAACGTCAAGACCTTCAGGCCTATACATATAAACGCTATCCTCAAGAACACCATTTAAAAAGGCTGTTTTTACATCTAAATGTGTAATGTTTAAATTTAATTTAGCTGACAATGCAAACAATAATCTTAATGTTGAATATCTTACTACTGGAGAGAATGTCTCATCAAAATCAATACCTGGTTTTTGGATGTATCCCTTCGCTACCAATCGCGCTCTATAACGTACTTTATTTTCGCTGTCGATTTTCTTTTTAAAAACCCATTTGCACTGAACGATTGCTGAATTTTTTGGTGCCTCCACAATAGGGTGTGTCATTTAGTACGGCAAAAAAAAATTTATATTTTTTTTTTAATCTAATACCTCTCAAAAGTTGCATTGGGATCCTAGGTATCAGAATATATGAAAAAAGTTCCAAGTTTAATGTCCTTTTGGCTCGCTCAAATTGGTTGAAGTTTCGGAAAAAACGTTTTTTAGTGCTATCTTCGCTTATTGCTCGAAAATAGCCTAGTGTTAATTTTTGCAAAACAAATTACTTAAAATCAATAAACATAAAGTATATTAGGAAATGAAATAAAAAAAACGTATATAATTCATATTTTTACTTAACCCATTTTGGCCCGAGTGGGTAGTTTTCTACCCAGATTTTTATAATTTTTTCTCCAGAGGACTAATGACTGTTTGTAAAATGTTTCTATTTAAATGTAATTTTAGTAGTGTTAGTTACCATTTTGTTTTTCAATCTTCCCCCCACCCCTCTCTTTTAACACTATGATTGGGGCCTAAAATGTAGGCTTCAAAAAAGCATTTACAAAAAAAAAAAAAAAATATTATAAATATATAAACAATAAAATATAATGTCTATTCTATGACGTAAATATAAAGTACTAAACATTTGTATCATTACTTTATGTGTTCCGTGTATCAGACCTTACAGATCAACGTTCAAAAATTGATGGGTAGTTTTCTACCCAACGGGCCAATATGTAAGAATTTTTTCATTTTAAGACAAGTCATGTATAACATTGAAACAATTTGAAATGACCGTTTTTTGTTTATTTATTTGTTCCGCATTTCGAGGTGATTCATCCAGATTCAGTATTTAGTCAAGATAACAAATGGTGTACTAGTAGATATCATAGATTAAAACAACAACAATGCAAATGGAGGAGATTATGGCCTTGCTTTAGTCACCTGATGAAGAAGATTATGTGGTCAATAAGGTGCACAGAACGGAATACGCAAATGTTGTGTATGTACCTTCAAAAGTCGACAATGCACTCCTTTTAATAGATTTTGGTGGAACTTTGGAGCTAGAATATTTAGAGGAGGGTGGTTTACATGCTCATGAGGCAGAGTCGGAGACCAGATTGGAGCCACCTTTTAATCATTGTCAGAATAACGTATCTTTGAGTATTCTTAACGTGGAAGTGGATGCTGAAGCAGCCAGAATTTAATCTATATCACAGCTATTGGGTATTGCTAAAGCAAGTATAAAATATGCTAAAACGCTCTTTTATTACCTATCATTGTCGTAGGTTAGGTGGTAAATCGTCATCTCAGTTGTTTTCTCTTTTCCATACTGATGGCATTACCGAAATGATAAAAGTATTTTATAACCAATATGCGGCACAACATAATGCACAGCTTCAATTCAAACTGCACGAATTAAAGAGATTCTTGGATACACTGTTCCGCAATGAATACCATACACTTCCTCCATGGAAATTGTATGTACTGGTCAATTCAGCATACATTTTGAGTTTCAATTGCGAAGAATCTTTCAATGTCGATATTTGAATCAATCAAATGACTTATTCTTTTATCAGACAACACGAAGTTCGATCGGATACATTTGCCAAAATAAGACGGCTCATCAATCACCGTAGGCGATTATTGAGGTATTCACAGTAAAAAGTAGTGGTGACCACTTTTTGTCAATACATCTTCCAACATGATGCTCAATGCATGAGAATTGCTTGTTTTGGTCACGAAATCGGGAAATGTCAAGCCACAATTGGAGCTAAGAGACCATGTGTCTAAGGAGGTTTTGAGAGCAGACCGCAATCGCCCATCCACATGTATAATACAATATTTCGATGGTAGCATTAGTGACAAAAGCGCTGCAAAATTCGTCACAGTAAGGCGCCCTTTATTTGTATAAAGTGTATTATTAGCTAGTTTGCATTCTAAATGCTTCGGAAAATATACTACAAACATATAAGTACATAGTTATTTATCCCTACGTACTACTTATAACTTATCTATTTAATTTATGCAATGTTGATTTTCTTGAAATAATTTTTTTTTTATACTTATTGGCCCAGTGGGTAGTAAACTACCCAGGTCATAACAGGTAAACGGTTAAAGAGAAAAATGTTTTGTTAACATTTTTGGTTTGATGGGGTCCATATGAGCTACTTTTGAAAATATCGTGAAAAAATGTCCACAGGAACTGGTACCGGGCCAAAATGGGTTAACAAAAATCAAATCGGAAAAAACTAAAAAAATTTAATTTTACACTATTTTTTGTTGTAATAAATTTTTCTTACATTTTTTTGTTATTTGATAAATATTTAAAAATGGAAGATTTTTACTGTTCTTGAACCTTGTTTAACTAGTTTTTGTGTACAGATGTAAAAAAAATAACATGCCAACGGCCTATTTTGAGCAATTTCTTCGAAACTTTAAGTGATTTGAGCGAGCCAAAAGTGCTTTCCAAAATGAAAATTATAAATGTAGTAATTAATTTTAATCAGCAATGCAACTTTTGAGAGGTATTAGACATGAAAATTCAAAAGTTGAAAAATATGACACACCCTACTCCACAAGCTCCCAAGCATCGTTTTGATCAAAAGATATCAGCTCCTCTTTCATTGCTTGCATCAATTTTTGCTTATCTGGTCCATTCATAGCTTCACTCAACATTAAAGAACCTCCAATAGCTGTAGAGTCTGGTACACACATGTTTGAAAAACCGTATCGTTCAGGTTCACGCCTTGCTCTAACACTAACTGATCGCTTTACCTCTTCTTCTATTTTTCTCTTTCCAGATTCGGGTTCAGGCATCTCCAAAGAATCATCACTTTCAGACATCGTAGATGTATCATTAGAAGTTTCGAATTGTTCAGCATCCTTTTCTTCTTCCGATTCGCATTGCAGGCTCTTTTCTTCTTTTACTTGTGAATTGGTGATTTCTGCTTCCCCCACTGAATCCAGATATTCCTTTACTTGTGTTTCATTTTCGATGATAATGTTTACGTTTTCTTCTTTGGTTTTCTCCATGATAATGACATCTCTACTTGTCGTCACTGTCTTGTTTTGTGGATTGTATATTCTATAGCCTTTTATGTTTTCAGAATAATCAACAAGTATGTGTTTTTTTGACTTTCTGTCCCATTTTAATCTTCTTTCTTTAGAGACGTGGACCATTACTAGGCTACCAAATATTCTAAGGTTACTTACATCTGGCTTACAACCTGTACACAACTCAAACGGAGTCTTGTCTTCTAAGCCCGATGAAATAGATCTATTTCTCAAATATACAGATGTATTTACAGTTTCCGCCCAAAACAGCTTTCCCAAGTTGGCATCAAACAATAAGCACCTTGCCTTTTCTACCACTGTTCGGTTAAGTCTTTCACAAAGCCCATTCTGTTCTGGCGTGTACGGGTTGGTTTTCTGATGAATAATCCCTGCACTTCTTAATAACTTGTTAAATTCTTTATTGCACCACCATTGTCCGTTCTGAGAACTATTATACGTTTATTTTTCTGGTTCTCTACCATTGATTTAAATTCCTTGAAACAACCAAAAACATCGCTTTTAGATTTAAGAAAATATACAAATGCCATTCGGGTATAATCATCGACAAAAATGAGAAAGTAAATAGATCCATTAATGGACTTGGTCTCCATAGGACCACATACATCTCCATGTACTACTCCTAGTACCTCTGTGCTTCTGGTACCAACCTGGGTTGCAAAAGTCGATACAATTGTACTGTTTTCGATACAATTGACTTTACTTCAGTACACAAATACACTTTTATAAAATTCGATACAATTTGCGCTGCTACTATAATTTTATTCAAAAAAGTATGTTTGAAAAAACCAAAACATCACATAGTTTGCTTTTGCTACTAAAAATCGAACTTATACCAATTTCACTGAACATACCCAAACCATATGTTGTCAGTTCACAATCACTGTTTTTTACTTGACTACGCAGAGGAAGGGTTATGAATTTAACAGGCTGGGTTTGTTTGTATGTACAATCTAAACTATGGAATCGATTTGAACAAATGATGTGTCGTTGGATTCATCTTGATGCAGAGAGTGTTCTAGGCTGTCTGACGTCGCAGGAAAATTCAATATGGCGGGCGCAGCAAGCAAGATGGCAGTTTACCTCTGCCTGATAGTGGTATCAAATGAAAGGGCTTGGCGAGTAGAATACAATCCGATATAACGTCATTCTAAACTCAATATGGCGGACGCCCCCAAGACGTCCGATTTACGTTATCTTTACTACATCGTTAATATGGGTATCAAATTAAAGGGTTTGACAAGTAGAACACGACATTGGTTACTTATATACACTACATTTTTTGTGGAACTTAAAAGTTGGAAATAAAAAATTAAGTTTTTTAAACTAAAAAACTAAAACCCTACTATGGGGAAAACTAACTAAAAAGTACGAAACAAGATGAAACGAAACGATGATTTTCAGAGTATAACCGTGGTCGCATGTAGTTACAATAACATATTTACATATACCTATAATTGCGTATTCATTAGCAAAGGGGCATGCGACCACGGCTATACTCTGAAAATCGTCGTTTCGTTTCATCTTGTTTCGTACTTTTTGGTTAGTTTTCCCTCATAGTCGGGTTTTAGTTTTTTAAACTTAACTTTCTCTATAATCTTGTAAAACGTCTGCGGAAAATTTGGTTCTAACATAACTAGCGCAACGTGTTTCGTAGCGCCAGCAAAGTGAAACAATTGTCCACTATCAAGCAAATTTTACATAGAAACTGTGGCCTTCTTATTACCTTATAATCGAGTTAATACGAAAATACATTGATTTCAAATTGTTTCTGGATTCAGTCCAACAGATTCCACTACCAAAATTTCAATAAACATTTTTAAAAAAGGCTTACTCTACTTTTCTTTATTTACCCATAAACTAGATATATGCGGTAAATTTATTTCGAATTTATTTTTTGTGTTGATTCATTTTATTTTTTGTTGCTTGATATTGCAGTAGGTACAATTTATCACAATTTATTAAGCAAATACTTTAATCACAAACGGCTGACGAGAATTCAAACACAATGTATGTAAGTTGAAAAAAATCAAAAAGTACAATTTCAATACAATTTTTTTTCAACTTTCAATACACTGCTGAAAGCCAATTTTTCATCCCTGGTACCAACGTGTGAAAATGGCAACCTGGACTGCTTTCCCTCACAGCACACTGTACAGGTCATCTTGCCTAGCATTACCTGAATACGAAATACCTTCAACAGCACCGTTTTTCATCTTGGCCATGTCATTGCTGTTTATATGACCAAATCTTCTGTTCCATACTTCAGCAGATGCCGCTGGTGCGACTAAAAGGCAATCGTACTTACAAATATTCAGCTTATACACCCCATTCAACATGACAGCTGATGCCACTACCTTGTTTTGCCGGTTATAAATGTAGCATGCATCTTTCTTGAATGAAACTTTGTTGCCGTTCTTATATGCTCTTGCATATATCCAACCTCTCATCTACTCCCATTCCAATAGCGACCAAGCAGGGGGGTTGCAGGGGGGCAGCATGCCCCCCATACATATTTCACTTTTTATTCACAAAACCTTGCAACCGATCTTACCTGATGCAATTTTCTTGCAATTTGGTCTTATTTCGTTGGGCCTTATTTCACGTCACCGGTACAGCATCATCGGTGTCACCGCACGGTTGAGTGGTGACTATAGCATTTAGCTGTTCGGTGCTTTCTATTAAAAAGCTTCTTCCATTTAGCGACCGTTTTACAAAAGCAGAGCCGCGCTTTGTGAAAGCTGTATGCAGCTGTTTTCCTCGTTTCAGTTTAGTGGCACTGTGTAGAAGAGAGCGATTTTTCCTCGTCAAGCTCTCATTTAAGTAACAGCAAAGAATATACAAACCCAAGAAGTCTCATCTGCCACCAAAAAATTATCAAAAATGAAAAAGCTCTTTCGCAACGTAAGAGAACCAAAGAAAAGTAACAATCCAATTGAGATGAGATTGAGATGAGAGGCAAGACAAAAAAGTTTTTCTCTTGACATTTTGTAGGCTCGGCGGCGATCAAAGTATATGTACCACACCACACAATACATATACAGCGCATAGTTACATGTATTGAAAGCAAAGCAAATCAATTCATTTCATTTTTTCAGTTTTTCATATTCCAGAAAAATTATAACCAAAATATGTACTGATTTTGGTTATTTGAATGCCCCATCGGAAGAGTTCTTGGAGATAACCAAAAAACATATTGTAGTATTCGACACAATTTTTTCATCACACCCAGAAATCAGGAATATAAAAACAGAGATAGTTGCAAGAGCGTAACACCTGAATGGTTTTGTATGGATGCATGCCATTTCATAATAATAATGAAATTTCACATAATAACCTTAGCCACAACTAAAGGCACCTGTTTTCAGTGACGTAATCAATGCATGGTCTACATTGCGTCAATGAATGCCGATTGTCGATTCCTATTATGTGTAAGAATCATAATATTCATATTAGCAATACATCCAAAAATACCAAAATTCTATACTCGCACACATACATATCGAGCCACAAAATATCAAAAGCAATACCCCGTCTCCACGAGACATTTCCCAAGCCATGTTCTTCGACTTGACATGCAAATGTCTCGTGGTGACCCCTAATTTGATGTCCAAACTAAAAACATGTCCGCGATGTCAGAATTTTAGTTTTGTCTTCTCGGCAAACTGAAATCCAGATTTTTCTCTGACATTTGGCCGTTTGGCAGGTAGATTTTCATTCGGTGGGTTTTTCGGTAGAGATGTTCACTCGCGTTGAGTTGATTTGGTAGGTAGATTTTCATTTTAGGGTATTTCCGTAGAGTATTTTACTGCTTTTAAAGCGAGAATTGCGCGTTGTTTCTTTCTCGACGTTAGCTTGTAGATTGAAATGTTTTAGCATGATTTACCCAGCGAAGGAAAACAAGAAAAAAACCTGTTTCTAGTCAAGATGTAGTTTTGGCAGAAATATGTCTCGTGGAGACGCGGTGTAAACAACAAGCGAAGAAAATAAAATTCTTATTTTCAACCCCACCATGCAAAAAAAAACCTAAAGGGACCATCCACTACAGACCGTGCTGGTCCAACCTAGTCCTGCTGATCATTTTCTCAACTTTTTACATTCGATACAACGGCATTAATCTGCCCACGCATAGCAAACACTATTTCAGTTACATCAAATCGTTGGACTGACCACCTGGAATCGCAAATCACGGTAAAACAATTTGAAACGAAATTAAAGTTTATTGAAAAATCATGAAGTGTATACTGGCCCTTTTCGTAGGCACAAAATTGAAGAAACCAGTTTCTACTTTACACATTTCCATAGTCAATTCATACTGTGTGTCAAAAGAGAAGCACTTAAGGGAAATAGTAGGATGAGCGAAAAAAGCTCCTTAAGAGAGCAATCTAAGAGAGCGGGTCGTGATACTACGACCCGCCATACAAAAATTTTCATACAAAAATTTTATATGAGATGCACTGTTGCCGTTTCTCCTGTTATAACAGGAGTCTACTGTTATTTTGCTCCGAAAAAGTGAAATCTACTGTTTCCTGTTTCCCGACAATTTTTGGACCGTTTCTCCTGTTATTTTACTTTTTTTTCATTGAAAACAAAATTCGAAATGGAAGGCTAATATGAAAAAAAGCAACAAATAATCTACGGTAAACCCATAGTAATATGGGTTTTGTTTGGTTGGTGATTGGCACTACAAGTCTATGTGAGTAGGACCATTCGCGTACGCTCCCAAAACTACGAAAATCTATGTGTATGAAAAGTTACTAAAACCCGTTCGCGCTACGCAGAAATGTAGTTTTTCGTAAAAGAGAGTATCCAGGAAAGAGTAATACATCTCACCATGCTGCGAATTTTGGCACAAGAAATTTCTTTGGGCAGATTACATGAAAACTGTCAAATCACATACATTTTGCATTTTTTGTTGTTCAACGCGCTCGTTTCCTTTTCCGTAATTTTCCTATCTTTGAGAGAATTTCACATTCACTCTTCGATATTTGACATAAAACACATATCTGATGCAAAAGTACCCGAACGGACCTAGTGACATTGACATTGACATTTATTTCACAATTTGAATAAAATAAAAAGCCTGTTCCTTAACTTGAAAATTGCTACTGATTCGTACGCATTTGTACGAATTCTAGACCAACCGCGTTCCTTTACACAAAAAAGTAGGAAAAGAGCCCCTCTCTTTAAATCTCTTTAAAATTTTAAATCTCCCGTTACTTTAGTAAGTCCAACAGAAGATCTCCTGTTTTTTCACATTTTCTCAGCGGCAACACTGAGATTAACTTCAGTATGTTAGGGTATTGCCACATGGCTTTTGTTTTTTCAACTTTCTTTTTTTCTTGTGAAACCGTTAAAATGAAGTTGAACGCTTTTTCGAATTTTGTGATTTATAATGAATGTTATTTGCTCAAGATGAGTTTTGGGTGTGGAAACGAATAGTGACTTTTTTTTTGTTTTTTTTTTTGTTTGTAGCCTATATCTCGTAAGCTAATTGTTTCCGATATATAGCATTGATACACCAAAATACTCGAAAACATGCCCTTTACAACATACCAAAATTTCATCAAAATCGAGGTGGTGTCCACTTTGTACACAATTATTTTTTTTTTCGTTCAACAAATTGTGTTGTTTTCAAATTAGCAGATGGTAGCCCTATGGGTACTGCTCTCCGATTTGCGCCGATTTTTCATGCATACCATGGTAACCCAGTGAGAGCTTAAAAGAGCGACAGATTTATGAAAGCTATTGCAACCAGAATGAGAGGCAAACGTCCTATCTTCCCTGTACTGACAATTTTTGTGGAACAGAGTTATAGCTATGTATAGACCAATTTGAAAGACTTCAGCTGTATTAAAAATGCCTATTTGAAAAGTTAGTTTAGCCCTTTGGATCCCTGAGACTTTTTTGTTGAATAAAGCATTAAATATTAGGAGTATTCACGCTTCGTTGTATCTAGTCTTGTAAAAGTGTAAAAATGTAATTTTTTACACCAAAGAGTGAACGCACTTTTTCGTATCAGTAGCAACCCTGAAGCTTATGTCAAAATTAACTGATTTTTGTTTACAAAATCATAAAATGCCTAAAAAAAGCGATAAAAGGAAAATTATGGAATTTTGAATCGAAGATGCTGCGAATAAAATTACGTGGATTGAAGGTTACTTACTTACTTAGTTGGCGCTACAGCTCGAGGTGAACCTGGGCCTGCTTCTCGCAACCATTTGTGTGTGCGTGTTGTATTTTTGCACGAATGGAAGGGACCTACAGTTTTTTGCCGACTCCGAACGGCGAGTTGAGAAGCTCAATCGAGACAAATGATACTCTTTGATGCTTGTCAGACATTCGAAAGAGGTGGGCACTGTGAAAAATGTTTAGGTGTTTGCGGCGGGATTCGAACCCAAGACCGCTGGCTCAGTAGTCCGACGCACTAACCACTTGCGCTACGGTGCCCACAAGGTTGGAGAAAAATAATTTCAAAATAAAAAAATTAATAACATAATTTTTACAGATACGGAAAAAGAAAATGAGGTTTGTGAAATCCTTGATGAGCTAAACGAAGATATCCTAGTCGTGTTAGCATCCCGTCGTGGGACTAGAATTTCTGTACCTAAATCAATTGATTGGCGTGAAAATATCCTTACTTCAATGGACAACGATCGTTTTCGCCAAATGTTTCTGTGTGTCTTTTTATTTACTTTTGTATTTCATTTCGATTTCGTACCTAGCTATCCTCTCTTCTTTTTCCATCTGCAACTGTTTTAACTCTTGATCCGCTCGTAATTTCGCTTCTTCAAATTTAAGCTTCCTATCCTGTATTTCAAATTATTTCTCGATTTTTTCTCTTTCCAAATTAAGTTTTTTTTTTTCTAATTCGATCCCATGAATAAGTTTTTCCCGTTCTAATTGCAATTTACTTTCGTAAAATACCAACCTTTCAGCTTGCAGTTTTGTTAGTTGATTTATGGCTGTCTTGGGAGCACATTTTCTCAACTTATCTGCATAGCTTAATGATTCGTTGGAATTTCGTGCAACTGGAGCGCAGTTCTGGTTTGTTGTTAGTGGTGTTGTTATTGACTCGATTATTGGTGACTCGATTATTGGTGACTCGATTATTGGTGTGGTTTCCGGTGAGTTATTATTTGTGCCTTCAGGTATAGATGGGCATACAGAGACTTCATCTGGAATTTGAGGCGGTGAATATGTGCTTTCTAAATTTGAAATAGAAGAATCTTGCGATACGACAATGAAATCTACTACTTCGTAGGTCGGACAAGAACTTCCTCCTTCACTCTTGTCACCAAAAATTTCTTGGAGTCTATCGTAATAAGGGCAAATTTTAATAATTTTAGCTGCAAAAAAAACTTATTTAAAACATTTGATTCTTTATTTTTGATGTACCTTTGACTTACCTCGAACACTACCAAATCCACTATCAGACTTGGCTTTTGCAAATGACTGCTTCAAAGTTCGCACCTTCCAACGTACCAAATCCCACGTAGTTTCAATGTTGGTTTCTTGCAAAAGTTTCTTATAGAAGAACTGCGCTGTAGGCTTCTGAAAGAATTGAATAACATGTGTTGACTAAAATATGAAATAAAAACATTATTACCTCGAAATTTCCCATGTCTTGGATGTGGCCTAGGAGGAGAGAAATTTCTTTTTCATCCCATTTTTTATAGGGCTTATCGGTTCGGCACCTTTTATTTTTAATTAAACTTCCTTCATCCATCTTCGACGGTTTTTTTTTTTTATTTGAAGAAATATAATTAATAATGAGAACTTTAAAAAAACTGTCAAAACTCAAAGTTACACTTTTACACTCTGAGTTACAATAGGGTTGGAGTATTGCAAAAGTGTAAAAGTGTAAAAGTGTAAAAAAAAATGACAGCTAGTGTATTTTGTTGTTGAATTGTGGGAACATTTTACACTTTTACACTTTTACACTTTTAAAAGACCAAATACACCGAAGCGTGAATACCCCTATTGTATGCAAGAACCAAAATATGGTGTAAATTCCTAAAAATCTACCTATATCCTGTGAAATTTGAGTTTTGGCAATGTCCTATATATTATAGTACCTACCTACATGGGTTCCTAGTCTAATGCAATAAAATCTGTAAAACTATATTTTTAAATAAAATAATTTCGAACATTTTGACACTTTGTAAATAAAAGAAAAGAAACAAAAACATAACTAATTGTTTATTAATATAGATAAACAAATAATATAAAAATATATAAGTAAGTCAACAAAAAATTAATAAAATATGAGTTGAAATCGAGAATACCAAAACAAACACTTATAATTAATTATGTATACTAACAAAAAAAGGAAAGAAAAATATTCAGTAGTTAAAAACAAATAGATAATAAAAAATAAAGCACTTCAAACCCATTGCTCTTGAAATTTCGCAAGGCTATATCTTTTTGGTGTAAAACACAAATATATTTGACAGATTTTACTGGATACCGTAGTTATAATAGTCAAACAAACTATCAACCTCCGAACCAGAACCAGAATAGTTAGGATGTCTCATTAGTGAGTGCTACAATCATGTACGTAATAATAATACAGATTAAGAACTTACTGCCTGTATATCTACTTTCTATCTATACATCTATACATAGTATAAAAGGAAGTCCCCAAAATTTGTCTTTCACCACGGCTATACTCTGAAAATCATTGTTTCGTTTTATCTGGTTTCGTACTTTTTAGTTGGTTTTTCCCGTGGTCGGGTTTTAGTTTTTTAAACTTAATTTTTTATTTACAACTTTTTAGTTACAAAAAATATGAAGTCTATGCATAAGTAAGCAATGTCGTATTCTACTTGTTAGACCCTTTCATTTGATACCCGTATTAGGGATGTGGTAAAGATAACGGAAATCCACCATCTTGGGGGGGTGGGGGGCGTCCGCCATATTGAATTTAGAATGTATTGTATTCTACTCGCCAAGCCCTTTCATTTGATACCCATATTAAGGAGGTAGTAAAGATAACAGAAGTCCGCCATCTTGGGAGCGTCCGCCATATTGAATTTATAATTACGTCATATCGTATTGTATTCTACTCGCCAAGCTCTTTAATTTGATACCCATATTAAGGAGGTAGTAAGGATAACAGAAATCCGCCATCTTGGGAGCGTCCGCCATATTTAATTTATAATAACGTCATATCGTATTGTATTCTACACGCCAAGCCCTTTCATTTGATACCCATATTAAGGAGGTAGTAAAGATAACAGAAATCCGCCATATTGGGAGCGTCCGCCATATTGAATTTATAATTACGTCATATCGTATTGTATTCTACTCGCCAAGCCCTTTAATTTGATACCCATATTAAGGAGGTAGTACTATCTATCTATCTATAGGTACTATCTAATTCTCGACATTTAAGAGAGTTTCAACATCATTAAATTCTAGACTCAGTAACCAAGTTTTTAAATTTTTTAAAAATTCAACAAGTGAGCTGATTATTCTTAATGAAAGTGGAAGTTTATTAAATAATCGACAAGAAGACACCGCGTAAAAATTTCTAAAAGCTGTGGTGCGGAAAGTCGGTACTGTAACTACATTTGAAAAATTACCGCGAAGATTATGACTGTCAAGGATTCTAAAATTCAGATTGCCGGACTTAACAAAAAAAGCCTTGAGTACTTTAAAGCAGTAAAGATGACGGATGGGAAGAATCCTCAAATCACGGAATAGTGGAAGACTGTGATGCAGACGATGTTTAAAGCATATTTTTCTCACAGTGTATTTTTGGAGGGTCAATAAAGGTTGAATCTTGTTAAAGTAAGCACCACCCCAGCAGCTGATACCGTATTGCAATTTGGAATGAAATACTCCATAATATATAGTTGCTAGTAATTTTGAAGAGCAAACGCTTCTCAAATAGAAAAAATTTCTTAGCGTATAGCGAAAATATTTTTTTAAAGCAACAGTATGATTTGTGAAGGACAAATTTGAGTCAATAGTTAACCCGAGGTACTTGAACTCATCAACTTTTTCAATTAAAAAGCAATTGGTACTACAATTTAGACTGCTAGAAAAGATTGTCGAAGAGTAGCAAGCGCAGTTGGTTAACTTGAATCTTTGACACTCTGGTGCATGATAAAAGATATCTACAGCAGGGGAATTTTGCTTGGATAAACTAAAAAACATCATTTTAGTCTTTGAGCTTATAACAAGTCTTTGCTCAGCAAACCATACTCTTAATAAATTTAAGTCCCAGTTTACATTAGAAACAAGCTCTAAAAGACTTACTGAGCCATAAGCATAACCTATATCGTCAGCGAATGCTTTTAAGACACCTTTAAAGTTAAGGCTAAAGAGTGAATTTATATAGACAAGAAATAGTATAGGTCCTAAAACAGAACCTTGCGGCACGCCTATATTGATGTATTTAATACTACTTCTAATTTCGTCCATTTTCACTCTTTGAGTCCTATTCTTCAGGTAAGACTTAAACCATTCAAGCACGAAACCCCTAAAACCTGCTTTATGAAGTTTTTTCAGCAAAATATCATGATTTACCATATCGAACGCTTTTGTTATATCCACAAAGAGGCCAGCTGTATTTAATTTGTTATCCAAATTTGTATAGAGCTGAGAACAGAACTCCAAAAGTGCATCTTCAGCCGATTTTCCTTTCTGGAAACCAAATTGCACAGAACTAAAATAATTAATTCGGTTTAAGAACTTTAAAATCCTATTTTTCATCACTTTTTCAAATAGTTTGCTTATTGATGAGAGAAGCGAAATAGGTCTATAATTAGCAATGGAATCATGTTCACCTTTTTTATAAAGCGGTATCACATCAGCGCATTTAAGTGCATCAGGGAAAATTCCAGAATAAATGCTCATATTAAAAATATATGTAAGGACATCTATAACAAAAAATGCTATAGACTTTAATAATTTATTTGAAATCCCATCAAAACCACTGGAATTTGAGTTTTTTAATGACCCAATTGTACTTGAAGTTCCAAAGCCGTTATTGGCTCATAGAAAAAACTACCACTTTGAACCGGTTCAACTTGTCCAGTATTACAAGAACCACATACAGACTGACTTGAAAGAGGTTGGAGCGTATTTGCCACGGTAGAAAAATAATCATTAAATTTATCAGCTATACTACATTTATTCGTTATGATCGTGTCATCATTACGAAGTACAATGTTTTTTTTCGAGGCGGGATACTTTTTCAAAATATTATTGACTATCCTTCATTCTTGTTTGCTATTTCCTTTGGATAAATTGAATAGATTTTTGTAATAGTTATTACGACACAAATTAATTTCCTTCTTAATTTGAGAACACAGCGTTTTATATTTATCTTTGAAATTCGTATTATGCGGGTGCTTAGAACATTTAGTTCTGAGCTTATTTTTCGTTTTTATTCTACGTAACAACGAATCAGTAATCCATGGTTTAAGTTTTTTGTGCGAATTTTTTACCCGTTTGATAAATGTGCACTGATTTATATTATTTGTTAAAATTTCAATGAAAATATCATAGGACTTCGAACAATCTAGCTCACCATGTACTGAATTCCAGGACTCAAAACAGAGCAGTGTCTTTAGTTTAACTAAATTAATTTTACTTTTAGTTCTAATAGAATTATACACTTTAGATTTATTGATTTTAGCTACGTTAACTAACAAACCAGTCATCGAATGATCAGTAATCCTGAGATCAAAAATACCTTTTTCATAAAAATCCATAGAAATGTTAGCAAATCGCGCATGGATGTGGTCTAAACATGTACCAGAAGCACATCTTGTTGGTTCATTTATATAAGATACCAACCCATGCGAAGATAACAAATCCAGGTAATTGCAAACAATTGGATTATTATCCAAAATATTTAAATTAAAATCACCTAGAACTATAAGATTTTTGGATTTTTCACGGTCAAGAATATTTGAAAATTCTTCCATAAACATAGAGGAACTATAATTGTGTAGTCTATAAAAACACAAAAGAACACATTTTTCATTATTTTGGACAAAAGACAACTTCAAGACATCTGCACTCAGGCAATCTACTTTAGATTCTGAACATTTATAATTTTCCTTAACGAAACAACCCACTCCACCAGCAGCATAATTTCCATTAGAATTAAGAAAAAATTCAAAACCTGGCAAAGAATAATCATCCTTTTCAAAATTATAAATCCAAATCTCCGATACGAAAACAAAGTCAGGTATGCATGCAAAAGTTTCCAGGTGACATGCAAGAGATGCAAAATTTTCTCTCAAACTCCTTACATTTTGATGAACAAAAAAAAGTTTCTCATTACAAAAAGTTTTTTCTCTAAACACATTTTCAATTATTGAACTATCATTTAAGATGGAAACATCATCATCAATTAGATCTTCAAAATCCATTATAATATAATATATAAGTTAACACACACGAACATCAAGCATCCAACACAACATAACCGGACACCGGACACCTCCGTACTTCCCTTCCTTTCCCATATATTCACCCCAAGCTCATTCACCCATTCACCTTGATGCAATTCACTGTCAGCACTTCCCAGCCGTTCACCCATTCACCTTGATCAAATTCACTGTCAGCACTTTCCAGCCATTCAACCATTCACCTTGATCAAATTCACTGTCAGCACTTTCCACTTTACCCCATGCACTAACCATTTCCCTTACTTAGCATAAGAAATACATTGTTAGAATTAAGTAAATAAGAATAATAAAGGACAGACGGTCATAGACTGCGCAACCGAAAAGTCATTTTTTCATAAAAAAACTCGAAACAATCAGTCGTAGACTGAAGAATCAGTACTAAAATAACTGGCGCCCAACTTAATAAGAACCTGAACAAGCAACTCAATAAGGATTATTTAGGACCTCACCAATCAACAAAGAAGGAGACTCAACCCAAAAGGATTAACCAACGAAAAAAAAACAGCAATAAGAATGAAATTTT
Source organism: Brachyopa scutellaris (assembly GCA_949775065.1). NCBI lineage: Eukaryota > Metazoa > Arthropoda > Insecta > Diptera > Syrphidae > Brachyopa > Brachyopa scutellaris. The sequence continues at coordinate 35,065,433 of OX459114.1, forward strand.
TGTGAGTAACCAAAAAAAAGTGAAAATTAGTGATTATTTATTATTTGAAATATTGTAAGAGTTAAAATAGAAAGTGTAAATAGTAAATAATAGTGTAAAGGTATTCCAAAATGAGCATTACAAAAGAACAGATTATTGAACTTGTTCGTGCTACCGTCGAGCTATCACAGAAACAGTTCGCGGAAAAAATAAATGATTTGACATCAGCAATCGGTCAATTACAACCGCCTAGTGTTGAAACTTATGTGCCTGTATCTATTCGAAGCGGTGTTCTAAATCGTGGTGGTGGTCTCGATTTAATAAAATCATTACCCGAATTTAAAGGCGACTCCGCCTCATATCCTTCCTGGCGTACAGCAGCACATTTTGCCATGGGCTATTATCACGAAGGCTCTGAAAATTATTATATTGCAATGGGAATTCTAAGAAATAAAATAACAGATTCTGCAAACGCAACCTTATCCGCTTTTAATACTGTGTTAAATTTTAATGCGATTATTGCTCGATTAGATCAAGTGTATTCGGACAAAAGGCCATTACATGTTCTCGAAAACGAACTTAGTATTTTGCGTCAGGGTAACTTATCCATTAGTGAGTACTACGATGCAGTCGATAAAAATTTGACACTTATAATAAATAAAAATATTATGACACATAGTGGTAACAACGAGGTTATCGTCGCTCTCAACGAGCGTGCTAGAGAGAATGCTTTACGTATTTTCATTTCCGGTCTGCGAAAACCCTTATGCGATATATTATTTTCTGCTCGCCCACTAGACCTACCCACAGCTCTTGCGACGGCACAAGAGCTGGAAACAAACCATAAACGATACGAATTCGCACGTACGTTTGCAGCAGGCAGCTCAACAAAAATTAACGGATCACAGTTTCGAACAGATTCTGATCCACGTACTCGCAATCACCCACAGTATAGTCGTGTCCAAAAAAATGAACCAGTTCCTATGGAAGTAGATAATCGTACTTCCTATTTTAGAAAGCGAACTCCCGCACAAAATAATTTTCCAAAACAGCATTCTAGCAGAAACTTTACATATGTAGACCAACAACAAACCACGATGGCTAAACGCCCACGCGATGGAACACATTCTAGCCAATCGCCTATTCAAAAATTACAAAAAATTAACGCAATGCCAATAGAAAATTCCGAAATAAGAAGCGAATTATGTTGGGATAATTCTTACGAAGTTCAGTCGGATAATCAAATTTATGATGAGATCAATTTTTTAGGGTAAAATCACTCTTGCCATTTATTACTAAAATTGCAATAAATGGACAAGAGATACGAATTTTAATCGACACAGGAACTTCCAAGAATTATATTAAAAAACATAATTTTCTTAAAGCAGTATGTTCAGTAGAAAGCCCCTTTCATGTTAGGTCCCTCAACGGAAGTAACTTGATTACAGAAAAATGCAAAATGAATATCTTAAAAAATACTTCAACCTTCTTTTTACTCCCTTCGTTGAGTACTTTCGACGGTATCATAGGATATGATTTCCTTAAGCAAATAGAGGCAAAAATCGATACCAAAAATGAAATTTTATTTTATAAACATGGCGAGGAAAAACTACACCATCTCATTTGTCAACAGGTTAACTTAATTATTACAGACCAAAAATCTGTCCCTGATTATCTGCAAACACAATTTAAACAGTTAATCCAAGAAAATGCCTCTGCATTTTCAAAGCCAGACAGGGCATTACCTTATAATACGCATATTAAAGCCACCATACGCACAGCAACTGACGAACCTATCTATACTAGGAGTTACCCATACCCTATTTCAGCAACCGAGTTCATAAACACCGAAATAATGTCACTGCTGCGTGATGGTATCATTCGAACATCATGTTCACCATATAATTCCCCAATTCACGTAGTTAATAAGAAAGGTTTAGACGAAAACGGCAAACCTAAATTACGAATGGTCATCGACTTCAGAAAAATAAATGAGAATACCATAGCCGACAGGTACCCCATCCCGGATACATCGGTCATACTAGCAAATTTGGGTAAATCTAAATACTTTACAACCCTGGACTTAAAATCCGGGTTTCATCAAATTCTTTTAGCCGAAAAAGATCGACAAAAGACAGCTTTCAGCGTGAATAATGGCAAATATGAATTTTGTCGCTTGCCATTTGGCCTTAAAAATGCTCCCAGCATTTTCCAAAGAGCTATTGACGATATTTTAAGAGAAGATATCGGTAAAATCTGTCATGTTTATATCGATGATATAATCATATACTCCCCAGACGAGCAAACACATATTACACACATAGACAGAATATTGAAAAAACTGGAACAAGCCGGAATGCGTGTTTCCACGGAAAAATCAAAATTTTTTAAAACCGAAGTAGAATTTTTAGGTTTCCTAGTTTCACAAAAAGGTATCAAAACCTGCCCCGACAAAGTTCAGGACATTTTAAACTATAAAACACCAGAGACACTTCGAGCATTACGCTCATTCCTGGGATTATCAGGATACTATCGTAGGTTTATAAAAGACTATGCGAGAATAGCTAAACCTTTAACGAAATTCTTACGCGGAGAAAATGGTCATGTAGGAACTAATCATTCAAAAAATATAAAGATAACATTTGACACAGAGGCCTTACAAGCATTTGAAAAACTTAAGAAAATCTTAGCTTCAGAAGACGTTTTACTACAATATCCGGATTATGGGAAGCCCTTTGAGCTAACTACAGATGCCTCTTCGTCTGCTTTAGGAGCGGTCCTCTCTCAGAATGGCAAACCAATTACCATGATTTCACGAACGCTTTCCAAAACGGAAGAAAATTACGCCACCAATGAGCGCGAACTTTTGGCAATAGTATGGGCATTACAGAATCTCAGACATTACCTATATGGTACAAGAGGCATACACATCTACACAGATCACCAGCCACTTACATTCGCAATTTCAGACAAAAATCCAAATTCAAAGATCAAAAGATGGCGTGCGTTTATTGAGGAATTCTCGCCTAAAATCCATTACAAACCTGGGAAAGAAAATAAAGTTGCAGATGCACTTTCCAGACAATTCATTCATAACTTTTCTAAATCAAACACAGAAACGGAAACAGTACATAGCGAAATTTCACTAACCAGAACAATTCAAACAATAAAGTTCCCCGTTAACCAATTTAGAAACCAACTAGTAATATCCAGATGTAGCCATGACCATAAGAGTACAAAAATTTTATTTCAGAAATGTATCCGACATACAATAAACTTTAGTACTACTGCTGTATTAATGCAATATCTGCAAGAATGCGTTAATCCTAATGTGGTTAATGCTGTTCGATGTGATCTTCCAACTCTGGCCCAGATTCAAAATGCTCTAATATTAAATTTTCCAACCGTGAAATTTGTTCACACTGAAAAACTGGTAATTGACCTTTTAAACAAAGACGACCAATTAGAGACAGTTACAATGGAACATAATCGTGCACATCGATCCCTTCAGGAAAACTTTCAGCAAATTCTCAATGACTACTATTTCCCCGATATCAAGAAAATGCTCAGAACTATTATTATGAATTGTAAAATATGCTTGGAAAACAAATACCAAAGAAAACCTCCTAAGCCCGAGATAGGCGCAACACCGTTGCCTAGTTTTCCGGGAGAAATCCTACATATCGATATCTTTATTACAGATAAGCAGCATTTCTTAACATGCATTGATAAATTCTCCAAATTCGTAATAGTAGTCCCTATAGCCTCACGTTCCTCCATTGACATAAAAGAAGCATTACTTCAAATCTTAGGAAAATTCAAAAGTCCAAAAATAATAGTTTCCGATAACGAAAAAGCATTTTCATCAAGTATTATTACAACGCTCCTCAGAGATCACTTTTCTATTGAACAATTTTTCGTCCCGACACTCCATAGTGAGAGTAATGGCCAAATTGAACGATTCCATTCAACGCTTTTGGAAATTTCACGTTGTATCAAAGCGCAACAACAAATAAGTGATACAGTAGATCTGGTGCTTTTAGCAACTCATAAATATAATAATACAATCCACTCTATTACGAACGCAAAACCAACCGATATACTGCATGATTATCAAACAGAAAAGCTAGAGTTCATAAGGAAAAAACTAGCCACTGCTCAAGAAAAAACACTTGGCCGAATAAACAAAAATACATCCAATAAAATCTACCATCCCGGCGAAATAGTTTTCGTCCGTAGAAATAGACGCTTAGGAAACAAATTTGAAAAAATCTTTATTGAAAAAGTAATAGAAAAAGATTTAGGCACCACCGTTTTAATAGACGGCAAGAAGATTCATAAGAGTAACCTCCGTTAATACTATATTTTCAGTTTGTCACTCATCATCCTTCGGATATCGATAGCCGAAATTCACAATTACTCAAATGCACACTTCATAGCGGTAACGAAAGGAAAAACAGTCACCTTCAACGAATTCTCATATCTTGTCCATGTCACAAACCTCTCTGAATATAGGAACATTGCTTACGAAAGCAAACACGTTCACATTACGGCCCTGCAGAAAGGAAACGACATCCTAAATCAACAGTCTGAAGAAATATTGCACATCATTAGTACACTTGAAGTCCCAAGAAGATTCGCAAGGTCTATAGACTTTATTGGAAGTACACTTAAATTTATAGCCGGAACACCTGACCACAACGATTTTGAACTCCTTTTAACGAAACAAAATACACTTATTGAAAACAATAATAGGCAAACAAAAATAAATTCTCAAATACAAGACAAAATTAATGAAATAACAAATCAAATCAACGCAATAATTTCACAACATAGTGATATAAGTAAATCATCCGAATCAGAATTATTACTTTTGGAATACCTATCTGTAAGAAATAATCTTGTAATTAACCATTTAAATAATATAGCGCTTTCAATTGTGTTAGGAAAAAATAACATAATTAACCCATTAATCTTAGATAATATAGAAATAAGTCACTTAATTGATTCTCAAAACCTTCCGATAAGTATAAGTAACTTACTTTCCGCTGCTAAAATTAAAATACTTCAAAATTCAGATGTCATCCACTATGTATTGAAAATTCCTAAAATTGAAAACTTTTGTGATTTTATTGAAATTTATCCGGTAGTCCGTAATAAAACTATTCTTAAGCTAGATAGAAGTCAGGCTGCAAGATGTAAAGATTACATACTACCCGTAAAAGAATGCATTTATACGCCAGATGTCTACATTTGCCAACCTACAACTTCAGAATGCGTCACACAGTTGCTCAATAACAATACGGCTCTATGCACCTCCCAAAACGCATACCACGTACCCCTCGTACAACAGATTGAGGACGGAGTTATAATCCTCAACGATGTACCAAAAACAACAGTCATCGACCAGGTTCAGTTAGAAGTCCAGGGAACATATCTATTAACATTTTCGGATTCAATAAGGGTTAACGACACCCTATACCGGGTAAAGAAAATAGCTGCCTATGTCATACCGCATCCACCGAAGACTCTTTCTATAACGCACCTTGAGCATGAAGAAAAACTATCGCTTCCATATTTGCACCATATTCATATCGACAACACAAACCACATCAAAACACTTAGAGAAGAAATATCGACTCAAAAACTTCTCTGGTGGACCACTATTTCGTCAGTGGCAATAATTGCTTGCACAATAATATTAATTCTCCTTATACGCAACAGGCAAAATACAGTCACCTCAAACCAAATTGACTCAATAATCACGCAAGTCAAATGTCGAAACGAGGACGTCTCGATCTTATCAGGGGGAGGAGTTAACACACACGAACATCAAGCATCCAACACAACATAACCGGACACCGGACACCTCCGTACTTCCCTTCCTTTCCCATATATTCACCCCAAGCTCATTCACCCATTCACCTTGATGCAATTCACTGTCAGCACTTCCCAGCCGTTCACCCATTCACCTTGATCAAATTCACTGTCAGCACTTTCCAGCCATTCAACCATTCACCTTGATCAAATTCACTGTCAGCACTTTCCACTTTACCCCATGCACTAACCATTTCCCTTACTTAGCATAAGAAATACATTGTTAGAATTAAGTAAATAAGAATAATAAAGGACAGACGGTCATAGACTGCGCAACCGAAAAGTCATTTTTTCATAAAAAAACTCAAAACAATCAGTCGTAGACTGAAGAATCAGTACTAAAATAACTTATATGTGTGTTATGTACTTACAAAGGTAATGAGTGCACAAAAGCACTAAAGTTTAAGAATATCATCAAAAGATCTTATTGTGATGACATTTCCACCTTCCACCTTTCTTAATAGAATTTTGTTGTTTTTAAACCAAACATATTTAAAGCCCTTCGCCTTCTTCATCTTCTTCGCTTGCATAAACAACGCCTGAGAGTATTTCGTGAGAGCATCATTGATGTAAATATCCGCCTTTTTTTGCCTTTGCACTTGCCGCTGCCGTCCAAATTCAATGCGTTTGTATTCAAGCTACGCTTTGCCTTCTTCTTCTCTTCCATAATTTTTTGTTTGAGTGCGAAGTCTGAAAAACTCAAACAGATGATGGATTTGTAACTCGAAGATGAGCGGGAACTCTCATTATCATTATTTTTAGCTGTTTTAACTCTTTTGACGTAGCATTTGTCAACCTGTTCTCTCGTAACATCTACACCCAGTGCATCATGGAATACTTTTTGTGCAACGTTCAGAGAGTTTGAATCATCGACATCAGTTAGTCCAGCAATTTCAATGCAGTTACTCAAAGAGCTTTGTTGTTGCCAATTGAGTCTGCTTTCGAGCGAGTGAATTTTTGATTTTAACTCAGTATTTACCTCTTGTAGTTCTTGTATCGTTCTCAAAAATTGTTTATTTGTTACCTCCAAGCTTGTGATTTTGTTTTCAAGACTTGTGATTTTGTTATAAATCAACATTAAAGTCGATTCATTTTCTTGAGGAGGAGTACCCTTTGCCGTCAATGATGGTGGTTTAGATGCGCTTTGGCCTTTATCAGAAGTTGGATGTATAATATTGCTATCACTCACCGTAGGTGTCGATATGTGAATTGATCGACGTTTAGCAGAATAACACTTTTCGCATCGAAACGGCTTTCCACTGGATTTCATAAATTCCACATCAGTTTCTAAGATGTTTGCACAAGTGTAATGAAATAAGGCTTTACAGTCAATACAATTAATTTTTTGAGCGAAATTTCTTTCAATTTTTTCGGTACAAGTTGAACAACTCATTTTGATGTATTTAGTTTTCACAAAGAGCAACGCACCCCACGACACTCAAGAGAGAACTTTGATACCCATATTAAGGAGGTAGTAAAGATAACAGAAATCCGTCATCTTGAGGGCGTCCGCCATATTGAATTTAGAATTACGTCATATCGTATTGCATTCTACTCACCAAGCCCTTTCATTTGATACCACTATCTATGCGGTTATAAAAACTAGTCGGGTAAAAAAGAAAAAAAAATGAGAAAAAAGAAGAGGTAGTCCGCTATTTTGCTTGGTGCGCCCGAGTTACATACTCCGCCTAGCAACGTATGCACCATAAACACCATCAGTGTATTGTATTGTATTTGTATTTGGAGTTATATTTTACATTATACTACAAGATATTAGTATCTTTTAGAAGTATTAAATTTAAAGTTACATTAATATATATTTAAAAAACAAACAAATCCTTTTTTTAATTTATAGCAGTTGAAATTAACATAGAATATTTGAATTTAAGACTTATAAACTATTTATGTGAATAATAAGAAAAAAAAAAAAAAAAAACAAAAAGAAAAAGAAGATAAAATGTCAAATTGCGAAACTGATGTCAGACAAAAAGATGAAAAGTTTCTTCTGAAATACGGTAATCGAATTTAATGTCTGCAATTCATGCGGAAGGCGATTCCACAGACGAATAGCAGACACAAAAAAGGAGTGCTCTCCAATGCGGTGTGTGAAACGCGGAATGAGAAGTTTTAAACCTCTAGTTGAACGAGCAAAAATAAGCATTTCATATAGATAAGTGGGACATTTAAAGTGAATAATTTTGAATAGCTTCAGAATGTTACAGTAACAATAATACTTATCTAAGTTCAAACCAAGGACAGAAGACTTAAGATGAGAAACACTACAATATCTGGGAATGTTATAAATAAATCGGATACAGTCATTAAACGCAACATTTAATTTTCGTTTACATTCATAATCAAGGCTAGGATACACAGTACAGTTAAAAATAAGAAATGGCATAATTAACGATCTGATTAAACGCGTTTTAACATTTATATCTATCAGGGTAGCCGAGTTGCTCAGGCATCGCAATCCAGCATATACCTTACGGATTGTTTGAGATACAGCATTACAACAAGTAAGTGAGGAGTTAATGTAGAAACCAAGATATTTCACTACATCAACAATAGGAGTTGGCTCTCCATTTAAAATTATAGGGGGAAAATCGGGGAAATGGAAAGCACTTCTTGAGCAAATCATACTAATAGTTTTAGCCGGATTAAGTTTAAGTTTGTTACACATAGACCACTTTGAGATATTTTCAAGATCTTCATTTATCCTGGCAACACAATCTTCAACCAAACCAATTGGACGTGTAAAATAAATCGAAACATCATCAGCATACATCTGAATTTTGCAGTTTCTAATAATGCTGGGCAGATCATTATTAAATAAGGAAAATAAAAGTGGCCCCAAAACAGATCCTTGAGGGACACCAGTATTAACCAAATAAGGAACTGAAACTCCCTTACTTGTGACGACAGAAAGAACCCTGTTCATCAGATATGCCTGCAGTAATCTAACCGCAGTTGGCGAAAATTTGAAATTATTTACTAATTTTGAAAGCAGAATCGAGTGATCAATGCAGTCAAATGCTTTGGAATAATCAAGCAAAACTAAGATTCCTATTTCATTAGAATCCATCGCAAGTCGAAGATCGGTAGTAACTTTTAAAACTGCCGATTCACAACTGTATTTGCTACGAAATCCAGACTGCCACTTCGACATCAAATTATTTAAACTCAAAAAATTTAGCATCTGGTTTGAGAGTATTTTTTCAAATGCTTTGGATAAGAAACAAAGTATACTGATCGGTCTGAAATCCGAAGGACTGAGAGGATTCGATTTTTTAGGAACAGGAATAATATTTGCAGCTTTCCATTGGTTAGGAAACTGACAACTATACAAACAAAAATTAAAAATATGATGAATATATGGGAGTAAATGAGGAATAAATAGTCTGATAAATCGTGGCGAGATTCCATCTGGACCCATAACATTTGATTTAACTGAAACAATTGCTTTAACTACGTCGATTTGTTCAATGCATTCAAAAGAAAACGATGGATTATCGGCATGTTCTGATGAGTCCTGATCAAAGATACTATTCGGAGAATCAGCAGAAACTGGTACGAAAAAAGCTTTCATTTCGTTTGGACATAGCGAGCATTTCACCGAATCCTTTTTAACTGTAATACCAAGTGCTTTTACATTTTTCCAAAGCTCTCTGGAATTCATTTTTGAGTCCAGTTTACTATTATAATACGATCGTTTGGAGTTCCGGACGAGAATATTAACTTTGTTGCGCGAGACGCAATATTGCCTTCTATTGTATTCAGTTGGATTTCTCCTATATTTTTTAAAAAAACATTCCCTTTCCTGAATTAGGGTTTTAATTTCATTATTATACCAAGGACAGCTTTTTGGTTTTATACGTTTGGATATAGTGGGGACAAAGTTATTAAACAACAAATTTACAAGACTATTGAATATCTCAACCTTTTGATTAACATTGGAGACAACATATATGTCAAACCAATTAAGATTGTAAAAATCTGCCACAGCATCGTCATATTTTATATTTTTAAAAGATCTATACGTAAAGCTATTATCACAGTTAGGTTGATTAACATTAAAATTCACAGAGCAGAACAGAAAATCGTGAATAAATTCACTTGTCGGTGTCAGTTGATCAAAGCACAAGATACTGGTTCCAGGGTTAGTTAAAAATATGTCAATTAATGATGGGTTAGTAAGGGATTGAAAACATGTAGGATATCGTGTATTAACTGGAAAAAGGCCTGTTTTATCACAGAAATATTGAAAAAGTCGAGTTGTATTATTGCACTTAAGTATATTAACATTGAAGTCACCACCAATTAAGATGTTTTGATATTTAGAGCTTAAAATGGTTAACTCAGCTTCAAGTTCTTCTAAGTGTTCCGTTTTGAAGCAAGAAGGCGGTGCGTAAACTACTACTAAAATATATTTCTCAAAATCGTTGTACACTTCCACACATAAAAACTGAATAATTGATTTAGACGAAGAATAAATTAATTTGGACTTTACATTAGATCTTACATACATACATACTCCACCACCAACACGCTCTGCACGGTCATTTCTAAACAGTTCAAAACCAGGTAACAACACACTTTGTGACGATTTACTACAATTAAGCCAAGTTTCTGAAACCATCAATTTTAGAGAGGCTAAATATTTGATATAAAATGGTATATTTTGAAGGAATACTTCCTGCATTAATATGACATACATTTAAGCCGCGGTTAACTCCACACATAACATTGAGAACACTTCTTATGCCATCAGGATGCTTTGAGCTCATAGTAAAAAAATAATGAAATACTGACTACCGCAATCAGGAAACAACCATTTAAGCAGAATCGCATTTTGACAAGCAAGTAAATAAGGATATAAAAATAAATTAAATAAGAGCATAATACTTTATCAAGAAAGCAATAATTCATAATAATAATTTTAGACACTAAGCTTAATTTTTTAGAGCTACGCAAAATTCGTTATATTATTACTTTAGATTATTACTTTAGTATTATTATAAATTAAAACAGAGTTATTGAACAAAACAAAGTAAAGAAAAAAAAAAAAAATAAAAAATAGATAAATGAAAAAATACAAATAAGTGGCAACACTGATATTCGAACTAAACTAAAACCAATAGAGAAGAAAAGAGACTATGTTTACAGTAAAAAATGAAAAATGAACAACAAATAGTGTACAAATGTGACTAAAAAGAATAAAATATATGTTATGATTATGATACCCCAGCTTCACCGTCAACAACAGCTTCAGAAGAAATGTTAGTCTCAAGATGCACTAATTGCTCCAGGGAGTACATGTTTACAATGCATATGGGTCTATTGTTAGCAGTCTGCTTGACGTAGATTCTCCCGTTTCTCGTAAAAACAGAGTCAAGGCAGTTTTTTTGTTGAAGCTCTTTGGCTCTCCGGAAAAGTGCATGGTTATGTTTAGTGAGGCTCTCATAAATACGTACAAATCTAGTGCTGTCAAATCCAAGGTCACTGAGAGACACTGGTTTGGAATTTGCTTTGAAGTACTCAGCTGTTTTTTTCAGAATATTTGTTTTGAGATGCTGATGCGGTAATTTCACTATTATTGCACTATTTGCTGTATTCTTCACTGGTTTAGTACGAATAATATGATTCGGTTGAACAGGAACTGAATGAATTGTTGTACAAAATTTCCTGAATACGTCCGCAAGATCTTCATTTGGTGAATATGGAATTCCGTGAAGAACAAGATCTCCTGCAATATTCTTCCGAGCAAGTGCGTCAATCTGTAGTTTTAATTGTGCGTTGTCATTTTGTAACATTTGCTCCTTTAGCATGGACAAATCAGTTTCCAGCACATCAACTCGAGAAAAGTGACTTTCCAAGTTTTCAATTCTATTTTGAGATGTGAATAGCAACAGCGGAGTGCATAGCAACAGCGGAGTATGCACCACGCACAGCTTAATGTACATACTCATACATGCTCCTTACACAACCGCCCAGCACATCGAACCAAGCAACAGCTCTCTGCGCTTAGAGTGCATAGCAACAGCAGAGTATGTACCACGCATAATGTATGTACATAAACGCCACGTACACAAGTGCCCCAAACCTCGGAATTAACATCGGTTTAAGAAGCACCAAAAGCTTATATCACCACGCTCAGAAGCCAGCTCTCCCGCTTTATCAAGCCGCTGCGTGAAGTTAAAGTACAAAGGTCGTTCTATGTTATATTCTATGTATTGTATTATGTGTCTTGTCCTATTAAACATATTCATTTTGTCATTCCAATAAAGATCGTGAAGCTGATTAGTAAATTTTGTGTTTTACTCTTTATATCAGAAACCCATAACTGGCGCAGTCATTTTCAATAATTTTAAGTCGAAATTAAATTGTAAAAAAAAAAAAAAATAAAATAAAATAAAGTTCAGATTTAAAGGAATTTCGAAAAGTGAAAATCGAATTTGGTATTATAAAAAAAAAAAAAAAAAACAATTAACTGAATTTCAAAAAAAAAATTCATAGTGAAACAAAAAAAAAACTAACGGAGCTCGACAGAAAAAACCACTTCGACGGATTATTGGAGGATTATCGATTAACCTACGCTGCCTTCAACGACTGGATGTCTCAAACAAATTAGACAAGAGGACAAAATAATTTGTTGATTGTTTGGTAAGTCCAATATCGATTTTTATACTTATCGCTGAATTTCCGTATGTCCCTTCAACACCAAAAGAAAATTAAAGCTTTTAAATATTATCCATATAGTGTAGTGCGTAGTGACGGGAGTTTAGAGTTAAAACCAATTCAATTGAGTAATATAGATTGTGCATCAGCTATTGATAACGGCAATATTAAATTCACTGCAAATAAAAGCTTTTTCAATACTTATAACAAGCCGAGTAGTAATAACTGTTCTAAAATGAATCCAAATGAAAACATTTCCAACCTGTTCAATTCATTTCGAATTCCCGATATCGTTAAAGACTTACCCAATTTCGATGGTAATCCCAGGTTGCTGTATGATTTTTTGAGCAATGTCGAAGAGATTTTCGGTCTGATGTCTGAAGTTTCTGATGCTAGATACGCTAGCATTATTTTAAGGGCAATTAGGAACAAAATAATAGGCCCAGCAAATGAAGTCCTTAATATGTACGGCACCACATTAGATTGGAAAGAAATTAAAGACAACTTGACTATTCATTACTCTGATAAGCGTAATGAGACTAGCTTAATTCGCGATTTACATAATTTAAGGCAAAATAGTCGTACAGTTGAAATATTTTATTCAGAAGTCATTGAAATCCTTTCCACAATGATAAACCACATAAGGATGCACGAAAAAGAACAAAGTGTTATAAAGGCTAAACAAAGTTTGTACGAGGAAATGAGCTTAAACACCTTCTTATCAGGCCTAAAGGAACCACTTGGGTCCACCATAAGAGCCATGAGGCCAAAGAGGCTAGCAGAAGCACTAAATTTCTGTCTGCAAGAGCAAAACGCTTCTTACTTTCATACGCCTCAAAGATCGTTTTTTCCAACTCCTCAGACTTGTCAACAACAGCACCATTTTCTCCAACCAAACTACAGTAACCCTCAATCATTTTACAATAGCCCACAGCCCTTCAGACAGCATTTCTCTAACTCAAACCCATCATACAGACAACATTTCAATATGCAACAACCAACCGTCAGACAGTTTCCAACTAACCCACAACAAACTTACAATTCAGTTTTTAGAAGTCCACAACCAAATGTAGAAACAACTCAAAATATTAGGGGTCAATCATCTTTTGGGTCACGTATCAGTCGAAATCCAAGCACTCGAAATATTCCTCCTCCCGAACCCATGGATACATTAAGCGCAAACACTTCCAACTATCGCAGTAGAAATAATACTAGAGGCAATCGTTCAACACAGTATAGACCTCAACTATACAATATTGAGGGGAATAATGGTATTAGTAATAAAAACACCAATCAAATAAATGCATACCAATATCCTCCACAATATTGTCAAAATCTGGACTTTACAGCACCACCGAATGGCCAATTAGAAAATGAGATTGACGATCAGAATTTTTGCTTACCAGCCTCGGAGAACCAATAGGGTTTATTGATATAAATAACTTTGACTCACATTTGTTACCATACATTATTATAAATCAATTTAATTATCAGTTAAAGTTCCTTATCGATACTGGAAGTAATAGGTCATTTATCAATCCAGAAATTATCGACGTTCACGAAGTTGAATTAATTAATCCTATAGAGATAAGAACAATTTTTAATACATATTCTGCAAACAAGCAGATACGGCTTCACGGTTTACAAGAGTTAGGCACAAAAAAGGAGCTAGAATTTATCTTATTTAAGTTTCATGATTATTTTGATGGGTTGATTGGTATAGATATTATGAAAAAACTTGGGATGAAAATAGATCTCCATAATTCATTGATAGAAACCGAAAATATTAAAATTAAGTTAAAATATAAGCCTAATCTAGTGTCTAAAGTATACACAGTTCCTTGTCTTAGTAAAGTTGTATGTTATTTACCAGTTGATGTGCAAAATGGTCACATATACATTAAACCAGTTTTAATTCAACCTGGCCTCACAATACCTGAGGGCATATATCAATGTAAGAATTGGTATTCATTCATGGAAGTAATAAATACTTCTGATTCCCCATTGAGTTTTGTGATTGAGCAACCAATAAGGGCCCGATTAATGAATAAAAATGAATACGCTGAATTTCAAAATTTTTCGATAGATTATGATAGAAAAGTAGGAAATAAGAATAGTATTAATCAAGTTATTAAAACCGATCATCTTAACACTGAAGAAAAAGAGGCTATACAAAGGTTATGTAACAAATATGAGAGAATTTTCTTCCGAGAGGGGCAGAATTTAACATTCTCCAATCAAATAAAACATAATATAAAAACAAAAGACGATATCGCTGTCTATACGAAATCCTATCGGTACCCACAAATCCATAAAAAAGAAATTCAGGATCAAATAACTAAAATGCTTAGTCAGGGAATAATTCGCCATAGCTTTTCACCCTGGTCTTCACCAATATGGATCGTACCCAAAAAGAGTGGTAACGAAAAATGGCGGTTAGTCATTGATTACCGCAAACTCAACGAAAAGACTATTGACGATAAGTACCCACTGCCAAATATCACTGATATTTTAGACAAGTTGGGTAAATCCCTTTACTTCAGCACCTTAGATCTTGCTTCTGGATTTCATCAGATTGAAGTGAACTCCCAAGATATTCCAAAAACAGCATTTTCTGTTGACCATGGACATTACGAGTTCGTTCGTATGCCATTTGGTCTTAAAAATGCACCATCCACCTTCCAACGAGTGATGGATAATGTGCTGAGGGATCTTCAAGGGAGAGTGTGTCTTGTCTACATGGATGATATCATCGTGTATTCGACATCACTTCAAGAACACATAGAAAACTTAACTGCAGTTTTCAAAAGACTAGATGAAGCAAATCTAAAAGTGCAAGTAGAGAAATCTGACTTTCTTCAAAAGGAGGTATCCTTTTTGGGGCATTTAGTGACGGCCGATGGCGTGAAACCTAATCCAAATAAAATAATTGCTATTAAGAATTTCCCCATTCCTAAGACGACAAGGCAAATAAAATCCTTTCTAGGACTTTTGGGGTATTATAGGAAGTTCATAAGGGATTTTGCAAATCTAACAAAGCCTTTGACAGAATGCCTTCGAAAAGAAGGACGTATTAGATTGGATGCAAGATATGTTAACTGTTTTGAAACCTGTAAAAACCTTTTATGCAACGAGCCAATTTTGCAGTACCCAGACTTTTCAAAACCATTCAACGTTACTACCGACGCGAGTAATGTTGCAATAGGTGCCGTACTATCGCAAGGACCACTCGGATCGGATAAACCGATTTGTTACGCAAGTCGCACCTTATCCAAATCCGAGCAGAACTATAGTACAATTGAAAAGGAGTTATTGGCAGTTGTGTGGGCTACGAAATATTTTCGGCCATACATATTTGGAAGAAAATTTCAAATAGTTACTGATCATAAGCCCCTCACTTGGCTATTTTCCCTTAAAGAGCCCAATTCGAAGCTTGTACGCTGGAGACTTAGGCTGGAGGAATACGATTATTACGTAACATACAAAAAAGGGAAACAGAATTCGAACGCCGATGCCTTGTCGAGAATTGAACTTAATACACACGAAACCGCGTGTGTAACTGAGAATCTGGATAAAGCGTCTATGCAAAACAATATAGATGACCAAGAAAGTATATCCACCATTCACTCTGCACAAGAGAACCTTGGTGATGGCATTCCTATATCAGAACGTCCAATTAATGAGTTTTCTCACCAATTAATTCTCATTAAAAATAACAACAAATCGAACCTAAATGTAAAATTTCAGATAATTTTCCAAAAAAAGAAAAGACATACCATAATGCATAGTAATATAAGTAATAAAGATATTTTAGTAAATATATTTAGAGACTATGTTAACCCAAAAGGCTTAACAGCAGTTTTGGCGGAAGACGATATATTTAAATCTTTTCAAAATATTTACTCTAAGTACTTTTGCAATTCTAGGATTAGATTTGTTAGATGTAGGAACAAAATTGTAGATGTAACTGAAGCAGATGAACAGGATAAAGTAATTAACGAATACCACCAGAAATCAAATCACAGAGGAATTAATGAGACTTTTGAGCACCTCAAGAGAGAAATGTACTTTCCGAATATGAAAACTCGTATAAACCAATTGATTAACAAGTGTTTAACCTGCCAAAAATTCAAATATGACCGTGATAGACAACCAATAAAATTCGAAATTACTGAATCCCCCTCCAAACCCTTTGAAATCTTACACACCGATATTTACTCAGTTCACAAGGAAAACTTTTTAACTATAATAGACAAATTTACCAAATTTTCTAGTGTCTACCTTTTAAATTCAAGAAATAGTATTAACCTTATTCAATCCTTTAAACATTTTTTTTCACACCACGGGGTCCCCAAGAAAATAGTAACCGATAATGGAAGTGAATTCGTGTCAACAATCTTTAAGGAATTCTTAGATCTTTACGACATAACTTTGCATACAACATGCGCAAAAAGTTCGACGGGAAACTCGCCTATTGAACGTTTTCATTCCACACTAACCGAAATAGTCCGAATCATTTATAATCAAAATAAAAACAAACCTATATGTGAAATAATAAATGAAGCAGTTATTACCTACAATAATTCAATACACTCAGCAACAAAATTGACTCCATTTGAGTTACTTTCTGGTCATTATCACCCTAATATTCCATTCCCCTTAAAAACAAATAATAGAACAGAACAAGACTATCTTAGAGAACACACAAAAACATATGAAGCCCTAACCAAAATAATACACGATCGTAATGTAGCACATAAGCAACGTGTAATTAGTAAGCGTAACGAAACACGTAAGAATCCATCACATTACATTCCACATGAAAAAATATACGAGCTTGACGATAGAAGAAACAAACTAGCACCTAGGTTTCTGGAACACGAAATTTTGAAAAACAAAAAGGTTACCGTAGACACAAATAGGCGTAAGGTTCATAAAGCCAAAATAAAAAAGAAGCGAAAGTTCGTCGACATCTCAGGAGAAATTCAGTGACTTGGGATCACCTGCTGGAGTTAAGTGGTCCGCGAACAAATAAACATTTGTACATATATATGTAACATATTATGTACACATAATGTACAAATGTATAAAACTGGTTGTATATATATGTATATATAAAAAAAAAAAAAAAAAAAAAAAAAAATGCTTTCATTTATTTATATAGAGCAGTTGACAGGTGAAACTATATTACTCTTTAAGCTAGCAACTAAGAATATCCCAGTTACTTTTGTTGAAGGTCAAAGCTTTAGTTTTCTTTTTCCTGTTTTTCTTATTCCCCAATTTTTGTTTTCTCTCCTTATTCCTCTTTCCCAATGTACCTTACGAGCGATGAGTATATTTTTCGGTGTTGGACGTGTCATGCAAGTATACTAATTATTTTTGGGAGAATGAACCGTACTGCCACTCATCCAGCTATCACATGTACTTCACTCGTTCAGTCCACTCCAAGAGGGGAGGAGTTACATACTCCGCCTAGCAACGTATGCACCATAAACACCATCAGTGCATAGCAACAGCGGAGTATGCACCACGCACAGCTTAATGTACATACTCATACATGCTCCTTACACAACCGCCCAGCACATCGAACCAAGCAACAGCTCTCTGCGCTTAGAGTGCATAGCAACAGCAGAGTATGTACCACGCATAATGTATGTACATAAACGCCACGTACACAAGTGCCCCAAACCTCGGAATTAACATCGGTTTAAGAAGCACCAAAAGCTTATATCACCACGCTCAGAAGCCAGCTCTCCCGCTTTATCAAGCCGCTGCGTGAAGTTAAAGTACAAAGGTCGTTCTATGTTATATTCTATGTATTGTATTATGTGTCTTGTCCTATTAAACATATTCATTTTGTCATTCCAATAAAGATCGTGAAGCTGATTAGTAAATTTTGTGTTTTACTCTTTATATCAGAAACCCATAACTCCCGCCATATTAAATTTTTCTGTGACGTCACCTTAGGACACTCTCCGGATAAAGACGAATCCAACGACACCTCATTTGTTGAAATCGGTTCCATAGTTTAGGCTGTACGAGGTGACATCCTTACATACATACAAACAAACAAACAAACAAACAAACAAACCAACAAACCCAGCCTGTTAAAATCATAACCCTTCCTCTGCGTAGTCGGGTAAAAAGTGCCGGGTCGGCAACAGCTAGTAGAAGTATAAATGGAAGTACGTAACTCAACAATAACTTATTAGATTTAAAACCAAACAAAAATGATAAAGTGGTTAAGTAAATTCTTTTAAGATTCATTTGAGGTATAAATCATTCTTCTGCGTTATCGTGGAGCTAAGCTATGCTCAAAACAGTTCATGAAATCGTCGCTTATAATTTTCCATCAGTGAAGACGGCTCTATGCAATTGCTCCCAATGTATTAACTCCTAATGAAATAGTTCCTAATGAAAAGATTCCGAACATAAAACGCAATAATTCTGAATTTTCGAAATGAAATAAATCCTAACTCAGGATGAAATATCTTCTAACCCAAAAATGAAATAAATCCTAACATTTAGGAATTATTTTTATAGTGAAACAATAACACTAAAAAACAAAAAAAATGTCCTAAAGTGGAAAACATTTGCCTTTATTTAATTAAGCGTCAGTACAGTTTTAATTATAAACTTGGATGTTGTCAACCACTATCGATCTGCATACCCCCACTTCCTCCCCACCGAAAAAAGTTGAATAAAATCAATGAACTTACTTGGAAAAAATTGTCTGAAACGTATTGCATTTGCGAATGCATCACACACTCTGTCTTAATAGAATTTGACATTACTAAACTTTATATATAAAAATGAGCTGTTTGTTTGACACCTCAAAACTCATAAACTAACCTTCCGATTGAGCTGAAATTTACACTATATACATTTCCAAGTTTTCCGGTAGATGGCGCTGGAACTAAAAAAATTCAAAACTCACCGAAAGATTAAGCTAAAATTTTGTAGTACATCAGCATTTTTCAAGTTTTCCGATAGATGGCGCTGGAACACCAACATTTCAAAACCAGCCCATTGAGCTGAAAATTACACAATATATTTGTTATGAACTGAGAAAAGTTCGTAAGTCAAAAGTTTTCAAGTTTTCCGATAGTACATAGATTGCGCTGAAAGCCTAAATCTCAAAATTATTACTACAGCAATGCATGGTGACAGCTAACAGCTTACTTTTGATTTACATACTCTTTTCGCTTAATAACAAATATATTGTGTAAATTTCAGTAAATACAATATATGTACACATCAAACAGACGAAATGAAAAAAAAAATATTTTTATAAGCCCTATATTTTACTTTTTAGCTCAAGCTTGTTTTACAAAAAAAAAAATCAATAATTAAATTGTGTTATTATTCTTTGTTTTGTTTTCAAAATAAAATAAACTAGTGGGCCAGTGCGAGAAATCTCGCATATAGAAACCCTACAACCGTTTTCGGTTTACGAATGAAAAAAAGAGAACGTAGGTATAGGTAATAATGTTTTATCGTAATAACTAATTCATATGCACTTCCTCAAAGTTTGTTTATACTGATGAACAAAGTTCAGTTTATAAGCTTTCGATCAGTGTTTTTTGCGGCTTATTTAAGTCTCTGCGACTTTTTGAAAACTCTCAGCGGTACCACTGCCCAGTGTTGTAAGTGTTACTACACATCAATTGTGCTTATGATACCCATCTGATACTGGTCGCTGCCCACCTGGGCTCGACTTGCTAAACTTATAAGTGCGAGGGCTGATCCAGAGAAAATAGCAGCACTATAATCACGTCAGCGGACGAGCTCCCTCGATGGAACAAACGGTAGCGCTAGATTTCCAGAACGGAAACAAAACCTTATCTGAGCTTCTCCGACACAGATAGTGCGCAGGGCAGGTGTAAACACGGAAGACACTATCTTTCACAAATCTGTCCAGCTATTTGGAAACGCGGACGACATCGATATCATCGGTCGCTCCCAGCGCGCCCTGTTAGAGGCTTTTACTGCAATTGAAGAACAGGCGAAACAAGTTGGCATTGAAGTGAATAAGGACAAAACCAAGTACCTACATGTTGTCAACAAACAAAGAAACATCTGTCCACCGCCTAGGAGAACACGTCACTGTTGTCAACAGTAACTTCGAAGTGGTTAAGGAGCTGACCTAACTCGGAGTAAACATCAACTCCACGAATGACACCTTAGTGGAGATACGATGAAGACTTATCCTAGGAGACCGCTGCTACTTCGGTTTGGCAAAACAAATGGGTTCAAAACTCCTAACTCGGAAGACGAAATGCATTCTCTACAAAACATTGATCCTGCCAGTTCTGCTGTATGGAGCCGAGTGTTGGACGATAAGCAGGAAAGCAGAGCAGATTTTGAATACCTTCGAGAGAAAGACTCTTCGTCGGATATTCGGTCCCGTATGCGAGGAGGTTTCTCACTCACTCTCACTCTCAGTTTCAAGAAAAATCGTTTTTATTTTTGTGGTCTGACAGATCACAACGCGAAACAACGTTGAAATTTTACTCGAACTGTATTTTTGTTCCACGAAATATTGACAACTATTTCAAAATATATCGCATTCGACTCGCTGCATCGAGTTTGACAGTCTCATTTACTAAAATATTTACAAAAAAAAAAATTACGACACAATAAGTTTCAAAATGGTCTGACAGATCACAACGCTAAACGGAGGGTTAAGAGACCAGAAGAGGTTCAATTTTTTTTATAAAATTGACGACCCTCTTATGGAGACTTTAAGAATTTCCCCAGTAGCTGAAATGTCTCTAAGGAAGTGTTGTTCTGTTATGGTAGCATGTGTCCCCCAGTTACGTCATTTTCTATGAAAAAACATTCAGACTCCCCAATGAGACCTATTTTGTTTAGATGATATGGAAAATGGCAACGCCCAGTTAGGAAACCAACTAATCTACTGGATATATTGCAAAATGGATCAAGGCTTGCAATGAAATCAGCTGAACCTTTTCTAACCAGCTGTCAGCTATTTTTTTTTCCATCAACACCCTTGTCTTATGGGTTTAGTTTTGCTGATAAAATAGGAAAGAATGTTCAAACACTTAATTTCTTTGAACATTTTAAGTATTAAATCAGTTTGATTTAATCGTAGTTTTATGTCCAAGGTAAATGAATGCAGATGAAAAATAAAGTATACCTGTATGTAAGTACAAAAAAAAAAACGCTCAATGATTTAAAATATTCAACCCTTTAGTAAAATTTATCTCTTATACTCAGTACAACTTCATATCAATACCTATCACGTTCGTTCTCTTTTATGTGCTGTTATGCTATAAAAGAAATCCCCCACAAAGTATAACGTCAGTACACGTTCCACCTCGCAATGTGCTAAACGTCATGACGTTAATCTGAATTGTGTTCAGTTTTATGGCGATTGCATTGTGTAAGGATATCGCGTACTGGGAATCCTTACAGCATGGATAGTACGGCTTCCGCGTGCACTTTGCAGTGGCTCTGCGTGCAAATGATGCTTTAAAAGCCATTGTGGGCACACTTAAGAAATTTAATTTTGAAAATGCTTGCAATGTTGGTTAATCAATTTCTGCTCAGCTGCAGATAATTCATATGCAAATGCAATCTTCGCTATTGCTCTTGGTAAATAAGAGTATCTTCTAGTCTTCTAACGTTCAGCATGATTATAATTAGACATATAGAATGAAGATGTGTTTGTTTATGTTGTTTATATTTATGTTGGCTATACCTCCGGTAATAAGTTAAAGAAGCTTATGTCGATTACAAAAAAACCGTAACATCGCAAAAATAATAATAATAGCTTAAGTTGTTTTCGAATTTAACATATTTCAAAATAACTTTAATCTTAAAGCTTAAACCTTAGCATAAAATAGCTAATTTTACAAATTAATTTTTGTTGACATAAGCTAAAGGGTTTCTGACGAAAACAATTTTAGTACAGAACCCTCGACAGAACCCTATGTAGCATGCATAAGGTATTTTTCCACGTTTATTTTCTTAACCCTCAACATATCCTTCATT
Organism: Brachyopa scutellaris; assembly: GCA_949775065.1. NCBI lineage: Eukaryota > Metazoa > Arthropoda > Insecta > Diptera > Syrphidae > Brachyopa > Brachyopa scutellaris. The sequence continues at coordinate 35,087,984 of OX459114.1, forward strand.
TTTTTTCCTTATCCAAAATAGAATCAGAAGTAGTGATGAATCGAATGATTTGGAGAATCGAGACATTAGTATCTACTCGAATGATTTTAAGAGTCGAATCATCATTCGATAAAAACAATAGTTTTTTGACCCCAAAGCGCCATGTTGATCAGCCATTCAAATCCTAAAACGTATGTACTTAAGATATGTATAAAGTAAACAAAAATATAAAAAAAAAACTTTATATACCAAATTCCATATACCATGGTTGACTTAAGTTTTCATGCATTCATACGAGAAAATCGAACTAGGTTTCCCACAAACGAAAATTGTAACAGAAAACCCAGTTCAACATTTTTAAGTTTATACTGAAAACTGTAATAAAGAAACGGATAAAATCACCATAAAAGAAAATAAATACAAGTATAAATTACGTATGGTACATAAATAGTATTAAGCAGAGCGCAACCAAATGTGACATGAACAAACTTCTCGCTGTAATGCATTTGTACCTGAAGTTCTCGAAAAGTTTTTATTTATTTATTTATTTATTTATTTATTCCAACTTTTAACTTTTTTCAACTTATTTACAACTGATTAATATTTGTTAAATATAATTATAACTTAATTATAAATATAAATTTCTTAATTATTTACAAATTTCATCATAATACATTCAAATTTATAGCCATGAATTGAGCAATAAGTATAGAAAAAGTTAATTGAAATAAGGATTAATATGCACTATGTGGTATGGAATACCAGTGGAAAGTGCATTGTTTATTTAGCTAAAATTCAAATATTTGATAGCCGCGAGAAGAACGAAGAGTTTGTTGCTGAGAGTATGAGGTAGACGTGCAATGAAAGGTAGACAGAAATGACAAAGGTGAAAATTTAAGGGTTGAAAAAGATGAGTATAGGGTTATAATTAAAAGAGTAGTTACGATACACTTTAAGTAAAATCAATTTTAAGATATAGTTGATTTTAGATGTAGCTGATTACGTTATTGTCTCCATAAGATTTTCTATGCTAGACCTGGACAGTAGCCAATGTCTTAAGTTTCTTAAGAACCTGGATTTGCATTCTACATGACTGCATATATCCGGCGGTAGTCTGTTAAATATGAACGGTGCGGCAACTGTTGCAAAGCGTCTGTAGTGTTCTTTATTGGCTCTTGGTACTATAACTGCAGAAGCTTGCCTAAGTGAATACGAATAAGTATCACCTCTTTTGGGACACGAATAACCGCCCCGCATATAAAACAATCTCAAAACTTTATAAACATACAGGTGTCTGAGTGGCAAAATAAAAGCAGGCTGGAAATGATGATTCCCATCTTGGTTTGAACATTATTACACGGATGACCTTCTTCTAAACAGTTATAATTGGTTTAAGATTACTTACATAAGCATTGCCCCAGCACGAAATTGCATATTCTAAGCGAGAGTTCACTAGCGCATAGTAAATAGCAATCAGTAGGTTTGACGGAACTAATTTGCGAAGATGAAAGATCTTGTTCATTGCTAAATATACAGATTTTTTTACATTAGAAATGTGAGCTTGCCAATTTAACTTACTATCCTAACTCAGAGTATAGCGTGTAGGCCTTTTTAAGGTGTTTTAATTTTCTGTTCGATTTGTGCAAAATTTGGATATTTGCAAAAATCGAGAGTGTACTGTAATATATACACCATTTTTAAAAAAAAGTTTCACTTCTAACGCGTGTGACAGACTTTTTTTTGTCTAAAATGGGACCTTGCGTGGACTTTGGCAAAACGTTTATTTTCTAGAGGTCTTCTGCAAATAGTAATATCAGTAATATCAGATTTTAGTTTTTAGAAAATCTTACAGCTAACCTGTCATCAGCTTTAGAGATTATACGATTCCGTCCCCGTGTTTCTGGCTTTTCGATGTATTTTAAGGCATCTGCTATTGCTAAAATACTACGTTGAAGAGTTTTTTTTGTAATTTTTTGTAAATTTTTCGTATTTGAGGCAGTTTTCGAATAAGTTCTACTTTTCCTGAATTGTATTCTTTCTCGGCCTACTGTTATCAGTTTTTTTTTAAAAAAAAGTGCAGTAAACAATTTTAAATAATGACCTAACAGCAAAAGCTTTTTGTTTTCATAGTTCAATTCGGCAAACTTAATTTTTTAACTTCTTCCAAAACACTCCTATTATTATGAACACTTCTTTTCTGTTCGCATTTACTACTTTGTATAAAATCCTCGACCATTCAGGCTCAGCTGTGCATATTTTGACTGGATTTGTTTGTTACATACCGTTATAATATTTACACAAATGTCTTCACAGTTTAAACTACCAATTTGTTGCCCGGGAAGAATTTTAAGCGCTGTTAACGTAGCGCTCCTATTATTTTGAACACAACTGTACGTTGGAGTTTTGCATAGAAACCAGATATAAAATTGGAACACGAACAAAAAACTTCCAAAATTCAATGGCTGGAAGGTAGTAAAGGTAAGAATCTTTAAAATAATAAAATATGGTTAGGTTAAATGGTACTGATTGTATTGTAACTATAATGGTAGAATTTCTACCACTGGGCGAACACTAGTACATATAAGTACAGTGGTGGTCCAGTATAACGAATGCCGATATAACGAATGATCGATATAACGTACACTTTTTTCAAGTGCATTATCGGCTCTATATAGCGAACGAACAAAAAAATGATATTCGATATAACGAATGTTGCTACAATATCTGTGTACATGCTTTAAAAAATAGAACGAGACAAATTTACCTAAGAAATACAATAATGTTTAGCAATAATGTAAGCTCCTTGATCCAACTATTCGCTTAGTTAAGCTTAGCGGAGGCTTTGGAATCTTGGAACAATACTGAAATGTTTCTTCAAGAAGATAAGCGTATGAGCCCATTCGAGGCAGTTGAGAGTGTATTAACTGAGCCAAATAGAACAACATTGGAAGTTCTGCAAAACTTGTTCACTGTTTTTCATAACTTCCAACGTTGTTCTAATAAGTCTACGGGAAATAGCTACAAATTTCTGCGTTGAATGTTTGCAAAAGCATGTCTTTATTGGCGATTGCTTTTTGGAAAAGAAAAGGAAATAAATTAATTTTGTTTTAGTTTCTTTTACTTATTTTTTTACTTTTTAACTTGTTTGATGACTTTATGAATAAATTAAATAAAGTGTTATGAATTAGAAACGGTATTTGTACATTTATTTAATGTTTCGTACAAGGAAAATGTTTTCGATATCACGAATTTTTCGATATAGCGAATGCAACTGGACATTATATCATTCGTTATATTGGACCACCACTGTAATTGATTGTAAAAATCCCTCCTCTTCGACTACTTACCTTGACGCTGGTGGGGAGGCTCAGTAGGTCCTTTTGACCCCAGGGGGCGATTGCAGTAGGGTTACCCAAGCTGTAAGGTCTCTGGATGAGGGACCGAAGCCAAAGAGTAATCAACCTAATTCCAGTGGTGGTGTGAGCGTATAGCAAACCGTGCCCAAGGATGCAAGGCTGAGGGTTAAATCAGTCTCTAACGAGCTCCTTCAAGCGCCCTGGCGAGGGCCTGTCGTATTAGCGCCCCACCACAGTAAAACCGGCTATGCTGTGGTGGCACTTTATTACCGGCCTACTCGTGGGAACAATATACATATGGAAAAAGAAAAAGAAAAAGAAAAACAAAATGAAAATGCAAAACCTTCGGGGGAAACCCCAACCGACGGATGCATGATGGAGGAAGAGGAGAAACTCCTACTTCAGGGTCCCTCAATTTTAGTGTCTTCGGATGGAGAAAGCGGTGGAGCGATTGACATCGACTTGGAGAAACTTCTTCTCGACGATGATGACAGTCGCTCAATCGCTAGCTCGTCCAACCTCTCCCTGCAATCCACTGCGTCAGACCGCAGTAGGGTTGCAAATAGTAAGCGGGCAATCAAGTGACTAGGGAATAGGAAATGGGAAGATCTTACGGATAGGGTCAGGAAAAGGATAAGCAGTGCGCGGGCTCTCTTGCAGGAGCTGTCCTCAAGGGATAGAAGCTGATACCCAGCAGCATTAGGCAGCAAAGGCAAAAAGCCAATGCGAAAAGACTTTTGAGGCGGCTTAATAAACGGGATCCCTCGTCCTACATGGAGAGAGAGATCCAGGCATTGGATAGGGCAAAGCAGAGATTAGGGCCAGTTACAGCTAGGTCAACGTCTGTATACCAAAATACACCCAGGGCGCACACCTCTGGACGGGCTAGTAGTGGGCTGACTGCAGCGAGGAAATTTGGCCCCCCGCCACCCACCTCAGCTGCTGGCAGAATTACACGACCCCCAACTGGTGCGGGTAAGGAACTCGAATCCGAAACTGAGGCAGTTGCCGGAAGCTCCAAAATAGGAAGAAACGACGAGACAATCTCTCCACCCCTACCTGGGAGCAAAAGGGCAAAAACCCACTCCGACATTGCGAAAGGTAGTCTTCGGGTAGTAATAGTGGATTATGGCAACCCAGAGCGTAAGCTAACGGATGATCAGTGGAAACTGATCGAGATTAGGATCCTCGATGGTGTAAATGAGGCTCTCTGAAAATGAATGGAACCTTTTCCACTTTTTGGACAGCTGACCACCTTCAAAGGGTTCAAAATAATGAAATGTGATAATGAAAGCACACTGAACTGGTTAAAAACGTTTGTGTCTGACACCGAAGCCCCGTGGGCCAATGCCGACTTAAGGGTTATCGAGAAAAGAACTTATAAGTCTAACCAGACCTAAAGGTCGCACCCTTCTTACGGGTCCTTATCTCCCGAAGGATAGGATAGAGCGCAACCTGAGACTACTAAGCCCAGAGGTTCATAGTAAAGACTGGGAAGTTATAGAAGTGGGTGAGCATACTGAGGCCGGCATGGAAGTAACCATCCTTCTGAGCCACCGTTCGATGCCTCTACTTCGCGACGGTAACTATAAAGTACGCGTTGGGATTACCCAATGCAAGATAAGACCCATTGCTGGACCGACCCAGCAAAGTAGAGACGAAGGCTCCAACCGTGATGAAGGTAATTCAAATAAACCTTCATCACAGTAAGGCAGCTAGTGCCAACCTTGTTTTCCTCATGGGAAACAGGGACATTGACGTTGCCCTTATTCAGGAGCCCTGGATTGTCCGAGGCAAGATTATGGGGCTTAACTCAAGAGGCCTGGAAATATATAAGACCGATACACCGAATGGTGAAAGTAAGACCAGAACTTGTATTGTTGCTAAAAAAACAAATTAAGCTTTTTCTCTTACCCAGATATTGCAATAGTGACCAAACAGTCGTAAAACTCGAAAGACAGGGAAAACCCTCACTTACGATGGCATCAGTTTACATGCCGTACGACTCGACGGATGGACCACCATCTGAGGACACATGCAGACTGGTGAGGAAGGCGGACCAAGAAAAATGGGACTTGCTCATGGGATGCGACGCAAACTCCCATCACACGCAATGGGGCAGCATCGACATCAATCCAAGGGGTGAGTCTCTTTTTGAATTCATAGTAGAGCGTAATCTATTGATAGCGAATATCGGGGATGAACCCACATTCATTACTAAAAATAGGCAGGAAGTTATAGACGTTACTCTTACGAGTAACTCGGATTCACTCCAAGTGAATCGGTGGAGAGTTTCCACTGATATATACTTCTCAGACCACAGGATCATAGAATTCATGATTGACGAACTAAAACCCCTCCAGGTGAAATACCGGAATCCCAGGAAAACCGACTGGGATTTCTTTGCCAATGAGGTGGGAAAAAGTGAACTCAAGTTTAAAGTGCAAAAAGTACGAACATCGCAAGAAATTGACGCCGTAATCGAGGAGCTGTGCACAACCCTCAATGACGCATATTTAAAGTCATATCCTTCTAAGAACATGCGCGATAAAAAGTCACCGCCGTGGTGGAATAAAGAGCTTTCAGACATGAGGAAAGAAACGAGAAAGCTCTTCAACGCGGCAAAAAGACTCAACACTGAAGGTGACTGGGAGAGATACAAATCCAGTCAGAGGAAATTTAAAAGTGCAGTAAGCAGTTCTAAGCGCACCTCATGGCGTATCTTCTGCAACAATATTGAAAACACCACAAAAGCAGCTAGACTAAGAAAGATCCTGGCAAAAGAACCGTCGGTACCAGGCTATCTTAAAGATACCAGTGGTAACTGGACACAATCCTGTTCTGAGTCCCTGGAGCTCCTGCTTAGAACACATTTTCCAGGATTCACGGCATACCCTGCCGACAATATGGAAACTGACAATGGATCAGAAGAAGAGATGATAGTACCAATAGGACTGGTGACTGAAGAAAGAATTATATGGGCTATCGAATCATTTCAGCCCTTCAAGTCACCAGGCACTGATGGGATTTTTCCGATCATGCTGCAGAAAACCAAACACCTAATGGCACCAATTTTGCAAAAAAATTTCCAAAATAGTCTTAGCCGTGGTCATATACCCAAAGCGTGGCGAGAAGTGAAAGTTGTTTTCATTCCCAAAGCTGGGAAAGCCAGCCATACCACCGCAAAAGACTACAGACCTATTAGCCTTACATCTTTATTGCTAAAGACCTTTGAGAAGCTGATTGACGTGCACATACGTGGCAAGCTCAACCACACGAATATGCCTACACTAAAGGTAAGGGAGTGGAAACAGCGCTACATGATGTAGTTAGCACTATTGAGAGATCCCTACACTTTAAGGAATACACGCTTGCAGCATTTCTTGACATTGAGGGTGCTTTTAATAATGTCGAGACACATGCTATTAAAAAAGCGTTGGAAGACAATCATGTAGAACGCACCGTAACTAAACTTACAGTCAGCCTTCTTAGCAGAAGAAAATACATCATCGCTGAGCTCGGGGGAACCCGCCAGAAAGCGATCGCATCTAGAGGCATGCCGCAGGGAGGAGTCATATCCCCCCTTGTCTGGATCATGGTCATTAATGAACTACTGGTGAAACTTAGATACAGTGGAGTAAGAGCATTAGCATACGCGGACGATGTAGTGCTGCTTGCTACAGGTAAATTCCTAACCACTATCAGTGAACTAATGCAGAGAGCCTTGAACACACTAATCGTTTGGACGAAACAATGTGGACTGGGGGTCAACCCTCAGAAAACCGAACTAGTGTTGTTCAGTAACAAAAGAGCGATACCAACCTTCACGCTACCGACCATTGAGGGTATCCCTCTTAAGCTGTCCGAGAGCGCGAAATACCTAGGCCTCATACTCGACAGAAAGCTCAACTGGAAGCTTAATATTAAAGAAAGGATAAAAAAAGCATCAATTGCTTTCTACACCTGCAGCAGATTCTTCGGGAAAAACTGGGGATGTAGACCGCAAATAACACTATGGATGTACTGTGCGATAGTAAGACCCATACTTACATATGGAGGATTGGTCTGGTGGCAAGCTGCCGTCAAAACAACCAACCTCAAAGATATGACCAAAGTACAGAGAATAGCATGCACTGGAACGACCAGTGCGATGAGAACAACGCCAACAGCGGAATTGGAAGCAATTCTAAACCTTCTGCCTCTGGATCTCTATATGCAGGAGACTGCAGCAAAGAGCGCCCTCAGGTTAAGCCAGTCAATGCACTGTAGGTCGAATGCATATGGACACACCAAAATACTTGGCAATTACCTCAACGGTGAAATTAACTCAGACTACACTGTCCCATACTTGGACTTTGATAAACCCTTCTCGTGGGCTGTTCCAAGTAGAGAGCAATGGGAGCGAAACGAGATACCACAGAACGCCAAGTCCATCTACACTGATGGGTCAAAGATGGACATAGGCATAGGAGCGGGGTGCTTCTCGGAAGAAGTAGGAATAAGCATCTCCATACGACTCCCAGATCACAGTAGCGTTTTCCAAGCTGAGGTTCTAGCAGTGACAAAGGCCGCCCAACTGGTATCAATGAGGGCAATATCATGAGAGGATATCAATATTTACATTGACAGCCAGGCGGCCATAAAAGCAATAGCTGCTACACAAATAACATCAAAGCTTGTAAAGTGTTGCCGCGAAGAGCTAAAGGTTCTCGGCACGCAGCACAATGTAAAGCTCTGCTGGGTCCCTGGTCACAGGGGGATACCAGGCAACGAAGCCGCAGATGAACTGGCCAGAGATAGCTCGGCCCTAGATAAAGAACAAGCAGATGGGACGGTTAAACCTCCTCTCTGAAACCTTCGGGCCAGAATCGAACAAAAATCAGCAATTGAAGCGAACAACAGGTGGAAATCACCTGCGAGGTATCAAGAAGACTGTGGCCAGAATACATCGAAAGAAGAACAAGAAAACTCCTACAAAAAGACAGGAAATCGTTGTCAATTCTTATAGGAGTGCTAACTGGGCACAACGCTCTGAGATACCACATGAAAAAAACTACGACTAAGCGATGACGACATTTGCAGGGGATGCGGTGATGATGAGGAGGTACATGAGGACACAACCCATTTCCTCTGTCATTGCCCTAACCTCTGTCAACTCAGAAATAGAACCCTGGGCAAATTCTTCTTTGTAGACATCGACGAATTATCAGATGGATCACCATCTGACCTGCTTCAGTTTGCCAGGGCGTCGGGATGGCTTATGCCAAGACATTAAAACCACGGGTGGGAACACTCTATGGGTATCACAATGGGTCCACAAGGACCTAAGTGTGATGGGGATGTAGCAGTTCTCAGCCCGCTAACCTAACCTAACCTAATTGATTGTAATTTCTTTGAGTTATATTTGGATAAAAAAAGTGGATGGTTTTCCCAAAGTAAATAAAATTTCCTTTTTTTTCATCTACACGGTGGAAGATAACTTAACTTACATAGTACCTATACCTACTAGTAGTAAACCTGTCGCAGAGCAAGAACAAAGACAAAATAAATTCTATCACAATATTCTTTATTTTTACAACCTTAATATTAACTTCACTTTCTGTGAGGGCGGAATCTAGGAACCGATTTTACACCCACTTCCAGATATCCGATCATCCTGAAATTTTGCACACGTATATAGTTCCGGAGACAATGCAATATGTGCTATTTGATGACGTTGTTAATCCAATATGGCGGACGCTTTTTTAACTTTTCCATTTCTGTGAGGGCGGAATCTGGGAGTCGATTTTACACCCACTTCCAGATATCCGATCGTCCTGAACTTTTGCACACGTATATAAAGGGTGATTTTTTAAGAGGTTGAGAACTTTTTTTAAAAAAAAACACACAAAAAATTCGAAAAAATGAATGAAATATTTATTTGAATCGATAGTTTGAACCTTGCAATTTAATGTTTAAAGATAATTTCATGCAAATGTTGACCGCGGCTGCGTCTCAGGTAGCCCATCCGCTGAGTCCAATTTTGGCATACTCTTTCACACATATCGGCCGGTATCTCACGAATGAATGCATGGATGTTGGCTTCCAGTGCGTCAATCGAAGCGGGCTTGTCCCTATAGACATTAGCCTTGACATACCCCCACAAAAAATAATCTAATGGTGTCAAATCGCACGATCTAGGCGGCCAATTGACCGGCCCGAAACGTGAAATTAACTGTTCACCAAACTCGCCTCGCCATTGCGCCATTGTTTCGCGTGCTGTGTGGCATGTGGCACCGTCTTGTTGAAACCACATATCATGCAAGTCAAGAACTTCCATTTCGGGCAAAAAAAAGTTTGTTATCATCGCTCGGTAGCGTTCACCATTGACAGAATCGACATTTCGCGGTCTTCTGTCACACTAGCTGATACGGCCGCAATATTTTCTTCACTACGCACAGTACGTCAACGTGTTGGTGGTTTAATGTCCAACAAAGTAAATTTGGTGCGAAATTTGGTCACAATCTTCCGAATAGACTGCTCAGAAGGTCGAGAATGCCGATCATAAAATGGAAGCAGCGCGCGATGAACATTTCGAACCGAGCACGAATTTTGATAGTAAAATTCAATAATTTGCAAGCGTTGTTCATTTGTAAGACGATCCATGGTTAAATTGCAAACCAAACTGAAGCTGTTTGACAGTGACACAAGGTACTAAACACACGTCAGCTGTCAAAACCAGTGTTGCCAAAACCAAACCAGCTAAAAAATCACCCTATAGTTCCGGAGACAGTACAATATGTACTATTTGATGACATTGTTAATCCAATATGGCGGACGCTTTTTTAACTTTTCCATTTCTGTGAGGGCGGAATCTGGGAGTCGATTTTACACCCACTTCCAGATATCCGATCATCCTGAAATTTTGCACACGTATATATGTAGTTCCGGAGACAATACAATATGTACTATTTGATGACGTTGTTAATCCAATATGGCGGACTCTTTTTTAACTTTTCCATTTCTGTGAGGGCGGAATCTGGGAGTCGATTTTACACTCACTTCCAGATATCCGATCATCCTGAAATTTTGCACACGTATATAGTTCCGGAGACAATGCAATATGTGCTATTTGATGACGTTGTTAATCCAATATGGCGGACGCTTTTTTAACTTTTCCATTTCTGTGAGGGCGGAATCTGGGAGTCGATTTTACACCCACTTCCAGATATCCGATCGTCCTGAACTTTTGCACACGTATATAGTTCCGGAGACAATACAATATGTACTATTTGATGACATTGTTAATCCAATATGGCGGACGCTTTTTTAACTTTTCCATTTCTGTGAGGGCGGAATCTGGGAGTCGATTTTACACCCACTTCCAGATATCCGATCATCCTGAAATTTTGCACACGTATATAGTTCCGGAGAGAATACAATACGTGCTATTTGATGACGTGGGCACCGTAGCGCAAGTGGTTAGTGCGTCGGACTACTGAGCCAGCGGTCTTGGGTTCGAATCCCGCCGCAAACACCTAAAAGTTTTTCACAGTGCCCACCTCTTTCGAATGTCTGACAAGCATCAAAGAGTATCATTTGTCACGATTGAGCTTCTCAACTCGCCGTTCGGAGTCGGCAAAAAACTGTAGGTCCCTTCCATTCGTGCAAAATATAACACGCACACACAAATGGTTGCGAGAAGCAGGCCCAGGTTCACCTCGAGCTGTAGCGCCAACTAAGTAAGTAAGTATTTGATGACGTTGTAAATCCAATATGGCGGAGGCTTTTTAACTTTTCCATTTCTGTGAGGGCGGAATCTGGGAGTCGATTTTACACCCACTTCCAGATATCCGATTATGCTGAAATTTTGCGTATCCGGTGACAACTCAATATAGTATATTTCATGATCTTGTAAATCTAATATGGCGGACGCCCCAAGATGGTGGATTACCGTTATCTTCCCGACCTCCTAAATATGGGTATCAAATGAAAGGGCTTGGCAAGTAGAATACAATACGCTATAACGTCATTAAAAATCCAATATGGCGGACGCCCACAAGATGGCGGACAACCGTTATCTTTACTACCATCTTAATATGGGTATCAAATGAAAGGGTTTGACAAGTAGAATACGATTAGCTAAGTGATGTGATTCTAGATTCAATATGGTGGATGCCATAAAATGGCGGATTACTTTTTCCTTCACAACCCGCATGACATGGATATCAAATAGAAGTGTTGGCGAATAGAATCTCAAACAATATAGTATATTTTATGACGTTGTAAATCTAATATGGCGGACGTCATAAGATGGAGGATTGCCGTTATCTTCACGACGTCCTTAATATGGGTATCAACTTAAAGGGATTGACAAGCAGAATTACAGTAGCCAAGTGACGTCATTCTAAATTCAATATGGTGGGTGCCCCAAGATGGCGAATTACCTTTTTCTTCACAACCACCATGGCATGGGTATCAAATGAAAGGGCGAGTAGAATCTCAAACATATTGAGTAAACTTTCTCATATCCAACCCACCCAAGCTAATATACATACATACGTATAGACGTAAATTTGTAAACAAAATTCAGATACTAAAAAGTTGAAAATAAATATGTATAGAGATAAAAAAAATATTTTTAAAAACAAGCTTTAATGAACTAAAAAGTAAAAAAATAATTTTTTCCCGAGTCACCAATGTGTGACTATAAATTAAAGCTTAAGGCACTCAGGCTCGAGGTAAAATTTGGCCAAATGACGATGACGAGGTCTAACTAAACAGTAACAGTGGCACAAAATGTGTTCTGCTAATTCTTCTTCCGTCCTCGTTGCACATCGTGTATGTGTTGTCTTGTGCCTGAGTGCCCCAAGCTTTAATTTATAGTCACACATTGGTGACTCGGGAAAAAATTATTTTTTTACTTTTTAGTTCATTAAAGTTTGTTTTTAAAAATATTTTTTTTATCTCTATATTTATTTATCTTTATTTGAAATTGAAATTTGAAATTTGATTGTGACTTATGGATGCATATTTGTCATATTTTCATATAAAAGTATAAAAAAAAAACCATTTTTTAAAATAGGTGCAACTTTTTTCCCCTTTTTTTTTCTTATTTGGCTTAACTTTTTATACAAAAATAAAGGTTAGTTTTTAGTTAACATTTTAAAGAAAAATAACTCGTACAAATATACTCGTTTCGTTATAAGGGAGATCTAAAAAAAAACAATTTTTAATAGCTTTTTACAAGTACGGAACAGAAGGCATGTTTTTTTCAAATCTATATAGGGCGTGTTTTTTTATAGAATAAAAATAAAAATTTCAATAGATAATACAACAAAACCTTAGCCTAGATAATTATCAATGCTAAGGTTTTGTTGTATTATTGATATTGAAAACATGTAGCTGAAACATGTTTATTCTATATAGGCTTAAAAAAACACGCCTATAGAGATAGACTAAACATGTTTCTGCAACATGTTTTCAATGTAAAATACAATAAAACCTTAGCCTGGATAATAATCCAGTTTTATTTTTATTTGGAAAGCTTTTTCGAAGTCTATATGGATTTGAAAAAAAAAAAAACACGACTAGACCTAATAATTGTACTTACATATGTGTCACTTATATACTGTAATCATTTAAAATGCTTGGACTTTTGATTCCTTTTTTTGCTATGAAGCATTTAAACACTGAAAAATAATCATGCACATGAAGCACTATTGAATAATAATTTTATGTATAGACATAGAGCATATCAGCATTGAATTATTTGTTTGCAAATGAAGCATATCTGAGCTCAGTTGTACGTATAGGTTTTAAAAAAATTCATACAAAAATATGACTTTCCCATACAAAGGCTTATGTGGGAGATCAATACTGCCTCACAGCCCGATGATGCCAGTATCGCAAGAGTGAGATTAACTATCGTCTAGTACATTCTCTTAGACTGCTACTGTCAAAATTTCAGCCGAATCGGACTCGTAGTTTGTCTGCGAATTTTCGAATGAGGAGATCATCGCCTTCACGAAGGCCTACTTTGCAGACCTCGAGAAAACCTATTTTTTGGATGGGTTGAAGAAGTCGAAGCATCGCTGGATCAAGTGTATCCAGCTAAAGGGAGACTATGTTGAGACATAAATCGCCACTTTTCCAAAATTTTTGTTTTTCTTTTGTAGGCTACATAAGTATTTATCGGACCGGACCGCCCACTGATATCTTTTGAAATAATAGAGATAGGAGAGATTTTATTACACGAATCGAAAGATTTTGTTTTTTTTTCACTTAGAAAGCATTCCTACCTGATAAATGACGATAATGCATTTATGTCACTCCAATACTGATGTATTGATGTGTATTCAATGGAGCGTATATAGATAGGTATATGTATGTACATACTCGTACATTATAAAGTATTTGTGTTTGCGAATAAGTATCTGAACGAATATTAGAATGCACTTAATAAGTAAATTCATTAAGAGAATAACGTTCAAATAATATTCAAATAAACTGTGCAAATATTAGACACTTTTTCAAATATTTAGATGTTATTTCATAATTGAAATCATCAGTTCATTCTGGTTGGAATTGATTTATGATCTCATAAATTATGTATGAATACGTTCCCCTATTTCATGTAATGACATACGTAAATACGTAGGTATATGTATGTACTTCTAGAACGCAATGAATAATATTCTATCTTTATTTACATAAACCGCTTATTTGGTAAGCAACTCCACTTTTGATGTTTACATATAAATATGAGTACATACATAATATAGATATACATACATATGTAGATGGATTTTGGGCTTTTGGAAAGTTGGGTACCTATTTTGAATACCTAAACATGCATTAATAAGAAATAAAAAAAATTATTGATGCTTTATATTTATTGTTGTTGTTATTTCCATAAAGAAAACAATCAATGAAAGAAATGTGTCGAATTCATTACGATACTGCAGAATATACATAAATATGTGTTTGTATGTTTGTACATACATGCATATGTATGTAGAGGGCACATTGAACAGTATAATTCTTTGTCGAATATATGGTCCCGTATGCGATATATAAAGGGTGATTTTTTAAGAGGTTGAGAACTTTTTTAAAAAAAAAAACACAAAAAATTCGAAAAAATGAATGAAATATTTATTTGAATCGATAGTTTGAACCTTGCAATTTAATGTTTAAAGATAATTTCATGCAAATGTTGACCGCGGCTGCGTCTCAGGTAGCCCATCCGCTGAGTCCAATTTTGGCATACTCTTTCACACATATCGGCCGGTATCTCACGAATGAATGCATGGATGTTGGCTTCCAGTGCGTCAATCGAAGCGGGCTTGTCCCTATAGACATTAGCCTTGACATACCCCCACAAAAAATAATCTAATGGTGTCAAATCGCACGATCTAGGCGGCCAATTGACCGGCCCGAAACGTGAAATTAACTGTTCACCAAACTCGCCTCGCAATTGCGCCATTGTTTCGCGTGCTGTGTGGCATGTGGCACCGTCTTGTTGAAACCACATATCATGCAAGTCAAGAACTTCCGCAAAATTTTCCACGTAGTGCTGTAACAAAGGCCTAACTGCTGGGAACGGCGCCGAATCGACATTTCGCGGTCTTCTGTCACACTAGCTGATACGGCCGCAATATTTTCTTCACTACGCACAGTACGTAAACGTGTTGGTGGTTTAATGTCCAACAAAGTAAATTTGGTGCGAAATTTGGTCACAATCTTCCGAATAGACTGCTCAGAAGGTCGAGAATGCCGATCATAAAATGGAAGCAGCGCGCGATGAACATTTCGAACCGAGCACGAATTTTGATAGTAAAATTCAATAATTTGCAAGCGTTGTTCATTTGTAAGACGATCCATGGTTAAATTGCAAACCAAACTGAAGCTGTTTGACAGTGACACAAGGTACTAAACACACGTCAGCTGTCAAAACCAGTGTTGCCAAAACCAAACCAGCTAAAAAATCACCCTTTATAAGGTACATCACTTAGCACTTCAAACTTTATAACAAACGAACTGCAATCAATATATCCCTCAAATCACACATGGATTTCAAAAGAACAATTATTTGCTTACATTATGACAAATTTAACGAAGCAGCCTTCTGAACAAGATTAAGAAACAACCATTAAACTAAAGTCAACTACACGCCAGACCACTACAACACCAAAAAAAAAAAAATAATAAAAGAGAAGCGAAAGTTCCAAAAAGTGGTAAACTACTCATAGAAGGAAACTTTTAATGCGAATGAAAACAAAAGCCTGAAAAAATATCTAGAGAAAACTGACACCGAACTCAAAATCTCACTATTCTCTTTGGAAAACATCGAATCGAATTAAAAACAAAATACTTCATTATCCATATTGAAAAAAAGTGGATAACTAAAGATACTTAGCCCAGATACTCTAGCAATACATTTTTGAAGAAAAAATAATGATAATGGCAATTCCTATTCTAATCCGCATATTCACCTTAACCAGACCACCAACACCAGAACCAAAAATATGTATAAAAATAAATTAAATAAAACAAACCAAAAAAACCCCCAGCCTACAATCATCTGACAGAAGATTAACTTGACAAGTTCCGCATGAAAGCACTTGGTAAATGCTGTTTCCAGAAGTCTGAAACTTTCTGAAATTATACCTACATATTCCTTTCGACAAGGAAGATTCCTGCGCTATGCATAGTACTGAACAAGACAATACCGACTTAATACCACACGTTGAGGGTCTAGTCAATTAAATTTAAGAATCAATTAATTTTCAAGCATGACATCGATCTTTGTTCTCTCCAAGAACCACACTTCGGCTATCATCACTATTAAGTTTCAACAAGGGCATTACACCAAGCAAAACTTAGGGAATACCTGAACGCAAATATTGTCAATAGAATTAAACCTATCTTGGAGTGCTCCAAAACCAAAATGTATATAGAGGATGATTGAGGAAGTTTCTAGTTTAATAATGTAAAATAGTGATAATTGAGAGGTAACACGGAAAGGCTAATTTTTTGGGTGTTGCAGAAATTAATACATTTTAAATAAAAGCAGATGACATAAAAAACAAACCAAAATGATAGGTATATTTGGGAATCTCATTGCTATCCATAAAATTTGATGAAGTTGAATTAACTTCGTTTGAAATAATAAACTAAGATTACATTGCAGATTAATAATTGTTGTATGTATTAAATCCCATGCAGACCTACATACATAAGTCTCCGATTGTAACGATTCGAGAGGGAAATGCCTGGGTAACAAACGATTACTAGCTTACGTAATTATTGAGGACATTGAAAAGGCGATTGTTAAATACATAAAGAATGAGGAGAATCACCTTGTACACATCTTGCCTACCCATAATCTTCAAAGTGGCATTGTACTTTTCCACTACAGAATCAACGAAGAAGAGGTCTAGTTAGAAGGTGAAAATACGATCTTCATTATGAATTTTCATGGGATGCTCCAATATCAATTCCCCTTTTCCTTTAGAAGGTGTCTACTGCCACCTCATCCAGCTGGTAGTATAAAACATACTTAAATGGCTTACGCACGTAAATTGGATACCGTAAAACTGAATACTTTTGACCAGGGATGATTACTTTGACCAAAATCAGAACATTTTTATTTTTAATACAGAGTCAACTATATTTGGGTAATTTCAACATATTTGGTATGAGTTGAAAGGTTGGTTTATCAACTAGGTTGCGGTATTCAGTTCATGAGGTGAATATATTTAAAAAAAAATGAAATCGTCAAAAATAGTAGTGCAATTTTAAGGTAGTGATTTGAGCTCCTAACAAAGGTTCCGATATTTTGTGTTTTAAGCTATTTAGTTGCGTCGAATTTATTACAGGTATATAGACTAACATTTTATTTTTTAAATGTAATTTTTTGTTATAGTCATAGGTGTAATACAAGTTAAATTTAGAGGTTTTCTTTCAGACACCTTTTTAGCAGGATCCGGTGTCCCTCAAGGGAGTCACCTAGGTCCACTTTTTTTTATTCTTGCTATTAATGATGTTCCATCAATCATAAAATATAGTAACATTCTTATATTTGCCGATGATATGAAGATTAGTAGAGCAATTTCAACCATAAATGACTGCAGACTTCTGCAATCAGACATTGGTAACTTCAGTACCTGGTGCTGCAAAAATGGTTTAGTCCTTAACCCACTCAAATGTCAGTCCGGGTACCGACTATATTCAACTACTTAATATCGAATCACTCCCTCTGACGGGTTTATAGTTTTAAGGACCTGGGTGTTTATTTTAGCCCTAAACTTGATTTTAAAGAGCATATAAACCACACTGTGAATAAGTCAAAATCAATGTTAGGTTTTGTTAAAAGATGTTGTAAAGAATTTAACAATCCTTATGTCACTCTCTCACTATTTAACAGTCTTGTCCGTCTTCACCTCGAATATTCCTCGCAAGTATGGACACCTTATCAGAAAAATCTTAATACTCGTATTAAAGCCGTACAGCGACGCTTCATTCGTTTCGCATTAAAAGGTCTTCCATGGGACGATCCTTTTAACCTCCCTCCATATTTGCATCATATAAAACTGTTGAAAATGCAACCTTTGGCTCAAAGAAGGGTCAGTAATGATACAATTTTTATGCATCAACTGATCTCAGGTCTGATTGATGCACCTGACTTATTATCCTGTTTAGGATTAAATTATCATGGGGGATCGCATTACCTGCGTAGTATAGAGTTACTGCATGTATACGGTGACCATCCGTCCCGTATTTCATGGGACAGTCCCGTATTTTAATAGTCTGTCCCGGTTTTATTTTTGAGAAATACGGGACGTAGAAATGTCCCGTATTTAATTTTTAGTCCCGTATTTGTCCCGTATTTTTGTATTAGTTTTTTGAATATTACTTTTGTACATTATCCGGGATATGAAAACCCGTTTAGCTGGTCGGATGTACTTATATGCGAACAAGACAAGCGAAAAGTAACAGCCAAGAGCAAACGTCAAAGTTCTACTAGAGTAATAGAACTCACCACATTATGTACTAGATTAAGTTTATTACCTTTTGTTTTGTTTGTTTTCGAGTTTTTTATTAAAAAGGATATTCAAAAAGGGAATATATCATGTAAATCATGATGAGAGAATGGGAAACAATGAGTAATTAAACAGGGATATGTATTTAAAAGGAGATTTTAACTTTATAAACTTAGGGTTTCAAAAAAGCGAGGATGCTATGCGGGTTTTGCACTTCAGAGGGTGGTTTTTAACCGAGGTTCACTGTATGTACAATCACAGAAATAAAGACACCAGAAAAATTTTACATATCTACAGGTTTTATATGTGTTTGAAGCTGCGTACGGAGCCCCAACGAACAGGCAGACAAGAAAGCGAGTTAATATTGCATTGTCATCCAGTTCTGAGCTATAATTAAAGTTTCAAATCTCTATCTTATCGGGAAGTTACTGTTGTTGTAACTGTTTCGATGACAACTCTAAATAAAACAACCAGAGCTACTCTTACTAGTGCTTTATTCCAACTGATTCTTAGAAGTAAAATCAGTGCATACGAAACTTCGTCAAACATAATAATATGTACATGGTTACAATTTAACTTAAATACAGGGTGTTGCAAACAGTATAACACTTTATAATTCATATTTTTATAACTATATAACAACTGTAAAATCAATTGCAAATTAGTAGTAAAATTAAGTTTTTGGCTTTGGATTTATTATGTCATAATGACTTTATTATTATTTATTGTTATTTTCGCTATAAACATTTTTTTTCAATAAGCTATCCATGAAATACATAATCCAAAACGAAATTTTTGTAATTTCTTTCTATTTGTGTGTTTATTCATTTTTCACTTTTTGTCCCATATTTCGCTCCAAAAAATATGGTCACCGTATGCATGTATCTCATCATAGAACAAATTACGGGATGCATGAATCTATAATTTAAATGTAAACTTTCTTGACTTTAAGGCTAAGATAGCAAGATTACACTCAAAAATGTATTGCGTATTGTAGTTCCTCGAACATAAATTCTAATAATGTATATTTGTTTATTTATTGCTTGTGGTAGTGTTGTATGTAGCGTAGCCTAACCACTAACACTAGCACTAAATGATGAGCATGTTGATGCATATTTTGCCTGGCAAATTTCTGCTTGTGGTTGTTGCTTGTATTAAGCACACCATGACATAGATCTGATAGTGTTTAAACAAAAATACAATATATTTTATACAAATAAGAAAAACACCTTTATGAAATGTTATAAATTCGGAAAACTTTGACCAGCAATTTTTAACTTTGACTGACAGTATAACTATGACTAGTCCTAACTTTGATACCGTAAAACTGCCTAACTTTGACCACGGATTTTTAATACAGAGTATATTGCACTGGTCAAAGTTAAGACTGCACTGGTCGAAATTAAAAATTTCAAAGTAAAACTTTGACCAGGATGTTTTTTAGCAATTAAAACTCTCCCAGTGATACAAAAATTAGTTTTGTTCAGAATTCAGCCCCCGACAAGATAAGCCTAAGATCCGAAAGATCTTGCTACACACAAAGACACTGCAAAGGTTTTTCGTAAGAAACTGGTCAAAGTATGGCTATTTGACGGTACATACATTAGTATGCCAATATAACCATCAATAAAATCAAGCCTATACTGGAATACGTCCATGACCTCACCATTTTTACAGAATAGATCAGCGGTAATAACTGCGGTCTGCTGTGGAGAAATATTTACGTTTAAATCAGCATCCCGGAACTCCACCAACCCGTTCACCGAATACCTATCCCACATATTGCACCACGCCTCTCCCAGGAGCCTAATGATACTAGCCAAAACGTAAATACTCCACATGCTTACTTGCCAAGGAAAAAGTGCCAGCAACGTGATTCACACGCGCATCCGATGCGTGCATTTGATACGTAAGCAGAATCATCCTAGACTTAGACATTTCGTGTGCTGAGTATGGCAATGCAAAGGAGCACTTGAGATTTAGGGAAAATAGCTAATTCAAAAGTAGATAAAGATGCAGTCTGCAATGTGCATGGCATAAGGGCATTCGAAGCTAAACCACCAAGCAAACTGGATCAGTAAAATAAATGTTAGCTTTGAGATTTACGGATTTATACAATTTTTTAAAATTTAAACGAAGTAGAACAATTTATAATTTTAATCTAATTTAATTTAATTTTAGTTTAATTTTTAATTACAAAAACAAACAAACCGGGCGTAAGTATCTCACCATTTTAGAACTAGAATTATGTAACAGAATGCTATATAATAATAAATGGAAAGCCATGAACATACTCGTATATTTTTTTTTTAATTTTTAGGGTTCCGTACCCATATGGTAATACGAAACCATTATAAGTTCGCTCTAACTCAAAATAGTCTGTCACGATAAAAACATCAAGAACCGTTTTTCTTAGAAACTTGAAATTTGGCACACTTATAGTCTACATACATACTTATGGTCTACATACATGGACAACATATTACTCAAAAATGTTGTGAACCAACTGGGTAAAATGTAACCTAAAAAAAAATTTCTGAAAAATATATCATGTGGGACATCATTCGAAATGGCTCGAAACAAAGATTCCAAAAATGTTTTTATTAATTTTTTCTGTTAGAAACTTTGGGAGTTATTGCCAAAACTGTCTGATAAAATCATAAAAAAAGCCCCCTACGGTTTTCTCGGAAACTACTGAAGTCAGAAATATGAAAAAATCACAGTTGGTAGATAATTAACTATATTTTTAAAGATAACTTAGCGAATCTCGTAAGTTGTACAGTTTTTGAGAAATTCACGTCGAAAAATTCAATTTTATGTCGAAAAATTCTATTTCTCAACCGATTAACTCGTAAGCTACTAGACCAATTTCAATGAAACTATCACTACTCGATTAACAATAATTTTGGGAAAATGAAGAGCTATCTAAAATTGTGCTGCCATATAAAAAAATAAAAAAAAAATAAATAAAAATACGGATTTTGCCAGGAAACGAACCTGCGACCTGAAAACTTTGTAGTACAGCGCAAAAAAGGTTAATGGACGCGCTACACACTCAGCCGAATTTCTCATAGTGAATAATATTACTTATTATAGGTGGGTCGTTTAAGTTTATTGTGTTAACGAAACGAAACAGTTATTAAAACAAAATATAACTAAATATGTAGTTTTAAAACTACGGAACCCTTTGAGCGCGAGTCTGACTCGCAATTGGCCGGTTTTTTTCTTTATTGTTTCTTTAAAAACGTTACAAATAAATAAATATACCTGCAAAGCTTAAGGCTTATCTGCAGGTGATTAAGTTTCATAAAATTTTAATGTTTGCAAGTAAATAAATATAAGGTTTTTTAAAACATTTTAAAATAAAGTTTTTGGAATTGAAGATATAATGTTAAGGTTTTAATTTGTTAAGAAAAGGTATTTGCGTTAAGAAAATACACTTTCAAATCTTTTTTACGTTTTTTAAAGTTAACTGTATTTTTTAGGTTGAAATAAAAAGGAAACATGTTGTTGACCTATTTTTAAATTCGGTTGATCTATTATTAAAACTTAAGTTATTTTTAACATTTCCATCAAACTGGTAGCCTTCAGGGTATTTTTTTTTTCCAAACCTTTTTTTCAGCGAATTATTGCCACAATCCAAAAATGCTGCAAATTCATTCTGTTAATCTGATTCTCGTTTTCATGCATGATTTATTTTTCAATTATACAATTAGTTTCATACATTTTTCGCATTCAAATCGTTTGAAAAGAACCCTTTTTTTAGAATACACCACCGTTCATAAAATTTGCATTGAATTGTAAATGAAAGCTTTGAATTTAGAATTATGTTCATTCGAATTCAGAAAACCAATAACAAAGATTTCAAACAGAAATGAAATTTTCGTTTTACAAAATGAATTGCATGCAGTCGATGGCAATCAATCATTTATTGAATTCAATATACGGGTATAAGAGAAAATTGGTTTCAGTTGTGGGGTAACGGATTCAGATACTAACAAGTACATAATGTATGTGTGGTAGGAATTCATAAAATATTTGCAATTACTAGTGAAATGATAGGAAGGATGATGAAAGGTGTTGAGTGGGGTTGCAGGGAAGCTCGAAAACTAGTTGGTTTTGTAGGAGATGCGTTGGTTTCTTAGGATTATTTCGGGGTCAACAATCGCCGAGTGCAATTGAAGAATTTAAGTTGATGTGAAAAATCGAAGAAAAGAAGTATTAGTAAGAAAAAATGCGTTTGGGCTGAACAATTCCTTTTACTTGGGAACAGGTCTTACCTCTATGCGCGTCGGGAAAAGAATGGGAAGAGGGCTTAGTCTCATTCACTTAACTTAGTTAGAAAAATAGGCAATAGAGATTTTTTTAGGAGTTTACATGATACTACATTAACAGAGTGCCATCTATTATTTCTAGTTAATATTAAAGTAAAATTATAGTACATACATACTCGTAATTGTTAAACCCAAATAATTTTTACAGGTACATAGATACAATATAAGTTTTAAGTCGTGTAACATTAGTTAATAGTACCTATATAAATAAATAATTACAATTTCAAGTTATTAAATCAAGTAGAAAAAGTACGGCGTTATGCGTGGTCTGCTGGCTTAAATCCTTGTGTCAACTGGACCTTATAAGAATTTAGGTCAAGATCTTTATGCAAAATGCGGCACAAAGTGCTTGCAAATAGGCTTAATTGCTTGATCGAAATAGACTCACCTGGGTTTCCTTTTTTTTACAAGCTTTATATTAACTTCACTTTCTGTGAGGGCGGAATCTGGGAATCGATTTTACACCCACTTCCAGATATCCGAGCATCGTGAAATTTTGCACACGTAAATAGTTCCGGAGACAATACAATATTTAATGACGTTATAAATCCAATATGGCGGACACTTTTTTAACTATTCCATTTCTGTGAGGGCGGAATCTGGGTGACGATTTCACACCCATTACCAGATATCCGATTATCCTGAAATTTTGCACACGTAGGGTAAGGCGAGGTGGTTTCGACATGTAGGAGGTTTCATCAAACTCAAATTTTTCACTTCCTATAAATATGACAGATATGATATTTTCTTATGTCCACAGTCTAAAGGTACCTCTACTTTCCCCTTATTGAGTTCAGTTTCTGATCAGCGTGTAAAAAGTTCAGTCGTGTTTTCATTTTTGGTAAGTTTGCAAATAATTTTTTTCAGTGAATTCTTAAGCTATAACTTATTTTGTTTTAAGTGTTTGAAAGTGAGAATACAAAAACTAAACGAACAGATTAATAGTGTTTTTATTAGTTGTGACCCTTTTACGTAAGTATAAAATAATAAACTTTTTTAAAGCGTAAATATAATGCATGCATTGAAGGAGGTTTCGACACGTTTCGCTTAAGTCGTTTCGTTTCGTTTTTTCAACGTTTCTTTTCAGTAAAATTGGCGAAACCTCCTCTTTTCACTGTTTTACTTAGTTTTAGTTTTTTTTATATTGAAATTTTATAGGTTTAAACCAAAATGTCTAACATTTATAAAAGAAAGTATCCTGAATAGACATTTGACAAGAAAGCCATGAAAGAAGCAGTAAAAACATAGCATGTTAAAACCTCCTTCTTAAAAGTCGGAACCTCCTACAAACTAGGAGGTTCTGTCACTTTTTCCTTATTTAGAAATTCATCAAAAACTCTGAGACGGTTAATAAATTAGCCCCTTAAAGTTGTTCTTGTAAATGTTAATAAAGTAAAATTTACATATATATAGTTGTGTTTGTAAACGGATGTACCTAATTTTTGACAATATCCGTTAACATGTCAGAACCTCCTCGCCCTACCCTATATAGTTCCGGAGACAATACAATATGGGTTATTCGATGACGTTGTAAATCCAATATGGCGGACGCTTTTTTAACCTCAATTTCTGTGAGGGCGGAATCTGGGATTCGATCTTACACCCACTTCCAGATATCCGATTATGCTGAAGTTTTGCGCATCCGGTGACCACTCAATATAGTATATTTCATGATCTTGCAAATCTAAATAATCTAATATGGCGGACGCCCCAAGATGGTGGATTACCGTTATCTTCCCGACCTCCAAAATATGGGTATCAAATGAAAGGGCTTGGCAAGTAGAATTCAATACGCTATAACGTCATTAAAAATTCAATATGACGGACGCCCACAAGATGGCGGATTACCGTTATCTTTACTACCATCTTAATATGGGTATCAAATGACAGGGTTTGACAAGTAGAATACGATTAGCTAAGTGATGTGATTCTAAATTCAAGATGGTGGATGCCATAAGATGGCGGATTACTTTTTTCTTCACAACCCGCATGACATGGATATCAAATAGAAGGGTTTGACGAATAGAATCTCAAACAATATAGTTTATTTAATGACGTTGTAAATCTAATATGGCGGACGCCATAAGATGGAGGATTGCCGTTATCTTCACGACCTCCTTAATATGGGTATCAACTTAAAGGAATTAACAAGCAGAATTAGACTAGCCAAGTGACGCCATTCTAAATTCAATATGGTGGGTGCCCCAAGATGGCGAATTACCTTTTTCTTCACAACCACCTTGACATGGGTATCAAATAAAAGGGCGAGTAGAATCTCAAACATATTGAGTAAACTTTCTCATATCCAACCGACCCAAGCTAATATACCTATGTATAGACGTAAATTTGTAAAAAAAAATTCTGATACTAAAAAGTTGAAATTAAATATAAAGATAAAAAAAATATTTTTAAAAACAAGCTTTAATGAACTAAAAATTGAAAAAATAATTTTTTTCCGAGTCACCAATGTGTGACTATAAATTAAAGCTTAAGGCACTCAGGCTCGAGGTAAAATTTGGCCAAATGACGATGACGAGGTCTAACTAAACAGTAACAGTGACACAAAATGTGTTCTGCTAATTCTTCTTCCGTCCTCGTTGCACATCGTGCATGTGTTGTCTTGTGCCTGAGTGCCCCAAGCTTTAATTTATAGTCAGTTATAAATCAAGTAGAAAAAGTACGGCGTTATGCGTGGTCTGCTGGCTTAAATCCTTGTGTCAACTGGACCTTATAAGAACTTAGGTCATGATCTTTATGCAAAATGCGGCACAAAGTGCTTGCAAATAGGCTTAATTGCTTTGTCCCAATCCACACGTTGACTCATGAGTCGCGACTCACACGAGTACGAAAGAGAAGAACGATGAGATAGAAAGCAAGCTGCCCGGTGAGTCGGGGGCACAATTTTCCGAGACTTTTTGACGTTTCTCTCTTGTGCCTGAGTGCCCCAAGCTTTAATTTATAGTCACACATTGGTGACTCGGAAAAAATTATTTTCTTACTTTTTAGTTCATTAAAGCTTGTTTTTAAAAATATTTTTTTTATCTTTATTTTTTAAATGTATTTATTTATTCATCAATCAGAGATACAGACTAAGATAATGAAAAAAAATTAAGGAATGTGTTCAATAGCCAGTTGTATTACTTGGAGTGTTTATTATGTTTACAAACCTTATATTATGCAAAACTATAATCCAAGGCTCCTCGGCAACAATTCTTGCAACTGCACGCAAACTTTTTATGTACATATGTGTATGTTCATATGTCTCTTTGAACTGTAATTTCAAGTCCAATAATAGGAAAAAGAAAACAATTGAAAGAACAGAAACAAAAACTCAAACCACTAATACAAATGATATGTTTATTTTTAATTGCTCACTCTTCCATAGTCAAAGCACAAGTGACGAGATGATGAAAAGCAGCGCCGACGAAGAGAGCTCCGCTCTTATCCAGTGCTGCCAGATCGTGGTAAATTTACCTTTTCGTGGTAAATTTCAACTTTAATTTTCATGATATGAGTAATAATTTCCGTTTCTATGCAAAAAAGGGAAATTCTGAAATGAATTGTTGGTGGAAATGGTAATGGAAAAAAGTATGGCAGCACTGCTCTTATCCACATAGAGATGAGATGTCCTTTTCATCTATACTGCTTCACTATGTCCTGTACTCCTGTCTTCGGCGAACACCCGTGCTCTCTTCTGCTGCACGCGTATGTCACTCTTATTGAAATCGGTGCCACCATCAGCAACATCTCCGCTGCTGACGCTAGTGTTGGCGTGAGCAGAATGAAAACTGATTTTCTATGTATGTGTATGCTCTTCAATACTCATCACAATTTGTTTTGCCTTGACAGTACCAAGGGGACTGAGGGGACCTTCAGTTTTTTGCTGATTTCGAACGGCGAGTTAAGAAGCTCCTCATGACAAATGATACTCTTGGAATGCTTATCAGCAGAGTTGCCATTGGGGATGCTTTTCCGGCAATGGGACATGGGCCCACGTTTGAAAAAAAAAACAGCGAATTTGACGCATCAAGCAAACAAAATAATAGCATGTCCAAAATAACAAAAAAAAAATTGAATTATTTCATTGTATTCTAATAATTTCCATACAAAATGTATGAAGGTCCAGCCAGACCTATTCCATTGATGGGAAGGTGGCGAAACATCCATCCATTTACAGAAGGGTTAAGCGGGATCAATCAGATAATATGCTTAAGTAATATGTTAACAAGTTGGCATGAAAAATGAATGTACCCTATGTGGCTTTGTGGGTATATGGAGTAAACCGATTTTTAACAGAAGCTACAAGTCCTCATTGCGACTAATAACTCAGTTCTACTGGAATTTTCATCCAGAAGCTATAGGGATCGATGCAAAACTTTTTGTTCTAAAGCAATTGAACCGTTGAGCGGAGTTTAAACTATTTAGCCATTTCGTAAATGTGTTATTGACAGCTAATTTACAGTGCTGCCAACATAGGAAGGTCGAATTGGATCACCCTTGTAAAGAGTGGCTTTTGATTGCTTTTTGTTCTTACAATTACTAAATTCTAAGAAATGTTGTCTTTCTTCTTGCAAAAACTGAGGATTGAGAAATGATATTTTAGATGATGGATCGCGGAAGTGCATAGGAACATTACTATGTCTTCGTAGTTTTTTTTTTTTTTAAATCATTTATTAATGAATTTTAAAGGTAGTTATTTAATTGACAAACATTATTATTTATTTATTTGTTACCAGAACAGTAAGTTCTGTCGTCACGATTGAAAAATAGTAAACAAGCAAACAACAACAACTAAGCCTAAAGGAATAAATAGACAAGTCACAAAAATTAGAACCAGTTAACACGATCGGCTATCCATGCGCCGTACAAAAAGTGCAAGCGATGCACACGCGCATCCGCTATGCACCTCAACTAGACGTAACCTGAGTTACACGCGCATCCGCTATGCACCTCAACTGGAAGTAACCTGGGTTCAAGGTTAATGGATTGCAACGGGCTGTGTGGGAACTGCAACGCAGCGAATTAGGTTAAGTGAATTATTGTATCTAGAATTAAGTTTATTTGGAGGCATTCGTATTTGGACGGCGGAAGAATACAGATCTTTTTATAACGTGGTACAAGTGTTGTTTCATTTGAAGAGCTATCTGTTGGTGCACGAATCGATTCGTGCAGATATCATTTTTTTTATATTAAAGTCAACCGAGAACTTTTACTGAACCGTTGCAAACGTACTTTTATATTTGTTATCAGAACAGTACCTAAGTCGGTCCTATCTCCAGCTCCACGATTAAAAAATGTTAAGTAAGCAAAAACAACAACTAAACTAAAGGAATAAATAGAAAAGACACAAAAAAAAACCAAAGGAAACCACTTTCTTTTCACGATTGAAACCAGAATAAAAAGAAAAACAAAAAAAAAAAAAGTGGCCCCGCCAGGAAACGAACCGGGAATCTTTGAGATGAGAAGCCGACATACCATACACTGAGCTACTGCCCATCTTAAAAAAAAGGTATCCAATTTGGTTTATATTTCTCTGGTAATACTTTTGAAGCGCACAAATCTCAGTACAAACATCAAGCGGTGTTAATGTCAAAAACGAAAAAAAATTGCACTTTTGTTTTTTATAGTTATGGCCATGTTTTTTGGAAAATCCGACTGTGTGTGTGTCGATTCCCCACATCTCTGACACAAACCAGACATTTAACGAACATACCCCTAAAATAATTTCAATTACCACAGTTCAAACTTGGTTACTACTGAACTATAGAACTCACGCTCAGAAACCACTTTCTTTGCAAGCGAAGCTGGCTCACACTTTCTTTTGCGTGCAGACAGTGATCGTGGTAGGGTACTCAAATCCCCAAAAATTGTCCACGTCTGGATAAACTTCATATCTTCGGAGCCAAGGATCTGAGGTAAGCGTATTCTTTTGCTTGTGCATCCATATTATTATTGCTATTGCATATTTTCCTTATTTCTTGGAGAACTTTAAAACGCCATTTATACGTTCTTTCGTAAACGGAAACGTAGCCTTGCGATTTTTTTACTTATAATCGGCTTTTTCTTAATCCAAATTCCGCTTAGTGACGTCATACTGTGTATACACTCACATTCAAGTTTTCTTGTGCCGAAATTTTAGCGTGAATGTCAACAGCGGTCCTGAAATGATCCTTTCCAATCAACACGCAGTGTAGTTTTTCGTGGTCTGGGAGCGCGAGGTTTATCAAAACTGCTACCATAGCCTTTGACCTGTTCCAAAGCTCGACGACAAACATTAATTGATATACTTAAATGTTTCGAAATTGCAGAGAGCGTAATATCTTCACAGCTTAAACGACAAATTTCTCGCCGTTGTTCAGCCGTTATGTGTTTGCCCCGTCCCATTCCTATAACATCACAAATCGAGTTATTATGACTAGACAATAACAAAACAATATTTATGTAAACATTACATACTGAAAATTAAACATTTTCACACAGAAGTTGAGTACGAACTAAAAACAATATAATTTCCCTATTTATGTGATCGTGCCAATTTAACACTTGGCACGGTATTTTGTATCCGTACCGTGAAACGTAGACCAAAATATGTTATGCATGTTACCGTTAGTTCTAAAAAATCTGTTTTGAGGATAAACTTCGCATTTTAGCCAAGCTATTTCCTTAAGTGCCGGTATATGGTGATTTGAACTATGTTGACTGAATTTTCCTATTTATATGCTCGCCACTGTATATATGATTATGTATGTATGTATACTCAATACACGTACCTAAGAATATATGCACACCACGCTATTAAAACCCACATCTGAAACGCAAAATCAACTAAGTAAACAACTGCGGTCACAGTACTGCCCATGCACCCATACGACCTGAAACAAAAGATACATTTACGTGCTATAATACCTTAACCTAAATCGTTTGCCTAATAAGATTATGATTATGTTAAATTGTTAGTGTTAATATTGTTCTATTCATATCTGTATAATTTACCCGCTGAAATTTCTAAAATTTCCTAAGAAATTTACAAAGTTTTAATATAAAATACAGAAACACATAGATCATACTCATCTACTCAACAACGAAGGAAACTTGTAGCCACAACTTTCGGCGTATGGAAAAATTGTAAGTATGTACAATACGTGCACAAATTATGTGCGTAATATTGAATTTCTTTGGCAATCTATGTATACAGATATCTATATAATATACAGTCGACTCTCCCTAAGTCAAATTGTCACGGGATACCCAGATTTGTTCGAGTTAGAGAGAGTTTTGGAAAAATTCGAGTAATAGAGAGAAACATTTATTTTTGTTTTAAAACGTTTGTTTGATAAAAAAAAAAGTTTAGTGTCCTTACAAACAATAAACAAAACTTTTGACCACACAGTTTACTTCGCAATAATCCATGTAAGTTACATTTTTTGTTAATTGATCTAGCTACAAACATGCACATAAAGACTGCGTCAGCTCCGTTGCACTGCCTACTGAATTTGAAATTCCAGCTGGATTCTTACTAAAACAAGTTCTTTTTATATACATACGGAGATAGATCCATTAAAAAACCTATTTTGAATGCAACCAACAGCACAAAGAAAAGGATAACAATGTTTTCTTTTTGTTTTTGCGTTGCAACTTTTAAAAAAAACTGTATCTTTGTATGGAGGTACCAAGAATATGAATAGGAAGAAACACGACGAGCTGACGATGATGGCACACGCGATGCTACACACATTTAGGATATTTAAGTGTGTAGGTACTAGATGGTTAGTAGTTATATACTCAAATACGAATTCCGAAGGGGTAATGTATTTTTATTTTGTTTTGTTACTTACTTAGGTGGCGCTACAGTCCGGGGTGGACCAAGGCCTCAACCAACAACCTCTTCCAGTTAGCCCGGTCCTTAGCTAACCGCTTCCAGTTGAGCACTCCAAGTTGGTTGAGGTCTTGTTTTACTTGGTCGCGCCACCTTAGGCGAGGTCGTCCTCTGCTGCGCTGACCCTCCGGGTTAGAGATGAATATTCTCCGAGCCGGAGCGCTGATGTCCCTGCGCTCTACATGTCCTAGCCATCTTAAACGCCCAATGTGCAGTTTTTTGACTAGGCTGATGTCGCTGTACAGCTCGTACAGTTCGTCGTTGAATCTTCTCCTCCAAAACCCGTCAACGCAAACGGGACCGAATATCCTACGAAGGATTTTTCTCTCAAAGCGACCAAGGAGATCTTCATCCGCTTTCGATAAAGTCCATGCTTCAGCTCCATATAGCAAGACTGGGATGATAAGGGTCTTATATAGAGTCTCCTTAGTCGATCGGGAAAGGACTTTACTACTCAATTGCCTTCTTATCCCAAAGAAACAGCGGTTGGCAAGAGTAATCCTTCGTTTGATTTCCGACGAGATGTGATTTTTTGATGTTATGGCAGAGCCGAGGTAGACAAAGTCCTTTACTACCTCAAAGTTGTAGCTGTCTATTGTGACGTTCTGTCCAATTCGTCGATGTTGGATGTCCCTTTTTGTTGACAGCATATACTTAGTTTGCCCTCGTTTACCGCTAAACCCATTTTGGCCGCTTCCATTTCTATACTCGCGAACGCACCGGTGACAGCTCGCTGTGTTCTACCAATGATGTCAATATCGTCGGCGTATGCAAGTAGTTGAACGGACTTTTGAAAGATCGTTCCTTGTGTGTTGGCTTGTGAGTTTCGAACAATTCTTTCAAGTATGATGTTGAAGAAGTCGCATGACAGCGCATCACCTTGTCTGAATCCTTTTTTGACATCGAAGGTCTCGGTGAGGTCATTACCGACCTTGATGGAGCAGCGAGCTTTCTCCATCGTCATTCTGCACAGACGGATGAGTTTGGCAGGGATGTCAAAACTAGACATGGCTCAATACAGTTCATCCCTCCAGATGATGTCATAGGCGACCTTGAAATCGATGAAGAGGTGGTGGGTATCGATTTGGACTTCTTGGGTTTTTTCCAGAATCTGCCTGAGTGTGAAAATTTGGTCTATGGTGGACCTTCCTGGCCTGAAACCGCACTGATAGGGGCCAATCAGGTTGTTGACGAAAGGCTTCAAGCGTTCACACAAGATGGCAGATAGGATCTTGTAGGCGATGTTCAGGAGACGGATGCCTCTATAATTGGAGCAGTTGAGAGGGTCTCCTTCTTATGAACCGGGCAAACGATGCTGAGATTCCATTCATCTGGCATACTTTCATCTGACCAAAACTTAGAGATGAGTTGGTGTATGCTCACTACCAAGTCATCTCCAGCTGCTTTAAATAGCTCTGCGGGTAAACCGTCAGGTCCAGCAGCCTTGTTGGACTTAAGCTTGGATATTGCTATCCGCGCTTCGTTTTGATCAGGTGGATGGGAGTTTTGGCTATCATCATCTAAGTTGAATGGTTCATTCTGCCTGACAGCGGAATTTTGGTCGTCATCGCCATTGTACAGTCTGCAGAAGTAGTTTTTCCAAATTCTCAGCACCGACTGTGTTTCTACTACGATGTTTCCATCCGCGTCTCTACAGGTTTCTGTACGGGATTTGTTTTGCTGGCACATTCTTTTTACCCTCTGGTAAAACTTCCGTACATTGTTCCTGGAGTAGCATCTCTCAATATCCTCGAGCGCACGCTTCTCGTGCTCTTCCTTTTTCCTTCTAAGAAGCCGATGTTCTTCCCGTCTCTTTTGCTCGTAGAGCATGCGAGCAGATCTAGTCCTTCTTTGCAGCGCCGCTTTATACGCTTGTTGTTTTTCCGCGTTAGCTAGTCTGCACTCTTCATCAAACCAGGGGTTTCGTGGTGGTGGTCGTGTGAAACCCAGCACATCATTCGCGGCACTTATGATGGCTTGCTGGCAGTGTTGCCACTGGTCTTCTGTACTAGCTGTTGCTGCGGTAGGACTCGTAGCAAGAGATCGGGATATGCGTTCTCTGTAGGCTCTGGCGGTCTCTTGCGATTGCAGCTTTTCGACATTGTACTTTCTCACAGTATTTCGTTGTTGTAGCGCTGTGGATATCCGCATTCGTACCTTGGCTACAACAAGGTAGTGATCCGAGCCAATGTTGGCCGCCCGGAAGTTTCGGACATCCAGAATATTGGAGGTATGTCTGGAGTCGATCGCAATGTTGATTTGGTTGACGGTTATTGGATCCGGAGACCGCCATGTCCCCTTATGGATATTGAGATGTGGAAACTGTGTGCTTGCTATACTGACACTTCGCACCGCAGCAAAGTCAATCAGCCTTAGTCCGTTTTCGGACGTGGTGTCGTGTAGGCTGTGCCTTCCAACCGTCCTACCAAAGATGTCCTCTCTTCCTATCTTGGGCGTTAAAGTTGCCCAGTACGATTTTAACGTCATGTCTAGGGCATTGCTCGTATGTTTGGTCGAGGAGCTCGTAGAAACTATCTTTGGTAGCGTCGTCTTTTTCTTCTGTGGGGGCGTGAGCGCATATAAGGCTTATGTTGGCGAATTTTGCCTTGACACGGATTGTCATAAGACGCTCGCTCGCGTGCCGTAAGCTCAAGACTTCTTGCCTAAGTCTGCCGCGTATGACAAACCCGCATCCGAATAAGCGCTGTTTATTTTCTGTATAGCAGTCACCGTAGTAGATATCACAGTTTTCCATCCTTTTTCTGCCTGGCCCATTCCATCGCACTTCCTGAATGGCGGTTATATCTGCCTTGTAGCAGTTTAGGGCCTCTGCCAGTTGCTCGGATGCACCGTCGCCGTTCTTTCAACGAACATTCCAGGTACAGATCCGAATGTCGTTGTCCTTATTTCGTTTAGCGTGGTTGTCAACAGTAGATCCGTCCTTTTCCGAGGCTTTTGGTTGTTTCGGAACTAATGGTTTTTTTACGTGGTTAGGTAGGTAACCTCACGCACAACCCCCAACCTGGAGGGCCAGATCCTTGTATACCGCTAGGACAAGGGGCCGGGTACACCGGTGTCAGTAACCCACTACGGGGGTGTGAGCGCTGCCGTTGGCCCACTAGGGGCTCATCCGCCACCAACTCTTTTCCAAGACCCTGACTAGTACTTGGAAATCCTTATCGACCTGAGCTCCGAATATGTCGGAGTAGCTCAGATAAGGTTTTGTTTCCGTTCTGGAAATTTTAGCGCCACCGTTGGTTCCATTGATGGAATTCATCCGCTGACGTGAATTATAGTGCTGCTATTTTCCCTTGCTCAGCACTCGCGCTTATAAGTTTAGCAAGTCATGCCCGGATGGGCAGCGACCAGTACCCGATGGTTACCACTTGGAGGTAAAATAAGCACAATTGATGTGTAGTAACAGTTACAACACTGGGCTTAGCCAAATTAAAGCCAATCAGTGCCTACCCTATTTCTACAACATCATCATCATTTTGTGCGAAACAAAACTCGACTTAAGGGGTGAAAAAAGATATCAATAATCGAGAGAATATGTTCGAGTTAGAGAGAGTGACGACTTATGGGGAGATCGACTTAGGGAATGGTTTTTGTATGGAATTTTGAAGGGGATGATAAAATATGGCGAATATGGCGAGTTAGAGATAAATTCGACTTATGAGAGTTCGTCTTATAGAGAGTTCGACTTAGGGAGAGTCCACTGTATACATTTCTAAAATTAAGTCTGCCGCGTATGACAAACCCGCATCCGAATAAGCGCTGTTTATTTTCTGTATAGCAGTCACCGTAGTAGATATCACAGTTTTCCATCCTTTTTCTGCCTGGCCCATTCCATCGCACTTCCTGAATGGCGGTTATATCTGCCTTGTAGCAGTTTAGGGCCTCTGCCAGTTGCTCGGATGCACCGTCGCCATTCATTGAACGAACATTCCAGGTACAGATCCGAACGTCGTTGTCCTTATTTCGTTTAGCGTGGTTGTCAACAGTAGATCCGTCCTTTTCCGAGGCTTTTGGTTGTTTCGGAACTAATGGTTTTTTTACGTGGTTAGGTAGTTAACCTCACGCACAACCCCCAACCTGGAGGGCCAGATCCTTGTATACCGCTAGGACAAGGGGCCGGGTACACCGGTGTCAGTAACCCACTACGGGGGTGTGAGCGCTGCCGTTGGCCCACTAGGGGCTCATCCGCCACCAACTCTTTTCCAAGACCCTGACTAGTACTTGGAAATCCTTATCGACCTGAGCTCCGAATATGTCGGAGTAGCTCAGATAAGGTTTCGTTTCCGTTCTGGAAATTTTAGCGCCACCGTTGGTTCCATTGATGGAATTCATCCGCTGACGTGAATTATAGTGCTGCTATTTTCCCTTGCTCAGCACTCGCGCTTATAAGTTAAGCAAGTCGTGCCCGGATGGGCAGCGACCAGTACCCGATGGTTACCACTTGGAGGTAAAATAAGCACAATTGATGTGTAGTAACAGTTACAACACTGGGCTTAGCCAAATTAAAGCCAATCAGTGCCTACCCTATTTCTACAACATCATCATCATTTTGTGCGAAACAAAATTCGACTTAAGGGGTGAAAAAAGATATCAATAATCGAGAGAATATGTTCGAGTTAGAGAGAGTGACGACTTATGGGGAGATCGACTTAGGGAATGGTTTTTGTATGGAATTTTGAAGGGGATGATAAAATATGGCGAATATGGCGAGTTAGAGATAAATTCGACTTATGAGAGTTCGTCTTATAGAGAGTTCGACTTAGGGAGAGTCCACTGTATACATTTCTAAAATTAATTAAATTTCATTTTGCAAGACCTTAAACTTAAAAACTCGTTAAAATAATTATGACTATACCTACATGAACCTATATATGTATACCAAAAGTGAATCAAACGGAAAATCATATATCCTATGCATACCTACTTATAGTTTCTTACATACCTACATTCTAATTAATTAATTTATAAAAATACTTAAAATCGTATACATTATGTAGTCTCTTTAAGCAAAAAGCACTAAACAATGAAATGATAAGCTTTGACTCTTCAAATTCAATAAATATTCTGTTTTGATCATTTCATAGTATGAAGCCATTACGCATTTAATCCTAGTACAGGGGCAAGGTCCATTTACAAGTTTTAAAGCCTGTGATAACATTTTACCCCACGAATAAAAAAATGTACCTAAGTAAACGGTAAATGAGGGTCAGATATGGCAAGATTAGGCGTGATTCTTTTATAGATCACATTATATAAAAAAAAAATATTTTGTTGACAAATGTTCGATCGCGATTGAATCTGCGTAGATTATTATTATTATTATTATTATTATTATTAGTCCAGGACTGGAAAATTGACGCCCAAAAGAAGAATGTTAATATTTAGTTAATTTCTTGAACTCATTATATTTAAAAGTTTTTTTAAGTGTGACAATGACTGCCATCCTATATAAAGGTGTAATCTCTTAGAGGAAGGAGACTGTAGACTTTTGAAATAAGTCAAAAAACCAGTAATAGGTACTCGTATATTACTGATTTTAGTTCATTTATTTGTACCATTTTATGCAAAAAAGATATAAATTATGGCAGTGTTTCTAATTTTTTGGTGGGGTATTATACTTTTCTTTTCATTCCTTCATAATTGGCTACTATACTGGAATGACCTGACTCTTTTTTCTGGAAAAGAGAGATTTGCTTTAACGCTTCTTCTTCAGTTTTTAAGTCCTTAGGTAGGAAACTGCATTAAATAAAACACAAATTTAACTTTGGAATTTGGAGGGAAAAGTTCAATTAATTTCTGTTGCATAGTACAGTGAAATCTCTCTTAAGTGGACAGCCGCGGGACCGGAGTTTTTTGTCCACATAAGAGAGTGTCCGCTTTAGAGGAAAAATAATACAAAATTAAGTTAAATAAAAATAAATGCACAGCGTTAGCAGTCCTATAAGTTAAACAAATTTAAACTTGACTACATCGTTATAATAACGTTTTTATATGCACGCATACATAGGGCAATGCGGCTATACCTACTCTTAACATCATCGTTTAGTTTCATCTTGTTTCGTACTTTTTAGTAAGTTTACCCACTGGCTTTAGTTTTTTTAACTTTATTACTTTTTTAATTTTAGAAAATATTTAGAGTGTAAGTCAAACACTTGTCAAACACTTTCATTTGATACCCATACTAAGAAAGGGAAGTAAAGATAACGAGAATCTGCCATCTTTGTGCGTCCGCCATATTGAATTTAGAATGACGTCATAGTGTCTCGTATTTTAATCGCCAAGCCCTTTCATTTAATACCACTATCAAGACGTTTGTAATGATAAAAAAGGTAATCCGTCATCTTAATGCGTCCATAAGATATGTATTGCGATGCTACAAGACGAATCCAACGACACTTCATTTATTGAAAGCAGTTCCATAGCTTAGGCTGTACGAACCCAGCCTGTGAAAATCAGAACCCTTAATTTTGCCATAGTCGGGTCAAAATAAAAACGGATGATGCCTTTAAATTTTTGAAATAAATCTCCATCGCAATTAGCTTTCTTTCGAATGAATGGTCCAGAAATTGGGATGCGCTTATCGCGAGTTTTGACAAACCATTCATGTATCCATGTATTGACCTTCTTTACATAGCTGCTATGAAACATCCGTTTTTGTAGCTTATTCGTGACAGTAGTGCACCATTCAGCAAGTAACGATTTTTTGTTTTTCTATATGCTGGCCACACACGATTTTCCAACCAACACCCAATTTTGTTTCTATGGAGCGCACTCCGGATCGGCTAACGCAGAATACTGTCCGCCTTCTGCTAACAAACAAAAACTTCCTATTGATTCTCTTTTACATTATGGAGATCTACTCCTACAAGTTAACGCTATACGAACAAAACGTTTTAGATGCCGATAATAATCAAACACAACGTCTGTTAACTTACACATTCATAACTTTTTAACCGAATGCGAAAATGCAAGGTTTTCCTGTACAATTTGTGTGTACACCCCCGTTCACACATGCACGCGCTTGTCCTGCTGCCAAACGAATGCTTATGTATGTATACAACGATCTTTCGCCAGAAGGGAAAACGCGTCGCTTCGTAAAAAAAAATCTTATTTTCATACGAATGACTCATATTGTCCATTTAAGGGAATGTTTTTACTCAAATATAGTGAAAATACTGTCCATGTCCACTTAATAGAATCGTCCACTTAAGAGGAAAAAATCTCATACAAAATCATGCCAGCCAACCATTAGAGTAAATCTTGTCCACTTATGGGGATTGTCCACTTAAGAGGGGTGTCCCCTAAGAGGAATTTCACTGTATTGTATAAAATGTCGCTGAGATCACAATAAATTCCGACCTTTCCTTTAGTGATATGTCGTCTGACTATATCGGATATTTGGTCAGGTATGTCATTTTTTTCGATAAAAATTCATTTGTTGTTAAAAATGATTTCGAATGACCTCTTTTTGCTCTAAAATTATAATTTCTGTTTTGAAAAGAATCACTACAGTTTCTAAAACTGGAATATGATTATCACTATTCTCTACTTGAAATTGAAATAAATAAATAAACAATAATTTGGCTTCAGCAGTCCTAGGTAGAACCAAGCCTAACTTGAGAGTGAACAGTCGCAATTTCTAGCGATTCATTGGATTAATGTGGTCTTTCGCGTTTTCATTAAAGATGCTATCAAATAAATTTATTTCCATCCCTTTCGATTCTGCTTAAAAAATCAGCTACTTTACTTTCTGTACCCTTTATGTAATCTAGGGCAAATATTTTGACCAATATTTTGGCTTGTAGCCATTTAATAGGTTGATGGTCTGTTTGCAGATCGAATTCGTTACCAAAAGTTCCCTGAAGCGTATGAAATTGGGTGTCCGTCTTACGTTAAAACAGCACCTAAAGCAATTTGCTTGCATCTGTAACTAGCCTGAATTTTCTATTGAAATCTGGATATTTTAAAATGAGATAATCGAATGAAGAAATATAATTGGGATCATGGATACCTATTTACTTTAGTGTTTTTCTTTAGGTATTATACTATGGGGAAAGCTATTTTCGCATAATCTTTAATGAATTTTCTGTAAAAACCGGTTATGCCTAGGAATGACTTGATTTGCTTTTGTGTTGATGGTTATTTTAATTTTTGAATAGTTATGATTTTTTTCGGATTTGGTTTAACCCCTTGAGAAGTGAGGATGTGGCCCAGATATTCTGTTTCCCTACTCAAAAAAGTGCATTAATCGATCTGAATTTTAAGTTGAGCTATTTTTAATGTTTCAAATATTTTCTTGAGGTTATTTATATGCTCTTCCAAAGACGAGCTAAAAACAAGGATGTCATCCATGTAAATAACACGTATTTTATTAATGACTCTCATAAGTCTCTTGAAAATGGAAGGGGCGTTGTTTAGCCTAAAATGCATTCTTTTGAACTCAAAATGACCGGATGGTGTGGAAAATGCTGTCTGTTTCCTATCCTCAGACTTAACTTAAGCTTGGTGAAATCCTTTAGCTAAGTCAAGTGTCGTAAAATATTGCGATTTACTCAATTTGTCTAGTATTCCTTCAATATTAGGAATTGGGAATTTGTCGCTCACAGTCACTTCGTTCAATTTCCTATAGTCAATAACAATTCTCCACTTTTGTTGCCCTAGTTTGTTTTTCTTCTTTTGTACAATCCAAAGTGGACTATTATAAGGAGAATTGCTTTCAGTTATTATGCCCTGGCTGTTTAAGCACATCTGTTGTTTGCTTTTCTATTCCAACCTCATTAATTTTTGTATATCTGTATATTTGGAATATATAGAATTTCTCGTTGTCGTAATAGTTTCGTGTTGAATTTCATGAGTAAATGTTAACTGATCACCTTCTGTGTTAAATAAATGTTTATAGTATTTCAGGATTTTTGGAGCTTCTTCTGTTCTTTAAATGTTCCAGACTTACATATAACGTTCTACCTTCGAGAACAAAGATACTATTAGTATTAAATGGAAACGTTTTGTGAAGTAATATCATTCTACAGTACTTTACGGATATAAGAAAGTCTTATATAAGAACAAAACGCTTATAGGAAACGCCACACAATTCACCGTGTCTTTTCTCTTTATCTCTCTATCAAATATAACTCATATAAGAAAAACGCTTATAAGACAAACACTGATATAAGAAATTCATTTAAAGCACAAAGTACTTTCTTTGCGCTGTAAAACACACGTATATAAGAACTTCCAAAAACTTGGCGCAAATTCATAGTCAGCTCATGCCTATAGTCGACTTTAGTTACAGCCGACAAAAAATAAAAAGCCGGCTATAATTTTTCGTTATTCATAAACACATTTAGTATTGACTTTGGTATGTTTTTCTAAAGTGATTTGATCGAACGCCAAAATATTATATGAGAAATTTCGAGCCGTCTATAATTATTTAAAGTGACGTCTGGATCATTTTAAATTTCAAACCGGCTATACGTTTAAAGTCGACTATAAGGTGACTATGAATAGCAAAACGTATATTTTAGGTTATGTAGGTGAATAAATTCTTTTATTGTCAGCTTTATCTGACTATGAATTTGCGCCTTTATGTATACTTCAGAGAAACGAATTGTGTTAAGGACAATGGATACAGCCCTAAAAACAACTGACTGTCAGCTACCGGAAGAATACTATTGACAGAAATAGAAAAAAAATCATTTCGACTGTGAATGTACATACGTAATTCTAAATTTCTCACCGGTTCCTATTTACATATGTACATAATATTCGTTGTTCGGTTATAAGAAATATTTTTTCTTATATCCGTTGTTCGCATATAAGAAACACACTGATATAAGAAATAAATTTCGTGGATTTTTGAAGTTTCTTATATCCGTAAAGTACTGTATTACCATTTATATCTAAATATTTTTCTTCTAAATTTATCTTTGCGCCCAAATGTTCTAAAACATTTTGACCGTTGATTAAGTCATAATCTCTTTTTCCTAAATCTACAACCTTCCATTTTATATTTCCTTTTCTGTTAAACTCTTGTGGAATTGGGGTAAATAATTTATTCATTACTCTACCGATTCCAGTTATTGTAGAAAAAAGATCTGGTTTTTCTAGCGGAACTTCTTGAAAATCGCTAAATATATTTGGTCTTATAACGCTTGTTGTCGATCCAGTGTCGATTAAGCATTTTATTTTATAGTGTTCAATAGTTAAAAATATTATTGGTAGTTTGTGTTCCGAGGCTCGTCTTGAAAATTTACAGAGGCCTCCTGAATGTTGCCTTTCGTTTCGACATTCTCTCCCCCTCCCCCCCTCCCCAAGGTCTTGCGTATTTCGTGAAACTCTTCAATTTGGTAGAGAATGTTCTTGGACCCTTTATCTATATCTGTATTACGAGTATTGAGGCTATTTAGAAATTGATTATTTCCTTGCAGAGTGTGGTTTGGAACTTTATACTGACTAATATAGTTATTGTTAAGATTATCCTGCTGATATTGATTTACGTTTTTGCCTGCATAGTTAGTGTTTCTCGCATAATTTTTGGAAATAAAATTAAATAAGAATTAGGAGTAAAACTAGAATTTTGATTCAAATTAAAATTCGGATTAAAATTAGAATTCTTATTATAAACTTAGTGGGGGGAAATTTTTACTCTCTAATAAGTGATGCAGCAGGAATTTATAGAACAAAATCGAGTATTTCCGATATTTAAATTATTCCCGGTCTTTGTATTAGATCTGACGTTCATATTATTATAAAATAGTTATTTTATATAGAAAAATATAGAAAATTAACTTCAGTTGTTATCTCAAACACAAACAGAAACATCAAAACATTTTGATTTTTCAACAACTGGTTGGCAGACTTGATGAAATCGTTGAAATCATCGTCAGACTTGCCTACACTCGGGTTATATGCAATCAGTCTGTCAACCAGGCCGATCAGTTTTTCGTTTGTAGCTGGCTAACAAAAGTAGTGACAAAGTTTTTGAAACGTACACTAAATGTGACATAAGAATTTTTTTAGATCCTTTATTTTTACTAAATGCATTTTGTAACTTGTTTTGTCCTAATAACTGTTTTAAGTTTGCTGTTTTTTTCTTTTTAATCGTTCTTTTTTAAATAAAGTATTATGGAAAAACTTATAACTAGCTCTATTTCACTTTTCAGGGACGCAACCCCCTAAATTACACGAGGTTCATGCTTCGCTGTGCACGAGACTTTTCATTCCGCTAACCCCCGCGCAAAGCGAGGGACCAGTGTATATGTATTGTGCTTTGTTCGGGACCGTACAATAGCGGGCCATTTGGTGATTTTAAACGTGATTTTTCTTTTTTGGTTCTTTGTCACGGGTTGGTTTTTTTCATCCACCGCACCCGGTGGATTTTTTCCAACCCCTTCCTAAATTTAATTTTGTCTTAAATATTTTTGATTTTCAATAAATCCGCTAGTTAATCCAACGTGGTGCAAAAACATTATATCTCGGCTGTACTTCTTTTTATTGTTCTTCTTCAATTTCAGAATTCACCGTCGGTTGTTCTTTTTCTTACGAAGGTTTCCCAATTCCTTTTATCCAAAAAAAAATGGGTGGCGCCCACATTTTAATCCCAGTGTACACGTTCGTCAAACTCACTTCAGCTGAGCGGCCGGCGCAACAGCTTCTAGGCGATCAGCTGTCGTTGCACTTTCTCCTCCGTCGAGTGGTTCGTTCATATGCCTCTGTCTTCTCTTACCTTTGCCTATTCTCTCTTGAATATTTTTTCTCCAATTCTCTCTTCCTTACTTCTACGATACCCAATTAAAACTTGACCCAGGCACAAAAATTATGTGTGCACAGGGAGGCAGCAAGATCCCACCTCACCGTCCAGCTGACGCCGCCGTGCGATCGCAAGCGTGCCTACTGCTGCCAACGGACTCAGGTCAACCACCACCTACTTTACAACATATCCAACATAAGGACCCACAACTACATATTTAAATGCACAAAACATACCAGGGATGCACAGTACACGTAATAAAGGTAATATATTGCGCAGGAAAAATGGCCGCAATTCGTGCCTTTTCTATAAGAGCCCCCGCACACTACAGACTTTCTATCGGCCTATAGTTTGGTCGGGTTGGGCTGGTTAGTGCGCACACTGGGCCGATTAAATAGTCGGGTTGGTAGTGAGTGCGCACACTAGACACACAATCGGCCGACTGTTCTCGAACGATTTGCTATTGCTAGTCGTTAAACACATTTTGCAGAGAATAGTCGCTTAATGGTAGTTAGTAAAAAATGTTCCAGAGAGGTAATCATTGCTCTACGCCCAAATATGTCCATAATTCCATATTTAAATACGACAAAATATCCAGAACTTAAAGAAAATTAATTTAAAACTTAGAGCAAACTGAGCTATCGAAAAAAA
Organism: Brachyopa scutellaris; assembly: GCA_949775065.1. Classification (NCBI taxonomy): domain Eukaryota; kingdom Metazoa; phylum Arthropoda; class Insecta; order Diptera; family Syrphidae; genus Brachyopa; species Brachyopa scutellaris. Next base: position 35,130,970 of record OX459114.1, read on the forward strand.
TCGAATCGTTATAGTGTGCGCACTCTCATATATTTTCATACTGATTAAGAGCCCGACTAAACTGTCGGCCGACAAAAAGTCTGTAGTGTGCGGGGGCTCTAATTGTACTGAGTTTGGCGTTTAAAAGTCAAATTCATTTGTAGGTTTGGCGTTTAATTCAGTCATTTGTTTTTGTTTTTAATGTAAACAAATATTCGCAGGGCACGTATGGCGACCATCTTTTTGAATTTTTGACAGGTGCGCCGACTTGATCGAAAATGAACACTCTGTGTATACTACATTCTATATGTGTACTGTGCCAGGGAGGTATGAAAACTCAGCAAAAAATACAAAATTTACAGGTAAATACAAAGAAATACATACATACACATGTAGGTATGTATATACATATATAAGGGTCCGTCCAGAACTATGAGTTGTTATTATGACAACGGAAATATGTGGTCAACGCATGGTTAAATCACTGGCTTTACCCATCATTATGAATATACTAAAGATAAAGTGCTGACACAAAAAACTAAATTATTTCTGCTAAAAATCTTTGTAGATCTTATCAGATTACACTGTTAATAACTGTAATAAAATTAACTAAACGTACCAGTATCATATAACATAGAAATTTGTTAAATTAGGTAACACAATGGACCTAATAAGTGTCTAAATGAATCCAACCAATTATTGGTATAGCCACCTAACCCAACCTAATTGAAATAATTAAGATTTTACTCAAACAACAGAAAGAAACGATGGATAGAAAACTATTTCCAAAGCCATATTCCATGTATAAACAACGTCTCTTTGGTCATTAAATACAATTCTGATTTCTCGTATAATTACATATCCTAAAACTCAATTTGTCAACTAGAAAATTATTTTTCTTTGTACAGTTGGTCCACTTAAATGTCCTTCAATCCAAACTTTTATTTAGTTCACTAAACGTAGCTGTAGATATTCTCAGAAGTATAGCACTTCATGACGGTTGTATTGAATTTGCAGTTGGTCTGCCGCACTTCACTTCAAGCTGCAGCAGTGCTTGAACTGATTTGTATTGTAAATAAAAAAAAAAAAAACAGCCGGAGTGCAACATAAACCCATCCTTTCACCAAAACGCCATGATTGAAGTGCCTACTGTATATGCAAGAAAAAAAACCCTTGAAATGCATTTCCGCCAGTGTTTATGTTGGACGGATTTTTAATTTTACCTCCAATAAATAAAAGGAAAAAATATCCTGTCTATACTTTATTTCAGCGCTCTGCTTTTGTTTGAACCGGTTTCGTTTTGTTTCCTCTTTCGACATAATAAGTACAGAATAGTCCACAGGGAACTCTTCAGTCAGTCTGGGTTGTTGGCAGTGATTAAAAACCCAAAAAATCCACTTTTATTGATGTTTCGTAGTCGGATATGAATTTTATTTTTTGCATAAAAGAAGAAAGTTCCAAAAATATCAAAGGTCATGGGTTTTGTTTTTAATTGCGGTGTAAGCGCAAAGGAAAATATCAACACATACTCATATTGAAGTTTTAGCCATTAAACATGCAAGTTTGTATTTTTATTTTATTTTCCTGGTATGAAGTTCCAAGTGAGTTGGAGAGCTTTTGCGTTTTCGTTCCAGCAACTAATATCAATATGTGAACTTTGAAGTACCATGCGAATTTCCTGAAAAGTACCCATCACACATTCAACTAAGGAATCCAAGTTCTAGTAGTGACCATAGACATGAAGGTCTATACAAAGTCTGTGAACCTTTTCACCGCAGATCTGTTTTTAAGGTTATGCGGGGTGAATATACAAGTATGTTCCCTTGGAAAGTTTTCTAATAGTTACCAAAAACCAACGGAAAGATGAGACTTTATATGCACCCACCGTGTGTGTTCATCGTTTCATTATTTGGTGGTAAAGTAGTTGTGTGATTGAATATTATAACTTGGAAAGCCAATTAGCAAATTGTGTTTAGTTTATGTATGAATGTTAATCATAAGCAGTGCTGTCGTTTGAAAAAAAAAAATTGAATATTCGAGTAGATACTTAATATAATAGAAATGAGTTCAGAAGAACACAATTTTCAGGACAAGAGAAGTTCGCTTTTTCTTGATGGATTGCGGTACATTGTACTGCATCCCCTAAAAACCTCTATTATTGAAGGGTGAGACGCATCGTGACTTTAAGATTTACTGTGCCCTCTACAAGGAACATCCCCCTCATCATTATTCCTATTGGAATCGGTTTGAGAGCGCTTCGCTCACACCTAGCCAAGGGACCAATTTCGCTGAGAAATCGCAGTATGAGATTGGGTGACTGGTAGATCCTGCTGTAATTTGGTATGTACCCAAGCACATGAATCTTTTCTGGGTTACTGCACAATCGAACAGTATGTGTTCTGGAGTTTCACTGGACTCATTGTAAAATCTACATGAGTATTCATCTGATAGACCTAGCTTCCTGAGATGTCCCTTGAGTTAACAATGCCCGTAACGAACGCAGTCAGGGTGAGTAGTTTGTTTTTGTCAAGGCTGATGCAAGCTTTGAGTCTCTTCTTGTAATCACCCAAAAGTTTCTTCGCCTTTCTCAGACCCTAAGTTTCTGTCCAGGACTTAGTCCTGTTTGTCCTCTCCAGTGATCGGAGCCCCACTTTTATGGTGTGTTCCCCTATGCCGCAGAAAAATCCACAAAGAGTATGACATCCCTTTTCCTGGAAAGTTTGTCCGCCTCTTCATTACCTTCTATCCCCAGGTGTCCTGGTACCCAGTAGATAGTGACGTTGTTTCGTTCACCCAGTCTATTTTGTTTATCTAGGTAGACGATTCTTGATTTGATGCTCTGAGCTCCGATTACATTGCTAGCTGCTTGGCTGCCTTACATTATTGCAATATCGCGTGGGTCTCTACATCTACATTCCAGACTGAGAAGAACATTTGCGATGACTTCATCGGACCTCTTCACGAAACACTTGCTGGTTTTGCAGGAAGTTTAATCTGACCATTCACCCAGTATAGGGCTGCCATCAGATTGATACATATAATAGGTTCCGGACTCGACGGAATACCGATTATTTCTCACAAATTTAACCAAACACCCGCATTTTCTTGTTTGGTTAAATTTGTCCAAAAATGTTGGGCAATGTGACATTTTTGCATTTGGGCGATTTGACATGGAGCCAAAATGTAGTATGGAAATAAAGACTTTGTCTTCGTCCAATTTGGTTAAACAAATTAAATTAGACTATAAAATGTTTGATGATTTAAAGGTTGAAGGTAATTTATTTATTTATTTATTTATTTATTTATTTATTTATTTATTTGCTTATTACAAGCATTCTTAATACTTAAACAATCTAAAACTTAAACCTAAATTAAGAAGTTAAGGCTAAACTTAATATTCTAGGAATGGGGCATATTGGAGATGGAGTGGTAGTGTAGGGTATTTCTGAGAGAGGATCTGCTTAAATGGAAATCAAATGCGTTTTGGAAGGAATTGGTGACGCGAAGCATTCGAGAAATCGGTTCATTATAACCATAATTGGTACGGTGATAATTCAGTCGGAAGAGTAAGGTGACCAAACTTGACTAGCATATTCAAGAATCGGTCTTACGAAGGAAAAATAAAGCGATCTCGTGACATAAGGATTAGAAAATTCTTTGGACCAGCGTTTAACAAAGCCAAGCGTAGAGTTGGCTCTGTTAATTATGTTATCTATATGGGAGCGAAAATTAAGTTCTCTGTCGCAGATAACACCCAGATCACGCAAAGAAGTGACAGAGGGGACGAGTTCATTACATATATAGTAAGTCCTAGAAGGGGGAGGGAGACGTTTACGGGAGTAGGTTATAGCTTGGCACTTGCTGATATTAAGCTCCAAAAAGTTGTGTTTGCACCAAGTTGGAAACCTGTTGAGGTCGTCTTGGAGTGGGTGAGAGTCAGCGGGTGGTTTGATGAACCTATAGATTTTCATATCATCGGCGTAGATGGACACATAAGAATTCAAAATAATGCACTCCACATCATTAATTGTTAACAAAAATAATAAAGGACCAAGGTGGCTACCTTGTGGGACTCCAGAGGTGGCTGTGAAGCAGTTTGATACAGAGGACCTAAAGAGCACAAGATAGGTGCGCTCATTCAAGTAAGATTTTATCCACATAATAAACATTGTGTGAAAGCCGAGTGCTTTGAGTTTGAAAAGGATAATGCCATGGGAGATTTTGTCAAAGGCCTTACTAAAGTCGGTAGATATTACATCAACTTCGTTGCCATCCTCCAGAGCGCACAGAGAGTTCGATACAAATTCAGTAAGGTTTGTAGTTGTAGATCTACCCTTGAGGAATCCATGCTGGTTAGGGGAAAAAAAAGACTTACAGTGAAAAGACATTATGTCATAGATAATGCTTTCGAAAAGTTTGGGTATGCAGGAGAGTTTTGCGATGGGGCGATAGTTGGAAATATCATTCTTACGACCTTTTTTATGAAGTGGAATTATGTAAGAGCACTTCCAGAGTTTAGGGAAAGCTCCCTGTGAGATAGAATGATGAAAAAGAGTCATGAGTGATTGGAACAGATGATTCGCACATTCTTTTAAGACAATGGCAGGTACACCATCGGGTCCAGGGCAGAAATCGGGTTTGAGATTATTCATCTTTTCTAGGACAATTGCCGAAGTGATATGAGGCGAAGCAAGTGAAGTTTGAGGACAGTTGTTCATGAACGAAAAGTAGTCAATATCGGGTTCAACGGTGTGGTTCGTGAACGACTGGCTGAAGAAATTAGCAAACAAGTTTGCTATTATGGTTGGGTTGTCAGACAATGTATCATTGAGTTTCAAAGAAGACGGATAGCTATCAGATTTCTTTTTGGCATTGATGAAGTGAAAGAAGCGTTTGGGGTCAGAAATGAGATTTGATTCCATTCGGTCTAAATAGTCGTGGTAAAGAGATTCACAGAGATCGGAAAAAAGGGAGTATGCGAGATGGTAGTTGGCAAAATCAGAAACAGAACGAGAGTTAAGGTACGTGCGCCACAGTTTGTTTCGTTTATTGCGAAGCGAGCGCAACTCTGTATTGTACCAAGGTGGGGAAGATGATAAGTTTTTCTGCTGCATATAAGGGACGGAAAGGGTAAAACAATCAAATATTTTGGAGTAGAACAACGTAAGAGCGTTATCAACAGTAATGGGAGCATTATCGAATATAAGGCTGAGGTTGGCGTTTTTGAGCAGATCGTTTAATTTAACAAAGTCTGCTTTGCGAAAGTTGAAACTGTACACATGTTCGGATTGGAGAGTTTGATTGTGATTGTTATATGAAAAAGTAAGGGATAGAGGTGGGTGGTAGCGGTCTAATTTTGAAAGAAGATGATTGCTTGCAGACACTACACAATTTTCAACGTCTGATGAAAATATAAGATCCAGCTGTCTACCTAAGTTGTTAGTGATGCCACTTTATTGGTGTAGGCCAGAGTCGGAAAGACAGTCAGTGAAAAGGATTTCCTTGTCTGTAGATGGATTCAGGGCCACAAAATGGGACTCGTCATCAGACTGAATCCATTTGAGGTCGGGTAGGTTGAAATCACCAAGGAATACGATAACATCGCAGGGGTCTACAACATCAAACAGGTCGTCGATTGCGTCTACAGCAAGCTGGTAACCATGGATGGGTTGAGAAGGGCGAATGTAGCAGCAAAAAGGTAAAGGCTACGCTTTGAGACAGTTATTTTGACACAAATGAACTCAAAGTTACCGGTATGTGAAGCTTTATAGAGCGTAGAGTCAAAACGATTATGTATTGCAAGGAGAACACCACGACCAGTGGAGTCGTCTTCTTTCTCAAGACCGTCAATTCTAAAGACATTAAATTCTGACGTGAATAGCCCGTTACTATTATAGTCGGAAGATAGATTTGTTTCAGACAGTGCAAAGATGTCATACGGGAGAGTTTGGGAGTTAAGGTATACTGTGGAGGTCTTTGTACGTAAGCGGTAAGCCCCTAACATTTTGGTAATAAAGAGATAAGCAGTCGGGAGCGGGGTGAGACAAAACAGAAGAGGGAAGGTTAGGAGCTATAATAATTTTTGAAATTGGAACGCATTCTTTGTAGGTGTGACAAACGTTTGGAGTTAACATGTGAGGCATATGAGGAAAGATCATTTGCTACATCAGTAGGAGAAATACTGAAGCTCTCATGGAAACGGACAAATATGCGCTTTAGGTCGTCGAGGTTTGTTGGAAGGCCCTCTTGGTGAATTGAGACCATGACGTTAGTCTTAGTTACTCCATTAATGCAAATGGAGTCCGGTTTGTCATGAAGGTAAGCAAGATATAGACGGACGTTCTCGTAAATTCTATGATCTCTCAAACGCGACAGTACATAGCGGCTGTCGTCATTACCATCTACAAGCTGCTTGGTGAGTTTGACTGTAGGAGAAAGCAAAGGGTCTAAAAAACTAGATGGGGTGTTGACTGTGGTAGAATAAGATGACTTGACAGACATAGAGGATGGGGAGGGATTAATAATGTGGGAGCGAAAAAAGTTCGGATATTGAGAAGCAGAGGGAGTAGAGATGGTTGATGCGGTGCGGCTAGTTGAATGAGATGGGTCAGGCTGTAAGTTAAAAGACACACGGTTTTGGCGGGTGTTATTTACGGATGGCGGCTTTGCTAATATTGGAGTTGAGGGAACAGAGGTCGGTGGTTGGCGAATTTGCGGGGAGAAGATAGGAAATGTTCCCTGCTTAAAACTCCAGTTTGAGTTGGTACTATTAGAGCTAGGTTTATTCTTATGGGTTGTGTGACTTACATTAGGCTTAGGGCTAGGGTTATTATAAGATTTTAGATTTTTATAAGAACTAGGACTAGGTTTTTTAGTCCTACGTTTTTTCTTGGGTTCTACTTTTTTTATAACTAAATTATCCAGATGAAAATCGTCAGTAGCCGGGTTGAGGAAAAGCCATTCATATTTGGAGGGAATGGTTATTTTAAAGCACGGGGACTTCTTGGAACTGAGTGGCGAAGTCTTCTGACAGTCGTTTACGGTAATGGAATACTTTTTGTGGAAAATATTCACTATCCAGGTGGTATCAGCATGATGGGGGGCACCAGAAATGATGAGCGAAGTGAACGCAATAGTTTTTGTTTCCGCTATGTTACCACCACCGAGTTTACTAAGCCTCTTATTCCAGTCAGAAAGGGTCCATATCGTTCCAAAACGCTCGACAGTCGGTACAACTTCTGGGGCAGCTGCGGTTTCTTGGGGGAGTCTTGGTGGCAATAGAATTGATGGTTGAAGAGGAGCAGATTTTGTTGCTGGGGGATCGGATTCAAGCATTTCCGTTAGTAATGATCTATTGTTGAGAGAACTCTGTTGCGGCTGAAAGAGATCTGGGATGTCATCAATTTTGTTGATAGTCAGTCTGATGTCCTCAGCTATATCGCCTATGGTTACCCGGGAAGCCTCGACATTGTTGCTCACATCATTAATTCTGCTCATCATGTGAAGAAGTAATGGGTCGCTAGGTAGGGTAGAGACAGCAACAGTCTTTGATGAGCTTTGACAGTGTATGTCAAAATCGGAGCGAAGAGAGTTGAGGGAGCCATTGATAGTAGAAAGCTCGGAGGCGAAAAGGGTTTTAAAGTTTAAAAGGATATCACATTTTAGTTTCACAAGCTTTGAGTTTAAGTCAGCTGGACTCTTGGTAAATGAGTCATTAAGGCCTACCAACTGCTTGTCAATACTTTTAAACTTGGACCGGCAGAGGTTAACCGAGAGTTCGATGCTGTTAGATAAATCATCAACACTTTTTAACAGGTCATCAAACTTATTAAACTCGTTCAGTATTTTATTATTTAGTAGTTTATTTTCAGAGGAGACGGTTTTTATAGAGTCACTACAGCACTTTATCGCGATCATTATATGTGAGAGTGATAATTCTCTGCACTCATCACAGTAGAATACGAAATTCTTGCTAAAGTCACTAATATAGGGCACAGATCGCTTACTTAAACCGATACACAGGGCATGAAAAGAATTACCGCACAGCCCATTGCAGACTACCCAGTCAGCATTAAAGTCACTAGTCACTAGTTTACATGATGTATTACCGCAAATGTTAGGCATGATTGGTGTGAGGTGGGTCAGTATATTCAGGGAAGTAGGTCAAACAAAAAGTGCAAACGAGTATAGGTTCGCGAATAAAAGGCAATGACCAAGAATTAGGTGGGAATTGCGGAAATTGCAGTAGTATAATTTCGCGATGTGGAGTATTGCGAAATTTACAATAAATTAATTAAATTTGTTTAAACTCGCGAACTGGGAGGGAAAGAAAAACACGCCCGAAAGGTTGAAGGTATTGCTATCAACTGCCGTTACCGTAAAACCGTTTGCGAGAGCCAGAAATTTTATGATTTTTTTTTCTCGAATATATTAAATACTAAACAACCCTTAATGGGGATAAAAGTTCAATTATGGTAAGAATTTATTTTCAATATTTATATATTGGTAAGTTTAGAATATTCAAGACTTATTTTTTTTTTTTACGTTAAAATATCTACGATTATCTATGTAGGATTATACGATAAAATATTATATTGCTAACATAATGTAAATAAAGTAAAGCTTAGAATTAAAGATTAAGAGAGAATGTTTGCAGAAAAGAGTGAAAATGGATTCATTAAAATGACTGAGATATGCTAAGTAAAGAAGTTAAAAAAGCTTTTTTCTTGTAAAGTCAAAGAAAAGTCATTTCATTTAATTTTCAGTTTTTCCTATATACTTTTTATAATTATTATTATTAAACTGAATGGCGCAAATTTATAGTCAACCCCACTCTATCAGTCTAACTCCGTACTAGTTATACGCAACTTTAAACCTAAAAGCATACTTTAACTTTTGTTCAATAATAGACACTTTTTAGTATGCCGTTAAATAATTTCTACTTCGCAACGTTCCTATGAGAAATTTCATTCGAACACACATAAAAATGACAGTTTGAATAAAAAAAACTTATAAGTCTAATTCCATATTAAATATTTAATACGAAGTTCGGGTGATTTTAAATTTAATACGAGGCGATACCGATAAAGTGGGCTTTATGACGACTATAAATATGAAAACGCTTAGTTCCGTGCTAAAATAATCGAGGAAAGTTTACCCGCCCCCTCCACATACATATCTATAATTAGCCAAAGTAAAATAACTTACACAAAAAAAGTCATTCAGTGCATCTTTATCCAAAGCCAACCAAAGGGCTGAGCATAGTCGCAATCCAAGCAGAGACGGAAAGATGTCCAAATTCATATAAAGATATCCAATTTTATCCATCTATGAATGGAGGATCCTGGATTTTTTCAAAAAAAAATGTATGGGAACTAAACATGCCTATGGATCGGTCGACATTTGTGCGTGTTACGGAAACGTATGAGAGATTCTTATTGAAAATGGATCACTTGCAAAGAAAATGAATAGCCATCTTTGCAGATGGATCCATGTTGGATGCGGAGTAGAGGCAGGTAGCTAAGAACTAGACCTAGTACGTCATGTTAACCTGGGAAATATATCTGTCTGCTGCATGCATTAGATTGCTGGATAGAATCTCAGGCCGAGTGAAAAAAGATCCTTATAACACTAGAGCAAATAAACATCACAACATCATTTGCTCTGGAATGTGTACTAAAGCTCAATGAGTGTTCATCTAAGAATTAAGTAGCACCGCTTTGACCAAGGAGACACATAGCGATTAAAGGCCATATTACCGCGGACTCCTTTGCAAAGGAACCTCGAAGTTTCTTGGACGCAATCATTTTTCTCAATTGGTAGGGGAATGGTAAAGATGCTTTGTCTACAACCATTTTCATCAATTGTAAGGGGAATGGTAGAGCATCTGATGCAAAAATGGGTCACAACAGAAAACTTGAGCAGATGGTCAGGCCTGGAAAGATGTCGATAGGCTAAAATGGTAATAAATTTGCTGACTTCCTGCACTCTGAGAAGCGCTCGGAGCATGAGTCGAGAAACGATAAAAAACGGGTCCATACTTCCCATTTCTCATGGGAATTTCGCATACCTTGAAAGGAAAATGGATCATATAAAAGATTATACTTATTAACTATACTTGGATGAGGTTGAGACAGCGGCTCATATGCTCGTACTGTGTCAATGTCCAGCACTCGCAATTGCACTCAACGAAGAACTGTGGAAAGTCTCTCTGGGTAAAATTAATCCTAAAAAGGAGTACAACTCATAAAATAAAGATTAGCTTTGAATTAAGTTGTTATTATACATCCGTGGATTTCGCATTCGAACTAATTTGTATTCTCTCCTTCCCGATGGGAGCCAATCTATGTATGGTGAAATTATTTATAAGCGTGTATTTTTTTAAGTTATTGCCAATATTTTAACTATCAGAATATCATTCAAGACTACTGGTAAGTGCTCGGTATTCTTTTTATTTGGTAATAAGTCACAATCAGAATGGGCTCGTTTTTTCAAAGATTTAAAATAATGTTGAAAGCGTACATATATTGTTGCGTAATACGGTATTCACACCAGGGCAAAACAACTAATTTCGTTGCGCATTTCCAAATTATGCTCGAAATGAGATAATTTCCCATACGAATTGACACATCGAAGTTATCTCATTTGAACATAATTTCGTTGAAATTCATTCAAAATTATGTGAAAATAAAATCGAACAAACTTAACTTGAACGCAGTTGAATGATTCTGAATGACAATGACAGAACAAATTAATAAGGGAATATTAAAGTTTTCGCTGCGCAAAGATTAAACAGCGGATTCTTATTGATCTCGGTGATCTAAACACAAAAGAAAAATTATTCAGTACTAAAAAAAAAAATATATCGCTAATTTAGGAGATATTTAGTGTTTAGTAGTTATTTCCGTAACTGAACTATGTGGTTGAGATTACAATTGTCAAAGCTACTGGCCCCGTTCAGCACAAGTAAAGTGATATAAAAACGAAAAATATAATGGAATAACATACAAAACACAAATATCTCATGGAATGGTTTAATAAATATGGGATGTTATCTGAAAAAAAGAAATTGAAGTTGTACGCCGCGCAGAGGCACTCTGATCAACTTCATGTGGAGCCAAAGAGCGTCGGCCATAAGATTCGTGCATACACAATATCTGTCCATTTATTTGAGCTCCGCGCCCATTGGGGCACTTTTCTACAGTCGGCTCTATAGTCGACTTGATATCCACGTGAGTGCCTGACAATTGTTGAAATACCCGGAGTGGCAAAACCCACCCGAAAAGTGATATTTTAACATACTAACCCGAGGCAGCGCCGCATCTATCCAATGTTAGCTGTATAATAGTCCACTTTATCTACCCAACTGTTAAACAATAACATTCAACTATTATTATTACTATACGTTATACCTATACTTATGTATATAAAAAAAATAGTTTTATATTAAAACATTTTATAACATGGCACCGTCATAGATTTACTATCGGAACTGAATGCATCCATTCACGAAATTAGCAAGCGTAGGTATGAACACTTTTTATTTAAAACTCAATATTATCTCATTTCGACGCTAGTGTGAATCCCATATAAGGAAAAAGTGTCAAATCGCGATGTTGCCCGTCGACTTGGGTCTAGTAAATGGAGTGTGCGAAACATTTAGAAAAATGTTCAACCATAGAGCTCCATTCCTCGGAAAGCTGGAAGCAGAAGACCCAGAAAGACATCTCCTAGAGATCAGCATCAGATCCAGTGAATTTGTTTAAAAAAAAACCGGTCTGCACATGCTGGGGATATTAACTGGTTATTCCAGAAGCAAACTGGTTAACAATAGGTGATCGGACAGTATCGAGGTTGCTTAATGGGATGGGAGTAAATATAAGGCGTCCTGCAGAAAAAACCACTGTTAACACCGCGAATGCAAGAACTAAGGCTTGAATGAGCAAATTCTTATTCAAATTGGACTCAGCCCGAAAGGGTAAGAGTGATATTTTCGGGTGAGACCAAATTAAATTTTCACAAGCAAGAGATATAGTGCCAGTTGTTTTTTGTAGATATGCATTTATGTTTTGGCAATGTTTGTTTATTATATGTGAGGTTTGTGTGGATTTCCGTTTTTTTTTTATAGTGATCTTTGTGTTAAATTTCATGGCGGGGCAAATTGTAACATTTTTGCGGTGTAGGTTTTAACAAGTTAAAATTCATCACCTTATTAAAACTGGTTGAATAATGCCAAGAAAAACTCAGTCGCTTGTGCAATCAGACTAAAGTCACTCTTCACTGGGTTCCAGGACGAAGAGAGTCGACGAACTAGCGATGCGACGGTCAGCCGTTAATAGCTCACTTGACGAAAGTTTTCATATTCCTATAGGTGCTGTTAAGAGCAATGTCCTCTCACACTTCTTAAAACTAGCTGGCCTCAGATCGACCAGTCTTACAAACTGTGTTATATCCAGAAATATATTGCCAAACTACAATAGCCTAAAAACAAATGAGCGAGTCAGGTAGCGCATACCGGGCAAACCCTTCTTCGATGACCTTAAAGAGGTATACGAGAAAGGGATTGAAGAACTGAACCTCTTCTTAAACTCCACAGGGTGGATATAAATTAAATATCTTAAACCACATTCAAATACGTTTATTTGGATGTAGTTGGTCACTTGTGGTTGTGGTATTCAAACTGCACCCTCTTTGCGCGATTTCCCCCGAAACCACCACCTCACCTACATTATGCACCTACCTTATTTTATTTTTTTTTTGGTCAAGGGTATTTTGATTTTATATGTTTTTAAGAGCTTTTATATTGTTTTAATAAGTTCTTGAAATAAATTAATATTTAAAAAAAAAAAAAACCCATAATACAAGTTTTCACAATTTTGTTACAACTTACCCCCCTTTTTTTTAAATGCGATATTTTGATATCTACTGAGCAGACTTTGTTGGACGTTTTTTGTAGGTGAAATGTTGGTCTTCGATTTGAAACAGGTTTGGCTAACTAATTCGCAAAATCTGAGGAGCACTATCAATTTTCGTAAGAAGTGTTAGAAGTAACACCGCTCTCCCTTACGTAATGAAGTGTTTGCCTAAATAAATCGTAAAATTCCCTTTTTTTATACAAATGGAAATACATTTGAATTGTGTTGTCAAATTTCGACTAATATATATATATTTTTGTTACTCTTAACCTAAACTAAAAAATTTTTCCATATTAAAGCAAAAATAAAATTTAATTTTATAACATTAGAAAAACTTTGATTTTTTCATGAAAATTGGGGAAAGTAATGGTGTTTTTTTTATCCAGGAGTGTATCTCAACCTCACTGACTGATGATATTTGATATTTGTTTTGTAATTTTTCTTAAAAAACAATCTTCAAGGGAATTCATATTTTGACACTCGTAGTTAAGATTTATTTTCAACAAATTTTTAAGCCCCTGGACTAGACGATCAATATTATTGCGCAATATTTGGTATCTAAATATTATTGATCGTCTGTAGACAATATTGCAGGTTGTGCAATATATTATGAAAAATCCAAATAAGTTTGATATTTATTGAGAAATATAGAAAAATTGGATCGTCTGCGGGTAATATTGCACAATATTTGTTCACTTATTTTCAAGTGTGCATGCAGTGAACATCTCCGCGAGTGATTGAGTGAAAAAAACGAGGATAACAGTCAATTTATTTTGGAGTGTATTAAACTCTGCAGGACCCGTTCTAGGGGCGGACGACCCGGACATTTATCCGAGGCGCGAAGATATAGGGGCGGCATTTCGGCTATAAGTGAGATAGATAATTTCACATATCGATTTTTTCGTTTACCAAAAATTTACAGCGTATCTATGCTACTTATGTACAGTTCTAGATTTAAAAGGAAACAATCATTAAAGAGGTGTGTTTAGTTAAATAAATTCAAAGTAGACTTTGAAAGTCACACGTTTGGAATAGATGCTATTTTGAATTTTCGGTTTGGAATAAATTGTTTTTGAGAGTAGAACAAAACCAAAATATCTCTATTGAAACTTTCAAATACAGAAAGCTTTAAAAAACCAAATAAATTTAAATTCGCTGCTAATTTAGTTTTCTTTATAAAGCGGAATACATCACCATATCGCATACATAGGGTCGCACAAAGTCAAGGTGAAGTTACCGAACGAGCAATGTTAGGAAATTATTAAAAAATACCTACTAGGAAAATTCTGAGTCGGTTATCACAGCTTTAAGAGCGCATACTCCAATTTTCGGTCGTCAGACTCGTCCCACCAGACAGGCTGTACAAGTACATGCTATAGTCAAAGTGGATAAAATCGATTCAACATATTCACTATGGAATGTAGATATCGAACCGGTTGAAGAACTGAAAATATCGCAGCCTTAAATGCTTCAGTTCAAAATCAGCTAGATCAGTCGATTCCACGCGAATTGGGAATCTCTCAGTCGACATTGTGACGAATTTTGCGTAAAGATCTTGGCCTTACAAGATCAAATTAATTCAAAGACTCAAAAATTTTAACAAAATCCTGAATTTCATCGAAAAATCATCTACAGCAATGGAGCTCATTTTTGGCTTAGTGGGGTTATTGAACAGCAGCAAACCCACATGTGCTTCAAGAAAATTGGATGGACTTGATATTAATTAAATACAATATGGTTCCAACAAGATAGTGCCACCGGAGAAGTTCGTGTAATCTCAAGAAATGGTCCGGTCGAATGGCCAGCTGACTCATGCAATTTAACGCATGGGTTATGGTCGTTGGCTTGTGCCGAAAACATTAGAGGAGCTCAGGAACAATATCGAGCGCGAAATTGCCAACGTTCTGGCCGATATGTGTGGAAAATTGGCTCCAAAGAACCGATGGCTGAAAACCTGATCGCGGTGGTAATATAAACGAGATCGAATTCCATACGAATTTAATATGTGTACCTACTACACCGAGTGAATGTCAGCCTGATATCTTAATTATTCTATTTTTTCTTTAAATACAAAATTGTTATGTCCTTATTGAAAAACCCTTTACTTCTCTGATCAGAATAGCACGCGAGCAGAGCGCGGCTTGTGGCTTTTTGTGATCTAAGCATAGTTAATGTTACATTGTTTTGTTTTCAAAATAAGGGCATTTTGATTGGCTGTTCAATAATACACATTTTTAATAGCGTTTAAAAATGAAAAAAACTATGCGGCTAAAAATTTTTGGCAGGTATCTACAGATATTTCTTAATTAATTTCTACTGTTTTGTACTACATACTTGATTGACCATATTTGTTATGTTATCTACAAGTTTCTTTCTAATATCCCTTGCTTAACCCATTTCTGCTGACAGTTTCCCTTAAGCTAGAAACTTGAAATTGCAGATTTTGGTTATCTTTGACCTAATTAGCGGAAATCACACAAATTTAAAATTTTCCGTGAAATTCACGTTCACGCTCGCTGAAAAAATTAGTATAATTCTTCAATTCAGATTTTCACCGTATATTTGAAGTTACTAAAATTTATTTCAATATTTTTCTGCGCAAATTTAGTTCGCATTTATTCAATTCTTGCAAAAACTCATAACAAAAATAATTTTTTAGGTTTGTATACTGTACATTAAAAATGCTGCCTTAACATTTTGACAATATCGGATTTATGATGAAATAAAAAAATTTAAAAACGATTTTTGAACTCTCAAAATCAATAATAATTGTTTCATTCAAACTCTTCATCAGATAAGATTTAGATGCAAAAATTTAGCACGTGGCGTTTTCGCAACGTTAGCCGGAAATTGGTTAACAAAGATTTATATTAAATGACTTGATTTTTATTGAAAATAAAAAATATTTACCACATTTCGTCACCTCAGTATTGGAGTGACATAAGTGCATTTTTGTCGTTTTTGAGTTAGGAGTGTTTTCTTAGTGAAAATAACAAGATCTTTCGATTGCTGTAATCAAATCTCTCCTATCTCTATTATTTGAGAATAAATGCTCAGTATTGATCTGCCTCATAAGCTTTTATATGGGAAATCCATATTTTTGTATGAATCTTTTTGAAATTTTTTAAATGGTTTGAATGACCTATGCGTACAACTGAGCTCAGATATGCTTTATTTGCAAACACATAATTCTGTGCTGATATGCTCTATAGTCTATATATACAATTTCTATTCAATAGTGCTTCATATGCATGATTATTTTTCAGTGTTTAAATGCTTCATAGGAACAAAACGAATCGAAGGTCCAAGCATTTTAAATGATTTGAGTGTATAAGTGACACAAAAGTACAATTATTAGGTCTACGCGTGTTTTTTTTTTCAAATCTATATAGACTTCGAAAAAGCATTCCAAGTAAAAATAAGACTGGATTGTTATCCAGGCTAAGGTTTTGTTGTATTTTACATTGAAAACATGTTGCAGAAACATGTTTACTCTACATAGATTTGAAAAAAACTTCGACTGCTTTCATCGTGTACGCACGCGTTTTACCATTTTTTCCCCTTTATCATGGATTCTAAATGCAATAAGTGTTTGAAATTAATTCCTGATAAGAATTTTTTATCATGTGGCTTATGTGGTTTAAACTCGCATTTCGACTGTTGCAATATCAACAAAAGAGACATAAAAACTATAAACACTTATGTGAATTTATTTTACAAATGTGAAAAGTGCATTACATGCATGCATTCAAAAAATGAGAGAACTCTTAGTGTACTTGCTGGAAAGCAGCTCTCAAAATTCTTCCTCCCAGAGCTTGCTTGCAAAAACATTGCCTGCGAATTCAAGCCGTTACAATATTTGCGATTCCACTCGTGCAAAAAGAATCCCATCGGTCAATCAACCCAACAAACGGCTGTCCACCTCCGCTGATCGGCGTGTTTCACTTACATTATCATCGACTCCATCTGATCGTCTTTCCTCAGAGCACCGTAAACTTTCAACCTGCTCTCTTTCTAACGCCACGGCTGTTGTTGTTGCACCGGAGTCAATAGAACTGAGAAGATCATCATCGTCTTCTATTCTCTCGTTTGATTCTGCCGGCGATGTTGCTAATGTTTCTAATCCACCTGCTTCTGCTGCTGTGGTTTCTATTGGCGATATTGGCGCCGATGTTGCTTGTCCCAATGTTGTTGTTGCTGGCCCGACTGATGCTGTTGCTACTCTAGAAACTGATGTCATTGGTCCCAATGTTTCTACTGTATGCCTGGAGAATTTCGCCGCTGATGGTATTTCGGCACCTGTATATGGTCTGTTGTTCGTAACAAAAAGCAAAAACACAAACAGCTGTTTGGCTCTGATATTGAAGCTGTCACTGACCTACCATCTGTACCAAGATTGCGTTATCTACATTTATCTCGTCTTTGTAATACAGTCACCGAAGACGATATTATGAATTACTTATAACGCAGGATTAATCTGCCTAAATCCAGCATGGTTTGCTCCAAGTTAGTAAAAAGGGAAACAGATATAACTTCTCTTCGTTTTATAAATTTTAAACTTGGTATCACAGCTGGCTCATTCAATGCTGCTCTTTAACCGTCTATTTGGCCTGTCGGAGTCCAGATAAAGGAGTTTCTAAGCCGTCCAAAAAACGGTGCACCTGTTCAACAAAGGGACCAAACATAAAATCTGCCGATGCCTCTGTGACTGCTGCGGCCAATGAATCTCTCTTTATGTTCTATCAGAATGTAGGGGTAATGCGAACTAAAATACACGACTTCGTTATTGCTGCTGCTGATTGTCCTTACAACATCATCGTTCTCACTGAAACTTGGTTGAACAATAATTTTCTTACCTCGGAATTGTTTACATCTGATTTCGATGTCATCCGGAAGGACCGATGCTACGATCAAGCTGGTTTAAGTAGACGTGGTGGTGTTTTATTTGCGGTTCGTTCTAATTTTAAGAGTAGACAAATTATTTTACCTAATTCATCTCCTGAAATTGAACAAATCTGTGTTTGTGTGGATTTGCTTATGTATGCTGATAATAGAATTATTCATAATATACTTTTTTGATTCTTATATTCCTCCTTCTTCTAATTGTTCAATATATGATGCTCACATAAAAAATATTAGTGATATTATGAGAAATCTGGATGAAAATAACTATTGTGTAACTTTAGGAGATTTTAATCTACCAAATTTGAAATGGATATTTTCAGATAAAGAAAAACGTATTTTTCCTTATAATGTATCTCATGATTTTGAAGTTAATTTAATTGACGGTATTACTTCTTTGAATATGTAACAAGTTAATGATGTTTGTAATTCCATGAGTCGTATTTTAGACTTGGTTTTTATAGATCAAGATCTTGAGGTGCAATTGGATGAAGCAAGTTTTCCATTACTAAGCAATAGTATTTTTCATAAGGCACTTCAACTTTTCTGTTCTTAGTGAATCAAACTCTTTTAGTAACTTAATAGCTCCAATTTATGATTTTAAAAATGCGGATTTTGTTGCTATGAATTGTTTTTTTGAATCTGTAAACTGCCAAATGTATTCGATAGTACTAATTTAGATGCAGATTTTACAATGTTTCGAAACATTATAGATTCTGCTATTCTTAATTTTGTCCCAAAGAAAATTTTTAAGAATTCTAAGAGACCAGTTTGGTTTAATAGAAGTTTATCCAGACTTAAAAATGTCATTAATAAGCTTCAGAAAAAAAGAAAATTTTCGGTTTGTTTTCGAGAACAAATTTATCAATTACGAAAATTTATATACAGGCAATACATTTATGGTCTCTTGAATCAAAAATTAAAAATAATTCTAAATCTTTTTTGAATAAAAAACGTAGATCACTTGGGATTCCATCTAACATGACCTACAATGGAGTTTCTACAAATGATTTAAACCAAATATTAACAGTTTCGCATCTTTTTTTCAATCAAATTTTATTGAGGATTGAGGATTTTATTCAATTATATGAGGATGAAGTAATAGCTATGTTATCATCTCTAGATAACAATATTTCCATTGCTCCAGATAATATTCCACCATTGCTTCTTAAATCCTGTAAGATGAGTTTAGCGAATCCTCTTTGCTTCATCTTTAATATGTCTTTACGACAAGGCAAATTTTTAGACTGTTGGAAGCATTCGTATATAACTCCTTTGCACAAATCTGGTTCTAAAGGTTCTGTAGATAACTACAGACCTATAGCTAAGCTCCAGTTAATACCTAAAGCTTTCATTTTATCACAATGTTAAGAATTTCGCTCGAAATTCAGAGTACCAACATGGGTTTGTAAGTGGCAGATCTACCACTACTAATTTATCCATTTTCAGTAATTACTGTCTTAGTAATTTAGAAAATCGCTCGCAAGTCGATACTATTTATACCGATTTTTCAAAGGCCTTCGATTGTGTACAGCATAATATCCTTATAAAAAAGCTTGAGCTGCTTGGATTTCATTCTAAGTTTCTTGATTGGCTAAAAAGTTATCTACTTGTACAATTTGTCAAAATTGGAAGTTTATTGTCTGAGGAAATTATAAACTTTTCGGGTGTATCCCAAGGCAGTCACCTTGGACCGCTCCTCTTTCTTCTTTTTATAAACGAGTTACCGTATCAGGTGTCCTTTGCGAAGTGTCTTCTGTATGCTGATGATCTCAAGATTTTCAGTTCAATAAGTTCTTTATCAGAGGCAACTAAAGTTCAAACCGATCTGAACTCTATAGTTGATTGGTATAATCGCAACGGTTTGCATTTTAATGCTAGAAAATGTAGTGTGGTAGTGTGGTCCCATCTGCTTCCAATACAAAATTGAAAATCATGTCTTGCAAAGGATAACTAGCCAAAGGGATCTTGGAGTTATTTTTGACTCTCAAATGAATTTCTCTTTACAAATTGACAATATGGTTTCCCGGGCAAACTCAATGTTAGGATTTGTGATTAGAAATTCTAAGGTGTTTGAAGATCCGTACACGTTAAAAACTTTATATTTATTGCTTGTTCGGCCTATTCTTGAATATTGCTGCGTTATTTGGAATCCCTATCATCAAACTAGTATTTATCGAATTGAAAGAGTTCAGAAAAGATTTACGAAGTTAGCTTTGCGAAAGATTTTTAGAAATTCAAATGTTCCTACGTATGAGATCAGATGTAGATTAATTGGATTGAAACCGTTGGTCTCAAGAAGAAAATTATATTTGATACTTTTTGCCTTTGATGTCTTAAATTGTCAAATAAATTGTCCGCTGTTACTTTCAATGTTTAAGATTTATGCACCATCTCGTAGCTTACGTCCAAGAGAGTTTGATTTCTTACATGTTCCTTACCATTTTACAAATTATGCAAGAAATAATCCAATTACATCTGCTTGTATTACCTATAATCAATTCGATTATGCTATAGATTTTAATATTAATAGATTAGCTCTTAAGAATATTATTATGGAATTGTTATGATTGCTATTTTTTTCGTTTTTTCTTTTTTATTCTGTAGTCTCTTAAAAGTTGTATGAAACTTGATTGACGAAATAAATCAATAAATAAATGAATAATTTGTCTTTTTGTCCGCGGCGACGTAACCGCTAGAGCGGGCGCTGAACTCTGCCGGCTCTGTGAAATGCAATGAGCGAATACTACAGTAACATGAGTAAAACAAATTAAGAAACAAAATTTAATCCTTCAGGACGTGAGAGTATTGAGAAGTACATACATAATGTCCGTCCAAATATTTATTCCCTGGCATTCTCTGGCTCTCAAAACAATACTACAGCATACAACGCTGATCGATATAAGTATGTAATAATAAATTACTCTTTTCCTATTTGTACCCACCGTCGTTTCAATAATTATTCAATACGACGAAAGCTGTTTCTGTACCTTATATACACACTACGTGAGCTGAAAAGTCCCGGGATTTTTAATGAAATGAAGCGTTTTTTAGGCAAAGTTATACTATATTTATTCCTCAGCATAGTTGCTTTCGAGAGCAATACACTTGGTATACCGAGTTTCCTACATTTCGATGCCCTTTCTGTAGTACAAAACGTCCTTCGAAATACGCATCGGTTTCCACGATAACTTTCTTATTCGATCTGAATTTCTTTCTCTGGAGCCACCGCTTGAGGTTTGGGAACAGATAGTAGTCGCTGGGAGCCAAGTCTGGAGAATACGGTGGGTGAGCAACCAATTCGAATCGTAATTGGTCCAAAGTGGCCATCGCTTTGAAAGGCGTATGTGCCGGTGCGTTATCATGATGGTACAGAAGTTTTTGAAGTAAAACTTTTATACGCACGTTAGTTAAAAAATTTTGTAACGAAAAAGTGTGACGACTGATTACGTCATACATTCGCCAGAATGAATATGTACTAGCTTTTCGAAGTAATGGAACAGATACTATGCATACAAACAAACATACATAAATATACATATACATGAAAGGGTTTTGACAAGACAATTATACTAGCTACATAAGTGATATTTAATATGGCGGATGCACCAAGATGGCAGCTTACCGTTATCTAAATACCTACATACATACATACATGTGTACATGCATACATATAAACATACATATGTACATAAAATTAAAAATATTAAGTTATAATGTTTCAGGTTTGAAAAATAAGTTAATGTTTGTTGATTTTTTCAATTATATTAAGAAATTTGATGTCTTTATGTTATATGAAACGCATGTTTTAAAAAATGAAGAAATTAAATTTAAAAATATGTTTCTAAGTTATGAAATAAAACGGAAATATGCGCGTTTGGAAGAGGAAGCGGTGGTGAATTGCTTGGATACCATAAGGCCCTCAATAAATTGGATATTCAATTTAAGAAAATAGAAGAACTGGAAGTTTTGGGTATAAAAGATAATACCAAATCATAACAAGTAATTCCCATATACTTAAATTGTAGTCATTGGGAAAGTGACTTCAATGAGCTCAATGAAGCGCTCTTTAAATTGAAAGCTTACGATCACCTTATGCTCGTTGGAGACTTTAACGGTCTTAGGTGTCTCGAAAAATAGTTTTGGAAATGATTTTACGACTCAAACGATACATAGGATTCGTTGTTCAAAGGATGCTATTTGCGATCTTGAACTAGATGACGCATTTAACTGTCTTGTTCTTAATGGTAGCTGTGGAGGTGATCCAGGTGGGGAATATACATTAATTCGTGGTACAGCTTGCTCGGTAATAGATTATTGCTTCATCTCTGGAGACTGGCTGCCTCTTCTATCCGACTTCAAAGTATCTGCTAAAACATATTCGGACCACATGCCCCTAGAGATAACGTGTAAAGTAAATGCTCCCCAGTATGAAGAAAGCATGAGACCTCTTAGTTTGTTACCAAAATTAGCCTGCAGAGATGATATGCGTTTACTGTATCAAAGTAAGATGAACGCGGAAATATTAATGTTTGATAACGGTGGACCTACACATGATATTGATAAGCTTACAGGAATAATTAAAAAATCGATGCCGGGTAAAGCACTAACAAGGCGAAATATGGTTTTCAAACATAAGTGGTTTGACATGGAATGTATGCGTGCTAGAGAAAAATCGTTTGCTTATTTAAAACTGTTCAGAAAGTATAATAGTTTCACCTTCAAATCATTCTACAGCGAAGCATTAAAGCACTTCCAATATCTCTGTCGTAGGAAAGAGACAGAGTTGGAAGAAAATAATATTGAGCTTATCAACAGTTCGAGATCGTCCGCAGAATTCTGGCATGCAGTGAAAGTAGTAAACGGAAAGCCAAATTTAATTGCCTCTAGTCTACAAACGCTTCAGTTGAAAGACCACTTCTACAGTCTGCTTAACTTACCAGTAATTTCCCCAGGTTTTCATTTCGCTGCACCTCTTATATGCGATGCCTTTTTAGACGCGCCGTTTTCTTTAGCAGAAATACATCAAGTAATTGAGAATGCAAGAAATGGAAAAGCGCCAGGAGATGATCGTATTCCTGGAGGAGAATTATCTACACTCAACTTTATTCCACATCGGCCAGAACTTCCTATTTTATGTGACCTCTGCAATCTTAAAGTTAGAGAAGATGTGTAGTGTCATAGCTAGGGTCATGGGCGCCCCTGGCAAGATCTGAATTTTGCGCCCCCAAGACTTATTTTTTACGAAGAGAAACAGCACAATAACTTTGGAAGTGTAATTTGAATTTTGTATAGGTACAATGAAGCATAAAATTAGTTTCTACTTACTACTATGTAGGAAGGGAAACAATACAATACGAGTTGGGTTATTTAGGCATTATAAAATCTCGTAAAGCTTACTTTTCAGGCTTTTTTCGATGCCACTCTGTCAATAATATGGTCTTTCTTTCAAATCATATTTGTATTTTAATGCTAGACCAGCAGCGTCTTCAGTAAAGGTTTCGTGTAATGAAAGTCCAAAATCAGAAACTACGGCTGCTAAACCTTGAAATCTCCATCCCATTTGCTGAATAAGTGTGTCTTGTACACAGTAAAGCTGAATTTGTC
Source organism: Brachyopa scutellaris (assembly GCA_949775065.1). Taxonomy (NCBI): domain Eukaryota; kingdom Metazoa; phylum Arthropoda; class Insecta; order Diptera; family Syrphidae; genus Brachyopa; species Brachyopa scutellaris. The sequence continues at coordinate 35,154,372 of OX459114.1, forward strand.
ATTATGGCCGCATCATCCTTGGCTCTTTCCTCGAACAGTTTTTAACCTTTCGTTAACGCTTTTCAGAAAATGTCAGTTCTATCGACAGCTCGATTTTTTGCTGAATCAATATACAGCTCTATTTGATTTTTTTTTTAAATCATTAAAAAAACCCACAAGGCAAGTGATGAGGTCTATTCTCAAACCTGTCCAAAACTGTTAAAACTACGAAATTCTACCAAAATCAGTCAAATCCTGAAGATTTTTCGTAGTTTGTCACAGAAGGGAGACCTGCAAGCACAAGAAATTTTTTTTCCATTTTTTGTTGTTCAATGCGTTTCTGGAGTTTTTCACTCCTTGAAATTTGGGAATCTGTGAATTTTGGGACAGGATTTACAGGAAGTCACCCACGCCACGGTGTGCCGGAGAGTCGAAAAACGACTCAATTTTGGTTTATGTGTATAAAGTTTTTTTTTTTTATTTTTTATTAAGTGATCAGTGCAAATTGTATGTTTAAAGTAAGGGGCGCTGTTCCTAATCTGTGGGGGCGCCTATCGTAATCAAGTTCAAGTTCTTTTTATGTGAGTTAGCTTAGCATAATGTTCTAATTTTGTGTGCTTGTAGCTCTGTAAAGTGCACCCTCCTGAGGGTCGCGCCTCTGGCAGCCGCCCGCCTGGCCAGCCCCTAGCTACGACGCTGAAGATGTGTTTCATTTCATAGCGATATGTCCAATTCTTCAGTAGCATCGTAGACGTTTTTTCGGGGCAGGCGTACTAGATAAAGAAAGCACGATTAGTATCCTAAGTGGAGATCAAGGATGGAATATTTTGTTCAACTATACAAAAAATGCGCTTACGTACAGAAATCGCATTATTAATGGTGATTTTTAAGTTTTTTAGGTTCTTACGTAAAAAAAAAAAAGAAAAAAAAAACTAAAAGTTAAGATTTATATTCATTAAGACGAATCATAAAAAATGTCAATCTGGTAGACGGCTTAACAGCCAAACCAATTTAGACTTAAGATAAAATATGCTGAAATGGATTGTTTTTATATGAAATAAAAGTCACTAAAACTAACTATGTACATGTGTACATACATACATGCATGCATACATTGAATACATATATATGTACATTACATACATACACTACATACATAGGTACATTACATACATACATTACATATGTACAATCATTACATACACTTGTGCTCATATAATTAAGTCACAAAAACACGATCACACTATCTTCGGTAGAATCAAGTCTTATTAACAAATTCAGATTAATTGGTTAAACTAGAATGTTTATAAGTACTTGTAAAATTTAATTCTTCTTGATTTTTTTGTTTAGCAAATCATTAAAATATAAATTTTGCAAATTATTTGTTTATATCGCTTTGAGCTCGGTGACATATAATTAAGTCATTTACTGAAAAAAATGTTTAAAATTAAATATACATTAATAATTGTAGATATTAATACACATTCTATCTCTTTTAGAGTCAGTACTTTGTTTCCAAACCTTTTTGTCTTATAACTTCGGCACATCTATCGCCCATAGTCTTGAGGAGGGCTGCACATTGAGTGGATATGAACTTGTTCCATTCCTGTTGAATAACTTGTCATAAAGACCTTGTTTGTAGTAACTACCCTTTCTATAACTCCTCATCAAATTTCTATGGGTTTTTTAGTGGGACTTTGAGCTACCCACTGAAGGAGATGGACTCCAACCAAGGTTAAACGATCCTGGAGCAATGCTTTGGATCTTTATATTGTTGAAAGGTTCATGCTAGTAGCAAATTGTCTGCAAAGTCTCTATTTAAATGATTGTTTATGATGTCTTTATACATCTCACCAATCGTTTTTCCATTTATTTGGACAATCGGTCAAACGCCGGATGAGGTGAAGTATCCCCACACCATCACTGATGAGACACCAGGCATGATCATTTTATTGGTTAACTTATGGTCCAATTTTTTCGATGCATAATACTCTCCTGTGACTGTTCTTCCCTTCTGCAGATAATCGATGAAGATTATGCCATGTTCATCCCAAAAATGGAGGCCAAAACCTTCTCCGCCGATAGCTTTGTCATCTCCAAAATATCGTGCAAAATGTATGCCACTCGTTCTTTTGAGATATTCACGGCCTCAGCTAACTTGCGCAACTTCACTTTTCGATCACTCAAAACGATTCCATGCACTTGCTTGACGATTTCCGCATTCGAAGTCTCTTTTTGCTTGTACGACCCATACGAAATTCACTAAACCACCGGTAAACCATTGTTCTCGAAAAAGCAGGTGTGGGGTAATATTTCCGCAACCATTGCAATGATTGTTCGGACATTTTTCCCATCAAAAACGATGTTTGATTAAGATGCGATACACATGTTTTTCCATTATTTTTATTACGGCGAAAGTAGCGTCACTCAAAGGACTAGCTTGCAAACGAATGGACGAAATGTCATGCATAAACTAATGACAGATGAGCCTCTCACAATGAGTCATGATCATTTTCTAGTGGCGCCACCTATTAAAAATCCCGGTACCTTTCAGCCCACGTAGTATAATAAGATGTTAAATAATAAGTTCCTATAACTAATATAATTATCCGGGGATATTGTGCTCATAAACTTTAAATCCTTGAAAGGAGGAAGGAATAGCATCTCATGTAGCATTATTACTTCTATTTATTATAAGCGTAGTTATTTTCAGCAGTTCATTAAATAATATGGCTTCTAGTCGCGGAACATTTCGAAAATCATTAAGTTCACTCACTATCACTACTAGCTCTTTGAATAATTTTATATGAGTAAACACTTTTTCTTAATGTACCACTCTTCAACTCATCCATCAACGGTGAAAGAATATGGCTAGAATGAACCAGGGTTACCTCTGGAACCTAAAAGAGATCCAATATAAAATTAAAGAATTAGACGGAGGTACGATTAGTATTTTTAATGTGTAAACATCTTAGCTCTCGGTATGAGCCTCGCGAGTTTCTCGCCGTCACGCATAATTACTCATTATTAATTAGTGCAATCTCTGTATATGATTCTCTTTGTTGATGTGTAGTGTTAGTGCGATCTCTGTATATGATTTTCTTTGTTAATTTCTCCTTCACACAGAGTTATAGCAATAGCACAGCAACCAGTGCTGCCACTAAGAAAACAATTCCCGTAGAAAAATTAAATTTTGCTATGCAAAACTCAATAAATCCATAATATGCAGTTTGTCATCGACTTCAACCCAAAAACCGCTTAATTCTTTATTAAAAATAAACAGCTTTGGAACGACTGTATAGTAAAATCATTGTAATTCTAGGACGATTCGAGTGAAATTCAAACACATCCTAAGAAATGTACTGCCTGTGTAGGGTACGAACAAGATTATAACATGACTCGCAAGATATAACAGCTAAGAGATATTTTGAAGCATTTTTATACTTTGGCAATTTTAATGATTTGCTAACATAAGAAAGAAAATACGGTTTGAAAGTATGGGCGAGTTCGTAAACACAGTAATCTGCGAAAGTCCAATCACATGCCTGCTTTGTGCCTGCAAATCGAAAACAAATTTTCGTCTGCGCGCAGACAAGCAGGCTGCAGTCATTTTACTAAATTGTGTTCATAATCGTCATGCTTACAGTTTTGCAAGTATAAGGTTAATTTAGTCACAAGAACCATTGTATAAAATATCCACCATCAGACTGAATACAAGCTAATACTCATTTTTGAATAGTTCTTGAAATTAAATTTACCTTATACCTGTAAAACCGTAAGCCTCAGGTAAAATCTTTCTAAGGTGAATTTGTAGGTGACGTTATGACGCATCAAAATAATAATAGTTAAAAAAAACTATAAGCACAATTTCCCGAGATAAATGCGATTTTCACAAAAGTTATTAACACTAATCAATTCTCTATGAAACGAGTCCACTCTGGTTGCTCTAAGTTTAATACAGTCAAAATTATTATTATTATTATTTTTATTATTTTGAATAAAGTTTTACATCTGTCTGACATCCAGTAAATGATTGTTCATTTACATTAACATGAATTTCACGAGATATAACAATAAAAAAATAAGATCATTATCTTGATACTTTTGGTTGGTTTTGGTATAAGATATAAGAGATTTATACATACTTATGGCTTTTTTTTTTTAAATTAAATTGCATAAATCGAAAGTATACTTGAATAACTTTTGGTAGGTACCAACTTCTCGAAAGGATATTTTTTAAACACAAAAATATACCCCCATCCCCCCCCACCCTTCCCATACGATTTTTTTCATAACATGAATCAATAAATCAGTTCCCAAAATATCTGTACCCCAAACCGGACCACCCTGTTTGGCAATTTCAAAATCACAAAGTCGACATTTAAGGTAGTTTTACATTGCATAAATGTTATCGTATATAAACAAAATTTCTGGTTTTATTTTTCCTGCTGAAAATCGCCCTCCATATACATATGTATATTTTGTTGCAATTAGCAAATTTGTGTCCTGGAAATTTCACTTTTTATCATCCCCCTAACAGAAATATATATTCATTAATTGAATTAAAATAATTTATTGTTTTAAATCACATTACATACTTCGATTATTTCGTAAAACTAATTTGCCTGCTTTCATGCAGATGTTTTTTTTGTCTGCAATATCTGCCCGACTCCAACTTGTTTACTGCATATTTTGGACGTTTACGAACGTACTACAGTGAAATCCACATATAACGACCTCGGTTATAGCGACCATTCGGATATAACGACGCAAATTCTGAGTCCCATGATTTCACACCTTAGTTTCCATACAAATTCATCCTGATATAGCGACTTCGGATGTAACGACGATTCCGGATATAGCGCCCGATTTTTGCAAGAATTTGAATTTTTGCATCCGGATAAAGCAACGAAATTAAAAAAATAGCATATAATATGTAGGTAGTTGCCTCTGCAAAATTACTGCTTGTTTCGTTTCGAGATAATGTAACAAGTTTTTCAGACGAATTCTTTAAAAATGGAAAAAAGGAATCGTAAATCCGAACATGAAGATATTGAACACTCGCTTCTCAAATGGTTTAAATTGCAACGAAATAAAAATATCCCTTTGAGCAGTCGCATCTTACAAGAAAATGCTAATCAATTTGGCATCCTAGAAATATTTTAAGTGTTCTGAAATAGAAATGATAACAGCATGGGAAGGAGTACACCCAGAGACTATAAAAAAATGTTTTGAACATGCAGTCTTCTGCGACTCTTCACCTCTACCTGCATATATTGAGGATACCGATGATAGGTTGGATAGCGCCTTTGGCACAAATCGCTAAGATTTGGTCGAACGAAGAAAACTACTGTATCTGGCAGACCTACATTGATGTAGATAACCATGTTGGCAGTCGACCCTACAGATCAAGATATCATTGAAAGCGAAGCTTCAACTTCAGCTTCTGCAATAAAGTTGCCAGAAATCTTATCTGATGAGGAGGAGTTTGACAATCCGGAAATGGTGAAACTAATTCCAACAGTCATAGATGTTCTAGGTGCTATTTCAGTCTAAAAACGGTTTGCTCTATTTGGTGAAGGTAAAAACGAGATGGAAGTTCCGTGGCTTATTAGAACTGAAAAGCGGCTAGAAAAAGTTTTTGCTGAGACAAGAAAGTTAAAGCAGCGAAATGTACCTAACAGCAACTAGTACACGCATACTCCCATAAATCGTGCTTTTATACATTTATATTACAGGTTTTTTTCTTATAATTTTGAATTAGTAATAAAAATATAAATGCATATTACTATTTACGTATCTACAGTGTAGCAAAGAGTGTTCTTATTTTTATTCTTCTGACCTTCGGTTATAGCGACATTCGGCTATAACGACCATTTTGGCCGGTCCCTTCACCGTCGTTATATCCGGATTTCAATGTATATTTTTTTTGCCTGCGTAAGTTCGATTTGTTTTTCGCTTTATGAACGCAAGTAATACAGTCAGAAGTTAGTCAGACGTTTACGAACTCGCCCTATGTTCGCTTTATTTTTTTTTTTTTGTAATTGTGACTGTGAGAGGTTTAAAAATTCCAAATTCTTCTTGATAGCTTATGTTTCAATAAAGCGTAGCAAAATTGGGGTATTTAGAAAGAGTGCGTAGCTGCGCATACAGGCGGATTTTCCCAAAAACATGGCCATAACTATAAAAAACAAATATGCAATTTGTTGCTTTTTTTCATGCCAAATTGTTAATATATTACTTAAGCATACTATCTGATTGATCCTGTTTAATTCACTGCAACCATTGCGTCGGTTGATGCTTCTAAAGTGGAAGCTTTTGTGAAGCACGTGCAGTACCATATTGGGTGTTTGATAACTGGTGTATTTGCTTTGTTTTTTTTTTTATTTTCTGTGTGAATTTATAAAATAAATTAGACTGGAATATGTTGATAGTGGTAAGTAGAATAATTGTAATGTAAAATTTTTAAGTAATTTCAAGTTTTATGTAGATTTAAAAGCTCTCAAAAATAAGGCCTTTTGAGACCAAAAAAAATTATTTTACTTTTTTGTTTCATAAAGGAAAAGTATGGTTTTGCCGCCTTTTCCGGTTTTATAAAATAGCTTAAAATTTACCTTAATACTTGCTTATTCAGGAATCACCATAAACAGTTGCGAAAGTTTGCGATTTTGCAAGATATCGTCAAGTAAAATTTGTATAAAAAAGTACAGCATAAGCGATGAGACATTTTTTTTTCATTTATAATTTATTTAAATCAAATTAAATTGTTTTCTCTTTATTTTTTCTTATTTTTCATTCATTTTTTTTATTTTTTTTGGATTCTTTTTTGTAATTTTTCTAATATAATAAAATTTTACAAAACTACTTGTGAATTTACTTATAATATATTTTTTACTTATTTTCTGATAAACTTAAACAATAATTAACTATCAAAAACAAAAAAAAAAATTTGGCCATGTTTTTTTTTGGAAAATCTGCCTGTGTGCAGCGTAGCAAATTTGTTTTTTCTGAAAATCGCGTAGAGTTTTGCTACGATCGTAGCAAAGTAGCAGCGCTGAAGGCAACGTCAACGTTCTCTGTATATCACATCAAATTTCACGAGCACCTGTACCTGGTGCTGGTACTCGCCTTTTTTTTTATTTGTGATTCAGTAGCTTCAGTTCAGACACAAAATGAGTGCGCACTACATATACATGTAGATTTCAATATTTCATAAACATTATTTATTTATTTAAATTCAATTAAAATTAAGAAAAGCGATATACAATTTAAAAAAGAATAATTAAGGTCGAAAGAAGATTGAGATTTAAGCTAAGCAACACACGTCTTCGGTAACACGTCGTTCGTCGTTCGTCGTTGTTATTTCGCTCGCCGTTTTATCCCAACTGACTCTTTTCTGTATTCTTGATATATGGTGTAAATCACAGTAGCAGCTGAGGCGAAATTGGATCCCAAAAATCGGCCACCTCCTGCATTCAAGCTGTCCTCAGCGCCCTGTTAGAAAAAATCAAAAGAAAAAAAGGTTAATTAAATGTAATCCTCGTCAGATGACGAGCTTAAGTCAAAGTCCGTTTGATGCCAAGGCTTCATTAAGTCGGCACTGGTGGTTGTGATATTTCGAAGTGCGCGGTCCGAGATGATCAAGGTGGTATTTGCTTAGCGGCGTACTTTCATTGTCGATAGGACAGAGAAAGCCTTCATGTTTACCTGCTTTCCTCTCTGACAAAATGAAAGCGATGCAGTTGGTTCGTGTTTGTTCCAGGTTTTTCATTAACTTTGGCACGTAGTAGTCCCGCTTTATAACCTCGCACATCTTTTTCGTTGCAAAGTGTTGTCGTTGTGTACGCTCCGCAGAAACTCGGCTTGCATCGTCTTTGGTACGTACAGTAGTTTTCGCCCCTCTTCATCAACCTTGAAAATAACACCTCTTTCACTTATAAAATTTTCATGCGTGCTGTGTTCTTACAATTTCTTAATGAGGCAAACATTTTCATCGTCTTCCTGCGCCTTGATAATCCTGGTCAGGAACTCACCTTTTACCACACCAACCGCATTCCGACTCAGTGCATCCGCGTGACGCATTTTTGAAGCACTTCGGTGTTCAAGCACGAAATCGAATTCCTGACATATCAGCACCCATCCGGCGATTCGTGAAGAAAACTCTTTTCTTTCCATCGTGCCTTTAAATGCTGCGCAGTCTGTGACAATTTTGAACTGGAGTCCCAGAAGGTAGTGTCGAAATTTCTTTAAAGCGGTAACTACGACTAGAGCCTCCAACTCGTAGCTACTATAACTTTGCTCCGCCGCCGAAGTTTTCTTACTATAATAAGATACAGGAAAAAAGTATTTACCTTCTTTTTGGAGTAAAACAGTGCCAAACCCCAATTTCGAGGCGTCCGTATGAAGCTCTGTTTCAGCATCCGGATGGTATAACATAAGCACTGGTGACGTTGGCAATAACCTCAAACGCTGCTGTCTCTTTTGCTCCAAACTGAAACTTCGCATCTTTTTTTAGAAGGTCGGTTAATGGCCGCACTATAGTGGAGTATCCTGGAACAAATTTCCTGAAATACCCCGTCAATCCTAAAAAGCTCTGGATATTCAACACATTGTTTGACCGTGGAAACCCACGAACTGCAGTTGTCTTCACTTCTGACGGCCTGATCCGCCCGTCCTCGATCCTGAATCCTAAGTAATCAATCGCTTTACATAAGAACTGACACTTTTTCCACCGAAACATCAGCCCATAATCACTGGCAACCACCATCACCCGTCTTAGATTAGACATAGCGTCATTATAGTCCTTTCCCAGAACAACAAGATCGTCCATATAGAGTAAAACAATTTTTTGTACTATTAACTCCTGAATACCTGGTTGATATGATGTTGAAATACAGGTGGAGACATACAGAGCCCAAAGGGAACTCTATTAAACTCATACTGTCCCTCTGGAGTAACAAAGGACGTGTATTTACGACTTTCCTCGTATGCTGAGATATGGAAAAATCCATTCTCCAAGTCCATGGTAGAGAAAATTCTCGCTGAACTGAGTTGATCGATTTGATCAACAATTAGCGGTAGTGGGAATCGATCTCGAACAATTATCTTGTTAAGATTCCGATAATCGACACATAATCGCTTGCTCCCATAGTTCTTATTTGCGAGAACAATTTGGAATGAGTATTCTGAATTGCTCGGTCGAATAATATCCTTGTCCAGCCACTATTCAATCTGTCCGTGAACAATTGATTTGTCTAACGGCGCAAGTTTTCGTGGACGTTGTGCAATTGGAACCTCGGTCTTCAAAATGATCTTCATTTCCACGTTCGTTGACTTTGATTTACTGGGCTTGTAGCTATTAACTAGATGACAAATTTCCTCCCTATATACTGGATAACCTATACACAGTTCCTCTTCACTACTAACTTGAAGACAATTTCCATTGGCTCAAGTGTACACCGTCTTTACCCATAGTGATGCGCGTTCCTCTTAAAATATCTTTTCCCACTAACAGAGCATGCTTGAGACATCTTGAAGAAACCACGTAAATTTTTTTACTATTATGTAGTATCGTCGATGTGCACTTTTGCTTCAAGAAACCATAGGGCTTCGTGCATTCTTCGGATAATCCTCGAAACATTTGACCATCTGATAGCAACGAAGGAGAACCCATCTCGAAATACTGCTCTGAGCCCATCACTGTCACATCACTACCAGTATCGATTCTTGCCTGAATCTCAATGCCATTGACCATGACTGATTTCACCTCCAACTCACTTAAGCACATATCTACTAGATAGACAACGGTAGTCCGCCAATTTGGTGCGTCCGCCATATTGAATATCACTTCTGTAGCTATTATATTTGTCTTGTCAAACTCTTTCATTCAATACACATATGAAGTAGTTCGTGAAGATGAAAATCATCCGCCATTTTGGTGCGTCCGCCATATTGAATTGGCAGTTAACTTATCGTATTCTACTTATCAAACCCTTTCATTTGATACCCATATTGGATGGGTCGAGTGGTTAACGGTGTATGTATGTATGCATGTTTGTTTGTTTGTTTGTTTGTATGTATGTATGTATGTATGCATGCATGTATGTATGTATGTATGTATGTATGCATGCATGTATGTATGTATGTATGTATGTATGTATGTAGGTATGTATGTACATAAGTATGTATGTATGTATGTTCTTAGGTATGTTGTATGTACATATATTATATCTACCAACAGGCATAGGATTCATTCATTATGTCGAAGGTATGACGTAATCACAATCAGTCGTCACACTTTTTCGTTACAAAAAATTTTGACTAACGTGCGTATAAAAGTTTTACTTCAAAAATTGGAAAATTGAAAGTTTTAGTTTGTTCCCTCTCCTGAAATTTTTGACTTATACTCCTTCTACCGCGCACCTTAGAAATAAGGATAAGCTGTCAATCATATTCAGATTTTGAATAATTTTACTAATTTGGCTCAACCTGGTGTAATATGGCTCGGAAAATGACTCAACTCTAACACAGCTTGTAACTCCTGAGAGTTTATTTCTGAACCTTTTTCATTAATTTAAACACTGACCGAAAGCTTATAAACTAAATATTGTTCATTAGTAAGGAAATAATACTTTTTTAATGGTGCGAATAAGAACAGCCATTACGAAAAAACAATATTTCAACGTAAACGGCTGTAAGGTTTCTATTCTACATGCGAGATTTCTCGCACTGGTCCACTAGTTGACATTATTTATTTATACTGCCGCTATTTTCGTAAAGGCCCTATATACATTTTTTTCGATTTCGAGTTTAATGTATATTTGGAGTAAAGGCATTGCCTCCGATTGTTCTTTTGTAACTATGTACATATAACAAAAAATAAAGCACACAGCAAGTAACGAAATAATTTTTTTCTTGAATTTTCTATATTTTACATTTTAAAATGTGAAAATGTTGTTAGGGCCTTTAAGAAAATAGCGGCAGTATAATACTTTGCAATTTTCCTAGTCGCCCAGCCGATGCATATACTAAGTAATACATTTGTACTTAATCTCTTTATGAATTTAAATTAGAATCGGTCTCCTTGGTACGTCGATACAAAAAGAATACAAGGCATGTACACTATTACACAAATCTCTGAAGTAATTTATATCAATTGTGCCCATAATTTAAAAGCTTTTAGCTTGATTATCCAGTAGTCGCTACAATTTAATACTCGTGTTAGCACAGTATTTGCAGTTTCTTTAAAATAAATAAATAAAAACAAGAATCAAGAAAATCCCTTAACAGATATTGAAGATTAGTTTCTCAGATTATGTTTTGTTGTAGGCAACAGGTGAAGTTTTTACATACATTTTATAAATTTACGTTATATTCGTTTGAGTATTTACTCGTATATTTGCATGTATTTTTTTTGAAACATCCTTCCGTAATGGGAAAAATCTATAACATGCCATTTTGCACTCACAAAACCTCGATGCAGACAGGAAATGCCCCTAAAATAGGTCAACTTTTCAACTTTTGTCTCGTACTCGAACGTCCTTTTTTAAGCAAACCATCGACCAGGGAATGTGAAAACAATAAATCACAATGAGAAATGTCTAAAAGTTCGGTTGATTAAATTTCGTTTTCAGTGAAGCGGTAGGACAAAGAACCTCATGGGATTTCGGCCGAAATCCTTTTATTCCTTTTTCTTTCGTCTTTGGTGCTTTCGAAATTGAAATGCGGATAGGACATTAGGGGCGACAACTTTTCTCTCGTTCGTTTCTCATCAGGTGGGACACCCCAATTGCAGAGATGATGGCAGGAAAATAATGTCGGCCATTTAAGTTGAAAGGAAAAAAAAAACTAACTCCAAATGACTATCTGTTTGAAAATATTAGCCAAATCTACTAGGGTGCTAAAAATACATACTAAGAACCAATGGTTTGGAATTAAAAATGTGGGTCAAAAGTTTCGACTAGTAAAATGTTTCAGATAAAATTGGGCATGTATAATACATACCTATCTACGGAAAATGCCTGCATACATTCGTTTATGGGTAAGCCATGCACCTGAGCAAAGTGTCCGTAGTGATAAAACCGAAAGTTTTATTTTTTGTACGCTTTTCAAAATATATTTCGAATAAAACTGACTAAATGCATTGAAAACCCTTTAAATATGTTGTCTTGTTGGAAAGAGTTTTTAGACGATTCTGACATTATTCTGTAGAAAGGTTTGTTTTATATTATCCGTCTTTCGTCAGCGGAAAGATTCTATAACACATATGTACATATGTCCACGAAAATCATACTATAACTTAACTATCACACTAATATTACAAATGCGAAAGTAACTCTGTCTGTCTGTCTGTCTATTACCTTTTCGCGCATAAACCGCTGAACCAATTGTAAGCCGCCCGCTAGGTGGCGCTGGAGTCAAGTTATTAACAAAATCTTCTCACGCTTAAACCGCTGAACCAATTGTAATGTAATTTGGTATAGAGATAGTCTGGGACCTGATGAAGGACATATGTAGGTGGAAAACCGCCTGCTAGGGGGCGCTGGCGTCAAGTTATTAACAAAACCTTTTACGCCTAAACCGCCGAACCAATTGTAATGTAATTTGGCAGAGATATAGCCTGGGACCTGGAGAACAACATAGGTGAAAAAGCCGCCCGCTAGGTGGGGCTGAAGTCAAGTTATTAACAAAATCTTCTCACGCTTAAACCGCTGAACCAATTGTAATGTAGTTTGGTATAGAGATAGTCTGGGACCTGAAGGACATAGATGGAAAAACCGCCTGCTAGGGGGCGCTGGCGTCAAGTTATTAACAAAACCGCTCGCTAGGGAGCGCTGGAGTCAAGTTATAAAGCTGTCGCTGAAGTCGAGTTATTAACAAATTCTATATTTAGGGGAAAAAAAAAACATCCGGATCTAACGGACATGTTTCTTTCATGTTGAATGGTGAGGAGTTTTATCTCAACTGCAAGGATAATAACCTGTGGTGAAAAGTGGAGTGGGTATGGATCTAGGCAGTGGTTGTGAATGTACATATTATATTATGTAAAACTAAAACACATCCCTAATTCCACTCTTTACCTAGAAAAGTTTATGGTGACAGTCTGATGGACTTTTCGTTTTATTAACCACGAGTAACGATAAACGCCTTACAATTTTCTGAGGGAATCGACATGAAAAGTGCATGCAATGGCATGGTACGATACTATTATATGGCAATGCTGAACCTCATATCTCATGAGTAACAGTACAAAAACTATTTGTTTTTGGGGTTGGAAATTCTTTCCCACCAACGGTACTGTCCTGATATTTCTGTCAGTCTGAAGTCATTTAGCCACCAGTCTTCTGATACCAAGCAAAAGGCAATAAAAACACTTAAAGATATCATTGCGTTGAAAATTCAGAAATTCTTAAAAAATTAATACTTGCGGTTTGACGTCGGAAGAGCGTTGTAGATGCTCACGCCTAATATTTTGATTAACCCTCCGATGAGCGTATGGGTTTTTTTCTTGGTATTTCTGAGTAGCAATGGAACGGTAAACAATACGTTTTCGATATATTTATAGTGGAAAATTTTCATTTTAATCGACTTTCGTGAATTATGCACACATGGGACTGAGCAGACCCACAGTTGTTGATGCGGAGGATTCATAGTGCGCATAACGAAAGAAGAGAATTAAAAATGAATGTTCGGATGCTTAAAACTTAAAAACGACTGGACCAAATTGAATACTTCCAATTCCAATTCCAATACAGAAAGAAAATTCGGAAAAACTTAAAGGCAAAGCCGGAAAATTGGAAAAATCGAAATTTGCGTTTTGTATGGGAATTTAGTATAGGAATGCTAAGAGCATTGAATTGTATTGAGGATGAGAATTGTATTGCGACAATGAGCATTAATTTATATTGCCACTTCAAATTACTTTCAATCATATTGCTGATTCTGGTTGCCGCTTATAGACCAAAACTTATTAGACTTTTTAAAGTATAGTGTAGTACCGATTAACCGGGGTCCAATTAACCAGTAAGCCCAATCAACTGGGAAGTTTAAAAAAAGGTTGCTCTCCTATTGAAATTCGATTAACCGGAAAAGTATGCATTATTCGTGTTGCAAACAAATCTTCAGGTGATTAAAAACGAAACAGTCGTGTTACATATGACCTGTTGAGCATGGTAAATCTTCTTTTGCATTCGCACATATGCTCCTTTTTTGTTTTTCTTCAACTGAAGTTTTGCTTGCATCACGGATAATAGAGTCTTTTCCGGCTATTCCTCTAAGTTTATTCCTGAATTTTCTTTCTGCCTAAACCTGAAATACAGTAATACGAACAAAACAAATCAATACGAACAAAATTAATCATTAAAATCGGTTCAGCGGTTCCTTACAAAACGCAAATTTCGATTTTTCCGATTTTCCGGCTTTTCCTCTAAGTTTTCCGAATTTTGTTTTTTTCCATGCCTTCGCGTAACAATTACGAACAAACCCGCGGAAGGAAGTATCCAATTTGGTGTAGTCGTTTTGAAGTTTTATGCATCCGAACAAATCACCACCCATTTTCATATATACAGATAAATTAAGGTACCCGCACCTTTTCAAACGGACTAAAATCATATTTTCACACAGTCATACACACATACATGCATACTAGCCACGTATACTAACACACAACCACACATTTAGTACATCTCTGGTCAACTCCCGGTCGCTGTCCTCAAATATACGTATTTAATATGTATGGGTCTGGCCAGACCCTTACGCTCCATTTACCGCCTAATATGCCACCGCTCATCGGAGGGTTGAAGATAAATGTATAAAAAGTATTATTAGCTTTTAAATGCTTGCTACTAAATCAAATATTTCATGTGGTACAACCAAATAACAGTAGAAAAACGTGCAATGGGCAGATTAGCCATTTCTGGAACGACAGGACGGGCGCCTTTAACTTTACATATTTGACATCTTCGTCGAACGGCCTGGAGAACTGCTCGAAGGTTAGCTATGTAATACTTTTGCTTGATCTCGTTAAGTGTCGTCTCATGATTACAATGGTGGAATTTTTGATGGTAGGAATCGACTATAAGGACTGTAATTCGGTGAAGTTTTGGAAGAATGATCGGTGTTTTACAGTCTTGGCCCACAAACTCTGTGAACGAGATGCGACCACTCATCCTTAGGACATCGTCTTCGTCCAGAAATGGTGAAAGTTTCGCTAATGGGCTGCTTCTCGACAGCTAACTTGGGTTCTTCCGAGACTGGTTCTTCTTCAATATGGCAGTTTCGTCTGGATACGCTGCAAATTGTGCCTGTCGATAGAGCGCTGCTTGCGATCGCCTGATTGCTTCCGATGTAGGTCCAACGATGTTTATAAATGGCTGTTTTTTTACTTTCGCATCTATAAAGAGAATAGCATATGCTAAAGAACGATACATACGGGCCCATTTGCTGAAACGGCTTTCATCGACGGCGCAACATCTTGACAGTGCACTAGTGTGCAGAAGGTATGGTCTTACTTCTTCACAGCTGGTACCAATTGATGGCGTCTGAGGCCATTCTGCTTCTGACATCCGTAAAAAGGCAGGACCGCTGAACCATTCACTCGAAGCATGGTAATCCGGCTCCGAGCTCCATTTGGTGGCCTTGTCGGATATGTTGAGTTTCGTTGAGATCCATCTCCATTCGGTGACATGAGATGCTTCCAGGACTTCACCAACTCGAAACATAACAAACTGCTGAAACTTGCGTGGATCTCCTTTCAGCCATGACAGCACAGTTTTTCAGTCGGTCCAAAAGAATCTTTGGCTGATGAGGAACTTGTGGGCGTATGCACTTTCGCTAGCATCCACGAAAGTGTGTAGTTGTACACTTCTATCAGCTTGACTAAGTAATGGTGAATAGCACCGAGAAACCTTTATCTTGGTCACGTTGTGCAGCAAAGTTGTCCATCGAAGCCATTTCTCAAACATGCTTGCTGGCAGCTTATCATCCCAGCCAATAGATGTCCTCCAGATCTCCTGCAGAAGTAACTTTATGCAAATTAGGAAGTGTGACAAGAAACCCATGGGGTCAAAAACTGACATGAGGATTTTGAGGACCTCACGCTTGGTAGGCACTGTTCTCTCGGTAAGCACATCTCGTTTGAGCCGGTTGAATTCGAGAATGTAGATAAAGGCGTCGGATGAGGTACACCAATAGAGTCCCAGGATCTTCTCCGCTGTGGGTGTGTCATTCACGCCGAATGCTTTAGTTGATCCCCCGCTGTCTTCATTTAGGGCCTCTAGTACCTCTGATGAATTTGAGACCCAGTTACGGGTGTGGAATCCAGCATGCTGATGAATAAACTTCACATCTTTAGCCAGTTTTATTGCCTCAGCTTCCATATTGACGCTATCAATGAAGTCATCGACGTAGTGATGTTCGAGTACACCTTCCACAGCCCTCGGCTTACTACCCACGAAGGACATTGCGTTTGTATTCTTAACGTAGTGTCCTATACAAAGCGAGCACGTTGCGCCAAAGGTCATCACGTTCATCTCGAAGACGCTTGGTTTCTGCAAATCCGGAGTATCGTCCCACAAAAATCTTTGAACGTGTCTATCCTCTTCTCGGACACGTACCTGGTGAAACATTTCAGCAATATCCCCACACACACCAATCTTCCCACACCGAAAACCATATAAAACTGTCATTAAGGGTATCAGCTGGTCAGGGCCTTTAAGAAGAAAGTCGTTAAGGGAAGTTCCGTTGCACTTTGCTGCTGCATCCCAAACAAGTCTAACCTTTGACGGTTTATTTGGGTTTCGCACAATAAAGATTGGCAGATACCACATCCGAGCATGTGCGACGTTTGCCTCTTCCGGGGATAAATTTTTGGCATATCCTTTTGTTACCAGATTTGCTATCTGCTGGTCCAGTATGCTGCGAAGTTCCTTGTCGTTGTCGATTCCCTTCTTTAGTCGAAGATACTGACGAAGAGCCATAGGCAGACTGTTTGGCAGAGAAATATCATCAAGTTTCCATAAAAGCCCTACTTCGAAGTGATCATTGATGCAGACACAGGTGTCTTTCAGAATGTTGATTGCTCGTTTTTCTTCTGCCGACATGATCTGCTGCGTTGGAATGTGTATGCCGACGTTCTCAATTGAGAAAAAACTATTTACAAGTTGGTGGAGCTCTCGGTCTGCATTGCACTCACACATGTGGAGATGAAACGAGTTATTGTCACTTCTATATTTACCACAATCATCTGGTCCATGCACCGACCAACCAAGCCTTGTTTTGGTGGCAATGGCTGCGACCAACTTCCTTCAGAGACCCTTAGCGGAACGCCTAGTTTCCAGTTGTCCATACCGATCAAAATTCTTGGACGTGCCTGTCGATATGATGGGATAGGAAGACCAGCCAGATGCGGATACTGTTTAGCTAGCGTTTGTCCGGAACTTGATTGCGTTGGTAGGTCAAGGCTGCGAACTGTACGCACATTATTTAGTTGATATTTGCGGCTGCTGCTACCTCTGCTAGCGATTCCAAAAGACACTACTTTAGAAGTACTTTCCACTCGCGTTGTGTCAGAAGTCCACCTTAAACATAGTTCTTCAGTTTGACCAGATAGTCCTAATAGGTCAGCGAGTTCCTCGTCCAAAAGCGTTAGCGAAGATCCTCCATCCAAAAAGGCAAACGTATCGACTGTCCTATCATTAGCATATAAAGTCACTGGCAATACTCTAAAAAGAACTTTGGGGAATTTGTGTGCCTGGTGAGTTAGAAGTGGTGACGTTGAAGCGCTGGTAGTTGCAGATTGATTCGCATAATTGTGTAAGAGAACATGATGCTTGGCCTGACATCCACCAATACCACATGCCTTTACCACTTTGCACCGCGAATATGCATGCCTTCCAAGACACGAACGACATAAATTATGTTGGCAAACCATGTGCCACCTTTCGGACAATCCGGCATTTTTATATGTACTGCAAGTGGAAGTCAGATGACACACTCCTGTTCGTTGGTAAACGGTCGGGTTTTCATGTCGCTTTCGTTAGCTGCTGTGTGCGAATGTAAATGGACACCTTGCTTTAATTAACGTTTTCCGCATGACGTAGGTGTCGCGGATAGCAGCGTTGGATTGTTGAGGTGAGCTGTTGAATTTGTTGCTTCCATAGTTGCACATACGTTTTTTATGGACATTCTCGCCTGTAAATAAATGTTGAATTTTTAAAGAATTGTTACCACGCTTGGGACTCACGTATTCCAGGAGAAGTCAAATAAAATATAAACTGGTTTTAATAGCTAAAGAGCTTTAAAAATTCAAGTTTTATTTCGTAGGTATTATTAATTATAAAATGTCTTGTCGCTAGCAGATTCAAATGCAAAAAGAAAAGTTCAACGTGGTTTGCTTTTGACAGATTTCTCGATGCGCTGATATTATGTTCGCAGACAGGTGTCGCTTCTGCTGCTTAGTGCAGGACAGGGTGGTGGCAACACACGTAGAAAAGTGTACTGATCGAACGTACTTCAGGAAGAATATCAGTACGATTGTGAACGTTCAGTATATGTTGTGTACATGAATACGTACATAACGCGCACTTAAATGCTTTAAATTGTCTGCCGAAATGTTGTAAAACCTTTAGGGTCTGTAAATCTAGGCAATCCGCCAATGGCCTTTGCTGCATTGGACAGGCGCATTTGGGAATTGTATGAACGTCAGAAGATGGTGGACAATTAAAAATTTGATTACAAAGACCACGACGAGAAGAATCCGTTATATTACGGCAATGGCGGGTTCTCCCAGGATGGAAGGTCATCTGGTGTGCAGGCAGGGAGCTTAAACTACCACGGAAAGAACAATACACGTACTCGATCTTACGCGCTGTGCGAAACAAAAAGCGTAAATTCTTTGGTTCATGTACTGCTTGGAAATGTGTCATTAAATGAAAGACTCTCTTGGCACATTGACTGCCATGGCTATCATATTGATTGATTCATTCATTGTTCTTTATTGTTTCTTTAAAAACGTTACAAATAAATATGTTACCTGCGAAGCTTAAAGCTTATCTACAGGTGATTAAGTTTCACAAAAATTTTAATGTTTGGAAGTAATACAATAATATGTTTTTTAAAATATTTTAAATAGAGTTTTTGGAATTGAAAATTATGTTAAAGTTTTAATTTGTTAAGAAAAGGTATTTGCGCTAAGAAAGTATAGTTTCAGATCTTTTTTACGTTTTTTAAAGTTAACTATATTTTTTAGGTTGGCGGGTAGTGAGTTCATCAAAGATGGAATACTGTAGGCCAATTGTCTTCGTCCATATTGGTTGAATACTTCAGGTATTTCGAGAAGTTGTTGTGCTCGCCTTCTAGTATTCTGTTTATGACGTATTGGTTGTTGGAAACGTGAGTCAGTATAGTACTCCAGTATTTCCGTCATCTTGAAAATGCTCTTGACCTCTAAAAATTTAAATGGGTTATTGTTATTATATATGATTTTTACCAGACATCGTTGAAGGCTATATATTCTATCCAGGTGCGTTTTAGATGCATTTCCCCATGCCAAAATGCCATATCGAATTATCGATTCAGCCAGCGAATAGTACACCTGCCTCTGGACATCTGTTGTAGTAAACTTCTTCATGTAGACCATCGCAAAAGCAGCACTTTTTAATTGTAAACGCAAACGATGAATATATTCGTGCCAAATGAAATGTTCATCGATGATAATTCCCAGATACTTAATGGATTTGACGACCTCAATTGATTCGCATCTTTGCGTGGTTGGACAGCTTTCGTTTTGGTGAAAGATATTTATAGCTGCTACTGTTTGATTCGGTGTGCGTATGTGCATCAACTTTGTCATTCTCGAGTTTATAACCAAGCTGTGATCGTGGCACCATCTTGATACCTTGTCGAATTCCTTCTGCATTATTGCTATCGCCGTTTCGAGTTTTTGGTGTTTGACCACTATAGCAATGTCATCTGCGTATGCAAATGCAGTTGATTGTTCGAAAACCCGGAGAAGTTCATTAGTGAACAGAACGAACAGTATTGGGCCAAGTTTGGAGCCCTGTGGAACTCCGTATCTGCTCGGCTTTTCCTCGCGGACTGTGTTTGCGATCCTCACCCTAAATGTTCTATCAGACAAGTAGTTCTTTAGCCACTTTGCTACCGCTCCTCTAACTCCGATCTGGAAAAGGCATTCTAGCAGCTTATCGTGCACCAGCGTGTCAAAAGTTTTACTGAAATCTACGTACATAACTAACACGTGGTGGTTTTTATTTAAGCCGGTGTTTATAATATTGGACATCTCTCCCAGTAGCTTACCAGTACTCTTTCCTTTTTGAAACGCATATTGGTTTGGTTGCAATACGTTGTGTTTACCAGTAAATTTTTTTTAAACGATCAACAAAAATCTCCTCCATACATTTTTCGATAACAGGTAAGATCGAAATTGGCCTGTAGTTTCCAATCTCTGTCTTTACTCCACCCTTGTATATAGGCCGTACAATTGATGTTTTAAGTGCCCTTGGTATAAGACCCTGATCAAAGCTTTGATTTATGATTGCCTTCACAATCGGCGTGAGAATTACAGCGTTGCATTTCAGGTCAATCTGTCTAATGTTGTCTGCTCCAGGACCTTTATTGGAATTTAAACAACACAAAATTCTATACACCTCTCCTTCGCTTGCTTCCTGGAGGAACATAGAGTGGGCAATATTGCGGTTTTGATGTCTAGATGTTATTTCGTTACAGCTGTGCATAATGTTGGGTACTTGCGTTGAGAAATATTCGCCAAACTCATCTACAATAGTCGCTAATTCCTTTTTTCCGGCAAAGTTTTCGATAATTATGTTATCTATCGATGGTTTCCTCTTTCCAAGAATTTCGTTGACAACACTCCACGTTTTTCTGGGATCTTTCTTTGCATTTATAAATTGCATCTTGTAGTAGCTCGATTTGACTAATGCTATGTTTTTACTTACAAAGTTTCGAAAATGCTTATATTCGCGTTGGAAATCTTGGTTTCGAGGACTGTTTTTCCACCGTCTATACAATTCGTATCTTCTCTTGCACATTTGGGCCATGTCGGGATTGATCCAAGGTTTGTACTGGCGTTTCTTTTTGTTTTGGCTTATATATGTTGATTGTCTATATATGTGGCTCATTTTGTCCTCAAGTTTGCTGTAAAGACACTCTAGGTTGGATTCCTCACAGATCTGTTGCCAATCAATCATGAGATTAACCCTTTGCTGGTCGATTCGTTCATGCACTTCGTGTACACCTTCATTTGCGTTAGCCTTAAATGTAGCATACATCAGCGCGTAGTGGTCTGATATGTCTGTTTCGATGACCGCAGACATAATTTCGCTCCTTGTTATGCTGACAAATAAGTGATCTATTAGTGTGGCGGTATTTGTGCTAGGAACTACACGAGTACATCGATTTATAGTATTTGTTAATCCCTTTGTTGCCATCATTTCGAAGTAGCTAATTACCTGTGAGTCAAATATATTCTGTAAGTTTAAGTTCATGTCACCCAAAACTATTAGCTCTTTTCTAACTTTTATATTCCCATCAAGTTCTTTGATGAATTCTACGATATTTCGTTTCGGTGGTCTATATATCGCATGGATATGTTCCTTTGCATTTTTTTTTTTCAATTTCTATGTCTATACTTTCATAGGACATAGTATTGGAGTTGACTCTTCGATATTGAATATTGTTTTTTACAAATACGGCTAATCCTCCTCCTCTGGAATCTTTTCTATTGAAAAATTCCGCATTGAAATCATCTATATAATAGAATTAATTTTCTTCTGGTCTGAGATTAATTTCATTTAAATCAATAAGATCTATACAACATAAAACATGTTCAATTTCTGCAAGAAAAATGTTCCAATTTTTCCTCATGGATCGAATATTAAAACACACACAGCAAAAAGTTTTATCTTTATTGGTAGTTCCGTGGGTGCCATGACTATCAAATATGATAGCCAGACATGTTCTCACTTCGGGCTGCGGCATGCAAAAATAATAGCCACTACGAACAAATCCGGTACGACGATAAATTGCTTGGCATGGTGAAATAGACGTTTGTGATTTGAGGAAAACTTAATGTTTTATGCCCACAATTATGGGAGAAACTAAAAATAAATAGCCAGGATTAAGTTCGTCCTAAACATCGAGTATGCTAGCTAATATATAATATGGGGTCTATTTATTGTTTTAATTGTGCAAACATGTAACGAAATATATTGTGTTGGCACCCCAAGAAATGTTTTCAGTCAATATGTTAAGCAAATTTTAAAAATAAGAACTAAAGAATTGCAACCTAACCGCGAACTACAAATCAGGAGTTCACTGAAGGACTACGAATTTGACTATATTGAGGAATATCTACGGTGCGCAGCCCCGATAGCAGATTCCCTGTATATTCTTCAAGGCGATAATTCATTTTATGGCATTGCTGTAGCATGCCTATTAGCACTACGAAGAAAACTGCAAAAGCTGCCTACTAGACAGGCACTAAAATACAGCATAGGTATCCATTATTGACAAATATGCAGAAAAAATAGAAGAAAGATTTGATGAGTTTTATAATATTTCTAGTGATAATGCCAAGAAATCTGTGATCGCTGCCTTAACACACACAAGATTTAAAAATAAATGGTTTGTGTGCGTACACACCACGCACCAAAGAAAGTGTACCCTTTTATTAACAACGGCGATAGGTAATGAGATCTTACAGAGTACGCAAGATATTAAAATAGAAAACCAGAACAAAATTGCTGCTGAAACAAAAAAAATATGACTATTTTAATTTCGGTTCAGAATCCGGTAGTGTAACTGACTTTTCAATCTGTCCAAGAAGAAGAGCTGACCTAATTTTGAAAATACTGTTTTCGGAACAAAGCTCTGATATTGGTCTGTTACATCGATATCCACTCGAAAAAAGTTTATTTGTAGAGTACAATACACCAATGCCGTCATCTGGTCCTGTGGAAAGAATGTTCTCCTTTGCAACAATGACTAATTTACCAAGATCCAACAGATTATCCGCTGGTATGAATGAAAAAAAAAATTTGAACTTTATTAAAAAGTTATTATCATAAATAATTATGAAATCATTGCATTTTATTTTAATTTTAAGAAACATGCAGTTTGTAATTGAATTTTGTTTTGTTAGTTATTTTTTTTTTTAAATAAATTTTTCTCAATAAATAAAAAAAAATTTGTCACTCTCCAAGTAGGTGTTTAGTTGGTATTTAATAGCAATTAACTTTTCAATGTTAGTCATGATTAATTAACTAAAATTAGGACTTAATTAGTGATTAGTCATTCACGTGATTAAAAGTAATTAGTCAATAGTCGTTTAGTTATGGTTGCACTTTCTGAATCTAAAATTTGTGTTGGTGTATTCTGTTTATGAGATAATCTATCTGTGGCAAAAAGGAAAAACAGACTAAGTCGACTTATGTATATCGAAATTGAATTGTTTACACCAACGGATGCCCAATTTCCAATTCTATTTGCCATATTTTTTTCTTATTTTTATCTCTAACGGTTGCTGAGCTATAGACCAGCAAAAAACAACATCAGTAATTTTCCCGGAAATATGCATATGGAAAACAGCATAAGTAAAGATTTTCCGTAAGCTTTTGACATATGTTCTTATGCTCCAACAGCTACTGAAACTAACGCAACCATTAGTAATTGTATTAAAATATTCTTTTTCTTATCTTATCTTCTTACCAACAACTTTCTTATACGGTGCATAGTATTTTGTAAACTAACATCAAACCTTTCAACTACTCTCCGGCAAAAATTGTAAAAAACGACATAAGCTGTGTTTCCTTTTTGCCACAGCTATCTATACCCTCTTTGTTCTAAGAGCCGAATTTTCGAAGGGAAACTCGTTCCAAATTGTTCGAAGGGACATGATAGAACAGAACAATTTATCATATACTTTCAAGTGTCAACAATGGGCTAACACCAATTTACAGTGTCACTTAGGCCAATCGGGAAGTAAGTACTGTACCTAACCTGCATACGTACATATCTCCGATTGGTAATGGCATTTTATTTTAAGAGATAAAGAATTCTCAATTGGTCAATCTCAAATGAGTGCACTGTTGGAATTATTTACACAACATTGGTCTAACTACCCTATTTTGTTCTGTGTACATGTTATTTTTTAGGAGGATGAACACTTGTGTAAGTCCTTTCGTCGACTAAAGAGATTCCGCGTCGAACTAACTTTCAACCAACTCTCCTACACCAACAAAGCTGCGTAAAGAGCTACTTTTTCAGAAAGGACGAGTAGGGAATAAGAGACAGGATTTTGCTATTTTCCTGCCATTCCCTTCTCATGGAGATCGAAATTGCTTACATCTCGGCCGTACGACAATTTCACTGTCCTCAGGGTCGAGCTCGACTCAGAAAATCTTCAAGCAATTAAAATTTAGTAATTAAATTGACAAATATTGAAACAGCTTCTTATATAATAAATTATATTCGAATAATTCGAGAATGTTGAAGTCTATGAAGCCCAATTTCTTCGGTACTACCGAGAGATCACACTGCAATCGATTAAGCTCGGACAAGGAAGATTCAACAGTAACCAAATCCAAATTCTAAAGTTGGTGTCACTATCGAAATATCACAGCAATCGATAAAGCACGGACAAGGAAGATCACACAGCAAGCAAGTCCAAATTCTAAAGTTGTTGTCACTATCACTATGGGCACCGTAGCGCAAGTGATTAGTGCTTCAGACTACTGAGCCAGCGGTCTTGGGATCGAATCCCGCCGCAAACACCTAAAAAGTTTTTCACAGCGCCCACCTCTTCCGAATGCCTGACAAGCATTCAAGAGTATCATTTGTCATGTAAAGCTTCCCAACTCGCCGTTCGGAGACGGCAGAAAACTGTAGGTCCCTTCCATTCGTGCAAAAATATAGCGCGCACACACAAATGGTTGAGGGAAGATAGGCTTGGTTCTACCTAGGACTGCTGAAGCCAATTATTATTACTATCGAAATATCACACAGCAATCGATAGGACACGTTTGCAAGGGACAACGAATCCTCATGTGAAGTTTGTAAATGGAACTGATCAATAAGAACAACAATTAGAACACCGCCTAGACCAATAGCACTAGCATCGAAATTCGGATCATAAATAGCTAGCACAGATTCATTGAAGAGTTCTATCTTTAGCAGCCTATATGCTTGATGTTCTATTGCTGTCCATTGGAATGCAACATCCTTTTTGAGCAGTTTACTAAACGGTCCTGCGATTTTCGCATAAAACGTATAAAACGTCTAAAATAGCCTGTTAACTCCAGGAATTTCTGGGTACCAAATCACGTACTGCTTGTACTTCAACTTCACTAGGTCGAATACCGTTCCCATCAATGACGTGCCCAAGAAACTTTATCTTTGACTCAAAGAATTTGCACTTCTGTAAATTAATAAAATAGAATAGAATAGAATAGAATAGAATAGAATAGAATAGAATAGAATAGAATAGAATAGAATAGAATAGAATAGAATAGAATAGAATATAATATAATAGAATAGAATAGAATAGTATAGAATAGAATAGAATAGAATAGAATAGAATAGAATAGAATAGAATAGAATAGAATAGAATAGAATAGAATAGAATAGAATAGAATAGAATAGAATAGAATAGAATAGAATAGAATAGAATAGAATAGAATAGAATAGAATAGAATAGAATAGAATAGAATAGAATAGAATAGAATAGAATAGAATAGAATAGAATAGAATAGAATAGAATAGAATAGAATAGAATAGAATAGAATAGAATAGAATAGAATAGAATAGAATAGAATAGAATAGAATAGAATAGAATAGAATAGAATAGAATAGAATAGAATAGAATAGAATAGAATAGAATAGAATAGAATAGAATAGAATAGAATAGAATAGAATAGAATAGAATAGAATAGAATAGAATAGAATAGAATAGAATAGAATAGAATAGAATAGAATAGAATAGAATAGAATAGAATAGAATAGAATAGAATAGAATAGAATAGAATAGAATAGAATAGAATAGAATAGAATAGAATAGAATAGAATAGAATAGAATAGAATAGAATAGAATAGAATAGAATAGAATAGAATAGAATAGAATAGAATAGAATAGAATAGAATAGAATAGAATAGAATAGAATAGAATAGAATAGAATAGAATAGAATAGAATAGAATAGAATAGAATAGAATAGAATAGAATAGAATAGAATAGAATAGAATAGAATAGAATAGAATAGAATAGAATAGAATAGAATAGAATAGAATAGAATAGAATAGAATAGAATAGAATAGAATAGAATAGAATAGAATAGAATAGAATAGAATAGAATAGAATAGAATAGAATAGAATAGAATAGAATAGAATAGAATAGAATAGAATAGAATAGAATAGAATAGAATAGAATAGAATAGAATAGAATAGAATAGAATAGAATAGAATAGAATAGAATAGAATAGAATAGAATAGAATAGAATAGAATAGAATAGAATAGAATAGAATAGAATAGAATAGAATAGAATAGAATAGAATAGAATAGAATAGAATAGAATAGAATAGAATAGAATAGAATAGAATAGAATAGAATAGAATAGAATAGAATAGAATAGAATAGAATAGAATAGAATAGAATAGAATAGAATAGAATAGAATAGAATAGAATAGAATAGAATAGAATAGAATAGAATAGAATAGAATAGAATAGAATATAATTGAATTGAATTGAATTGAATTGAATTGAATTGAATTGAATTGAATTGAATAGAATTTCATTCTTCTCGGACAATACCCGGAAGGTACCTATACTCAGTTAGGTTTGAGCATCGGAAAATCGACATGAAAGTCAAACAAATTTATGGGCAAGATTAATGGTATTGATTTTAAAATAGAATATCTGGTAATCCAAAAAGGTATCAATTTTATTTAAGCGCAGTTTTAAAGAGTGTTATTTCTTCTAAAATTAAAGCCCTAAATGAAGTTTCTGTAGTAAGTTTTAGCGGATATATTTGTGTAAGTATGGGTCAAGGTACACCCTTAAATTATCGATAAATGATGTCCGCATTGGAGATAGACCCTTGCTGCAAAACGATTTTTTTCTTCGATTATACCCAAGAATCAGTTTTTAAAGTATTGACGAATTACTTGGAAACCGTTTTATTTTTTTTTTCCTATGAACGTAACGATTGTAACAAAAAAACAATCTATGATAAGTATGCTGAAATGTATGCTGAAATCTATGATAAGTATGTACAAAGGTTTTGAAGCATGCTTATTTATTAGAATACCCGTCAAAACCGTAATTTCCATAAATTTTTCTTTAAAATCCCGGAAAGAGTTAGGTTTGAGTATGTGGGCCTAGTTGTAAGATTAAAAAACAAAATTTAATTTATCAGTTTAATTTTTGGAGTCGACGCAAAAGATTTTTTATAAACGGTGTTTCAAATACCATCTTTTACAAACCAAGAATATGCAGATATTATCTACGTTTATGGGCTGTGTAACAGAAGTTCCAATAGAGCACGACAAAGATACCATAAGCTTTATCCTTCCTAACCTTGTTTTTGTTCTCTTTTCGGATGCTTCAAATAATTGTCTCTTTCTTTCTCCTAGCGATGCAAGCAAAGCCATGTGCTTTGTCGTTTTGATTAAGTTGATTCATAGCTTCTTCCCATTTTGGTAAAGAAGCAAAGCGCTGCGAACGTAGAGTGTAAGGAACCAGTAGGTACACCAAGGCAATGAAGCAAGCAATTTGTACTTGCGCAGCTCGGAATAGGGGATGTGCAAATTATTTATTGAATTAGGATTGTGCAATAGAAGCACATTTTAATTTTGTTTTTGATTTAGACTTTAGAGTATCATTATTAAGCTTTGGGTATCACAGTATCACCAGCTCTGAAATAGTATCAAAAGGATACTATAGTATCACATTCGGCAGCGCTGCTCTCATACACCAAATGAGATGCGTAAAGTGGTACTTTCCCAGAAAGGGCGAGGGCGGGAATAAGAGACGGGATTTTGCTCTTTTCTTGCCATTCCCTTCTCTTGGAAATCGAGATTACTTACACTTGCATGGGAATGGGTTTGGTCTCCATTTTTAGTTTTTTTGGCAACGCTAGTACCCTTCACGAGAAGGAAGCTTCCACACCTGAAGCGTCTATGCCTTAGACAGGTGAAGAAACTTTTGGGTAATTATAACTTGAAGAGATTGCATCATTGCGTGACAAAACAAACTTCGCATCCTGACTGAATTCCTCACATAGCTTATCAACTGAACTTTGTTCATCAGCATAAAAAAACAGTGCATATGAGTAAAGCTATTACGAAAAAATATTATTACCTATATCTACCTAGGTCCAAGATCATGAAAAATAGCTTTTACTTTTTGCTACAAGGCGCCACTAGGTGCCAGTAGGTAGCCATTTCATTCGTAAACCGTAAACGGTTGTAGGGCTTCTTTATGTGAGATTTCTCCCACTGGTCCATTAGTTTCATGTAAACCGTAAGCCGTGGTAGGGTTTCTACGTGCGAGATTTCACACACATATCAACGATTTACCGTTACATGTAATTATTAAGTCAGCCAGACATACCAGCTTCTCGCAACCATTTGTGTGTTATTTTTATCACGAATGGAAGTTTTTTGCCGACTCCGAACGGCGAGACATTGGAAAGAGGTGGCAACCGTTAAAAACTTTTTTTGGTGTCGGACTGTTGGACCCGGGCTGGGATTGAATCCAAGCAGCATGCGTAGTAGTCCAACACACTAACCACCACTTATATAATTGAAAGGTTGATATAATTGAGACTTTTTGGACGTATTTTAGACATCCTACCACACTTACAGTGGCGATTTCTCTCAGTTGGCTAGGTTGGCGGCGCCAAACCAAGATTTTAGATGAATAAATGCCACGAAATATATTTTATACGAAACGAATAACGAACTTCAGTAATTATGAAGAGTAGTGCATGAAAACTAGAAGTACCTACATACTTTCAAATCAATTTTTCTTGCACGCAATACAATACTGCCATGCAAAAAATATCCCTTGAAATATGGTTGGGCTCTAAAATTTGCGCCAACCAATTCCATACAATCTATATCTATAGTGTTGGTATTTTTTTTTTAATTTTTTTTTTTAATTTTAAATGCATTTTTATTCGTTAATTCAAGTATTTCTTACATGCTAGACAAAAAGTGCTTAACCCTTTCCGGCGCAAGATCGTAAGAACATCAAAGTACTAGTTGATTTGATAGTTTTTCGAATTTAATGAAACACGTATTTCTTAAGGCTTGTCCAGACCGAACGAAACATTTCAGAAACATTGTTTAAAAAATGTTTCTCGATTGTTTCCCATTTGATTCAGAAACATATTAGAAACATTTCAAAAATGTTTCTGGAATGTTTCTTTTGGTGTGTACACTGACAAAACATTTCTTAAATGTTTTTCAAATGTTTCTGAAATGTTTTTTATTTCCCATTCGTAACGGAAAATTATTTTTATTTCTCAATGCATAAAATGTGTTTTTTATGAAGAAAAAAAATGAAAATTACAAGAAAGGCGTGGAGTAATAAAGATAAAATTATTTTAAATAATTTTCTGACACATTTCGTGTTCTGCTTAGCCTATGTATATATACACTATTTAGTAGAAACCGGTTATAACAATACCTGATGTTGCGGTACCTTGAGAATAGTAGCTTCTGCACGATTTTATGAGTTGTTCGATGTACACAAACAATTGGAAATTTTTAGACACCCGAATGTCGCAATTCGAATAAATTCTCTTAAGCATTTAGATATGTATAATATTTCATAGAGGAACGGAGGTTTTTTTATCATGTTAGATAGCATGAAGGTCACGAATTTCGAATACTGTCTCTACATCCTGGAGTAGTGCCACTTCTTTGGAAGTTAAAGCTTTAAATGCATATTGACTTTAAGCAGGCTCAAATGTTGAGATGTCTGAAAGTGAGGCGTTGACTTTCAATAGATGGCCTGTCTTACAACTAAATTTTTGTATCTGTCGTTATATGGTGACATTTTGATCGTTTACCAAATCGACGTTCTTTTAACCTGGCTTTATGTAAAAGTAAAAATGAACTGCTCAAACAGACTTTTAAAATAAATCATACCACCTCCATCTATGAACAGCTGTCATATCTGCAAACAAGTAGCAAATAGGACAAGATAAGTGCCAATTTTTAAAAGAAGGCACATCTTCTCGTTTGTGTTAAAATAAGGCTACATATGTACATGTTTTTTTTATGTATTTTATAGTCTCGTAGATATGTTTACAACTCAATTTGAAACTTTTTTGAAAGATTATGATGCTATTGTTTAGTTCTATGTTGCATAATTAATTTGGCAAATATCTAAAAATCCAAACCCACAGCGCGAGTATTTCCTATCCTAATTTAATTATAATTTGTCCATCTGTGCACATGAAGAAAATTTAAACAACTCGTTTGTTTCGCCCACATATAGTCGAAAAACCTGATTGTATAATAGCAATGGTAAAAAAATGGTTATTGGGAGCCGCCCAAAGCATACTGTTTTTCAGAATGCCCCCATCGGAGATATGGTCTTCATCAGCCAACGTCGATGTACTCGTGTATATAGGAATATAATGAGTCTACTACGGCCAAAAACACAACACTCAAAGTCCCTTTATAGCTTTATTTTGACATTTTTAATAAAAATATCAAAGAATGTTATGAATTACTATATCGGGTATTGTTATAACCGATTTCTACTGTATACATAGGCTAAGCAGAGAACGAAATGTGTCAGAAAATTATTTTAAATAATTTTATCTTTATTACTCCACGCCTTTCTTGAAATTTTCATTTTTTCCTTCATAAAAAACACATTTTATGCATTGAGAAACAAAAATAATTTTCCGTTACGAATGGGAAATAAAAAACATTTCAGAAACATTTGAAAATCATCTCAGAAATGTTTCGTCAGCGTACACACCAAAAGAAACATTCCATAAACATTTCAAAAACATTTCAGAAATGTTTTTTTTTCTGAAACGTAAGAAGAATACGGAACTCTTTGAATGCGAGTCTGACTCGCGGTTGGACGGTTTTTTTTTTTGCTAACACTTGCATTCCATCCAGCAATAAAAGAGCTCAGATTCCAAGAGCTATGAGCTGCACTCGATCAAAAAGTGCTGTAGAATGCATACTAGGCACTAGGCAGTCTAGGAGCTACGAGAACCGCGGAATGTTCCTTGCAATCTGAATGATTTGATGGGTCGATATGTACCTGGCCGTCGCATTCCCAATGATTTATGTACTGTACGGACTCAAGAAAAGTCTGCGTCCAGTGCAAAAGAAAAGTTTGCCCAGTGCACATCCTTACAAAAGCAAAATATAAAGAATGCCTCAATGTGCTTTTGAAATTGTTATTATTTCTATATTCTATCTACCTAAGTATGTGTACTTATATTTAGTCACTATATATCTATGATATCAACCTATCCTATGTAAGAATTCAATAGAATCAATAACTAAATACATATGTATGTACATATGTAATGCTTTTTCATAGCGATATATAACCCTCACCTCGTCGAAAATGTTTACTATAATATGTATGACGTATGTATGAATGTATACTATGTATGTACATATGTACATTTATACATAAACGTATGTACATATATTGGCTATTTAATTGTGAAGTTTAAGAAATAGTAACAGGTCTGTGCACAAAATTAAGTTAAGTTAAGTTTGACAGTTCCTACAGAAAACATATGAAAAAGTAATTTCTATACCCAGGTATATACCATCAAGATGGTCGAAAAAATGTAAAAAATCCCAAAAAACATAGTAAATATTTCTTTTTCTTTAAAAAAAGTTCCATTTTACAAAAGAACTCACTATTTTAGTCACTGAGCAAAAGTGGTTTTAGATCCAGTGAGAAAACCTCGGATTTATTCGAAATTGAAAATCGGGATCTATACCCAGGTGTATAACGACAATGTGAAGGTTAAATGTTTCTAAAATGTTTCTGAAATGTTTTTGAAATGTTTCGTTCGGTCTGGACACACCTTTTTAGTTTGCAATCATGCTGATAGAACAGAAAGTTGTTTTTTTTGTTTCTTTTCTATTTTTACCCGCCTATGTAGTCCTCACGGACTACTGCATGGAACTAAAGCTAAAAGTTTCCTTAAGACTCCCGGGTGCCTGCAGCGTATTTAAGGCAGACGTTCTAGTCGTACTTCATGGTAATGAAATTAACATTCAGACTGCACTTAAGGCGCTAAAATAGTTCACTTTCAAATCGCACTAGTCAGGAGCTGTAAGACTATGTTGGGTGCCTGGTCAGTCTGTTGTACTTAGAAGGCAACGAGTTTGCCTATGAGCTGGCAAGGAAAGCTGCCGACTACGGGAAAAGTACGGCACATGATGAAATGAAACGATGATGTTGAGAGCTTAGCCCTGGTCTCAACTTCTCTCAAAATCTTTAACGATTATTTTAATAAATGATTTTTAAAAAAATAACTACAAGGAAATATTAATGTTCCTTATGCACTTCAGTGCAGCGGAGAACTTTGTCTTTTTTGTTTTAGTTTTGTAGGTGCGTATGCGTATATGTAGTTGTTACAAAAATGCAGTGCGTGCGTGCTTACTTGTGACGTGAGACGGTAAGTTAAGTAGTGATGTCTTAAGCCGATTTTATGTTTTGATAAATTGGCAATTTGTATACACTATTCCATAAAAACATTTTTCTTTAGTACATACATACATTGTACCTAATTAATCAATTTTAAAAATGAACGATTTTTAAATTCTCCAGAGCAAGTAGCCAACCCAAGACTAAAGACCTGGAATCGCCACTACTTACTTGCTTTCTTTTGAAGCATGTTAAACAAAACCAAAAAAAAAAAATGAATTTCGCAGTCTCTTTTTGAGAGATTTAATATCACAAGAATGATTGGAGACTTTAAATCCTGTTATATTCAAAACAAAGTTCATTAAAATCAACGAAGCTATTTGGATGCTATAACGCTGTATGTTTTAATTTGAGGGGTTGTTCAGTTAAATTATCTCATTTCAGCGCTGTCAAATTCAATTTCAACTAAATATATGTAATTCAATTTATTCATACGTAGACAGATTCAAACACATTAGCATCTTTTTATATGAGATGCTAGTAAGGTGAAAATATGTGAGTACGTACCGGAGATTAAAATGTATAAGGTGGGGAAATTTTTTATAGGTGAATAGTGTAGCTGTCTTCCTTATGTCTTGTAATAAAATGCATGGGCTTGATAGGGCTTTTTGATTTTAAAACCTATTCCAGCCAACTCGATCTTTTACTAGCTACTTTCAGTTTCATATGCTTAGTTGATTGATGTCCGCTTTTACTTACATGCGCAACCTGAGTTCTGAGTTGCGGTCGTCTTCTACTGTGCTGTCCGTAGGTGTCAATCCGCTTTATATGACCTTAGTCGTTGGACCTTTACTCTTCTGGCTAAGTCGATGTCGCTGAACACTCACAGACGGGACCAAACGCGTTCCTTTCAGAAAGCCAGGAGCAACCTCATTTTGACAAAGTCCATTCCTCGAAGAAATAGAGCAGGACTGGAAATATGAAGGAGTTATGTAAAATAATATATTAGTCTCTTTTATTGTTCCAGAGAGCGATTTTTTATATGCCTGCTTAGCTTAGTCGAAAGAAGCAGCGATTGACGAGCATTTATTTTCTTGCAATCTAAACGCTGGTGTCGTTGTCTGTATTAATAGCGGAACCTAAATGAACAGTCTCTAACTACCCCAAAGTTGTATCTGTTCACGGTGAAGTTCTGTACTAAACGGCAGTTATTTTCTCAGAATTCACGAAAGCGCCACTGACATCACGCTGCATTCTTTCGATTATGTCAATATATCATCGGGTAATTTTAGGAACTTTTTGAAGTAAAAACAAATTTTTTGTAACGAAAAAGTGTGACGACTGATTACGTCACACCTTCGACAGAATGAATACTAAAAAATAAATAAATATTTGGCTTCAGCAGTCCTAGGTAAAATCAAGCCTAGCTTCCCGCAACCATTTGTGTGTGCGCGTTATATTTTTGCACGAACGGAAGGGACCTACAGGTTTCTGCCATCTCCGAACGGCGAGTTGGGAAGCTTTACGTGACAAATGATACTCTTGAATGCTTGTCAGGCATTCGGAAGAGGTGGGCACTGTGAAAAACTTTTTAGGAGTTTTCGGCGGGAATGAATGTTAGCTTTTCGAAATAATGGAGCAGATACTATGCCTGTTGGTAAAAATTATATACATACATACACACATACATACATTTTGCTCGGTCGCACTCATTATGAACAACAGTAGAGTGGAGTGATAAGATGAAAATCAACAGCATCGGCTCTGACAGTAGACAATTTGTTCGTCGGTTAAAAAGAAGCCAATTCGATTCAAAATACTCTTCACCTGTTGTCAAACACGGAGGTGGAATGTGTTGGATCCATTGCATCTTGACGAAAAAAAGATATGTTTGATATATTGAAAAATGTGGTGTTGGCAGAGCAAAATTTTCTCGTTATATGGAAGGATAACGATCCAAAATATACGGCAAAGCTCACGAACCTTTTCTTAAGGAAAGTTCCATCGATGTTTTGGATTGGACATCGTCAAGTGTTGACCTTAATCCCATTGATTATTTATAGGGAGGTGATAAATGTATAAACATATTTATACATACAAATATTGTTTTCCTTTATGTTTTTTATTATGCCTTCAAGGCCTGGGTGGTCGTGGGCTTGTTGGCATAAGCTTTAGACTTAAAAAATCTGGGTACCCAATTCTGATCACCAAAACGAGAAATTACACGATCGGGATTTAGCTCCTGCAGTAATCGAATTTTTTCTCTGTATGTATGGCATGTGACAACGTCTTGTTGAAACCACATGTCGTTCACTTCCATACCTTGCAATTAAGGTTCTAAAAACTGGATTATTATGTCGCGATATTGAGCACCATTAACTATTACTGTCTGACCAGCTGCATTTTCAGGGAAGGATGGTGCTAATATTGCTTCCGGCCAAAAATTCCGCACCATGGAGTGCGGATGCATTTCTTTCTGAACAATCACTCATCATCATTTTCTGAGCCCCAAATAGATAAGTTTAACGATTAATAATGCCATCAACATGAAAATGAACCTCGTCGCTGTAGATAATTTTGTTTGAAAAAGCTGTCAAAATTTCATTATTCAATGTTAAAAACGTTAAAATCGCGTGTTTCTTGCGTTTAGCACTCAATTTTCAGCTGTAGCGTTGTCTTTTTTTCGTTAACAACACTTCACTGCATAAACGGCGATAAAATCTTGTGTAAATTTTGCGACACCCTTTAGATAATACATAGATACATCTATATGTATTATACATATGTATGTATGGGATGGCCGGATTTACTAAAAATATCTCGAATTATTTTACGGGCTGATGTTAAATTATAAAATTGTACATATATATATATATATGTACATATAACATATGTGGGCACCGTAGCGCAAGTGGTTAGTGCGTTGGACTACTGAGCCAGCGGTCTTGGGTTCGAATCCCGCCGCAAACACCTAAAAGTTTTTCACAGTGCCCACCTCTTTCGAATGTCTGACAAGCATCAAAGAGTATCATTTGTCACGATTGAGCTTCTCAACTCGGCGTTCGGAGTCGGCAAAAAACTGTAGGTCCCTTCCATTCGTGCAAAAATATAACACGCACACACAAATGGTTGCGAGAAGCAGGTCTAGGTTCACCTCGAGCTGTAGCGCCAACTAAGTAAGTACATATAACATAGTATTATATGAGTCATTTCTATCCACAAATATAGGAATTGGTAATAACTTGACTACAGCGCTACCTATCGGGTTCAAATTTTGTTATTTTCTCCCTTGGCATTAAACCAAGGCATATATGTATATTGTGAATATGAGTTATTTCGTTCGATAAATATAGAAACCAAAGTTTCGTCAAAATCGGATGAGCGATGCGAACAAACACATTCATTTTTATATAAAAGATAATTTTATTTATTTTATTTATAAAAATGTCTTGAATATACACTTGTTAACGTAAATTAAGACATAATCATCTCCTTAAATTTAAACTGTATGAGCAGTTAAAAGTGTATCTTAGAGAAATTATTGATAAAGCTCGGTGTGGAATGTATTCATATTGTTAATAAACAGTTTTATCTTTTTGTGCTGAAAAGAAATTAAAAGAAAAAAACTAAAGAAAAAAACTCCGTATTTTCAATACTTACAATGTTGCAAACTTCTGTTCATCGTTGCTAAAAACTTTTATAGAACAACAAACAATGTAAAATCAGGAGAAATGCATGGCAGAGGGAATACACAGCAACCACAAAATTCTTTTTCCCTCGTGGTAAAGGGATACATCTACCTGAAAGTTTGAAATCCGCTAAAAAAAAGAAAAAAAGTTTGTTCATTTTGGGATGAGGATTGAGGTCTTTATCGGGAAAAAAATACCCCTCTTGATGGAGTGACTTTTCAAAAACTTTATAGTATGCATCTTTTCGTTTGGGCTCTACGCAAACCAGTTCACGGTGTAGAAACGCTCGATTTTAAAGATCCGCTCTTAGACTATGTATGTAACACTTAAATAATTTTCATTTAAAACTCTTTAAGAAAGTTGGGTCCATATAATGATCGCATGCCTCGGAATACTTGTAGTGGAAACATTTTGACAGTTTCTTTATTACCATATACTACCTACATAACATTTAAACATAACCTGCATATGTACCTACATGTGTACATATGTATAAGCATTGTTAGGTATTTCATTTAGTAAGTATTTTTTATTTAAAACTTGCTGGCAACGGTGAGCAAGTAGATCCTTATGTACGCGTCCCCCATATGAGCGCCAGCGAAGGACCGAAAAACAAAAATGAGACGGATGAACTCGGTGCATTGAATTGCATCGCTGAGAGTATGTTTTGCTTTCAGAACGGTTTCAGCGGAAGCGATTGGCGTTATTTCCGGCCGATTGCCCATCGATCTGAAAATAAAAAAGACTGCGGCAATAAGAGAGAACGAGCAGAAGACAAGAGAAATGCTAGTAAGGCTATACAAGCAGAATGGCAAAACAGGTGGTCCTCGACAACGAAAGGAAGATGGACATATACGCTGATCCCCAACGTAGAGGACTGGATCAGTAGAAAACATGGAGAAGTAAACTTCTTCCTGTCCCAGTTCATATCGGGGCATAGATGCTTCCGGGAGTACCTCCACAAATACAAGCACGTGGATGACCCATTCTGCCCACACTGCGAAGGCGAAGCCCAGAACGCGAAACATATTCTGACCGAATGTCAGAGGTACACAGCGGCCAGAAACATCCTAGAAAGAGCAATTGGCGGCCAAGTGACACCGAGAGGACTTATTACATTCATGCTGACGACAAGCGAAGCATGGAATACAGCGGATGAAGTCATCACAAATATTATGAAGCAACTGCGCACCGAGAAGCGGACAGCGAGAAGCGAGGAGCCTACAATACTTGGCAGCTGAGGAAACGGAGGGAGGAAATGTAACTACAACACATAGAACACATAGAACACATAGAACGTACAGACAATACAAGAACAAACACAGACAAATACTAGTACGAACACAGACAAATAATACAGCAAATACAAAAACGAACACATACACTTCGTGCATTAGCACACACATTTCCAAACGTACAGAGGCATACAAATATCTATGTATCTAGATAGACAGGAATAGGCAGCTATACGGCTGAAAATCCCCCACGTGACGAAATGCCTATCGGCGCGCCGTGTTGTATTAGTCCAATACATAAAAAGTTCATAGGCGTGTTTTGTTTGCAAGCCTGATTAACAAAAAGCTTTCAATCTATAGGCGTGTTTTTTTTTTTGTAACCTACATAATATAGACTTCGAAAAAGCTTTCAGAGTAAAAATAAAACTCGATAATTAGGTTTTGTTGTGATAGCCGTCCAAAACGAATAAAAGTGATTAACAAAAAATGAGAAAAATCAGTTCCGAGTGCAAATCTAATATTTTTTGTCTGTCACCACTAAATTCGACAACCCGTCAAATTTCTGAAACATTTAATGCTGTTTAACGAATGGAATTTAAAAAATATCGTGAGACCGTGACTACCAGCAGAAGGCAAGGCTCAGAGAGGCCAAAAAAGACGACCACAGTGGAAAATCGTGTTTTGGTGCTCCAAAGCTGTCGGTATCAGTCTAGGACTTCAGTGTATATTAGAAATTATCTATTTTGAGCTTAAGGATAAATAATTTCAGCAAGATCATAACACGGGCGGTCTTCGTACGAAATTACGTGACGTCTTACTCTTTTCTTCTTCTGGTCAATACGATGTCATTGTTTTCACTGAGACCTGGCTCACTGAAAACCATCGCAACGAGGAAATGTTCAACAAAGATCAATACACAGTCTTCCGCAAAAACCGTTCTTCCGCTATTACCGAGTGTGCGAGAGGTGGCGGAGTATTCGTAGCTGTAAAAACTTTATGGCCCTGTGATGAACTTAATCTACCTCAACCAGCTGTAGCTTACGATGTTGACCAAAAAGCTGTTTGTATTAAATTTAATCCTTCTACTGAAGTTATTGTTATTGTAAGTTATATACCACCTAGGAGTCCATATTTATTATATAAGGCACATATTGAAAATTGTTCATTTATTATAAATAACTTAAAAGATTACCAGCGTGTTATCATATTAGGTGACTTTAACCTACCTAATTTAGTTTGGTCATTTGACTCCGATAATTTTAGTCTTCTCCCGTTCAATGTAAATTCTGATTATGAGCGTTGTTGATACTCTTGCTCAGCTTGACCTTCGGCAGATTAATTATTTGCCCAATGAATTCAACAATATCCTTGATTTGGTCTTTGTTGATTCTGAGCTTAGCATTAGTATTAGAAACTCCATGACTCCACTTTTTCGGAACTCGGTTTTTCATGTGGCATTATCTTTGAAATTTGAATTTTATAAATATTTCAAACCGGTTTCATGTGACACTAACTTTAAGTACAATTTCGATAAAGCCAATTTTAACAACATTTCTAGTTATGTTACTGGTATTGATTGGCACGCCGTTTTTATTAATAGTAACTTAAATAACTCTTATTACCTATTTATTGAAACTATTTAAGTGGCAATTGATAGATTTACACCTAAAGTAAAATCAACTACGGGCTCTAAACCAATTTGGTTTA
The DNA here is from genome assembly GCA_949775065.1 of Brachyopa scutellaris. Lineage (NCBI taxonomy): Eukaryota > Metazoa > Arthropoda > Insecta > Diptera > Syrphidae > Brachyopa > Brachyopa scutellaris. The sequence goes on from OX459114.1 coordinate 35,193,655, forward strand.
ATAGCGCAATTATTAACTTAAATAATAAAAAAAATAAGATCTATAAACAGTTCCGCAAAAGTAACAACGAACCGGAACTGCTGAGGCAATATCGGATACTTAATAAACAGTTCGATGTCTTAAACAAGTTCCTCTATAGACAGTATGTTCAGTCTGTCGAGTCTAAATTAAAATCGAACAGCAAATGTTTTTGGAGCTTTATCAATAGCAAAAGGCATTCCGATGGTATTCCAAACTGCATGCGTCTTAATAATGTATCTTCTTCTAATCTTTTAACAATTTGTAACATGTTCGCTAGTCACTTTCAGTCTGTCTATACTTGTGGTATTCCCACTTCACAAGTTACTTGTGATATCTTGTCTTGTAACTATCTGAATGTTGGTAACCTTGAGTGTTCTATCCCTGAGGTTAATTTAGCCCTATCATTATTAAAATTAGACAAGAGTCCTGGTATCGATGGCATCCCGCCGATTGTACTACAAAAGTGTTCTATCGCGATTTCTGTACCTCTCTGTTTAGTGTTTAACCTATCCCTTCAAAGCGGTCATTTTCTGAAAGCTTGGAAGAACTCCTTTTTAATACCAGTTTTTAAGTCCGGATCTAGACATGATGTTACTAACTATCGACCTATTTGTAAAATTTCCGCAATACCCAAGCTTTTTGAAAAACTAGTCTGTGATAAACTAACACCTCTTTTGAAACGTTTTATCTCTCCGTTTCAACATGGTTTTGTCGCAGGAAGATCTACTTCTACCGATCTCTCGATTTTCTGCCACCATGTTCTGGATGGCTTCGAGAAAGGTCTGCAATATGATGTCATCTACACCGACTTCTCTAAAGCATTCGATCGCGTTAATCAAGATATCTTAATTCGCAAGCTAGCTAAATTTGGATTTAACTCCAACTTCCTAAAATGGATTAGCTCCTATCTTAAGGAACGTATACAGTATGTCCGTATTAACGGCATAATATCAGCACCTATTTATGTGATTTCTGGTGTACCTCAAGGCAGTCATCTTGGCCCTTTGCTTTTCCTTCTATTTATAATTTTTTTTTTTTTTTTTTTGCCGAGGGTAGGTGAAAATCTTCCATAGACACTATGAGAATAGCAAGCGCGTGCTCATAGTAGTGTCAGATTCTTACTGACCAAAAACACCACCCTTCGATATAAATTTGTTAGATACTGCAACTAAGTTATACTACTTATCAGGCAATTTTTCTATCACGAAATATAAACTTTGGCAGGTTACTTTCCAATGAAAGATCCTGCATGTTCCACAATTTAGACGCGGTTAATCCTTATCTCGCCAAGTCGAAAGGTTTTGTTCTTTGTTGTCGGCGCAATAAATTGCTCTCATCAAAAATAAGTAGGACTGTATTATTAACATGTCCGATTAGTCGGTTTCTATGTTTTCGCGCGAAGCTTCTACTTTCAGCTTCGATTGTCGGAATTCCGAGATCCCTGTGGATATCATCGTTTCTAGGGGTTGGGCATGAAATCCCGCCTCACAAAATCCCGACTACAAAATCCCGACAACAAAATCCCGACTGACAAAATCCCGACTGCCAAAATCCCGACTGACAAAATCCCGACTTACAAAATCCCGACTGCCAAAATCCCGACTTTGGAGAAAATAATAGTTTAAAATTCGCGCGCGCGAATTTTAAACTATTATTTTCTCCAAAGTCGGGATTTTGTAAGTCATGAACGTGCTGCTATTTTATTTTTTTTGGTTTGTATGAAAATATATATATCCCTTCGCGGAATTATTTTCTGATTCTTAGAAGAACGATTTGTCACACGATTCACCAGTTCCTCCCTCAACACTTACCTCAACAAAAAAAAAATTTACCAAAACACGCACTATGAACCAGATACAAAAATCGTTTGATTAAGTGCACATGATGAGAATCGAAAAGCGCTGTTCTTCTTGATCCTCATAATACGGTATACCCTTCCGATCAGAATTTTTTGTAAATGATGATGCAATAGTTGTTTCTTAGAACTTGGGAGATGGATTGCGCTATGCACGCAAAAGAATGCTTTATGATTCTCAGCTAATGCTGCTAAGAATTATCTAAATCCAAGATTTTTTGCAGTTTTGTGTGAAGTTTTATTTAAATGTGTTTTTTTTTAAGTGAAAAGAAACCATGGAAGTGCAAGTGATTAAGTCTAATAAAGGTAAGGTAAACATTGTGCTGGATGGTTACATATACAACTTAGAGAAAACAAAACAAATTTCTAAATATTGGTGTTGCGCTAAGCGAAAAAGCCATCTTTGTAAGGCTCGCATGACAACAATAGAAAGAGATGGGAGAACCTATGTAGAGAAACAGCCAACAACACATAGCCACGATCCTCTGGCCTTCGAAAAACATGTTGGCCTTGCAAACAGCTCAGTGAAGCAAAAGGCTATTGCAAAATCCGAGCCGCCTTCAAGGATAATTCGCGATGTTACCTGTGACACGGAAAAGAGCTGCAGAGTGTACTTGCCATCCAAAAGTGCACAGAAAGTGAAAATTGCTCGAGTGCGATCTACGTTTGTCAAAGAGCCAGCTTCGTTGGACGAAGTCAACATCCCCAACAACTTACGTTATCTTGAAGGTGAGCTGTTTGTATTGGACGAGGCTGATTTCAATGGGGAAAAAAACATTATATTTGGAACACGCAGCAGCTTAAAACTTCTTCGTGATTCGAAATGTTGGTTAATGGATGGCACGTTTTATGTTGTTCCGACGATCATGAAACAACTTTTTTCTATCCATGGATACATAGAGGGCACGGTGGTTCCTCTTATATTTTGCCTGATGAGTAGAAAATCAAAAGAGGCATATTTGCAATTTTTTTTTGATCTCTTTAAAATTGCATGCAAAGAGAGTATAAACCTCAATCCCAGTGTCATAATAACTGACTTCGAGATGGCAATCGCGGGTGCGGCCAAAGAGTTTATGCCTTCCGCCAAATATAGGGGCTGTTTGTTCCATTTTGGTCAGATAATTTGGCTAAGAATACAAACCAAAGGCCTCAGTGCGAAATATGGCAACAATGAGGAATTCGCAATTCAGCTGAGGATGCTTAAGAGTTTAGCCTTTGTACCAGCGAGCAAAATACCGGCTTATTATAACGCCCTCTATACGAAAATTCAGGATGAGGATGCTAGGAGCATTGCTAGATGGCTCAAGGAAAACTACATTTCTGGCAAGTCTCCAAGTTATAAACCAAAATACTATCCCGAATTTTGGTCCGTGGCTGCACCAATTGAAGACTGTCATCAACCGCGCACGCAAAACAGCGTGGAAGCGTGGCATCGACGCTTGAAAGTCGTAGTGGGAAAGCAGCACGCCGGTTTGTATAAGCTGGTTGAGGACTTGTCAAAGGAGCTAGTGATGGCAATGACCGAAGTGGAGAAGGCAAAAAATGGTAATGAAAATAGAAAAACAAAGAACGCAGCAAAAGCAATCAGAATTCAGTCCGTCATCGACAGAATGGAAGCCATGGATACGGAGACATTTTTGAAGGGTATAGCCACAAATATTGCGCTATTTTAAAGTTCAAAAAGGTGTGCATATTTATACACAATGTGATTTTTTTATTTTTTTTTTTTTTTTGTAATATTACTTTAAGTCCAATGAATTTTATTGATTTATTTTACTACATATAAACACTTTATCTCAACGGTCCTTTTCAGGACCACAAAACGATGAAGAGATTGAGATTATTCAACAATAATGAACCTGTTTTATTTATACAAAATTAGCAAATTTACAAGAAATGCGATCAGGATGGTATATGATTGTATGAGAATCAAGAAGAACATCGCTTTTCGATTCTCATCAGATGCACTTAAACAAACGATTTTGCTAACAAATTCGTAGTGTGTTTTGGTAAGTTTCTTGCTTTTTTTTTCGAAGTGATGTGGAGGGGTAGTGGGCGAACACATTCTTTTAAGAATGTGAAAAAAAAATGATGAGAGATTTAAAGATTCAATTTTTTTTTCAGCAAAAAAAAAAAAATTCAGTGCGAAACAAAAATCCCGACTTGTCGGGATTTTTTCACAAAAGTTCATTTGTCGGGATTTTGGCAGTCGGGATTTTGTGAGTCGGGATTTTTAGAAATGCGATTTTTTTTTTGTCGGGATTTTGTATAGTCGGGATTTTGAAAGTCGGGATTTTGTGCCGTTCCCGTTTCTAGCATACCACGGTGCTTGGACAATTTCTCTTAGCACTTTATTTTGAAAGGTTTGTAAAATATTGGCATTTGTTTTCTTGGTACAACCCCAAAGTTGTATACCGTAGGTCCACACCGGCTTTAGCACTTGCTTGTATAAAAGCAGTTTGTTCTCGGTACTGAGGTGGGAATGTTTTCCGATCAACCAGTACATTTCTCTATATTTGATATCTAGTTCTTTACGTTTCATTTTCACGTGCGAATTCCACTTCAACCTTGCGTCGAGTGTCATTCCCAGGTATTTGGATTCATTTGCAAAGGGTATTCGGGCCAAATTTATAAAAATGGGCAAGTCATTAATTTTCCTATAAGTGAAATTCACGTGAACAGATTTAGTTCCGTTAAGGGCGATCCGCCAGTCCTTCGTCCATTCATTTACTTTATTTAATGCGTTTTGCAGTTTGGCAGTCGTTTCCTCGATTGTTTTACCTACCGCTAGGATAGCGATGTCGTCGGCAAACGTAGCAAGGATAGTGCCATCTTCTTTCGGTATATCACGAGTATATAACAGATAGAGAAGCGGCCCCAGAACGCTTCCTTGCGGTACGCCGGCCAAAATTTCTTTGAGCTCGGAGTATTCATTTCCATTTCTAACACGGAAGAGTCTATTCCCGAGATATGAATTCAAAATCTCGTATAGGTTTGCGGGAAGTACTTGTCGTAGTTTGCATTTCAAGCCATCGTGCCACACCTTATCAAAGGCTTGCGAGACGTCAAGAAATACGGTTGAGCATATCTTTTTTTCTTCTAGTGCTTTTTCGATTACGTTAGTAATTCTATGCACCTGGTCAATCGTCAAATGCTTACTTCTGAACCCAAACTGGTGGTCAGGTATTAGATTATTTGCTTCTATAACCGGTTGGAGACGCCTTAGTAATATCCTCTCGAAAATTTTGGATATGACTGGAAGAAGCGATATTGGTCTGTATGATTTTACTTCATATGACGGTTTTCCTGGTTTTAAAACCATTATGACTTCCGCAACTTTCCATTGGCTCGGTACGTGTTTTAATCTGAGTTAGCTTAATTAATGCTTTTCTAGGTAAGGCTTTGAGAATTTCTCCGGTAATCAAATCATAACCAGGAGCTTTCTTAGGTTTTAGTTTCGCGATCTCACGTTCGAGTTCTCTAAGCGTCGCAGATCTGCGCGTTAAATCGTCAGATGGTGGAACTACCGTCCTTGTGATGTTGATGTTGTCATGAACCACTTGACCAACGTTCGGTTTAAAGGTTTCTTCCAAATGGGCGGCAAAAATATCCGCTTTTTCTTTATCTTCCCTTGCCCATTCATTTTGATTTATTTTAAGTGGCGGCGCAGGGATTTTGGGCCTTTTGGCGCCTTTTACGGCTTTCCAAAGGGAATAATTGGAATCTTTTTTCGTTGTTAAACTCTCAAGGTAAGAGCCTATCGCACGATTTTTAAAATCCTTAGTGCTATTCTTTAACAAATTGCAGAGACGATTCAGATATGCTTTATGCTGTGGAGCACGACTCTGTTGCCATCTTTTACGCGCTTTTCTTTTTTCCCTGATTAATTCTTTTATTTCAGAAGGATATCGTAGACCGTATTTGTCCGGCGTTTTTCTTGGATTGGGCGTATTATTCCAAGGGGCGAGCTGTACTATCTGAACGAAGCGATCGACTTCAACCTCAAGTTCATAGGGTGTCGTAAGCGGTACGCTCAGTTCAACATTTACTTCGATCTCGTTCCTAAAGCCTTCCCAGTTAGTTGTTCTACCGGTTAATTTCGCTGGCTCTCGGTTATATACTAGTTTTTCGCTCAATGTCAAAATAACTGGGGAATGATCAGACGACAGATCAAAGCTCTCTTCAACTTTTATGTGGTTGTTAGATATTCCTTTCACCACGAAGAAATCGATCAGGTCAGGTATTTTCAAAGTATCAGCTGGCCAGTAAGTCGGTTTGCCCGTCGAATGAAAATCACAACTGTACTCCATACCTGCCCCATAGAGCATTCTACCTTTTTGCGAGATGTATCTAGAGCCCCAGAACGTATGTTTCGCGTTAAAATCGCCGCCAATAATGAAATTAGGTTTCAGCGATTTAAATAAGTTAGTAAAATCACTTTTTTCAAGCGCGGAACGCGGTGGACAGTAGATAGATGAGATTTTAGTAGTACGCTGACTATTTTTAACTCGAATTGTGCACAGTTGCAGAGTTTCAAGCTCTATCTTTAGGTCTTCGCATTGTTCAATGCAGTCTTTAATAAACAAGGAAGATCCGCCTCTCGCTTTACCCGAAGGGTGACAAGCGTGGTAATCAGTATAGACTTTTATTTTTAAATGCGATTCCTTTTTCACGTGAGTTTCAGAAATCAAGCAAATGTCAATATCTTTTTCTCGCATGAATATTTCCAATTCGTCAAGTTTTTGCAAAAGTCCGTTTGCATTCCAAGTACATATTTTTAACATTCTTTTTTCATTCATATTCTAGGTGAAGTACGCGTTTTCCGTGAATAACTCTCGAGCTTAACCAACCTATCGAGAATCATTTTATTTATTTTGCTTTGCTCTTCAAGTTTCGCGAGAATAATTGAGAAAACTTGAGAAGCAGGGTCCGTTAGGATTTCGATTTCGTAGGTCTGCACTCCTGCTGTCCGAGGGCTACTACCCGATGTCTTTTCTAATGGCTTTTTATTACCGTTTATTTTAAGACCAGAAGTCGAGGGCTTTTCTGTTATCACCACCTTCTTCCGCTCTAAACCCGGTGGTTTTTGTTTGTTTACGTTCTCCTGACCGATCTTACCATTTGCCTTAGTTAGCGGTTTTATTATTTTATTTTGAGGCTTATGGAGTGTATCTCTTCGTTTTTGCAACTCCTTGGCTACTTCACAGCCTCTATAATTTGCCGGGTGCTTTCCCTTACAATTAGCACAGATTGCAGAGGCTTGCTTGTTTACTCGACAGTCTTGGGAGAGGTGATTTCCGGCGCATTTCACACACCGTGGTTTTTTTTTGCAATACGTTTGCGTATGATTGAATCCTTGGCAACGTTTGCACTGCGGAATTATTTTTAAATTTCTACGCATGGGCTCGATTTTGACCACGATATTCAATATGGTTTTTATTCGATAAATATCGTCGATACTATCAGCTTTATCGAATGTTAACATAAAAAGCGGAAGTCCACGCCTTACCAAGATGTCCTTATCTATTTCGGATTGTTGCTTCTCCTTCTTGATGATATTAACGGCATCAAGAATTTTAAAGCCCTTGTCTTGAAGGTCGCTCATAATCTCTTCTTTTGTGCACGAGGGGTGAAGTCCCCTTGCTACAACACGATGTGGCCTTTCTGACTTGATTTCGAAAGTATACCACTGAATCTTATCGATATTAAGTTTCTGGGACAGTGCGCGATAGTCGTCATGGTCATCGACGTTAATCTTCCACGCATTATTCCTCAAAGATGTGACCTTAAATTTCGATGTTATCGTTCCTTTAAGGAGGCTATGCAACTTATTATATTCCGTTATCCCGACGATGTTTATTGGTGGCGGTAAACGAAATTGCGTTTTACGTTGATTTTCTTGCAGTTCTTTACGCTTTTCTTCGTTTAAGGGCACGACTTCGGGCGAAGAACCGGCTCTCCGTTTTTTAGTAGGTCTTTTCTTAGGGACCCGATTCGTTTCGCGTGCTAGCTCTTCTTCATCGGTGTGGTACTCCCGACTATCTAATAGTGCTGGAGCACATTCGCGCTCTTTCTGCGAGTGTGTGTTCTTTAGAACCTTATTCTCTTCTTTTAATAGATCTATCTCTTTCTTAAGATCATGAGAGAGTAGATCCATTTCGTTAAGCTTTATTCGGAGTACTTTATTTTCTTCCTCAAAGCTTTTATATTTCGTCCTGATTTTCGCGCTGCGGCGCTCCCGGCGGACTTTTTTTCCCGGAGTTATTCGATCTTGATGGAGGAGATCGAGATACCCTTGCACTTCTTGTGAAAGGGTCATTGGATTGCAATAAATGGCTCTCCCCAGAATCCGTAGAGCCGACCTCCGAAGAGGGTGGATTTTCCAGTAAAGCTGGACTGCCACCTGGGGTAATTAATCTCTTTGTTTTGTCCATTGCATTTTTGTATACACTATACACTCGGTATACGGAGATTGGATTTTAGTCGCCTCTTACGACAGGCATGCCTACCTCGGGTATATTCTATCCCCTACCCGAAGGGGGGTACATTCCTGACTTTTTCGTAAATTCTCAATGACTAATGTTTGCCGACGACTTGAAAGTCTTCCGGCCTATAAACTCTGAGCAGGATTGTACTCTTTTGCAAGAAGATCTTGACAGGCTTTCGATTTGGTGCCTCAATAATGACCTTCATCTAAATGTTTCTAAATGTCAAAGCCTTACTTTTTGTCGTAACCTTTCGCCAATTCCTTTCACATACAAGATCGGCAATGTCTCGCTGTCCTTTATTTCGTTCAAAAAAGATCTTGGAGTTATTTTTGACAATAAACTTAGTTTTGTTAAGCATATTGAGTTTTTAGTGGCCAAAGGTAACTCAATGCTAGGATTTATACGACGCAATTCTAAAGATTTCCAGGATCCCCATACTCTTAAATGTCTATTTTTTGCATTTGTCAGATCAAATCTTGAGTACTGTGGTACCATCTGGAATCCATTTTATAACATACATGCCAACAGAATTGAGAGCATCCAAAAACGTTTAACAAGGATTGCAGTGCGTAGATTACGCTGGAATATTGAAATGTCTTCTTATGAAACGAGGTGCAAATTATTTGGAATTTTGCCTCTTTTCGTAAGAAGGCAATATTTTTCTATTATGTTTATTCGCGATTTGATTAACTGTCATATTGATTGCCCTTTTCTGCTTTCAATAATTGGATTATATGCTCCATCGAGAGCTCTTGGTGGTTTTAGTCAGTAGTTCTAAGTTTATATTTTAATTGTACTAGTAATCTAAAGAGAACAGTTGATGTATACTCATTTGATGAAATAATAAATAAATAAATAAATAAAATAGCTCGTAAAAACTGCGTGCTCTAACGCAAGCAAGTACTGAAACCGGATTTTCCAATAAGAATCAGAGAAAAACGATTAATTTAGGATGAGACACATCTCAATTGGATTCAAGACATGTGGAACAATAATATCTTTTCCGACAAATCCAAGTTTAAGCTGCACGTGGGAAATGGGAGGAGTTTTGCGTGAAGAGAACCAGAAGATTGAGCTCTGAATGCCTCTTACGAATATCCTCAGAACTTAAGGTGTGATGGTCTGGGGATGCTTCTCTCTAGTTGAAATAGGTAGAATGGCCTCTTCAGAATGGAAAGTCACTGCAGCAGTTTATCTAAGGGTCCTACAATATCAATTAGAGCCCTCCGTGCTAGAGCTTTATAGTGACACTTGCAGATTCATATTTCAACAGGATAATTCTTCTTGCCAAACAGCCAAAATTGTAATCATAAACTTTTTTATTTTTGATGTGAAGGATTCAATTTTAGCTTTAAAATAAGCTGCAACTTCTATGCCTAAAAACTAAATTAGTATTTTTTTTTAATTTTTTAAGTTAAAAATTACTTCGAAGAAAACAGTATCGATGCGCTAAGCTTGCCTCTCTACAGCCCAAACCTCAATCCAATTGAGAATATCTGGTCAATAATGAAACTTAGGATTAGAAGAGAGCGTCCAGAGTCAATTGACATCCTAAAAAATGTACTGTACTGATCCGGACCTGGAACACCATCCAAATGGAAAAACCTATCTGAGTCAATGAATCGAAGATGTGCAGCAGTAATAAAAGAAAGAGCAGGCTCAACAAAGTACTGATTCAATGGACAATATTTTTGGGAAGCAATACAAAAATAAAAAACCTGCAATATTTAAGCATTTTTCATTCATTTCTAAAAATGAGCCAAGTACCCAAAAAACCCATTTATTGGTCTAAGACTATTTTGCTCCCTTGACTGCATGTACAAAATTTGAACACTCTAAAAGTGTCATGAAACGTTTGAAAATACGTAATTACAAAACCTCATTAAAAAATATGTACATAGTTATTGCAACCAATTCACCAAAATTTGAAAAAAATAGTTTGAGCAAAATTTTTCGAACGGCACTGTATATGTAGGCAATATCTTTATTTCTGAACCATTAACATAAGTTTATAGCAAATGCAAAAAAGAGTGCTTACTTATAGTTACTATAGTTCAAATTATTCACCACATCCTTGTTGTCTCTAAAATACGTACAGAAATAATTAAAGGAATATTTTGATGTTCTACCTTCGCTTTGATTTATATTGGCAGACGATCTTACTGGTTTTCGGTTTACCACATGATTGAGTGAAGGATTCTGCTCTCATACAAAGCGTATACAATATTTCACATTCTTTGTCTCGGTTGGAGTGGAAAAGTTGGCTACATACTCGATTACTCTTTCTTACTCTAAACCAAAACCGGAATAATCCATTAAACTTTGTAAAAGTGGAATACATTTCTCAAAACAAGAGAATACAGAGCTCTCAGAAAAAAAATTACATGCAATTTATTTTCGCATCCACAGAATGCTTTTTCTTTAGGAAGGAAAGCAACCGCAGCCATGCTGCTTTTTCACACACTCCAGAATAAATCCACTAGTGCATTTCGAGTTTAATAAATTACACCCCCGGGTATTCGAAAGTTATTTAAAGTGAATACCTGAAGAAGTGTGTAAAGGTATTCAGCCCGGAACATTTTAAATTAAGAGCAATTTGTATTGAACCCATTACGCAGTAAAGGCAAGTACTTTCTACGAGTAAGTAAGTAAGAATACGACTAAGAAGTTCCGTATATACATTTGTATGTATGTACAAACCGACATAGCTTTTATGTATGTAATTACTGGCTTCCTATGATCTATATTCCCCTTGTACATAGAGCAATGACTTAAGCGATATTTACATAATTTTATGTTTTCATTTGGTGTTCTTTTATCCCAATCCAGTTACAAATTCAATATTTTCATTCTCTGTCAGCTCAGGATTTCCAGAATTTTAAATACATAAAGAAGTAATTTCTTTACTTACTTAGTTGGCGCTACAGCTCGAGGTGAACCTGGGCCTGCTTCTCGCAACCATTTGTGTGTGCGTGTTATATTTTTGCACGAATGGAAGGGACCTACAGTTTTTTGCCGACTCCGAACGGCGAGTTGAGAAGCTTAATCGTGACAAATGATACTCTTTGATGCTTGTCAGGCATTCGAAAGAGGTGGGCACTGTGAAAAACTTTTAGGTATTTGCGGCGGGATTCGAACCCAAGACCGCTGGCTCAGTAGTCCGACGCACTAACCACTTGCGCTACGGTGCCCACAAAAAAGAAGTAATTTCACATCGTTCAAAAATAAAAATGCTTATTTATGAGTTTTTTGTATAACTCCCCGGGAGTACATCCGATCCGCATTGGATTCGCTTTTCCTCCCGAAGCCATAATGGAAACCGGCGGCGGATCAACTGCTCTATCGGTACGCAAACTACATTATCAATTCCGAAACCACGTTATCATTCGAATGACTAATTCATACCATGAAGTGAAAAAGTGTACGTTACATTAATTTCTTTATTGAAATGGAACTAAACCCAAACAAAAAAATAAATATGTATGTACATTTAGACTTATGTTAAAACACTTAAAAAAACATAAACAAATCTTCTAGGCAAACGTTGAACATTTTTTGAGACTAAGAAGGAAGTCATTTAGTGTTACTTTGATTTTTATCAGCTGCTCCTGTTTTATTTTGTTTTTGTCCAATGCCAGTTGCTTCATTCTTTGATTATGCCTCTTACTTTCATCAACAAGCGATTGAAGGATCCCATTTATTAATTTTTATGCAGTGGACGTCCATTAAAACTAGGGTGTGCATCTCAGGTTTTAAATAAAAAACCGGCCAAGTGCGAGTCAGACTCGCGCTCAAAGGGTTCCGTAGTTTTAAGACTAGTTACATACCTACATATATTTTGTTTAAATAACTGTTTCGTTTCGTTAACACAAAAAACGAAAACGGCCCACCTCTATATTCACTATTATAATCAGCAATATTATTCACTATGAGAAATTGGATAAACATTAAGAACGCGGCTGAGTGTGTGCTGAGTTCAGAGGTCTCAGGTTCATTTCGTATTTTTATTAAATTTTTTTTAATTTTTTTTTTTTGTATGGCAGCACAATTTTGGATAGCCTTTAATTTTTCCAAAATTATTGTTAATCGAATAGTGATAATTTCAGTGAAATTGGTCCAGTAGTTTACGAGTTAATCGGTTGAGAAATTGAATTTTTCGACGTGAGTTTCTCAAAAACTATACAACTTCCGGGACACGCTATATTTTTCTTCAAAAATATGGTTAATCACCTACGAACGTTGATTTTTTCATATTTTTGACTTAAGTAGTTTCTCAGAAAAAGTTCTGGTGCTTTTTGTATGATATTTTTCACACATTTTTGGCAATAACTCCCAAAGTTTCTAACGGAAAAAACTGAGCGAAATAGTTTTGGAATCTTTGTTTCAAGCCCTTTTGAATTATATCCCACATGATATATTTTTCAGAATTTTTTTTTCGAGTTCACATTTTGCCCACCCTGCATAGCTGTTTCACAAAATGTTTGAGTGATTAGCTGTCTCATATATGTAAACCATCGGATTGTATAAGTGTGCCAAATTTCAAGTTTCTAGCTGAAACAGTTCTTGATGTTTCAAGATTCTACGGCAAACGGTTTCTGAGATAAAAATATAAAAACATGAGTCTGACAGTCATTTCGGCAGATATACCTGAAGCAGGGCCGGACCTTACATAGGAGCGAGTGGCGCAGCCGCGCCAGGCACCAGAAAGCAAGAGGCGTAAAAACTAAAAAAATTACTATCCAAAAAACAGATCTACTCGTTTGCTAATATGTATTTATATTCTTCACAAACTAATATGTCTCACCGTACTTCTCAAATAACAATACACACATTTCAATCACTGTACTTTAAAAAGTCCACACACATTAAAATCACCAAATTTCCATATAAATATGCACATAATGTTTTTTTTCTATCCCTTCCCGTTCCCACAACATTTCATTCTCTTTCTCTCCATAGCTGCTAATTGGTATAACAGACCAGTTAGCAGAATTTTTATCTGTACCCAACTACAACCAGAGGCAAACATTTGTCTCTGCTGCAACCATAGTAGACTCTGTTGTTTCATATTAAATATCCAGTCGACCCTTCAGCCCATTGCCAAAAACGAAATTTTCACTGCCAACATGCTGTGGAGCAGTCTTATCATACCGCTCCATTTGCGCCTACCAAAATCCATACAAATCATCAAACATGTCGGAAGTTGTGGAGCAGGATTCAAATTTTGCGCCAAGGCAATGCGCCTACCTAAAACGATGCGAACTTCAAATTTGGTTTCGCAACCTTGTTCGATATATCAAAACGTTCGATTTGACTGAAGAGAAAGAGAGTCAAACTCAGTTCATACGTAGTAAAATTTATTGTTACATTATATATGTACAGATCGCGACAGAAAGATAGCACATTTGCTTTTTTTTTGGATCCCTTTTGCATTGTCGTGTTTTCAACCAATAAAAAATCATTTCCTTCTTATATGTTGTGCATTTAACATTTAATTGATAACAAAACAAGACTACATAAAAAAATTGCAACCTGCGGTTACGAAAACAAAAAAAATTATTCAATTCAGAACATTAGCACTTTAAGTGGTAGATAGCACATTTTTAAAAATATTGAAAATTAGTATGTAATATATTTAATGCCTTGATTCTCCTTGGCTTCGATTATAGTAGATTGTACGCTTGATATACATAAGTAGAAAGGAGCAATTAACTTTAGTAGTTAGAATAGTGGACCAAAATACGAAAAAGTTTAAAATTAGAGAATATTTTTTGGGATTGTTGTGAAAAAAACAACTGGGTCTGGCTTAACTGATTTAGTTTTGAATGAACTTGCTGATTTGGATATTCTATTAGTGAATTGTAGAGGACAAGGGCATGATAATGGTACTTATATGAGAGGGAAACATTGTGGTATGCAAACGAGAACTAAGGTTTTGGAACCTAGAGCTTTGATGATGTTCAATGCTCTACTGATGCAGTTGCATTCTTCGATAAAGTTGAGAGTATCTATGTTTTCTATTCAAGTTCTGTAGGCAGATGGTCGTTTTAGAAAAAAAAAACATCTTAGTAGTTTGACTCTTAGGCTGCGGTTATATGTTATATGTTATATGTAGCAAGCGTGTAATACAAGCGCTTAGCTCGCGTTTTAAATTATCAGAGCATTTTATCTCGCACTTGCTCGCGCTTGTAAAAATTTGTTACCAACCACCATGCTCCAATAAAATGCATTTAATTTAAAGCGCGAGCAAGCGCTTGTATTACACGCTTCCTATATAACCGCGGCCTTAAGCAGAATAGATGCAATAAAACCACTAAAACTATACTTGGGAGATGTTTATAGGCTCTTGTTGAAATTTCAGAAAATTATGATCAAAGAGTCTAAAATATGCCACAATCTCTTGGTAGTAAGCTAAGCGAATTTAAATTTATTGTTTTTGCCTTAAGCTTGCAGTTGAAATTTTGTGTTCAATGAAAAAGTTTTTAGTCGAACTAAGAACTAATGACAAGTTTTTTTTTTGAATTTGTAGATAAGGCGAGACTTATAGCAAATTAAATTAAAGTTCCTTTTCCAGTAATTTCAACTTAACGGTCCCGAAAAAAAGTAGTTCAGTTTTCCTATGAGGATAGGAATGAGGTAATTTTAGACCATCAAGAAAGATTTAGGGTTGAATTTTATGTTGAAGTCAACGCGTCAATTACTCTCTCTCTTCGGGAGATGTGGAAAAGATCAAACATGTTTTAAGTTGCTTTGGGGCGCTTATTTTTTTTCCTGCGCCAGGCGCCAAAACTGTTAAAACCGGCCCTGACCTGAGGTAGTTTCCATAATTATTTCCCTTTGTAACTTATATTCGAAATTTGCAACCCATATTTTACAAGTAGCAGTGGTGCTGACGGTGAAACTCTGGCTGTCAACTCGAGTGCACTATGTTCGAATCTTGGGCACTGTGATTTTTTTGTTTTCCTTTGTTCTTTTCTTCTTCATTCAGTATTGTATATGTATATACATATGTATAGTATATTGAAATAGATGTTTTTATACTATTTAAATTTAATTATAATTACAATTTTAATACTTACTAAGAAAAATGTTTTTGTAAAAAAACTCAGTGAAATGACTTTATTAAAATTACTTATAAAAACTACCTTAAATAAAACTTACAACTACTTAACCTATCTTAACTCTAGCTACGTAATTAAATACGTTTTTTTTTTGTTTTCTGTGCTGTGTTATTTTATAATTTTTTTGTATGTAAGCCGGCCACGGCATGTCTACATAATAAACATAAAAGGCGGCCAACTATGCCTTGGGGTCTACCCCGGATCAAACGGAATCGACGAGGGAATTCCGTCTCTTTCTAACAGCCACCAGAATTTCTGATGTTGCTGTTCAACATCGTACCCATCGCGCCCCGAAACCGACCTACTAAATCGGAGGCGCTCTGTTTGGCTCTGTGCGACGTCTCTGTCGTAGTTGAGCCGCCTATCCACGTCGTGCGAGCAACATGGAAGATTGGCGGCACCGCTAATCTATCCTGGATCAGGATCAGGTCAAAATAGAGGAACGCTTCTGGTGGAACGAAGCCGTTAAGGCGCACTCTTTTGTGGTACGTGAAATTGGGGTAATAAGCCCCGAAGATCAGGCTATTCATCGAACTCATTGCTCTTGCAATGTGCCTTCGAGTCATCTTGATCAGGAAATTATCCACTCTTATTAAGTTAGCCCGGTTGTATAGGAACTCATTGGAATAGAATTTTTTGTACTCAGACTCTGGTGTTCTGTATAAACGAAGGCAAGCCCGAAGACAAACCCTCTCAAACACCCGAATCCTTTCCATCGAACTTGGTCCGACGTTGAACCACACGGGACAACCATATGCTATTATTGGCCGTATAAGGGCTGTGTAGCAGATAACCTTTACCCTCGCATCGAGTTGGCTGCTATAAAACAGTCTCTTTGTAAGGGCAAAAGTGCCTCTGGCTCTGGTCAGAGCAGCATCTATATGTTTGTTAAAATACAGATATTGGTCTAGCTAGAGCCCGAGGTATCTGACTACATTTCGACATGCAAGTGGCCGCCAGTGTCGTCCAGCGATTGCGAACTTTCGCCAATTCTTTCTGGTGTCCCATGAGGCCCCAGACAACGGCGTCCGAAACAAGATGGTTTCTGACTTCTGGAGGTTGATCTTCAACTTCCAGTCGTCACAATATCGCTGAATCTTATCGAAGTCACGATGCAAGAGAATTGCAATGACCTCGATCTTTGGTCCTGATCTGTACGCGACCAAGTCATCTGCGTACGCAATAGCATGGTGAAGAGACCCTACGAGATCACTTGTGTAAATATTGAAAAGGATCGGTGAATTAACCGCACCTTGTTGTAGACCATTTTTAATTTCAAAAGTACCAGCAGAGGTCACATTGCCATTTTTCACAACGAACCGCCTACTGGTGAGCATATTATAAAGTATATACAGCAGTGGTTTACTTATGCTCAGCCTGCTCAACTTGTAAAAAAGTCCCTCTAGTCAAACGGTGTCGAAGGCTTTCCCTAAGTCAACCAGGCAGGAACCCGTGCATTGTTTCTTGCTTTTGTTCCATTGGATATCCGATACGAGTGTAGACGCGGCATGAATGGTATCATGCCCCGCCTTAAATCCGAATTGGTTATCTGGAATTATATGTTTGTCGTCAACCCACTTAGTCAGGGCTCTATTGACAACTTTTTCGAATACCTTGCTGATGTTCGGAAGGAGACTTATTGACCGGAGATTTGCCGGATTGGAATTGTCCTTACCCCTTTTAGGGATATGATGTACTACTGCTGTTTTCCAATGCGCTGGATAATGTGCATTATTCACTATCCAGACGAACAGACCTGTTTCGGCTTCCAAGTGGATTAGCAGTGTGTTAAGAAAAACATTTGATCAGCGAAACAGGCGATGTGCCGGTAGAGTCAGGCCATAAACCAACAGTGGTCATTGAAGGAACGGGGAAGCGGAGGAGGAGGTTGAATCCGACTCCCAACATGGGAAAGCGCCCCTCTCTGTCGACTTCTACAGAACAGCTGCCTGTGGAAGTGGGGGAGGAGGCGCCGACGGCGTCAGCAGAAGCAGCCAAACAACGACGACAACAACAACGATCAGCCGATGGTGACCGATTTGCCTACGTCTCCGACGGTGGTGAAGGGCACTACACCAGCACTAGTAATAGCTTCGCCTCTCTGGCGGCCTCAGAGTCAGAGGATGAGGACGATGAATTGGAGCTCCTAAGCCGCAGCATCAGACAGCTGCAGCAAAAGGTGCTCATTATCAAGGCCAAGCAAATGGCCAGAAGGGTGAAAGAGCGGGAAATGGAGCTCCAGCGATCACAGGAACAACAGCCAGAAAAAACAAATTCTGCAGCAGGCAAAGCAGCAGCCACAACAACAGCAGCAGCCAAAACCAAATTAACAGTCTACGCTAAAAGAAATACAACAGCCGCAGAAACAGCTGTCACAGCAGCAGCAACAGCGGCCACAGCCGCAACAACAACGGCAACAACAACAGCAGCAAAATCAGCAGCAGCAGCAACAACAACAACAACAGCAGCAGCAGAACCAGCAGCAACAGCAACAACAACAAGAGAAGACAACAAGGGAGAAGGTGCCCCCAATCAACACCTTCAAAATGGAGTTAAAGGACACAATAGAACTGTGTAAGTCGGCCATAGGCAATACCTTTTTTATTAAGAGATTAAGTATTGATAGGCACGCTATCCACTGCAATACAGTGAAGCAGTATAACAAAATAAAGAAATTATTAGCGGACTCGACGACGGAGTTCTTCTCCTTCACCCCGAAGGGGGAAAAGCTGCAAACAATGCTGCTGAGGGGGATGGAACCGTCCACAGAACCGGAGGAGCTCCTTAGAATGCTCAAAGAAAAGAAGTGCGAGGGGCTCGAATTCGTAGGGGTCAAGCCTTTTACCAAAGCAAGGGCCAAAAGGGAGAATCGGAAATTACCGTTCTTCCTGGTTCAGCTGTCACCCAATAGCAAACTGGATGGTCTACGGAACATTAAGGTCGTAGACTACCAGGTTTTCACATGGGAGAAAGTAAAGTGGAGCGATAGCATTCTTCAATGCGTTCGCTGCCATAGGTTTGGACACGCCGCGTCGAACTGCGAGATGCAGCCTCGATGCGTGAAGTGTGGAAAGAACCACAAGTCCGAAGAATGTTCTCTGGGGAAAGAGGGGGCGGCAGAGAAATCTCAGCTCTCGTGTGCGTTGTGCAGGAACTCGGAACACACCGCTAACTATCGGGGTTGTCCCAAGTTCCAAGACATTAAGAAAGTGAACCTGGTTCGACAGCAGAAAAGCGTAGTGAAAAGTCTACCACGTCCAAGCCAAAGTCAAACCGTCACACCCCAAATATCCTACGCCCAAATGGCGGCAGGAAGGGGAATGACGATACAGCAACAACCGAAGGTTGCTTCACAGGCCCCACTGCCTAAGGCACCGGAGGCTGACTTGATGGCTATCTTGCTCTCTATTCAAGGGCAGATGGGTCAGCAACTTCGCCAGGTACAAGACCAGGCGAAGAGGGTGGACCAAATCTGCGCGCTTCTGCCGGGCCTAGCGCATCTCCAGTCATAATGTGTGCGATGGCGGAGAATACCTTTAGGATCCATGCGGTGAATGTAAATTCACTGATTAGGATTGAACGAAGAGCCGTACTTTTTAAGTTGTTAGAAGATCAAAGCCCTGATGTGCTTTTGGTTGGCGAAACTAAGCTAAACCGACGACCGACCCAACTCTATACAAGGAGGAGGTGTTGCGATCTTCATTAGTGAAAAGCTTAAATATAAGGTAGTGTATAGTGGTGAAGTGCGGAGATTCCAGGAGCTAGAAGCATGTATCGTGTGCATCCCTCGCCATAGTGGAAAGAGGATGTACATGATCTCAGCTTATGCACCTGAAGCTACGCAAAAAAATTTGGTTATTTCAGAGCTCGAGACACTTTTCCGATGCCTTAGGCTGGAGTCGGAGGAGAATTATTTCCTTTTGGCCGGGGATCTAAACGCCAAACATAGAGATTGGGGAAATAATATTCCTAACTCTAGAGGGAACCTGCTTTTTAATTGGTTGGGTCAGCACAGTGTCGAGTATAGACTCGATTTGAAAGCGACGGATAGTCCGTCGTTTCCTAGAAGCGGATCATATCTGGATCTCCTGCTGTTCGACGTACGGTTACAACTGACTAACACGAACGGACAAACTTTAAACTGCCTTCATACATTTGTATATGACAGTGACCATTGCGGACTCAGTGCCGAAATTACAATTCACAACGAGATTGCGGAACTTGAAGCGTTTGTTCATGTGCATCCCTACAATTATAGTAGGGTGCGTTGGACATGCTTCTATAGAGTTATGACAAGAGCACTCTCCTCAAACTCGCTCAACCCACCGTCCAATAGGAATCTGTCGAATGAGGAGATTGACGGATACCTAAAACAAACGGACGAGACAATAAAACAAACGATGGACAGGACTATACCTCGACATCAACAAACTGACAATGTAGGGATATACCGCAACGCAACAATTAACGCACTGCACCAACAGAAAAGTAGACTGCTGTCGAGATTAAAAACCTTGTACAGACGGTTTACTGACAGACAAAACTCAGAGATTAGGACACTGAAGGCGTTGATTAAAAACCTCCAACAGTTAATAAAAGAAAACTACCGATTAGCGGTAGATCTGCACTGGAACAAAAAAATTGGGGCTGTAAAAGCCAACAACCCCAGTATGTTCCCGCAAATAAATAAAATATTTCGGAGGAATAATCTCAACGACCTTCCATGTCTCGAAATTCCTCGAAATATAGACAACGAACGAATACTTGTGACAGCAGGTATAGATCCAGTAAACGCAGTCGATGATGACAATTTCTTTTTGATCGAAGATCCGCAGGAGAAGATGAGGCTATAGGAGCGACTTTTCAGGAAGTGTATAAGGTGAATAGCAGTATTTGCCCGAACCATGACCTGGAGAATCGTGTCCTTGTGCACAACTTCTACCTTCGAAATGAACTACAGCAATGGCGATCAGAGAACATCGGTTTCACCGAGTTGAATGAAGACAATAGGGCAAATAATGCCATCGCCAACGAAGGGATACATCCCCCGTTCTTATCGAAGGTAGAGCTCCAAGCGATCTTCGAATCATTGAGAAAGAAGAAGTCAGTGGGAATCGATGGAATATCTAACATTGTGCTTAGACATCTCCCTCTAGAAGCGGTAGACATTTACTGCATTCTGTTTAATAATGTGCTGAATAACGCACATTATCCAGCGCATTGGAAAACAGCAGTAGTACATCCTATCCCTAAAAGGGGTAAGGACAATTCCAATCCGGCAAATCTCCGGTCAATAAGTCTCCTTCCGAACATCAGCAAGGTATTCGAAAAAGTGGTCAATAGAGCCCTGACTAAGTGGGTTGACGACAAACATATAATTCCAGATAACCAATTCGGATTTAAGGCGGGGCATGATACCATACATGCCGCGTCTAAACTCGTATCGGATATTCAATGGAACAAAAGCAAGAAACAATGCACGGGTGCCTGCCTGGTTGACTTGGAGAAAGCCTTCGACACCGTTTGGTTAGAGGGACTTTTTACAAGTTAAGCAGGCTGAGCATAAGTAAACCACTGCTGTACATACTTTATAATATGCTCACCATTAGGCGGTTCATTGTTAAAAATGGCAATGTGACCTCTGCTGGCACTTTTGAAATTAAAAATGGTCTACAACAAGGTGCGGTTAATTCGCTTATTTACACAAGTGATCTCGTAGGGTCTCTTCACCATGCTATTGCGTACGCAGATGACTTGGTCGCGTACAGATCAGGACCAAAGATCGAGGTCATGGCAATTCTCTTGCAACGTGACTTCGATAAGATTCAGCGATATTGTGACGACTGGAAGTTGAAGATCAACCTCCAGAAGTCAGAAACCATTTTGTTTCGGACGCCGTTGTCTGGGGCCTCATGGGACACCAGAAAGAATTGGCGAAAGTTCTCAATCGTTTGACGACACGGGCGGCCACTTGCATGTCGAAATGTAGTCAGATACCTCGGGCTCTGGCTAGACCAGTATCTGTATTTTAACAAACATATAGATGCTGCTCTGACCAGAGCCAGGGGCGCTTTTGCCCTAACAAAGAGACTATTTAATAGCAGCCAACTCGATGCGAGGGTAAAGGTTATCTGCTACACGGCCCTTACACGGCCAATGATAGCATATGGTTGTCCCGTGTAGTTCAACGTGGGACCAAGTTCGATGGAAATGATTCGGGTGTTTGAGAGGGCCTATCTTCGGGCTTGCCTTCATTTATACAGAACACCAGAGTCCGAGTACAAAAAATTCTATTCCAATGAGGTCCTATACAACAGGGCTAACTTAATAAGAGCGGATAATTTCCTGATCAAGATGACTCGAAGGCACATTGCAAGAGCAATGAGTTCGATGAATAGCCTGATCTTCGGGGCTTATTACCCCAATTTCACGTACCACAAAAGAGTGCGCCTTAACGGCTTCGTTCCACCAGAAGCGTTCCTCTATTTTGACCTGATCCTGATCCAGGATAGATTAGCGGTGCCGCCAATCTTCCATGTTGCTCGCACGACGTGGATAGGCGGCTCAACTACGACAGAGACGTCGCACAGAGCCAAACAGAGCGCCTCCGGTTTAGTAGGTCGGTTTCGGGGCGCGATGGGTACGATGTTGAGCAACAGCATCAGAAATTCTGGTGGCTGCTGGAAAGAGATGGAATTCCCTCGTCGATTCCGTTCGATCCGGGGTAAGCCCCAAGGCAAAGTGGCCTTTTATGTTTATTTATGTAGACATGCCGTGGCCGGCTTACGTAGGTATAGGTAGGATAGGTATTTTTAAGTTTTATAAAAAAATAAAAAATAAAAAAAAAACGCACAGCACTTTGCAAAAAAAAAAATATAAAAACAAATGTTAACTAAAACATTCGTCTCTGTTTAAACGTTTATTGATATTTGTATTTTAAAAGGAAAGAAAAGAAAAACAAGAGGATAAAAGAACACGTTTACTAACGACGACTCCTCGATACCGACTGCCCGCGTGGTGTCTCTCGTTGTGGTGAGTTCGTAGGCTCACACAAATAAAAAAAAACCACAAAAAAATTATAAAACAACACAGCACAAAAAACAAAAAAATTACGTATTTAATTACGTAGCTAGAGTAAGATAGGTTAAGTAGTTCTAAGTTTTATTATTTAAGGTAGTTTTAATTAAAAACCCAAAATGGTCATTTTGCTAAGTTTTTTCCAAAAACATTTTTCTTAGCTTTAAAATTGTAAATGCAATTAAAATTCTATATTACAAGTTAGGTTACGTCGAGAGACATAGTATAAGTATTAAGTTTAGCTTAGAGTGCCCGTGTGGGCCAGTAAGTTAGAGTACGATAGTTAAGTTAGTTAAGCTAGTTCTAAGTACTTTTGTCTAGCATGTAAGTAATAATTGATTTGATAAATAAAAATGCATTAAAAATGAAAAAAAAAAATGAATGAAAATATAAGTTTGTAAAGTGAATATAGAGGTGAGTCGTTTTCGTTTTTTATGTTAACGAAACGTAACAGTTATTCAAACAAAATATATGTATGTAACTAGTCTTAAAACAACGTAACCCTTTCAGCGCGAGTCTGACTCGCACTTGGCCGGTTTTTTTTAAATTTCGTTTTAATAACAAAGTTAAGGAAACATTCGAAAATAACCTAAACAACTGCCCAAACAACTGACGAGAGAAATCGCAAGTAAACAGTAGGCCATCCATTCAAATAAATTCAAAACAAAGAATATTTATATGCGGACAAAAATTATCTTATGCGACAAAAAATAGACCAACTTCTAGTCTATTTGATTTGACTCAGATTGCTAGTAAACGATGTGCAAGTTCAATGTAAAAAATGTTTTATGTATGTTTTATTTTATTTTATTTCTAATCACTTTTTATGCGTTAAAAAAAGTCTTGATTCCTACAGATTTGCATCAAGCAAAAATACAGAGTTCTACAGAAGTTGTAACTTTAATCTATAGACTTCTAGAAATCCGGATTGGCATCACTGCTTATGAGGATATTTTTTTGGAAAATGTTCTTTTATTGGCTGCATTAATACATAATACATAAATATGTATTTACAGTAGAACCTCAAAATGTGATTATTTTTTTCACAGTATTTTACAAAATTTTGTAAACTTTAATGAGAGGACCATCATCTATTCAACTTAATATGAAATAAAAACGTCTAAATAAACATATATTTTAATGACTTCTTTTAACCCTTGTACGTAAATTGAAATTGTTACCTGAATAATGATTTTCTGGGTTAAATTGAACCATTCACATAAAAATGGAAAACTTGATTTTGTTTCTATATATTTTTTATTCATTCATTATTTTTGGTTGTTAAATATAAAATCTTACTGTTTTGAGCAATAAGTGCATACATGTTGCATGTTGTTTGCAATTAGCTTACACTTTGTTTGCATTTGAAGTCTGTGGGCAAACGAAGCATCGTGATCTTTTTAACTGGGTTCTGGGAGATATGCACTTATCGCGTGGATTTCTTTCAGCCCGTTCTTCAGCGTTGTCAAATCGAAGACATCTTGAAATGGCTTTGAAACGTTGGATGTGCATTGTTGCACAAAATATTGGCCTACAGTATTCTTCATTCCATAACTGCTCTAATTTTTCTCCATAGCTTCTATAGACCCCTCCCAATAGTTGTAAACCCAAGTATGCTTCAAGTTCTATTCGATCAATTTCTTTCCAATCACTTCCATATACAATACAACTTACTTAGGTGGCGCTACAGTCCGGGGTAGACCAAGGCCTCAACAACTTCTTCCAGTTAGCCCGGTCCTTAGCTAACTGCCTCCAGTTGCGCATTTCCAGTTGGTCGAGGTCTTGTTTTACTTGTGCGCACCACCTTAGGCGAGGTCGTCCTCTGTTGCGCTGACCCTCGGGGTTTGAATCGAATATTCTCCGAGCCGAAGCGCTGATGTCCATACGCTGTACATGTCCTAGCCATCTTAAATGCCCAATGTGCAGTTTTTTTTTAGCAGGCCGATGTCGCTGCACAGCTCGTACAGTTCGTGGTTGAATCTTCTCCTCCAAAGCCAGTTAATGCAAACGGGACTGAATATCCTACAAAGAATTTTTCTCTCGAAGCGAACAAGGAGATCTTCATCTGCTTTCGACAAAGTCCATGATTCAGCTAAATATAGCAAGACTGGGATGATAAGGGTCATTAGTCGATCGCGAAAGGACTTTACTACTCAATTGCCTTCTTAGCCCAAAGAAACAGCGGTTGGCAAGATTAATCCTTCGTTTGATTTCCGACGAGATGTCATTTTTTGATGTTATAGCAAAGCGGAGGTAGACAAAGTCCTTTACTACCTCGAATTTGTAGTTGCTTATTGTGACGTTCGTCACAATTCGTCGATGTTGGGTATCCCTTTTTGCTGACAGCATATACTTTGTTTTGCCACCGTTTACCGTTAAACCCATTTTAGCTGCTTCCATTTCTACGCTCGCGAACGCACCGGTGACAGCTCGCTGTGTTCTACCAATTTTTATTTTTTTTAACACTATCAGATCTGTGTCATGGTGTGCTTAATACAAGCAACAGCTATAAGCAGAAATTTGCCAGGGCAAAATATGCATCAACAGGCTCATCATTTAGTGCTGGTGTTAGTGGTTAGGCTACGCTACATTTCAACACTACAACTAGCAATAAATAAAAAAATATAAGAACAAATATACATAAAAGAATTTATGTTCGAGGAACTACATTACTCAATACATTTTTTAGTGTAGTCTCGTTAAGATTAAAGTCGAGAAAGTCTACATTTAAGTTATAGATTTTACTAATGCGGTTAATAGCCTCATGCATCCCGTAATTTGTTCTGTGATGAGATACATGCAGTAACTCTATACTACGCAGGTAATGCGATTCCCACGATAGTTTAATCCTAATCAGGATAATAAGTCAGGTGCATCAATCAGACCTGAGATCAGTTGATGCATAAAAATTATATCATTACAGACAAGACTGTTAAATAGTGAGAGGGTGACATAAGGATTTTTAAATTCTGTACACCATCTTTTTACGAAACCTAATATTGAATTTGATTTATTCACAATGTGGTTTATATGCTCTTTAAAATCAAGTTCAGGGCTAAAGTAAACACCCAGGTCCTTAAAACTATAAACCCGACTAAGAGAGTGATTCGATATCAAGTAGTTAAATAGAGTCGGTACCCGTTGCCTAGAGAAAGACATGGACTGACACTTGAGTGGGTTAAGGACTAAACCATTTTTACAGCACCAAGTACTGAAACTATCAATATCTGATCGCAGAAGTCTACAATCATTTATGGTTGTAATTGCTTTACTGATCTTCATATCGTCGGCAAATATAAGGATGTGGCTATGTTTTATGATTGATGGAACATCATTGATAGCAAGAATAAATAAAAGTGGACCTTGCGGGACGCCGGATCCTGCTAATTCTGAAAGACAACCTATAAATTTAACCTGATATGACCTCTGCTTGAGGTAAGAGCCAACCCACGAAATAAATATTGGGGGAAAACCTAACGCCTCGAGTTTATAGATAATACTATCATGAGAAAGCTGATCGAAAGCTTTGGAGAGGTCAGTGTAAACACAGTCCACCTCATTACCACTTTCTAAGGCATTGGAACAGTTATGGGAGAATGTTAACAGGTTTGTGACAGTAGACCTGTTTTTAACGAATCCATGTTGTTCTGTACAAATAGCACCCCGACAAAGAAAAGTAAGGCTTTCACACACAACTTGTTCAAATACTTTTGGTATGCATGACAACTTTGAAATCGGTCTGGGGTTCGTAATAATATTTCTATCGCCTTTCTTAAAAACGGGCGTAATAAACGATTGCTTCCAGAAGCTAGGGAAATGTTCAGTTGATATGGAGATCTCAAAAAGAGACTTCAACGGCAGAGCAAGGACATCACTGCATTTTTTCAGGACTATTGGAGAAACGCCGTCAGGACCTGAAGAGTAATCATCTTTCAGATATGAAATAAATTTCGAAATAGTCTGCAAGTCTAAGGCAATGTTGGTAAAGCCAACTTGAGGAACATCTTTGAGATGCTCAAAGTAATCATCATCAATACTAAGTGGTACATCGTTAAAAGATTTACGAAAATTATCCGCGAAAGAGTTGCAAATATCAACAGGGTCATTAAAAACGCTGTCATTATAAGAAAACTGTGCTGGATATCCGTCAGACCTTTTCTTGGAATTAACCAAGCTCCAAAATTGTTTCGGGTTATTCCTAACTGAGGTTTCCATTGTGCTTATATAGTCATTGTATAAGCTGCTTGAAAGCAGTTTAAATTCATCGAAAAATGCAATGTAAATATTAAAGTCATGCTCTATTTCTTTTATTTCGTAGAGTTTTCAGATCTTAAGTGTACCAAGGATGGTTCGAGATTGCATTCTTCGATAATTTCGTTGGTATACAACTTCTTATACAATCATTTAGGATACTGTAAAAGCATTTTACTGCATCCTCAACATTAGGTGAAACA
The DNA here is from genome assembly GCA_949775065.1 of Brachyopa scutellaris. Lineage (NCBI taxonomy): Eukaryota > Metazoa > Arthropoda > Insecta > Diptera > Syrphidae > Brachyopa > Brachyopa scutellaris. The sequence continues at coordinate 35,220,671 of OX459114.1, forward strand.
TTAATGTCTTGTAGATTGGAGCACCTTATTCTTTCAGAGAGTTGCTGATCATTAGCCCGTCGAAAGTCAGAGATATACGAGCCATCATTAGGGTCACTATAATCATAAATATGACAGCTCAAGTCAAAAAATACATCCAATGGTGGATGATGTCTCATGTCTATCTATGTTAGTTATGCTTGAACAAGATTCTTGAACAACAGTACTAACAGGGTCAGAGGAAAAGACCAAATCGAGAGTTCGATTATTGTAGTTTTTAATACAGCTGATTTGCTGTTAGTCAAAAGACGTAATAGAGTCAAATTTAATAAGCTCCTGCTGAGCGGAAGTAAACGATGCTGTGAGATAGGATCAATCCTCCGATGGAACCCAGATCGTTTGTGGCAAGATGAAGTCGCCGAGCAATAAAATGTTATTTTCCGAGCAGGATAAGACATGGATGAGTTCTAAGATAAGCGACAGCTTAGAATACAATGATGTATCACTTTTAGGAGGAATGTATGAATTAATGATAAAGCCAGTTTTGTCCTCAATACAAATTTTAATACAAATAGTTTCTGTGTTCAAAGGGAAAGGAACACTGATTAAGCTGGAACTGAGGTGAGAACAAACTGCAATAAGCACCCCACCACCAAATCCCGTGCAACTATCCATATAACGATCTTTTCTATATACTAGGAACTCGGAGTTGAAGAGTTCCGTGTCCAAAATATTGGCGTTTAACCAAGTCTCTGTAAAAACAAAAATGTCATGTGGAAAAGCCTGAGAGTTGAGACCAATGATGTCAATATCGTCGGCGTATGCAAATAGTTGAACGGACTTTTGAAAGATCGTTCCTTGTGTGTTGGCTTGTGAGTGTCGAACAATTCGTTCAAGTATAATGTTGAAGAAGTCGCATGACAGCGCATCACCTTGTCTGAATCCTTTTTTGACATCGAAGGTCTCGGTGAGGTTATTACCGACCTTGATGAAGCAGCGAGCATTCTCCATCGTCATCCTGCACAGTCGGATGAGTTTGGCAGGGATGTCAGAACTAGACACGGCTCCAGATGATGCCATAGGCGGCCTTAAAATCGATGAACAGGTGGTGGGTATCGCTTTGGACTTCTTGGGTTTTTCCAGGATCTGCCTGAGTGTGAAAATTTGGTCTATGTGTGGTCGACTTTCCTGGCCTGAAACCGTACTGATAGGGGTTGTTGACGAAAGGCTTCAGGCGTTCAAGCAATATGGCAGATATGATCTTGTATGAGATGTTGAGGAGACTGATGCCTCTGTAATTGGATTAGTTGACGGGGTCTCCTTTCTTGTGGATCGGGCAGACGATGCTGAGATTCCATTCATCCGTCATACTTTCATATGACCAAATCTTAGATATGAGTTGGTGTATGCTCGCTACCAAATCATCTCCAGCTACTTTAAATAGCTCTGCGGGTAGACCGTCAGATCAAGCAGCCATGTTGGGCTTAAGCTTGGATATTGCTATCCGCACTTCTTTTTGAACATCTATATTGAATGGTTCATTCTGCCCGACAGCGGGGTGTTGGTCTTCATCGCCATTGTGCAGTCTGCAGAAGTACTCTTTCCATATTCTCAGCACCGACTGTGTTTTTACTACAATGTTTCCTTCTGCGTCTCTACAGGTTTCTGTATGGGAAATGTTTTGCTGGCACATTCTTTTTACCTTCTGGTAAAACTTCCGTACATTGTTCCTGGAGTACCATCTCTCAATACCTTCGGTCGCATGCTTCTCGTGCTCTTTCTTTTATCTTCTTAGAAGCCGATGTTGTTCTCGTCTCTTTTGCTCGTAGAGCATGCGAGCAGATCTAGTCATTCTTTGCAGGGCCGCTTTATACGCTTGTTGTTTTTCCGCGTTAGCTAGTCTGCACTCTTAATCAAACCAGGGGTTCTATGGTGGTGGTCGTGTGAAACCCAGCACATCATTTGCGGCACTAATTATGCCCTGCTGGCAGCATTACTACTGGTCTTCTGTACTAGCTGTTGCTGCGGTAGGAATCGTAGCGAAAAATCGGGATACGCGTTCTCTGTAGGTTCTGGCGGTGTCTTGCGATTGTAGCTTTTCGACATTATACTTTCTTACAGTATTTCGTTGTTGTGGCGTTGCGTTGTGGATATCCGCATTCGTACCTTGGCTACAACAAGGTAATGGTCCGAGCCAATGTTGGCCGCCCGGAAAGTATCGATCGCGATGTTGTCGATTTGGTTGTCGATCCGGAGACCGCCATGCCCCTTATGGATATTGAGATGAAGACACTGCGTGCTTGCTGACGCTTCGCTCTGCAGCAAAGTCAATCAGCCTTAGTCCGTGGACGTGGTGTCGTGTAGGGTGTGCCTTCCAACCGTCCTACCAAAGATGTCCTCTCTTCCTATTGTCGTTAAAATTGCCCAATACGATTCGAACATCATGTTCGCTCACATGCCGAAAGCTCAAGACTTCTTGCCTAAGTCTGCCGCGTATGACAAATCAGCACCCGAATATGCGCTGTTTATTTTCTGTGCAGCAAGCACCGTATTAGATGTCGCAGTTTTTCATCCTTTTTCTGTCTGGCACATTCCATCAAACTTCCTGCTGCTGCTGTTATATCTGCTTTGTAGCAGTCTAGGACCTCTGCCAGTTGTTCGGGTGCACCGTCACCGTTCAGTGAACGAACATTCCAGGTGCAGATCGGAACGTCGTTGTTCTTTTTTCGTGTAGCGTGGTTGTCAACAGTAGATCAGTCCTTTTCCGAGGCTATTGGTTGTTTCGGAACTATATTTTTTAACGTGGTAGGTAGTTAACCTCACGCATAACCACCAATCTGGAGGACCAGATCCTTGTATACCCCTAGGACAAGGGGCCGGGTCAATTGGGGCACATTTGCCACCAACTCTTTTCCGCGACCCTGTCTAGTACGTGGAAATCCTTATCGACCTGAGCTCAGAATATGTCGAAGTAGCTCAGATAAGGTTTTGTTTCCGTTCTGGAAATTTAACGCCACCGTTGGTTCCATCTATGGAATTCGTCCGCTGACGTGTATTATTATTATAGTGCTGCTGTTTTAGCGCTTATAAGTTTAGAAAGTCGTGCCCGGGTGGGCACCGACTAGTACCCGATGGCTACCACTCGGAGGTTAAATAAGCACAATTGATGTGTATTAACGGTTACAACAATGGTCTTTGCTAAGTTAAAGCAAGTCAGTGACTACCCTATTTCCACAACATCCAACCATCCGTATACATATAAGTACACCTTTTTTCTTTGTCATTTCAAGAATAACATTTTTTTATTTTACTATTCAAAAAATATCAAACTAACTTTTTATGTCGCATACGGACGGAAAACCAAAATGTTTTCTCTTCTTACTCTGCCTGATTGGGAAACAGGATTTTCTTGCCACATAATGTTTTCATCTTTGGAATTGAGAGCTATTGCGTCATTATGCTGCATTGGTAATATCTCAGACGGAGTAATGGATTCTATGGAATTAACAGATTCCAATTCTGATTTTGGAGGATACGTTTCATCGAGTAATTCCTCCTCATCCGTTAATTCATCATAAATTTCCGCATAACTCTCCTGTTCCAATTCCCTTTATGACAGCAACTGGAAATACCTTTTAAAAATTTCAATACCAAACGAAATATTATAACCTACTTTTTTTCCACGTTTTATTAAAAAACACTTTTTCTTCACAAAACACTTTTTACAACAAATTACACAAGAAGATAGCTAGCGAATTTACCAAGTGACAGAATATCGCAAATCAATTCCTCAAGTAATGCAAACAAAATTCAACTGTCTTTTTCAAGATTAAAAAAATCTGCAATTTTGACCCAAAATTTACCGTGCCGTTACTAAAAATTAAAAGCTCAGCTCTGCTGACCCCAGCTAATATTTTTTTGAAATCAAAAGGTTTTGTGCATCAAATATGATAATTTACAGGATAATTGAAACCTTAGTTTGTGTGTCTCTAAAGATAGCTGGGTAAATCGCTTTCAAACTAAAAAATTGGGCCCAAATGTTATCCCCAGAACCGTGTGGACTAACTATTTAACGTTGTAACTTGTGAGGTAGCTTGACATTGTCAGTTCATTAGCAGCTTATTAGTAGACCTGATAGTTTTAGGTCTGTTCGCGTACTTTCCCAAAACTATTTAACTTCATATCGATGAAATAAAATAGATTCATACACAATGAATTTGAAATAGTAGTACAAAAGGAGTAGTACCCATACAACAGCACCGATAGTAACATAATACTACTACAGTAGTACAAAAGACAGGTCCTCAGGTTCAGACTCTGTGAAAACTTTTCTAACCTCAAAATTGAGGAAAACGTTCTAGTATGGAAGGCTATCTTCAACAAAGTGGCTTACAATTTGTTCAGAAATCTGAAAACCCGCCAAATGCCCCGGAATTAAGGTGAACGGTGATGGGCTCTCATCAAACGAAACGGAGCGAATCTTCTTGAAATTGGATAAGGGTGCTATATCTGTATGTGCTGTATAATTTGATGGGAAGGGTTGCAAAAATTTCAACAAAAATAACGCAAATAGTCATTCTTTTTTCCTTTCTTTTAAATAAATGTTTAAATTTTTAATTAAGCCTAGTTGAAAAAATATGTAATATTGTCTGTATTGTTTAGGTTTCATTATATTTGTAGGGGCCTTTGTGTTCAAAAAAATAATATGAATGATGTCATATACATACTCTTCTTCGAAAATACATACACACTTTTACAACCCTGTACACGATTTGTCTTAGTCAATACATATACCATGCGGAATTCCAACTCCAATCAGCTGTAGTAATTCGCCAGAATACGAGCGGAAACGGAATTTATAAATCTTAGGCCAATGCCTTTACCAGTCGGGTAAAAAAGAAAAAAATTGTGTCAGTCAGTCACACGCGGTAGAAGTGAAACAATAACTATAACGGTAATCCGCTATGTTGAATTTCGAATGACGTCACTTAGCGTATTGTTTTAAGGAGGTCGTGAAGATAACGGTAATCTGCCATCTTGGTGGACCGCCATGTTGAATTTCGAATGACGTCACTTAGTGTATTGTTGGTCTTGTCAAACCCTTTCATTTGATACCCATATTAAGGAGGTCGTGAAGATTACGCTAATCCACCATTTTGGTGGGCCGCCATGTTGAACTTCGAATGATGTCCCTTAGCGTATTGTTTGTCTTGTCAAACCCTTTCATGTGATACCCATATTAAGGAAGTCGTGAAGATAATGGGAATCCGCCATCTTGGTGGACCGCCATGTTGAATTTCGAATGACGTCACTTAGATTGCTTGTCTTGCCAAACCCTTTCATTTGATACCCATATTAAGAAAGTCGCGAAGATAATGGTAACCCGTAATCTGGGAGTGTCCGCCGTATTGAATGTTTCTATGACGTCATATAACCTAGGATACTCTCCGGGTCAAATTTAGTCCAACGACACTCTATTTGTTGAAATAGGTTGAGTAGTTTAGGGTTTAGGCTGTAGCCGTAGCGCTATCCACTTTCTTTTTCCCGACAACATGATCCGAAATTTTCTCCGGGATAAGGTATCGTCATTCATCACGGCGTGAATCCCACCTCACATTGATATCTTTGGAAGAGTCAAGTAGATGCACTGGTAAAGGCAACGCTCTCTCCCGCATGTCTCCAATGGTGATATTCATCAACTCCACTCGCAGTCATCCAGCACGGACAAAACCGAAAACCAGTGCCCATATCAACCAAAACCTACAGTTTCCGCATGAAAGTGCTAGTGTTGTTAAAGTTAAAAGTGACCCATCTTCAAGAAACGTGTCACCTGCGATAGCCACATTTCTATCCCAGGCAGGGGAAGCAAGGTGTGCCAAACGATCGCAATCATTAAAATTCACCATCATTAGCAATCAAAAGTGGCAATCGCTGATTATCAGTCTATCGACACAGGCCATGTTTTTATCTGCAACTTTTTTAAGCTTTGACCAATATCTTTCAAGTTTTGAGGATATGATAAGAAAAGTAGTTATTATTTTATGATTAAAAATTTATTTACTTATATTGAATGCTAAACTAGGTTTTAGTACATACGTCATTTTGTCTTAAGCCCTTAGTGTAGTTACGGCATTTTTATTTAAGGACATTTTTTGATGTAATTTAATTTTCCTATTATAAGTAAGTATAAAGAAAAAAAAATAATGTGTTCAAATTCTTCTGAAACAACTTAAACGTAAGTAGAAACGATTTCATAAATTAATAAATGAATGGGGTGTAGTATTCTGCAGCTTTAAATTGAAACGACGTATCTACTTTTTTGCCTTTTTGTGTTAAGATTATTTACTGTATCTACAAAAACGGTAGGTAGTTACGTCGTTTTTTATTAAATAGTGAAGATACGTCAATATTACCATTGTATATAAAACTTATAGTAATATCATCAAGCAGTTATTTTTAACTGGCTGTCTTCTCGCCAGGTGGCGCTTTTTTGCTAAAAACCAAACGAAATTGTCTCTCAGAGAAAAAGGGAAAGAATAATGAAAACATAAAGAACACAGGAAAATAAAGAATGTGAGAAATCGTGTTCGTGTTCGTGTAAGGTACAGAATGTATGTATGTGTCATTCATTCTTGGACAGCTGTGATATACAATACGATTTTCTTATTTCAATTATAAGTTGGAGTAGGTCGGTAGTTTTTTCTTGGAAATTTACTTTACATTTACATTTCGCTATGAGCATGAGGAACTTGCAATGTTGCAACATTTGAATTTATTCCATTTCGCTATGGGCATAAGGGATTTGCAACGTTGCAATATTTCGGATGTGGATGAGGTGCAGGTGCAGATAAAAAAAGGCGTTTGTTTTCATTCAGTCATTATTTACGTTTTGTGGGTACCTACATAAGTAAGTTTGGGATAAAATACATACATTTAAGTACATTTTGTCTTTTGAATGCACCTACCTAGTGCACTTATTTTACATCAAAAGAATCTTTTATAATAATGTACCTATACATATAAGCACATATTTTTTTGCACATCACCCAGTGGGGTAAAATACTAGATGCGTTTTTTTATCGAGGTGTCCCCTGTATGCCTATTCCTCCCACTATCTACTGCATAAAAAATAAATAAAAAAAGGGATTTCATATTGCACATGCATTTTAAAAATTATTTTTTATATATGTATATGTACCTACATATGTATGTATATATAAATAATAAATAACGTAAAAAGACTTCATAAATAATATCATTCCGATCATTTGGTATATTGCACATGCATTCTACAAATAACTAATTATAAATATAATTACATGCATACATAAAGCTTCGCTTTTTATAAATGCTTCATGCTTTTTGCTTTACCCAAATCTTTATTTGTTTTCCTTAATGAAAATTTTATCATGCCAATTGTAATAAATTTACACATAAATTGTCTATTTATATCTATATGTACGTGTGTACGAGTATGTATGTACTTATAAAACAATACAGTAAGTTACGTACATATGTACTAAGGTACCTACAAATGTATCAACTACTTACATATACCAATTTAAATTAGGAAAAAATAAGAAAAAGTTATACTCATCGACGAACAGCATCCAGAATACCTTCCGTAACGGTAATTTATTTTTTTGCAATTTGAAATTAACTTTAGAAACACCACTTTTGCAATACACAATCACTATCACATCATATTCTCTAGCTTACTTCTCACATTACTGAAAAAAAAATCCGTTCAAGTGCAAGTTATACTTGCGCAATAAGTGTTCCGTAAAGGTTCAATCACATTCAAATTTAAGTGCAAAAAGTACACAAAATGCGAAAAATATGTTCTTTCTCTATCCGATACAATAAATATTCTTAGCACTCCGTCGCAGGTTTCTGAAAGTAAAACACTTCAAAGCTGAGCACAGTCTAGCTCTCACGTTTTAAAAATGTTCAACTATATAACACTCTCAAAACATTATCAAAAACAAACACCAAATTGAATAGTTCTAAGTACAACTATTCAAATTTTGCACTCACACACGCAAAATCTCTACACAAAAAAAAAGAGAGAAAAACAACAAATACATAAAGTAAGTACCTACATACTAGGAGTGGGTACAAAAAAAACGAACTGGTTTAAAAAACCGTTTTTCATCCCGTAACGACGTAACCGTTTATTTATAATAAAAAAACAGTTTAAAAAGTAACTACATTTATCTACTTTGCGTTTGCACATTGAAATTTCATTGAAAAAGAAACCAAAGGCAAACGAACCCAGCAAACTAAAAAAATAACAAACCAAAGAATACACAATTCAACACAGGTGTGCGAATGAATAATTCTGTTACGCACACATGAAAACGGATAAAGAAGAAAAACTAATAGTACACCTACATAACATGATTCCACCCTTGATGTATGTATGTAGATATACTCCAACTACTTCACCCGTTCGTTATCGTTTTTTCGTTTTTTTTTAACCCTTTGTTCGTTTTTCGTTTTTCTAACTGCGAAAACGACCCACCTCTAATGTACATACTTATGTATGTACATATGCACTTATATACCTGTAGATACGAATAGGTATGTATGCATATATTTCAATAAAAATTCAGCACGATTTGCCAAAAACAAATTTAAATATGTATGTACATATATGTACATATCTACACAAATGTAAACAACTTGATAAGTCTCATCTTCTCGAAAGAATAATAATTATACATATCTACATGGTACATCCACAAAAAAAAAAAAAGTATGTATTGTTATAATAATATCAAAACCCACTTATCTTTGTCACCCTATGATTCTTCTTATCGCATGTGCTGCCACCACAAATATATTGTAAGAACTATGTAGGTACTATGTACATCTGTCAACTATTCTCCTCCCTTTTTTCAATAAAAGATTGAGCAGATTAAACGTGTTTTAATAGGTTATGTTCCCAGACCCAATTTCTTTGGTAATTATAAGTATGAATTATTTTGTAATTTGGTAATTGTTGCGTTACACACAAATGGGTTCAAATTACGTATTAAACGTTCCCAAACTGAGGGGACGAGAAAATTACGATGATTGGGCGTTTGCTGCACAGAATTTTCTCGTTTTGGAAGGAATGCTGGATTGCGTTACGCCGACAAAAGCAGAAGCAGTTGCGCCTACTGAGGACATCAAAGCTAAGGCCAAATTAATTCTTACTATTGATCCATCTCTATACGTTCACATTAAAGGTGCAGGTACAACCATGGAATTGTGGACAAAACTTAAAACGATGTTCGATGACTCCGGCTACTCAAGGAGAATTAGTTTGCTGCGAAATCTAATCTCAATTCGATTAGAAAATTGCGATTCTATGACTAGTTACGTCACACAGATCATAGAAACTGGACAAAAATTAAGCGGCACAGGATTCAACATCAATGACGAATGGATAGGGTCACTAATGCTGGCCGGTTTGCCTGAACGTTTTTCTCCAATGATTATGGCGATTGAACACTCTAGTGCGAACAATACTGCAGATTCCATTAAGACGAAGCTATTGGACATGGAACCAGAGGGCAGTGGAGTTCAGAGTGGTGCGTTTATAAGTAGAGGTTGGCAGCGAAACAAAAAGGTTGGCCACGATTCACTTACGAAGCCTAACCTCAAAAATATAAAATGTTATAAGTGCAAGCAAACCGGGCACTACAAGAGCCAATGTCCAAATTTTTCGTATTCCGAAAGCAAACGTAAGCCTTCAAATGCTTTTAGTGTTGTATTTCTTAGTGGACAATTCAGCAAGTGTGATTGGTACATCGACTCTGGTGCAAGTACGCACATGACCGCCAACAAAGATTGGATCGAAAATGCTTCATACCAGAATTACATAAGAGAGATAATGGTTGCAGACCAGTCGAAGGTACCAGTGCTTTGTTCGGGAGATATAGAAATTACCACTAATATCAACGCATGCATGTATGATGTGAAAGTTAAAGATGTGTTGTGTATTCCCTCGCTTACGACGAATCTGTTGTCTGTTAGTCAGCTAATTAAGAACGGCAACAAAGTTTCATTCAAGAAACATGCATGCTACATTTATAATTGGCAAAACATGGTAGTGGCATCAGCTGTCATGGTGAATGGGGTGTATAAGCTGAATACTTGTAAGTACGATTGCCTGTTAGTCGCACCAGCGGCATCTGCTGAACTATGGCACAGAAGATTAGGACATATAAACAGTAATGACATGGCCAAGATGAAAAACGGTGCTGTTAAAGGTATTTCGTATCCAGGTAATGCTAATATAGGCAAGATGACCTGTACAGTGTGCTGTGAGGGAAAGCAGTCCAGGTTGCCATTTTCACATGTTGGTACCAGAAGTACAGAGGTACGAGGAGTAGTACATGGAGATGTATGTGGTCCCATGGAGACCAAGTCCATTAATGGATCTATTAACTTTCTAATTTTTGTCGATGATTATAGCCGAATGGCATTTGTTTATTTCCTTAAGTCAAAAAGCGATGTTTTTGGTTGTTTCAAGGAATTTAAATCAATGGTAGAAAACCAGAAAAATAAACATATAAAAGTTCTCAGAACGGACAATGGTGGTGAATTCTGCAATAAAGAATCTAACAATTTATTAAGAAGTGCAGGGATTATTCACCAGAAAACCAACCCGTACACACCAGAACAGAATGGGCTTTGTGAAAGACTTAACCGAACAGTGGTAGAAAAGGCAAGGTGCTTATTGTTTGATGCCAACTTGGGAAAGCGGTTTTGGGCGGAAGCTGTAAATACATCTGTATATTTGAGAAATAGATCTATTTCATCGGGCTTAGAAGACAAGACTCCGTTTGAGTTGTGGACAGGTTGTAAGCCAGATGTAAGTAACCTAAGAATATTTGGTAGCCTAGTAATGGTCCACGTCCCTAAAGAAAAAAGATTAAAATGGGACAGAAAGTCAAAAAAACACATACTTGTTGGTTATTCAGAAAACATAAAAGGCTATAGAATATACAATCCACAAAACAACACAGTGACGACAAGTAGAAATGTCATTATAATGGAGAAAACGTAAACATTATCATCGAAAACAAAACACAAGTAAAGGAAAATCTGGATTCAGTGGGGGATGCAGAAATCAGCAATTCGCAAGTAAAAGAAGAAAAGAACCTGCAATGTGAATCGGAAAAAGAAGAGGATGCTGAACAGTTCGAAACTTCTAATGAAACATCTACGTTGTCTGAAAGTGATGATTCTTTGGAGATGCCTGAACCCGAATCTGGAAAGAGAAAAATAGTAGAAGAGGTAAAATGATCAGTTAGAGCAAGGCGTGAACCTGAACGATACGGTTTTTCAAACATGTGTGTACCAAACTCTACAGCTACTGGAGGTTCTATAATATTGAGTGAAGCTATGAATGGACCAGATAAGCAAAATTGGATGCAAGCAATGAAAGAGGAGCTGATGTCTTTTGATCAAAACGATGCTTGGGAGCTTGTGGAGGCACCAGAAAATTCAACTATCGTGCAGTGCAAATGGGTTTTCAAAAAGAAAATCGACAGCGAAAATAAAGTACGTTATAGAGCGCGATTGGTAGCGAAGGGATACACCCAAAGACCAGGTATTGGTTTTGATGAAACATTCTCTCCAGTAGTAAGATATTCAACATTAAGATTATTGTTTGCATTGTCAGCTAAATTAGATTTAAACATTACACATTTAGATGTAAAAACAGCCTTTTTAAATGGTGTTCTTAAGGATAGCGTTTATATGTATAGGCCTTGAAGTTTCAAGTGATTGTAACAAGGTTTTAAAATTAAAAAAGGCAATATATGGCCTAAAGCAATCCTCAAGAGCATGGTATAAAAAGGTAGATGAAAATCTTGAAGTTTTGGATTATAAAAAGTCGAAATTAGAACCATGTTTATTTACTAAAATTGAAAAAGATTCTAAAACTATTGTAGCATTATATGTAGATGATTTTTTCATATTTTCCAATAACGAAGCTGAAACTAATAATTTGAGAAGGATTTTAAGTACGAAATTTCATATTAAAGACTTAGGTCAAGTAAAACAAGAGTAAATATTGATAAAAAACAAGGTTTTATAACATTAGACCAGGAGCAGTATGTAAATGAGTTGTTGAATAAATTTGATATGTCAAATTGTAAAACTGCTTTAACTCCTATGGAGGTTAGGTTAAATATTACTAAGGGAGATAAATGTGAATCTCAACTTCCATATCAGCAACTCATTGGTAGTCTAATGTATCTATCGGTATTAACTAGACCTGACATTGCATTTTCTGTAAGTTTTTTGAGCCAGTTTAATAATTGTTATACAGAAGAACACTGGAATTACGCTAAAAGAATTTTGAGATATTTAAAAGAAACAAAAAACTTTGGATTGAAATATGTAAACGAAAATGCAGAATTAGAAGGTTTTGTTGACGCGGATTGGGCAAGTAACACAGTTGATAGGAAATCATATACTGGTTACCTACTGTTTCAAAATGTGTTGTTCTGCAATTTCGTGGGAAAGTAAAAAACAAAAAACTGTAGCTTTATCAAGTTCTGAAGCCGAATACATGGCCATATCTGAAGCATGTAAAGAAGCTATATATTTAAGAAATTTAAAATCTGAAATAATACAAAATGTATCTATATTGTAACATTATATAATGATAATCAGAGCGCACAGAAGCTATCGGCAAATCCTGTATTTCATAATAGATCAAAACATATAGATGTTAGACATATTTTGGAAGGGAAGCTGTTGCAAACAAAATTGTTAAAATTGAATATTTGCCGACAGCTGATATGCCCGCTGATGTGTTAACAAAAAGTTTGTGTTATTCAAAACATTATGGTTTTATTAAGGAATTAGGTATTGTTGAATTGTAATATGTATTTTGATATAGTGGGGGTGTTATAAGCTCAATGGTTATACCGGAAGCATTGTATATATTTCATATAAAGGGTGATTTTTTAGCTGGTTTGGTTTTGGCAACACTGATTTGGACAGCTGACGTGTGTTTAGTACCTTGTGTCACTGTCAAACAGCTTCAGTTTGGTTTGCAATTTAACCATGGATCGTCTTACAAATGAACAACGCTTGCAAATTATTGAATTTTACTATCAAAATTCGTGCTCGGTTCGAAATGTTCATCGCGCGCTGCTTCCATTTTATGATCGGCATTCTCGACCTTCTGAGCAGTCTATTCGGAAGATTGTGACCAAATTTCGCACCAAATTTACTTTGTTGGACATTAAACCACCAACACGTTTACGTACTGTGCGTAGTGAAGAAAATATTGCGGCCGTATCAGCTAGTGTGACAGAAGACCGCGAAATGTCGATTCGGCGCCGTTCCCAGCAGTTAGGCCTTTGTTACAGCACTTTTTTTTGCCCGAAATGGAAGTTCTTGACTTGCATGATATGTGGTTTCAACAAGACGGTGCCACATGCCACACAGCACGCGAAACAATGGCGCAATTGCGAGGCGAGTTTGGTGAACAGTTAATTTCACGTTTCGGGCCGGTCAATTGGCCGCCTAGATCGTGCGATTTGACACCATTAGATAATTTTTTGTGGGGGTATGTCAAGGCTAATGTCTATAGGGACAAGCCCGCTTCGATTGACGCACTGGAAGCCAACATCCATGCATTCATTCGTGAGATACCGGTCGATATGTGTGAAAGAGTATGCCAAAATTGGACTCAGCGGATGGGCTACCTGAGACGCAGCCGCGGTCAACATTTGCATGAAATTATCTTTAAACATTAAATTGCAAGGTTCAAACTATCGATTCAAATAAATATTTCATTCATTTTTTCGAATTTTTTGTGTTTTTTTTTTCTCAACCTCTTAAAAAATCACCCTTTACAATGACCGGAAGTGAATTTTTTATAGCGAATGGCGCAACCATTCAATTTTTACTCTCACACATACAAATTTCCCTTCACGTATTCACTTTTATATGATTGTGATATGGTTACGTCACTTCAGTATATGCAAACAGTCGGGAAGGTGGAATTATAAAAAAAATTAATAGAAAAAAAACTGTCGAAGGTAATGCAGTTCTGATAATTGGGTTTCCATCTACATTTTATTCTCGATGTTTGTGATTTTATTTAGATTTTTCTGATCGATATTTTTGGAGATACAGCCTCGGACAGCGATTTTTTAACGTTTTTTTGAAAAAGTGTTAAGAAAAAAGTAACACAAAAAAATATTTTATACATTTTTGAATTCGTGCTTTAAGTAGCTTTCATTTGACATCACACACGATGACCTCAACATTAGATTAAAAAAGTTATTTTTTTAACATTTCACTTATCCCCCCAAAACTAGCCCCCCAAGTCGAAGTTCAACTTTTTAAGTTCATGTCAGTGTTTGGGCCACTAATTGCTATAACTGTTCCAAATTTCAATAGTCTACGTCAAATGGTCTCTGAGAAAAAGGCCTGTGACAGACGGACAGACAGACAGACACCGAACTGATTCCATTAGTGTTCCGTTTTGGTACGGACGGAACTCTAAAAAGCTAGGTATATACTCTTAATTGCCGCCAATTCAAAAATTATAATTTGTTTTCTTTTTTACTTTGCGACTGAAACACAGAAAAAGCAACACTACACATATTTATAGGTATATACGAGTATGTGTGCAAGTGTGAGTTTTCGTTTCTATAGAAACCGAGATTTTTACTTCGATTCTTCTTTGGTTATTTTATTCTTATTCTCACTTGGAGAGGAATTTGAGTGGTTGTTGCCAATGATAGAAAACAGAAAATCATCGGCCAACTCCTCGTCTGAGGCGCCACCATCGAATTCCTCAAGTGATACTACTATGTCTTTTATATACAATGATATTACTTAAAAATACCATGGTTGTATGTACATACGTCATGTTTCTTAAGCGTTTTTAACCGCTAAAAAGCGAGATGCGGCTTTTATTCTAAAAAAATAAAATAATAACCAGTCCAAAGATGTCAAAAGGAGCCCTAACTCAAAAACGCCAAAAATGTAGATACGTCGTTTCAACTTAACACGGCAGATTTGGCAAAATTAGAGCAGAACGCATAACTCGCTCACCACCAGTCACAAATCCAGGTCAGAGCCACAACCCCAGCGTTGCCAAAAAGGTGTCCCGGATTAAAAAAAAGAGTCCACATGCATAATTCGAATATGATACTTGTAATATAAGAAAAAAAAAAACGCTTTTTAAAATGTATAAAAAATAATATTTTTACTACATACGTACATGGGTGCATAGGTATTTCAGTGAAATCTGTCTAGTTGGACACCCTTGTAAGTTGGACACCTTGCTAAGTTGACCAATATTTGACTGCACCAATAAATATATTTTTTCTAATCTCTCATATTAAATACCCTGCGAAAGTTGGACGCCTTTATATTTTGTCCACCTGCATATCTTGGAACTAGTTCGCAAATTTAAAAACTTTATGTCATCTCTCATATGAAATAACCTGCGAAAGTTGGCCAAGGATATGTGATGTGTGTGTATGCATGTATGTATGTAATGGATTTTGTTCCATATTTTCGGTTAACCACTGATGACTGAACGAAACGTCTAGACATAGCGGTAAAATAACGAAATGTTCGTTCATGTTTCATCGTGTGCAATATATCGGTCTTTAATTTGTACTTCAAAAATAAAAAATAAAAATACACACTTTTATAAGTTGGACACCTTCATAAGTTGGACACCTTCATAAGTTGGACAAAAATTCTTGCACCGCAGGTGTCCAACTTAGCAAGGTTTCACTGTATATAGTACATTGCTATATACATATTCATAAAAGAAAGCGTTAAAAGTTCATGAAAACAACAACAGACACTAAGGAAATACATGGAAAATGAAGTAAAATTTACAACAACAGCTACCATTAAATTATAGAAGACATGAACTTGAACATGTCAACAGAATCCTATTCGCGAGCCGAGTACGCTTCCCATGGCTGATTTATCGCGTTGCCAGCGGATCTAATCTGCGAACGTAAATCGATGGCAAGCATATGTCTCGAGTAGTGATGGGCAGATTTTTTTTACCTACCTACCTGGGTATTAATTAAAATCATATTTACCCACCCAAAATCGGGTTAAGTCGTTCGGGGCAAGAGTGCGCATTTTGGACTTCGGGCTTAAATTCTGAAAAACTTACAACAGATAGCAAACAAAATAGCCCACTATTTGGTAGCTCTATATTTTAGGAACAAAATTGTACAAAAATATTTTATATTTTTTTAAATTTTTTAATCCTATCCTATCCTATCCTATCCTATCCTATCCTATCCTATCCTATCCTATCCTATCCTATCCTATCCTATCCTATCCTATCCTATCCTATGCTATCCTATCCTATGCTATCCTATCCTATGCTATCCTATCCTATCCTATCCTATCCTATCCTATCCTATATATATATATATATATATATATATAATGTGAAAGTTTGGATGTTTGGATGTTTGTTGCTCAATAACACCTTAACGGTTTAACAGACGTGAATGAAACTTTTTAAACAAAACATACAATTCCTTGATTCCATAATTCGAATTATTCCAATTTCCGTTTTTATTATTTGGTCATTATTTTTGGGTATACCATTGTCATTGATCAGTCTGTTGGGAGAGGGTTGTTTTTGTAGATGTTATGCTCTTCTCTTCGCCAGAAATCCGTCGCTATCGCTTATTCTTTAATTTTCTTTCTACCCATACGCGCATTGAATGATGGGTAAACCATTGCCATTGGTCGTCATTCTGTTGGGAGAGGGTTGTTTCTGTAGATGTTATGCTCTTCTCTTCGCCACAAATCCATCGCTATCACGCTTGTTCTTTAATTTTCTTTCTACCCATACGCGCATTGAATGATGGGTAAACCATTGCCTTTGATCGTCATTCTGTTGGGAGAGGGTTGTTTCTGTAGATGTTATGCTCTTCTCTTCGCCACAAATCCATCGCTATCGCTTATTCTTTAATTTTCTTTCTACCCATACGCGCATTGAATGATGGGTAAACCATTGCCATTGGCCCTGGCTACACGGTCAATGGCATACTAGGTATTTAAAAGTTCCCCGTGGCTACACGCAAAATGTGTTGAGGGAAACGCTTTGAGAACAGAACACACAACCGCCGTGCTCCGTCCTGCACAGAGAATTATTTTTTTGAGTTTTCCGTGATGTGAACCCTCCGACGGTCGGAAGCAAATGAAAAAATGTATGAGAAATGAAACGCTTTGAGAAAAGAACATGCATCTTCCACCGAGAATTATTATTAAATCGGATTTTCGGTGTGCTTTTGGTGAAATCAACCCTTCTCGTTTCAACTCACATAAAATATACCTGTCTCACTGAAAAGAATCGGTATGGGATTGATCGTGTAGCCAGGCACATTGATCGTCATTCTGTTGGGAGAGGGTTGTATCTGTAGATGTTATGCTCTTCTCTTCGCCACAAATCCATCGCTATCAGTGCTGCCACTAAGGAAAAAATTCCCGTAGCAAATTTGCGTAGGAAAACTTAATAAGTCCATAATATGCCGTTTTTATCAACAACAAACCAAAAACCGCTTAGTTCTTTGTTAAAAATAAACAGCTTTGAAAGGACTTGTGTAGTTGGTTTATTAAAACCATTGCAATACCAGTTCGATTCCAGGCAAATTCGAACATATCCGAAGAAATGCATACTGCCTGTGTACGGTACGATAGAACAGTAACATAGGTTGGTGCCGTAGAAGTGAATAGTTTGAAAATATGTTCGTTCCATTTTTATTTATCTGTAATTTTGATTGTGAGCGGTTTAAAAATTGCACAGTTCCTGTTTCAAAAAAGCGTAGCAAAATTGCGGTATTTAGGTTGAGTGCCTAGCAGCGTAGCAAATTTGACTTTTTTGAAAATCGCGTAGCCGTTTTGCTACGATCGTAGCAAAGTGGCAGCGCTGATCGCTATCGCTTATTCTTTAATTTTCTTTCTACCCATACGAGTTATGTTGGAGTCAGCGACTTCCAACACAACGAGAACACCTGTTATTAAGTCACCCACAGTTACAGGAAGAGCATTGCAGTATGGTCTTGGGAAATGGTTAAATGCACCATTCCCAGACGGAGAATAGAACGAAAGGTGAAGTGCAATGCACTATCACGGTATCAAGGTTAATATGTACAATAGAACTAAGATCCAAATGTTAAGTTAGTTTTTAGTCAACTCTCAAACAGACAAGATATAATAAAAAGTTTTTTTATTTTGAAGTTTATGAGTATATTTTTTAAAAAATTAAACGGCTAAAATCTCAATCTCACTGGCGCAGTCGGTAGTTCGAAAAGTCTAAAGATATTCGATGAAAAGAACCAATAATTTTCACCGAAGTGAAAAGTGAACAGTGAAAAGTGAAAGGAAAATATATGAATAAGAAATTATAAATAATATAATAGTATATACATATACATACATATCAAAGTAATATTATATATTCTATCAAAGAAAATAAATATACCAAAGTGAAAGTGTAACACTAAAGTTTTAACAAATAGCAAAGTGATCTTACAAAGCAAAAATATATAAAATATATAAAAATAAATAAAAAGTAGTTGATCTCTAACACAATAAGACTGTAACAGAAAGATGGCAAACGAAGCCGAACCACAAGCATTCAATATAGCAATGGATGAAGTCCTTAAGGAATCATCAAAAATCAAAGAATTCTGCGGAAATTCTGATTACTCATTATCTTCATTTATACGCGAAGTCGAAATTTTCACTCCGTTACCAAGGAACACCACTGGAGAGATACTTCCTTCAAAGGCACGTAATCAACAAGATCCAGGGCCCAGCACAGCAAACAATCAGAACTCTAGGAGTCAATCCAACATGGAATCAAATAAGGACAGAATTAATAAGGAACTATGGCGTACGACAGAGCTATCACAACTTATACCATCAAGCAATCTCAGAGAAAAACTATAATGTAAGTGACTATTATAATAAACTAAAAAATATATTAGATAAGCTAAATTGCAAATATGAATTTGATTTGGTTAAACCCGTAGAATTTTGTCACAGCAGTAATGAAAAAATGATATTGAAAACTTTTATTAATGGAATAGATCCCGGTTTAGCGAGTATTGTTTTAAGCAGAGAAATTTCAAGTCTAAGAGAAGCATATTATTTATTAGAAGAATCAGGTTTATTAACAAAGTATCAACAAAGACCAAGTTATAACAATTATCAAAAAACAACATATCAGTATAGCGAGAATAGAAGGTACAATAATGGACAAGTAACTAGTAATCATGAACAAGTTAGACACAATGATAGGCCAACAAATAACAATAATAATAATTATAATAACAGACCATTTAATAATAATAATAATTATAATAACAGACCATTTAATAATAATAATAATTATAATAACAGACCATTTAATAGTAATAATAATAATTATAATAACAGACCATTTAATAACAATAATAATTATAACAACTTTAATAATAGACAAACATCAGGGCAGTTTAGAAATTCAGGTCAATATGGGAACCAACGAAATTTCAATAATTCAGTTCAAATGAGAAATATCGCTCCTGACGCTATGAGTGTAGACCATGTCCAGGAACAAATAAATTTTCATTCAGCTCCTCAAGACAAGATCTACCGATAATCGAACTTAGCACTGGTGACGAGAAAATCCGTTGTCTTATAGACACAGGATCCTCAACCACATTGTTAAACGAAACAAAACTTCCATCTTATAAGAGAACCCAATTAAAAACAAAAATATCTTTTAACACCCTTTCCGGAAAAACTTTCAGTGACAAGGAAATAATTACACGACTACCAAAAGAATTCAACGAAGATGCTTATATGAGCTGGAAACTTACTGAATTCAAAAATAAAGACTTTGACGGACTAATCGGACAAAACTTACTTAAACCATTACAGGCAATCATAAACTTAAAAGAAGAATATATAGAGATAAACTCACAAAAAATTAAATTTATCAATTCACCTCCATTTTCATATGAAGAAATAAATATTTTAGAAGATTCATTAGAACCCCGCGTTAGAAATGATCTGAATTCTGAAGAAGCAGACAAATTGAAACGCCTTTTAAACAAAAATAGCGATCTATTCTATAAAGAAGGACAACAATTGACACATACAAGATACAAACGAGGTAGAGCACGAGATTATCACCTCAACTGATAAGCCAATTTTCTCAAAAATCTATAGATTCCCTCAAATTCACGAGACAGAAATTCATAAGCAAATAAAAGACATGTTAAATCAAGGTATAATTAAAGAAAGTAATTCCCCATATAATAGTCCTCTCTGGATTGTCCCAAAGAAAATGGATAGTTCCGGAATGAAAAAGTTTCGCATAGTCATAGACTATAGGAAGCTCAATGAGGTAACAACCGATGACAAATTTCCTATTCCTAATATTGAAACGATATTAGAGAAACTAGGACGGTCGCAATATTTTACAACCCTAGACCTCGCAAAAGGCTTTCACCAAATTTTGGTTAAAGAGGCCGATAGAAAAAAGACAGCTTTTTCTACTCCCTTGGGTCACTATGAGTACGTTAGAATGCCTTTCGGGCTCAAGAACGCACCCGCAACTTTCCAAAGGCTCATTAACTCTGTTCTAAGAGAACACATCAATCAAATTTGCGTTGTCTATCTTGACGACATTCTTATTTTTAGTACCAGTCTTGATGAACATATAAATAGCATCCAGAAGATTTTTAATAAACTCCGGGAACACAATCTTAAGATACAACCCGATAAGTGCAAATTTTTTGCTCGAGAAACGGAATTTCTGGGTCATATTTTGACAACAGACGGCGTCAAACCAAATATGTCTAAAATATTAGCAATTCAAAAATTACAATTACCAAAAACCCAGAGACAAATAAAATCGTTCTTAGGTATGACGGGCTATTACAGAAAATTCATAAAGGATTACGCTCAAATAGCTCAACCAATGACGAAATATCTAAAAAAGAACGCAAAGATAAATGTTAAGGACCCACTCTACGTAAACGCTTTCGAAAAACTTAAGTTAACTCTAACTGACCCACCCGTTTTAAAATACCCAGACTTCAATAGCAGATTCAAGTTAATCACAGATGCTAGCGATTTAGCTATTGGGGCAGTTTTAACACAAAACGGACACCCAATATGTTATTCAAGTAGATCACTTAATGAGCACGAAAAGAACTATTCTGCTACGGAAAAAGAACTTCTAGCAATTGTTTGGGCGGTCAACTATTTCAGACCATATATCTATGGTAGGCCTTTTGATCTCATGACAGATCACCAGCCTCTTAAATGGCTTCAAACCAAACATAAAGGTAGGGACATTAATCCCAGGCTACAAAGATGGCTACTCAAATTAGGTGAATACAATATAAATATAGATTATATAAAAGGTAAAGAAAATGCAGCAGCTGATTTTCTAAGTCGTATAAATTCAGACACTGGAGAAATTAACGTGATTGAAGCACCCGAGGAAAACATACCACCTCGAGAAGAAAATGATAATGTTAGTTTAGCAAACACCATCCACTCACAAGTAGAAGATCTAAACGATCATTTTTTAATTCTTGATACAGTTGTTAACAGATTTTATACACAAATTATTCTTACTAACAATAAATCCAGAGAAATCGAAATAATAAATAACAAGCGAAAAATTTATATAAATTCTAGTGATATTAATCAAAATAATCTCGACGACATATTTAGAAGATTCATCAAAAGTCTAGGAAAAATAGGAATATACTCAAATCTCACTGAACATGAATACAACATAGTTCAACAAAAGCTTATTGAATTATTTAGTGCTAACAGAAACATTAGATTCTATAAATGTGCATATCAGGCGAGGGACTTAAACAACGAAGATGAAGCTTTAAAACAAATAGCTAGGTATCACAAAAATGAAACAGGACATGCAGGCATCGTTGAAAACTACGAAGGACTCAAAAAACTCATATACTTTACCAACCTTAAGGAGCTTATTCAATAGTACATAAATAACTGTAATACTTGTACAAAGGCTAAATACGATAGGAAGCCTATCAAAAACATATTTAAAATTACTAATACACCGTCAGACATTAATCAAACAATTCACCTAGATATTTACACTAACAGTAAAAACCATTTTATAACATTTATTGACAAATTCTCAAAACACGCGATGGTATTTCATCTTGAAGATAGAAGTAGCATTACAATTAAAGAAAAAGTAAGACTATACTTTTCCATAAAAGGGAAACCGAATTTAATTATTTTCGATAATGAATTTAATAATGCAAATATAAAAGATTTTTTGAGAGAAGAAAGAATTGAAATACATTTTACAAAGCCTAATAGCCACACTGGAAACTCTGATATTGAGAGATTCCATAGTACTATAGGAGAAAAGATGAGGATACTTTCAGCCGAAAAATCACGATTGACAACTCTCGAAAAAATGTATAAATGCGTAGAATGGTACAACAAATCTATCCACTCTACAACTAAATTCAAACCATTTCAAATACAGGAAGGTAGAGTAGACAAAGAAACTGTTAAAGAAAATATTCACACCAAGAAAGAAAGAGTAATATCAAAGCGAAATGAAAATAGAGAAGATTATGAAGAAGAAAGGGAGATAGGTTATGTTAAAAATTATAAAGCACTTAGACATAAGGAACAGCCAAGATATAGAAGACTCGAACTTTCAAATATACACCCTTCTAATATAAAACGACCTTACAAATTTTCAGGACAAATGGATACAAACGATATTGACTCTACTATTGACATTAACAATGACCCAGGCAACATTAATAATCGACAAAATTAATGCAAACAATGGATTTTCAGAAATAAAATTAGGCAACGTTCAAATAACAAAATCATACGACATTATTTTACATACAATCAACCCAATAGAGATTCAAGACATTATACAAAATCTAGAGGAGAACATATAAAACCTACAATTCACAATAGGAAAAGACTTACTAACAAACGAACTAGAATCACTGAAACACAAGGTACATACAATTATTCCCCATAAACACAGAAGAGGTCTTGTAAACATTATAGGCACCGGCATGAAATGGCTATATGGTACAATGGACGATGACGACAGACGGAACATTGAAGAACACTTAAAGGTTACTGACGAAAATAATCACAATATTATTACGCAAACAAACAGCCAAATTATAATCAACGACCACTTTAATAAAACTTTCTTAATGCTCAAAAAGACAATCGAAGAAGACAGAGAACGAATTTTAGCTAAATTTAATACAACAGATGGTAGAATTAATAACCTATTTACTAAACTTATATATCTAGAAACTTTATTAAAGATAGGAATTATTAGAGAAAACGTAGAACACATTCAAGCAAACATTGCTTCTAGCAGATTAGGAATAATGACAAGTAGCATACTTAGTAAAACGGAAATAGTTAAATATGATATAGATTTTGACAAGTTGCGATCAATTAAAATAGGAACAGCCAAATATAATAATGATAAAATTATCCTCGCTATTAAAGTACCTAAAGAAATAATAGAAACCACAAAATATTTCGTTACTGCTATGACAGACAGTGAGTCCAATGAATTAATTATAGAAAATGAAGAAATTGTAAAAATAAATAAAACAGTTTATACATTCAAGGAAAATATGGACTTCAAAAATTTGAAAAAGACAAAACTATGCATTTACTCTCAAAATTGTATTAAAATAAAAAACAGCAAAGACCAACTTATAGAAATTGAAAACGGATTGTTATTACTTAAAAATTATAAAAACGTTGAGATATCAAGTACATGTGATGAAAGAAAAATAAAAATAAACGGAAATTATTTACTTAATTTTAATAATTGTAAACTAAGTATTGGAAATGAAATTTTTACTAATGAAAAAGAAGTATTTGAAGAAAAATTTGTAATACCATATGAAAATATCTTAAATTCTACAAAAAGCCAAGTAACATTTGACGAAATTTTGTTAAAACAAATAGAAAATATAAAACATATTAAAGAACTCAAATTGTCTAGAAAAACTCATGTAATATATAACACTTGTATTCTTTTAATTATTTTCTTTGTAATCATTATCATTGTAATTTTCATTTATTTTAAATTGTATAAGTTAAGAAATAGAATTATCATAACTCAGGAGAGTCATGAATCAAAGGGGGGGCGAGTTATGTTGGAGTCAGCGACTTCCAACACAACGAGAACACCTGTTATTAAGTCACCCACAGTTCCAGGAAGAGCATTGCAGTATGGTCTTGGGAAATGGTTAAATGCACCATTCCCAGACGGAGAATAGAACGAAAGGTGAAGTGCAATGCACTATCACGGTATCAAGGTTAATATGTACAATAGAACTAAGATCCAAATGTTAAGTTAGTTTTTAGTCAACTCTCAAACAGACAAGATATAATAAAAAGTTTTTTTATTTTGAAGTTTATGAGTATATTTTTTAAAAAATTAAACGGCTAAAATCTCAATCTCACTTACGCGCATTGAATGATGGGAAACCATTGCCATTGATCGTCATTCTGTTGAGAGAGGGTTGTTCGTGTTAATAATTAATGCTCCTTTGTGTGATTGTGACCAGCGCTGCCGAAGGTGATGCTATAGTATCCTTTTGATACTATTTGAGATCTGGTGATACTGTGATACCCAAAGCTTAATAATGATACTCTAAATCAAAAACAAAAATAAAATGTGTTTATTTTGCACAATCCTATTTCAATAAATAAATTGCATATCCTTAATTTCGAACCGCGCAAGTATTTTGTTCGCTGTACTATATTGCCTTGGTGTACTGGCTTCTTACACTCTACGTTCGCAGCGCTTTGGTTCTTTTCCAAAATTGGGCGAAACCATGAATCAACTCAAAACGACAAAGCACTCGGCTTTGCTTGCATCGCTGTGTTTACGCAGGAGAAAGAAAGATACAATTATTTCAAGCATCGGAAAAGAGAACAAAAACGAGGTTAGGAAGGATAAAGCTTACGGTATCCTTGGCACCGTAGCGCAAGTGGTTAGTGCGTCGGACTACTGAGCCAGCGGTCTTGGGTTCGAATCCCGCCGCAAATATCTAAAAGTTTTTCACAGTGCCCACCTCTTTCGAATATCTGACAAGCATCAAAGAGTATCATTTGTCACGATTGAGCTTCTCAACTCGCCGTTCGGAGTCGGCAAAAAACTGTAGGTCCCTTCCATTCGTGCAAAAATATAACACGCACACACAAATGGTTGCGAGAAGCAGGCCCAGGTTCTCCTCGAGCTGTAGCGCCAACTTAGTAGTAGTATCCTTGTCGTGCTCTATTGGAACTTCCGTTACACAGCCCATAAACGTAGATAATACCTGCGTATTCTTAGTTTTTAAAATATGCCACTTCAAACGCGCCGTTTCTTAACAACTGTTGCGTAACCTCAGCTTCAAAAATTAAGCTGATGAATTGAATTTTGTTTTCTAATCTTTAACACAATTGTTCTAAGGTCGAACCTTCATAACTTTTTCTGAGAGTTTAAACGAAAAAATTATGAATTAGTTGGAAAATCGCACTGATTGTGTACAAAAAATCATATTTTCTTATTTAACTTGCTGCAGTTTTTTCCAATTATCATTAAATCTGTGGATTTCTCAGCATACTTATCAAAGATTTTGTTTTACCATTATTTTGGCCATAAGAACATTTTTGGTAGAAAAGCGACCTGAAAGTCAAAAAAATTTGTATGGGTAAGATAAATAAAATCGACTTTAAAATAAAATATCTGGAAGCTAAAAAAGGAAACAATTTTATACGCATTAAAAAGAATGTTATTTCTTCTAAAATTAAAGCCCTAAATGAAGTTTCTGTAGTAATTATTAGCAATTATATATGTATGTTAGTATGGATCAAGGTACACCAAAGTAGGTATTTTATTAAATTCTCGATAAATGATGTCCACATTGGAGATAGACCCTTGCTGTGGAACGATTTTTTTCTTAGATTATAACCAAAAATCAATTTTCAAAGTCTTAACATTTAACTTGGGAACACCCTGTATATTTTTGAAAAGACGAAAATGTGTGCATTATTTTTATGATACCCTTCGGTTGAAAATGATACCCAAACATTTTTAATTCTGATACTCTTGAAAATTGGAAAACAACAGCACTGATTGTGACACAAAGTAGAGGACGAATGATTTTGCTGATATTTGCTACCGAATTCAGTTATGTTGACCATACACGACCATTCAACTCAACCGTCAACTTATGTCGATTTCGATTGGGCAAAAAAAACACTTTTTTTTTATCTCGAGCAATTTTTATCTCTCTAGTACAATTTTCATTTTCCAACCGACCAAAAGAGCACATTTTTTTTGCTCTAGATCAATTGTTGTGAATCTCGGATTCAGCTCGAGATTTACACCTACTTGCACTTGCACTAGCACATTTTATATGAAATGTCAACGCAGTACGTCAAAATAAATATCAATCACCAAAAATATTTATCAGAAACTGTGTAGAATATTTAGAAAATATAAAGAAAGTGTTTTAAAATTGTATTTATTATTTTTCTTTTTCTTATTTATTTTCTTTTACGAACAAGATGTGATATGTCACACTAATACAATTGCAGAAAAACAGATCAATCTCGTTTGTTTTCCAACCAGCACAAAAAATCTGAAATCTGAGAGCAAAATCTGAAAAGCCCAATCGAAAACGACATTAGTCGGTTCGTGGTGAAATCAACCCGTGCGTGGCGCTGTCAGTGATCGATTTGAAGGTTGACGAGCTGGTTGGGGTAAAATTAAAAGTTTTTGATTTTTGGAAGTTGATTTCAACTCAGTTGACTGTGTGTGGGGAAGTCATTTGATTTGCTGTCAAATTGAGGGGAATTTGTACTAGGCTTGTGCAATCTGTGAAAGGTTGTGTGAGCGAAACGTAAACAGTAAGATGACTTTAAACGCACACATAAAGAAAATTCCAGATATTTGTGGCATTTTATACAAAGTCCCTCAACTCGGTGCAGTGTGTGGCCGAATATGAATTCATGTGTAAACTCAATCGACAATTGAATTGATATGTGTATGGGCAGTGCCGGTTTTAGCACTACCAGCGCCCTGGGCGAGATTTCTACGGCGCCCCCTATCTGCTATTCAAACCCATCTGAAAAAATGGAGGAATAAAACAACGAAAGAAATTAAATAATTGTAATCATTTATTTGAAAAAAAAACTAAAAGAATTTTACTTTTCTTGCTTTTTTATCTGCAAACTCTCTTATTAAAACACCGAAGTCTATGTTTTCCGCAATTTAATTTTCAATTGACAAAGTTTCCAAGTTTGTCAATCTAGATTGCGAGATTGTCGATCGCAGATAGGTTTTTATCAGCTTAAGCTTTGAAAAACTCCTTTCCCCACTAGCTACCGTTACAGGTATAGTGATCGAAATTCGCAATGTTATCCATACATTTGGATACAGTTCTTGTATGTTGCGATCTTTAATGAAATTTAAAATATATACAGGAGTAACAACATCATCTTGATGACACAAAAACGATTTTAGGCTTATGAGTTCATCACATAGCATACACCCGTCTATATCTGATTTCGATCCTTCAGTTAATTTTAATTGGAGATCAATACAGAGTTTGAGAAGGTCTGGTTTTTCTGGAATCTTTTTTATATTAAACAAAAAAGACCAAGATTCTGAGTACTCGTTTAACTGCTCAAATCTTTCATTGAGAGAAATTAGTGTTGTGTCCAATAGGCAGTTAAAAAATTCAACTTCAAATTTCATTTCTGGAGAAGTTATTGGCTCATCGCGGGCAGTTTCACCAGCTTGGCGTTTAACATATCGAATCCTTATTGTGGCTTTAAATACAGGTTCACTTTCAAGTTCTTCAGCCAACTCCTTTGCTGTTAAAATTTCGCTTTTAAAGCCCGACTTTCTGTACTCTTCCAAGAAACCGCAGCATTTTTTCAACATTTCTGTGCATTTTCCGAGATCCATGTCAATTGATTGCAGAGATTTACTCACGACATTAATCTGAAAAAGTATCTCATACCAAACAACCAATGAAACTATGAAGCTGAAATCTTTTAACTGTTCAGCTAGGGTAGTGGCCTCATGAGAAACTTGAACATCAGTTTTCTCAGTTCCAATAGCCAAAGTAATTAAAGCATCATGAATGGCACTAATTTGATAACGGACTGCTTTAACACAACTTATTCTTGATTCCCAACGAGTTTTACTGAGTTTTTTTTATGGTGTACAATCCTAAGTGATCGGTAAGAATTTTCCATCGATGAACAGAAGCTGAAAACTAGCTATGGCAGCCGCACGGTAAATAAATAGCTAAGGGGTTAAGGTCTAGAATTCTTCTTTGGACCCCAACATTTTTTCCTTTCATGTTGCCCCGTTGTCATACCCCTGACCTCTACAATTGTCCAGTTCCAATCCGTGTTTATTTAAAACAGCAATGATGACTTCAGTTAGTCCTGCACCAGTCGACTCATTGACAGGTATAAATTCTATGAAATGCTCTTTTACTGTTATTTTATTGTAATCTGATGGTAAGTCAACAAATCATATTGTCAATGAAAGTTGTTCTACGTGACCAATGTCCGGGGTGCAGTCAGCTATAATAGCATAATATTTGGAATTTTTGGCGCGCGATATGATTTCAGACTTCACTTTCTCACCCATCAGCTCTATTAATTCGTTTTGAATGTCTTTTCCGCAATAGTGGTCTGAGATATCACCTTTCAAAGCTAATCGCAAGTGCTCCTGCATAATTGGATCAAATTTGGCTAGTAGTTGTACTAAACCCAAGAACTTTCCATTTTGCGACGTATACAGTTTGTCTGAAGTGCCTCTGAACGCCATATTATTTTCAGCTAAATAAAGTGAAATATGCATTAATCTAGATAAAACATAATTCCATCTTGTAGATTCTTTTCTAATCAAATGTTGTTCTTGACAATCTATTGTTTTTCCTGTTTTTAATCGTATTTCAGCATCAATCCATGTAAGATAAAATTTCTTATGAGAGTTGCTATTCTCATGAATTTTTAACATTTCAGACAGGTGTTTCCAGTTGTTATATCCTTCAGATACTAAACTGGACAGGGAGCTACTATCAAATATTCGGCAACAAAAACAATAAACCCGATCTGTAGAAACGGAGTACGTTAACCAGCGACGCTGAATTGTTTCATTGTTTCCAAGTTTTTTTGAGTAGTGAGAATTGGAGAAATGTCGCCCGGTGTCATTCTTCGGATATATATCAATATGTGTTTGCACTGAGTCAGTAGTTAAGATATGATCAATAGTTTTGCTATCTCGAATGGTTGCCCAAGTGGCTGGATCCGCTATATTCGTGACAACAGCACTACCGTTAAAACTTTCTACATTGCTATCTAGAACTTGTAAGTGTACCTTACCAGTGGGGTCATCTCGAGCAAAGCTTGATATTGTAGTACAAATGTCTCCTCGCATTTATGGGAAGCTTCGCTCACAATCTCTTCAACAGTTACCTGACTTGTTAGAGACTCAACGACCGATACACCTGTTTGTTTTTGAGATGTGGAAACCACGTTCAGGTCTTGATTTTTTATTTTAATATATTTATCTATATTCATGAACTTTTTTGTTTTTTGAAAATCCTTTTCTTTTTCTGCCTTCCTATTTCTATATTTTGACCCAGATGGCTTTTTTTGGAAAGGATCTACGTGTTTGGACATTTTAATGCCATTAATTAATTAGTACAATTTCATTGAAATCTGCAACAAAATAAAAAATCTGTAGGTATAGATTCTTAAAAGAAACTAATTTATTCGTATCTTCTTGTTTATTAAGATGCAAATAACTGATAAACTGAATGTATGATACGCACCATTTAAGAAATAAAATGTTAAATTATAACTATCTCCTGGACTGCAACGAAACAAAATAAACAATTTACTGAATTTCTCTCTAAATATGTAATTCACTTTTATTATTTTCGTTTTGAAATTAAACTCTATGAACAACTAAACTTCCAGAATTATATTTCGATATTTTTATTTCTAAACGTTCTGATGTTTTCAAATAATTTTGACGTACAGTGATTTTTGCTTTGCTACCGACCTGAATATCGTTATCATAATATTTCAACTTTAGAAGAGTAAAGAACATTATAATTTTATTATACCTACATATCATTAAATTATAGCATCGCAACAATGCGTGGATCATCTGATTGTTATGTTTGTTTGTTTTATAATAAATTTAATTTATTCAAGTTAGTCACAACACACAACTGGATGAGTGGATAGAAATGAGTGGGCGCCTTCGGCGCCCTGGGCGGTCGCCCAACCGCGCCCTACCCTAACGCCGCTATTGTGTATGGGCTGCTTTAGTTGTGTTTCTGCTTCATCAGCGTGCGGATCTAGATCTACAGAAAGGGGGAAATGCACGATTTTTTTTACTTCCTTTTTTTTGTCACTTTACAGCGGTATTTGGTTACCTTAAGGTTAAGTCAGTGGATACCTTAGAATAAAGTTTTTCCTTTTATTTCAATTCACAAATACATATTATATTGTAGTAGGGGTAGGCAGGCGATGTTGAGTCTTAAAATTAGTAAATAGTTGGTGATTTCAGACAAACCTCACCAGTTACCCCACGATCAATGCTTACAACAATGCCTAATATCTTCGGCGTTTACATAATGCTATTGTACTTTAAATATAAACATTAAGTACAACTATTAGAGACAAGAAACCAGAAAGTACCATTATTTGATGCTCATAAAATACATATTATGTACATATGTGTGCAGACGTGTTTGTACACAGGAATATTACATTTCCATCAATTTTTTATGCAATCGTTTCATCTATAGGGAACAACCACTAAGTTCATATTGTTATATATAAAGAAGATGCTGCTCCATATGCCTAGATATGTGACTTAATCCACCTTGCACTCACGGGCTATTTCTTATCACACTTGTCGTTTGCTCGACAAACAACAAGTGTGTATCGAACTTCGCCTGCACTAGTTTTCACCTCTATCTCCATCTTCTTGAAAAGATGAAATTAGAGAGTGAAGTCGCGAAGGGCAGCAATCAAGAGTGAGTGGATGAAGGCCTAGACAAGAGTAGTAGTGTGTTGGCGGTCAAAGTAGCATAAGCCTATAATTATAACGTTAATAAATAAAAACGAAATAAAAACTTAAATTGTGTTTTAATTATAAACAAGGGACATCTTAATACAATTAAGATAACTATATTATAATGTATTGGCTTCAGAATTCTTTAGAATCTTAATTTAAATAATATCGCTTCCTACTACTTCCTTTCTATCATACTACAATCAAATGACGCGACTGATTTTAAGCACGGGCAACGCTGGGCAGGCAACAACTAGTGTTTCATATGTTTTGATCAAAAAACCAAAGTAAGCCAAGTTGCGCACTCTTGCCCCGAAGTCAGGGTAAGAGTGCGCAAAGGTATGGGTAAGAGTGCGCAACCAGTTTAAGTCACAGTTTTCGTAGTTGAAATGGTTTGAAACTGTACTTTTGCACAAACCAAATTCTTCGGCAGCATTTAATGGACTGCTTCCATTTTAAATCAGCTCGCTAGACTCGAAGATTTTCTTTGGGGTTATCAATTTCCTTTCCGTTTGTGTTTGGCAGATACCAGGCATTTTTCTGGAAAAACAAAAACAGAAAAATAGTTCAGCTACGAGCTACCACCTACCGCTTACGATTTTGATGTGCTCGTTGCATCTTTTGATAGAAGGTAATAGCCTAAAATTTGTTATTATTATAAATAGTAAAATACTGGGTAAGAAAGCACTGCGCACTCTTACCCACAGAACGACTGCGCAATCTTTCCCTAGACGCTACTTTTTTTTCATTGTTTTGAAAATCTAAGAACCAATAATATTGTTCACTAAAACTTTATCCTAAATCAAACACACATATACACTGTTTATGTCTATATACTACTTATGGGGTATCGGTGTTGCCACACTTTCCTGACACACTTTTGAAAATTATTTTTTTTTTTTAATGAAATTCGGCTTTTTTTTCCTTGTTGATTTTCTTTGTACTGTTAATTGGAAAATGTTCGTAGAAGTTGTTCACCATTGACGGATAGTGAAGCACACATTTTCTCATTTCGCGATTGCTGCTAATTCTTTCACAGATGGAGAAAATGGCACTGCGTACATGGCATAGTCTATCTTCAACGCCCACGGAGCTACAGGGTGTTGAAAAAAGTCATTATGTTACAAAAAATGTTACTATGGGGAATGATTCATTGGTCCATGTTCTGAAGAAAACGTATGGGTGGGGGTGTCTATCTTTAACATCCACGGAGCTACAGGGTGTTTAAAAAAGTTCCTTCAGAGAAGTATGTTCCAACAATTATTCAATTATAACTTCTGGTTTATGAAGGCCAGAGCAACCAAGGTGGGCTTGTTCGATAGACAATTGATGGATGTCTACCACAGTCATTTACGGCTATTACCATCCGTGCTTTCATTTTCGAGCTTTAGGTGTTCAAACACTATTTTTTAATTCTTTTTTTTAATAAATTTTTAGAAAATTGCATTTATCTCGGGAAAACATGTTAATATTATGTAAATTTTTTTTTATATTTTGGTGCGCCGTAATACTTACTTACTTACTTAGTTGGCGCTACAGCTCGAGGTGAACCTGGGCCTGCTTCTCGCAACCATTTGTGTGTGCGTGTTATATTTTTGCACGAATGGAAGGGACCTACAGTTTTTTGCCGACTCCGAACGGCGAGTTGAGAAGCTCAATCGTGACAAATGATACTCTTTGATGCTTGCCAGACATTCGAAAGAGGTGGGCACTGTGAAAAACTTTTAGGTATTTGCGGCGGGATTCGAACCCAAGACCGCTGGCTCAGTAGTCCGACGTACTAACAACTTGCGCAACGGTGTCCGACGGTGCGCCGTAATGTTACCTACAAATTCACCATACAAAGATTTTACCTAGGGCATATAGTTTTCCATGCATAGAGGTATTTAAGCACGAAGAAAAAAATGTCTATCAAATGCTATGAGTCTGACAACGTCTGGCAATGAATTTTTAGTTTTTTTTTGTAAACAGTCATCTACCAACCGTGTGAACTGACAATTTTTCATCTGACAACATTGTCAGAGAAAACATTGTCAGAACATTTGCAGGCCAACCGTCTGTCAATAAATTGTCAGGAATTGGGACAAAACCTGGCAACCGTGTGAACTGGCAATTGAACATTGTAAGGTAGTTTGTCATTGTCAGCACATTTGTAGACCTGACAATATTGTCAGATCTGGCAATCGTCTGAACATAGCTTTACTTCTGAACGCGCGTAAAAGTTGACTTGCATATCGCATAACTGGAACATCAAATTGCACACACAAAAAAGGCATCAAACTAAAGCGGAAAAGAAGTAAACGAACCAAGTTCCAATTCTTATACCAACATACCCAGAACATCGGAAACAGAAGTAAATGAACCAATTTGCAGTTACAATGCGAACATACCCAGCACATCAAAATCTACTGAATCGGCAGAATTCATCTCTTTTGATAAGATTGTAGTTACAATACCATCTAATTCCAGCGACTGAGATTAGTATATATTCAAAGAATCTTTTGTTAATGTTTTGCATTTTCATTTTTAAATCGAATAATATAAAAATAAAATACCCAATGAGCATGTTTTTACAATAATTCCTTATTTGAAATAAATGCCCACATAAATACCCGTTTTGGTAAATACCTACCTGCAAAGATCTTTTCGGACAATTTTGGATCATCAATTATATTGTAGAATAACGCCAAAGGCCACCAATTAGTTTTACGTTTAGTCGTATAACTCCATTATGATCTACTCCACCATTAGTCGAGTTATAATCGAATATGATTTGTGGTTTTATAGATGTAGTTGTGGTATGGATTGCTCCATCGTAATGCATGCTGGATATCAAAATTAGGGCTTTCTTCTTCTTCGGGGCATACTAACATATAGTTGCTTCGGCTCTAAAACCAAACAAATTTGTATAGATTTCGTAGTCTTTCGATGGCTGCATCGCCATTGGGTTAATTTTTCCGAGGCATCCTCAGCAATGTCAATCCATTGCTCTTGAGCTTATTTACCAGAGGTAATGATGTGAAGACGTTCCCTATGGTGACATTTCGGCCAAAACATTATAGTACAATTCACAAATTTGTTCCTTCGTCACTTATAGACAATACAAACACAAAAGGAATTAAGAAATCTCTTACTGCAACACTGCAATTGACGATTGATAATTTGAAACAAAGACTTGACGTTGACTCTCACTCTGTGATCGTTGATCACTACAAAAATTAAAGAAACAAAAGTATACCTTAGACGTTATCATAATTAGTTATTTTTGTTATTACGCACACTTTCTAGAAACATGATTGAATGTGGTACCCCGGTGCCGGTACCACTTAGTGTGTAAATTTCTTTAATCAAAAGGCAAAGAGGCTTAAGTCTATTTTAAGCATTTTTCAGGAGAGCAATTTTAAACTTTGGAAAATGATGCAAATGTATGAATTTTGTTGAATTAACCCGTTTTGACATCACCAAAAAAAGGACTTCTAGATGGAATAGAAACACGCTGATAAAACCGAAAAAAGCTTATTTTTTAAAGGGTTTGAAAATGTAAAAAAATCATTTTTAGCTGAAATAGACTTAAGTCGCTTTGCTTTTTGATAAAAGATTTGTATAGATCGTTAAGGGTTAAATCGGATTTATTGCAAACCACTTTTTCAACACTGGCACTAATACAAACAAACTGTACATTTTACAGCGAAGTCAGTCAAGTATACATTAGTTTTTATTTATATAGATAGTTCACTGAAGACATAAAGATCCGCTTTTGGTACCATAACCACCACCATCACCATTATCCTTAAATCCTTAAAACATAATTATTTAGCACCTTTATAAAGAGGTGTATCTTAACTTTTGAGCATTCTACCACTGAACCACCGATGCGATGTGGGCACCGTAGCGCAAGTGGTTAGTGCGTCGGACTACTGAGCCAGTGGTCTTGGGTTCGAATCCCGCCGCAAACACCTAAAAGTTTTTCACGGTGCCCACCTCTTTCGATTGTCTGACAAGCATCAAAGAGTATCATTTGTCACGATTGAGCTTCTCAACTCGCCATTCGGAGTCGGCAAAAAACTGTAGGTCCCTTCCATTCGCGCAAAAATATAACACGCACACACAAATGGTTGCGAGAAGCAGGCCCAGGTTCACCTCGAGCTGTAGCGCCAACTAAGTAAGTATCTGAACTTTTGGAAGAGAAAGAAAAAGAAAACTGGGTGCATATTTTTAAAAGAAGTCACACACATACAAAAAGGTCAATCTACATGCACATATAATTTACAAAGAAATATATAGTCTTCAATTAATTAGCTAATATACCAATAATTTTGGAAAATAAAACTATCATAAAAAGCTTATTATCATTTTTCAATTACCTGCGTAATGACTTTCCATTCACGTGAAAATATAACACACACACACAAATAAATGGTTGTAGGAAGCAGCCCCCGGTTCATCCCGAGCTGTAGCGCCACCTAAAATAAAGATATTTACTAATTCAATATTCAATTCAGAACAATAAAAATGAATTGGTTATTTTACAGTCAAAGTAAAAAAACAAAGAAAAAAAAGCTTTATTGGTAAAATCTGTTTTATTCAATTTCAAATGGAAATTAAAACGAAATATTCATACAAATTCTAACCTAATTCCACGTTGGCCAAAAGTTTGTAATGAGTTTCTAAAATAAATAGAATTTAGTAATTTTCCTGTGCTACAATACAATACTATTTTATTCTAGTTTAGAAAGTGTACATTTTGTATGTCGAAGCTCCAAGGATTCCCAAGCGACGAAATCATGTTTTTGTGTGTACGATGTCCTTTTAGAAATAAATTGAATTTCCTGAAGCAGGAAACTTCCTATAATGTGACCACCCGAAACTTTGCCAACACTCCCCGCTAAATAATAAATGAATCTTTATCCACACACTGTCCTCACGTAGATAGCCACAGAAATCACGCCCCAAACGCAATAGAAATCAACCGGATTGAAATTGTCCCCAAAAGGATAAACGAAATTGAAAGGAAAGCAACGGAGCCGTCATATTATGAACAAAAATCAATGTTCGGATATTAACTTATAACGGACGATGAACCGAATGCCCTCAGGACTTGGTAGAATGTTCCGCGTGATCCTTCCGCGCGGGAGTACTTTTTTCTAAATCCAGGAAAATGGAAAACTTTGTGTGTTCAGTTAAATTGAAAACTTTATTAAGTTCAATGGTAATACGTCTTTTAGAAAGCCAGTCAACCCAGCTGACTTAGGATTTATTTTAATAATTTTCATAATCCTGTGGTGGGAGGATTTCTTCTATGTGCTTGGAAAAAGGATTTCAGATGTCAGCGTCAGATATTCCTGAGATGCAAGACTTTGACAATCGTGTTAACTTCGTCGTGTGTATCCTTCTCTGCTCAATTATGGACCAATGTTAATAAATTAAAAGACTCCAGAATGAAGAGTGTTTGATGAAATCATAAATATGTGATTAGTTGTGTCTGGAAAGAGGATTATGCGATTTCTTGTTATGAGTTCAAAGTTTCTAAATGATGACGCTTTCATCAATTTTTTAAACTTTTTCTGAGACCAAAAATTATAGCTGCATATAAAACTTCAAAAAATTAGGCAATTGGTAATTTTAAGATTTGATTTACAAACAAGATTAAGGTCAAAGGACTATTCTATTGTTTTCGGAGTTGCTTTTTAAATGTTCAAGGCAATAAGCGAATAATGGTTATTTTTATAACTTATGTATATTTATTATATATTTATTTATCGAGTTATTGAGGTTATCGAGTTAATTTTTTCTATGTAATAAAAATGTAACTTTTTTCGACTGCAAAGACTTTGTTCCCATTTGTCTTAAAAACTACTGCACGAAATTGAATTCGGTTTTCATTGTTGGATTGCAAAATGTCAGGAATGCAGACTTAGGATATTTTTTTATCGTTATCTGCTATCCAGAAGCGGAGATCTAAGCTGATATCTGGGCCGAGAGTATTTTTACGAATACCTTCTAGCTCCTAGCTTAAGAATGCCTTGGCCGATGGGAATGGAATTTGTTTGATTATAAAGTTCAATTTTGTACAAACATTTTAAGATATAAATCATCTTCGTACGTACGTTGAACAATAAGCATTAAATTAAAATTAACATTCAATTAAAAATTACATACAATTCAAGAAAAGCTTAGATCGTTGGATTTTACCAACGACCAGTGGAGATAATTTCGTGTGTGCCCAGGTTTTTTTTTTTATTTTGGAACTGCATATCTGTAAGGAAAATTATAATTATTCAGCCCTAGCTCAATAGTAGCTTACCGGATTGAAAAACAAAAAAATAGGTGAATTTAGTAAATTGTTCACTGATTCATTTGAGGTATGAATCATCCTTCGGCGTTATACTGGAGCTGAGCTATGCTCAAAATAGTTCATGAAATGTTCGCCAACCATTTGCCATCAGTGGAGACCGCAGACGACAGCCGTGCAGCTGTGGGTGACGTCATAGTGTGTGAATGCGCGCTTAATACATCTTATACAACAAGTATGTACCAATATATAATATATATATACATATTATGTATGTATATGTGTATTAAAAGTAATGTTTGTGTGTTCCTCTTTTATTTGTTCGCGCATCGTTCATCCGATCGCGGTAAAACTTGGGGAATGTGCAAAACATTGTTGATGTGCGCACGCCGGGGAAGGTTCCTTCTACATTGGGGGAAGATTTCTACTTCATTGCAATCCTATTTTTTTTATTTTTTTTTCAAAATTAATCCTTTTTTTTTGAAAACCCATTTATTCATAGGTAGTGGATGTTAACAAAAACAGAAAGAAGAAACACTTTTAAAGAACATTAATTAATAAAAGAATAATTTGTGATACAAAGTACCGGTCTATTAGAGTTTCCGATTTCCTGGCTTCGAAACATCATTTGGACCTACCAAAAAAGGATTTAAATACGAGGTCAAGTTTTGAAAATCAGAAAAACATGGCAGGCGGGCGAGGCAAGGCGAGTACGGGTCAGCTAATAAACAATAAGAACGGGGCTGAGTGTGTAGCACCCGAATAACCGGCAAAGGCCTAGACTGCTATAAAGCAGATATAACCTCTATCCAGGAAGTGCGATGAGAAACTGCGACATCTGCTACGGTGATTGCTATACAGAAAATAAACAGCTCTTATTCGGATGCCAATTTGTCATACTCGGCAGACTTAGGCAAGAAGTCTTGAGCTTTCGGCACGTGAGCGAGCGTCTTATGACAAAATACATAGCCCCAACTCATCAATGGTTTATTGGATTTAAAACCAGAGTAAATGGTTTTTAGTAAATTCTTTTAGAATTCATTTAAGGTATACCGTATGAGTCATCCTTCTGCGTTATCCTGGAGCTGAGCTATGCTCAAAACAATTCATGGAATCATCGCCAACAATTTCCCATCAGTGAAACCGATGCGATGCCAATGTCAATAGCCATGCAGCAGTGGGTGACGTCATAGTGTGTTGTGTGTATGTGGCACATTTGAAATTTGAATTTCTGCCCATTGTCTGAAATTGCATTCTATTGATATTTTGTGCCCGGCCTACTACGAGGAATATGATCGTAAAAGCAAATTCCAATTTTAAAAAATTGCACGGGCAATGCCGGGCGGGTAACAGCGATATCTATCTATCTTTCTATGCACAGACAGCCAATGAATGATACTGAGAACTGAGAAGTGTAAAGGGGCATGTGGGAAGGAGAAAAGGGGCTGTGTGATTTTCATAGTACCTACTGCGGCAGGTGTTGAAACTTTCATGAATGGGAGTTTTATTAGCACGTATACGTATATATGTGCATACATGATTATATGTTATGTATATGCGAAGGCACAACGAAAGGGCTGAAAAAATAGATCATTTCGTTGGATTTTGTATTTGCAAACAAATAATTTCTTCGACAGCTGTATATAAAAGTGTTACTATACTGTGATAATAGTAAGCACATCATTTGAGTGAACAACTTGATGCTGTGCACTTCGGTCTGTATATTTAATTGTTCATATTATACAATCAAACACCATTTAATCGTTTAATTGGACCGAACCGCTGCTGGATCTAAAGGGCTGAAAGTACTTTCAATACACAGCATAGGTATGTATGTATTCTTATAATAACATGAACGTCTGCTAAGGGATGATTTTTTGAAATTCCATCTCAAACTGCGTGAATTCGGAAAAATAATTCGGCGTTTTGCCTCAATAATGGCAGGGGGGTGAAGCAAGGCAAGCACGGTTCAGCTAGTATACTATATATAAATTCTAAAAAAGACAAAGACCTCCGCTGCACGGAAGTGCATAAGGAACATTAATATGTCATTGTAGTTATTTTATTAAAATCATTTATGAAAATAATCGTAAAAGATTTTGAGAAAAATTGAGATCAGGGCTATTATTGTGTCGTACTTTTCAGTTAGTTTTGGCCACAGTCGGCAGTTTCCCTACTTTCCTTGCCAACTCATCTGCAAACTCGTTGCTTTCTACAACAAACTGACCAGGCACCCAACATAGTCTTACCTGGTTCTGCATAATGCCCTTAGCATTATTCGGCAGTTCCTGACTATTCGTTGCATTATCAGGACCACTGGAGTCCTAAGTATGGTTAGAACTTCTGCCTGAAATAGGCTGACGGCATCCGGGAGTCTTAAGGATACTTTTAGCCCTGTGTTCATGTTTTAAAAAGTTTTAGATCCGTCCGCGAAGACTGCAGTGTCTGTATGCCGAGTTACTATTATTCGTCCACTCTCTCGTACAGGGTTTTGTTGGCTTTGCCATAGCGGGGTTAAAATAGAAAAGAAACAAAAAACAACAACAAAACCAAAGGAAACAACTTTCTTTTCTGTCATTACGATTGAAAAATAGAAAAGACATACAAATTAGAACCGTTGCAAACTTACTTTTATATTTGTTTTCAGAACAGTAAGTCCTATCTCCACGATTAAAAAATATTAAGTAAGCAAAAACAACAACTAAACCAAAGGAATAAATAGAAAAGACACAAAAAAAAAACAAAGGAAACTACACTGAGCTACCGCCCATTTTCAAACATGAGTATCCAATTTGGTATATATTTCTCTGGTAACACTTTTTTAGCGCACATTTTTCAGTACAAACATCAAGCGGTTAGACATATTGATATCAAAAATAAGCGCAGCCTGATTGTCAATGTAAATAGCAGTATCCTTGCCGGATATTTGTTTCATTATCAGGACCTCTGCAGCCCTAAGTACAGCTAGAACTTCTGCCTTAATGCCTATGCTCATGCAAAACATACCAGACCCCGTTTTGTGTACAGGTTTAGACACGTCCGTGAAGACTGCAGTGTCTGTATTATTCATCCTTTGTTGGCTTAGCCAAAAAAAAAAACAACAACAAGAAAACCAACAAACTAAAAGAATAAATAGAAAAGACACAGAAATAAGAACCGTTGCAAACGCACTTTTACATTTGCTATCAGAACAGTAAGTTCTATTGTCACGATTAAAAAATATTAGATAAGCAAAAAACAATAACTAAACCAAGGGAATAAAAAGAAAGGAGACAAAGGAAACCCAAAGGAAACAACTTTCTTTTCTATCATCACGAAAATAGAACAAAGAGAAATAAAAAAAAAACAGCAAAAAAAAAGACCTCGCCGGGAAACGAACCAGGTACCTCTCACACGAGAAGCCGACACCTCATTTCATTTCATTTTTAATGCATTTTTATTTATCAGTTCAATTATTACTTACATGCTAGACAAAAGTGCTTAAAACTAGCTTAACTAACTTAACTATCTTACTCTAACTTACATGAAATGAAATCATCGCCAACAATTTCCCATCAGTGAAACCGATGCGATGCCAATGTCAATAGCCATGCAGCAGTGGGTGACGTCATAGTGTGTTGTGTGTATGTGGCACATTTGAAATTTGAATTTCTGCCCATTGTCTGAAATTGCATTCTATTGATATTTTGTGCCCGGCCTACTACGAGGAATATGATCGTAAAAGCAAATTCCAATTTTAAAAAATTGCACGGGCAATGCCGGGCGGGTAACAGCGATATCTATCTATCTTTCTATGCACAGACAGCCAATGAATGATACTGAGAACTGAGAAGTGTAAAGGGGCATGTGGGAAGGAGAAAAGGGGCTGTGTGATTTTCATAGTACCTACTGCGGCAGGTGTTGAAACTTTCATGAATGGGAGTTTTATTAGCACGTATACGTATATATGTGCATACATGATTATATGTTATGTATATGCGAAGGCACAACGAAAGGGCTGAAAAAATAGATCATTTCGTTGGATTTTGTATTTGCAAACAAATAATTTCTTCGACAGCTGTATATAAAAGTGTTACTATACTGTGATAATAGTAAGCACATCATTTGAGTGAACAACTTGATGCTGTGCACTTCGGTCTGTATATTTAATTGTTCATATTATACAATCAAACACCATTTAATCGTTTAATTGGACCGAACCGCTGCTGGATCTAAAGGGCTGAAAGTACTTTCAATACACAGCATAGGTATGTATGTATTCTTATAATAACATGAACGTCTGCTAAGGGATGATTTTTTGAAATTCCATCTCAAACTGCGTGAATTCGGAAAAATAATTCGGCGTTTTGCCTCAATAATGGCAGGGGGGTGAAGCAAGGCAAGCACGGTTCAGCTAGTATACTATATATAAATTCTAAAAAAGACAAAGACCTCCGCTGCACGGAAGTGCATAAGGAACATTAATATGTCATTGTAGTTATTTTATTAAAATCATTTATGAAAATAATCGTAAAAGATTTTGAGAAAAATTGAGATCAGGGCTATTATTGTGTCGTACTTTTCAGTTAGTTTTGGCCACAGTCGGCAGTTTCCCTACTTTCCTTGCCAACTCATCTGCA
This sequence comes from Brachyopa scutellaris, assembly GCA_949775065.1. Lineage (NCBI taxonomy): Eukaryota > Metazoa > Arthropoda > Insecta > Diptera > Syrphidae > Brachyopa > Brachyopa scutellaris. The sequence continues at coordinate 35,262,738 of OX459114.1, forward strand.
AACTCGTTGCTTTCTACAACAAACTGACCAGGCACCCAACATAGTCTTACCTGGTTCTGCATAATGCCCTTAGCATTATTCGGCAGTTCCTGACTATTCGTTGCATTATCAGGACCACTGGAGTCCTAAGTATGGTTAGAACTTCTGCCTGAAATAGGCTGACGGCATCCGGGAGTCTTAAGGATACTTTTAGCCCTGTGTTCATGTTTTAAAAAGTTTTAGATCCGTCCGCGAAGACTGCAGTGTCTGTATGCCGAGTTACTATTATTCGTCCACTCTCTCGTACAGGGTTTTGTTGGCTTTGCCATAGCGGGGTTAAAATAGAAAAGAAACAAAAAACAACAACAAAACCAAAGGAAACAACTTTCTTTTCTGTCATTACGATTGAAAAATAGAAAAGACATACAAATTAGAACCGTTGCAAACTTACTTTTATATTTGTTTTCAGAACAGTAAGTCCTATCTCCACGATTAAAAAATATTAAGTAAGCAAAAACAACAACTAAACCAAAGGAATAAATAGAAAAGACACAAAAAAAAAACAAAGGAAACTACACTGAGCTACCGCCCATTTTCAAACATGAGTATCCAATTTGGTATATATTTCTCTGGTAACACTTTTTTAGCGCACATTTTTCAGTACAAACATCAAGCGGTTAGACATATTGATATCAAAAATAAGCGCAGCCTGATTGTCAATGTAAATAGCAGTATCCTTGCCGGATATTTGTTTCATTATCAGGACCTCTGCAGCCCTAAGTACAGCTAGAACTTCTGCCTTAATGCCTATGCTCATGCAAAACATACCAGACCCCGTTTTGTGTACAGGTTTAGACACGTCCGTGAAGACTGCAGTGTCTGTATTATTCATCCTTTGTTGGCTTAGCCAAAAAAAAAAACAACAACAAGAAAACCAACAAACTAAAAGAATAAATAGAAAAGACACAGAAATAAGAACCGTTGCCAACGCACTTTTACATTTGCTATCAGAACAGTAAGTTCTATTGTCACGATTAAAAAATATTAGATAAGCAAAAAACAATAACTAAACCAAGGGAATAAAAAGAAAGGAGACAAAGGAAACCCAAAGGAAACAACTTTCTTTTCTATCATCACGAAAATAGAACAAAGAGAAATAAAAAAAAAACAGCAAAAAAAAAGACCTCGCCGGGAAACGAACCAGGTACCTCTCACACGAGAAGCCGACACCTCATTTCATTTCATTTTTAATGCATTTTTATTTATCAGTTCAATTATTACTTACATGCTAGACAAAAGTGCTTAAAACTAGCTTAACTAACTTAACTATCTTACTCTAACTTACTGGCCGCACACGGGCACTCTAAGCTAAACATAATACTTATACTATGTCTTTCGACGTAACCTAACTTGTAATTTAGAATTTTAATTAAAGTTACAATTTTAGATCTAAGAAAAGTTTGAAAAAAAACTTAGAAACAGGACAGGTTTTATGCTTAGAAACTACCTTAAATAAAACTTACAACTACTTAATCTATCTCAACTCTAGCTACGTAATTAAATACGTAATTTTTTTTTGTTTTTTGTGCTGTGTTATTTTATATTTTTTTTTTGTGGTTTTTTATTCGTTTTTATATTTTTTTTGTTGCCGACACCTCATACACTGAGCTACTGCTCATTTTAAAATATGAGTATCCAATTTGGTATATATTTCTCGGGTAACACTTTTTAGTGCACAGATTTTAGTACAAACATACAGCGGTTAGACATATTAATGTCAAAAACATTCTGGAATATCATTCGTCCTTTAAAATAAAAATTACGTTTAAATATTGAAAGTTCACTTTTTTTTCAGATCTGAAGCTATGAGATGTAGATAAAACTTTGAATTTTGAAATATCCCCAATTTTTGAACTTCCGTTACACGCAATCAAATTCAACAAAACTTTTTTGCCTTTATGATTTATACCACTCCAATTAGTAATTCTACCCATTTTGAGCCAAATCGCAGGGGATCGTTCGGAATTGCCCATAAAAGCTTGGCGATTTACCGTGGAATGACTATTATATGGTATATTTGCTTTCAAAAACCTTTTTCTGTTGCATTTTTAAGTTCTATTGAGAAACTGTTATATTGTAATATTGTCAAAAGTTTATATAATTATATTCGTATAAGGCACGATACCTTGTACCTATCAAACCAATAAATCTATTTAAATGTATTCATCAGCAATTTATTCAACCCTCCTCTATTAAAAAAAATAACATTTTTGAACTTCTGCGCCTTTCAGCATTAATAATAATAAAAAAAATTAGCCACAAGACTTGTCGGGTCACTCGCACTTCAACAAATTCTCGTCACACTCCGCGTCGGCGTCTGCAAATTTCTTGTCTATTAACTTATTTATTCGATTGTGTTAGTTGCCAATAGCAAAATGTTCAATAAAATAAAACAAACTGCCTAATCTACAGCAACACAAACTATAAATATACGAGTATGTATGCATGTATGTATATAAAACCATTTTACGATTTGCAGTAATAAAAAACATTCTTTAACAACTAAGCTTTTCAGCCATTTTTTGTGAATGATGCTCGTACATCCCAGCAGTATACGAGAATGTATTCACTCCCGAACATCACCGGGAAAATAATCCGCCATGAAAGCCGCTGGGATTCTGTTTTTGCTCCCAGTATATTTAAGCTTGGCTGTTGCTCAATGTAACTCAGCACACGCGAATTACGAAAGCCAATTAATGGAATTAATAATGAAATACCCCACGCGTGTCTAATTAAATCTTGGCATTATATTTATTTATGTACATACATATGTATTGTAGGTTGGTTGTAGAGGTTGGCAACGCCGTTCGCTGATATATAACCGCTTGTAGAATAGCTCCGAAATATTAAGTTAAAAAATAGGTTTTTATCGTTTATTTAAAATAACAAGCAATTGATACAAAAAGTACACTCCCAATAAATCCCCTAAATTCAAAATAAGGTGAGTTGCACACTTTTTCACTTCGTTAATCATCAATATCTTTGTGGCAATGAATAACGGCTCAAAAATGCAACGAACTCCACCAAAGAAAAGCAACAGCACACCGGCCCCGCAAGCAAAAAGGCGTATTGTTGACTCATCCCCCGAGTCTCCCTCTGATCATCAAAACGTCACAGTTGGAAGCATGTCCGTCCGAGATTTAAAGGCTCTGGTAGAGAGCTCATTGGCAACTTTACTCGACGCCAAATTGAAAAATATGCCAACGAAATCGGACTTAGAAGGAATCACCACAGAAGTACAAACACTACAAAAGAGCAACGCGGCACTACAAGAGCAAGTGCAATATATGGAAGCTCGATGCATCACACTAGAACGCAAAGTAGATTATTTGGAGATGAAGGCCAATGAGAAGAATGTTGTTGTGCATATGCCTGCTCAAGTTGGGGTGGAACCGGAGGCAAAAGCAAAAGAATTATGTCTGGAACTGCTGCAAGCTACAGATTCTTCATTAATCGCGGATGCACGGGGCTTACGCCCAAAAAACAACACTGCAAATGTCATTATTAGACTGCGCAAGAGAGAGGATGTACGACGCATCTTAAACTCAGCAAATAAACTCCGTGGAACTGGTGTGTCGATGCATAGGGATTACACGGAGGCTTCGCGGGATAAAAGGAGGCGCTTGATTAAAATTAAAAACGAAATTTCTGCGAGAAACAAGAATTTAAAAGTTGAATTGCGTGGGCAAAAATCAAAAGTAGGCGAAAAAGAATTCTATTTTGACAACAACAACCGCTTGACATGTGATGGAGAAAGTGGAATGTCAATACTTGACAGGATGATTAATGACAGCTCTCCAATGACGATGACAGGTGGCGAAAATACTTATGGTGCAAACACAATGGAGTTATCCGGTGCTTCTCAGACTGAACAACGAGTGCCTCAAAATAATATTTAATTGTAATGCCGTCTGCCCAAATAATAGTAGTAATAATTGTCATGATAATAGTTTTAAGCTTAAAAAATTATTAATCTTATCATATAACGTAGCAGGATTAAACAACAAATCATTATTTAATGAATTTTATGTTTTTATTGATCAATTCGATTTTATTTTCTTATATGAAACGTTTGTAGAAGATAGCAAATATAGTAATTTTGAAAACAAATTTTCTAACTTCGAATACAAGTGGATTCCGGCATCAAGATTGCATGAGAGAGGAAGAGCGAGTGGAGGCTGCATCTTTGGTTACAGAAGAGATCTTAAAGATGTTAACTGCGAGTTCAAAAGCAACGAGAATATATTATACCTAAGCGTGGAATTTGATAAAAAGAAATTCTGTATACTGCCTTCGTACTTGAATTGCAACCACTGGGAAAGAGACTTCGCAATGCTGAATGAAATAACGACGTGCTGCGAGAATCCAAACGTGATTGTGATAGGGGACTTGAATGCGAGGGTGGGCGAAGAAGAAGGATCCGAAAACACCGTAGCGGACATAAGACGGCAATCGAAAGATAAAATTTGTGATGCAAAAGGTAAAAAGCTGCTGGATTTCTGTAATTCATTTGGACTGCGGCTGCTAAATGGAACGACCAAAAGCGATAAGGGTGGTAACTTCACGTTTGTGGGAAGGCAAGGGACATCCGTCATTGATTACTGTCTTATAGGAGGGGAGTGGAGCGCCCACATAACGGATCTGGAAGTAAAGCAAGTTCCATACTCGGATCACCTTCCAATTGTGGTCACTTTTGCACACACGGTTTCTCCCGATATGGATGTCAGAGAAATGAGTACCCTCCCTAAGCTAATATGGAGCAACTCTAAAGGTGTTTTATTTAGAAGTAAACTAGATGAAGAACTACAAGAACATCAGACAGTTGACCTCAGTATAATTGAAGGAATTATCAAGGACCTGAACCCAACTAGCAACCGCAGGAGGACTACACAAAACGATTTTAGGGAATCGTGGTTTGATAAAGAGTGTAAAAAGGCGAGACAGGTATCCTTCGCTTGGCTAAAATTATTCCGATTCCTCAACGATGATGCTGCAAAAAATATGTATCTTAAAGCTAATAGAGAGTTTGAGGCCCTTTGCAGGGAAAAAAAGAAAAACAAACTTGAGCTAGAGGCCCGAAGATTGGCTCAATGTAGTAACTCTTCAGAATTTTGGAAAGTAGCCAGGAGAATAAATGGTGGAAGATACATAATACACAGGAACCTGCACCCGAACATCCTCCAAACACATTTTTATATGTTGTGGAACCCATCGCCCATAAGGTTTAGCTTCCACTACGCTGCACCTGCCTTCCAGAACGATATTTTGGATAGTCCTATAACTTTTCAGGAAGTTGTTGGGGCTCTTAGTGGACTGAAAGATGGCAAAGCAGCAGGGTCGGATGGGATCCCTTCTGAATTTTACAAGTATGGCACCAATGAGCTTAAAAACAGACTGACCTACCTATTCAATGACATCATGGATAATGGAATGATCCCGCATAGGTTTAAAGAAGCGCTTATCTTTCCAATCCACAAAAAGGGTTGTAAGATGGATCCTGCAAATTACCGAGGTATTTCTTTCCTGAATGCATCTTACAAAATCTTTACAGCGGTTCTGCACAGTCGACTTACAGCATGGATAGACGCAAATAAGCTGCTGAAAGAATACCAAGCGGGTTTTAGGCCAGGTTACTCCACCGTTGACCATATATTTGTCCTAAAGGGTGTTGTAGAGTCATTTCTACTGAGGAAGAAGAAACTATATGCACTCTTTGTGGATTTTAAGGCCGCCTTCGACTCAGTGGACCGGAATGCGCTACTCTACAAGCTTTACTGCATGGGTATGTCACATAAGTTTGGTCGAACTATACAAAACCTATACGCTGATACTAAAGCTGCTGTATGGAATGGCGATACTTTATCAGAATGGTTCCAATCGTGGTCTGGAGTAAGACAGGGATGTGCTTTGAGCCCGAGTTTATTTGCTCTCTTCATTGAAGACTTAGTTGATATCCTGCCTGGAGGAGTAGAGTATGCGGGTCTACTGGTTAAAGCCCTTATGTTTGCGGATGATATAGTGTTGCTGGCTTACTCGCCCGAATCTATGCAGCTGATGATCAATCGCTTATATGATTACTGTAATATGTGGAATCTGGAGGTTAATTTGAACAAGACGCAAATAATGATCTTCAAAAGCGGAGGAGGCCGAATCTGCTCAAACGAGAAATGGCACTTTAATGGAGAAGCAATTGCAGTGGTAAAGGAGTATAAGTACCTTGGTGTGTATCTCACCAGAAACCTTAATATGGAAAGACATCTTAAGGAAAAACTAGAGAAGTCAAAAACAGCCATCAATACAGTCTGGAGAAAATGCTTCATGAACAAAAACATTGCCCATAGTAGCAAATATAAAGTGTTTGAAGCTGTGTCGGAATCTACCCTTTTATACGCGGCACAAGTTTGGGGATACAGGCAATATGAGACAGTTGAGAAGTTACTTCGGTACTACTTAAAGAGAGCATTTCATCTTCCACCAAACACGCCAAATTATATGCTCATGTTGGAAACAGGACTATCACCACTGTTCGTGAAAACACTAAAACTCCAGGTTGATTACGTTCTCAAAGTTCTGAAAATGCCAGACCATCGACTACCAAAAAAAGCAGCGCTTCATACAATACGGCACAAAACGGGATGGTACAAAGAATGGATAGAGCTAGCAACTAGGTGTGGAGTAGAGCTAAATCTCGAGAATACCACGGAATGGAAGTCGAAACTATACCAACTCATCACAAGTGTGGATGAACAGGCCAGAGCAGGATTTGTGGAGAGTGCGCTTGGGTCGCAGCATAGAATGATATACAGTCGACTTTGCCACAATCTACAACAGAATAACTATTTCCGTGATGAGCACAGTATAGATGAAATAGCGACGTTGCTGAGGCTACGTGGAGAGCTCCTAAAATTAAATTATATACCACACAGGGATGATCTACCGATACTCTGTAGCCTGTGTAACATGGAAGAGAGGGAAGACGTTTTGCACTTCCTTGGCAGATGTCCAATCCTCAGGGAGACAAGGAGGGAAATCTTTGAAAGCGATACTCTATCGGAACGCGAAGTCCAAAAGGTTCTTAATGAAATAAATGTTACAAAACTAACCAGGTACTGCAAGATTGCATTACAGTATCGAGAGCGGATTCTAAACGGAAATTTCTAATACTTGAACGTACTCCCCTAACATATTATAAAATTTGAGTTTATTCTACTTTATAAAGTTAAATTTTGTTGTCAACCAGGCAGACGGCAAAGCCATGCCAACCGATTTTTTTTTTGTAATTAACATTGTAACAAATATTTAAGCTCTAAAATAAAAATCTAATCTAATCTAATCTAAAATATGTATTGTACAATGTCCATACGATGTGACACAAAGAGTTGAAGAAGACCAAAATGTTCTTAATCAACGGTGTTACCGCGTTAGTGCATCAAAGCCAGGTAAACAATAAATATAATTTTGTAATTTTCCTTCATCCAGCTTAGTAAAAATTCATTAAAGAGGGATAAAATAAAAACATAGATATTATAGCACAATAGAAACGAAGTGGTGCATTCAGGGTAAGGTATTGCAATTATGCTGACTTACATTTGTTAGCTTCAACCGCTTGCAGACATATTGCGGAACATTTTTAACGCATAGCTACTTGTATGAACAAAATCTAGGTGAAATAGTCAGTGTTAGCTAGATTTGGAACAGTCAGTCCAACAAGAAATATAATTAAAAACTAGCTGACCCGTGCTCGCCTTGCTTCGCCCGCCTGCCACTTTTAAGCCAAAACATAGAATGAATATATTTTTTTTATTTTAACTTTTTTTTATTTTTTCAATTGTTTTTTTTTTTTTGCTATGGGTTTTTTTTCTTAGTGGCAGCACTTCTTTCGTATCTATAGATACTTCAATTCATTCTCCCTTCAATAATACAGTCTTCAGTCTACCTACTGCTTCTACTTCTACATCTATTATTCTCTACCCCTCTTTAATACTTTTCCGCATTAGAATTCATTCTTCTGTTGGTTCTTTATGGAGATCTATTTTGATGATATTTTACTGTTTTGTTCAGAGCATCTGATATTGTTGTCCCTTTTCATTTATTTCTTTCAGCGCGATCCTCCCTCAGTGAACTTAATTGTATATGTAGTTTGTTTTCCCCTGACATACACTTTACCAAAACTATAAACGAATTTCCCCTCTTATGAAATTGAGTTCATCATCTGCATCTCTTATAATTTTTGGAATAATTATTGTTTTATTTGTTTGACCAAAAACAATAGAAAAACAAAAAATAGGTATTATGGGAACCCCTCTGATTACACCGAAAAAAAAAATGTAAAAACCAACCGCAAAATTGATATTTTTCATTAACAAAATTCAGCCGATGTTGATAATATCAATTCTGATATTACTGCAAATCAATTTCATTGGTTTCGAATGTAGTTTCAACAATGAATTCATGTGGAATTGATATTATTATTTTATAATATTTTGATATTAAAAACGAAAAATTGATACGGTATACATTTACTTTTGATATTGAAAACATCAACTCTTGATATTGAAATTTTGAAATGGATATTAAAAACATGTAGAATTAATATTATTTTTATTTATTTCTGATAAGAATAATGTAAGTTTTGATATTGAAAATGTGTAGTAGTAGTAGTAGTACTTACGTTGATTCCTTGTACATCAAGGTTTTGTTTCTATGAAATTTCTGAAATAGTGTTAGACGAATTTTTATTTTTCCATCAATTTTTGTAATAAAACAAGACATATCTATAATTTTGATTAAAGTATTTTATTTGTAATTAAACATGTTCCATCAGGAATATAATATACATGAATTGGAGGACTTGTAAATTCAGCAATATCTTTTATTTCAAATAAGGTACTTTTGGAACCTACAGAGTATGACTGATAGTGATCTACAAATTTAATTATTATTTAACCGATCTTAAAGCTGAAACATTTTCGATTAAGTTACATAGTCACAATATTCTAAATTAAAATGGTAAGAATGTTCGTACTTAGTTTTATTTGGTAGGCCATCATTTACCGTTCTGATGTGCACAGTGCTGCTGTTAATTACATCTTTTATTGTTGTTTTCTGGACAACTGGATTACCATCTTTTTTCATCACAAACCTCGATGTTTAAGACTGCGTTAATGCAATCCCTGGAGTCTGAAAAAAAAGGTTTTTAATGCAAATTTAAATTATGTATCATTGTGATAACATTATGAACTTACTTTTATTAACCGAAAGATGCATGTCGAAAAGTAAAGGAGTAGTTTCCGGTAAACGAGATTGAGGTTATGCCATGGTTTTAATGGTCATCCCACCTCAATCTCATAAGAAATCTGTTGGCCGACGTTGGAAAAGAGATTTCAGTTGGCAAATCGTTCAATAATCAGGAACTTTGGTAAGTGATTCAAGAAGGTTGGTTGTTTGCACCGATGTTAGTGCAAGGCAGAGCTGGACAATAATATAACTTCGATAAATTATGGATGTTAACTTAACTTGCATGATAGTTTATTATTGACTTAGTTTTCTGGCTTCCAACAAACACTACTATTATTTTGAATAACACATATTTGTATTAATATTATAATTTATTTTTTTCTTTATAAACTATGTATGTAATATTTTGTATTGGCTTTGAAATAATGAATTAAATATATGATCATGGGGTTCTTACCGTTCTTCTCTTTAAAGAAGAATCTATGAAGCACTACTATTATTTTGAACACAGCTTTAAATTACCTTTACCCTTAAATGCAGATTGGTTTCTTTTATTATTTCACTGATGGTTGCTCATCCATAAGTTGATAATAATTTTTTTGTTCACACTTAAACTACACACTGTTCTTACACAAGTTTTTATATAGCTTTACCATTAACAAAAAAAAAACTTTTTAAGAAACACACACGAACTGATAACTTCAGCGAGCACTACGATAATAACCACAAATCAATGAAACTTCGCAATTTCTGGTTTGAACATGTATTTTTTCCGTATAACAACTGCGTTTTTACATTTTTCATATCAATTTTATGTGTTGTAAATATCAATATGAATAACAATATTTTCGGTTACGGCTCCTTTTAACATGATTCAGGTAAATTTTATATTTTGTCAATACCAGAAATACATTAAATCATGACAGTTTTTAATGAGAATTGAAAAGCAAAAGTAAATCCTACCAATTTCACATTTTCAACATCAAAACTATTCCAGGTAATGTAGAATTAATATTTAATCTTGTAAAAATGAAAACAAAGAATACCATACAAAGTTTGATGTTGTTTATTGATATGACAATGTAAATCATGATTTCAGAAAATGTTAACTTTTAATGTAAATCTAACATGAAAGTTATCAATCTGATATTTTTAATATCAACATAACATTATTTTGTCAAGTTTTTATATTTTTTGCAAGAAATTGAAGTTGATTTGACAAAAATATCAATTTGAAATTGACTTTTTTTTTCAGTGTAAGCATCAAGCTGGTGTGCATTTTGCAATGCTCATATCTGGTTCTGGTCAAATAAGTATATGTAGGTAGTAGGTACTGTTAAATATATTATATCTATAGATATTCTTTCTTACCGCTCATCGCGAATGCTTTACTGCGGATGATGTTTTGCTCGATTTATAAACACCAATGCGATTTGGTATATCCTCTTTCGTCCTCTTTAATTTTCCCATTGGCTCACGCTGTGCAAAATATTTTAAGGGTAGGAAGTGGAAGGAAGTAAAGAAGAGAAAGCATACTATACATACATATCATGTAATTGAGAGCGTGTGAGTACAACAACGAAACAGAAGCAACACAACCTCGTCTCGTCATTGCGATCAAATCGAAATCGTCGATGTAAGCAAATGATAATAATGCATAATTTTAGATTAGTTTTTTATTTATTTCTCAGCCTGTAGGTGTAATTAAGAAAAGGTTAAACTCTTAAAATCTTCGTTAGTAAATTGACTTAATGTTACAGTTTTTTTTATTTGCAATTCGTATAACTGCTGTAATGTAATGTAACCATACAAAATAGGTATAAAAAATAATTTTTTAATTTATGTTTTTAAAAAAAAAAAAAATAGCCTATGGATGTTCCGGATTGTGTAGCTTTTTATTAGTGAAAGAATTTTTGAAATCGGTTCAGTAGTTCCAGAGATTAGTTCCCATATACAAACCTTTCCTCTTTATAATAATAGTAAAGATTACCCTAGCCTAGATGTTGACTAAAGTTTCAAAAAATTCTAATTTTTTTATTTAAATTAATTATTAGTCCGTCTACTTTTTCTCCACTGTTTGTCTTGAAATGAATCACCGAAATATATAATTATGTACTCTGATGTGCCGCTGTGATGGTCTTTTGATACACCTAAAAAAACATTTCGAAAAGGGTTCGTTTACTTTAATTCACCACTATTTAGCTCGGATTAGCTTTTAGACACCCTACTTCAATCAGGGAATAAAATATTATCTGGTGAGAAAGTCTTATTATACAGCAGAATATTTTGAAACACTCTGTCAAGCATTTTTCTCAAAACTAATTTCATAGCCATTTTTTATTTTTTTTTTTTTTTTTATAATCTACACACGCTAAAAGGGATATGAATACCCTTTTTAATGTGTACACACAGCGCGAGCACATGAAGGACTACTTTTTCTCCACTGTTTGTCTTGAAATGAATCACCGAAATATATAATTATGTACTCTGATGTGCCGCTGTGATGGTCTTTTGATACACCTAAAAAAACATTTCGAAAAGGGTTCGTTTACTTTAATTCACCACTATTTAGCTCGGATTAGCTTTTAGACACCCTACTTCAATCAGGGAATAAAATATTATCTGGTGAGAAAGTCTTATTATACAGCAGAATATTTTGAAACACTCTGTCAAGCATTTTTCTCAAAACTAATTTCATAGCCATTTTTTATTTTTTTTTTTTTTTTTATAATCTACACACGCTAAAAGGGATATGAATACCCTTTTTAATGTGTACACACAGCGCGAGCACATGAAGGACGAGAACGAGAGACAGACAGATCGACGTAGTGGTAGGAAACTCAGATGAGAGTTGTGTATTATTTTTGTACTTGCTTATGATTCACAGTAGTTTTTTCCAGATGTTTCTTATTATAGTTTGGGCGATCAATTTCTTCAGCCATATCCAACATCCCACTGCCGGTGTTATGCCTTCGCGCTTTTGCTCTTACAAAGAGACTGTTTTATAGCAGCCAACTCGATGCGAGGGTAAAGGTTATCTGCTACATGGCCCTTATACGACCGAAGGCAAAGTTGGCCGCTTGTGTATTTATATATGTATATATTTATGCCGTGGTCGGCTTACATAGGTTTAGGTAGTATACCTATTAAGTTTTATAAAAATAAAAAAAGAAAATAAAAAAATAAAAAAAAATAAAACTGCACAGCACCTTGCAAACACCAAAAATATATAAAAACAAATCAAAAACCACAAAAAAAAATATATAAAATAACACAGCACAAAAAACAAAAAAAAAATACGTATTTAATTACTTAGCTAGAGTTAAGATAGGTTAAGTAGTTGTAAGTTTTATTTGAGGTAGTTTTAAGCAAAAACATGTCCTGTTTCTAAGTTTTTTTTTTTCAAACTTTTCTTAGATCTAAAATTGTAACTTTAATTAAAATTATATATTATAAGTTAGGTTACGTCGAAAGACATAGTATAAGTATTTAGTTTAGCTTAGAGTGCCCGTGTGGGGCCAGTAAGTTAGAGTAAGATAGTTAAGTTAGTTAAGCACTTTTGTCTAGCAAGTAAGTAATAATTGAATTGAAAAATAAAAATGCATTAAAAATGAATGAAATATTATGCCTTCGCAGTAGGTTTCGATATTAACTTTTGAAAGTGATCAATTTATTTTTATTTCGTCAGAAATAAATGCTTCGAAGATATCTGGATTCGAACCGTGAACCTTCCGCATGACAAGCGACGACGGCTACCACTACACCACGGCCACCCACCCACAATTTTACATGGTATTACTATGAAATCTTGCACAAACATATAGAACTGTTTTGTTTTCCTTATGCAGAGCCGGTTTCTGTCAAATCTAATTGCAAGAGAATTATTTCATTGAAAATGTTCGCAGATGTGGGTTTGAAGGCCAGCAAAAAAATGCAAATACTTAAAAAAAACTACAAAATTAACGGATTTATTAATTTTTTAAAGTAATATTGGAGTTAGCTGGCTTAGTACTTTGTTCCATACCCTTTATTAGCCATAACAGCGCGCAATCTATTAGGCATTGAGTCAACCAGGGACACCAACAAGTCCGGAGATATTTGGTCCCATTTTGACATTCCATCAGCTAAGTGCAATTCGATGGTTTTGGCTTATATATCTCCCGACCTACAACATCCCATACATTTTCTATAGAATTAAGGTCAGGAGATTGCGCTGGCCACCCCAAAACACCAACATTCTCCTCTTCCAATAGACTTCTTACCAACCGACAGGGGGTGTTTTCGTGTCAATATCATGTTGGAGTGAAATAATTCTCTTGCAATTAGATTTGACAGAAACCGGCTCTGCACAAGGAAAACAAAACAGTTCTATATATTTGTGTAAGATTTCATAGTATTACCACGTAAAATATCATTGTTTTTCTCAAAAATAAGACCATCCTATTTCGTTTGCATTTTTTTTTGCTCGGTACTGTACATACTTTCATTGGAAAAATGGTTTGCCTTTTTAATTCGTATTTTATGATACAAAAGAACTTTCTAGCTCACAGGATCTAAGAGTAATGTATTCGAAAACTGAGATGAGATGAAATCAACCTAAGATTTGGCTGATATTGTATTCCTTATACATATTTTTGTAATTGCTAAATCTTGTCGATATGCGGTTTTCTGGTAAAAAAAAAGATATATAGATAGACAAATTAAGTCGTTTTGCACCAATTTAAAAGAAACTTCTAAGTGAAGAAAGTTCAATTTATGTTTATACATGTGCACATTAAATCGTATATTCTTCAGCACATCCTTTGCAGTCTGAAAAAATATTCTAGCTGATTCGATAAGTCCAAAAATACGCACAAAAAGGACGACGAAAATCATAATGTCATCCTTCTATACAAAGAAAAAAGTCAACAAGAACAGTGATGGTAATTTATTGCCAAAAAAACAAATACGAGTAGTTTCTTATTACTCGAAAGGGATGCTATCGCTATAAATCAGGCAATCAGCATAAATGCAGAACAAAACTCATGCTGTTGTTATTTTGAATGGGTGGGAAAGTGCGAAAAAATAGTGAGATTATGCAATAAAAAGGAAAAGGTTTTTATAACAGGGTGATATACAAGATATACGATTGCCGCACAGTGTCAGATTTTCAGCACCTAGAGGAACTACTGGAACGTGACGAAACGTAAAGTGAAAGAAAATATAGGTTTACTATGTTTGTGCCTACTTTTTGTGACTTTTCTTTGTACCATCCAATCAGGGAGCTAAGGGTTTTAGAGCTCATATTGAAACCCGGAAAACATTGTATTTTAGAATCAACTAGGAGCAGATGTTCTTTTCGGATAGGAGATGCTATTCCAGTCAAACTTTAAAGTGATAAGCCAAGTCTTATGTCGTTGCATATGAAAACAAATTCAGTTCCCCTAAATTTTAAAAAAAAATGTCTTTATATTTACAATTTTATATTTTATCGGCATAATTTTAGGCTGTGGCTAAAGAATCAACTAGCTTAAAAATTTTAACAGGAAAACATTTATGTGACATAATGCAAATGAGTAGAGGAAACAATTTTAAGGCCAATCTGAAATACTTAGAACAATATTTGCTAAATAGAGCTTCTTGTACTTCCTTACACATTGCAGCCACTAATCTCGGGCCTAAGATTTATCCTGAAAAAACTTACAAAAACTAGAAACTCTGCATCATTCGTTTTAACAGATTGGCTGCCTAACGTATTTTATAGCCTCATGAATATTTTGGCTAAAACCTGATTTTGAGCACTTTTTGGTTTTGTTCTCATGGCTATATCTTGGTAAACCGTATGGATTTTTTTTCTGTCTTCAGCAAAAGTATAGGTATTGATTAGGAGAAGAAATCCAAAACAAACCGACCCAAAAAAAACTGCATCCAGGGCCTCAAAATCCCTAGTCCCAGTCGGTTGGCATGTTTATTTAAGTTGATGTGTCCCGTATATAAGCCAATCAACAGTTTTATTTGAACTCTGCCCAAATTCAGTACTTTCCTAGTCCGCAGTGGATATGGAAACTCCATCATTTCCTTGGCAGCCTTGCATGTTTGTATCTGTCTCCACATATGTGCGTGGCGTTTTGCAAAAGACAGGCTATAGGCAGTTTTCACTGCTTGTAGCGCCGTACCAATAGTATTTACTGTGAGGTTTTCTACGTCTTCCGCCCCTGCTCTTGCAAGTCCGTCCGCCCTTTCGTTACCCGGTATATTGTTGTGCCCAGGTACCCAGAGCAGATTTACCGTGCAGGATCTTGCAAGGGTGTTGAGTTTACTATAATACAAATGTAAACTTTTTTCGACTGCAAAGACTTTGTTTCCATTTGTCTTAAAATCTACTGCATGAAATTGACTCCGGTTTTCACAGTTGCATTGCAAAATTTTAGTTTATTTTTTATCGTTATCTACTATCCAGATGCGAAGATCTAAGCTGACATCTAAGCAGAGAGTATTTTTACAAATACCTTCTAGCTCCTAGTTCTAGAATGCCTTAGCCGATTGGAATGGAATTTCTTTTATTATAAAGCTCAATTTTGTACAAACATTTCAAGATATAAATCATCTTACCTTTTACCGAAGTTGAACAATAAGCCTTAAAATAAAATAAACATTCAATTACAAATGTCACACAAATCAAGCAAAGTATAGATCGTTGGATTTTACCAACTAATTTAACTAATTAATTTTGTGTGCGCGCCAAAACTCGTTTTTTATTTTTCTTCTTTACCTGTTATGCTGTATTTTTTTTTATTATTTTGAACTGGCAAGGAATCGAGGATATCTATATATATATTTTATTATCTCCGATCAGTCACCTTTGTGTCATCATTAAAGACGTGTCTGCGTTGATTAAACCCGTGTTTAATCCTATACCTACCGAGTTTAAAAATCCAATATTGGGAGAAGACGCTCAAACAGCTACGAGGATCTAACATCCTCAGTCATTAAATCCAGGAGACCGAATTCTCCTAAAATGACATCGTGCAGTGCAAATTATTTTAGTCCACTCCAAACATTAGATTTGGACGACTGTGAAGAAAACAATGTGCAAAAATCAAGCAAAAAACTTTCTATCCTAACCAACCAACCAATCAAAATATTATAAAAAAACAGTGATTTTGTGCATGCATTTCTTAAATCTTTAAATATCACAGATTATTTCATCAAAAAAATATCTATTGGTATCAAAGTTCATTGCGAATCAATGGACTCATCCCTTAAGGAAAAAATTGTCAGTTTTTTACTCATGACCTTGGAAACTAAAGGGCATTCAAAGTTATATTGTTTGGCTTAGACGCCGTTAATACCGATTCTCTTAAATCCGAACTGTCATCACTGGGTTTAAAGTGTAAAGACATCAAAATGATATCTAAGCAACGTGACACATTCACAGACATTTTTTATATTATATATCTGGAGAACGGCTCGGTTCGTCTATTCGATTTGTGAAAAAAATAATATCAAAACAATATTTCGAACCCAAGTTAGATGGGAGTTCCAACGTCGCGTCGCTTTAAAAATATAATTACTCAGTGTCACCACTGCCAAATGTTTGGCCACGGCGAGAGACACTGCCACGTAAAAACTCACTGTGCCAACTGCTCTGGTACACATAAAACCTCTGAGTGTGATGTTATGGGCATATCCAAGTGTGCAAACTGCAAGGGCAACCACCGATCAACTGATCAAACCTGAAAATTGATCAAATAGAAAATACAAATGTGACTTTGAGGTCACTGAATTATGTTTATACTGACGATGTGACTCGCGCGCCAACAATACCACGAATGCAACCAACAACAGAGAAATCATTCAATTTTGCGAGTGTAGATGATTTTCCGTCTCTTCCGAAACCACCCACACAATGGAGAAATCAGCGTCAGCAGCAGCCGCATCAATTATTTTCACCACCGCAGCCGCAAAATGCACCAAGTACAAGAGTAACTACAACCTCGACTGTTTACGCTCCCAGAGAGAATGATCTTTTTACTCAGGAGGAACTGGCCTCTCTTACGATGGAAATGATCTCTAAGCTGCAAGAATAGGCGTGTTTTTTTGAAACGTAGCTAGCCAGTCGTTCATTAAAACGATTCCCAGCCAGCAGAACCCAGCTGACTTACCTCCAAGTTGGTGTGTGTGATTTCGATCAGCTGTTAAGTGTGAACTGTCAAAGTATTCGGCATTCAACCAAATGGATTTTTTGTTATTTGTTGTGAAAACAATTAATTTCGGTAATTTATTCAATGGATAATTTACATAAAGTGATATGAAATCATAATATAGTGGATTATTTCTATGAAGTATCATTTAGTAATTGAAATTATATAATTTTCGTACACGACAGTCTGTCAAATATTCTACAAATCGCTTTAAGCGCCACCTTGCCATGAGATATCGCAACATTCCTAGACAGCTGCTTTTGGCTGCGGATAAAATCAAGAGTTGTAGCCAGCTGGTTGTTGTATTTGTTTTACGTGTGAAATTTGACTTTGCTAGCAACTACTGGCTAGCTACGTTTCAAAAAAACACGGCTATAGTAAATCCAAATTTTACCAATTCAATGTAATTGCACAGCTAGCAACTAAGTATTTATATTAAGTAATAATCGTAACTCAATGAAATTAGTAAGAGGGGGATACGCAACAAAAGTACAGAATTTTTCAATTTCCTTTGCAATCTGGGTGTAGATATATGTCTTATGTGTGAAACGTGGCTAGATGTGAGTGTTCAGTTTTCCAATAATAACGTCGTTTGTTATAGATTAGATCGTGTAGGAATGAGAGGCGGCGGTGTTGCCATTTTAATTAAAAAACACATAAAACATGTTCTGCTTCCAATTGTTAACACAAGCGTAGTTGAAGCAATTGGGGTGGAATTATTACTTGCAAATTCGACCAAATTGAAGTTGTTTTCTATCTATTTTCCTGGGGGCTTATCTAATGCACAAAAGATTAGCTGCTTTAGAAACGATATTAGAAAACTTATAAGCAATGACCGATTTTTA
This sequence comes from Brachyopa scutellaris, assembly GCA_949775065.1. Classification (NCBI taxonomy): domain Eukaryota; kingdom Metazoa; phylum Arthropoda; class Insecta; order Diptera; family Syrphidae; genus Brachyopa; species Brachyopa scutellaris. Next base: position 35,281,042 of record OX459114.1, read on the forward strand.
ATAGGTGGTGATTTTAATTGCAGACACCGAGAATGGGGTTGCTTGAGAGCAAATTCGTGGGGAAATGCGTTGTCAGAACTCGTAATGAGGTATCCAATTACGCTCATGTAGCCAAATAGTCCGAATTATATACCCGCTTCCAGCAGATCTTCCCCCTCTACTCTAGATCTGTGTCTTACAAATGTTCCAAACTGCTTTACTCAGCCCACTACGATTAATGCTCTGAGTTCTGACCATCTTCCTATTTACTGTGATATTTTACTAAGCCCTAGCTTAATCAATGTGCAATATTTAGACTTTAAGAATGCTAATTGGGATCTTTATAGATCTCATTTTACTTCAAGCATTCGTAATTGTCCTAGTAATTTAGAAGACGTCCTAGTTCCTGAAAATATTGATTGTAGTGTTGATTTGTTCAAAAAAAAGTGTTCTAGAAAGTGTAAATGTGTCAGTCCCCAAAAAAACAATAAACAAAAGAGTCGTTATTCTACCTCGTTCAATTCTTAATCGCATCAAAGTAAGAAATATGGTCAGAAGACAGCGGCAAAGATACAGGTTACATAACGACTTAAGAAATATGAATTTTCTCAACCGTAGTATTACAAGAGAAATTTCAAATTTTAGGAATATTGAGTGGAATAACAAACTAAGCTCACTAGAACCAAACTCGAAGCCATTTTGGAACATATCTTAAATAGTTAAAAAGAAAAATTCACAAATTCCCCACCTTGAATCAGCTGGAAATACCTTTGTTACCAACGAATCTAAAGTTGAATTATTAGCTGACACATTTCTGCTGAATCAATCTGCCTCACAATCAGTATCTAGTTTCCAGCACTTAGTTGACACTGCAATTAATGATTTCAGTAGAGTAATAACTGTTTTCCCTAGAAGTGAACTAGTGTCAACAGAAGACATTGAGGATATTATTTTTGATCTGAAAAATCGAAAAGCTCCAGTGTTAGACAAGATAAATAATCAAGTTTTAAAGCAATTGCCTTGTAGTGGGTTCACTTTAATAACATTCATAATAAATACCTGCTTGAAATTGCAGTATTTTCCTCTTAAATGGAAAACGGCCAAGGTAATACCAATACTGAAACCCGGGAAGCCGCGAAATCAACCCAGCAGCTACAGGCCAATAAGTTTATTAAACAGTGTGAGCAAAATACTCGAAAAAGTAACTCGACAAAAACTCTTAAAGTTTCTGGAGGAGCATAATGTAATTCCTTTACAACAGTTTGGCTTCAGGCAATATCATAGTACGTCACACCAGGTACTAAGAAAAGCTAGGCACGGCAAGAAAAATCTCGCTGAAAAGTGCTCAACGGGTATGGTTATGCTTGATGTAGGAAAAGCCTTTGACACAGTCTGGCATAAGGGGCTGGTTTATAAACTTATTAATGTTGAATGTCCTCACTATATTATTAAGATTATCCAAAGATTTTTAAATAGGGGTCGGTATTAGCACCAACATTATATAATTTATTTACCTCTGACTTTCCAAATCTCAGAAATTGCGAAGTTGCTATGTATGCAGATGACATTGCTGTATACTAGGGTGGTCCACATATGTATGACAAAAAAAAAAAATTTCAAAAAGAAGTCACGCCACCCCATTATTTTGTTACATATGCCCTTTCTATTATCTGTTTAAAATTTTAGCCTCCTACCTTATGTAAAAGGGGGTGCTCATCGACTTTGAAATATGCTAGTTTTATGAAAAAAAAGCCCTAAAAAAGGAGAAGAATATGAAATGAACAATGTAAGCTATTTTCTAAAATAAGTATTTTTTTTATTCAAACATAATATATATATATGATTTAAAAAACGTAAAAAAGTATAGAAACAAAGCAGAACATAAAATAAAGTTAAAATACAGTTCAATTTTTTTTAACGTAATACTAAATTTGTCAACGCTTTTTTGTTTTTTGTTTTTCTTCCTCATTTTTACTGAGTACCGTATTATAATCTTCAAATACTTTTACACCTCGTTCCGCAGTATCGTTCACCACACGTAAATTTCTTATGCATCTTTTGCCTCGAAGGTAATCATCATTCTCGCCCCAAGTCTCAGGTGGTAGCTTCAAGAATGAGCCTCTAATGTCTAGAACTGCGAGTGTTTGGAAAGTTCTTTTCGATGCAAAGACGCCCAAGGTGGCTTCGGTTGATAGTTTAGAAGAGTTGCCTCTTACTGAGCGATGCCCGTCCTTATCATCCATTCTTTGAACAATAGCCATTTTCTCATCATAATGCACCTTATCGGAAAATAGGGCAAATGCTACTAGCTCATCAGATAAGTACCACAAGTGACGCTCTAAAACACACCTCGCTTCTGCACCAATTTCGGAATCAATTGCTTCATATAATTTCAATCGATTCCAAAGTTGCAAGTCATTAATTGCTGCATCTGCTGCCAAAGGCGCTTTGATCCAAATCTTGGTGTAAATGAGTGCACCAAAAGTTACAAATCTGATAATTTGTTTCTCTTCTCCTTTGGTCAGCTTGAATATATCTGAATTACTCCGAAAAAGAAAAATTTTTATAGCATACAGCAGTTTTGCCATCCAACGAGCACGATGTATTGGTCCCGGAGAACGCCAATGAATCCTTGTAGGTGGCTTGTTCAGAACAATCATTGTGAGCTCTATCAGCTCGTTATAATCATCCCGGACTTGTTTTTCTCCAGCTAAAGCAGTTGTAAGACTTTCAAGAGTACTTTCAGCAAATTGTTTCGTACTGGAACTGGAATGAAGGCAATCGTAGTGATCTCGGGTAAATGTGTCCCAGGCATCTCTGAATCTCTTGAATAATGGAATCTCGGGAGAGCTTGATGGCCCAAAGCAAAGTGTAAATATTTTTGAAAGCATTATTTCAAACAAGTGATGACGACAAGCAAGCCATAAAAGATCACGCACTGTTTTCGCTTCTAGGAGAGCACATGCACCTTTTTTGGCACCGGTGTTAGCCGCAGTAGTGTCGAAACTCATAGCTCTGACTTGATTTGTGACGTTCCACTGTTCTATGATGTCGAAAACAGCATCAGACGTGTTTTCTCCCGTCCCTGCAGTCAGTTTGGGTACACCTAACAATTTTTCGAAACCATTTCCAGAGACAAGAATTGGTAAGCGGTCAACTTTCTTATTATCGGTAATATCAAGCAATATCTTTCCATCCCAATGTATTACTAATGGATAAGATGGCTTGAAAGTTTCTTTTAGATTCGCACTGAATTCTATCCTAGCTTTTTTTCTGGCTCGCCGAATGGTGCTTCGTGAAATTGGGAATGAAGAAGGATTACAACCAAGTGCAGCGGATAGAGGAATAATCAATCTTACGGCTTCCCGATCGGTTATTTTGTTACGATCAAGAGCGCTCGTAACATGTTTTGTAAAAATACCGCTAGTCGATGGCAGACTGTCACTGGCACTGGTAAAGTTTTGGGTATTTTTTCTTAAGGTCGGAACAAACTCATCTTCTCGCTTATCCTTAATATTAGTAGTAATACTAGAAGTGCTACTAAAGCTGGAATCAAGTGCTAGTTCCCGACTTGAAACTACCGTACTTGCAGCATTATATTCAGCAGCCTTTTGCCTTAATTCTTCAGCTCTTTAGAGAACGTTCTTTGATATTTTCTAGCTTCTTGTCAGTTGATGTCATAATCATCTTGCGTTTGTCTCTTTGGTCTATAAGAAAGTTTCTGTCTTCCGCAATTTTGATTAAATGCATAGCCTTTGAATGGGCAATATCGAAAAGCTTATCCAGTTCCGCTGTGAACAACTTCTCTCTGTTATTCTGTGCTTCTGAAGCTCTTGTTTTATTCTTCTTTAGAAGCAGCCAGTTTTTGTGAAGTTTAAGAAGTTTATCAATGCAGTGGTTTGATTGTCTTGTTGGAATACCAGATTTGTTCCACACCTCTATTATTTCTTGAATGAGTATATGCGCAGATTGTTTCACATTTTTTGTTTCTCTCAATAGCTGGTGATAACGTCGTAGAACTTGCCGGCGAGTTGGAAGTTGATTTAACCTTAGCAGTGGCTCAAGGTCCCGGCATCCAAGTAGGAAAATATCATCTTTTTGACGTGTTGATGAACTCATTTTTTCACTAGTACACTTTTTCACAGTCTAGTAATTATAAAATATAATAAATTATTATAGCATCAAAGCAGAAAAGATAAATTTAGTACCTGTAACTGACCTTTAAAAAAAATCAAGATCAAGTATTTTTCAGAAAAAAATCGAAAATAGTATTCGATTGAGCACTCTCTTCCACTAAAGATAGCCAACTGAAATTTTACAGCGTTAATATTTTAGACATGTGTAACAAATTTACGGGGTGGCCAATCTGAAAAATAAAAAAAAAAATTTTTGGACCACCCTACTGTATACTCATCCAATCAGTGTTGCTCCACCATAGAATATAATCTCCAGGCCGCACTTAATATAATATTTGAGTACTACAAACACTGGAAAATATTCTTAAGAAAATGTATAGATATTGAAAATCCGCTGATCAACGAACTCGTATCCTAAAAATAAATGTTTTCCAGCTTATTTATCATTTTATTTCTGTTAATCGATTTATTAATAATTTATTATTAATTTATTAATTTATTTCTTATTTATTTATTTATTTATCTGTATTATTTATTTATTTTTTAATTTATCTATTTACTTATTTGTTTATTCATTAATTTATTTATTTATTTATTTATTTATTTATTTATTTATTAATTTATTAATTTATTTATTTACTAGCTGTTGCCTGCCCGGCGTTGCCCGTGCTAAAAATCAGTCGCGTCATTTAGTAGGAATCGATATTATTTTAATTAAGATTCTTAAGAATTCTGAAGCCAATACATTATTATCTGAACTAAGTGGTTGTTCCCTACAGATGAAACGATTGCATAAAAAATTGATGGAAATGTAATATTCCTGTGTACAAACACGTTTACACACATATGTACATAATATGTATTTTATGAGCATCAAATAATGGTACTTTCTGGTTTCTTGTCTCTAATAGTTGTACTTAATGTTTATATTTAAAGTACAATAGCATTATGTAAACGCCGAAGATATTAGGCTTTGTTGTAAGCATTGATCGTGGAGTAACTGGTAAGGTTTGTCTGAAATCACCAACTATTTACTAATTTTAAGACTCAACATCGCCTGCCTACCCCTACTACAATATAATATGTATTTGTGAATTGAAATAAAAGGAAAAACTTTATTCTAAGGTATCCACTGACTTAACCTTAACCCTTTCAGACACGAAAATCAACCGATTGAGCTAGAGATCTAAAAATTTGTATATTGGCTATTTTGAATCAGCTGATTATGAAAGTGCAATAAAATTTTGGTCGAAAATGTACCAAAATGTACTAAAATTTACCAGATGGTGTCCCATATATGGGACATCGTGTCTGAAAGGGTTAAGGTAACCAAATACCGCTGTAAAGTGACAAAAAAAAGAAAGTAAAAAAAATCGTGCATTTCCCCCTTTCTGTAGATCTACATAGATCCGCACGCTGATGAAGCAGAAACACAACTAACTAGTGATGGGCGCATTCGAATTAAAGAATCGATTATAATCGATTATGAAAAAGTCTCAGGACCTCTTGATTCTTACAAATTAATTCGAATAATTTCGTTATTAGCCTATATAGATATGAAAAAAAACACGCCCATTATTTTCTTACTTCTCTGCCTGTTCTCTTATTTCCTTACTCTTCAGGTTGTTACAATACCTACATGACAAGTGCTTTACTAACAACTATCTGTGGTGCGTGTGTATGCATAAGTGTTTCGGAAACATGCCATTAACTTGCTTGTGCACATATTAGGCGTGTTTTTTTTCAAACCTATATAGGCTTAACATGTTTCATGTTTTCAATGTAAAATGCAACAAAACCTTAGCTTGGATAATTATCCAGTCTTATTTTTGTATGGAAAGCTTTTGCGAAATCCATATAGATTTGAAAAAAAAAACGCGCCTATTGTTCTCTTTCCGTTTCGACTGCACTGGCGTAGTGTGCCATCCATACATTCAAATGGTATTCTCCTACTTCATTTCATTAGTCACTACACTAACACAGAACACAAGACATATCTCGTCTTGAGTGATGTTCCCCAACCCTTTCTTATGTACATAATACGTTGTATGCATCGAGAGCACGATGAGTGGGAAATTTTTGAGATCTACTCGAGGACTTTGGTGAGTGTGATCTAAAAGAACTAAAATACAAGAATCGATTCGCTAGTATCATACGTCATATGCATATGTAAGCTTTGTACTTTCAATGAATCGACACGAGGAGTGAGAAATTATATTTGAGATCTTCTCGAGGACTTTAGTGTGTGTGATCTAAAAGAACTCGAATACAAGAATCGATCCGCTAGTATCATACGCATACCTCATGTAAGCTTTGTACTTTTAATGAATCGAGGACACGATGATCGAGAAGTGGGAACTTTTTGCGACCTTCTCGAGGACTTTGGTGTGTGTGATGTAAAAGAACTCGAATATGAGAATCGATTCGCTAGGCACTGTGGTCAAACGACGAAGGCATTCCAGTGCGAGAAGTTTGTGTATTTCATAGTTGGTGGTTGTGCTCTGTGTTATATAATTTATGTAAATACATACCATACGTAAGTGTATTTATTGTATTTATTTTCTTTTATGGTGATTATATCCGTTTTGTTATTACAGTTTTCGCTAGAAATTGAAAAATGTTGAACTGGTTTTTCTGTTACAATTTTCGTTTGTGGAAACTAAGTTCGATTCTCTGTAGTAAACAAAATTGGTATATACAGGTTTTTTTATTTATTATTTTACATTAGAAGTACATACAGTACACTCTCGATTTTTGTAACTAATTAAAACACGACCTGTTGCAAAAATCGAAAAGTTGCACAAATCGAACAGAAAATGAAAACACTTTAAAAATGCTTACACAATATGCTCTGTGTTGTAAAAATAAAATTGTATGTATGGAATACATACTTGTAGGTAGTTATATTTAAGAATTTTATTTTTATTGTAAAAAAGTAAACATATTTACAAAAAAACTAATTTATAGAACATTGAAATACAGGTACATGGGTAACTATGTACAATTAGAGTTTAGCAGAAGATCACTTGGATCGCACAATTTTTTCAGTTGCATCATATCTTCAATGGATCCCTTGATAATTATCTAGGCTAAGGTTTTGTTGTATTATATATTGAAAGCTTTTTTAATCCTATATAGGCTTGCAAACAAAACGTGCCTATATTGTAATGCAGATACCCCTAATTTCAATTACTGTTTATTTTCGATGACAAGGAGCATTATCGATAAGCTAATTAGTCGTAATTACTGTACTGTACCTGTACCGCATCTAGTAGACGATTTATAATGGCAGCAGGAGTTTGCTTTATCTGCAACATTGCATAGTAAGCGTATAGGTACGCTCATATTTTATGTCGTACAATTTCAAAATTGTGAGAACCGAGAACTTTTTTTTTGGATTTATAGAAACAAAGTGAACCCATTACGAGTTGCAAACATCAAGGCTTGCGAAAATCGAGGTTGCAAAAATCGAGAGTGCACCGTACATACATACATATGCTTTAGAATTCGTTTGAATGACTGATAAACATGGCACCGGGTTTATTTTCTTATATAAGATTCTTCAACTCACTCGAATACTAATGTCTCGATTCTTCAAATCACTCGATTATGCCCATCACTAGTTGTCATACAAAACTTATAGTGTGTACGCTCGTTTCATAATGCCAAAATGATATGAGTTTTGAGTGCCACTCTTGTAGAATAGTGTGTACCTCGCTTTAGACTTAAACCTATGTGTATAACACATAAAGGAAGCTTGATGGTGTCGCTACTGTTACTATATTGGAAAAAAATTAATTTGTGTATATACAGACACAGAGAGGGAGACAAATCGCAAAATTCTACGCAGTTAATACAATTGAACGAATTACGAGACGAAAAATTAAATCTGATGCAAATGCGTACATTTCTTGTAAATACGTCATTATGTACATATGTATGTGTGTATAGTACATACTTTATTTGTTATTTCTTTTTTCTTTTCTTTTGTGTGTGTGTGTATAATTATTCTTCTGAACAGATGAGAACGGACATCAGAAACATACGTACATACATATGTAAATGCATATGTACCTAGGTAGTTTGATAAAGTTTCTTACATTTGTATTGGTATACATTTATGTATGTAGGTACAAATTTGAATCTGGGTGCACGGTAGTGGACCTCCAAGTTCCACGCGGCACTACCAGTACTCTTTACCCGAAGCGCTTCGCTGCTATTTACCAACCCTTATAACTCAGCTTCCTAAGTTACTGGGAGTCTCATTTTCTGGCTGCGAGTAGAAGAGCGCTATGCTAGATCATATTCCAAGTTTCAAGTCTATACCTATTAAATTTTAAGAAATATGCATTAAGCTCCGAAAATCGTAATTTTCGTACCTGACACAACGATCATCAAAATGTATATGGTACTTCCAGCAGACCTAGAGACTTGAAATTTGGGATATATGTAGCATTTATAATGTGTATAAAGGAAAAAATACAAAACTCTTATTTATTAACTTACAAATCGTTTAAATTAATAAAAACAAACCACCGTGTATTATACATTATATATACACTACAAAAGTGTGAAACTAACCCACAAATACATACACAAATGCACATTTTAGTGAGAGCCAACCATAAACGTGGTGAATTCTCTCACCAAATGTATTTTACACGACAACCTCCCCTTCAAGCAGCGTTGCCGTTTGGGACGCTTTTGCGTCATTTTGACGCTTTTTCGGCGATGGGACCCGGGACCCCACTTTTCAATAAAAGGCCGATTTTGACGCATTTTGAAAATATAGGACCCTTTTTTCAATTTATTTCTATTTCATGTTTCTTTTACTTGTAAAACGTGGTACTTTACTCTTAAACACACCCATTTTGTTCAACCAGTGATGAAATCAACAAAGTATTTTTGTTGGTCAGAATTTCCCTTCCGAAAACTCGTTCTGCATACATGTTTTTTTTTATCTTTGTTATTTTTTTCCTGTTGAAATTAAAGACCAACCGCTTCGTTAGAGTGCTATACAAAGACTGAAAAGCTTTATTAAAATAGTACAAGAAAAATAGTACAAATTAGGAAAGTAGATAATACAGTTTTACTGTGGAAAAGTACATAGTTAAAAATTCAAGTTATGTACAACATTATAAATTTCTCAACACTCCCAATTTTATATGTATGTACATTATGAAATTCACCAAATATATCATGAAACTTAATGTTCTTGTTCCAAAAAAAAAAATTAATTCATTGCATCTTTTAAATTAATAATATTCAATAGGGATCTAAGACAAAAAAATCTATCTTTAGCTAATGGTTTTGTAAATATGTCACTAAGTTGATTATCGGATTGTACATATTCTAAGTCAAATAATCCATCTGTATATTTTTCACGTATAAAATGAAATCGGACGTCGATGTGTTTTGTCCGCTTATGAAACTCTGGATTTCTCACTAACCGGATAGCACCATGGTTGTCGACGTACAAAACTGGTTTGATGTTCTGGTTCGGAAGTAGATCTCCAATTAATTGCCTTATCCAAACCAATTCTTTTACTGCTTCTGCTGCTGCGACATACTCAGATTCTGTTGTAGAAAGGGCAACGCATTTTTGACGCTGCGATGACCATGTGATGCAACTTGAACCCATAAGAAATACCAAGCCACTTGTAGATCGCGGAGTACTTATATCCCCAGCATAGTCCGCATCACTGTAACAATTTAATGTTAAATTTAATTTATTTTCAAAAAATATACCATGATCCAGTGTCCCCTTTATGTATCTAAGAATCCGTTTCACCATGTTGACATCTTAGATGGATTTTCTAGGTAACGGCTAACGCAACCCACAGCAAACGATAAATCTGGACGCGTTGCCACCATCAAATACATCAGGCTTTCAACAGCCTGTCCGAATGGAAAATCGACCTTTTCTTTCGATGTTTCTGCATGTTCTGCTGCATTGCTGTATCTGCTGGAGTTGAAACCACAGCTGCATCTGCCATATTGAATCTTTGCAGCACCCTTGCTGCATACCGCGACTGATTAAGGTGCATCGAACCGTTCTGAAGGCGTCTTATCTCCAGTCCCAGGAAGTTTTTAGCTGGAAACACTTTTATCTCGAAGTTCCTTTTTAAATAATTACACAGGATTACAATATCCTTCTCGTCTGAAGCTGCCATGAGACCATCGTCAATATAAATAGCTAGGAACAATTTTTTGTTATTGATATGGCTGACAAAAACACAAGAATCAGCATCAGTGGGTCTAAGCTTAATATCCTTCAAGAGATTTGTGAACATTTTGTTCCAACAACGAGAGGACTGTTTGAGACCGTACAAACTCTTTTTAAGCTTACAAACTCGCCCGCTGTTATCATTATAACCCTTCGGTTGCTGCACGTAAACCTCCTCCTCAATGCTCCCGTTTAAAAATGCCGTCTTTACATCGAACTGCATGATGTTCAAATTTTCTGCTGCAGCGATACTCAACATCTGGACTACCACGCAATGCTGCCTGGGTTCAACTCCTGGCCGGGTCTAACACCTAAGAGTTTGTTCACGGTGCCACCTCTTTCGATGTCTGACAAGCATCAAAGAGTATCATTTGTCACGATTGAGCTTCTCAACTCGCCGTTCGGAGTCGGCAAAAAACTGTAGGTCCATTCCATTTGTGCAAAAATATAACACGCACACACAAATGGTTGTGAGAAGCAGGCCCCGGTTCACCTCGAGCTGTAGCGCCAACTAAGAAGAAGAAGCGATACTCAACATAGCCCTTACTGAAGAGAATTTTGCAACCGGACTAAATGTCTCTGAGTAATCGATTCCATATTGCTGGAACTTTCTATTTTTGGGTAGAGGCATCAAAACCCAGGTGTCATTTCTTGCTAGAGAAGAAATTTCTTCATCCATTGCTGTTTTCCAGTGTTCAGAGTCCTGACAGCAAATACCATCCTCATAACATGTCGGAGTATTTGATTCTGCAACGAAAGCATAACTTTCCAAAATAGAAAAATTCACACTACCTGTCTTTTGATTTCCATTTCTTTTTCTGAGTCTATTCTTAATACTGCTGGGTTGTTTTCGGGAGTTAAGTAGTTTTGGTCGTCAGAGGACTCAGTTTCAATATGGTCATCTAAACAGCTAACAACCTCCCTACAGTCATCGTCAACATCTGAACCATCCACATTATTATCATTTGTCAGCAGCTCCGGGTCACCATCCGTGACGTTTCTGGAAAACTCCATATCACTTTTATTCCCAGCAACCCCACCTTCAGCATTCTGAGCACCAGCCACTTCACAACCAGAAACTTCTTCGATTTGCATTGAAACTCTATTATAGTTCCCATTCTCGACGTTCGATGCAGTGTAAATATTGTTGAACACCACATTTCGAGAAATTTCAACTTTATTCTGCTCCGGTATAAACACTCGATAACCCTTTACTCCTCTTTCATACCCGAAAAAGATTCCCTTTTGGACTTAGCATCCAACTTTCTCCTCTTCTGATCTGGTACATGTACAAATGCCTGTGTGCCAAATATACGCAAATATCTTATATCAGGCTTCACGCCAAACCAAAGCTCGTGTGGTGTTTTTCCTTGCACTGTGCTTGTACCCGTTTTATTCAAAACATGAACAGCAGTATTTACCGCCTCCGCCCAGAACTTATGACTCAATTTTTGGCGTGCATCATCGACCTAGCTGCTTCCATCATGGTTCTCATTTCACGCTCAGCAGAACCATTCTGCTCCGGCGTATAGGGCACAGTTTTTTAATGCAGAACACATTGCATATTCAACATTCGTTCTACATTTTTGTTGACATATTCCAGCCCATTATCACTCCTTAAAACTTTAACTCGATTTCCCGTCTCAGCTTCCACTTCTTTTAAGAAAATCTGAAGAAAATGACACACCTCCGATTTTTCTTTCATGAAATAAACCTTTCGATATTGCGAAAAATCATCTTTGAACAAAAGAAAATATTTCGACCCTCCGATTGACTGCAGCTGCATGGGTTCACAAATATCTGTGTGAATCAGCTGTAGAATGGATGTGCTCTTGCTTTTGCTTTTACTGAAAACGGCACGATGCTGTTTTCCATACATACAACCATCACATACAAATTCACTTTTCTCGACAAACGGAATTTGGAGATCTCTTAAAATTTGTATTACTTGATTTAAGTTCTGATGCGCTAGTGTCTCATGCCAATACTGTAATGTGTCCATTCTCTTAACAGTGACGTTGGCAGAAACCAGATCTAAACCATCTACCGTAGCCTTAATTAAGAGCTTAAAGAGCTTTGACTCACGCACTCCCACTGCAACAGTTGTATTGTTCTTAGTCAAATGACATTTGTTGTTGTCGGAAATAAAACGAAGACCTTTATCTAAAGCCGTATTTAAAGAGAACAAATTTACATGTATGTCTGGAACATACAGAACGTCAAGCATATGATTTCTTTTCCATTTAGAGTCGACGAAACAGAGTACATTAACGTCACCCTTACCAACAGCACAGATCGTGGTGCCATTTCCTATGCGAACGACTCCTGGCACTTTAAACGATGTGCAGTTAATGAGCCACTCTCTCCTATTCGTCATATGGTCGCTCGCGCCAGAATCTAAAAACCACTCATCCTCCTTGCCAATTTCTTCCGCTGCTGCTGCTTCGCAAATAAATGCTTCACCTCTCTTAATATTCTGATTATGATTACCCTTCGTGGATCTCTCTGGGCAATCTCTCTTCCAATGCCCACTCTTATTACACACAAAACATCTTCCTGATTTGATCGGCCGCCGAACCTTCTCGTGTGATCTCTTAGAATGAACTTAAAACGCGCTTCTTCCATGACTAACCTCGAAGTTAGGTTATCCGTTGTCTGTTTATCGCTTGCGTAAAAGTGACTATAATGCTCCGGCAAAGTCATTAGAACTCTGGTTATAATCATGGAGTCAGAAATTTTCTCTCCAACATCCGCCAATTGCTGGACAAGCGCTTGCAATTTCGAAATATGTGTTGCCACATCATCCACAGGATCCATAGATAACATGTAAAATCGTTGTTGAAGCATATGAATGCTCTCTTTCGATTTTGCCTCGTAGACTGTCTCGAGTTTTAACCAGATTGCCCTAGCAGTTGTACAATTTATTATATGCAAAAGCGCCTGCGGTGCCATGGAAGTTGCTATAATCTTTTGCGCCTTGCTATCTCCACGTGTCGAAACAAATTCAGCTGCCGCCAAATTTTCCTCTTTAATTTCACTTCCAGCCACGGGATATTTAGCTTCGCTGTTACCGCAAACCTGGGCCCATAACCTGTTGAAATTAAAGACCAACAGCTTCGTTAGAGTGCTATACAAAGACTGAAAAGCTTCATTAAAATAGTACAAGAAAAAGAGTACAAATAAGGAAAGTAGGTAATACAGTTTTACAGTGGAAAAGTACATAGTTAAAAATTCAAGTTATGTACAACATTATAAATTTCTCAACATTTCCCAATATTTATTTTATTTTAAGTTCAGCAATAAGATACAGTTTTTCGAAAAATTGCATTTTTTCATACAAATATAAGTGGGACCCCTTTTTTGCTTCTGGACCCCTTTCTTGGACGCTTTCTGAAATTTGCTCGTGGCAAGCCTGCCTTCAAGTACTATATAGACGTGCTACTTCTTATATTATATATATACAATGAAAATAATACTCAAAATTCAAAAATGTGACGATGAACGCAGTATGTATATGGATATGTATGTATATGTAGATGTATATTCTCTCACAAAACGTATTCATTTTCATATGGATTGCTTGGTATTGGTTATTGATATTTGGCAAATGGCAAATGGCAAACTGAGTGTGAGAGTGAGTCTATCGATCACAGTGATGCCTTCTGCACCGTCGCGTCGTCCTACTCTAGCTCAATAACATTGGAGAGGTGCTCTGCTTTGTTCATTTTCATTGCGTATTCGTCCGACTCCGGATGAACCCAATTTACTAACCAGGTCAAAAAAAATACAATCGAGGTTTGAAGTTTCTATAGATACGTTTTATCAATTCTAGGCATAAGGCTTCAACTTACTCATCTATCTTACCTCTATAATAAAGTTCTGCAAGAACTTGGCCGCTGTTATCTCACCACTTTTTGTCATACATTTGCATACATTTTCTATAGGTAGGAACTTGGCCCTTTTTACAGTAATGTTTTTGATGGGTTTATTTTTCGCAAATTGTGCTCAATTTGTTTGTATTGAAATATGCTGTGCACCATAAAACTATGTAATGTAGGCATGTATGGACTTACTCGTGTCTGCAGATATACAAGTGCATATCTATATATAACTAATAATTTTGATTTCGTCTAGCGCGAAAAAAAACTATTTTTAAATTTTTTTACAACCGCTTTATTGATCCGTCACTTATCAACTAACTTAATTACAATTTCATTTCTACCTTAATGCCTAACGTACATTACTGAAATGTTATAATATGGGACACCGGATCCCGTTGCACAATGCGCCGGTTCAGCGTTATTATGATTGCGCGTGCACCGGTGCACATTGACCTTCGCGAATGTGGGAAAAGATAATTTAATTGAAAAAGATAAAAAACAAAAGAAAAGGTAAAATTAAACCTATTTCTGAGGAGTGAAAATGGAGAGGCTCGTGTTCCGTATGGGATATGTAACCTCTCCCCCGTTAAATTGAAAATTCTCCTGAATTTTATTTCGTGTTGGAGTTTCATTATTGCAATTTTTGATCGAAAGCTTTAAATTTTTATTTTTTCTCGTCAGGATTACTATTGAACAAATTATTATGATTATGATGATTAGCATAGTTGAGTTAGCAATGTAGTTTATATTCTTATGAAATTTAAGAAATTTAATATGTTCTAAGTTTGCAAAATTTTTAATAACAATATCTTCGTAATTTAATTGTTTTGTAAAATTATAGGTTACATCTTCAGTATAAAAAAATCTGTCTGTGAATTCTAAATTATTGTTACTAAATGTTTCTTTAAGTATTTCAATCGTACAGTTATTAATAGTTATCAAATAGTTTCCATTCAACTTTATTTTTCTGTCGTCACATTGGTTTATTATTTCTATATTTTGCATATTTTTACAGATTATAGTACTATCGTCTAATTTCTTTATTTCAATTACTTTATTTTCTTTCAATTTACAATCATTTTTTGTAATACAATTACTTATTGGTTCTAATTCATCTTTAAATTGAATTTTATTGTCGTATTTATATTTTGTTTTATTAATTTCTACAATGTATTGATCGTTTATTATTATTTCCATCATATTTTTCGTAGGTATTGGTGTAATTAATTTAAAGTCTACAAGTTCATAAGAGTGTGGTATTTTCAATGCTATAATCAGTCTGTCTTTGTCATATTTTAATAGTCCTAGTTACACGTTTTTCAGTTTGTAAACGTCCAGTTCTGTCTCTTTAATTTCTATTGCTGTTAACATGCTCGGGTGTACTAATCCTTGCTTTACTAATGCTATGCTATCTAAGATTTGGTCAAGTTTTTCTTCTAAGATTCTCAATTTCAATATTTGATCTGTTTTTAATTGCTGTAATATAATTCGTTTTTCGTTAGCTGTAAGTTCTTGGTATGCTTGGCTTAGCTGTTTCCTATCACTTTCTATAATGTTTTTAAGACTAGTTATTGTTTCATTAAAAAAAAAGTTAATTTCAATCTGCTTATTAAGGTTATTTATTGCATTATCGTTATTTTCCTCTACTATTTTCATATGGTCTGTTATTTCTAGTCGATCGTTGTCGTCCATGGTTCCGAATAACCATTTTTGTGCTGTTCCTATAAAGTTCACTAGCCCTCTCTTTTGTCTGGAAGTTTTTCCTGGTTCAATTGCTGTTATTTTTGTGTAGATAATTTCTAGCTCCTTTCTTATTGTTGGATCGTTGCCTACCTGTAGTCTTTGTATGTTGTCTTCAATAGAGTTAACAGTTTGTCTTAGTTCTTTAGTATTTATAATATGTAGTATCGTTCTTGTGTCCTGTATTATCTCTGTTTATCCCATGTTAATTTCTACGTAACCGTTTTCTGTTGTAATCCTATCAATCTTTAGTGTTCCTGTTGTTTGTCTCGTCATTAGTATTATCAGTATGAGAAACGCTGATGTCGTCATCTGCAAACATACGAGTTCTTTTAATATTTACTGGGTGTTCCCTATCTATTTGTTTTAATCTATACCTAGGTTCATTTTTATAGTAGTTTCTTTTATAATTCTTAACTGGTATTACTTATCTCCTTTCTATGTAACTTTCCCTTTCCTGGTTTAGTTTATTGGTTCGTTTTTCTTTCTGTGTCTGTATATTCTTAGCTAAACTTGCAAGGTCCGCAAACATTGCATCTTCAGGTGTCATTTTGATAGTGGAATGATATCTATTGTTGTATTTCTTAACTGCTCTATGTACTTTTTGGACATTCTATCCATCACTTCACGTTCCATATCTTCTTGTTTTATTATCTGTTTCCAAAATTTATCGATTTTTTGTTCACGCGAAATTTTGAGTTTTTGGAATTTACTTGTTTGGTTTGAGTTAATAAGGACGAAAAAAAAATTGTACACTTCGCGAGTTATTTTCACTGATTTGTAGTGTTTTTTTTTTTTTCTTCACGTCACTGTTCCAATTTGCGGTGTAAGCAATAACTTCTTATTTTAGTCACTGATTTCTAGTGATTTTTATCTAACACTGCTCGGATTTGTGATGATAGGCACTTTATTAGGTAATCACTGATTTTTAGTGATTTTCTTTAACACGTTATTGATGCGTATTCTATCACTAATTTACCCGGCACATTTATTTTAAAAAAAAATTTTTTTTTGTAAATCTTGGTCGCGTTGACTAGATTCTTTCTTACTTGGATCTCTCAAATTTAGAAAGATCCTACCGACTGCGCCACTAATAATTTTGATTTCGTCTAGCGCGAAAAAAAACTATTTTTAAATTTTTTTACAACCGCTTTATTGATCCGTCACTTACCAACTAACTTAATTACAATTTCATTTCTACCTTAATGCCTAACGTACATTACTGAAATGTTATAATATGGGACACCGGATCCCGTTGCACAATGCGCCGGTTCAGCGTTATTATGATTGCGCGTGCACCGGTGCACATTGACCTTCGCGAATGTGGGAAAAGATAATTTAATTGAAAAAGATAAAAAAAAAAAGAAAAGGTAAAATTAAACCTATTTCTGAGGAGTGAAAATGGAGAGGCTCGTGTTCCGTATGGGATATGTAACCTATATATGTATATACGTATATATGTTTGTATATATGTACGTATGTGAGTATCGAACAAAGTATCATTGTATCTTTAGTAGGTATCGTATCGTAAAAAAGGGTTCATAGATCTATCAACATAAATCTATTACATACATACATATGTATGTATGTAGTTAAAATAACTGATACATAGTACGGAACACTTATTGCGCAAGTATTTCTTGCATTTGACCGGATTTTTTTTATTTTTAAAACGAAATCCTCCAAGGGATGCTGAAAAAATAAGCGAAGCTATAAATACGCTCTATGCAAACTTTTTTGAAGTTTCTTAACTATGTATTAGTGGGCACCGTAGCGCAAGTGGTTAGTGCGTCGGACTACTGAGCCAGCGGTCTTGGGTTCAAATCCCGCCGCAAACACCTAAAAGTTGTTCACAGTGCCCATCTCTTCCGAACGCCTGACAATCATTCAAGAGTATCATTTGTCATGTAAAGCTTCCCAACGGCGAGTTGGGAGATGGTAGAAAACTATAAGTCCCTTCCATTCGTGCAAAAATATAACGCGCACACGAATGGTTGCGGGAAGCTAGGCGTGGTTCTACCTGGGTCTGCTGAAGCCAAATATTATTTTTTTAACTATGTATTTTGTGTTATTTTGTTGTTAAACCTTGTTAATCTCTTAAGCTATTCAATTTTTTAGATTAGCAATTATTTAACTTATTTCTAAATAAGCAAAAAGAATAATAAGTAGGTATAGCTAGTATGATTTGATACAACAAAACTGATTTCAACAAACTGTTGCCAACTTAGTGTTTTTTTGTTTACTCTATGCTTTTAAAAATAATGAAAGATTATTTATTAAATGCTTTGCATTCAAATAAACCCTTAAATGATCATTGAATATGTTCTTTTCATTGATTTATTGGACCTGACCGACCACTAGAACTTTATTGGCCGACCACTAGCGCAATATGACTTTTTCCATCAATTTGGTAATTTCTAGAGAACAGTAATGGTTTAATTAAAAATTCTCTTTTTTATCGATTAATATTTGTTTCGACATTCAATGAAATTCTGTTTAAACGTTTTTCATCAAATACTTTAGTAACTTGAGAAGCGCATAGTGAAACAAATGTTAGGGGGCGGGCCGACCACTAGTGCCTTTACCCTATGTATGTATGTAAAAATAATTGATAGTACGAAACACTTATTACTCGTATAAAGTAAAAAAAGTGATCCTACTACGGGAAATTCGAACACTTCCCTTTTCCCTTTTCATTTGAGAGTCCTTAGAGTTGTAAGTATTTATAACTGTGGTCACCAGACGATGTCAACAATTTTGCATCACACCACATAGATATGTACATACATATGTATGTTGTATGTATAAACAACGATATTGTGTGTGAGATGAACGGAAGGGGGCAATTTTCGCGCGAATGCAAAAATAAAAAATAAAACATTTAAAAAAACGATTTGAGTATCCTACAGTGGTACGGCTGGCCGGATCTGACGTTTTACGGACAGGTAACCTCGCGGAGCTTATGTACGAGAACACTAGCGTAGTGTAACTTAACCGCCAATAAATAGAACCGTGTTCACCTTTCAGAGGTTGAAATAAAAATCTTTGCTGTACTATACACTTGTGCAATGTGCATATACCAAAGTAAAATGCATGACAAAAACCAATCAGGCTGAATACATTATAATGCGTCCTTGATAAATGGCTAATTCCACAGTTGTTTTTTAATTTAAATTTCTTTGTAAAAGCGTACCTACCGTTTGTTATAGAATTATGAATTTCCAACATGTTCCTACTACTTCATATGCTGTTTAAGGCTAATGGAGACATAAAAATGTTTGTACGTGGCGATCATAATCTGTAATTAAATTAATCACGATAAAGAAAAGTTGTTCAAGTCACCGAGAGTAGCACTTAATTTATTATTAAACCTAATTATAATTATTACCACCACAACCAGTACATTCCTCGCGCCAAGTTATTTATAGATTGCGTGTACGGCTGGCATAAATGCCACATGTTCGTGGTTAATGCCAAAAGCAATTTGCCGTGGACGTTATGTTTAAATCGTTTTTCTGGTCAACGCTTGAAAATATATTTAAACGCCCATTTTCCCCCACACAGCTATCCAGAAAACCCAAAGTGGCTATTTATGTCTGTCGGTTTTTGGGTTCGTAAAAAAACGCTTTTGTATTACCTAAATTAAGACATTGAGCTATGTATAATATACACAATTCACATACATAACTATTCAAATATTTAAGCTTTAGTTTCAGATTTACCTTGATCCAGAAGTGCCCAAAAACACGCTATGGTAAATGCAAATGGATTTCTATTGAGTTGGGTGGAAACATCGGATTGATTGCTAATAAAGTAATATGTAAATATCTGCCAGTCTTATATTGTGAGTTATCTATACGTAACGTATCGCAGATAGGTTCTCAAAATAGAAATAGAACTTAAATAGTAGCTAGAAACAACATTAACCCTTCTGTCAATATATGTTTTGCCACCTTCTCATCAACGGAATAGGTCTAGCTGGACCCTCATACATTTTGTATGGAAATATTAGAATACATACAATGAAATAATTTAATGCCCCTATTACAGTTCACAACTTCAGTTGTAGTTTGGTCGTAAATGAAAAAACGGTATTATCGATTACAACCTTGAGGCAACCAGTTGTCTTGCAGCTGTCAAATCAAGACAACTGCTAATTTTCAGTTGTGTTGTCATTTTTATACGGTATTATGAAAGACAACTCAACTTGCTTCTGGTTGTCTTAACTGTCAAAACTATACAACTCCTTTTCTGTAGTTGGGTTATATTTGGCGGGGTGGACTTTCTTCCCACAATGGAAAAATCGTAAGTAAATATTTCAATATGTATTTATTTAAAATAATTTCTACCAAGCGTATTTTCTTCTAGCTTGAAAATAACAAATAAAAAGCAAATGGAAAAACTTGTTACACTAATGGAACAATACTCTGAACTAGCAAGAGGTAAAGGTCAGTTTGATTCCAGCAAAAAGGACAAGAACGAGCAGTGGGGAATGATTGCTGTCGAATTGAACAGCCTAGGACCACCTAATCGAACAGGTGACGTGAAATAGCGCCCTACGAAATAAGGCCACATTTAAAATGTGACCTTATTACCATGACAAAATGGAAATAACGCGCGGCAGGTCTTATTTCCAATGTAGCCTGGAAATAAAACCACATTTATGAAAAAATAAAAACAAAAATATGGCATTATTTCCTCATAAACCTAGATATAAAGCCACATTTTCAAATAATTTCAATGATTAAGAAACGTTTGGTATGAGGTACATACAACCATTTACAGAACATTTCAATATAAAAAAAGCGCGTGATTTTGTATGTTAAGTCTTATATTCTCAAATTCACAAAAACTAAAATTTTATACGTTTCTTTTCTTAAATTTTCATTTTTCATAATGTGCTAATGAAACAAAAATCTTATAAAATTCTATTATATTATTTGAGATATGTGAAAAATTTTAGTTTTTGAGAATTTGAGAAAATAAAACTAACAAAATCGCACGAAAGAACATCCAAGCTACAAGAAATAAGCCTTAGCCCTTTGGAGCAAAGTGTGGTAACTTAAGTACACCTGGCAGATGCTGTCAATCAATTAGGACAGGCCATGGGTATTCCAAAAGTTCACTGCGATAACACATTGATAAACAAGAAACCGGATAATGAAGTGCCGGTGGAAATCGAAAATATTTCCCCAAATATAATGGATACGCCAAACACAAGCTCTACTTCACGCTACAACGTTGGTAGGAAAACAAAAAGTGTTGAAAAGGAAAGGCTAGAAGCATTCAAGTGCAGACTGCAAACCAACGGAAAATTTTAGAAACATTGCACTTACTGGAAAAAGTTCAATGGAAAAATTATGATCTTAATAAAAGATTCTATGAACTAAAAAAGAAATGCAGAGCACCGAAGCCTGTGAACTTCATCAGTTGAATATACAGAATGCAGCTAACAAAGAAAAAAATTGAAATGATGGGCCTGCAAATATCCCCAAACACAAGTCTTTAAGCAAAGTGATTCTAAGAGAGCAGAGACTTCGTGAAAACAAAGACTTCGTATTACGTATTTTTTTTTTATTATTTAATTGTTCAATGAAGTGATATTTTATATTATTTTAATAAAATCTTTAAATGTGTATGTTGAATAGAACGCATTATTTCATCTCGAACAGCTCTTGCAGCTGCTCCACTGGTAACATCTTGCTCATCAAATTGTGGAACTTCAAATTCCACTTTAAAATGTTGGCTTACATTATGTAGTGCACAACAGACATTAACAATTTTCGTAGCCTTTTCTGAACTGTAGTGCAGTCCTCGAGCAGAAAACAGGCAGCGAAACTTGTTTTTAACAACCCCAATGGTTTTTTCAATGATATTTCTTGCCTTTGCATGCGTTGTATTAAATCGAGCCTCCGGACTTCCACTTTCAGCCATGCGGAAAGGAGTTATTAGGGCTGTCTCCAATGGGTACCCAGCATCCCCTGAAAAATAAATTGATCTTCAACAGAAGTAGATTTAAAAATTTGCAGGTATACAACCTAAAATCCACGAATTGTCTTGACTATTTGTTCGTAAAAAATCTTTGTAGTCACTCATATTCCAAATAAAAGAATCATGATTTGAACCAGGATATCTTGCCAGGATACATAGCGGACACAGCCCTTAATCGAAATCTTTTATTAGTGAATGCGATTCAATTACCTACTTATAATCACATGTGTCCCGTCTACACACCCGATTATTCCGGGAAAACCAGTCTTCTGATAAAAATATTTTTTTTATTCACTTTGCTCCTCTTCTGATAAATGGGCTTTTATTCATTTTGGACATATATGATTCTGTAGCACTCCCAGTACTTCGGTTAAAACCGCTGAGACTGCTGGTTGTGCCAGCCCTATATTTAGATCTTTGCCACTAAACTTTTGGTAACTTCCTTTCGATAAGAATCGAAGATCAGTAGCTAATTTTAAAATTGGTGGAATTGATGACGAACGGACAGTCTCTTTCAAGAAAACCTTCCTTCATCCAGGATGTAGCAAAACGCTTCTTTATTCAACCGAAAATAGCTAATAAATCTGTAAGCCCAGTATCAGTTTACAAATTTTAAATGTTGAATATTTTTCTCGCTTGGCATTTGACAATTCTAATGGGTTAGAACTATCACGGATTTGCTTTCTTATGCGGGCAATATTAGCAATATCGTCCTCATACTCGTCATCGAAAAATAAATCAAAACTAGTTTCCATTTTTCCTTTTTTATTGTTATTTATACCGAAACTCAAAAAATATTGCTTCACTTTAATTTATTTACATCGAAATGTCATTTGTCATTTTTCAATTTCCGTACCTACCTTAATATGGGATTCACACTAGCGTCGAAATGAGATAATTTCGAGTTTCAAATAAAAAGCGTTCATACAATTCCATTGACTCTGAAATCTAACTTTTATTTGAATGCAAGGTTGTTGTTCGGTGCTGTTCTTTTGTTTGTTTTTATGTGCCTTAATGATTATTAATCCACGTTCACGGGGTGGTTCTGTTGTTGAATCGAAAGTTCTACTTAATGTTCTTTGTAAACAAAAAAATGGTATAAACATATGCCACTTAAATGCTCAAAGCATAAAAAATAAAATTGATGACTTGCGTCTAATTTTTGATGGCAGCTTGGTTGATATTGTATGTCTCTCCGAATCCTGGTTAAAGCCGGAAATGTGCAGTGACTTATTCAAAATTAATAGTTATAGGCTCGTACGTGCAGACAGGTACAACAAATTAGGTGGAGGTGTCGCAATATACGTCAGAAGCTCATATAAGTTTCATGTTGTTAAGCAATCTGGACCGAATGATGTGTTAGAATTCATGTTCGTGGAAGTTAAGGATAGGTGCAATAAACTTTTAATTGGTTGCATGTACATGGCCCCCAGCATAGCAAACCACGCCTTAGCGAGGCATGTGTTAGAGGATATAGCCTCATTGTATACCGACATTGTCATCTGCGGTGACTTAAATCTTAATTTACTTGACTACCATAACAAACATTTCATAGAAACGATAGAATCGCTTCACTTAAGCTTTGCAAACCGCCATCAGCCAACATATTTCATGCCCAATAGAACACCTTCCCTACTAGATGTTTTTCTGGTATCAAACCCTAACCTTATTCTGCATTATGATCAATTGCTAGCACCGTCCTTTTCTCATCATGATATGCTTTTCTTAACATTAAATGCTTTTCCTTCGAGTGTGGATGAAACCACGTTAGAATTTTTCAACTACTCTAGTATCGATGTGGCAAACTTATTTAGTGATTGCCGTACTCTGAATTGGGCCCCCATTTACACGACAAATAACGTAACTAGACAAGTTGAATTGTTCAATGAAAATGTTTTTTATCTTTTCAATAGACATGTACCTGTTGTATCGAAAAGAATTAAGAAAGCCGCTTTTCCCTGGTTTACGCATGAAATAATTGACCTAATTAAAACACGTAACCTTTTATATGCTAGGTGGAGAAGATACAAATGTACTGTCATCTTTAGGGAGTTTAAAGCTGTGTGTAACTTAGTTACTTCTCTCATTCGCAGGAACAATAAGTCTTTCTATGAAAATAAATTTCGAACTGGTGTCTCAAGTTCCAAGTTTTGGAAAAACATTCGTCAAGTTGGACTTCGTTTCGAAAGGAACCCTGTTCCAGATGACATAGACCTACAAGAACTTAATATAAAATTGATTCATCCTTCTTCTAATATTTCCACAATGCCGGATGTTATCGTACCTAGAAACAACCTAGTAGAGAGTTTCTCGCTTTTATGTGTAGATAAAATATGCGTTGGCCAAATTATTTTAAGAATTAAGTCTAAAGCTGTGGGTGCGGATAATGTTCACCCGGATTTTGTAAAAATTCTCCTTCCTGTTATACTTCATCAAATTACACATATTTTTAATACGGCTATAACAACCTCTACCTTTCCAGAAAGCTGGAAAATTGCCAAAGTTTTACCTCTGCCAAAACCATCAACGAGTACAATAGAATATCGTCCAATCGCAATCCTCTCGTTCCTGAGCAAAGTTTTCGAAACGATTGTTAGTAGCCAAATTAAGGAATTTTTCAGGAATAAAAACCTAATCACTCAATTTCAATCAGGTTTTCGCGAAAAGCACAACTTCACTACAGCACTCTTAAAGGTCTGTGAGGATATACGCGAAGGATTGGATAGTGATATGCTGGGTTTAATGGTATTTTTAGATTTCTCCAAGGCATTTGATTGCGTCAATCATAGCATCTTAATTCGCAAACTTGAAAACCAATTCTTATTTGAAAGCTCCCTATGTCGACTTATGTCCTCATATCTCGCTAATCGGTCACAGTACGTGTCTCATAAAGGTCTATGTTCATCAACCTTACATGTGCCTTCAGTTGTTCCGCAAGGCTCTGTGTTGGGCCCACTTCTATTCACATGTTTTATAAACGATATTACAGAACGCCTCACCACCTGTGAGTATCACATTTTCGCCGATGATGTACAAATACATACATTATTTCCGAAACTGCATAAGAACTCGGCCATAAACAAAATGGAGAGGGAACTGAACCAAGTTTTCCTTTGGTCCGTAGAAAATAAGCTGACCGTTAACAGAAGTAGAAACAAAGAAGTCTTTCCATCACTTCATCTCAACAATTCTCCAATAGAATATGTAGAGAACATAAAGAATTTGGGAGTTTATCTTAGTCGCGATTTTAATTGGGATATCCATATAAATAGGGTTACTTCTAAAATCTATGGTGCCCTCCGTGGCCTTAGTCCAACGGCCAAATACCTCCCGGTTAATGTTAAGCTTAAGCTTGTGAAAGCCTTTATTTTACCACTGATAATCTACGGTTGCAAACTATTTTCAAACATGGATCATGAATCCAAAAGAAAACTTGAAGTAGCCTATAACAGCTGCGCAAGGTTTATCTTCGGCATTGGAAGGCATGAACATATCTCTGACCACACTAAATTAATAACCGGCTGCTCCTTAACTGCGCTTTTAAAATATCGTACTATATTATTTTTACATAAAATTATTTTACCTAAAGAACCAGCGTATCTATATAGTAAAATTAAATTCGGAAGAACACAGAGAACACTACAATTAATACCTCCCAGACGTAAATATCTTGTCACCACTCGTCATTTCTTTGTTTACGCCATTCAATTTTGGAACATTCTACCCCTCAATATTAAAAATGTGAACAGCGCCCATTCGTTCAAAAAAAAATTATTTCAATACTTCGCCGACAATCTTTAATGGAATGATCTTTATTCTGTCCGCTTAACTTATCTTCGCTTCTTTAGCTATCTCAGTCATAAACTTTTCTGTAACTTTCATTATTTTCTTCTCTCTCTTAATATTATTTTATTATTTTCATTATATTTTATACATTATATTTAATATTAATATTCAAACTAAGCTTGTGCACATTTAAAAGATTTATCTTACATGTACAATAAATTATATAAATAAATACAGTAAATACAGCAATACAGTAAATACCTACGCTTGCTAATTTCGTGAATGGATGCATTCAGTTTCGATAGTAAATCTAAGACGGTGCATGTTATAAAAAAATTTTAATAATAAATTATTTTTTTTATATACATAAGTATAGGTATAACGTATAACGTATAGTATAGGTATAACGTAATAATAGTTGGATGTTATTGTTAAACAGTTGGGTAGATAAAGTCGACTATTATATAGCTAACATTGGATAGATGCGGCACTGCCTCGGGTTAATATGTTAAAATATCAGTTTTCGGGCGGGTTTTGCCACTCCGGGTATATCAACAATTGTCAGGCACTCGCGTGGATATCAAGTCGAGTATAGAACCAACTGTAGAAAGTGCCCAATGGGCGCGGAGCTCAAATAAATGGACAGATATTGTGTATGTACGAATCCTATGGCCGACGCTCTTTGGCTCCACATGCAGTTGATCAGAGTGCCTCTACGCGACGTACAACTTCAATTTCTTTTTTTTAGATAACATCCCATGTTTATTAAATCATTCCAAGAGATATTTGTGTTTTGTATGTTATTCCATTATATTTTTCGTTTTTATATCACTTTACTTGTGCTGAACGCGACCAGTAGCTTTAACAATTGTAATCTCAACCACATATTTTATTTACGGAAATAACTACTAAACACTAAATTAGCGATATTTTTTTTTTTTTAGTACTGAATAATTTTTCTTTTGTGTTTAGATCACCGAGATCAATAAGAATCCGTTGTTTAATCTTTGCGCAACGAAAACTTTAATATTCCCTTATGAATTTGTTCTGTCATTGTCATTCAGA
This sequence comes from Brachyopa scutellaris, assembly GCA_949775065.1. Taxonomy (NCBI): domain Eukaryota; kingdom Metazoa; phylum Arthropoda; class Insecta; order Diptera; family Syrphidae; genus Brachyopa; species Brachyopa scutellaris. Next base: position 35,307,846 of record OX459114.1, read on the forward strand.
ATCATTCAACTGCATTCAAATTAAGTTTGTTCGATTTTATTTTCACACAATTTCGAACGAATTTCAACGAAATTAAGTTGAGATAATTTTCGATATGTCAATTCGTATGGGAAATTATCTCATTTCGAGCATAATTTGGAAATTCGCAACGAAATTAGCTGTTTTGCCCAGGTGTGAATACCGTATAAGTTGGCTGCATTAGCTCAACTGAAAATAGTTTTGTTTCGTAATACCGCAAATTAGTTCGGTTGTCTCAAAGTTGAGTTGTCTCGATGACAACAGAATTGAGTTGAGTTGTATACCTACTGTAATAGGGGCATAATTTTTTTGTTATTTTGGACTTATTATTTTTATTTTTTTGTGGTTGTTTTTATACATAGCAGTGATATTACAAACGTATTTTGTTGATTTACATACTTTTGGCATCTATGTAATAAAATACTGCTCTTCGGATGCAGTGCCTACACATATGGTTTTCCTTTGCGTTGGGTCGTTTCCTTTGCAGATTCTGCACTACTTTTTCCCGGCCGTTGATGTGTGGCTACTACTGGGTTGTAGAATACTTTGTTGTAATGATGACCCAAAAAAGTTTGGAAGCCATTTCGAGAAAACCATTTCGGAAAACAGTCCTATAATCTTTGGATTGTTCATCCTTGCTTCGATCTGAGGATAACTAACTGCTCAATAGAAGAATGCAGAAATTGTTGATGTGCATTGGTTTTGTTCGCTCTCACATTATTTACGTTTTTATAAATTATAAAAGATGCCAATGCTGCGACATCCAACAAAAAAAGCTAATGGCCATCGCTTCGTCTGTTGTTTGCATGTACATATGTACATATATTCTCCCAACATTTGGTCCACGACGTTCATGCCTACTTTGTGTTTGTTGTAAAATATAATAGCTTGTGGCTTTCTTGTTTCTCCAATAAATTCTGTGTCATAATGAAGTGATGACAGTAAAATCACTGCCTTATATTATTTCGGCATATTAGATACTGCTGCGACATTATCCGTAAATCCAAAGATAGTAGATTGTGCTAGCTAGATGACTACGGTCCGGAAGCACTTCTTATTCTGTTGAATAGTTCCTTCAAAACTTGTAAACGAGTTGTCAACAACAACAGTCCTCCACCTTCTCGCCTCTGATTTACAATCAAATAGGAAATGCTCAAGTGACCGGATGTATATATGTATATGCCAAAAACATCAGTAATTAGCGGAAAACCCCAGGTAATAAATATTCGTGTACATATTTGGGCACAATAATGAATACATATGTTCTAAACTAAATAATAAGTCACATATTTTATTCATTTATGATGCGATTAACAAAACTAATTATCTGACATATGCAGGTAAAAAAAAAACGTTTTTTCCGGAAGAAATAGGAAATAAATACGTTTCTCCATACAAGGTCTGGCCAGACCCATTCCATTGACTCTAGGGGTTGTTTTATAAAATCGTTGTCCAATGTTCATATATATAGCATCAATAGCATTTGTTGAATGCTCCTTCAATGTCGAGAAACGCTGCAAGTGTATATTCTTTAAAATACAGGAATATTAAAATGGTGTTGACTACATCATGCAGCGTTGTTTCCATGCCTTTGCCTTTGGTGTAGGCATGCTGTACCGTAGACATATTCGTGTGGCTGAGCTTGGCGCGTATTTGCACGTCGATCGGCTTCTCGAAGGTCTTCAGTATAAAGGCTGTAAGGCTTATGGGTCAGTCACCTTTTCTACTAGTACCCTCGTCTCCTCTTCTGGTCGAATGTTTGTGTGAACATTTTCAGCCTGATTCGTGGAGCATCCTGCAAAATATGTACTAAGCAGAAGTTTCAAGGACTCTGAACAGGATTGCGTCCAGTTACCGTTAGTATCCTTGAGGTAACCGGGTACTGACGGTTCCTTTTCCAGGATCTTCCTTAGTCCAGCTGCTGTAGTGTTCTCAGTCTTAATTCAGAACATATGCTTTTAAATTTACTTTGACTGGATTTGTATCGTTCTCAGTCTTCTTCAGTATTAAGTCTTTTCGCCGCGTTCTCCTTAGTAAAAAAAGTAGAGGTTGTGTCTAAAATTCTTCTGAATATGGTTCAGGGGCCTGAAGATATTGACAAAATAGCCCCTGAAATTTCTAACATTCTTGGAAAATTCTATCAGACAAGAGGAACAGAATTAAGCAGAATAAAATATAGAAATATTTTTAATCCTAAAAAGAAGAACGAATCTTAATTTTGCGACGGAAAAAATTCTACAGCCAAGAAAAGTTCTAACCTGTAACATAACGGACTAAGCGCTGTTCGTGGTGAATCTTCTGAAGTGAAATTCTAATTTGAATCAATTGCATCTCTTTGAAGAGATGTCCTGCTTGACAGAATAGTGTTATTTTTTTTAGCGAACTTCGATACCAACATCCACGCAGTCCATTATGTGCACCAAGGGTGCAACCCTGCTTTACTCCCATTCAAGTATCAAATTCTTCGGATCTCAAACATAGGCCACATTGTACTCATACATCGCTTTTTGCTTGCCAATCCTATTCTCTAGAGCTAATAGAGAAGATTTTCCCAAGCAAAAGGGTTATTCGGTGCACGGAAGTCTACAAAGACAGCATCAAGCTTTTTGTGTTTTCTTTTATAATTTCTGCAATTAGTTTGCAGCTGTATCGCAGTCGATCGAGGCATCCTTTATCAAATTAAACTGACGACAAAACTGTGTTTTGGAAGTATCTAATTACTAACCAATTTTTGGCGCGACAAAGTCAATAACGACTTCACTCATATACAATACGTATGAATATTTTTAGGTATTCAAGAATTGCCAAACCTTTAAACTTTAAAGGGTTATATACAGTTAGGAGGCCCAAAAAATTTTTCAAATAATTTTTCTTGAGAAGACTTTTTAATTTATTACTATAAAAATTTGAACATTAATTACAGTAATGTTTAACTGTATTTTAATATATTTTATTTGTAAAAATAAATAATTTTGAAATTAAGCAAGACACCTTTGTTGTGAGCATGATATCTCTGGACTGGATCATTTAAAATGAAAAAAAAAATATATTTCGTTAATATAATTATCTTGTTATTGATCGAAGGAATAATCATTTTTGACAAAACGGCGGCTTATCAAAACAGAATCCATTATTAACAAAAATGTAGGCCTTAAATTTTTTTTTAAAATGGAAAATATTTATCGCTGAGAAAAAACCTTCGATTAGTTACCTAAGAAGCTTGTATTCAAAGCAAATTTGAGACTTGTCGGTTCAGCCGTTTCCGAGAAATCCTGCTCACCAACACAGTTTAGAGAAAAACGCGTTCAAAGTTTTAAACGCTCAAGTGACAGTGCCATTGCGCCTTTGCTAATGTGCGCGTGACTTCGAGAATACTCGCCGGATTGATAAGAAATTTTCTGTGTGTTTACTTAAATATATCTACATAATATGTATGTAGATTTCGAAAATAAAATAAAATAAAAAAAAACTATTTTTGTAAATTTTAACTGTAGCTATATATAACCTTTTAAGCTTTTCAGTTTCTCTTATACAATACAAACACAAAAGAGTCTCGACTAATTGATTAATCAACAGCCAACCCAAACTAGAAACATGAGAATCGGTGATTGGTGAGTAGATTCTGACCCACCAAAAGGGATTTTTTTAAATTCCATCCCTAAAGGTGTAAAAGGGGTTAAATTTCTTCTCATAAATGCATCACTCACCTGGTGAGATATGAATTTGGTTTGCTATGAAAATGCCTAAAACTTAGGCCTGATCATTCGGGAAAAGATTCTGTCGCGTTGATTGCTGTGAAGATAAGTTGAAGCCCAAAAAACAAATAAAAATCGATACCCGAGTCACATAAGTACTCGTGAACCTACATATCCAATAAGGGGGGTACACATGATACGACCGATCTGACAGACTTGGTCTGTCCGACCAGATCTGACATTATGTACGCTACAAACGACCGGTCGGACAGACATGTAATCTAATCTCATTACTGAAATGTATTTCAAGCGGTGTGGTTGTTGTCGGAGAATTAAAAATCTCTCACGATTTGCTATCCGATATAGCGAACATATAAATAAATTGATTTAAAACCTGGAAGTATTTATGTTGTACCTAATACATACATATGTACATACTAATTGCGCATCTATTCTTGTTTCCATACGATAGTCACCCCACTTCTGAAAGTCGTATTTGTGAGTCGCATACGACCATACTCGTATTTTTTAATGTATTTGCCATTACAAAATACGAGTATGGTCGTATGCGACTTGCAAATACGACTTTCAGAATTGGGATGAGTGTTTTTCAGTTTTTTTTCTCTGAGTTTGCATGTTCACGCCCAAAGGGTAAACAATATACCATGTTTTTTTGTCTTCTTCTTCCACTCGTCGTCTACTTGTTTGAATGCGGTTTTTTTTTGTTGGTTACTCCAACAGTTTTGAATCTTATGCTCACACTCAAATGTCTAGTCTCGTGCTCATATGCCACTCAACGTTAATCCGTTAATACAACCGATGGACCAAAACGCAATCCGCAATAGCTTGCTGAGTGACATTATGCGTTCATACTCTAGAGGTGGAGATATTACCTCTGTGCTGAGCGAATTCAGACTCTTTGATGCAATTGTCCTTCTGGACCGAGCATGGAATAAACTCCCGAGTCTGATGCTTCAAAAATGTTAGAGAAATGTTTTGATTACTGATTCAGGAGGATGCAATTCTGCTTTCATTATTACGGCAAGATGACAAAGTTTTGGCAATGCAGCGTACCTTAAGTCTTGTTAACCGTGTTTTCCCGAAGGTAACCCACTTCCACTTCATTTATTTAAATCAGTTTCAAAATTGAATTCCCATCTTTTTCCCTCAGCACCGTGCTACCATCCATCACAGACCTAGAAACTTGGAACAACACTGAAATCTGAAACCAATTTACAAGAACAAGCATACGATGCGTTGAACTAAACTCTGAAAGCGAAGATGAGGTAGGTGACGGTATCAGTATTCTTGGGGCACCAATAAAGCATGATGAAGCAGTCACTGTGATACGATGGGGACAACAAGTCAATGTTGATATGGCTGACAGTTTCACGTTGAGACAGCTTCAAGAAAAACCTTTGCAGTTGTTATATATAGTAAAAGAAAGTCTATCGGTGAATTTTTATTTTTTTTTTCAAAGTAATTTAGAAAATTTGTAAACATACATTCAATTTAACATTAAATAAAAACGTCTGAATAAACATATTTTTTAATGACTTCTTCTTCAAAAAAAAGTATAAAAAATCGATCGATATAACGAACGCGCTCGATGTAGTGAATGACCTCAAACATTATATCATTCGTTATACTGGACGTCCACTGTAGTAGTAAATTACGTCAGGACACTGCTGTATGATTCTAATGACCGTGCCACCAATAAATAGCGGCCTTTTTGATAGATAGCTAGGTAAAAACGTAGAAGTGACAGTTCTCAATTCATTTGGGGTTTCGCTGGCTAGGCCGTTTTGTGACCTCATTCCAAGTGAACTATTTGTATGGATGTGCTGGATATTGAGTCAGAGCTTTTGTTTTATTTTTGTCTTTAGAGCTACAGCAAAAAACTGTGGACTGGAAATTTACTCGTAACTTGACGACAGGATCTCCTACTGGCCAGTGACCAGTACTTATTGCCATAAACATGTATATGTCTCCATAAACTGGATAAATTATTTCAGTTGTGATGGATTTAAAGCAGCTTTCATATATACATACGTGTGTGCATGTATGTATGTTAAGTAAATACATATCTACAATAATTTAAGAAAATTATTATCAATATACTCTTTTATCATCATCCCCATTCCAGAAAAAAAAGAAACAAGTGTATCTAAATTTACCCTATACCCATCATAGCCAATTTAAGAACACGTAATAAACAATCCCTTTATCGCAGTCATAAATGACACAAACCAATTTACATAATGTATCTATTCTATTGAAACTATAGAAGACTGTTCCTACACCAGACGATATTTTTACCTTGTACTTTAAACTTGTAACTGAGCTTGTTCAAAGTCAAAAGAATTCGAAAAGTAGATTGTATGGTATTTATTTCACACAATCAGAAGATGACATAAAGTTTTTGTTGCTATACGGCCACAGAGGGCTACGACTTTCCTTTGTTGTACGACAAAGTTTAGTGTAAAGTTTTTTTTATTGCTATGTCGTAGTTCTTCTTTTTCGTAATATGGAACTACCCTCTTACATCTTAATCAGAACTGAGATCTTTCTTATAATGGTTGGGGAACCACTTTCTTTTATGATACCTAACTCCACTATGAAGGGTTTCAAAATTTGATATCATCATAATGTAAATAAAGAATTGTATATATTTTCTGTAGTATGTAATATCCGTAGGGGAGACTGGGGCACGGGGCACGGGGCACCTTTGAACACTTTTTGCTTTAAAGGCTTCTCAACACCAATATATTTGAATTATTGGACTTTCAGTTATTCACACTTTGGGAAGTAAAATAAACCTTCAATTTAAACCACCATTAGTGTAAATTCAATAAAGGCTTATAATTTATTTATTTTTTTTTTGTTAAAATAAGTCCTAATGTTCAAATGTGCCCCAACTAGGGGAAGCTTTGAACAGGCCTGGGGCTTTTTTGAATTGTAGCTATTTTAATGGTTTATGACAGAAAATTATTTAGCAAAAAGCTTATCTTATTCTTATTCCAAATGAAACGGTGCCTCCAATAAATATTACTCGCAAACTGAGATCGTCACGAAAAATGTTTAACACCCTTACAAAAAAAAAATGTATAAAACAAAAGTGTGTGCATAAATTCTGCACTCCCGGCTACTGGCAGACGACGACTGAGGAAACGCCAGAAAAGTATTGACGACTAAAGATGAGGGTATCGCCATGTGGAAATTTTGGTTAACGCTTTAAAATACTTATTAATTGAGTTGTTATTAGCGATGTTCAAAGCTGCCTCACGTTCAAATGTGCCCCAGTCTCCCATACACAATGTACAAGTACCTACAATCTACATAGTACACTCTTAGTGAAATTTAAAGTGCATACATTTGAAATTAGTTAACATCAGAAAAACTGCAAGAATTCCAAAATTTTATTTTATAATGCGAGTATATAGTGTAAGGACACGTGTAGTTTTGTGCTCAATATATTTATAATCAAGATAATGGTTAATTCTGATATTTCGAATGAGAGAAGGGCTTAATCTCAACAGTCTTCAAAACTGCATCACAAAAAGTATATTAATTATTAAAAAAAAACTTAAAAATAACGTCACAGTATTTGAATTATTTAAACAAATAAAGAAACAAAACACAAACAAAAAAAAAAATTAAAAAATTTCTTTCTTCTTCATACGTTATTAAGGAACATAAAAAATGTTCTGCATCAAGATTTTCCTCCATAAGTATTTTGAAAAAAGAAATTCTATCGGATTTTTTCCAGTGGGAAATTCCCACTCAGCGCCAAACTGTTTTTCTTCTCATCTTTGATCAAAAAACCCATAGGCAGAGTATTTATTTTCACTAATTAGTTTAATCCATGAATACTCTCAAAATAAAAAAGATTCCCGCCTTTTTCAATGTTATTGGAATACACGAGTTTTGAAAGCGGCTACTTTGAAAAGAAGAGTTTTGGTGCAGAATTTGGTTTATATGAGAATAAATGAGTTTTGAATTAAACGACTGAGTGGAATAGCGAAGTTTTGAAAAAAAATTCACTTTTTAAGTACTCAAAAGTATAGGAAATAACAAGTTTTGATAAATGTTAGCTAAATACTTAGATGAGGGCCCTTCTCAAGAACACTTTCTCATACTTAACTCATTTTTGAAAAAAAAGTGGAATAGAAGAGTTTTGAAATTATACCCCTCATATAATGTATGTTTTTTTTTGCACATCCCCCAAGTTTTATCACAATCGGATGAAAGATGCGCGCGCGAACGCATAAAGGACGAACACACAAACATTACTTTTAATATACATAGTATATATATACCTAGGTAAATACTCATTATATAAGATGTGTTGAGCGCAAATACACACACTATGACGTCACCCACAGCTGCACGGCTGTTGGGGTTGCTTGCTGTCTCCACTGATGGAAAATTGCTGTGGAACATTTCATGAACTAATTTGCGCATAGCTCAGCTTCAGGATAACGCAAAAGGATGATACAAATCTCAAATGAATCAGTGGAGCATTTACTAAATTCACCTATTTGTTTGTTTTTCAATCCGATAAACTATGGGTGAATTCGTAAACGCATATGTTGCGCAACATATTTTTTTTTTCAATATTTTGTAAAACCATGTCATTTTCGGGGATAAAAAGTATAAAAAATGTTGACCAAGAACATAAGCAATCACTATGTCAAGTTTCATCAAAATCTGCCCAGTAGTTTCTGCGTGATGCGCGTTCAAACAGTGTAGATATTCTCGATTTCTCGCCAGTTCAAAAAAAAAAAAAAACAATAGGTACAGAAGAAAAAAAAAACCGGCCAAGTGCGAGTCAGACGCTCAAAGGGTTCCGTAGTTTTAAAACTACATAGTTATATTTTGTTTAAATAACTGTTTCGTTTCGTTAACACAATAAACTTAAACGACCCACCTCTATATTCACTTTACCAACCTATAATAAGTAATATTATTCACTATGAGAAATTCGGCTGAGTGTGTAGCGCGTCCATTAACCTTTTTTGCGCTGTAGTTTTGAGGTCCCAGGTTCGTTTCCTGGCAAAATCCTTATTTTTATTTATTTTTTTTTTTATTTTTTTGTATAGCAGCACCGTTTTGAATAGCCTTTAATTTTTTAAAAATTATTGTTAATAGAATAGTGGTAATTTCTTCAAAATTGGTCCAGTAGTTTACGAGTTAATCGGTTGAGAAATTGAATTTTTCGACATAAAATTGAATTTTTCGACGTGAATTTCTCAAAAACTATACAACTTACGAGATTCGCTAAGTTATCTTTAAAAATATAGTTAATTATCTACTAACTGTGATTTTTTCATATTTCTGACTGCAGTAGTTTCCGAGAAAACCATAGGGGGCTTTTTTATGATATTTATCACACAGTTTTGGCAATAACTTCTAACAGATAAAATTAAGAATAACATTTTTGGAATCTTTGTTTCGAGCCCTTTTGAATGATATCCCACATGATCTATTTTTCAGAAATTATTTTTTTTTAGGTTACATTTTTCCCACCCTGTATAGTTGTTTCACAACATTTTTGAGTAATATGTTGTCCATGTATGTGGACCACCGTAATGTATAAGTGTGCCAAATTTCAAGTTTCTAGGAAGAACGGTTCTTGATGTTTTTATCGTGACAGACTATTTTGAGTTAGAGCGAACTTATAATGGTTCCGTATTACCATATGGGTACGGAACCCTAAAAAGTACCGGTTTTTGCGCACACACGAAATTATCTTCACCGATCGTTGATAAAATCTAACGATCTATATTTTCCTTGAATTGTCTAAATTAAAATGTTTGTACAGAATTAAACTTTATAATGGAAGAAATGCCATTCCAATGCGCCAAGGCATTCTAAAGCTAGGAGCTAGAAGGTATTCGTAAAAATACTCTGCTTAGATATCAGCTTAGATCTCCGCTTCTGGATAGCAGATAACGATAAAAAATATCCTCTTAATCCTGACATTTTGCAATGCAACTGTGAAAACCGGAGTCAATTTCGTGCAGTAGTTTTTAAGACAAATGGAAACAAAGTCTTTGCAGTGGAAAAAAAGTTACATTTTTATTATAGTAAGGATGAGAGATGAGAACATTTGTGGCCAAGTTCCAATTTAAGCAGGTCGGTGCAGTAAAATATTGGCCAACTTAGCCAGGTGGCGAACTTACAAGGGTTGCCAACTAGACAGATTTCACTGTACTTTATTTATTTATTTATTAATTTATTTTATCTATTTATCTGTTACTTATTTTTTAAATTTCATATACATTATATTATATACTTATTAATTTATTTATTTATCTATGTATTTATTTATTGTTTTAGTCATTTAGTTAATGTATAAGCAATTTCTGTGATATTCATGCTCAGAAAACAAAAAAATAATCAAATGGACGTTTTCCTTCAAAAATTGTTTTAAATTTATTGCTCAAAACTTTGTGTTTTTGTTATTTTCAGCTGTTAGATGAAATGTAAATCATCATATCTCTGTACTATGCAATAACATCGCGAAGCCAATATAATCTGTTTCTCTATGATAAAAATAAATGTATTTGTGTCACAAAAAAGTATTTCTTATTTTAATTAATTTCATTTTTGCAGCTTCCGGCAGGCCATATGACTTTTTTTTTAAACGACTTTGAGAGGGTAGTGTGCTTTTTTGAGGTGGTCTATATAATATAATGGGTCCTAATGTTGAGACTCTTTATAAACCTCAGCATTTTTCTGTGTTCCATGATCCATATCTCTTTTAAGTTCAGAAATGCTCTTTTCATACTCTTCTTTTACAACAGGAGGGCATACACAGAGTATGTGTTCTGTTGTCTCCTCATCCTTTCAGCAGCGTCGGCAGGAGTCGTCGTCGGATAGTTCTATTTCCTTAAAGTGGTATCTTAGCGCCCAGTAACCAGTTAAAATCAATTAAGATCTTGAGGTCTTCTTTACTGAGCTTAAGTAGACTTTAGGCTTTTAAATCCCTCTATGGAGAGGCGCTGCCACGTATACTCGTACTAGTTATCTACCCTCTCCTGATAAGTCTATGACTGTGTTTTTTCTGTATTTTTAATTCTTATTCTCTCTTTATCGAGAACCGTACCATGACGATCTTGAGAGCCAATACATTGCCCAGGCACCATCTGTAGGTTATGTTTAGGGCCATTTGCATTAATTCCGATATGGTGAGTCATGCTTGCCTCTCACAGTTATTAATACATCATTTGGGTAAGCTTGTATTTAGTACCCTAATTGAGTAGGAAGGTCCAGAAGTTCATCTACGACTGACGTCCGAAGCAGAGGAAATATTACTTACCCGTCCTTGCGGAAAGACCATCCGTATACCAAATATATAACACTATAATATCTGTATTCTTGAAGCTGAAGTATGTAATTGCTCTTTACTCCACAGCTTTTGTTGTTATACATTTATATTATATTTTGTATGTGATTCTTTCAGGCTCTCCTTTTGCCATTACTTCAGGCATGATTTTAACATTGCGATGACATATGGAGCAAGTACTTCCCACCTCGCTTCCTTTGCAGGCCTTTTTTCAGGGGTTACCAAGAAGGTGTTAGGGCAGGCCTTCCTATAGCCCTTCCAAGGAAGCATTTATTTCATCGGTTATCAGTTATGAGTAAAAGCAGGCCTTCCTCTACCCCTTCCAGGGAAATCTTGTTCCAAAATAAAACCAAGTAAATAAATTAAAGTATTTAGGTATGTTATAATCAGGGATAGGATTTTGCTAACTTTGCCTCTTTTTTTTGCTTATTTGGAAGATAGTATCGACTTTACACAAACACGTTTCATGTCCTCTTGATTCCCAATATTTAGATTTTATTTTGCCTTTTCATACCATTAGTGCCTTTTTTTGCCGTTATTGCCTTTTTCTGCCTTTTTTGCATATTTTGCTTTTTTCTCAAAGTTTGTTCGCTAAAAAAATATGCATGTTCATCTGTGCAAACATTATGCTTCTCCCTCACAATAGGTTATACGCATACTTACATTCTTAGATGCATTACAATTTAAAACGTCTAGTCTGTGGGGAGAGTCAACATGGAAATATCGTACACTAGCGAATACCCTGCGTGCGTTGCTACGCTTTATAAAAAATACATATTGCATTGCTGCCACCAAAAGTATCCCTGCCCTGCGATCACTGATCTTTGGTTTGAAAATTGTTATTGCTTGTGTGCGTTCATAAATATGCATGTATACACGTATTCCGACAAATCTATGTTGCGCGGTAGAACGAGTATAAGTCAAAATTTGTCAAAATGAGATAAATTTGTTACATCTTCCGATTGCAAATTTTATATGTATATCATTTTTGGTAAACGCTGTATCGGTCTATTGCACACACAAATGGTTAAAAAAAGGCAGTGCAGAGTAGCCTTACTGTATGTGACATTGTAGGTTTATTTAATTTATTTCCTCTACTGACAAATTGAAATTGTTGACTTATACCATTGTATATAAAAGACATAGTAGTATCACTTGAGGAATTCGATGGTGGCGCCTCAGACGAGGAGTTGGCCGATGATTTTTTGTTTTCTATCATTGACAACAACCACTCAAATTCCTCTCCAAGTGAGAATAAGAATAAAATAACCAAAGAAGAATCGAAGTAAAAATCTCGGTTTCTACAGAAACGAAAACTCACACTTGCACACATTCTCGTATATATCTATAAATATGTGTAGCATTGCTTTTTTCTGTGTTTCAGTCGCAGAGTGAAAAGAAACAAATTATGATTTTTGAATCTGCGGCAGTGAGGAATGAGGATAGCTTTATTTCAGAGTGAGATGAGAAATTAATATGTATATACAGTGTAAAAATTGGCTTGTGTAAATATATGTATGTAGGTATACAAATTTGTGGCAACAAGTAAAAACATCAAAAGTTGTTTTCTTTAAATTTTACAGGAGGACAGTGAAAAGGTTCGACTTGCGTTTACAAAAAAAACTACATTATATAGATAGATATATCCATCAGAAAGGTATAATAAAGTTCTTGACTTCTGTGTCAAAGATGGGAAGAAAAGATTTTTATTAGTCTTGAAACGAATATTCGGTTACTATTCGGTATTCGGCCGAATAGTGAAAATGGGCCGAATAGGCGTTACTATTCGGCCAAATACCGAATAACTAAAAATAGGAGTAGAAAATAGCAAGGAAAATTGCAAAGTAACTTTTAATAATTTCCTTATTTTTACAACAAAAACAATGAGGTATTTTCTTATTTAAAGCTAATAATAATAAAAAGATATACATATACTAAAATTTATCTTTCTTCATTAAGATATCAGAAAAATAAACATTGAAAATTAATATTCAATAGCATGTTTTGTTTAATACAAAACTACTAATCATAATAAAAGTTTATAAGAGGTAAGTTGTGGTGCAGAAATATCAACTTTTCTGCATTTTTAGGAAGAAGTCGGTTTCTTTTTTCTTCATAGACAAGTCCTGCTTCACTAAAATGGGCACTGCTTGCAGGAGCAGATAAATACTTAGCAGCGAGTTTGACTAAACATTGGGGAAATTCAGCTTTATGTGCAAACTACCAGGCAAAGGGATTTTCATTTCTCTTCAAAGTTCTTATGGCCATGTATTTATCAAGGTCACTTGATATGGTGTTTTTTGACGTCGAAAGTATTTCGATGCTATTTCCGTTGTCATCATTAGTAAGGTTTTCAGTAACTACTTCGTCATAACACTCCCAGAAAGATGTATCGATGCTTTGCCCAGGTTCGTCGGTTCTCTTACGTTTAGGCTGCAAGGGAGAAGAACTTGTGCTTTCATCGCTGTTGGTGTCATTTTCTGAAACTAAAGCTTCAAGCAGGCCTACAGGGGAAATCCGATAAAAGAAACGCATCTCGTATTTTACCCCACTGGGTGATGTGGAAAAAATATGTGCTTATATAGGTACATATAAGTATGTGCAAATGGCACCAAAGTTAGTTTTGAACTCATGCATTTACTTTTTTTAATTCGCTGGGATAAATATATGGCATCTATTGTTAAATATCACTCTGATGTTAAGCTACATAATGGAAGAACAAGCCTTCTTGAAATTGAACTTTAAGTTAAATAAATTCCCGCTATACGTAATAAAGTTAAATCTGTGGTGTGCAAAGAAATAGTCCCGCGTCATTCTTTAGAAAGTTTTATAATTTGTTAAGCTGTGCTAATCATATTTTTCAGATTAAAATATTTGAAGGCAAGATATTTGAATTATTAAAAATTAATATTTCATAAAAAAAACGTATCCGCTACCTTAAATGGGTCGCGGTAGACATTGTACCGATGAAAAACGAAAACTAATAAGAAAATTTATTTTTGAAGGAAACAAATACAAATTTATGAGAGAACTAGTTGGGTTCCCTAATAAAATGATTTCAAACGTAAAAAGTATGTTCAACACGAGGAAAAAAGAGACAGGACGGCGAATTTGACCATTAGCGATGAACAAAGCATTATAAGATTGACAAAAAAAAACCATTCATCACCTCAACTAAAATAAGAGAAGATTTAAATCTTAAAGTGGACACTTCTACAATACGAAGAAAAACCGTTTGCCTGCCAGAGGTCCCAGAAAAGCACAGTTGTTGAAGAAGGTCCACTTGCAAAAAAGAAAGAAATTTGCAAACGATCATTTACATTGGGCGCACTTCAAATCATGCTCTCTTACGCAGAATGGAATATGCCTTTCACATGGGATCTGCAACAACGGCCCAAACCATACCAGCAAATTGGCTAAAGAATTGTTCGCAACGAATAAGGTTGAAGTTATGAAATGGCCGGCTCAGTCTACAGACCTGAACCCCATCGAAAACCTTTTGACTGATGTGAAGAAGCAAAACCAAAAAAGACATTGCAGTTATGGGAAGCGATGCAAGCTGCGTGGAGTGATATTCCACTTGAGCGATGTCAAAGATTAGTCGACTTCATGCCACGACGTTGCGCTGCTGTGATTAAAAATAAAGGTCATAAGACCAAGTGACCAAGTATTAGAGTTCTTCTTTAGTTTAAAACTAATCAACATTTTGATTTCTTCGAACAGTTTATTTTATCTATGAATTTGTATTTTTGGTGCTATTATTTTGCACAGGTTAGAATTGGCTTTTTTTGTTTAAGAGCCCCCGCACACTACAGACTTTCTGTCGGCCGACAGTTTAGTCGGGCTCTTAATCAGTATGAAAATATATGAGAGTGCGCACACCACAACGATTCGATATCGGCCGATAAATAAGTTGGATAGGCTACACGATTGCCTTCAAACTAAAGTATCGGCAAACTATCGGCCGACTACTTAATCAGTACAGCGCTCTTCTACGTGCGCACACTACAGACTATAAAGTCGGCCGATTTTTTCGATAGCTCAGTTTGCTGCGAGTTTTTAATTTATTTTCTTTAAATTCTGGATTTTTCTTTGTATTTAAATATGGAATTATGGACATATTTGGGCGTAAAACAATGATTACCTCACTGGAACACTTTTTATTAACTACCATTAAGCGACTATTCTCTGCAAAATGTGTTTAACGACTAGCAATAGGAAATCGTTCGAGAACAGTCGGCCGATTGATTGTCTAGTGTGCGCACTCACTAGCAACCCGACTATTTAATCGGCCCAGTTTGCGCACTAACCAGCCCAACCCGACCAAACTATCGGCCGATAGAAAGTCTGTAGTGTGCGGGGGCTCTAAATGCGTATATATTTTTTATTTTTGGTTATAATGAATGAACTTTTGTATTTCTGAATTATACTTAAACTTTGCTTTTAATAAATAAATAAAAAAAGAAATCGAAATTCTCATTAGATTTAACAATTTTACTTTCATAAGACTTCATAACTGATGGTGCTATTTTTTGCACATAGCTGTACATACATATAAAAAGAATCTTTTGATGCAAAATGAGTGCAGTAGGTAGGTGCATTCACAAGACAAAATGTACTTAAATGTATGTATTTTAATCGAAACTTACTTAGGTACCTACAAAGCGTAAATAATGACTGAATGAAAACAAACGACTTTTTTATCTACACCTGCACCTACTCATCCACATCCACAAATGAAATATTGCAACGTTGCAAATCCCTTATGCCCATAGCGAAATACGATAAATTCAAATGTAGCAACGTTGCAAGTTCCTCATGCTAAAAGCGAAATGTAAATGTAAAGTAGATTTCCAAAAAAAAAAAACTACCGACCTACCCCAACATGAATGAAATTAGAAAATCGTATAGATATCACAGCTGCCCATATAGCATCAATGACTGAATTACACATACATGCATATGTACCTTCACACGAACACGAACACGATTTCTCACATTCTTTATTTTCCTGTGTTCTTTATGTTTTCATTATTCTTTCCCTTTTTCTCTGAGAGACAATTTCGTTCGGTTTTTAGCAAAAAAAGCGCCACCTGGCGAGAAGACAGCCAGTTAAAAATAACTGCTTGATGATATTACTATAAGTTTCATATACAATGCTTATACTCGTTCTACCGCCCACCATAGAAACTGAAAAATATTTTCCAGAAGAACCGTCAAACATTGGTAATGTAATGTTGAAATCTTTAAATGGGCTCCACTCGTTTCAGCTGAAGTAGAAAGGTCATTTAGCTCCTTCAAGGCACTTCTAAGCGACAACCGGAGAAGATTATTACCAGCAAATTTCAAAAAGCTCTTGGTAGTTCAATGCTACTATAATAAAATGTGCATTTACGTTCCTTTTTTCCTGTTTTTTAATAAATGCCTTTTTTTGGCTTTTTTAGTCTTTTGTTTTGCCTTTTTTTACTTTTTTAGGTCCACAAAATCCTAACCCTGGCTTATAATATTTGTATATTTGTATTATTATTGATATTTAGTATTTACATGTTGTAAGAAAGCGTATTTCAGTTTAAGAAGAATGAATGAAAAACTGATACAACTAATTTTCACCACCACATTTTTTATTTTTTCTAAAGTCTTTATTCACTAATAATAATTAAACTTATTTTTCGAAAAACAAAAAAACTTACTTAAAGAAGGGAGTAACAAATGCCATCGATACACGACGTGTTCAGAGTTGTTTGCTAGAGATTTCCATTCGAAAAAAAAAGACCTTAAAGATATGTTCCATTACCAACTCGCTACCTAATAAATGCCTAAACACAGACCTGAAAACGGTTCTCCCATTAGAAGCGAAGTGGTAATACAATTGATGCTCAAGTTTTAAAAGTGGTGGGAATTTCAAAACAATAGCCATTACCAACTCACTTCTTAGGCATAATTTTGAAAAGGCCTTGCTATTCGCACATTTCGATTTCCAATATATGTTAGTTAAGTGGGGGCAGCTGAGTCTCACCAAGACCATGAAGCTGCAGCAGCGACTTTAACTTGCTATGGCAAACGAAACAGGAGTTCTTTCCAGTAAAGTGAAAAAAGTCTACGTACACTACAGCTTTCGTTAATAAACTATCTTTTTACGGCAAAAAAGAAAGCAAAATTATCAAAACAAATATTTTTTGTTTTATTGTAAAAATTAATATGCACGTACTTAACGAAAAATACAATAAAAAATTTCAAAATAATCAATAACTTTTTTTTTTCTTGAATTATATCAAAATAAGGGTAACAAAAGTCTATGTTCACATTGATTAAAGTACGAATTAGAAGAATAATAAGATTACCAATAAGATTTTGGATTTCCATTTAATTTTATCAGTGCTGATATTCTCTTTGGTGTCGATTTGACAAATTTTTCTGTAACTGAAGGCTCAATCTGCCCATTCAATTCTTGAATTTTTTTCTTCACTTTTCGTTCTATAATGCTTTCTTCACTTGCGATAAATATTTAAGGGCGCCTTCAAGAGATCCGGTCATTTTATAATTTTTTATTATTGTTTGCCAGGTTTTCAGAACTGAACAGAATTACTAGCTGCGGTAGCACAACTGAGCAGAATGTAAATAAAAACAAAAACTTTAAGAATATTATGACGCAAAAAATTATCAACTTTGGATCGTGTACGTAGACTTTGGCCACGTGGTTATTTCGGATTTTGCACTCTTAGCACTTTGCTAAGAGAATTTTGAAAATAAATATTGTGCAGCTTATACTAATATGGTATACGAAAAGAAAAAGAATAGAGTGAAATCGTGAAATTTGAATGCTTTTCGGGTAATATATACTTACATATTTGTGGAGCCTAGGACGTACGTAGATTTTTGTCACTAAGTGTATAGTCGTTCGGGCAAGAGTGCGCATTTTGGACTTCGGACTTAAATTCTGGAAAATTTACAATAGGTAACAAACAAAAGAGCCTATTACTTAGTAGCTCTATATTTTAGGAACAAATTTATATAAAAAATTTTACGTTTTTTTAATGTTTCATATGTTCTGATCAAAAAACAAAAGTAAGTCAAGTTGCGCGCTCTTGCCCCGAAGTCAGGGTAAAAGTGCGCAGAGGTATGGGTAAGAGTGCGTAACGATTTTGAGTCACAGTTTTCGTACTTTAAAAGGTTTGAAACTACTTTCACTCAAACTAAATTCTTCGGCAGCCTTCCATGGACTGCTTCCATTTTAAATCAGCTGCCTAGCCTCGCAGATTTGCTTTTGGGTTATCAATTTCCTTTCCGTTTGTCTTTAGAAGATACGCGGCATTTTTCAGGGCAAGCAAAAACAGAAACATAGAGCTACAACTTACCACCTACTACTATGATGTGCTTGTTGCATCTTACGACAGAACGTAATAGCCCAACAATTGTTATAATCCTAATTGTATTCTAATCAGCATATAAAAAGTTAAACACTGGGTAAGAAAGCACTGCGCACTTTTCCGACTTTTCTTTTCTTGTCGTTTTTCTTTGTACTGTGAATTGGAATATTTTCGTAGAAGTTGTTCTTCATTGGCGGTTAGTGAAGCACACATTTTCTCATTTAGCGATTTCTGCTAATTCTTTCACAGATGGAGAAAATGGCACTGCGTACTCTTACCCGCTGCGCACTCTTACCCTAAACGACTCTACTTAATATTAGTTGGTTGGTTTTTCGGTTAAAAATATGCCTATTTTTATTTAGAATTAAAAAGATTCTTTAAAGTTTAAAACTTAAACAGAGTAGCACGAAATAAAATATTAAATATGTAACAGGCTGTTCGAAGTTGAAAATGTCTTTGTTCTTTTGGAGAAAAATCGCTTGAACAAACCGCTTGAACTAAAACACCCATAGTTAACAACGTTATAATAAACAGTGTTTTTCTTTATTTCTTTACAGCATTTATATTCAATTCTGATCTTTTTTATATAATTCGAATTTTGACATTTCATTTGTAGGCATTGTTGTTTGCGTTCATCAGAGCTATTGTTGACACCTTATTCCGCGAGTACATGGTGACGTCATCGTGTGATTGTTGTACATTTCTTTGTCGGTTCTCGAACACAGGCATACACATGATTAAAAAAGTTTTTGATGTGTAAACATCTAAGCGCGCGTTAACAAAATTTCTAGTGGAGTAATTCCGCGATTTTGGGGGAAAATTCCGCGATTTCGGGGACGGAATTCCGAACGGTTACGAAATTTGGAACGCAAATTTCATAGCAGCGCGATGAAATATTGACATAGTGATTGCTTATGTTCCTGGTCAACTTTTATATATGTATACACTTTTTATCTCGGAAAATGGCATGGTTTTCAGAAAATAGTGAAAATACTGCATATTGGGAGGGCAAATTATAGTTATACAGCCGTAACTCAATAACGGCTTATCGGATTGAAAAACAAAAAAGTAGGTGAAATTAGTAAATTTGTCCCTGATTCATTTGAGATATAAAAGATCCTCCTGCGTTGTCCTGAAGCTGAGCAATGTTCAAAACAATCATTCAATTTTCTTTCAGTGGTGACCACTGCCAGCAGTGGGTATCGTTGCAATAGTGTGTGTGTGAGTGTATGTGCGCGCTCTAACATGATCATAGTGCTTTGCATTTCAATGTTCTGCAATCATTATCACCATTTGCGTCTCTCCCACTCAACCAATCTTAACAAATGAGGTGTCAAAAGAAAGATGATTTTCTAGACAGTGATTTGGATTTTTAGTTTAAAAATATTATTAACAATCTCGCATGTAGAAAACCTATAACCTATTTACGAATAAAATAGCTACCTACTGGCGTCTAGTGTCCTAGTGGCACCTTGTCCCAAAAAATAAGATCTACTTTTCGTGATATAACTTCATTCGCATGCTTTTTTTCAAAATTATTTAGGGTAGGTGTACCAATACCCGGCCAGTCACTAGTATCCGGCCACTCTGCGTTAAATAGCTGAGAATAAGTAAATTAATCGTTATTTCCATGGGCAACAAATTATGGCTTTAGTTTTTGACCTATTTAACATGCTGGTAAAATTTGACAACTGTGAACATTACTAAAACGCAAAAAAAAAGCGCAGTCTGTGTAGTTCGTCGAGAAAGTGAGAAGTGCGTTTTAGAGTAAGCGGAGTGTTAGTGGAGGTATCAAACAAAAAACGTAAATTTCTATGTTTTTTTTTTAAATATTCACCAACTTATCTTTTGTTTTTCTGTTAAGTTATAATAATTATTAGTCATAAAACGTGAAAAAACTGGGAGTTTTAATTTTTTCATTATTATTAAATGGTGGCCGGTTACTAGAACTTTTTTTAGTTACGTGTTCAAGTGTCCGGCCAGAGTGGCCTTGTAGGTATCCTTGTGGAATTTCTTGACAGGCTTCGAGGGATATATACGAGCAAAAAGCGTGAGCTAAGCAAGAAAAAATCGATGCAGTTGAAAATAACCTGGCCGGATACTGGTGCAAAAGTGGACGACTACTGAATTTTAGTGGCCGGGTACTGGTGAAATTTCACTTTTTTCAAAAAATAATTTTTAATTTCAGATGCATGAATCCAATTACATTCAGCTATTTTTTTTTTTAACTTAAAATTGCCATTTATGTGCAAAAAAAAAAAAAAAATTGTTTCACTGATTAGGTGAATTAGTTATCACGGATCAAAGTAAGAAAAAGTGTAAGGTGGCCGGATACTGGTACACCTACCCTATACTGATGAAGCCTTCAATAGTGTTAGAATCATTGAAATCAGTACAGAAATAAACTCTTAGGAGAAATCACAAGCTCTTGCGCTAACGAATTAATATCATATGTACATAATATATAGAAGATAGATGAGGCGGGTTATTTTGTTTT
This sequence comes from Brachyopa scutellaris, assembly GCA_949775065.1. Lineage (NCBI taxonomy): Eukaryota > Metazoa > Arthropoda > Insecta > Diptera > Syrphidae > Brachyopa > Brachyopa scutellaris. The sequence continues at coordinate 35,328,774 of OX459114.1, forward strand.
GTTGTTGTTTTCTTTTCTTTTCTATTTTTCTTATTCGTGATGAGATGACAGAGCAGAGTACATACATATTGTACCTACAAGCTGATATTATTTATGTAAAAACTTGGATGAAAAGTTTTTATAACTGCGGCGGTTGTGTGTGTAGCGCGTGGTTTTTCTACTTTTGGCGCAGTACACAACTGAGTTTAGGGGTCCCAGACTACTGCGAATGGAGTGGATTCGATGAGTATATGTGGGTAAATGATATTGGCTTGAATTTTATCGAACATAGACTAGTTATAATTTATTTTCTTTCCAATAAAAGGAGCTACACACCCCATCCGCGTGATGTTTACACATAGCTCGGGACTGTTATATACAGTCGCATCATTTTTTTTTATAGTTTTCCCTGATACCAAATTATTCCTGAGATACCCAGAATTACAGATTATAAATTTTATTAGAACACTAGAAACGCCCGCAATATACTATATACCAGTCAAGTGGTATGGTCCAGGTTATTTGACTATATGTATGCACTTGTACATATTTACATAGTATATCCAGGCAACGGATAAAATGAGAAAATCAATTTCATTTAATGCGATCTCATCTACAGATTACCAGTAATGGATAATTAAACACCGCAACAATACTAAAATACTATGCAATAAAATAACATTTAGACTTATTTACACATCCATTACGTAAAGCGAAAGGAAATCCCAGATGCGTGTTCCTATGCAACTCCTTAACAAGGAAATTGCTTTGTTTCGTATTTGGTTATCCTGATGACTTAAATGTATCAGACTTGAGTATGCATCCAACCGAAGTATTTCCGGGAAAACCGGAAAATAGCCTCTTGTATTATATCCTTGTATGGCAACCATAAATTATTTATTTGTTCTCTGAATAGAATGTGGGCAAAGGAGTCAGTTTTCCTATTCACATGAGCCCAAAGGACTCAGCCATTGATGGTAGAGAAATGGTTACCCAGTCTGAACATTGTGTTACATTTTCAACGAAAGAATTTCAAAAATTCGTTGGAAATGTTTACGGCTCACTTGAGCGGATTAAAATACGATCTAATGCATTTAATTTATGTGAGACTAAACCATTTTAAATTTATCAATACTGTTAAATTCTGCCTAAAAGCAGCTCATGTCTTAAATGGAAACAAGACCCGATGCCAAGGAAAATAGCTTTAAGAGTACGGACATATGCCAGCTTCATTGCTTACATGTAGGTTGAAAGCCCTTTCAACATATTAGCAGACAATGTAATTTATTTGATGGTAGTACTACTTACTTACTTAACGGGCTCCCGACCCGTGAAGATTCTCTGCCTGAGAATTTGATAGTAGTAGTATTTATTAATTAAGAGACTTTGAACATGTATAACTTTACGATTTATTTACTAAGAATCTGGTAAGTCTTCTTTGCCTTTGTTTCAAGTTGGTCTATCTTCTATCTCAATAATTATTTAGGTTCGTTAAGGACCTACTGAAGGGAGTGTGGCCGCACTCTCGTCAGCGGTCTACTTTTGATAAGTTCATTGCGAACTCTGTCCTTGTGTATAAAGTCGCTGTGTTAATTTTTATGTTATAATTGGTATTATATTGTTTTAAAATAGTCTTTAGTATATGTATATAGTGATTTTCCCAGTGGTGAAGTAGAATTAGTTTTCAGATACGATCGTGTTCTTCATAGATCAGTTGTTAAATATATTGTTCCATATTATGCCAGAACCTGGTGTGACTGTGCCAACTAAATAGGGACACATTCATACATCGCCGATATTTCAAGTAATTGTCTCAACTCAGAACATATCTATACGTGTACGTTATACCGGTACATACTCACCTGCCAGTTTGACTTCAGTCTGAACATAGTAGATAAGTGGTAAAGTAAGTCATACTGCATTTTTTCGTGTGTGAAGTAAATTGGTGTTCAGACTTTTGGCGAATATTTGGGACCTTTATTTTGAACTTAGTATGACGAACCACTGATTTATGGTAAGCTTAGTATCTAATAATAAGTATTTATTTTAATAAAGTCGTCTGTTTTAATATTGGAAACATTTTTCATTTCACTAATTGTGGGGTACATTCGTACATGCAAAACGGGGCACTTTCGTACGCCCACGAATCTACCCCACATAATTTAATTTGAAATGCATTTGAGCTAAGGAGTTGATATATGCTCTACGATATCTATGAACTATACTACATATACTATGTACATTTTAAATGTACAGTACATGTATGTAGATCAAAAGGTAAGCCAAGAACTCTATCTAAGAGTATCAACTTGGATATAAATATCGGTCAAACTGGTAGTTGAGGTTCAAGCTTTCATGTTGATGAAGAGTGTGATCTGTCAATAGAAGAATCTGCACCAATAACACCTAAGAACCCCAAAAGTCTGTTGTCCATTATCTTGCAAAGGTAATTTCTCACTAAATACAACGTTTCATATTTGAGAAAAAACCTAATTCATGGACATTTATATTTTTCAACGTTGCTGATGAGAAACTGTATCTATGAAGATATCACTTTGCTTTTCCCAATCCAACATCGTTTGGTATAGCTAGAGCTTCTTCAATGTTTAGTTTTCCAATAGATTTGTTTGCATGTGATGTGCAGTGAAAATGTTGTTCTTTTCCGTTTACTTTCCAAAAATGAATACAAAATATTGTTTATTTTTTTTTATTCACTTCATCAATTAGATTATAAACCTTTTACAGACTAACTAGAATTATGTAGGTATATGTACATGTAATAAAAAAATGATAATTCTAGAAATGGTTTAAAAGAAAAAGAAGTGTATTTAAAAATTGTTCTTGAACAATCCAAAAATAAGTCCATAGAACTTATCATGAGTTGACGTCTCTGATGCATCTCGTAATAAGTTCATTATGAGCGTGCTTAGTCCTAATATTATTAGGGGGTACACATGATGCGACCGATCTGACAGACTTGGTCGGATGGATGACAGACCGATGTCGTTAGCGTCAAGGCTGCCGGAGTGAGTACTAAGGGAGTATTCGTACTACTCTCTCAAACACTGTACTCCCGTGCTCCCCTCGTCATGATTGTACTCCCCTACAAAATATTTTCAATTTTTAAAACCATTGGTAATTTGAGTACCTGTTTTTCAGTGAATAGTACTTTGGTAAGGTACTATCTCAATAAAGCTCTTAGTATACGCCTTCCAGGGCATGCAATGGGACAACAAGGGCATCAAAGTTGACGGAGAGTCCCTAAGCTACCTTCGCTTCGCGGACGACATTGTCATCATAACCGACAACCTCAATGATGCAAAGCTGATGCAAGATAAGCTCGGGCCAGCCTCAAAAAACGGGGGTGGTGGGTCTAAACATCAACTTCGCCTAGACTAAATTCATGACCAACCTAGTTCCAAGTGGTAACCTGGAGACAGCAGACGGTATAATGATCGACCAGGATTTCAAATATTTGTTGCCAAAATTACTGGTCGTCTAAACTGAGCTGTAAAACTCAGCTACTCTTCACTGTCAAATCCCAACTGACAAATGTAATCCAAACTGAAGTAGCAGGGGCAGCCAAACAAAATCGACCTGGAACATAACAAGCACCCTGTACCTATATAGTTCCATCAGCCATATTATTAAAAAACGTTCTTGAGTTTAAACAGGCTAATGCTTGATGTTGATGTTTGATTTGTGTGTTTCTGTTTTGTACTCCTCTCAGACGCAAAGTACTCCCCTGCAAACCTTTAAAATACTCCCATTAGAATTTTCAAAACGGCAGCCCTGGTTAGCGTACACATTGTCCGACTTTACTTTGCAAGTGGATTTGAAAGATGTCGGACGTACTGAGCAGTGCTTATGATTGATAAAATTTTAGAAGAACAAATCTAAGAGGAAAAAAAAAAAAGAAAAAGGAATCAAATTTACAGGAATGGATGAAAAATCGATCAAAGTTTTTTTTATATTAATTTGCTAACAGAATTACAATATGGAATTGTCCAGTCGATTATCAGAATTTTTTATATTTGCAATTTCCTTTTCCAAAATTCTAAATTTCCACACGCAGGCCATTATTAATTCTCCGCCAACAACCACATCGATGGAAATACATTTCAGAAATGAAATTTGCTTTAGGTCGGATGGACAAGCGTACACATTACCAAAATATCAAAAAAGTTAGAAAACCATTCGCCATGTCTGTCCGCCCGGTCGTTGCAAGCGTACACACACGTCAAAACTGGTCGGACAGACCAAGTTTGTCAGATCGGTCGTATCTAGTGTTGCCACTCAAAAATCTCCGATTTAGTCAAATTTGACTTAGTGACTTAATTTCATATTTTCGAATTAAAGGCTCACACACACCGCCGCGATTGCGATAGCGATAGCGATCTATCGCAAAACGTGTATTTTTCTTTTTCATTTTTAATGCATTTTTATTACGGAATTCAAGTATTACCTACATGCTAGACAAAAGTGCTTAAAACTATCTTAACTAACTTAACTATCTTACTCTAATTTACTGGCCCCGCACGGGCACTCTAGGCTAAACTTAATACTTATACTATGTCTTTCGACGTAACCTAACTTATACTATTTAAATTTAATTATAATTACAATTTTAATACTTACTAAGAAAAATGTTTTTGTTAAAAAAAAACTTAGTGAAATGACTTTATTTTTGCTTAAAACTACCTTAAATAAAACTTACAACTCCTTAACCTATCTTAACTCTAGCTAAGTAATTAAATACGTATTTTTTTTGTTTTTTGTGCTGTGTTATTTTATAATTTTGTTGTGGTTTTTTATTTGTTTTTATATTTTTTTTTGTTGGAAAAGTGCTGTGCGTTTTTTTTTATTTTTTTTATAAAACTTATAAATACCTACACTACCTAAACCTATGTAAGCCGGCCACGGCATGTCTACATAATAAACATAAAAGGCGGCCAACTATGCCTTGGGGTCTACCCCGGATCAAACGGAATCGACGAGGGAATCCCATCTCTTTCTAACAGCCACCAGAGTTTCTGATGTTGCTGTTCAACATCGTGCCCATCGCGCCCCGAAACCGACCTACTAAATCGGAGGCGCTCCGTTTGGCTCTGTGCGACGTCTCTGTCGTAGTTGAGCCGCCTATCCACAGTCTTGCGAGCAACATGGAAGATTAGCGGTACCGCTGATCTATCCTGGATCAGACCCTGTTGGTCAAAATAGAGGAACGCTTCTGGTGGAACGAAGCCGTTAAGGCGCACTCTCCCATGGTACGTGAAATGGGGGTAATAAGCCCCGAAGATCAGGCTATTCATCGAACTCATTGCTCTTGCAATGTGCCTTCGAGTCATTTTGATCAGGAAATTATCCACTCTTATTAAGTTAGCCCTGTTGTATAGGACCTCATTGGAATAGAATTTTTTGTACTCGGACTCTGGTGTTCTGTATAAACGAAGACAAGCCCTCTCAAACACCCGAATCCTTTCCATCGAACTTGGTCCGACGTTGAACCACACGGGACAACCATATGCTATCATTGGCCGTATAAGGGCCATGTAGCAGATAACCAGAAACCGGGAACTAAAGAAGTCTTACATTTTAGTTTTAATATTCGGACACTAAAAAATATTATAAAAATAAAACTTTTTTACCATTTTTTTTATCAATTATCAAAATTTATCATATTCATTAAAAACTAACAATTTTCTTTTGTAAAAAGTTAATAAATGGATCTTAATTTACTTACTTTTTGCAAATGCTTCCACTATTTTTTTCCTTAAACAAAACCACTTCACAACCTCACCCTCTTATATCGGACACTTAAAATAGGTATATCTCCTAATCCATTCATGTTATCTGCTTGAAACTTTGCATATATTTGAGTCATACATCAGAGAATGTGTATTTGTTGTTTTATTCGCATTCATAAGTATGATGTACCTATCAATCGCATGAAAATCACAAAGTGTCCGGACACTAACACTGTCCGGATACTAGTGCCTTTACCCTAATTAGGGTATTGGCAAATACAATTTTTGACTTAACCCTCTACCGCATACAACGCCATATATGGCTTTTAATGTTTGGTTTATGATTTACCGCAGAAATAAATAGTTCTAAGAACCCAAGGTTTTCTGTTGCATTCGCGCGAATTTTAAACTATTATTTTCTCAAATTCTAAATGGAACGGCCGAAAAATAATAGTTTAAAAGTGGAAGAACAAAAAATTTGCGGTAAAGGCGTTTTGCTTCCCTTTTTTTATTTATAGAAGTAATGAATTCTGGCAGCTTAGACTTCATTCCCTGAAACCCTCGCAAATTTTATATGAAAGGACCGAATAACCCAAATTCGCCATTATTTAATCGACGTTTGTCACTCGAAGTTCACGAACTAATGAGGTAATTGCACGCGGAGTTACTATCAAATGCTAATTCTCTTGCATTTTCTGAAATTTGGTTTTATTTCGCAATCCTTTCGGTTTAATTCGGTGCCGTGAAATAATGCCTTTTGAATTTTCAAATTCGGCCTTATTTCGCTCGGCGTTATTTCACGGCACCGAATTTAACCGTAATGCTTTACAGGGCAACATAAGCAAACGGCAAATATTTAAATAAAATAATCAATTAAAACAAATAAAATTGTTGGTCAAAAAAATCGTTATTGCATATGGCAAGAATTTTTTAAATTGAAAAAATACAGACTGCATAAAACGCTATATATGGCGAACTTATTTTTTTTTAAACTGGCCTATTTTTTAGAAATTTTTTTCCACAAATAACTTTAAAAAAGTGTATAAAAAGTGAATCCGACAATTTTTTTTTTCAAGTGGGTAATAATTCGTGCGGTAGAGGGTTAATTTTTATTATTTTTAAGTTTGACTTAATTCCAATATTTTTTTTAAGTCAGCACTTAAGAAATCTAAAAAAATTAAGTCCAATTTGACTTGAATTAAGTCAAAATGGCAACTTCGTATCATGTGTGTGTCTGTGTACCCTCCTATTTTCACAAAAATGGAAACTACGAAGACAGCGAGGGTCAAATTGCGACTAAAGTCGCATAGCGGCAATGCTGAATGCCATACTCTAAGTTGGATCTTACTAGAGATACATATAGGTAAAGCCTTTAAGGTATACCTACGGATCGGAAAAATCGTTGGAAGTTATTTTAAGGAAACCAAGCAACGCATTGGCTTAACAGACTACATACATAATCCGTATGTTCTCTAAAATTTAGTTGGGTATCGAGAATGATACCAAGGTCTCTGTTACAGGTTACTCTACTAAGAGGATTTGAATTTATAAGGTATTGCTATTGCTACATAATAGCAACACTAGATCTAAACAAACTAAAACATTGACATTTGGTGACGTTAAGAAGGAGGTGATTCCGTTAACACCAGTCGACTGCGGCCACATCTTGCTGTAATAAGTCGCAATCATATTCTGATTTTAATAAATAAATAAAAAAAAAATCTGATTTAATGGAGCGAAATAATTTAAGATCATCGGCAAAAAGAAGGCACTCAGAATGTTTGACGACAAGTGGTAGATCGTTGATGAACAACAGGAATAATAATGGCCCAAGGTAGCTCCCTTGAGGAACACCTGATTTTAATCTAATAGGAATTGAAAGACAATCATCGATTTTAACATGTAGGACCCTATCAACGAAGTAGAACTCTAACCAACTAAGCAGGGTAGAATGGAATCCTATAGTCGATAGTTTCTGAATAAGGGTACGATGATTAACTTTATCGAAGGCAGTCAGTAAAAATAACATCAGTTTGCGTACCAAGTTCAAAATGATTCACGACATGGTTTTAAAAAAGTGCCAGATTCGTTGAAGTAGATCTTCCCTTAGTAAACCCATATTGATGGTCTGATATTACATTGATAACAAGAAAAACAACTTTTTTATAAACAATCTTTTCGAACAATTTAAAAATGGAAGAAATCTTACAAATTTTTTTTCAGACATTTTGTTTAGGTCCAGACTTATGTATAGGAACAATGTGAGACATTTTCCAAACATCAAGGAATTTTCCACAAGCAATTGATTTCCTGAATATGTGGCAGAGCGCCATAGACAAGGACTTTGTGCTGTACTTTAATAAAATAGGAGCAATTTCGTCAGGACCCTCTATAATATTACTTTTAAGACTTTTAAGTGCTTCTTCCACTTCAAGCTCTTCTATATTTATAGCGCCAATGTCAATGACTGAACATAAATTTAATGAATTATTTGATTGAGAATCTATCGAAGAATATACGGAATTGAAAAAGGGGGCAAAGAAATTACATATAGTGTTTCGTTCCTCAGTGGACGAGTCCAAATAAAGCATAAGACTCGGAAGTCCATTTGTGTTCCTTTTGGTATCACGGAATTTCCAGAAGTATTTACTATTGGATTTTAAGTGGAAATAAGATGAATATTATTAGTGTTTATATATAATATTCATGTTTAATATTTGTAAGTGGCATTCAACTTAATATGCCTGTTCAACTGAGCAATAAAGCCCAATTCACAATGTCGCGTTCGGGCGCTCTCGCGTTGACAGATAAAGTAGAAACAATGCAAACATAATGTGACTTCAGGCGTTATATCGTAAATATCGTAAAGTTCTGGGCAACGGCCGAGTAGAACTACTTTCTGCTAGGGCGTGCGTTGTGACAACTCAGCTGTTGTTGACATTATACTATTCGATGGCCTGTTCGAATAAAGTACAATTTTTTAGCATTTAATATGTGTAAAAGTTTTAAATGGCTAAATTAATTTTTTTCAACACAAATTAATTGTATAGGGTCTTTTTTTTAATCTACATATTCGCGCAATCTTGTTTGCAAAGTTATTTTCCACATTTTGTGTTTCTTAACAAAGCAATACAAATAAAAATAAATACATTTCAAATCTTCTTTCTATCATAAATTCGTGAATGGGAGATTTGAGGAAACAGAACATATTATTTTTCATATTCATTTACGATAACAGAAGTTATCGTAAAGTCGACAGAAAGCCCATTACCGCGAGAGCGCCCGAACGCGACATTGTGAATTGGGCTTAAATTGCGATATCGTAAGCTGTTGGTTCCCACCAACAAACAAACACAAAAAGCACAAAACAAACACATTTTTTACACCAAAAATCCACAAAATTCGCGACCACAAAATCCGCGATCATAACAAAACCGAAAGGCCAAACGTCAAACTATACAAAGACCAATCGTTGATGCTAAGTCGGTCTCTCTCCCCATCATGCGCGGCTTACATCGCTTATATGAGGTGCAATATCCTACCTAGTCACACCAACTAGGACGCAAGGCAGGCGAAACAGCGTGGGAGGCATCAGTCATCAACGGCAAGTTATCTCACTCTGGCACATACGAGATGTAGAACTGGTCTAAATTAAGATGTATAGAGTTCAACACAACGTAGTCAAGTAGTTATAAGAAATTATTGTATGTAAATAAACTAATACTAGAACAAATGTTTTCACGGTCAATGTCAATGACCATATGCTTTACAGCTGATCATCGTACATAAGAATACCGAGGTTTCCTCACCAGCTGATAGCGCATTTTGGCGCATTCGAAATTGTAACTTTGAAGCTTAAACAAGAAATTAAACGGAATTTTATAACGTTCTTCAAACGTATTGTGTTTGATTTGAACTAAGTGAAATTCTACTACCATTTTGCTGAGACGACTTCTCAAGCGAAATTTAAATTTCTAACGTCCCCTACGTTAGAGCATAAGCACAGCATACACTGCTGATTGCTACATTGCAGTGTTGGATACTGGGGAAATCAGCAGTAAAAATTTTCTACAGAGCAGGTACCAAGGCTGAGCATTGAGGAACACCAGCTGAGATCATTTTTGTCGACGAGTTAAAACTTAAAACTATTTAGAGCTACGACAAACCTCCGTTCAGAAAGAAAACTCTGGATAAGTACCTCAGAACACTCTCAGAACTAATAAGCTTAAAGCTTGTAAGCTAGCCCATTTCATTCATGCTCAATCAAACCTTTCGTGAAACATGTGAGAGACAGACGTAGAGAAAACTATGAGAATAACAACTCGCAAGGTAAAAGTAAAACTGACCCTAATATTTATCATTACGTGTTGTAGTGGAAAAATGTAATAGATCGCTTATCTAAACTACGTTACACACCTATCACATCAAGTCCATGGACATATTTCATATATGTAAATCAGTATTATTATTTACGCATGTTATACCACTTGACAATGCCCACGAGCAATTGAAAGTTGTATTTAGTTTAAATTTTACCCTTCCACATTTTACTCATGGTCATAATTTATAGTCATAAAGGGATATCAAATATTCAAATACGTACCTCAATATTCATTCCAATATGTATACATTACATATGGTTTACGGTTATACCAGGCCAGAAGTACAAGATTATCTGAAAGCAATAACAATCAAAAACGTTTTCGAAATAGTAATACAAAAGTAGGTACATAATAAAATATGAATGGGGAAAGAAAGTACACAGCCTTTTTTCAACCGCTTTATTTTTGTTTTACCAACTTATGTAGTATTTGTACGTTTCATGTGGCCTGGATTTTGGCACTGAGGACTTTCTCTCGGGAAGTTCCTTATCCAACAGGATGCTCCCATTCAACTTATCGAAAAGGGTATTTAAACGAAAAGGGAGTTTGAATTATTTTGCGATTTACAATATGTGCGAAACGTTCAATGGAAAATGGAAAGCCATCCAACCTTTTTCATTTTATTTTTTCTTTGCTTTTTTTCCTTCCTTAAATTGTGCTTTCTTTGATCGGATATCGGATTAGAGAAAATTCCGGAGTCTGCATTTACCCCCATAAGCTCCTTTCTTTGTACATAACATGTACTTCTACTTCGTCGGTTTTTGTCATTTGAGTTCATTATGGAGCTCACTCAGTTGTGGCAGACAAAAAGTGATGGGTGGTACTTAGGAGTGCAAGCTTCCTGTTTGTATACAATGCGCAGTAAACGTTAGATACGATTTAAAAAAAAATATACGAGTAGATATTTATGCACATACATATGTACATATATTTAGGTATATAAGAAGGTACATAAATGTAGCATACTGTGATCAATTAAACGCGATCATACCTTCGGTTATATAAATACACAGTTACATAATATGTGAATTCTTCATTTGCAAATACGTATGTATAACTAATTTATTTGTACCTACATTTTGTATAATATGTACATGTGTTGGTATATGCAAGTCCTTGCATGAAAGTCGCTAAAATTTGGAAATTAGAATTTCATAATGTTGCTAATCCAAGAAACTTCGCTATCTAGAGATATGGAAGCTCTCTCTCTGTCGTGAATGGAACTCACCATTTTTAAATTTCCATTTATAGCATTTTCACTTTAAATTGGTTATTTTGCAAATTAAATTCGTTATTTTGCAAATTAAATTCGTATTTTTGCAATTTGAATTCGTTTTTTATTATGATTTGATACCAAATAGGTTAGATTACAGTGTTGTTATGCGTTGTATACACATAAATATATGTAATAAGATTACTCTCACCTTCTAACTTAGATTAAGACTGCTCTTAGCCCTTAAATGTATGTGATATTAAAGTTTCCAAGGATCACTGCAGAGAGGTGCAAGTTTGAATTTGAGCTGCATAGGGTGATGATCTAGTGTGAGACCCCTTGCCTTCCACTGAAAAACATCTTATATTACAGACTTTAATGGGGTTCCTGCTCATTTGCTGCAGCTGGTATTTTTAACATCATAGCCATCATGTACTTAGAGCAGTCAGATCTTGTTATCTGGCGATAGGCCTGCTCTATTACGCTCTACAAATTATGCTCTGATAAAGGAACTGAGTATGTGTAATTGACGTAAAAAAAACGATTTGGTAGTAAATTTCAGTGTTCTGAAGAGAAAACGAATTCAATTTGCAAAAAACCGAATTCAAAGTGCAAAATTAGGAATTTAAAATGCAAAAAAACGAATTCAATGTGCAAAAATACGAATTTAATTTGCAAACAAAACGAAAAACGATTTCAATCCGGTCGAAATCGATCACAGTGGTGATTATTCGACAATCGCTGTGTGTATTCAGAAATAGAAAATACACAGTTATGCTTATGTACCTGTACCTTTTATATTTATTTTAGATAATGAATTGTAGATAGATACATCATTTTGGTACCTATTCTATCTGATCTAGAGTAGGTACATACGTAGTTTCTTAACCCGCCATTACTCGCGCACCCGTTTATGGATACGGTTACCCGCGGGGTGTCACTAACACCCCAAGCTTAAACGTCAAACGCTTATGGTCAAGGTATTGGACACATAAGGGCTTTAACAATTTCTTTTATATAAAGTTAGTTAATTTTACGAGTTCCGTACCCATATGGTAATACGAAACCATTATAAGTTCGCTCTAACTCTAAAATGACTGTCACGATAAGAACATCAAGAACCGTTCTTCCTAGAAACTTGAAATTTTGTTCACTTATGCATTCCGGTGGTCCACATATTTGAGACAATTTATCACTCAAAAATATTGTAAAACAACTATATAGGGTGGGCAAAATTTAAACTCGAAAAAAATCATACGAAAGGGCTCGAGGCAAAAATTTTAAAAATATTTTTCTCCACTATTTTCGTTAGAAACTTTGGGAGTTGTTACCAAAGACAGTGTGCAAAAATACCATTCTTAAAGTAGGTTCCCCCACCTTATCTCCGAAGCTCCTGAAGTCAAAAATTTAAAAAAATCACAATTCGTAGATGATAAGCTAAGTTGTATAGTTTTTGTTTTGTTTTTCTAAGTAGTGGGGTGCGAACAGCACCCCGCGCGATTGAAACCGGGTTAATAGCTGTCCATGCATATATCGAGAGTGCACTGTATAAGTAGTCATCGTCATCCATGTCAGGCATCGGCTTTAAACAAAAGTTAAGGTTTGTAAAAGCTACTTCTTATAATTCATTTATTATTCTCGTATCGGCGTCTTTTGTTAGATACCAATGACAAACGCATCACGTTGAAAGGAGAATTTAAATAACTAGTCCTTGAAAATTTGCTTGTGCTCATGTAGTAGGTACTAATAGCTACATTTACGACTTTTTGGATAAATGTTGTTAATTCTATGGTAAAAATACTAGTTCCATGGAAAACTACAGATGAAAATCTAATCCTCCTGCTTTATGAAAACTGCTACGTCTACTGCATTAAGACTAAAGTATACGTTCCTAGATAATGAAAAGTGACAAAAGAAACATTAATCCCAAAATCAGATATCTACATAAATCGCCAAATAAAAAGAAACCGTATCGACCGATATTGCTTCAAAGGCTTCAAGGGGCTTCAAATAATAATGGGCGAAAGAAATCTTATGCGATCAGTAAGCGATTGGATACAAAAACGGTGAACTAAATTATACGGAATTAAATCTCTTCATATTAACTTTAATAACCAAATAATAGATATGTGGTCAATACGAGTCAAGAAGAAGTTACACAAAAGTGGCCAATATCTGAGTTAAAAACTTGATACTAAAAAATTTCACGGTGCCACCTGTTTCAATTGCCTGACAAGCAATTAAAGAGTATCATTTGTCAAGAAGCTTCTCACCTCGCCGTTCTGTGCCGGCAAAAATTGTAGGTCCTTTCATTCGGGCAAAAATATTACACGCAGATACAATGATTCCGAGAGCCAGGCTCTGGTTCACCCCGAACTATAGCGCTACCTAAAGAAAGAAGAAGATAAACCACATTGTAAGTAAATAAACTCGTGGTCGCCGTGGCCGTGGTAGTTAGTGCGTTGGACTACCACGCAATGCTGCCCGGGTTCAACTCCTGGCCGGCTCTAACACCTAAAAGAGTTTTTTCACGGTTGCCATCTCTTTCGAATGTCTGACAAGCAATCAAAGAATATTATTTGTCACGATTAAGCTTCTCAGCTCGCCGTTCGGAGTAGGCAAAAAACTGTAGGTCCCTTCCATTCGTGCAAAAATATAACAAGCACACACAAATGGTTGCGAGAAGCAGGCCCCGGTTCACCTCGAGCATGTAAGTAAATAAACTCAGTGCTAGATGTAATTACAAGATGGTGTAAAGAATTTAAAAATCCTTATGTACTATACTGTTTATGATTAAACTTTTCGTTGGAATCTTTCTTAACTTTATGTAATCACGACAAGATTACATTAAAAATATGTATTGCGTATCGTAGTCTATCGCACATAAATACTAATAATGTATATTTTTTGTTATTATTTGTTTGTTTAACGCCTTTATCGGTGTTATATTATAGCCTTACCACTAACACCAGGACAAAGTCATGAGCCTGTTGATGCATACTTTTCCCGGGCGAATCTCTGCTAGTGGTTGGTACTTGAATAAAGCACAACACGACAACAGATCTGATATTGTTAAAAAAAGGAAAAATTAATAAATATTTAACTCGGACATTTGCATCCCTTAATACGAAAGAGTCACAGCTTATCAAAAATGTTTTGTTTTATTAATATGTCTGGACGTATGTTTTGTTTTATTAACATGTCTTAATATGGACGCTCTAGTGAATAGCTATGTATTGAAAAGACAAACGTACAAATAATACAAACCTTCCAAAACAAGATACTAAGAAGCAGTGTAGATATGTCCTTATCAGAGACCTTAAAATCTCCTGAACTAGCTATTGGGCTAGATCCCACTTGTGGAGAAATGTGCTTTCACCAACGACTTATAGGCGGGACCACATTCCGTAATACTAAATTAATAGTTGTCTTGTATCAGTCTGTCATTTTTTCCGCGAGTCGCTAAATGTGCCTACTAGCTTTAAGAAAACTGCTTAATTTAACGTATGTATTATATTTATGTAACTACGAGTATTAGTAGACTAAGTAAGTAATAATGAATTTTGATATGAATTATGTAACGAATTTTAACATTTATTAATAAAGGATTTGCAACTCAGTAACAAACTAACCAGTTAGCGAATAAGTCTTCGGTTGCAGCTGAGTTTGCAGCAACACCACTAGGTATACTAAACATTTATTAGAAAAATTACAAAATTAGTTTTTTTTAGTTGTTCAAATTTTCAGATCAAATGTTTGTAGAGGCTTGTCTTTTCTGTGGATACGTCGCGTCGCTGTACTATCTTCGGCTGCCTGTTGGATGTCAGCCATGAATTGTTCCACCTCAATGTCAATATATAAATGCGAATGAAAATATTTTTTTTTGGATACACATGAAAAAATGTGAAGTCTACATCCCATTTACTCGCTATATTAAAATGTGTATTATAATACTCTCTGCATGCACATGAAAAAATGTGAAGAGCACATGCCGTGTACTCGCTTACTTTTTGCGTGCTAAATGTCGAAAAAATTGAAAAAATTGAAAAAATTGTTCACAAAACTTCACATGACTTTTAGGACAGAAACAACATGAAAATATGTGAAGTTCACATGCCGTGCACTTACTATCTGGATCCGCCTGTTCTGTATTCCACTTTTAGTGAATTCAAAAGTGGAAGTAGGTGTTCTGTATTCCGTACAAAATAATAATTGAATTAATTAATTAATTTGATGATGAGAATCATTATAAGAAATAAGACTTTCCATTAATGTATTCAAATAATTGATTTGTTATGGGGAAACATAAAAAGTAGAGGCAAGAGACTATTCTCTTGAATTACATGGAAGAAAATCAAGATTTGTAGAGAAAGTTAGTAGCTTGGAACGGTTGAAGAGTAGAGGTCTTCCAACGACTGGATTGAAACAGATAAGGAATTGTTTTTAACATTTTTTTATTACAAAATAAAACATTTTCTTTAACTCTAGATGACTAATCTTATTTCACAGTACATTATTACTAACCTTCGTCGATTAGACGACGGAATATTAATTTTTATTTCTTTTGAAATGATTTCGAGATACAAGTATTTTTTTAATGTTATAAGAACTTATTTATTTACCGCTATGAAAAATATAAAAAAACAAAAATAAAATCGGGTATAATTCAGACTTTTTTGAGAAATTCTATGAGTACCTCAAAATAAATTAATGTTTAAAAAAAGTTAATCAAAAAATAAAAAAACAGTGAACTTTATGAACATTTGTTATTAATATGAATGTTAAATGATTGTCTTTTAGGGCTGCTTTAATTTCAGCTTTTTTGCAGGTGACTGCGTGAACCACATTCTGGTATACCGTCCGAATTGAGTTTGAATTACTGTTTTAGTTTCGTTTAGGACTAAAGCAATGATGTAATTTGTAATAAAGAGATCTAAACATGTCAAAGGATATATCAACTTTTGGCAAGAGCGTGAAGGTCCGGCATTCTAAAACGCTTTCCGAATCGTTAGATTGTAAAAGAAATTCAGTGAAATCTATGCAAATTATATGAAAACCAACGAAAAACTGACTGTCTCCAGTTTTCAAAAAGTTACACTATTACTAACCTTCGTCGATTCGACTACGGAAAATGGTTCTTTATAACGGCGGCGTAAATACTCGCAATGAATGTGTCACCTTTAAGATATCAACACTAAACAAGCATATATGGGAAATGGGCGAGATAAGGGTACTGGGCGGAAAGAAAACAAGAGAAATTGGTACAAGCGTAGTCGATTCGACGAAGGTTAGTAATCTAGGGTTAAGGGGTGAAGGTGGACGTTTGTACCATCCAGGTAATTGATAATCCCCAAAAAATAACATCTTTTCCTATTCCATCTTCGTATTTTGCAGTTTGTAGTCCACTTCGAACACAACTTGTATTGCAAAATGTTTAACATCTCGCCGAGAGCTTTGTTGACTGTGGATTTACCAAGGTCAAGATCGAAAGCCTTTTCCACTGACCTTTGGTAGCATCCTTCGGCCTCGCGGTTTTCATCAATCATTTTAAATCCATTTGTAATAAAGTATGTCATTGTTTTGTAAATTATTAATTCACTTTCACAAAACAAATAAGTACATGGAACTGAAAATCACTACTTTTATATAAAAAAGTATGTATGTATGTGCCGCAAAAACAAAAAAACTACTGAACGGATTTGAATGCGGTTTCTTGCAATCGATTCTGGTTGGATTAAACCTATAAAATGGATAAAAAAAAATGAATATATTAATATAAAAAACTTCTAAATGAGAAAAAGAAAAGTTTATACTTTACTCTTGGGCATTTATCTTGCTCTATCTTAGTTCTTAAATAACTTATTAAAATTAAATTTACATATTTGTTTAGATTATTTCACAACAAAGATTTTGATATATATATCTTCTTTGTACATTTTCTGTGAGAAAAGTAATAACAAAAAGAAATATTGTTTGTTTGCTTTCGCGACAACGATCAGTGGAGACCATTGCCACCGTCAATGCACCAGCGGCAGCGGGTATGCGTGCATGCGGTACATGCGTGATAGGTGATTGGAATTGCTTCGTGCTAACGTATGTATATGTATATTGTAATTGCTCGATCAACTCTCATCCAATAACTGGATAAATTTGGTTGCAATTTGTTTTATGATAAGTAGATGCAGGGCTTGGAACAGATACAGCTTTGTATGTATTATGTTTTGACGTTTTGGCGGTAAGAACGTAATATTTAAGAAAGCGGGAAAGTTAGATTGAAAGAAATTGCTAACCCACCTGCGTCACTTTTTTCCTTAATAGTCTATGGAAAATCCTTTATCCAAGCAACTCATTCAGTCATTTGGTGCTAAGCAAATTGTGAAGCAAGTATTTATGCCAACTTCTAAGGTGCAAGGACAAGTGTATCATTTAACTGGAAGCCTCCTTCCAGTAGACAATTTATTACAAATACACATACATATATCCACATACAAAGAGAATATTTTTGTATGCGCAGCGAAGCGGGTACATCAGCTATCTCAAATAATTTGGAAATTAGCTTGTAGCGGATTTTGACATTTCAAACAAATGAATTCGATGTGGATTTCAAAAATTGGAATTCACCCGGAATGTTTAATTTTCCTGTAGAGTGTTCTTTTCCCAGTGAGCTCTTCGAATTGCGCATAGTAGGTATGGGACAAATTCCAATAAAATGCCGTATGTCTTCCCTCGACCGCAGGTTCCACATATTGCAGTCAGACTTTTGTCCAGCCCTGTGTGGCATGTAGTTTAGCTGCAAAAGTTCCACATTAAGGTTAGTACGGTGCTCGCGCTTAACTAAATTTTTCATACAAAATTTGTTGTTGCTAAACGCAAAGATAAAATTGCGCTGGGAAATTTATCCTAGTGTACGGTGCCCCTAGAATAGAATATGTCTCCACAAAATTTTAGCCAGCCATTTAATGTCCGGGACATTTATTTAGCTGCTGAATTTTGACGTTTTAAGTTCAAATAGAAATTTAAAACAAAAATCCATTATTTGGTTTGAATTTTTTGAGGATTTTTGTGAAAAAAGGTAAATAAGTGCATGTATACTGCTGCTGCTCTTTGTTTATTCAAGCACGAGTATGAAAATGGAAAGGCAATGTCGGAAAGTCAAAGAAAAAATTAAAATAATCAGGAGCACAGAAAAAAAGGTTTATGACAAGGGTGGACTGATCAATTTCTACAACAAAAAAAAATGTATCTGGCATTTATGTTCGGTTTCCATGTGAATTTTTGGAAACCGGCGGAAATTTAGTTTAGCGCGAGCACCGTACTAGCCTTAAAAAGGTGTGAGGCCGAGATCATGCTGAAGAATTCTATAAGTGCCCCTGGATTCATTTCACTGCGCCACTTTTTTCAATTTTATAAATATGGATGCCTGAATCTAATCACTACTTTTATAAAAGGAAGTCTAAAAAAAAGTATGTATGTATTGCCGCAAAAACAAAAAAAAAACTACTGAACGGATTTGAATGCGGTTTTTTGCAGTCGATTCTGGTTGTATTAAATCTATAAAATTGATAAAAAAAAATCAATATATTTCACTAAAAAACTTCTAAATGAGAAAAAGAAAAGTTTATATTTTACTTTTGGGCATTTATTATTATTATTATTATTATTATTATTATTATTATTATTATTGAAGGGTGAGATGCACCGCGACCTTAAGATCTATTGTACCCCCTACAAGTCCTAGACGAAGGAACATCCCTCTCGTCACTATTCCTATTGGAATTGGTTAGAGAGAGCTTCGCTCACACCTAGCCCAGGTGAGAATTCCATAGATCACAGCACTTCATCAAGACCAATTTCCCTAAGAAATCGCAGTAGGAGATTGGGTGCTATGAGTTGTAGATCCTCTGCTGTAATTTGGTATTTACCGAAGCACTTGAATCTTTTCTGGGTTAATGCCCTACATTCCACCAGTACGTGATCTGGAGTTTCACTGGACTCATCACAAAATCTGCATGAGTCTTCATCTGATAGACCTAGCTTCCTGAGATGTCCCCTGAGTTTACAATGCCCCGTTAGAAACGCAGTCAGAATGCGGAGTTTGTTTTGTCAAGGCTGATGCAAGCTTTGAATCTCTTCAGGTTGTAAGTACCTACTTAGCAGTTTCTTTGCCTGGCTTAGACCCTGAGTTTTTGTCCAGGACTTAGTCCTTTTAATCTTCTCCAGTGATCGGAGCTCCTCTTTTATGGTGTGTTCTCCTATCCCGCAGAAGGGTTCAGGGCCCACAAAAGGTGTGGCTGCCCCTTTCCTGGCAAGTTTGTCCGTCTCTTCATTACCTTCTATCCCCAGATGTCCTGGTAAATAGTATATTGTGACGTTGTTTCATTCGCCCAGTCTATTTAGTTTATCTAGGCATTTCCAGACGATTCTATATTTGATGATCTGAGCCCCTATCGCCTTGATAGCTGCTTGGCTATCTACGTTTGGGCATTTATCTGACTCTATTTTTGTTTTTAAATAACCTATTAAAATAAAATTTACAAATTTCGCGACAATAATCAGTGGAGACCATTGCCACCATCAATGCACCAGCGGGTATGCGTGTTTGCGGAACATGCGTGTAGTATACGTGATTGGGATTGCTTCGTGCTAACGTATATGTATTGTAATTGTTCGATCATCTCTAATTCAATAACTGAATAAAGAATGAATTTTTTTCATGATAAGTAAATGCAGGGCTTGGAACAGATACAGATATGTATGTATGTATTATATTTTGACGTTTTGGCGGCAAGAACGTGCTGTATTACTTAAGAAAGCGGAAAAGTCAGAAATTGCTAACCGACCTGAGTCACTTTTTTCTTTAATAGTCTATGGAAAATCCTTTATCCAAGCAATTCTTTCACGTTCCTATAATAATTCTTTTCAAATGACTTCATTGGTGCTAAGCAAATTGTGGAGCAAGGATTTATACCAACTTTTAAGGTGCAAGGAAAAGTGTAGCATTTAGCTGGAAGTCTCCTTCCAGTAGACAATTTATTACAAATACACATGTCTACATACATAGAGAATATTTTTGTATTCGCAGCGAAGCGGTTACATCAGCTAGTAGTCTAATAAATGAGTGTTCTTTAAAACCTGCGTAAAGCAAAACATTATAAAAAGAAATATTGCAAAATTATGAATGAGTTAGAAAATCGCACTAATTGTCAACTGTGGTTGGCAAAGTGGGTAAAAAATCATATTTTTCTTTTTTACCTATTGTGGGTTTTTTCCAAGTAGGTATCATAAAATCTGTAGGTTTTTCAGCATACTTATCACAGTTTTTTTGTTTACAATTGTTACGTTCATAAGAGCAAACTAATAAAACGGTATGTTTATTATGCATTATTTGTAGAAAAGCGATCTGAAAGTCAAAAATTTTCATGACAAGATAAATTAAACTGACTTAAAAATAAAATATCTGGAAAGCCAAAAAAGACATCAAATTATCTTATACGCAGTTAAAAGGAGTATATATTACTTTTTCTAAAATTAAAGCCCTAAGTGAAGTTCCTGTAAGTAGGTGTTAGCATGGGTCATGGTACACCAAAGTAGGTATTTTTCTAAATTCTCGATAAATGATGTTCACATCAGAGATGGACTGTAGAACGATTTTTTTCTTAAATTATACCAAAGAATGTCGTAAAGAAAGAAAAAGAAAAAAAAATAGGAAAACAACAACATATTCTCCAGGTAGGAAACAGGAATGAATACATACGATTATTACAAGCACTTTATATTTCTGAATTCAACTCGATCATATGAATATAAGCAGATCGCCCGAAGAATGTGAATCTGAATATGAAGCGGACACTGTCGGCAGTAAAACTTTTGTAACTCCACTGGCGATTGGCATTCTTAATCTGTCTTTCATATGCGAACCCTCAAGCACTTATCGCACTTGTATTTTGTATTTTATATATTGCGTATATTGCCAGCGTCGTAGCTAGGGGCTGGCAAGGCGGGCGGCTGCCAGGGGCGCAACCCTCAGGGGGGCGCACTTTACAGAGCCACTAGCACAAAAAATTAAAACATTATGCTAGGCTAACTCACTTAAAAAAAAACTTGAACTTGACTACGATAGGCGCCCTCACAGATAAGGAACGGCGCCCCTTACTTAACACATGTAATTTGTACCGAACACTTAATAAAAGATAAAAAAAAAAAACTTTCCACACAAACCAAAATTGTGTCGTTTTTCCACTCTCCGGCACACCGTGGCATGGGTGTTTTCCCAAAATTCACAGATTCTCAAATTTCAAGGGGGGGAAAGTGTGAGAGGTGAAGCGTAAACGGAAGGTTAAAAAATATTCGGCGAAAGGGCCAAGGATGATTCGGCCATAATGACACCACTTCAAAAGTTTAAAATTCGGCTTTACTCGGCACTAGGAACACTTATTCAGCAAATGGGGCGGGGATTTTAAAGTTTAGCATCCGTAACTGCTGATTTTGGTTTCATACCAGGACTTTCGTTACACGAAACCTCTACTGCTGGTCTAGCATTCAAATACGAAATACAAAGCCAACAACATAGTTGTGTTTAGAGATTGAAGACCATATTATTGACAAATTGGCCTTAGAAAAAGCCTGAAAAGTAAGCTTTACGAGATTTTATAATGCCTTAGTGAACGAACTAGTATTGTATTGTTTCCCTTCCTACATAGTAGTAAGTAGGAACTAATTTTATGTTTAACATAATTTAAATTACACTTTCAAAGTTACTGTGTTGTTTCTCTTCCTATAAAGTAAGTCTCGGAGGGCGCAAAATTCAAATCTTGCCAGTTTATTTGTACACAAATACTCATCTTTCAAATAAATCCCAGATTTAATTAGATTCAAAACACTTTCAACAATGCAAATTCTTGATGTCCAATTAGAACTCATATTTGAAAATATTTGCCATCAAATCCAAGTATGTTATGTAATAAAATTCTCAATTACTCTGCTTTTCTTCTTACCCGCAATCAAACGTAGAAAAATGTGATTAAACAGTGAATTTGCATAAGATGTAAAAATTATAAATCTTTAAGAAATCTGATGTTAAATTCATTGAATTCCAATTGATATACTGAAAATGAAAGGATGTACCATACAAAAACATAATTTATATCCTACACCGCATGATTTACTCAGAAAATTGAAAATTTACAATGCTCCTTGGGTTAATCCCCATTATAATCATGGCCACCATCATCGTCGTGGGTTATTTATGAAATCCAACGAAATTCATTTATTCATCGAGAGTAAACACGGAACAGAAACAATGCGTTCCCCGGGGTGTAATTAAATGAGTTTATAATGCCAAAGTACAAGTACATCGAGTACAGGCATTTACAACGGAGTACACACGCTACACATTAAACAACGTGTGGGAAGCCTGTGGGTTGTTCTTTGCTAAGTGAAATTCAAAAGAAGAATAATAATTACATGTTTGAAACCCCACCGAATTTGTGCAATATTGCAGTATATACGGTGTTCATCGACAATTTTCAGAATGCAAATATTGTGAGTATTTTTCTGAAAGTGTTCTTTTATTAATTTACTTCTAAAGTAACAGAACAACAGAAGGCCGTAGTGGTACTAAACACCCAAAGTTATAAGCGATTGTCCTTGCCCTGACCTGACCGGGTTCTGCTTCTTATGTATTATGTTCCAATTCAATATCATCCGACTGCCATTTTGCGCATGGATAGTAGATATTCTCTTTATTTGTGGCTTCTCTTAGCCATTGAGAAAATCGAAATAGCATCGGAACGGAAAGAAAACCCGTTCTCTTAAAATCCCGAGATATTCCATACTGTTCCTAGCCATTTGGTTAACATTTTCTGTAATCTTTTGGGTCAACAATAACGTGTTTCATCGCGGAGTGGATGGATACAAAAGTCCTTCGAATAAGAGTGAGCTGACATTTTGAATGCCAGACTGGACGACACCAACAATTATCCCACCGAAATTTCGCCATGGTGAAGGTGACCAGAACCGAACCCTTGTGTGTATTTCAACTTTTCCTCACTGGCAAAAAAAAATTATTCAACGTAGGTAAAGTTTATGGTTCAGCAAATAAAATTTTTATGATTTATATTCCCCCCCGCAATTACCAACCCTGAAACCTTTCCCATTTAATGTTTACAAATCATTTTTATTCCTTTTATTTTTTGGTCGATTTCGATAAGAAATAAAATTTTATGAATTGTGGTTTAAGTGTAGGTAATATCCGCAGATTTTTATACATCGCTCAGATTCGTTAGCGGGTTCTAACAAATGGTCATTCATCACTTCATGCATATGCACTTAATATCGCCGTTGCTTGCACGACTTTTTTCTTACTTTGCCTTTCTATGTAAAGTAGGGTGACCAGATATTTTTTAAATTAAAAGAGTATCTATCTGTAAATATTTAGCTTCAATTTTTATTAATAATAAATGTGTACAAAGTTAACATCAGTATCACTCTACATGCTTTTTTTTTTTTATTCGTGATGAGAGAACAGAGTAAGAAGCCGAATGTTTTTCTGTCTAGAAAACACTTTAAAACTAGGCAAATATGAGAATTTTTTTCCAGTTTACATTTCGCTCCCTGTATAGTTGTGTCACAATATTTTTGCGTGATAAGTAGTCTCAAATATGTGGACCACCGAAATGTTGTTATTATTATGACAAATTTCAAGTTTCTATGTAGAACGGTTCTTGAAGTTTTTATCGTGACAGTCTTTTTAGAGTTAGAGCAAACTTATAATAGTTCTATATATCCATATGAGTACGGAACGCTGCAAATGAATTTTCCCGTTCGTCTTATAGATGGCGCGCGCGACGCTCTCTATCATTTCTGAAATTACATTTCTAGGCTATCATTTCTCATCATTTCATTTGAGTCTATATAGTATCGTTGCAGGAATGACATTTATTTGAAAAAAATTTGGCCTACACATTGGGCGCAATCCGTGACTAACCATTAAGTCAATTCTAAAAAACGGAATGCAAAACTTGACTTACCATTTAGTTGACATTTCACATGTTACAAACGTGATTGTACTTTCTCTTTTCACGTGGAATGGTTCTAGATCTACACGACATTTTTAAAGAAAATAAGAGCTAATACCACGTTTCCAGCGAGCTAAAACCTCGAGGTTTCAATGGATTTTCACTGTGAAAGTTCAGTTCATTGAAACCTCGAGGTTTCAGCTCGGTGGAAACGTGATATAAAACAAACTTATATTAATGGAACACTTGCTGGATGATTTATGTAAGTAACATTAGTTACACAATCATGTGTTTGGAATATAAATTATTTATTTGATAGGTTAAGTTCCATCAATAGCGTTGAACGATTTGCTGAGTTCATCGATTATTCTACATATAGACCAAGAGCGCACAGTAATTTTTGGGTGTGAATGATAACAAAACAATATTTGGTACCATTGGATAGTTCTTGAATTTCTGTTTCTAAATGTGGTCGTCTTGCGGGGTCTAGTGGGGGCAATTGTGAGTAATACTACATCCAAAATGCGGTTTTTTCGAAAGTCCAGATAACGAACATGGTGGTCCAAGACAGTTTGACCGATGCCTTCACCCTCAAAGTATGCAAGAAATCGATTTTTTAAGTACAAAAAATAGGTTCATTCGGGTTGTTAAAGAAATGGAAATATAAATTAGGGATAGGGTATCATACGATTTGTTCAAGGCGGATTGAAGTTTTTGTGTATGTTTTCGATTATTCAAACATCAAATCAATATGTAAAGCTTGCACTAACTATGTGTGTAGGCAACTGTATGCACGCGTATAATGTGACTTGTTGTTGACATATTTTTTTACTGAGTGCAATGGAATAGACGGTATCATACGCAAAAAAAAAAACAATTAAAACTAAATTCGGACTCTCCAGCATGTTTTCTAATGCTCACAAGTACTAAAGAAAATTGATAGGTAGGTTGCTTGAGTTGTACTTCTGACTTTAGCCCTGTTTTGAAATGTCGAAAAGTTATGAAGTACAAGTTTTGTGATATAACTTTCCCAAAAATGGTTGATTGTGTTAGCGGGTACCATAGTTCGTGTTATAGACGATTTACAGCTACCCTTAAAAGTGTTACTAGCCCTATTGTCCAGGAAAAGAATTGCAAAACAGGTAAGTATATATTAGTTTAAAGTAAGTATATACGACTGCATGAACTCAATAAAAAGCCAATGACAAAATAACCGTTTGGTTGACCTAAAAAGCACCTTTACCTAGAAACGTAAAATCTAAAGAATTTAAGTATTCAAGAATAAAGGTACATGCTTACCAAAATCAGACCTGTGAGTTTAGTTTGCGGTACAGTAGACAACTATTCTTCTTATACGATTTAAACATAAAGCATTAACATATAAAATATCTACATTTTTCGATTTTTTTCTAAATACAAATATTTTAGTTTCTATTGTCTTAGCGATTAAAACTCTGATATTAAAGTTGATGGAACCAGATATTGTTCCCACCACATCTTCTGCTATTATAGAAACGTCGATTGAGAGTTGTATATTTTGTAACAACTTAACCAAATATAGAAAACCTGGATCTAAATATGCACCCAAAAGTGCAATAATAACAGTTGGCGCTGTCGTCGATGATCACATTTTGGCTTTAAAAATATTGCACTCGTTTAAAGAAATCTGTAATCTCTACGAAGATAAATTATGTGAAACAATTGAATCAATGGAGTTTTTTAATGAGGCATCAAAAAAAAAGCCTCAAAGCATTTATAAGGAAAAGGTTGTTATTAAAAAAATTGACAATCAATTATTTATTTTAGATGCAACGATGTGTGAGAACCAGAAAAGTTTATTAGAAGATATATTATAAGATCTGAACATTTAAAATCAAGTTTGAGGTACTTAATCACTATAATATTGCTGGATGTTTTGCACTGTTATCATGAAATTATATTTTATAGAGGCATTGCTTATACAAATTGAGGGAAGAAATAATGAAAATTGAAAATCGAACTCTTCCAAATATTTTGACCTTAAGATCTGTGGTAGATAGTGAAATAAAAGTACCTGATATCTTAACAGAGTTTTTCCAATATCTTCTTGTTGGTCCTGACTCCCGTTATGGAAAAACTGAATACATAAATAGGAGAGCTATGTCTATTTGCTATGATATAATTTACTGTGTAAGGTCGAATCAATCACTCATCCAATTAGGTGAGTGTTTGTAATTGTTTGAAGGTATGTGTATTGTATATGCAGGGTTTGTTTCTCACTTTCTTTAGTCTCACTAGCAGTAGGCGCGTAATTGAGATACTTAATAAACTGGGACATTCTGTGAATTACCACTTTATTGAAGAATTGGAAACAGAACTTGCCTTTTCATGTAACATCTTGCAATCTTCTTTACTTCCACAAGGAATGTCAAATGAAGGAAACTTTTGCACTGGGCTCGCTTTTGATAACTACGATTGTTTCGTGGAAACAAGCAATGGGAAAAATACCCTCCATGATACTGTGGGGATAGAATATCAGATTATGGCGCCATCTTCATGTACCTAAAATCATAAATTTTTAGTCAGAATAAAGATACAAATGTTTATTTTATCTAGAGTTGAAACTCCAGCGTCAGATGAGATCATGCCTGCCAGAGGTAGGAAAAGACGATCTTACGTATCGACAAACTTGGAAATAGAACCTTATTTTAAGAAACCGAAAATCATCTCAACTCTTTCTGAGGGCATCATTTCCAATACAGACCTTTACGCGCAGTCCGTGCAAGATGCAAGACAACTTGATTATACATACATGGCTTTTGTCTGGGTGGAATTCAATTCATGTTAAAGACAATCTTCCCCAGCAACACGTTTCTTATTTGCCATCAATAAATCATGTAGGCACTGTAGCGCAAGTGGTTAGTGCGTCGGACTACTGAGCCAGCGGTCTTGGGGTCGAATCCCGCCGCAAACACCTTAAAAGTTTTTCACAGTGCCCACCTCTTCCGAATGCCTGACAAGCATTCAAGAGTATCATTTGTCATGTAAAGCTTCCCAACTCGCCGTTCGGAGACGGCATAAAACTGTAGGTCCCTTCCATTCGTGCCAAATTATAACGCGCACACACAAATGGTTGCGAGAAGCTAGGCTTGGTTCTACCTAGGATTGCTGAAGCCAAATATTATTATTATTATTATTATTATAAATCTGTCACCAACTAGCCATTCTGTCGTTATGGAAACACTCAAAAGAACCATCGAAATCGCGGAAAAATGTCACCAAAACTATAGGCAAATTCTTTGATGGGGGTGAAATAATACTTGTAAATTCTAGAGTGCTTGCACAAGGTTCCTTAAACGATTTTATTTCTGGTAAGTTTCTTAACCATAACTTTATTATAACAAGCACTAGAATTTAAGAATTTCTTTACTTTACTGTGCAGGAACTCATTATAATAGATGTAAACGATTGCATGTCATTTTAAGTGCAGCTATATAAGTTTTACATTTCAAAGCTTTCTTGAAAAAAGAGAAAATTTCTATTGAAGACATTAACACATTAACTGCCATGGCCATCGTATTTGATAGCCAGTACTGTTTCCGTTCCAGTCATAGCTATCAATTCTGATAGCCACCTATTTGTTCATACTAACCTGTGTCATTCAAAATTAGTAGCTACTAGGAACATAATTCAATGCAAAACAAAAAGTCTGGCACCCCGCACAGTGCCCAGTAAAGTTGTATTCAGCTGTTCGTGATTGGTTTACATTTTATAGCTTCTTACTTTAGAAAATAAATAAATAGAAGCTTCGCTTTTCTTTTGAGTACTCTTTACGATAAATAGTCCAACGAGATTGTTTACAAAACAAAAATTGAAGAAACAGTACAGCTACCGGTTTCAGCTCACAAAACATTTTTTTTTTTTTCAAAAAACGATTGAAAAATACTTCTTCGTCAACTTGTGTTGCATTTTGTCAAGTAAATATGGCCATTCGGAAATATTCTTGGAATAAATAGTGAAATTCACCGTGGATACCTCGCAATTGGTTAATAACAGTAATTCCTCCCCTTTTGTTTCCATGTGTCAGGAAATACCACATATATTTAAGGAAGGGTTTTCAGAAAGAATAAAATTCAAAATATTAGGATCCACTTTTACAAGCAAAAGGAAAATATTAAAAAAAAAAAAATGAACTCTTGCTTGTTCCCTTCTCACTTTGCTCTTTGCTCCTATGATAGCCTACACGCTTGCTCTTTGCTCTACGCTCCACTCTGTAAGCATACTTACGCATATCAGGCGATCCGGTATAGATAACACTGGGGAACTCACATTTCGTTGACTAAGACCTGACACTTGTTTTTGGCGTCTGAATGCGAAAATGATCACAGTTTTTGTCTAGCACGTCACCTTTTTAAGTTACAGGATATGATCTTTTCGTTCTAAATAACATACAAAACGTGCATACAATAAAAAATTAAGGAAACAATTACCAATCAAAATGTTCAAAGAAAGTAATTTTATTCATAAAAGTAGTTCACTTCATTAACCAAACGGCAAACATACAAGGTAAGGTAAACATTTTCGTTTTTAGCTTTTCTTGAAGTGTTCATTCCGTGGACAATTGGTCTCTGTAGCGAAATTTGACGTGATAAAAGAAAACTAAGTACCGTTTTGTAATCAGCGTACCTATTTAACTGTAGAACAGCTGAAAAATTTAACTCGACAGACATTTTTTTTAAATTGTTTCCAGTGTAATCATACTGGCGTATAATCAAGTGGATCTTACTTTAACCTAAGCATTAGATAGCGAGCATTAATGATCAATGAGCATATTTATAAGAATAACTAGCTGACCCGGCGAACTTCGTACCGCCTCAAAATTAATAAATGTTGTGTCAACTTATAAGCTTAGTTAAATTCAGTTTTTTAGTAAGGTAAAATAAATACTCAAAATTAATTAATTTCATGAATGTACAAAAATCAAAATGAAATGTCTGTCTGCATATCTGTCTGTCTGTTTGTCTATCTATCTATCTATATATGTATATATCTGTCTGTTTGTCTATCTATCTGTATGTCCGTCTGTCTGTATGTCTATCTATCGACCTGTCTGTCTATCTATCTGTCCATCTATCTATCTGTCTGTCTGTCCGTCTGTCTGTCCATCTGTCTGTATGTCTGTATGCCTGTTTGCCTGTCTTTCTGTCTCTCTGTCTGTCTATCTATCCACCTGTCTGTCTATCTGTTCGTTCACTAATCCAATCAATCGAGATATTTATAATTTTGTGCAATGCCGGAGAACACTTTGGAGATGAGTTCCTCCTTCGATGATGTGAACTCGCAAAAATTTGCCGGGAACGATATCAATCCAGTCGAAGCATCAAAGCAATTTGGCCATTGCCAAGCGCCAGCAGTTGTCTCGAGATTTCAGCAGCCGACTCGTCGTTCTGCAATGCGACTCTCATGTTCGTGGTCAATGTCAACTTCTTGCCATGCTGCCACAAAGACGACGATTTCAGGCATGCATTAAGTTCATCGGCAGAAGTAGATTTCGGGATGAAGGGTAAATTGCAGCAAGAAAAATAGTACATTTGCTCAATAGAAAATGACAATGCGAAAAGGATACCTGTCAAATTGGGCACAGCCTAAGTCAACGTATAATGCCATCCATCGGGTCGTGGCATTGATTGCAGCTTCACAATGAACTTTCCACATTTACTATCTGCAATAAAATGCAAAATTTCGTCGAAAAAAAAAATTCAAATTTTTCGCGTTTTTCCGGAATTTTCCAAGTTTTCCACTAAAAATTTTATATTTTTCCATTCGAAAAGCCATACCGGAATAATTGCATACAAAATTCCATACATTTCGATTTTTCAAATTTTCCGACTTTTCCGGAGGGATTTCCCAAAATTTTCTTTCGTGAAAACCTTCTCCTGGCAATGACGAACAACTGAAAAAATTTGAGCCAAATCGGCCAAGCCGTTCTCAATTGATGAATTACTATACATTTTTTTACACCATTTTTATATATGTATAAGTATATGTAGATATTGAACATGTACATGTAGATAGAATTGAAAAGAAACACTTACTTATTTACTAAGGTGGTGCTACAGTCCGCGTTGGACCAAGGCCTCAACCAACAACCCCTTCCAGTTAGCCCGATCCTTAGCTAACTTATCAGCAAATAGACAGTAGATTTATATTGAAGTTGTAAAACGTAGTTTTTTGAGTTTTATTTAATTGTGGAATTGTGAATTCCTGGCATCATCTTTGCTTCGGAACAGCACATGTGTCTGTATTTTACTATATTATAGTTAATTTTATTAATTTTTATTATTTCATCCAGCCCTGTTATACTTCTACATACACCATTCCCCACAAAATCAATTGCTATCGATTTTAATAAAACAGTTCAATCGGAATAATTGACTACCGTCAAATAAACTCGTTCATCGTCCCTTTTGCCAAAATCGATATTTTCCAAAATCAACTGGTAAAATGCCGTACAGTTTTTCAAATAACTTTGGAATTTTTATTGATGCTCATTCAGGTGTACATTAAATGCACTTTTTAGAACTTGTACTTGTTAAGTTGTTCTTTCATGTCACATGATTTGTCCTAAGTTTATGAGAAGTTGTAGGGCCTGAATAAAACTTCCGTGCTCCATCTAAGCGTTTATCTGAAATGAAAGTTATCAATTTTTATTTTTTAATAATTTAAACTTTGGTGGGTGTGGGTGGGTGGACTTTGTATAATTCGTTGGCTATTGATAAATTAATTCAGGATTGTGTCCACATACGGGTATGCAGCTGTTGATTTGGAAGTGTTAATGATGAGTGTTGATATTTTACATAAGAATATAAAAAAAAACAATTATTTACAAATCACAATTCTGTTCAGTTCTCTGAACCTCTGTACAGAAGTTCTTATTTTAGTCCCGGTATTGTTTTAAGGTACATATGCATATAATCAATAATATCGTTAATTTAAAACGTCGTAACGTTATCTAATTTCAAAGTCGCCAATTGTTGCATCCCTTTGTAATTATCTAAAGCGGCCTGGCCCATACACACCACACTTGTGTGCACACTTCGGTGTGAGCATCAGTGTCGTTTTTCGCCATACACATCACACAATATTCGCACACATTAGTTTTTTATCGGACTTAGTGATGGGACTCGAATGATTTTATTTTTCTCGAGTCACTCGTGTCATCTACAAAAATAGTTGATTTGTACTCGAGTTCAGAAATCTTTTGACAACTTATTCAATAAAAAAAGGTAGGTATACATAGTATAGTAGTTGCAGAATGCATTATTGCTCATCCTTAAATGATAAATACACCAAAGTGTAAGACGTTCATTGTAGTTTAACAATGCAACCATTTGTTTACATGAATTGAAAGTGAATGCGCTTGCGCGAGTAACTAAATTGCGCATCTTATGAATGTTATGTACATATGTATGTATGTAATGAATACGGTGACTTCATTTCGTAGTCGTGTGTGTTTTTCGAGTAAAATTTATTGAAGCCAGTTTCAGATTAGCTATTCGAGTAAGAATTGACTCGAGTACGAGTCCACTCGAATATAAAAACATTTGAATTGGGTACGAGTCTTAAGTGAATTACTCGAGTAAAGCCAGCTACAGACGAGAAACTAATCGGCCAACTGGTTGAAAAACTGGTTGTAATCATTTCCCTACAGACGCAAACTTCAGTAGTCATCCCAAACACAAACCGAAAAATCAAAACATTTGGATTTTTCAACGTCTGGTTGGCAGACTGATGGAATCGTTCAACTCATTGTCAGACTTGCCTACACACGGGTTATTTGCAATCAGTCTGTCAACCAGTTGGCCGATTAGTTTCTCGTCTGTAGCTGGCTTAACACGAGTAAAAGTCGACTCGAGTCCCATCTCTAATCGGACTTCGACGGCGAAGGAACAGTGCTATGGGCATTGAAAGTGATGATTGTAACACTACCGCGATCAAACAAAGACTGATATTTTGTATAAGCGTGCGCGCACCAACCCATACACAGCACACTTCAAGGAACACCGACACAAAAAATGAAAATGTTTTGATTTTGCTCACACAGTGTGGCACACCGGAAAATCGGTGCGCGGACTGCCCCATACACACCACACATTTCAGCACACCGACACAAGTGTGCACACAAGTGTTGTGTGTATGGGCGCAGACAAGTGAAATATACAGATGTAGAATGGTAGAACAAAAGCATCCCAGCGGGAAAAATAGTAAGCGCTTCCCAAGTATGCAGGGAATAAGCGCTTACTTTTCATATCTCTAGGAAGCTTCGTGGAAGCACCTAGTACAAAATATACATCGAATGAAGGATTCTCAAGTATGAAGAGATTGAGCGCTTACTCTTCATAACTCTAGGAAGCTTCGCGGAAGCACCTCGTACAAAATATACGTCGAATAAAGAACTGCTTTCAATAAGATCATTTAGAAGCTTATAAGAAGCATTGTTATGCAGTGAGTATGCTTACTTTTTATACTGTGAGGAAGCTCCTGGGAAGCACCATGTACAAATGCGAAGGATTGCGAAGGACAAATGCTGTCTAGACACTAGACAGTAGCTGTACATTTTGTTTTTGAAAAAATACGTTCTGTTGTGAAATCAGATTTAAGTCATTAAGTGTTTGTTGTTCAGTGAAAGAAGTTTAGTGTTTATTTAAGATTTAGTTTGATATTTGTTGTGACTTTTAATTTACTACGGTAAGTACGCAAATTATTTTATTTATTTATTTATAATATATTGTATACAAATATAATGTGTAGAACATGAATCAGCAAGTTTGTGGCATAAGCAAACGACACATGAGGCGTCTGGTAAAAAAAAAAATAAAAAATGAGAGACTAGAAGTTAATAGTGAGATTAATGCAATTTCTTCTAATGATATATTAGATGATGAAGAAGAAATTCGTAGGCACACCCCAGAAATTGTTGGTCCTAGCAATTGTAATGAAAATCAAACTCTTCGCGAAGAATTAAGAGACTGGTGCATAACAAATAGAATCAAAAGGAAAGCCAGCGATGATCTTTTAAATATATTAAGCAAAAGGGGGTTAGATGTTCCACAATCAAGCAAATCTTTACTGGAATATAACAATAACCGAATTCAAATATCAACTGTTTGTCCTGGAAGCTATTTTCACTACGGGTTGCAAAAGTCTTTAGAAAACTTAGAAGTTGAAAAATTTTGTATGCCTTTATTAATAGACATAGGTATCGATGGTCTTCCTTTATTTAAAAGCAGTGGAACTCAACTCTGGCCGATCTTAGGGTGCATTGCTAACTCTTTAGAACTCAAACCATTTCTGATCGATGCATATGTTGGTCATCGGAAGCCTGAACAAATCAATACTTTTTTAGCTGAATTCGTTAAGGAAGTACAGTTCTTAACAAATTCAGGATTGTTAATTAATGGAAAGAGCGTTTCTTTAAAAATAAATGTTTTCATTTGTGACACTCCAGCAAGAGCATTTATAACTGGTACAGTCGGCCACACGTCCAGTAAGGGATGCTCTAAATGTATGCAGACTGCTGTCAAGAAAAATTTCAGGTTAACATATGCTACCACAGTTTCTTCTTTGAGAACAGACGACGATTTTAAAAGAAGAATAGATCAGAGTTATCACAACCAATATTTTCAAGACAATCCAAATATCCTAGAAGAAATTAATATTGAAATGGTGACACAGTTCCCGTTAGACGTGATGCACTTAATCGATTTAGGAGTGATGAAAAAAATGTTAACTTACATGTGGGCTGGTAAACATTCGCGAAGAAAAGTGAATGCAGATGAAAAGGAAAATATGGACACCAAACTGCTTTCATTTAAAAGCCACATTCCAAAGGAGTTTTGCAGAAAACCTAGAGCTTTTAAAGAAATTTGTAGATGGAAGGCCGTAGAATTTCGTCAGCTTAAATTGTATACTGGAATTGTGGTTTTTAAAAACATTCTTGATGAAGAATTGTACAGGAATTTCCTGCTACTACATGCAGCATACAGACTTATTTCCTGTCCTAAAAATTGCCGTAGCAACTTGGAATGCGTACAGGAGATGTTAAATACATTTGTAACGAATTTTGAAATTCTTTACGGAATCGATAAGATTAGTTATAATGTTCACAATTTGCTGCACTTACCAGAATGTGTCAAACAATTTGGCAATGTGGATAGGTTTTCCGCCTATAAATTTGAAAATTTCCTACAATTTATAAAAAGAGATGTTCGCCAGCCAACTAAAATTTTAGAGCAAATAAATAATCGTATCACTGAACGAAGCAAGGTGAAAAACAAAGACACAACTCGCGGAATTGATACATTGACCAAAACCAAAATTCAAAATCTTGCAGTCTACAAAAATTATTTCTTCGATATGTTTATTTTAAGTAACAAAGCGCCAGACAATATCTGCTACATAAAGCCTTTGATTCCATTAAAAGTATTGGGATTTGTAAAAGATGATAATGGAGTTGAATTCGTTTTGGGCCAAACTTTTTTGGAACTGAACGATTTTTTCACGGAACCGCTGCAGTCCTCTCAGGCTTTGGGAATAATGGTAGCAAAAAAAATAAACGAAAACAGAGAAAAATTCGAAGTTGACCAAATTATCTGTAAAGTAATGGCATTGCCATATGAAAATGGTTACGTTCTAATCCCAATACTTCATCAATGCACTCTTTAGTTAAGTTACTTTAATATATTTTATTTATTTGTATTAATTTTTCAATTTAATAAATTACATATTTTTTTTACTACAGAAATATGAATAATAGGAAAAGAAGCTACGAAAACATTACATTTGACCCCGTTCCTTTACACAGGTGCAATGCCACACTGCACCTGCCTAATACTAATTCAACAAATGACATCATTGACAATCAAATTGATTTCAAAAAGAGATGTTATGAACTTGGTAAAATGAATTGAATTTATTAAAAAAAATAATAATAATAATTCAAATTTATGATTTTTTAGAAGAAGAAAATAAAAAACTTACGGAAACGCTATCCAACATAGCAAACAAAATGGAAAGGACTAACACAATTCTATCCAGACACACTATAATGCTGGAGAAAATCGCAGAAAAATTGTTTCCTGAAAAAAAAATAATAAATATATTTCCTCTTAAAAGCTTTGAAGACTTCAAAGCTATAGAAGCAATGATTAACTCTTATAAAGAGGAAGAATTGGTAATTTTTTTTGATTTTTACATACATACTTTTATATTTATAGGTATACATTTTTCTTTTTTTAACATTTTTAAATAGAATAAATACATAAGAGAAATTATCGGATCAACCCATGTTTCAAAATGTATGAATCTTTTAATTACCGAAGATTTCGCTCTTGAAGTGAACTGGGAAGGAAGCCAAAAGAAGCTTCCTTTAAAGGGTTCCCAGTTATTTGACAAATTTGTTTACGGTAAATTATTTCTAGTTAGTTTAATTACAATCCACTAATATTTACTTTTTAGATGCAGTCAAAAATGAAAATTTTGGCTTCAAAGATTTTGAAAGTGCAATGAAGACTGGCATAAGAAAATATAAAAACTATATTTACAAAAAAAAGCACAATGAAAAATATAAATAGTTGATTCTAGATAATTAACAGTTCTTTTTTCATTACTAACATTTTTGTTTTCAAAAAAAAATCTGTTTTTTGTTACTTTTGGCAAAAATTTTTCTAACATTTTTGTTTTGTTATTTTTTGCAAGAATTTGTCCAACATTTTTGTTTAAAAAACTGAATTTTTGTTGTTTTTTTGTTTGTGTTTATGTGATGTAATAAATAATAGTTATGTTATATGAAAAAAGGTACATAAAAGAGTTTTAATTTTATAAAACGCGTCAGTGCTTTCATATAACTTCCCCTGAAGCAATCAATAAGCGCTTCATAGTTATCTTTGAGTAAGCGCTTACATCTGGCTTCCCCTGCAGCGCTTTAGAAGCGCTTCATAGTACTCTTTGCGAAAGCGCTTACATCTGGCTTCCCCTGCAGCGCTTTAGAAGCGCTTCATAGTAATCTTTGCGAAAGCGCTTACATCTAGCTTCCCCTGCAGCGCTTTAGAAGCGCTTCATAGTAATCTTTGCGAAAGCGCTTACATCTAGCTTCCCCTGCAGCGCTTTAGAAGCGCTTCACAGTAATCTTTGTGTAAGCGCTTACAAAAGCGGACATCATAATGCAAAAGGGATGCGGAGCGACATATAGTCAGGAAGCGCTTCGAGCATCTTTGTATGCGCTTATACAGTCCTTCTGAAGCGCTTCGTTTCCCGCTGGGATGTTACAAAAAAATTTTAAAACCAGCATACTAAAATCCAAAAACCAGCATACTATCATACAATACCTCGTATGAAATGCCTGCAACATGAACGAACTCAAAGAATGGTGTATGATTCGAGCAAAAATGTTCGTTTCTCTCAATTTCCTTTTCTGTTTTGGACTTCCTTGTGTTGTGGATGTTGTTGTTGTATTCCCATTGCTGCTTAAATTCGTTTTCTTTTGTATCACGAAAACCGGTTTTAGTTTTTTTTTGTTTGTTTTCGCATATAAAACGAATACGCGAGCAGTATGTGTGTGTAATGTAATAATTTTGTTTTTTTTTCTTTTCGCTTTAATTTCTTATTGTAAGTAATGAAAGTTTAATGGGGCATATGGAAGGGGAATAGCGACTATACCATGAACCATGGATGTGTGATTTTCATAGTGCTGCAGGTGTTCAAATTTTCTTGAATAAGAATTTTGCTACCGCGTATTCGTATGTACATATATGTATGTATGTATGTATATGCGAGGGCCAACAGAAGGGCGGGAAAAGTAGATCATTTCGTTAGTTTTTGTGATTGCAATAAAATATGTAATTTCTTTGAAAACGTTAATTTCATTTACAGAGTACCTACATTCATTTAATGGCATAGAGATCCGCTTAGAAAGGATTTTTGGAAATTCCATCTCTAAGTGGGAACCTACCTCAATTCGGAAAAAAAATTCGGAACTCATCTCCAATTTGTTTTGCATTAACAGTGACAGCGGGGGCGAAGCAAGGCGAGCACGGGTCAGCTAGTCAAATATAATATGTACAGCTGCGAGCAAAAAAATAGCAGTGCCACTAAAGAAGTTGCATTCATTTAAAAATACAACAAATTAAGCAATATTTTTTAAAAAAATTTACCAATAATATAAACTGCGTTATTTCCTTATAATATCTACATTATTAGTTTTTGATTTAATTAAACTAAATTAACATAAATGCATTTTATCAAAAGGAACTTCAAAAAACGGCGAGCAAAAAAATAGCAGTGCTCTTTCTTCGGTAGCTTACTTTATCAAAAAAGTAAAAAGAAAATACTGAATTTACATAAATTAGTATGAGGTGTTATTAAGGATATACCAGTCCTTAGTAGTATGCCTTTAATTACTTATTAAAGCTGCGTAAAACCGTTTTACAGAGTCTACAAGATGCTGGCACCTTTCGGATGATATTGATCTCCAAGACTGCTGAACTACCCCTCACAACTCGTTATGTTTTGTTTTTTTTTGTGCCGTACATATCTCTTTTATATAGGCCTATACATTTTCAATAGAATGGAGATCGGGATATTGAGCAAGCCACTCCATGAACTCAATCAATATATCCTGACACCATTGTTTAACTGTTCACGTCCTGCCTTTCGGGTCGTTGCCCTGCTAGAAAACCCATTTTAGTAACATTTCGCCTTCGGCACATGACAACATGATGTTTTACAATATATCAACGTATGAGTGCTGATCCATTATACTTTTATGCCAGCATATGGGACCAATTCCATAGTATGAAAAGCATCCCCAAATCATGATATTAGATCCACCGAGTTTTTTAGTTTTTGTTGTGAATCAAGGATCATATTTTGTATTGGGTGGATGCCTGACATACTGCTGAGATACGTTTCAGCTATACAGGAAGGTTTTGGTCCCATCAGTACACATTATATTACTCCACTTCTCAGCGGGGCAAGACTAATGCTTTTTCGCAAACCTCAGCCTTTTTGATACATCCATTTTCTTGAGAGGTGGGACTTTTCGTGGACTTCGAGCACTAAAAAAGTGTTCCCTCAGCCGTCCTCTAAAAGTGTGAATACCACATGTTAAGTTAAGCATACTCACAATCTGGGTAGCTGCTGCAGAAAGATGTGTCCCAGAGTGCCTTACAACACGTTTCACCATTGAAGGATGCAAAATTTTGTTCCGGCCGCGAGTTTTAACCTTCATTTTATATTTTACAGCATTGCTTATCATTTAAGCGTTACACCCAGAAGTTCCAGAATTTGTTTGTACGTTTTCCCATCTTTTATAAGCAATTTAATTAGCCCGCACCCCTCTGGTGTGCAGTGTAGTCCTCGACCCACTTTTATCGAAAAAAATTAATCGGTTTTACTACAATTTGATTAAAAATAAAAAGAAGGAACTTTTATCTTACTTTTCTATAAGTTATATTCCAAAATCAAGCTAAAACAAAATTTGTATACCGACATCTAATAAGCACTGCTATTATTTTGCTCGTCTCAAAAAGTATGAGATGCACTACTAATTGATATTTTAAAGCAGAAGTGAGGATTTACCATTGCAATATGACGTCATGTGAACAACATATTGTTGATAAGTATAATATTACAGCAAAAGTCACAAAAAATATTAATACAAAAACAATATTAAGGAAAATGTTGCTTTCAAGGTAGCACTGCTATTATTTTGCTCGCCACTGTAGGTACATGATACAGAAAACAGTAGGTAGGCATTGTTTTGATTTCCAGTTTGTAAGCCTTTACAGGAGCCCAACAAAATATTTGCCCTCGATTTTAAAACTACATACATTAATGTATGTCTATGTAATGTATGTATGCCTCCACAAATTACTCAAAAATTGTCGGAGAAATTTTCTTATTGATTTCTTACAAATCAAAAAAAAATTCGCTCAACCATAAATCAAAGAACATCGAAATTTCACAGAAATGTGAAAATAAAACCAAACAAAAACAACAACCACAGATCAAAATATGACCACCATATACACACACAAACACACCACAGTTTAAAATCCAGAAACACCGACCAGCCAGTCAGTCGTTCGTATAGGTATGTTCGTTCGCAAGATCGATTGAGAAAGTAGACAAAATAAAGGGTTGCGAGAAAATTAAATATAAAAAAAATGTGTGTATACCGAAGTCACAACACACTGGAGGATGGTTGACTCGCACGACCATGCAACTTAAAACCTGCATGATAATAGAATAAACGAAAAACAGAACAAGTGGAGTCATCTACACAAACGAAGAGAACTAAACTCGATGTATACCATATTCTTCATCTGTATATTTCTCTTGTCTGTGGTATGGGCCAGAGCAGCGTTGCCAGGTTGCGGGATTTTTCCCCGTTTTCGGGGATTTTCAACCCAAAAGGGAAAACGGGGAAAAAGATTTCAAAACGGGGAAAATGAACTGCAATAAAAAATGTTTCCATTCATTGACATTTTCAATAAATAAATACTATATAGTAAAGCAATCGATTGAAAATATCACAGAAATACAGTACGTAATGCAAACAATCACAGTCACATAATCTCACATTTGCATTTGGCTGAAGGTTGCCCACAGCGCATATGGCACTGACTTCAACCCTTTCTATATATTTGACAAATGATATCCTGTTTCATTTAAGAATGTGTGTTTGTACCCATAAAGTATTTCAATACTAAAATGAAGTGAGTAATGCAGTTCCTCATAAGTTTTTAATTTTTTGTTTTTTATTCTAAGTTTTATATGTATTTTGTTTTTTTTATACCCATAGAAAGAACCATTATTGAAGGAAGTATGTATGTACAACTTTTTTTTAGTTATTTTATATACAGTACTGTAAGTATGCTATTACTCTGTTATGTTGTGTAAAAAAAAAAAAAACCAAATCTAAAGGAAATGGAAAAAGGGGAAAAAACCGGGGAAAATGTAACGTTGAATCGGGGAAAAAAAATATTTTCATGCAAAAAAAGGGAATTTCTTTCACCAAAACCTGGCAACGCTGCCTCTCCCAACAGAATGACGATCATGCGCGTATGGGTAGAAAGAAAATTAAAGAATAAGCGATAGCGATGGATTTGTGGCGAAGAGAAGAGCAGAAAATCTACAGAAACAACCCTCTCCCAACAGAATGACGATCAATGGCAATGGTTTCCCATCATTCAATGCGCGTATGGGTAGAAAGAAAATTAAAGAATAAGCGATAGCGATGGATTTGTGGCGAAGAGAAGAGCAGAAAATCTACAGAAACAACCCTCTCCCAACAGAATGACGATCAATGGCACTGGTTTCCCATCATTCAATGCGCGTATGGGTAGAAAGAAAATTAAAGAATAAGCGATAGCGATAGATTTGTGACGAAAAGAAGAGCATAACATCTACAGAAACAACCCTCTCCCAACAGAATGACGATCAATGGCAATGGTTTACCCAAAAATAATGAGCAAATAATGAAATCGAAAATTGGAATTATGTGAATTATGGAATCAAGGAATTGTATTTTTTGTATAAAAAGTAACCTAATCTCTAATCCAGGAAGTAGATTATCTATTCCCGCAAGTTTCATTCAAATCTGTTAAACCGTTAAAGTGTTATTGAGCAACAAACATCCAAACATCCAAACATCCAAACATCCAAACTTTCACATTTATATGTTAGTAGGATAGGATTCAATGCTAGAATGTCTATCTATCTATCTATATGACATAAAACATTTTCAATTTCGGCAATAAACGTATCCCATGTATTGGTTATAGATCTTATATTGAAGCTAACACAACAAAAATTCATATTTTTTAAAATATTTTTATCGATGCTGGTAACACCATGTATTATACTTAAATTGACATCAGCTTCGTTACATTCATTCTCCATTGTGATTTGTATTTTATATATTCTTCTAATTCGACCATTCATACTTAGAATGTTCTGTATATATCAGTGATATCTGTAGACTGTAGTGTTAACGTTACAGTCAATTGTTTTGCCCAGTGCTTGTACAATTTCAATCAGATTTTCATTTTGTGTCGGTGGAATGTTTTTAATTTCAATATTGTTTTTTAATAGTTGTTGTTCGAGTGTGTTGATTTTTGTTTCCATTGTGACGATCTGTTGATCCTTTTGCATGTTACTTTCTTTGAGTTCTTTAATTTCTTTTGAAAATTTTTGTAGAAGCTATGTGTTGTTTGATCTCTTCGTATTTGTGTGCAACGAATTTGCAGCTGGAATTTATTTCTGTCATTTCCTTTCTCATTTTTCGCATTTCGTTAAGCATAGCTTGGTTGGTCCACTCTACTGATGCGGCATTTTCGTTTGCTGCTGAAATTATGCCTTCCGCTTCAGGAGAGCTCACGCTTCTCAATCGTTTGGATAGTGGTTGGTTTGGGGTTACTTCGGCTGTTTTCGATTTGGAAGTGGGAATTGACATGGGTTCCTTTCTGCAGGTTGAACATTTCCATTCCTCCTTTTTAGCCACAGTCATTTTCCGATATGATTTTTCGGTGATGGTAGTACATCCGTAGTGCATTCTTCGATTGCACCTGTAGCAAGTTACGAAGTCTCCATCGGCTGGGAGGTCACTAAGACATTCTGAGCGTGGATCCATGTTGTACATAGCAATGTTTTTATATGTATGTGTATCAATATATGTCTATGTGCTTTACAGAAAAGGCAATAATCAATAAATACACTAAAGAATACTGCAGGTGTTTTATTAAAAGAGAGGGGAAATAAATAAAAAAATTTAATTATTGTAAAATTGGGGATATGCTTGAATTAAATAAACACTAGGTTAAAAGTCACTGTCTTTGGTTTAATATTGTTTTAGCTTAAAACTTTTTTTTTTTTTTTTTTAAATACTGTATCAAAAACCTTGGGACCACTACTTGAGAGAAAAAGAGGTAAAAAAAACACAACCGATCACTTCAAAAGTATTCACAGTATTCATAGACAAGGCATTTTGTATATATCAGATATATCGGATCGACCATCTTGGATTTTGCAAATCTGACTTCAGATTCGTGATAAGCGACCCCAAAAACCCATTTGTACCAAATTTGGTCCAAATCGGTTGACCTTTCAAACATTTTTGGCGTTGTTATGGCTAGTGCTGCCGTTTCTATCGTTATAACGGTAGTCTACCGCTGTTTCAGACCATTTTATCCTCTACTGTTGAAAGCTAATTTTTGTATACGATCTACCGTTGTTTCGATTATGGAACAATTGAAAAAAAAATTGTCAATAACTGATTGTTTCCACTTAAAAAAAAAACAAGATCTGGTACGCACTCAAATGAAAATAACCCGCAAGAAAAATTTAACAATCTACTGGCAACTTGTCAACTTGTTGCATTGGTGACTTGTCAGTTGACGTCTTGTCTACTTGACAGTATAATTTCCCACCACTTTTTGTTCATTTTATTACATTATATTGCAGAGTGCGAACGTATTTTCAGTATACTTAGTTACCTACTGACGTTAAAACAAAAAAAAAGAATAAATTGTGTAACAGGACTTTAAATGCAATAACAGTCATGCGATCCCACTAAAATGATGAAAATTTGAGTTGTAAATAATGCATCATTAGAGCTTGGAAAGCTATTCACCTTTTTTTTAATGTTTTTTTAAGCGCTTGTATAGGTACATACATATGGATATGTGTATGAAAAATTAATAATTGAGAATTAGTTAGACTGCTCTAGTCACTTGATATCCTAATTTAAAAAAAAATTATAACATAACTTTATGAATCTCATGTTTACGTTTTTGCATTGTTTCGTTAATACAAATACATACTTAAAAAACCAAAGACATGAAAAATGCGTTTATTACTAATTTGTTACATTTCAAGCAAGGCTGACAAATCTACCGTTATTCAACTATAAGAAACGGGAAATCTACCGTTTCTTTTCAAGTTGTGAATGGCAACACTGGTTATGGCCGCCATTTTAATTCCGCCGTATTGAATTTCCTTACTTTATCGCTCCTATATTTTAGAAAAATCGATTATGCCACTAGATACGAGGAATTAGCCTCCTATCGTAGGTGGCTTATGTTAAAATTTACGATTGTTTGGAAAAAAAATCGAAATTTCGCATTTTTTCTGCTTTCAGCTGCCATATTTCAAAAAAATTGTTGAAAGCTATTTTTTTTAAGCTAACTTAGGTTTTTTACATTCTTTTCTTCCGATTTTTCAAAATAAAATTTTGCAAATAGAGAGAGAAAAGACTTGACTTATAGAGTTGCTAATTATTTTGAATTATGTAAAGGAATCATTAGATCTAAGAATTAATAACAAGTTCGTCCCTCATTTTGTGAAAAATATGTGAAAAAAGGAACGCTGAGTCGGAAAATGTCGATTGCGCATTTTTCTACGAGGAAATGCAATCTTTATATGTAAATTGTCGTGAATACTTAACAAAATGGTCAGTATCAGTTAGATGTCTGAAAGTTTTTTTTTGTGGATGCAATTGTCAAAACATGAGTCAAGGAAACTCGCTGTACAAAATGCACGAAACCCTCATCACAGCAAATACAAAAGCCGACGGCAAATCAAAAATGCAGCACGCCAAAATTGGGAAATTTGTGAGTTCATAAAAATGACCCACCAACGCACATAAGAAAGTCCCAGTATATGGGTGTTATCACGCAGCGAAAGTGCATGCAAAAAAAATGCGATGTTAATCAGTTGGATCCGCCTACTGATAGGCAGTCTCATCGCGTGTAAGTTGTGTGCATGTATGCGCGAGCGGGGAAAGAGAGGTAGTTTAGCAAATATTCATAGCAATTTGGAAGATCCGCAATCCCACCAGGTCAATGACTTCAAGCAATGACCAACTGAAAAAACAGCTGTACGGAGGTTTCGTTTGGGCGATGAAGAAGCGATTGGATTACTTACAATTGGACAAGCAGTTGAATATAGTCGGCAGTAATAAAGTTTTAAATCTAACATCTGAGTTTTTTCCTTTGTACAGTCGCACTAGTATAATACAGAGATCTTAGCACTATCTTAAATAGGATCCACCGAGCAATTTGAAATTGATTCTGTGACGGATTGATTGCAGAATTCATTATAAGATTTTCGGTTTTTGTTAATTTTATATTTGCGAGTGTCCTAGCGACACAATCTGAAAGTATCGGATTTTTAAAACAATGCAATACATAACAATTAATGATTCCTATTTTTTTGAACAATATCATGATTTGAAAAAATTTGACTGCCAACA
This sequence comes from Brachyopa scutellaris, assembly GCA_949775065.1. Taxonomy (NCBI): domain Eukaryota; kingdom Metazoa; phylum Arthropoda; class Insecta; order Diptera; family Syrphidae; genus Brachyopa; species Brachyopa scutellaris. The sequence goes on from OX459114.1 coordinate 35,373,401, forward strand.
AGTATTCTAAGTACATACATACATACATACATATGTACATAGAAAAAAAACTTTCTGAGAAGATGACAATGAATGAATGAATTTATTTTCTTTTAATCTTAAGTTTTTTTTTGTTATTTTTTTTAAAAGGAGTTTATAAGTTATAACTGTTAATTTATTTTAAATGCCTAAAATAATATTGTGATAAAAAATCCATTTGTTTTTGTCAGGCTTTGTGCTCCAAAATCAGGCTTTTCTCTTTTAACTGTCCGGCCTTTCGAATTTTTTTGATGGTAACCCTAGTTGTAAGTTTATTTTATATCGATTGTATTATCGTAATGTTCCATAAAAATCGTTAAATCGTTAAAAAATATTTCAGTTGCCTCCCATCTTTTGCCGTGAAAGGCCATCAGAGTGTGATACTTCTGGTAAATAAGATAGTATGCAAACATAGGGACTAGTTTCACTTGTACTTACATTGAATATTTTTTAATGGGAAGTGACATGACTCCTAGAAGCTCTACCCGAAAAATACAAAAGACTTCTGAAATGTGGAAACAGTACCTTAGAAGCGTTTGCGAGCATCTGGAAAGGAGTACACGAACATTAAAGGAACAAATATTAAGAAAAGGAAAGTGCTGGAACCGTGTAAGCATACCTGTTCTTATGTGGGTACAAAAATCTTTTCTCGTAAAGTGCACAATTTTTGACGTATGTGTATGAGTAAAAGAAAATATTGATTGATATACATTTTTTTATTGATGGTTCCCGTATGAATATTATGTCAAAAAACTAAAAAATCCCAGCGGTTGGTTTTCATGCAATTAAAATCGCGTTTACGGCAACCCAATGTTGGAGCGACGATATTCTCACAAAACGTAATCAAATTAAGGACAAATTTAGACAAATTATTTGGCTGCTGGGAAGAAACTCGGTTCTATCTATAGACAACAAACTGCTCATTTAAGAGACGATTATTAAACCAAAGTGGACATACGGACTTCAGCTGTGGGGAAGAGCGAGTAAATCAAATATAAACATCATCCAAAGACAGCAATCAAAAATATCAAGAACGATAATAGACGCTCCATGGTATATATCCAATGACGATATCCATAAAGACCTCAAATTAACGACAGTAATGGAAGAAGTACAAAAGACAAGCACAAAACACCAAATTCGATTATTAATCTACGATAACAATGAAGTCAACTCTATCCCGCTACAAGAAATAACCCAAAAAAGAAGACTAAAGCGCCTTAGACCATCGGACCTAACTCAAAGACATTAATAAAAATTATAACTATTGTAATCTTCACTTTTTGAATACTCGTTAATTAAAAAAACCTACCTTATTAAGTATGTAAAGGCTCTGGCCTTATAAGCTATCATGTCCCGTCCTGTTACAACAATTACTTGGTGTCCAATATGGACAGATGTCAATAAATAAATAAATAAAGGAAACAAAAAAAATAAAAAATATTTTGTTAACAAGATTCGTTTATACCAGAACCCACTATTAGTTTGAGCATCATGTGTTAATCCCATGTCTTCATTCCCAGGATACAGATGGAATTATTGAATTCAATTTATTGGACATAATGTATGTTCATACGCCGTGTCAACAAACATCCAATTCCATTTAACTTTTCCGACTTCGACTTCGAAACCAAATGCTATCTTCTAGGCTGGGTTGTTTAAACCGTGATCGGTACAATAAATTGACGGTGAAAAAACACGTAGAGGCAATAAAAGTCGCTTTGCTGCTCACGCTACTACAGGAATTGCTTTAAAAAATGCCTAAAATACTATCCTACTCCTACTAATATATAAATGTGAAAGTTTGGATGTTTGGATGTTTGGATGTTTGGATGTTTGTTGCTCTATAACACTTTAACGGTTTAACAGACTTGAATGAAACTTTCGTGAATAGATAGTCTACTTCCTGGATTAGAGATTAGGCTACTTTTTAAACAAAACATACAATTCCTTGATTCCATAATTCGAGTTATTTCAATTTCCGCTTTTATTATTTGGTCATTATTTTTGGGTACACCATTGTCATTGATCGTCACTCTGTTGGGAGAGGGTTGTTTTTGTAGATGTTATGCTCTTCTCTTCGCCACAAATCCATCGCTATCGCTTATTCTTTATTTTCTTTCTACCCATACGCGCATTGAATGATGGGTAAACCATTGCCATTGATCAGCACTCTGTTGGGAGAGGGTTGTTTTTGTAGATGTTATGCTCTTCTCTTCGCCACAAATCCATCGCTATCCCTTATTTTTTATTTTCTTTCTACCCATACGCGCATTGAATGATGGGTAAACTATTGCCATTGATCGTCACTCTGTTGGAAGAGGGTTGTTTTCGTAGATGTTATGCTCTTCTCTTCGCCACAAATCCATCGCTATCGCTTATTTTTTATTTTCTTTCTACCCATACGCGCATTGAATGAGGGGTAAACCATTGCCATTGATCGTCATTCTGTTGAGAGAGGGTTGTTCGTGCTAATAATTAATGCTCCTTTTTGGGATTGTGACTATTACAGACAAGAAACCAGAAAGTACCATTATTTGATGCTCATAAAATACATATTATGTACATATGTGCGTAGACGTGTTTGTAGACAGGTATATTACATTTCCATCAATTTTTTATGCAATCGTTTCATCTATAGGGAACAACCACTTAGTTCAGATAATAATGTATTGGCTTCAGAATTCTTTAAATTCTTAATTTAAATAATATCACTTCCTACTACTACCTTTCTATCATACTACAATCAAATGACGCGACTGATTTAAAGCACGGGCAACGCCGGGCAGGCAACAGCTAGTTAAAAATAAACGGAACAGTACGAACATTATGTACTATAGGGTAAACCACCCAGTGATTGGCACCTTAAGAAAACTCACCATAATTTTAGCCTCTAAAGATCGAACTAATATACAAACCTTGTTTTACCTATTTTTTTTTTTAATTCATTTGTTTGTTAGAAACATAAAAAGAATAACAAATAACATCAAAAGATTTAGAATCTATTAAATAAAACATAAAACTAACGAAACAAAATAAAATTCCATTTCTGCCATTTATTGGCATAGTTTGCTAGTTATTGGCAGTCTTCCGCCCCATTATTGGCAATGTAAGTTATTGGCCTCGTTAACTTCATCTTCAGTCTCGTTAACTGCTTCTTCATTGTTATTTCTACAATATTTAACGTTTTTGGGTAGTTTTGGCATCTAAAATACATCAACCCTGATTATACCAAGATAAAATTACTGTTAAGATTGGCAAGATTACTGGTGATTGGCACCATGCTTATCATCATTGCCAATAATTAGTAATGATTGGCAGTGCCAACAATAGAAAGAGAGTTATTTTTCGTTGCCATTAACTGTCACACCCAATAAATAAAAGTAAATAAATTTAACGTTTATTTTAACAAATCTAACATGTACGTTTACATATGCTGGTTTGGTAGAAAGCACTTTCAAAGCTAGGGATTGCCAATTTCTTATAGTAAATACAGTCCTTTGCCACGCACTACTCTACGGTTTTATCAACGTTCACTTCAAAAAGGCGCGAACTTGTAATGACGTTTATAACAAATCTATATTTCAACACTGCCAACATTAAGAAAATATAAATAGTGATGCCAAATGGTACTTGAAAATTCAGGTAAAATTATAGGTTAAAAAAACAATCATATTTGTTTAAAAAATCTTATAAAAAAATGTTTTTATTTTTCATGCCAACCATTGGGGGGGGACAACAAATAGGGTGCTTACCCTATATCGATGTAGGTAAATACACACCTCGAGTCATTCCATTAAAAGCGATTTGTTGTTTCTACCACTCCTTGCAGCTACATTTTACGGGTAGCATTTAAAGTACGAGCTGGAATAATTATAAGTATAATAATAACATAAAAAAGTGCGAGTGCCGCCAAAAAGTAATTAGCGGAAAATGGACGCCACAATAAAGCTGTGGAAGTAGTTGCCATTTAAGGAAAAGGATAATATACTTGCAGCGATAAAAAAACGCATTCGGTCTAGACTTAAAATCGTAAGATGCAGAATACTAATAGATTTGCAACCTATCCATTCGGCAATTCTGGTATTATTTGTGTTGGAAAGAGTGGTATATCATATTTTATGGCGCGGCGGTTTTCATGAGCAAAGCTTTCCCAAGAAGACTATTTCAAAATGAATGTGGTGTAATTAACGCAGATGATGAATGTGAAGTAGGAATCCACTGGGAAGCATAAGTCAAACAAAAAAGATGAAATGTTTTGATAATTTTTTTTAACGTTCATATTAAAACTGTTGGTAGAACCAAAAGTGCACACCCCGCTTTTTTTCTTTTATGTATATTGTATATTGTAATTTGGCACACTTATACATTACGGTGGTCCACATATGTACATGTACCTGCATGGACAATATATTACTCAAAAATATTGTGAAACAACTAGGGTGATGGCCGTTTAACTTTTTTTTTACCTTTGACTGGTCTTTAAAATTCCGTTATTCAAATAATGAATTGAGTAATTAGTTTATCTGAATATTTGGAATGTGTAGATTGGAGAATGCTGAGCATTTTTAATGGATATCCTATACAAAGAAAACTATGTACCTACACAAATTCAAATCAAAGCCTTTTTCATTAGTAGTCGGCCCCCTCAGCTCCAGAAGTCGGCCACTTATTTTTAGTCCTATCTTTCGTTCTAATGATCAAAGTTAAGAAACTTTTCAATATCTAATAGTTAGTAAAAACCATAACGAATAACTTAATTAAACAAAAAAAATATTTACTGATATTAAAAATTAATTAAACACAGTATAAAGTAGGTACTTACTCCCTAGTTAATGAAACAACAAAATAACGAAAAAATAACGAAAAAATAACGGAAAAAAAACGAACATAGTACATATATGATCTACATTATATTTAACTTCGTAACAGCCTAACCTGCCTTAACAGGAATGGACGGTGTTCTTAGATTCTGTTTTGAGCCTTTTAAATAACACCAACATCGGCTGATTGGGTGATCGTATTTAGCAAAAGTTCATATAAAACTTATCATTATTTCTGAAAAAGTCGATCAGTTCCATAATTAGATGCGACTTATGACCATCGAACAGAAAGTAAAGTAAATATAGAGGTGGGACGTTTCTGTTTTTGTGCTAACGAAATGAAACAGTTATTTAAACAAGATATAACTACATAGTTTTAAAACTACGGAGCCCTTTGAGCGCGAGTCTGACTCGCACTTGGTCGGTTTTTTTTTTATAATTTACACACGCTAAAGGGGATATGAATACCCTTATAAATGTTTACACACAGCGCGAGCACATGAAGGACAAGAACATGAGACAGACAAATCGACGTAGTAATAGGAAACTGAGATGATAGGTTTCAACTAACTCTATGGGTGGTGTTCAGGATAACTGGAGGGTTGTGTATTATTGAAGATTTTGTCTTTTGCTTATGATTCATAGAAGTTTTTTCCAGATGTTTCCTATTATTGTTTGTGCGATCAATTTCTTCAGCCATATTCAACATCCTACTGCCAGTGTTATGCCTTCGCAGTAGGTTTCGATATCAACTTCTAAAACTGATCAACTTATTTTGATTTCGTGCGAAATAAATGTTTCGACGACACCAGGATTTGAACCGTGAACCTTCAGCGTGACAAGCGACGACGACTACCACTACGCCATGGCCATCAAATTTGAAAAATACAGTATTGTGTTTGAAACGCTTTCATTGCGCTCAGCAATTTGTTCATTACGCTCACTGAAGCGGTATTTTGAGTCGGCCGAACAGGTTGCACGCTGTTGTTTTAGGCAAGAAATGCACATTTTCAGAAAATTCAAGTCTCCCGGCACTAGACATGCTCATGTACCGGAAACCCAAATATCATTAACCCTTAGAACACTAATCATAATTGTAGCTACGTTATTACTAATCGACTAAACGAATCGAATCGAATCGACTCACCCATGCCCGAAGCAAGTGGAATTATGTAAATCAAAGGCATTTTTGTTCAATATTAAATCTATGTATATCTTAATCTTAACCCATTTTCGACCGGTGTTCGATTAATGGAACGTGAAAATTGTCCTTTTTTTACTAATTTTTTTTTATTGTAAAGCTAAATAATATCAGAAATATAGTTAATATCATATTTTACTGTGATTATTAGTTTTTAAAGAAAATTATATTTACAACCGCCCTCCTCCACCCGTAATTGCGGGTGGTTGCTTGAAAAATACCTTAACCATAAGCCTTTCTAGTAAATTATATTAAGAACTAGTTGAACCCGTGCTCGCCTTGCTTCGCATTCTAATAGCTTTCTCATGCATACAAATATGCAAATATGCAATTTCAGTGGGAGCGAAGAAACATCAAAGTATTTGTCTAAGTCCACAAAAGTGTTTAGTAAATTTTGTTGATTAACTGCGTTTTATCAAAAACGTTTCAATATGTAACTTTCAGCCCCAAAGTTCAGATTTCATAGTTCTCAAAAACCGCACCGCACCGCAGCCCATCAAGACTTCCGCCTCTAACAAATGTCGTTGCAGAATTGTAACTCTAGGTCGGGTGCCGTTACATAATTTAGGTGGGCTCAAGTTTTTTAGAAGAATAATAGGTACACCCATTTTTAGTTTAACTTTATGTGATGGAAGCCCTGGATGGAGCAGATAGAAAATTTAAAAATTCGACCAAATAGCTGGTTGTTACTTCTTGGTCCACAACCCGGTTGATTGAAATACATTCTGCACTTTGACCATCAACACGTGAAAATATCTCGCTATTAATTGCTGGAGCTTGATCATTCCGCGGCAACAAAATAGCTCGCTCACAAAAATAAGAATTCTCACGGTTTGTTAGTTGTGATACCATATATCACCGTAAAGGGATGAGATAGGTTCTTCGGTAGAATACACTGTTTGGCACAAATAATGTGATAAATTTACTTTTCCATTTTCTTCCACCACCAAATTTAAGTAACACATAAGAAAATTTTGTGCGTTTGGATTGCCACCTGTTCGTGCCCGCATATTGACGGTCAAGTGCATTTGAATAACATTGGACCCCAGAGACTTGACTTTTTCAGACAGGCATTTACTTCATCAACTTTTCTGCCTCGTGGTACTACTGATAACGTATGCCTAAAGTTTATCGTGTTAGGTTCTGTTAACGATTTCCACTACGGTGCATTCGTCCCACACAATTAGACAACAGTTACGGAAAACTCGAGCTTTATCACTATTCCGGGGAATAATGTAGCTACTTACCCTGACGACGCCACAGCCACGGCCAATATTACCTTGGCTTCGTATCAATGAACAACCAATACTTTCCAGATGATTAATTTATGTGATGATGATATGTATTTATATGTACATATATGAACCAAAATAAAGCAACAGGAGTTTATTTTGGGTTGAATATTTGTTTTTGATCGTTATTTTTTTAATTTTTTAATAATATTAATAAACTGAAAATGCGATTTACTGCTCATTTTCATTGGACACCTCATTTGTTAACATTGGTTGAGTATGAGAGCCGCAAATGCTTGTGATGATTGTAGCACATTGAAGTAAAAAACAAATGATCACGTCAGAGCGCGCACATATACTCATACACACACTATTGGAACGACACCCACTGCTGCCCGGCTGCTGGCAGTGGTCTCCACTGAAGGAAAAATGTGGGCGATGCTTTGAATAATTGTTTTGAAAATTGCTCAGCTTCAGGACAACGCAGAAGGATGTTTTATATCTCAAATGATTGAGGGACAGATCTACTAATTTCACCTATTTTTTTGTTTTTCAATCCGATAAGCCATTATTGAGTTAGGGCTGCATAATCATAATATTCCTCACCAATATACAGTTATTTTGACTATTATGTAAGTACCATTAGGCTGAGCAAATACAAAATACATAGCTTGTGATCATCCCGGGTACTTAATAAGCATTTCAAAAAAAGTTTCATCGAAACCTGTCCAGCGGTTTCCACGCCATTAGGTAACCAACTAAAAAACCTCTACAGTTTTATAATATTTATAGATATTGTTACGGATGCACCCCAAATAACACACAACAACAATATCCACGTCCTCATCAAACTACATAAAATTTCATCAGACTTTTTCAGTTCTTGTAATTTAATTCAAAAACTATGGGTTTTTTGACATCGATTGCTACTGTCATTTCGAGATGGTTAAATTTGAGATAATTTAAGCCCACCCACAGCTCCGTATGTTTATCAGTTTTTGAGATATGAGGTTTCAAAAAGTGTGTCTTTTTTCAACTATATTTTAATATTGAGTTTTGCTTATGTTTTCGGACGAATATCGGCATTACCGCTCATGCTTAGCGAAAAATGGCGAGAAATAAAGTTTTGATATTTGTGAAGATAATTATTATATGTAGTTGTGTAAGCAATAAATCCACAGGCTACCTAGCGGTACACGAAAAGGGTACGTGTCGCCATAAAATACGCAGTTTCGTAGATCACGCCCAGGACTTCCGGAATTATAGTCGAAATGTTATTCACTGAAATATGGAAAAGGTATTGTGTTCAGGTGAAAAAAGTATTTGCTCATCTCTAGTACTAAAATTAGTCTTGTCACGTAGATGTCACTAAAGTGATATTACGCTTGGTCTGCGGAACCCACTCCATATTTATTCTCCATATTTTTCCTCCATATTGTATTCACATTGTACACCAAAACTCTCTTCTGGCTTTAACCCTCAACCGAGTAAGACGTGTCTCTCGTAAAGAAATAAATTGTACATACTTAACCAAACTTATACTTCGTTTTTTATTTCTGATCTACGAACTATACCGGAGATACAAGGTGATTTTACTTTGGAACCAGCAGGGGATAGAACCACCCCAACATTTGATCCAACGAGCCGGATTTTTCCACAAAATAACGTTTTTTTCCAAAAATCATCATCATCATTTAATCCAATCCACGATTAATAATTTCATCAAAAAAAATTACTTTAATAAGATCATCTAATCGAATCCACGATCAGTGATCAAATCAATCAACTTTACCACGATCATCTAAATTCTAATCAAATCCACGATTAGTTATCACATCAACCAAATTTACCAAGATCATCTAATCAAATCCACGATCAGTGATCACATCTACCAACTTCACCACGATCATCAAATCGAATCCACGATCATCGATCACATCAAATCAGCATCCCGATCATCTAATCAAATTCATAATCATTGATTAGAGCGCATCATACATTCACACAAAAAATCTTGCTCATCTTGCGACGAAAACAACAAAAGAGTTCGTCGCTCTCGCCATCAACGAGGCTCATCAACAAGCTACAAACTTACGAACAACAACTCACGGCACAAGATCCCCAAATCTTGTCACCCACGACAGAAGTTCTTTCTTTGCATACGCATTACACACCAGTTTCACGCCGATCTCAACCCAACGCAGTACTCGCAGTCCGCATCAACAACATTAATCCATCCAAAAAGACGTCAACACATCATCATACATACATATCATCTTACATCATTATCACAACAGTGTAAAGCAGTATTAATAACAGGTGCGTGCATTTCTTTCATACCAGTGCAAGATTAATTTATTAATAAAAATTTATACCTATATACATATATATTTTAATATATTCTTTTACCTGTACGTGCTTTATATTATACACATATTCATTGCTAAAGAACAAGAGTCTTAACAAGCAAAGTTTCGTGATTTAGTAAATAGGCGCGCGAATTTATTATATTATTGTGTTGTGAGTGAATATTTGCTACATACATACATATACTTCATTTGCGGATAGTTTCTCGCCTCAAAATGGCTACAAATGCGACAGGTGCTAGCAGTGCTTTAGACAATTTTATTGTTTCTGCCGATAAGCTGGTGCAATTCTATACGAATTTTCAGGAAACATTTCTCGTTGATCAGACACCGAGTTCTTTGGAAGCATCCAAAATTGAATTAAAGGATCTTTGGTCCGAAATTAAATCATGGTATTCTGTCTGTTTGCTTGCAACTGATGCACCTTCTACGGATGACAAAGCAGTCATTAAATCTAAATATCGATCGTGTTCAAATACCTACATCAATTGTCTTAGTGAGATTATTGAATCAATTAAAAAATTAAAAGTTATTAAAACAGATAGTGCTGAGATCGATGTGAGTTTTAAATCTGAAAATTCCCAGTGCATAAAGGTAAAACCATGTGATACTGAGGACTTTTATGGTGATTATTTAACGTGGCCATCATTTCGTGACATGTTCACGGCCGTCTATATAGATCACCCAAAATTGTGTTCAGTGCAAAAATTATTTCACTTGCGAACGAAAACCAAGGGAGATGCCAATAATATAGTGTCGAAATTTCCTCTCACGGCGGAAAGTTTTAGTTTGGCTTGGAAGGCATTAACCGATCGATTCGAAAATAAAAGAATCCTTATCAATAACCAACTTAAAAAATTGTTCAATCTGCCATTAATAACATTTGAATCGGGCAAAAGTATTAAAGATCTCCAACGACAAATGAATGATTGTTTATCGCTTCTTAATGCCCACGGAGTGGATACAAAATCATGGGACCCTATTTTAGTGTATCTGTGTTCCAATCGGCTGCCCGAGAAAACTCTAGCTTTATGGGAACAATCGGTCAAGAATCCGTGTAATATTCCAGTGTGGACAGAAATGGACACCTTCTTGTCAAATCGTTACCGAGTTCTTGAAACTGTGTCCGATATTAAGTTTTCATCAAAGTTGAAGAATAATTTTCCGAAAGATAGGATTCAGCCAAATAAAGAACGGAATCAACCTCATAGTTCTTTTCATACCAAGTCCATAGATAATACCTTCAATTGCAAGCTTTGCAAAAGTAATCACCCCATTCGACTTTGTCCACAGTTTACCCAATTATCACCTTCAGACCGACTGTCAACAGTAAAAAGGTTAAAATTTTGCTCTAATTGCCTCGCTTCAACTCATTTAGAAAAGGATTGCAAAAGTCTTCATACCTGCTTGCAATGTAAGCAAAGGCACCATACGCTGTTGCATGATTCAACTCATACACAGTCAAAATATGTGCCATTCATTCCCAGACAACAAATACCACCAGTCCATTCCAATGTTCAACATTCAAATTCACAAATACAGTCCACTGCGAACTCTAATAGTCATAACCATCAATCGTACTTTTCACAAAATCATAAGCGGGTTCTCTTAGCCACAGCTCTGATAAACATTCATCATCTGGGGACTAATTTTACTGTGCGAGCGCTGTTAGATCCTGGATCAGAGGTAACTTTCATCTCTGAAGATACACAGAGACGACTCAATCTTCCAGTTAAGCCTATATATGCCACGATTTCTGGTATGAATGCCAAGGTAACTGCCACCGCCTCGAAGTTATGTTCTTTAAGGTTAAGTTCTCGATACATGCCCGACTTTACCCTTAGTGCAAACGCAATTGTGTTAAAACGATTAACAGGTGATTTACCCTCGTGCACAATATGTCATGAGGAAGTATCTGAACCTATCAACTTGGAACTAGCGGACCCACACTTTTATGAGAGTTCCAAAATAGATCTTGTGGTGGGTTCAGATTTATATCCATCAATTATTAGGGATGGTATTAAGTCAAATATTTTGGGCTCACTGGTGGCACAGAATACCGTATTTGGCTGGATACTTTCAGGTCCTTTTCCACAGGATAAGTTTCAGTGCTTTTCTACTATCCTGTCTGAGTTCAACGCTATCTCAATCGACCAACAAATTCAAAAATTTTGGGAGGTGGAGGAAATTGTGGATACTAGACCCGTTTCTCTAGAAGATACCATCTGCGAAAACATTTACTCCTCAACCACCACCAGAGATTCAAATGGTCGATACACTGTCCGTTTACCTTTTCGAGATCCCGTACCCATACTGGGTCATTCACGAGACATCGCACTCAAACAATTTATTCGTATGGAGAAATCCTTGTCCAAAATCCCTGAGCTGCATACCAAGTATAGTGAAGTTCTTAACGAATATTTGACACTTGGACATATGCAAGTCGTCTCAGCTAATGAAATAGTTAAGAATTCTCAAGTAAACTCATATTACTTGCCTCATCATTCAGTTATAAAACCCGATAGCACTACCACAAGAGTCCGGGTAGTATTCAATGCGTCCAGCCCATCCAGTACTGGTGTTAGCTTGAATGATATGTTGTATACGGGTCCGGTATTGCAATCGGATCTAATAACTCTGCTTTTAGGATGGCGGCTTTACAAATTTGTTTTCAATGCAGATGTTGAAAAAATGTATCGCCAGATACTGGTTCATCCCGAACATACCCCGTATCAACGCATTTTATATTACTCCCCTGAAACACGTAGTCCTCAAGACTACGAGTTACAGACGGTGACATTCGGAGTCACATGCGCTCCATATTTAGCAATACGCACTTTGCACAAACTCGCGGAAGACGTACAACCTACATATCCGGTTACTTCCGCCATAATCAAGCAGAGGTTCTATGTTGATGACTTGCTTGCAGGATCCCATGAGCTGAATACGGCCTTAAGTACGATGCGGGAACTAAAGGAAGTACTCGGCTCAGCAGGATTTCCTTTACGCAAGTGGACATCGAATTGTGCTGATTTGCTTAAAGAAATTCCAGTGTCCGACCTTTATGATCAGGACTTTCTGAAACTGGAAGACAAGAGTATCTCGAAGACTCTGGGAATCCAGTGGAATGCGAAGTCGGATAGCTTTCGTTTCTCCTTTAAAGTGCTCAAGGAGGATAATAAGTTAACGAAAAGAGCGGTTTTATCCGTAATCGCCAAATTATTCGACCCTGCCGGTTGGTTAGCACCAATAATTATTGTTGCAAAAATGCTAATGCAGCAAATCTGGCGTGATGGCACGTCCTGGGACCAAACTCTTGAGCCCCTAACGTGTCACCGCTGGAAGGTTTTCGTTGCTGCTCTTCCTGCTATCGAAAGCATTGAAGTCCCTCGATGGGTTCAATACCGCCCTCAAAGGCCTGTGCAAATTCATGGATTCTGTGACGCGTCTGAACTAGCGTACGCAGCGGCTTTTTATGTGCGCGTTCAACATGATGTCAACCGTTGGACTTGCCATCTTCTTTGTGCAAAAACCAAAGTGGCCCCAGTTAAGCAACTACCATTACCAAGGCTGGAACTCTGCGGAGCTGTACTTTTGGCCAAACTTTATCGAAAGGTCATTACACAAGTTGAATGTGAGAGTCACAAGCTCTTCCTGTGGTGCGATAGCTCCATAGTTTTGGCTTGGCTGGATAAACCCCCATGTGTGTGGAAGACCTTTGTTGGAAATCGGGTCTCTACCATACAAAAATGCATTCCCAATTCGAAATGGAGGCATGTTAGATCAGCGGACAACCCGGCCGACCTAGCTACAAGAGGTTTACAGCCAAAGGAACTAAAAGCGAGTACCTTGTGGTGGAATGGTCCTTCTTGGCTTGTGCAATCTGAATCATCATGGCCTCAATCTTTACTTCAACGCACTGACGAGAGTGATCTTGAACGCAAGCCAATTAAAGTAAATTTTACTTCAACAACACACAACGTTGAATCCATTATCGAACGATTTTCCACTTGGTCGAAAGCGCTTCGCGTGCTTTCGTATGTTAGACGATTCATCACTAGAACGCATCCACGTCGAAAAATCGATTTCTCTTTTCAGTCCATAGTTCTAACACAGAAAGAACTTTCCGATACAAAAAAAACTACTTACTCGCCTAACTCAATCTCAATATTTTGCAGTTGAATGCTCACTTCTTCTAAAAAAGAGCAAAATACCACAAAAGAGTAATTTGTTAAATCTAAACCCCGTAATGGATCCAGAACAAATTATAAGATCGAATGGTAGATTAACCAATTCCACTCTCTCTTTCAGTGAAAGATACCCAATCATTTTACCTTACCAAGCTCATATGACTTTATTGTTGGTTAAATTCACCCATGATATTTCCCTTCATGGTGGGAACCAATTAGTCGTTCGGTTGCTTCGGTGTGAATTTTGGATCCCCAAAATCAAGAATTTGGTTAAAAAATGCATTCGATTATGCAAAATCTGCACCTTACATAAGCGCCAAATGCGAACCCAACTCATGGCCGCTTTACCCGTCGAACGTACAGTCATTGCTTCACCGTTTACCACTACAGGTGTCGATTATGCTGGTCCGTTTACTATTACGAACTTTGCCGGACGAAATTGTAGAATATCCAAAGGATATGTGTGTCTTTTCATCTGTTTTGCAACGAAAGCAATTCACCTCGAACCCACATGTGATTTGACAACACAATCCTTTTTAGGGGCTCTTAGTCGATTCATTGCTCGCAGAGGTATGCCAAAAACTCTGTTTTCTGACAACGGAACCAACTTCGTTGGAGCCGATAAAGTAATAACCAAAGATTTCAAGATGTTCCTCAAAACACTTTCGACAGAGGTAGCGGAAAACTACAAGGACAGGAACCTGGAATGGAAGTTCATTCCACCCGGTGCTCCTCATATGGGCGGCCTGTGGGAAGCGGGCGTCAAGAGCTTTAAGCTTCATTTTAGGAAAGTAGTTACCACCCATAAGCTTAGCTTCGAAGAGTTTTCCACATTGCTTGCGAAAATTGAAGCTTGCCTGAATTCCAGGCCAATTTCTCCAATGTCTGAGAACTCTACGGATATTCCTCCACTCACCCCCGGACACTTTCTTCGTGGTGGTCCTATGTTAGCCCCATTGGAACCAAGTCTAAGCGACAAATCCCTGAGTTGTATTCAAAGGTGGGAACGGGTGAAAGTCTTGCATCATCAATTCTGCCAAAGATGGAAAGACGAATATCTTAAGGAATTGAACAAAAGATATAAATGGAAATATCCTCAGAGAAATGTATCCGTTGACGATTTGGTGGTCATCAGAGACGAGAATCTGTCCCCCAATGATTGGCGTTTAGGCCGCGTTTTAAAAGTCTATCCCGGTTCTGATGGACAGGTTCGCGTCGCAGATGTTCGCACTCAAAATGGAGTAGTTATGCGACCAATTACTAAACTTTGCGTTTTGACTAACGATTCAACTTAAGGTTTTTTTATATACAATTTTTAATTGACATTATATTTGAATTTAGAATTTTGCACTGATCTGAAGTAATGCTCGCTTTAGTTTAATCATTACTATATTTATCTATTGTTTCATTTGAATTTACAATTAATAATTGTTAACTATAACTATATTTTAATTATCTTTCTGAAATTTTTATTCTTTAATTTCTTATTTTATCTTGTAATGGAATGGGTACTTGAAGGCCGATTGTACTATCATTGAAGATGCTTATACATCCGACCAACTTGTGATAGTTTTACAGCCAATGCTGCAAGGCGGCCGGCAATGTTCAGGTGAAAAAAGTATTTGCTCATCTCTAGTACTAAAATTAGTCTTGTCACGTAGATGTCACTAAAGTGATATTACGCTTGGTCTGCGGAACCCACTCCATATTTATTCTCCATATTTTTCCTCCATATTGTATTCACATTGTACACCAAAACTCTCTTCTGGCTTTAACCCTCAACCGAGTAAGACGTGTCTCTCGTAAAGAAATAAATTGTACATACTTAACCAAACTTATACTTCGTTTTTTATTTCTGATCTACGAACTATACCGGAGATACAAGGTGATTTTACTTTGGAACCAGCAGGGGATAGAACCACCCCAACATATTGCAAAGATCGAAAATTGTCGCCAGTGACCAAGAAGCGCAGCGTCAGCAACATGCGATCTGACGCTTAATCGCATGTTCGTGTTCCCTTTGAATTCGCGTCCTTAATAAACTAGGTCGATGGTCAGTTGATTGGTTAACATGTGAACAAAACTGGTTCATCGCCACGCAGTTCTATCAACAATTTTGCGCAAAAGCCTTCAGTCTCGCGAAGTCGTACCCAATCTTTGGGCCATACACGAATTCTTTGCACTTGCTGCAGACTCGCTTCTTCGTGGCTTCCACCTTGGTCAATTGCAGCCCACTTTCTTTTTGACATCTTTAATACCTATACATAATATGTAGATCTGTTTGATAACATTTTCTGGAGAAGTTGGTCAAACCTGTCAAATAGTAAATGATTTGAAAAGCGGGGCAAATTCCTCGGAGTGAAAAAATTGCAAAAAAGTAACCAAATGGCTATTGTTGGTCGAACATGTCAATTTGTTTTTGTTTTCCACTAACAATGAAGATTATGACATTTCACAAACTGTCAGTAGGCTGGTTTGACATAGTTGACCAACACTCACCCAAAGAAAAAGCTGGTGCATAAAATCACAAGTCTCTCAATTGAGGGGCAATTTTGACACTCTCATTTGTCTCCCTTTTTGTGATTCGTTGTGATTTTTTTGGTTAACAAACACCAATTCATGTAATTTTATGAAATTTTACGTAATATTGCGAAAAATCACAAGTAACCAAACAGACCTCATATTTCCGCACTTTAAATTGTAATAAATCACCAACACAAGCACAATACAGAAAATAGAAAATAAAGTGGGTGTAAAATCGATTCCCAGATTTGGCCCTCACAGAAATTTCACAGAAATTGAAGTTAAAAAAGCGTCCGCCATATTTGATTTACAACGTCATCAAATAACGCATATTGTATAGTCTACGGACGTACGGACTTATACACGTTTGCGAAATTTCAGCATGGTGGGATATCTGGAAGTAGGTGTAAAATCAATTCCCAGATTTGGCCCTCACAGAAAGTGAAGAATTAAAAGCTTGTAAAAAGAAGATTAATTGTGATGAATGGCCAAAAGTATAATTGTTTTGGCGTAGGACTAGGGTTACCATATTGAAAATGACGAAAAGGGGGACATCGCGAGACAAAATATGTTTTTGAAAAATATAAGAATATAACAGCAGTGTAAAAAAAGTGAAGTAAAAAAGTTAAAGCAAATTAAACAGGTCGCATATTCAGGACCTTCTTTGCTTTTTGTTAACCACTCGAAACGCTTTTCCTAGCACTGATTATATGCACACTTTCGTTTTTTATTCCTTTTTCAGACATTTGAGGTACTATTAAACGCAAACGGAAATAATTTGTAAATAACACTGGGCTACAGTAATTTTGATCGGATATAATTCTAACAATTATTAACTAATTTGAGTACGCTTTATTCAATAACGCTGTAAACAAAAACTGACAAAGGACAGATAGCAGCACAAATCATAAACTCACAGATGAAGGAAAACCTTTGCGCGTGCAGTGATATGTAGTTCATTGAGTGGGTGCGTTCAGCTTTGACAGGATTTTGAACTTCAAATGGATGTGTTTACAGAGAATCTTCTTAAAAATATTTAATGAAAATATTTTAACAGTCTTAAATTGAATGTTTTTTCTTTTTGAATTTTACTTAATAAGGGGGACAGAGGTTTGTATAGGGGGGACAAACAGCATTATGGTATGAAAAAGGTGAACTGTCCCCCCTAAAGGGGGACGTCTGATAACCCTACGTAGGACGAACCATGGTCGTATCTACCCAGGTTATATAATGTATGGTGCAATGTTGTTGTAGACTAAAATTAGCTTCCTTTTAGACCTGTAGTCAAGTTTACCGAATAATTTGCAGCAGTTTAGTAGAATTAGCAATAGTAGGGTTTTTGCTTCTATCATTTTGTTTTTGTCGGTGTATAGGTACGCGAAGCCCATAGAAGACGGAGCAAGCCATATCTAACTTTTACCAATTTTCGAAGTCCCACGACAATGTTGAATTAAAAGTAATACCCAAATCCCCCACCGCTGGATACGTGCCTGTTCCAAGAGTACCGATAAGAATCGGCTCATGTGGTAACACAATGGACCTACTTTTTTCTAAGCAAATCCTACCGAATGCGGCGGAGAGCCATCTAACCTAACCTAAGCAAAGAGATTAAAATAAAAATTTATTTAACATAAATGTTAAAATATTAACTAAATACAGTGGACTCTCCCTAAGTCGATCCCTCTCTAAGTCGAATTTCTTACTAACTCGTATTTGTTCGCCATATTTTATCATTTCCTTCAATTTTCCATACAAAATCATTCTATAAGTCGAACTCCCTCTTAGTCGAAACCCTCTCTAACTCGAACACATTCTCTCGATTATTGGCATCTTTTTCCACCCCTTAAGTCGAATTTTGCTTATCACAAAACAAAAACATATATACATACATTACCCCTTCGGAATTAGTATGTGAATATATGTACATACACATATGTAACTACATTATGTACTAACCTAGTAGGAAATTGATGCTAACCAACTCAATTCTGTAAGTGCTGAATTATTGCAAACCGTGTGGTCAAAATTTTTGTTTATTGTTTGTAAGAAGCTTTTTTTTTAATAAAAAAAACGTTTTAAAGTAAAAATAAATGTTTTTCTCTATTACTCGAATTTTTCCAAAACTCTCTCTAACAAATCTATCCCGTGAAAATTCGACTTAGGGAGAGTCGACTGTAGTAACTGTTTTTACAATGTCTCATAGTTCGAACAATGGGGTATCAAAGATCGCATCTCCGGCGAACAGTGAGATATTTTGGCGCCTTACATTTGTTTGCCCATGATTATGTGTATTCAATTGTTATATCATCAAAGTTTGTTCTATCATTTATAAACTAAAATTATATCCTTAAACCATTTGGATCAATGGATTCGTTAGAGGTTAGACAATACTAAAGTACAAAAGTTGTATGAAGTTCAAACAAAACCTTCTCACTGTCCCCACATCACCGTATATTTATACATATATGTATATATGTGCACACATATACATATACATACATCGGTGTATAACAACTCTTTAATATTTTTTTTATTATTTTTAAATACAGTACATAGGTAGTACTTTCAATACAAAAACATTATCTGAAAACAATGATTCAAGTTAAATTTAGCGTTCTAGAGCTTCGCGGACGTGGTAAAGACCGTTTAGTCGAACGAGAAATCAAAGACAAATATTGCCAAAATAGAACAACGACTGCTCAGTAACCCATATCCCATGTGACATTTCAAATCTCTATGTGAACTATGTAGAGGTAGACAATGTTTTTCTAACTACTGTAGATTTACTGTATTTTGCGGTGATACTTACTTACTTACTAAGGTGGCGCTACAGCTCGGGGTGAACCTGGACCTGCTTCTCGCAACCATTTATATGTGAGTGTTATATTTTTGCAGGACTGAAAGGGACCTACAGATTTTTGCCGACTCCAAACGGCGAGAAGAGATCGTGACAAATGATATATGATACCCTTTGATTGCTTGTCAGACAATCGAAAGAGCATACTTTTTAGGTATTGGACATGGGTTGGGATTGAACCCGGGCAGCATTAGTGTAGTAGTCCAACACACTAACCATAACACCACGGACCACGGTACTTGCGCTGATACACTTTTATCGAAAACATAAAGGCAAAGATACGAATGTATTCAACAAAGTCTTTTCTTTTGCAATGTTCAGCAGTTCCGACACACTAATATTTTTTTAAAATGGCACCGTAGACCTGTGTTCTAAAGACTCTCCAATTACATGTTAAAGGATCAGGCCGATAACTTGCCGAAACACAGGTTGTACAATTATGTATATTTGCACCTTCATGTACGTTCGTCTCATATCGGTTGCTATACAGAAAAACAAAAACGATATAAACAGCGATTGTAAATACATGAGTACAAACTCGTAGCATCTACGTACATACATGTGTATGATATATCGTTCGCATATATCCGCTAAAATAAGTCACCATACTCCTACATGTAACATGTAAGTATCCATAAATTGATGCATACATTCAACATCTGTCCTTGATGATTTGCGCTAGACTTTTCACACCCCATGCATTCTTATATATAGGTATACGTATATAGCATTGATTACAATGACAAATGTGCATTTTATTTCCGTAGCAATCATAAAATATATTCCCCACCCCACTTGTAGGGCGAGATTTATTACGGGATCCCTATCTATCTATTCACATCCTTTTTTAAAAGCAGAGAAAAATGTGACGCAATTTTATCACATTCCAAATGAACTCGATACCTTTTCTCATTGTTAGGTTCCTGTTTGTTTTGTTTCCATTCCACTTTATTTTTAATTTTTTTGTCTTTCTCTATTATAATCTAAAACATGAAGTGAAATATTACTTTAAAAAAGTATCTACGTGTAGGAAAATGCAAATATGATATCTGAAAAAAAAAACGAGAAATAAATATTTTTCTTTCTCAATTTATGTATCGGCTTTATTGTGCAATCATTTAATGCTGTTGCCAATGCCAGATATAGCTTTGATCAACGTACAGAAATTGAACATACATATATATGTACATATATAGAATATGAATGTACATACATACATACATGGTGAAAAATGAAACATGAAAAATGAAATACATGGTATATATATATGTGTATAGAAACATAAAAATAGTAACGCCTTTACACATTATGTATTAACATTTTGGTACTTTATTTATTAAAATAAAGCTTTGCAAATAGTTTTGTAAACATCATTATCAAGGCATGGAGTCAACAAGTAGCCTACAGCGGTCATGTGGTATGCCAAATTATGCATCCCGAACAACTTCCCACAAGTGGTGAATAGTTGCCTGATTGCCTACTTGACAGGTCGCTTTCTTTCTTTATTGCAGCAAAATTTATACATTATTGGGAACTATTGCACAATTTAAAGGGATGTGATATACATTACATTACTACTGAAAAATTACAAAAAACAAAAAAAAAAAAAACAAATAAATTCAGGATAGGCATGACTTTTCATAACATGTGTCCGATATATTTTACCTTACTGCAACAGAAACCGCATTTCCTTATCTATATACATAGTATAATATATACAAATACATAGTACGTGCTTCATCCAATTACGTCAACAAAGTCACATTTCGAAACCTTAATCCACTGTAGCGTCAGTTAAAGTATTATCCAGGTATCTTAAATCTTTAAGTCAGCATCTCATATCACAAGCTATGAACTGTAGACGCACGATTACAATAGTTTCTATGTAAAAATAACAGAACTTCAAAATTTCAAGAATTCATCTTCAAGGTTCATATGATTCTTTCTTAACTGCATTTGCTCAAGAACAAATCAAAAAAGTCATGCACACAATGCATGTGTAGAGAAAGACTTTATTCAATTTGAATTTGTACCAGTATACGTGCTTATCTTTATGTGCGCACATCCTGCTCCGTAAAGGAAATCATCAGTTTCCTTGCCCCGTGTGGAGTGGGTTGAGGGAGAAATCATTTCTATCTGAACAATTCGATTACTGCAGAAAATGCACATTTTATCCTTGAATTGTATTCTCAAACAATAAGGAATTTTCCTGCATCATCCCTTTTTTCGCTAGACTTCATTTGAAGAAGATGCCATATTCTAAGCTGGCTGGGATCGCCTGGAAGGACTGCTCCTTATTATTTCCGCAAGCTTAAAGAATTTGCATTCAATTCTGTGAGTTTATTCAAATTTGGCGTTGCATTAAAACGGAGTTGTTTACTTAACTACGTTGATGAGATGGCGGAGTGGTAATATTCCCCGATCCTTAGCATTTGGAGGATTTTACATTGTTAGCTCGGTAGTCGTTAGGAAAAGTCATGGTGTATTTAACGTGCACAATTGATTGATAAATATAAGTGGCATGCAGATGCCATTAAAGTTATTTCATCATTAATTTATGAGTAAGGTTTCTTGGCATGGCAAGAATGTTTGCGAATGCTCATTTCAATGGAAGCTACGAGTGAAATCGTATACATATGGAATAGTCGTGTTCCGGTCGTGGGCTCATTTCCCAAGTGTTGAATCCATTTGTTGTGCTCGTGGACGTTAAATCCATTGTGCAATTGTCTTAATCCACTTTGTAAACGTGTTCATTCTAAAAAAGCATTAGTTAACCATTTAAGCCGTAATTTTACAAAGTCAATTGCGGGATCAGTTATTAACTCATGTGTCACCGATACCAAGACATACTAAATCAAAAACCGCCTCTCCCTTAACCAAACTAGTGACGTCAGACACTGTAATCTTTACTTAACTGTCAAAGAAGATTGAACAGATTCTTAGCCGACGAGATACTATGGAGGAAAACCTGTCGTCGAGAATCACAACAATCAAGAGTTACCTCAATGAAAAATTCACACTCATAAACCAGGATGTTGACGCACTAAAGCGCCGTGTTTCCGCCTTGGACGAATATTCAGGTAACATCACTAATTTGCAGCTTGAAGTTGAAAACTTAAAACTACAACTTTAACAAGACCGCAAACAGCTGATACAGCCCATTTTTTGCTCCAACTCTGAAGTTTCACAGTTAAAACCTCAACTGGACGAACTCTCAAAAACACATTCAATCTGTTGTGCAACTCCAGCTATATGCAGAACTTTTCGTGTGAAGCCGAACACTGACTCTGTTATTATTGTGAAGTTTTTCTCAACCTACGACAAGTCTTTGGTACTGAAGAGAGTATCACAGAAAAAACCACTCCCGACAAATATGCCTTCGTGTCGTTGCATTCGACTCGAGCCAAAGCATTTACTTCCATGAATGTTTAATGCCACGCTATCGAGAGTTATTGACATCATTGGTAGAACACAGCGAGCTGTCACCGGTGCGTTCGCGAGTATAGAAATGGAAGCGGCTAAAATGGGTTTAGCGGTAAACGAGGGCAAAACAAAATATATGCTGTCAACAAAAAGGGATATCCAACATCGACGAATCGGACAGAATGTCACAATAGACAGTAGTAAAGGACTTTGTCTACATCGGTTCTGCCATAACATCGAAAAATTACATCTCGTCGGAAATCAAACGAAGGATTACTCTCGCCAACCGCTGTTTCTTTGGGCTAAGAAGGCAATTAAATAGGAGAGTCCTTTCTCGATCGACTAAGGAGACTCTATATAATCATCCCAGTCTTGCCATATGGCGCTGAAGCATGAATTTTATCGAAAGCGGATGAAGATATCCTTGGTCGCTTCGAGAGAAAAATCCTTCGTAAGATATTCAGTTCCGTGTGCGTTGACGGGTTCTGGAGGAGAAGATTCAACCACAAACTGTACGAGGTGTACAGCGACATTAACCTGGTCAAAAAACTGCACATTGGGCGTTTAAGATGGCTAGGACATCAGCGTATGGACATCAACGCTCCGGCTCGGAGAATATTCGACTCTTACCCTTATGGTCAGCGCAGCAGAGGAGAACCTCGCCTAAGGTAGCGCGAGTTATGTATTGGGGTTATCAAATAATAAAACTTCTGCACTTTTAAAAACGGTCTATTTATTTGCAGCTTCTTTCAACGACTGACTACTCATCTGAAAACTAAGTTAACATTAGGCAGTGCTGGGGGGCATTTTTCAGAGAAGTCCCATCACCCGAGCCGAAAATTCCCTTTTTTTCGCTATTTATTTCCCACAGAAAAAAAATTAAACAAAATTTCCGTTAAGTTTGTACTTCGTATTTTTAATTTGTACATACATGTTTCCAAAGCCAAATAACGTAGATAAATAGGCTTTATAATTAAAGAAAAAAAATGACGCAGTATTATAGTCGGATAGGGTACAATTTAAAATTATATTAGCACGTAACAAAAAGTTTTGATAATTATAGTCGACTTTAGGTCCACAATATCGTTATCACCTCGTGATGACTTTAAAGTCATATTAAGTATTTAAAGTGGGTTAGGATTATTTCATCTGTTATTTCAGAGAGAAAAAATTCGTAAAATGCATATATCGAAAACATTTTTACGACATAACGATAATGCCAACGATCAAATCGATATCTATCGATTGGAATGGCGGAAACCTGACCTAATAAATACCTATTATAAATGAATTTGCATTCAACATGATCAAACAGGTAAAAATTGGTTGAAATTACATATTTCAAATAATAGTTTACTTCTGTGTAATGATATTAAAAACAAAAAACAGAAAACAAAAAAAAAAAAAAGAGAAATTAAGGCCTCAAACAAGTTACTTTAAAGCGAGTTTCGTTATTTTTATCTCCACGAATTGGAATAAGAAAATAAAAACTATTAATGGTTTGGAATTTTCTTGCTTATACCCTTACTTGGTTTAAATTTTATAAATAAAAAAAATTCCCACACAATCAAAAAATTCCCACAAAACCATAGGGTTTCCCCTCGATCCCTTTTGAGGTCCAAATTCCCACAAAAAGGGATTTTTCCCACGATCCCCCAGCACTGACATTAGGTCTAAACATAATACATATATAAAACCAATAATAGGTATAAAGCTCTTGTTTTCTCCTCTCGATAGCAGGTAGAGAGAGTGGAGCGGTTGAGTTCTTTCAATCACAATGCTTTGTTAGAAATTGCCAGTTCCGTTATGCCCAAGCCAAGCCAAGCTAACTTTGGGTGCTAGGTTGAAGATTAGGTGGAGTGTTGCTATCAGGCAATGTTTGGGTAGGAACTATGATGATGGTAATAATGATGATGACGATGACAATGCTGGTGGTGTTGCTATGTACGTAACTCGCGCACAAGTAGAACAAGACCTCAACCAACGTGAGGTGCGCAACTAGAGGCGGTTAGATTAGGACCGGGCTAACTCGAAGAGGTTGTTGATTGAGGCATTGGTCCACCCCGGACTGTAGTGCCACCTAAGTAAGTAAGTAAGTAAGTAATCGAGAGTTATTAAGAAAGGCGCTAAATCAATAATATTATGTTAATTAATTTATTTAATCTATTTTTTAGTTCGGTCCCAACTGCTGTAGACTCTTTCGTGCTGTAACTCTTAACTTGGGTATTTCCTCAAATGCTCTTATCCTCTTAATTAATATCATCAAAGGGGAAACTGGGACTAAAAGTGAACTACCACTGTCTAATAATCTTCAAAAACCCTTTCACAAAACTCGAGTGATGCTGAATGTATTTTGCAAAAGATTCTCCGGTCTGTCTGTTGTCCACCTCGACGCTCAAAATTTGAACTGGCATGAATTTAAGAATATATTTCAGGGCGGGAAGGTGGGTGCTATTTGCATCTCCGAAACTTGGTTCAACTTGGACTCGAAAGACAGAGTGTATGACTTAGAAGGGTACAAGATTTACCGAGCTAATCGCATTGGGCGAGCAGGTGGCTATTGAATACCTTTTCATTGAAATTCTCTGTGGTTTTGATAAATGCCTTGTTGGGGTTGTTTACAAGCCTCCACGGATAACTGATACCACTGTCATCACAAACCTGCTTGAAAACATTGGGCTAAATTATAACCACTTGCTTGTTTCTGGAGATTTTAACATAAATCACCTCGATAGTGTAGCTTCTCAGTTTAAAAACAGCCTAAACTCTCTACATATTTTTCCGATGAATACATTTAGTCCAACACATTTAAGTATCGGAGCTAATGAGCTTCCAAATATACTCATACTTGAACCGATTTCAACTCCTTTCACCATTTCAATCAGGGTTCAGACAGCAATATAGTTGCACCACTGTACTGTTGAGTCTGGTTGACGAGTTTCGCTCTGCGATGGATCGTGACGATTTAACCTCGCTGGATCTACTCGACTTCTCGAAGGCATTTGACTCCGTTCCGCACGAACTTCTTTTGCTTAAAATCAAACACTATTTCAACTTTGACGTAACTGCCATTATATGCTTATAAGAAGTACTCATGCAGTATCCTTTAACGGTAGAATATTGTATTTTCTTGAATCAAAGGCCTCTGTCCCTCAGGGATCTATTATGTATTATCTCTTTTTAACCATGACATACCATCAATTTTAAGCAATTGTAAAGTTCAAATGTACGCAGACGATGTTCAACTATTCCTCAGCTACCCCCTTGGTATGATTGAAGATGCTACCGTGTGCATTAACGAAGATTTAAAATCAGTTGTTCACTGGGCCCATACTAACCAACTTGAACTTAATACTAAAAAGAGCCAAGCTATCGTTATAAGCTGTACAAAATTAGACACGTCCTGCCTCCCCCCTATCGAAATAAATGGTGTTCTACTACAGTTTCTCTCCGAGGGTTAAAAATCTAGGAGCATTTGAGAACATGAGAGCTAATGGCTTTTCGATTTTTTTTGAAGAGTAAGCTAACATTAAGACCAGGGCACTAGGAATTCTCTTCTTTTATATTTTCCTTTTTTTTATTTTTGACTTAAAATAAAACTGTTAAACTATTTCGCTGTATAATCTCTGCACAACAATGGATTTATATATATCTACAATCTACATGTATGATAATTGCAATTAAATTGAAATTGAGATTGAAATTGACTATAGCATTCTATTATAGGTTGTTATTGATTATTATTTAATGATTTAATCCCTCACTAATACGAATAATTTAAATAATTTATTTAGATTTGGTAAAGCTGTCATATTATTGGCTTTTGCAAAATCTAGCTATGAACATGGAGTTTAATGTACAAAAAAAAATCAAAAATATCTCTTCAGAAAGAACCTGGCTATTTTACTACATACTACAGCTTCAAATGAGCAACCAAATTAATCGTTTGGAGATCCAGATCATACGAGAAAGATGCATACGTAGGTACATTCTTTCCCTGATTATTTACATTATATATATCATGATATGTCTGCATAATGCATATGCATATAAACAGCATTAAAAAAGCCGCGTCCATGCAATTGGATTAGAGGAAAGAAGAAGGTCAAGGTACCTAATATTACCGTTCATAAGTTTAAGTGTACCTACTTTCTGCACTAAGATTGAATAGATTCTCAAATTTCTCAAAGTGAGGGTAAAAATCTGTCAGAAGGAGGGAAAAGTGTGCAAAAGTACAGGAACGCATTCACAACATAAAACGAAAAATGTATGACGTTTGACAGATCTGACAGTTTCATAAAGCTCCCCAAAGAAATTTTCTTGGGCTGAAATCGGCAGAATGGGGAAATTTTTAACTCTCTTGTTAGCGCTCTCTTCTACGAAAAACTATGAAAAATCTTCGTACGGGAACATGATTTGACTGATTTTCGTAGTTTTCCGTAGTTTTGCGCTGTTTTGGACAGATACGAGAACAGACCAAATCTTACACCGTCTTTTTCTTCGCATAAGGTTGAGAAACTCTGTCAAACCAGCCATCTGACAATTGTGAAATGTCATAATCTTCATTCTTAGTGGAAACCAAAAACAAATTTACAGGTTCTACGCACAATGTGTTTGGTTACTTTACTTACGAATTTTCCACCGCTGAGAGGATTTTCCCCCACGGAGGCGGGAATAAACTCGCCGTAACATGTCTCGTTGCGCCGTAAAAACATTTCTGAATCGGCAATTAGACCCGTGACGAATGAGTCCGGATAATCAGATATTCGGATGATCGATGTTCGGATAGTCGGTATTCTACTCTATATATAAAATGAATGTAGGTATGTATGTATGTTTGGCTTTTATAGACTCGGAAACTACACAACCGGTTTTGGTAAAATTTTCAGAGTACGTTTTTCTTAGGGAACGGCACAAAATCCCGACTTTTAAAATCCCAACTATTCAAAATCCCGACAAAAAAAAAATCGCATTTCTAAAAATCCCGACTCACAAAATCCCGACAAATGAACTTTTGTGAAAAAATTTGTCGGGATTTTCGTTTCGCAATGAATTTTTTTTACTGAAAAAAAAATTGAATCTTTAAATCTCTCATTATTTTTTTTCCACATTCTTAAAAGAATGTGTTGGCCCACTACCCCACCGAGTCACTAAGAAAAAAAAAAAAAAAGTTACCAAAACACACTATGAATTTGTTAGCAAAATCGTTTGGTTAAGTGCATCTGATGAGAATCGGAAAGCGCTGTTCTTTGTGATTCTCATTCGGTGCACTTAACAAAACGATTTTTGTATCTTGCTCATAGTGCGTATTTTGGTAAGTTCTCCGTTTTTTTTTTGTTTTTTTTTAGTGTAGTGTTGAGGGTGAGTGACATCGCGAGGTTGTTAGTGTCGAAACAACTTCCTTTTAAAATGATTCTTTAAGTATTTCGTGGTGAGTATCATTTTATGAGAATCAAAAAGAACAGCGATTTTTTCCAAAGTCGGGATTTTGGCAGTCGGGATTTTGTCAGTCGGGATTTTGTGGTCGGGATTTTGCAGTCGGTATTTTGTAAGGCGGGATTTCATGCCCAACCCTTTTTCTTAATATAGAATATTAACATAGGATCAGTGCGGTTACTCAACAACCGGTGGTTTTGGTACCTGTCATATAAACTTTTGTAATTTCAAGTAAATTATGTGAATGTGAATCATTTTGGTCAATTAATATAGACAGACAGACAGATAAATAGACAGACAGACAGATAAGCAGACAGACAGACAAACAGACAGACAGATAGATAGATAAATAGATAGAGAGAGGGACATACAGATAGACAGATAGACAGGAAGATAGACAGACAGAGAGATAGAAAATAGACAGACAGATACATAGATAGATAGACAGACAGATATATAGACAGGAAGATAGATAGACAGATAGACAGACAGACAGATAGACAGACAGAGAGATAGACAGACAGATAGACAGACATACAGACAGATAGACAGACATACAGACAGATAGACAGGCAGACAGATATACAGAGAGAAAAACAGACAGGCAGACAGACATACAGACAGACAGATAGACAGACAGTCAGGCAGGCAGATTGACAGACAGACAGACAGATAGATAGATAGATAGACAGACAGATAGAAAAAAAATGGAAATTGAAGTTGAAAGATATAGCTAACAGCAGTGATTGCTTCCTACTATGTATTTTCTTTATATCGTACCCGAATAATTATGTGCGCGGGCAAATTTTGAAAAGATAGGTGGAGCGAAGCGCACCGGAGTAGGGCTAGTAAAATATATTGTTTCTTTCTAATTTTTGCGACCACTAGATTCCGCAGATGACGGTAAGTTTGGTGGAAAACTTCAAGCCTGTAGCGTCAGCAAATAATTATAGGCGGCATCACGCTTTGAGATTAAATCTTTAATGCAGCTGAATGGAATACAAACGAGATTGATATGTTTTTCTGCAATTGTATTAGTGTGTCATTTGACATCTTGTTCGTAAAATTAAAAAAAAAGGAAATAAATAAAAAAAAAGAATAATTATTAATTACATACACTTTCTTTATATTGTCTTAATTTTGTACGGAGTTTCTGATAATATTTGTGTTGATCGATAGCATTTTGATTTGCTGTGTTTAAATATCGTAATAGTTTGTTGTAAGTGCAAGTATGTGTGAATCTCGAGTTGGAATCCAGATTCACGCAAATTGAATAGAGCAAAAAAAAAAAAAATGAAAATTGTACTATAGCGATAAAAATTGCTTGAGATTAAAAAGTGCTGTTTAGCCCAATTGAAAAGCACTTTAGTTTTAAAAACTACGTGTTTTTTTGAAGAGAAAATTTACTTTACACCGCAAACAAGCGTTTTAATCGTTTATCGATTGTATGCGATAATAAAGGGAAGTCCAGTCGATGCCGTAGAGGTCGAGCAACAATTTAGTAGTATTTATGTTTTTAAAAGCTCTTTAATGAAAGACTTGCTGACTTCTAACAGTGCAACTGTGTACAGAGCTCAGTTTAAGTTCCTTAAAAGTAGGTATTCAAAGAGTTTGACGCTACAATTGGTTCCAACAAATTGCAATTAGGTTAGGTTAGGTTAGGTTTTCGGGCTGATGAGGATGTGTGTGTCCTCATCACACTTAGGTCCATGTGGACCCATTGTGATACCCATAGTGTGGTCCTACCCGTGGTATCAATGTCTATGCTTTCAGCCAACCCGACGCCTTAGCAAACTCAAGTATATTAGATGGTGATCCATCAGAAAGCTCCTCGATGTGATCGAAGAAGAATTTGCATAGGGTTCTGTTTCTTAGTTGACAGAGGTTAGGGCAGTGACAGAGGAAATGGGTTGTATCCTCATGTACCTCATCATCACCACATCCTCTGCATATGTCATCATCATTCAATCGTAATTTTTTCATGTGGTATCTTAAGGTATTATGCCCTGTTAGTACCCCAATTAGTATTCACAACGACTTTCTATCTTTTTGTAGGAGTTTTCTAGTTCTTGTTTTGTTATACTTTGGCCATAGTCCTCTCGATATCACACAGGTGTTTAGCGATCTCCACCTATTGTTCGCATAAATTACTGATTTTTGTTCAATTCTGGCCCGAAGGTTGCAGAGTGGTGGTTTGACCGTCCCGTCTGCTTGTTCTCTATCTAGGGCTGAACCCTTTCTAGCCAGTTCGTCTGCGGCTTCACTGCCCTGTATCCCGCTGTGACCAGGGACCCAGCAGAGTTTTACATTGTGCTGCGTACTGAGAACCTTAAGCTCTTCGCGGAAATACTTTACGAGCTTCTCGTAATTGGGGTCTATCTTTAAATGCTTAGAAGCTAAGTTGCGAAGTTAATTATTTAGAGAATCATTTTTAGATTCACTGGTATTTTTTTTGCTTTTACTTTTACTATATGTGTATAGTTTTATCGCCGGGATATCATATTACTTGCCATTTTCTAATGGCAACTCTTCTCCTTTTTTTAATATGTACTAGTACCGCTAGTGGTCGAAATTCGACTAACTGTGCGAGAGAAACGCCTGTATTAATATTTATTATTTGACCTGGTTTTCACACAACATATTGCGAAAAAAAATTATATCCTGCATGCCCCTCTTCACAAACTTTCCAACATCAAATCAAAAATCAAGCGAGTATATTGTGTTTAACCCATTTCAACCTATTGGGTATTTAAATACCCAAGAAAATGGTAACACTTAAAAAATTCTGGCGTGGGCCCGGTGAGAGATATCGCGGTAAAATTTGGTTTATAGTAAAGAGGAAGGGTGCACCTACAAGAAAAAAATAGAACAATGTAATTTTTTCGCGGTCAATTTATAGATTTTTACAGGTAAAATTCGCGGTTTTACTTTTTACCGAAAATGCTGGAGAAAAGTGCTGCCAAATTTAGGGAATTGGGAAAAACGAAAATCGCACACCCTTAGCAGATACCTGCAGATGTCCTTTATGCAATGGAGTAAAATCTACAACAATATGTCAACAGACCTAGCTGTCACACCCGGTCTAATGACAATGGGTATTTAAATACCCGACAGCCGTAGGTGTGTACTATTAACAAATTTTTTTGCTATATTGAAAACTTTCATTTGGAGTGAATCAAAGGCCTATTTAAATTGGATTTTATTTTATTTAATTGAGAAATTATGCTGTTTCCTGATTATTAAGATTTAGCAATTTCCTTCTGATCTGGGGCAACACCCTTATGGTAATCCAGAAAGGAAGGAGCAGGATGCCAGTTCGTCTGGCTCTTCAAACAACCGTATTCAGTCTTGCCACCACATTGCTTACAACGATAACGAGTATTGCGTTTCCCAATGAAATGATCGGTATGATCGTAACGCATTGCCAATTGAGCACCGGAAACCATCAATCTACCCGGATGATGATAACTGCACAATTGTTCATCGCGCAACAATTGAGCTTCTTCTTCTTCTTCTTTCCATTTAAAGGACGAGGTAATGATCAGAATTATATGGATCACAGCCCTCCCACTTCACTGCATTCCTACTGGTCCGCCTGTGGGGTTCGCCGGTTCGACCTCAAAAAATATCTGCAGACCTCTCGATTTTTTATCACTTCGTCATTGAGGCCAATCAAATGCTGGTGTTTCTGCATTTGTGCGATCCAGGAGTTTTTAGGCCTGCCTCTTTTACGCGATTGTAAGGGAACGTTGATTGCCATTGCTTTTTTGACGGGGTTCTTAGAACCCCTCCTTTGAACATGACAATACCAACTGAGTCGGTGGTGCTCCAGTTTTTTCGAGATGGATTCTTTGACGTGAAGGCTTCCTTGGATTTTGGAACTTCTTATTCGATTAAGTTTTGTTACTCCTGCTGTCATGCGAAGTATCTTCATCTCAGCTGCTGTCAATTAGCGCTCATACTTCTTGTACAGTATCCAGCAATGTGAACCGTGTGTGAGCGCCGGACGCACAACTGCGGTGTAGAGCCTTCCTTTCAGCCTAGGTGACATTTTTTGGTCACAGAAGATGACAGAGTTTTCCTGCCACCTCATACACCCTACACTTACACGATGATTGATGTTGCCATCAATGGTTGTTTCGCTGTTGATCATTGATACTAGATATTTGAACTCTTCTCACCTGAGAACCACCACTCCATTCAAGTAAATGTCTGGAATGGATTGGCTTGGGTCAGAGAATGGGCCTATTCCGCTTTATATTTAATACTTTTTAATGAGTTTTTTATTAGCTTTAAGTTTTTAGTTTTACAATATGTGTAGTGTTTCTGACGCCAGCCGAAAAGATAATGGCCGAAAATGCGAGAAGCGCGAAAGTTACAATTCCTATAATTTGACAGACAAAGTTTAGTTAGGTGGTAGCTTTGCGAATCGTTATAATAAAATACATTATTATAGGGTTCTACAGGGTAGTACAGATACTCTGTCTTTTTTTTGGCTAATATGATACCCATTCCCCTCCAAAACATTTACCCAAACATCAAGTGCTCGTTGTAGGGAAGTCTGATCATCATTTATGATGGATCCATCGTCAGCAAAGAATAACTAATGCACTTTAGGGCCCGTCACTTTTCCCTCAAGCAGATAATCTAGGACCGTAATAAAGAGCGCAACAATTGAGCATTGTCGTCTAATTCCTCATTATCAGTAATAGCATCGACGGCATCGGGTGGCGCTATGATAATGTTAGCAGCATCTGCGTGTTGGCCAATGTTCTCTTTCCCATCAATATTTCCATTAGACCAATATTATTAACAATAGCTTGCAGCTCGGCAGCACATTTTCTAGCGGATTTCTTCGAATTAGCTGAAGAACTCATTCTAGCGAAGCGTGCCTAATGAACTGTAAATAGAATGACGAAAAACTGGCGAGTAAAGGCGCGTATTCACACTAGCGCGTTATCAAAGCAGCCCAAGTTGTCTTTCGGTTTTTTTTTAGAGTAAAAGTGAAAATATCACACCAATGCCTGTCGGGTATTTAAATACCCACGTCATATCTCAGGTGTGTGCGTGGGTAATTTTTTTTTTTTTTATATATATAAACTTCTATGATCCCCAGGGCACATATTTCAAAATTTCATCAAAATCGTACGAGCCGATCTATGGGCAGCCTTTAATGGGTTAAGGCAGTTAAAAATGGGTTGACCTGTTTTTCCTTTGTCTATTTATGTATATAATGGGGATGGGGATTAGTTTTTTTAATTTCTGCTAGATATTTTAAACAGGCTTGTCCTTTCTGTCGATACGTTGCCTGGGTGTATTATCTTAGGCAGCCTGTTGTCTCTCAGCTATGAGTTGTTCCACCTATTGAAACCAGAAATCGATAAATCCATTCTTGAAATGCACACCAGTTAGTTTTATTATTTGAAAGGCTTGCGTTATTTGTCTGTTCTATTGAAACATCATTGACTGTTATGATCTCAGGAGTATGATCCGATGTCAGGTCTTCGCTGCTTTTGACCTCGACTTCTTTCCTACTAATTCCTTCCGTTGTGGATCCAGCCGAAACAAATTCGTACCTTAAATGCCTTCCTGTTTTATAAAGCTTTCTGCCATTTGACATTGAAATTAAATGTTCAATTTCGATACAACCACCCAAAAAATGACAATGGTGCAATGAAATTGGCATCAACGCTGTAAATCTAAATCAGCACCAATTTAAATTTGAATTGTCAAGCATAGATGTTCATAAAATACAAATTTGTTATTAGATATACTACTCGTTCACTCCACATAACTAGCTTACGTATACATATATGTATGTACATTGCAAAATAGGCAAATTGGATACATTGCCCAAAGTCATAAAGAGGATTACTATATATAGTACATATGTATGTAAAACTGCAGCCTAGAGCAATTTTTCAGTTGAGGAAACCAGACTGAAATTGCATTTTATTTCGGAAAAAAAGAACCGAAATCGGCTTAACTGTAATCCTCTCAGTTACATTCACCAAAAAAGAATTCGAAATTCTTAAAAAAGAAACGAAACAAATGCAATCTAATTTAAACACATATTCTGGCACATTTGATATGCGCGCATAGCCACGCTTCCACAGGAGTAATATTGTTATATCCTGAATTTCCCTCAAGGAATTCCTTCGTAGAGCAATAGCATCTCATATCACCAAATAAAATTGAATTTGAAATTGCAAAGTACAAAAAAGTTTCCCAACAGATTGAGATCCTCATCAAATCTGAAAAAGCGATTTCTCCCTTCATAACAGTGCGCTTTAAAGTTTTTTTTTTTATATATATACATACATATATATATATTTTTTTTTTCTATATGCATATTTCATGTAATGTAGGAACTTACTCGTAGCTAAGGAATTCCTTCAATATAAATGCTCATGCCTACTTAAAAATTTAATACACAACCGGTGAACCCGGGCAAAGTTTATTAGGCGTATGGAAAACAGAACTGTGGCCCACACTGGATAAACTCTGCGTTTCGGAACAAGGCAACGAGTACCTACATATGTACATACCACTGGCATCAGAGTATCACTGAAAGGATAAGCATATAATGTACGGAATAAGTTTCATTTGATGGTGTTCAGGTTCACTCGTGCGGTGGTCATATCACCTGGGTTGTGTAAATTCTGGACAGGTCATGACCACATGTCAAACTTATCCCGCACATTACTATGTAAAAAGTCAAAAGCAAACCGAAAGTGTGAATGGTACATATTTGGTATACAGTGTTATTTTGCAGATGGCATCAACATGCATAATTCTGTGCTGTTGTCACTGCGGAATAAAAAGTTTGTGTTGTAAGGAAGCTTAAATTCGTGTGCACCATGGGTGTGAGCATTGCATGCTAACACCCATCTGTCAATTGTAAAAAAAAAACAATGTTGTTGAATTCGCAATTTAATAAATCAAGTTCCGCACTTTTGAAATAATGAGTGGCATAAGAACTTTAATATTTATTTAGTTTGCAAAAAAAAAAAAACAAAGATTAAATCGTTTTTATTTTTCTGATTTAAATCAACAACCCAGTAATTCAAATACATAATCTTCACTTCAACCCATTCGCGTTTTTAAAAGTTTTTTTTCTTTTCTCATAGCAAATTCTCGTACATTTTTATATTTTTTGTTTTGGGACAGTTTCCATGCTGTACTTATCGCGCAAAATGGAGTTTCCATTATACGTTTGAAGTGTTTGCTTTTATTTATTCAAAAATAGCCAATCGTTTGGTACTTTCTCTGTTTAAATATTGTCAGAGCAACTTAATCGCTTCAATGGAATTGTGATGTAGGCAATTGGAGTTCCATTGCACAGGTACATTATAATATAATACATACCTACACACCCATTATGTATGTTTTATTATTTTATTTGAGTAAATGGCAATTTGAAATACCACTTGAACGAAGCCAATAGACAGGTTTAACCATGCTTTTAAAATTTAAATTGTTTGGCCTCAAATGCTGGATAAAAATAATATTAATCTCTATGGATGTATTTACATAGCTTAACGAAGGCGTTTTTACTTAATGGATGCATGGAAGCGATTCATAGGAAATCCACTACTCAACTGCGGTGGCAGTCTATCTTTCACCAAAGTGCTACCTGGAAAGAAACTATGAAATATTCACAGAGAATGGAATAAATGTCCATAGCTACTTGAAAAATATTAGAAGTGTTCTAAAATCCTCCAAAGATATCGTTTTAGCTTTTAGCTTGGATTTAGATTTAGCAATCAATAAGTGGACATCGCAGCTGATAAGACATGTGTCCTTCCTCTCACATTAGAAATCTCAAATTCTGTTCGGACAGTCCAAAAAACGTAGTACCAGCAAGTACTACACGAGTACAACACCAGAAAAAGCTCCAGAGAAATGTGATTCTTAGAATACCTGCACTATATCGAAAATAGATGGCGGTGCTCTAAAGTCTAAACAATGAACCACCAACCACGAGTCCACAACTTGCTTTTACCAAATACAGACAACACTGAGTGTTAAGGACATGTATTTTTATTGGACAAACAAAGAAACCAAACTATTAAATATGTATATGTAAATGAAGCAAATAAACATAAGACGTTATAATGACGATGGTTTTTATTCGAATGTTCTTTGAAATTTTTTTCACACTCAACTCGTACACTAATTTCATTATTTTCTCTATATATCAGTTACATTATTTATTGTGAAGTTTCGTGAATTTTAAGTGCAGTGCAATAACCCCCGCGGAAATAAGGCCCGCGGGTGTTTTTTCCTTTTTTTTGGGAAATAAGACCCGCGGGCCTTATTTCTCTTTTGAAATGGCAACAAAGGCTGTGGGTTTTAATGCCTTTTACTTGAGGGCTTTTATTCCATTTGTGTATGGAAATAAAACCCAATATATTTATTTTCAGTACCTAATAAAAAAAATAAAAAAAACAAAACCCAAACAATAACATATTTTTATTTTTTATGAAATTATGGAAATAAAAAGTTATGCATAAACTTTACTGGAATTGGTAACGCTCGGCTCGGATCATACGTTTTTGAAATACATATATCATTGATGCTCGACTTAGCTTTCATGTTAGTTTTATAAGTGCCATGACATAAGGCCAAATCTCAAAATTTGGCCTTATATCGCATGGTCCATAACTAAAGATTCGATTAAGAAATTAGATATTTAGTTTTTGAGCATAAGATAGAGTAAAAGTAAAAAATTCGCGCGAATAGATATTTAGTTTTTGAGCATAAGATAGAGTAAAAGTAAAAAATTCGCGCGAAAAATTCGCAAAAACTAAATATCTAATTTCTAAATCGAATCTTTAGTTATGGACCATGCGATATAAGGCCAAATTTTGAGATTTGGCCTTATGTCATGCCACTTATAAAACTAACATGAAAGCTAAGCATTCGTCGAAACGACGAGCATCAACGATATATGTATTTCAAAAACGTATGATCTTACCTGTCTAATTTTTCACTTCACTATTGCTCTACCAAAACTAAAGATTCGATTTGAAAAGTCTTAATTTTTTGTTTGTAGTGGGCCTTATAGCCACTTTAAAAAAGAAATAAGGCCCGCGGGTGTTATTTCCATTTTTTGCCTTTTTGTGGTGGGCTTTATAGCCACTTCAAAAGCGAAATAAGGCCCGCGGGTGTTATTTCCTTTTTATGGGAAATAAGACCCGCGGGCCTTATTTCCGCGGGGGTTATTGCACTGCACCATAAAACTAACATGAAAGCTAAGCATTCGTCGAAACGACGAGCATCAACGATATATGTATTTCAAAAACGTATGATCTTACCTGTCTAATTTTTCACTCACTATTGCTCTACCAAAACTAAAGATTCGATTTGAAAAGTCTTAATTTTTTGTTTGTAGTGGGCCTTATAGCCACTTTAAAAAAGAAATAAGGCCCGCGGGTGTTATTTCCATTTTTTGCCTTTTTGTGGTGGTCTTTATAGCCACTTCAAAAGAGAAATAAGGCCCGCGGGTGTTATTTCCTTTTTTTTGGGGAATAAGACCCGCGGGCCTTATTTCCGCGGGGGTTATCACACTGCACCGTGTCGAGATAGTGATAATTCTATTAAAAACATGCGAAATATAAGGTATGAAATAATTCCTCTTAGGAACTTCGGGTGCATAAGATCAAGACCGATTGCATTAGATTTTATTGTGAGAACTGCTTCCCAAACATTAAAGTCATTAATTCTATTAAATCGGAAACTATTATTAGTGTCTGTCAGTGTGCAAGAGTAAGTAGATGCTTCTTCACAATCATCGTTATCACTAATTGCAGACGTAATTGAAGCAGCAGCAAACATTTTGTTTAGCTTTAGATCATTTAAATCAGAATCAATACTTAGATGACTTTTGTTTATTTATACCCATTTTCTTAATATCACCCCAGGTTTTTTTCGTAGATAGATTAGGTTTAAACCTTGCTGCAAAAATGTTGCCCTTGATTTTTTGATTGCTAAATTGACGGCATTTTGTAATCTTTTAAAATGTTTGTATAAAATAGGCAATCTATATCTTCTTACTTACTTAGTTGGCGCTACAGCTCGAGGTGAACCTGGGCCTGCTTCTCGCAACCATTTGTGTGTGCGTGTTATATTTTTGCACGAATAGAAGGGACCTACAGTTTTTTGCCGACTCCGAACGACGAGTTGAGAAGCTCAATAGTGACAATTGATACTCTTTGATGCTTGTCAGACATTCGAAAGAGGTGGGCACTGTGAAAAACTTTTAGGTGTTTGCGGCGGGATTCGAACCCAAGACCGCTGGCTCAGTAGTCCGACGCACTAACCACTTGCGCTACGGTGCCCATCTATATCTTCGCCACCTTTTATATTCAAGATCTCTATTCAAATTGAGGGATTTGATTTTACTACTGAGCCATTCGCATTCTCGATTTCGAATAACAATTTATTTTATTGGAACATGAGATTCAAATAAGTGGTTAATTAGGCGTGTGAGAATTTGTACCTGTTCATCAACAGAGGGCGTAAAATAAACGTTTTGCCAATCAGTAGATAGTAAATCTTCTATTAGAGAATTCTGATTAATTGCTTTCAAATCACGAAATTGTATTACTTCTTTACTCTGTTCGGCCCAGACGTAAATCGTATATGTATTAGAAAAATGAGGTCATGTCTGGAAAACCCAGGTACATACATTTGCTCTCGACTATATTTTC
This sequence comes from Brachyopa scutellaris, assembly GCA_949775065.1. NCBI lineage: Eukaryota > Metazoa > Arthropoda > Insecta > Diptera > Syrphidae > Brachyopa > Brachyopa scutellaris. Next base: position 35,412,185 of record OX459114.1, read on the forward strand.
AAATACAGAAAAAAATTAGTTCTGGATAGCAATAAAATTTTAGAGTCGAAAGCAATGCTATCCACTTTATAATTGACAGTTAGACACGCAAATATTCTCGCATGGTACGACTTTGTTAAAAACGGTAGTATTTGCGCTCTATTATACCGCGTAACGGCTCCCTGAAATAACGTCAAAAAAAGGAAATGGAAAAAAGCCCGAAAAACTCCATACAAATTTGTAACGTTTTTTTCCAGGAAATATCACCCAAATAGTTTGGCGTAAATGCTGATAATTTTGGCATTTTTTCCGTAACTTTTTTAGACATTTTTTCCATACATGAAATTTATGAAAAAGCGCCAAAAAAAATTGTTTAGAAAAAACGCCAGAACATTTTTTGGCCTTTTTTCCAAATTGAAAAAGGAAAAAAACCCAAAAAAGTGGTTGGCTTTTTTTTCCAAATAGAAAAGAAAAAAAAGATGTGAGTACCAGGCAGGGTAAACTGTCCCACAGTGGACCAATTTGCGTTTCACTTAATGTAGTTTCGAAACTATTGGATTAATCCTTAAACGGTTTAAAAGTACTTATTATTTGCTTTATTCGCTTTGTATTTCACCACAGGCAGCTTTAGAAAGATCATAGAAAATAGAAAATTTTGAGTTTTTTAAAACGCACCTCAATTGGTTCTCTGTGTACTAGGGGGTGGACACAGTGAACCACCGGGTAGTTCACAGTGAACCACCGGGTAGTTCACAGTGAACCTTTAGTGTTTATTTATTATTTCATAAGAAAAATAAAGAACAAAAATAAGTAATTGATAAAAATCCATTTTTAGTTAACATTAACTTTAAAAAAACAAACAATACGAAACATAAGTAATAAAAACAATAAAAAGTAATAACTACAATAAAAAATAACAAAACATTAACAAAAAGGTCTTTCAAAAACTTCAATAATATCACAAAATCTATAACTAAGGAAAAATAATAGTAAAAATAATAAAAAAAACACACAAACCATTAACGAATGTTAAATGCTGATAGGTCGCGGATAAATGAAAATACGGAATTCTGAAGCCTGTGAACCATGGTTCACTGTGTGCGACTATGATCTGGTTCACTGTTGGATATAGTGACTTTTTTGGAGAAAAATATTTTTGTAAAAGAAAAACTATTTCACAACTTTTATTGACATACTAATTTTAATTAATAATAATAATCAACGTTTTAAACTGTATCCCACAGATCTCACTAAGCACATTACGTTTTTAAATGGAACAAAAATAAAAGGTACGATTTCTAGTTTACTTATCAGTTAACTTTACTTTCACTTAAGCACAACCGACACTGACGAGCGCAATACTTCAACGGCCAGGTAAATTCATAAAGGATCGAAACGCGGTTTATTTTCTCTTTACTTCGTTTTTCTCTTACAAGTAGAGATTCTGTAAATTTAAAAGATTCACTGTGGGACGAGATCCACTGTGGAACAGTTTACCCTACTCGTGAAATTTGATGTGTAAACATAACTATTCCTATTATTACTCTGTTCGAAGGAGAAATGAACAAAGAGAATCATATACAGAGAACGCACTAATACTAAGTTTGGTTACACACTAATACTACTAAGATTGGTTACGGGCTATGCTCTATGCATGACGGCGAGAAATTCGTGAGGCCCATAACCGAGAGCTAAGATGTTTAAATAGAAAATTGCATTCTATGACTCACTATGTTGTCATGTTTTGTCGCAAAATAACATAACTTCACATGATTTTACAAACATATATACATTTTTAATTCTTAAGTACAAATTCTACAAATTGGTGGCGCGACCTGACCCCCCCCGCCACAGCATATTTAGTACTACATTACCCAAAATCACTTAACTAGGAAATGCAGCCGGAAAAAACGAAATTTGGAAATGAAACCAAAAAGGTAAACTTTTTCTGGCGTAATTTCCGTTTTACTTTTTGGCTTTTTTTTCCAAAAATATGGCGTCTTTTTCCTTGCATTCTGGAGAAATTTTCCGTTTTTGTTTTTGGCGTTTTTACCAAAAACTTTACGTCACAATTATTTTGGCTCTTTTTCCGGCGTAATTTTTTTGGCGTAATTTTAGAGAGCCCCGCGAAACTTTACTTACTTAGAAAAATAAAAATCGACTTCGGTCTTCGATTGTAATCTACATACTAAATTAATTAAAATTGTTACATTGTTTTTAAACTTGTTTAAATTGGTTTGCTTTTCAGCTTATCGGCAACTTATTTAGTCTTGTGTGTCTTTATTTAGTATGTCTGAAGTATATTTATTTAATAAAATTAAAGGCGAAAGAACAAAAATTGGTATTTGATGTTATAAAAATAAAATAAAAATAAAATAAAAATAAACAACAAAGATTGTTGGTTTCTCTCAACATACACTTTGGGCTGTAAAACAAAAAAGGTCAAAAACCGATGTCAGCCCTTTAAGACATCGGCCTTTTTAACGAAGTCAATATTTGAATACAGTTTGCCATGCTGAAAGTGTGCTATATCGTAAACTCCCTTAACTACGGTACCTACATAATCAATTCCCTAAATACGTCAATTTCGGTCTACCATGAACACATTAATTTGATTGTCTATTGTTTTTTTTACTGTTGTTCATTTAGGTTCTTTTAAAAATAAAACCATTGCTTCGATAATAAAAAAAAATATGAGAGAATCATCCACATAAGCTCACGGGGAAAGTGAATACTTATCCAATCCAAAGCAGTTGTGTATGTGTAATGTGTAAGAGAAGAAGAAATTTGTCTAGTACAATCGATAGAAAATGTGTGATAAAATTTAGTAAATATGAATGTAAACTTGACTGTATTTTTGTAATGCAAATTATGAAAGGAACAGCTATTCAAAATTTCATTAAATATAGAATTTTTTAATAACTCGACTCCAACGCCACCCATCGGGTCCAGTTTTGTAGTTTTCTCTTGTCAATATGAATCATTTTGGTCAGTGAATAAAGAAGTTGCTAATAACTTGACTCCAGCGCCACCTAGTGGGCGGTTTTTCCACCTACGTCCTTCCGTAGCTCCCAGATTATCTCTATGCCAAATAGCATTACAATTGGTTCAGCGATTCAGGCGTGAAAAGGTTTTGTCAGTAACTTGACTCCAGCGCCCCCTAGCGAGCGAATTTTCCACATAAGTCCTTCCACAGGTCCCAGACTATCGCTTTGCCAAATTACATTACAATTGGGTCAGCGGTTTAGATGTTAAAAGGTAGTCAGACAGACAGACAGACGGACGGACGGACGGACGGACAGACAGACGGACAGACAGTCAGACAAACAGGCGGAAGGACAGACAGACATACAGGACAGGCAGACACACGGACAGACAGAGAGACGGACAGACAGTCAGAAAAACTGACGGACGGACAGACAGACAGGCAGACGGACGGATAGACAGACAGACAGACAGACAGACCCGTTATCGAAACACATTTATCGAAATTTATCGTAACGCATTTATCGTAACTCATTTATCGTAACTCGTTTTCAAAAACAATACGTCGCTAAAGAAGTATTCACTTCAAAAATCTCCTTATGGCTCGGCCTATGAGTTTATGTTTAACCGGTATACACTTATCACATCGGCTCCAAGCTTTCTTGCAAGAAATGGACAATATCATTTGAATCTTACTACCCTAAAGCTGTATCAAAACATAGTCCAATCATGTTGAGAATACTAGGTTCCCAAACGATTTTTATCGTATCTGCCTATATTACCTCTGTTTGACTAAAAAACTAAATAAACAAATTCAACTATGACATCACGTGTCTGAAGATAAGGCATAACTACATAGCTTTTCTTAAAGAAAAAAAAATCTTATTGTATATCTTTATAAAGGGTTTTTCAATAAGAGCGCTACAAAAGCTTTGTTAAATAAAACAAAAACGGTTTTGGATATCAATGAAATTCTTTATTCCTGTGAAAGTACGTTCGATGCCATTATGTATGGAATTCGATTTCTTTTGCATGGCCACGACGGGCACGCTTGCATAAGTCCAGACGCTGAACCCAATTTTTTCACTAGACGCTCAATTGTTGATCTGCTAGGACGATTATGACGACCATAAATTGGACGTAGCGCTCTTAACGTTGAGGCCACTGACTCCGAATTTCGGTAGTAAATTTTAATAATTTCGACTCGTTGTTGGCTCGTACATCTTTCCATCATGAAATGGCAAACCTTACCTTACTCGTTTGCTGTCCCTGTCGCTCTACTTTTGTAGCGTCCCTGTTGAAAAACCCTGTATATAAAAATGAATTGGTGTTTGTTTGTACCATCATAACTCGACTGAACATCATCCGATTTGCATGGGGATTGTTTTGTTGGAATCGTATTGAACCAGGTAATACCACAACGGAGCCGAAAATTTGAAAATCTGGACCCGATAGGTGGCGCTGGAGTCGATTTATTAATGAAATCTATATTAATTGACCAAAATGACTCATATTCACAATATATGTTGGCATTGTGCCAAAAGAAAAAACTACTATATCTGCACCCGATAGGTGGCGCTGGAGTCGAGTTATTAACAAAATCTATATTAATGGACCAAAATTACTCATATTCACAATACATGTTGGTGTAGTGCCAAAAGAGAAAACTACGATATCTGGTTCCGATAGGTGGCGCTGGAGTCGAGTTATTAACAAAATCTATATTAATTGACCAAAATGACTCATATTCACAATATATGATAGACAGATAGATAGACAGAAACACAGACAGACAGATAGATAGACAGATAGACAGAGAGATAGATAGACAGACAGTTAGATAGAAAGATAGACAGACAGATATGTAGATAGACAGATAGATAGATAGACAGGCAGACCGACAGAAAGTCAGATTGACAGACAGACAGATAGACAGATAGATAGATAGATAGACAGACAGGCAGACAGATAGACAGATAGATAGATAGATAGATAGACAGGCAGACCGACAGAAAGTCAGATAGACAGACAGATAGACAGATAGACAGATAGACAGATAGACAGATAGACAGATAGATAGATAGACAGACAGATAGACAGACAGACAGACAGACAGATGGACAGACAGACAGATAGACAGATAGATAGACAGACAGATAGACAGACAGATAGATAGACAGACAGATAGACAGACAGGTACATAGACAGACAGACAGACAGATAGATAGAGATGGTGCTATTAGTTCATTTGACACTTGAATTAAAGAATGGTGTACAAAACTAACTGATTTTGCATTGAAGTAGTGATTTCCAATGTTTAATTTTGCATAATTTTACCTTAGCACTAATTTATAAGAAGTATATTGTGTATCCATTCATTGAATAAATAAACATTAAGTAAGTTGGCAGGTGTCCTTTTGCTTCGTCATTTCACCAAAGACTAAATATACTAGACGGAAGGGCAACTCATAAACGCACAAAATCACTTTGGAAATTCTATGCATACCTACTAGATGTACATTACATACTACATAACATAGGCACAAGGGTACATAGAATTTTGTCAAATTTTCTGTATAAATAGGTGGGTGGTGGGACGAGAGATCATTCACTAAATCAGTTGAAATTAAAACGTTAAACCGAGAAGAGACTGTTTGTGTACACGGGCGAAGCCGGGCGGATCAGCTAGTGTATGTATAAAACAAAATAAATCAATCAAACAAAATAAAAAACGAAACACAACAACAATAATAAAAGGCGCGCAAAATCTGTTTCGAATTATCTTAAATTATTTTTAAGAAAAAGAAAAAAAGGTTTCCCTACAAAATATTAAAGTAGTTTTTATACTACCCTTTTGCCAACTTGTAACTGGGCTTTTTGTGAGAACTTTTTTTTCATTTCATTTCCTATAATTTTGTTTTTGTGCAATTCAATTTCGAACTTTTTTCGTTTTGAAATAAGAATGTAAAAGTCTATTGAAATTGAACATATTCTCTTTAAATTTTGCTTGATTTGCATAAATGATAGGATTAAAAAAAGAATTCGATTAAAACTTCCTCAAAAATATACATAGGTATATTTATCTTCTGTAATTTCCTAGAGTAATATAGTTTTAGTATCAATGTATGTACATATATTCATATGTACATACAACTTTACTGCATTTGAGTTTGACTAATTAGATACACCTTAGGCATGTATAGATATGTATGCATTTGTATAAACATACATACATATTGCGTTCAAATGTAGGTATGTATATTGAAAATACTTCAAATCTGTCGCTGTGCCCTGTCTCTGTATAATAAGTCGGCTTTGAATAAACGTAGTTCCTTGAATAGATGGGTAATCAAATTTAATTTCCTTATGCCAACAAGTGAAGTGAACGCAAACAGGATTGGAAGAAAATCAAAGCACAACTGAAGTTATACTGCGACAATATTTGAACTACATAACTAATTTGACGTTTAACTTGTTGCACAGTCTAAAGTGTTTACCCGCTTCAATATGCAAACAAGGTCCACTGTTGATTGCACTGCTGCGAAAGGAAATAATAAAAACTCCACAAATCGTTGATTGCTTGCGCGTGGTTGCGCGCGTTTTTATTTCCTAGAATAGTTAACATTAACAAAGAAAATAAAATATTAAATTACAGAACTTACAATTGTGGCTTCCTTCTATGACTTACAGTAGTACAATGATTTAAAAAAGTTTAAGATTTGACATAAGTGTCGATTATAATATAAACAGGGTTGTTACAATTACTATTCTTATTTAAGGCGACAAATCAATGTGTTCGCAACATTCCGGCCCCCGTGAATCGCTCCCATCAAGTTTCACCAACATCCAGTTTAGCTAGCTTTGATACAGGTCGTCTTAGTAACCCCACAGACGTTTGCACCTCTGCCACACGAACTTGTCCATCACGTCCTGGAAACAAAGTCAGGATTCTTCCTCTTCGCCAACAGCTTCTAGCGACGTTTGAGTCACAAATAATCACCAAATCTCCCTCGGCTAATGGTGCAGTCTTTTCATACCACTTCGTCCTTCGCGTTAAATCCGGCAAATATTCAGCTACCCACCGTTTCCAAAAACGATTTTTAATAGTTTGGGCAATTTCCCATTGCGTCCGCAAACAAATCGGCTTATCGTCAACAGGTCGCGGTGATTGTGTTGAGTTCGCACAACCTAAAATGAAATGGTTTGGAGTAAGCGGCTCGTCTTCATCGGAGGTTACAGGCAAGTGTGTCAGTGGCCTCGAATTTACGATGTTCTCGGCTTCAATGATAATACTGCGAAACGTCTCTTCTTTTGGAACCACTTCCTTTAGCGCTACAGATAGTACCCTTTTTACGGATCTCACCAATCTCTCCCAGCAGCCGCCAGCATTCGGATTTGACGGACAATTAAATATCCATTTAATACCTTTCGTTGAATCGCATCGTGGTCAAACATATCCAGCCGCTGCTTCAGCTCCCTCGCTGCTCCAACAAAGTTTGTCCCGTTGTCACTACGGATGCGAACAGGAACGCCTCTTCTGTTTACAAAGTTTCTGAGACAGACGATAAAGGCATCAGTAGACAAATCCGCGGCTACCTCCAAATGAACGGCACGCATTGTGAGTCAGGTAAACAGAGCGACCCAAGGTTTTTCTCTTCGTCTGCCTATTGCTTTTAAGAAAGGTCCCATATAATCCACTCCTGTGAACGTAAAAGGCCGCACGAAGGGTGTGAGTCGATCTTTCGGAAGTTATCCCATTTGTGGCGTGGCAGGCTTCGCCGATGAAATTTTGCAAAATTGGCAGGCACACGCTACGGTTTTAGCAAGAGCTCGTGGGTGGGGAATCCAAAACTGACGACAAACTTCACAGCTATCGTCTCTGTATTTTGATAATGAAAGCGCTCATGAAAATGTCCAACAATGAGTTTGGACAACCAGCAGTCTTTAGGAAGTATAATTGGTCTCCTCGATTGTAGTGGAAGACATTCGGCAGAGTCAATGCGGCCAGCCAATCTAATAACGCCACACTCGTCCAAACACGGCGTCAACTTGTACAAACGGCTTGATTTTTCGATCGGTTGACCACTTTTCAACGTCACATAATCGTCGGCGCAAAACGGTCTTTGTACCATCCGGCACAGGATATTCTCGGAATGTTGAAGTTCATCAGCGGCCAGGGACTTGCGGTTCAATGACCTTTGACAACCGCGTCGCCAGCGAAGTACCCAGGCCATTACACGTTTTAGCTTTAAAAAGTTCGAAAATTTAGTTAAATTAATCTCATGGCTACTCACATGGAATATATCATCTCGAAGATGCGAACGTAACTCCTCATCAAACGTCTGGCTAACATTGATGTCATCTTCTGAGCTTGAAGGCCAATTCGGCTCATCCAGCAGCAAAAACTCTGGACCCTGTGTCCATCTTCCAGTCTGGTAGTTGGCTAAATATTTGGCCCTTGTAGCCAAGTCGGCAACGTTATATTTGGTGGGATCCCACCGCCACTGCGTTGGACAATTCCAAAATCTCAGCTATCCTGTGACCAACAAACGGCTTGTATTTTCTCGGATCGGCTGACTTCACCCAACTCAGTACAGTTCGCGAGTCACTCCAGAATATGCACCTAGTGGGTTGTAAGCTATGAGATTGAGCGATCCTTCGACGAAGTCTTACACCCAAGACAGCTGCCTGCAGTTCAAGTCGAGGAATCGATATGAGTTTGAGCGGGGCACATCTTGTTTCGTTTGTGATGAAAGCTGTAGATACAGACTGGTCTCTGCTCACGATTCTCCAGTATCCGACTGCAGCAAAGGCCTCCTCGCTTGCGTCTACAAATATGTGCAGCTGTACATCAAAAAGGCTTGATGTTTCAACTGAGTAACACCGTGGCACACGAAGTCGTTCAACTGCATCGAATGTCAAAATCCACTGCGATGCATTCCCGTTGGTATCTGCTCATCCCAGCTTGTCTTTGTTCTCCATAATGACTGCAACATTAATTTCCCATGAATTGTAAAATCCGCCAGTAATCCAAATGGATCATAAATAGACATAAGAATACTCAAACATTCCCTCTTGGTTGGGAAACGTTCACCATTTATGATGATTGGGCTGGTCTTGTGGAAGTTCAAGTGAAAGGTGAATACGTCCTCAGTTGGAATCCAGTGCATACCAAGCACTTTTTCCGATTTGGCGCTGATGTGATTCTCATATTGGCATTTTCCAGACAGCTGAGTAACTTAGGAGAGTTTGACAGGAATTTGTGAAGTGTGAGTCCTCCACCACGATGGATTCTGATTACGTCGTTTGTCACGGCTAACGCTTCATCTTCGGTTTCAAAACTGCAGATAAAGTCATCCACACAGTGATTTTCGATAATGGCTTTGACGGCTTGTGGATATTGTTCAGCATAAGTTTGGGCATTTAAATTCTTAATGTACTCAGCTGAGCACGGTGAGCATGTTGCACCGAACACCATCACCTGCATCACGTAGGTCTCCACTCCTTTCGAATTGTTGTTACATTGCCGCAGAAAGCGCTGTGCATCCTGACCTTCTTTCCGAATAGCAACTTGATGAAACATTTCGCAAATGTCTGCGCAAACTCCAATTGGCTTCTCTCGAAATTTGTATAAAACGGTCAGCAAATCCTGGCATTGCTCCGGAACCTTGAGCAAGGATGAGTTCAGCGAAACGTCTCCAACTCTGGGGGCAGCATCAAACACCAAACGCACTTTATCTGGCATATGTGGGTTGCGAACGCAAAAATGAGGGAGGTATCACGTCCTTGGACCTCTTTCCCTGGCTTCGTCGGCAGACAACTTGCGTACGTAACCCTTGGCAACATACCCCTTGGCAAGATACCCCTTTATAATTTCCTCGTACGATGCGGCGTGTGAAGAATTCTTGCTCAAAGAGCGTTTGATTGATTTGAGACGGCTCATTGCCATTGGCAGGCTATCAGGCAACATGATCCTCTCACTCTTCCACAAAAGTCCAGTCTCGTAACGGCTCTGCAATTTGACGGTGGTATCTTGTAATAACTTCCTCGCTCTCACTCTCCTTTGACTCCTTAGGACTTGACAACGATTCGGCATCCACGCTGTCCAGTAAAAAATAATCGCTAACTAACTGCGACAAAGTGTCATTAGCGATGCTGTTGTTGTCTCCGGAAATATGATAAACGTAGTCGGACTTCTTGTCACCACTGTTGCATCCACCATAAACGACAAATCCAAGCAAAGTCTCCAAGGCAGCAGGTCCATTCGTTCCACATACAGTTGTACGTCCCAACGTTAGCCTCCAGTTATCCAATCCGATTAAGATTTGCGGCACAGCATTTTTAAATTCGTAAATCGGCAAAGACTTTAACTCATCTCCAACTGTCAACTCGCCAACATCCACGTACACGTACATTCTTCATGGCATATCGAATACTACCATCAGCAACTCCACTGATCTCCAAGTTTACTAAAGTTGATGGTTCCGTCCGATGTTCCCTTCTGACCGATCCAAGTAAGCGACATCTTATGCTCAGTCCCAGTAAGACCCAACTGTGTAGCAATAATCTTGTTAAGAATTGTCACAGACGATCCATCATCCAATAGTGCGAAAGTACTGATGACACCTTTTGGCCCATGCAAGTTGACAGGAAGAACACGAAATAAAACCTTTGAGCATTGAGCAAACGTTACAATATTGGCGAACTTAGCATACTGCTGCAACCAGACACTAAAATGTTTTACGCTGACGTATGGCTGTATCTCGTTGGAAAATTGCACCCAGTCGAGTCGTTTTGACATTGGCAACTTTGACACCAACTCCTCCAGCAGCATTGGATTGGCTAAATGCTGTTGACTATTTGTCGATTCGAGCAGTGTGCACAAATTTTGCACCTTTTTAGCAAAGGGAACAACAAGATCTATTCTGTTGTCAGAAATTATCGTCATTAACCTCACCTTTGCCATCTGACTTCGGATGAGATGTTCCGGGCGACCAAAACGAAACTTTAAATGGTCTATTACGGCGAGCACGTTGCTTGGATGAAAAAGCCATAATCCCTTCAGGCTCTGTTGGAGTCGCAACATGTTTTCAAGTGCGGTATAACCATACGCACGTGTAGACTCGTTAAACGAAGCGATGAATATCGGCCATTCCTCCGGAATTCCACTGTACGACGGCAAGTCGTACAATTTTGGTCGATGTGATGAATATGATTGTATGCCCGTATAACTCGGTCCTGGTTGAGCGGTTGCATCAACATAAATTGGCTGTGGCTGATCTGTGCTGGTGGTGTATGACTCCGATGACGTGGCTGTGGCTGGCTATGATGCGACTGACACAACACTTGATTCCAAGTGACATAAAAAAAACAACTTTTTATTTTATATGAAGGCAATTATTTATTTAATTCAAAACCACTAATGCTACACGAGATATAACACGGAATACAACTGACGGAATACTACTCACGAGTTCGTATCATGTACCTCTATTTATTGGATACAAATTTCATGCATTTCAATCGTAGACATAGCGTCAGCGATTTTACAATAAATTCAGTTCAAATAATAATTCTTAGAACTAACATAAGACAATTAATGTTTGCTCAGCTCATCGGTTAGTGACCGGATAAACGTGTCGTATTGGTCGTCCGGTGTTTTTACCTTTGCTGGCGCTGGCATATATGTAACTTCTCCCTCCTTATGAGTAAAATTCTCCTGAATTTGATTACTAAATTTAATTTGTATCCTTTTTTGTTGTATACAGATACATGATAATATTGTAAACATAATTAGAATTATTACAACACAAATTATATTTACTTTATAGTGTACATCTTTCTTAAATTCTATTTCTTGTATTTCGTTAATGTTTTCAACGGTTTTTAAAATAATTTTGTCAAATTTTATTGTTTCCGTGAAATTTAATTTTTCATTATAGTTTGGATAATAAAATCTTTGCTTTTGTATATTCTTTACATTAGAATATTTTTGACCTAAGAAATACAGAGTACAATTATTAAAATTGATCAGATAACTTCCAATGAGCTTAATGTCTCTATCGTCACAAGTGTGATTCAATTTTATATTTATATTTTTTATAAAAAGAGTTTCATCGTCTAACGGTACAATTTCAGTTTGTTCATTTTTGTTTAATTTACAATTTTGTTTTATTACACAATGTTTGCTTTCAATTAGTTCATTAAGATTTTTATTTTGTTCGTATTTATAATTTTTATTTCCATATTCTAAAATGAATTCTTTTTCAGCATCGATCTCTAGATAATTTTTATTAGGAACTGGAGTTAAAAGTTTAAGTGGTAAAGTTATATAATTTTTGGGAATTTTAATGGCAAAAACTAGCACGTTTTCTTTGTATTTTGTAACTCCTAATCTAATTTGATTTAATTTAAAGAAATCTATTTTATACGTTTCTATTTCACTGTTTGTCAGGATATTGGGATGTAAAATATTACTTTTTGCTGATACAATATTATCTTGGATGTGTTCTATTTTTGACTCTATGTATTTAAGTTTAAAAAACTGATCAAGGTATATTTGCTTCATGACTAATTCTCTCTCTACCTTATGTATGGCATTAATCTGGTTTAAAATTGCTTCTCTGTCATTATTAATTGTTTCCTTTAATATTTTAAAAGTATTGTTGAAAAATTCATTAATTTTAATTTGTTTATTCACTGCTACTATCGAGTTATGACTATTCTTTGCTACGTTATCTAAGTGTTCTTCAATTGTCTGTCGGTCTTCCTCGTCCATGGTACCGAATAACCATTTTTGTGTAGTCCCTACTATATTGAATAGTCCACGTCTTTGTCTGTGTTGTAACGGTACTAGAGTCCTAATTTTATGTACGATGTCCGAAATTGCTTCATTCAACATTTGTCTTTGTTCGGGTTGTAGTGGAGCTAAATTAAATGAAATGTTTTTTACTAATGCAATGATTTCAGCTGGGTCTATTATATGCAGTATAATATCCGTCTCGTTTACAATGCTAATGTCAGTCAATTGGAGTTTCACATATCCGTTCTGTTCGTTTATTGTTTGTACGTCAAGAAGTTGTTGACAATTAGTCTGTGTAATTAGCGTCAGAAATACTATCCATGTTATGATCTGAAAATTTTAACGGTCGTTTAATATTTGTTGAGTGAATATTTTTTAAGTAAGCTTTTTTATATTTCGGTTCATGTTTGTGTCTAACTGCCCTGTAGTTCTTAATAAATCCTCTAGACCTTTTTTCTTCATAATCTTCTCTAGTCTCATTTAACCTTCTTAATTTATTTCCTTTCGTTTCCTCTATATTCTGGCGAATTCTTTCTAAATCAATCTTATGGGTGTGTGCATCTATAGGATTGCATTTAATAGTGGAATGGAATCTATGATTGTAATTCCTTACTGCTTTTTGCATGAGTCTTTTTACTGAATATTTTTGTTTATTAAATGAAAGGATTCTAAATTTTTCTGCTATTGTGTTATGGAATCGTTCGATATCGGCATTGCCGGTGTGACTATTTGGTTTTGTAAGATGCAGCGAAATTCCTTCTTCGTCTAAAAACTCTTTTATCTGAACTGCTTTAAATTCGTTATCTGCAATGATTTTATTTGGTTTTCCTATTTTTGTAAGATGTTCTTCTAACTGCTCTATAATTGTTACGTGATTTCTATCTGCTAGATGATAGACTGATCCGAACTTAGAGAACTTGTCTATTATAGTTAAGAAACTAACCTTTCTTATTACGTATGTATCAATATGAATGATTTGATTGATATCGGAAGGAGTTTCTGTATGATAGAATTTGGCTTTTATAGGGTTGCGGTCATATTTGACGGCTTGACAGATATCACATTGATTAATAACAATATGAATAAATTCCATTAATTTTGGATAGTATATTTTGTTTTTTATTTGATTATATGTTTCTTGAATTCCAGAATGCTGACTTTCCTGTACATGATAAAAGGATATTTGTTTTACGACTTCTACCTCCGTTTCGATGTCTTGTGCCCTAAATGAACACTTGACGAATTTAACTGATTTATCGTTTGAAAACATTTCTCTTATTTTATCTTGAAGAATATTATATATGCTGTCCTCAAGTTCTGAAAATATTCCTATTTTTCCTTTTTTTATAAATCTTCTTAGTATATCTCCTAATCTTTCGAAATCATGTTCTGCTATATAAATAATTCGTTTACCATGCAAAATCTCAATGTCCTTTATTTTGTTATTTGTCAGAATAAGTTGCGTCCTATATTTATTTACGATGTCTTCTATAATGGGTATATGATCCATTAGTTCTTCGTCTGCTGAATGTACAGTCTCATTGGTCTCATCTTCTTCTACGTTAAATACAAATTCTGATATTGAATCACTTACGTTACCTTTAAGCGAAAAATTTTCTGTTTGAGTGGGATTTTCTCCCTCCTTAGGTTTAACGTCCTCGTTAATTTCTATTCTGCTTAAGAAATCTGCCACTCTGTTCTCTTTGCCTTTAAGGTATTCAATTTCAAACTGATATTCTCCTAATTTAAGGAGCCATCGTTGATGTCTAGGTGATAGGTCCTTTCCTCTATATTTAGCATGAAGATACTTTATTGGCTGGTGGTCTGTAAATATTTTAAATTTATTACCGTAAAGGTAGGGCCTGAAGTAATTAGTTGACCACATAATCGCTAGAAATTCTTTATCTGTAGCGGAGTAATTAATTTCATGATTATTGAGAGTGCGTGATGCGTAGCAAATGGGATGTCCTTCTTGCGAGAGAACTGCACCAATCGCATAGTTTGATGCATCAGTTGTTAGCGTAAATTGCTTTTGAAAATTAGGGTATCTCAATATTGGGTGACTGCTTATTAGTCCTTTCAGTTTTTCAAATGCTTCAATGTAGTTGGGATCATTCGTATTTATTTTAGCGTTTTTCTTAAGATATTTTGTTATAGGCTGAGCTACCTTGGCGTAATCTCGGATAAATTTTCGATAATATCCGGTTATGCCTAAGAAACTCTTAATCTGCTTTTGGTTTTTCGGAAGTTCTAATTTTTCAATACAAGCTATCTTATCGGGGTTAGGTTTCAATCCTTCTTTCGTAAGGACGTGTCCTAAAAACTCAGTTTCTTTTCTCATAAAATTACATTTGTCTATTTGAATTTTTAGTTTCTTGGACTCTAGAACTTTGAATATATCAGTTATGGCTTTGACATGTTCTGTTAATGTCGTATTAAAGATTAAAATATCGTCCAGGTAAACTATACATGTTTTATTTATATAATCCCTCAGAACATCATTCATGAGCCTTTGGAATGTCGCTGGGGCATTCTTCAGACCGAATGGCATTCTTACGAATTCATATAATCCATGTGGTGTTACGAAGGCCGTTTTCTTTCGGTCTTCTTCTTTTATCAAAATTTGATGATAGCCTTTTGCGAGGTCTATCGTGGTAAAATACTGGGCTTTCCCGAGTTTGTCCAAGATTGAGTCTATATTAGGCAAGGGAAACTTATCGTCAACGGTGACGTCATTAAGCTTCCTATAATCAATAACGATTCTAAATTTTTTCTTTCCCGAGTTATCTTTCTTTTTAGGTACAACAATTAAAGGACTTGAATATTTTGAATTACTTTTCTTAATGATTCCCTGCTCTTCCATTTCCTTAATCTGTCGTCTTACCTCTTCTTCATGTTGCGGGGGGTATCTGTATAACTTAGCGTTAACTTGTTGATCGGTTGTTGTTACGATCTCATGTTCTATTTCCGGAGTACTGGTTAGTTTGTCTCCTTCTTTGAAGAACAGACTATCAAATCTCTTAATTAGTTTTTTTGTTTCAACGCGTTCCTCATTATTAAGGTGGTCTAAATTAATGTGATTCGTATTGCTATCAACGGATTCTAAAGAACATATTTCGTTCAGTATATATGGTGTATTTATAAATTTTAAAATTTGACTATTTAAGTTAATAATTCCCTCATCTAGATTAATTAAAGTATTCAAATTCTTTAGTAAGTCCATACCAATAATAAATTGGTATCCCCTATTAGAAAGTCTTTTAACTTTCCATCTAATTAATACGTTTGGTGGGGCTTTGAATTCTTCTGGTGGTGGTGTATGTATTTCATACGAAATTGTGTCTCTACCCGTCACTGTTGTAAAATGTATTGGTTCAATGGGTAATTTTTTAAATTCTGTCAACCTATCGTCTACTATACTTAAAGTTGAACCTGTATCAATAAGTGCTATAAAATTTTTCGAACAAATAGTTATTTTAATTATTGGTAAATCATCCGAGGCTAGTTCATAAAAAACGTATTTTGTTTATTTTGATTTCTACTTTCATCGTTAACTACTTCATAAGTCCTAACCATTCTTTGCTCAGTTGTCTCCTGTTGATGGCTATGTTGGCCTGGAGATAATCTGAGGTGTCCTGAAATTTGGTCCTGACCCTGAGAATTGTTTATTTGTCTGCAGCTGTTATTTCTCTGTATGTTATCAACCTCCATATTTTCAGCTGGCGGATTCGATCTGTCATTTTGCCTATATTGCCCCGAGAAGTTTCTCTGCTGTCCCTGATTGTTGTTTTGCCTATGATGCCCTGAATAATTTCTTTGTTGTCCCTGATAATTGTTCTGCCTATAGTGTCCTGATCTATTTTGATGCTCTTCCGTATAATTATTTTTTCTCGGCTTCTCTGGTAAAACAAATGTTTTCTGTCTAACTGTTCTTCTGAATTCCGGCCTAATGCAGGAATCCTCAAACCTTCTCTTACGCATCATTGATATTATTATGTTTAAACTATGTTCCTCATATATCCTGTCTAACAATGTGCCCTGTGCCATTTCTTTTGCCGTATTCACCAATATTACGTCAACATTACTAAGATCTATGCAATTATCTTCTTTATAATACACAATTAACTCATCTGTTTTAAATTTAATATTTTGTAATTCTATAGCAAGTTCGCTCACCGTATTCACTTTAAGGTTAGTGATCTTCTTGTATATTTCATGTGGCTCGATGTCCGGCTTGTATCTCAGCTTCAATGTCTCTTTGATGGTAGTCCAGTTGTCCGTCTGAGGTATGTTGATCACTGCATTCTTCGCATCGCCTTGTATCTTTTCATAGAAGACTGTCCTCACTAAGATCTTTTTCTGTTCTGGGTCTTCTATTTGGTTGAGATAGTATTCTACACAACTGAGGAAGGAATTTATTGTGACTTCTCCTTGTCCAGTAAATACAGACATATATCGAATTTGTTTAAGAAGTCTTTCCCTCTCCTCGCGATGTTCCCGTTGTTGGAGTTGTACATATGCAGCTCGTACTTGTTCCAACTGTTGTGTTCTGAGTTCCAATTCAGCGACTAGTTGATTATGATTTTCCATGTTTCTGTTGCTATCGTGTATCTGGTGTCTTTTCATAAATTGCTTGCACTTCACTTTTGTTTTTCTTATAATTTTTTTTTTCGAATACACTAATCTTTGTCGATTTAACTGTATATTTTGTTAACTTTTTATTTCTTTTACTTTTCTTGAACACACTAATCTTTGTCGATTTTCTGTATGTTTTTGCAAATTTATTTTATTGAATACACTAATCTTCCTTTCGGGTACGTGTTTATTAATTTAAATGTTTAGTTTAGAAACACTTTTATTTATTAACTTCACACGACGTAGGTTCGTTTCACAGGACTCTTATTTTATAAGAATCCTACCGACTGCGCCACTGACACAACACTTGATTCCAAGTGACATAAAAAAAACAACTTTTTATTTTATATGAAGGCAATTATTTATTTAATTCAAAACCACTAATGCTACACGAGATATAACACGGAATACAACTGACGGAATACTACTCACGAGTTCGTATCATGTACCTCTATTTATTGGATACAAATTTCATGCATTTCAATCGTAGACATAGCGTCAGCGATTTTACAATAAATTCAGTTCAAATAATAATTCTTAGAACTAACATAAGACAATTAATGTTTGCTCAGCTCATCGGTTAGTGACCGGATAAACGTGTCGTATTGGTCGTCCGGTGTTTTTACCTTTGCTGGCGCTGGCATATATGTAACTTGCGCGTTGGCTTCCATGTGCGACATTAAACCAGCAAGCTGCGTTTGCAACGCCAGTAACTGCGCCTTCAAATTCGTATTGGAAGATTACAGACCTCTTATACGTCCGTTTTCATTATCACGGAAATTTGGTTGCTGGACGGCGGCGTCTGACATGTGAAGATAGGCGGCGGCATTTGTTGGCGTAATAGTTAGCTTATGGGCGACGACGGCTGTCGTCTGCAAAAGAGAATTAAAATTCGTGGCTGAAGTACCTGGGGCTTCGATGGCACTTTTATCGGCGCCGAACAAACTGCACAAATTGGCGGCGGCGGAAGTATTTGGGACGATACTTGTCGGCTGGCTATTTGACGTATCGTATTCGTCCAACCTGGCTGGCGGAATTCCCTTTGTGGAGCGGCTGCTCCGTCTTACATTCCCGTTTTGTGGTGGCGTATTATCTTCTCCGTTATTATCCGTTGGTGGCGATACTTCTTTGGCTGGCGTCACTTCGTTTGCTGGCGTTGTTAACGGGGCTTGATAATTGCTGTTAGGCGGCGGCGGCGGCGGTGAATGTAAGACCATAATTGAAATAAAAAATTTGTTGATTGCACTGCTGCGAAAGAAAATAATAAAAACTCCACAAATCGTTGATTGCTTGCGCGTGGTTGCGCGCGTTCTTATTTCCTAGAATAGTTAACATTAACAAAGAAAATAAAATATTAAATTACAGAACTTCCATCTATGACTTACAGTAGTACAATGATTTAAAAAAGTTTAAGATTTGACATGTTTGACAGTGTCGATAATACAATATAAACAATATAAACAGGGTTGTTACAATTACTATTCTTATTTAAGGCGACAACTCAATGTGTTCGCAACATCCACCGTCGCTGAACTCCTGAATGATCTCATTGCTTCCTTTCGCAAATATGTATGTACATCGCTCAACGACATTCGTCTTTTACAATTACAGTCGCTGCGCAAATTTCAATTCAAAACTATAAATTGGTTGTTTATAATCCAACTTCATAGAAATAAATTTAAATTGTCCAAACCAATTAAAATTAAATGAAAACTGAAAAAACTACTCGTAGATGTACATCGAATTATAATATTTCGACATGCGGACGTACATTTAATTTCCCACAGACTACGTTGTACCAAATCTTATTCATGTATGTATGTATGTATGTATGTATGTATGTATGTACTGCATAATTAGCGGAATAAAATCAACAAAGTTGAAAATGTAAATGTTCCGCAAATGAATGATTCCCCTTGTCTCCGACTGAACTTGGAAATACATATAGCTCTAATTGGCTTCAATTCCAGCAGCAAAAATGTGAACTTATTCCTTCTCCACATAGAAATTTGTCCGACGACGACGATTGAAGAAGGAAGAATGCAAAGTGCACTTGAAAAGAAATCTCTCTGGGGATGAACCCTTTATTCCCCCAACTTTCATATAAAATGGTATATTCAGAGTATAGTATATCTGGGCAAAGCTCGCAGAACCAGTACCTCAGACATAACCGCCGTTAACAAGTTAATAGAGATGCAAGTTGAACTGAAGTACCTTCCCAGACAAATTTTCTGTTTTCATCTTTCTTTTCATTTCCAGATTCCATTTGGCTTAGGTTTTTATTTCAGTTGGTTTCATTTCAATTTATAATTGAAAAACGATTCACAAAAGTGGTTAATATCTTATAATTTTGATATACATAAGTCTTGTGATTCTCAGTTATTTGAAAAATAATTGATTATTCTTTGAAGCACATTACCACATACATATGTCTATTTATCATATTTTCTAAAATGATGCGAATATACATACTTGTTTTGAGTAAAACAATTAGTAAAATAATTTATTTTTCCTTGTTTAAAAGAACCCTATACACTTTGAGTAAAATCTAAATTCAATGCATTCAAATCGCATTGTTGATAAAACAGTTTGAATATTTATTATGTATGTAAATAAATTAATAAAGAATTAGCTTTTCTCGGAACACTTAAGTCTTAAAAGATAAATAACTAGAACAGTAGAATCCCGATTATCCGAACATCGATTCTCTGAATATACGATTATCCGGACTCATTCGTTACGGCTCTAATTGCCAAGTTAAAAATGTTTTTACGGCGCAACGAGACATGTTGCGACGAATTTATTCCCGCCTCCGACTGTGTACTCCCGCTGTAATTTTTTTTTGCGCAATAGTAGGTTTGTTTGGTATCTTTTCTGTGTAAGTTCTGTCAAATAATAAATAATCTGGAAAGTGGGTGAAAATCTTCTCAGCAGTGGGAAATTCGTAAGAAAGTAACCAAACACGTTGTGCGAAAAAATCTGTAAATTTGTTTTTGTTTTCCACTAACAATGAAGATTATGCCATTTCACAACTGTCTGATACCTGGCTTGACAGAGTTATTCAACCTTACGCGAAGAAAAGGACGGTGTAAGATTGTGTATACTCTCAGTGGAGGGGAATTTTTTTAAACTGTCATTTGTCTCTCTCTCTTTTACGAATAGGTCCGTTCGCGTACTTTTTGCACTAAATATGGCTTTTCTGTCAAATCTCGAAGAGTGGGGTTAAATTTCTCAAAAAAAACAGAAAAATCACGAAAAAGTAATCGAACGCATTAAGCACCAACAAATGAAGAATGTATGTGATATGACAGATTTGACAGTTTCATAATATACCCGAAAGAAATTTCTTGGACTAAAATTCGTAGCATGGGGAAGTTTCTTACTCTCACGTGAGCACTCTCTTCTACGAAAAACTACGAAATTTTTGCGTACGCAAACGCATTTTCGTTGTTTGTCGTTATTTTTCGTGGATTTTCGTTGTTTTGGGAGGGTACGCGAACGGACCTAATATTTTGGGTTACCAATTCGTGAGAATCTTACGAATGTGTACGTATTCGTGAGTTACCAAACAGACCTATTGTTCCATTTCGACTATCCGGATTTTCGATTATACGGAGTACCCCTGGTTTTATTTGATCCGGATAATCAGATTCTACTGTACGTACATTATACAGATAAACCTCTTTTATCCGGATATTCGGGTCCAACGGTGTTCCGGATAATCGTTTGTACAAATGTAACCCCCAGCTTTGAACTGGCCTGGGACACTTTTGAACTGTTGCTATTTTAATGGTTTATGACAGTATATTAGAGGCTACGCGCTTGTTTTTACCCGACTACGCAGAGGAAGGGTTATTATTTTAACAGGCTGGGTTTGTTTGTTTGTATGTAAGGATATCACCTCGTACAGCCTAATTTAATTTCAAATATGTATTTGTATTTCAACAAAAACCATTTTAAATAAACAAACTATTTTTTTTTTTATAAAAAAATCAAACAAACATCTTGTCGATCTAAACCGCTAGAAGGTCGGTCTTGATGTCATTTTCGTTGCGCACCATTATTATCCAATGTAAAGAAATCAAACAAAAAGAGGACCAACTTTTAAACGAGAAGGTATGTATAGGGGAAGGTCATGTACCTTGGACCGGAATTTACTATTTTTACTGCAACTTTTGTTCGACGTAAATGTTTCCAATTTAGTTTGTTTATGTTAAAAGTGTATTATTTTGGATATTCAATAGTGTTAAAACGACATCTTAAGTATTTACCGTATGCTTAGAAAATGCTTTTTTGCAAGGAAACCTCAAACGGTCCGAGGTACATACACTGAATGTACCTTGGACTGTTAGTGTATGTACCTTGAACCTAAATCAATTGTGTTCAAATGATGCAGTGTAAATACTATTTTATTTCATTAAAAAAAATTCAATCCATTTATTAATTCATTAAAAAGTACATTTAAGAGAAAATAAAAGAACAAAGACCAGAAACAAATAAGAAAAAAAAAACGTTAGAAATTTAATATTCTTTTTCTGGCAGCTGTGAGAAACTCCGAAA
Source organism: Brachyopa scutellaris (assembly GCA_949775065.1). Lineage (NCBI taxonomy): Eukaryota > Metazoa > Arthropoda > Insecta > Diptera > Syrphidae > Brachyopa > Brachyopa scutellaris. The sequence goes on from OX459114.1 coordinate 35,434,146, forward strand.
TCGACCAATCACTTTGCCAGGAGATCTTCTCCTTCAGGCGAAAATATTTGGCGGTGGATAATTCGGCTTTCATAAACAAAATCAGAATGGTTCGATGCTTTGTGTTTGGCGATGTTCCGCATTAAAGTAGTCTTGGAAACGTTGAACATATTTGCTGCAGTGTTTTGCATGGATTTTCCACTGTACACTACTTTCTCCACAGCTCGCCGTAAAGCGTCAACGTCAACAGTTGGTCTTTTTGATCCTGACTTACTCCTGGGCATTTTTTTGAGGAAAATGGAAAACAGAACTCTTAAAAAAATTCGAAAAGCATGTACCTTGGGCCGGTCCAAAGTACATGCATGGACATAGATCCAAGGTACATTCACTACACTTTTTTTAGAAATACAAAATTTTAACACATTATGTTGTATAATTGTAGCAAATAAAATATTGAATTTTGAAAAATATACATATACTTACACATTAAAACCAGTAACTTGAAAGAAATATAATAACTGAATGAACAGAACACTTCAAAAAAACATAAAAAAAAATAGTTTAGAGCGTGTAATTTATATTATGTTGTTTTGATTGCACGTCCGTCTCATGCGATAAATGAACACAAGCTGAAATGAGTCCCATAAACATACTGGAAAATTTATTGAAGAACTTGTTGCAACATGTTCAGCCAATTGCCAGGAATCGGCACTCGGTCCAAGGTAAAATCGGTCCAAGGTACATGACCTTCCCCTACATCTTTGAACGGCTCCCGGAAATTACGCCAGAATGTTTTTTTTTTTGGGAAAAAATGCCAGAAAATTTTCTATACAAAAGTCTGGTCATTTTTCCTAGGAAGAAAGGCCAGATTCTTAATGCAATCTTTTCAAAAAAAGAAATTCCAAAAACATTAATTGCTACATTTTTGCGTGTAAGCACTTACTTACGTTCTTAAATTTTTGTTATTATTATTTAATAACAAACTTCAAATGATGCCACATCGAAAAAATTTGGTCATGATTTGATTTGTGTGACTCGAATAACTATGTTTTTATTCAAGGAATGCTTTTGAGAAAAAAAACATCTTACAAATGTAACGCCAGGTAAGCAAATAAGTAATGGCATCGATGTAAAATTTCAATAATATTTAAAATAATATTTTCGATGCGCTACACCTTCGCTTACAAGGCGTACTATTAGTAAGATATTACATTTTCAATATTTTATTTAGCGAAATATGCACTTACCATGGAAGCAGTTACGTTACAACGTTTCCCACTAGGATTTTATTGAATGTTTATTGTATTTGGTGGTGGGTCCTAGTCCTGGGTGAGAGCTGAGAGGTGAGCCGTATATTTATTAGGAAACTACTGAGCGAGTGATGTGTGTATGTAATACACATATGGTTTTCTGAAATGAATTTCATACTGAAATGAAACTAACACTCTCTTATTACTTATCAGATCACTCTTTTCGTGCTGAGGTGAACAAAAATCAGTATCTCACATCCATATTCGTACAAACACTTATTACTGCATTATCAATGAAAATCTCGAAATTATTTATTAGTGTTTATTATTTTTTTTACCCAAAATTATTATCAACATTACAGTCATAAAAAACAAAAGCTTTTTTATTCAAAACAACTGTATTCAAAAAGAAGAAAAATAAAAGGAAAAAGACTTCATTATATTACGTCACTTTCGTATTCGTCCAAAGCAAGTTCAGCCAACTAAAATAAATTCAATTTAATGATTAGTATTTCGTTGGGTACCCATTTTGTTGGATGACGTTTCATAGACGATTCGACATCGAATCCACCAATTGTTTCATAACGTCAGATCCAATTTGGTCCCACTCCCTTTTTAGAACCTCCCTCAGCAGATTTGCGTTCTTAATATCACATTGCTGCCCTTTTTTCATCAAATGGGCCCACAGGTATTTTATGGAGCTTATTTAAGACAATTTTAGTGGCGTTTCCAATACCCGAGGACAGTTGTAAACCAACTACAGTCGGGTGTTTAGGGCCTTATGTTTCGGGTCGTTGTCCTGATAATACTTAAAAGTAGCTCTAATTCCCAACTTGGTGGCCCTAGTATGCAAATTATTTTTAGGATATTAATATACTTAGCACCGTCCATTATTCTGTCAATAAACACCACATTACCGGTTCCAACAGTGGAAAAGCAACCCCACACTATAACCGGCTCACCGACGTATTTTACGGTGGATGCCAAATTTTCCTTATTTAAGCTAGTTCTGGGTTTTCTTCATACTTTCTGGTGCCCGTCTGACCGGAATACATTAAACTTTGACTTGTCAGCAAATATCACCGTAGGTATTCCAAAAATCCTGATCTTTGTTTGAATATTGTTTAGCAAATGTCAAACACTTCCATCGATTTGTTTTGCTCATAAAAGGTTTTCTTCGTAAAGTCCTGCTCTTAAACCCATATTCCCTTCTCACATTTTCAGCACAAACAGTCTTTCCAGTTCTTTCCCTAACTTTTAAAACTAGTTTTGGTGCACTTATTTTGAGATCTTTATTTGTTCCTACTAAAATTTGCCGCTCGTCTCGATCAATCAGCACGTTTCGGTTTACATTTCTTGGTTTATTTGCAACAGGATTTTAACTATTGAACTTGCTTATTATGTATTGCACTGTTGAATGCCTTCTTACAAACACTTCACCAATATCGCGATAAGTTTGACGCTATTGGTATAATGAAACAACAAGTTTTCGCCCTTCTTCGGACGTTTAATTTCCTTTCCACCCGCTGACTTTTTCTTACAAGTGACTGTACCAAAATGAGAATGAGTATAACTAAACTGTTCTTCTAGGAACAGGCGAGCAAAAAAAATTAACTTCCACAGCCTTAATTACCGTTAGTTTCGAGGGTTTGTGCTTGTACGGATACGAAAGTTACGTAGTATAATGAAGTCTTTTCCCTTTTATTTTTTTTTAATTTGCAATACTCTTGTTTTGAATACAAAAGCTTTTGTTTTAAATTACTGTAATGTTGATAAAAATTTTGGTTAAAAAAAATAATAAAAACTAATAAATAGTTTCGAGATTTTCATTGATAATGCAGTAATAAGTGTTTGTACGAATATGGATGTGAGATACTAACTAGTGAACTATGTTGGTGAAGTAGTTCTTTTCACTGAACGAGAACTACTGAAGTACTTCAGTGAATTAAACTAGTTTTCCCAACTCTAATGACAATACATAATTATGTTACCGGTATTTTAAAATAAATAACCTTTTCTGGCCTTTTTTCCAATATGAGTTTGGAAATTAGGCCAGAATATTGTTATTTTCTGGCCTAATTTCCATTTTACTTTCTGCTGCTTTTTCCACATCTGTCTGGCATAATCTGGCGTATTTTCCGAACAAAATTGTGTTCTTTTTTCAAAATTTGAAAACACAAAAATTTTCTGGCGTTTTTTCCAAAAAAATTCTGGCTTAATTTCCGGGAGCCTCTTTGAACGTGTTAAAAAAGGTCCCGCCGTTTCGTTCAAACCTGCCCAAACATGCGTAGCGATACAAAATCCAGCATAACGAATTATATATAACATGTTTATCAAAAAGTTTACCTTAATCTTATTCCAAATGAAACGGTGCCTCTAATAAATATTACTGATGAACAAAGATCCTCACCAAAAATTTTTAACACCCATACAAAAAAAAAAAAAAATGTGAAATGAAATTGTATGCATAAATTCTGTTCACCCCGCTACTCGAAGACGACAACTTAGGGAACCTCCGAAAAGTGTTGACCACTAAGGACGAGGGTGTCGCCATGTGGAAATTTTGGTTTACACTTTAAAATACAGTGGACGCTCGATATAGTGAACACACAATATTTTATACAGGCTATTCTAAATGGTGACGTGAAATAAGGCCCAACGAAATAAGACCAAATCCAATAAGGCCAAATTCAAGTTGGAAATAAAGCTAAATAATTTCGTTCGGTTAATTTGCCATCAGGTAATATTGCAAAGTCTTGAACATAAACAGTGAAATATGTATGGGTGGGCATGCTGCCCCCCTGCAGCCCCCCTGCTTGGTCGCTGATGGAATGGGAGTTGATGCGAGGTTGGATATATGTAAAGTTTCCTTAAATCGAACATAAGATAGGGTATACAATTGGATATGAAGAAACTTTGCATATATAGTCGAGCTTGCATCTACTACCATTCCAACAGCGACCAAGCAGGGTCCTGATGAATATCTAATTTTTAAATGGAATCTTTAAATCCTTAGTTTTTGAGCATAAGATAGAGTAACTGCATAGAATTCGATAAAAAAAAAAAAAAAAACACATACCCCGTTTATATGACAACTCAATGCGCATTGAATCGGGTTAGTGGCGGGGTGAAGGCTGCCAACCCAATGTATTCAAGTTCTATTTAAGATCCTCTATCGAATGAATACTCACTCATTCTTTTTTTTTTAGGCCTATGAAAATAAAAGAAATAAAAATGTACCAGAAGTTACCATTTTTTATGTCCTTGGGCAAAAAATTCAGACAACCTTTGGCGATTTGTCATCGTCTAGAAGCAAGCTTTCATTTTATATTCAACTCATTCTTTTTTTTATGCCTTAGGACATAACGCGGTCGGCTCTCCTACTATTAACCCTTGTGTCTACACCTAATTAAAATTCGTCTTGTCTATACCCGGCACACCCGGGTGTACCATACAAAATGCATGGTAGTATGGAGATGACTGAAATAGGGCGAAAGTTAACAACGAATTGTTACGAAACCGTCAAATAGTAGTCAGAACAAACAAAGCTAAATTAGCAATGTTCGATTCTCGAAGGAGAGCCCATGTTCGAATTTTTTCGAACAATGGTTGGGAGAGAGTTACCATCGGTAAATTCCAGAGTTGTGGCCGTAAACTTCCAATCAAAAACGGAAAGAGCGGTTTCTTTTGAGCCGGGGAAAAATTACTCAGAAGACGGCCACAACGAAGGCGAAACTCTCCCTGGCTCGACGCCATTACCGAAGAGAAATCGTTGAAATCGGTCGCGCATGTTAAGCTTATTAGATTCCGACCTCCACAGCATAACCAAATGGGGTATAAATAATAGAGTGGAATTAATGCTTCAAAAATTCAATGCTGTCTTCTGTCGTTAAAGCGTAATCTGACCCATCAGCCATTATCCATGAATGGCTCTTGCATTGTTGAAACCGGAAAGCTTTCCATTATCGGTATGTGTATCAATGCTAACCTACGTTGGAATGACCACATATTCGAAGTCGCCAAAAATGCTGCGAAATGCCTAGGTTTCCTACAATGACGTAAGAAAATTTTCACCCCTTCTGATCTAGCGCATATTCGCCCCAAGCTCGAGTATACAATGCTCATAACTGGTCGAGTGCTCAATTTTCTCGCAGCACACGTCTCGCAAGGAATGCCCATCAGTTTACCCTTAAGCCCAACTTCGGACGTACAGTAAAATAGAGATTCTCCCTTTAACCGCTCAACACGAATGTGGAATGCTTTACCGAACACGATTTTTCCCTCCCGTTACGATCTACAAACATTTAAGATCAATGCGCATAGGTATCTCCTCATTCATCCTCCCTAAATTTCCCTACGGCCCGGGCTGTGCAGGACATTTTAAGGGTATTCATAACCCCTTCAGCGCGCGTGAATTATAAAAAAAAAAAACAAAAACAATGTGTATACCCGGGTGTGCCAAGTGTATATTATAATGAAATTAGGCTTCTAACTAAAATCGTATATGCCCGAAACACACGCAACCATGCGCAATATTTTCAAAATTAAGTAGCCGAGAGGTACTGAGCTATACAGCGGACAGAAATGTGAAGAAGTATATGTTATGATACTCTCTTACACAGAAAGCACACCCGGGTGTACGGCGTAGACACAAACGTTAAATATTACACTATTGAATTGCCTGACATTAGATGACAGATAAGAGAATGATGAGAGCGCGAGAGAGTAAAATGTTTCAATGCGAATTGAAAGTGTTTATATGATATTTTAATTCGGTTTCAAAATTTCAATGCGGTTTATAAACAGGAATGAACGAATGCGGATTGAGTATTTCAATGCGATTCGAAGTGGTGTTTATATGAGCGGGGTTATCATATAAACGGGGTAACAGAGACCGTGAAAATGAAATAAGGCCAAATTGGCGAAATTTGACTTATTTGGCTTTATTACAATTTCGAAAGCGAAATAACCCCAAATTTTTTGCAATTTGGTCTTGTTTGGTTGGGGCTTATTTCACGTCACCATTCTAAATTGTTGTTATTTTGTGAACGATCTTCTTCATGTCTCGTAAGCATTTGACTCTTACGGAAAAAATTGAATTTTTAAACAATTTTTGGATGACAAGTAATATAAGTTGTTGGTATACCCTAATACTAATACTGTAAACAAAACAGAATTTAAGGAGTTGCGGTTACATTTTTGGCCAGCAAATATGAAGCAACTAAGTCTACCGTCTGTTATATCGTTGGCCTATGTGTGGATTAACCGCATGTATTGAAGTTTTATGGATTGCTGTCTCGTTGAGTTGAGCCGAGTTATGCCCCGACATCTGTAAACTGGTAGCAGTCTCTACCGCCTTTTCAAATGTGAGAGCCTTTGTCTCCAGCAACCGATCCTTTATATGCTTATATTGTATACCGCAGACAAGTTGATTGCGTAAGGCCATCTTCATAAATGCCCCAAAATTACAATTGATAGCCATTTTTCGCAGCGCAGCCACGTACTCTCGAACTGATTCACCTTCCATTCGCTCACGATGGTGAAACTTATAATATTCCGCAACTTCCAAAGGTTGTGGGTTATTCAGGTGTCGCTGTGGAAATTCCGTCACATAGTGGGTCAAATGTATGTATGTAATGCAGTAGGTAATTCACCTTAATTCCTGCGTTCTTAATGTTGAATACCTATAGCAAGTGCTCCTTCCAAACGTTGGAGCCATCGTTCGAACTTGCTTTTTGTTTCATCGAAAAATTTGATCGACCAGCACCAGAACCACCAGCAACTGGTATATTAGCAGGTTCAGGCATTTTAGCGGCAGTTTTATGAGAGGCCGTGGCGTAGTGGTAGTGGTCATCGCTTGTCATGCGGAAGGTTCACGGTTCGAATCCAGATGTCTTCGAAGCATTTATTTCTCACGAAATAAAAATAAGTTGATCAGTTTCAGAAGTTTATATCGAAACCTACTGCGAAGGCATAGCACTGGCAGTAGGATGTTGGATATGGCTGAAGAAATTGATCGCACAAACTATAATAAGAAACATCTGGAAAAAACTCCTGTGAATCATAAGCAAGTACAAAAATAATACACAACTCTCCAGTTATCCTGGACACCACCCATAGAGTTAGTCTAAATTGAAACCTATCATCTGAGTTTCCTACCACTACGTCGATCTGTCTGTCTCTCGTTCTCGTCCTTCATGTGCTCGCACTGTGTGTAAATATTATAAGGGTAGGGTATTCATATCCCCTTTAGCGTGTGTAGATTATAAAAAAAATAAAAAATAAAAGTAAGATCTCACGCGTAGACAGCAATTGCAACACAGCAGCAGCAGGAACGTGCAACGTAGTTTGGATTAGTAGCAGCAATTATGTTTGTAGATAATATTTAACAGCAAGTTCACTCCGCGCAATAGCACATCCAGGTACAAAAAAAAAGAAGGCACTTTACTGAACAATTTTCCTTACCATCTCTTTTGGGCCAAATCCCATCCTCGTCGCCAGTTGTTGTATATGGGATGAAATAGGAATAGAAGAACTGTCCACTAACGTATACATAAAAAGCCGTTCATGTAAAGGTTAAGGTTCTTTACTAGGTCTGATCAAATTGCTGGTTGACTTCAGAAAGAGGAAGAGGAAAGTTCTTACGACTATACAAGTAAGTTATAAGTTGGTAGCATTACATCTGTCAATTATTATCGATACACTATCGATAACAATACATTACAATAGTGTTGCCACTTTACTATTTTAATCAAATTATACTTTAAGTATTTAACAATCGCATTTCCAAATGTATTAGAAAATTAATCTATATAATTAAATAGTTATAATATGCATATGTATTATATTAAAGCTACGAAGTAACTCATAAAATCAAAAAAGGATCAAGTATTTTCCATTTTCAAGAAGAATAAAGTTAATTTTTCAGCACATATTTTACATTCTTTAATTTATATTTATTCAAAAAGTTAATAAATTATTTGAAGATTCAAAATTTATTCAAAAAGTTAATAAATTATTTGAAGATTCAAAAATATCTGTTTTGCTTACATTTATGTAAATAATTAGCAAATATGAGATTTTCTACGGTCTTAGCATTCAACTGACTTCTGAATTTGTCTTTTATTATATTCATTTCCGAAAACTACCTTTCTGCTCCTGCGCTGCTATGCGATAAAATAGTTTCGGTAGCCGGTATCCAGTTCACGCGCTTAATTTGTTGAAACGAAATGTGTTGTCTTCCATGCATTTATTTCGAGCTGAAATCTGACAGAAGAAGCAAATTAAATTCGAACCTATGGAATATTTTGAAGAATATTTGGAAGAAGAGTTGCTTAATGAGCAGCTGGAGCCAAACTTGGTGTCATAAGCAACTGGCAAGAAATCAAAAAACAAAAAAACAAATTTTTCGGCAGATGAAAAGAAAAGGTTGGCCAGGCTGGTTGAAGAGCGTCCAGCAATCTGAAACTTGGAGGAAAAAGACCATAGCAACTCGCGGGCAGTCAGTTCCAGCTGGAAATACATATCCCACGATATGGAAAAACCCGGTATGTACCTCAATATTGTTCTTTATTTATATAATTATTTTTTATTTATATATAACTTTATTAACCTTCTTTAGTTCAAGACTGTAAACACACTTGGAAGGCGCTCAAGGACGGCCTGCGTTATCGCTGCAAAGCCAAAACTTTTGTAATGGTGCTCAGGATTAACTTTTTATTATTAATGATTATAAAACGAATGAAGGTGCACTACATTGCACTTTCAATGTCAAAAACTTCATAATTAAAATATTACAGTTGGATTGCTTACCATAAAAGTTAGATGAAATGGGCACAAAAATAAAAAAGACGTCTACTTCGCTTATCTCCTAGACCACAGTAATTGTTTATTTATCTCTCAAGCCAATCGTTACTAACTTCGTTTTCTCATCATTTAAAGTGCTGTCAAGGTCTTAGTTTTTCGGAAAAGTGCTAATGTCAATTCCTCCTGCCTGTCAAATCCTCCCGACCTTACCCTTCGCTTATTATTCAAGAGCTAAAACCATTTCAAATCTTTGAGAAAAAAATTAACCATTTTTGACTTATTACCAAATTAAAAAAATACCGCGCACTTATCAGTAGTTTCGAAGGATATTCAAATAGTAAAAATATTGACAATAACTAAAAAAATATGCTTATTATTTATTTCACCATACATAAATTGGCTCCCGCTGGAGAGGAAGGAATACAGATTATTTCGATTGTAAGGGTTTTTTTGTCCACGTGACCACGTGTGTACTTAACTTACTAACTGCGTGTTACACTACAGTTTCTGTTGAGTCTAGTTTCATTTATTATTGAAACATAGTAGTATTTAACAAAATATTTGTTGTAACAACTTAAACATCATGTAAGATTGCAAGAAATAATCAAAAATAGCACAGAAAAGCTTAAAGCAGAGAAAATAATTTAAATTAGGTAACCGGCTTTGTTTTCGATTTCATTCATACAATTATCGCTTCTTTAATCAATTTTAATACATTTAATTTGATTGTTTATTATTATTATAAGCTGCTTTAAATAATTCGTGTTCCTATAAAACGCTTACTGTTGCAAGCATGTGTCCGAATATATAAGATGTTTTGTACAAAAAAAAAGATTCAATATGTTTAAGAATGGAGAAAACGTTTGGTCATAAAATACAAAATTTCATAAGAGAATGGTTTTTATGCAGGGAACTTTTATCACATTCAACATTCAAAGTGTATACCATTGATGTCATAAAACCAGTTTATGACGATACCCAAATTATTGGCTTCTACCCTGTGAACTTATTAGGAAGAATACGAAATAAATTTCCATTTTTCGAAAACAATGGTGCTGTGAATATAATCGATACTAAAGATGGGCTATAAAATAGATGCTAAAATGCAAAAAGAGCTTGGTTCAACAATTTGTTTGCGTTGGACGATTGAAAGCGAAGCGATAAACTCTTCTAAAATCCTTGTTGGCCCTAAAAGGAAAATCATATTATTTTCAGCCGCTAATTTGAATATTTTTAACAATGCTTGTAGAGTTTAAAAGTGTTGATTTATGTAGTCTATTTTCCACTTCAGCTGTCATTTGTGTTCGTTTTTAACAAAAATGCATATATGTACAAAGTAGCTGAAACCGAATAATAACGAATTTTATGTTTCACATCAAGAAGAAGATTCTCGTAAATGCTTACTTGAATAAGTACATACTCGTTTTCACATGCATATAACATTTTATGTACTTCTGTTTCCTATAGCCCCTTCTATACTTAAACGTTCAAATTCAAACCATAATAATTGTCTATTTAAGATGTTTGTTTCTGGATTATTTAACTTTCACAGTTCCCAAATTTGAAATTAAATAATCCAGCTATTTGGAAATAGTATATTGAATGAATGAATGAATGACGAAGTGGAATGTATGCACAGCGATTTATAATTGATCTATTGTGTTCCTCAAATGGAGACCGCTGAGTCCTTCGTTCTATAGAATCTTCACCAGTCCGGTTACTCTGATTAATCTCAGTATCCTTGTTGTCTATACAGTACGCTTCTAGTTAGTCCCATCTTCACCGAAACAGATCCTCGTACTTCCTCTACATCGTTGCAGTATCTGCAGGACTCATAAGGCCCAGTTTTTTTTTTAGATTTTCGCAGCTTGCAGTGTCCTGTCAGGAAGCCTTTTTGGATTCTGAGTCCATTTTTACTTGGACATTGTTTAGATCTTCTGCGGACTAGGATGTGCCAAGATGTTAGGCATGTCTTATTCACTCAGAGTCTAGCTCTCGTGTTTGTCTCTGTTTTACTATTATTTCACGGATTTTGTGAATTGTGCAAAAGGGCTTCATCAAGGGAGTAGTCGCTTCTAATGCGGCCTGGCTGTCCGAAAGGATTGCTATATGCTGCTTCTATTGAAGTTTATCTGCACGCATCTGTAGCGAAGATAATCTGCTTCTCAATTTCGCTTATAAAAACATTCATAATATATCTTGGAAAGTCTAACCAGGAAGTGTAGGTCCACGAAGTTGGATAAACACCATGATCAAATTGATCAACCATTACTTCTAACTATTTGTCTATCTATTGGGCAGTAAAATGGTGCTTTTCGGACCAGGCATTTGATCTCACTGTTTGGATGTAAGGAAATATGTTGTTTCAAATTCAAGGTTTCAATTATGTTTAATTTTAAATTCAATGATTTAGTATAATAATAGTAAGTATAATATAATACAAAAATACTTATCGAGTCGATGGTTGCAGCAAAAGTGAGGAACAATATAAGTTTAAGATATAAAGAGACTACTTTTCTAGCAGTTGCTCTATTACAATTAATAATAATAATAAGGTATATGGTATACTTTGCAATCTATGTGTTATATAATTACTATAAGTTGAGATTATTAACATTCACCCCCCGCTGAAGCACCGGAGGCACAATTTTGATGATTGGACGAGTTACGGTGCCCTTAGACGTCTGAATTTTGACAACACGTACAGCACCATCAGATCCTGGGATGCAGCAAACAATACGACCTAGTAACCACCAAGCAGGTGGGAGGTTGGGGTCCTTTACTACCACAACCTGTCCAATTTCCAGATTAGGCTGCGCTGTGAACCACTTCACACGTTGTTGTAATGTTGTCAGGTAATCACGATACCACTGCTTCCAGAACCCATGATGTAAATTGGTTAAGAGCTCCCAGTTCTTTTGTAGCGACATGCTCTTGAGTGGAGTTGCTGGTTCATCCAATGGATAAAATGGTCGGCCGAGTAGAAAATGCGCTGGGATAAGGCATCGACACGGCGTGAATCCCACCTCACGTGCATATTTTTGGAAGAGTGAAGTGGGTGCACCGATAAAGACAACGCATCTCTTCCGCTTGTCTCAAAAGGTAAAATTGGTCCAAGATAACCTTCACTCGCAGTCATCCAGAACGGAGAAAACCGAAAACCAGTGACTTCACCAACCAAAAACCCAGTGTCCAGTGTGCTAGTGTGGTTGAAGTGAGAAGTGACCCATCTCCAAGACACGTGTCACCTGCGATAGCCACAGTTACATCGACTATCCAGGGCAAGCAAGAGTGCTAAACGAGCGTAATCCTCGAAACTCACCACCGTCATCCATCCAAAGTGGTAATCGCTGATTATCAGTTCAGCGACAACTAGGCCATCCACCTCGACCACCAGCCCAGTGAAATTAGAGTATCTCTCGCTCACCACCAGCCAACAATCCAGGCCAGAGCCACAGTCTCCAGCATCCAGGAATCTGCGAGCGAGAGGTAATCACATAAAATTACCTCTGCGCACTCCAGCCGTAACCGAGACTGAGTTTTCACCACCCACACTTTGGTACGCTATCAACACCGTGAGTCCCGAAAATTCCCCACAGGTTGATCGTACATAGCGATTCCCTAAACCCGTCATCCAGTGTAAAAAAAAGGCGAAACACGATCAACAACAAGATCCACCCCCTTCACGATCATCCAGAAAAGTCAAAACAACACCCGCATCATCAGAGTGCACGTCAGCGCACCGAGCTATTGTCTTCATCAACCACATCTTATAAGTTTCTTTTTCTTATTAATTAAGTCAAAGCTAAGTATTTGTGTATAGAATTTGTAAAGTTCGTTCACTTGCAAAATATCGTTTCTTAACTTTAATTTTACAGAACATATAGGTACTCGTAACAATACAACAACAAGACCTTCAATGAATGCTGTGCACACCATCAATTGGAAAGTTATTGATTTTTTTTTTTTGTAATTAGACAAAGCATATGGGTGAGTCCAATTTGATATTTTTTGTATGAACGATCTAGTGCAGTGCTAATTTATGTGATTAAGATCATAATATATTGTTTTGATGATGAGAAAAGGGATGTGTGATATGTGAAGTTTTAAATGGGCAATAGAATATAGTTCTTTTAATAATTTTAACAATCATAACGTAACTTTAAAATCAAATTGTATTTGTGAAGGAATGAAGTAAATACAGTAAAACTTGCGAATAGTGGAATGCTTCGGTGCATATTTTTTTCCACTATTCGCAACATTTCTACTATTCGCAATTTTTTCTACTATCGGCAACCTAATTTCTTTTGTTATTTTTCGATCAATTTTGATATCGGATTTCAGAATGTGTACTTGTTGAATGTAGCCGCTAGCAGAATGAGACACACACGAAAAGAAATAATTGAAATGTCAAAATTCTCGGAAAAGGAAACGAAGCCGACATAATGTTAATGAATTTTGACGCATTCATATCTTGATTCTGTTATTAAAGAGTGAATTCGCACGGGGAAAAAACAGAATTCATTGAAAAATTTTCCAGTATTCAGATTTCGCAGGTTTCCACTATACAAGAGTGAGTTTGTATGAAGAAAATCAAAATTGGCATCCAAAAATGTCCACTATCCAGGCTTCGCAAGATTCTTTTATTCACAGATTCCACTATTGACAAGTTTTACTGTATTAGCATTGTATATGAAACTAATAGTACTATCACTTGGGCAAATCGATGGTGGTGCCCCTAGTGTAGAGGAACAACTACACCGTGAGTAACAAAAAATATTCAGATTTCTTCTCTCATCTACATGCGAATCCACTCGAGAGATCAGTCTGTTAGTGCCAAAATGGCAGTTGTCAGGGTAGGGTGTGTTGTCTCCGCCAATTTTTTCCAGACTTACCGATGGATATTGAAGAACTCACTTCGGTACAAAAACATGCTAAATAAATAATGAAATATACACACACACGGTGAAATATATTGATATTTAATAACTTTTTATAAGTTAAAAGAACTTTAAGAATCTAGTATAATTTAGATCAATTTTAGAAAAAAAAAAGATGTAAATCAAAGAATCTAAGAAATATAATGTGGACTAAAAAATCAATTAATTTAAAAATTGGTCCTTCAATATTATATTGGCAAAGGGGGTACAGAATCCACTATTTGCTAAATATAGTCACCACGGAACTAACCGTCAAAGAGTTTCCATTTGGTGACATATATCGTCTATCGGTAACTGTTTTTCATTCGGTTTCCCATCTCACGTAACTCTGTGTGAGATAAAACAATGAACAAATTTGAAGCTGAGTGACTATTGGAGTCCATTTCATATAATATTGTGTATGCATACAGCGTTCTCAGGTTGCGGGATTTTTCCCCGTTTCCGGTGATTTTCAACCCAAAAGGGGAAACGGGGAAAAAGATTTCAAAACGGGGAAAATGAACTGCATTAAAAAATGTTTCCATTCGTTGACATTTTCAATAAATAAATACTATTTAGTAAAGCAATAGATTGAAAATATCACAGGAATACAGTGCAAACAATTTTAGACACACAATCCCACATTTGCATTTTTCTGAAGGCTGCCCACAGCGCATGCGGGACTGACTTCAACCCTTGCTATTTACAGTGGATGTCCAGTTTAACGAATATCCGATTTAACAAATTTCCAGATCATCCAGAATCAGATTTTTACCATTGATGACTCTATATTACGAATGATGCGAAAAATGTCTGCTCGGTTTAACGTATGCTTTACAATTTCTGGTTGAAAAAAAAAATAGTTCGTAATTTTTGTGCATTTATCCCTACTTGTCTATGTGAATTGATTTCTCTTTTCTTATAATAAACACATTGGTATCGGTATACATTGGTATGATAAATACATTGGATAGATAAACGACGATCGATTTATGACATTTTTCGATTTAACGAAAGGCTGTGCATTATATAATTCATTATATTGGACGTCCACTGTATTTAATAAATGATATCCAGTTTCACTTTAGGATGTGCATTTGCAATCTCAAAATATTTTAATACTAAAATCAAGTGATTTATGTTAACTTTAAATTTTTAATTTTCTTTTCTTTATTTTCAGTTTTATATTTTATTACTCTTATATCTATAGAAAGAACGATTATTGAATGACGTATGCATGTACAACTTAAATGGTTTTTTCAGTTATTTTATATACCGTAAATGCTTTTACTCTGTTATGTTGTTAATAATATAGTATAGTAGTAGTAGTAGTAATAGTAGTACTTTATTACTAGTTCCATAGGAACTATTTAAATTCATTGTTTACATTTTAACAAATACATTTAGAAATTAAGTCTAGCGAATTCTATACATTTTTCTTTAAAAGATACAAAATTTGTCTCGTTCTTTGTGTCATTTTGCAGTTCATTAAATAGTATAAACTTACTTACTTACTTAGGTGGCGCTACAGTCCGGGGTGGACCAAGGCCTCAACCAACAACCTCTTCCAGTTAGCCCGGTCCTTAGCTAACCGCTTCCAGTTGCGCACTCCAAGTTGGTTGAGGTCTTGTTCTACTTGGTCGCGCCACCTTAGGCGAGGTCGTCCTCTGCTGCGCTGACCCTCCGGGTTAGAGTTGAATATTCTCCGAGCCGGAGCGCTGATGTCCATGCGCTCTACATGTCCTAGCCATCTTAAACGCCCAATGTGCAGTTTTTTGACCAGGCTGATGTCGCTGTACAGCTCGTACAGTTCGTCGTTGAATCTTCTCCTCCAAGACCCGTCAAAGCAAACGGGACCGAATATCCTACGAAGGATTTTTCTCTCAAAGCGACCAAGGAGATCTTCATCCGCATTCGATAAAGTCCATGCTTCAGCTCCATATAGCAAGACTGGGATGATAAGGGTCTTATAGAGAGTCTCCTTAGTCGATCGGGAAAGGACTTTACTGCTCAGTTGCCTTCTTAGCCCAAAGAAACAGCGGTTGGCAAGAGTAATCCTTCGTTTGATTTCCGACGAGATGTCATTTTTTGATGTTATGGCAGAGCCGAGGTAGACAAAGTCCTTTACTACCTCAAAGTTGTAGCTGTCTATTGTGACGTTCTGTCCAATTCGTCGATGTTGGTTGTCCCTTTTTGTTGACAGCATATACTTAGTTTTGCCCTCGTTTACCGCTAAACCCATTTTGGCCGCTTCCATTTCTATACTCGCAAACGCGCCGGTGACAGCTCGCTGTGTTCTACCAATGATGTCAATATCGTCGGCGTATGCAAGTAGTTGAACGGACTTTTGAAAGATCGTTCCTTGTGTGTTGGCTTGTGAGTTTCGAACAATTCTTTCAAGTATGATGTTGAAGAAGTCGCATGACAGCGCATCACCTTGTCTGAATCCTTTTTTGACATCGAAGGTCTCGGTGAGGTCATTACCGACCTTGATGGAGCAGCGAGCTTTCTCCATCGTCATCCTGCACAGACGGATGAGTTTGGCAGGGATGTCAAAACTAGACATGGCTCTATACAGTTCATCCCTCCAGATGCTGTCATAGGCGGCCTTGAAATCGATGAACAGGTGGTGGGTATCGATTTGGACTTCTTGGGTTTTTTCCAGGATCTGCCTGAGTGTGAAAATTTGGTCTATGGTGGACTTTCCTGGCCTGAAACCGCACTGATAGGGGCCAATCAGGTTGTTGACGAAAGGCTTCAAGCGTTCACACAATATGGCAGATATGATCTTGTAGGCGATGTTCAGGAGACTGATGCCTCTGTAATTGGAGCAGTTGAGAGGGTCGCCTTTCTTATGAACCGGGCAAACGATGCTGAGATTCCATTCATCTGGCATACTTTCATCTGACCAAATCTTAGAGATGAGTTGGTGTATGCTCACTACCAAGTCATCTCCAGCTGCTTTAAATAACTCTGCGGGTAAACCGTCAGGTCCAGCAGCCTTGTTGGACTTAAGCTTGGATATTGCTATCCGCGCACTTCGTTTTGATCAGGTGGATGGGAGTTTTGGCTATCATCATCTAAGTTGAATGGTTCATTCTGCCTGACAGCGGAATTTTGGTCGTCATCGCCATTGTACAGTCTGCAGAAGTAGTCTTTCCAAATTCTCAGCACCGACTGTGTTTCTACTACGATGTTTCCATCCGCGTCTCTACAGGTTTCTGTACGGGATTTGTTTTGCTGGCACATTCTTTTTACCCTCTGGTAAAACTTCCGTACATTGTTCCTGGAGTAGCATCTCTCAATATCCTCGAGCGCACGCTTCTCGTGCTCTTTCTTTTTCCTTCTAAGAAGCCGATGTTCTTCCCGTCTCTTTTGCTCGTAGAGCATGCGAGCAGATCTAGTCCTTCTTTGCAGCGCCGCTTTATACGCTTGTTGTTTTTCCGCGTTAGCTAGTCTGCACTCTTCATCAAACCAGGGGTTTCGTGGTGGTGGTCGTGTGAAACCCAGCACATCATTCGCGGCACTTATGATGGCTTGCTGGCAGTGTTGCCACTGGTCTTCTGTACTAGCTGTTGCTGCGGTAGGACTCGTAGCAAGAGATCGGGATATGCGTTCTCTGTAGGCTCTGGCGGTGTCTTGCGATTGTAGCTTTTCGACATTGTACTTTCTCACAGTATTTCGTTGTTGTGGCGCTGTGGATATCCGCATTCGTACCTTGGCTACAACAAGGTAGTGGTCCGAGCCAATGTTGGCCGCCCGGAAGGTTCGGACATCCATAATACTGGAGGCATGTCTGGTGTCGATCGCAATGTGGTCGATTTGGTTGACGGTTATTCGATCCGGAGACCGCCAGGTCCCCTTATGGATATTGAGATGTGGAAACTGTGTGCTTGCTATACTGACACTTCGCCCCGCAGCAAAGTCAATCAGCCTTAGTCCGTTTTCGGACGTGGTGTCGTGTAGGCTGTGCCTTCCAACCGTCCTACCAAAGATGTCCTCTCTTCCTATCTTGGCGTTAAAGTCGCCCAGTACGATTTTAACGTCATGTCTAGGGCATTGCTCGTATGTTTGGTCGAGGAGCTCGTAGAAACTATCTTTGGTAGCGTCGTCTTTTTCTTCTGTGGGGGCGTGAGCACATATAAGGCTTATGTTGGCGAATTTTGCCTTGACACGGATTGTCATAAGACGCTCGCTCACGTGCCGAAAGCTCAAGACTTCTTGCCTAAGTCTGCCGCGTATGACAAATCCGCATCCGAATAAGCGCTGTTTATTTTCTGTATAGCAGTCACCGTAGTAGATATCACAGTTTTCCATCCTTTTTCTGCCTGGCCCATTCCATCGCACTTCCTGGATGGCGGTTATATCTGCCTTGTAGCAGTTTAGGGCCTCTGCCAGTTGTTCGGATGCACCGTCGCCGTTCATTGAACGAACATTCCAGGTACATATCCGAACGTCGTTGTCCTTATTTCGTTTAGCGTGGTTGTCAACAGTAGATCCGTCCTTTTCCGAGGCTTTTGGTTGTTTCGGAACTCTTTTTTTTTTACGTGGTTAGGTAGTTAACCTCACGCACAACCCCCAACCTGGAGGGCCAGATCCTTGTATACCCCTAGGACAAGGGGCCGGGTACACCGGTGTCAGTAACCCACTACGGGGGTGTGAGCGCTGCCGTTGACCCACTAGGGGCTCATCCGCCACCAACTCTTTTCCAAGACCCTGACTAGTACTTGGAAATCCTTATCGACCTGAGCTCCGAATATGTCGGAGTAGCTCAGATAAGGTTTTGTTTCCGTTCTGGAAATTTTAGCGCCACCGTTGGTTCCATTGATGGAATTCATCCGCTGACGTGAATTATAGTGCTGCTATTTTCCCTTGCTCAGCACTCGCGCTTATAAGTTTAGCAAGTCGTGCCCGGATGGGCAGCGACCAGTACCCGATGGTTACCACTTGGAGGTAAAATAAGCACAATTGATGTGTAGTAACAGTTACAACACTGGGCTTAGCCAAATTAAAGCCAATCAGTGCCTACCCTATTTCTACAACATCCAACCAATAGTATAAAACCCTTATAAATAATTGAATTTTGTGTACACACACATATTAGGCAACCGCAAATCATTACAATTTCTTAGTGCATATGGTTGAACATCTCTTATATATTGCACATAGTAAACTAAATATTTTGGCATTCAATTATTTTTAAATAAAAAAAAACCGGGGAAATTGAAACGTTAAATCGGGGAAAAATTTTGTTTTTCATGCAAAAAAAGGGAATTTCTTCCACCAAAACCTGGCAACGCTCTATGCATATTGTGACATGTTCCCTTTACTCTTCACCCCTTTTCATAACTTAGGGAAGATCTTCGTAAATTCATTTATTATGTACATATACTTACATATAAAAATGCGTTTGTGTTTACTTTCGGATTTGAGTAAAATAAAATACCAACTAAGAAAACGCATTTCATACCCAACCTTGTGGCTTGTGGGTGAAACCAGAGACGAAATATTGCTTTTTGAGAGGGGAAGAACACAGGTTTCTTCAATATAAAATTAAATATAGGATGAAATGTTAAATATAGGATGAAATGCTAATAGCCCAATTTCTGACAGCGATTTTTTCACTGATTTCAGAGGATTTAATTGTCATGTGTGTATTTTTGTATATTTGTACATACAGGCATAATTAGGTCAAATGACGATACATTATGTAGGTACATAAAGTATGTACATGTACATACATGTATGTATGTATATGTATGTATAATGCTACTGTTTAGTTTCTGAGCGTCTAATCATATTTGGTATGGAATGAAGCTTTTAATTAGTATCTACTTTCAATAAAATTATAACGGAAATTATAGCCGAAGTAGGTATGCATACTTTTTGAAAAGTTTTAAAATCAAAATACCTATTTTATAATAGAAATCAAAAACAAATATTTCTTTCCATGTCACCACCTGAGGTATGCATGTACATATGTACAAACATACATTACATGTACATTATGTAGGTGCATTAGTTTACCAACTACCTTTTTCTTCAAAAAATTCCCGGAATAGCCAACTTCATTTTCAAAATGTTCTTCAGGTTGGATTCATCAACATTCTTCATCAGGTGCAGTAAAAATGGTTTAGTCCTTATTTAGCCAGTACATGACATTCCCCACGAAAAAGCTACCGAGTGTTCAAGTAATTCATATCAAGTACCTAATTCAAGTTCAAGTTCATTTTGCTGTTGGGGCAATGATTTTAAAGATCTCGGTATTTATCGAAAATTTAAACAAAGCATAGGTTTAAACCACATAAGTAAATCATATTCAATGTTAGGCTTTGTGATGATAGTGTAAGGTATTTAAAGGTCATTGTGTCACTCTTTCCCTCTTTAACAGTCTTGTCCGTCCTCTGGTCGAATATGCAAAATTTGGACACCTTATTGCAAGAATCACAATACTCTTATTGAAGCCGTCCAGCAAAGCTTCATTCGATCCGCAATAAAAGAGCTTCTCTGTGACGACCTTTATACCCTAGTTCCATATTTGAATCGGATAAAACCTTATCTCAAAGACAGGTTAATAACCCATTTCAGGTCTGATAGATGCCCTGATACACCTACTATATGTACTTTTAAAATTTAATTTTCGGGGGGATCGCATTACCTGCGTAGATTAAAGTTACTGCATGCGTAAACTCCATATTTAAAATATTAACGTTGTTGGCTTCAATTTGAACAAAACTATAATAGACTGTGTACTGTACTATAATACCTATTTTATAAAAATAAAAATTGTTTTCAACCATCTTACATCTAAACAGTAATTTTATTCTATTCTCGTTCAAATATAGTCAATAAACAATGTATACTTTCCATTTTTGGTACAGAACAGATCAACTAAAACACAAAATTCATCTTTTCCCCAAATGCAGGAAAAGAAAAATATAACCTGTGCAATGAATATGATTTTTATTTTGGCTTATTCACTGTATGTGTTTGTACACAAACACACCTTACACCTATACAGTGGACTCTCCCTAAGTCGAACTCTCTATAAGTCGAATTTCTCTCTAACTCGACGTTTTTCGCCATATTTTATCATTCCCTTCAATATTCCATACAAAAACCATTCTTTAAGTCGAACTCCCCCTAAGTCGTCACTCTCTCTAACTCGAAAACATTCTCTCGATTATTGGCATCTTTTTTCACCCCTTAAGTCAAATTTTGTTTAGCACAAAACAAAATAAAAATACATTACCCCTTCGGAATTCGTATTTGAGTATATAACCAGCGCTGCCGAAGGTGATACTATAGTATCCTTTTGATACTGTTTCAGAGCTGGTGATACTGTGATACCCAAAGCTTAATAATGATACTCTAAAGTCTAAATCAAAAACAAAATTAAAATGTGCTTCTATTGCACAATCCTAATTCACTAAATAATTTGCACATCCCCTATTCCGAGCTGCGCAAGTACAAATTGCTTGCTTCATTGCCTTGGTGTATCTACTGGTTCCTTAAACTCTACGTTCGCAGCGCTTTGCTTCTTTACCAAAATGGGAAGAAGCTATGAATCAACTTAATCAAAACGACAAAGCACATGGCTTTGCTTGCATCGCTGGGAGAAAGAAAGAGACAATTATTTGAAGCATCCGAAAAGAGAACAAAAACAAGGTTAGGAAGGATAAAGCTTATGGTATCTTTGTCGTGTTCTATTGGAACTTCTGTTACACAGCCCATAAACGTAGATAATATCTGCATATTCTTTGTTTGTAAAAGATGGTATTTGAAACACCGTTTATAAAAAATCTCTTGCGTCGACTTCAAAAATTAAACTGATAAATTAGATTTTGTTTTTTAATCTTTTGCACCATTTGTCTTAGGTAAATTTTACAACTAGGCCCACGTACTCAAACCTAACTCTTTCCGAGATTTTAAAGAAAAATTCTATGGAAATTACGGTTTTGACGGGTATTCTAATAAATAAGCATGCTTCAAAACCTTCGTACATACTTATCATAGATTTCAGCATACATTTCAGCATACTTATCAAAAAATAAAACGGTATGTTTATTAACTACGCATTTTTTGTAATAAAGCGACCTGAAAGTCAAAAATTTGCATGGGCAAGACAAATGGAACTGATTTAAAAATAAAATATCTACAAAACCAAAAAAAGGTATTTTTTTTTTTATAATCTACATACGCTAAAGGGGATATGAATACCCTTTTAATGTTTACACACAGGAAGGACGAGAACGAGAGACAGACAGATCGACGTGAGACAAACAGATCGACGTAGTGGTAGGAAACTCAGATGAAAGGTTTCAATTTTATTTAAACGCAGTTAAAAGAGTATTATTTTTTCTAAAATTGAAGCTCTATATAAAGGTTCTGTAGTAAGTATTAGCGAGGATATTTGCGTTAACATGGGGCAAGGTAGGCATTTTCTAAAATTTTCGATAAATGATGTCCACATTGGAGATAGACCCTTGCTGTAGAACGATTATTTTCTTAGATTATACTCAAAAAATAATTTCCTAGTTTTGAAATTTAGCTTGGAAACACCCTGTATATATTTTTAGAAAGGCGAAAATATGTGAATTATTTTATGATACGCCTCTGTTAAAAATGATACCCAACAACTTCAAATTCTGATATTCTTGAAAATTAGAAACCGACAGCACTGTATATAACTACAAACCATCTAGTACCGACACACTTAAATATCTTAAATATGTGTAGCATCGCGTGTGCCATCATCGTCAGCTCGTCGTGTTTCTTCCTATTCATATTCTTGGTACCTTCATACAAAGATACAGTTTTTTAAAAGTTACAACGCAAATACAAAACTGTAATTGGTTTTACTCATGGTTTCATTCAAAATTTCTACTAAACCTGAAAAAAGACAAAGCCTTCATAGTTCATCTTCTTCATCTTTTCATACTCGTGTCGTAACATTCAAATCTCATATTTTGTTTTGGCTTTTTAGTTAACTCTTGTTGCTTTTGAGTGAACATCAGAAGGCAATGCTAAGCAAGCATAACCGGTTTTACTTTAGTCCCACTCAATATTTAATTTTTACTCAATTCTCTCAGAGCGTAATATTTTCTTCCATTTTCACGGAGAAATGTCGATGCGCCCTCTGGCTAGCCGAGGAACAAACAATAAATCTTGCTTTATGATAGTACTATTAGTTTCATATACAATGGTAATAGAAATGAAGATTGAAACATTTTTTTTTTTGTGTTTGTAAGGAAGGAAAGGAAAGCATCGAAAGCCAGTGTGTGGGACTTTAACTCTAACTAAAACCACCTCTACTTCCAACCCCATTTCCCGACGATGGTACCAAGGCATATCGTCTACCAGGGGGTTTTTAGCCGTGGATTCCGTAGTGTGGGAAAGCATCCCAATCATAAAGAAAACACCTCCTATTATTACAACTGAGAGTAACTCTCATCCAGTAGTTTTTCTCTAATATATTGCAATATTAACGTTTTGGAGGAGTGAAGCACATTAGCTGACCCCGAAACTAACTTTGTAACCTGAATTTTACTTATGTATTATCATTGTATATGAAACTAATAGTACTATCATCAAGCAAGATTTTTTGTTTGTTACTCGGCAAGCCAGAGGGCGCATCGACTTTTCTCCCAAAAAGTTGAAAAAAAATATTATGCTCTGAGAGAATTGAGTAAAAATTAAATATTGAGTGGGAATAAAGTAAAACCGGTTATGCTTGCTTAGCATTGCCTTCCGATGTTCACTCAGAACCAAGGAGAGTTAACTAAAAAGCCCAAAAAAAAAATTGAGTTTGAGTGGTTTGAGTGTTACGAACTTACGAGTATGAGGGATTTATGTCTTTTTTCTGGTTTGGTAGAAATTTGAATGAAGACATGAGTAAAACCAATTGTATGTGTGTAGGTGTGTATGTGTACAAACACATACAGTAAATAAGCCCAAACAAAAATCATAATCATTGCGCAGGTTATATTTTTCTTTTTCTGCATTTGGTGAAAAGATGAATTTTGTGTTTTAGTTGATCTGTTCTGTGCCAAAAATGCAAAGTAGGTACATTGTTTACTGACTATATTTGAACGAGAATAGAATAAAATTGCTGTTTAGATGTAAGATGGTTGAAAACAATTTTTGGTTTTATGAAGTATATAGTATAGTACACAGTCTAGCTTTTTTTTATTACAATTGTGTTCAAATTAAAGCCGACAAAGTTAATATATTAATTATGGAGTTTACTCATGCGGTTGAGACGCATGCAGTAAGGTAATACGATCACCCCGAAAGTTAAATTTTCAAAGTAGGTATAGTAGGTAGGTATATCAGGGCATCTATCAGACCTGAAATCAGTTGATTCATAACATTGATGTCCTTATTAACCTGTCTTTGAGACAAGGGCTGAGTTCCAAAACATCAAAAAAATGCGCATCGGGAATGCATCACTGCCGTTGTTATGCGATGGTACGATGCTTTCATTTTGCAATGCATCATGATGCTCTAAAATTTTTGACTTTTTGGAACGGTTTGTTCTGTTTAACCTTCATCTCATCCTTGTGTAGAAAACTACACAAAAACAACCTTTTTTCCTACTTTTTTACAAAACCACTAATTGATAACTTCTGGAATTTTCTGACTTTGTTAACAACCTTATATTACAATAAAAAAACGTTTTTCCCCATGAAAAAAGGCTCATGACGGTTGTTATTGCTAAAATTACGTTGTCTACCTTCTTGTGTAGATTTCTACACATATGGAAACTTAGTGCATTTCATATAAAATTGCATTTGTATTGAATCTTTTCGCAAGTGAACAATGTTCGAATATATATTGTGAATTCAATAGCAATAAATAAGACCTATGTCGGGACCAAGTTAGTTGAAAATGGAAGCATGTTTGATTGAAAGTGATGGTGATGATAGTGATATTTCTGGAGTCAGAGATGACGAATTTGTGCCAGAAGAAAATGTTTATGATAACGATGACTTACTATGTATATTCAGATGATAAAGATTCTAATGTTACAAAGGTAGCGAGTGAAACAAATGAAAAATACGTCAGTTGTTGAAGGTGAAAATAAAAGAAATTTCGAAAGATGGGATTGTGTGGCAACCACAACCAGTTGGGCATCAAACTAGAAGATTCGGGAAGAAAATATGATTCCTCTTCGTCCTGAATATCAAAGATGCTTCTTTATTTTTCTTCCCACCACACATTGAAAGTATAACTTTGAAAGATTTTAATGTGTATTCACAAGCTAAATACGGTAAGGTTTTCAAACTAATCGTTTCGAATATGTTGCAAGCACAAAACTGCCAACATAGCACTTGTTTCGTTCATTGGAAGGAAAAACAAATGTACTATATTGCAAAGTACAATGCATAACTCTATTGAAATTGGATCTGGTGAAAAATTAATAACAGAGTATTACAATAAAACAAAAGGATTGTCCATATACACTGCCTTTTCAAATTTCAAGTCAATATTTTTTTTTCATTCGATTAACAATTAGGTATGTACATATCTAGGCGTTGTAGCTACAGTTGCCAAAATGGTCCCTTGCTACAGCTGTAAAAGAAAAACAAATGGATGGCCAATGGCTGTATTTGCAAAATATGGTGTTTGTATAAAATGCATTCAAGAAAACTAATTTGAATTTATTTTCACTTGTTTTTTTAGAATAAAATTATAAATTATACCTTAATGTGGCTAAATGTTAAACAACGTATTTATTTCAATGTTTTGTTATTTGTATTTAAGATTAAAAATAATTCACTTCCAATGTATTTGTCTAAATATATTTATTATGTCAGAGATGTCCAACCGTATTTATTAAGAAATAAAGATGATTTAAGACTGCCGACACTAAGAAATGAAAGATCTCAGAATAGTCTAATATATTTATAAGGGCTTTAAACTTTTTAATAATTTGCCAAATAATGTCAAACAAATGAGCAATATTTTTGAATTTAAAAGTGCAATAACTGAATTTGTTAAACAAAATATTTAAAATTAAAATATAG
This sequence comes from Brachyopa scutellaris, assembly GCA_949775065.1. Lineage (NCBI taxonomy): Eukaryota > Metazoa > Arthropoda > Insecta > Diptera > Syrphidae > Brachyopa > Brachyopa scutellaris. Next base: position 35,460,129 of record OX459114.1, read on the forward strand.
AAAATGCCAATGCCCGTTAGCAACATATTTTAAAAATGTATTATATATTTTATTTGTAAATTGTAAATAGCAAATTGCGCGAATAAAATGTATCTATCTATTTGTTTGGTTGATTTTAACCAAAGAAAAAAATCAAATTCATGGAAAATAAACTTAAATCCCATATGTGTAGAAAACTACACACAAGGGTAGACAACGTAATTTTTTTTGAGGATGAGATGAAGGTTAACAATCATTTCATTCCATCAATAAAAATGTCTAAGAAATTCTGTCCATTTTTTCTGAAATTTATTCAAGAAAATATCAAAGTAACAAATAACTAAGCTTAAAATAAACATGATATTTTTTTTTGTTTGTCGGAATAAAAAAAAATTCCTCAAATCACAACGCATCACAATAAACTATGATGCGTTGTTTGCTTTTGTTTGCGCAGTGGTTGCTTTTATAATGCGTTTTAGAACGCGATACATTGCATCACTGCTATATATTGACGATATGGAACGCTTGACTTTGCAGTACTGCGGAAGAGCTGCGTTATGGAACTCAGCCAAAGTTTTATTCGATTCAAATATGAAACTAGGGTAAAAGTGTCGCCACAGAGAAGCTCTTTTATTGCAGAACGAATGAAGCTTCGCTGGAGTATTGTGATTCTTACAGTGAGGTGTCCAAATTTTGCATATTCTAGCGGAGGACGAACAAGACTGTTAAAGAGGGAAAGAGTGACACAATGACCTTTAAATACCTTACACTATCCTCACAAAGCCAAACATTGAATATGATTTACTCATGTGGTTTATACCTATGCTTTGTTTAAATTTCGGGCGAAACTACATAAATACCTACCGAGATCTTTAAAACCATTACCCCGAACTGTTGCGCCTTGCGCCACCTAAAGAAAGAAGAAGAAAGTTGATGAACCCAACTTAAGTAACATTTTGAAGATGACGTTGGCTATTCCCGGAACTGAACAAGGTGGTAGTTGGTAAACAAATGCACATACATACATACATATGTAATGTTTGTATGTATGTACATACAAACCTCAGGTGTTGACATGTAAAGAAATATTTGTTTTTAATTTTTATTAAAAAATATTTTGATTTTAAAATTTTTTAAGGAGTATGCATATGCATCCCTACTTCTGCTATAATTTTATTGGAAGTAGATAATAATTAAGAGCTACATTCTATACCAAATATAATTACAGACGCATTAAACAGTCAAAAATCAATTAAAAAATCGCTTTCAGAAATCGGGCTATTTGTTTTCACGCACACAATAAATACATTTCATCTTATATTTTCATTTTATATTGAAGAAACCTGTTTTCTTTCCCTCTCAAAAAGGAATATTTCGGCTCACCATCAAGTTGGGTATGAAATGCGAAATGCGAAAGTAAACACAAACGCATTTTTCTATTGATATATAAATAATGAATGAATTTACGAGGATCGTCCCTTAGTTATGAAAAGGGGTGAAGAGTAAAGGGAACATGTCACAATCACAACCCAGCAAAAAAAGTAACGCTTATTTAAGGCTTATGTCAATATAGTTTATACCTTAGCAGATAAGGCTTGTTATTTATAAGGCATAATGCATCGCATTCAAGATTCCTTATTTTGTCCCTTACTGAAGCACAGGCCATGTCATTGGCAATCAGGTATATACTGTTGTACCTTACACATAGCCTTATTCTAATCTTATAATAAACTTATTTCAGGTCTTATTTAAGGCTTATTTCAGTCTTTCTTCATCCTTATTTTAAGCTATTAGAAAACTTTTCTATCAGCTTATGATAAGCAATAGCTCAGCAAAAAGCTTAAGGCTTATTTAAGGCTTAATTAAGGCTTATGCTGATATAGTTTATACCTCAGTAGATAAGCCTTATACATGCCTTAGATTTTGCTTATTATAAGCATAATGCAAAACCTTATTTAAGACTTACCATCAGCTTTACATAAGCATTATGCAAAATCTTATTTAAGACTTATTATCAATTTAATAAAAGGCGTTTTTTTATTACGTTATAAAAGAGTTTTTTTTATTTCTATATGTATTTGATTTTGAACTAAGAACTTATAATGTAATATTTACATTTTTGAAAGTAAAAAATAATAGAAATTGACAATTCATAACAAAAAAAAGCATAAAAATTAATTCAAGCATTGGTACCAAAATAAAAAAAGTATACATTCATACATATATGTACACATATGTTTATAAAGATTTCATAATGATTAAAAATAATAGTAATAAATAATAGTAGATACAGAAAATATTTTACATTTTATTATGTAAGCGCAACTTGTGGTTGCGTTGGTCCATCCGATTTTTCCCCTTTTTAATTGCATCCCTTACGTCCTTTTCGTAATCTTGAAAGGATGTATAAAAACGATTTACGCACCCTATATTAAGAAATTAAAAAAAATTAAAATCTTATTTATTTTAATCAAATATTGATATAAATTTACCGTACAGCGTTGATTGGAAAAACTTAAAATCTTTGATCGGCTTCATATTTTTCCTGCCGTTCCAGTTAATTTCACCCAATAAGTCGTCGCCTACGATTAAGCTAAAATTAGGAGAGACCTTACCTCTTAATTTGGTTGCTAGTAGGACTTTCTGCAATGAATTTCCTTTTATAATCAAAATACCAATTAAAGCTTATTTTAATACTTACTACATCCATTTCAAACTTCGGCTCTAACTGTAGCTTTCTATCCAGAGCCTCAAGATGCCCCATTGTTTTAAGAGGAAAATCAAATACATCGGCAACAGGTGCTCCGAACAGTTTTTCATATATACTGTCAATTTTTAGTGTTTGTGCTGCAACTGCCACAGTTTGCCGTTCTAAGGCCGTTTTTAAAAGAGCTACCGTATCTTTGAGATCTACAAATATGAACATTTAGAATTAGAGGCGTGATTAAAAAAAAAAGATCAAAACTACCTTGAAGCTCACCAATCATCCGAGAATCCTGAGAAAAGTTTACCACGGTTGTGGCCAATGATGATGGTGATGATGGTTGCGGTTCATCATTCGGTCCAGGAGGGGGGGGCATAAGAATGACAAATGGGTCTGGATTTTGTTCTATAGACCGAAAAAATTATAGTCACACATTTTTTTTTACCCAATTCAAATAAAATTAACCTTACCTTCTTGCTGCTCCATAGCTACCGAAAAAGTGATAATGTAGGTGATAATGTATAGAAAATGATCGGTTTTAATTTTTAATTTTATGCTAAATTGGCAGTAAAATGAACTCTAAATCGCTTATTGGAATTGGAAAATATTTCGAAATACTAGAGTTGAACGTAAAAACTTCTTCATTTTCTGCAAATCCGCTAGTCTGAATAATACCTAACTGGGAAGAATTAACGGGATATGAAAAAACTGGTGAAATATTCAATAACTTTTTGGCAATAATGTAGTGTTTTCCATTCTTTATTCCTAATGCAGTAATTCTATAAGGAATACCATTTATGCAACACATGTTATTTGGCAGTTTTTTTGAAAAAAAGATTCGATTAAATTTTAATGACACTAAAGATTTATCGATTAAGTCATTTTCTAATTGATACTTAACTTTTATTGGTATTTCATTCAATCTATTATTTAATTGCATAAGAATATGTTGCGGTTTTTTGATTTTTTTCTTAATAATTTGCAAATAATTTTCAAAAACGTAACTATCTGTCAAACCTATGTCCTGAATCGAATCTACAAGATGCAATAACCCATGAACCTTATACGATATGCTATCCGCACCATAAAATTTGGAAAATTTTGTAACGAAAAGCTCGAAAATTTGTTTTACAGTTCCGATATTCGTCGTAAATAGATCAACATCAAGACACATTCGGTACGCGCAACACAACAGTAAAAAATGTTCATAAATAAATAAAAATGTTCCTTCTCCATAACTTCTCTAAATATAAATATTCCTGTGTATAAAATTAATTGGCGGAATTCGGTCCCTTTCCACCTTGGAAGTTCTTCAAAAGACCTCGGCTTCCTACAAAATTCCTTAGGAATATATTGCTTTAATTGCAAAAGTTTAACTGATAAGCTCATCCTATTTTCTGCAGATATATTAAAAGGGCTTACTAATTTCCCATTAAAAATTTTGGTCAATATTTTTTTACTAACTCCGAGATCTAATAAATGCAAGAGATCAAAGGGAAACTGACTTATACATCTTACACCATAAGCTTCCAAAATATTGGGATTGTTTTTATATTTTAAGCTATGATGATGTTTGTCAGTTCTTCTTAAAAAACTTTCATCTGTTCTTAATGAACCCACAGATGTTGAATAAACGGTTCTTTTATTAATTCGCGTACCGATTTGCTTGCAATATGGGCACCCATGAAACGAATTATGGTATACCGTCGATGTCATGAATGCCCTAGCAGGCGCATCACATACGAACGCCCTAATTTTCAATTCACAGACACTATTTTGAATTTTTATTCCAGTGAGATCTATCTCTCTTAATTCGGAAACAAAATTTCCCAAAAAATCTTCCAAATTTTCAGGTTTCCTAGGACCAACAAAACATCCTATCAAAAAAGGTCTAAGATCCAATCTATCAACAAACGCGCCTAATATTGGCCATAGTGCAGTACCCGAGCTTTTATATAAAGGAAGGCCATCTACATTTATATCTATATTTATTGTGTTATTAATCGCAATATTTAAATCACTATATTTACTTATCATATTTAAAATACCGAAATGCATGTAACTACCCGGTTGAACATCAATAATTTTATTTTTTTCTATTTTGTTTAGCTCAATTAAAGTTTGAATTGATAAGGGAACATCTAATCCTTCTTCTTTTAATATTACCAACAATTTGTTTCCATCATTGTACGAAATATTTTCCTGAATAAACCAATTAGCCAATTTTTCTTTGAGTGCACTGGGTGATTTATTATCTATTATTTGTCTAACATTTTCAAAACCGTCATTTTCTATAATGTTATCACTTATAAAATTATATGAGCTGGCAACTAATGTGTCCAGTTCTTTATTAAGTTCGGGCTCTGATTCTAATTTATCTTTTTCTTGTTTCAGTAGCCTTTTATAATGTCGCTTCGAAAACCCCAATGTACACATTTTACTTACTTTTATTTAGTTCAAATTTTTTTTTATTCACTTATTTCACTTTAAACTTTAGATTTGCACTAAAAAAAAACACGTTTATCCTTTTCGAGTGTCAGCACAAATATGACGAGTCAGCACAAATATACCTAACACATGCCTTACTAAAAGGCGTATCTCTGAATTACTAAGAAAGACTCAGCACATATACTCCTTACACATGCCTTACTAAAAGGCGTATCTCTGAATTACTAAGAAAGACTCAGCACATATACTCCTTACACATGCCTTACTAAAAGGCGTATCTCTGAATTACCAAGAAAGACTCAGCACATATACTCCTTACACATGCCTTACTAAAAGGCGCATCTCTGAATTCTTAAGAAAGACTCAGCACATAATATATACCTTACATATGCCGTACTATAAGGCGTATCTCTAAATTATTTAGAAATACAGTAGCGTTAACCCACTAACATGTTCTTTCGTGCTCGTTTGAGTTGTGTACCTTATTTATACCTTACAATAAGGCTTAGCTCAGAATTATAATGGGTATTGAATACGACTTGCCATTTCGTCTATACCTTATTTAAACCTTAGCCTGATATACCTTATAAAATTTTTTGCTGGGAACAAAATATGCATACACATACACAATATTATATGAAATTAACTCCAATAGCCACTCAGCTTCAAATTTGTTCATTGTTTTTTTTCACATAGAGTTACGTGAGATTGGAAACCGAGTGAAAAACAGGGTTACCAATAGGCGATAAATGTCACTAAATTGAAACTTTTTTACGGTGTGGTTTCGTGGTATATATTTATAATATAATATATAATATATAATATATTTCACCGTGACCGTGTGTATTTTATAATTTATTTAGCATGTTTTTATACCGAAGAGAAGTTTTCAAGTCACCCATCGGTAACTCTGGCGAAAATTGGCGGAGACAACACACCCTACCCTGACAACTGCCATTTTGGCACTAACAGATTTATCGCTCGAGTGGATTCGCATTTAGTTGAGAGAAGAAATCTTCATACTCACGGTGTAGTTGTTACTCAGTACACTAGGGGCACCACCATCGATTTGCCCAAGTGATAGTACTATTAGTTTCATATACAATGCTATTACTCAAATTCTCTAATATCATCTATGTATATATGTTACCGGCCAAATCCGATTTCAGGCAAAACTAGTTTGTTCTAGGCCAAACTAGTTTAGTTTTTAACTTAAACTTAAAATAAAAAACCAAAACACACAAAAAAAGTTAAGTGATCATTGTAATAATATAAATAATATAAAGTTGCTACTAGTGCTTAATAATACATAGAACTAAATAAAATAGGGTCATGGTACCAGTATCCGAACACTTAACGGAAATTCAGAGTTGAAGCTGGTGTAAAAATGCAAGTTTTGAAAACAATTACTTAAAATAAAATAAATATGACTGATAAAACTATGTGGCGAACCACATAACGACAGAACGACTAGTGTAATACCGATTCATCGATTCATCACTTTCATCCATTCATCACGCACCAACACACACAGAAAGTTCACGAGTGCACTTCACACATTCCATAGACCGACATACAACACAAACATAAAGTTCGCAACGACGTTGACTTTGACGACCTGACATAACGAACCCGAGAGCAGAAAGAAAAGTAAAGTAGTCAGTCGAAGTCAAAATCTTTAGCTACACGCGTGCGCATACCAGAACATGGTCAATTAATATTTAAGCTTTTTCTTAGTAATAAAATTTTATGTAAGACAAAAGAAGTGCGTTTAGTTGGTGGTACGAAAACCACAACTATATTTACAAGCAGTTTATAATAAAAAGTAAAAACTCAAAAAATATAGTTTTCTCCAATAGCCAAACACTTGTTGCCTAATTGCGAACAGATAGTTTCCTTATTCCGAACAGTTAATTCATACCTATAAGTTTGTCTAGAATATTAATTTCAAGTATGTTTATACTAAGCAAAAACGAATTTGAAGTAACACTTTAGTGCTTCATTAATTTTTCTCGTTTTTTCTTTTAATTTCCTTGTTATTTCATTGAAACTGACGGTTGTTAATTTTTTTCCTTTTTTCCTCTTTAATCCGCTTTTAGTTCATATAAAAATCTGTCCATTTCCTTTTGGCGCTCTAGTTTTCACTTTTTTGTTCCTTGTGGGATCAGGATATATTCAATGTCTGTCTAAACAGGAATATGGATTACTAACTGGTATATATGTTACCGGCCAAACCCGATTTCAGGCAAAACTAGTTTGTCCTAGGCCAAACTAGTTTGGCCTAGTCATGTCAGGATAAACTAGTTTGGCCATGTCAGGCCAAACTAGTTTTGAGTTATTATTCAAGTGATCGAATGGTTAAAATGAAAAGTCAATCCATTAGATGAGTAATATATATTCAAATGAAGTCTATTTAATTATTAAAAACACAGCACAGTTTAAGTTTTTATTTCGTTTTTCACTGTATTGTTTATTTTTATTGATACACGTTTGTTTGTTTTTTTTTTTTTGAAAACGGATTTTATTTATGTTGGGGTTCTTTGTTTAACTGAAGAATAAAGATCCACCACTTCGATAGTCTTTCGTAGTGTGTTATGGATTCAGTTCGAGCACTTTCTTTAGGATATAATATGTCAAACCGAATATCGAACCGACCGACTGCGCCAGTTACGTTTTCTAATATTTTGAAAACGATTAAACAAAAAACAAACAACACATTAACAAAATAAACTCTCTTTATTTATACATTATATTACAATATTTGTGTTCTAACATAAATCGATATACATATATAATTATAATTAACATAATCAACACAAAACAACGAATAACCAAAGTGACTTGGTCGACGATACGTTACGAACGGCACTAGACTCTCTTTTATTCTTGACACAGAATAATACAGTTTAACACCTATCTCAATCAACAAAAATTAACAGCTAAACGTAACAATGGTCAAGTGCAGAACACCTGCACTTGTTTTTGTCAACATTGTGCATGTATGTATGTACATATATGTTTTAGTGGGCGATGGTGTGTATCAGAGATCGGCATGCGATCATGTTTTTGCTACTTAGAATATACTCATAAAAAAAGCGGTGCGAGTGACCCCGCAGCAAATTTCATGCGATCATATTTTTGCGCCTCAAAATCCACACAAAAAAAAAACCGGTCCAAGTCTGTACAATATCCACAAACTAATGCCCCTATTCCGTAAGACAATTTTTGTTAAGTTGAGTTGAAATTTGGTTGAAATTTGAAATTCAGTATTACTGAACACAACTCTGAGAAAAAGAGTTGCCTGTCAACATAAAACCAAGATGACGAATCCTCTCTAGAGTTGTGTGGGAATTTTTCTGGTATTATGGTAGACAACGCAGTTATGTTTTGGTTGCTAGAGCTGTCAAAAACTAACAACTGGGTTTAAGCAGTTGTTTGAGAGTAAATGTTGGTGGAAAATGAACAAAAAGCCATATATCGGACAAATGAAATAATGCAATATTATTAATAACGTAATTAAAAATATGGGTGCAGTTTAAAAGCCCATAGTCCACATCAGTTGGAGAAAATAGTTTTCCATCTTCAGCACTCGGAAGTGGTAGTGGTATTGCAATTGCAGTCGAGCGTCCATGCAATTTCAAGAAATCTTTGGTTTCGGTTTGAACGAAGCAAAATGCTTCTGTTTTCAATACAAAAACACTTGTAAATATTTAAAAATAACATTAGTAATTTACACATTGCAAATGCATATTCTTTACTTTGCATTTTTTCTAGTTCTAGTTGAAATTGGAATGTGTCACGATAGATTTTCGTGTGCGCACAACAATAACAATATTATCTTCATCATTATTATAATTAAAAAAAACCAAATCAAAACATCTTTTCATTCTGTTTTTATTGAATATTGAGTTTCTGTTGGCAAAATTATTTTCTACTTCGACCACCAGAGGTCAGATTTACGTTAAATAGTTAATTTGTAGTTGTTATTCGCATCTGAAAGTATGCAATTTTTTTACAATCACAACTGAAAAAGGTTGTTTTATGTAATATGAAAAATTCGTTCAGTTGTGTGATAGTGGAGTTGCGTAAGAGATAACCCAACTAAATGTAGTTGTGTTATGGAATAGGGGCATTATATCAGCCTAAGCACTATCTCAACACACCATTTGTTTCAAACAAAAATCAACACTTACTTAACTTTGCAGATAATATGGAATTAACACAGGGCATAGATGAAATTTACTTTTACCCTAACCCTTTCAAGCCCAGAAAAATGAAAACATGTGCTATAAGGATGAAATTTAATAATAACTTACTGTTTAATATTCTAGCAGTGCAAAAATAAGAAAAAATTGCAAGTACGATGCTTCTAGAAAGTACAGCGCACATTTGTGTGCCTTGTGTCGTTACGGTTATGGTCGCACGATCGAGTAATATGGATAGAAAGGGGCTAGATGTAGACATATAAGAACGTGCAAGGAGCGGTCACTACAGTCGCTAAATGAAATTTAACAACTGTCTACATATGGTGGATACATATTTAGAAATATTTAACTTAAATCTGATATATTTTCATCGTTATAAAAGGTCCTATCGTTATATCCGGCTTCGTTATAACCGATTGCAAATTAATTTGAGTTAAGCGGAGTTTTGGCGGGACTGTGAAAATATATCGTTATATCCGGTTCATCGCTATATCAGGTATTGTTATAACCAGGGTTAGGATTTTGTTGACCTAAAAAAGTAAAAAAAGGCAAAACAAAAGACTTAAAACGGCAAAAAAAGGCATTTATTAAAAAACAAGAGAAAGGAACGTAATTGCACATTTAATTATAATACCACTGAGCTACCAAGAGATTTTTGAAATTTTCTGGTAATAATCTTCTTCGGTTGTCTCTTAGAACCACCTTGAAGGAGCTTAATGACCTTTCTACTGTTTGAGGGAAAAAACTAAATAAACGTTCTACTATGTCACATACAGTAAGGCTACTTTGCACTGCCTTTTTTAACCATTTGTGTGTGTGCAATAGACCGATACAGCTTTTACCAAACATGATAGATATAATTTGCAATCGAATTGTGTATTTATCTCATTTTGACAAATTTTGACTTATACTCGTTCTACCGCCCAACATAGATTTGTCGGAATACGCGTACATGCATATTTATGAATGCACACAAGCAATAAAAATTTTCAAACCAAATCGGGTAGATATGTTAAAACACATACATACATATATAGATCAGGGATCGCAGGGCAGGGACAGTTTTGGTGGCGGCAATGCAATATGTATTTTTTATAAAGCGTAGCAACGCACGAGTTACTTGTGTGCATACACAGTCCAGAGATCTGCAGCGATACACCACACCGCAAGATACACCGCATATATATCCGTTGTTTATGCGACTCTATCTCATTAATACTCTCACAAAATTTTCATCGCCATTGCATTGAGCGCACACACGTATGACGTTGCGTTCATGCAGTAATTCTTATTCAACCCCTATGCGATGATTGAGTACACGGTGTACACTTCGGTGAAAAAGTACACATATGTGGACTCAGATTTTCGTACTCTTCTAAATGTTTGAAGTACTTTTTTTATTTATAAATTTTTATGATTATGTTAACCAATTTGATTTTGTCTTTTTATATGAAACTTTCTTAACCACAATCGAAATTAGAAATTTTGAGAGCAAATTCTCCAGTTATGAATGCAGATGGATTCCAGCGGTTAAATTAAACACAAGAGGAAGAGCAAGCGGTGGCTGTTTTTTTGGATTCAAAAAACATCTAATAGGTATAGAATGCAGTTTTGAAGGTTCAGACGTCTTAACAACTCGTATTACTTGAACCTGCGATACGCCGGGAAAACATTCTGGATACTTCCATCCTATGTCAACTGCAATCATTGGGAAAGAGACTTTGAGAAGTTGCAGGAGCAATTGCTAAACAACGACAATCCAAACGTGCTCATTGTTGGTGACCTTAATTCGAGAATAGGCATAGAAGAAGGAGTGTAACGAACAGGAGGGGAGAAATCGGAAATCTAAGGATATGATTTGTAATGGAAGGGGAAGGAAACTGTTAGATTTCTGTAACTCGTATGGACTCCGAATTCAAAATGGAACCACTAAAAGTGACAAGCTTGGTGAATTTACGTTTATCGGAGGTCAAGGCTCATCAGTAAACGACTACAGTTTAATAGGAGGCGACTGGACTTATTTTGTGTCAGACTTGGAAGTGGCTCAAGTCTCATTTTCTGATCACCTACCACTTATTATTACTTTTGGTCATGAAGATGTTCGTTCGGAAGAAACCCGAACATTATTGCCACTTCCCAAGATGGTGTGGAATACTTCGAGGGCACCTGCTTATAGAGAGCAATTGGATAGGCACCTACAAGCGCACCCGGAAGCTGACTTTCATAGTATTGAGGAATTAATTAAAAGGTCATATCCAGCAACTCCTTACAGAAGAAACCAAGCCTTCTCAAGCAAATCTTGGTTTGATAAAGACTGCGAGAGAGCACGGAAACAGTCCTTTCTATGGTTGAAGCTATTCCGGGAGCACAGTGAAGCTTTTTACAGAAGTCAATACTTAGCATGTAATAACAGGTACAAACAAATTTGCAAAATGAAAAAAAATAATTTCTACGAAGCAGAAGCAAAAAAGTTAGCGCATTGCAAAAACTCATCGCAATTCTGGGATCTAGCAAAAAAAATAAATGGAAAAAAAGCGATAATCAGCAGAGTAATAAGTCCGAATTTGCTTCTGGAACACTTCAAGAAATTATTGAATCCACCCTCGAATATGGTATCATTCCAGTATGCGCCGCCTAGCTTCCAAAACCATATACTTGATGGACCAATATCTCAACAAGAAGTACTGGAAGGTCTTAATTATCTTAAAGACGGCAAAGCAGCAGGCTCTGATGAGATCCCTTGCGAATTTTATAAATATGGTACCGAATTGCTCTTAAATAAGTTCGTAGCTCTATTTAATAAGGTAATGGATCAGGAAATTACACCACATCGTTTCCAAGAAGCATTAATATACCCAATTTATAAAAAAGGCGATACATCAGATCCTTCTAATTATAGAGGCATCTCCTTTCTGAATGGGTCGTACAAAGTTTTTACTGCCATCCTTCAAAAACGGCTAACAACTTGGATTGATTCCACCAACCTTCCTAAGGAATATCAGGCAGGATTCAGGGCAGGTTATTCAACGGTATAGCAGAGTCATATATCTTGCAAGGTAAAAAACTGTACACATTCTTTGTAGACTTTAAAGCAGCTTTTGATAGCATTGATCGAAATGCTCTATTTTACAAGCTCTATGGTATGGGAATGTCGCGGAAATTCTTGTTGGTCTTGGAAAAGCTTTACACAAATAATTACATAGCGGTCTGGGATGGAGAGGCAAAAACCGATTGGTTCGAAGCGAAGTCAGGAGTCAGACAGGGATGTGCACTCAGTCCATGTTTATTTGCACTTTTTATTGAGGACCTAACAGTATACTTGCCAGGAGGTATTGAGTTCTCTGGCTTAGGCATAAAAGCCCTACTATATGCGGATGACATAGTACTGCTTGCGAATTCACCAGAAACCCTTCAACTCATGATTAACCGCTTGTACGAATACTGCTGCTTATGGAGCCTTTCGGTTAACCTGGAAAAATCCAAAATATTGATTTTTAAGAAAGGAGGAGGCAGACTTTGCAGGAACGAGAAGTGGAACTATAATAGGGCAACCATCGAGGTGGTTTCAGAATACAAATACCTTGGCATAAATTTCACAAAAAATCTGAATATGGAAAACCATCTTAAAGCTAGACTAATTAATGCCAAAATTGCCATCAATTCAACATGGAAAAAGTGTTTTGCAAATAAATTTGTATCCCAAAGTAGCATTCTACGCAGCTCAAGCATGGGGATATAAATATTACAATACAGTTGAAAAGCTGATCAGACACTACGTTAAACGTGTATTCCACCTACCTCCGAATACGCCAAACTACGTCCTTATGGTTGAATCCGGAATGTCTCCACTATTTATCACAACACTTAAACTGCAAATTGATTACATCCTTAAAGTTTTAAATATGCCGAATTCTCGTCTTCCAAAAATAGCTGCACTTAACGCAATTTCTACCAAAACGAGCTGGTATGCAGAATGGATAAATTTAGCAAATAGTTGTGGAATTAATATAAATCTTGATGTTGAAAACCGTTCAAACTGGAAGCCCGTGCTTTACAATCTCATCGCTAGAGTAGACGAAGATTTCTTGTTAAAGTATACCGAAGAAGCGTCGTTATCCGTACATCGATCCATCTACAGTCGTTTGAACCATCGCCTACAGGAAAGAAACTACTTCCATGATAAACATAAAGTTGAGGAAATATCGATGATATTAAAACTTAGAGCGGAACTCTTGGATCTGAACTATATTCCTCGTAGGGAGGATTTACCGATATACTGCTGCCTTTGCAACCTTGCTGAGAGAGAGGACGTACTGCATTTTTTGGGAAAATGCCCAATTCTCCGAGAGACCCGCCGAAGCATCTTTGGACGTGATTTTATAATGGATGAGCAAATAATAGAGTTACTTAATGATATAGACATCCCAAAGTTATTTAAATACTGCAAAATAGCACTTTCTTATAGAAACAGAATTGTAACTGAGCTCTTTTAAAATTAGAACTAGTGGAAATATATTTGGAAACGTGTTCAAAAAATTAATTGTCAATCAGGCAGACGGCAAAGCCATGCGCTTACTGATTTTTGTTTTTTTTGTTAATTTAAAAGTAATAAATAAAATCTTAAAATCTAATCTAATCTACTTTTTTTATTGTATTATTATTGGAGTCCAAAGAGAACGTATTAGTTCTCTTAAAAACACATACCCTTAAATCGTCTCTTATTAATTTGGCGCGTTTTTTTCAAAAGTGAATTATAACGATGTCGCGTCGGAAGGCTTCTCTCCTTGGTAAGTTAAAAACTAAAGTTAGTAACTTGATCGGAACATGGTTACTGAATAGACGTGCGAGATTTAGCGGCTGTATTCAATTCAATTATTTTTGCTTATCCGTTGGACCAAGGTTTCGTGGTTGTGTACAAATATACTCTTATTAATTTTTGAAAGACTTAAGTCACTTAATTTGTGCGAGTGCTAATTGGTTTTAAAACCTTAAATATTCATTTTTAAATTCGTTAAATCCAATATATACATACATATACATAAATTGACTTACTCATAAATTCACATTGGCGCAAAAACAACAACACACAAATGCAAGATGTCTGGAAAACGCAACAAGCCAACAAACTCACCATCCAGCAGAAAACTGTTATCGTCTCCAGCTGCGAAACGTTCTAAAAATCTCTTCTTGGAAGGGGACATGTGGAAAAAATTTGAAGAATCTCTTCGAATTCAAACCGTTCTGCTAACGTCAAAAATTTCCGAGTCCGAAGAGAAGATTATTAAGAGCATTGAAATAGACATAGCAGCATTAAAGAGCTCCATAAATGACGTTAATACCCGACTGTCACTACTCGAAACAAAACAAACTGAATTTGACATTCTTAAAAATGAAAATATCGAGCTCACAGCCAAAATACACCAACACGACGAGGAACTGAAACAAATTATCACTCGCGTAGAGCTCAATGAAGAAAAGCAGGAGTTAAACCGTACCATGAGCGACGCACTTCTTCATGGTGTTCCTCTACTGGCGACCGAAAATTTACCAACGCTCTTCAACAAATTATGTCACTGCATTGATGCTAACCCGCCACCACTCAAAAGCATCTTCCGACTACGACCGACGAAAACATCAATTAATCCACCAATTGTTATAAAATTTTTTTCACCAACCGAAAAAAGTTATATTCTGCGCGCGGTTGCTAATTATCGGACATCGAAAAATAAACAACTTCGCCTACACGACCTTGGCTTCGACTCTAACAGTTGCATTAACTCACCAGTTTACATTCACGAATGTCTAACTGTCAAAAATCGTTCGCTTCTGGAGCATGCTTTGAAAATCAAAAGGGAGAACGGACTGTTCTCCGTGTTTACAAGGCGTGGCTTGGTTTATGTTAAGACAAACCGCAATGGAAAAGCTGTTCAAATTGTAAAACATGAAGACCTAAATAACATTGCCGCAACAGCACAGATGATACCAACTGCAAATACGACTGATACAACAACAGCATCATCCATAACAACAGCAGCTGATCTTATAAAGTAAAGTTCACGACAAAGTCATTTCTTTTTATTTCTTTAATTTCAATTCTATTTTAATTTTATTTAATTAAATTTCAATTCAATTAAATTAAATGTATTACTTATCTTTAGTTTATTTATCTTTCTTTTTTTTTATGAAAACATATAATTGTTCATCATCATTCTTGTGCTCATGTATTGTTTCGGTGTCTTTGGGGTCAGTGGTGCATTTTGGAATGTTGAGGGGTGTGGTACGTCTCGCTGGGTACCAGCTGTTTATATTATTTAATATTAATGGCTGATGCTTATGATCGTATAAGGGAACTTTCAACGGCTAGTAACAATTATAATGTGCGTTTGATGATAGACGTATTGTGTCATCAGCATGGTGGTTTACAGATTTCTCATATTAATGCTCAGAGTTTGCGTCCTAAAATAGATGAATTCAGGTATTTATTTGAAGGCTCCAAGGTTGATGCTATATGTGTGTCAGAAACCTGGTTTTCTCAAGATTCTAATGAGCGCATGTATGGTTTGGAGGGGTATACGGTCTTTCGAAATGATAGGGTTGGACGTATGGGGGGCGGTGTTGCTATATTCGTTCGAAAAGAATTAAGTTGTAAACTAATTCGCGAGTCTCCCGTTGGTTCCGAGATTGAATATATATTTATACAAGTTACATGCAAAGGGAACAAAATATTACTAGGTTCAGTTTATAGACCTAATCGGAATATAAATATTTCACCATTATTATCGGTACTTGAAGAACTGACCTATGTATCTCCACTTGTCATCATCGCTGGAGATTTTAATAGTAACATTCTTCAAGATTCATACCTTATCGATGGTATGAGAACTCTGAATCTAATGCCAGTAAATACATCGACACCAACCCATTTTACCAAGGACTGCAGTACTCTTCTCGATGTGTTTTTTGTCAGTGACTTAGGAAAAGTTCTTCTATACAATCAGATTTCAACGCCAAGTTTCTCTCACCACGATCTTATCCACCTAACATTTCAATGTCTTCCAATATACTCTGATATAACATACAGCTATAGAGACTTCAAAAATGTGAATAGTAATCAACTAGAAGAGGACCTAAGGTCAATTGAATGGTTCCGTATTTATAGTATGCCGTGTGTAGATGAACAAGTTTTCTTTTTGCAGAGTAACATACTCAGACTGTATAACTTACACGTTCCATTAAAAATAAGGAAAACCAAAAACACCGATCGTCCTTGGTTTACAACCAGATTAGTCCATTTAATCTCTAAACGTGATGATGCTTATAAACGCTGGAAGCGGTTTAGGTTGGAAGAGCTTTTCAACTCATACAAAATTTTACGAAATAGGGTGGTGTGTGAAATACGTGAGTCTAAAAGACAGTTCTACGCATCTAGACTTGATCCTTCTCTTGCTGGGCAAAATCTTTGGAAGTATATCCGTGAAATTGGTCTAGGAAAACATAAAAATACGAGTCATTTAAATATTGATTGTAATGAATTAAATAAACATTTTACGTCCATTTCTTCTGTACATTCTGGTGATAATAATAATTTTAACTCTTTAACTACAAATTATCAATTTCACAGTGAACCTAGTTCAGCGGGTTTCTGCTTCACTGCTGTCGATGAAACTGACGTTCTGGAAAGCTTCCTTTCAATTAAATCCAATTCTGTTGGCTTTGATGATATGCACCCGCTATTCATTAAATCTATCCTGCCTTACTGCTTGAAGTACATTACACATGTTTTCAATTCAATTTTCTTGACAGGCGTCTTTCCTAGGATTTGGAAACAGTCGAAAATAATACCCGTTCCGAAAAATCCAAAGTTGACTGAATTTAGACCAATATCAATCTTACCATTTTTATCCAAAGTTTTAGAAAAGATTATGAATACCCAAATACGCAAGTTTCTTAAAAACAACAATTTACTAGAGCCAAGACAGTCCGGTTTTCGTCCAAAGCACAGTTGTACAACTGCCTTATTGAAAGTTGTGGAAGACATAAGAAAGGCCACAGATGAAGATATGGTTACCATTCTAACGCTCTTAGATTTTTCTAAGGCGTTTGATACTGTCAACCACGACATTCTTCGCCAAAAGTTAATTAATAATTTCATGTTCTCATCATCCTCGGCGCATCTTATTTCTTCTTATTTAAATGACCGATTCCAGGCAGTTATTTCTAATAACACTGTTTCTTCCTTCCTTCCGGTGAGCAAAGGTGTTCCCCAAGGATCAATCCTAGGGCCATTGTTATTCTCACTTTATATCAACGATCTTCCTTCATACGTTCTTAACTCATCTATTCATATGTACGCTGATGACGTTCAGTTGTATAACTGCTGTCCTATTGGTTTAGTTGAGAATGGAACATTTGAAGTGAATGAAGATTTAAAATCAATATTTCGATGGTCACAAAACAATGGGCTATTCATAAATCCTTCTAAATCAAAATGTCTAATAATTTATAGAAAACCTATTGATACTTCTTCACCGACATTTCCCAAAATAGTGTTAAATAACACACCTATTGAGTTCGTTGACTCGGCGAAAAATTTGGGTATTACCTTTAACAAAACTCTTGCATGGCAAAATCACATAAGAATCACACTAGGTAAACTATATGGAAGTCTTAGAATGTTATGGCCATCTCAACTAATAACTCCTTTAAAAACTAGAATGATACTTGCCAAAACTCTACTAGTTCCAATAATACTGTTTGGCTGTGAGATATTCGGGAACTGCGACTACGAACACAAGCGGAAACTTAATGTTGGATATAACTCCATCGCGCGGTATGTATACGGACTCAGAAGATATGATCATGTTTCATACTTTTCCAAAACAATACATGGTCTTAGTCTTGATAACTTGTTTAACCTCAGGACTATAACTCTACTGCATAATGTAATGCAAACACGTCAACCTTCATATATATTCAATATAATTCCATTTTCGCACTCTCTAAGAACATCAGAACTGATCCCAGTAAGGTTTCATTATTTAGTATCCGAGCGACAATTTTTAATACATGTTATTCGGCTCTGGAACTCCCTTCCCCGTTCGATTAGATTGATAAATTGCGCTACTGACTTTAGGAGGAGGCTGAGACGGCACTTGGAAGCACTAAGATGATGATTTTAATACTGTTCTTTATATATTTTCTTTTTTCATTTTGATATTGTCTTTTTATTTTATTTACCTCCATTTTTTTTCTTTATTTTGCTTTGAGTTCCTAATCAACTACTTTTAGATGTTAACTTTAATCGGTAACACTTGAATTACATAAAGTAACCACTCATTAAATTTTATAAGTCTTACACTAATTTAAAAGATAATGTATCTTACTGTGTTAAGAGAATAATGAAATAAAAAAAAAAAAAAAAAAAAAAAAAAAAAAAAAAAAAAATTACCCCAACCTGCCATTGTTAATATGTTCAACCGATATATGGGGGGGGGGGGGGCTTTGATCTCTGCGACCGATACATCTAACTATATCGCTGCTATGTCCGAAATAACAAATGGACCATTAGAGCATTTAACCATTTTGTAGACCTGGTTATTGTAAACTGTTGGATAATGCCCAAAAGACAGCAAAACATAAATGCGGAAAAGAAAATGACACTTTTGGAGTTCAAAGTCTATATTGGAAAAGCTTTGATAGGATTTTCCAGCAAAGCCAAAGAAGTGGCAAGGAATCGGTCTAACATACCATTTAGCTCGCAGTCCGTATTAAGCAAATCACCCGAAACATCTGGATCTGCAAAAAGAACAGTAGAAGAGCGATATGATTATCTTGAGCATTTGCCTGAATTCATAGAAGCGAAAAATGCTTCAAAGTGTCGGGCTCCTGGTTGCTCTTCTCGCACACGTACTATTTGCATAAAATGCAAGTTGTACCTTTGCACAAATGGCAATAATTGTTTTTGACATACCATAAGAAGCAATACGTTATTTCTTAATTGTTTTTCTAGTTCCTTCATTACTCTTATCTATTTTTCAATGTATCTTTCAATTCGAGGCTTAGAAGATTACTTTAATTTGGAAGACTTTATTTTTTAGTTGACATTATTAATTTTTGAATTAGAATTATTATTTTATATTTTTCGTTATAATTTGAAAAGTTGACAGAAACTAAAAACAAATCTATTTGTTTTTACTACATATCAAACCGTAGTCCACATATGTGTACCATCTAGCTGGAACTAATAGTAACAAATAAAAAATATAATTTTTTTAATGAAAATCAACTAATTAGAGAATATTTAGCAAGAAACAAAAGAAAAACTGAATTATTTCGATACAGTTTGTGGACGGGATGGAAGAGGTTAATGCGAATAGACGTGCGACAAAGTGTAATGTCGGATAACCAAGCTTTTATTTCTGAACAAATTGCTAATGGTGTTTACACCTTGTCACAACGACACAAAGGCAGAAGTTTTATTTGGAATGTGCTGTCCGAAATCTTAAAGGAAAACCAAACCAAATTGGAAGGAATTCTCTACTGCCGCATATGCCGTAAGATATTAAAATACTATGGACATCAAACATCGAATCTAAATAGGCATAAGTGTTGCCAAGCCCTTAAGCAGCCACAATTTTTAAAAACTGTTACAGCAGAAGACAAAAATAACGCCATTGACGCATGTGCAGCCTGGGTTGTTGAAGACTGTAGGCCATTTTCGGCTATTACTGGTTCGGGTTAACTAAAGCTGGTGAAGTTTTTTATTGAGATAGGTGCAACGTATGGAGAAAACGTAGACGTAGCTGATTTACTGCCTGATCCAACAACAATTTCGCGTAAGGTGCAGACATCAGCAGATGAGAAAAAAAAATATTTCAGAAGCGAAATAAACGAAGTTGTGAATAGCGGCGGTGCATCTGCTACAATTGATATGTGGTCGGACAATTATGTGAAACGAAACTTTTTAGGCGTCACGTTGCACTATCAGAAAGACTTTAAATTATTTGATATCGTTTTGGGAGTGAAATCAATGGATTTTGAAAGGTCAACAGGTGATAATATTTTGAGAAAGTTAAAGACGTTGTTTAATGAGTTTGGTGTCCAAAATATCGATGCAATAAAATTTATTACAGACAGAAGAACAAGCTTTGGAGCACAATACACGCTTGAACTGCAGTAGCCATTTATTAGCAAATGTCTTAGATAAGTCGTTCGACGAAACAACAGAACTCACAGAAATATTAGAGTCGTGCAAAAAAATTGTGAAATACTTTAAAAAAGCAAATTTGCAGCATAAGTTACCAACTTCTCTGAAGAACCAGTGTCCCACAAGGTGGAATTCTAACTACACAATGTTTAAATCCATTGTAGATAATTGGTTTGATATCAATGAAATACTAACTGAGAACAAAGGAAGCCAACGGTTACTGCATATAAATATTTCAACACTTAAAGTTCTAGTTGAATCTGTAAGGACTTTGAAATCATTTTTAAGAAAATGCAACTTTGCAGCTCTCCCTCTTTGTGTTTCGTTTTACCTTCGATACATAAAATTAAAAGTATTTGTGCACCTGACAATGCAGACATAACTGGAATTTCGGTCTTGAAGAAAAAAATTATTCAGAACATTAATAACATTTGGCTAAAAAATTTGAGTTTATGACAAAAAACTGCATTCTTTTTGTATCCACCAGCTGCAAGTATGCAACCAAACCACCTTAATGATATTAAAAGTTTTTGCACTTTACTCATTCAGAAAGCGTCTACTTCGCAGCCAATATTATAAATTCGTCCGTCCGATACTGTCTCTTCAACGACAACTTCTGATTCAGCAAGTCCTGCCACACTTTCATCTGTATCAGTTCTACAAACTACATTCACTCCGACTGACACCGTACACAACCTATCTCCATCGTCATCCCCCCAAGATATTCTCTTCTTTTTCTTAAATTTATTAAGACAATCGCAACGAGCAACACCAGAAACTCCTGAGGAAGAAATTGACAAATACAGCAGAGAAGAAGTACAAATAACGGAAGATTTTGATTTAATTGAGTGGTGGAGGATCAATAAAAAAAGATTTCCTCGCTTATCAAAAGTGGCACAGCAAATCCATTCAGTTCCTGCTAGCAGTGCAGCGGCAGAACGAGCATTTTCATTAGCAGGCAACATAATAACAGAAAAAAGGAAAAGACTGGGACCCAAGACAGTCGATAGTATATTATTTTTGCATTTCTTTTATAAAAATTTCAATAATTAAATATTTCTGTATCTGTATTAAACTTGAAAAAAAAACCGGCCAAGTGCGAGTCAGACTCGCGCTCAAAGGGTTCCGTAGTTTTAAGACTAGTTACATACATATATTTTGTTTATATAACTGTTTCGTTTCGATAACACAAAAAACGAAAACGGCCCACCTCTATATTCACTTTACAAACTTATAATCAGTAATATTATTCACTATGAGAAATTGGACAAACAGAACGCGGCTAAGTGTGTAGCTGAGTTCAGGGGTCTCAGGTTCGTTTCCTGGCCAAATCCGTATTTTCATTTATTTTTTTTTATTTTTTCTATATGGCAGCACAATTTAAGATAGCCTTTAATTTTCCCAAAATTATTGTTAATCGGGTAGTGATAGTTTCATTGAAATTGGTCTAGTAGTTTACGAGTTAATCGGTTGAGAAATTGAATTTTTCGACATAAATTTAATTTTTCGACGTGAATTTCTCAAAAACTATACAACTTACGAGACCCGCTATATTTTTCTTCAAAAATATGGTTAATCACCTACGAACTATGATTTTTTCATATTTTTGACTTCAGTAGTTTCTGAGAAAAAGTTCTGGTGCTTTTTGTATGATATTTTTCACATATTTTTGACAATAACTCCTAAAGTTTCTAACAGAAAAAACTGAGCAAAATATTTTTGGAATCTTTATTTCCCTTTCGAATGATATATTTTTCAGAATTTTTTTTTGAGCTCACATTTTACCCACCCTGTATAGTTGTTTCACAATATTTTTGAGTAATATTTTGTCCATGTATGTGGACCACCATAATGTATAAGTGTGCCAAATTTCAAGTTTCTAGGAAGAACGGTTCTTGATGTTTTTATCGTGACAGACATTTTTGAGTTAAAGCGAACTTATAATGGTACCGTATTACCATATGAGTACGGAACCCTAAAAATGAATTAATAAAATAAAGACATACGATAGTATATTATTTTTGCATTCCTTTTATAAAAATTTCAATAATTAAATATTTCTGTATCTGAATTAAACTTTAAAATAAAAATGAATTAATAAAATAAAATTTCAAAAATCTTTTGTCTTTTGGTTTTGTTATTCATAAGTGGTCTCACATAGTCAGAATTTAGATGAAGCGATTTTTCCAGTTTGTCGCCTCTGTTTGTGGATGAAGGAGTTGAAAATAGCGGGGAACGAAAATGTCGTTTGGGTCGCTGGAATTCCAGGCGATTTCTCTGTTCTTTTTTGTTTTCTTTCCAGTTTTTGACATTTACTTGTGTGGTTACAGTGCTGGGGGGCATTTTTCAGAGAAGTCCCATCACCCGAGCCGAAAATTCCCTTTTTTTCCCACACACCATCTCGTTTTTCCCTTTTTATTTCCCACAGAAAAAAAAAAATAAACAAAATTTCCGTTAAGTTTGTACTTGGTATTTTTAATTTGTACATACATATTTCCAAAGCCAAATAACGTAGATAAATAGGTTTTATAATTAAAGAAAAAAAAAAATGGCGCAGTATTAAATATATGTACCTCTAAATTAACTTTCACTATATTATAAGATATTGTATCTTACAGTGTAAGTTTTCCAAAATAACAATAAATAATAATAATAATAATAATAATAATAATAATATTATAGTCGGATAGAGTACAATTTAAAATGATATTAGCACGCAACAAAAAATTTTGATAATTATAGTCGACTTTAGGTCCACAATATCGTTATCACCTCGTACCGAAATTAAAGTCATATTAAGTATTTAAAGTGAGTTAGGATTATTTCGTCTGTTATTTCAGTGAGAAAACATTTGTAAAATTTCTTTCAAATTTTCAAATTTCTTTCACTTAAATGACAGATGACATATCCATAAACCTTACTTCACGTTAAATATTTAAAATCAGGTTTCGGCTTTCCGTGGACTATAATTATAATTATCTTGGTATCCAATTTTAGTGGCGAACAAGTTTAGTTGAAACAATGCGCATTTTGTACTAATGGCATTATGGAACACTTTTTTTCACTTTAAATCACTAACAAAAGCTGTCTGGGTTTTTGACACATTTTGACACAAATAACTCTGTTAACTGGAGAATGACGAAAAAATTGTGTATGAGAAGTACGCCTTTATGATTTGAGTACAATCAAGGTTGAGTTCATAATTGTAAAAAAAAAACGCAGCAATGCAGTTACTGCGTTCACAAATGTAGAAAAACGTTCCGGCAGCACTTGTGTCTCGACTCTCGATTTGTTTTCATAAATGTCAAATTACCCCTTTTGTTGTGCAAATTAGCAGCTTTTTTTATATCTTATTAAAAGTGAGAATTTAGTCGGCAAAGAGTACGGACGCATAATGACTTGTTGTAAAGTTTGTAAATTAAAAATTGCAAGAGACTCTTGCAAAATAAGTTGCAGTGACTGTAATTCTCTTCTGCATGCGGATTGTGCTAAACTCAAACCCAAGGACGTGGAGCACATTATTAACAGCAAAAAATCTTGGACTTGTCCCATCTGTATTCAGAGGAAATTTAACAATTCACGCAGATTGTCATCATCTTCGTCGTCCAGTGTGAGCGAGCTGAGCAAAAACAAAATCACTCTGGAGGGAATTCACAACCAGGTAGTCAAACTACAGCTGACTTTTGCTTCTACCGTTCAGTCCATCCAACTTATTCAAGAGCAACTGGCGGTCTTGGAGAAGTCCACTCAATTGCTGAATGAGTTAAAAAAAGAGAATGAACAGCTGAAGTCGCAACTGAGTGTAACAAATGAGAGGCTTGACCATGTCGAAATGCTGTGTCATGCTAACTATATCGAGTTGTGTGAAGTCCCGCAAACTGACAACGAAAATGTGCTGAACTCAGTGGTCAACATTATAAACGACGGTACTGGTGTTGCGCTGACTGATGATGATGTAGATCTTTGCTACAGAAAAAAGAGGAGAGGGAAATTTACTGGCTCTATTGTTGTTCAGCTACGCACCAGGAGAATTAAGGAGCAAATTCTAGCATCAGTGTATGCAAACAAAAAACCCATCGACTCAAATAAAATCTTCCCATCGACTCAGGGCAACATCTACATAAATGACTGGCTGACAACTAAGGCTAAACATCTCTTAAACGAGGCGAAGAAGGCGAAAGAGAAATCCAATTACCAATTTCTCTGGATGCGATATGGAAAAATTATGATGCGGCGTTCCACTGGTATGAAGATCAAATTTATTAAGAGCATCGATGATCTTAATCACTTGGATTAAGTCATTAATATTTTTATTATTGTCTTTAATTTGTTTCTATGTTAAATTCAAATGATTTTTTTGATCTTTTTACTAGTGACGAATGTAATGTAACTGCTAAGGGCTCTATATTTAGCTTGAATTTAAAAGATTTAAATATTTTTCACCTAAACATAAGAAGTATGAGAAAAAACTTCGATAATTTTTGTTGCCATTTGCAAAATTGTTTCTCGTGTTTACCTCAAATAATAGTTTTGTCAGAGATCTGGATTTTTAACCATGAGTTGTGTCATTATTCCTTACCGGGTTACACTCCTTATTCTAATTGCAATGAAAGCTACTCATCAGGTGGAATTGTTGTTTTTGTTGAAAATTCCATTGAAGTTACAGATGTTTATACGCCAGATGTTAAGAGTTCCGATTCTATTATATTAAAAATAGTAATTGATAAATTCATTTTGGATATTGTGTGCGTTTATCGATTGCAATCTGTCCTAAGGGAAATTTTTTTGGTCGATATTGAAAGTATACTATCTCGGGTAAGCAACCCCAATGCCTGTCTTATAGGTGATATTAATATTGATATATTAGGACTCCCATCGAGTAGCGATAGTTATGTTGTTCTTCTGTCTTCTTTGGGCTTTGAGTCGCTAATAAACTTACCAACCAGGGTTACCGAAACTTCTAAATCATGTATTGACCATATCTTTCTTAGAAATAAGAGCATTTCTAACTTCAAACCATTTTTATTAGAGTGGGATTTAACGGATCACTTTGCTATCGGTATCTCATTCTCTAATTTACTGAAGCACGACATAAACAAAAACTCGATCTTATATTCTTCTAACAGTGAACAAATCTATATGAAAACCAATTTTATTAAGCTTCACGAGTATCTTTGTAAATTAAACTGGATTGATGTATATTCTTGTAACTGTCCCTCTGTGGCTTTTCGTAAATTTTTGGATGTTTTAGTTGATTGTTTAGCTAAGTGTACATATACTAAGCGGAAACCAAATTTGACAAAAATTAGGCCGTGGATGACTAACTCTCTTTGTGAACTGATTAAATATAAGAATCTCTTTTATCGAAAAAACAAAATGCATTTAAATATACTTACTTATAAAGAAGCCTTTTACAAACATCAATTTAACGAAAGTAGATTTAATGCCAAAAGACAGTGGGGAATAGTGAATGATTTGTTAGGTAAAGGTTCAAGCGAGAATATAATTAAATCTCTAAAGCTATCTGATGGTAATATTACTTCCGATGAAAGAGAGATGAGCAACGGTTTGAATATATTCTTTAAAGACATATCTCGTAACTTTCAACCAGATGAAACACGCCTTCCCCCAGATTTTCTTTCAAATACTCAAATGTTATCATCTTTTTTCTTTAGTTCAGTTGATGAAGCTGAAGTAGCTAATATAATTTCGCATTTAAAACCAAAGCAGTCTTGTGGATATGATGGAATCAGTAGCTTGGTGGTAAAAAGAATATGCGGTGCAATAATTACCCCATTAACATATTTAATAAATTGGAGTTTTGAAACTGGAACTTTTCCTGATTGTCTCAAAACATCAATTATTGTACCCATACATAAAAAGGGTGATAAATGCGATCCAAATAACTATCGACCGATTTCTATTCTTTCAGTATTTTCTAAAATTTTTGAGAAATTAGTAACTGCTCGTATGCTTAAATATATTGAAAAATATAAGCTCATCAGCCCACTTCAATTTGGCTTTCGAAAAGGGAAGTCTACTGAAGATGCAATAGTATCCTTCTTAGAAAACATCTATGATGCAGTCGACAAAAATAAAAAAACCGCTGGTATGTTTCTTGACTTAACGAAAGCCTTTGATTTAGTCAATCATAACATTTTATTGAAGGTACTGTATAAGCTTGGCTTCCGAGATAATATTCTTAGTTGGCTTTCTTCGTATCTCTGTAACAGGAAGCAGCATGTTCGGATAAATTCAACTTTGAGCGAACCTCTTTTATGTACCGCAGCTGGGGTTCCACAAGGATCTGTTATTGGACCTCTACTGTTTGTAATTTATATAGATTCCATATTTACGCTTCCTCTAAATGGCAAAATTGTTGCCTTCGCTGATGACTTGGCTCTCTCTTATGCTGCCCTCAGCGTGAGTGACATAGAAAGGCAAATGTATATGGATCTTTCTTTGATGAATGGCTGGTTTCGGTATCATCAAATGGTTCTTAGCAATAAGTCCAAAGTTATGTCCTTTGCTCTTACAAATCAGAGCCCAATAAGTGGGATTACTCTACACGATTCTGGGTGTAATTTTTCTAACTGCGAGAGCAATTGCTTAGTTATTGACTCAGTTTCCGAATTTAAATACCTAGGTGTTACGCTGGACAGTAGACTAAGTTGGAAGCCGCACATAGAAATGGTAAAGAGAAGTGCTTACATTGGTTTGAATAAAATATACCATCTACGCAAGCTTGTTACATCTAAACTCTTATTAATTATTTACTATGCCTTGGTCAATTCACGTCTGGAGTACGGCATATCTTGCTGGGGTAATGCATTTGTTACTAACCTGCAACCGGTTATTATAGCTCAAAAGAAGATAGTAAGGACTATGCTGTTCAAACCTCGTTGGGAGCCTTCCCGTCCACTGTTTCAATTAGTCAGGATATTGCCACTGCAATATCTATATATATTCAAGGTGTTGAGGTTGTTCTATCTTCGAGGTGGTTATACCAACATAAGTAGAAATGAAGTGCATTTACTTCGTTCTTCTAACGCTGTGATAGTGCCTAGAGTTAGAACGGAACATTGCCGTCGGTTTGCTACCAACATAGCACCTTTCATTTATAACAGATTGCCATCTGATGTACGCAATCAAGTTGCATCTAAGTCCAGATTCCTTGGATCTTTGAGAAATTGGTTACTCATTACATCTGACGTTGGGTTTTTAACACAAGTAATATCATAGAACCTCATTTCATTCTTTACTACGCCTTTTCATATCGCTATTGTTGTCTTCCTTTATAATGCGTCTCTTCTTCTTTTTGTGCGACTTTACATTTCTCATTTTCATATCTAACACTTGTCACTGGTTCTTCCAACCACAAAGTGTTCTTGTCCATATCTTTGTACCTTTTTAATCAGATTACTACTCATGGTTAATACTAATTAGTAAATAAATGGTAAATTAATGGATTGATAAACTTAATTTGAACTAAAGCTAATTAATTTGTTAACTATGTATTATTTTCTACCTTTATAAATGAATTACTGTACATTGAATTGGAAACGAATAAATACTAAATACTACTAAATAAAAATAAATCTCAATGTGACGCTCTTACCTGTCAATCTTACGATTAGATAAACACACAAACTAATGCACACAATGAAGTAAAACTTCGTATTCCAGTTTATTAACATCCTGTGCCGATTATAGGCCGATTTTTAAATTAATTTATTCGCAATATTATTTAAATTAATGCAAAAATAAAAACACTAACAAATGCCACTATCTTGCGAAATGTCACTTATTCAAACTACAAATACTTAGAATCCACACTTGTGGATTGTATTTATTGGTAGACTGCAAACCTTGGGGTGCGTTCGCACTGTCTTTGATTCTTCGAACAAAATGACAGTGTATGTATTGTAAGTACCTAACACTATATTTATTAGACACGGGCGAAGCCGGGCGGGGCAGCTATTGCTTAATATATACTGATTTTGCTGCGGTAAATTAACAACAAAATTTTAGAATTATGAATTCACCCCAACACAACGATAATTCCAACGATCAAATTGATATCTTTCGATTGGAATGGCGGAAACCTGACCTAATAAATACCTATTATAAATGAATTTGCATTCAACATGATCAAACAGGTTAAAATTGGTTGAAATTACATATTTCAAATAATATTTTACTTTTGTGTAATGTTATTAAAACATTGTGTTGGGGAAAACAAAAAAAAAGGAGAAATTTAGGCCTCAAGCGAGTTACTTTAAAGCGAGTTTCGTTATTTTTATCTTCACGAATTGGAATAAGTGAATAAAAACTATTAATGGTTTGGAATTTTCTTGCTTATACCCTTTCTTGGTTTAAATTTTAAAAATAAAAAAAATTCCCAAACAATCAAAAAATTCCCGCAAAACCATAGGGTTTCCCCTCGATCCCTTTTGAGGTCCAAATTCCCACAAAAAGGGATTTTCCCACGATCCCCCAGCACTGTGTGGTTACCATAGTAACATATGCGAATTGAGCTAGACACAGCTGTTTGTTGTTGTTTGTCGTCCGGAATAAATCGTCTCGTATGTACAAAGTACAATCCATACGAGAACAAAAGAGAATTGAAAAAATGTCGCCTGGAAAATTCGCTTCATCTAAATCCTGACATACCAACGCTTAAGCGAAATCGATATGAAACGTGCATGTGTGTACCTGTACTTACAGTGAATAGTCCGATCTCCAGGCTCCGCCGGAAGAAAAATGCAAAGCGGTAAGTCGTTTGTCTGTGAGTCATATGAACAATATCTAGCGTAGTTGCGGTGTTTCTGTTTTTCATAAGCGGTGTCACTACCACCGCTTAGGGGAATATGCGGTGTCACTACCACCGCTTTGGGGAATATGCGGTGTCGCTACTACCGCTAAGGGGAATATGCGGTTCGATTAACACTCGAGCTTATGAGACCAACATACCCCATTGACTTCATTGTAGAAAGAGTGGTCGACACAACAATCGCTTATGCCCCTATTCCATAACACAACTACATTTAGTTGGGTTATCTCTTACGCAACTCCACTATCACACAACTGAACGAATTTTTCATATTACATAAAACAACCTTTTTCAGTTGTGATTGTAAAAAAATTGCATACTTTCAGATGCGAATAACAACTACAAATTAACTATTTAACGTAAATCTGACCTCTGGTGGTCGAAGTAGAAAATAATTTTGCCAACAGAAACTCAATATTCAATAAAAACAGAATGAAAAGATGTTTTGATTTGGTTTTTTTTAATTATAATAATGATGAAGATAATATTGTTATTGTTGTGCGCACACGAAAATCTATCGTGACACATTCCAATTTCAACTAGAACTAGAAAAAATGCAAAGTAAAGAATATGCATTTGCAATGTGTAAATTACTAATGTTATTTTTAAATATTTACAAGTGTTTTTGTATTGAAAACAGAAGCATTTTGCTTCGTTCAAACCGAAACCAAAGATTTCTTGAAATTGCATGGACGCTCGACTGCAATTGCAATACCACTACCACTTCCGAGTGCTGAAGATGGAAAACTATTTTCTCCAACTGATGTGGACTATGGGCTTTTAAACTGCACCCATATTTTTAATTACGTTATTAATAATATTGCATTATTTCATTTGTCCGATATATGGCTTTTTGTTCATTTTCCACCAACATTTACTCTCAAACAACTGCTTAAACCCAGTTGTTAGTTTTTGACAGCTCTAGCAACCAAAACATAACTGCGTTGTCTACCATAATACCAGAAAAATTCCCACACAACTCTAGAGAGGATTCGCCATCTTGGTTTTATGTTGACAGGCAACTCTTTTTCTCAGAGTTGTGTTCAGTAATACCGAATTTCAAATTTCAACCAAATTTCAACTCAACTTAACAAAAATTGTCTTACGGAATAGGGGCATAAATTGATGAAATTCTAAAGTCCTTTCGACATTTTTATAACCGATTTCTATTGTACTTATATCGTTTCCTTATCCATTGCATCTGTTAGGTCAGGATAATAATTTGATATGCTGTCAGCAGGCAAATTTGTATAATAACTATGAAAAGTAGGATCGAGTAGCGGCAGTAGATCCAACCAATTCTTCTTTTTTTCTTTGCTAATAGCTAAAGGTCCCAAGTAACACAATAAAACATCAGATAGTAGCACGTTTTAAATACCACGCTGCTTCAAATTTAATATTTTGAAAGGTTCTTCTTCGGAAAGCGAAGTTTTATACAATATTATTTCAATTTTTTTTCGTATCTGACCCTCTTGCCTTATGGACTTAGTTCCACTTGCATCGACTTTTCGCCAAACAAATTTTTCTTTCGAAGCTTTGGAGAAGTCCAGAAACTTGTTTCTGCCACATATTACAGTAAGGCTGATTCGTTGCACCATCGTGGATGGTCAAATTAAATGTCCAAAGCTTACTTGGGTGGCGCTACTGCACTGCTGCAGGTCGAAAGTAAACACTTGTCTGCGTCGATCATTTTGACAACGCATTTTTCTTTTTTCTTAGTGTCGTATGCCAAATCAGCATCATTTTGGTGTTCTTTCAATTTGATCAACATTTGATGTGCACGTTTCATATTAAATTTCACGTAGCTATAAATTTGATGGTACAATTACAATTATAGGCATTTTAACCCTTATGTTTAAATATCAACTGCACCTGCACACGGTATAAAACGCTATGTCGACTTAATGCGGTAACTTCGAGCAACTACGTTTCGGTGAAATCACTTAAGTAACTCAAGCTGTTTATGACTTTGGCTATTATTTCGATATTTGAAAAAAAAAAAAATTGGTAAAACAACTTAAGTCGACCTAAGAATTTTAAATACGTTTCTTTTTCTGGGGTAAAAAATCTAAGATAAACTTAAGCTTTTTTACTGTAATTGTCAATACGGGAATTAATGCTGACACAAGATGTTTTACTGCAATAGTTTTTGCACTATTTTTTTTAAAATGAGCAATATTGGTACTGTTTCGCTTTTTGAATGAATTAACATAAGCTATTTTAACTAATGCAAAGCACTGCGTTAATAACTTAAGCTATTAAACAAATAGGTATAACTTCCTCATTTTTAATTTTTTTTTCGTGTGGATTGGTTTGAAAAATAGAGCAGGGAGAAAATATTTCAAATAATGCTAAATAGCTAAAATAGCTTAAGTCGACTTAAGATGTTTTAGCTTTACGGCACAGATATATCTCGCTACGAAACTATCGGTTTTCTTCCAGGTCCTCGTTTCTGATCGGACTCTTCTGATAATTTAAAGCACTTTATGACCACCGTTTTACTTTTTTTCATTAGAGCTGCAATAGCTCTAGTAGACATACCAGAGCAGCGATATATCAAAATCGTTTTTGCTCCTCCTGCGTTAATAGTTTACCGCGACCCATTTTTATACATACAAGTTTAAAAAAAACGGTATGGCCGCCGTTAATTTAATAAAATTAAATAACAAATAAAAGATGGATATACGTCAAATAAAAGATAAAACGAATGGTCTATAAATTCCTGCTGCATTATTTATTAAATAAAATAATATAACTAGCACATACTCGTGGTCCTATCATTATTTCGCTCCAGAATAAAATTCAGTAATTTCCCAAAAATAACCGCGAAGCGGGAGCGAAAACTTTGTACTGTTATAAAAGCAGCATGCACTGGCACACCAGAACAAAATATTCTAGACCTTCCAGTATGCTTTCATTTTTGCTTGGTCCTATCTTTATTTCGCAGAGTGTATAAAACGGACTTGTAAAAACACGCAGAATTTGGGAATCGCCCTTCAGAATTCGACTTATCGAAGGTGACGCCAAATAATTTATTTGAGTACATTCGAGTAATAGAAGTTCGAGTTATCAAATAAAAATGACGTCTAAATTTCAATCTTGGCGCTATTGCCAACCAATTTCATTCGAGTTAGTGAATATTCGAGTTATCGAAGTTCAACTTATCGAAATTCGACTGTATCTACATATATTAGTTTTTGATTTAATTAAAATAAACTAACATAAATGCATTTTGTCGAAAAGAACTTTAAAAAAGGTCGAGCAAAAAATTAGCAGTGCACTTTCTTCTCCAGGTTACTTGATCAAAAAAGTAAAAAAAAAAATACTGGCGCAAATTTATAGTCAACCCCACTTTATCAGTTTAACTCCGTACTAGTTATACGCAACTTTAAACTTAAAAGCATACTTAAACTTTTGTTCAATAATAGACACTTTTTAGTATGCTGCTAAATAATTTCTATTTCGCAACGTTCCTATGAGAAATTTTAATCGAACACACTAGCTCCATATTAAATATTTAATACGAGGTTCGGGTGATTTTAACTTTAATACGAGGCGCTAACGATAAAGTGGGCTTTATGACGACTATAATTATTGAAACGCTTAGTTTCGTGCTAAAATAATTTTAAAGTGTATTTTAATCGACTATAATTTTGCGCTACTGAATATTTAAATAAATTAGTATGAGGTGTTCTTGTGGATATACTAGTCCTAAGTGGCATGGCCTTTATTAAATATTACAGCTGCGCAAAACCGTTTTACAGAGTCTACAAGATGCTGGCACCTTTCGGGTGATATTGATCTCCAAGTATGCTAAACTACCCCACAGAACTCGTTATTTTTTGGTTTTTTGTGCAGTACATTATCACTTTTATATAACGCCTATAGATTTTCAATAGAATGGAGATCGGGGTATTGAGCAGATCACTCCATGAACTCAATCATATTATCCTGAAACCATTGTTTAGCTGTTCGGTTGGTGTCTTTCGGGTCGTTGTCCTGCTGGAAAACCGGTTTTAGTAGCATTTCGTCCTCGGCATATTACAACATGATGTTCTGCAATATATCAACGTATGAGTGCTGGTCCATTATACCTTTATACCAATATATTGGATCAATACCATACTATGAAAAGCATCCCCAAATCATGGTACTAGATTCATCGAGTTTTTTTTTTTTTTTTTGTTTTTATTGTGAATCTAGGATCATATTTGGTATTGGGTGGACTCCTGACATCCAGCCGAGATACTTTTCAGCCGTACAGAAAGGTTTTGGTCGCATCAGTTTACAGCATTGCTTATCATTTAAGCGTTACACCCAGGAGTTCCTTAATTTTTTTGTACGTTTTTCCGACTTTTATAACCAATTGAATTAGCTCGCGCTTCTATGGTGTGCAGTGTATTCCGCGACCCACTTATATCGAATCAAATGAATCGGTTTTACTATAAATTGATAAAAAAATAAAAAGTAGACGGTTTTAACTTACTTCTCTATAATTAAGATTCAAAAATCAAATCAAAACAAAATTTGTATATCGGAATCTAATAAGCATTGCTTTTATTTTGCTCCTTTAGAAAAGTACGAGATGCACTACCGATTGATATCTCAACGCAAAAGTGAGGACTTACCATTGCAATATGACGTCACGTGAACGACATATTGTTGATAAGTATAGTATTACAGTAAAAGTCGCAAAAATTATTAACACAAACAAAATATTAAGGAAAATGGTGCTTTCAAAGTAGCACTGCTATTATTTTGCTCGCCACTGTATGCACATATATTGCAAACATATTGCATGCATGGTATAGCAGTGCATTTCAAAACAGGAAAGACAATGCCTGTGTCAACGTACATAACTTATAATGATTTAAATCAGGCACTGTGGTGACAAGAGTGATGCACTGTAATTGAAACCAGACAATCGCCAGTACTCCTAGATAATTTTAGTAGTCGATGGAAGTACACGCATTGTATAACACACGCATATTCAGTTACAGATTTGCGTGATTTGTGGCAGCAGTAGAAATTATGTCGGAGTTAGATATCACAGAATAGTTACTGTCTGATTAAATTATGTCTAATTGATGACAGCTCATCGGAATAACTTAAGCCCTAATTGAATTGTTTGTTAATGAATTATGAAGTTTGTACATAAATCGTAAGTATAGTTACATAGATTTTCATAGTTAATTACAAAGGCCTGAATATATGCAATACTTTAACATATCGCACACGCACTAATAATGCAATACCTACTGTCGCAACTCAAAATACCTATAACAAAATATCATCGAACAACTGAGTATTTTAACTTCCTGTTATAGATTATAAGAAAAGTCAATAGTTTTTTAGGATTATTAATAAATATTTTGTTTCTTGCACTACTCTAACGGCAGTTAGAGTAGCGAAGTGAATTTAACATTGGAATATGATGATATCTAAAATTTTACAAATTTTGAGTTACAACAGTATTGCATTATTATTTGTATGTATGTACATAAGTAAGTAAGTGCCAGGACTTTTGAGGAAATTGCATTAAAAAGATTGCTTTTATAATACAACTTTCACTTTCCTCGCTTACATGGTCAGAGTACGAATTTTCTCCCCAATATGATGATGTTTTTTTTTTTGACTTACAGATTTGCATACATATATTATATGTATAAACTTACATTATATGTGTTGTCGCAGAATTATTACCGCGATAAATAAGTAATTATTACACCGGCAACAAAAAAAGGCTATGAAGGAAACTAACAGCGAAGGTCAAATTCGTTGACGGGACGCGACGCGACCGCTACTGAGCAGGGCTGGATTCGCGGATTCAGAGAGAAAAAATAAAGGATGCCACTCAGTGCTGGGGGGTATTTTTTAGACAACTCCCATCAACCGAGCCGAAAATTTCCTTTTTCCCTCACACTATCTCTTTTTTCCCTCTTTATTTCCCACAGAAAAAAAAATTTAAACCAAATGTCCGTTAAGCTTGTACTTACTTGATATTTTTAATTTGTACATACATATTTACAAAGCTAATTAACATACAAAATATGTTATATAATTAAAGAAATAACAATGGCGTGGTATTATAGTCGGATATAGTACAATTTAAAATTATCTTAGCACAAAGAGTTTTGATAA
Source organism: Brachyopa scutellaris (assembly GCA_949775065.1). Classification (NCBI taxonomy): domain Eukaryota; kingdom Metazoa; phylum Arthropoda; class Insecta; order Diptera; family Syrphidae; genus Brachyopa; species Brachyopa scutellaris. Next base: position 35,495,645 of record OX459114.1, read on the forward strand.
TTATAGTCGACTTTAGGTCCACCATATCGTTATCACCTCTGCCGCACTGTAATTTTGGAGGGAGTAAGCTTGCTGATATTAGTGACCCTCACGCTTTTGTGTCATTTCGACGCTTTTTCGGCGATGAGACCCGGGACCCCACTATAAAAAAAAAAAAACTGCGATTTTGACACATTTTGAGAATATAGGACCATTATTTCAATTTATTTTCATTTCAAGTCTCTTCTACTTTTAAAACATAGTATTTACATCAATCTTAAAACACACCCATTTTGTTCAACCAGTGATATAATCAACAAAGTATTTTTGTTGGTCAGAATTTCCTTCCCAAAAACTCGTTCTGCATACACCCTTTTTTTGTCTTTGTTATTTTTTTCCTAATACTTATTTTATTTTAAGTTCAGCAATAAAATACAGTTTTTCGAAAAATTGCATTTTTTCATACAAATATAATACATTTTCATATTATGTAAGTGGGACCCCTTTTTTGGACGCTTTTTGAATTTTGCTCGCGGCAACGCTGGCTCTAACTCTTTTCCCTTGCGGATCGTCACACACACGGAGAGAAGTCTCCAGAGAAAGAAGAGTGAAAAATGTGGACGTGGAGAGAGGGAAAGGACCAAAGCTTTTGTCCTTTTTTAGAACGCATCAGTATGTTCTGTTATGATAAGCGATTTATTAACTGTAACACCGCATTCGATTCGATACAATACCTTTGAAAGGAACGGAGCCGCATTTTTTTACCATGTTAGAGAAGCCATTAATTGATTACAGTACACCTCTGATCATCCGTCAGCCACCGACATGTCTCTCACTTGTATCGAGTCAATTTAATTTTTTTTGTGTGTTTGTTTTTCTTTGTGTTTTCCAGTTTTTTCCCAATCTCGATTAACCGTCTTTTTGATTATAATCAATTAAATTTATTATACTTTCTCGATATTATGTTTCATATAGATCTTGCATTAATATCTTTACACATATGTTAAAAACAAAACAACAACATTTTTTTCAAGTTTCTGTAAAAAAAACATATAAGAACTCACCATTTAGGATTGGTTACTGAGAATTGGTGATTGATTTGCACCAGGTAGGGCTTTGAAAGTGTTTTTCATAGTTAAAAATGGCTGAATCTTACATTATTATACATCAGATTACAGTTTGAAAAATACTCTTTCACACAACTGTTAAAAAATATATGTTGTCGCTGAACATTTTTCAGAAATTAGTGATTTTCAAGAAAAAAATGCTTTACTTTTAAAGTTTTAAGAGATTAATTGATTTTTTTAAAACTGAAAATCTTAGACCCATTACTTTTAAGTCATAAGAAAGATAGTAGAATCACATCTCATTTGATACTAAATTCATGTATGTGCGTCTTACGGTTCTTATATTATATGCATCTAAAATCATCAGAAGATCTATCCGCAATACGAACTTCACACACAAAAGTCTCAAAATCCACACATACCGTTTTCATAAAACTTTATAGTTTTATTTTTAATGTACTGAAGCTCAGCTCTATTTTGATAGCAATTTCATTGATGTACGCTCTTGGCCCAAAAGTGCCCCTTCTCCTTTGAAAACTTTATGTCATCCCTCATATTAAATAACCTGCGAAAGTTGGCCAAGGGTAGCATGTGAACGATTTGGTTCCATATTTTCAGTTAACCACTGAACAAAACGTGTAGCGGCAAAAAAAAGGAAATGTGCGTTCTTGTTTCATCGTGTGTGATAATATAAGGTTTCACTGTATTATAATTGTCAATGCCATTTTGGTCGATAGGCATGTTAAAGTGTGATGGTGGTTAAAGTGTGATGGTGTCCTTGACGTTAGGTTAGGTTAGGTTAGGTTGAGAGGGGTTGAGAGGCTGAGCCATCCCAAAATACCAGGCACCAAAGTGGGCCCATCACGATCCCCTAAGAAACCACCCAAGGATGGCCTTTTTTATTAATTTTTATTAATTATATAATTTACTTAACATTAGTTTTATATATTCTTCCGAAGCTTTTAAGGCTTATCTGCAGGAGGTTTTTCAAAAAGTAATTATTATTAACATTAACATTGAAGTGAACGAATGGAATTAAATTACATAAATTACATAAAAACAAAAAACATAAAAAATAGGCAATAATAAATTAAATTACAAAAAAAATAAATAATAATAAATTAAATTACATATAAGAAGTTGGTTGATATTTTTGATTTTAATATTTTGTATTTTTGTAAAGCATTGAGTGCAGGGTAGGAACTATGTGATAGATTCGAGGAAAAATTGTTTTAATCTCTTTTTTCTGCTGGCTTTATTGCTGATATGTCTGAGCGCTTGTGGAAGTTTATTAACCCTTATGTGTGTGAAGAAAAAAACACCTTAATCCGTGTGACAAGGTACCCGGGTACCTTCATATGAATTCAGTTCAATATCAACGATCTCTTTTATGTTTTAATGGCAATTAGATCAAAAATCATTCACATACATAATATATTTATATTTTTGCATCATTTGTTTTTTTATTTATTTTTTCTTTTTTTAACGGTTAATGTGTTTTGACGACACTACTATGCCTTTTCTTGCAGACTATGATTTCTCAAAAAACGAAAATCATATGAACATTTTGAAATTGAAAATAGCATAGTATGCATTGAAAAACAACCGTTTAATACATCAGTTTCTGTTGACAGTCGTTACGTGTTGTTTCTTAGTAAATAATTTTCAGTCCAAACGTATTGTAATATTTTAGTAAATACGTCCCTCATATAAAAAGGTACCCAGGTACCTTGTCACACGGTTTAAGGTGTTTGATTAATTTTGGTTCACAGTGATCTTCCCATTCGGCTTACTAACTTCCAATTAACTAAAATATGTTCCAAACATAAAGTTAGGAGCTCTCATAAGCTCACGTGCGTATAGCTAACCATTAAAGTAATGTAATTGGTATTTGAAAATTGAAAAGGTACCCGGGTACCTCGTCACACACATAAGGGTTAAGAATGCTGGGTATTGTATATGTCAGTTGTCTCTTGCCGTATACATTATATATGCCTGGAAGATGGTAAAGCCCCTCTGCTTGTCGTCTGATACGGTATTGATGGTTGATTGGTGTTTGGAAACGCAGGTCATCATAATATGTCAAGGCTGCGGTCATTTCAAATAAACTTCGTACCTTCATAATCTTCTGTATGTTGGTTGTAGTATTTCTTTTTGTCAGTAGTTTCACCGCTCTGTCTTGTACTCTTTGCAGTTTGTCTATGTGAGTTCTTGCAACTCCTCCCCATGCAAGAATACCATACCTTAATCTGGAGTCAACTAGGGCGTAGTAAACTTGCTTTTGTACTCTTGTAGTCGTTTTATACTGAAGGCAAGCCATTGCAAATAGTGATCCCCTCAGCTTGTTCCTTGTATCGTTGATATGTGCTTCCCATATGAAGTGACTGTCAATTGTGATACCTAGATATTTGTATTCGTCAACTTGGTCTATACTTTCATTTCTTAGTGTGTCGGTACAGTTAAAAGCTTTCATCGCTATCGCCACTTTCGGATATTGTGGGCTGCGAATATACATTATTTTGGATTTGGATGCGTTTATTACTAAGCCGTTGTCATGACACCATCTATAAACTTTGTCAAATTCTGATTGCATTCTTCGATTTGCCTGTTCTAATGTCCTGTGAAAGACCACTATTGCCGTGTCGTCTGCAAAAGCAAAAGGATAGCTCTCTTTAAGGCATTTCAGCATGTCGTTGGTGAAGAGTAAATACAATAAGGGACCAAGTTTGGAACCCTGTGCTACACCGTGATGGACGTCCTTTTTACTGCTGCAGCAATTCTTTATTTGTACTTTAAAAGTCCTTCGTCTGAGATAGTCCTGCATCCATTCCAACATTTTGCCTCTGATTCCGTTTCTTTCTAGCGCTTCTAGTAGCTTTTTGTGGTCCAGAGTATCGAATGCCTTACCTAAGTCTAGGAAAAGCACTAGCACATGAAAGTTTTTGCTCAGACTGGTGTTGATCAAGTTGGTGAAGTCACCAAGAAGCTGGTTAGTGCTCTTTTCCTTTTGGAACCCGTACATTGCATAGAATTTTATGATTTTCGACGAATTTCCAGATCCGATCTGCAACAATTTGCTCCATAATCTTATCCACCAGTGATAATATTGCTATTGGTCGATGGTTTGATATTTCTTTCTTAACACCTCCTTTGTAAATTGGTCTAACAATAGCCTCTTTCAGTTTTGTTGGCACTGTTGATTTGTCTAAACTAAGATTTATGAGCTTGGTAATTATGGGAGCAAAGATTTCTGCATTCTCTTTTAAGTTCCATGTTCTGATACCGTCAGAACCCGGTCCTTTTTGAGGGTTTAAACGACGTATTAGGTTCGCTACCTCGGTGCACTCTACATCTTCCACATAGATCGAGTCGCGTACTAAGCTGCTTTGGTAATTGTAAGTTATTGTGCTGCATATATGAATTATTGAGGCTGCTTGCTTCAGCCAAACTCAGATGTGTTCTTGTTGGATGTGAAGTTTTTTGTAATTGTTGTGTCTATTGACGGTTTCTTCCTTCCTAAGACTTCATTTATTAAAGACCATGTTTTTTTAGGGTCGCATTTGGTATTTTCGAATTTTTGTTGGTAATATTCAATTTTAGCCGACCATATTTGTTTGTTTACTTGGTTTCGTATCTTTTTGTAATCAGTTTGGTAGGATAAATTATTTCTATTGTTTTCCCATCTTCTATAAAGTCGATCACGTTCTCTTCAGCTCTCTACAATGTCCCTAGAAATCCATGGCGTGATTTTTCGAAAAATGGGTTTCCTGGTAGTGATTGTTGATTTTTATAGATTTCGTTCATCATATTTACGAAAGTATTATAGAAGGTCTCAATGTCTGTCTCATATAATATTGTACTCCAGTCTGTTTGTCTGATTAGCTCGTCTACTTTGCTCTTTATTGTAACTGTATTAAGGCTTTGTTCTTCTTCTTCCACACCTTTACCATATACTCCAAACAGTATAGTGATCAGAGATGTCATTTTCAAGTACAGCGGATAATAATTTACTACTTGTTAGAGATTTTATTATGTGATCGATGAGAGTCGACGTTCCTTCGCATAAGTTCGTTCTGGTGCATGATTTGATCACGTTATACAGTCCCTTTGATGCAAGCATCTCTTGATATGTAGTATGTATGTCTAGAATGTTGATGTTCATATCGCCCAAAAAAATTATCTCCTTTTTTTCGCCTCTCATATCTGCGATTTTTGCAATATCTTCAATAAATTCATTTTTATTCGTTTTTGGTGGTCTATATATTCCGCTTATTATTTGGTCTGTTTCTGTTATCTTTATCGTCAGGTTTTCGCAGGAAACGGTTTCAATATAAAGTCTTTCGTACTTCTTCGAATCCCTTATAAACATCGCTATACCTCCACCTTTTCTTTGTTCCCTATTTTCAAATTCAGGTGCAAAACCATTTAAAGAATACAATTTATTTTCCTCTTTTTTGATGTTAATTTCTTCTAGAACTATGTATATCATCGATATATGTAATTCAAAATCGGTGATATGTTCGTGCAGAAAACATCCCATTTTTTTCGAATTGACCTTATATTAAGCACAGGGCGCAGAATTTTAATTAGTTTCGTTTTATTTTGTCTATGTCGTACAGTGAACGAATGAGTATGACTTCATCATGTTCTACTCTTCTGGCAAATATATTTCCAGTATTTTCCTACACAAATTTCCAGTTTTCTTCTTTGGCCTTTTGTTTCGTTTGCCATAGTAACTGCTTATTTGCATTCGTGAGCATGTTGTTGATGTAAACTGGAGCATTGTTCACCGTATTTATTTTTGTATTGTTTACCAAGTTTTCATTTATTTTGTCTACTGTCAGTGGTCGTACTGCTCTTGCGTTTTTTATAATTATGTTTTTAATTGAATTGCTGTTAATCGTATTAAAGAGTTTTTTGATCTTGTGCGGTATATGTCTATTATATTTGATTCGGTAATTTCACATTTAATTGTTTTGCCAATCGCCTTGACGATTTCTATTAGATTCTCGTTCTGTGTTGGTTGTATATTTTTAATTTCGATGTTGTCTCGTAGAAGTTGTTGTTCTAGTCCATTTATTTAGGCTTGCATATTGTGAATGCATTCATCTTTTTGTTTATTAGATTCTTTTAATATTTTTATTTCTTGCATAAGTGTATTCATTATAGTGTTGTTTTTTTCAATGTGTATGTTAAAATCATCGAATTCTTGTGAAACGAAGTTGCAGAAATCCGATATTCCCTTCATCTCAGTTTTCATTTGTTTTAGTTCTGTCATTACTTCTTTTGTATTTATTTGTGATAAGGATCCGTGGTTTATTTCGTTTGTTTCATTATTTGTTGGAGTTTTTATTTCTAGTCGGTTTCTTTTATTTGGTTGTACATCAGGTGTAGATGGCCGCGATGAGGAAGTTGATTGGCGATCTCGCCGGTGTTTCTACAAATTTGACACTTCCAGTTTTGTCTTTTTGAACCCATGGATCTCCATGATTAATCCGTCACCGTGGTGCAGCCAAAATGGATGTTGCGGGAGCATGCTGGACAAGTGACAAAATCACCCGCCAAGGGCCAAGCGCCTTCACAGTGGGCACAAATGGTCATCGTACTTGTTTAACAGTTCCGGTGAACAAAGGACTAACGGAGATAATCCGCGTTGAATTATGTATAAGAGCACAAACTAAATAAATAAATAAAAAAGAAAATAATCTTGATATCTGATATAATACTTGTATTTCTTCTCAAGGAAACGATCGTAATAAAATCGCTGTTCAAAATTGTTTTAATTTCCAAAAACCCGTGTGATAGGAAGAATTAAATAAAAAAAACTTCAGAGCACTCGCTTAAAACTAACCGTTCACTTGAACGAAATACAAAACTGACCTAAATCGCCACAATTTCCTCAAAGCAATTTATTACCCTGTAAAATTTTAAAACGCGTCTGTGGTTGATTCGGCCTACTTCCTCTAGGTTACTAAAGAAGTAGGAGCCTAAAATATTCCTGCGATTACGTGCTATGCCCTGACATTCACACAGAATATGTGCGATATCCTCTGCTACACCTAGATCATTACAGTATCTGCAACTATCCGTGTCTGTGAGTCCGAGCCTCTTGGCGTGTTTACCCAGAAGGCAGTGCCCGGATAAAATTCATATAACAATACTCACTTGTGCTCTGCTAAGTCTTAGGATTTCGCTGGTCCTTTTACGGTCCAGGGCTGGCCAAAGTGCCTTAGAAACCCTGTGCCCTACAATGTTAGACCATCTTTGGTTAGCCCGTCATGTAATCATATCTTTTACCTTTGATTTAATGCAGCAAAGTGTTGGAGCTACTTCCACTGCCTCGGGTAGTGGCCAACTCATCGGCAAACTCGTTGCCCCCTATCCCGGTGTGACCAGGCACCTAACATAGTCTTACCCGATTCTGCATGCATAATGCCCTGATCATTGCCCAGCAACTCCTGACTAGTGCCGATTTGATAGAACACGATTCTAGCGCCTTAGGTGCAGCCTGACTGTCGATGAAAATATCAATATCCTTACCGGATATTCGTTCCATGTTCAGAAGCTCTGCAGCACTAAGTATGGCTAGAACTTCTGCCTGAAAAACGCTGCAGCTATCCGAGAGTCTTAGGGACACCTTTAGATGTGGTCCAACATAGTAGATACCGGACCTTGTGCCGCTTGCAGCTTTTGACCCGTCCGTTAAGACTGCAGTGTCTATGTGCCGAGTTACCGTATTATTTGTCCACTCCTCACGCACAGGGTACAAGGTTCTGTACGGTGCGTTGAAATCAAGTGTGAAGAGGGTGCGATCTGTTCTTATAGGACTATCCATTTGGATTTCTGTAAGAATAGTACAGTGTCCTTTGCCGTTATTCTTAAAAAGACCTAGGTTGGTGAGTCTCAGTGCACTGTTACTCGTCAGATGCCTCAAATGCAGATTGAGAGGCAGTAGGTATAGGAACATGTCCAGTGCAACACCAGCTGTTCTCTGTACCGCCGCTAATTTTAATAGTGTCGTTTTCTTATTTGCAGCCTTCCACCAGACTAGTACCCCGTACGTGAGTATGGGTCTGAATATTACGACGTATAACCAGTGCAACATTACCGGTTTTAGGCCCCATGTTTGACCTGTTGCTCTTTTGCAAATAAAAAGTGCATTAAAAGCTTTCCTAATTCTTTCTTGTATGTTCACGTTCCAGTTCAGTTTTCTATCCAGAACAATGCCAAGATATTTCGCATGCTCTGAGAGCGTTAGCTCAACCCCATTCATTTTCGGGAGCTTGAAAGGCGGTATCTTGGGTTTTCTGGTGAAGAGAACCAGTTCCGTTTTTTGGGGGTTGACGTTCAGTCCACACCTATTAGCCCATTTCCCTGTGGTGGCTAATGCCGCCTCCATTAATTCGCTCAGTGTATTGAGGAATTTGCCTTTAACTATAATGACAGTGACGCTTATACCCTTGTGGCGTAGCTCGGAGAGGATGTCATTTATGACCAAAACCCATAGCAGTGGGAAGATAACACCTCCCTGCGGGGTTCCTCTGGTGACTGTCCCAGGGTTGAGTTAATGTTTCTGGTAACTAGCATGTTGCAGATCCAATTGGATATTGCTAGTTCTACTTCCATCTTATCTAAAGCGTATTTGATTGCGCTACCTGTGACATTATTGAAGGCCCCTTCGACATCAAGGAATGCTGCTAATTCATATTCCTTTTGATGTAAACTCACTTCTATTTGCTCAACTACTTCGTGTAGAGCGGTTCCCACAGACTTGCCCTTGAGATATGCGTGCTGAGAAGCGCATAACCGGTTATTGTCACATTTGCTGAGGATGTGGACATCTAGAAGTCTCTCCATTGTTTTAAGAAGAAACGACGAGAGATTAATAGGTCTGAAGTCCTTTGCCTTGTTTGCCGGCCTTTGGGATGAAGATAACTTTAACCTCTCTCCATGCCAGTGGTACATAGCCAGTTTTAAGACAATGCTTGAAGATTACCCTGAGTTGTTCTCTGACTGATTCCGGCGCTTTCTGAAGCATGATTGGTAAAATACCATCCGGGCCAGGTGACTTATAAGGTTCGAAGGACGAGATGCCCAACGAATCTTTTTCCCACTGATAATGCTGTCTATCCTATCGTCATCTACCGGTTGGTTGTTACAACTATCTTGCCATCTAAGATCTTTCCTTACTGGTTGACACCCCGGAAAATGAGATTCCATCAGTGTATCCAGCACTTCTTGGCTACTCTCCGCCCAAGTGCCATCGTATTTCTTTATATAGCTATTTAGGAGCGTTTGCCTCTTTCGAAAACAATTTCCTTAGCCTAGAAGCCTCGCCGGTTTCTTTAATCGTTTCGAAGAATTTTTTCAATGATCGTCTTTTTGACTGCCTCACTAGATATTTGAATTGTTTTTTGCTTTCCTGGTATTCGTTCCACGAAATATCGTTCCTTAAGAAGTTAGCCCTATTATAAAGTTTCCTTACTTACTTTTTCTTTACACCTATTTCTCTATTCCACCATTTGGGGTGGTTCCTTCTGTGCGACCTGCACAATTATTGAGTATATGAGTAGTTCTGGCAAATTTTGCTCAACAATATCAGAATACCTAGCCCAATCAGCTTTTCTAGGATTTCTGACGGGGTTGGCTGCATATGGTGAGATTTGTCGATAAAATAAAATCAAAAAGACCCTCACCTCGTGCATTTGTATCGCTACTTCCCCATTGAGTGTGGTACGCATTAGCATCGCAACCTATAAAGAGTATCCGAGACCAGGTCTCTTAGTCTGTCCGGTACTACGCTCGCTGCCTCGTATGGTAAGTACACTGACACCAGACATAGCGGTTGACTGCCCTCCACTTCGCACGATATCGCTGTTAAATCGCCAAAGCTGTAATTATTCATAAGAAATGCCTTTATTTTAGACTTGATCAAAATACAAGTCCTGATTTTACCTTCACGTGTATTTGCGAACAACGTGTATTCCCTTGTCTTTAGACCCTGGATCACGTTATTGTTGTTGTTGATCCAGGGTTCTTGGATCAGTACGGCTGATACGTCCTGTCTGATGACGTATTCTATCAGGCAGGCCGTCACAGCCCTACTGTGGTGCAGGTTGATCTGCAACACCTCCATCTATGGGCTCTTCTGCCTCGATGCCCTGTCTGTCGGCCTCGGGTTTGATCTTAACCCGACACATGCTATACCTTACCATACCGTTAACCTTCTCCAGGTGTGGTAGCGACTCTCTGTTTAGGGTCAACAGAAAGTGTTGCCCGTAGTGTCTGCGTGGTCCAGTTTTTAAGACCTTCCATGTGTCAGCCTTTAACTCCTTGTGCTGCATATGGAGAAGGCCGAGCAGTTTCACTGGATAGGTGTACGGACAAGAGACCCACACCGACGCCTAAGGAAGAACGTACTTTGCCAGTTCTTTCTTACGGATGCACTTCAGTAGGGCCCCTTCCAGACTGCTACGAATTTCCTCTATGAAACGCTTGAGGAAGTTTACGGATGGAGCCTTCCCACAAGCAACAGCTTTGCGACCACCCTTCCAACCAGCGCCATCGAATTGAAGATCACTGTTCTCTTTAGTGGACATTTCCTTCCACAGAGCGTCCTGAAATTTCTCCTCAATGGACCTCCACTGATCAACGGTAAGGCGGCCGCACGGTTCCTGCTCGTTAGCTACGGCGCGGCGATGAGGAGCTCGTCTTCCGGGTCGACGACAGAGCGCTGTGAAGATGAGGTACCAGCCTTCACCTTTTTGACGGCGTCGTCAGATCTGCCCCTCTTGCTCTTGAACTCAGCCTTCCTTACTTCCGCGTTTGCCTTAACTTTGAATGTTAGTTAGATTTTCTACATTAATTACCTTTTTGGCTGTCTTACCTTTTTGGGCAAAGTTGTCTTTGCATCGGTACCCCTTTTCGTCTCTTCTAGATTTCGCCTCAAAGTCTCGTCAGCTAGGATTTGGTTCGCCCGATCCAGGCTAGCCTTTTCCCACGCGCTCAACTCTTCCTGTTTTCCTTCCTCAAACTTCTGAAGTTTGCGCCTTGCATTGCGCAACAGCAGTTTAGCCTGTTGGTGGGCGTTGACTTTGGAGCCACCTTGTTTCGTCCTAGCGAACGTAAACTTTTCCTCTATTAATACTTTGCCTTCAGAGGTGCTAGTGAGTATCCCAGCCGAGTCACTAGTACCCTGGTTTGTCGAGGTGAGGATCCTATCAGCATCCTCACCGTCACTCTAATAGCTCTAACCCTGTTAACTCCCTTTCCAAGGCGGAGGTGGCCATACCCTCATCTTTAGTCGTCAATACTTTTCTGGGGTTTCCTCAGTCGTCGCCTGCCAGTAGCCGGGAGTGCAGAATTTATGCACACACTTTCGTTTTATAATTTTTTTTTTTGTAAGGGTGTTAAACATTTTTCGTGAGGATCTCAGTTTGCGAGTAATATTTTTTGGAGGCACCGTTTCATTTGGAATAAGAATAAGATAAGCTTTTTGCTAAATAATTTTCTGTCATAAACTGTTCGTGTGATTCACGAGGTATAGGGAGGAGATTCGCTGGTTCGCGGTTCAAAGAAAGAAATGTGTGGAATGCTTGTTACAACTTCAACAATATGACAACTCTATTCATGCAGATATTTAATATTTGATTCAATAATAATACAGATTTAACGTTAAGTCACTTAGTAGGTAGGATGATGGGATGGCTTCTGCTCCTCCGAACACGTCCGACTGCGATGAAGATGTTGCTGGAAGAGAGCGATGATAAGCAAACTACTTTCTTTTCCGGTTCGTCTGTCCAGTGGCCCTCAAAAAAAATAAATAAATTATAAGCCTTTATTGAATTTACACTAATGTTGGTTTAAATTTAAGGTTAATTTTATTTCTGAAAGTGTGAATAACTTAAAGTCCAATAATTCAAATATATTAATGTTGAGAAGCCTTTAAAGCAAAAAGTGTTCAAAGGTGCCCCAGTCTCCCCTACTATCGTGATTCTTGATATCCCCCGCTTGATCAGATGTACATAGATTTTGTAATGCTTCTTCATAAGGAGCACCATTATCTATTACAACCTGACCAGCCGCATTTTCAAAGAAGAATGTTCCAATAAGGCGTCCAGCCCAAAATGCCCACCATGCAGTGACATATTGTGGATGCATTTGTTTTTCAACAAATACTCGCGGATTTTCTGAACCCAAAATACGACAATTTCGATGGTTAACAAAGCCATCAAGATGAAATCCTCATCGCTGAAGATAATTTTGTTTGAAAAATCTGTCAAGCGTTCATTCACTCTCCCCCATATCCACGCACAGCACGTGCCTTATTACTTAGACACCGCGTTTGGTAGTGTGATGAATGACTTTTAATTCTGTGAATTATTTTCATTTATCATTATCTCCTTAAAAAGTACATAAATAGAAGGGACATTAAAACCCTCATGGGACTGGTCACGGGGATTCCAACAATTTCACTGTTGCGGTAAATTTTGCTGCAACAAGATGCATCCGCTACTTTCTCTCCTCTCCCCGCTAACTTTTAAATTCCCCGTGCCTCTTCAATAGTCTGGGAAAGTGGAGGGTCCATGGTCCCATCAGCCATAGGCCCGCTTTCCAAGCATATTGAAGTGGCACCAAAATAGGTTGCCCGAGAAGAGACTCGCAACGATAAATGACTGATTGTATTAACTTAAAAGACTGATGGTCTGAGAAGACGAGACGAATGATCTCAGGAAGCGACAGGCGGTCCGTCACAAAATAACACTTAACGAGTAGAAACTAACGTAAAAACAATAAGACAGTTCCCGTCAAAGATTGTGTGGCGCTCAACTTAGCGAGAATTTACATTTCGCTACAAATAAATAACGCGAACCCACTCCCAGCTGCAGTTGCACTTCTTAATTTGCTTCATTTTTCTATTCATATACATATTCCGTTGTCTTTTGTTTTTGGTTTTGCTGCGCGCGTGGCTTTTTGTTATTTCTATTCGGCGCAGCGGGGGGAAATTAGAAATCAAACAAAAATAAATATTAATTGAGGAAAAAGTGTAACATCACATTGGCTTCCAAATGCAGGTCAATAGCGGAGTGGTACTGAGGTAGGCTAAGCATCATTTTCAGTATTTTGATTTGTGATACTCATAGTAAAGTCATACTAAACAATTGCCTCATACTTGATATTCATATATCCATCCATATATCCTTGAAAAAAACAGTTGTTGCAGGGTCCGTTGGGATTTCGAGGTTTTTTGATTTTTCGGATGCTGCAGCCTGGGCGTAGGTCTGCACTCCTGCTGTCCGAGGGCTATTACTTGATGTCTTTTCTAATGGCCTTTCATTACCATTTCTCTTAAGACCAGAAGTCGAGGGTTTTTCTCCTGTCACCAACTTTTTCCGCTCTGAACCCGGTGGTTTTTGTTTGCCTATGTTCCCCTGACCGATCTTACCATTTGCCTTAGTTAGCGGCCTTGATATTTTATTTTGAGGCTTATGGAGTGCATCTCTCCGTTTTTGCAACTCCTTAGCTACTTCACAGCCTCTATAATTTGCCGGGTGCTTTCCTTTACAATTAGCACAGATTGCGGAGGCTTGTTTGTTCACTTCACAGTCTTGGGAGAGGTGATTTCCGGCGCATTTCACACAACGCGGTTCTTTTTTGCAGTACGTTTGCGTATGATTAAATCCTTGGCAACGTTTGCACTGCGGAATTATTTTTAAATTTCTACGCATGGGCTCGATTTTGACCACGATATTCAATATGGTTTTAATTCGGTAGATATCGTCGATGCTGTCAGATTTATCGAATGTTAGCATAAAAAGTGGAAGTCTACGCCTAACCAATATGTCTGTATCTATTTCAGATTGTTGCTTCTTCTTCTTGATGATATTAACGGCATCAAGAATTTTAAAGCCTTCGACTTGAAGGTCGCTCATAACCTCTTCTTTGGTGCATGAGCGGTGAAGACCCCTTGCTACAACACGATGTGGCCTTTCTGATTTGATTTCGAAAGTATACCACTGAATCTTATCCATATTAAGTTTTTGGAACACTGCTCGGTAGTCATCGTGGTCGTCGACGTTAATCCTCCACGCATTATTCCTCAAAGATGTGACCTTAAATTTCAATGTTATCGTTCCTTTAAGGAGGCTATGCAACTTATTATATTCCGTTATCCCGATGACGTTTATTGGTAGCGGTAAACGAAATTGCGTTTTATGTTGATTTTCTTGCGGTTCCTTGCGCTTTTCTTCATTTAAGGGCTCGACTTCGGGCGAAGAACCGGCTCTTTGTTTTTTAGTAAGCCTTTTCTTTGGGACCCGATTCGTTTCGCGTGCTAGCTCTTCTTCATCGGTGTGGTAATTCTGACTTTCTAGTAGTGTTGGAGCACAGTCGCGCTCTTTCTGCGATTGTGTGTTCTTTAGAACCTTGTTTTCTTCTTTTAATAGATTTATCTCTTTCTTAAGATCTTGATAGAGTATATCCATTTCGTTAAGCTTTATTCGGAGTACTTTATTTTCTTCCTCAAAGCTTTTAAATTTCGCTAAATCCCGATTTTCGCGCTCCGGCGCTCCCGGCGGACTTCTTTTCCCGGAGTTATTTGATCTTGATGGAGGAGATCGAGATACCCTTGCACTTCTTGTGAAAGGGTCATTGGATTGCAATAAATGGCTCTCCCCAGAATCCGTAGAGCCGACCTCCGAAGAGGGTGGATTTTCCATTAAAGCTGGACTGCCACATGGGGTAATTAATCTTTTTGTTTTGTCCATTGCATTTTTGTATACACTATACACTCGGTATACGGAGATTGGATTTTAGTCGCCTCTTACGACAGGCATGCCTACCTCGGGTATATTCTAACCCCTAGCCGAAGGGAGGTAAACGAGGGCAAAACAAAATATATGCTGTCAACAAAAAGGGACACTCAACATCGACGAATTGGACAGAACGTCACAATAGACAGCTATAACTTCGAGGTAGTAAAGGACTTTGTCTACCTCGGCTCTGCCATAACTTCAAAAAATGACATCTCGTCGGAAATCAAACGAAGGATTACTCTTGCCAACCGCTGTTTCTTTGGGCTAAGAAGGCAATTGAGTAGTAAAGTCCTTTCTCGATCGACTAAGGAGACTCTATATAAGACCCTTATCATCCCAATCTTGCTATATGGAGCTGAAGCATGGACTTTATCGAAAGCGGATGAAGATATCCTTGGTCGCTTCGAGAGAAAAATCCTTCGTAAGATATTCGGTCCCGTTTGCGTTGACGGGTTCTGGAGGAGAAGATTCAACCACGAACTGTACGAGCTGTACAGCGACATCAACCTGGTCAAAAAGCTGCACATTGGGCGTTTAAGATGGCTAGGACATGTAGATCGTATGGACATCAACGCTCCGGCTCGGAGAATATTCGACTCTTACCCTTATGGTCAACGCAGCAGAGGACGACCTCGCCTAAGGTGGCGCACACAAGTAGAACAAGACCTCAACCAACTTGAAGTGCGCAACTGGAAGCGGCTAGCTAAGGACCGGGCTAGCTGGAAGAGGTTGTTGGTTGAGGCATTGCTTCACCCCGAACTGTAGCGCCACCTAAGTAAGTAAGTAAGTAGTTGTAATCGTTATGCTATTTTCAAATGACATTTGAAAACGATTAAGAACTCGGAGGACAATTATGAGGAACTTCAAGGAAAGTTATGAAGAACTTGGAGGAAAATCAATGAAAAAAAGTTCGGATTAGATTTCGATATTGCAACGCGATGTTTCTAGTGAGCACCGTGGTTCGTTGGACTACTACGCAATGCTGTCCGGGTTCTATTCCAGCCCGGGTCTAACACCTAACATTTTTTTCACGGTACCACCTCTTTTGAATGCCTGACAAGCAATTAAAAAGTATCATTTGTGAATGAGCTTCTCAACTCACCGTTTGGAGTCGGTAAAAAACTGTAGGTGCATTCCATTTGTTCGAAAATACACAGTGGGTAATAGCTTATTTGATCCACTGCCTTTTTTTAGCTTGAAGTTGCTAGAATTTGCAAACTAAAAATGATGTCGACAAAATTAGAATAGGAATTTGCAGACGCATGTTCAACGAATATAATTCATAAAACAAAACTCCCAAAAATAAACTTCATAAATTTAACTTTGCAGCACAAATACATGTTACAGCTTATTTGATCCGGACACTTGTGTGCTCCTTGGCGCTATATGGGCGGGACATGTAATGGTGTTTTACTCTTCAACGTGTTCTTTATTGTGCTCGAAATCAGTTTGACTTCATTTAAAGTCTGATTTTGCAAGTGAGAACATCCATTGTGCTTTATTTAAAAATGGGTCCGCGCACAACAATAGAACAACGTGAATTAGTTATAAATCATTTCAAAAATGGCCAATCTCGCAGGATAATAGCTAAAATAGTCAATTTGAATGCCTCAACTGTTCAGCATATAATTGAACGTTTTATGCACGAGAATCAGGTGTAGTACAAGGGCAGAAGTGCACCGAATAAGATATTTAACGCATCAGACGAGCGATTCATTATGCGAAAAGTTAAAGCTAATCCGAAAATATCGGCTCCAAAGTTGGCTATGGAGGTGCAGCATGAAATTGGAAAGTTGAGTAGTACCCAAAATATCCGCCATGTGCTTCAGGATCATGACTTCCATGGCCGAGTAGCTCGTAAGAAGCCATTTATCAGTAAAAGGAACCAGCAGAGTCGTTTTGCTTTTGCACGGGAGTACATTTCAAGGGACTCAAATTTCTGAAACACGGTTATTTTTGCAGACGAGTCCAAATTTAACATTTTTGGCTCTGACGGGATGTCCTACGTGTGACGGACGCCAAACACTGAGCTGAATACAGATAATCTGAAAGCAATAGTGAAGCATGGTGGCGGAAGTATTATAAGTCGAGTATAGTGCAGTCCTGGCTGATCTGGAATTGCTCTCAGTTAATGGCACCGCTGGCACAGCCGCCTGACATCAATGTCATCGAAAATCTGTGGGCATTGTTGGACCAAAACGTACGAAAATACAAGATTTCCAATAAGGAGCTGAAAAAGACTCCCCTGGCGGAGTGGAAGAAAATCACCGCAGAAACTAGACAAAAACTAGTCGACTCAATGCCAAAGAAGCTACAGGCTATTTTAAACCAAAAGCGCTATCACACAAAATGTTAAAATTTATATAATAAGCGTTAGTTTATGTACGTATTTTGAAGTTTGAGGAAAGCTGGATCAAATAAGCTGTAACATGAAATTGGTCAGTACTTAGTTTACAGTACATATTTTGTTAAACAGTAGTTATAAGTAATAAATGAAGCTCCTTGGTTAATCTACAAATTATTTTCTTTAAAATGGCATTTTAGTTTTATCGATAACGTTTTTAGATTTTATGTTATAGCGACTTAAAATATAAAATTGGCACGGGATCAAATAGGCTGTTACCCACGACTGTAAGTCGCATACACAAATGGTTGCGAAAGGCAGGCCCAGGTTCATCCTGAGCTGTAGCGCCGCCTTAAGTAAGTAACGCGATGTTTCTATCATACTGAACTTTCTATAAAATTCTAAAAAAAAAAAATGGTGGTGATATAAAATTGATATAAAAATGAAATAAATATTTATTTATTTACCAATGATTTACCAACTCACTTACTTACTTACTTAGTTGGCGCTACAGCTCGAGGTGAGCCTTGGCCTGCTTCTCGCAACCATTTGTGTGTGCGTGTTGTAATTTTGCACGAATGGAAGGGACCTACAGTTTTTTGCCGACTCCGAACGACGAGTTGAGAAGCTCAATCGTGACAAATGATACTCTTTGATGCTTGTCAGACATTCGAAAGAGGTGGGTACTGTGAAAAAATGTTTAGATGTTTGCGGCGGGATTCGAACCCAAGACCGCTGGCTCAGTAGTCCGACGCACTAACCACTTGCGCTACGGTGCCCACTCAACTCAAATTACAGTAATTCATCGTTCCTGAATTTCTTTTTTGCACACACATCCGTACACGCATTACAGTTTTGTATGCAGCCAATTTTATGGTTTTTAATTAAACCAACAATTAAATCAAAGTGGAACGAAAAAAGGCACTTAAATTTACCTGCACAATTATTTAAAATCTCCACTAATTAGACTGAATGAATTTCAGAAAATAGTGTACGCCATATACAATCAACATCGCCTTTGCATATTTGTTTTAATTAACACCGCAATATCGGTAAAAAGAGGTTATAATTTAAAATGTAATGGCAATAAATATTTTAATTGGTCCTACCTCACCGGTAAGTTAATATGACTGACAATTAGCTATTTTAACATGATAAAGCCTTAATTAAAACCGAAATTACTTTTGCCGTGTATGTCTACACACTACGTTTATAGTGTACAGTATGTTGGTATGCAGAACCATACCATAGATACCATTTATTTTAACCCTTAAATGCATGGTGTGCCATATGGCCGATATAGGTATTGGCATGTAAGCAAACATTTGGCACATTAGATGAATACAAGGATACAATTTTCATTTGGGTCCCGTTAGAATTTTCGAAGAAAAACACATATGCGTGGCTGTTATAATTTTTAACTAAAAACCTATGCTTTCTACCAAAATTACTTTTTGCAAAATTACTATTAACCTATATAATACATATATAATATTATAATACAAATAAAATGTACATCACTAACAACATTAGCACTGTTGTAAGTCAATCATGTTCTTATTTTAATTAAATGATGCCTAAATGCATGATGTGCCAAAATAAATGGCACAAACAATATTTAAGCAAGTTATCTTATAACTATAGGTACAATTTGACAAAATTAAAAAAAAATTGATGAGAATGTGACCTTTGAGACTATTTTTCAAATGAAGGAGAGAGTTTAGTCAAAGAGGCATTAAAAAGGGGATTCAAGTTTTGCATGCAATGGGATGTAGCCACAGAAAGGCGTCTAAAGCGAAAAAAATGTATGGCTGGAGAGAAGAGAGTGCGCCGGATGCAGGGTTGACCGCTTGAGAAGAAATAGAACGAGCAGTGTTGGGACTTCCACCACTTAAGTGGTATTTCTACCACTTTTTACAATGTTGGAAATTCTACCAAGCTGGACTCTAAATCTACCACTTTTTACCCATTGCTTGCGCTTATCATATTCCTACCACTCACACTTTATATATACACTACAGACTCTTTCATTCGATTAATATTTCCCTCTTAATTTTTATACCTATATTGGAAGAAAATTCCGCCCGACCCAATATACTACTCTACAGCTTTACTGGCCGAACACAATGGTGAAGCTGCAGTTGAAGTATACAGCGCTGTCAAAGTTAAAATACACGTAAACCCTATAGCGCGAACACGATGCGAAGTTGCTACTGTAGTATGAATAGAATTTATATGCTGAAGCGCAAAGTTGAGCCATTCTTAAATTTTATTGGACCTAATTTAGCAATGCTAAACAATTTTAATAAATCATTTGTCAGAAATAACCAAAACTTACCTCCTTATAGAAAGTATGGAAACAGTCTCAATCTCAGTCTCAGGCTCAATATAATGAAAAATTTTACTAAGCAGGAAAATATTGACATAAATACAGATATAAGAAATCCTGAAAACTATTTACCGTATTCTCAAATGTATTTTGGTTTATATTTCGAGGCATATATACTAGAGAATCAAATCAACGAAAAGAAAATTAGAGAATTACGAAAAATTATGTGCACCTATTATGTTGAATTATGTATGTATTCAAATTCAAGAAAGATTTGGTTTTGTAGACAACAAAATTAAAATTTTAAAATTCCTAGATCCAAAAGAAGTCAGTGCTGGAACAATAAGCGCGTACCGGATTTTCGATTTCGTTAGTCAACGGCCTCTGAATGGTCGAGACGAGAGACTCAAAATTGACTAGACGTTTAGGCAACTTTTTGTAAGGTCGTGGACTGGACTTTAAGGCAAGAACATTTTCCCTAAATTAGGTCCGTACACGTACTTTTTGCACCAAATATGGGGTTTCTGTCAAATCTCGAAGAGTGGGGGTAAAATTCTCTCACAGACAGAAAAATCACGAAAAAGTACCCGAACGCTAAACGCAAACCGTAGCGCAAGTTGTTAGTGCGTCGGACTACTGAGCCAGCGGTCTTGGGTTCGAATCCCGCCGCAAACACCTAAAAAGTTTTTCACAGTGCCGACCTCTTCCGAATGCCTGACAAGCATTCAAGAGTATTTTTTGTCATGTAAAGCTTCCCAACTCTCCGTTCGTAGACGGCAGAAAACTGTAGGTCTCTTCCATTCGTGCAAAAATATAACGCACACACACAAATGGTTGCGGGAAGTTAGGCTTGGTTCTACCTAGGACTGCTGAGGCCAAATATTATTATTATCATTACTAAACGGAAACGAAAATAATTTGTAAACAAAAACTGACAAAGGACAGATAGCAGCACAAATCATATACTGACAGATGAAGGAACATTTTTACGCGTGAAGTGATACGAGTATGTAGGTCATTGAGTGGATGCGTTCAGCTTTGAAAGGATATTGAACCTTAAAGGGATGTATTTACAGAGAATCTTTTTAAAAAAAATTAATGAAAATATTTTAACAGTTCTAAATTAAATTAAAATATAAGGGGGACAAACAGCATTTTGGTATGAAAAAGGGGGACGTCTGGTAACCCTATGTACACCTCGATTACAAAAAAACGAACGTTCTCTAAAGCTTCTTTCTGGCGCATTGAACTTTGAACTTTAAATCAAAATAAATCATGTACAAACAAGATGGACTGAATTTTACTCTTATAATAATAAGATTACATCTTGTAATGTATGGTGACATAAAGTGCCGACCTGGATCTCTTAAACGAATCTTGTAAATGACTTTTTCCGGCACGTAAAAAAATAAAGATGAAGGCTTTCCAACACGCGAACATCCCACATAATACAGAATGCTTCTCGTTTCTCCTGAGTCTGTCCTTCACGAATTCGCAACTCATGTGCTCGAAGCTGTTCATTCGCTTCGGCGCGTTGCTCAGGGGTTTGATTTGCACGACGAATCACAAATCTTCGTGCATTGCGACTGCGTGAGCCAATGTTTGATCTTCTGATCCGCGGCAAAATGTCTCCCGAACACTGAAAGTACAATGTTAAAGAATTCGAATTATCATCCTCGAAGCAATATTATCTGATTCGCAAATGCACTGAAAACATTTGAAACGTTGAATGTTTTCGATTAATTCACCGGAATCACTGAAATTTGCACTTCAATCACCGGCAAAATAACAAAACATTAGCTGAGGACTGAATAATCATCAACATTATGCTGAACGTCATTTGATTGAGATTAAGTAATCGTTCATAAATGCTTTTGGCACAATTTGAATATTGAGAATCTGATAATTTATCATTAATGTTCAAAAAGTAATTTTGATGAAGTATTAACTGTAGCAACAACAGATCAATCTGAAATGCACAGACTACCTATAATAGACGCCGAACTTGCATTTCCTCTACCCGCGCATTGTCAAAAATAGACGGAGCCTAAATTTTGTCTGTGAATGCATGAGAATGAGCACGTGGCCATCAACTGTCTAAGAGTGTAGAGTGTTGTTTTTTCTTTCCTTTTAAACACAACCTTTTGGGTCGCCTGTTATTCCCTTAACAATAACAATAACAACAATAACAAAATTTACAATAATGATCTAAACAAAATGGTTGCCCTCATCTTCCACCAACTTGTAAGATTGTGTGAGTGCTCCCTTTTGATTTTGCTGGGACGTCAGAATGCATTCAATATTTTAGGTGGAAATGGACCAATTTTAGCTACGAAAAAGCAAAAAGGACACCTGCCAAATTGCGCAATGTCAAGTGGACTAACAGCGCCATATCTTATTGATCTTGCAAATGAAAAATCAATCCATACAAATGAGTAGGCAATGTTGTTGCATGTGAATGTGTGGGAAAAGTGTTTTCCGATTCAAAATTTTCCAAATTTGGATCTCTTGCAATTATTTTCACTATAATGATGTATTACGCCAAAATGAAAAAAAAATATTTTCCGTGAAACTTTTCCCAATTTTGAACTTTTGCAACAATTTGAACTGTAATATTAGGTACGATCAAAATGAAAAAAAAAGGCAAAATCGATTTTTCCGAATTTTCCAATTTTCCTTTAAAATTTTCCAATCTTCGGCTCCGTAGTGTGATACGAATCCAACAAAAAATTCCTATGCAAATCGGTGCTATGAAATTAACCTTAGACTTCAACAAACCCCAAAGAAAAAATCCAACTAATCTGATTACCAAAACAGGTAATTATGTAAACTACCGGGAAATAAATGACTCATGCGGCAATTGAATTTTTTCTCTTTCTGTGTGGCATGTGACCCCGTCTTGTTGAAACCATATGTCCTCCACATCCATATCTCGCAATGAAGGTACAAAAGCGATAGAGAGCAACATTAAATGATATTTCCTGACCAGCCGTATTTTCAGAGAAGAATGTTCCGATGATTCCTCCAGCCCAAAACCCCGCACTAAACTGTGCCACGTTGTGGATGCATTTGTTTCTCAAGAATCACTTGTGGATATTTTGATCCCCGAGTTTGACAATTAACAAAGCCATCAACATGAAAATGAGCCTCATTGCTGAAGATTTTGTTTGAAAAATCTGTCAAATGATTTTTTAAATGTTGCTTAAAAATGAAAACTGCATTTTTAATAACCCTGAACTGTCTTATTTTTTCGTTTTAATCAATAGGTATGTAGGTACATATGTTTAAGCTCTTAAATAGAAAGACCTTTTGGGATTTAGGCTTCTTTAATTGCTCACACATAGGGTAACGCAGCCTATTGTTGGCACCCCTCCATTGATTGGCATGTGGACTTTAAAACAATCTTAAACCGATACTCTTTTAAGATTTGACTTTATCTTATTTTATATAATTTTTCTTTGAATATATTTAGTCTATCACCTTTTTATTTCCTTTTTTTTATCTTAAAAACAAATGTCTCAATTCCTTCCCGCCTTTTTTGTAATAAAAGTTAACAGTTTCATAAGCTTGGGAGTGCAAAACAAGAGCCTGTTTCTGAGCTAAGGGTAAATAAATTAAGTGTCGGGTGATTGGCACTGTGCCAATCATTGGGTTATAATGCTAAAAACTGGCACAAATTACACTGTCCATCATTGGTAAATTAAAAGTAGGCTTTTTGCTGTACCTCTTCTTATTTGTTTAAACATCACTTCGGTAGGTATAACTACAATTATAATTCTAAGATGCCAAGTGTTCGGAATTAAGGCAAATAGGACGGTTATGGCTAAAACGTATGGTGTCCCGAGGTCGACGCTACAATTAAGTAATAACATGTAAATATAGGATCATCCAACAAGAGGCGTCATTTTAAATTTCACATCATTTTTAAACCGTCTATTTTCAATTATTATTGCGATGAATTTCGATTAGTAAAATCTAGGAGGTTATTAAATATGGATCGATACACACTCGCACAATGTGTTGAAAAAGTGAAAATGCAAACGGTGAAAATACTGCGGAATCGTTTCATAAAGTTCGTACCGCTTTTGTTCATCAAGTGCCTTCTTGCACAGTTTAGAGCTGTGAAGACTCCAACTCGTAATCGTCCGGCAAAGTCAGCTGAAAATATCGCCGCCGCGCCGTAGCTGAGAGTGTGACTGGCGAGGAATTTGGCCCATACACAACCACACTGCACCGCATTTTGCAAAAAAGATCTTAGCCTACATGTAAACACAAGAATTGAAGGCAGCAGACCACGCGTATCGCCGTGCTTTCGCTATCGATTTAAAATAGCAACTATTGTTGGATGACTCTATACAAGTAATATGTATTTAATTTTAAATTTAAAATAGCAACTACTAAAAATTGCAACTATTGTTGGATGACTCTATACAAGTAATATGTATTTAATTTTAAATTATATAATTTACTTAGGTGTTTTCTTATTTGGTGTACCCAAATAACTAAAATGCTGTAATAATAGCATGATCCTAATCCGATCAAGTGCTTAAAATAAAACGATCCAGATCATCTCAAATTTTAACTTTTAAGGACTGGTACAACTGCTTTTGTACTTTGACGTTGACATTTGTCATAAATTAAAACAATGGACGAAGAAGCAGAATTTGATTTTTATTTTCTTTGGCTTTTTCAGCTTCGTCCACCCTGAAATTGATCTGGAAAAATGTATTATGTATGTTTGTATGTTTGTACATAGTCGTATGTTGTAATTTTCTTATCTGAACTTAAGATTTTCGGTCATTTTCCATTGTTTACTTCTGGAGACGTTTTTTTTTTTTGTTGCATATGACAGTTTCGTGGTTGGCGCGAAATTAAAAAAAAAACGCGGAGTTACCATTTGTAATTTACGAATCTCCAAAAAATATTTTTTGATGTAGGTATATAATGGAATTAAGTATCGTATATTTTACTTTTAAATTTAAATGAAACATCTATAAAGGGGCTGCTTTCCAATAGGTCAACCTTTGGATTTAAAAAAAAAATTTATAGGCCCCAAATGACCTCTAAAATACAAAAAAAAAATAAAATTAATAAAATAACAAATAAATCAAAAAAAATTTTTTTAAATTTTAGAAAGTCTAACCTCGAAAAACTGAAATATATAATTTTCTTATCTATTTGGCAAACTTTCATTTAGTTTTGTAATTATTTCACCATAAAATATTCTGCATTCGCGCGAATTTTTTTACATGTGATAAAATGAAAAACAAACAAATTAAAAATGCAAAATAATATATTGCCAAATATAAAAAGCGAAACAGTAAGTGCAAAATATTTTATGGTGAAATAAACTTATAGCTGCCGTAAATTCATTGCATTTTTCATAAGATGTTCAGCACAGACTAAGGCAGGGCGGAACGCAATAAAAACAGCCTGTCAAGTAATTTTTATGTCAAATTTGCTGACATTTGTACGGTTTTTGTGCAGATTTGTATGGTTTTATGAAAATGTATTATTGTTTTAAACACATCAACAAATGTTTCCTCACATTAATTCATATACAGAACATCTTAAAATAACATATATTTACCAGAATTAATAAAAAAGGTGAAAATTCAGGTTGCCCTATTGGAAAGCACAGCCCAACAATTTATAAACTATTTTGCATTCTATTTACATTTTAATTTCTGATCTGGCAATACCCATGTTTGACAAAACCTTGGACAGCATACCAACCCTCACAAAACAAAACGAAACCTAGTGGTGAATAGTGTGAACTAAAAACCAGATCACGTAAAGAGATCCCGATAAAAAGGAAGATCTTCTTTTGTTTTTGTAATGCGTGTAAAACGATGATCCGGATAAAATCATGAGAATAATAAAACACGGCTAATATGCCAAAATATCTGTGCGCCAATGATTGGAATACAGAGGGTCAATGACTGGGAAACAATGCCAGTATTTGGTGAAAATAGACTTTTCTGTTATTTTCTTTTTTTTTGTTTTTAATTTTTTTTTTTTTTTCTGAATATAAATAAATAAAATACCTCTCTCCTAGAAAATAACTAAATTAGACTTGTTAGGGCAATTGGTCCTAAGCTTTTTTTTATTTTTTAGTTTAAAAAAAAAATGCTTTTTATTAAAACAAAAGAAGAAATAAATACGGTAATTCGAAGTATAATATTGATTTATTCCAGAGCACAATAAAAAGGAATAATATCGCAATCATGTAAATAACGTATCCAATAATATTTTTCTTGAACGAATACAAACTATGTTCAACGCTTTAAATACATATGTACTTGTATGTTATATGTTATATCACACTCAATACGTGAAACAAAATGGTACACACCTATACCAAAAGGAAAACTACGTAAGCATGTAAGAAAAATATAAAAAGTTTTTCAAAAAAAAAAAAAATGATAATAACGTAGTATATGCCAAAGGGCAGGATTTACATATGAAAACGAAAAACCGAATAGGTACCTAAAGATATAGTCTTTTACGAACGATTTCCAAGACTGCAAAGTTTCGTAGATGCAAAACATCAGCATACAAAAAGGACAAAATGCAAATGTACTTTACCCGGTATTTCAAGAACTTATTCACACATATCCTCAGCGAACTTTGTATTTTTGGTGTCATGAACATTTGCAAATCCTTTTGTCCATTGAACGCAGGTACTGCAAATTTCCACAAGTGATGACAACGAAATACGAGCTTGGTGGCATGGATATTGAAGTCATTACCATATGAATGGTTAGAAATTCAAAGGAACGTTAAAAGCGCATTAATTTCCGTAGATACATACACAGATATTGACTAACGAAGGAATATTTTTGTGTTGATAAATGGTAATACGAGTTACCAATTGCTTTCTGTTTATTTCACCAAATCCTCCGGCAAGAAGGAATAGATTTAAAGAAATATGTAAAGTTTATAAATTGAATATTTTGAATAGTGAATAATACATACTGTTTAATTATTTGAAATATGTAGATGTAAACATATGTACGTAGTTGGAAAGAAGCACATATTTATATATGAAGTTAGGTAAGGTACATACATACATACATACTGCGTTGGCTTGCTCTTGGCTTGCACTATCAATATCAGTTTGAAAACAGTGAATATATGTATGTACAGTTGCTGGTAACTGATTCCATGGAGTTGCTCCTGCATATTCATACAAGTCTTTATGTTGTGATTCTGTGGTATTTCGGTTCACATTTATGTGAAAAACTTGCCAAGTTCTCCAGTCAAACAATTATTAATATATTCGGGCACATAAAGAAATGAAACTCAAAAGATTGCCAAGTTGAAAACGTTTAAATACTTTTTATTTTTTTTCTCCTAGTTTAAAATTTAATTAAGTCTTTGCGCTATTTGTGCATCCAAAGTACGATTATATATTATCACTTTAAACAAGCGATGTGAAAAAGGCCTACACATTTAAAAAAAACATAATTATTTGTGAATGAAACTATAACCACAGACAATAAATATACAGATGTCGCATTCATATGGGAAGAACTGGTATATGAAAACGAAATCTGCTCTGCTTTAAAAAAAAGCTCTTTTTTTCTCCTTCCCTCTGTCTACTCAACTCCGTCAAAAGTTCGCATCGCACAGAAAATTTTTTTTTCTCCCATATTCTGTCACACACACACACAAGTCACAACGTTGCGTTGGTTACCTGCTCTATTGCAAGGACAAAACAACAAAAATTCTGTATGCTTATTTTAACTGATGGTGATTGTGAGAGGACTGCGGAAGTGGGGACGCGGAGTGCTGATGCCGGCCGGCACGTTCGTTGGTACGGTGGATTTTGTAAATATTGACCCGTGTAGATCGTATACGTGTAAAGATGTTTGGGTGTATGCAATATGCATGCTTGTTATTTTGTTTGCAGCTTGATGTGAGTATTTTTTGTTTTTCACCAATATCGTATGATATGTAATTTCAATAAGCGACCACAAGTTTAATATTTGATTTGAACCAAATTCTGCAGCATGCTAATTTTTATTTATGTACCTATATCATAAATTACCCAAGTACATAATGTACATACAAATATTAATTTCTCTCTGTAAATGAATTAAGGGTTTTTTCATTCAGATTAAGTTTACTCTACAGCGTGCTATGAAGTTAAATGTCAATACTTTGGGAACTGATTTATGGGTACAATCTAAGAAAAAAATCGTTCTACAGCAAGGGTCTATCTCCAATGTGGACATCATTTATCGAGAATCACTTCATTTAGGGCTTAAATTTTAGAAAAAAAAGGCTGCGTAGAGTGCTACGCGACAGAAGTGAACTTTTACGCTATAATCGTGGACAAAGGAAGAAGAGTTTGTGAGAAAAGGGAGATATATTCATCTCGGCGGTACTGCAGAATACCGCGCTCACCCATGACAAGTAGAGCAAGCCCCTAGAACTCGGTTTTTTTCTAGGAATTAATTTAGCAATGCCCTGAAGGGCGATCTATCATATTCATCACTGTGAGCTTAGTAATAAGGTCAAGAAGCTGTGACTTTATTCACTCACATTACTCGAATATAATATATTTTCAGCAAAAAGATAATTTAAGCTCAATGCACAGTACATATTTTGTTTTTGTAATTGAGTTAAACATTTCAACAACCAGCAAGTGTATAAGTTACTTACCCTCCACTCATCTCATATATATGGGAAGGGAATACTATTCGAACTAAAAAGTAACGCAACCATTTGAAGCAACCGCCCGAAGTCGAGTCGAGTGAGAAATTGTGTGTATACCGAAATCAAAACCCACTGGAGAATGATTGGCTCGCGCGACCATTGTAACTTAAAACAACAATTCTTCTGTTGCGAACATGTTTTGTTTTTGTTATCTTCCATAAATACGCATACATCCGACCATGACCAGCCTACCGCACAATGGCACACTGATTCTGTTTCTGAATTTCTGATTATCGATGTTCGCTGTATCTGCTTTGTTGAGTACGTACGCACTCCATATGGTGTCGGTTTTTGTAACATAGGGAATCGCGTGTATTGGATTCACACCCAAAGATGACGGATGACGGATAATGGATGGCGGATGACGGATGACGGAATACAAATGACGGATGACAAATGACGGATGACAGATGACGGTTGACGGATGACGGATGACGGATGACGGATGACGGATGACGGATGACGGATGACGGATGACGGATGACGGATGACGGATGACGGATGACGGATGACGGATGACGGATGACGGATGACGGATGGAGGATGACGTATGGCGGATGACGGATGACGGATGACGGATTGCGGATGACAGATGACGGATGACGGATGACGGATGACGGATGACGAATGACGAATGATGGATGACGGATGACGGATGGCGGATGACGGATGACGGATGACGGATGACGGATGACGGATGACGGATGACGGATGACGGATGACGGATGACGGATGACGGATGGAGGATGACGGATGGCGGATGACGGATGACGGATGACGGATTGCAGATGACGGATGACGGATGATGGATGACGGATGACGGATGACGGAATACAAATGACGGATGACAGATGACGGATGACAGATGACGGTTGACGGATGACGGATGACGGATGACGGATGACGGATGACGGATGACGGATGACGGATGACGGATAACGGATGACGGATGACGGATGACGGATGGAGGATGACGGATGGCGGATGACGGATGACGGATTGCGGATGACAGATGACGGATGACGGATGACGAATGACGGATGACGGATGACGGATGACGGATGACGAATGATGGATGACGGATGACGGATGGCGGATGACGGATGACGGATGACGGATGACGGATGACGGATGACGGATGACGGATGACGGATGACGGATTGCGGATGACAGATGACGGATGACGGGTGAAGGATGACGGATCATCTGTCATCCATCATCCGTCATCCATCGGATGTCTCTGCTTTGTTGACTACGTACGCACTCCATATGGTGTCGGTTTTTGTAAGATAGGGAATCGCGTGTATTCGATTCACACCCAAAGGCGCTTATAGAAGTTTCACTTCAAAAATAGTAGGTACTCTTTTTAACTGCTTTTAAATAAAACCGATAACTTATTTGGCTTTCCAGATATTTTATTTTTAAGTCAGTTTCCCTTAAATTGCCTATGCAAATTTTTACTTTCAGGTCGCTTTTCTTAAAAAATGCGTAATAAACATACCGTTCTATTATTTTTTTCTTACGAACGGAACAAGGTGCCGTGAAATAAGGCCAAGTGAAATAAGACCAACTTTAAAAAGTTGGCCTTATTTCGCTTTGTAAAAGTGCAACAAGACCAACTTTAAACAGTTGGCTTTATTTCACTCTGACAAAGTGAAATAACACCAAATAAGTTTGAGAAATAAGACCAAGTTGGCTTTATTTCTATTCTCCAAAGTGAAATAAGGCTAACTTTAATAATTCATAACTATCCCACTAATCACGCTATATGTACATAGATAATGTAAGACTAAAGTTGGCCTTATTTCGATTTGCTAAAGTGCAATAAGACCAACTGCAGCAAATAAAAAAATTCTTGCGAGAAGATTGCAAAATAACAATGATCTGGTCAATATAACAGAAAAATTAACCGTTCGTTGAATTGACAGCACAATAGTATGTAAGCTTGGTTTGAAGTCATTTCCCTTGCGAAATATAATTAATTGAGACAACAACGTGCGTTAAAAAAATATGGAAAGTGAAAGTGATCAAGTATTTCGGTATGAATTTTGCGAGGGTTTTAGGAAAGGTAGTGTTCTTTTGTACATTCCGGAAATAAAACAAATTTATAAATTTAAATCGAATGCCAAGTAAAAGATATATTTGTTATAAAAAAGACTGTACTGCAAGTGCCGCGATCGATTTTAATAATGAAAGCTTAGCTCGGATTCCAAAACGAAGTGTTTTTCATAATCACGGCACACAAGAAGATGTTCGGGGAAAAATCAAACTTGTGAGTGAAATAAAAAACGAATGCGCCCGTAGCTCGCTTAAACGAAATGGTATTCGGGATATTTTTGACGACATTTCTGCAAAACACCCCGCGGAATCGATTCCATTTGCCAAAGTTCGAAGGCAGCTAATAAATATTCGAAATCAATCATTTCCAAAAGCTCCCAGTAACGCTAAAGATGTTTCAGAAATGTTTAAGCTGGAAAACGTTATGAGTGATTTTGGCATGTCACGATAAAATAGTGAACCATTTTATCAGACAACTGTCTTAGAAGATATGTTTTCATACACGATTTTTATGTCGTCTACAATTGCAAGAACGATAAGTAAATTACCGGACACAGCACCCCGTAATTTTTTGATAGATGGTACATTCAGTATTGTGCCCACTTGTGGCTTTAAGCAACTGCTTATAATTAATTTTTCACATGATGAACATGTAAGTACCTACATACATACATACATTATTATTTTCGAAAAAAAAATTTAGTAGAAGCTTTCGGCTGTCGCGCGAATTTTTAACTATTATTTTCTAAAACTCCAAATGGAACAGCCGAAAGCTTCTACTAAATTTTTTTTTCGAAAATAATATCTAGTTAAAAATTAGCATTCATTTTTAAGTTTATAGTAAAAGCTAAAAATTGGCGCGAATTTTTAACTATTATTTTCTAAAACTCCAAATGGAACAGCCGAAAGCTTCTACTAAATTTTTTTTAAGAAAATAATAGTTAAAAATTAGCATTAATTTTTAAGTTTATAGTAAAGTTCCAAATAGAACAGCCGAAAGCTTTTACTACAAAAAATATTACAAGCATTTCAAATTAATTTTTAATTTTCGACAGGTTTTCCCATTTATATATGTCCTCCTGAGTAACAAGTCCGAAACTATCTACCGCCATGTTTTTTAATTTATTAAAGCAAATTTATTCAAATTTCGGGCGGATTCATTTGTTACGGACTATGAAAAAGCCTTAAGAAACAGCCTTAAGCAATTATATCCGACTGCGAAATGTTCCACCTGCTGGTTTCATTTTTGTCAAGCGGTTAGGAAAAATGCCTCGAAAATGGCAGGATTTGTTACCGCTTTAAATAAAAATGAAGAAGCTAAGCGACTTTTTCGAAAATTACTTGCCCATCCACTTTTGAGTCCGCACGATATATATGCAGCGTTTAATTTCTTACAAACCGAGGCAAAAGGCATTAAATTCCGAAAAAAATGGGGAGTCCATGTTTAAAGAATTTCTAGTACACTGGTCCCTCGCTATGCGCGGGAGTTAGGGGATTGAAAAGTCTCGCGCAAAGCGAAGTATGAACCTCATGTAACTTAGGGGGTTGCGTTCCTGAAAAGTTAAATTATAAGCACCATAGCTATTGAAAAGAAAAAAAAAAACAATAAACACACAACATGTTCTAAACGTAGGGGACGTCAGAAAATAAATGCTGCTGGAAAAGGCGTCTCAGCATGTTCTAAGCATAGGTGATGCTAGAAATTATTAATTTGCTAGAGAAGGCGGCTCAGCAAATGATGATGAAATGTTCACTTAGGAGTAATGAAACACAACCGTTTGAAGCACGTTATAAAAGATTGCTTTATTTGAATTCAAACTTACAAATTTACCTTGACCGTGACTGTTTCCCCTTTAACTATTTAAGTAACTAGAATTATACCAGTCCACCGTATCATCATGTGAAAGAGCGAGATGGCAGGATGTGATAACTGGTGTGATCTGCCTCCCACGCCATTTCGCCCGATTTCATCCTAGTTGGTGTGAATGGATTGGATGCTTGTGCCTCCTGGTTTATTATGCGCTTCGCATGATGGGGAACGATATCGACTGTGTGTTGACGATCGATGGTTTGGCCTGTTGGGCACATTTGAAAGTTGGCCTTCAGTTACGTTCACTTCCTTCGTCGGTGTCTAGTGATGTGTCGGAATTTAGTGTTTAATTTGTTTTGTATATTCTTTTTTGCGTTCTGTGAACCTTTTACTAGTGATTGGGAATATTTTGACCTTAATTGAGGCCAACTGATCATATTCCAATCACTAGTATGATGTACCCAGGACACCTCATCGATGTGCCATGTGTCCTGTGCTGTGACTCGTGCTTCGGGATTTTGGTGCTTTTTGTGATGTCTGTTGGGTCCCAATAGTTATTCAAATAAAACAACTTACAAAATTTATTTAGGAAAAATAAAGGATTTAATAAATGTCTTATTGGTAGACGTTTAAAAAAATGTGTCACTACAGATTGCTTTACTTTTTTTTACACTTTTCAATGTGCAATTGCCGGTAAAGTGCTAAGGCAGTCTTTACGCCGCACACACAAATGCAGATACTAACATATGAATAAAGCAAAAGAAAACGTAAAAAAAGTTTGTCAGGACAAAAAAAAAAACCGAAATATTCAGGATAACAGAACATAACGTGTCATAATTCGCGCAAATCGGCAAAGCGAGCCGCGCAAATCGAATTTGGGTAGGCAAATGCATTTCGCGCAAAGGTGAAACCGCGCAAAGAGAAGTCGCGCAAAGCGAGGGACCAGTGTATATTTCAGCAGGCAATGGATGAAAAAGGTAATACATTTTTGCTTTACAACCCCGGAGAAATCGAATAATGAATAATAATTTAGGAAACACCAGAAGCTTTTTCGGTTTTCAATGTGCCGCTGAGAACTACAAGTGCTTTAGAGGGTTATAATAGCCGTCTAAGCCGAAAGCTTGTAAAGCACGGAATTTTTTTTAAATTTGTTGATTGCTTGCTTGATAAGGAGCGTATAAAGACAAGGGAGTTTATTATGTCGTTAGATGGAACGTTTAGTATCTTTGAACCGCCAAAAAAAAATTTAAAGGCAAGCAGCTCCAAATTGAAATCGCTTTAAAAAAACCTTAAAAAAAAGCTAATATAAATTGATGATTTTTTAAACCAAATGACGAATAAAAGCAACAACTTGTTGGCGGAAGAAATATCAACTTTGGAATTTTCCTCTGCAGAATCCGATGATGAAGCATTTGACAGTACAGATTCAGAAATTCAAAACCAAAATAGTGTTAGTGTTCTTTGTATTATATGTTGTGAAAATGAGCGTACAATTCTGTTGAAGCCGTGTAATCACTTTAAACTTTGTTTAAATTGCTTTACTCAGCTATCCGAAAAATATATGAAGGATAATAATCCTATTCTGTGTCCAATTTGCAGGCAAATTGTACAAAACAGCACACGGATTTTTTGTTAGATAATATTATTACTTGTTTTTTTTTTATGAATTGATGTTATTTAGTTTATTTTTTTCTTATGATTGTTAGTAAACGCCTTTTTTGAGATTCAAAATTATGTTTTTTCTACTCTCTTCTGAAATATATGAGACGTAAGTAAAACCTATATATACAGATAAAGAAGAACTACTTAGGACATATTTTAGCATTTGGCTTTATTTCACTGACCCGAAGCAGAACTAACCCAGTTTTATAAATTGAAAGCGCAATAAGACCAATTTGGCGTTATTTCACTTTGTCAGAGTGAAATAAAGCCAACTGTTTAAAGTTGGTCTTGTTGCACTTTTGACATCTTTGTTAACATTTCGACGATTATTTTGTTCATTCTTTCAACTTGCCCGTTTCCCCTTGGAATACCGGTAGTCACCAAATGATGAAGAATGTTTCTCTCCGTACAGTAGTTCTTAGAAACATTAGCTGTAAAAGCAGTTCTTTATCGGTAATGTACATGTACATTTACTTACTTACTTACTTAGTTGGCGCTACAGCTCGAGGTGAACCTGGGCCTGCTTCTCGCAACCATTTGTGTGTGCGTGTTATATTTTTGCACGAATGGAAGGGACCTACAGTTTTTTGCCGACTCCGAACGGCGAGTTGAGAAGCTTAATCGTGACAAATGATACTCTTTGATGCTTGTCAGACATTCGAAAGAGGTGGGCACTGTGAAAAACTGTACATGTACAGTACATGATATTACAGGGAATATTCATGAAAGTTTTGTATATGCTTTACGAACAATCAGAGCCAACAAAACTCCAAACTGCAAGTTTCCTTTGGATAAAGATGTCAAAGAAGATATAAGTGATTCAATTGAATATTTAGGTTTCACATATGGCATTGATAGAAATACTGTTTTATGGAGAGACAGTAAAAATGTCAGAATATCAGCAATACATATATTGTATGTACGTTGGTATTGGGCAATTTTCAGGAGTTGACCAACCCAATCATCCAAGTAAAGCATCGCGTTACGATCGGAAGAAAAATAAGTTAACGGTCCACAAGTTATCCATGATTGTAATAGCCACATGAATAGAGTCAGTCTACCAAATGGATGTCTTAGTGGTCGATGTCATACTCAAGGCTAGAAACCCAATGATAAGACTCTTTATCATTTGGTTGGCATGGCTGCTACTAATTCATGCATTTTGCATCGTCGCATCGAAGCTGAAAAATCTCCTGATGATTCAATTTATTCAGAGGAAAAGTTTCTGAAGTTACCTGAATTTCATGAAGATATATAGCTGCAGGTCTTGTGTCTTATAAGGAAATACGTTCAGTTGGCCAGCCTTCCACATTAGAAGAAGAGCACAGCACTAGTTCTGGCGTAAACCAGAGAGCAAAATATCCAGTTTCTGACATAAGGTATGACAATACGGACTACTTTTTAATATGGCATAACAAAGGTGGAGGTTAAATAATGCAAACTTTGCAAAATATAACAAATACATTGCATAAAGCAAGAATTATTTTATTTTTATTTTTTTTGCATAAATGGACAAGGCTACCCTGAGGCCGCTTTCCTATTAGTTTATCTGGTGGCTGAGTTAGAATTTTTTTGTCACTGTGTTTCATTTTTTTGACTTACATGAATACAATTCGAATAAAAAATATGATAAAAGTCAAATTGTTGCTGAATGCATCCAAATATGAGACGAAATATCCCTCCATGATTGAAGTGAGAACCAATAGGGAAGTTTAAGATACAGTGCCGTTCGATTAATGTTGCTCAAACTATTTTTTTTCGAAGTTTAGCGAATCGGTTGCAATAAATAAAACTTAATGAGGTTTTTTTTTTCTTAGGCATTTTATTTATTTATTTATTTCGAAATAGTTTACAAAAGCTTAATTTGCAAACTATTTATTTGAAGACATCTGGGCGTCAAGGCCATATGATGTCGTTGTTTTCTTAAAAGTGTATAGTAAAAAATAATGTACATGTAATATTTACATATGTGAACTTATGTATTAACTTATTACGAGTAACAAAAATTAACATTAACATGGAAAGTGAACGAAGGATAAATTAATGAGGACAGTTGCTATAATAATTTGAAAGTGTTAGATTTTAGATGTCGTTAAATTTATGATGTTGAGATGTGGCTTTGATATGTTCAAGTGATTGAGCGTTTGCTGGGTTGAGGACTTCGGCCAGTTGCTGTTCAGAGTGTTCAGGGTCATGAATTTGTTTGGAGATCGGGCAGGAGATCATAGTATGCCAAATGGTGAGAGCTGTTCCACAATTCTGGCACTCCTCCAGTGTTTCTCTGTTGTAAAGGTGTCTGGTTGTAAAAAGGGTTTTACCTACCCTGATTCGCAGCAATCGTATACAGTCTTCTCTGGTGAAATTTTTGTTGTAGAGTCGTTAAGCGTACGCACTTTCGACTTTGAAACATGATTCCAAGCGAAATATAGAAGATATAATACAGGGCTTTATTAAATTATAAAGCTGTGTAATTGGCTATTTATTAAAAAGAGTAAAACAGTATATTTTTTTTTAATTTACTCACATTTTTATTGAAAAAACTAAAGCAAGTCAGATTGCGCACACTTGCCCCTATCTAGTGGTAAGTGTACGCATGATGTGGGTAAGTGTGCGAATTATATATATTTATTCATAAAACGTAACATATCGAGTTAGGGATATATAATTTTCACTTCTAGTAATGGCTTAGTAAAAAATTTAAAAAATTTATATGAAAACAAAAGTGAATACAGAATGTTAAAATGCCCAGAGAGAGAGCGAACAATGAAAGAAGAAGAATAAATTACGTATACGCCACATTGCCCACAAATATATTGTAATGTTTCAATTCATTTTACATAGAAATTACGTTTTTTTTGTTTGTCAATTAAATGTAATAAAAGGCTTGGGCTGATTTTTTTTCAATGGATGGTGCAAGTACAAATACGTACGAGTAATGGGCCATAAATGGTCGAAAAATTCGCAAATATGATTAAAAAATGGGCATTTTTACGATTTTGAGGCCCTGGTTGTAGTTTTTTTTTTGGGTCGGTTTGTTTTGCACCTAATTATCAATACCTATAACTGAAGACAGAAAAAAAATTTCTAGGGTAAACCAAGATATAGCCATGAGAAAAAAACCAAAAAGTGCTCAAAATAAGGTTTGAGCCAAATATTCATGAGGCTATAAAATACGTTAGGCAGGCAATCTGGCAAAACGAATGATGCAGAGTTTCTAGTTTTAGTAAGTACTTTCAGGATCAATGCTCAAATCTTAGGCCCGAGATTAGTGGTTGCACTGTGTAATATATCTACAAACTTAGCACTCAACGTGTTATAATACAATCACTGGACACTAAGAGCCCCCGCACACTACAGAGTTTTTGTCGGCCGACAGTTTAGTCTTAATCAGTATGAAAATATATGAGAGTGCGCACACTACAACGATTCGATATCGGCCGATAAATAAGTTTGATAGGCTACACGATTGCCTTCAAACTAAAGTATCGGCAAACTATCGGCCGACTACTTAATCAGTACGGCGCTCTTCTACGTGCGCACACTACAGACTATAAAGTCGGCCGATTTTTTTCGATAGCTCAGTTTGCTCTGAATTTTAAATTAAAGTTCTGGATATTTCGTCGTATTTAAATATGGAATTATGGACATATTTGGACGTAGAGCAATGATTACCTCTCTGGAACATTTTTTACTAACTCCCATTAAGCGACTATTCTCTGCAAAATGTGTTTAACGACTAGCAAAACCAAATCGTTCGAGAACAGTCGGCCGATTGTTTGTCTAGTGTGCGCACTCACTACCAACCCGACTATTTAATCGGCCCAGTGTGCGCACTAACCAGCCCAACCCGACCAAACTATCGGCCGATAGAAAGTCTGTAGTGTGCGGGGGCTCTAACACGATTTTAAAATTGAGAAATATTTTAGTAAAACTAAGCTTTTTTTTGTTTGGCTTCCCTTCACAAAACAAACCAAAACGAAACGCAACAATAGCTGACCCAAATAAAGGACAGATACCTACTTATTTGTGCATTTACAGATACTAGGTCTGTTTGGTAACCCACGAATTCGTACACATTTGTAAGATTCTTACGAATTTCATGTTTGTTAACCCAAAATATTTGTAAAAGAGAGAGCCAAATGACAGTTCAAAAAATGTACTCTCCACTGAGAGCGTACACAAACTTACGCAAACTTACGCGGTCTTTTTCTTCGCGTAGTTGCATCGATTCTGTCAAACCAGCCATTCTGACTATTGTGAAATGTCATAATCTTCATTAATAGTGGAAAACAAAAACAAATTTGGAAGTTTTACGCAAACGTGTTTGTTTACTTTGCTTACGAATTTTCCACTGCTGGGAGGATTTTCCCCCACTTTTCAAATTATTTTAATATTTGAGAGCGAGCTAAAAATTCCACAGAAAAGATACCAAACAGACCTATTATTCATTGTCATTTTCGAGAAATTCGCTGTTCGTACACTTACCCGCTGCGCACACTTACCCCAAACGACTCTATGGGATACGAGTATGCAGAGTGTGCTGCGTTCGCAGAAAGGTTTGGCCAGTTTTCCACTCTCCAGCTGTCTTTGTCATCTGGATTTCTCCGAAGATTCTCCTGGTGAATTGACAAGAGATCGGGATTGTTACGGTCAATTGATACTTACTGGTTTCTTTGGCTGCTGTGTCTGCGAATTAATTTTCCTTAACTGCCCGAACTAGTGATGAGCAAAAAATCACTAACTGTGAATTATTCACTGTGAACGAAAAATCACAGTCGCAATCTGTTAACGACTTGGAAATAAACTGTGAATCGCTAAAACGTGAATAGTTTCACGTCACAGTTTGGAATTCGCAAATAATGAGTTTACAACGATTTCGTGATT
The DNA here is from genome assembly GCA_949775065.1 of Brachyopa scutellaris. Classification (NCBI taxonomy): domain Eukaryota; kingdom Metazoa; phylum Arthropoda; class Insecta; order Diptera; family Syrphidae; genus Brachyopa; species Brachyopa scutellaris. The sequence goes on from OX459114.1 coordinate 35,534,316, forward strand.
GTGAACGTAAAGCGCTAGGCAGCGAATGCTAAAAATAGAACAAAGCAAAATGTGGTGAACGAGATTGTGTATACTGAATATATGCTGCCTTCCGTACGCAAACATGAATGTATAGTATGTTATGTATATTGTTCGCTGGGTTGCATTGAGAGTCGCCGCTGAAAAAGGGGATGAAGATTGAACCACAAAATAAAGGGTCACAGCAAAACGAAGTATGAAAAAAATATGTGTGACTTCCGAGTAGGTAATTGCTGTCGTTTAAAATGTGATCATTTTTTTTACGCTGCGTGCAATATCTATGTAACTACATAGATATATTATCTGTGGTTGAACTTTGTTTTTAAAATTTGCGTGTGTTATGCATGCGAAATTGCGAATTGGGGATTACTTAAAGAAATTTACACATTTATTTGTGTGGTATCTAGGAGTACGTAAATATGTTTGTATGTATGTACATTTACTTAAGAAAAATACTTTTAAGATACCGGCAATGACATAGTGAAAAATAATTAGTTTTTTTTGTACAGAATTTCTTTACCAAATTAGACGAAAGTTTCCAAAATGTTATATCAGCCAGGCTATCACACAAAATCAACATAATACACAAATATACGTATGGAACACATACACATTATTCCTAAAAAAAAAAACTTCCATCCTTTCATTCATATTCGCATCATCGTGAAATCACATTCACAGGTTATAATCACGTTCACAGTTATACCTGTGAACATAAATTCACGACTTAGCCCAACTCTAGCCCGAACACAATGGCGAAGCTGTAGTGGAAGTAGGCAGCGCTGTCAAAATTAAAATACACGTAAACCCTATAGCGCGAACACAATGTGAAGCTGTTGCTGTAGTATGAATTGTATGGTGAAGCGCAAAGTTCAGCAAACTTCAACTTTCTACTTCCACTACAGCGTCACCATTGTGTTCGGCCAGTAATTCCGATATGAGCGGGTACCCATGCCAGAGATATATTGGTATTGGAGTTGAGAATGCTTCTCATGTATTCTAGGAGAGGGCACTTGTTCAGTCCACTACGTAGTCCATTTAGTATACTTAAATTGTCTGTGAATATAATGGTCTCCTCCGTTTTTACCAAGTTCAATCACTGCGTATGAAGAATTATTATCTCTGTAGGATCCATCAGTATACAAAACTCTGATAGTGTTTGAGGAAGCAATAATTTCTTGGTGTAATACTTGAAATTGTTTGTGCGGTGTTGCGTTTTTCTTATATACATATTTCCAAACTGGTGTTAACTTTCAGTGTATTTCTTTTCCACTGTGGTGGGGGATTAAAAATTGTCTTTAAGAGGATGTCAGGGATTGTTGGTTGGATAGCGGATCTAGAAATCTTTCGGATTAGTTTTTTACTATGAAGTGGCTCTCTGGTGGTGTCGTGTCGGCATGGTGTCGATTATATTCACTGCTCTCTTTTTATTAAGTTGTTGGAATGATATGTATCCAGCTTCAACTTGAAGTGCTTCAATTGGTGTAGCTTTTAATGCCCCGTTGCCGTGCGGAAACATTCGTTGATCGACGCGTTGATTTTGTCTGTATTTTTTTGGTGATCCACATGTAGACGGTCATGCCATGTTGAGGGTCCTACTAGTGTTTTTATACCATTTAAATGGGATGCATATTGCGACGAGTCTTTTAAACAATGGGTCGTATACATAAAAACTAGTAAATGCATTTACTAGACGATTTCTCATCAAATGCTTGATTTTCGTATGCATAAAACTGAAGTAAATGCTTATTTTTTGTAGCATTTGCTTGCCTTTTTCCAAGTTGGTGAATAGCAACTTGAACATTTGCTAGCAAATACTTTTCTGTGTTAAATGCGAAATGATGCAGCTGTAAACAAGAAATATTACAGTCGTAATACTACAAATTGCATTCAAAAGAGAGAGTAATAATTGAAAGATGTTTTGGGCAAGTGAAGAGGAGATTTCCAATTCTTCAAAACTACATACGTCTTAATTTAGCAAATATTAAAAATATAATTGTGGCATGTTTCGTTTTGCACAATATTGCAAAGCATTTAAAAGACAACAATGATTTTCAATTGCCAGAAGGCCGAGAAAATGAGATTTCTGTTCATGGTGATGAAGAATTAATAGCCGGTGTACTTCATATCCGAAGATTGGGGCAGATCAAGAGACAGGAATTAGCAGAAATAATATGTAACATAAATTCATAAAACTTTGTTATATTTTTTTATTTATATTCTATTCATATTATTATTATTATTAGATATTTTATTTTCATAGATAAAGGCTCTTTTTTTTAAAAAAAATTTTATAATAATCAGAGATTTGATATTTAAATTATATCTTACAACTGAAAAATTTTATAAACATTTTAAGATAATTTGACTTTTAGATTACATTTGAAGGAAAACTATGATTAAAACCTTCATTTAATATGGTTTTTATAGAATTTTATATAAAAAGAAAGAAAAAAAAAAGAAAAAATTGACTAGATACAAATCAAACTTAAAAACTATGGGATATAATATTTGTTTAATTAAATAATAATTAATTTAATCATTGAATAAGTAAATAAAAATGTACAAAAATGTTTATTATCTATATTATTTACAAAAATTTGTGAGGATAAAACATTTTATAAGGAACACTTTTATTGATCTATTAAATTTTGTATTAATACATTCTTGGAATTACTACATCTTAGATTAAATCTTTCCTTGAGAATTTCAATTTTTCTTGTAACTTGATGTACACCGGTTTGCTCATGTAAGAGTTGAGTTGAAAAAAGCCAAGGTAGATTTATCATCATTTTTAAAGTTTTATTTTGTGAAACTTGTAATTTTTTAATATGTGATTTAGCACAAGTTCCCCATACTGGACATGCATATAAGATTATGACTTGAAAAATTACTTTACATATTATAATTTTATTGAATTTACTCAGGGGTGATTTCCTACATATAAGGGGGTATAGCATTTTAGTAGCAATGCTTATTTTGTTGAGGGTATTTGTAATATGGTTTTTGAAAGTTAACGTCTTGTCTAAATATACACCTAGATATTTGATAGAATTAACCCATTAGTGCATGAAGTTAATTTGAAGTTTTTTTTTACATTTTGTCGTTTGTTTGCAGTAAAACACTCTTTTTTAATAAAAAAAAAAATACGAAATCAGAACATTTTGTGTTTTTATGAGTAGATAGAGTGTGTCCGTTTAAACGGACTCTATGCAGAGAAAACATTGCAAGTTTACATTTAGATGACGTCCGTTTAAACGGACCATATGCACTAATGGGTTAACCCACGGAACATCACAATTGTTTATTTTAAGCTGACCAAGTGGTAAGGCACAAGCTTTTCTTTTTCTAGTGAAAAATATGGCCTGTGTTTTGTCAGCATTGAGTTTGACTTTCCACGATTTAAAATAATCGTTGATTTTGTTTAAAGCATGTTGTAAATCGTTCTCAATTTCTATTCATATATATTTATATTATATTCACATTTATTATATTTATAAAACAAAAAAAATAATGGAAAATACAAATAAAAATAAAAAAAACTTTGTTCGAAAATAAAAATTTTATTTCAACAAAAGCTAATTATTTTTTTGTGCTCATAAATATTATATTAGTTCACTCCCACTTAAAATTTCAGTGGTAGAGTTTTCACTTTTTTGATTGGGATTTTCCATCCTTTTTTTTATTTCCTCCCCCTTCATACCAAGCGTTGAAGCTCTCCATTTGTGAGATTTCTGGTCTCCTCAGTCTCACTAAACTTCAATCTTCTCTGTTCTGGTACTGGGGAATCTCGGACTAGTTCTTCAAATACACCTGCATCACTGGGTAAAGCTTCAATTTCCCTTTGCACCCGAATGGGACTATCTGCTCCCACAGATAAGCCACCTTTAGGTAAAAAATTTTAATCGACGGTTGTTGTGACTTATTCATAAGTACCGTATGGTATTTTAAGATTTGCACAAATTGCATCTGGCTAGTAGAAGAAGCTTCGCCTGTCATGACTGTTTCTCTTGCGTACCTTACTCGAAATAAATAGTCCAACGAGATTGTTTACAAAACAAAAACAGAAACAAATGGTAAATTACGATAACATCTACCGGTGTTGCTTCAAAACAAATTTTCTTCAATAACGATTGAGAAGTAATACAAAATAAGTATTTACTACCAATTTTGGATGAACTGGTAGTATTTACTTTTTATGCATACCAAATCTAGTAAATTCTTAAAATATCAGCTTCTACTAGAAGTACTGGCATTTGCTTAGACCTTTTACTTCTAGTAAATACTTAAGTTTTATGCATACGGCCCAATGAAAAAAGGCAATAATTGAACTCCCTATTCTACAATACCCTAACTTTGAAAGAACTTTCTATATAACAACGGACGCCAGCAATGAAGCCATTGGCGCAGTAATGTCACAGAAAGATATTCATGAAAATGACTTACCCATAGCATTCGCTAGTAGAATACTAAATTCCGCAGAAAAGAATTACTCCACTATCGAAAAGGAAGCTCTCGCAGTCGTCTGGTCAGTGACCAACACACTTCCGACCGTACATATACGGACGACAATTTGAAGTTATTACCGACCACAAGCCGCTGGTACGGATGTTTAATTTGAAAGATGACTTCACGGTTTCTCATAAAGCCGGACATCTTAACACGAATGCAGATGCAGACGCCTTGTCGCGATTAAACGTAGCCGAAGTCAAAGTTGTAACCCGTAGTCAAGGAAAAGTCACGCGAAGACAACAAGACAACAGGAAGAGAACAAAACCGTCATCGAAGTCTCAGACCCAAACGAAATCAATCCCTGAATCCTGCGAAACTAGAATATTCCTACTCAATCACGAAATCTGGTTCAACTTAATGAACAAAATTGCTTGGCTCTATGCAATGCCAGAGCCAACGAGTATACGAATCCTGTTCGGTAGTGCACCCCAGTCAATCCAAATCCACGAATGTGGAATTCTCAAAATAAACTCATATTGCAAAGCAGTAACGAATGAGGTATACCTACCTTCAAGAGTCAAATGACATTTACAACAAAATCCCTATCACATACCATTTAGAAGAAACACTCCTTACAGAATCCGTCGCCCTAACAACCTATCCCAAATTTCACCCCGCATGGACATGATACATGTAGAAGAACTGGACTTAGCGAAGTACAGTATTAATGTTAAGGATTTAATGAACAAAAACAATTTTTTTTTTGTCTGCAGGTCATAAACATGGCGTATTTTTGAATATCTATCTTCTTTTGCATCTTTATAGGTATAGCTCTATATATTATAATAAACCAATATATAAAAGTTCAATGTACAATTAATAAAGAAAATTCAACAGATAACACCCAATGAGGAAATAGCTGAAGCATAAAAAAAAATTATATAATAGCCGTGTTTTATTAACCCCGTGATCTGATGCGGATCAGATCAGAATAATAAAACAAACTAGATCAAAGTTCTGTGTAGTGGTGATTGTACAAGCTAAGTTCATTTTGACATTTAGTGCGGAGTTGCCATACGAATGAACATTTTCTTTGAAATGAAAATTTAATGCGCTTGTTTTATTTTTTTAGGAGGAAATTGTTAATTTTGATTAACAGATACCGAATGAGAATGATATTTTGTAGCTATAATTTCAGTTTCACGTCGCTTAGATATCATTATGAGCAGAAAATTACTTTATTCGAACAAAATGACATTAAATGATATTTGGATTTCCAATAATATTTTTATATTCTAATCTGGCAACATTTACCCTTGACAATTGTCGATAATACAGGAACATTCAAAATCGAAAGTGTATCATAGTGAGAAATAGTCGAACTAATTTTTGATCACGAAAATTAATCTTGACAAAAAGCAAGATCTCGTATTGTTGTTGTAATGCACACAAACTTATGAGTTGATCTAATCCGGATCAGATCATGGGGATAATAAAACACGGCTAATGTATACGAATAATTGTGTAATATACGAGTAACAAAAAAAATCTTTAAATGTAAAATGTAAGGTAAAATGCCATGCAACTTAATATTAATAAACAAATCCGCACAATTATTAAAGCATAAGGTATTATCTAAGGCTATACGCATAATTAACAAATGCATTGTAAGTCAATCTGTCGTTAACCATGAACTCCACTACTAAAATCTTTAAATCCTTAAAACTAAAATCTTTAAATGTAAAATGTAAGGTAAAATGCCATGCAACTTAATATTAATAAACAAATACGCACAATTATTAAAGCATAAGGTATTATCTAAGGCTATACGCATAATTAACAAATGCATTGTAAGTCAATCTGTCGTTAACCATGAACTCCACTACCTGTCGAAAGTCTCCACGCCTAACGTCGTCGTTCGCCTTTCCTTTTTTAAGGGGGGAAGACTGTTGTGCCCATACAAGACGCGCACCGGTATAAGACGCTCAACATACACAGAACAACCTAACATACACTGTCTAACAGGGATGGAAAAGTCGATACAATTGTATCGAATTCGATACAAATGAGTTTGTTTGAGTACAAAAGTACAATTTGCCTTAATTCGATACAATTTATCAATCTGCATCTTTCAAATTATTTGGCAATTTGTATTTTTCAAAAACGAGCAAGTTGAATCAATTACCGAACGTCACATCTATTTGTTTTAAGTTTTACACACAGTGTTGACTGGATTCTACTTTTTACGACACACCTCTCTGAACGTAAGAGGCAATATTTGGAACACAATTTATGCAAAATTAGAGCATTAAGCCTGAAGATGAAGATCTCAGAGACTAAACAATGAACTGAAAATGTATGTAAAATAAAGTAGTTTTGTTTGTAATGTTTTGTTATGAAGTTATTTGTGTTTTTTTATGTTAATTATGTAGACGACAGGCAGTATCAGCATTCTATAAGAAGGGCTCAGTCATCTACATCCAGACATATTAATAGCTCTCTAAACCATTCTCAGGGCACTAGTAATTACTTCTCTAGTCGTCTTGGACTTGACCAAATAAGTTTAATCTTTATGACGCTCACTGAATTACTAAGGCTTAACTACAGAGCTAATCGACAAGATATGCACGACTCAAGTATATGTAGCCTTTGTAACCTGAATGCAGTGGAAGACGTCTACCACTTTATAGCAGTTTGTCCTATTTTGTCAAAACTACGCTTGCTTTACTTTTCCAAGAGAACTTCCACACTTGAAGCTTTACAAATTCTTAACGGGTTACGGGATTGGAAGCTGCTTTTTCGGTACTGCAGTTTTGATAGCTTAAGGCTTTTGTTTATAATTGTATAATTTCTCATGCATCCTTTTCCGACAGACGACACTTTATGGCCATGTTCTTTTCTTTATTTCTTAAAATCACATTTTGTTATTAACATTATACAATAAATAAATAATAATAATAATTATATGTAATAACAATAATATGTTTTTTTTCGTTTGTTTATGTTTTTTAACGCGAAAGATAGTTTTCAATACAATTGGCTTCATTTCAGTACAATTTTAAAACTGTTTTAAGTACAACTCAAAACTGTCATTTTCCATCCCTGCTGTCTAATTCCAAATCGCTAATAATAATCTAATAAAGTTCTTTCCTATATAAAAGTGCGTTTCCTTTCACGTTCCGCGAACGTTGGGGAGAATGGTAGAAGTGTGCTGCGTGTGGATTAGTACGTAGGTGTACTCCCCACATCGAGTATTTGGGTGTACGAATCGTGCAATCTACACATCAATTGACACAACAAAAAAAAGCTAGCTTATCCATGTAAACTGTGGACTATACGTGGCCCCAACGGGAAAAGTCTATAGGTGTGATATCACATTACTTAAAATTTACTTAAAAAGTACCTCTAAATAGAAAGCATTTTATAATTTTTCGTGGACTCTCGTAATAATCGTAACGAGTACAATTTAGTACAAAACTAATACAGCCAATTAAATTGTAAAGTTGACATTCGTACATTATAAATATATGTATGTCTTATGAACACACAAATATATGTACAATGTACACAACTGCGATTCTTTACGTAACTCTTCTGGGTTGTGGCAATAGTTTAAATTGGTGCCAGCGATCCACATTTCTTCTACTCGTTCTTCTTTGGGTGATTATCTAAATCGAATGAACGTGAATTACTGCTTGTCTTCAGTTAAGGAATTGACCTCAATTGAGAGCTCCACAAATTCACAAAGCAGCAGACTCTCCTGCTGCTTTTGATGGTGGTGTGGTAACGACATCAAATCAATTAGGAACGTGATTCCTCCCCACATTCAGTGCAAACCAATTTTATTTCTCTTCTGTTTTCTTTCGTCCCCTATAACACCTTTCTCGCTTGACAACCAGCTTTACTTCTGATATCAATGGAATTTCCTTAAATGGATCTGTAATCTAAGCAATTTTATTTTGGGTAAATTTGTTTAGCTTCCGGAATGTGGAGCCGCATTTGATCAAAATTTGGTAACACGTATTCAATACTACCTCGTAAGCCAATAAAAAAAATAGCTTTGCCTATTTTCTTGTCGGATACCGATCCCGTAATAATTACAATATATTATTAAATAGGTACTAATTGAAAATGTTATGTATTCTATTATTTATGAATCGGTAACTATAACTATTTAATGATTCTTTTGGGTTAATTTTCTTTGACTTTCGTGTAAATTTCGGGCGTATGTACCTCGCGTTCTTCGTACTGGCCGGATGTCGGTTTTTAGTTGCTATAGTTTGGGCATGTAATGGTGAGAATTTTCGTCCCCCATACGCGGCAATTGTTTTTATTGACATGCCCAGAGAGGTGGAAATGTGCCACATCAGAAAAGAAGACATCCTTTGAAAAATCAGCAAAACCATCCTACTGCTTTAACAACCGATCTACGTGGATTCCAAGAAAAAAATTAGGAGACCTAAGATACAAGTATCTACAGTTAATCACAAAAGTAAGTATACACCTATGTGAGTGTAACAAAAGTCTTAAGAAAACAGTGTATTTTGTTTGAACCATTATCCGTCTGACCTCATGTCTGTTGTTTTACATTTGCACAGCTGCTCTAAAGTAAAAATAACGGTATAACTTGCCTAGGTTCTAGAGGAGAATAACTTTCGTTTGACGAAATACCAAAATAACGTCATAAAAGTAAGTATACATTTATGGTATTTGAGTACAAAACACGGGTCAGTAAACACTTGTTGTTATAAATCTGCTCTTTTTCCATTGAATTGTTTTAGAAATAGATAGGGTGAGTAGAAATTATTGAGTTTACATAATTTCGTTAAAGAATTTCTATGCGTCTACCAGAAATGGCACCACGTGGAAAGAGCTCCCTATTGACCTTAAACATTTGGTGATAATATTTTCCAAGGAAGAGAAATCCATTCGAGAAGTGGTGAAACTAATCGACAAAAGTCCTGCAACGGTAAAAGAAAATGTAGAAAAAAATAAAACCTCCGGTAAACTAGAAAATCGGGCTAGAAGTGGGCGCCCCTGTACCTTTACTGAAGGAGAAAAGCGAATTATTGTCCGAAAAGTAAGGAATGATCCCAAAAAGAGTACCCCAAAAAAGTGCAAGTTCCAAACTATTCGCCGTGTCCTGCACGATGCTGGGTATAACGGTCGATCTATCAGGAAAAAACCTTTTGTCAGCGATGTGAATCGTAAAAAGCGAGTTGAATTTGCCAGAAACCATCCAACGTCTGATATTACCTTTTGGAACAGTTATATTTACAAACGGAAGCAAATTCAACATTTATGGTTCGGATGGGCGCATCAACGTAAGGAGAAAACCAAATACGAAGTTGAATCCGGAAAATATGGCTGGAACCATAAAACATGGTGGTGATTCCGTAATGGTTTGGGGGTGTATTGGGGTCTCTGGCGTGGGTTATTTGGTGTTTGTCGAAGGTAACATAAATCATTTTGAATATTTAAATATCCTCAAAAACCATCTCTATCAGAGTGCGCAGAAATTGGCATTGGAAGGGTCATTCGTCTTTCAACAAGATAATGACCCTAAGCATAGTTCTCAAATAGTTAGAGAATGGCTGCTATACCATATATGTACGCAACCAGCTTAAGACACCAATCCAATCACCAGACTTAATTGCTATTGAGCACTTGTGGGATCACCTCAAACGCTAAATACGAAAACATGATATTTGAACGAAAAATCAGCTTGAAACGATTATTCAAGAAGAATGGGCCGAAATAGGCCCAATGTGACCCAAAAGCTCGTCAATTCAATCCGATTCAGAGTAAACGCTGTTATTAACTCTAAAGGATATCCTGCTAGGTATTAATTTCATTTTTTTCTTCAATATCTTGTCTTTTTTTGTTTTTTCTTTGAGGTGTATACTTAATTTTGTGATGTGTTTTTTTTATTAATTTTGCTTAATTCTAATAGCTTTGTTACTTTGTTTTGTTTTTTTGTTAATTTTACTTTTTATATAAAGTGCCTATAATAGTATCTAAATAAATACATATCACTTATATATTTGGTTTAAATTTATTTAAGTGGTTGTTTTCGTTCAATAAACTTCGAATACCGTACTGTATACTTACTATTGTGCGAAAATCAAGGAGTTGCGTGAATCGAGCGTTTTTTTCAACCGAGATCGCACCATTATTTTCTATATTCTATATGAATGTGTACATATGTATATAGGTAAACATGAATTGGCGTCGGTGCATACGCGCAGTACTCGGCTAAACATCATCCCATTTGCATGGATTTTTGTTGGATTCGTATTGAACCAGGTAAACACACTACGGAGCCGAAATTTCGAAATTTCCACCGAAATAGTCGGAAATCGTGAAAATCCGTAATTGCATACTATCAGTGGTGGATGATGGCGATATTTGAAAATTTCATTTTGTATGGGAAGGAGACAATATTGATTCAAAGGAATGACAAACACTACGGAATTGATAATTGGCTAATTTTGTCCCTCACGAAATAAGATTATCTGTCAGGTCATGAAAAAAATAAGAAGGTCAGCAGCATGAACTTCTATGCATATCGGTTAATGTTTCGCCATGATATCGACAATCATCTTTCAAGATATCGCCGATCGTTTCAACAGTATTGCATCGACATGTACGTCAAGATAGTATATCCACTTGAGAGATGCTGTCAATTTGGATGGAGATGCAGCAGCAGCAAACATCGGCCGGTTGCCAATTCTCCCAGCGACATACATTTGTTGGAAGCCCGGGGTATATGCAAGAATATGCGCAGGACACACTGCCATATATCCAGCATTGCGGACGCCACGACTTATTCATCACGTTCACCTGCCACTCGAAATTGCTAGCAGCTCTTAGTTTCCAGGCCAATTGCGAGCGACCGCCACGACATTACCGCGCGAGTTTTCAAAGAAAAACTCAGAACGATTATGGACCTCTTCGTGAATTAAAAAAAAAAATTCTGCGTAGAAAGCTACGCGATAGAAGTGAAACTTGACTTGAAAAATACGATGTATATCACTAAGCTTATTGTTTATCTTGTCAAACCTTTTCATTTTGATACCCATATCAAGTAGGTCGTGAGTAAACGGTAACGCGCCGTCTTGGAGTGTCCGCCATATTGACTGTTTCTATGACGTCATATAGCCTTAGGTACTCTCCGGGTCAAATCGAATCCAACGACATTCTATTTGTTGAAATCGGTTAAGTAGTTTAGGGTATAGGCTGAAGCGGTAGCAACGGTAATCCGCCATATTGGATTTCGAATGACGTGACTTAGCTTATTATGTTTGTCCTGTCAAACGCTTTCATTTGACACCCATATTAAGGAGGTCGTGAAGATAACGGTAACCCACCATACCGGGGAGTCCACCATATTGAATGTTTCTATGACGTCATGTAACCTAGGATACTCTCCGGGTCAAATCGAATCCAACGACACTTTATTTGTTGAAATCGGTTGAGTAGTTTAGGGCTTAGGCTGTAGCGGTAGCGCTATGAACTGTTATTTTCCCGCTCTCTACCATCGCTAATCCCTCCAAATGCGTCCCCTACCACGAGCACTCATTCTTACTTACTTAATTGGCGCTACAGCTCGGGGTGAACCGGGGCCTTCTTCTCGCAACCATTTGTGTGTGCATGTTATATTTTTGCACGAATGGAAGGGACCTACAGTTTTTTGCCGACTTCGAACGGCGCGCGAGTTGAGAAGCTTAATCGTGCCTAGTGATACTCTTTGATGCTTGTCAGGCATTTGGAAAAGGTGGGCATTGTGAAAAACTTTTTAGGTGTTTGCGGCGGGATACAGATACAATTTAACTTATTACTTAACTATGGGTAGTAAGTTCAAATGTTGTGCTAACGACCCTGATATGTTTTGTTACGTTTGCGGTGAATACAGTGTACTCCCCCTAAGTCGAATTTTCACGTGACATCAAGATTTTTTCGAGTTAGGGAGAGTTTTGGAAAAAATCGAGTAATAGAGAGAAACCATTGAAAAACCCATCTTGAATGCAACCAAACAACACAAAGAAAAGGATCACAATGTTTTTTTTTTTGTTTTTGCGTTGCAACTTTTTAAAGACTGTATATTTTTATGGAGAATATGAATAAGAAGAAACACGGCGAGCTGACGACGATGGCACCCGCGATGCTACACATATTTAGGGTCTTGAAGTGTATGGGTACTTGATGGTTAGTATTTGTATGCTCAAAAACGAATTCCGAAGGAGTAATATATTTTTATTTTGTTTTGTGCTAAACAAAATTCGACTTAAGGGGTGCAAAAATATGGCAATAATCGAGAGAATGTGTTCGAGTTAGAGAGAGTTTCGACTTAGAGGGAGTTCCACTTGGAGAATGGTTTTTGTATGGAAAATTGAAGGGAATGATAAAATATGGCGAAAAAATCCGAGGTAGACAGAAATTCGACTTAGAGAGAGTTCGACTTAGGGAGAGTCCAGTGTACATATTGAAAGATCAGCGAAAATTGATTACAGACACTGTGATCCGTTTGTATTTCACTTCCTTCGCAACCAAGATAAAGCGTGGTTGCCTCATAGTGCATGTAAAGGGTGATTTTTTAAGAGGTTGAGAACTTTTTTAAAAAAAAAAAACACAAAAAATTCGAAAAAATGAATGAAATATTTATTTGAATCGATAGTTTGAACCTTGCAATTTAATGTTTAAAGATAATTTCATGCAAATGTTGACCGCGGCTGCGTCTCAGGTAGCCCATCCGCTGAGTCCAATTTTGGCATACTCTTTCACACATATCGGCCGGTATCTCACGAATGAATGCATGGATGTTGGCTTCCAGTGCGTCAATCGAAGCGGGCTTGTCCCTATAGACATTAGCCTTGACATACCCCCACAAAAAATAATCTAATGGTGTCAAATCGCACGATCTAGGCGGCCAATTGACCGGCCCGAAACGTGAAATTAACTGTTCACCAAACTCGCCTCGCAATTGCGCCATTGTTTCGCGTGCTGTGTGGCATGTGGCACCGTCTTGTTGAAACCACATATCATGCAAGTCAAGAACTTCCATTTCGGGCAAAAAAAAGTGCTGTAACAAAGGCCTAACTGCTGGGAACGGCGCCGAATCGACATTTCGCGGTCTTCTGTCACACTAGCTGATACGGCCGCAATATTTTCTTCACTACGCACAGTACGTAAACGTGTTGGTGGTTTAATGTCCAACAAAGTAAATTTGGTGCGAAATTTGGTCACAATCTTCCGAATAGACTGCTCAGAAGGTCGAGAATGCCGATCATAAAATGGAAGCAACGCGCGATGAACATTTCGAACCGAGCACGAATTTTGATAGTAAAATTCAATAATTTGCAAGCGTTGTTCATTTGTAAGACGATCCATGGTTAAATTGCAAACCAAACTGAAGCTGTTTGACAGTGACACAAGGTACTAAACACACGTCAGCTGTCAAAACCAGTGTTGCCAAAACCAAACCAGCTAAAAAATCACCCTTTAAAACGTGCATTGAACATTTGCGACAATGGGAGAGAGAAACACGTAAGTCTTTGAAGTTTGGAGTACATTTGATTTGACGAGAACAAAAAAATGATCATGATGACTGTTCCTCTTGTATGAGTGTTAGGGTGTGTCATATTTTTCAACCTTAGAATTCTCATATCTAATAGTTCTCAAAAGTTGCATTGAAGATTAAGATTAATTACTACATCTTTAGTTTTCATTTCGGAAAGTATTTTTGGCTCCCTCAATGACCTTGAAGTTTCGAAGAAATTGAAGAAATAAGCTATTGGCGTGTAATTTTTTTTTACATCTATACACAAAAACTAGTTAAACTAGGTTCAATTAAAGTAAATATATTCAGTTTTAAAATATTGATCAACTAACAAAACGAATTTAAGGAAAAACATATTTTTACAACCTCCTATTCTCCACACCGTAAAACGTATTGCGCCCAACGGTGGGTAGGGTATTAAATATAAAAATATGTAATATAGATGTTTTTTCATTTTATTTCCAAATAAACTTTATGTTTATTAATTTTACGTAATTTGTTTAGAAAAAATTAACACTAAACCATATCCGAGCAATGGGCGAACATAGCACTGAAAACCGTTTTTTACGAAACTTCAACCAATTTGAGGGAGCCAAAAGTACATTAAACTTGGAACTTTTTCACATATTCTGACACCTAGGATCCCAATACAACTTTTGAGAGGTATTAGATTAAAAAAAACAAACTTTTTTTTGCCATACTGTATAACTCATAGTAGGTGTATAATACACTCAGAAAAAAAAGTTGTAATCACAACAATTTTATGTTTTGTCACAAGAATAAACGCTGGTTAAATTCTGCTCAACAACTGAAATTGTTAATTCAAGAATTCTCAGTGTTAGTTACTACATAAGAAAAAAAGTTCTTTCGTCAAGAAACAAAGTTCTTACATCAAAAATAAAAAGTTCTGACATTTAAGAACTTACATTGTTGTACCAAATGAGATTTTGTTAAAAAGAATTAACAATAAAATACTTGCACCAAGAATAAAGAATAGTAAAGAAATTAAGAATGAGGTACTTACGCTGAATATGCAAATGCTTAAAAAGAATCAAAAATGTAAATTTTTGCTTCAAGGAAACTTATGTTAACCTGGCATCAAAAATACTTATGCTGGTTTGGAATTTGAAATTAAAAAAAATTATTCCTTGCTAAGACTGAAAATCAAGAGTTTATAATTAAAAAATTCAAAAATGAATTTTATTTTAAGAATACTCAAATAGCTATGTATGTACAGTTGTACATGTATCTTGCAACATTTAAAAAATGTCATGCATAATATCGCAATCTTTATTATCAGTAACGTGAAAATTCGGAAAAGTGTTCCAGATTGAGTTTCCTCTTGTCGAGGTAGTATCAGGTTGATATGTTGTCGAATTAGTTTCACTTTGGTAAATAGACACATACCGAATAATGTCTTGAAATTCTTCACAATCACTTTGGCAATCTTTTTTCTCTCCTGTATAAATTCTGCAATAATATTTTGCGTTAAAACCTGGTACAAAACCTAAAACTTCGTTAAGTCCTAAATTATCGCTCAAAATTTGTCAAAGATAAAAAAATACTTTCGTTACTTTTCCTTCGATACATAAATCAATTCCATTGGTATACAAGTCTTTAATACATTCAACAAGTTTGTTCAAAGTTAAAATGAATTTTTAAGTTTAATCATTATATTTAAATCGCTAGCGTAAGGGCTTGTGATTCCACCTGAGAGTTTATTCCTGCACCGATTTCAATGATTCTTACACTGAACGAAAACTTATCAACTGAACTTTGTTCATCAATATAAATAATTTTGAAAAAGTTCATATGAGTAAAGGTATTATGAAAAAAACATTATTACCTATACCTACGGGGATAGGCTTTCTACATGCGAGGATTCCTCGCACCGGTACACTAGTTATTATTATTTCTCACAAACTGATCTTCACTGATCAATAAAACAACGACAAAAATTATTGGTTCTTAACTCAACAATAAATTGTTGCGCGAAGATATGATTTGTTGAGAAATCAAGAATTTATTTTGTTGCCTAAAGAATTAATTTTTGATTTGATAATATAATTCTTAAATACCAATGTGAAGAAGCATTCTTTTTCACTATTCTTTTGCCTCAAGTATGAAATTGTTATGAAAAGAATTTGTACTCTTGAAAATTTAAAAAATTTGATTGTTGTTTCAAATAAAACATTTTTGATTCGAGTATCCAATCTCAAATAGAAATATTTAAAAACAAAATAGGTACTTGAGAAAACACTTCTTTTTAATCTAACAATTTTTCGCTTTTGATAATATGTTAACACTTACAAATATTTGCATTGAGTATGAGATTTTTGATACAACAACTTCAAACCAAATATTCTAAAAATACATTTGTTGCCGCAAGAACTAGTATTTACTGGCAATAATTTCCAGCTTACAATTTTTTAACAATTGAAAATTCCTGTTTCAACAATGTTTTTTTTTCTGAGTGTAGAAAATTTTACTTTTTTGTTAAAGTTGAAATTTTATAGGGGACATTTTATTTTCATTTTCGTAACTAAGAAGTACATATATAGGTAGTAAAAATATCTCATATGCAGTGCAGAACGAGTAGTAAAACATCTCCTCAGACCTTAGACCGATCTTATGTACATATGTATTTACATACAGGTAAACATATTTCAAGCGTGATTTTTCACTTTTCCAGTAGGTATGCTATGCATGACTTGTTCCTATGCTAAAACTCACCCAAAGTTTCTCAAAGGATTTTAATATGCTCCCTTCTACAACAATTTACCATTGCTGCAAATCGTAACCAGTGCTTTGTTTTTGATTAAGCGGGCGAAGTACAACAACTACCACCAAACGAGGTAATGCGCAGGAAAGTAAGAAAAATGTAAAAGAAAAAAACATTTCTACAAAAATAAAATAAAAAGAGGAAAGAACAACGCGTTTCTGGCTTCTATTTACGAGTACACGGAATGGGTTCAAGTACTTAGGTATATGTACGTTGTTGTGAATGTCTTACATAAGAGTCGCGTACAAGGACAGCAATTCGAAATTTCTGAAACGGAAATTCAGTAACCCTCCACAAGAACCGCATAAAAGAACTCATTTGCGCAGAGGTGCGCTCTCGTCAAGCATTAAATGCTGGTTTTCATTATGATCACTTTTAAACGAAGGACTCCATACGCTGTAAAGCTCAATAAACAGTTTTGGTTCACTGCTTGCACATCAAAACAAAATGCAGAGGAAATCGTGTGACAGGCACTCTCGATTACTAAATAAATTGTTAAACTTTTGTCTAATACATATGTACTCGTATGTACATACATACATATGTGTATACATGAAAGAATACATTACAAATAAATACAAAATTAAAACTAAAACTAAAAGGCACCCTTAATTGCTATCAATAAGAATAAATTCATTGAAAATTTAGAAAGGAAAACCAATTCATTTGGCAAGTAAATATAAACAGAACGAAATTCCCTTTCCGAGTAATAGTCGATCCGAGTAGACGTGCGTTGTAATCATCTTAAATAATCCTCTTATATTTTGCACTTTCAATCATCTTTTTATCATGAACTCTAATTGCTTGAATGGTAATAACACGATATCCAACTATTGTATTCCGTATGGCATTTGTGGTCTGTTAATTCATTATGATTGTAATAATAATAATATTTGGCTTCAGCAGTCCTGGGTAGAACCAAGCCAACCTTTCCGCAACCATTTGTGTGTGCGCGTTATATTTTTTGCACGAATGGAAGGGACCTACAGTTTTCTGCCCCCTCCGAACGGCGAGTTGGGAAGCTTTACATGACAAATGATACTCTTGAATGCTTGTCAGGCATTCGGAAGAGGTGGGCACTGTTGAAAAATGTTTAGGTGTTTGCGGCGGAATTCGAACCCAAGACCGCTGGCTCAGTAGTCCGACGCACTAACCACTTGCGCTACGGTGCCCACAATTATGATTGTGCTAGCATAAAAAAGTCATTTATTAACATTCTTAACTCGTGTAACAACATTTGTTTTAATTGCGATAAATGTAACTCAAGGCCCCTATCGGTCTTTTTTGAAAACATTGATAATCTAACTAGTTCAATAAGTTCAATAAAACAAAGTGTTGATACTCTAAAAAAATGACTTCTTACATCATACATTACCGAAGTGTAAATAAATGAAGTCGTTCGTAAAACTGACAATCTCAATGTGAGAAAAGAGGCGCGCACAACCACTCGCAATTTAAGAAGCAAAAGGGTCAACGAACTTTATTCAGGTTTAAAAAATTCTCCCAGCCTACTGAAGAAAAAGGGAAATAAAGAACCAGCAACAGGCAAACAACTTTACTCCCCCACCGCGATCCCATCATCATCTTCATCATCTATTGCAAAACGGCATAAGTCAGCCACAGACTGCAAGGATGATACAGATGACGTATCAGCCGTTACCAACTCTCGCCTTCTGTCTGCCAGTTCAAACAATAGCACGATTGAGAGAGATAACATCGATATCAATAATGCTCTTCTTTCGTCTGCCAGAACAGATAAATGTATGAGTCAATGCAGTACAGCTGATCTTATGCCCCCGTCCGCTGTTGAAAAAGCCGCTAGCATAATTCCACCATCATTATCTTCATCTACTGCTAAACGGGATAAATCAGTCACACTTACAGACTGCAATGAAATTACTGATGTCGGAATAGAAATGGAACGACGCACAGTGTGACAATTTCCATATTTAGCGGGATTAAATTCAAAAATCGACTTGCACAGATGTGAACAAAAAGCGGGTTTTCATGCAGCTTACATCTCCCATTTAATAACTGTGACCAAATTTTTATGTAAGAAGCATGTGCAACAAAAAAAAATTATCTCAAAGTTCAAGTTGTGGTCATATTCATAAGAAGGTTAGGTATGAGAGCAAGTGTTTCAGATTTTTTTGCAAGTTTTTGCATTTTTATAAACGACCTTCCAAATGTCTGTAAACACACATCAGTTCATTTATACGCAGACGATGTTCAACTTCATGCTGCAAGGTCGTTTCACAACCTAACCGAACTGGCTGTCCTTGTCAACGAAGACTTAGAGCGAATTTACAGATGGTCTCTAGTGAATGGACTGCAACTAAATCCAAAAAAGTCGCAAATTATCCCCATCTCATACAAACAATTTAATCTTAATCTTGTACCGGATATATGGCTGAACGACAGTAAAATTAAAGCAGTAGAATATGTCACTAGTTTAGGCTTCGTAATAAACCGCAGTCTGTCTAGTTACAATCACATCAACATGGTTGTTGGTCGAATCTACGGATGTCTTAGAAAATTGTGGCTTACTGCTGCCTTTACTCCTATCGAAACCCGCCGTAAGCTCATAATAACCTTAGTACTATCTCTTATTACATACGCTGAGGTTGTCTACTGCACTCTCGACTCATTATCGCAACGTAAACTCCAGGTTGCCTTCAATGATGCGGTGCGATATGTACAGTACATGGCCTTCGTAGAAGTGATCACATCTCCGTTTATTCTCGTAGGCTACTGGGTTGCTCTCTGCAGAATTATGTAAACGGCAGGAACTGTATATTCCTCCATAAAATAATATATAACCAATGTCCACGTATGTATTCACTATTTTGAATTTTTCACGATCTTCCAGAACCACGAATATTATCACCTTTCGACACACGCACCTTAACTCGTCACGTTTATTCTTCATTCACGCTGTCAGACTATGGACTCTTTGCCTACCCGTATCAAATCAATCTCTAATTTCAAAAGATTTAAAAGTGATGTTCTTCTTCATTTTTCATCGACTACCTCGCGCATCTAAATCCTTTTAAATTAATTGTAATTTCATTTAATTAAGTTTTAAGTACTTGAAATTATATCAAATCAATTCTAAACTCTAAGTACTATAAAATAATTCCTCTAATGTACAAACCGATGAAATATAATAAATTGAAATTGAAATTGAAAAATTGAAAAGTGGTTCGCGTGATTTTAATTGAAAGTTTTATTTTTAATTAATAAATATAATCTTAATAAACAGTTAATTTTTGATATTGGGTACTTTTAATTAAATTAAAGAGTGGAGGAAACAAAAATTATTGATAAATGTATGCGTTAGAGCAAAAATATAGTTCTTCAGTGTTGTTCAAGTTGTAAAGCCATGTATGTTGGTAACCAAAAAGTGTTTAGACTTTTTGCGCAAAGGTGCGATACCCATACTAAATTTTTATTTGTTTAGGATGGCTACCAAAATTACGAAGAAAGCAATTTATGATGTTTGGATTTCTCAGATCAAAACATAGCGCTTTGATGCTGTTTTTTTTCTTTTTTTAAGAGATATTTAATAATATTACATTTTCTGAGGATGCAATTAAGTCAATAAAGACAACCTTAAAAAACTTATGCTTGAGGTTTGACAAAAAGATGGCCAAAAGTGGTCGCCATCGAGATCGCTTTGAAAGCACTAATTTTTCGTGGTTGAATGAAACCCTTACACTCCCACAAACATGTTATAATTGCGCTGCAAAACCTTCCGAAATGAACAATCCAGCCAATCTTTCGAGGAAGTCTGGATCAACTAGCAATGTCCTTCGGACTAACTCCCCTTCACTGTTGGGTCTGATTTATGGAATGTGTACTTCACATTGCATATAAACTGGATGTAAAAGTTTGGCAGGTAAGAGACCAAGGCTAAAGAAAATGTCAAACCCAGAAAAAAAAAACTTATTCAAGAAAGATTCAGAAGTGAAACTGGTTTATTGGTTGATATACCAACTCAACAGTCAGGCAATACGAATGATGGGAACACGGCTAGACGATTCTTCAGAGATGAAGTGAAAACTGCCGAAATTACGGACATAAAAACGATCAAAAAGTTTAATATCATCTTAGAAGCTCTTGGGCACAAGCACAGACCTTATAAACAGGCTTGTAATATCCTCGGATCCATTTTTGGCAATGTATTCCAAAAAGAAAAGTTTAATTGAACATGAAGTATATATTCGTACCAAACAAGTAAAAAACGTGCAAATTGTCGGTTCTTTTATGTTGTTTTTTGTCAAAACTTATGTAGATATGTTTATATAATTTACAACATTCTTTTCTACAAGCAATTATGATAAAAATATACAAAAAAAATTGTACGAAGCGTTATTAACTTAATCCCGCTAAATGAGCGAAATGTCGCACTGTGCGACGTGTTGAAGATCCATCGGTCGTTTTCAGCTCCCATCCTCTGCATGCCATTTCAAACAATATATACATGATTGAGAGAGAAAACATTGATATCCATATCACTAATGCTCCTCATTCATCTGCTGGAACTGGAACAGATAAATGTATGAGGCAATGCAGCTCATCTGATCATATGCCCCCGTCAGCTGTTGATGAAGTTTTCGCCGGTGCTTATGAGAGTGGTGACAATAACACTGCTGCCGCTGTTGCCTGCACACGTAACAACGGAACAAAATCAAGACAAAACGTTCGTCCCGTGTTGGTGGGAGCCGATATTAACACCTCACTGAATGTGATTTTGGACATCCAAATTTATTCACATTTCTGAAGGAGATGGGGCAAAATTATATGGAGCTTGGGCCAAGAGCGTACACCAATGAAATTGGCATCAAAATGAAGCTGAGCCTCAGTATATTAAAACTGTGAAGTTTTTTGAAAATCATATGTGGGGATTTTGAGATATTTGTGTGTGAAGTTCGTATTGCAGATAGATCTTCTGATGATTTTTGTCCGTTTATATGCATATAAAATCATAATATCATAAGAACCGTAAGACGCACATACATGTATTTAGTATCAAATGAAAGGTGATTCCACTATCTTTCTCATGACTTAAAAATGGGTCTACGATTTCCAGTTTTAAAATAATCAATTAATCTCTGAAGACTTTAAAAGTAAAGTGTTCTTGTTAGAAAATCACTAGTTTCTGAAAAATCTTCAGCGACGACATACCTTTTTTTAATAGTTACGTGAAAGAGCATTTTTCAGGTTTTAATTTGATGTAGAATAATGTAAGATTCAGCCATTAATAACTAAGAAAAACACTTTCAAAATCCTAGGTCGTGCAAATCAATCACCAATGCTCAGTAACCAATCCTCAATGGTGAGTTCTTACATGTTTTTTTTTTACAGAAACTTGAAAATATGTTGTTGTTTTGTTTTTAAGATATAAAGGCAAGAACTATTACAAATATAATATAGAGAAAATTCAGAAAAAAAACCATAATATTACAATAATATTATTATTATAATGAGAGGATGTTGTATGTACAAGAAACCGTGTTTAAATAGTTACATAAAAAGTTACGACTCATTATAATATTCTTCACCAGCTTGATCATCTATTAAAATGTTATGCATACCCAAGATACCACAAAACATTAATAACGTGAGCACAACATCCAACAGTTCTCATACTAACTAGACAAATGCAATAATAAACAATAATAGAATTGCTTCTATTAGCACTATTTTCCTCATTGCTAATTAGAATGTATGTATGTGTAATATACTCAAGAAGTTATAAGATGAGATTTTATTCGACCTTTTAATAAATAATTGTTTTTTGTAAACTCTGGTGTCCATGGTAATTCTATCTATATTTGGACACTATTTCTATTTGGTAGCTTCCGTTTTGCTTCAGATGTTCTCCACGGTATGAACGAGCTTGCTTTACTTGATAATTTCTTAGGTATATTTTAAGTAACTCTGGCAAACTTAGTATAGGAAAGTTAATTAAGTTAGCAATATGCCCTTATGCTTTGAAACACTGCCCTTCTTTGATTAAGGTTACTTTCTATCACAAAATCACTTAGGTGATTGGGAGTATTTAATCTGCTTGAAGCGATTTGCAGCAGCTCATAAGCATCATCAGTGTCTTCGATCAGTGGGTGAAACTTGTTTAAAATTGCCGAAGTTATTTTATAATCATCCATCAAGTGAGAAGAAGCAAGGTTGAAGAATTCCTGATGGAACAGTTAAAAATCCCTTTTAAAACCTCCATTTACAACTTCTACAACCCACCTACACATCGTTATACATCGCGATTTGTTTGCTTGTAGTGTTGTTAATTGCTGATGTCCTTCCAGGAGAGATTCGGACTTATACGCTTTATACCCATGCGATTCTAGAGTTGAAATAGATTCTCTAAAGCCTCTATTGCTATTGAGAATGAAGACCCTTTGGAAAACTGCCTCATCGTCCTACTTTCGCTTTTGAAGAGCATTTTGGTTTTTCAAGCATCCGAATCAGTGGCAGCATACGGACTGAATACTTCAAGAATATATCCATTAAATCACGTTATAAGAAATAGTTTAACCAAATTCTGATATTTATGTAAACCGTACGTTTGGTTTTGAAATGCGTAATTAGAGCTCTTTTGGATAGAAACATAAGTGCCGTTACAAATGACTATAGTTGGTCTATCATTTTCAGATATTTCAATGTTACCAAAAAATCCATTCGAAATTAATTTATTCCTTCTAGCAATGTCTTGAACACTCATATGTTCCAACTCCAAGTAGGATGGTACGAACTGTCTCCATAAGCAGCTCCCAGCGGTGGACGAATGACGTGTATTGTCCTGCAGGATATGTTAAGCAATGTTGAAAGCCTACGATAACATCATTTTTGTTAAAAAAAGTAATATTATTGATTTTTTTCTTAATTTTCTCTATATTATGTTTGTAATAGTTCTTGCCTTTATATCTTTATATGTTAAAAACAAAACAACAACATTTTTTCAAGTTTCTGTAAAAAAAACATGTAAGAACTCACCATTGAGGATTGGTTACTGAGCATTGGCGATTGATTTGCACGACCTAGGATTTTGAAAGTGTTTTTCTTAGTTATTAATGGCTGAATCTTACATTATTCTACATCAAATTAAAACCTGAAAAATGCTCTTTCACCGTAACTGTTAAAAAAAGGTATGTCGTCGCTGAAGATTTTTCAGAAACTAGTGATTTTCAAACGAGAACACATTACTTTTAAAGTCTTCAGAGATTAATTGATTATTTTAAAACTGGAAATCGTATACCCATTATTTTTAAGTCATAAGAAAGATAGTGGAATCACCTTTCATTTGATACTAAATACATGTATGTGCGTCTTACGGTTCTTATGATATTATGATTTTATATGCATAAAAACGGACAAAAATCATCAGAAGATCTATCTGCAATAGAAACTTCACACACAAATATCTCAAAATCCCCACATACGATTTTCAAAAAACTTCACAGTTTCAATGTACTGAAGCTCAGCTTTATTTTGATACCAATTTCATTGATGTACGCTCTTGGCCCAAAAGTGCCCCATCTCCTTTCACTGCAACAATGAGACTGCTCATCAATTATATCCTCTTGAGACCCAAGCTATACCCAGAATGACCATGTGTTTGATGTTGTTTATGGTCATTCATAGGGCTTATCTGAGAGTAAATTTCAACCTAAATAAAAAGTGGGGTGAGGGGTTTCCGAGAAAAGGGGGGTATCATGTATTATATCGTACATTTGATCTATATCTAACAAACAAATTATATTTTTATTTATTTTATTTGTTTAATTTGAAGAAAAAACAATTGTATACTAAGTTGTGTAAACAAAAGAAAGAAAGAATGCAAAAAAAAACAATGCTTAACTAATTTATCCTTTTCGCGACCAGAGATTTTTTTGTATTTGCTATGTCCGCTTTCCTTTTTTTTCGATTTCTTGAAATGTAGAGGTCAAATCTTGCGCGAAGTAGTCCCGGAGTGTAAAGAGCATATTTTTAGTGCATAAAAAGTTTATTTCGAGTGCAGTCCCGTAAATAGTTTCTCTTTGAATTAAATAAATAAAATATGAAAATTCTTTTCCGGAAGTACACATATGTGCACCGCAGCTCCGAAGAGAATATCACAACCATGTAGTATTCCTGCTTATCATTTAAAGTGCTTTAAGCTCATCAAAAAATATATCTTACCATCGGAAGTCAAGCCTGTTAACTTTAAACTGTGTGTACCCGCCGAGAACTTCAACATGCTTGGGAATGTCTTTTTGGCCATATGCTGTCAAGGTAAAACTATTTTTCAACCAGCCAAAAAACGAGGCTATTGCCTCTCACATACCCCCAGCCAATTAACGTTGGGTTATCTTGATGCTGGTGCTGCTGTTAACGCTATGCCCATTGTCACGAAAGAAGCTACTTCTCATGAGTTGTCATCGTATTATTCTTCAAATTCATCATTTTATTTTCAAAATGCAGGTGGTATTAGAACCAAACTAGATCAAGTTTCTCTCTCTTTTTGTTCTGATTTATATGATATTACTAGCTGTAACCCGGTGCGCTTCGCTCCACCTATCTTTTCAAAATTTGCTCGAGCACATAGTTATTTGGGTATGATAGAAAGGAAGAACATAGTAGGAAGCAATCACTGCTGCTCTATTTTCAACTTCGATTTCCGTTTTTTTCTCTATCTCTCTGTCTATCTATCTATCTACCTACCTATCTATCTATCTATCTATCTATTTATCTGTCATGTCCTGTTTTTCTGTCTATCTGTCTGTCTATCTGTCTATCTGTCTGTCTGTCCATCTGTCTGCCTTTCTGTCTATCTGTGTGTCTGTCTGTCTGCCTGTCTGTCTATCTGCCTGTCTATCTGTTTGTCTGTCTGTCTATCTACCTACCTATCTATCTACCTATCTATCTATCTATCTATCTGTCATGTCCTGTTTTTCTGTCTATCTGTCTGTCTGTTTGTCTGTCTGTCTATCTATCTATCAGTCTGTCTGACCATCTGTCTGCCTTTCTGTCTATCTATCTGTCTATCTGTCTGTCTGTCTGTCTGTCTGTCTGTCTGCCTGTCTATTTTAATTGACCAAAATGATTCACATTTCACCTGAAATTAAATTTTTTATGACAGATACCGAAACCACTGGTTGTTGAGTATCCGCACTGATGCTATGTTGTTTTCTATATTAAGAAAATTGTACGCTTAAAATTTTACCAAAATCGGTTCGGTAGTTCCGAGTCTATAAAAGGCAAACATATACATACATTCATTTTTATGGTATATAAATGTAAATAGATCTAATAACTTGACTCCAGCGCCACGAAGCGGGTCCAGATTTTACAATTTTCTCTTTTGGCACTTTGGCACTGAACCAACATATATTTCGAATATGAGCATTTTTGGTTCATAAATATAGAAGTTGTTAATAACTTGACTCCAGCGCCATCTAGCGGAATGAAATATACTTAACAAAGAACTCTCATGCTTACCAAATATACACAAAAATATTTCATAAAAATCGGTCGAGCCGTTTCGGAGGAGTTCGACTACAAACACCGTGACATGAGGTTTTTAGTGTTCCGTCCGTACCAAAACGGAACACTAATGGAATCAGTTCGGTGTCTGTCTGTCTGTCTGTCTGTCCGTCTGTCACAGGCCTTTTTCTCAGAGACCATTTGACGTAGACTATTGAAATTTGGAACAGTTATAGCAATTAGTGGCCCAAACACTGACATGAACTTAAAAAGTTGAATTTCGACTTGGAGGGCTAGTTTTGGAGGGATAAGTGAAATGTTAAAAAAAAAACTTTTTTAATTTAATGTTGAGGTCATCGTGTGTGATGTCAAATGAAAGCTACTTAAAGCACAAATTCAAAAATGTATAAAATATTTTTTTGTGTTACTTTTTTCTTAACACTTTTTCAAAAAAACGTTAAAAAATCGCTGTCCGAGGCTGTATCTCCAAAAATATCGATCAGAAAAATCTAAATAAAATCACAAACATCGAGAATAAAATGTAGATGGAAACCCAATTATCAGAACTGCATTACCTTCTACAGTTTTTTTTCTATTAATTTTTTTGTAATTTCACCTTCCCGACTGTTTGCATATACTGAAGTGACGTAACCATATCACAATCATATAAAAGTGAATACGTGAAGGGAAATTTGTATGTGTGAGAGTAAAAATTGAATGGTTGCGCCATTAGCTACAAAAAATTCACTTCCGGTCATTGTATATGAAATGTATACAATGCTTCCGGTATAACCATTGAGCTTAGACTTAAACCACATAAAGGAATCTTGACGGTTTCGTATACATTGTAATGTAGGTGTCTCTTCTTTTGCTATAAATATATGAAAATTGAATTTGCGTACAGACACGAGAGGGAGACAAATCGCCAAATTCCACGTATTTAATACAATTCAACGAATAACGAGACGAAAATATATGTATGGATACATACTCATACATACTTTATTTTTTTTTTGTGGATGTACCATGTAGATATGTATAATTATTATTCTTTCGAGAAGATGAGACTTATCAAGTTGTTTACATTTGTGTAGATATGTACATATATGTACATTCATATTTCAATTTGTTTTTGGCAAATCGTGCTGAATTTTTATTGAAATATATGCATACATACATATGTAGCTATTCGTATCTACAGGTATATGAGTGCATATGTACATACATAAGTATATACATTACAGGTGGGTCGTTTTCGCGGTTAGAAAAACGAACAAAGGGTTAAAAAAAAAAACGAAAAAACGATAACGAACGGGTGAAGTAGTTGGAGTATACCTACATACATACATCAAGGGTGGAATCATGTTATGTAGGTATTGTATTGTTTTGTATTGTATTTGGAAGGGGGTTGTCTCCTTAGAGACAACAAGCACGTAGACCTGTAGGCCCATTGTATTTTGGTGAAGTACCACCCCATTCGCTGGAGTCCTGTCGACCACATTGTGGAACCTCTTAGTTGACTCCTTACTGAGAAGACTTAACGAGGGAGGATATCCAACAATTGGATTCGCTGATGATGAATGCATCATCGTCAGTGGTAGCAACTTACCAGCACTCTGTGAGCGGATGCAATCCGCTCTTAGCATTGTTGGAGCATGGTGCCGTGAGCAGTCACTATCGGTCAATCCCACCAAGACCGAGATGATGCTGTTCACAAACAAAAGGAAGTTGCCTCCTATAAGATGGCCTACGTTCCTGGGCACCCAGCTTAAACCTTCTAGCACGGTGAAATACTTGGGTATCCTGTTGGACCCAAAACTAACCTTCCTAGACCACTTGGTTGCAAGAACAACTAAGGCCACCAACATACTCTGGCAATGCCGTAGAATGTTCAATAGATCATGGGGGCTTAGCCCAAAAATGGTCTACTGGATTTATACGAGTATAGTCAGGCCATATGTCGTATATGGCTCGATAGCTTGGTGGTACAAAGCGAAGCCTCTCAAACGTTGCCTTGAAAAACTTCAGCACCTAGCGTGCATTAGTATTACCGGGGCCATGAGAGGGACACCCACCGCCGCCATTGAGATCCTTCTTGCCTTGCCTCCACTGCATATCTTCATTGAAAACGAAGCTAGAAAAGCAGTATACCGCATAGGTGTGCTTCTTGGAAGGCGAGTTACCTTCAGTGAAGGTAGTAGAGGTAGCAGGGTGGGGGAGCTTCTCGATTTAGTACCAGGAGCCTTGGGGGGAGCTCTGGACACCATAAGCTCCAAATACAATTTCGGGCGAAGGTTCCAATGTCTCCTTCCAGATCGCTCTGAATGGAACAGCGGAGGTTGGTCTGGTTTCCCATCAGGTAGTATAGTATTCTATACGGACGGGTCCTTAATAGATGAGCTCTCCGGAGCAGGTGTCTACTCAGAAGAATGCCACGTTGAGCAATCTATTCCACTGGGTAGATTTACAACTGTCTTTCAGGCAGAGGTGTATGCTATCGCTACTACAGCGCACATTGCACTTAACAAGAGGTGGAAATCCAAGTCCATCTACATCTGCTCTGATAGTCAAGCAGCTATCAAAGCCTGTTCAGCAGCGTTGATCAACTCAAAAATTGTTGAGGAAGCTGTCAACAAACTGAATCAGCTTGGGCGATGTAATAAGATCACACTGGTCTGGGTCCCGGGACATTCTGATATCCCGGGAAACGATAAAGCTGATGCTCTGGCTAGAGCTGGATCAGCGACCCCTTTTATCGGTCCTCAGCCTGTTATTGGCTGCAGTTCAGCTTATGCTAAAAACGAGCTTCTTGAACTGCTGCGACTACAGCATTACAACCATTGGCATGAACTTAGGTCATGCAGACAGGCCAAAATGTTAGTAGACGCGCCCAGGGCAAACAGAACTAAGTTTCTGTTACACCTTCGTAGAAATGACCTCAAAATCCTCACAGGACTGGTCACTGGGTTCACTCCCTTAAACGAGCATCTGAACAAAATTGGAATCAGAAGCTCGGGCCTCTGCGAGATGTGCCTGGAAGAAGATGAGACGGCTGAGCACTTCATTAGCGAGTGTCCGGCCTTTGCTCGAATCAGAAAGGCCACTCTAGGCAACTACGTCCTACGGGACGTTGATCTACTGGAGCTCAATCTTGCCCTATTGCTTCGCTTTGCGAAAGCGACGGGCAGATTTAGATCGACATATAGCTCAGCAACAAATCGCTAATTCAGCGAATGGGGTGGTACTTCACCAAAGTACAATGGGCCTACAGTTCTACGTGCTTGTTGTCTCTAAGGAGACAACCCCCTTCCAAATACAATACAATACAATACAATACCCCATTCGCTGAATTAGCGATTTGTTGCTGAGCTATATGTCGATCTAAATCTGCCCGTCGCTTTCGCAAAGCGAAGCAATAGGGCAAGATTGAGCTCCAGTAGATCAACGTCCCGTAGGACGTAGTTGCCTAGAGTGGCCTTTCTGATTCGAGCAAAGGCCGGACACTCGCTAATGAAGTGCTCAGCCGTCTCATCTTCTTCCAGGCACATCTCGCAGAGGCCCGAGCTTCTGATTCCAATTTTGTTCAGATGCTCGTTTAAGGGAGTGAACCCAGTGACCAGTCCTGTGAGGATTTTGAGGTCATTTCTACGAAGGTGTAACAGAAACTTAGTTCTGTTTGCCCTGGGCGCGTCTACTAACATTTTGGCCTGTCTGCATGACCTAAGTTCATGCCAATGGTTGTAATGCTGTAGTCGCAGCAGTTCAAGAAGCTCGTTTTTAGCATAAGCTGAACTGCAGCCAATAGCAGGCTGAGGACCGATAAAAGGGGTCGCTGATCCAGCTCTAGCCAGAGCATCAGCTTTATCGTTTCCCAGTCGATGTCAGAATGTCCCGGGACCCAGACCAGTGTGATCTTATTACATCGCCCAAGCTGATTCAGTTTGTTGACAGCTTCCTCAACAATTTTTGAGTTGATCAACGCTGCTGAACAGGCTTTGATAGCTGCTTGACTATCAGAGCAGATGTAGATGGACTTGGATTTCCACCTCTTGTTAAGTGCAATGTGCGCTGTAGTAGCGATAGCATACACCTCTGCCTGAAAGACAGTTGTAAATCTACCCAGTGGAATAGATTGCTCAACGTGGCATTCTTCTGAGTAGACACCTGCTCCGGAGAGCTCATCCATTAAGGACCCGTCCGTATAGAAGACTATACTATCTGATGGGAAACCAGACCAACCTCCGCTGTTCCATTCAGAGCGATCTGGAAGGAGACATTGGAACCTTCGCCCGAAATTGTATTTGGAGCTTATGGTGTCCAGAGCTCCCCCCAAGGCTCCTGGTACTAAATCGAGAAGCTCCCCCACCCTGCTACCTCTACTACCTTCACTGAAGGTAACTCGCCTTCCAAGAAGCACACCTATGCGGTATACTGCTTTTCTAGCTTCGTTTTCAATGAAGATATGCAGTGGAGGCAAGGCAAGAAGGATCTCAATGGCGGCGGTGGGTGTCCCTCTCATGGCCCCGGTAATACTAATGCACGCTAGGTGCTGAAGTTTTTCAAGGCAACGTTTGAGAGGCTTCGCTTTGTACCACCAAGCTATCGAGCCATATACGACATATGGCCTGACTATACTCGTATAAATCCAGTAGACCATTTTTGGGCTAAGCCCCCATGATCTATTGAACATTCTACGGCATTGCCAGAGTATGTTGGTGGCCTTAGTTGTTCTTGCAACCAAGTGGTCTAGGAAGGTTAGTTTTGGGTCCAACAGGATACCCAAGTATTTCACCGTACTAGAAGGTTTAAGCTGGGTGCCCAGGAACGTAGGCCATCTTATAGGAGGCAACTTCCTTTTGTTTGTGAACAGCATCATCTCGGTCTTGGAGGGATTGACCGATAGTGACTGCTCACGGCACCATGCTCCAACAATGCTAAGAGCGGATTGCATCCGCTCACAGAGTGCTGGTAAGTTGCTACCACTGACGATGATGCATTCATCATCAGCGAATCCAATTGTTGGATATCCTCCCTCGTTAAGTCTTCTCAGTAAGGAGTCAACTAAGAGGTTCCACAATGTGGTCGACAGGACTCCACCTTGCGCAAAGCCTTTTACAGCTTGCACTGTCTTGGAGTAACTACCTAATGAAGCTGTTGTTGATCTGCTCTTAAGCATCGCTAGGATCCAACCGATGAGTGTCGGGTCAATTCCTTTTGATTTTAGTGCAGATTCAATCATTTCAAAGGTGGGATTATCGAAAGCTCCCTCAATATCGAGGAATACAGCGAGGCTATAGTGCTTCCGGTCGAGAGCGCGTTGCACCCTTCCTGTCAGCTCCACCAGCGCTGTCTCCGTCGACTTGCCTCTTTGATAGGCATGCTGGCTATCATGGATTGGCGCTACACTTAGCGTTCCTATCTTAAGCTGCACGTCAATCAATTTTTCAAGGCCCTTCAGAAGGAAGGAAGAAAGGCTGATAGTCCTGAAACTTTTTGGAAGATCATAGGCTGGCTTACCCGGCTTGGGGATGAAGACAGCCTTGGCCCTCCTCCAAGATAGAGGGACATAGCCTAGAGCAATACTTGCTCGGTAGATCCTAGTGAGAAACAGTAGTATTGTATCGACTCCCCTTTGAAGGAGTATTGGATAAATACCATCTGGTCCGGGCGATTTGTAAGGTGAGAAGGATAGAATGATGGTTCTTACCTTTTCTCTCGTTACAGTGCTCACCGCTGACCTCCATTGATCACTAGTGGGCCTGCTTTTGTATGGATTATGACTCTCCTCGTCAGCATCGCTGCATCCAGGAAAGTGAGTCCCCATTAACAATTGTAGGGTTTCCTCTTTTGAGGTAGTGAAACGACCATCGGGATAGCGCAAGGTGTCAAGTTTGGCATTTGGGTCCGCAGAGAGAACTCTTTGCAGGCGCGAAATGGCACTTACATCCTTTAGCTCCCCACAGAAATTTCGCCAAGATGTGAGCTTGGCCCTTTTGACTTGTCGTTTGTATTCTCTCTGCGCGTCGGCATGAGAGTTCCAATCAACCGTGCTGCCAGTTTTCATGGCTCGATTAAACAGCTTCCGCACTTTCTTCCTGATCGTGGCTAGCTTCGTGTTCCACCAACGAGTTGGTTTTGCACCGCCGACCTCTTTTTCAGGACAGGATTCGTGGAATGCTGTTATAATACCGCTCTGTAGGGTATCAACCGCTATGTCAAGTGCAACGCTGTCGTGGATTCGCATTGGAGTCTGCCCCAATTGATCCTGCAGCGCTGAGGCATAGGCGTCCCAGTTCGTGCGGCGCACATTTCTGGTGGTGGCTTTGACCGGTTGATCCGCAGCCAAAATGAAGGCCACGTATCTATGATCAGAAGCCGATTCTTCTTTGAGAACTCTCCATTGAGTAACCATGTCCACCGCATTTGCCGAGGCAACGGTAAGATCGATAACTTGCCTTCTTTGTCGAGTGACGAAGGTAGGATCGGTCCCTAGATTAAGTATCTCAAGATGGGAGGCTGCGAAGTAGTTTAAGAGAGTTATTCCTCTCACGTTTGTATCAGTACTTCCCCAAACGCAGTTATGTGCATTTGCATCCATACCGATTATCAACCGTTTGTTAGCTTGCCGAGCATATTCAACAAGCCTCATCATCTCTGCCGAGGGGGGTGGCGAGATGGAGTCGTAGGGCAAGTACACCGAAGCCATAAGGACTTCTGTGCTGTTGCCACCTCTTTTATAGCTAATCTTGATCGCAGTACAGTCTTGGGAACTGTATTCAGGCAGTAGACTTGCATCATAGCCTTTAGCAACAAAGACGCACGTACGAGGTTTCAGTGTTCCTGGTTTGACGAAAGTCGCACCTGGTGCTTCAGCGATGCCCCTTACCGTCCCCTTGTACACATAAGGTTCTTGTATGAGGCATACGCCTGTCTGCATTTTACCAAGAAGCCTACACAATAGATGTGAAGCCGCCTTGGAGTGCTGCAAGTTAATCTGAATGACCTCTAGAGATGTGTTAGCCATGGTGCTAAACATCATTAGAGGTCCCAGCTTTTTTCCTAGCGCTTTTTTCAAGCTTACAGGTAAGCCTGTTGGCCAAGAAGTACGGCTGGAGGTTACGCCTCTCAAGAGCCTCCACTGAGTCCTCATCTATACCAATGGTGTAGAGCTTACCATCTTTGTTTGCACTAGAATGGTAAACTTTCCACCTCTCGGTAAGCAGACCCGGGTTTTGGCCCTTAAGGAGCGCGATGAAGGTTCCTTGATCCAGACTTGCATCCGGGACGAAGACCTTCATCTTAATGTAGCCCCTAATCTCAGATGGGTGCAAGACTTTGAGGTCCTGCTCCTCTAATTTCGGGAAGATGCGAGCAAATTCAGCTTTGATCCATTGATTTGTGGCTTCATCAGCGCAGCAGAGAATAAATCCTCCACCACTTTTGACGATGCGCTCAAATATAGGACATCCGCCTTCCTTTACCCGACTTAAGATTGCGTCATTCAAGGCCTTGTCAAGACTGCTGATGTGTTCTGCAGTGAATTTTCGCATGTGGTCATTCGCAAAAACCACTGACAACCGCAGTCCTAGCAATGCCGAGTCGACGAATCGTTTTTTCGGGGGGTGAGTTCTTTCGCCAGTTTGACTGGTTCCGGTTCTCTTGCCACCTTTTACTACATGAGATGTAGTCTCCGATGGCTTACCACCCCTTCCCGCAGCAACTTCCTTCTCAGCCGAGACTGATCCAGTAGAAGCCGAAGGTTCTTTAGGAGCTGCAAGACTTGAGCTCTTAGGGACCGAGTCCGCCAACTTGGTAGCCTCTGTGCCGAGCGTTAGCTCCGCTTCTTTGGCCTCCTTGTTAGCAAGACGGTCTCTCGCTCGCTTCTTTTTGCGCCATGCCCCCTTCTTCCGTTTTCTCTTCTCTTTTGCCCCTTTGACCTCAACGTTTCCTTCTGCACAATGTGTATCGGACTCGGAAGCCTCTGAGTCTGAAGAAGAGGAAGGTGGTAGTACCCGAGCTTCGTTAAGCGACAACTTTTTGAGTTGCCTCCTAACGCCGCTTTGACCTATGGTGGGTGTCTGGATGGATGAGTCACTCTGCGTGCTAGACAGGGTAGCCCGTGGTCGCTTCAGCATGTGACCATCACTTCCATTTCCACTGCTAGGCGTGGCGGCAGTTACAAGTTCAGTCACCGGGTCTGATGAGCTCAATGCTGCCGATTTGGTAGCCGAACCCTCCATGTTCGATGACAGAACCTGTGTTTTTTTGCTGTCCCCACTAGAATAGGCCAAGGAACATCTCAGTGATGAGCGTCCAGCCTCTAGTGGTTCGAGCTTCGATTTAAAACTCACAGCAGCGACTACCGCTGCCTTATTGAGCTCCACTGGCGACCTGGCATTATCCAATGCCAAGCCAACACCGGTAGCCGTGGTAACTACCGACTTTCGGGCTTTTTTATTCGCCCTCTTCTCCGTCGTTCCTCTTTTCCCATGATCCCCCGGTGGAACTTTCAGTTTGGAAGAGCTCAAGGATACGTTGACCGTACCCGAACCCTTCCTTTCAGGAGTCCCCACCTTTTGGACTTCGCTTTCCCCGCTAGAACAAGCCGAGGGAGTTCCCAGTTTAACTGAGACCTCAGCTACATCCAACGGTTCAAGCACAGAGTCAGGAATCATGGGGTTTTCATAAGCGACTACCGCTTCTTTAATAGGATCCACTGGCGACTTGACACTTTCCAATGCCAAGCCATCGCCGGTAGCCGTGGCTTCTACCGACTTTTGGGTGTATATCCCCACCCGTTTTTCCGTCTTTTGTTTTCCGCCTTTATCCATGTTTTTTGTGATTTTTAAACTAGTTTTTCCTCTAGTGATGTAGGTAGGTACTATTAGTTTTTCTTCTTTATCCGTTTTCATGTGTGCGTAACAGAATTATTCATTCGCACACCTGTGTTGAATTGTGTATTCTTTGGTTTGTTATTTTTTTAGTTCGCTGGGTTCGTTTGCCTTTGTTTTCTTTTTCAATGAATTTTCAATGTGCAAACGCAAAGTAGATAAACGTAGTTACTTTTTAAACTGTTTTTTTATTTTAAAAAAACGGTTACGTCGTTACGGGATGAAAAACTGTTTTTTAAACCAGTTCGTTTTTTTTGTACCCACTCCTAGTATGTAGGTACTTACTTTATGTATTTGTTGTTTTTCTCTCTTTTTTTTTGTGTAGAGATTTTGCGTGTGTGAGTGTAAAATTTGAATAGTTGTACTTAGAACTATTTAATTTGGTGTTTGTTTTTGATAATGTTTTAAAAGTGTTATATAGTTGAACATTTTTAAAACGTGAGAGCTAGACTGTGCTCAGCTTTGAAGTGTTTTACTTTCAGAAACCTGCGACGGAGTGCTAAGAATATTTATTGTATCGGATAGAGAAAGAACATATTTTTCGCATTTTGTGTACTTTTTGCACTTAAATTTGAATGTGATTGAACCTTTACGGAACACTTATTGCGCAAGTATAACTTGCACTTGACCGGATTTTTATATATGATATTATAGTATTCACTGAAACTTGGCTAACTGAAAATCAATTAATGTCTGAAATCTGTAATTCGAATTGCTATACAGTATTTAGGAAAGATAGATGCTCTCATAAAACCGGATTCGAACGAGGTGGAGGTGTTCTGATTGCGGTGCGATCTGGTCTATCTTGTAGGCTCGCCGAACTGGCATCTGACTCTTTATCCTCTACTTCCAATGTGGACGTTGATCAATTAATTTTTAATGTTACAATAGATAATAATTTAGAAATCTTTGTTATAATTAGCTATATTCCACCTAGAAGCTTTCTAGACTTATACAACTTAGATAGAACATCGATCTAACTCACAGCATGTATCATATGCTGGAGATTTTAACTTAGGTGGCGTCAAATGGACTTTTGATCCAGATGACAAATATTTAGTTCCTTTAAATATATATAACAAATGAGATTGAATCATGTGTTTGTGTAGCCGATTTTTTCAGTCAGTTGGATTTTGTTCAAAGCAATAGCCATTCTAATGATCTCGATAGGATACTCGATCTTGTCTTTGTAGATAAAGAGCTAAACATAACGATCGAAAAGTCTGAGCTATCAATGCTTCAAAACTCCGTTCACTATTGCGCTTTAGAGGCAAGTTTTTGAGTTTTATTAAGACAAAATAAGTTTTATTAAAAAGCTGACTTTGATGCAATTGATGTCTATCTTTTTTCATTATCTTGGGTTGATATGATGAGTACATCTGATTAAACGCTGCGTATAACTTATTCGATACAAATCTTATTAGTACTATTAATCGCTTTGTACCGAAAAAGAAATCTATCTGCAACTATGATCCAATTTGGTTCAATAAGAGGTTGTCTCATATTAAAAATAGGAAGAAGATGTATAAATCTAATAAAACTGATCAGAATTTGCATAACACGTACTTAAGCTTGCAATGTGAGTTCGATTTTCTTAACAAATTTGTATATCGTAACTACATTTTAATGACAGAGGCTAAAATCAAAAATGATAGTAAACAATTTCGGAAATTTATTAATTCTAAGCGAAAAACTAGTGGGTTTCCAACCTGTATGCGCTACTTAAGTTCATCAACCAGCGACGTTTCAGAAATTTGCAATTTGTTTGCTAAATACTTATTTTCAATCAGTATATGCTAATGATGATGCACCTCTTCAAGAATTACCCACTGTTACCACTGTTACCCACTCACTTAGGATCAATACCGCGGTAGTTGACGAGGCTTTAAAAAAAATGATTCATCCAAGTGGGAAGGGCCTGATGGGCTTGTCCCATTATTACTAAATAAATTATCTATCTCCTTAGCTGAACCTTTAACGTATATTTTTAATTTATCTCTCGATTATGGCCATATCTTAAATCGATGGAAGGTTTCGTTCTTGTCTCCTATCTACAAATCAATTTTAAAACAGAAAATAACGAATTACAGACCAATTTGCAAAATTTCATGTATTCCCAAATTGTTTGAAAAAATCATTTGCAAAAAGATTTTCTTTATTGTTAGAGAACACATATCTATCTTTCAACACGGTTTCGTGTCTGGTACGTACACGACTACAAATCTCTCTGTTTTGGTTAACTACGTAGTATCACAAATTGAAAGTAATTTACAAATTGACATTATTTTTACGGATTTTGCAAAAGCTTTCGACTGGGTAAACCACAAAATCCTGCTCCATAAGCTGGCATGCTTGGGCTTCCATTCCAATTTATTGAAATGGATACAGTCTTATTTGAGCGATCCAGCTCAAATTGTAAAAATAAATAATTACTTATCGGAACGTATCCTTGTACCATCTGGTGCTCCGCAAGGTAGCCATATCGGTCCACTATTATTTAAACTATCTACAAATGATATATCCTCAATTTTTAAATATTTTAACTGTCTGCTTTGTGCCGACGACTTTAAGATTTATAGTAAAATTGCCTCTCATCAAGATTATTTACATTTGAAAGAAGATTTATTAAAGCTATCGCAATGGTACCAATTCAATTCGCTGCATTCAAATTTATCCAAATGTAAAGTGTTTACTTGGGTTCATTAGATACGAATACAACGTATCTTATGTAAATTTGCTAACGGTTACCCAAATAAAAGATCTCTGTGTAATTCTAGATAGTAAATTAACATTTCACCTTCATCACGATTATGTTATTAGCAGCGAATTCGATGCTGGGATTTGTTAAAAGAAATACTCGCGAGTTTTCTGATATTTTGTCATTGAAATCTCTGTACTTCGCATTGGTTAGATCTGCCCTAGAGTACCTACTGCTCAACAATTTGGAACCCGTTTTATAACAACACCTCTGATAGAATTGAAAGAGTTCAACGTAAATTTACCAGATATGTTATCCTAAAACTCAACTGGAACTCCCTCTTATAATACCAGATGTTTACTAATAATAATTGGCATTCATCATCGCAACCATTTGTGTGTGCGGATTATTTTTTCCACGAAATGGAAGGGACCTACAGTTTTTTGCCGACTCCGAACGGCCGGCGAGTTGAGAAGCTCCTCACGACAAATGACACTCTTTGATTGCTTGTCAGACAATCGAAAGAGGTGGTACCGTGAAAAACTTTTAGGTGTTTTGCTGGGATTGATCCCGAGCAGCATGCGTAGTACTCCAACGCACTAACCACCACGGCCACGGCGACCACTCTCATCCCAAACTTCTTGGATCTTTTGCTTCAATTCAACAATGCTATAAGCCAGATTTGCTGTCAACCTTTTTTTCCATTTTCCCCCATAATGTCTCAATTGGGGATAGGTCCGGGCTATTTGCAGGCCACGTTAGAGCTGGAATGTTTTGTTCCCGTAGTCAGCTCATATTTCGCTTGGTTGTATGGCATGATGCACCTGGATTATTGTCTGTCAATTAAACGCGAAGATCTGGAGCTGCATCCAGCCTGTTTCAGTACTGGGCGGCGCGGTTATGTTATGACAGTTTTCTACTAACCTTTTAATTAATTCTCGGATGGTACTCGGAACCCCAGGGTTCCGCGAACCACCTTTTGGGAAACGCTGTACTAGAGTATCAGCAATATCGATCCATAATTAATAAACAAATTCTATTCTTCAAAGATCCTATTCAAATATCCCTATATGTACATTGTTGCAGAATAAAACGCAAACTGAGATCAATGTAAGGTAGTTCTTTGTAGCTAACGAAGACGAATGAACATTGATTTCGCAAAAAGAATAGAGCACAAACTAGTAATGTGTGTACATTAGATCAGTTAGAATTTAAGAGAGAGTACCCATTGTGTTGAATATTAAAGCTATATTCAGACGATTGCTAGGTCTGCAAATATTGTCAGGTCTACAAATGTGCTGACAATTAGCTGACAATGACAAACTACCTTACAATGTTCAATTGCCAGTTCACACGGTTGCCAGGTTTTGTCCCAATTCCTGACAATTTATTAGCAGGCGGTGGTGTGCCTGCAATTTTTTCTCTGACAGTATTTGCAGATAAAAAATCGTCAGTTCACACGTTTGGTAGATGACTATTTACAAAAAAAACTACAAATGCATTGCCAGACGTTGTCAGACTCATAGCATTTGATAGACATTTTTTTCTTCGTGCTAAAATACCTTTATGCATGGAAAATTATATGCCCTAGGTAAAAACTTTGTATGGTGATTTTGTAGGTAACATTACAGCGCACCAAAATTTAAAAAAATTTAGATAGTGTTAACATGTTTTCCCGAGATAAATGCAATTTTCTAAAAATTGATTAAAAAAAATGTTTAAAAAATTGTGTCTGAACTCGAAAATGAAAGCACGGATGGTAATAGCCGTGAATAACTGTGATAGACATCCATCAATTGTCTATCGAACAAGCCCACCTTGGTTGCTCTGGCCTTCATAGACCAGAAGTTATAATTGAATAATTGTTGGTACCTACTTCTCTGAAGGAACTTTTTTTAACACCCTGTAGCTCCGTGGATGTTGAAGATGTGTCACCACTCCCATAAATTTTTTTCCATAAAATTGACCAATGAATCTTTCCCCATAGTAACATTTTTCAACACCCTGTTGCTCCGTGGGTGCTGAAAACAGACCCCCCCACCCTTCAATATGTTTTGTTTTTTCATAAAATAAACGAAGTAATCATCTCCCAAAATAATAATATATTTCAATGAAAAAATAACAAAAATATCTGACAATAATTTTATTTGCAGATGTTCAAGCTTCGCACATCTGACAATAAAAAATGAACCTGCAAATGTCCAAAATGCCTGACAATGGCCTGACAATGTCACAAAATTGTGTTCACACGATTGGCAGAGGCCTGACAATTTATTGTCAGATAGTGGCCTGGCAATTGTGTGCAAATGATTTTTCTGACAATATTTGCGGACTAAAATTGTAAGACATTTGGGACAAATTTTTTATTTGTAGACCTGACAATATTTGCAGACCTGGCAATCGTCTGAACATAGCTTAACTGTTAGTGATCTACAAATATGCAAAAATATACGTATTAAATAAAGATAGTGCGTATACGCTTCATTTTTCTGTCGGCTCCAAATTCCAAAAAGGTTTAAAAAGTTTGAACATTTTGGTCTATTGGATTTCATTTGAATAAGCAAGCAGACTTTTTGTTATCACATGTATGTTCTTCCTTCTTTGAAATGGAAAAGTTGTACTAAACTCACCCAATGGATTATGTCCACACTGAATGGTAGTCTACAATTTGGTATTCATTACTCATTTGCAGTAAATTCCAATGGTGCTACTCCATCAAGTATATATAAATGTTTGTATGTGCTGCTCACCCCACAATACAATGAGTTATTTTACATCTACCGAAGGAACTAATTACTTCAACTGTATTCAGCAGATCATTCCAGGAGCGTGTGTCAATAGCATGGCTCTGCAAAACAGTCAATTGTGGTAGTACCTACTATGTGCAATTGGTTGCTTTTACAGTTTTTAATTAAAGTTGCTATTTTTTTACCCGGAGAATAAAATTTTCTTTAGATGAGTTTTTGCGCTCCAGTAAAGTCGGATCCATTATCAGCAGCTACGTAATGAAGGTGGAAACAAAAAGCAAGATACCTTGGAAATGGAAAAATATTTCATTGTTTCGACTTTTTCCAACGTTTCAATAAGCTTACTCATTGTACTCATTACTGAAAGAATGTAAGGCGAAGTGGAAAAAAAATATTATAGGATTGTAAGGTGAGTTCAGAACTGTATTATGATAAAAATGCGTGTTTTTAAAATAAATTACATGTCATGATACACTTAAGTAGTTGATCGTAATTAAAATTTAAATTATTTTAATGGATATGAAAAATAAGTATGTTGTAGTTGTACCTACCAAAATATGCCCTGAAGAGCGAACAATATAACAAGTCATATAGTATTAATTATTATCTCTCTCACCTGCTGCAACGAAGGTCCCCGGGTGGGCATGTCTCTCACATTTTTGCGGATGTTATTCGTTTGTTTTTATATATGTATGTGTATGTGTATCTTTAAATAAAATTTAAAATAATTTTTATTTTGTTGGTATGTAATTATTATTTGCTTTTTCAATGCTTGTGTCAGTGTTGTAGTTTTTGTAGCCCAACCACATACACCGGCACTCGATGATGTTGATACAATATGTTCACACATATTAAAAGTGAAATTGGAAATTGAAATTAAAAGTGGATTGGTCCTTGCGATGTCACCATAACCTTTTCTGGGTGAAAACTTAGTTTGGGGGTGTGTTTTGGTTTTTCTTCTGCATCCAACCACTGCCCAGATCCTTTACGGTTGTCATACAAAATCCACTTTTCATCACATGTGATGATGATTATACGGTGCAAAAACGGTTCATTTTGGTGCCTTAAGCTCAGCGATGCACAGATTTCAAGGCGGCGCACAGTGGTTTGAGAGGCGAAAAAAAGCAAAATTTTTAAATTGTGGCTATGCATTCTTAAAGAAAATAAGTTGGATAACACATTTCGATGGAATGGAGAAAAATTTACACTTATGGTAACAGTTGCGATAGCTTTAAAGTCGCTCCATTATGAAACCATTTTTTGTGCA
The DNA here is from genome assembly GCA_949775065.1 of Brachyopa scutellaris. Classification (NCBI taxonomy): domain Eukaryota; kingdom Metazoa; phylum Arthropoda; class Insecta; order Diptera; family Syrphidae; genus Brachyopa; species Brachyopa scutellaris. The sequence goes on from OX459114.1 coordinate 35,576,210, forward strand.
TTTAGCGAAGTGCCTTGTACTCTAGTCAATATATGTTCCGCGACAAGTTGATATTCATTTTAAAATTTTAAATACGTTTTACAATATGTCTAAAGATTACGTAAACGTTATCGTAATTTTAATTTTCTTATTCTTCAAGCAGCTATGAGTTTTTTAAAATAAATGGTCTAAAAATCAATATGTGGAAAAGTTCAGTAGAGCAAAACAAACGTGCTCCACTCCCCTCCATTTGAATTCTTCACTTAAAACATTCCTTGGAGTCTTACCTAAATAACGGTACCATTTTCAGCTGCGTCCCCGCTTATAAGTTCAAAAATACCGTTGAAAAGTCAGCTCTTTTTCAGTCTGTCGTTACATGGAGACAGACCTTCAAAGCAATTTTATCTTTTCCTCATTTGATAGCTACTGTTTCAACTAGTATGTGTGCTAATTAATTCATAGTAGAAATAATTTTAGGCTGTGACCGTGATTTTTTCATTTAAGTATGTAGTTTCGGAGATAAGCGCGGGGAATGGAGTTTTTCACACATTTTCGGCAATTACTCCCAAAGTTTCTTACAGAAAAATATAAAGAAAATATTTTTGAAATCTGTACTTTGAGCTTTGAATGATATCCAACATGTTATATTTTTCAGAATTTTTTTTTTTGTTGAGCTCAAATTTTGGTCACCCTATATAGTTGTTTCGCAATATTTTTCAGTGTTGAGTTATCTCAAATATGTGGACCAGTGTGATGTATGAGTGAGCTAAATTTCAAGTTTCTAGGTAGAACGTTTCTTGATGTTTTTATCGTGACAGATAGTTTAGATTTAGAGCGAATTTATAATGGTTCCGTGTTACCATTGGGTACGGAACCTTAAAAAATCATGAAAATACAAATATAGGTAAATAAATTTGAATTTATTTTTATAAAAAATCAGTAATATTTATTCGTCAGATATAAGTTTTCAGCCGATTTTTAATGTATTAAAAATATTAGTAAAAAAATGCAAACACTTTGCTGAAAAAATCATCAAAATCGGTCCAGTACTTTAAGAGATATAGAAATATTTCGGCGCTTCCATACAACGTGAAGCACTGTGCGCCGCAACGATCACTTTAGGAATGATCGGTAATTCGGCAATTTCATATGTAACGACCTAATATATGATATCACTGTAATTTGTACAATCGTACTCATCTCATTCAAATTGTACCAAAGAGTGTGTAAGAAAAATGAAAAAAAAAACAGCTTAAGCATAAAAGTTGTCTACAATCAAGCTGGACTTAAACAATATACACATTCTCTCACATATTTTAGCGTTAAATAAGAGAATGTGAATGAGATATGGAAGTCCATCTTTTCTTCAAACCAACGCGGCTTTCTCAAAGGTAGATCAACCAACACTAACCTAACTGAATTTGTGTCAAAGACCCTAGGGAGGGAGGAAAGTTGTTACCACTGACTTTAGCACGGCCTTCGACAAAATCTCACATAGAATAATCCTTAAACATAAAATCCTTGCTTTTCGCCCGCGGTTTTTCACATGGATTAAATCTTACCTGGAAGATCGCCATTACAAAGTCTTTTTTAGGTCTTCCGTATCAGAACCCTTCAAAGCCACCTCTGGTGTCCCACAAGGAAGCCACCTCAGATCGCTGATCTTCATCTTGACAATTAACGATGTTGATTATATCATCGAAGACTCCTATATTTCTGCCTATGCTGACGACATGAAAATCTTTAGGCACATATCATCCCCCGTCGACTCGCGCCCACTTGAAAATAACTTAAACAGGTTCTCTTGGTCACCTCATTCCGAACTTCTCGTCCCACATTGATGCCAACTCGATGCTTGGTTTTGTGAAACGTTGGACTACTCTAAGGAGTTTTTGAACCCATATGACACGAAATCCTCCGTTAGGCTCCTTCTTGAATATGCTAGCTGAGTATGGTCCCTTTATTAGGAAATCCATACTAAACGAATCGAAGCCGTCCAGCGCAGGCTCATCCGGTTTGCCCTTCGCGGTCTTACCTGGGTCGACAGCTACAACCTTCCGACCTATAGAGGCGCTAGAGTTCGTTGTGAACCAGAGCCTACTTTTCGCAACCATTTGTGTGTGCGTGTTATATTTTTGCACGAATGAAAGTGACCTACAGTTTTTTGCCGACTCCAAATGGCGTGTTGATAAACTCATTGACAAATGATACTCTTTGATTGCTTGTCAGATATTCGAAAGATGTGGCACCGTGAAAAAACTGTGTGTTGGACTCGGGCTGTAATTGAACCCGGGCAGCATTCTTAGTAGTCCAACGCACTTACCACTACACCACGGTTCTTACCTATGAATCACAAGAAAGGACAAAAATTTCAATAATACACGACGCAAATGGAAATAATATTATAATGAAAAACATTTTTCGGTAGATTTCCCAACAGTACCCAATTGACAATTTGATAAATCACTTTTTAGTTCACAATAACATTTTTAGGTACGAGTCGCAATGCAACTCGTTTCAAGTTACGTGTTGCCGAAATATTTTTTCCAGTTGTTTCACAGTGCAACCACTAATCTCGGGCCTAAGATTTGAGCATTGATAGAAACGCTGCATCATTAATTTTGCCAGATTGCTGCCTAACGTATTTTATAGCCTCATGAATATTTTGGGTCAAACCTTATTTTGAGCACTTTTTTTTTTATGGCTATCACCCCTATTCTGGAATCCGTCGGATCTGAGATTCACTTCAATAGTTAGTCTGCTTTTATACTTAGACTCGTGAGTCTAGAATCACATGGGTGCAAAAGAGTAAGAAAGTTCGAAAAGATGAGAAGGAAAATATTTTGCCCTGTGAGTCGAGGGTAATGTTTTTGGCGACTCTTTTTGACGTTTTTCTTTTCACTTCTTCGTTTTATCATTAGGCGTTTTTCTTTATTAGTTCAGAGCTGAGCTCTGAACAGAGCATGAGCGAATCGAGTGCACTCTGAACTAATTGTGTTCAGAGTATGGGCCGTTGTTGCAGATCCCACGTAAAAGGCATATTCTATTCTGCGTAAGAGAGCATGATTTGAAGTGCGCCCAATGTAAATGATCGTTTGCAAATTTCTTTCTTTTTTGCAAGTGGACATTCTTAAATAACTGTGCTTCTCTGGAACCTCTGGCAGGCAAACGGTTTTTCTTCGTATTGTAGAAGTGTCCACTTTAAGATTTTAATCTTCTCTTATTTTAGTTGAGGTGATGAATGGGTTTTTTTTTTTGTCAATCTTATAATGCTTTGTTCATCGCTAGGGGTCAAATTCGCCGTTCTGTCTCTTTTTTCCTCGTGTTGAACATACTTATTTACGTTTGAAATCATTTTATTAGGAAACCCAACTAGTTCTCTCATAAATTTGTATTTGTTTCCTTCAAAAATAAATTTTCTTATTAGTTTTCGTTTTTCATCGGTACAATGTCTACCGCGACCCATTTAAGGTAGCGGATCCTTTTTTTTTATGAAATATTAATTTTTAATAATTCAAATATCTTGTCTTCAAATATTTTAATCTGAAAAATATGATTAGCACAGCTTCACAAATTCTAAAACTTTCTAAAGAAAGACGCGGTACTATTTACACACACAGATTTAACTTTATTACGTATAGCGGGAATTTATTTAACTTAAAGTTCAATTTCAAGAAGGCTTGTTCTTCCATTATGTAGCTTAACATCAGAGTGATATTTTACAATAGATGCCATATATTTATCCCACCGAATTAAAAAAAGTAAATGCATGACAAGTTCAAAATTCACTTTGGTGCCATTTGCACATAGCTGTACATACTTATATGTACCTATATAAGCACATATTTTTTCCACATCACCCAGTGGGGTAAAATACGAGATGCGTTTCTTTTATCGGATTTCCCCTGTAGGCCTGCTTGAAGCTTTAGTTTCAGAAAATGACACCAGCAGCGATGAAAGCACAAGTTCTTCTCCCTTGCAGCCTAAACGTAAGAGAACCGACGAACCTGGGCAAAGCATCGATACATCTTTCTGGGAGTGTTATGACAAAGTAGTTACTGAAAACCTTACTATTGATGACAACGGAAATAGCATCGAAATACTTTCGACGTCAAAAAACACCATATCAAGTGACCTTGATAAATACTTGGCCATAAGAACTTTGAAGAGAAATGAAAATCCCTTTGCCTGGTAGTTTGCACATAAAGCTGAATTTCCCCAATGTTTAGTCAAACTCGCTGCTAAGTATTTATCTGCTCCTGCAAGCAGTGCCCATTCGGAAAGACTTTTTAGTGAAGCAGGACTTGTCTATGAAGAAAAAAGAAACCGACTTCTTCCTAAAAATGCAGAAAAGTTGATATTTCTGCACCACAACTTACCTCTTATAAACTTTTATTATGATTAGTAATTTGTATTAAACAAAACATGCTATTGAATATTAATTTTTAATATTTATTTTTCTGATATTAATGAAGAAAGATAAATTTTAGTATATGTATATCTTTTTATTATTATTAGCTTTAAAGAAGAAAATACCTCATTGTTTTTGTTGTAAAAATAAAGACATTATTAAAAGTTACTTTGCAATGTTCCTTGCTATTTTCTACTCCTATTTTTAGTTATTCGGTATTTGGCCGAATAGTAACGCCTATTCGGCCCATTTTCACTATTCGGCCGAATACCGAATAGTAACCGAATATTCGTTTCAAGACTAATAAAAATCTTTTCTTCCCATTTTTGACACAGAAGTCAAGAACTTTATTATACCATTCTGATGGATATATCTATCTACATGATGTAGTTTTTTTTTGTAAACACAAGTCGAACCTTTCCACTGCTCTCCTGTAAAATTTAAAAAAAAACAACTTTTGATGTTTTTACTTGTTGCCACAAATTTGTATACCTACATACATATATTTACACAAGCCAATTTTTACACTGTACATACATATTAATTTCTCATCTCACTCTGAAATAAAGCTATCCTCATTCCTCACTGCCGCAGATTCAAAAATCATAATTTGTTTCTTTTCACTCTGCGACTGAAACACAGAAAAAAGCAACACTACACATATTTATAGGTATATACGAGTATGCGTGCAAGTGTGAGTTTTCGTTTCTATAGCAACCGAGATTTTTACTTCGATTCTTCTTTGGTTATTTTATTCTTATTCTCACTTGGAGAGGAATTTGAGTGGTTGTTGTCAATGATAGAAAACAGAAAATCATCGGCTGTCTTCTCGTCTGAGGCGCTAGTATCGAATTCCTCAAGTGATACTACTATGTCTTTTATATACAATGATGATGATAAGAAATTTCGAATTTCGGTGGAAGATTCCTGCCGACGGATTCCAGAATAGGGGTGTATATCTTGGTTTAGCGTAGGGATTTTTTTTCTGTCTTCAGCGAAGTTATAGGTATCTTAGGCCCGAGACGATGACCTGAAAATTGTCACACAGTGTTTTAAAAATATTTACCTACAGTATTATATTAGGAATGATGAAAGGCAAGATACCGATAGGCATTGGTCTTGACTGTTTTTAAATTGTTTTGAGATGGAAAATCAAGGGAGCCATTCAAATCAGCTATCAGCCCTATCGTGGAATCCGCTGGGGGAAAGATTCACTGTCATTCCCTTGTCGGCAATGTGAATGAGTTTCACGGCATCGTGGAAAACGTTCGAATCGGATCTCTCCATATAAAATATGACATATTGATTTGATTTGATTTACTTGATAGCTTGATGATTTAAACAAACAGACTTTACAAAAAATGTATTTTGCACTAAATAAAAGACTAATATTTTATTATAATAGTGCTTTAACACCCTAAATATGTTTATTTCCCAACACCATATTGGTGTTGGGCTGCTAATTTCACTTTGGGAGAATTTGCAAATGAGCTGCGATTTAGATCCAATTGCCCTATTATGAAAAATTCGATTTATTTAGTTGCACATTTTTAATAAACCGGCAAGATTAAACTGTTTTTAAACAAATATAAAAGAACAAATGTACAAATGTAACAAATGTATGTGAAAACACGTTTACTGGTAGTTGAATTGTCCCACTGCTTCACCTACGCATGCGCGTATTTTTGTTTCTGAAGATTGTTCTGCAGCTGACGAATCCGGAAATAGAGCTATACTATTTATTTTAATATTTTATTTGTGTTTCCTTTGTATTGCAAAAACCAGAGAACAATTATTCCAAAACAGAAATTCACTTTGTTGTCATAAATTCTACTTGACAGAGACACTTCCTTTTCGACATTCACGTCGGTAAGGAAACTTCCCCGACGGATTCTACGATACCAAGCTAAAGTGAAAGTGAATTGAACAAGTGAAGGAAATCTCCGATCCGGTGGATTCCACGATAGGGATGTATGTTCCCATCCCATGTACATACATAAGTTACAGGTCCAGCTGAATAAGGATCACCCCACCAGGAGTTGGGGAACACACGCCTAAAAATTGTAGCTAAATCAGAGTGTAGCTAAAATAACCAACGATAGTTGTCATTAACACTCAAACCGATAATGGAATGCTTTTCGGCTTCGACGATGCGAGTCCCACTCATGGTGAAGGTCTGATGGATGGAGATTGCTATACCGACATAAGACACCACAGGGATTTTAAAGCAATAGATTCCATTGTGGTTGAACCCCCATTTTATTAGGCTGTCGAGATCGGACTTCAATGAGCAACCGTGTTAATTTAACATTTGAAGAATAGGTGGAGAAATATCGATAGTCGGTGCCATCAAAAGTTCTCGATAATTGGCTTTTGACTATCGATAGTTATAGATATATGTACATACCTCGAGTTTTTTCCTCTTAATGGTTACATTAAAACCAGTTAAATGCACCATGGCTTTTCTCACCGAGTGAAATTAAGTTCTAATGCTCCTATTCCTAAGTTGCTGACTGATAAAACGGGAAATCCACTCTTGAAGATAAGAGAAAGACAAACAATAATGTTCTGATTCCTACGTTGCGGCCTCATAAAACGGGGAATTCCCTTTTTATGTTAAAACCATTTTGACAGTTGGCTTATGATCAGGTTCCTCTGTAAAATTCTAAATAAACTCCGTTCAATAGGTATCGACCAGTTAAAGAAATTGTATATTTAAATGGCTATCGAAAGCAATCGATGGTGGTCAAAAAGTATCGATTCTTTTCGTTAGTGGAAAGTATCGATTATAATTGATAGTGCAATCGATAGTTCTCCACCTCTAGTTTGAAGAGCAGAGACACGAAGATAAAAATATTCATGCCGATTATGGAATCCGTCGCATCGTATGCGGCAGTAGCTTTCCTCAATTTTTAGTTTTTCGTATTACTGAAAACGTCGCACAGTGGTTGATTTAGGGTCATTAGCTGGACTTAATTCGGATTTAGTTTTTTTTATTATGTTTGATCGGAAATGTGTTCTGATTCCTACGTTGCGGCCTCATAAAACGGGGAATTCCCTTTTTATGTTAAAACCATTTTGACAGTTGGCTTATGATCAGGTTCCTCTGTAAAATTCTAAATAAACTCCGTTCAATAGGTATCGACCAGCTAAAGAAATTATATATTTAAATGGCTATCGAAAACAATCGATGGTGGTCAAAAAGTATCGATTCTTTTCGTTAGTGGAAAGTATCGATTATAATTGATAGTGCAATCGATAGTTCTCCACCTCTAGTTTGAAGAGCAGAGACAAGAAGATAAAAATATTCATGCCGATAATGGAATCCGTCGGATCGTATGCGGCAGTAGCTTTCCTCAATTTTTAGTTTTTCGTATTACTGAAAACGTCGCACAGTGGTTGATTTAGGGTCATTAGCTGGACTTAATTCGGATTTAGTTTTTTTTATTATGTTCGATCGGAAATGTGTTTTATAAATATCAACATGGCATGGACCACATCAGTATTTGTTGCGATTCGGGATATCTTTCTTGAAAACGCGCTTCAAAAAATTTTGTAATCTTTTTAACGGGCTTCTAAGACATCTTCCGAAAGCTGTCCGATAGGGATTGGAAAACTTTCGATGATGTCAGCACCGTGCAACAGAATTTTGTGGACACTTACAACGATTTTTAACGATTTAACGATTTTTATTGAACAAAATATATATACAATTGTCTTAATTTAAACTTACAGCTATAAGATACAATGGTAATACAAATTTGTTGGCACACTGGGGGCCTAACCTTATACATTGACTTAAAATAAAAAATATAATTGTATATTATACATGTAAACTTAAAATTAAAAGTCGGTTGACTTAGATATCCTCGGGGTGTTCCGTCCCGGTTGTTAGTGGCGAGTTTGGTGTGGGTTGTGAGGGGGGTTGGCGTTTAGCCACGGCGGTGGGCTGACCCTGTGTCAGCGTAGAATACAACTGCTTCCTCGTTGTCGATTGGGGTGATGTCTTCATCCAGGGTGTCCAGGGCGCTGAGGTACCACGGCTGGGGTAGTCGCTGTTGGGTTGTCATCCTTCTTATTAGCTGGTTCGGGTGGCTGGCTGCGCTTCCTACTAACTTCTTAGCCAAAAGTAGTAGGTACTTGTCGATTGGTATTATCTTTGCTTCTGAGTACAGGTGGTCATTCCTGCAGTATTTTTGACGCTGTCGGTCGAAGAATAGTCCGGTGCAGATCCTCAGTATCTTCCTTTCAAAAACTTGGAGTTGTCTCATGGCTGTCTTCGAGATGGAGAACCAGACGGGAAAGCTGTATCCGATGACTGGTCTCAGGAGTTGCTTGTACATCAAGGTCTTGGTTTGTTGGCTAAGTCCGGTTCTTTTCTTCATCAGTGGGTGGAGACGATGGAAGGCCCAGTTGGCTTTCTTTAGGACGTTCCTTGCGTGAGGGTTGAACCTTAACAGCTCGTGAAAGTGGATCCCCAGATACTTCACGCTCCGTTTGGTTGTCAGTGTTGATCCATCTGGGAGTTTCAGGGTAATGCTTCTGCACTTCGCTGCTCGTCGGCTGCGTCCTGAGGTGGTCGTTGGTCTCCTGAAGCAGATGAGTTCCGATTTTGAGGCATTGACTCTGATTCCCCACTTTCGGTAGTACTTAATAAGTCTGTGGATGTGGGCTTCAACTTTCCGGACAGCTATCAATGGTGACATCGACGTGGCATAAGTGATGGAGTCATCGGCGTAGAGCAGGTTCTCGCAGCTGTTTGGGATGGGCTGGTCAGACGTCAATATGCTGTACAGGAACGGTCCGAGTTTAGAGCCTTGGGCAACTCCGGCTCTGATGTTCTTCACTGATGATGTGCATTTCTCCAGTTGTACAAAGAATTTCCTGGAAGAAAGAAAAGAAAAAATTATTTGGATTAGTGCTAAGGGAAAGCCTAGTAAATGAAGTTTATGGATGAGTCCTTCAATCCATACACTGTCGAATGCTTTCTCGACATCCAGAAGGCATCCGACGGTGACACGATGCATGTTGAGAGCTACGGTGATGTCATGCTGGAACTTCATGAGCGGGTGCAGTGTGGAATGCTTCTCCCGAAAGCCGAACTGCATGTCAGGGATTATGAAGTTCTCGCTGCAGAATTTCTTGAGTTTCCTGAGTATTAGTTCCTCCAGCAGTTTACTCAAGTTGCTGAGGAGGGAAATCGGCCTGTAGTTCGAAACGTTGCTCATGGCACCTTTCTTGGGAATCGCCACGATTTTTGCCATCTTCCATTTTTGGGGGAAGTAGTTGTTGTTGAGGCAGTTGTTGAGGATGACTGTAATGATGATCAGAACTGTTTGTGGGAGCTTCTTGATGATGAAGTTTGATACCCCATCCGGACCAGTTGACTTCTTTGGCTTGCAGCTGTGGATGATCTCGGCAATTTCCTCAGGGGTGCTCAGGTTCGGGCTGTCAGTTGGGTCGCTTGCTGGATTGGTGTCACTGAACGAGGATCTGTTGGGGTTATGCGCCAGGGTTATTCGGGTGGATTCCTCCACTTCCTCAAGGAAGACTGGATCGGATGATGGATTGGGGATAAAGTTTCCTTCAAAGTACTCGGCGAATGCTTCGGCTTTGTCCTGTGTCGTGTTTGCTTCCCCATTGTTGGTGATGATCGTCTCAGGCATTGGAGATTTTTTTCCAATCAGTCTGTTGATGTTTTTGAAGGCATCAGGTCCAGGTTTAATTGACTGCAGTCTCTTCTGAAATTGGTTGTTGTTGTGGTGTTGGATTGAATTCCGAAACATCACGTTGACGCACTTTAGTTCACTCAATACTGTCTGATAGTGGCTGTTGACTGTGTTGAGTTCTCTTTGATGGATCCTTTGGAGACGTTTCCTCAGCCGCTGTCTGTGAGCATACAGGTTCTGCACGTACTGGGGAAGGTGCTGGTATCTATCCCTTGATGTAATGGGCCGCTTTTGGATATCTAGTGCATCAGAAACAGCCTGTTCCAATCCATCTATAGCTACGTCAATTTCGCTGTCAAGTAGATTCCTGTTTGCAGGTGGAAGCCTTGCATTGTTTTCGATGTCCCGTTGAAGTCTTTCAATATCCAGCCGTCTGTAGTTGATGAAATTCTCTGGTGGTTCTATTGTGAGGAGTATGGGTTGGTCAAGGTGGATTGATAGTTGAACTGCTTCATGGTCGGAATCACTCATCACTGTTGTGCAGATATAGTTCCGGATTTCCGGAAGAATATGAACCAGGTTCGATGATACCAGGAAGAAGTCCAGCGTAGATGGTGTTCTGGGGAAGGCTGGTTTAGGCTGGGATATAACCACCAAGGAATGTTCATCATTGTTGACTTCCATCCAGTCGGCAATTGCCTTGCCTTCATTGGTGATTGTTGTGTCCAGCCACAGGTGATGTCTCGCGTGGACACTTACAGGCATTTCGTACCAATTATATTTGGAAACAAATAATTTAGCTGTGTCCAAACAGTAAGTACGGAAATTATTGGTATCAATTTTCAGACCTGAAGTTAATGTCTTTAAAACAATTGAAAAACGTTCTACCAGTTTCGGGTCTAAGCCTATTATTTCAGCAGTTTTTGCTGGATCCTTAAAAAATGTTCGGGCAGTGTTGCCGTCATTGGTATTTCCTCCACCTTGTTGTGGAAAATCTACTAAGATTCCCAATTCAGATCTAAGTTCATTTTGTAATAATTCTTTTCTATTTTTAACTGCTAATTTCTCTTCAGCTCCTCTTGCCTGCCAGCTTTCATTTTCAATTTTGTAAGATACATGTAGCAGTGCTTCCATAAATCTAATGTATGCATGAAGACTTTGTAAGCCGTATGAATAGGCAGTGGTGTCAGAAGGTTTCTGTAAGCAAAGTTCAATATTGTTCATCTCCTTAAGAGATGCCTTGCATATATAGCAAACTGAGTTAGCCCCGTTCTCCATAACAGCATTACATGTTTTACCATCTACCATTGTTTTGAACAAAGTATGATTAACTAAAACAGTTTTCTCGTTAAAGGTCACCCTTGTGGCTTCTAGACAATTTATTTCGGCTTCCATATGGTTGAACTCTCTTGTTATTGTCTCAATATTTTCCTTTGCGAATTCGAAACGTACTGGACGGCAGTATCTTGGAGAAGATGTTCTTGAATTCATCCAGATATTTTCATTCGCAGAACCAACTTTACTTATTTCTAAAGGTACTATGCATGTTAGCACAATATCAGTATCACTTGCCTCAGGATTTACCAAAAAGTTTTGCTTATAACGCGAGTGCCCTCCACTACCATCAGAGCCCCATTTCCACGAACATACTAAAGTATCACCGTTTTCTAGCTGGTTTTCAAAAATTTCAAGGTGTGCAGCAGACAAACGTTGTAGTGTCAAGTCCAACAATGGCTGCAGTTTAACTTCACATAAGGTTTCCGTTGTAGTCAAAAAATTACTTGTTGGATAACACTCTTGTCTTACTTCTAAAATAGCATCGTAGGCAGGGTAAATATTAGCATTTCTTTCTTTTGCACTTTTTTGAAGTTGCTTATATTGATGTTTTGTCAGTTTTAAATCGGTTATAAGGGCTAGGGCTTCTTCAGGTGTATATGGCTTGATCATATTCGGAGTTTCGGGTTTCTTAAGCTTTTTAAGTGTTTTAGGAGAACACTCGACAACCCTTTTTACGACTTCGGCTTTAGAACGTTTTCCTTCTATTCTAAGCTTAGACTCAAAAGCAAATGATAATTCTTCGGCCGATCTTTCCATAAGGTTTCGAAGTTTTCGTTTTTTAGCTCTGTTTCCACATTCCTTGAATTCCTTTTCCGGTCTTCCTTGTCTAGAAGTTGTTGGCGTATGAATTTCAGGCAATGGAATTAGGAACTCTTTTAGAAGCCAAAACTCTTCAGCTTTTAAAAATCGTTCTGGTGACATTTTTTTTTCTTTATACTTTTTGAAAAGGTGTGATACAAAAGTTTTGCTGTATTCGAGGCATTTTTTATGAGCAGCTTCATCAAGAACGGTTATTGACTTTTTTGACATCACGTGCTGCAAAACAGCACTTGCACAAACCGTTACTGATGACGTAAATAGATTTTCACTCTGAATGAACAAAAAAATTTCTTGACGTAAAGGGAATGGTCGCCCTGAAAAGGGCGGATTGATACCTGTAAGAGAAGAAAAAAGAATGTTTCGCTGAATTTCGGCACTTTAATTAAGCATTATTTTAAAGGTAATAATCCAATCTTCAAATGGAAAAAAGATGTCACTTTATCTTTTTTTTATGGACCAAGAAATAAAAAAAAAAGTTAGCTCGTCACTACGAAAAAATGTACCACCACATTTAGCTCATAGTGAGAGAGCCTTACTTATTTTTTAATAAAAATACACTGAATTTAAAAGTATTTACCAACAGCATGCTCTGACATATTTGCTTCCAAAAATGTTCTCACTTTTATTTCACTGTAACGCTTTATAAACACTTGTTAACGCGCGAAAGGCAAAATCGAGAGTGAGCAAAGCTTTATGCATTGCATTGAGATGCTTTCCATTGATAAAGTAACGGAATTAAAGAATTTTTTTTTTTTGTTGTTTCTCGTTATTTGGGTGTTTGACTTTAGGCCTACCGGTATTTTTTTAATAGTAACCATATTATTTTTTTCACTTATGACCAGCTAGTGTTGTACTAAATCGGCCACTGTGCGTCGGAAAGAAAGTGAACCGTTGTCGGTAAAAAAATTTCTATTACCGAAAACGCAGTCGATTCGCACTCCATACAAAGTTTGACGAATCGCATTCGCGCGAAAATACCTGCGGATGGCAAGCAAATGCAATCAAAAATCACAAGTGTTCTAGTTCTTAACATGGAAAATAAATAAATAAAAACAAATGACAATTACTGGAAAATTAAGAAATTAATGCATTCCAAGTATTTGCTTGGAAAACAATAGTTATAAAATAAAATAGATGGGATGTTTCAATCGCTGTTAATTTACTGAAGTGCAATCATGTTTTTTTGGTTTAAGTTCCCTAATTAATAACTATGGACTTAAAATGAGACCCGTTTATTTAAATAAAGAAATTAATTTAATGTACACTTTTGCACTGCTTGGTATGAATCGTCATTCGAAAAGTTGAAATTTTGACAGCGAATTGATAACGTAGTTTGCGGACCGATAAAGCAGTTCATCCGACGGTTTCCATAACTCCATAAGCTCTGGGATGAAATGCGAATCGAATGCGGATCGAAAGTACACCCGGGGAGTACGATTCCATACAATTGACTTAATACTAAATACAATAAATACAAAATACAATAAATCTAATATAAGAAATTTAACTTAGTTTAACATGCCTTTCATTCGCTTTTCGGCTTTTGTCGCACAGATCTCCTTATAATCGCTGCCGTTGCTTGCGAAAACTGTTGCTTATTCCGTGGGGTATCTATTTTTTTTATTTCTTCTTTCCTCTTTAGCTTGACCCTAAGTTGCCTAATTCTAAACCCTATACTAGGTTCCGCATTTCTGTTTATTATATTTTCCTTCTCCTTGGATTTGTTTTCCTCTAAATCTTTTTTCTTTTGATCCTCAGTATAGGGCAGAAGGAACGTTGGATTTATATATTTAAAGCTCTCTGTGTCAAATGCCATTATGTCCGGTTTGTTAAGCATATTTTTCCAAATTAAAGATATGTCTGCATCTAGGGAAACACGTCCCAATTCAAAAGAATCGGAATAGAACAGCGAACGGTTGCAATCGGTATCTACATCGATAGCCGAGGTTAAGTCCTCAATGAGTTCTTGTTTGAATTGCATATCACTTGGAATATTACTGTCGGGAGTTGAAGGAATATTCTGTTGCATTTGTGATTGATTGTTTGCAGGCAATTGGGGTTTGTTAACTGGTTTTCCACTTGAAGTCAATTGAAAATCACCAACAGAGCCCCAATATTTTCGTAATCGTTTATTTCCTGATGTTGCTTGTTGTTGATGTTGCTGCTGTCGTTGCTGTTGATAGTGCTGCTGTATTTTATGTCGTTGTATTCGTTGTTCTTCAGTTAAAAAGCGATATGGACCTTTTCGCGCAATGTTTAATTTTCGAATGCTTGATGATTCAATTACAGATGGTTTCCTTTTAGGGATTTTTCTTTTTGCGGCCTGGTGCAACTTAGACGCAGCAAATGCATTTTGAAATGAAGAACAAGTGTAGGGTGTATAAGCGCCACCATAGTTAGTTGGAAATGGTTTTGGTTGGGGAACAACTGGCGGAGGTAGTTTCGTTCCTTTTGGTTTTAAATCTTGTGGTTCAGTCGAAATTGTTGACGCATTGGACGAAAGCTCAGCTAATTCCAGATTTGACTGATTTGTGGCAGTTTGTGCCGATTCATCATCGTCTATGTTTTAAAGTTTTATTGTTTTCTGAATGGCAGGAATAACCGTGTTTTCTGTGCTAGTTGCGAATGTAGAGTATTGGGTGCAGGATTTAACGGTAATGGTTTCAAGATTTCAGATTCTTCGATGTTTTCAATTTTTATTGTTTGCTGAATAGCAGGCGTTACCGTGTTTTCTGTAGTAATTGTGGATGTAGCATTTACCGGTAGTGGATTAAGTCTTTCGATTCTTTGATGTTTGCAATTTTCATTGTTTGCTGAATGGCGGGTGTTACGGTGTTGTATGTGTTAGTTGTAAATGTTACGTTCGGAGTAGCTTTTACTGCTAGTGGTTTCAAGACTTTAGATAGTGTTTTTTTTATTTAAATTCTTTCTGGGTGGCACCATTTTACAAATATGAAAAACTGGTGGTGAATCCTGTTTTCCCCCAAAATCAGATATCTCATCAGTGTAAGTAAACACAGCTGGATGTGATGTTTGTACACGTTTTTGTTTCGCTGCTCAAGTCGTTGTGGTAGCTGGAATAACTGCTTCTAGTGCTGCTGACTGTGCAGTATTTTCTCCAGTATTAGTGGACATCCAGGTAGTGTTGGGTAGGACACGATTTTGTTTTGAGTTTGTATGAGGTACTCATTTTGAAATAAGAGGTGGTACAATGTCCCACCTCAAATGAGGTGTTGGTTTTAATTCTCCTCAAATGAGTAATGAATCACTATCACCTCAAATGAGGAGGAAGTCATGTCAATGTGTTGCTTTAATCTACCCTCTAATGAGTAAAGAATCACGATCACCTCAAATGAGGAGGCAGTCGGGAGGACGGCAGGTCAATGTATTTTGTATTTGTATTGCCTTATACTGCTCTCAAATGAGTATGGAACGGAGATATGGTATGGTGAATATACCATTCACTGTACTCTCAAATAAGTTGAATTATAAGCCCATCCCATCATTTGTGTTTTGTGAGAACTTTATGCAAACGCGCGGTGTATCGTGTTCGTGTATGTATGTTTTCCCGACTCGTTGTTTGAGAAAGAGCTCACATTTTACTGCGGTGAATAACGTATATGTGTAATATCGCGCTTACATATATGCTTGTATTCGTGCCATTCAATTTGTGTCCTGTCTTTTCAGACGTGATGTGACAAATTTGAGGTGGTACAAATATTTTTTTTGAGGTGCTGGGACATTTGAGTTTTATGTATGGAACATTTGTAGTGCCTCATGTATGAGTTGCACAACACTACATCCAGGTAACTGGTGCATGTCCAGGTGGTAATGTGCAAATGTCTTTTTTTGCGGTTCCTGTGGTAGTATTTAATGTTAACGGCCCCAATGGAATTAACGATTGTGGAATTATTTGTGTCTCTGAGAAATGTTTTGATATCGTTACGCCATTTTTTTGGCATATTGGAAGATTCTCTTCACAGTTTTTCCTGGAGCTGATGATGATATACAGATTTGTTTTGGTGCTGTTGCACCGGTATTTGTTGAAAACACTGAGACCGGTACAATTTGTGTTATTTCTTTGTCGGTATCTCCTACCGGATATATTCGTTTTGTTGCGATTTCGGATTTCGGCGGTACTTGTTGCCAATGTTGGTGACGTGGATGCTGGTACAACTTGTGTTATTTCATTCATTGTTGCTCCAATCGGAATTTTGTTTTTCACCGGCTGGTAGGTATACATTCGTTTTGCTGCCGTACTTGTAGAAATAATTGGCACAAGAGATCCCGGTACAGGTTTTCTTATTTTCTTTCTTATGGGGAGTGTCGGCTGTAATGTGAGTGTCGGCTGTAATGTGAAGACTCGATTTCCTAATGTAACTTCGGTACTTGTGGAAAATGATGGTGACACTTGCGTCTGTCCATTCTGCATTGCACGCACCCGCTGTATTGCTAATGATTCACAAAGTACATTCGTCGGGCTGGCCGACGCAACCTTCGGTTGAAACGTGAAGACCGGCTGTGGTACTGTTGTCGTAGCTTCCGTTTTATTGATAGCCGATTCCGTTCCGCGTTTTAATATGTACTTTTGTTCCGTTGCAGTTTGATTCATTTCAGTGTTTTCTTCCGGAGTGAGAATCATAACACTGTTAACATTTATAACAGTGTTTTGGGGGCCTTTTCCAATCGCAGAAGCGGTTTACTTTGATCAATAAACTTTTCTATATGTTCTTCCCGTAATCGGCACTGAGCACGAGTGAATCGCAAATAGAAAATATTGAATTGTTGCATTTGAATTTTACAACATTTACAAATGTAACCTGGTAGTCCGTCCGATTCACTGAACTGAAAAAATGAAGCATTATTAAGGGGGTTGAGGGTAAGAGAACTCTTAGTCACCGAAACATTAGCGACAGCCTTAAGATCATTTAGTAGATTTACATTTGCTTTATTAAACAGGGTCTCCATGTTTTGATGAAATTTCTCACAGATACGATATGCCTTCCAAGCTATACTCGCACTTGCTACAAATAAAGATATATTTTAACAAATTAAATAATTAGACCAGATATCAAGGTACCTTTACGATTATTCGAACAGAGGGTACATATCGATAGCTCTATAACATAAATATAAATAAATTTAAAAGAAAATTATTATGAAAATAATGGCAGATTGTAAAATCGAATTCATGAAAATGAATAAATTTAAAAACAAAGAAATTAAATAATAAAAATATATTCAAAGAATTTGTAATTAATAAAAAAAAAAGATTTTGATTAATTTGCAGGTGTTTTGACTACCGTTAGCTCATTTGATTTGACAGGAGAGTTTCTTTAGTTGTTTCAGTATAAGTAGAGTGCTAAAAAGTAAAAGCATCTGTTCGGGTCTTCTCTCAGTGTCCTGTCCCAGCTATCTTAGCTGTTGGTTGAGGGAACGTCACAAAATCCCGAATTACGAAATCCCGAAATAACAAAATCCCGAAAGAAAAATTCACGCATTTCTAGAAATCCCGAAACACAAAATCCCGAATTACAAAATCCCGAAAAATGAACTTTAGTGAAAAATCCCGAATTTTTCGGGATTTTCGATTCGCGGTGGATTTTTGCGACAAAAAAAAATTGAATATTTCATAACTCTTAATACTTTTTTTCCACATTCTCAAAAGAACGTTTTTTTCCACTACCCCTCCATGACACTACCAGAAAAAACCAAGAAACTTACCAGAACACACTATGAATTTGCGAGCAAAATCGTTTGCTTAAGTGCATGTGATGAGAATCGAAAAGAGCTGTTCTTCTTGATTCTCATGGAACCGTATACCTCGGAACTAATTCCTCTAGCCAAGTAATTTACTCATATGTATTTGTATGTGTCTACAAAAAACATTTTAATTAATTAAATTTCAATGCTATGTTCAATGTTTTGTTGTTCTTAATTTGATTTTTTTTTGTGCGAGGTGAGAGGGGAAATCGTTCTTTTAAGAATGAGAAAAAAATTCCGCGAAGAGATAATATGATATTTCATTCAAACGAAAAAAAAAAATAGCCGCCT
The DNA here is from genome assembly GCA_949775065.1 of Brachyopa scutellaris. Lineage (NCBI taxonomy): Eukaryota > Metazoa > Arthropoda > Insecta > Diptera > Syrphidae > Brachyopa > Brachyopa scutellaris. The sequence continues at coordinate 35,594,480 of OX459114.1, forward strand.
ATTCAGGAATCACCATATCCCGAATTTGGAGAAAATAATAGTTTAAGATTCGCGCGCGCGAATTTTAAACTATTATTTTCTCCAAATTCGGGATTTCGTGTTTCGGGATTTCGTAGTTCGGGATTTTGTGTTTCGGGATTTCGTGTTTCGGGACTTCGTGTTTCGGGATTTTGTTTTCGGGATTTTGTTTTCGGGATTTCGTAGTTCGGGATTTCGTACCCAACCCGTTGGTTGATATCAGGTCGTTACATATGAAGTTGCCGATTTTTATGTGGAATGTTAAAAAACGCTATTTCAAAAGTTAAAATAGTTTATTGCAAAAAATAATCTCCATTTACATCTGTGACATTTTTCCAACGTTCCACCAAAACAAAAATGCCTCTTTTGAAAAAGTCCTTATCTTTTCGGGCTTAGAAGTCCTTAAAGTCCTGTTTTATAGCATCTGGGCTTATGTACTGTTCCATTTGGAGGTGATTACCCGAACTTCGGAAAAGGTGATAATCGGTCGGCGGTAAGTCCGGTGAGTAAGGCGGATGAGGCAAAACTTCATAACCCAACTCCACCAGCTTCAGCAACGTCAACTGTGCGATATGTGGTCTTGCGTTGTCATGCAGCAGTATGGGACCATGCCTATTAATCAGTGACGGCTGTTTTTGGAGCAATTTGTTGTGCATTATGTCGACTTCTCTACAGTATGACTCGGCTGTGATTGTTTCTCGCGATTGAGTAAGGATTAATGACATTCTCTGGTCTACCCCTTGGCAAATTTCCCAGCGAAAAATCTACCCCGCTGAACTTGTTAAACCAATTTCGAACAGTTTTCTTACTACACGTACACAAACCAAAAGCACCGTTAATTTCTCTAGTCGAAGCGGCTGCGTTCATGTTTTTTTTTTTTTTTTGATTGAAAATCGAAAATTGCCCTTAAATTTGTTGCTGAAAGCATTTTCTATCTAAGAAAAAAGTCAACTCAATGAGCTAATAGCGTAAAATAATTTTTACCATACGAAAGATTAAGCTGCGAACTTTCCTTTAAAAAATTTTTTTTTCAATTTTTGAGAGGCTAAAAAAATCAAAATTTTTAAATTGTTTGAAACATTCTTCTTTAGCGAAGTGCCTTGTATCTAGTCTAGTATTTTAAATACGTTTTACAATATATCTAAAGATTACGTAAACGTTATCGTAATTTTAATTTTCTTATTCTTCAAGCAGCTATGAATTTTTAAAATAAATGGTCTAAAAATCAATATATGGGAAAGCTCAGTACAGCAGAACAAACGTGCTCCGCTCCCTCCATTTGAATTCTTCACTTAAAATATTCCTTGGAGTCTTACCTAAACAACGGTACCATTTTCAGCTGCGTCAAGCTCCCCGCTCATAAGTTCAAAAATACCGTTGAAAAGTCAGCTCTTTTTCAGTCTGTCGTTACATGGAGATGGGAATTTCACTATATCTCCCTTCAAAGCAATTTTATCTTTTCCTCATTTGATAGCTACTGTTTCAACTAGTATGTGTGCTAATTAATTCATAGTAGAAATAATTTTAGGCTGTGACCGTGATTTTTTCATTTAACCCTAATTGTACCAGGCTATATTTTTTACACAAACTACGGCGTTGTGACTCTCAGTCACATGTGTAATGTTTAAGAATGCTACTTTAAAAAAATTGTTGGTACATACAAATAAATCGAAAACAGGAACATTATTAAACATTTAATTACTTATTTATACGTTTTCGACAAACTAACATTTTCTGACAGTGCTCATTGCAGACATTTAGACCACACTCCGAAGAACTCTGTTTAGTCGCACGCCCTTGTTTTTAATGGACACATGTGGTACATGGTGTTTAATGGTGACTACGGTGCGGCGTAGTGGTATCACTATTTGCTGATATTGTTGCAATGGCTCAGAAATGAATTCACAATGCGAGCATTTGCTCTGCTAAGATATCGTTGACTACTTCATTGAATGTTAGGTGCAACCATATCCTAAGCCAACCTTTTAGAAAGAGTTTGTGGCGAATATTATCCATTGACCTCATGCATTCAGGATAAGAACTAAGCCACACAACTGTTAAAGCAACCCCGCAAAGTTAGGTTAGGTTGAGAAGGGTTGTTAGGTTGAGCAATCACAAACCATTAGGTATCAGAAAGGGCCCATCGCGACCCCTCAACCTAACCTTACGGGGTAGCTTCAACAGTTGTGTGGCTTAGTTTTTACTCCATCACAGGATGGATTTCCTCAAAGCATTTTATTACCTTGCACAAGTTTGGAACGAGTCTATCGTTGATTAGGCCTACCTCTTCCACACTACTAAAGAAGTATCTCCCTAAAGTGTTCCTACGACAGCGTGCTGTGCTCTGACATTCGCATAGCATACGCGTGATATTCTCTGGTATATATATATCATTGCAGTATGTATCTGCAAATGTCCGTGCCTGTGAGTTCGGGCATCTTGGCGTATTTACCCAAGAGGCAAAACCCAGATAGTAAAGATTATACTTCAAACCGCGGTGTAGTGGTAAGTTCGTTTGGCTACTACACAATGCTGCACGGGTTCAATCCCAGCAAACACCTAAAAGTTTTTTCACGGTGTCACCTCTTTCGAATGTCTGATAACCATTCAAAGAGTATCATTTGTCATGAGGAGCTTCTGAACTCGCTGTTCGGATTCTGAGTCGGCAAAAAACTGAAGATCCCTTCCATTCGTGCAAAAATATAGCACACACAAACAAATGGTTGCGAGAAGTAGGCCCTGATTCAACCCGAACTGTAGCGCAACCTAAAGAAAAAAAGATAATTCACATAATCATTTCTGTAGTCAGTGGTCAGTCTTTATTTATTTTAAGAACAATCTGAAAGCTACCTCGCAAACATCCACCAGATTATAATATTGCGTTACTGGCCATCTATTTGTTTTTCGCTTTACCAAGTACGCATGGGGATAAACTCCACTCCCTACGTAGTTACTATGATACACGTCGTTTAGGAAACCAAAAACAAGTATAGCCACATTTTGAAAACGCATGCTATGTTTTGAAATTCTGGCTACATTAAAAATTACTGTGCGTCTGTAAGTCACAACGTGGTAGTTAACGTTAGTATTTTTAGAATGGTCAAAAACAATTCAAACTAAGAAGTAAAAATTCATTTAAATTAGCGCGTTTTATTAAGAACTGTTTAAAAGTAGAATACACAAGCCCAAAAGTAAATTACCGACGTTATTAACAGAAATACAACCGAAATAATTTCGAATGTGACTCAAAGTCACAACGTGGTAGGATTAGGGTTAAGTATGTAGTTTCGGAGATAAGCGCGGGGAATGGAGTTTTTCACACATTTTCGGCAATAACTCGCAAAGTTTCTTACAGAAAAAAATAAAGAAATTAAATAAATAAATAAAATAAAGAATTTTTGAAATCTGTGCTTTGAGCCCTTTCGAATGATATCCAACATGTTATATTTTCAGATTTTTTTTTTTGTTGAGCTCAAATTTTGGCCACCCTATATAGTTGTTTCGCAATATTTTTCAGTGTTGAGTTGTCTCAAATATGTGGACCACCATGATGTATGAGTGAGCTAAATTTCAAGTTTCTAGGTAGAACTTTTCTTGATGTTTTTATCGTGACAGATATTTTAGATTTAGAGCGAATTTATAATGGTTCCGTGTTACCATTGGGTACAGAACCTTAAAAAATTATGAAAATACAAATATAGGTAAATAAATTTAAATTTATTTTTATAAAAAATCAGTAATATTTATTCGTCAGATATTAGTTTTTACTACTATTTAATGTATTAAATCGCTGTTTTGGTTTTCTATATGCTCACGGAAAAAGACGATCGTGTGGCAAAGGCCTTAGAGTCTCATACGTTAAACACATACCACTTTATCTTATGAAAAAAAATCGATTTTTGCTAAAGATGTTTACTCGAGACCTTATCGCGAACTGAGTGAAAATCGGACATTTCATATGGTATGACCTAATTTACCGTGAATATGAGTCATTTTGGTCATTAATATAGATTTTGTTAACGACGTCCACTTTTTTCTTAAAAATTTTAAAATTTTAATTTGCTTTTACAATCATTTTTATCGTACATCAATAGAATGTTATTTCAGTTAATACGCAGAAATTCAAATATGCCACATCACCCACTGCTGCATGGCTGTTAGCTTCGGTCTCCACTGCTCTGATGGAAAATTGTTGGCAATGATTTCATGAATTGATTGCTTTTTTTATTTTTTTATAATCTACAGCTCTTATTACAAGAACAAAAATCGTTGCTAGAAAAATAATCGTAGCGTAAAATGTCAAAATTCTTTCCTTCTCGCAATGAGAAAATGAATGGTCCGGACCAGGGTTGGCCGAATTAACTACACTTTAGAAGAGCTTTAGTTAACTACACTTTTAGTTATTTAATGTTGTTTTATTTTTTGCCTATACGAACTAAGTAAACCACAACCCAAAAAGCAAACATCCAACTTCAAAGTGCCAACTAACAGATCATTTGACAGTTGTAACTACGTCTGCTACAGTTTGTTTCATTTACTACATTAACTTAATTAACTATGTAGCAGACGTAACATATGTAGTTTTTCGAAAGAGTGACAGTTCGGCCAACCCTGGTCCGGACCATTCTTTCTCGCAACAATTTATTTTTCGATGCGATTTTTGGACATTGTTTTCAATGAAAGAGGAAACAATAATTGTATTAATTTTGAGTAGCAAACAGGGAAACTACACATTTTCGGGCCTTTAAACATCATTTTCGTCTTTTAAAAAATTTAAATTTATTGTTCAAAATACTTTTAATTCAATATGAGTGATAAGAAGAGGAAAATAACACAAAAAATAAAGTTCTCAAATGACGAAGAAAAATGTCAAAACTCGTACGTCAAAAATCTCGTTGCGAAATTTGAAATTCTTGGAATTCACCCTCAAAATCTCGCACCACAGTCTACGATTTTTCTTTCGCAAGGATTTTTGTTCTGTGAATAAGGGGCTTAAAGGGGATATGAATACGAATACCCTTAACACACAGCGCGAGCAGATGAAGGACAAGAACGAGAAACAGAGCATAGCTTAGCTCCAGCATAACGCAGAAGGATGATTTATACCTCGAATGAATCTTAAAGGAATTTACTACAACCAATTTTTTTGTTGGTTTTAAATCCAATAAGCCATGAATAACTTGATTTTCTGCCACTTCGATCTCAAATTCTCAGCTCCTATAAGTAATAGAGTAGTCTGAGTACATACCTACATCCTTAAATTCCGCCAGAAAATGAAGATCATAATATTGAAAACCGCATCGCATCTAAGTCCGTTAAGTGGTTCTCGAGATTAGCCTGTACATACAAAAAGGCCCTTTTTGGGGACTTCCTTGTATACTATGTATAGACTAGCTGATGTACCCACTTCGCAGCGCATATACAAATATTCTCTTTGTATGTAGATATGTATGTGTAGTATTTGTAATAAATTACCTACTGGAAGGAGACTCCCAGCTAAATGCTACACTTGTCATTGCACCTTAAAAGTTGGCATACATTCTTGTTCCACAATTTGCTTAGCACCAAATGAAGTCATTTGAAAATAATTATTATAGGATCGTATGGAGGTATAGACTGAATGAATTGCTTGGATAAAGGATTTTCCATAGACTATTAAAGAAAAAAGTTGCTCAGGTGGGTTAGAGATTTCCGCTTTCTAAAATATACAGCACGTTCTTACCGCCTGGACGCCAAAACGTAATACATACATGTAAAGGGCAGTGTCGGTTAAAAATGGCATCACTGGTGGCGTGAGGTTGGCAAGTATGTACTAGGCACGTCAAAAGAAGAAGAAGTAGAAGTAGTCGAGCCGTCAAGTAGTCAAGTTGTCAAGCCGCTCAGTCGGAATTAAGTTGTCTTTGCTTTTTACTTTTAATCGTGAATAACTATTGTTTCAGTAAATGTTGTCTTTGCTTTTCGTTTAATTAATGTTGTCTTTGCTTTATTTTTTAAAATACTAATAACTGTGAATTTCCGTTTAATTAATGTTGTCTTTGCTTTATTTCAAAATATTATATTAACTATGAATTAATTATTATACCTACTGTGAATTATTCTTTTGTTTCAATTAATAAACATTTTTACATTTGGGGGCTCAACCTTTTCAAAAATAATAAATTTTAAAATTGTGGATTTGTACAAGAATCATGTGCATATTTTTCTCTTATCGCGAAACTAACGGTTACAAGCTTAGCACATAAAAGACAAAAAAAAAAAAAAAAAGAGCTTATACGCAGTGTGAAATGAACGAAGTTAAAGAACTACAAGTGCAAGAGGGATCACAATATCGTTCACCAGCAAAAACCATAATGACAAAGAACAGCTCAGACATGAAAAAAAAAACAGTTGCCGCCAGTAATCAACTTGATGTCGCAAAGCTGGAAGCACAAATAGATGAAAATAGCAAAAAGTTGCACGATATAATACAGTTGCTCACGCTAAAAATACAAGCAGATGAAATAAAACAGAGTGAACCAAAAATTACAGCAGACAATTTTTCAAAAATCGTGTCAGATTTTGATGGTGAAACTGTGCCGGTCGAACATTGGTTTGAAAATTTCGAACAAAATGCAGACGCATACGGCCTAAGTAACAAACAAAAGTACGTACAGGCGCGTGGAAAAATAACAAAAACAGCACAGTTATTCTTAGAATCCGTGTTAGTGAACACATATGAAGAGTTAAAAAGTGCGCTAATATCCGAATTTCAACGCACGTTTGAAAGTGCAGAAATTCATAAGAAATTGGCCGAAAGAAAAAAGAAAAGGAACGAAAGTTTCCATGAATATGTTTTACACATGAAAAAACTTGCCGCGTTGGGCAATGTAGAGGATAAATCTGTTATTCGCTATATAGTGGACGGCCTGTATATAAAAAATGAATACAAATATAACATGTATAGTTGTAAAACATACAGCGAGCTACAGGAGCAGTTTGGTGTATACATGCGTATAAACGAGAAGGAAAAGCCGGACAGACAGCACAGTGACAGTAAGAAAAATCTATTGGGTGGCAAAAATATCCATTGTTTTAATTGCGGGTCTGCTGATCACCTAAGGAAAGATTGCGAAGCGCAAACGAAGTGTTTTAAGTGCGATGGCCACGGGCATATATCAAAAAATTGTCCACAAATGACGAAACGTGTGCGAGTGATAAAAGATATACTACGTGTGAAAAAAATAACGCTAAATAATATGGAAGCTACATGTCTAGTTGATACAGGTTCAGATGTGACAATTATCAAAAGCTCAATTTATAAGAAACTACGCAACGTTAAGCTACAAGAATCTCACTCTGTGTTACGTGGTCTCGGGAATACTAAAACATTACCAATGGGTGCCTTTATTGGTACTGTGCATGTTGATGGAGTTGAAACGCGGCAAAAGTTCATAGTAGTACCGGATAATAAAATTGAATACGACGCTTTGCTGGGGTTTGACTTTGCGTCCAAATTTCGGTGCACGTTGGACAAGAAGGGATTCGAATTTTCACAACCGTTATCACAGACAGAAGATGCCGAATCAAATCAGTTAAGTATATACAATATTGTCGAAAACGAAATTGATATACACACTCCTCCACAGTTTAAACCTCTCATCCGATCATTGATTGATAGTTATCAACCAACTACGCCCACTATAGAGTGCCCTGTGCAGCTGACCATTGTTCCAGATGAGCAGATCAAGCCATTTCGTCAACAGCCAAGTCGCCACCCACCTGTTGAATACGATGCAATGAAGAAGCAAGTTGACAACTGGCTGGAGCAAAAAATCGTGCGCAAATCTACTTCAAACTTTGCCAGTAGAGTGGTGATTGTGAAGAAGAAAGACGGCACATATAGAATCTGCGTTGATTTTCGGCAACTGAATAGTATGGTGCTAAAAGACTGCTTTCCCGTTCCGCTAATCGACGACGTACTCGAAAAACTGCAAGCCGCTAAAGTATTCGTTGTAATGGACTTAGAGAACAGCTTTTTCCATGTGCCTATTGAAGAGTCCAGCCGTAAATATACTGCATTCATTACAAAGGAAGGTTTATTCGAATTCTGCAACTCGCCAGCTGCGTTTATACGATTTATAAACTGCGTATTACAGAATCTGATTGTTCAAGACATGATGCAGCTGTACATGGACGATATAATAATTTATGCACAAACGCCTGATGAATGTGTCCACAAGCTGAAGATGGTTTTTGAAGGAGGCTGCTAAATACAACCTGAATATCAAGTGGAAAAAGTGCCACTTCTTAGAAAGAAAAATTAATTTTTTGGGCCATACAGTCGAAGATAGTAGAATTTGGCCCGGCCAGGAAAAAATACATGCCGTTCAACAGTTTTCTGCACCAAAGAATATAAAAGCTGTACAATCTTTTCTGGGCTTGACTGGCTTTTTCAGAAGATTTATTAAAGGATATGCACAGATAGCCCGCCCATTGACAAATCTGCTGAAAAAAGATGTCCCCTTTGAATTCATGTCCGCCGAGATGAATGCAATGTTTCAATTAAAAGATGCCTTGGCACATGAACCAGTTCTACGAATTTATTGCAGAGACGCGCCCACAGAGCTGCACACGGACGCATCCAAGGATGGTTTCGGCGCTACACTGCTGCAAAAGTTTGACGAGCAGCTACATCCTATATTTTTTTGGAGTAAGAAGACATCTTCGAGTGATTTTAAGCGACACAGTTACATTTTGGAGGTCAAGGCTGCTTATCTCGCAATTAAAAAGTTTCGTCATTACCTACTTGGTATCAACTTTAAGTTGGTGACAGATTGCACAGCGTTTACTCAGACAGTGAAGAAGAAGGATATCCCTCGTGAGGTGGCGCAATGGATATTGTACTTTCAAGATTTTAATTATCAAGTTGAGCATCGCGCTGGTGAGAAAATGAAAAACACGTCGACTGTCTTAGTCGTTATCCGGTTGATGTTCTTGTTGTTACGTCAGAGATTTCAGCACGCCTTAAAGTAGCCCAACAAAAAGACAGTTATATTAAAGCCATACTCGAGATACTAAAAAGTGGCTCCTACGAAAATTTCAATCTGAAAGGTGGAATCGTCTATAAGAGCATCGCTGGAAATGACCTATTGGTGGTGCCTAAGTCAATGGAACGTGAAATGATCAGTGAAGCACACAACGTGGGTCATTACGCCGTACAAAAAACCATACATAGCTTGCAGCAGCAATTCTGGAACGTAAGGTCACACAAGTAGTCAACGCCTGCATAAGATGCATCATTAACAACAAAAAACTGGGTAAAAAAGGATACTTACACTGCATAGGAAAAGGAGATAAACCACTGCATACGCTGCACGTCGACCATCTGGGACCTATGGATTCTACAGCAAAACAATACAAATATATCTTTGCAATGGTCGATGCTTTTTCTAAATTTGTATGGTTGTTTACCACAAAAACAACAGGTTGCGAGGAAGTCGTTAAAAAGCTGGAGGACTGGTCAAATATCTTCGGCCATCCCACTCGGATAATAAGTGACAAGGGTACTGCATTCACGTCGAACGCGTTTGAAGAGTATGCTAAGTCGAACGGTATTGAACATGTTTGCACTACGACTGGTGTTGCAAGAGGTAATGGACAGATAGAACGCATCAACAGATCCATCCTATCTATCATCTGCAAGCTGTCTGCCGAAGATTCCTCAAAGTGGTATAGGTTTGTGCCACAAGTTCAAAGAGCGATAAACTCACACACTAGTTGCTCAACAGGGAAGTCGCCGTTCGAATTAATGTTCGGTGTCAAAATGCAAAACAAAGTCGGCGATAAAATTATAGCATTGCTGGAAAAAGAAATGGTGTCAGAATTCGACAACGAGAGGCAAAAGATCCGTCAAGAGGCCAAGGAGCAAATACTGCGTGCACAAAAATCGTACAAGGAGTTTTACGACCGAAAGCGTAAGCAGGAGTTTAGCTACAAAGAAGGTGTTTTAGTGGCGGTAAAACGTACCCAATTTGTGGCTGGTAAGAAATTGGCAAGCCCTTACCTTGGTCCATATGAAGTAATAAAAGTTAAATCCAATGGCCGTTACGATATAAGAAAGGCTGCTCATGTAGAAGGTCCAACTGTTACTTCTGCAAGCTCTGACTACATGAAATTGTGGAAACATATCGATTTAAATGAGGATTTGCTATCGTCTGGGTCAGACTCCGAGTATCAGGATGACCGAATGTAAAGGGCAGTGTCGGTTAAAGATGGCATCACTGGTGGCGTGGGGTTGGCAAGTATGTACTAGGCACGTCAAAAGAAGAAGAAGTAGAAGTAGTCGAGCCGTCAAGTAGTCAAGTTGTCAAGCCACTCAGTCGGAATTAAGTTGTCTTTGCTTTTTACTTTTCATCGTGAATAACTATTGTTTCAGTAAATGTTGTCTTTGCTTTTCGTTTAATTAATGTTGTCTTTGCTTTATTTTTTAAAATACTAATAACTGTGAATTTCCGTTTAATTAATGTTGTCTTTGCTTTATTTCAAAATATTATATTAACTATGAATTAATTATCATTATTATACTGTGAATTATTCTGTTGTTTCAATTAATAAACATTTTTACATACATATCTGTATCTGTTCTAAGCCCTGCATCTACTTATCGTACAAAAAATTGCAACCAAATTTATCCAGTTATTGAATTAGAAATGATCAAACAATTACAATACATATACATATGTATGTATGTTAGCACGAAGCAATCCCAACTACGTACACTACACGCATGTACCGCATACACGCATACCCGCTGATGCATTGACGGTGGAAATGGTCTCCACTGAACTGATCGTAGTCGCGAAGCATGCAAACCAAATTCTTTTATGTTATTACTTTTCTCACAGAAAATGTACAAAGAAGATATGTTATGTAATATATCTTTGTTGTGAAATAATCTAAACAAATATGTAAATATTATTTTTACAAGTTACTAGCTGAACCGGCGAACTTTATAGCGCCTCAAAATTAATAAACGTTGTGTCAACTTACAAGCTGAATTAAATTCAGTTTTTTATTAAGGTAAAATAAATACTCAAAATGAATTAATTTCATAAATGAAAAAAAATCAAAATGAAATGTCTGTCTGTATGTCTATCTGTTTGTTTGTCTATCTATCTATCTATACACATATCTGTCTGTTTGTCTATCTATCTGTCTGTCTGGCTATCTATCTGTCAGTCTATCTTTATGTCTGTCTGTCTATCTATATGTCTATATGTCTATCTATCTATACGTCTATCTGTCTATTTGTCTGTCTGTCTATCTATCTATATGTCTATCCGTCTATCTATCTATGTACCTGTCTGTTTTTTTTTTGGTTGCGCCAATTGATTTGTAGGGGAGCCCCAACCAGGGGCAACTTTGAACAGGCCTGGCTTTTTTGAATTGTAGCCATTTTAATGGTTTATGACAGAAAATTATTTAGCAAAAAGCTTATCTTATTCTTATTCCAAATGAAACGGTGCCTCCAATAAATATTACTCGCAAACTGAGATCCTCAGGAAAAATGTTTAACACCCTTACAAAAAAAAATGTATAAAACGAAAGTGTGTGCATAAATTCTGCACTCCCGACTACTGGCAGACGACGACTGAGGAAACCCCAGAAAAGTATTGACGACTTAAGAAGAGGGTATCGCCATGTGGAAATTTTGGTTAACGCTTTAAAATATTTATTAATTGAGTTGTTATTAGATATGTTCAAAGCTGCCTCACGTTCAAATGTGCCCCAGTCTTCCCTAATCTTTTAAAGATACTAGTAACCCGTGTTACTAGCATGCACGATTCACAAACCTGAATAATCGATGCCAGGAATACGCCTACGTACTAACCCACACCCTGCACTCTTCAACCACTCTCCTCACGGGGCTGCCGTTAGGTATTACTTCGCGGGGCTGGCTTTCTCAGACTACGTCTGCTTGTCTGGATGTATTTGCAGTTGCTAGCTCATGCACTGAGCTCCGCTGTCGCTCCTCTACTCGCTGCCTCGTCATAATAATTGGTGCTATGTCACTTACGGCGTTACAACTATCCTCCGAGCTAATCATATTTTCCGGAGTTTAGCCTTCTCCCAGCCTCTGTTCCAGTACATGCCGCTCTGCTTCATACCAAGGGCAATAGAACATAACATGTTCAGCGTCTTCGATTGTTCCCGGGCAGGTTGGGCAATCAGGATTATCGTCATGTCCAAACCTGTGAAGATATGCCCTAAAGCATCCTATCCTATCTACCTGTCTGTCTATCTGTCTGTCTGTCTATCTGTCTGTCTATCTGTCCGTCTGTCTGTCTATCTGTCTATCTATTTATCTGTCTGTCTATCTGTCTGTCTATCGGCCTATCTGCCTCTCTATCTATCTGTCTGTATATCTATCTGTCTATCTATCTACCTGTCAGTCTATCAATCTACCTGTCTGTCTATCTGTCTACCTGTCTGTCTGTCTGTCCATCACTCAATCTGTTCATTCACTAATACAATCCAGATTTTTATAATTTTGGGCAATGCCAGGGATCACTTTGGTGATGAGCTCCTCCTTCGACGATGTGAACTCGCAAAAATTTGAACTACATATATCAATCCAGTCGAAACATCAACAGGAATTTGGCCATTGCCAAGCGCCAGCAGTTGTCTCGAGAATTCAGCAGCCGATGCGTCGTTCTGCATTGTGACCCTCATGTTCGTGGTCAATTTCAACTTCTTGACATGCCCCCACAAAGATGACGATTTCAGGCACGCATTAAGTTCATCTGCAGCAGTAGATTTAGGGATGACGGGAAGCATTTGATGAAAATCTCCGGAGCAATATCGCAGCCCCACCAAATCGTCTCGTGTACGTCGTCCAAGGTTTGATCGTCTAATAGGAGGCATTAGTCAAACAAATAACTCTCCCTAAAAAACAACAAAATCGTTTTTGACTAATCCTATTCAAAAGAATATTTTTTTTCTGAAAAAATGATCGAATTGAATTTCAATTGATCGTAATGTTTGTACCGTTTACGGATGTGATGCGCGATATACTACTATCCGGAATCAGTGTAATAATACGCAAAACTCGAATCAATTGCAGCAAGAAAAATAGCACATTTACTCAGTAGAAAATAACAATGCGAAGAGGACACCTGTCAAATGGCGCATTGTGCATTGATCGCAGCACAGCGCCATCTATTATTTATCTCGTTTACTTCTCCACCCAAAATGCCCGCAAAACGTCATTTATCACAATGAATTTCACAATATCCAAAATTTTCCAAGCTTCACAAAATAAATAAATAAATAAGCAGTTTTTCATTATTTCCACTTGCCAATTTTCTAATTGACCTAGAAATATCGTCGTTTGTCAATTTCAAATCGACAAGTTTTTTTTTTTTTTTTTTTCCGAGGGTAGGTGAAAATCTTCCATAGACACTATGAGAATAGCAAGCGCGTGCTCATAGTAGTGTCAGATTCTTACTGACCAAAAACACCACCCTTCGATATAATTTGTTAGGTACTGCAACTAAGTTATACTACTTATCAAGCAATTTTTCTATCACGAAATATAAACGTTTGGCAGGTTACTTTCCAATGAAAGATCCTGCATGTTCCGCAATTTAGGCGCGGTTAATCCTTATCTCGCCAAGTCGAAAGGTTTTGTTCTTTGTAGTCGGCGCAATAAATTGCTCTCATCCAAAATAAGTAGGACTGTATTATTAACATGTCCGATTAGTCGGTTTCTATGTTTTCGCGCGAAGCTTCTAGTTTCAGCTTCGATTGTCGGAATTCCGAGATCCCTGTGGATATCGTCGTTTCTAGCATACCACGGTGCTTGGACAATTTCTCTTAGCACTTTATTTTGAAAGGTCTGTAAAATATTGGCATTTGTTTTCTTGGTACAGCCCCAAAGTTGTATACCGTAGGTCCACACCGGCTTTAGCACTTGCTTGTATAAAAGCAGTTTGTTTTCGGTACTGAGGTGGGAATGTTTCCCGATTAACCAGTACATTTCTCTATATTTGATTTCTAATTCTTTACGTTTCATTTTCACGTGCGAGTTCCACTTCAACCTTGCGTCGAGTGTCATTCCCAGGTATTTGGCTTCATTTGCAAAGGGTATTCGGGCCAAATTTATAAAAATTGGCAAGTCATTAATTTTCCTATAAGTGAAATTCACGTGAACAGATTTAGTTCCATTAAGGGCGATCCGCCAGTCCTTCGTCCATTAATATACTTTATTTAATGCGTTTTGCAGTTTGGCAGTCGTTTCCTCGATTGTTTTACCTACCGCTAGGATAGCGGTGTCGTCGGCAAACGTAGCAAGGATAGTGCCATCTTCTTTCGGTATATCACGAGTATATAACAGATAGAGAAGCGGCCCCAGAACGCTTCCTTGCGGTACGCCGGCCAAAATTTCTTTGAGCTCTGAGTATTCGTTTCCATTTCTAACACGGAAGAGTCTATTCCCGAGATATGAATTCAAAATCTCGTATAGGTTTGCGGGAAGTACTTGTCGTAGTTTGCATTTCAAGCCATCGTGCCACACCTTATCAAAGGCTTGCGAGACGTCAAGAAATACGGTTGAGCATATCTTTTTTTCTTCTAGTGCTTTTTCGATTACGTTAGTAATTCTATGCACCTGGTCAATCGTCGAATGCTTACTTCTGAACCCAAACTGGTGGTCAGGTATTAGATTATTTTCTTCTATAATCGGTTGGAGACGCCTTAGTAATATCCTCTCGAAAATTTTGGATATGACTGGAAGAAGCGATATTGGTCTGTATGATTTTACTTCATATGACGGTTTTCCTGGTTTTAAAACCATTATGACTTCCGCAACTTTCCATTGGCTCGGTACGTGTTTTAATCTGAGTGCAGCATTTATAAAATGGAGAAGCTTAATTAATGCTTTTCTAGATAAGGCTTTGAGAATTTTTCCGGTAATCAAATCATAACCAGGAGCTTTCTTAGGTTTTAGTTTCGCGATCTCACGTTCGAGTTCTCTAAGCGTCGCAGATCTGCGCGTTAAATCGTCAGATGGTGGAACTACCATCCTTGTGATGTTGATGTTGTCATGAACCACTTGACCAACGTTCGGTTTAAAGGTTTCTTCCAAATGGGCGGCAAAAATATCCGCTTTTTCTTTATCTTCCCTTGCCCATTCCTTTTGATTTATTTTAAGTGGCGGCGCAGGGATTTTGGGCCTTTTGGTGCCTTTTACGGCTTTCCAAAGGGAATAATTGGAATCTTTTTTCGCTGTTAAACTCTCAAGGTAAGAGCCTATCGCACGATTTTTAAAATCCTTAATGCTATTCTTTAACAAATTGCAGAGACGATTCAGATATGCTTTATGCTGTGGAGCACGACTCTGTTGCCATCTTTTACGCGCTTTTCTTTTTGCCCTGATTAATTCTTTTATTTCAGATGGATATCGTAGACCGTATTTATCCGGCGTTTTTCTTGGATTGGGCGTATTATTCCAAGAGGCGAGCTGTACTATCTGAACGAAGCGATCGACTTCAACCTCAAGTTCATAGGGTGTCGTAAGCGGTACGCTCAGTTCAACATTTACTTCGATTTCGTTCCTAAAGCCTTCCCAGTTAGTTGTTCTACCGGTTAATTTCGCCGGCTCTCGGTTATATAATAGTTTTTCGCTCAATGTCAAAATAACTGGGGAATGATCAGACGACAGATCAAAGCTCTCTTCAACTTTTATGTGGTTGTTAGATATTCCTTTCACCACGAAGAAATCGATCAGGTCAGGTATTTTCAAAGTATCAGCTGGCCAGTAAGTCGGTTTGCCCGTCGAATGAAAATCACAACTGTACTCCATACCTGCCCCATAGAGCATTCTACCTTTTTGCGAGATGTATCTAGAGCCCCAGAACGTATGTTTCGCGTTAAAATCGCCGCCAATAATGAAATTAGGTTTCAGCGATTTAAATAAGTTAGTAAAATCACTTTTTTTGAGCGCGGAACGCGGTGGACAGTAAATAGCTGAGATTTTAATAGTACGCTGACTATTTTTAACTCGAATTGTGCACAGTTGCAGAGTTTCAAGCTCTATCTTAAGGTCTTCGCATTGTTCAATGCAGTCTTTAATAAACAAGGAAGATCCGCCTCTCGCTTTGCCCGAAGGGTGACAAGTGTGGTAATCAGTATAGACTTTTATTTTTAAATGCGATTCCTTTTTCACGTGACTTTCAGAAATCAAGCAAATGCCAATATCTTTTTCTCGCATGAATATTTCCAATTCGTCAAGTTTTTGCAAAAGTCCGTTTGCATTCCAAGTACATATTTTTAACATTATTTTTTCATTCATATTCTAGGTGAAGTACGCGTTTTCCGTGAATAACTCTCGAGCTTAACCAACCTATCGAGAATCATTTTATTTATTTTGCTTTGCTCTTCAAGTTTCGCGAGAATAACTGAGAAAACTTGAGAAGCAGGGTCCGTTGGGATTTCGATGTTTTTTGATTTTTCGGATGCTGCAGCCTGGGCGTAGGTCTTCGCTCCTGCTGTCCGAGGGCTATTACCCGATGTCTTTTCTAATGGCTTTTCATTACCGTTTATTTTAAGACCAGAAGTCGAGGGCTTTTCTGCTATCACCACCTTCTTCCGCTCTGAACCCGGTGGTTTTTGTTTGTTTACGTTCTCCTGACCGATCTTACAATTTGCCTTAGTTAGCGGTTTTATTATTGTATTTTGAGGCTTATGAAGTGTATCTCTTCGTTTTTGCAACTCCTTGGTTACTTCACAGCCTCTATAATTTGCCGGGTGCTTTCCCTTACAATTAGCACAGATTGCAGAGGCTTGCTTGTTTACTCGACAGTCTTGGGAGAGGTGATTTCCAGCGCATTTCACACACCGTGGTTCTTTTTTGCAATACGTTTGCGTATGATTGAATCGTTGGCAACGTTTGCACTGCGGAATTATTTTTAAATTTCTACGCATGGGCTCGATTTTGACCACGATATTCAATATGATTTTAATTCGATAAATATCATCGATACTATCATCTTTATCGAATGTTAGCATAAAAAGCGGAAGTCCACGCCTTACCAAGATGTCCTTATCTATTTCGGATTGCTGCTTCTCCTTCTTGATGATATTAACGGCATCAAGAATTTTAAAGCCCTTGTCTTGAAGGTCGCTCATAATCTCTTCTTTTGTGCACGAGGGGTGAAGTCCCCTTGCTACAACACGATGTGGCCTTTCTGACTTGATTTCGAAAGTATACCATTGAATATTATCGATATTAAGTTTCTGGGACAGTGCGCGATAGTCGTCATGCTCACGTTAATCTTCCACGCATTATTCCTCAAAGATGTGGCCTTAAATTCCGATGTTATCGTTCCTTTAAGGAGGCTATGCAACTTATTATATTCCGTTATCCCGACGATGTTTATTGGTGGCGGTAAACGAAATTGCGTTTTACGTTGATTTTCTTGCAGTTCTTTACGCTTTTCTTCGTTTAAGGGCACGACTTCGGGCGAAGAACCGGCTCTCCGTTTTTTAGTAGGTCTTTTCTTAGGGACCCGATTCGTTTCGCGTGCTAGCTCTTCTTCATCGGTGTGGTGCTCCCGACTATCTAATAGTGCTGGAGCACATTCGCGCTCTTTCTGCGAGTGTGTGTTCTTTAGAACCTTATTCTCTTCTTTTAATAGATCTATCTCTTTCTTAAGATCTTGATAGAGTAGATCCATTTCGTTAAGCTTTATTCGGAGTACTTTATTTTCTTCCTCAAAGCTTTTATATTTCGTTAAGTTCTGATTTTCGCGCTGCGGCGCTCCCGGCGGACTTTTTTTCCCGGAGTTATTCGATCTTGATGGAGGAGATCGAGATACCCCACTTCTTGTGAAAGGGTCATTGGGTTGCAATAAATGGCTCTCCCCAGAATCCGTAGAGCCGACCTCCGAAGAGGGTGGATTTTCCAGTAAAGCTTGACTGCCACCTGGGGTAATTAATCTTTTTGTTTTGTCCATTGCATTTTTGTATACACTATACACTCGGTATACGGAGATTGGATTTTAGTCGCCTCTTACGACAGGCATGCCTACCTCGGGTATATTCTAACCCCTACCCGAAGGGGGGGACAAGTGGAAATCTAGCCTACGTCAAATCATGCGACAAAATGTAAAATTTCGTCGAAAAAATAATTCAAATTTTTCGCGTTTTTGCGGGATTTTCCGAGTTTTACACTAAGAATTTCATAATTTTCCATTCGAAAAGCCATTCCGGCACATACATACATGTACATACATACTTTTCTTTTTGTAGACTTGCCTTTTATAAAAGTAGGTACTGATGATTTCAGGATAATCTGTTTGAATATTGAAAATCTTAAGAATTTTGAACAACAAAACAAGGGAGAAATACACTATAATAAATATTATTCTTCCATTACACTGTTACACATATGTACATATAGGTATGATTGGTTTAAATTTTCCTATTTCGCATGTACTTGTTGCATTCTCGATTCTTGGACCGTAGCACGATTTATTTCACAATTATATTTCGTATTTCTTATTGCAGTACGACATACGAGTGATTCTTGTTGATGCAAAGAATGAAATTTCCCATCGATTCTGGCAGTTTTATGATTATTACTGGAAACTGAATTTTTATTTTGCGTAGATACGCATTTAGACGTTTTCTTTTCTTCATTCATGTCATTTGCCGATCCCATCTTTGATGACTTCCTTTATCATCATTTGGAATGGGCCAAATTATTTTATTGAACTTCAAATGGATTTCCATTTTGTTCTCCGAAATAATTATGACTGGTTTCGGCTATTAAGCCACTTACAGCAAAAAGATGAGCAACTAAGCAAATTGATGAATCCATTAAATCCAGTAATTGATTGATATTATAAATGAATTTCAAGAACTTACTTTGGATTTAAGTATAAGACGCTAGGCATATTGAATTCCATTTTCAATTGAGAAAACGACTTCAAGACTTCTTAATTAAATTATTTCAAAAAGGATATCTTTACTGATTAATATCTTGTCTATCCTTTATTTATTTGAAACAAAGATCGTACGACAAATAATGCTTTTGATATCCCTAGGGTGCCTTTAGGTAACGAACAAGAACAACAATTAAGCTTATGTCCTTAGGGAAAGGATTTTGGAATAATTGTATTGCTTGGCGAATGTCGTATCTTGTGCGTAGAAGTTATATTTGCATATTGAATTTGTCAACCCTAAGTTTTGATAAGATTATGGGATTTGTGAAGCACAGCAAGGAGTAGGTTAACGTACAATAATAGCATTTCCGATTTGGTTAAATGACTACAAACATCGTTTGAATCTAATATTGACGGATTTAAACGCAAATTGAATTCAAAATACATACATAGATTCATTACTTTGAAAATAATTTTATCTTTTTTAAAGTCATGCTCAATTCACCTGTTTGACTATCTCAAATCAATTGTATTTAATTTATTTCTTGGTAATCATCTAAACAGCAAATTACATATTATGTATCCACGTTCATATTTTAATGTACGTTTATATACAATCATATTACATATGGTTATGGTAAGTGTTATTTTTGTATTCAATCAATCAATCAATCAATCAATTCAATCTTGAATTATTTATTACTAGCTGTTGCCTGCCCGGCGTTGCCCGTGCTTAAAATCAGTCGCGTCATTTGATTGTAGTATGATAGAAAGGAAGTAGTAGGAAGCGATATTAATTAAATAAAGATTCTAAAGAATTCTGAAGCCAATACATTATTATCTGAACTAAGTGGTTGTTCCCCATAGATGAAACGATTGCATAAAAAATTGATGGAAATGTAATATACCTGTGTACAAACACGTCTACACACATACATATGTACATAATATGTATTTTATGAGCATCAACTAATGGTACTTTCTGGTTTCTTGTCTCTAATAGTTGTACTTAATGTTCATATTTAAAGTACAATAGCATTATGTAAACGCTAAAGATATTAGGCTTTGTTGTAAGCATTGATCGTGGAGTAACTGGTGAGGTTTGTCTGAAATCACCAACTATTTACTAATTTTAAGACTCAACATCGCCT
Source organism: Brachyopa scutellaris (assembly GCA_949775065.1). NCBI lineage: Eukaryota > Metazoa > Arthropoda > Insecta > Diptera > Syrphidae > Brachyopa > Brachyopa scutellaris. The sequence goes on from OX459114.1 coordinate 35,614,572, forward strand.
GCCTACCCCTACTACAATATATGTATTTGTGAATTGAATTAATAGGTAACCAAATACCGCTGTAAAATGACAAAAATAAAGAAAGTAAAAAAATCGTGCATTTCCCCCTTTCTGTAGATCTAGATCCGCACGCTGATGAAGCAGAAACACAACAATCCCAAAAAGGAGCATTAATTATTAACACGAACAACCCTCTCTCAACAGAATGGCGATCAATGGCAATGGTTTACCCCTCATTCAATGCGCGTATGGGTAGAAATAAAATTAAAGAATAAGCGATAGCGATGGATTTGTGGCGAAGAGAAGAGCATAACATCTACAGAAACAACCCAGCAGGAAAAGGTAATCTATTGGAATCGAACAGGGAATCAATCGCTAGTATAGAATATTGATTCCAGAATTCATTATTCTTAACACAGACTATGTCCTAGGAAAATATTCGATTACCTGAAAGTGTTTTAAGAATGCATCATAGAATTCATTCTTTGTAATGTATTATAATATTATTCATGCATTTATAATAAGTTACGTAATGCATTTCTCCGACATAAATTAAAGAAATGTGTGATAACCGGTGGATTAGTTGTATGTACATAAAACACTGATAACATTTAATCTACCGGTGATACAACATAATTGCAATTAACTTTATTTACTGTAATTATTATAAGCAATCAAAACTATTCTAAACACAACAATCGGACTCCTAAGATGATTACACCTGCGCGGCTGGCCAACAACTGCCCCAGCAGGTCCAGTGTGTGTCTGCTGATATTAGGAGAGCTTTTACGAAGGAGAGCAGTATGTTTATTGATCGGCAGGTTGCCACAAAATGTATTCAGCTTTAAATGAAAAGTACACTATTTCGTTTTAAAATATTTTATTACAAAAAATTCTAGGATAAAATTAAAAAGGACTTTTAAATACAAAGAAAAATATTATTAATAAAATAAAGCACACACAAAGCACAAAGTTTTTCTTTTTGTTAATTGTCTTCGCCAATCCGTTTAGAATACATTTCTAACTTTTTTCACTCCTCGCTGTCACGCGTTGCAACACAAAATAAGTTTTTCATGCGTTTTTAACGAGCAGAAGTAAGATCAAAATATTGAACCAATTCAGATGAGCGGTAGTACCTATAAACAAAACTTTTTTTTGACGAGAAATCTAATATTGCACTAAACTCATATTCATGCTAAAGGTAGCCAACACAAACACAAAACAACAAAATAGCGTTTACACTTCATGCAGTCGACCTCTATACAATGACCAAGTAAGTACCTTTGCTTCATATAAGGCCCTTCTAGGAGTCTACTTAATCCACGTAACTTTCTCTCTTTCATCGTGAAGTGGTTAAAACTCCATAATGATAGAAACCCCCAGGATTTTCGCATTTACAATAGAAAGCGAACAAAAAAAAAACCTTTATAAAAAGTTTTTTTTTTTTTTTTTAATCAATTATGAACAATGGTTGACAAGAAGAAAAGTACTAATGGAAAAACTACCAGTTTCTTTGATAAAAACAAAAATAAAAACGATTATCGCAGAACAAAGTTTGGAAAAGGACTCTTGCGATTAAGTATTTATCTTGCTGTAAATGTAATTATTCCGGGTTTCGTTGGCTGCATTTCAGGGTAACCGCTTTTATGAGTCTGTTCTCCCCTTTTTACTAGGACTATGTTTGCGGTTTTTTTGTTTGCCAGAATTCGCCACAGCTGCAGCAGATTTCTTCCTGCTATTCCTGGCGATACTCTTTCCCTTATTGACGGCATTGTTTGGCGGTGGTTTCGGTTTTAGTGGTTTTAGCTCAACTCGCACAAACAAATCATAATTGAAATCCGTGCATGTTCGTCCTGTTGGAAACACAGAATAAAGAAAAAAAATTAATAAAACATTCAAATTTTTGACCATCACACTGAAATGTTGACCAACATGCATTTCATCATACCATAGCACATCTCTTCCCCGCATTCAGTGCATGTCAGCAGTCTTGTCTCGATGACCCCAGATTTGTTTTTAACTTTTTTTATGCCGTTGTTGAGGGTGAATTCTCTCTTGTCACGTGCTTCCGTTTTCAGTTGTAGCTTCCCCATTTCAACCAGTCGACTAAAGTATTCCTCTTCGAGTTTAGATTTTGGCCGCAGTGTGGTCAGCATTTTCCAATCAATGGGGACAGCACAAAGTTCCATTAGGACAACATCGCGCATTTCGTTTGGTATTGGGTCGGTGTATGTGTATAAGGGTTCACGTTCGCCATTATGCTTCAGTAGTTTTCTCACTTCTTTTCTTGGTGTTTTAAAAGAGAAATCCTTATCTTTGATTTTAATTTCTTCGGAGCGAACTTTAATAGGACGCATTTTATAGTCAGGGACCTTCTCCATTAAGCGCTTATATTCTTCTTTTGATTGTATAATGTTTTTACTCAAGTCCAAAACTGGAACTACGGTCTTCTTTTTGGCCAGGATATCCTCGAGTTTATTCATTTTAGATTTAATTGTACTATTATTTAGTTAAAATACTGCGGAATGAAAACTTTATTCACGACAGTAAAACTATCGATTTAACAGGTTTGTTTGCGTTGCTATTGCTATGTTCTGTTACCTAGATTATATTTTCAGTTTTTTTTTTTTAAGTTACCTTAAGTTGCTCATCTCATGAACATGGCGGATTAAAAAGAGAACACTATGCTATGGCCAATCTTTCGGTTTTCTTTTTTTTTAAGGAAATCGGCATTGCCAATCTTCAATACATGTACTATGCAAATTAATTGGGACAGGCAAATTTTTGATGATATTTTAATTTATTTGCAAAACCCTATAACTTGTTCTTACATTAATAATTTATATGACCGCCTTTAGCACCAATAAGCTCTTTGATTCTATTTGGCATGGGATCACCACGTAATCCCGAACGACTAAAATCTCCAACGAAAAAAATCTTGAACATTCATTTGATAAATCTCAAAAATGAAAATCTCGAATGGACAAAATCTAGAAAGTACAAATATCTCGAAAGACTTTATCTCGAAAAAAAATCTCGATAAAAATTTGCTTTCGAGATTTTTAAAATCTCTTAATTTTACTGCAAAAGTAATTAAAACGGGTCCTAAATGTAAATTCTGTAACTTTTTTACTTTATACAGGAATAATTGAAGGCCGTTTTCGGAAAACTCAACAAGCGCCAAAAAGTTTTTTTTTTGTAAGGAAGGTGGAAAGCATTGAAAGCCAGTGTGTGGGACTTTAAACCTAACTAAAACCACCTCTGCTTCCAACCCCATTTCCCGACGATGGTACCAAGGCATATCGTCTACCGGGGGGGTTTTTAGCCGTAGATTCCATAGCGTGGGAAAGCATCCCAATTATAAAGAAAACACCTCCTATTATTACAACTGAGAGTAACTCTCATCCAGTAATTTTTCTCTAATATATTGCAATATTAACGTTTTGGAGGGGTGAAGCACATTAGCTAACCCCGAAACTAACTTTGTAACCTGAATTTTACTTATGTATTATAGATAACTCATAACTATATATGTGTGTAATAATTTATTTATATTTTATTTTTCTTTAAGAAAGTAAGTCATACGGCCTAAGCCTTTTAAGCCGCCTATTAGTGTTGTAGTTTTCTTCAACCATGTACTGAATTTGAGGGTTTACATGGTCTTGGATCTGTTGGTTATGCCTTATTGCATATTTTTTTTAATAATTTCGCTAACATTCTCTACTTGTAAATCCCTGTGTAGGTTGTCGTTTCTTATATACCAAGGTGCATCTACGATGGCTCTTAGTATTTTGTTTTAGAATGTTTGTATCATTCGTAGATTTGTCTGTATGGTAAAGCCCCAGAGCTGTACCCCATAAGTCCATACAGGTCTTAAAACTTGCTTGTATAATAGCAATTTGTTGTCAATTGATAGCTGGGAATTCATTCCCATTAACCAATGCATTTGTCTGAGTCTAATATTTAGTTCTTCCTTTTTCTTTTTGACATGCTCCTTCCATTTGAGCTTGGCGTCAAGTGTTATACCCAAATATTTCGCAATATTTGCGTACGGAACTTCTTTTCCATCTATATTAACTCTAACAGTATTTATTTTCCTGTTAGTGAAGTTAATATGGGTAGATTTAGTTTCATGGAGCTTTATTCTCCATTTTCTTGTCCAATCACTTACGGAATTAATGGCCTTTTGTAATCTTTTCGCTGCCTCATTAGCATTGTCCCCAATAGTTGAGATTGCGGTGTCGTCAGCAAAAGTCGCCAAGCAGGCTTCTTCCTGCTGTGGTAAGTCTCTTGTATAAAGAAGATAAAGGATTGGTCCCAAAACGCTTCCTTGTGGAACTCCTGCAGATATTTTCTTTAAGTCTGAGTATTTATCTTCATATCTTACTCGGAAATAACGATCTGTGATGTAAGATTTTAGAATCACATAGAACTCTTCGGGGAGATCTCTTTTAAGTTTAAATTCTAGTCCTCGATGCCAGACTTTATCAAACGCTTGTGCAACGTCTAGGAATATGGCTGAACAGACTTTTTTGTTCTCAAGTGCTTTTTCTATTGTACTCGCAATTCTATGCACTTGTTGTACAGTAGAGTGTTTCGCTCTAAACCCAAATTGATGGGAGGGAATAAGATTTCTTTCGTCTATTATTGGTTTGAGTCTTTTCAAGAGCAATTTTTCAAATAGCTTTGATATTACTGGTAGGAGCGAAATCGGTCTGTACGATTTATTTTCATTTGGCGACTTATCTGGTTTCAAAATCATAATTACTTCTGCCACCTTCCATTGCATAGGAACATACTTAAGCCTGAGTGCGGCATTAATTATATGTAATACGATCTAAATGACTGAAGAGGAAATGTAGCTTAATACTTATGTTGTATCCAAGTTGCTGAACGTGCAGTATTAGTTGCTCAATGTGCTGAGGGTAGTCGGCCGACTTTTTATTTCCCAAGAAATTTTTCACTACCCAAACGAACTCATTCCACGCAGATTTTTTAACAACTGCCGTACAATTGGTGAAATTTGAATTATTTATTAATTTTCTAATCTGAGGACTATCAAAAATACCAGCTTTTGTCTTTTGGAAACATTTTTGAAATGTACTTGAAACACTCCCCATCTTTCTTAAGAGCTTTTACATACTGTTTTTGGTACCATTGTCACTGTCTTCTAACGGTCTTGAGATGTAAGATTAGATGTACTAGGTTGGGACTGTGGTACTGACTGACTCATCATTAGAACTCAGAACAGGTCTAATAGCAGATTGCAAGCTAGAATAAATCCACTTGGAGCGATTTTTGCGGTTTATTCCAGTAATATTCTCAACACAAAAATAACAGTCATCGTGATGATTGGATGGTTCACGCCAGATCATTGGAACTTTGTGCTTAAAAATAGGCCTTTTTTTATTTGCCCATAAACGTAAAGACTGAACAAAGTTTTTACACACCAAATTTGGGATTCAGGGCTTGATATTTATTTCTAATGGCATCCCAAAGATGTCCATGTAGACTTCTTTTACAAAGTCAGACACATTCAAGCGACATTCTTCAAACATGTACACGCCACAAATGAAACAACAACTATTTGGATAGGTTTCACGAGTTTTTCTTGATGACGACACCGCGGAAAATTTATAAAATCTGGTTGATTGCTACGCCGTTGGTAACAATTCCTCGACTAAGAAGTGAAATCCTAGAAATCCTAGAAATCCCAAAAACTCGAGCTGCTAGATAAAAAGGAACGGTAGATTCGGAATCAGCAACATCAAATTAGTGAGAAACAGTTGAAAAATCTCATGCAACAGAAAAAAAGTGTGATTTTGTTTACCAGTGTTATAATATTAAAACTGTCTCTAATGACGAAATGTACAATTTCTTGAAGTTACAAGCTTACTACAATCATTCCAAAATCATATTCAATATAAAAATACCAAGACCTTCCCAAGAGAAATTTTCACTCTATCACCTAATAACCCTTCCGATCAACAAAACACATACTATCCATTCACCAAAACCCTATGTCCTATTAAGCGATCTAAATATACAATTTATTGACGGACCATGTTTATCAGTCGAAAGAACATTCTATTGCAAAAAAGGGAACATCAACCAAATTACTACCAATAACTGTATTCCAAATCTCATCAAAAGTTAACAGGCAACATGCAACCTAGTCGAAGACCATCAACAGCGCATAATCCAACCTGAGGATCACAACATAGTTCTCATCGATGCCCCTAATACCGAGATTAAATCAACTTGTGGAATCAGCAAAAATCTGTAACCGGTACCATGCTTATACATTACGAACAATGCCAAGTAATCATAAACCAAGTCAAGTACGAGAGTAAAGCACACATCCTGTGTAAATTAGAAACATACCACTTCAAAAACAGGCAGAACATCGACACACTTGAACTTCAGACAAGCCTACAAGGAAATCTTTTCATTGGATCTACAACACTATAGTTTTCATAATCATCATCATAATCATATTCATCTATTGGAAACAACATTCACCTTCAGAGAATACCACAAATCAAGATTCAACGACCCCAGCTTCAACTTCAGCACATATGCCTCAGTCCAGGAGGGGAGGAGTCACGTTCCGCAACGTACCAGATGACACCACATAGTATCAAAATGCATAAATTGTAATAGTAGCTTTCCTTTAATTCATCTTAATAAATAATCAGCACATTCCATTTCCTTTCCCACATTTAATGTAATCCTACCCTTTTTTTTTCACGATGTTACAAATATGTAGAAGCAAATAATAAATACATAGATTAAGATTTTACTTCATGTTCAACCTTCAAATAAAGCAGACGTAAATTTCCAAAAGAAAAAATAGTTTTTTTTAACTAAACGGCGAATAAAGAACATAACTCGCGCGGATTGTTACCATTGTCTCAAAAATTAATATCAATTCGAGATTTTTGCAATTCGAGACTTTTTTTTTCTAGATTTTCGCTGTTCGAGATTTTTTTTCGAGTTTCTTTTTTTCGAGATTTTATTTTTCGAGATATCGTGGTAAACCCATTTGCAATGGACAGGATCAAGGATTTCCATTTTTTTTTTTTTTTTGATTTTTTCATCGTGAAACCAAATTTCAATTATAGCTGACGTCACCTTGTTTTTTGTGGTACAATCTCGTTCCCTGAGCCTCGCTTGTATAATAGCCAAAGATTTTCGATTGGATTGAGGTTCGGGGCATTGCGCGGCCATTCCAACATTTTAATATATTTTTCTGCAAAGAATTGTCTCATTTTTGTTCGGAATGTGACATGAAGCAAGATCTTGTTGGAAAACTGCATTTCTAGTCGGGAATTGTCTTTGGCATATGGCTCAATGCGTCTGCGTATTTGATGCTGTTCATCATTCCTTTTATTGGCTTGAAGCTTTCAGGACCCGCGGAGGTGAAAAAACCACAAGACTTTAGATACTTTTGGTGAGTGTTTAGGGGTTTGAAGAATGTGACCAGTTCGGAGCTTTTCATTGCGATCTCCCCTTCCCCGGTAACTCTGAAATTCAAAATGGCTCTCATCTGAAAATATTACGTTTTTCCAGTCTTCTGCTGACCAGTATTTGTGTTTTTTGGCCTATTGCAGTCTTTTCTTCATCATAGTCTCGGTTTTTTTAGAGGTCTTGCGGCCCACTTCCAGGAGACGCCTTCGAACATTTAATGAATCAAACACTACACCATTTGAAGCTTGGAAGGATGAATTACGCTATTTCAAATTAAAACCTTATCGTCATGACCCGTGGTTTTGATTTTCGTCCACAGTTGTGCAGCGCTTTAATCGTTGTTACGCATGATTTTGAATTCAACCCATCTTGATAAAAGCCAACAGAAAATATGAGCTATATACCTATAATTAAGTTCTATTCCACAGCATATCTACTTATGATTTTATATAAAAAAGTGACGGTGTTCACGTAAGAATATTTACGGCCGATTTCTTCACATTAGTACTAAGTCTGTTCAATACCCGAACCAGCTAGCTCTGGAGCTACCTCTAGTACTCGGTATCAACGAAAAGCTAGTACTTGTCCATTTCTTCACATTGCTAATACCGGTACTAAGTTCACGCAGCCGTATTAGCAACGTAATACATCTAAGCTGGTATAACATTGATTTTGACACTACTTTGACTTCTAAAATTAATTTTTTATATAATTTTGGCTGTTTTCTGTAATTTTTTTTATTATTTTGTTCTTAGCTGAGTATAATTGAGGTTGTGCTCTCTAGATTTGTACCTACTCCCAGGATACAAAATTCAATAAAGCCAGTTTGGTTCAATAAACGCTTATACGCTTAAAATAGGCCATGTTCGGAATGTACCGGTGCAAAAAAGAAGTCGGTTGGCATACCCTGCACAATGAAATTCAAGGGATCCGATAGTACCGTCTTGACTGAAATTTGTAATATGTTTGCTTCATTTTTCCAGTCAAATTTTGTTGCTGAATCGACAGCATATTACTCTCCATGCAATGACGAGCCTTATCTTGATTTGGGTTCCTTAAGTTCATCGGAGAAAGATATTCTTTTAGTGCTCTCTAGTCTTGAAGACAGCGTTACCTTCGCCTCCGATAAAGTTCCTCCATTATTTCTTAAAAAAATCCGATTCTGCTTGGTAAAGCCACTTCAAAAGATATTCAATTTATATTTAAAAAATATAAAGATAGAAAAAGAATTTTTTTTTAAAACAAGTTTAGTGAACTAAAAAGTAAAAAAAATAATTTGTTTCCAAGTCACCAACGTGAGACTATAAATTAAACCTTGGGTCGCTATATTAGCTTGGGCGGGTTGGATAGAGAAAGTTTACTCAATATGTTTAAGATTCTACTCGCCCTTTCATTTGATACCCATGTCATGGTGGTTGTGAAGAAAAGGTAATTCGCCATCTTGGGGCACCCACCATATTGAATTTTGAATGACGTCACTTGGCTAGTCTAATTCTGCTTGTCAATCCCTTTAAGTTGATACCCATATTAAGGAGGTCGTGAAGATAACGGTAATCCTCCATTTTATGGCGACCGCTATATCAGATTTACAACGTCATAAAATATACTATATTGTTTGAGATTCTATTCGTCAAACCCTTCTATTTGATGTCATGTGGGTTGTGAAGAAAAAAGTAATCCGCCATTTTATGACATCCACCATATTGAATTTAGAATCACGTCACTTAGCTAATCGTATTCTACTTGTCAAATCCTTTCATTTGATACCCATAATAAGGAGGTCGTGAAGATAATGGTAACCCTCCATCTTTGGGCGTCCGCCATATTAGATTCACAAGATCATGAAATGTACTATATTGAGTTGTCACCGGATACGCAAAATTTCAGAATAATCGGATATCTGGAAGTGGGTTTAAAATCGAATCCCAGATTCCGCACTCACAGGAATTGAAGTTAAAAAACCGTCCGCTATATTGGATTAACAACGTCATCAAATAACTCATATTGTATTGTCTCCGGAACTACATACGTGTGCAAAATTTCAGGATGATCGGATATCTGGAAGTGGGTGTAAAATCGAATCCCAGATTCCGGCCGCACAGAAATTGAAGTTAAAAAAGCGTCCACCATATTGGATTTACAACGTCATAGAATAACCCATTGTCTCCGGAACTATTATATACGTGTGCAATGTTTCAGGACGATCGGATATCTGGAAGTGGGTGTAAAATCGATTCCCAGATCCCGCCCTCACAGAAATGGAAAAGTTAAAAAAGCGTCCGCCATATTCGATTTACAACGTCTTCAAATAACCTATATTGCATTGTCTCCGGAATTATACACGTGTGCAAAATTTTAGGATGATCGGATATTTGGAAGTGGGTGTAAAATCGACTCCCAGATTCCATGCTCACAAAATTGAAGTTAATATAAAGCTTGTAATAATAAAAAGGGTGTATTCTTGAAGCGTTAGAAATCCTCATTTATTTCACCAATTCATAAGTCTGGTTCCATACAAATGGTTGGGAAATATATATTATAGGCCTATAGCGAAACTACAGTTTATACCGAAAGTTTTTGAAGCTGTTGTCAAGAAATACATCTACTCAATCGTAAGAAATCACATATCAGTATTTCAACATGGCTTTGTAAGTGGAAGATCGACCACCACAACTTACCAATTTTTAGTAATTTTTGTCTTCAAAGTATGGAAAACCGTGGTCAAGTCGATAGTATTTTCAGAGATTTTTCCAAAGCGTTCGATCGGGTACAACATGATGTTTTAATCCAGAAATTAATTTCTTTTGGATTTCACTCGAATTTGTTAAGGTGGAAATGAAACAAATGGATACAACTGAAATAACATAGAATTCCTTTTTTTGAAGTAAAACTTTTGTACGCACGTAGTCAAAATTTTTTGTAACGAAAAAGTGTGACGACTGATTACGTCATACCTTCGACATAATGAATACTAGCTTTTCGAACTAATGGAGCAGATACTATACCTGTTGGTAAATATAATATACAGTGTATCAATCTCATATTCGTACACCAGCTATTAAGAAAAACATTGAATTCCTGATCAAAAACGACTTGAGATATTGTTAAATATAGTATAGCATTTTTACTGGATATTGAACAATTGCATTCCATTTAGTTTTGACATTAGTTAACATTCCCTTTGGTTTTGAAATAGATAAAAGTAAAAAAATAGACAAAAAGGAGCTCAATTTCGTATTCGTACACCGCTCGTTTATTCACAAAAAAATAAAAATTACTAATCTGTTCCTTGTCAAAGTTGTTTTTTGCATTGAATTATTATTTTTCAAAGTGAGATAATGAAAAAAAAGTTACTTTGTAAGGTTATTCGAAATTTGGAAAAATGGGTAGAATGTAAGGTGAGATATCAAATTAACTGCGGGAACAGATAATCAGATATAACGGAGCAGGAAAATCTTATAGTGTGATATCAAGTTTGGTAGGTCGGCCAAGATCAACCATCCAAACAATCATTATTCGGTTGAAACATGAAAACCACATCGAAAATAAACCAAAAAATACATCTAAAAATGTATTAAGTGCACATGACATGAGAATATTTATACGGTAAATTCGAAAAAAACCTACATATAGTGCATCAAAACTGGCAGAAAACTTTGTCGAACTTTTAATAAAGGTTTCTGAACAGAAATGCCCAGAAATTGCATCCGAAAACAAGTGTACAATTGAAGAGTTATGCGTAAGAAACCTGCCAATAGTTTAATGAACAGAAGCAAGAGAATAGAATTCACTTAACAGCACCAATTTAAAGATTTTGACTTTTGAAACACAGTAGTATTTACAGACGAGTCTAAATTTAATGATTATGGGTCGGATGGCAAACAAATGGTTTGCCGAAAAACAACTACCGTATATCTTCCACATACCAAGGCAGACAGTCAAACATGATGATGGTTCGGTAATGGTGTGGGAGTGTTTTTTCCGCGGCTAGAGTGGGATGACCGCATATAATTTAACGAATAAATGGACTATAAGCAATATATTGAGATATCTTAGCCAAATCTGAAGAAAAGTGCTGTTCAAAAGGGACTCTGGAACAATTTTACCCTTTACCAGCATAATGACCCCAAACATAAAGCTTATCTATTTTGAATGTGGCTTCTTTATCACTCTCGTAAAGTGTTGGAAACACTTCCACGGTCATCGGATATTAATGTCATAAAGAATTTGTGGGACGAGTTGGGCCACAGAGTAAGAAAATTTGGTATAAGGTACAAAAATAATCTCAACGAAAGGCTTATAAAAAATTGGGTAAAAATTACCCTTGAAATTACAGAAATATTAGCCGAATCCATGCCCAGCCATCTTTAATAGGTCTTAGCTAACAAAGACTTTGATTCAAAGTATTAGTTTTTAGATAAAATGTGAACAAATTGACTTAATATCAAAGTGTACGAATACGAAATTGACAATATTTTTCTTAATATTATGTTTTTTTATGAAAAAATTTCAATACTTTATTTGAAATATTTGAATTAATTGAAGTTAATTTTTTCATTTTAATGTTTTCTTACTGAAATCAATAAAGTTTTGCAGTATTTGTTCAATTTGTTTGGATTTTTCCTGAAATAAATATTACCACATCAGGTGTATGATGTGCTCAGTGGCGAGCATATAAATAGGGAAAAACAACCAAAAACAGTAATTTCTGTGTGTTTTGCTAAAAATTTAAACAACTGGAAAACTATCAATTTTATTTTTTTAGCAGTATACATTTTAGGTGTTATATTAGAAGGTATCTCATAGCATCAGTTACAGAAAACATTGAACTTAATAGATGAAGAGAAATCCTTATTTCTTGGAGAACTTTAAAACGCCATTCATACGTTCTTTCGGAAACAGAAATGTAGCCCTGCGATTTTTTTTACTTATAATCGGCTTTTTCCTAATCCAAATACCGCTTAGCGATGTCGTACTGTGTGTACACTCACATTCAAGTCTTCTTGTGCCGAAATTTCAGAGTGAATGTCAACAATGTCAAAGGCGCTGCATTATCCAACCAACACGCGGTGTAGTTTTTCGTGGTCTGGGAGCGCGAGGTTTATTAAAACTGCTACCATAGCGTTTGACCTGTTCCAAAGCTCGATGACAAACATTAATTGATATATTTAAATGGTTCGATATTGCAGAGAGCGTAATATCTTCACTTCTTAAACGACAAATTTCTCGCCGCTGTTCAGCCGTTATGTGTTTGCCCCGTCCCATTCCTATAACATCACAAATCGAGTTGTTATGACTAGACAATAACAAAGCAATATTTATGTAAACATTACATACTAAAAATTAAACATTTTCACACAGAAGTTGAGTACAAACTAAAAACAATATAATTTCCCTATTTATGTGCTCGTACCAATTTAACACTTGGCATGGTATTTTGTATCTGTACCGTGAAACGTAAACCAAAATATGTTATGCATGTTACAGTTAGTTCTAAAAAATCTGTTTTGAGGATAAACTTCGCATCTTAGCCAACCTATTTCCTTAAGTGCGGGTATATGGTGGTTTGAACTATGTTGACTGAATTTTCCTATTTATATGCTCGCCACTGTACATATATATGTACATACATACATACAACCCATCCAATGTGGGTATTAAATGAAAGGGTTTGACAGGTAGAATACTTAACTAATATAATAAGTTAACTTAATCTAAATTCAATATGACGGACACACCAAGATGGCGGATGATTTTCATCTTCACGAACTACTTAATATGGCAAATTAAATGAAAGGGTTTGACAAGACAAATATGATAGCTACAGAAGTGCTATTCAATATGGCGAACGCTCCAAGATGGCGGATTAGCGTTATCTTCACTACCTATGTTGTTAATATGGGTATCTAGTAAAAGAGGTGACAAGACAAATATATTAGCTACATATGTACATAAGTGACGTCATTCGGAATTCAATATGGCTGACGCACTAAGATGGCGGATTACCGTTATCTTCACGACCTACTTAATATGATGAGTAGAATACGATAAGTTAGCTGACGTTATTTTAAATTCAAATTGACGGACCCATTTATGTATAAATAAAGAATGTTCGACCGCCATTCATTCTCTTCAGCGAGTTAACCTGAACAACACATGGTGGCAGCGGTGGGATTTTTTTTTTTCGTACCTACTTGATCGATACTGATTTATTTTCCAGATTTTTTGAGGTTTCCTTACTCGAAAGATTGACAGCAGCAGCTGTCATTAATCACTGCAAGTCAATTTTTGCGCGCCCCGGGGTACCCGAGTTGGTCTGAAGTGACAGTGGCACTCAATTCGAATCAGTTCACACTTCAGAGTTCTCCAAGTTTGCAAAGGACTACGGATTTCGTCGCATTACATCCAGTCCCCATTTTCCCCAAAGCAACGGGTTCGTCGAGGCTGCAGTCAAAATCGCCAAATTGCAACTCAAGAAGAACGCTGATCAGGTCGACACTGCCTATGGCGAAACAACGCTATGCAACAAAAGGAGTCGACTACAACGAGTTAAGAAGGAAGGAGGATGATAGGAGAGAGAAACAAACATGAAACTTCAACCATAGACATCGAGCCGTACAAAGGGATGAGCTGATTCCCGGAGAATTAGTTTGGGTGCACGACAAGCGAGTGTGGGCAACGGTTCGTGAAAAGACCAACCACCCTTGCTCATACATCATCGAAACTCCAACAGGAAAACTGCGTCGCAATAGCTACCATCTGACTCGAGCTCACCGTACGAGCGAAATCAACGAGCAAGCAGAGATCGACGAAGAGTTAGCATTGCCATCAGTTCCCTCGACGAACAGACTACTTCGCTGATGATGTCATCTGGTTCAGCGTCAACTACGTCATCACCGTCACTTTCATCTCCATCGTCATATGCTTCAGCGTCATCGTCAACGTATCCATTGCCGTCGCCTACAGCATCGTCAAGTTCTACAGAAACTGGTGAAACCTGTTGCGTGAATGTGTTACTGAAAAAGGGGGATGTGTCGGGAGACAACGGCAACACCATCATCGCCGAACAACACATAAGAACATGTCATCACATTGCACATAAGAACTTATGTAAATAGAGATATGTCACGCCACACGAATCTCACATATATTGTAATAGTTCTATATTAACTAATAACGAATGTTCGACCGCCAAGAGTCATTCTTTTCGGCGAGTTAACCTGAACAACACATTTATTTATTTATTTATCTATTTGTTTATTTATTTATTTATTTATTAATTTATTTATTGATCTGTTTACGTATTTATTTATTTATTTATTTATTTATTTATTAAATTACTAATTCATTAATTTATTTATTTATGTAGTTATATATTTATTTGTATAATTATTTATTTATTTATTTATGTATTTATTTTTTTCTTTATTTATAAAATAAAATAAATAGATTCAGATAGAATTTCGGGAAAGAAATTACTACTATAATTTTGAGAATTATTATAAGCAGCGAAGATATTAAATAGAAACTATGCGAAGGACACATTAACTGACCTTTATGTACATGAAAGGATTAAATTTTACTTCTGCCGCGCGTAGTTTACACACAAGAATTTTTTTTACCATGGCTGTGGGTGCTGCGATTCGTCCACTACCAATTGGAGAACGAAATGAAATGTAGTTTTCGACAACCGAAAACGCCGAAAAAAACCCGCATCGTCCCAATTATGTACTGTACTCCGTTGTGACATATGGTAGATGCGGCGGTTAAATCCACGAAATTCGATTCCTTCATCGTTTTCGATGTCATCGAAATCGCGAAATAAATTTTCACCGCCAAAAATTAAATTCATTTTTTCAATGTACACGAAAAACAGAAATCCAAAACAAATTATAGAGGACAGTCAAGAAAATATCAAAATCGAGTACTATTTTTATTGTAAAGAAATTAAATTGACTTTTTTCAGGTATTAACGCTACTAGTCCGGCAATTTTGGGGGTCCAGTTGGTACCGAGTATTAGCTAGTACTCGGAACCAAATTCAGGGAGCTCGGCAGTTAGTACTTGATAAAGAAATGACTTAGTACCGATTTGAGTACTAGCATTTGGTATAAACCCCAGTATTAGGGCTAGTACTCTGTCAAGAAATCGGCCGTTAAAATATTAGTTTAGATTATTTCACAACAAAGATTTTGATATATCTTCTTTCAACATTTCTACATTTCTACATAACATAAAGAAATATTGTTTGTATGCCCTCTCGACAACGATCAGAAGAACCAGAAGAGAATGGTGATCATTGCCACCGTCAATGCATCAGCGGGTATGCGTGTATGCAGTACATGCGTGTAGTGTACGTAGTTGGGATTGCTTCGTGCTAACATACATACATATGTATATGTATTGTAATTGTTTGATAATTTCTAATTCAATAACTGAATAAATTTTGTTGCAATTTTTTGTACGATAAGATGATGCAGGGCGTGGAACAGATACAGATATGTATGTATTACGTTTTGGCGTTTAGGCGGTAAGAACGTGCTGTGTATTTTAGAAAGCGGAAAGTTAGATTGGAAGAAATTGCTAGCCCACCTGAGCCACTTTTTGAAGTGAAACTTCTTTAGCCGCGGTAGGGCAAATTTGCCTGAATCAGACGAAAAAGTGAAATGCTTCCCCTTCTCACACTTCAACAGGCAGTAAAATACATTCAAAAAATACACATACCTACCTACATATCGAGCCACAAAATATCAAAAGTACAAGCAAGCGAAGGAAACAACAACAAAACAAGCGAAGAAAATAAAATTCTTATTTTCAAACAACAACAAAACGAGCCAAGAAATTTTCAACCTCACCATGAAACATTGGGCCACCACAAACATTGCCGGCAGAAAATCGGTTTTGTAGGCGAGGGGGCTGAGGTCTGCGGTAAGAAACGACTGAAAATCTTCTACCGAGTTTAAATGGTTGAATGATGTAGCTAACGAATGCATACATACACAACTTTCAAAATATTTTGCTCCGAAAAAATACTTACACAGTGAAAAGGGGTTTATGTATAGGTACAATTTCTTCTGCCGGTAAAACTGTTTTCATACAGAAAATTTTATATGAGATGCGACTTCTTGGGTTTGTATATTCTTTGGTTTTATTCCTAAAGATAATATGAAGAATAAATAACGTCGTTTTTAATTCAAACCCTAAAATTCAGCTTGCAATACACTTTTGAATATTTAGATTTTTATAGTACTGCGGCAGCTGTTGAAACTTTCATGAATGGGAATTTTGTTACGGCGTATTCGTATGTGCATACAACTTTCTATCTATTCTATAAGTATAAAAGGAAGTCCCAAAAATGTGTCTTTCTCTATGAAAACGCTAATCGCGAGAAGCACTAAACGGATTTAGATGCGGTTTTCACAATATTATGATCTGCATTGGCGGACTTTATAGGTATATTCTGAATACTCTATTACTTATAGGAGCTGAGCATTCGAGACCGAAGGAGCAGAAAATCAAATTTTCTGTCATTACACAGCTCTTCCCTAACTCAACAATGCCTTATTGGATTTAAAACAAGTTTCACTTCTAACGCGCGAGAGTCTCACGCACTTTTTTCTTTAATAGTCTATGTAAAATCCCTTATCCAGGCAATTCATTCAGTCTATATGAGCCTATAATAATTATTTCCAAATGACTTTGGTGCTAAGCAAATTGTGGAACAAGGATTTATGCCAACTTTTAAGGAGCATGGATAAGTGTAGCATTTAGCCGGAAGTCTGCTTCCAGTAGACAATCTATTACAAATACACATATCTGCATACAAAAAAATCTCTCAGCTGAAAAAAATGCATTTTCTTTGTCAAGTTCAACCTTTTAACTAAGCCATCGGTCATACACATTAACAACAGTTCGGTTTCAAAGTTTATTATCACTGTGCAAGTTTGGTTTATTGCTACGACAGTTTTTTTTTAATTTAATATGAGTGCTTCAATTTCTAATTCGTTTTCGCCGTTGACCAATTGGTCGATTTTTACGCAACCTATAAAAAATTCGCGATTTCGAAACATACCGTGTCAAATTTAGAAGCACGTCGAATTGAATTAAGATAATTGTGGAGCAATGTCAAAGTGCAGAGTGCATTCACGCTGCCACTGAAGCCGAAAGGAAGAATCTTGATATAAGCGCGATCAAGGCACAATACAACTTATCTAACGAAACATATATCTCGTGTCTCGGAAGTGTAACGTG
The DNA here is from genome assembly GCA_949775065.1 of Brachyopa scutellaris. Taxonomy (NCBI): domain Eukaryota; kingdom Metazoa; phylum Arthropoda; class Insecta; order Diptera; family Syrphidae; genus Brachyopa; species Brachyopa scutellaris. The sequence continues at coordinate 35,632,292 of OX459114.1, forward strand.
CAGCTAGCAATACTTCGATCGTCTTATTTCTATTAAAATTCATTTACTTCGTTACGTGGCAAGTACAATTATCCAGCCAGTAAAATTTCTACCACCATTCATGTGAGAAAATCGTATTAATGAACTCGCCCCATTGCTTCGTGAAGAATTAAGAGTTTGTGTTTGAAAACACAGATGTCGCTGAAATTTCCTTCGTCAGAAATACCAATCACTAATCAGATCCTCGAAACGTGTAGATAAAAAGGTCATCCGCCATGTTTTCACCCTTTTTTCTTAACTAGACTCCATTCGAGAAATTAGAGGATGGCGTCGGAAATTTAGAAGCTTTTTTTCGTGAAATATAAAAAGAAAAAAAAAAAATGTATAATTTTAAAGCAAAAGGATAAGAGCGTTAATATAAATTAAAACCAAAACAAAGGACGACAGCAATAGTCAGGTAATACCTTTTTTTTATTGATTAATTTACAAGCGAAGATTCCCTTGCTTACACCAACCCGTCAGACCCACTTCCAGAATTTTCGATCACTCAATATGAGTGCCAATCACTATCGCAGGATATATATATTCCCGTACTTGCATCTGAATTGCGCAGCCCCAAATTTCATCCCCACACCGATCGCCAGCAAACAGCTGCCAACAACGAGGCCATCTACCCTCGCTTCCTCACCTTTACATGCAGTCTAGAAGAACATCTCCATAAATAATAAAAAAAACCACCAGACAGATAATTAGAAACTACAAAACGCAAAACCAAAAATGAAGAACAGTATGTACCTTCCTTTCAAATTTATTATATACCAATTGTTGATACGTTGATAAACGCTAGAATCAGACGAGCACTCCTCGTTGAATCAATAACGAAGCGAGTGAATGCGTTCTACTAGTGATTCCTTTTTCTATTTGATATTTCATTTAATTACATATGTACTAAAATGGCTTCACTCGATATGAGTACCCAAAACAAGTTAAATCAGTCTAAATTTTAAATCGTTGTTAATTATACTGTCTAAAACATTCATTCATGCTCCAACTTGTAAATACCAGATGTATGAAAAGATAATATACATACATAGTATAAAGCATATTATAAATATAAAGTAATTACAAATAAGAGAAAAGAAATCTTTGTGTATCTGCTTAGAGGCAGACGCAAAAAGACATCTATACATAATCTTATACTCATGTCATAAGTAACTATAGCGTTAAAGTTAAACATTTAGTTAAGGAAATGATTAAGTTAGCTCTAAGCTGATAATGTATTACAGGAAGTGTAATCCGAATCAGGACAGGTGCGCACCTCTATGTTGAGGAAAAAAATAAAACTGAAATGTTAGTGAATTAAGAAATCGATTTTGTAACGTGGTTGAGTTTAATTTTGATTAATATAGTAAAAACAAGTGAATTTAACGAATGGTTTTGGTTTTGGTGAGATCAGGGTAATAAAAATGGTGAAATAGTGTGTATAAAATTGAGGGGTTATCTACATAAAATTGCTGTCAAGGGACGCAGGTAACTAAGGTGTGGCGGTTCATTTAGTATTAATTGTCAAACGTGGCGGGTTTTCCCAAAGATGGTATTAAGATCCTCACCATCGCAACCATAGAGTGCAACGGTTATGTCTGATAGATTCTAAATTCATAGTAGTGTAATTCTTGCGCGTGAACATCTAGTGCGTTAAGATTTTTTGACGATCTTAACATGTAAAGGTGGCGTACCTTACCTTTTGACGGTATATTTTTTTTATTTAAGTTTAATTTTCTTTAAGCTTTAATTCGCATGAAATATTTTTTTATTTGTTATTTGGTGCGATTAGATGAGAGTAGCAAGATCCCCGACCATTCCGACGAGTTAAGTTGAGCCTGAGCAAGCGTGCCACCCTGCTACTCGAACAAATCATTTATTACCAGCTATGGTCAACATCTTTAGCCACCGACACCATTTACAGAAGTATCTTCGACATTATCTCGCAATATTCAACCCACGGCATGTCTTCGTTTCAAGGCAAACTTTCTCCGTGTGACCCCGAAGTGTTCGATGGTAGCTACCTTTCATGGCCGTCCTTTCGGAACAAGTTCGATGCTATTTACAACAAGCATCCCAAGCTTCGACCAGATCAAAAACTGTTTTATCTACAATCGAAAACTAATGGCGCCGCCTATGAAATTGCAAGTAAGTTTCCGCTAACAAACAAAAGTTTTGATCTAGCATGGAATGCATTGAAAACGAAATATCAGAACCCCACGGAAGTTACGACATCTGAGCAATCATATAGCTTTCTGGATGCTCGGCACAGAGTTTAAGAATCCATGGCATTGTTTAGGAAACGGGTACCGACTATATTCAACTACTTGATATCGAATCACTCTCTCAGTCGGGTTTATAGTTTTAAGAGCCCTTGCATACTACAGACTTTCTATCGGCCGATAGTTTGGTCGCCCTGATGCCACATGATGGTGGTGCTATACCATCAGACTATGTTTGGCGGACCACAGATAGACAAGATTATAGGGAATAGGGTGTCCAAGGCTCTTTGGCTGGCCAGTAATCCATGGACTAAGTGGGGCAAAGTTTTTTTTTTTTCCTTTCATTAAAAGCACTAACTTTTTTTTGTTGTTTTTATCGGTATTTTTTGCCATTCCTTCCTAATAACGGCCTTGAGCTGACTTATGCTGTTTATATGATGAGACCTTTTTTTTCTCTAAAGTAAACAGTTGGGGTTCAGGTCTGGTGATGGTGGAGGATTTCGAAGTCTGTCTTTAGCATTCATTATAGAGTAACAACAAATGCTTTGGGCCATCATCCTGAATAGAGCTAAAGTCAATATTCATGTTCAATTGGGTTGAATAGATTTTAGAATGTCTATACCTATATTTAAACATGTTGTTTAAATAAATTCTAGTTTTCCAACTTCATTTGCTGCTATAGTCCCCATACCAAGACGCTTCTGCCATTGTGCTTAGCAGCAAATTCTGAATTTTTTGTGTCTAGCTCGACACCACATAAACTTCCTGCCATCCGACCCAAAAATATTGACTTTCCTTAGGTGTCGGTGAAAATCACGTTTTCTTATAACTCATGGGCCTTATCAACATACATTAGTTCGAGCGTATTCGAAGCGCTTCTTGATAATTTTAGAAGATATCAAAGGTTTTCTACGAACAATAGCGTTAACCTTAATCAACACAGGTTATGTTACAGATAAATCCTAAAGAGGATGGCAGGACAGATGCATCAACCATCATACATGCATACATACATACATGCCATGCATATACTCTACTCGTATATACACATGAAAAGAATGCCAGATTTGATCTCTTGGATCTGTTAGCTACATAGGTACGTAAGACAAGATAAAATTACCCCAATCTAATTTCAAACATACCTACACATACAAATGTACATTTTATGCAAACACGCATTAATTAATCCAAGCAGGCAAAATTTTGGCAGTAGCTCTACCCTGGAATTCGTGAACTACTCGGAATTTGCAATTAAAAGTTTGTGTACGGAAGTTTGCTTCTACCACAAGTACAAGTTGTATGTATGTTACATAAAGCATTGGTCACATCCAGGAAGAACCATACATTTTCAACCACTTAAGAAATCCAATTCTGCTAACGTTTAATGCTGTTGTACAATCATTTTGCAACTCTCACCCTGCAGGACCTTCTCCTGTATTAATTCATGCCTTGTAATTTTCACAATCCATAAAACTCAATTAACGACTCTTTCATATTAACACAAACCCAATTCTAATTTATTTCCAGAGCAGAGCTTTATAAAAAAAAGTACGAGTAAATAAAACGAATCAGAGAACATGATAAACATTTCTAATGTACATATGTACGTGTATACGTACAAAAAGCGTGCCTGCTAAAACAAGTGAAAATGAAAAAGCAGTTAACGCTGAGACGAGAAAAAAAATTAAACGATAAAGATGAGGAAGAGATTTTCTTGTAATGGTCATGTAATTTACTTGAAAGATTAATGCGAGTACATTCAGCTGAGCATGCAACGTGAAACTTCTCTTTGCTTCCTTTTTGTGTTTAATGGACGGACTTAAATTTCCATTTGTAGATTTCTCTTCGCTTATTTATGTATACATAGAAAGACATAGCGAAAAAAAAAATTACTTAAAATGTAATCTTTTAAATTTAACAATAGAGTGTCCATTAAAACGTGCATAGACACTAGTTTAAATTGGTTCAGCTTGAATGCGTATACCATATGCATATATAAAAAAGTCTCACGTGCAGTATTTATGTATATTTTGCTTTGATTCGCTTGAGCGGCCCCTAGACGCACAATATTATTGTGCAATATATTGTGCAATATTATTTGCTTTGTGCCCTAGGCCTAGACGATACAATATTTTTCGTTTTTAGTCGGATATTTGTATAGAAAACATTTTGAGTGATACTGAAGTTTGTTGTGTGGCCATTGTACTGGCCGAGTACTTAACACCAAGAAAAAGCGCAGATGGATGAAAGAGTGGTATACTGCTTCGTCTCTTGTTTGGATACTGTTTTAAGACGTGCATAGATCCTTTTGGTTGGCTCTACTACCTCGTCTCCACTCTTTTCGGAGTCAGAAATTCTTTTTAATTCCTTTCTGAAATTAGTGCACTTTATCAGCTTCCGGATATTTTCTCCTGTATATAGAGAGTATTTTTTCATACTGTTAATTTTTTTTATCCCTGATTTGTATTGTATTCCTTGCTCCTTATTTTCCACAAAACCGGCAAAGTTTCGAACACTTCGAATAATTAATGAAAGAATATTGTGCAATATTACCTACGGACGATACAATTTTTTATATTGCACAATAAATATCAAACCGATTTTGATTTTGCGCAATATATTGTACAACCTCGCAATATTATCTACAGACGATCAATAATATTGCGCAATATTTATTATTGCACACAGTGACGTTTATTCTAAGGTGCGCAGGTGTTCTCCGCACATCCCAACCCCAACGAAATCCATCTTTATGGAAAATTTATTTGTTTATATACATGCGTCAACAATATCTAATTGAGTTACTAACTTACTTAGGTGGCGCTACAGTCCGGGGTGGACCAAGGCCTCAACCAACAACCTCTTCCAGTTAGCCCGGTCCTTAGCTAACCGCTTCCAGTTGCGCACTCCAAGTTGGTTGAGGTCTTGTTCTACTTGGTCGCGCCACCTTAGGCGAGGTCGTCCTCTGCTGCGCTGACCCTCCGGGTTAGAGTTGAATATTCTCCGAGCCGGAGCGCTGATGTCCATGCGCTCCACATGTCCTAGCCATCTTAAACGCCCAATGTGCAGTTTTTTGACCAGGCTGATGTCGCTGTATAGCTCGTACAGTTCGTCGTTGAATCTTCTCCTCCAAAACCCGTCAACGCAAACGGGACCGAATATCCTACGAAGGATTTTTCTCTCAAAGCGACCAAGGAGATCTTCATCCGCTTTCGATAAAGTCCATGCTTCAGCTCCATATAGCAAGACTGGGATGATAAGGGTCTTATATAGAGTCTCCTTAGTCGATCGGGAAAGGACTTTACTGCTCAATTGCCTTCTTAGCCCAAAGAAACAGCGGTTGGCAAGAGTAATCCTTCGTTTGATTTCCGACGAGATGTCATTTTTTGATGTTATGGCAGAGCCGAGGTAGACAAAGTCCTTTACTACCTCAAAGTTGTAGCTGTCTATTGTGACGTTCTGTCCAATTCGTCGATGTTGGTTGTCCCTTTTTGTTGACAGCATATACTTAGTTTTGCCCTCGTTTACCGCTAAACCCATTTTGGCCGCTTCCATTTCTATACTCGCGAACGCGCCGGTGACAGCTCGCTGTGTTCTACCAATGATGTCAATATCGTCGGCGTATGCAAGTAGTTGAACGGACTTTTGAAAGATCGTTCCTTGTGTGTTGGCTTGTGAGTTTCGAGCAATTCTTTCAAGTATGATATTGAAGAAGTCGCATGACAGCGCATCACCTTGTCTGAATCCTTTTTTGACATCGAAGGTCTCGGTGAGGTCATTACCGACCTTGATGGAGCAGCGAGCTTTCTCCATCGTCATCCTGCACAGACGGATGAGTTTGGCAGGGATGTTAAAACTAGACATGGCTCTATACAGTTCATCCCTCCAGATGCTGTCATAGGCGGCCTTGAAATCGATGAACAGGTGGTGGGTATCGATTTGGACTTCTTGGGTTTTTTCCAGGATCTGCCTGAGTGTGAAAATTTGGTCTATGGTGGACTTTCCTGGCCTGAAACCGCACTGATAGGGCCCAATCAGGTTGTTGACGAAAGGCTTCAAGCGTTCACACAATATGGCAGATAGGATCTTGTAGGCGATGTTCAGGAGACTGATGCCTCTGTAATTGGAGCAGTTGAGAGGGTCTCCTTTCTTATGAACCGGGCAAACGATGCTGAGATTCCATTCATCTGGCATACTTTCATCTGGCCAAATCTTAGAGATGAGTTGGTGTATGCTCACTACCAAGTCATCTCCAGCTGCTTTAAATAGCTCTGCGGGTAAACCGTCAGGTCCAGCAGCCTTGTTGGACTTAAGTTTGGATATTACTATCCGCACTTCGTTTCGATCAGGTGGATGGGAGTTTTGGCTATCATCATCTAAGTTGAATGGTTCATTCTGCCTGACAGCGGAATTTTGGTCGTCATCGCCATTGTACAGTCTGCAGAAGTAGTCGTTCCAAATTCACAGCACCGACTGTGTTTCTACTACGATGTTTCCATCCGCGTCTCTACAGGTTTCTGTACGGGATTTGTTTTGCTGGCACATTCTTTTTACCCTCTGGTAAAACTTCCGTACATTATTCCTGGAGTAGCATCTCTCAATATCCTCGAATGCACGCTTCTCGTGCTCTTTCTTTTTCCTTCTAAGAAGCCGATGTTCTTCCCGTCTCTTTTGCTCGTAGAGCATGCGAGCAGATCTAGTCCTTCTCTGCAGCGCCGCTTTATACGCTTGTTGTTTTTCCACGTTAGCTAGTCTGCACTCTTCATCAAACCAGGGGTTTCGTGGTGGTGGTCGTGTGAAACCCAGCACGAAATTCGCGGCACTTATGATGGCTTGCTGGCAGTGTTGCCACTGGTCTTCTGTACTAGCTGTTGCTGCGGTAGGACTCGTAGCAAGAGATCGGGATATGCGTTCTCTGTAGGCTCTGGCGGTGTCTTGCGATTGTAGCTTTTCGACATTGTACTTTCTCACAGTATTTCGTTGTTGTGGCGCTGTGGATATCCGCATTCGTACCTTGGCTACAACAAGGTAGTGGTCCGAGCCAATGTTGGCCGCCCGGAAGGTTCGGACATCCATAATACTGGAGGCATGTCTGGTGTTGATCGCAATGTGGTCGATTTGGTTGACGGTTATTCGATCCGGAGACCGCCATGTCCCCTTATGGATATTGAGATGTGGAAACTGTGTGCTTGCTATACTGACACTTCGCCCCGCAGCAAAGTCAATCAGCCTTAGTCCGTTTTCGGACGTGGTGTCGTGTAGGCTGTGCCTTCCAACCGTCCTACCAAAGATGTCCTCTCTTCCTATCTTGGCGTTAAAGTCGCCCAGTACGATTTTAACGTCATGTCTAGGGCATTGCTCGTATGTTTGGTCGAGGAGCTCGTAGAAACTATCTTTGGTAGCGTCGTCTTTTTCTTCTGTGGGGGCGTGAGCACATATAAGGCTTATGTTGGCGAATTTTGCCTTGACACGGATTGTCATAAGACGCTCGCTCACGTGCCGAAAGCTCAAGACTTCTTGCCTAAGCCTGCCGCGTATGACAAATCCGCATCCGAATAAGCGCTGTTTATTTTCTGTATAGCAGTCACCGTAGTAGATATCACAGTTTTCCATCCTTTTTCTGCCTGGCCCATTCCATCGCACTTCCTGGATGGCAGTTATATCTGCCTTGTAGCAGTTTAGGGCCTCTGCCTCTGTTCGGATGCACCATCGCCGTTCATTGAACGAACATTCCAGGTACATATCCGAACGTCGTTGTCCTTATTTCGTTTAGCGTGGTTGTCAACAGTAGATCCGTCCTTTTCCGAGGCTTTTGGTTGTTTCGGAACAAATTTTTTTTTACGTGGTTAGGTAGTTACCCTCACGCACAACCCCCAACCTGGAGGGCCAGGTCCTTGTATACCCCTAGGACAAGGGGCCGGGTACACCGGTGTCAGTAACCCACTACGGGGGTGTGAGCGCTGCCGTTGGCCCACTAGGGGCTCATCCGCCACCAACTCTTTTCCAAGACCCTGACTAGTACTTGGAAATCCTTATCGACCTAAGCTCCGAATATGTCGGAGTAGCTCAGATAAGGTTTTGTTTCCGTTCTGGAAATTTTAGCGCCACCATTGGTTCCATTGATGGAATTCATCCGCTGTCGTGAATTATAGTGCTGCTATTTTCCCTTGCTCAGCACTCGCGCTTATAAGTTTAGCAAGTCGTGCCCGGATGGGCAGCGACCAGTACCCGATGGTTACCACTTGGAGGTAAAATAAGCACAATTGATGTGTAGTAACAGTTACAACACTGGGCTTAGCCAAATTAAAGCCAATCAGTGCCTACCCTATTTCTACAACATCCAACCATCTAATTGAGTTGCAATTCAAAAATGCTCTTTTAAAAATACTGCTTTACCATCCACTTTTGTTCACTCTGTTGTGCCGCACCGTCATGTCATAGCCAAATCAACCAAACCAAACACCGCAGTCAAAATCGCAATACCAAAATGTATGTAAACCATTCAACACAAATTGACGTCGAACAAAATGATCTCCTCTTTTCGTAAGTCAATTGAACTGCGCGCGCCGTCATACATACATACTTTCAGAGCAACCTATCCAAACCAACTTTTTATTAAATTCAGTTTGACGTCGACTTACTAGCGCACCAGCACAAAGGAAATATCCATATAAATAAAAGTTCTATCACATTCAAAGTCCCAACAATCGTCTGTACAAGAACATGAATTTGGGTTCTCCAGCAAACTGCACACCCAGGCTCCATACAACACAATGTCTACCCTTTTCTTTAAGCAGCATACAGACGATCAACTTGGTTGTGAACCAAGTTAACAAACGAAACGTACAGACACTCCAACATGGTAGTTAACCTTGTAGTCAACATCATTTCCTTTTTAGTTGGGGAGTGTGCCGGTTGTACTTGTCGGGCATTTTGAAAATATTTAAATTCTTCTCTTTTCTAAGAAAATGTTTTCTTAGCATACAGGTGTATGTACTCGTACATACATATGTATAATCATCGATGAATGTTTGGAAAAAGAAGTACAAAAAACAAAGATGAGGAAAACATGGTCTAAATGCCTTCTTTACTTTTCACATTTCAAATAGCTTTTTATATGTACCTACATTTGGAAAATCAATTTATATGTACCTACAAAAGTAAATCTTTTAGTAGACATTTTTAGATTTCTAACTATGAAAGAAAATTTTGGTTGTGTGGTTGCCCCGTTTTTAATAAATTATTTTTTTTGACCTTGTTAACTTAACGTCCTCGTCGTGGTCCTGGAAAAAACTGAGAATATACGTTATTATGTAACCAAAAATAAAAATAAAATGTAGAACACCCTGCTTAGTACATCACTGCACGTCCCTGATTGCACAATAATAGGCGTGTTTTTTTTTCAAACCTATATAGGCTAAACATGTTTCCGCAACATGTTTTCAATGTAAAATATAACAAAACCTTAGCCTGGATAATTATCCAGTCTTATTTTTGTATGGAAAGCTTATTCGAAATGTATTTAGATTTGAAAAAAAAAACGCGCCCAATATTAAGCGTCGTAACGAATTTTTTAAATTTTTTGATTTTATGTGTCTTAAGAGCTATGACTTACAGATATTTCACTCCGCTGATGTAAATATTGCGTTTATTTTAAGTTTTTGCTGCGATTTTTAAAGAAACAAGTTTGAATATATTGACTTTTTATTAATTTATCACAGAGCTTTTCTTGGGCAAAACCACTTTGCCAGATCGCAAAATGTCAAATGTGTAGTACAGTACGTTCTCGATTAACGCGACTCTCCATTCACGTAACTCCTCGATTTTCGCAACAGCCGAATTTACATCATTGTGAACACCGTAATCGCAAATTTTTAAATAATTTTGAATCGATAACTGCAACTTTTGTTTTTATATATCTCTATTTACTCTGGTTCTTGGCTATGTTTGTGTTGTGAGTTTGCCAGGGACAGGGACACTTTCGGTGGTGGCAATGCAATGTGTATTTTTTATAAAGCGTAGCAACGAACGCAGGGTATTCGCTGGACTAGACGTTTTGTTGTGACGTCAACATAGTAAAGGAGAATTGGGTAGAAGTAAACATGCGTAAAAAAAAACGCAAGCAGAAATGCATTATTGGAAACAATGTCAATGCTGGCAGTGAGGAAATTGAAGTAATCCCTAAAAGAAAATGGTTACATTTATCTAAATTTAAGCCAACAACATCTGCGCAATCTATTATAAATTTAGTCGCTGCCAACCTTAATGTTTCACCATCGAAATTCGAATGCTTTAAATTAATGAAGAAAGGGATGGATGAAAATCTTATTAAATATGTCAATTTTAAAATTGGCGTTCCATCTGAACTTTTTGATGCGGCATTTAATTCGAGCTATTGGCCTGCTGGTGTGTTTGTGAGGAATTTCCAGTATATTCCAAAAAACCAGGTATCACCGGAAGAAAATTCCATACTTTAAATAATATTTTAAAATATTATTCGTCTTCGCCTTTTAACAATGATACGTTTTCTATGTACTATCAAAACGTCGGTGGTATGCGATCTAAGACGAATGTGTTTTATGTTGCTGTATCCTGCTGTTCATATGATATAATTGCACTGACGGAGACGTGGCTGTGTGATGGTATACTTTCTGCTGAGCTGTGTAGTACTGCGGATTTTAATGTATTCAGAAGAGATAGATCGTTTGCAGAATCTGGATTATGCAGAGGTGGTGGTGTCTTATTTGCAATTAAATCTTATTTAGTAAGTAGAGAAGTTCCACTTGTATTCAAAACTGTAGAACAATTATGCGTTGAAGTAACGTTGCCAATTTGCTTAACTCGTATATATTTAATCATTTCTTATATTCCACCTAATTCTAATATTACTATTTATGAGACTCATTTAAATAATATTCACAATGTTGTCAGTTCATTAGGATCTAATGCGCATATTGTTATTTTGGGTGATTTTAATCTCCCTAATATTAAATGGAGGTTTTCAAATAGCGAAAAATGCTTACTGCCCTTTAATCAATCGAATGAAGTTGAATGTAAAGTTATTGATAATATGTTTTCCTATAATCTTAAACAACTAAATCATGTTGTAAACTCTTTAGGACGAATCTTGGATTTAGTGTTTATTAATACAGAATTGGAGGCTAAATTAAATATTGCTGAAGTACCTATTTTAAAAAATAGTATTCACCACAATGCGTTGGAAATTGATTTATTAGTCTTGAATTTCGATAAATTAAATTTTAATAAACGAGAGTTTGTCTCAGTTCGGGATTTTAGTAAAGCTGATTATGCGGGTTTGAATATCTTTTTTAATGCAATTAACTGGGATGGAGCTCTTAACTCTTTTGACTTAAAAGTGTGTTATGATTCTTTTATTGCCACAATTGAGGAAGCATATCATTTGTTCGTTCCACTAAAGAAAAGCAAGCACAGGAATAAGCCAAGTTGGTTTAATAAAAGACTGTGTAATTTAAAAAATCAACTTTCTAAAATGCATAGAAGAGTAAGAAATGATCCTTGCTCACGCGTCATTTACACTCGCTGTAGAAGAGAATACGAAACTCTTAAAAAGTTTTTATACAAAAAACATCTATACTCTATCGAGACCAATATCAAGTGTGATTCTAAGGCGTTTTGGGTGTTTCTTAATTCAAAACGTAAATCGTTCGGAATCCCGGCTAATATGCATTATTTTAATCAATCATCTAGTGATGAAAATATTATTTGCGATGTTTGCTTCCTATTTTCAATCGAATTTTGTTCAGGACTCTCTTCCGCTAACACATGAGACTAGATGTAGTGATTCTATCACCAATTTGGGTAGTTTAACCTTAACATTGGTTGGATGTTGTAGAAATAGGGTAGGCACTGATTGGCTTTAATTTGGCTAAGCCCAGTGTTGTAACTGTTACTACTCATCAATTGTGCTTATTTTACCCCCAAGTGGTAACCATCGGGTACTGGTCGCTGCCCATCCGGGCACGACTTGCTAAACTTATAAGCGCGAGTGCTGAGCAAGGGAAAATAGCAGCACTATAATTCACGTCAGCGGATGAATTCCATCAATGGAACCAACGGTGGCGCTAAAATTTCCAGAACGGAAACAAAACCTTATCTGAGCTACTCCGACATATTCGGAGCTTAGGTCGATAAGGATTTCCAAGTACTAGTCAGGGTCTTGGAAAAGAGTTGGTGGCGGATGAGCCCCTAGTGGGCCAACGGCAGCGCTCACACCCCCGTAGTGGGTTACTGACACCGGTGTACCCGGTGTACGAAGTGCGGATAGCAATATCCAAGCTTAAGTCCAACAAGGCTGCTGGACCTGACGGTTTACCCGCAGAGCTATTTAAAGCAGCTGGAGATGACTTGGTAGTGAGCATACACCAACTCATCTCTAAGATTTGGCCAGATGAAAGTATGCCAGATGAATGGAATCTCAGCATCGTTTGCCCGGTTCATAAGAAAGGAGACCCTCTCAACTGCTCCAATTACAGAGGCATCAGTCTCCTGAACATCGCCTACAAGATCCTATCTGCCATATTGTGTGAACGCTTGAAGCCTTTCGTCAACAACCTGATTGGCCCCTATCAGTGCGGTTTCAGGCCAGGAAAATCCACCATAGACCAAATTTTCACACTCAGGCAGATCCTGGAAAAAACCCAAGAAGTCCAAATCGATACCCACCACTTGTTCATCGATTTCAAGGCCGCCAATGACAGCATCTGGAGAGATGAACTGTATAGAGCCATGTCTAGTTTTGACATCCCTGCCAAACTCATCCGTCTGTGCAGTATGACGATGGAGAAAGCTCGCTGCTCCATCAAGGTCGGTAATGACCTCACCGAGACCTTCGATGTCAAAAAAGGATTCAGACAAGGTGATGCGCTGTCATGCGACTTCTTCAACATCATACTTGAAAGAATTGTTCGAAACTCACAAGCCAACACACAAGGAACGATCTTTCAAAAGTCCGTTCAACTACTTGCATACGCCGACGATATTGACATCATTGGTAGAACACAGCGAGCTGTCACCGGTGCGTTCGCGAGTATAGACATGGAAGCGGCCAAAATGGGTTTAGCGGTAAACGAGGGCAAAACTAAGTATATGCTGTCAACAAAAAGGGACAACCAACATCGACGAATTGGACAGAACGTCACAATAGACAGCTACCCCTTCGGGTAGGGGTTAGAATATACCCGAGGTAGGCATGCCTGTCGTAAGAGGCGACTAAAATCCAATCTCCGTATACCGAGTGTATAGTGTATACAAAAATGCAATGGACAAAACAAAAACGAAAATCAGGACTTAGCGAAATATAAAAGCTTTGAGGAAGAAAATAAAGTACTCCGAATAAAGCTTAACGAAATGGATATACTCTATCAAGATCTTAAGAAAGAGATAGATCTATTAAAAGAAGAGAATAAGGTTCTAAAGAACACACACTCGCAGAAAGAGCGCGAATGTGCTCCAGCACTATTAGATAGTCGGGAGTACCACACCGATGAAGAAGAGCTAGCACGCGAAACGAATCGGGTCCCTAAGAAAAGACCTACTGAAAAACGGAGAGCCGGTTCTTCGCCCGAAGTCGTGCCCTTAAACGAAGAAAAGCGTAAAGAACTGCAAGAAAATCAACGTAAAACGCAATTTCGTTTACCGCCACCAATAAACATCGTCGGGATAACGGAATATAATAAGTTGCATAGCCTCCTTAAAGGAACGATAACATCGGAATTTAAGGCCACATCTTTGAGGAATAATCCGTGGAAGATTAACGTCGATGAGCATGACGACTATCGCGCACTGTCCCAGAAACTTAATATCGATAAGATTCAATGGTATACTTTCGAAATCCAGTCAGAAAGGCCACATCGTGTTGTAGCAAGGGGACTTCACCCCTCGTGCACAAAAGAAGAGATTATGAGCGACCTTCAAGACAATGGCTTTAAAATTCTTGATGCCGTCAATATCATCAAGAAGGAGAAGCAACAATCCGAAATAGATAAGGACATCTTGGTAAGGCGTGGACTTCCGCTTTTTATGCTAACATTCGATAAAGAGGATAGTATCGACTATATTTATCGAATTAAAACCATATTGAATATCGTGGTCAAAATCGAGCCCATGCGTAGAAATTTTAAAATAATTCCGCAGTGCAAACGTTGCCAAGGATTCAATCATACGCAAACGTATTGCAAAAAAGAACCACGGTGTGTGAAATGCGCCGGAAATCACCTCTCCCAAGACTGTCGAGTAAGCAAGCAAGCCTCTGCAATCTGTGCTAATTGTAAGGGAAAGTACCCGGCAAATTATAGAGGCTGTGAAGTAGCCAAGGAGTTGCAAAAACGAAGAGATACACTTCATAAGCCTCAAAATAAAATAATAAAACCGCTAACTAAGGCAAATGGTAAGATCGGTCAGGAGAACGTAAACAAACAAAAACCACCGGGTTCAGAGCGGAAGAAGGTGGTGATAGCAGAAAAGCCCTCGACTTCTGGTCTTAAAATAAACGGTAATAAAAAGCCATTAAAAAAGACATCGGGTAATAGCCCTCGGACAGCAGGAGTGCAGACCTACGCCCAGGCTGCAGCATCCGAAAAATCAAAAAACCTCGAAATCCCAACGGACCCTGCTTCTCAAGTTTTCTCAATTATTCTCGCGAAACTTGAAGAGCAAAGCAAAATAAATAAAATGATTCTCGATAGGTTGGTTAAGCTCGAGAGTTATTCACGGAAAACGCGTACTTCACCTAGAATATGAATGAAAAAAGAATGTTAAAAATATGTACTTGGAATGCAAACGGACTTTTGCAAAAACTTGACGAATTGGAAATATTCATGCGAGAAAAAGATATTGGCATTTGCTTGATTTCTGAAAGTCACGTGAAAAAGGAATCGCATTTAAAAATAAAAGTCTATACTGATTACCACACTTGTCACCCTTCGGGCAAAGCGAGAGGCGGATCTTCCTTGTTTATTAAAGACTGCATTGAACAATGCGAAGACCTTAAGATAGAGCTTGAAACTCTGCAACTGTGCACAATTCGAGTTAAAAATAGTCAGCGTACTATTAAAATCTCAGCTATTTACTGTCCACCGCGTTCCGCGCTCAAAAAAAGTGATTTTACTAACTTATTTAAATCGCTGAAACCTAATTTCATTATTGGCGGCGATTTTAACGCGAAACATACGTTCTGGGGCTCTAGATACATCTCGCAAAAAGGTAGAATGCTCTATGGGGCAGGTATGGAGTACAGTTGTGATTTTCATTCGACGGGCAAACCGACTTACTGGCCAGCTGATACTTTGAAAATACCTGACCTGATCGATTTCTTCGTGGTGAAAGGAATATCTAACAACCACATAAAAGTTGAAGAGAGCTTTGATCTGTCGTCTGATCATTCCCCAGTTATTTTGACATTGAGCGAAAAACTATTATATAACCGAGAGCCGGCGAAATTAACCGGTAGAACAACTAACTGGGAAGGCTTTAGGAACGAAATCGAAGTAAATGTTGAACTGAGCGTACCGCTTACGACACCCTATGAACTTGAGGTTGAAGTCGATCGCTTCGTTCAGATAGTACAGCTCGCCTCTTGGAATAATACGCCCAATCCAAGAAAAACGCCGGATAAATACGGTCTACGATATCCATCTGAAATAAAAGAATTAATCAGGGAAAAAAGAAAAGCGCGTAAAAGATGGCAACAGAGTCGTGCTCCACAGCATAAAGCATATCTGAATCGTCTCTGCAATTTGTTAAAGAATAGCATTAAGGACTTTAAAAATCGTGCGATATGCTCTTAACTTGAGAGTTTAACAGGGAAAAAAAATACCAATTATTCCCTTTGGAAAGCCGTAAAAGGCACCAAAAGGCCCAAAATCCCTGCGCCGCCACTTTAAATAAATCAAAATGAATGGGCAAGGGAAGATAAAGAAAAAGCGGATATTTTTGCCGCCCATTTGGAAGAAACCTTTAAACCGAACGTTGGTCAAGTGGTTCATGACAACATCAACATCACAAGGATGGTAGTTCCACCATCTGACGATTTAACGCGCAGATCTGCGACGCTTAGAGAACTCGAACGTGATATCGCGAAACTAAAACCTAAGAAAGCTCCTGGTTATGATTTGATTACCGGAAAAATTCTCAAAGCCTTACCTAGAAAAGCATTAATTAAGCTTCTCCATATTATAAATGCTGCACTCAGATTAAATCACGTACCGAGCCAATGGAAAGTTGCGGAAGTCATAATGGTTTTAAAACAGTAAAATTATACAGACCAATATCGCTTCTTCCAGTCATATCCAAAATTTTCGAGACGATATTACTAAGGCGTCTCCAACCGGTTATAGAAGAAAATAATCTAATACCTGACCACCAGTTTGGGTTCAGAAGTAAGCATTCGACGATTGACCAGGTGCATAGAATTACTAACGTAATCGAAAAAGCACTAGAAGAAAAAAAGATATGCTCAACCGTATTTCTTGACGTCTCGCAAGCCTTTGATAAGGTGTGGCACGATGGCTTGAAATGCAAACTACGACAAGTACTTCCCGCAAACCTATACGAGATTTTGAATTCATATCTCGGGAATAGACTCTTCCGTGTTAGAAATGGAAACGAATACTCAGAGCTCAAAGAAATTTTGGCCGGCGTACCGCAAGGAAGCGTTCTGGGGCCGCTTCTCTATCTGTTATATACTCGTGATATACCGAAAGAAGATGGCACTATCCTTGCTACGTTTGCCGACGACACCGCTATCCTAGCGGTAGGTAAAACAATCGAGGAAACGACTGCCAAACTGCAAAACGCATTAAATAAAGTAAATTAATGGACGAAGGACTGGCGGATCGCCCTTAACGGAACTAAATCTGTTCACGTGAATTTCACTTATAGGAAAATTAATGACTTGCCAATTTTTATAAATTTGGCCCGAATACCCTTTGCAAATGAAGCCAAATACCTGGGAATGACACTCGACGCAAGGTTGAAGTGGAATTCGCACGTGAAAATGAAACGTAAAGAACTAGATATCAAATATAGAGAAATGTACTGGTTGATCCGAAAACATTCCCACCTCAGTACCGAGAACAAACTGCTTTTATACAAGCAAGTGCTAAAGCCGGTGTGGACCCACGGTATACAACTTTGGGGTTGTACCAAGAAAACAAATGCCAATATTTTACAGACCTTTCAAAATAAAGTGCTAAGAGAAATTGTCCAAGCACCGTGGTATGCTAGAAACGACGATATCCACAGGGATCTCGGAATTCCGACAATCGAAGCTGAAACTAGAAGCTTCGCGCGAAAACATAGAAACCGACTAATCGGACATGTTAATAATACAGTCCTACTTATTTTGGATGAGAGCAATTTATTGCGCCGACTACAAAGAACAAAACCTTTCGACTTGGCGAGATAAGGATTAACCGCGTCTAAATTGCGGAACATGCAGGATCTTTCATTGGAAAGTAACCTGCCAAACGTTTATATTTCGTGATAGAAAAATTGCTTGATATGTAGTATAACATAGTTGCAGTACCTAACAATTTATATCGAAGTGTGGTGTTTTTGGTCAGTAAGAATCTGACACTACTATGAGCACGCGCTTGCTATTCTCATAGTGTCTATGGAAGATTTTCACCTACCCTCGGAAAAAAAAAAAAAAAAAAACTTTGAGGTAGTAAAGGACTTTGTCTACCTCGGCTCTGCCATAACATCAAAAAATGACATCTCATCGGAAATCAAACGAAGGATTACTCTTGCCAACCGCTGTTTCTTTGGGCTAAGAAGGTAAAGTCCTTTCCCGATCGACTAAGGAGACTCTATATAAGACCCTTATCATCCCAGTCTTGCTATATGGAGCTGAAGCATGGACTTTATCGAAAGCGGATGAAGATCTCCTTGGTCGCTTTGAGAGAAAAATCCTTCGTAGGATATTCGGTCCCGTTTGCGTTGACGGGTTTTGGAGGAGAAGATTCAACGACGAACTATACGAGCTATACAGCGACATCAGCCTGGTCAAAAAACTGCACATTGGGCGTTTAAGATGGCTAGGACATGTAGAGCGCATGGACATCAGCGCTCCGGCTCGGAGAATATTCAACTCTAACCCGGAGGGTCAGCGCAGCAGAGGACGACCTCGCCTAAGGTGGCGCGACCAAGTAAAACAAGACCTCAACCATCTTGGAGTGCGCAACTGGAAGCGGTTAGCTAAGGACCGGGCTAACTGGAAGAGGTTGTTGGTTGAGGCCTTGGTCCACCCCGGACTGTAGCGCCACCTAAGTAAGTAAGTAACCTTAACATTGAATCAAGTTGTACTTGAAATCTCTTCTTTGAAATCCAACTTTAAACTATCTCCCGACAATTTTTGTTCTGCATTTTTGAAAATGTGTTCTTGTAGCCTTTCAGTTCCACTTACAAAAATTTTTAATCTGTCACTTTCTACCGGGGACTTCTTAGATGAATGGAAGTTTTCACTAATAAGCCCAATACATAAATCAGGCTCAAAACAAGAGGTTATTAATTACAGACACATTTCAAAACTGAAGTTAATACCGAAAGTTTTTGAAGCTATTGTTAAAAAATGTATCTATGATGAGGTAAGGACGAGCATCTCAATAGAACAGTTTTGTTAGTGGGTAGATCGACCGTAACAAATCTCGCTCTGTTTGCAAACTTTTGTATCAAAGGTATTGAGTGTGGTAATCAGGTAGATGTAATCTATATTGATTTCTCAAAGGCATTCGATAGAGTTCAGCACGATATTCTGCTTAAAAAGTTGAATTGCTTGGGGTTTCACTCAAATCTTCTTCGTTGGTTCCAAAATTACCTGACTCACCGCAAACAAAATGTCAGAATTGGAACGGTAGTATCTAAGGAGATCCTTAACCACTCAGGTGCTCCTCAGGGTAGTCATCTAGGACCTCTTCTTTTTATACTGTTTATTAATGATCTTCCTTCTAGAATTCGTTATTCTAATTGTTTGCTGTATGCAGACGACTTAAAATTATACAGATCTATTAAATGCGAACTGGATTGTCAGAGACTTCAGTTAGATGTAGATGAAATCTCAACTTGGTGTGCTGAGAATCGCTTATACTTGAATGTAGCTAAATGTAATCCCCATTACCAATTAAATTTGCATATCGCATTGATGGTTCACCGCTCGAGGTGGTCTACAGTCAAAAGGACCTAGGGGTTATTTTCGATGCATAATGAACCTTTAAATTACATGAAGACTTTTTAATTTCAAAAGCCAATAAATTACTTGGATTCCTAATGCGCAACTCTCGACAATTTTCTGACCCGTATACGTTGAAAATTTTGTATATATCCTTGATAAGATCATCCTTAGAGTATGCCTGTTGTATATGGTGTCCATCGTTCAGAGTGGATGTTAATCGCATAGAATCGGTGCAGAGAAAGTTCTCAAGATTTGCGCTTAGAAAACTTAATTGGGTTGACAATATTTTGCCGTCATATGGAGATAGATGTCTTTTGATAAATTTGAAGTCTCTCGAAGCCAGAAGAAAGTACTATCTAATAATGTTAGTAAGGGATACTTTCTGTAATCGTCTTGATTGCCCTCAACTGCTTTCTCTTTTCTTTTTATATGCTCCCTCAAGACCATTAAGGATGAGACAAACACTCTTTTTTGTTCCCCATTCGTACACCAACTACGGTAGATCCGATCCTATTTCCAGATCCAGTTCTGAGTTTAATTCTATTTGTCAAAACATTGACTTGTATCAAAGTAGGTTAATTTTTAAAACTGTTGTATTAAGTTTAGTGTAATATCTATATATGTATTATTTTTAATCTTTCATTTGTAAATATTTTTCTATCTCTTCTTATATTGTTTTTGTAAGTTATAAATTATCATGTATAAATTTATCAATATTGCTTAGTCTAAGAGAGATATGTATGTATTTCGATAGATGGTAAATAAATAAATAAATAAATAAATAAATTACAATTTAATTTTAAATCATCTTACATCTAGGAATGTAAGTATGCGTATTACGTGTTGTGAGGAAAAAGCATAATGTTTGCACAGATGAACATTCATACATACGAGCATTATTTTTTTAGCGAACAAACTTTGAGAAAAAAGCAGAATATGCAAAAAATGCAGAAAAAGGAAAAAAAAAGGGGCAAATTTAACAAAATCCTATCCATGGTCATAATTAACAAAAATACGAATGAACTTATACAAATACGGTGGACGATGGATGATGGGACCTCCCCCTCCTCTGACAAGCCATAGCCAGTCGAGCAGAGGGGTGATCGCATCCGCCTCTGTGAAAAATGTAGGCGACTCTACAGAAAGGTTGCAGGAGTGGGAAGGATGCAGATGCCTCCTGTCGGCTAGGTGAATGTAGCCTTAACGGCACGATGGACAGTACGACTACGGTCATCACCTTACCAAGGAACCTGGAGCAGCATGAAACGGGCTCTCGCAAAGCTCTCAGTGCCGCTGAGGGGACCAAGGCTAAGAAGGTGCTCGCCCCTAGCACGATTGCACGACGACAAAAACGCAATGCAATTAGACTGATCCGACGACTTAGCAAGAGACAACCCGAAACCTACACAGTAAGGGAAAAGAAAGCTTTGGATAAAGCCAGGGAAAAACTTAACGCACAAGGCAAAACAAACATGGACAAAACGGTTACAACGCATAACAAAGACAACACGAAATAAACACGAAGCGCTTGGGCAGTAGATAGAGGACTGTCCGAGACGAGGAAGGAAATCCCCCTGCTCTCCACCCCAGTCGCGAACAGACTTAAGGCTGCTGCAAACGTCTTGGGTATGGATCCCGACTCCGGACCCGGGGCGGTTGCAAGCTGCTCCAAGAGGCTCAGAAATAACTCAGACGACTCTACCTCACCGACCACGACAACCCAGAGCGGATACTGACTTCAGATGGTGTGAATGACGTTATACTGAAAGGGTTGGGACATATCCCACATTTCGGTCAGCTGACAACCGTCAGAGGTTTCAATGTTATGACCTGTGAAGATGAATTTACCTTCACATGGCTAAAAGAATTCGTCCAAAGCACAGAAGCTCCATGGTCAAAAGCGAACCTTCGTACTATTGACCGATGGGAGCTTACTCGCTTAACGCAACCAAAAGGACGACTATTAATACCTGGCCCCTACATCCCGAGAGAGAGGATCAAAAGAAATCTCCAACGCCTCAACACTGAGCTTTTAAGCCTTGATTTGGAAGTTGTAGAGATGGGCGAGCACACGAATACAGGTACAGAGATTGTGGTTATGCTCAGCCACAGGTCGATGCCACTACTGCGCGCCATTAACTTCAAGGTCCGCGTCGGTATTTCCCGATGTAAGTAATTGGAGTCTCTGCAGCCGGTGGCACAAGAAGAGAGGCTGGTCAAAGAAAGCATGCTAAAGATAGTGCAAATAAACCTGCACCACAGTAAGGCTGCAAGCGCAAACCTTGTCTACCTCATGGGGGATAGACAAATAGACATCGCCCTCATACAGGAACCCTGGGTAACAGGTGGCAAAATACGAGGGTTGCATTCGAGAGATCTAGTACTTTACACCATCGCACAGGTAAACTCAGAATGTAGAAATAGAACATGTATAGTTGCTAGGAAAAATATTAGTCTTCTTCTACTATCCACTTACAGTGATACAGACCAGACAGTCGTCAAATATGAGCGTTCCCCCACTTATCTTTTCAGCCATCTACATGCCATATAATGCTACGACGGGACCACCTCCAAATCTAACCCTCTCACTTGTGCTAAAAGCAAAGCAAGAGAGATGGGACATTGTGTTGGGCTGCGATGCAAACGCTCATCACACGCACTGGGGTAGTACGGACACAAACATACGGGGTGAGTTACTTTTTGAGTTTATTATTTCTAACAATCTAGTTTTGGCAAATAGGGGTAGTGAACCAACTTTTGTGATCAGGAATAGGCAGGAGGTCTTAGACATTACTCTTGCTAGCAACTCTACCACCCTTGAAATTAAACAGTGGAAGGTATCGAAGGTATCGTTCTCCGACAACAAACTGATAGAATTCTTCATAGGAACCAATAAAGAACCTCCAAAACAATATAGGAACCCCTGAAACTCTAACTGGGATCTCTTTTGTGGTAAAATAAGGGCTACGGCTGCAGCTTTACCGCACGGTAACACACACAGCCCCGCAGATATAGATAGGGTAGCCACTGAATTGTCTGACATTCTTGGCGATGGCTTCAAATCAGCATGTCCCCTTAAGACACTGAAAAATAGAAAGACACCTCCGTGGTGGTCTAAGGAGCTATTAGGTATTAGAAAAGAAACTCGCAGAAGTTTCAATGCTGCTAGAAGAACAAATCTGGACTGTGATTGGGAAAATTACAAATCCAGTTAAAGAAAATTTAAAGCTGAAACGCAAAGGGCCAAACGCTGTTCATGGCAATCTTTCTGTAGTGACAGAAAGCACAACAGAATCAGCCAGACTACGTAAAGTTCTCTCTACGGACCCAACCATATTTGGCTCCTTAAAAGATTCTAATGGTGGCCGGACAGAATCCTGTGCAGGCACGCTTCAGCTTCTGATAAGAACTCACTTTCCGGGCTGTACATGTACAGCCAGCCTTTGATTGGATGCAGAAAATGGTACGGTTATAACCGTACCTCAAGAAGTAATCACGGTTGAGAAAATTCAATAGGCAATAAGCTCTTTCTCACCCTATAAATCGCCGGGTATCGACGGTATCTTTCCAATGATGCTTCAGAAATCCGTGCACAACATATCGACCATCTTAATAAATCTCTATATTAGCAGCCTTAAGTACGGATACGTACCTAGAATATGGCACGAGGTCAGAGTGGTACTTATCCCCAAAGCCGGGAAGCCAAGCCCATACAAGTGCTAAGGACTTTAGACCCATCAGTCTGTCCTCTTTCGTACTTAAAACCTTCGAAAGACTCATTGAGATTCATATTCGTAGCAGGTTGAGTATCAGAGACATATCTCCGGCACAACATGCTTATACGAAAGGAAAAAGTGTTGAAACAGCGCTTCACAGCATTGTTGGTACAATTGGGAGGTTACTTAAAGCTAAAGAATTCACACTTGCTGCTTTCCTGGACATTGAAGGAGCCTTCAACAATGTGAAAACGGAAGCAGTGTGTGGGGCACTAAGAAAACTAAAGAGAGACGAAACAATGATTCATTGGATTGAACCCATGCTTAAAAACCGATACATAAACTCGGAGCTGGGCGATGTACAAGTTAAGGCTATCGCCTCAAGAGGTACACTGCAGTGGGGGGGTTCTCTCCCCACTACTCTGGGTATTGGTAATGAACGACATCTTAGTTAAACTTAGATACAGTGGAGTTAAGGCTGTTGCATACGCCGATGATGTGGTGCTACTAGCGACAGGAAAATTCCTCCCAAACATTAGTGAGCAACTTGAAGGGGCTTTGAAAGTACTAAGCAACTGGACCAAACACTGTGGACTTGCGGTCAATCCACAGAAAACTGAACTGATACTGCTCACCAATAAGAGATCTATTCCGCAATTCCATCTATTGAGGGAAGATCTCTGACAGTGCCAGATACCTAAGGCTAGTGCTAGATAGAAAACTAAACTTGGGGACTTGATGTTAAAGAACGGGCAAGAAAAGCGCGGATAGCATTTTATACTTCCAACAGAATATTTTAGAAAACCTGGGGACCCAGCCCTAAAATTATTCTCTGGCTATATACAGCGGTGGTTAGACCCATTCTTACCTATGGTAATCTGGTCTGGTGGCATGCCGCCTGTAAGGTCACGAATCTAAAGTTAATGACGAAAGTACAAAGAATGGCCTGCATTGGTTCAACAGGAGCGATACGCACCTCACCAACAGCGGGACTAAAAACCATTCTGTATCTTCTTCCCTTAGACCTATTCATGCAGGAATCCGCAGCAAAAAGTGCCCTGAGACTATAACAGTCACAAATTTGGAAATCCGACCAAACAGGCCATGCGCAGATTTTAAATAAGTACATGAGCAATGTAAAAAATACAGATTACCTGACCCCCTATCTAGACTTTGAAAAACCATTCTCCTGGTATTTTCCTAGTAGAGAAGAACGGGAAGCAGATCAGGTGCTCAAAGATAAAACCACCTCCGTCTACACGGATGGCTCTTAGATAGACATAGGGGTAGGAGCGGCTATCTTTTCGGAGACGCTCGAACTATCAGGATCAATCAGACTTCCAAACTTTGGCAGTGTTTTCCAAGCGGAGGTTCTGGAAGTAACACTAGGCCCCTCGTGAAACCGCATTGAAGGTGATACCGCGAGACGATATCACATTTTTCATTGACAGTCAAGCGGCAATAAAAGCAATTTCTGCCACTGAAATAAAATCGAAGCTTGTGCGAAGAGCTACGGGTTCTTGGCGCACAGCACAAAGTTAAACTATGCTGGGTTCCTAGACACCAGGTTGTACCGGGTAATGAAAAAGCTGGCGCACTTGCTAGGGCGGGATCGGCTTTAAGCATAGACCAAGCCGACCCTTCAATTCACATCTTACTATGCGTCATTAAGGAAAAAAATAGAGAGTAGAACGCTTATAAGAGCAAACGACAGGTGGAAAACCCTTAACTCTTGTATAAACACAAGAAAGATGTGGCCACTTTACGATAAAAACAAAACTGATAAGATGTTAATGAAGGACAGAAACTCTCTATCCAAGCTGGTGGGCATAATAACTGGACACAACATACATAATAACCGGACAAAACAAAACTGATAAGATGTTAATGAAGGACAGATACTCTCTATCCAAGCTGGTGGGCATAATAACGGGACACAACATGCTTCGGTACCATGCCAGTAAACTAGGTCTTAACGTCAGTGATCTCTGTAGAGGATGCAGTGACGAGGAAGTCCACGAGGATACACCCCATTTCCTCTGTCATTGCCCAGGTCTCCACCACATAAGGCATAAAACTCTAGGTAGGCATTTCTTCCAGGACATAGAAGAACTCTCCGGACTCCCGGTAAAGAACATCCGCAGCTTTATCAAAGCTTCGGGTTGGTTTGACAATCCTTAGTCGCCGTCATCCAAACGAATAAGGAAAGAACTCTTATGGGAATCACAATGGATCTATATTGATCTAAGTGCATCCCTCGGCGTCAACCCACTAACCTAACCTAACCTACATATATCCCAAATGGAATACACATTTGGAATGCACATTTGGAATACTTCCAAATAAATGGCGAATATTCCATAGACCAATCGATATAAGCATCGATTTTGCAGATAGCATAGTGAAGGTATGCTGTGTCTTACACAATTTTGTTCATACCAGAGATGGAATGCGATTTGAGGATACATTTCAAGTAGAAGGTTTTGACGATATTGCACTTAATGATCCAGCTTCGTCTACATACTTCCAGCCATGCATCTGTACATATTATATGTGACACGCTTGCGATTATTTTGTAAGTGAAATTGGAAGTATTCCATGGCAAAAACAGCAATACAATAAATATAAACTTTTTTTTTTGTTTTCACATAAAATATAAAATAAATTACATGCTTACCGAAAATTTGTTTATCTTTATTTTCTTCCAAATCAAACCCGTCAAATAAACAACGGCAGACTTCCAGCCATGATCCTTTTAGCTTGCTTGGTGGTCTTTGTTTGATCTCGTGGCTGGTATCCCACAATTCTGGCCCCTCTCAAATCTCCACTATCATCCTTTCTATGTATATCAATGTGAGTATCCATACTTTCATTTCCTACAACCGTTATAGGGTTTTCGTGTATTTTAACTTTGACAGCGCTGCCTACTTCCACTACAGCTTCGCCATTGTATTCGGGCAGTAATATTCCATCTAGCGCCTAGCGGACAAAATGCAGGTCGTGTGACAACAACGATGTTTTTACCAAGGCGCGCAGACAATTGGACGCGCGACCATTTTGACTGGCCGAACACAATGGTGACGCTGTAGTGGAAGTATGACGCGCTGTCAAAGTTAAAACACACGTAAACTCTATAGCGCGAACACAATGCGAAGCTGATGCTGTAGTATGAATTGTATGGTGAAGCGCAAAGTTCAGCCAACTTCAACTTTCTACTACCACTACAGCGTCACCATTGTGTTCGGCCAGTTAATCATTTTGGGAAAATTGCGTCCAGAAGAAAACATGTCATAAATAAACATTGGTCGCCATTAGCGGCCAGCATACTTACAGGCGCAATTTTTTTTTTTTGTTTTATTAACGATTACATTTGGTACATTTTAAAAACAAGAAGAAGAAAGAGAAGTTGTACAGTAAAACCTGTGAATAGTGGAATGCTCTGGTCACTTTTTTTTCTACTATTCGCATCATTTCTACTATTCGCAAGTTTTTCCACTATCGGCAACCAAATTTTTTTTAATATTTTTCGATCAGTTTCGATATCGGAGTTCAGAATGTGTACTTGTTGAATCTAGCCGCTAGCAGAATGAGACACACACGAAAAGAAACAATTGAAATGTCAAAATTCTCGAAAAAGGAAACGAAGCCTTGTCGGCTTGACTTTTGACTCATTAATTTCTCGATTCCGCTATTGAAGAGTGAATTTGCATGGGAAGAAAATAAAATTCATTGAACAATTTTCCATTATTCAGATTTCACAGGTTTCCACTATATAAGAGTGAATTTGTATGAAAAAAAAACATTCACGCAGCGAATTGAGTTCTCTATTGGGTAATAGTTGTAAATTAAGCATAGATACACACCTTCTGAAATACGTTCCACAATGAGTTTGTATGATATTATAGACACAAACCATACAAGTTCTACTAGGTGTGTCATCTGGCGGGAAATAGGTTTCAGTTAGGTGCCCTTAGTCCATGACCGAACCGAGGGTGCCGCTGGAAATTAGCGATGTGCTATCTGGCGTGAAATAGGTTTTCTGTAGTACATTTAGTCTATGACCGAACCACAAGGTTACAGCTGGTAATTAGAGATACCTCAGTTTCAAATCAAAGCACAGAAAGCGCAAAAGTCCTAAATACACATTTATCACAGACAATAAATATACAGATGTCTCATGCCTGTACAAAAAAATGGTTCCATTTTTTCAATCCAGCAGACTGAATCCCGCAGACAAAGCTTTCAGAATAGGTACTACAAATAAAGCTCTTTGTTTTTACTCGCTCCGTTCACTTGTGTGGGAAAAGCTTCTCCCTCTCATCATGTGTGTGATTGTGCAGCGTTGCCACTTTAGGACTATTTTTTTGCAGTAGATTTTCTGAAAAATGCAGTAGATTGAATTTTTTCGCAGTAAATTTTTATTTCAACAGAAAAACAAGGTATATAAACACAAATTGACTTCTGTATTTGTTTCTCTTTTATTTTAAACTTTGGTTCATTTAAGCTTTTATTTCCCTCAAGCGTAGCATCAGGTCTGTTTTTAAATACGAGTGCTGTTCGATAAGTCAGTGACTTTGATGCAAGGTGGCGCTCGGATCGCATTGAGTTTTTTTCCGCCATCTTTGTTTCTTTCTAGGCATAGCAAAAAAATTAGACAGATCCATTAAACACTGATTTCTTTTACAGTGATCGAAAGAACTTTGGTTTGTGTTATTTGCTTAAAATGCAAAAAAGAGAGATTCGCACTACTTTTTGTGCGGTAAAACCATTAAGGTGACTGAAGACAGACTTAAAAAATATTATAGAGTCTCTGCTCCCTCGCATGGAATGGTACAAAAGTGGTTCACTGAATTTCGTACGAGCATTAAAGGCACTGAGCGCCCAGGACGTCCAAATGGCGTCACAATGGTAAATAAAAAATCCTCGATATTGTGTTGGACGATTGCAAGTTAAGTTTCGTGAGATAGCTGAGACAGTAGCTATTTCAAATGATAGCGTCATTAGAATCCTAATAGTGTTTTTTTTTTTTCGAAAAGACAGGGCAACGGTTTTCTGGGATTCCCACGGTGTAATCCTCATTAACTACTTGGAAATGGGAAAAACGATTACCGGACAGTACTATCCTATTTTATTAGATATGCAGAACTAATGGAAAAACGCCCACATTAGAAGAAGAAAAAAGTGCTCTTTCATCACGACAATGCACCGGCTCATTTGTCCGCAGTAGCCACAGCGAAATTAGCTGAATTGGTTGAACTGCTTTCTGATCCACCCTATTCCCTTTATGGATAGAGAGATCGCCTTCAGATAAGAAATTCAACTTTTTCGAAAAGTTTTGTTGTTAAGTTTTGTGCTTAAAGGGATGTTCTCGATCTTGAAGTCCACACAAAGCATACTAAAAAAAATGCAGTAGATTTAACTTTTTGGTAGTAGATTCAAATTTCGAAATAAATGCAGTACATCTACTGCAATTGCAGCGAAGTGACAACGCTGATTGTGATTGTTACACAGCCAACGATGGGCCACCGCACACGAAATGATTTCTGCCGGCAGAGAACCGGTTTTGTGGGCGAAGGGGCTGAAGTCTGCGGTAAGAGTTTGTTTGAGCGGTTGAAGAATACATACAAGTCTGATTCTTGAGTACCTAGTTGGCCCCCTCAGCTCCTGAAGTTGGCCACTTGACTTTTCAGTAGTCGAAATCAATTTTTAATCCTGTTTTCATTCTTTTGAAAAATGGTTTTAAAGCTCTTCGATATGTAATAAATTAATAAAAACCATTACTTACTTACTTAGTTGGCGCTACAGCTCGAGGTGAACCGGGGCCTGCTGCTTGCAACCATTTTTGTGTGCGTGTTATATTTTTGCACAATGGAAGGGACCTACAGTTTTTTTTGTCGATTCCGAAGGGCGAGTTGAGAAGCTCAATCGTGACAAATGATACTCTTTGATGCTTGTCAGACATTCGAAAGAGGTGGCACCGTGAAAAAACTCTTTTAGGTGTTAGACCCGGCCAGGAGTTGACCCCGGGCAGCATTGCGTGATAGTCCAACGCACTAACCACCACGGCCACGGCGATCACCAATAAAACCATTAGAAAGAAACGTTTACAGGGTTTCCCAGTTAAGAGGTATAATCCTTTAACTGGAGATTCCTGAAGCTCTAGCCAACAAAAAATCTTATGACAGGGGGGTCTATTTTCACCCCTCTCCAAGTTATAGCCCGTCGAAGTAAGGCACTTCCAATTTTATGGTAAGACCACTTTAAGTGATATAACTTCTGAACTACTATAGCTACAAAAATTGTTTTGTACATTTTAGAGAGCCAAACAGAAGCGCATTAAAATGTTGAAGACTTTGCGTAATTCTATGCAGCCGCAAAAAAGTTATGGCTCCTTTGAATCTGATTTAAAGATTAATAAAGGTCCATGTAAAGAAGATCCAGTAAGATCCAGAAGTAAAATACCTACATGAATTCTTTCATGTTTCATAAGTACGCATTCATTGGGGAAATCGGAAAAATTATGAATTATGTAGTTGGAAAATCGCACTAATAGTTAACTGTGGTTAAAAAAGTAGGTAAAAAAAATCATATTTTCGCTTTTTACCTGCTCCGGTTTTTTCCAAGTATCATAAAATCTGTGAGTTTTTCAGCATACTCATCACAGGTTTTTTTGTTTACAATTGTTACGTTCATAAGAAAAAAATAATAAAACGGTATGTTTATTACGCATCTTTTGTAGAAAAGCGACCTGAAATTAAACATTTGCATAGGCAATATAAGGTAGGTAAACTGACTTAAAAATAAAATATCTTGAAAGAGTATTATTTTTTCTAAAATTAAAGCCCTAAATGAAGTTTCTGTAGTAGTTATTAGCGGAGATATTTGTGTTAGCATGGGTCAAGGTACACCAAAGTAGGTCTTTTCTTAAATTCTCGACAAATTATGTCCACATTGGAGATAGACCCTTTCTATAGAACGAGTTTTTTCTTAGATTATACCTACCCAAGAAACAGTTCCCAAAGAATTGACATTTAACTTAATAACTCGCTGTATAGTAAACTTAATCTGAATAAAATAACCCTTAATTCATTTACAGAGAGAATTTAATATTTTTTATGAAGGTAATGTATAATATATGTACATTATACATAAATAAAAAGTAGCATGTTGCAGTTTGGTTCAAATCAGTCAACCAAGATATAATCCATTAAAAAGTATTGTAAACTTATGGTAGCTTCTTGAAATTACAAATTACACGATATCGATGAAAAACAAAAAATACTCACATCAAGCTACAAACAAAATAACAAGCATGTATACACCCAAACATCTCACACGCATAGGATCTACACAGGTCAATATTTACGAAATCCACCGTACCAACGAACGTGCCGGCATCAGCACTCCCCGACGCCATCAGTTAAAATAAGCATACAGAATTTTTGTTGTTTTGTTCTTGCAATATAGGTAACCAACGCAACGTTGTGACTTGTGTGTGTGTATGGGAGAAAAAAATGTTCTGTGTGATGCGAACTTTTGGCGGAGTGGAGTAGACAGAGGGAAGGGGAAAAAAAGAGCTTTTTTTAAAGCAGATTTCGTTTTCATATACCAGTTCTTCCCATATACATCTGTATATTTATTGTCTGTGATACAAGTGTGCCCTTGCGAGAACTCTCGCAAGAGAAAATCCAACCCCAAAATCCAAACATTCAATATGATTTCCATCTGTCAACTGATGGAAATCCCGTGGAAATCATACGGGAAGTGTTTATTTTCTCGGAGTTCATTTTGGGTAGAACATTTGTTTTGATCGGTTTTTGTAATTTGTTAAAATTTATAAACTAAACGTGACTTTCGTCAGTGCTCCAGGAAATTCTCTTTCTTTTAACACCTCATTTGTTAAAATTGGTTAAGTGTGAGAGCCGCAAATGGTACCTATAGTATACTATCTACAGAAATAATATCTTATTAATATATAAATCTCAGTGTGACGCTCTTACCTGTCGTTCTTACGGTTAGACAAACACAAAAACTAATGCACACAATGAAGTAAAACTTCCTATTCCAGTTCATTAACATCCTGTGCCTATTATAGGCCAATTTTTAAATTAATTTATTCGCAATATTATTTAAATTAATGCAAAAATAAAAACACTCTTACAAATGCCACTTTCTTGCAAAATGTCATTTGTTCAATCTACAAATACTTAGAGTCCACACTTGTGGAATGTATATATTAGGCGTGTTTGAAACGTAGCTAGCCAGTCGTTCATTAAAACGATTCCCAGCCAGCTGAACCCAGCTGACTTACCCTCAAGTTGGTGTGTGTGATTTCGGTCATATGTGTGTGATTTCGATCAGCTGTTAAGTGTGAACTGTCAAAGTATTCGGCATTCAACCAAATCGATTTTTTGTTATTTGTTGTGAAAACAATTAATTTCGGTAATTTATTCAATGGATAATTTACATAAAGTGATATGAAATCATAATATAGTGGATTATTTCTGTGAAACATCATTTAGTAATTGAAATTATATAATTTCCGTACACGGCAGTCTGTCGAATGTTCTACAAATCGCTTTAAGCGCCACCTTGCCATGAGATATCGCAACATTTCCAGCCAGCTGCTTTTGGCTGCGGATAAAATCAAGAGTTGTAGCCAGCTGGTCGTTGTATTTGTCTTACGTGTGAAATTTGACTTTGCTAGCAACTACTGGCTAGCTACGTTTCAAAAAAACACGGCTATTGATAGTCTGCAAACATTGGGGTGCGTTCGCACTGTCTTTGATTCTTCGAACAAAATGACAATGTATGTATTGTAAGTAACACTATAGTTTTTAGACACGGGCGAAGCCGGGCGGGACAGCTAGCATTGTAATATTCCTGCCCAGTCGTGGGTTTTCTATCTCCTGTAGATAGAAATATAGGATTCGTTTTGGATAAAACCTTGTTCTGTATCAATTAGTTAAACACAAGTCTTTTTCCAACAGTTTCACACTTCAGTTATCGCTTCTTATTTCTATAGACACATTACAGTGTCTTAATTCTCTTTATCTTTTACAATCGCTTTTAACAAATCTCTTTATTAATCTCAAACACGATTACTCGTCAATCACTTTTCCTTTACTATCGCACTGTATCACTTTTCAAATAAACTCACTCTTGAGTCTCTGCTAACTGTGTGGTCTTATAGTTTGACACACAATAATTTAAACAATGGCCATGGTTAAACGACTTTATTATTGTTAATTATTAAGCTAATGATTTTAAGACAGAGACTTTTGTTAAAATACAAATTCAAGACTTTTTACCCGACTACGCAGAGGAAGGGTTATGATTTTAACAGGCTGGGTTTGTTTGTTTGTTTGTATGTATGTAAGGATGTCACCTCGTACAGCCTAAACTATGGAACCGATTTCAACAAATGAGGTGTCGTTGGATTCGTCATTCATTTCATTTTTAATGCATTTTTATTACGGAATTCAAGTATTACTTACATGCTAGACAAAAGTGCTTAAAACTAGCTTAACTAACTTAACTATCTTACTCTAACTTACTGGCCCCGCACGGGCACTCTAAGCTAAACTTAATACTTATACTATGTCTTTCGACGTAACCCAACTTATACTTTTTAAATTTAATTAAAATTACAATTTTAATACTTACTAAGAAAAATGTTTTTGTTAAAAAAAACTTAGAATAAATAACTTCATTGTGCTTAAAACTTCCTTAACCTTCATCTCATCCTCAAAAAAAATTATGTTGTCTACCCTTGTGTGTAGTTTTCTACAAATATGGGATTTAAGTGTGTTTTCCATGAATTTGATTTTTTTTTTTGGTTAAAATCACCCAAATAAATTGTCGTTATAATTTTATTCTAAAGAAACTGTTAAGTAAAATAGAGTAAAATACGATATTGTTATTGGAATATGTATATTTAAATAATTTAACTTGGCAACTCTTTACCTCACTGGAAATTATAACACTTTGTATATATTATGTATAATAAGTTCAAACTACGTATGCTAAATAAAGTTTAAGTTTTGTCCCTTACTTCAATAAAATCGGTTGTCTTTTTCTTTGCTAAATTTAAATTCAAATTAGTTTTCTTGAATGCATTTTATACAAACATTTCGATTATGTTGGTTTTTACAATCAGCTTTTGTGCAAAAACAACGAATTGGCTAATATAATATATTATTTTTGGTGGAATTTTCTTCATTGTAAACGTGACATCTTGTACTGCCTTTTATTTATAATAGAACGCGTCGTGATCGTTTTGATGGATTTAATGAAGACGATGATGGTGATGCAGAAGTGCTGGTAAACTTCCTCCTGAAACTTTTGCAAGCCAAGATGCTGATAATGCCGGTCTTCTTCTTCTAGCTGCCTTATGTGGTTTTGCAAGTAAATTCTTAGTTCACTTTCATTCATATTGCTATTTTTTTGTGTTGATTGCCAATTCAGTTTCACTTCCTTAACAATAATTAATGAATTCATATCAGAAATATCAACCATATTTTGCAAATACAGCCATTGGCCATCCATTTGTTTTTCTTTTAGAGCTGTAGCAAGGGACCATTTTGGAAACTGTAGCTACATCGCCTAGATATGTACATACCTAATTGTTAATCGAATGGAAAAAAAATATGACTTGAAATTTGAAAAGGCAGTGTATTTATTGTAATACCCTGTTATTCATTTTTCACCAGATCCAATTTCAATAGAGTTATGCATTGTGCTTTGCAATTTTGTACATTTGTTTTTCCTTCCAATGAACGAAACAAGTGCTATGTTGTCAGTGTTGTGCTTGCAACATATTCGAAACGATTAGTTTGAAAACCTTACCGTATTTAGCTTGTGAATACACATTAGAATCTTTCAAAGTTATACTTTCAATATGTGGTGGGAAGAAAAATAAAGAAGCATCTTTGATATTCAGGACGAAGAGAAATCATATTAGCATTCCGAATCTTCCAGTTTGATGCCCAACTGGTTGTGGTTGCCACACAATCCCATCTTTCGAACCAAGCAATGTATCCATATTTTCACCTTCAACATCTCATGTATGTTTCATTTGATTCACTCGCTACCCTTGTATCATCAGAATCTCTACCATCTTCTCAATATACATAGTCACCGTTATCATAAAGATTTTCTTCTGGCACAAATTCGTCATCTCTGTCTCCAAAAATACCACTATCATCACCATCACTTTCATTCAAACATGCTTCCATTTCTAACTATCTTGGTCCCGACATAGTTCTTTTTTATTACTATTGAATTCACAGTATATATTCGAAGGTTGTTCACCTGCGAAAAGATTCAATGTAAATGAAATTTTATATGAAATGCACTAAGTTTCCATATGTGTAGAAATCTAAACAAGAAGGTAGACAACGTAATTTTAGCAATAACAACCGCCATGAACATTTTTTTCATGGGGAACATTTTTTTTTATTGTAATATAAGGTTGTTAACAAAGTCAGAAAATTCCAGAAGTTATCAATCAGTGATTTTTGAAAAAAGTACGAAAAAAGGTGGTTTTTGTGTAGTTTTCTACACAAGGATGAGATGAAGGTTAAATAAAAATTACAACTACTTAACCTATCTTAACTCTAGCTACGTAATTAAATACGTATTTTTTTTTGTTTTTTGTGCTGTGTTATTTTATAATTTTTTTTTTGTGGTTTTTTATTTGTTTTTATATTTTTTTTTGTTGGCAAAGTGCTGTGCGTTTTTTTTTATTTTTATATTTTTTTTTTCTTTTTTATTTTTTTATAAAACTTATAAGTACCTACACTACCTAAACCTATGTAAGCCGGCCACGGCATGTCTACATAATAAACATAAAACGCGGCCAACTATGCCTTGGGGTCTATCCCGGATCAAACGGAATCGACGAGGGAATTCATTCTCTTTCTAACAGCCACCAGAATTTCTGATGTTGCTGTTCAACATCGTGCCCATCGCGCCCCGAAACCGACCTACTAAACCGGAGGCGCTCCGTTTGGCTCTGTGCGACGTCTCTGTCGTAGTTGAGCCGCCTATCCACAGTCTTGTGAGCAACATGGAAGATTAGCGGTACCGCTGATCTATCCTGGATCAGACCTTGTTGGTCAAAATAGACGAACGCTTCTGGTGGAACGAAGGCGTTAAGGCGCACTCTTTCGTGGTACGTGAAATTGGGGTAATAAGCCCCGAAGATCAGGCTATTCATCGAACTCATTGCTCTTGCAATGTGCTTTCGAGTCATCTTGATCAGGAAATTATCCACTCTTATTAAGTTAGCCCGGTTGTATAGGACCTCATTGGAATAGAATTTTTTGTACTCAGACTCTGGTGTTCTGTATAAACGAAGACAAGCCCGAAGACAAGCCCTCTCAAATACCCGAATCCTTTCCATCGAACTTGGTCCGACGTTGAACCACACGGGACAACCATATGCTATCATTGGCCATATAAGGGCCGTGTGTAGCAGATAACCCGAGGTATCTGACTACATTTCGACATGCAAGTGGCCGCCCGTGTAGTCCAACGATTGAGAACTTTCGCCAATTCTTTCTGGTGTCCCATGACTACACTGACTTCTGGAGGTTGATCTTCAACTTCCAGTCGTCACAATATCGCTGAATCTTATCGAAGTCACGTTGCAAGAGAATTGCAATGACCTCGATCTTTGGTCCTGATCTGCGACCAAGTCATCTGCGTAAGCAATAGCATGGTGAAGAGACGCTACGAGATCACTTGTGTATAAAGGGTGATTTTTTAAGAGGTTGAGAACTTTTTTTAAAAAAAAAAACACAAAAAATTCGAAAAAATGAATGAAATATTTATTTGAATCGATAGTTTGAACCTTGCAATTTAATGTTTAAAGATAATTTCATGCAAATGTTGACCGCGGCTGCGTCTCAGGTAGCCCATCCGCTGAGTCCAATTTTGGCATACTCTTTCACACATATCGGCCGGTATCTCACGAATGAATGCATGGATGTTGGCTTCCAGTGCGTCAATCGAAGCGGGCTTGTCCCTATAGACATTAGCCTTGACATACCCCCACAAAAAATAATCTAATGGTGTCAAATCGCACGATCTAGGCGGCCAATTGACCGGCCCGAAACGTGAAATTAACTGTTCACCAAACTCGCCTCGCAATTGCGCCATTGTTTCGCGTGCTGTGTGGCATGTGGCACCGTCTTGTTGAAACCACATATCATGCAAGTCAAGAACTTCCATTTCGGGCAAAAAAAAGTGCTGTAACAAAGGCCTAACTGCTGGGAACGGCGCCGAATCGACATTTCGCGGTCTTCTGTCACACTAGCTGATACGGCCGCAATATTTTCTTCACTACGCACAGTACGTAAACGTGTTGGTGGTTTAATGTCCAACAAAGTAAATTTGGTGCGAAATTTGGTCACAATCTTCCGAATAGACTGCTCAGAAGGTCGAGAATGCCGATCATAAAATGGAAGCAGCGCGCGATGAACATTTCGAACCGAGCACGAATTTTGATAGTAAAATTCAATAATTTGCAAGCGTTGTTCATTTGTAAGACGATCCATGGTTAAATTGCAAACCAAACTGAAGCTGTTTGACAGTGACACAAGGTACTAAACACACGCCAGCTGTCAAAACCAGTGTTGCCAAAACCAAACCAGCTAAAAAATCACCCTTTATATTGAAAAGGATCGGTGAATTAACCGCACCTTGTTGTAGACCATTTTTAATTTCAAAAGTACCAGCAGAGGTCACATTGCCATTTTTCACAACGAACCGCCTACTGGTGAGCATATTATAAAGTATATACAGCAGTGGTTTACTTATGCTCAGCCTGCTCAACTTGTAAAAAAGTCCCTCTAGCCAAACGGTGTCGAAGGCTTTCTCTAAGTCAACCAGACAGGCACCCGTGCATTGTTTCTTGCTTTTGTTCCATTGGATATCCGATACGAGTTTAGATGCGGCATGAATGGTATCATGCCCTGCCTTAAATCCGAATTGGTTATCTGGAATTATATGTTTGTCGTCAACTTAGTCAGGGCTCTATTGATCACTTTTTCGAATACCTTACTGATGTTCGGAAGGAGACTTATTGACCGGAGATTTGCCGGATTGGAATTGTCCTTACCCCTTTTAGGGATAGGATGTACTACTGCTGTTTTCCAATGTGCTGGATAATGTGCGTTATTCAGAACATTATTAAACAGAATGCAGTAAATCTCTACCGCTTCTAGAGGGAGATGTCTAAGCACAATATTAGATATTCCATTGATTCCCACTGACTTCTTCTTTCTCAACGATTCGAAGATCGCTTGGAGCTCTACCTTTGATAAGAACGGGGGATGTAACCCTTCGTTGGCGATGGCATTATTTGCCATATTGTCTTCATTGAACTCGGTAAAACCGATGTTCTCTGATCGCCATTGCTGTAGTTCATTTCGAAGGTAGAAGTTGTGCACAAGGACTCGATTCTCCAGGTCATGGTTCGGGCAAATACTGCTATTCACCTTATACACTTCCTGAAAAGTCGCTCCTATAGCCTCAACCTTCTCCTGCGGATCTTCGATCAAAAAGAAATTGTCGTCATCGACTGCGTTTACTGGATCTATACCTGCTGTTACAAGTATTCGTTCGTTGTCCGTATTTCGAGGAATTTTGAGACATGGAAGGTCGTTGAGATTATTCCACCGAAATATTTTATTTATTTGCGGGAACATACTGGGGTTGTTGGCTTTTACAGCCCCAATTTTTTTGTTCCAGTGCAGATTTACCGCTAATCGGTAGTTTTCTTTAATTAACTGTTGGAGGTTTTTAATCAACGCCTTCAGTGTCCTAATCTCTGAGTTTTGTCTGTCGGTAAACCGTCTGTACAAGGTTTTTAGTCTCGACAGCAGTCTATTTTTCTGTTGGTGCAGTGCGTTAATTGTTGCGTTGCGATATATCCCTACATTGTCAGTTTGTTGATGTCAAGGTATCATCCTGTCCATCGTTTGTTTTATTGTCTCGTCCATTAGTTTTAGGTATCCGTCAATCTCCTCATTTGATAGATTCCTATTGGACGGTGGGTTGAGCGAGTTTGAGGAAAGTGCTCTTGTCATAACTCTAGAGAAGCGTGTCCAACGCACCCTACTATAATTGTAGGGATGCGCATGAACAAACGCTTCAAGTTCCGCAATCAATTTCGGCACTGAGTCCGCAATGGTCACTGTCATACACAAATGTATGAAGGCAGTTTAAAGTTTGTCCGTTCGTGTTAGTCAGTTGTAGCCGTACGTCGAACAGCAGGAAATCCAGATATGATCCGCTTCTAGGAAACGACGGACTATCTGTGGCTTTCAAATCGAGTCTATACTCGACACTGTACTGACCCCACCAATTAAAAAGCAGGTTCCCTCTAGAATTAGGAATGTTATTTCCCCAATCTCTATGTTTGGCGTTTAGATCCCCGGCCAAAATTAAATAATTCTCCTCCGACTCCAGCCTAAGGCATCGGAAAAGTGTCTCGAGCTCTGAAATAAACAAAGATGGTTGCGAATTTACATTCACCGCAAGGATCCTAAAGGCATTCTCCGCCATCGCACACATTATGACTGGAGATGCGCTAGGCCCGGCAGAAGCGCGCAGATTTGGTCCACCCTCTTCGCCTGCTCTTGTACCTGACGCTGTAGCTGACCCATCTGCCCTTGAATAGAGAGCAAGATAGCCATCAAGTCAGCCTCCGGTGCTTTAGGCAGTGGGGCCTGTGAAGCAGCCTTCGGTTGTTGCTGTGCCGTATTTCCCCTTCCTGCCGCCATTTGGGCGTAGGATATTTGGGGTGTGACGGTTTGAGTTTGGCTTGGACGTGGTAGACTTTTCACTACGCTCTTCTGCTGTCGAACCAGGTTCACTTTCTTAATGTCTTGGAACTTGGGGCAACCCCGATAGCTAGCGGTGTGTCCCGAGTTCCTACACAACGCACACGAAAGCTGAGATTTCTCTGACGCCCCCTCTTTCCCCAGAGAACATTCTTCGGACTTGTGGTTCTTTCCACACTCCACGCATCGAGGCTGCATCTCGCAGTTCGACGCGGCGTGCCCGAACCTCTGACAGCGAACACATTGAATAATGTTATCGCTCCTCTTTACTTTCTCCCATGTGACAACCTGGTAGTCTACGACCTTAATGTTACGTAGACCATCCAGTTTGCTATTGGGTGACAGCTGAACCAGGAAGAACGGTAATTTCCGATTCTCCCTTTTGGCCCTTGCTGTGGTGAAAGGCTTGACTCCTACGAATTCGAGCCCATCGCACGTCTTTTCTTTGAGCATTCTTAGAA
This sequence comes from Brachyopa scutellaris, assembly GCA_949775065.1. Lineage (NCBI taxonomy): Eukaryota > Metazoa > Arthropoda > Insecta > Diptera > Syrphidae > Brachyopa > Brachyopa scutellaris. Next base: position 35,671,772 of record OX459114.1, read on the forward strand.
GCTCCTCCGGTTCTGTGGACGGTTTCATCCCCCTCAGCAGCATTGTTTGAAGCTTTTCCCCCTTCGGGGTGAAGTAGAAGAATTTGTTTGTATTGCTCTACAGTGTTACAGTAAATAGCATGCCTATATATACTAAAAAGTTATAACTTATAAGCCTTTAAGTGAGTAATGCCCGGCTTCACCAACATTAGGTTAAAGTGGTTTTAGCTAACAGGCCGTTAAAATATATCTACCCATTAAATTAAATTCTGTTTCACCAAGTGTTAGTGTATTTGGAAAAAAGTTTGTTTCTAGTGTACTTCAAATTCTCATGGGGAAAGAGTGAAATAGAAATAATATCAACTTATAAAATAGAAAAAGTCAGCAAATTAACGAAGTACGTTTTGAAAATGCTAAAGTTTGTGTCATGGGCTAAGGTTGTGTCTTGTGCTAAAGAAAAAATAATGAAAAAAAAATTACATAATACCTTTGTATATACATTCCTATAGTAGCGCCAATCCAGTAGTACGGTTATGCTGCAAGATGTCGCTAGTAATACCAAATCGAGAATAAAGTGGCAGAGAGCTTTTGCGTCTTTGATAATTTTATTCCTTATGAAAAAGCTTTCGTCAAGATTTTAATTTCTTCGATATTTCGGCACCATTGAAGTAAATATTCGTCTTTTGATGTCGTTTTTTTTTTTAAATGTGAATTAACTGATTAAAAAAGTAAATATGTTTTGTGCTTTCAAAAAATATTTCTTTTTTTTGTTTCCTTTATTTATTTACATCTGTACATATTGGACACCTAGTAATTGTTGTTACATAACAGGATATGATAGCTTATAAGGCCAGTGGCTTTACATACCTTTGTTTTATAATATGGTGGGTTTTTTAATTATTAGCGAGTATTCAAAAAGTAAAGATTACAATAGTTATTACTTTATTAATGATTTTGAGTTAGGTCTAATTGTCTAAGGCGCTTCAGTCCTCTTTTTCGGGTTATTTCTTGTAGCGGGATTGAGCTGACTTAATTGTTATCGTGGATTAATAACCGGATTTGGTGTTTTGTGCTTGTCTTTTATATTTCTGCAATTACTGTCGATAATTTGAGGTCTTTATGGATGTCGTCATTGGAAATATACAATGGAGCGGCTATTATCGTTTTTAACATTTTTGATAGCTGTCTTTGGATGATGTTTATATTTGATTTACACACTGTTCCCCACAGCTGAAGTCTGTATGTTCATATTGGTTTAATAATCGTTTTTTAAATGAGCAGTTTGTTGTCTATAGATAGAACCGAGTTTCTTCTCAGCAGCCAAAATAGTTGTCTAAATTTGTCCTCGATTTGATTACGTTTTGTGAGTATATGTTGTTTCCAAGTTAGCTTTTGGTCTATGTCGCAATCATTGCATTTCTTGACTGAGGTGTAGGAATGTCGGATGTATATATTAGGTATAATAAAGTTCCGAGGACGCTTCCTTGGGGAACTCCAGCTTCTGCTTTAAGACGATTTCAGTGCTCGTCTCTGTGTTGTAGTCTATCTATTAGGATTTTTTCGAATAGCTTTGATACTATTGGCAATAAACTTATTAGCTTGTAATTAGCGGTTTGAGTAGCGTCTTTTCGAGGTTTTGGAACTGCTATCACTTTGGCTACTTTTCAAACCTTTGGGAAGCATTTTAGAGTAAAAATTGCGTTAAATAGATTTCGGAGGTACAAAAGTGCGTTTTGGGGTAGTTTTATTAATATTTGTCCGGTATTAAGATCATACCCAGAGCTTTTTTTGGATTAATCTTGTGTTGAATGTAGTATTTTATTTCTTTTACTGTTACCTTTTTTATGTTAGAACTATTAGTGCTTTGGAAACTAGAAGTTGTAGGTTATACTGCCTTAAAGTAATTGTTATATATATACGTCTTTATTGTTTTCCTGATTTTCAATCTCTAGTGTAAAGATCGGTAGAGGTCTTTTGGTTCTTCGTTGGAGAATGTTATGAATATTTGTCACATTATGCGGCCCAACTCGGATAGCTCCCTTTTGATTTTATTCGTATCTGTTGAGTGGATGTATCGTACATGACTAAGCGATGTAAGCTGCCACATGAGAATGAATGAGGTAAAAGAGTTGTCAAAAAATGATTGATGCTCTTGAAGATTTACACCGTTCAGTAGAGACAAAACGGCTTTGTCTCCAAGGCCCCATTGATTCCTCATATTTGAATCGTTTTCGGCACCAGCATACGGGATGAACTGAATAGGTAGCCATCGCTAGAGCAGAGACACCACAAGGTTAGGTTAGGTTGGGTGGCTATCCCCATATTTCGTAGAATTCACTTAGACCAAAGTAAGTCCATAGTGTTGCCACATGAGCCGATTCTCAGCGATACTCCTGGAACCATTTTGAAAGTTGGATGAATTTCCGTATTTTATTGATATCTGTTGAGGAAATATCTTGAAGGTCTACAAAGAAGTATTATCAGTTTTCTGGGCAACTGCAAAGTAGGTGATAGGGGGATTCCTCCTCCTCCTCATCCATGCAGCTGTGACAGTAGTCATTGGTGACGATTCCTAGTCTGCTGGCATATCTGCCTATTGCACAATGTACTTTTTTTGTTTTATTGTTTCTATTGGTACATGGGGTTCACTTTCTGTGATAAGACATCCAAGTTTTGTTCCTTTTCTGGTTAGATCGTCTGCCTCACAGTTACCTGGTACATCACTATGACCAGAAACCCAGCACAGCGTGGGCATTCATATGTTCGATATCTGGTTTAGAGATACTAACCGGATATCCGTGTAGATTTCCAATGCGGATTTGTCATTAAGACAGATATTTCCTACCCATTCTTATTGGCTGGGAATATTAGTTCTACATTTTACATTGAAATCTAGGAGCGGAGTCATATAGTTCGTATACTTCCCTATTTAGATTATTCATTGCGAATATTCTGGCGTGCCTAAAGTTAGAAGATACTCACTGTGAAGTTTCTTTAAGTCGCATCGCCGTTTTTGCTGCTATGTCCCTACCATAAATGTCCAACCAACCAACGAAAGCACAATTAGCTGTTGCCTGCCCGGCGTTGCCCGTGCTAAAAATCAGTCGCGTCATTTGATTGTAGTATGATAGAAAGGAAGTAGTAGGAAGCGATATTATTTAAATTAAGATTCTAAAGAATTCTGAAGCCAATACATTATTATCTGAACTAAGTGGTTGTTCCCTATAGATGAAACAATTGCATAAAAAATTGATGGAAATGTAATATACCTGTGTACAAACACGTCTACACACATATGTACATAATATGTATTTTATGAGCATCAAATAATGGTACTTTCTGGTTTCTTGTCTCTAATAGTTGTACTTAATGTTCATATTTAAAGTACAATAGCATTATGTAAACGCCAAAGATATTAGGCTTTGTTGTAAGCATTGGTCGTGGAGTAACTGGTGAGGTTTGTCTGAAACCACCAACTATTTACTAATTTTAAGACTCAACATCGCCTGCCTACCCCTACTACAATATATGTATTTGTGAATTGAAATAAAAGGAAAAAGTTTATTCTAAGGCATCCACTGACTTAACCTTAAGGTAACCAAATACCGCTGTAAAGTGACAAAAAAAAAAGAAAGTAAAAAAAATCGTGCTATTCCCCCTTTCTATAGATCTAGATCCGCACGCTGATGAAGCAGAAACACAACTAACTAAAGTCGGTAGCAAATATCAGCAAAATCATCCCTGCTCTACTTTGTGTCACAATCCCAAAAAGGAGCATTAATTATTAACACGAACAACCCTCTCTCAACAGAATGGCGATCAATGGCAATGGTTTACCCCTCATTCAATGCTCGTATGGTTAGAAAGAAAATGAAAGAATAAGCGATAGCGATGGATTTGTGGCGAAGAGAAGAGCATAACATCTACAGAAACAACCCTCTCCCAACAGAATAACGATCAATGGCAATGGTTTACCCATCATTCAATGCGCGTATCGGCGTATAGGTACTGGGTAGAATAGAAAGAAAATTAAAGAATAAGCGATAGCGATGGATTTGTAGCGAAGAGAAGAGCATAACATCTACAGAAACAACCCTCTCCCAACAGAATGACGATCAATGACAATGGTGTACCCAAAAATAATGACCAAATAATAAAAGCGGAAATTGGAATAAATCGAATTATGGAATCAAGGAATTGTATGTTTTGTTTAAAAAGTAGCCTAATCTCTAATCCAGGAAGTAGACTATCTATTCACGAAAGTTTCATTCAAGTCTGTTAAACCGTTAAGGTGTTATAGAGCAACAAACATCCAAACATCCAAACATCCAAACATCCAAACATCCAAACTTTCACATTTATATATTAGTAGGATAGGATTGTTTCAATAGCAGCGGTTGCTATGTTGCGAGATTTAAATATTTGGCAACGAACAATAAATTGTGATTGGGGGGAAAAAATGAAATATGGCTACCAGCAAACAAATTTATTTACCCGAAATACACAAAAGTCTATTCGTTTGCGCCGGTCGTACAAAAAATAAATATTTGTTGTTGTTTTTTTTTTTCGTTGAAAAATAGGTTTTTTTGGACGAGACATTCATAAAACTTGAAAGCTCCCTCTAAATTAATTCAGGACACAATCCAGTTTTCATTCATTCACCGATTGAAGCGCCAAAGCTTTGTCGGGATACTGGTACAAAGTTTCTACTAAATTTCTTGGCGTTACTATAGGAATGTATATACAAAGATTATAACTGCATGTTGATTACATCGCTTCTTCTTCTTGCGCAACGCGAAATTTGTGTCAAAACCATCTGTGTGAATTGTCTTCTGACCAATTTCTTCTTCTATATTAGCGACTGGCTGTTTTCTTCCTAGTTTCAGGTCTTCATCTATGGTTATCGTGTGCTCCATATTGTTTTTATTTTTCAGAACATTTTTTTTCTTTGCAATTGTTGTTGTAATAAAAAAAAACCTAAAATTATGTTTCGCGGTTTATATCGGACAAAACATAATTGTTCATGCGTCTCAGAATTTTATGTTCGGTTTAGCAGGATCGCCATGTAATTTAAGTTAAGATCGACTTTTAATAATGTAGGGTTCTCTTGTAACAACGTAGGTTTTCTATTTTTTCCCTATCTCTCCTACCAAGCTATGGGGATTAATAAAGGCTATCCCAAGCCGAACAAGGTGATGGCTAAAAAGCCGCACTGATACATAACAGGCTACTGGAGCCGACGAGTTCGATGTTTAGATTGATCTTTATTTCATAATTCTTATCCTATTTGTACAAAATCTTATATACAACTTAGTTCTAAAATATCCTTATACATATAAGGTAATAATATACAAAGTATGTCCACATATGTGTGCAGACATCGGTGATAAGAATTCAAATGAAATCTGATACAATTTAATACTTTGGGTTACAAGTAATGTGGAGCTAAATCATAACGCAGTTCAAAGAGATCTCAACTTTGTGGTGAGTCGTAAAACTGTCTGTCATGTATCGGGTGTCGAGTTTAATGTGTTTCAAGGTTTGCGGGTAGTGCATGAATGATATTAGGTATCTGTATGTTAATTGTGTGGGAAATGTGTGTCACTGTTCTAATTATTATGTTAAGGGATGAATGGCACTACAATGGTCACATAGCGAAGCTATGCAACGAGGAGCCAAAATGTCTAATCGGCCAAGGCAAGGAGGGTATCGACAGTAACCACTTTACAGGAAGCCGTAGATGTCCATCTTACCAACGAGCATGGAGGGAGCTGCTGCTGAAACAATGAAATTACTTCTGCTAAATCTAAACCACTGTGAGGCGGCCCAAGCCCTTTTAACACAAACAGTTCGTGAACTAGATATTGATATCGCAATCTTAAGCGAACCGTACCGGCAATATGATAACACTGTATGGATAGCGGACACGACAGGCAAAGCCGCAATATGGACTTGCGGTAAGCGACCCTTCCAAGAAACAGAGGTGAACCCTGGTACATTCTTCGTGCGTGCCAAAATTGATGGCTGCTACATCTACAGCTGTTACGCTCCACCGAGTCTTACCATAGAGAAATTTGATAGTTTTCTGGATAGATTGACCATAGATGCTAGAGATCGAAGCCCGACTATCATAGCCGGAGATTTTAATGCATGGGCCACAGAATGGGGCTGCCCAAGGACGAACACGAGAGGATTCAAACTACTAGAGGCTTTAATGGTCTTTGACATAGTGCTCCTAAACACTGGTAATGAACATACATTTAGCAGGAATGGGGCGGGTTCGATAGTCGACCTAACCTTTGTAAGCAACTGCCTTGCTCCGAGAACAACATGGAAGGTCAGTTCACACTATACTCACAGTGATCACCAAGCTATATTGTATGAAACAAGGAATGAAGAAAGGCGACGTCAAAATACATCTGCGAGAATAACTAACAGATTAGGGTGGAAGACAAATACAATCGATGAAAAAGCTTTCGCCCTTATGATCGCGGATGCTACGTTGACGTGTTCGGCTAATGAGAAGTCTCTGCAACTGATTACGCACACTACAACGGCGTGCAATGCATATATGGTAAGAAGAACGACGAATACACGCTACCCATCAGTCTATTGGTGGAATGAGGACATTGCACTACTGCGCGCAAGATGTCATCGCGCAAGGAGACAGTGCCAGCGCAGCAGAGGAAGAGACGATTTCACCGAACTCCACCATCGGTATAAAGTAGCGCGAAAGGAGCTAAAAACGGCAATAAATACCAGCAAACGTCGGAGCTTCGCCGAGCTATGCAATGGAGCAGATGAAAACCTCTGGGGAAGAGCGTATCAAGTGGTGATGAAAAAACTGAAAGTTTTTCGAGCCCCATCCCCCACATGCACAGATGTATTGGAGCAAATAGTCGAAGGCCTATTTCCAAGGCAACTGGAAACTTTACTGGAGAACGAGTCATCTTAAGCAGCTCAACAAATTCCTAGGATAACTCCAGACGAGATCCTTTTGGCAAGCAACAGGTTTGGAAATAAAAAAGCCTCTGGACCGGATGGGATCCCAAATATAGCCCTGAAAGCTGCGATTAGAACCAGAATGGACCTGTTTGTGGATATTTATAATGCCTGCTTGAGTGAAGGAGTTTTTCCCGATCAATGGAAGAAACAGAGACTCGTACTACTACCGAAGGGAGGTAAACCTGCAGGAGATCCATCAGCCTACCGCCCGCTCTGTATGTAGGACACCGCAGGAAAAGGTTTGGAGCGCATCATCGGTAACAGGTTGGAAGCGGCGATTGAAGAAGCTGGTGGACTATCAACACATCAGTACGGATTTCGAAAAGCACGCCATTAAAGAAGTGGTTGACACGGCGAAAAGGGCCATAGAAGGAAGAAGATGGAGAAGAGGCGCAAAGCAGTACTTCTGCGTCATAACACTAGACGTTAAGAATGCATTCAACACCGCAAGCTGGAAACATATCCTTGAGGCGCTTCGAAATATGAGAGTACCAACCTGCATCAGGGAAATTCTGAAAAACTATTTCCGACAAAGACTGTTGCTCTATAAAACAGATGACTGGAGGAGTCCCCCAGGGCTCAGTTCTGAGACCAATACTATGGAACCTCATGTACGATGGCATCTTTCGTCTTCAAATGCCAGGCGAGGCAAAAATAGCATGAGATAGTATCAAAACCAGCTATCAAATACCTTGGCGTTATGATTGACTCAAAGCTTACATTTAAAGAACACCTGGAGTACGTAAGCACCGTCAGTAACGAGAGACCGCACCGCAACACCCCCTCAAAAGTACAAAAACTTGGGTGGAAAACAAGAAACGTATACACTGAAATGCTTGAGTATATGCTACACAGCATGGATATACCAACGGGTACAGCAGAAGAACAAGCTGTGAGCAGGTCCTTATCCCGAGGATGCGACGCTGCCATGCCACGTAAGGGCAAAGGAAACGGCAGAACACCTGCATACTGGTGAAACGACGACATCTCTAAGCTACGCGCACGCGCAGAGTGCCTCAGAATGCGTAGACACAATTTCAAACCAAAAGAAAACAGCTACGCAAACTAATAAAGAAGAGCAAGCGAGACTCCTTCCATGCACTAAGGGATGAACTGCAGCATAATCCATGGGGAAGAGCGTACCAAATAGTAATGAAAAAACTTAAAAGTATGACGGCAGCTGCACCGACATGCCCGAACATGATGTGCACAATTGTAAGCGCTCTATTTCCGAGGAAAGATGAAGTACCGCTACCCTACAGAGAAACATTGTCGTAAGGGGACACCATACCACTGGTGACAACTGAGGAAATACTGGAAGCTGCAGCAGCGATAAGGACAAACAAAACGCCAGGAATAGACGGGATTCCAAATTTTGTCCTGAAGGAAGCGATCAAATTAAGGCCGGAGATATTTATGCATCTGTATACAACATGCTTAGTGGAAGGCAAATTCCCACATCAATGGGAAAGACAGCGGCTAGTCCTTATCCCAAAAGGCAATAACAGGCTTAGCTTCAAAGAGCACATGATATATGCGCTCCCGAATAGTAGCGGCGTTGTCCAAATTAATACCAAATATTGGAGGACCCAGGCAATCAATTAGAGCAAATCAATGCTTATGTATGCGTCTCCAATATGGGCACCAGCGACAGATGTGAAATCTTATATGAGATGCATGAACACCGCACACAGAATCGCATCGCTAAGAGTATGCAGCGCTTATAGGACCGTGTCAGCGGATGCAATCAGTGTAATATCGGGCAGAATGCCTATCGATATAGAAGTGAAAAAGTCAGCGGCGCAACGCGGAACTGAGTTAGAAGAAAGAAGAACCATCAACGAGGCCATGCAAGCGGTATGGCAACACAGATGGAACAGCTCAACCAAAGGAAGATGGACACATACCCTGATCCCAAACATAGAGGAGTGGACTAGCAGAGGACACGGAGAGGTCAATTTTTACTTGACACAATTTCTGTCGGGGCATGGATGCTTCCGGGAGTATCTCTACAAATATAAACACGTAGATGACCCATACTGCCCGCACTGCGATGGCAAAATACAGAATGCGGAGCATGTTTTGATGGAGTGCGGAAGATATATAACGGCCAGAAACACATTAGGAAGGGAAATAGGCAGACAGGTTACGCCAAGAGGACTGATAAGCTTTATGCTAGAGACAAGAGAAGCATGGGAGACTGCAAATGAAGTCATCACAAACATAATGCAGCAGCTACGACAAGAAGGACGGGCAGCTAGAAACGAAGAATCTGCAAACTGCGGTAGCTTAGAACAGACCGAATCCGAAAACACATCCATATATCACCACCAAACGAAGACCAATACAATACATACAATATACTGACATCTATACGATTACATACTGCTACAAACATACATACATGCATACGGACCAACTTTCGTGCACTCGCACAAAACTATCCGGACAAGCGGACAATGAGAGAAGCAGCAGCGGCTGAAAACCCCCCCTATGACGAAATGCCTAGCGGCGGTACCATAGGGATACGGGGTCGGATGCAGAGGTGGTTTTAGTTAGTTTTATGCCAAATATGGGAGGGCCAAGATACAGCCGTAGACTTCTCTTAGCTAGAGTAGTCACATCCGTAGTGCTTTATGGATCACCAGTTTGGGCCGAAGCTATGAAAGTGACTTCATACAAAAGAAGAATCATAGCAGTAAATCGACTATGTGCACTAAGAGTTAGTAGTGCTTTCCGCACCACCTCGGACCACGCAGCCTGCGTCATCGCAGGAATGCTACCAATCGATATACTGGCGGAAGAACTGCAGAAAAAGTTCCTAGAGAGCAGACAGGAGCGGCGGTTGACTTACAGCGAAGCGTACACCAGAGAAAGAAGCACAGGATTGATAGAGTGGCAGCAACGCTGGAGCCTTTCTTCCAAGGGCTGTTGGACTTACCGCCTTATCCCGAGTATAGAGACACTAGAAATTATAATTGAATAACTGTTGGTAGCATTTTCTATGAATGAACGTTTTTAAACACCCTGTAGCTCAGTGGGAGTTCAAGATAGACCCCCCTCAGATACGATTTTTTTCATAGTATGAACCAATGAATCAGATCCGAAAATATCTGTAACTCAAACCGGACCACCCCAATTATTATAACGTGTATCTATATTAAGTTTGTACTTTTTTTTAATAATTATAAAAATAATTTCAAAAACTTTTTCACAGGAAAAATGTGGTAGTGTTATTTTGTTTTAGATTTTATTGAACAATGCAATGTGCTTATTTGAGTTTTCTTACGTTATTTTAAAGAATACATTCGTACCTTCTCAGAATTGAGTTAAAACATTATATTGATTTGAGAGATTCCATTTTATTCGATCATTTTGTTAGAATTTATTCAATTTCAAAAACATTTTCACAGCACTGTACACCCATAATTTGACATTTCAAAACAATAGCGCTGCCAACTTTTGTTCCAACAAAGCTTCCAAAACTGCGTTTAATTAACTGGAAGATTAGTTTAGAATCAGACTGTGAATCCCGCCGCCGCAAACACCTAAAAGTTTTTCACAGTGCCCACCTCTTTCGAATGTCTGACAAGCATCAAAGAGTGAAAATGTACAAAATCCTTTAATTAATGAATTATTTCGATAAATTACCATCTTATATTAAATCATTACTTGTTATTTGTTATTTATTAAATATTGCTTATTTCGTTTATTATTTATAATATATTTTAGTTATTGTCACTTATTTTTGTACATGCTTGTTATTTATTTACTCATATCAATTATTTTTCTATTTATTTACATATTTACGTTTTTATTTATATATTTATTTATTTATATATTTATTTATTTATTTATTCATTTATATACCTATCTATTTATTTATTTTTATTTATTTATTTATTTATTTATTTATTTATTTATTCATTTATTTATTTATTTATTTATTTATTTATTTATTTATTTATATTTTAGTTATTATTTTTTGTTCGCCTATTTATTATTTGTTCACTTATTTATTTATTTATATTTTTATATATATTTATTTATTTATTTATGTAATTATCAATTTAATTTTATATCTACCTACACGTTTGTACCTATACACATTGCTACCCACTATAGTTTGTTAGGGGATAGAATATACCCGAGGTAGACATGCCTGTCGTAAGAGGCGACTAAAATCCAATCTCCGTATACCGAGTGTATAGTGTATACAAAAATGCAATGGACAAAACAAAAAGATTAATTACCCCAGGTGGCAGTCCAGCTTTACTGGAAAATCCACCCTCTTCGGAGGTCGGCTCTACGGATTCTGGGGAGAGCCATTTATTGCAATCCAATGACCATTTCACAAGAAGTGCAAGGGTATCTCGATCTCCTCCATCAAGATCGAATAACTCCGGGAAAAAAAGTCCGCCGGGAGCGCCGCAGCGCGAAAATCAGGACTTAGCGAAATATAAAAGCTTTGAGGAAGAAAATAAAGTACTCCGAATAAAGCTTAACGAAATGGATCTACTCTATCAAGATCTTAAGAAAGAGATAGATCTATTAAAAGAAGAGAATAAGGTTCTAAAGAACACACACTTGCAGAAAGAGCGCGAATGTGCTCCAGCACTATTAGATAGTACCACACCGATGAAGAAGAGCTAGCACGCGAAACGAATCGGGTCCCTAAGAAAAGACCTACTAAAAAACGGAGAGCCGGTTCTTCGCCCGAAGTCGTGCCCTTAAACGAAGAAAAGCGTAAAGAACTGCAAGAAAATCAACGTAAAACGCAATTTCGTTTACCGCCACCAATAAACATCGTCGGGATAACGGAATATAATAAGTTGCATAGCCTCCTTAAAGGAACGATAACATCGAAATTTAAGGTCACATCTTTGAGGAATAATGCGTGGAAGATTAACGTCGATGACCATGACGACTATCGCGCACTGTCCCAGAAACTTAATATCGATAAGATTCAGTGGTATACTTTCGAAATCAAGTCAGAAAGGCCACATCGTGTTGTAGCAAGGGGACTTCACCCCTCGTGCACAAAAGAAGAGATTATGAGCGACCTTCAAGACAAGGGCTTTAAAATTCTTGATGCCGTTAATATCATCAAGAAGGAGAAGCAACAATCCGAAATAGATAAGGACATCTTGGTAAGGCGTGGACTTCCGCTTTTTATGCTAACATTCGATAAAGCTGATAGTATCGACGATATTTATCGAATAAAAACCATATTGAATATCGTGGTCAAAATCGAGCCCATGCGTAGAAATTTAAAAATAATTCCGCAGTGCAAACGTTGCCAAGGATTCAATCATACGCAAACGTATTGCAAAAAAGAACCACGGTGTGTGAAATGCGCCGGAAATCACCTCTCCCAAGACTGTCGAGTAAACAAGCAAGCCTCTGCAATCTGTGCTAATTGTAAGGGAAAGCACCTGGCAAATTATAGAGGCTGTGAAGTAGCCAAGGAGTTGCAAAAACGAAGAGATACACTCCATAAGCCTCAAAATAAAATAATAAAACAGCTAACTAAGGCAAATTGTAAGATCGGTCAGGAGAACGTAAACAAACAAAAACCACCGGGTTCAGAGCGGAAGAAGGTGGTGATAACAGAAAAGCCCTCGACTTCTGGTCTTAAAATAAACGGTAATAAAAAGCCATTAGAAAAGACATCGGGTAATAGCCCTCGGACAGCAGGAGTGCAGACCTACGCCCAGGCTGCAGCATCCGAAAAATCAAAAAACCTCGAAATCCCAACGGACCCTGCTTCTCAAGTTTTCTCAATTATTCTCGCGAAACTTGAAGAGCAAAGCAAAATAAATAAAATGATTCTCGATAGGTTGGTTAAGCTCGAGAGTTATTCACGGAAAACGCGTACTTCACCTAGAATATGAATGAAAAAAGAATGTTAAAAATATGTACTTGGAATGCAAACGGACTTTTGCAAAAACTTGACGAATTGGAAATATTCATGCGAGAAAAAGATATTGGCATTTGCTTGATTTCTGAAACTCACGTGAAAAAGGAATCGCATTTAAAAATAAAAGTCTATACTGATTACCACGCTTGTTACCCTTCGGGCAAAGCGAGAGGCGGATCTTCCTTGTTTATTAAAGACTGCATTGAACAATGCGAAGACCTTAAGATAGAGCTTGAAACTCTGCAACTGTGCACAATTCGAGTTAAAAATAGTCAGCGTACTATTAAAATCTCAGCTATTTACTGTCCACCGCGTTCCGCGCTCAAAAAAAGTGATTTTACTAACTTATTTAAATCGCTGAAACCTAATTTCATTATTGGCGGCGATTTTAACGCGAAACATACGTTCTGGGGCTCTAGATACATCTCGCAAAAAGGTAGAATGCTCTATGGGGCAGGTATGGAGTACAGTTGTGATTTTCATTCGACGGGCAAACCGACTTACTGGCCAGCTGATACTTTGAAAATACCTGACCTGATCGATTTCTTCGTGGTGAAAGGAATATCTAACAACCACATAAAAGTTGAAGAGAGCTTTGATCTGTCGTCTGATCATTCCCCAGTTATTTTGACATTGAGCGAAAAACTAGTATATAACCGAGAGCCAGCGAAATTAACCGGTAGAACAACTAACTGGGAAGGCTTTAGGAACGAGATCGAAGTAAATGTTGAACTGAGCGTACCGCTTACGACACCCTATAAACTTGAGGTTGAAGTCGATCGCTTCGTTCAGATAGTACAGCTCGCCTCTTGGAATAATACGCCCAATCCAAGAAAAACGCCGGACAAATACGGTCTACGATATCCTTCTGAAATAAAAGAATTAATCAGGGAAAAAAGAAAAGCGCGTAAAAGATGGCAACAGAGTCGTGCTCCACAGCATAAAGCATATCTGAATCGTCTCTGCAATTTATTAAAGAATAGCATTAAGGATTTTAAAAATCGTGCGATAGGCTCTTACCTTGAGAGTTTAACAGCGAAAAAAGATTCCAATTATTCCCTTTGGAAAGCCGTAAAAGGCACCAAAAGGCCCAAAATCCCTGCGCCGCCACTTAAAATAAATCAAAATGAATGGGCAAGGGAAGATAAAGAAAAAGCGGATATTTTTGCCGCCCATTTGGAAGAAACCTTTAAACCGAACGTTGGTCAAGTGGTTCATGACAACATCAACATCACAAGGATGGTAGTTCCACCATCTGACGATTTAACGCGAACGTGAGATCGCGAAACTAAAACCTAAGAAAGCTCCTGGTTATGATTTGATTACCGGAGAAATTCTCAAAGCCTTACCTAGAAAAGCATTAACTAAGCTTCTCCATATTATAAATGCTGCACTCAGATTAAAACACGTACCGAGCCAATGGAAAGTTGCGGAAGTCATAATGGTTTTAAAACCAGGAAAACCGTCATATGAAGTAAAATCATACAGACCAATATCGCTTCTTCCAGTCATATCCAAAATTTTCGAGAGGATATTACTAAGGCGTCTCCAACCGGTTATAGAAGCAAATAATCTAATACCTGACCACCAGTTTGGGTTCAGAAGTAAGCATTCGACGATTGACCAGGTGCATAGAATTACTAACGTAATCGAAAAAGCACTAGAAGAAAAAAAGATATGCTCAACCGTATTTCTTGACGTCTCGCAAGCCTTTGATAAGGTGTGGCACGATGGCTTGAAATGCAAACTACGACAAGTACTTCCCGCAAACCTATACGAGATTTTGAATTCATATCTCGGGAATAGACTCTTCCGTGTTAGAAATGGAAATGAATACTCCGAGCTCAAAGAAATTTTGGCCGGCGTACCGCAAGGAAGCGTTCTGGGGCCGCTTCTCTATCTGTTATATACTCGTGATATACCGAAAGAAGATGGCACTATCCTTGCTACGTTTGCCGACGACACCGCTATCCTAGCGGTAGGTAAAACAATCGAGGAAACGACTGCCAAACTGCAAAACGCATTAAATAAAGTAAATGAATGGACGAAGGACTGGCGGATCGCCCTTAACGGAACTAAATCTGTTCACGTGAATTTCACTTATAGGAAAATTAATGACTTGCCCATTTTTATAAATTTGGCCCGAATACCCTTTGCAAATGAAGCCAAATACCTGGGAATGACACTCGACGCAAGGTTGAAGTGGAATTCGCACGTGAAAATGAAACGTAAAGAACTAGATATCAAATATAGAGAAATGTACTGGTTGATCGGAAAACATTCCCACCTCAGTACCGAGAACAAACTGCTTTTATACAAGCAAGTGCTAAAGCCGGTGTGGACCTACGGTATACAACTTTGGGGTTGTACCAAGAAAACAGATGCCAATATTTTACAAACCTTTCAAAATAAAGTGCTAAGAGAAATTGTCCAAGCACCGTGGTATGCTAGAAACGACAATATCCACAGGGATCCCGGAATTCCGACAATCGAAGCTGAAAGTAGAAGCTTCGTGCGAAAACATAGAAACCGACTAATCGGACATGTTAATAATACAGTCCTACTTATTTTGGATGAGAGCAATTTATTGCGCCGACTACAAAGAACAAAACCTTTCGACTTGGCGAGATAAGGATTAACCGCGTCTAAATTGTGGAACATGCAGGATCTTTCATTGGAAAGTAACCTGCCAAACGTTTATATTTCGTGATAGAAAAATTGCTTGATAAGTAGTATAACTTAGTTGCAGTATCTAACAAATTTATATCGAAGGGTGGTGTTTTTGGTCAGTAAGAATCTGACACTACTATGAGCACGCGCTTGCTATTCTCATAGTGTCTATGGAAGATTTTCACCTACCCTCGGCAAAAAAAAAAAAAAAAAAAAAAAAATTAACGCTAATATACACTACCTGCTACTTATTAATCATGGACTCTTGAGACATTATTTTACCCACTTCACTTATTCAATTTAAATGAAGGTTTTTTGTTATAATTTTTCCTTCGAGTAATCAAGTTAAAATACAAGCGAAATAAATGTACAATTTTTCAGTAGTAAGATAAAATTTAGTTATCGTATCTCTGTGCAAGCTGTGCATAACCAAGAAATGTAAATGTTTAATTATAAATGGAAAAATAAATATCTATCTATCTCATTTGTCACAATTGAGCTTCTCAACTCGCCGTTCGGAGTCGGCAAAAAACTGTAGGTCCCTTCCATTCGTGCAAAAATATAGCACGCACACACAAATAGTTGCGAGAAGCAGGTCCAGGTTCACCTCGAGCTGTAGCGCCAACTAAGTAAGTAAGACTGTGAATTCGAACGAGTTGAACTAAAAGTTTAAACTCTCGTTCAGGTTTAGTTGATCTTAAGTTCAAACTCTCACTGAGAAACTGGGCATAAGAGAGTTAGTTAGCTAACTAGTTCTAAGCATTTTTTTGTCTGGGCATAAGAGAGTTAGTTAGCTAACTAGTTTTAAACATTTTTTTGTCTAGCAAGTAAGAATTTATGAATTACATATAAAGTTGTGTTCAAAGTTGACTGTTCTCGCTACGGTAAACGTTTAAAATAACGCTGTATTCTTATTTTTTTTTTTTTTTTTATAAATATTAAAATAGTAACTGCATAAATACTAATTATACTACACAAAATACTAACACTGCCTCATAGTTTGAACTACCGCTTCTCAGAGATCAGTCAGACAATACAAAAGTTTTATGAAATTTAAACAAAACCGTCTCAGTGTCCGCACCTCTCCCCTATCTACGAGTATGTACGTATGTATAAACCAAATCAATTTATTACAAATGGCAAAATTGTTCAACATTCCACGCCTTCGTTCGTATTACCAATTAAAATTTGCTTCCATAATTCTTCTTCTAACGCATAGCTTAGCCAGTCGTGGCATTGCACATGCACATTGGCACCTGGATTTTCACTTTTTAGCCGAAAAAAAACACAACAACACAGCATGTACTTCTATTCCTTTGCGGACATTTTTCAATTGAAAAATTAAATCTTGCTCTACATGGTGAACACAAGTACAACGTCAAAGTGATTTAACGCTAGTCCACATTTTAAGTCAAGTGTTTTCCCTAAGCGGCATAATTAATTTAAACTACAAATTCCAAGGAGCTCCAGTGAACAAGAAAACCCCTCCAGCGTACTTGCTTCACTGAACGCGTGCAGCATAGCATAGCATAGAAAAGGCACGTTTCTTTCCTGTTAGGCTTGTCCAGTGTGGGAGGAGCTCTCTATTCCAATGTTAAATTATGAGCTAATTCACTTGAAAAATATTTTCAAATAAAATCGCCATCCTGCTGTAGGCATACATACTAGTTACTTTTATGTACATTGGCATGCATACAAACATATACGAGTATTAATGAATGTATGCATTTGAATAAGTCGCCCACTGTGGACAATTTCATCCAAGAGTTCTAAAAAAAAAAACATTCATACTTAAGTGCCCGGGAGACGGTTTGCCGAAAATATATTGTATCAAGCGCGTTCATCGACCACCTTAGAAACCTGCAATGATAAACTGCCACTAATCGTATATAGTGGTCAGTTAGGCAACAGCCTTATACAAACGGTAAAATGCAATTAGACCCACACCCAAAGTAAATGCAGCGGGAGTATCTTTTCAGCAAAATAAATTATAAATGCGGATCGTGACTTGTTCATTAGGAGGCACCTCCTTGTTGGCAATCGGAATTTACGGGTACCGAATGAGATAGACTCAAGAAGCTTTCTCCTCAGATTTCGCAGAGAGAGTGTTTTCTGGAGCACACTCCACATTAAAGACTATAAAGCATAATGCAGCTCAGATAAATCTCGGCAACACAGCCACAGAGGCATCGTCCGCATATCCAAACGATACAATGTGACATTGACAATAGCAGTATTTGTTGTTAAACTTGTTCCTGTAAGTAAAAAAAAAAAAAAAAAAAAAACAAAGATTAATGGCCGTGGCCGTGGCACATTCCAAATCGTATTTTCAATCACACTCGCCTACAATCGACTATATGTGGATGTCGCTTAACTAAGAGAGTAGGAGTCAGACGAAGACGACTTGCGATAGAGATACCAAGACCATCTGTCAGATAGTAATCTTCACTTAGATATACGAACACCAAGATTAAGCTGAGAAATCGGGTTTGTCAGACAGAAGCTATTCCCTCTGCTTGAGCGATCGTCTTCGACTGATCGTAGCAGCCAACACTCAGTGTGTTGCTAATTCTAAATGTTAGAAAGGATATGGGTAGCAAGATTTTCGACATGGATTAGGTAACTTGGTAATGCAAAAAGATACAAAGCCAAACCCATCACTACCGTGTACGATCATTTGTAGCAGTCATTTTCACAAAAGTGTAAACGACTTCACAAAAGGCTGCCTGCCCTACAGTGGTCACACAGAATCTTCCTCACTTTATGTGTTGAGTTAAATGGATTGAATGGCAGTTATGTGACTGATGTTGTGGTCTTTTGTTTTGCTGACTGCGTATTCACCATGGCAACATCGATGTAATCCTGTTCAATTGCCGCGATCAATCTTCAAGCAATCAGTCCAATTTGCAGACGCAATCTTTGCCGTTCATTCCCTGCAGCCGACTTCTTTTTGGAGTTGTGTTTGTTTTTGTTTTGTCCTCTCGTCTCTGTGACTTCCTTTTAGCAATAACTTGTATGGTAACTGTTTTCTATTGGCATCTACGACATTGATAAATAACTCGTTAGACTTTGGTGACAAAAAGCGCGTGAATAAGTTGTCAGTGCAATTGCCGTTGGCCATAAATCTATTTCTTTTGTGTTAATGATTGAAAAATGATTGCATGTTAAAGTTAAGTATCTCAGATGGCATATACATATTAAATGTATACGATTTTATACATATGTTTGTGGTAGCCATCGGGTACTGGTCGCTGCCCACCCGGGCACGACTTGCTTAACTTATAAGCGCGAGTGCTGACCAAGCGAAGATAGCAGCACTATAATACACGTCTGCGGACGAATTCCATCGATGGAACCAACAACGGCGGCGTTAAATTTTCCAGAATGTAAACAAAACCTTATCTGAGCTATTTCGACATATTCGGAGCTCAGGTCGATAACGATTTCTACACACTAGTTCTTGGAAAAGAGTTGATAACGGGTGAGCCCCTATTGGACCAACAGTAGCTCTCAAGCTCCCGTACAGATTTGATTTCGCAAACAGTATTGAAACTCAGTTCTCTTTGTATGTGGAAATTGTAAGGACTTTAAGAGCCCCCGCACACTACAGACTTTCTATCGGCCGATAGTTTGATCGGGTTGGCCTGGTATGTACGCACACTGGGCCGATTAAATAGTCCGGTTGGTAGTGAGTGCTCACACTAGACAACAGTCGGCCGATAAACAGAGAACAGTCGCATAATGGCAGTTAATAAAAAAAAATTCCAGAGATGTAATCATTGCTTTTATACAGCGGAGGAGAAAGACCAAGATGAAAAACCAAGAGTATTCACATCACGCTTTCAAGTTTTTTTTTTATAAAGCGCGGGTCTTTTTTCAAAATCTATCAAATTTAAAATGGACGTGTCGATAAGAAGCGATGGGCCGTTCCATAGTTAAATACGTAGAAATATTTAGAATTCAGAATAAACTAATTTAAAACTCAGAGCAATCGAAAAAATCGGCTGACTTTATAATCGGTAGTGTGCGCGCGTAGAAGAGCGCCGTACTGATTAAGTAGTCGGCCGATAGTTTGCCGATACTTTAGTTTGAAGGCAATCATGTAGTAGCTAGTATACATCAAACTTATTTATCGGCCGATATCGAATCGTTGTTGTGTGCGCACTTTCATACGTTTTC
Source organism: Brachyopa scutellaris (assembly GCA_949775065.1). NCBI lineage: Eukaryota > Metazoa > Arthropoda > Insecta > Diptera > Syrphidae > Brachyopa > Brachyopa scutellaris. The sequence continues at coordinate 35,691,525 of OX459114.1, forward strand.
ATATTGATTAAGAGCCCGACCAAACTATCGGCCGATGAAATGAAATTGAAATTTTCCAAAACTAATTTACTACCTATGTAATGTAATTGATACATTACATGTAAATTCATATTTTTTTTAATTTGTTAAAATTTTATGCAAAAACAATAATCAAAAAAAAAAAAAAATGGGCGAAATCCCACGACCTGACAACACTGGTTTCTTGGTTGCAAGCCGTTCTCCCACGGCTTTTCCGTCTTCATCCCTTTGAAATAAAAAGCATCCCTATTGTCATAAAGGCAGCTATTTTGCTGCAGACATTCAACTAAAATATTGAAAAATTCACATTCGTTTGAATTTGCCATTATTTTATCTTATTTTATTCGATTTTGAGAAAAGAAAAGAGATCACATATGGACATTAAAATAGAGACACCTGATTGCATCACACAAACTTCCAAATTCTAAAATCAACTCTTAACAAAAAATGTACATGTATTATCCAATTATGTCATAACATCCAAGGAATAAAAAAATAGTTCCGTTATTCCGAAAATATTTATGTAACGTTCAGAAATTTGTCAGAACTACGCGAAGATCATTTTCCTTGTGGCCATTAAAATAGAGACAGTCGGATAAGCAGCAGTGTACTGTGGTTTATTTAAAAAAAAAAAAATAATAAAGTTGCAATTCGTTAATTAAGTGAATTTTAGTTAACTTTAAGTACAGAGATATTTTTAAATTTAGAAAAACATGGGCCGCGGAAGTCATTGTACCTTGGAAGAAAAAGCCGTTATCCTAGCTCTAAGTAAAGAGGGTAAATCGTTGCGAGAAGTAGCCAAAACAATTAACCGGTCAAAAAAATTAGTTGAAAATTCTCTTCTTCCACCAAAACCCAAGAAACAATTGGGGCAGCCGAGAAAAACCACGGTTTACGAAGATCGCCAAATTATTAGAACTTCCAAAATTGATCCTTTTAAGTCTTCAAAGGATATTCGAGCAGAGCTTGAGTTAAGCATTTCGGAATGAACTGTTCGCAGAAGACTCGTTGACGGTAATCTTCATGGCAGAATAGCGAGAAGGGTACCACTGTTAAAAAGGAAAAATAGTAAAAGCCGTGTACAATTTGTAAAAGACCATTTGGATTGGAGTGGGTTTCAAGGTAGCCAAAAGTGGAGAAATGTACTGTGGACAGATGAAACAAAAATCAACCTATTTGGAAGTGATGACAGACAAACCGTTAGAAGGCCACCTTTAAAAGAACTCAGTCCACAGTACACTATAAAAACTGTAAAGCACGGAGGCGGAAATATACAACTTTGGGGATGTTTTTCGTGGTATGGTATAGGACCTCTGCATTTAATTGAGGGCAAAATGGATCAGCATATGTGTACCGATATATTGAGGAATACAATGCTCCCATACGCAGAAGAAAATATGCCTCTTAAATGGGTCCTACAACAAGACAACGACCCGAAACATACCTCAAAGGTAGCAATTTCCTTCAAAGTCAAAAAATTAATTTAATGGAATGGCCATCGCAATCGCCGGATTTAAATTCTATAGAGCATCTATGGCGAGATTTAAAAAAGGCGGTTGCTAGACATACAACAAAAAATAAAGCTGAACTATGGCGTATAGTTCAAAAAGAGTGGTACGAAATCCCCGTTGAAAAATGTCGCCGATTAGTTGAGTCCATGCCAAACAGATGTCAGGCGGTTATCAAAAGTAAGGGTGGAGCAACAAGATATTGAAGTTTTTTTTTTAGTTTTGAAATTGCTTGTCGTTTTTTTTAAATTGTTGTTAAGTGTCTCTATTTTAATGTCCAATGAAATGTGATTTTTTTTTAATTATTTAGCTGTTAATTACATGAATTTAAGAAATAAACATTTGTAGCGTAGTAAATAAAATTAAATTAAAAAAAAAAGGAAATATAAAAAACAAAACTTATGTTTATATAAATTATTTTTTTATTAAATGAATTATTCCTTTCTTTCTGTTAAATTCAAATCCATTAAAAGACATTGTTAAATAGTTTTAAGAAATGAAATTACCACTTTAGCTTTAGAACATAATGTAAGTAGTGTGGCAACACTTATTAGTACAAGTAAAAGCTCTACAAAGCTCGTATAAAAGCAGCCGCCCGATCACAGATCAGGCACTCACGTTTGGTATTTAACTTGTCGAAGTTCCACGAGCGTTACCTGGAAAGTACCAACCTTGTTTATTATTAATTTTGCGTCGGGTCATTTTTTGCTTATTCGCCCCTCGAAGGTTACACTAACCGTCAGTGGAAAACAAGCACATTTTGATTGCCCAAACAGAGAGTTGCCACGGTACATTCTTTTCTCTTATTTTTTCCTTGTTTAATAAAGGCACTATAGAAAATAACATAAAATAAGTTTTTTTTTGTAAAGAGGCAGTACATTTGTCAAGCTGCCTATTCAACGTGTACTGCGGTCCTCGGACAGCATACGCGCGGTAGAGAGAAAGACAAAGCGGCGAACTTTTGTTTACAGAGTACATGGAGAAGAGTTCTTTTCTGGTAAGCGCACCGAACCCCTCAGAGCTTCAGCCGAGCACTACAATTGGCGCCCAACGTGGGGCCGCTCCCAGGAGAACACGTCTCGTACAACGAAAACACACAAGTTACGCAGAAGTAAACGCATTGCAGCACAACTTACTCAGCCACTGCCCAATAAGAACACGATGGCTCAGTTCAGCGAAACGCAGCTTAAAAAGTTTATCGCGGCGATGCAGAGCCAGCCCAACAATACCATCAAAGGCAGTTTTAGCCATTGTACTGCAAGGTTCCAGGGCCAGCGCGATCCAGATATTGTCGAAGGTTTTATTGCAACAATCAGCATCTATAAAGATGTCGAACACATCGATGACACTGATGCTATAAAGGGATTTCCGTTGCTTTTGGAAGAAGGTGCAGTGACCTGGTGGCAGGGTGTGCAATCAGAAGCGAATACTTGGACGGATGTCCTCACATTGCTCCGTAATGCTTATGCACCTGCGAAGCCCGCTTACCGGATTTATATGGAAATTTTCGATGAAAAACAGAAGGCGTACGAATCAAGCGATGATTTTATTACAAAGAAGCGAGCATTACTTGCTAAACTCCCTTCGCCAAGACCTGCCGAAACTATGATGATGGACATGGTCTATGGCTTATTGAATCTGCGAATTAGAGATGGGGTCCCGAGGGAAAGTTTCAGTTCGTTTCAATGCTTGCTAAATAAGGCTAGAGCAGTCGAGACCTCGATTCAAGAGCGAAATGCCCAACAACAGCCGAACGAGGACCTGCAAGGAAAGAAAAGGTGTAACTTTTGCAAGTACATCGGCCATACAACCGCCGACTGCCGCAAGAAACAAAAATCCGAAAAGAAAGCAACAACATCTACACCAATAGAATCGAAGATACATTGTTATAAATGCAAAGCACCAGGATTTGTTCGATCCACCTGTCCAACGTGCAAAGATCTACCAAAAGGACCACCAACAGTTTCGTTCAACTGCATAAAAACAACATTAGGCACTGATCTACCAACTATTCCGATTTCGTCCCATGGTGAAACAGGAATTGCTTACATCGATACCGCCGCTCGCACCAGCGTTGCCGGCCGTGAATTATTTGAACACCTTCTTCGAAATGGTACCAAATTCCACAAGATCAATGCTGATGTAACATTCGCTTATGGAGAAGCACGCACTCAAGAACTGTGTATGGCAAAGACTAGCATAATTATCGGGAATCGATTACGACCAATTCAGTTTATTGCTATGCCAAAAGCCACTGATAATCGTACATTGATCGGAATAGACTTTCTTGAGGAAAATGGAGTAGTGATCGACCTAGGTCAGAGAATGTGGTACTTTGCTGATCAAGTCGAGAAAAGGTTTGATTTCTTTGACACCTCTCACACAAAGATCGCAAAGAATAAACAAAAACTGCACATAAGCGATGTCCAGATTCGTCGTCCGGGAGAACGACAGTTCAAACCGATGATACCAATGGTCAAGACACCAGAATTCGGTAAAAATTCTAATGCAAGATCTCAACTGGAGGCAAGTGCGGGTTTACCACAGAAAAGTTCGCCACCTGTAGTTGAATCTTCGCCCACCGCAAGCGTAAATGCTTTTATAGCATGGTTTAAACCTAACAAACCCATTTCACCACTTGCTGCAACTCCAGTTCGTAAAGAAAATGTCGAAACAATATTTGCCACGGCATACTTCTCGCCCCCTAAAAGGAAAAAGACGTCATCTTCAACGTTCAGTCAATTAACCAAGGCGCCCAAGTATTCGCCAAACGCGATACATACTATTGTCGAAGGTTCTTTAAGAAGCACGGATGTGACACCTGAACGAGCTAATGGCAAACTTTTCCCTGGAGTGGTTCGACCTGCAGAAGAAGAAGTGATCCTTGAATCATATTTCACCGAAATACTTGCGGTCGACATCGAACTTCGAGAGGATGAAGCGACTGAGCTCAACGGAATAGAAATGAAACGCTTGAATAAAATTCTTGTGCAACGAGAAAACGTGTTTGGTCCTCTTTCTGAGCCGACTCCATACGCGGAGCATAGGATAAATACGGGCTCCCATGAACCTGTTTCTTCAACGCTATATAGACTTTCGCCCACTGGAAGGAACCAACTGAAGGAAGAACTCATAAAGATGATTGAAAGCGACGTAATCGAAGAATCCGAATCCCCATGGGCTGCACCAGTTGTGTTGGTACCCAAAAAGGACAAAAGTATCCGAGTATGCATCGATTACCGCCAGCTTAACAGTGTCACAATACCAGATAGATATCCGTTACCTAGAATTGATGACCTCCTGCATTCTACTAAGAAAACTATTTTCAAAAGCACTCTAGATCTGCAAAGCGGGTACTATCAAATAAAGATTGCTGAATGCGACGTGGAGAAAACAGCTTTCATTACACCCTTTGGTATGTTCAAATTCAAACGTATGCCATTTGGGTTACGAAATGCTCCAGCCACATTTCAGCGTTTGATGGACAGATTTCGCAATGGCCTGCCGGACATGTTCTTGCTCACTTACTTAGATGACATCATTATATGTTCATGCAGTTTCGAGGAGCATTGTCGAGACCTAGAGCGAATTTTCGATCACCTAAAGTCATTTAAGCTAAAGGTTAATAGAAGTAAGTCAAATTTCTGTTGTTCAACTGTAAAATATCTTGGACATCTGATAACAAATCAAGGTATTCGTGTTGACCCCGAGAAAGTGTTGGCAATTACAAGCCGGGCTGAGCCGAAAAATACAAAACAGGTTCTATCCTTCTTGCAAACATGCTCATGGTATCGGCGCTTTATAAAAAATTTTGCGGATGTATCCAAACCACTAAGCACACTCACCAAGAAAGATACTGTATGGAAGTGGGGCAAAGAAGAACAACGCGCATTCAACACCCTAAAAGAGCTTCTCACAACAGCACCAATACTGCAACAAGCAACTGAAGGCCAACCCTACATTTTAAAAACTGATGCCAGCAACTACGCTATCGGAGCAATTTTGGTCCAGGGGGAGAAGGGTGAGGAACACCCCATTGAATATGCGTCGAGACTCCTAACTGCAGCCGAGCGTAACTATTCAACCACAGAACGTGAAGCACTAGCCATAGTTTGGGCTGTTAACAAGTTTCGTGGCTACATCGAAGGAGGGCATATCACACTAATGACTGATCATCAACCCCTTAAGTGGCTCATGGGTCTTAAATCGCCAACGGGTAGACTCGCAAGATGGGCATTACAACTACAGCCATATAGTTTCGTAATCGAATACACACCTGGCAGAACAAACATTGTGGCCGATATGCTATCTAGACCTCCATGCGATAACATAGACCACACTGAAGCTGAATGCGAACTTTGCAGCTTTCAAATAGATGTACCATCAAGAAGGCCAAAAGAAGTGCGTGAAGCTCAGTTAAAGAATGAACAACTAAAGGTTATCATCGAATCTTTCGAAAATCAGGATGAAAACTTAAAACGATGGACATCTCGGGGATACCTTCTGAATGATGGCATACTCTACAGATATTCGTCAGAATCAGATACCGACACAGCGCAATTAGTAATCCCACTCGAAGAACGAGAATCAATTTTGAACAGCTACCACAATAAAGCAACTGCGGGGCATTACGGCATTGATCGCACTATCTCTAGAATTGCTTCTAGATACTACTGGCAGGGAATGAGGAATGATATTGTCAAACACATTGGCAATTGCCTTGCGTGCCAACGGTATAAACCCAGTAATATGAAACCTTCCGGACTACTCCAAACAGTATCAAGCAACCAACGCTTTGAAATAGTAGCAGTAGATCTTTTCGGGCCATTGCCTAAAACAACAGATGGGTTCCAATGGATTCTTATAGCCGAGGATCTTGCAAGTAGATGGGTTGAGGTATTTCCCCTAAAGGAGGCAACCGCCAAAAACTGCGCACTTATGCTTTTGAATGAAGTTTTTCTTTGCTATGGTATTCCCAGACGTCTATTATCGGACAACGGACCCCAATTCATTTCGGCGCTAATGCAGCAGCTTACTGACTTCCTTGGAATACAACAGACCTTAACTCCTGTATACCATCCAGAATCGAACCCAGTGGAACGGAAAAACAGGGATATGAAGACGCAGCTAGCTATTCTTGTCGAATCAAATCGCACTACTTGGGCAGAAGAACCTTCGTCTATACGATTTGCTATGAACACGGCCAAATGTCAAGCTTCCGGTTACACTCCAGCATATCTTACATTCGGACGTGAACTGCGAACAATCGACGATGTAAGGCACGACCTACGGTCAATAGTGGAGGATGAAAACTTCATACCACAGATTACGCGAAAACTTCTGAAACTAGCTGAAACTCTACAGAATGCAAGAGAGACAACCGAAAAAACACAAGACACTAACAAACGATACGTTGACAACAAACGACGACCGAAACCTTCATTGAAAGTAGGTGACCAAGTATTAATCACTTCCCATTTTCTCAGCAAAGCGTGCAAAAACTTTACTGCCAAGTTTATGCCGAGAAGAGACGGTCCTTACGTAATCGTAAAAGAAATTGGTTCCTCAACATACCAAGTTGCCTCCAAAGATGACCTTTCAACCCCCTTGGGAAACTTCCACGTATCAGCTATAACCAAATACCGTAGCTCACCATATGCGCTGATAGATGAAGAACCAGTACAGCGGCTACGCAGACGGGGACGACCAAAGAAGACATCACCAAATCTTGTCGCATCATCGGGACGATCTCAGCGCCAGAGGGGGAGATTGTAGCGTAGTAAATAAAATTAATTTAAAAAAAAAAAGTAAATATAAAAAACAAAACTCATGTTTATATAAATTATTTTTTTATTAAATGAATTATTCCTTTCTTTCTGTTAAATTCAAATCCATTAAAAGACATTGTTAAATAGTTTTAAGAAATGAAATTACCACTTTAGCTTTAGAACATAATGTAAGTAGTGTGGCAACACTTATTAGTACAAGTAAAAGCTCTATAAAGCTAACGAAAGCTTTCATGATCAGGAGTATAAAAGCAGCCGCCCGATCACAGATCAGGCACTTCACCCAGATTTGAACAACCTGAGGTACAAAGAGTCATCGTTTATAAGATTTAATTCTATTTAAAAAATTTTCATTATGTATTATTAATAACAAAAAAAAACAATTGTCAACCGTTGGGCCCCTATTGTTGAGCCAACATATTAAAATAACAAACAATTTTGTAAACTAGTCTTAAGTCAATTGTAAATAAATTGTTCAGTAAAAAACCTTGAAACCAGATCAGGCACTCAAGTTTGGTATTTAACTTGTCGAAGTTCCACGAGCGTCACCTGGAAAGTACCAACCTTGCTTATTATTAATTTTGCGTCGGGTAATTTTTTGCTTATTCGCCTCTCGAAGGTTACACTAACCGTTAGTGGAAAACAAGCACATTTTGATTGCCCAAACAGAGAGTTGCCACGGTACATTCTTTTCTCTTATTTTTTCCTTGTTTAATAAAGGCACTATAGAAAATAACAGAAAATAAGTTTTTTTTGTAAAGAGGCAGTACATTTGTCTAGCTGCCTATTCAACGTGTACTGCGGTCCTCGGACAGCATACGCGCGGTAGAGAGAAAGACAAATCGGCGAACTTTTGTTTACAGAGTACATGGAGAAGAGTTATTTTCTGGTAAGCGCACCGAAACCCTCAGAGCTTCAGCCGAGCACTACACATTTATTTTATTAGTTTTTAGTTTAAATAACCAAAATAAAGTAAAGAAGATGTTAATATCAAACTTAAGTTGAACGTGTTTCATTTTTGGGTAACAGTTCATAGTGCCTCTATTTTAATGTCCATATGTGTATGTATTCATGTAGCGAGTGCTCTTTTAACCTCCCCGCCGAGGGGGTTTTCGTGACATGCTATATGTAGGTGCGGTCGTAAAATGCACTTCGACTGCACGTCAATCTCGGAGAAATCTTAGAGGAAGATGACCCTAACCAAAAAGGTTGCGTTGCGCAACTTGCAGAAGGGAAGCCGGAAACCTAAATGTTGCATCCCCAACTCAATCTGCGTCGAAAAGAACAAGAAGTCAAAGTTCTCCAATGGGTAACGTACCTGCAACCCCGCTCGTTAATAACGACTCATGCAGCACTGCCATGCTAAATGAGATGAAGACACTCCGTAAAGAGATGAAAGAGAAATTCTATTATATAGATAAACCCGCCGCAAACACCTAAAAGTTTTTCACAGTGCCCACCTCTTTCGAATGTCTGACAAGCATCAAAGAGTATCATTTGTCACGATTAAGCTTCTCAACTCGCCGTTCGGAGTCGGCAAAAAACTGTAGGTCCCTTCAATTCGTGCAAAAATATAACACGCACACACAAATGGTTGCGAGAAGCAGGCCCTAGCTGATGTACCCGCTTCGCTGCGCATACAAAAATATTCTCTTTGTATGTAGATATGTGTATTTGTAATAAATTGTCTACTGGAAGGACACTTCCAGCTAAATGCTACACTTGTCCTTGCATTTTAAAAGTTGGCATAAATACTTGTTTCACAATTTGCTTAGCACCAAATGACTGAATGAATTGCTTGGATTAAGGATTTTCCATAGACTATTAAAGAAAAAAGTGACGCAGGTGGGTTAGCAATTTCTTCCAATCTAACTTTTCCGCTTTCTTAAATATTTTATAGCACGTTCTTACCGCCGAAAGGTCAAAACATAATACATACATATCTGTATCTGTTCCAATCCCTGCATTTACTTATCATAAAACAAAAATTGCATTCTTTATCCAGTTATTGAATAAGAGATGATCGAACTATCACAAAACATGTATGATAGCACGAAGCAATCCCAATCATTTATACTGCACGCATGTATGGCATACACGCACACCCGCTGCCGTTGGTGCATTGACGGTGGCAATGGTCTCCACTGATCGTTGTCGCAAAAGCATACAAAGAATATTTATTTATGTTATTACTTTTCTCACAGAAAATGTACAAAGAAGATATATATATCAAAATCTTTGTTGTGAAATAATCTAAACAAATATGTTATTTTTATTTTAATACGTTACTTAAGAACTAAGATAGAGCGAGATGAATGCCCAAAAATAAAATATAAACTTTTCTTTTTCTCATTTACAAGTTTTTTATTGAAATATATTGATTTTTTTAAATCCATTTTATAGACTTAACCCAGCCAGAATCGATTGCAAAAAACCGCATTCAAATCTGCATTCAAAAACATACTTTTTTTTAGACTTCATTTTATAAAAGTAGTGATGATGACTAATGATTTCGGGCGAAATTCTTAACATGTTTGTGATAAATTGAAAGCCAAACAAATTAAAAATACAAAATAATATTTTGCCAAATAAAATAAACCAAAATAATAAATGCAGAATAATCTACACCGAAATAATTACAAATCGAAATAAAAGTTTGCGAAATAATAAATGCGAAGAAACAAAATGCGAGTTGTTGATATGCGAAATAATAAACTGCGAAATGATCGCAGCGAAATAACAAAGTGCTAGAAAAAAACCGCGAGTTATACCGGTGGCAAAGTGGCTAAGGAACTACTTGTCTGATAGAACATTCAGGGTGAGGATTGCAAACATAGCCAGCGAGGAAAAGACGAGCAGATACGGTGTTCTGTTTACTAATGAACTTCTCGGGGTGTTCGAACAATCAACTGCATTTGCTTACGCAGATGACATTACAATAGTGGTCAAACACCAAGAACTCGAAACGTTGATAGCAATAATGCAGAAGGATTTCGACAAAATATCAAGATGGTGCCACGATCACAGCTTAGTGATAAACTCGAGAAAGACAAAGTTGATGCACATATGCCACCGAATCAAACAACAGCAGCTATTAATATCTTTCACCAAAACGAAAGCTATCCAACCATGCAAAGAAGCGAATCAATTGAGGTCGTCGAATCTATTAAGTATTTGGGGATTATCCTCGAAGAGCATTTCATTTGGTACGAATACATGCATCGCTTGCGTTTACAAATTAAAAAGTGCTGGTTTTGCGATCGTCCATATGAAGAAGTTTACTACAACAGATGGCCTGAGGCAGGTATACTATTCGCTGGCTGAATCGAGAATTCGATATGGCTTTTTGGCATAGTGAAATGCATCTAAAACGCGCCTGGATAGAATACATAGTCTGGTAAAAATTATATATACATAATAACAATAACCCACTTCAATTTTAAGAGGTCAGAGCATTTTCATGACGGAAATACTGGCATACTATAATTACTCACGTTTCCATCAACCTATACGTCAAAATCAAAACACTAGAATGGCGAGGGCAACAATTTCTTGAAATACCTGAAGTATTCAACAAATATGGACGAAGACAATTGGCCCACAGTATTCCGACTTTGATGAACTCACTACCCGGCAACCTATAAAATATAATTAACTTAAAAAACGTAAGAAAGATCTAAAAGTGTATTTTCTTAACCCAAATACCTTTTCCAAATTAAAACATTAAATCTTCAATTCCAAAAACTCTATTTAAAATGTTTTAAAAAACCTTATATTGTAGGTATTACTTCCAAACATTGAAATGTTTGTGAAACTTAACCACCTGCAGATAAGCCTTAAGCTTCGCAGGTAACGTATTTATTTGTCACGTTTTTAAAGAAACAATAAAGTACAAATAATCAATGAATATACGTGGAGCGAATGTAATAACTCTGTCTTATGTTCGCGAAATAGGACGAAAAGTTAACGAATCTGAGCTAGACGACATTATGGGCACAGTATACAATTTCTGTATTCCAACATTTTCTTATGCGTGCATATGCATGCAAATGTCTATTATGTTTCCCACTTAAAAGTCTTCCATTCTCCTTCAGTTCTTCATCGATTGCAAAATGATAGGGCCGGAATGCCGATAGTCACGATAGTTGTCTCAAAGGTATAAAAATAGTAAAAAAGTAAAAAAAAAGACAGACAGACAGACAGAAATTTGATAGTTTTCTGGATAGATTGACCATAGATGCTAGAGATCGAAGCCCGACTATCATAGCCGGAGATTTTAATGCATGGGCTACAGAATGGGGCTGCCCAAGGACGAACACGAGAGGATGCAAACTACTAGAGGCTTTAATGGTCCTTGACGGAGTGCTCCTAAACAATGGTAATGAACATACATTTAGCAGGAATGGGGCGGGTTCGATAATCGACTGCCTTGCTCCGAGAACAACATGGAAGGTCAGCTCACATTATACTCACAGTGATCACCAAGCTATATTGTATGAAACAAGGAATGAAGAAAGGCGACGTCAAAATACATCTGCGAGAATAACTAACAGATTAGGGTGGAAGACAAATACATTCGATGAAGAAGCTTTCGCCCTTATGATCGCGGATGCTACGTTGACGTGTTCGGCTAATGAGAAGTCTCTGCACCTGATTACGCACATTACAACGGCGTGCGACGCATCTATGGTAAGAAGAACGACGAATAAACGCTACCCATCAGTCTATTGGTGGAATGAGGACATTGCACTACTGCGCGCAAGATGTCACCGCACAAGGAGACAGTGCCAGCGCAGTAGAGGAAGAGACGATTTCACCGAACTCCACCATCGGTATAAAGTAGCGCGAAAGGAGCTGAAAACGGCAATAAATACCAGCAAACGTCGGAGCTTTGCCGAGCTATGCAATGGAGCAAATGAAAACCTCTGGTGAAGAGCGTACCAAGTGGTGATGAAAAAACTGAAAGTTTTTCGAGCCCCATCCCCCACATGCACAGATGTATTGGAGCAAATAGTCGAAGGCCTATTTCCAAGGCAACTGGAAACTTTACTGGAGAACGAGTCATCTTAAGCAGCTCACCAAATTCCTAGGATAACTCCAGACGAGATCCTTTTGGCAAGCAACAGGTTTGGAAATAAAAAAGCCTCTGGACCGGATGGGATCCCAAATATAGCCCTGAAAGCTGCGATTAGAACCAGAATGGACCTGTTTGTGGATATTTATAATGCCTGCTTGAGTGAAGGAGTTTTTCCCGATCAATGGAAGAAACAGAGACTCGTACTACTACCGAAGGGAGGTAAACCTGCAGGAGATCCATCAGCCTACCGCCCGCTCTGTATGTTGGACACCGCGGGAAAAGTTTTGTAGCGCATCATCGGTAACAGGTTGGAAGCGGCGATTGAAGAAGCTGGTGGACTATCAACACATCAGTACGGATTTCTAAAAGCACGCTCGACAGTTCATGCCATTAAAGAAGTGGTTGACACGGCGAAAAGGGCCATAGAAGGAAGAAGATGGAGAAGAGGCGCAAAGCAGTACTGCTGCGTCATACCACTAGACGCATTCAACACCGCAAGCTGGACACATATCCTTGAGGCGCTTCGAAATATGAGAGTACCAACCTGCATCAGGGAAATTCTGAAAAACTATTTCCGACAAAGACTGCTGCTCTATGAAACAGATGACGGCGTAAAGCAATACGCCGTCACTGGAGGAGTCCCCCAGGGCTCAGTTCTGGGACCAATACTATGGAACCGCATGTACGATGGCATCTTTCGTCTTCAAATACCAAGCGAGGCAAAAATAGTGGGATTTGCGGACGACATCGCAATAGTTGTAACTGCAAAACTCCTGGAAGAAGTGGTTCAAATTAGCAATGAAACCATTTCAGTAGTTCAACGATGGCTAGCATCAGTCGGCCTCGCGCTAGCTGAACACAAAACAGAAGCGGTACTAATAACCAGTAGGAAGCAGCGAGAAACCATCACTCTCGCAGTAGGGGAGCATGAGATAGTATCAAAACCAGCTATCAAATACCTTGGCGTTAGGATTGACTCAAAGCTAACATTAAAAGAACACCTGGAGTACGTAAGCAACAAATCTTCCCGTGTGGGTGCCTCCATTGCGCGGATTATGCCAAATATAAGAGGGCCAAGATACAGCCGTAGACTTCTCTTAGCTAGAGTAGTCACATCCGTAGTGCTTTATGGATCACCAGTTTGGGCCGAAGCTATGAAAGTGACTTCATACAAAAGAAGAATCATAGCAGTAAATCGACTATGTGCACTAAGAGTTAGTAGTGCTTTCCGCACCACCTCGGACCACGCAGCCTGCGTCATCGCAGGAATGCTACCAATCGATATACTGGCGGAAGAGCTGCAGAAAAAGTTCCTAGAGAGCAGACAGGAGCAGCGGCTGACTTACAGCGAAGCGGACACCAGAGAAAGAAGCCGTTCGGCCGTTAAAATATGAGAAATAAGATTATAATTAAAACTTTGTAAATAAAATAAAACATTATTGTGAATGAACATTATGAATGAACAATGAACACTAAAGTAAATAATAAACTGTCAAACTAGTTTTGCGCTAAAATATGTATATAAGCTTAAATAAAGAAACCATTATCATTATGTTTTATATAGTTTAACAAGAAAATTACATTGTACAAATATTTCAGCAAAGATAAAATAAATTGTTCGATCCTAAGTGTGCGTGACGAACATTTGGTCCTACAGAGCCGGATTAGTTTGTAAAAATATAAACCAAAAGACATTCAACATTTAACATTAGTATCTTAGATATACAGGGTGTTTCCAAGTTAAATGTCAAGACTTTGGCAACTGATTCTTGGATTTGTTCTAAGAAAAAAATCGTTCTACAGCAAGGGTCTATCTCTAATTTGGACATTATTTACCGAGAATTTAAGAAAATACCTACTTTGGTGTATCTTGACCCATACTAACTCAAATATCTCCGCTAATACTAACTACAGGAACTTCTTTTAGGGCTTTAATTTTACAAATAACAGCCTTTTTAACCGCGTTTAAATAAATTGGATACCTTTTTCTGCTTTCCAGATATTTTATGTTTAAGTCAATATCTTAAATCTTGCCCATACATTTTTTTGACTTTCAGGTCGCTTTTCTACAAAAAATGCGTAATAAACATATCGTTTTAATTATTTTTTCTTATGAACGCAACAATTATAAACAAAAAAATGTGTAGTAAGTATTCTGAAAAACTCACCGATTTTATGATACTTGGAAAAAACCGCAGCAGGTAAAAAGCGAAAAAATAATTTTTTACCTATTTTTTTAACTACAGTTCGCAATTAGTGCGATTTTGTAACAAAATCATCATTTTGCAATTTTTTGCAAGAAAAAGTAATAAAACGGTATGTTTATTACGCATTTTATGTAGAAAAGCGACCTGAAAATCAAAAAAATGAATGCGCAAGATTTAGGATATTGACTTAAAAATAAAATATCTGGAAAGAAAAAAAAGGTATCCAATTTATTTAAACGCAAAGAGTGTTATTTCTTTTAAAATAAAAGTCCTAAAAGAAGTTTCTGTAGTAAGTATTAGCGGAGATATTTGAGTTAGTATGGGTCAAGGTACACCAAAGTAGGTGTTTTCTTAAATTCTCGATATATGAATATATGATGTCCAAATTGGAGATAGACCCTTTTTTTAAGAATAAACCCAAGAATCAGTTGCCAAAGTCTTGACATTTAACTTGGAAACACCCTGTATATATACACGAAATTCAAACGGCAGAGTTTTAATTTCCTTGTCTAAAACTTAACAATTCAAGTGTAATTCCTTTGTCTAAATTAAAAAAAAAAAACTGTGCAAAATCGGGATTTTCCGCGCCGTGCAATCTTTGGCTGCTGCATACTACACCAACCGAGGCACAATAAGTAAGTCCTTATGTTTTTATATACAATTTGCTCATTTTAAATAAACAAGAAATGTACTGTGGAGAGCTTCAAATACAATTAAAGACGCAATTAGAGCGAGATTTTTCTAATTTCAAGAAAACCGGCGATCATAGACGGACTTCTAATTATTTAGGTGGTAGTCTTGTAATTCTTGATGATAATTTTGCAGCTTCATGTCGATACCATGAAGCAATTTTGAGTGGCAAGCTAGAAAAAGAACAAAAGAAGGACGATTTAGTAGCGGTATACGAAAGTATTCAGGATACATACCAGGATTATCGAAGCGAGTTGTTGGATGGATTCGATAAATTTAGAGCTAATACTCCGTCTACATCAACAGCTGTTCCTTTAGGTCCATCAATACCTCCAACAGCTCCGATCAACAACGATTTGTGACTTCCAGCTCTTAATATTCCAACATTTGCAGGAGAATACACAAAATGGCGTTCATATCACGATATTTTCACTTCAATGATCCACAATAATAACTGCACAGTTAAAGACATTTTTTAGTCAATCAACGTTGGTAAGAGAATCAGCAGAGAGGTTAAAATCCATTCTTGATACGTCACAAGAATGCATTCACGCATTAGCTAATTTAGGTTTGCCAGTGAAGCATTGGGATGTAATTTTAATACAAATCTTGTTCCAGAAACTTCCAAATTCGACGCAATCGCTATGGGAGGAGAAACTCGGCAGCAGTAAAGAGTTGCCAACGTTTGAAAAATTCACGGAGTTTTTGGAAATTCGCTTCAGAACTCTGGAAGCGGTAGACCAACAAGGTCCACAATCGCAAAACCTGAATACCAAACCCTGGGTAAAATCAAGTCAAACGACAAAATCCTTCCACGCAAAAGCTATGGCGAGTTCTAGAGAGCTTTATCAATGCAAGGTTTGCCACCAAGGGCAACTTTCTCTTAGAGTGTGTAAGCATTTCGCCAACCTGCCTACAGCAGAAAAGATGCAAGTAGTGCGTCAGTTACGGGTATGTGAAAACTGTTTGGCATATAACCACAACAAAAACTATTGGTTGAACCAACCCAATGAGAAATCACACAACCGTTTTGATATCCTTTCTACGGATGATGAAATAGAGGAACCTAAAAGCCTGCCGCAAAAAGACATAGAAGAAAATCTTCAGACCAAAATGCCCAGACCTCCGCCAATTTATGTTCAAGGGGTACGATATATACATCTCCTGATTGACGCCCTTAATGAAACTACATCAAAAGACACATACGAACTGAAAGTTTTACCAAACAATTAAATAAAAATTCAACCATCTGACTCCATAGCTTATACAAAGACCGTTAAAGTACTTAAACTTAAAAATACACAATTCTACACATATAAGCCTAAAGAACAACGCAATTTTAGAGTCATGCTTCGAAATATGCACCATTCAGCGGACCAAGAAGAAATCAAAAAAGAACTTAAAGAACACACATTGTAACAAACATACACAACATATCACAACGAGGAACGAAGAAACCACTCTCGCTCTTCTCCATTGAGCTGGAAAATAACAAAAATAACAAGGAAATTTATAATATTACTCACTTGATGCACTGTAAGATATCATTTGAACCACCTTATCAAAAAAGGACCATCCCCCAATGCATGAACTGCCAAAAATACGGCCACACAAAGAACTTCTGCACACTTGAACCAACCTGCGTCAAGTGCGCAGGAAAACACAAAACGACTGATTGTACCAACGTTACGGATCGCAGTAATCTAAAATGCGCACTCTGTGGTGAGCCCCACACTGCAAATTACAAAGGTTGCGAGGTATATAAAGCACTCAAGGTACAAAGATATCCAACACTAAGAAAAAAAACACTAGAAGAACAGCCCATTCAGACCAGCACAGAAGCTAGAAATCCCATCACAGATAAGCCCAAACCCGCCCCCAATATGATTAAACCACAAACAACATTTGCTGACGCCATTAAAAGTGACAACGCTGCTGCTACAAGGACTACAAGGACTATAACCCCTCCTTTAATTAATAGACAGGAAAACAGGAACAGCGTTCCTTCTACAAATAAAAAAGTAAATTTATCAATAAACAATAAAGGAGAAAATACTACGAAACCCACAGACGACCTATCCGAACTTAAAGAAATGATGAAACAACTAATAACACAGATGTCTAATATGATGAACATCCTAACCCTATTGATGACTAAAATAAATAATGGACAATAAGACAAATTTAAAAATCGTCATATGGAATTCAAATGGACTAATTTAATTCAACACGCTTTAGAACTAAAACAATTCATTAAAAACAACTCAATTGACATCCTGTTAATATCAGAAACACATTTCACAAATAAAAGTTTTTTAAAAATTCCCAATTTTAAAATCTTCAACACAAATCATCCTAGTGGACGAGCTCATGGTGGCACAGCAATAATCATCAGACAAAATATTAAATGCCATGAACTGGATGGATACAAAAAAGACTATCTTCAAGCGACAACCATCCAAATAGAGGATACACTAGGATCGCTTATAATATCAGCATTATACTGCCCACCAAAATTCACAATTAGTAAATTAGAGTATGCTGACTACATCAAATGCCTGGGACCACGTTTTATCGCAGGAGGTGACTTTAACGCAAAAAATACGAACTGGGGTTCAAGATTGACAAACAAAAAAGGTAGAATTCTTATGGACGCCCTTACCAAGTACAATTGTAAATTTTTAAGCACCGGAGAACCTACCTATTGGCCTACTGACATCAGGAAAACTCCAGACCTTATCGACTTCTGCATAACCAAGAACATTAATTTAAATCAACTAACAATAAAATCTTGCCTTGACCTATCCTCGGACCACTCACCAATCATCATTGAATATCTCAAAAGTACAAAACTTCAATCAAATATAGCACCTCTGACAAACCACAAAACCGACTGGGATGCTTTCCGACATTTTGTTGACGCAACAATTGAACCTGAAACTTCACTAAAAACCAATGAAGATCTTGAAAGTGCAATAATTCACCTCAATGACCTCCTTTACTCTGCAGCACTAAAATCTACACCTGACTTAAAAAAAAAAAAACCAATCCTACACAATCTTCAGATACAATCAGACAAAAAATTAAAGAAAAACGCAAACTAAGAAAAACTTGGCACTTAACCAGATCACCAACCGACAAAGCGAACCTTAATAGAGCGACGAAGGAACTTAAGGCCATACTCAAAGAACACAAAAACCGCAGCATTAACAACTATTTATCTAATCTCACTGCAACCCAAAACACAAATTATTCACTATGGAAACTAAACAAAAGACTTAAAAACGGAACTACCCATCAACCACCTATCGCAAACGCTGACGGCACTTGGTCTAGGACAAGCAAGGACAAGGCGAAAGCACTAGCTGACTACTTCAAAACAACTTTCTCAAATGCAATCATTGGACAGAATATTTCACTTCAACAAAATAACTCGTGTTTAAACACAAGGATCAAGAGAATAACCGCCAAAGAAATAAAAGACCACCTGAAATATAAACTAAACCATACAAAATCTGCTGGATACGACATGATAACTGGACAACTACTAAAACACTTACCTGACAGTGCCATCATATACCTAAGGAATATCTTTAACGCTATTATACGACAAAACTACTACCCGAAAGTCTGGAAGGTCTCGAAAGTAATCGCTATTCCCAAGCCTAGCAAGGATCCTACAAAGACTATCTTATATAGACCGATAAGTTTACTACCAATAGTATCCAAAATATTTGAAAAGCTGTTACTTAATCGTATTGACAAAGTTGTATTACAACAAAAACTCATACCGGACCACCAATTTGGTTTTCGACAAAAACATTCGACTATACAACAAGTCCATCGAGTTACTAACAAAATTTTTAACGACTTAGATGAAAAAAAATACTGCGTGTCAGTATATCTTGACGTAGCCAAGGCTTTTGATAGTGTTTGGCATGAAGGACTTCTACAAAAATTAAAAAACATGCTGCCGGACTTCTCTGAGCTAATTAAAAGCTATCTGGACGACAGACACTTCTACGTCTCACACAACGATGAGTGTTCCGAGTTATGCCGAATAGACGCAGGTGTCCCCCAAGGAAGTGTTCTAGGACCAACGCTCTACCTTTTATATACAGCAGACATACCTAAACCAGACAACGCTATGATAGCTACTTTCGCAGACGACACGGTTATCCTTTCTTCGAACAAACGATTAGACTTAGCCACTCAACAAGCCAGAATAGCACTTGAGAAGACAGTAGATTGGTTCCAGAAATGGGGAATCAATATAAACGAGGAAAAAACAGTACAAGTTGTATATACTACGAAAAGAAATTATATCGCTGAAAACATCATTCTGAACAACAAAGAAATTATTATTGACAATGAAGCGAAGTACCTGGGCATGCTTATAGATAAAAAATTGACTTGGAAATCACACATATTATATAAACGAAACCAAATAAAAAACAAATTCAGACAACTCTACTTGCTTCTAGGGAAGAACTCACGGTTATCAACAGAAAACAAACTCCTAATCTATAAGACAATAATAAAACCTATATGGACCTACGGGATTCAAATCTGGGGAACTGCCTGCACGACAAATATTAATATCATCCAACGACTACAAACAAAAATTCTTCGGACTATAGTAAATGCACCATGGTACATAACCAATGCCGACTTACACCACGACCTCAACATCCTCACCGTAAAAGAAGAAATAAAAATGATAAGCAGACGACATCAAAAGCGCTTTGTGACCACACCAACTCTCAATTACGAAGTTTACCTGAGCAGGAAATGAATTCAAGAAGACGACTAAAAAGACGCAAGCCCGTTGACCTACAAAATATTTAAAGTACTCGTATATTTATGTAAAAAAAAAGAAAAAAACATAACAATAACAATAGCTAAATAAATAGAAAATAAATAGAAAGTTGTGAAATTGCACATAACGTTAGAAATGTATCTATAGACAATGGTCTAAGTCTACAAATGTATCCCTTCAAAAACTTTAATAACAATTACTTAGTGTCATCATTAAGACAGATGTAATATTTTAATTTGGGAAATAAAAAAAAAAAAAAAAAAAAAAATAACCACAACATTAACCAATGCCTTAGTCAGAATTCCTGCTACTATTGCCGCCAAAGGCATCATTCACTCCTGCATCCGACCACACATTCACAACCTTTTACACCCAATACATCTAATTCATCATCACACATACAACAACCCAATGTTTTAATTCAACCCGGTCTGCATCGGACCGCACATTCAACTTTCACACCCAACGCATATTCTCAACCTTTAACACCCAATACATCCAATTCATCATCACACATGCAACAACATAATGTTTCAATTCAACCAGATCAAGTTGCGGTCAATCCAGAGGCATCGGTGTTTCAGCCAAGGCACAATGATCCGCCTTCTGGAGAAACACAAAACATTTACTACGCGACACAAAACGGCGTTTTATTAGCAACAGCAGTCGTCAAGGTTCTGTCAGCTGACGGGAGGTACGTCGAACTGCGTGCTTTAATCGACCCAGGCTCGGAAGCAACGTTTATTTCCGAACCAGCAACACAATTACTAGAGTTACTGAAACATCTCACCCTTGTTGAGGTGTCTGGGCTAGGGAAGGTCAGCAGTGGCGCTAGCAAACACTACGTTGACGTAAGGTATGCGTCTCAAGAGTCAACGTTTGAAGGGCTCACTAAAGCCTTCGTCTTTAAGTCGCTGACTGGGCTTCTTCCGGCCCAAAGTATGACACCCAACAACTGGTACCACATTAAAAGGCTTAGGTTGGCTGACCCAAAATTTTATACTTCTGCACCAATAGATCTCCTTCTAGGATGCAACGTATATGCGGAAATCATCCTACCAGAAATCCTCCGAAGCAGCGAACCGAGAGTGCCAATCGCCCAAAGGACAGAGCTAGGATGGATAGTCTTAGGCCAAGTGTCCAGCGAAGCTCCTCATAGACTGCAGAGTTTTACCCAAACCGTAGATCTTGATATACAGATGCGAACATTTTGGGAGATCGAGGAGATCCCATACGAAATCCAAGCATCACAAGAAGACATCGCTTGCAACGAACATTTTTCAACACACACAACGCGGAGATCCGATGGGCGCTATGAAGTGGCGTTGCCTTTCAAAGGAGGAAGATGTCCAGCATTAGGATCCAGTAAAGAAAGTGCTCTGCAACGGTTTGTTCAATTAGAAAGGCGATTTTTACGAGATCCCAACCAATCCCAAAGTTAAATACAGTGAATGTATAGAAGAATATCGCACATTAAACCACATGGAAGAAGTGGATTTGGAAAATGAACTTAAATTCAACCTGCCATGCCAAGCCACTATTTTCTTCCACATCACGCCGTTTTTAAGGAAGCCAGTTCCACGACGAAATTAAGAGTGGTATTTGACGCAGCGTGCAAAACGTCGAATAGGACATCGCTCAACGATCGCTACAAAACAACATCGTTGACATCATTCTGCGGTTGAGAAGATACCAATATACATTCACAGCAGATATAGAAAAAATGTATCGACAAGTGGTAGCTAGGCAGCAAGATAGGCACTACCAAATAATATTCTGGAGAGATGCTCAAGGAAAATTAAGAGCCTTTAGGTTAAAAACTGTCACTTTCGGTACAGAGAGTGCTTCATATCTCGCCATTCGTACTGTGAACAAGGCAGCGGAAGACGAATCTATGCATAACCCCATAGGAGCACGTGCGATCCGAGAAGAAATGTACGTTGACGACCTGATAAGCGGAGATGACTCGATTGAAGAATCCCGACAAAAGCGAGACCAAGTTCGAAATGTATTATCCTCTGCCGGCTTCAATTTGCGCAAATGGACCAGCAACACAAACAAACTCCTCTGGGACATACACGCGCAGGATCGGGAAATAGATTTCGAATTGCCTTTGGGATCGTCTGAGCACGTGAAAACATTGGGCATAAAATGGTTTCCAGCTAAGGATTGTTTTTCTTTTCAGACAACTCAGCCGAGTTATGATACAACGACCAAAAGAACCATGCTTTCAGCCATTGCGAAACTTTTCGATCCACTAGGTTGGATCTCTCCATGTGTGATCAAAGCGAAGATCCTAATGCAACAACTTTGGGGCAGAGGTTCAGATTGGGATGAACCAATCTCTGAAGATCTAAGAGCTAATTGGGAGGCTTTCCGCTCAGACCTTCCATCCCTCAACGATGGAAAAATAAGACATGCAAAGCAGTCGAGTTGCATGGATTCAGCGATGCATCCACCAAAGCATATGGAGCAGTTGTCTACATTAGAATTCTAGATGCACAAAATCAAACATATATGCAATTATTGATTTTGAAGACGAAGGTGGCACCACTCAAAACTATAAGCCTTCCCCGACTGGAGTTATGCGGAGCAGTTACCCTAGTTTCATTACTTGAGCACACTGCAAAGGTCTTTGATATTCCAAGCAGTAAGTGTCAGTGTCGGATTCAACCATCACTTTGGCATGGATCCGGGCCCCTCCTACAAGATGGACAACGTTTGCGAGTAACCGAGTATCAGAAATCCAACGCCTTACAAACAGCGAGATATGGACACACATTCCAACACACCACAACCCTGCCGACCTCGCATCAAGAGGAATTCTGCCATCAGCACTGAAAGCGCAAGACTAACGGTGGAAGGGCCCAGCATTTATGAGAAGCCAATGGGATTTTGAAATTCCAGATCAGACCTCAATAATGGGTACAGAGGAAGATAAACGGCAAAACGTCCGGGTCAAGACGCATTGTGCAATCACAGAACACATTGACGAAGGTTTAGATCTAAAGAAAATTATATACAAGTATTCTCAACTACACAAACTCATCCGAATATTAGCCCTTTGTCGACGATTTGGAAACAATTGCAAATCCCCACCGAATTCGAGGAAGCACGGCCCACCAACTCTAGAAGAACTGAAAACATCAACAAAGATCGTGATCAAATCGACCCAATGGGAGTAGTTTCCAGAAGAACTAAACAAATTAAGATGAAACATGGCACCAAAGGGTTTTAAAACACTCAACGCATTCATCGATGGTGAAGGCATTCTTCGCGTAGGCGGAAGACTCCAAAATGCGTTGATGCCGTACAGCCAACAACTCGCCGTGATTATAAGATCGAAGCACCATTTAACTGACCTTATAATACGAGACGCACACAAAGAAACACACCACGGTGGAATCCAACAAATGGTAGCGTATATTCGCTCGACATATTGGGTCTTAAATCTAAAACGAAGTGTTAAACAGGCCATACACAAATGCGTCGTTTGTTTCCAGCATGAGGCCCAAACAATGCCACAATTGATGGGGAGTCTTCCAGCAGCAAGAGTGCAAATGGCCAGACCTTTCAGTAACACTGGTGTCGATTAAGCGGGTCCAATAGAAATGAAGTCATGGAAAGGACGCGGAGCAAAAACCCTCAAAGGCTACTTTGCCATCTTTATTTGTCTCTCAACAAAGGCCATTCATTCAGAAGTAGTAAATGACCTGACTAAACAAGCATTTCTAGCAGCTTTCAAAAGATTCACGGCAAGACGCGGGATCTGCTCACAAATATTTAGTGACTGCGGAACTAATTTCGTAGGTGCGAACGCCGAACTCAAACGCATGATGAAAGATGCGAAACATGATTGGGTTGAAGTAGCCGACATCTTAGCCAACCAGGGTACAAGGTGGAATTTTATTCCTCCAGCTTCTCCGCACTTCGATGGACTGTGGGAAGCAGGAGTGAAATCTGTTAAGCACCACTTAAAAAGAGTTATCGGATTAGAAAAATGCACATACGAGGAACTCGCCACACTCCTTACCCAAATAGAAGCGTGTCTCAATTCGAGGCCTTTGTGTCCTCTATCCGATAACCCCGAAGATTTGGAAATAATCACCCCGGCACATTTCCTGATCGGGGAGACGTTAAAGGCAATTCCTGAAGGTGCTCAAGAACTCGATCGTTGGAAACGAGTACAGACGTTTGTAAACACTTTATGGCGAAAATGGAGCGGAGAATATCTAGCACGCCTTCAACATCGCCCCAAATGGACAAAACAAGTAACGACACCAAATGTTGGAGATCTAGTGATTTTAAAAGACGAGCGGTTACCACCAACACAATGGGCTCTAGCACGAATTACTGAAAAACACCCAGGAAAAGACGACTTGGTCCGCGTCGTCACAATCGGTACAAAAAACGGAAAGATGAAAAGACCGATCACAAAATTATATTACCTCCCTTCAAATAAGAACACACAATCATTTAACAATTATTAACCTAAATTAAACAGAAGTTAAAAACAAATCAAAAAAACGTAACATAACCTCAACATGCAAGCACTGAAACATTCACACAAAAACAAAAAACCGATTTCCTGCGACACTACGTGCTGATGGTGGACCTACGAAATAAACGACTAATCGACACCAAAACCGAAGTCGCCTCCAGTGGTAGTGTAGCTCGCATAAATTCTCTCCGATTAACAAATATCTGTTGCGAACATCCTTACAATTCCCTACTTTCAGAATTTAAGGACATCACACGACCGCTGCCGAATCCGAAAACCTCCACACATTGCACAACTCACCACATAATTACAAGAGGACCACCAGTGTTTTCTCGAGCACAGCGCCTGTCACCGAAGATACTTCAAATGTGGTGTGGGTGGCCGTGGCGTAGTGGTAGTCGTCGTCGCTTGTCATGCGGAAGGTTTACGGTTCGAATCCAGATGTCTTCGAAGCATTTATTTCTCTCGAAATAAAAATAAGTTGATTAGTTTCAGAAGTTAATATCGAAACCTACTGCGAAGGCATAACACTGGCAGTAGGATGGTGGGTATGGCTGAAGAAAATTGATCGCATAAACTATAATAAGAAACATCTGGATAAAACTCCTGTGAATCATAAGCAATTACAAAAATAATACACAACTCTCCAGTTATCCTGGACACCACCCATAGAGTTAGTTGAAATTGAAACCTATCATTTGAGTTTCCTACCACTACGTCGATCTGTCTGTCTCTCGTTCTCGTCCTTCATGTGCTTGCGCTATGTGTAAACATTATAAGGGTATTCATATCCCCTTTAGCGTGTGTAGATGATAAAAAAAAAAGCAAAAGCCGAGTTCCAGATCATGTTGGATCAGGGTATCTGCCGACCGTCTAAAAGTCCATGGGCCAGCCCACTGCATATGGTCCCTAAGGGGAATGGAGAATGGCGTCCTTGCGGGGATCTCCGTCGTTTGAATGCTGCAACTGTACCAGACAGATATCCTGTTCCGCATATACAGGATTTTACGTATTTCCTAGATGGCCAAAACATTTTTTCGACACTGGATTTACAGTGCGCATACCATCAAATCCCCGTCGAGGACAACGATATCGCCAAAACTACCATTATAACCCCTTTTGGACTGTACGAGTTCTGTAAAATGACATTTGGACTCCGGAATTCTGGACAAACATTTCAGCGGTTTATCGATAACATCCTCCGAGATTTCAATTTTGCTCACGCGTACATCGATGATATTTTAATCGCCTAACACGACGAAAAACAACACCTATTACATCTCAGACAGATATTCGAGTGTTTCCGACAAGTAGGACTTGTCATCAATGTGAATAAGTGTCAGTTTGGGAAAAAAGCAGTACGATTTCTTGGTCATATCGTCAGCACTAAGGGCATTAAACCACTTCCGGAAAATGTAGATATCATACGGAATTTCAAGCGTCCCGAGCAAGTTTGTGAACTTCGTCGATTCCTTGCAACGATCTATTTTCATAGGAGATTCATACCGAAAGCAGTCGCAACGTAAAGCAACCTTCAGTGCCTCACCAATGGTAACAAAAAGAACGATCGCAGCAAAATTCAGTGGACAGAGAAGGCCATCACAGTTTTCGAAAAGTGCAAGCAATCTATTACAGATGCAATCGCACTCGCTCATCCGAAGCCGAATTGTCAACTCGCCCTGATGGCATTGCAACAGCTCGTCAATAAGTCTTGGCAGCGATTGGGATTTTTTCCCAGAAAACTGAACGAAACTTAGACGAAGTACAGCACCTACGACAGGGAGCTGCTTAGTGCGTATGAGGGGGTAAGATACTTTCAACACTTACTAGAAGGTCGTAGTTTTATCATCTTTACAGACCAAAAGTCATTAACCTTCGCATCTTATCAAAAACCTGAAAAGGCCTCTCCGCGCCAACGCACGCAACTCAATTTCATCAGCCAATTTTCTACAGACGTGAGGTATATTCCGGGGACTGCCAACGTCGTCGCAGATTCACTTTCTCGCGTTAATTCCATCACAGCGGTAAATGGAATCGACTACAACCAATTGGCCGAAGCTCAAAGGAACGATAAAGAGTTAAAGACACTAATACGCAATGAGTCAACATTCTTGCAGCTGAAACAGTTTGCTGTCCCTGGAAGCGACAAAAACAAGGTATTCTGTGACATATCAACCACTCATATTCGACCTTTTGTTCCCAGCGCGCTAAGACGGACGGCGTTTAATAGCGTGCATGCAATGGCTCATCCCAGTATACGTGCATCCACACGACTAATAGTATCCCGATTTGTCTGGCCAGGTATGAAGAAAGACTATCAGCGATGGACAAAATCGTGTGTGTCGTGTCAACGATGCAAGACACATAAACACAACTCTACGCCACCAGACAGTTATACTGCGACGGTTCACAAATTTCAACACATAAACATCAATTTAGGTGGCCCTCTCCCATCATCCAGAGGATTCCGCTACTGCCTCACCATCATCGATCGGTTTTCGAGGTGGCCGGAAGCTATCACAGTAGAGGACATAACAGCGGAAACTATCGCACGAGCCCTGTATGAAACTTGGATGTGCTGATTTGGAGTCCCACAGCGAATCACTACTGTTCAAGGTAGACAGTTTGAGAGCAATCTTTTTAGTGAGCTGACGAAATTGCTTGGTATTAAGCATCTGCGGACAACTGCCTACCACCACGAATCCAATCGTCTCATTGAGCGGTGGCACCGAACTCCGAGGGCGTCAATGCAGTGTCACACCTCAACAAACTGGGTCGATGTGCTACCGACGGTGTTATTAGGACTCCAGAAGGAGGATATCAACGCAACCGTAGCCGAGATGCTCTACGGCATGAACCTTAGCCTACCAGGCGAGTTTTTCGACGTATCTCCAAACAATCGAGACACCAATGAAGCAGATTTCGTCAGGTCATTGAGAGATTTCATGGCTACCATCCGTTTTTCGCAGACTTCATCGCATTCAAAAAAACAATTCTTCATACAAAAGGATTTAGAAACGACTTCGCACGTGTTTGTCCGTAATGATGCTGTTAAACCACCTTTGCATCCTCCATACAACGGACCTTATCGCATAATCAACAGAACGGACAAATATTTCACCATCGATAAGAAAGGAAAAAACTACAACATCTCAATTAATCGACTCAAAACAGCGTACACCAATGAGGGCAACGATAAAGGACCCGCAGCAAAGATTGAAGCAGAACCGTTTACCTTATATAACGCGATACGGCAGGAAGGTAAACAAAAAAAAAAATAAAAAAAAATGCACACATAGTCAATTTAAATCTACACATAATACAGTCCACTAAATCCATCAAAACAAACTAATCAAAACAAATTGATCAAAACAAGCTATGTATATGTAAAGGGTGATTTTTTAGCTGGTTTGGTTTTGGCAACACTGGTTTTGACAGCTGACGTGTGTTTAGTACCTTGTGTCACTGTCAAACAGCTTCAGTTTGGTTTGCAATTTAACCATGGATCGTCTTACAAATGAACAACGCTTGCAAATTATTGAATTTTACTATCAAAATTCGTGCTCGGTTCGAAATGTTCAGCGCGCGCTGCTTCCATTTTATGATCGGCATTCTCGACCTTCTGAGCAGTCTATTCGGAAGATTGTGACCAAATTTCGCACCAAATTTACTTTGTTGGACATTAAACCACCAACACGTTTACGTACTGTGCGTAGTGAAGAAAATATTGCGGCCGTATCAGCTAGTGTGACAGAAGACCGCGAAATACTGTCACTGTCAATGGTGAACGCTACCGAGCGATGATAACAAACTTTTTTTTGCCCGAAATGGAAGTTCTTGACTTGCATGATATGTGGTTTCAACAAGACGGTGCCACATGCCACACAGCACGCGAAACAATGGCGCAATTGCGAGGCGAGTTTGGTGAACAGTTAATTTCACGTTTCGGGCCGGTCAATTGGCCGCCTAGATCGTGCGATTTGACACCATTAGATTATTTTTTGTGGGGGTATGTCAAGGCTAATGTCTATAGGGACAAGCCCGCTTCGATTGACGCACTGGAAGCCAACATCCATGCATTCATTCGTGAGATACCGGCCGATATGTGTGAAAGAGTATGCCAAAATTGGACTCAGCGGATGGGCTACCTGAGACGCAGCCGCGGTCAACATTTGCATGAAATTATCTTTAAACATTAAGTTGCAAGGTTCAAACTATCGATTCAAATAAATATTTCATTCATTTTTTCGAATTTTTTGTGTTTTTTTTTTTTAAAAAAAGTTCTCAACCTCTTAAAAAATCACCCTTTATAATCATACTCAACGTCACACACACACGTACACGTTATCAATCTAATCCCAATCAATCTAAGAAAATAGCACAATTACCAAAGCTTTAATAAACAATTATTTTCAATTTCAACACAAACAAAAAAAACGACGCGTTTAAATCGTTCGTACAAAATACAATGCAAAGTGTATAATAATATAAACGAATAATAATAATACGCACCTAAATGATTCAAACAAAAGCTACAAAATAGTTGCCATAACACCACAGAGAAACAAATAAACTGAAACACAACATTTATATTAAAAACACATTACACTTTACAAAACAAACAACGGCACCAGGCTAAAGGCCCCGACCCATAGACTGCGTCAACGTCGGCGTTTTGAACGCTGAAGTTGGCGTTAACGTTTACCGCAGAGAGCCGTCGCATACCAGCGCTGAAAGATGACAGCCGATGACATTTTGCTATTGCTGAAAGCAGAGCTGTCGTTGTGGTAATTTTTTGGGTGCTAAATTTTTGATAACATGATGGTACTTTTCGAATGAAGGTACATAGTACTTATATTCACATATGAGAAAAATTATGAAAATGGTAATTGGTTTGGAAACTGAAAAATAAAATTATCTGAACCTCACTAGGTTTGATTTTTTCTTTTTTTAATTTTCACTTTTTTTTTTGATCTCGAGCAGTTTTTATCGCCCTAGTACAATTTAAATTTTCAAACCAACCAAAAAAGCACTTTTATTTGCTCGAGATCAATTTTTTGTGAATTTCGAACTTAACTCGAGATTTACACCTACTTGCACTAATACCAAAACATTTTATACGAAATTTAAACGCAGCACATCAAAATGCTAGGTATTAATTAACCCAAATATTATCAGAAAAAACTAGAAAATACAAAAAAAGAAAGTGCATTTAAAAAAGTATTTATTATTTTTCTTTTTTTATTTATTTCCTTTTACGAACAAATATCAAATGAAACACTAATATAATTGCAGAAAATCAGATCAATCTCGTTTGTTTTCTATTCAGCACGAAAAATCTGAGATCTGAGAGCAAAATCTGAAAAGCCCAAACAAAACGACATAAGACAAGTATAGTACGGACTGCAGATGGGTATACAAAACTACTATTGTAGTACAACCGACAGCACTGGCTGAAAGTGTTTTCTTTTCAAGCTTATGTCAGCTGATTGTCAACATCGATGACAGTTTCTCTATATTTCTCTATGCTTCCACCAATTAAAATGCATACTCTCAATTTGTGAATGCGTGAACTGTAATATGTAAATGTGTGAACTTCAATACGTGAATGTGTGAACACCCAACGCACAGCGCAGAGATAAAAGTAGAAAGTAAACCTACTTTCTGCGTCGGCGTTTTTGTATGCGTTGGTTATGGGCCACCTTTCATAAGAATGCGTGTATTCTATCGAGCTGTCACTAAAAACGCACGCAGTAGCGCACTGCCGCAGTCTATGGGTCGGGGCCTTAAGGCTAGGCACAAGCAAAAGTAACAATCATCCCTCAAGTCTTTTCACATTTCATAATTGAATCATCGCATATCATCGCAGCTATATGTGCCTGGCTACACGATCAATTCCATACCGATTCTTTTCAGTGAGACAGGTATATTTTATGTGAGTTGAAACGAGAAGGGTTGATTTCACCAAAAGCACACCGAAAATCCGATTTGATAATAGTTACGGTGGAAAATGCATGTTCTTTTCTCAAAGCGTTTCATTTCTCATACATTTTTTAATTTTTTTCCGACCGTCGTCGGAGGGTTCACATCACGGAAAACTGAAAAAATAATTTTTTGTGCAGGACGGAGCACGGAGATTGTGTGTTCTGTTTTCAAAGTGTTTCCCTCAACACATTTTGTGTGTAGCCACGGGGAAATTTTCAATACCTAGTATGCCATTGACCGTGTAGCCAGAGCCTATGGTAATAACAACATTTCATCGGCAAAAGAGCATCGACAAAAAAGTGAAGGACTAACACAAGTGCAAGGAGACCAGCCCCAGAATCATCCTGACCGATATCTGCTTACCTGGAACATGGTGGAATTGAATAGCAACGAACAGAAGCAAATACAAAATACAATTAAGCCAATGGGTTCGAGACGCCATATTGTTTGTTTACATTCGTGTCGTGACTGTCCATTGTTTTCAAATATACATATATGTACATACTTATAATTGTTCATTTCACTAATCTCATTTGTCTCTTTCCATGTAAACCCAATGGAAGCGAAATGCAGCATGTATTCTCCCACTGCCCACAATTCCAGCTGCAGAGGGATGCACTTCAAACAGCACTGGGAGAAACACCAACTCCGGAGAATCAAGTACATCACATGCTAGAATCGGAAGACAGATGGAACGCAGTGAGTTTCTATGCCAAAGATGTATGTCAGGAGTTGAGGAGACTAGAGCGAGAACGAAGAGAATCTGAAGAAAATGCAAGAAGCCACAGAGTGGAAACGAGCGGTAACGCTGCTGTGTACCAAAACTCACCTACGCAAAGGCACAGACAGGTGGACATACGAATATACATGCGCTCACAGATGGACGCAAACGTGTAACAAATTAACTGCGGCTACAGCGTGGAAATGCCGTTCAGGCAATAGCTCACACAACAGGACCTTCAAACCGAACTTCAAAGACATGAACGTATACGGAATGACACACACACGAACTTACGCACACACGAACTTACGCACACACCATACGAAACTAACGAACTAGACTAGACCCATACGTACTGACATATACAGCTCTGTGAAAAAAAATAGCACCACGTTGAACTTTGTACTTGTCATGCATATTACAGTTTTCTCTGCTGATCTAAAGACATAAAATCTATTGTAGAATATAATGTTTGGCATCGGTGATATAATGCAAAGACAAGTTTAGCAAAAACTGTACTTTGAGATAAGGAGATTCCCGTTATACGAAATGAAGCCAAATTTGTGGTGTGAAAAATAATAGCACCGCGTAATTCTGCAGAGTGTTTTGGTAGTGTTCACTAGTGTTTACATATTTTCTTCCATCAAACTATATCAAGGTAAGATATTTAAGTAATTTAAAATTAATATCATGTAAGTGCAACGTATTTAGCAGCTAA
Organism: Brachyopa scutellaris; assembly: GCA_949775065.1. NCBI lineage: Eukaryota > Metazoa > Arthropoda > Insecta > Diptera > Syrphidae > Brachyopa > Brachyopa scutellaris. The sequence goes on from OX459114.1 coordinate 35,723,555, forward strand.
AATGGGTCACGGTAAACATTGTACCCCTGAAGAACGTTCATTAATAAGAAAACTAATTTCTGAGGGAAAAACTTACAAGTTTATAAGGCAAATTGTTGGATGTTCCAACAAAATGATTATAAATGCAAAAAAATATGTTGAAAAAGAAGAAACGAGAGGGAGAAAACCAAAATTGACCCCTAGTGATGACCGACGCATGGTAAGATTGGTTAAACTAAATCCGTTTATCACCTCTAACAGAATAAAAGAGGAGTTAAATCTATCCGTGACAACTTCTGCAATAAGGAAAAAATTAATAAAGAAAGATCTACCTGCCAGAAGTCCCAGAAAGGTACCCTTGTTGACAAAGGCTCACGTACAAAAAAGGAACAAATTTGCAAAAGAACACTTGCATTGGGAACCAACTAAATGGCGCAATATATTATGGACGGACGAGTCGAAAATTGTTCTTTTTGGTACTTCTGGTACCAGAACATTTGTGCGAAGGCCAAAAAGCCAGGAGTTCAAACCAGAATACACGCTCAAAACTATTAAGCACGGCGGCGCAAAAATTAACATATCCTCCTACAATGGCACAGTTCCAATATTTTGGATAAAACCGATAATGACTGCACAAATTTATGTCGACATAATGAGGGATGTCATGTTGCCTTATGCTGAGTGGAATATGCCTCTCTCGTGGGTCCTGCAACAGGATAATGACCCAAAACATACGAGCAAGTTGGCCAAGGAATTTTTCGTAAGGAATTGGGTTCAGGTTATGGAATGGCCGGCTCAGTCTCCAGACCTGAACCCCATCGAAAACCTTTGGACAGACGTTAAAAAAGCCCTATTTAAGGCCAAACCAAAAAATACACGGCAGCTATGGGAAGCTGTGCAGGCAGCGTGGAGGGATATCCCACTTCAGTGATGTCAGACATTAATCGACTCCATGCCACGACGTTGCGCCGCTGTGCTTAAAAATAAAGGTCATAAGACCAAATACTAAAATAATATTATAAGCTCAAACTAAAATCTTATTAATTTTACTAAAGATCTTATCTCATTTGTGAATTTTAACTTTTGGTGCTATTATTTTTCACACTCCAGAACTTGTGTTTTTTTTTAGATGACCATAATTTATTTATTTTCAGTTTTAATGGAAAAATGTTTATGTTTCTTGATTACTTTAACTTTACATTAAGTTTTAAAAATAAAAATAAAATCCAAATTGTCATTTGTTTCAAAAATATTTCATTTAAAATCCTATATAAATGGTTGGTGCTATTTTTTTTTCACAGAGCTGTACATAAACGAACAATACCCTTCAGGACAGTTTCAGACACATTGACAAAGACATGTGAAGATGAGGAAAACCTACGGCTGAAGTCCCCCCTATGACGAAATACTTACAGTGGTACCGTGGGGACCAGGAAACAGAGGCAGGAGGTGGGTTTAGTGGATTAAAGTCCCACACACAGGCTTTTGATGCTTCCACCTTTCTTACAAAAAAAAAAAAAAAACTGACAGACAGACATATTTGAAAGCATAAATGACGCTGCGGTTGAAAGCAAAAAATCTTAAATTAACCAAAAACCGAAATAATAAAATAGACACAGAATCACAAGCCAATTTGTGCTATTTGTGGCTTGTTTTCCAGTTGAAATCAAAATCTACTATGAACAAATTCAATATACTAAATTTTTTTAGACAATCAACTGCGAAAACATATTCCTATAGTTGCAACGCTGATACGCTTACGCACGATCAGTCAATTGAATTTGCAATTAAAAACAATTTGGCGTAGGTATTCTATATTATCAAAAATAACTCAATTTGACTGCAGAAAAAATAATAATGAGCCGATATTTTCCAGCTTATGTGGCTCGTCAGAGTGGATGTGTTAGACATAGAATAACCAACCCGAAAAACACGAAGGAAATAAACTAAAAACTTGCCTGCCACTCAATAAATTCCACTGCAGTAGTGCAGTGCATAAGCCGGAAAATTTCGGTTAATAGAGTACTTTTCCTGCAATCGAATTGAGTTATTTTTGCAATATTCATGCTCATTTTTTTTCTCATATTGATACAAACTTAAACTATGTACGTGTGAATATAAGCGAAGCATGGCGTTGAAATTTGAAATTCGAAATTTCTAAAGTGCATGGAAACTATAAAGGGGAGTCGTGGACGCAATATAAATTGTAAATTTTTTGATGCAAAGAATACAAGAGTGAAAGTGTTGAAGACTTCGACATTTGTAACTGCAGTGTGTAGATATATCCACATATAAGGCTGCAAAACATTACTATTCCGTGTTTGGTGCTCTTTTCAAAATACTGATTTATGCGAGCAAGGAAGGATTTTCAGCTCTCCTCCTCATTAAAAACAAGCAGAGAAACAGACTTGGCGCTTCAGCTGACATGAGAATTGCACTGGCGAAAAGTGTACCCAGGATCTCAGAACTAGTGAAGAAGATGCATAAAAATCATCTGTTTTACAAAACTAATAAGTAGGGTAAGCTGTCCCACAGTGGCTCACGTCCCACAGTGGATTTTTTAAATTTACAGAATCTCTACTTATAAGAGAAAACCGAAGTAAAGAGAAAATAAACCGCGTTTCGATCCTTTATGATTTTACCTGGCCGTTGAAGTAGTGCGCTCGTCAGAGTCGGTTGTGCTTAAGAAAAAGTGAATTTTACTGGTAAGTAAATTAGAAATCGTGCTCTTTATTTTTGTTCCATTTAAAATGGTTTGTGGGATACAGTTTAAAATGTTGTATTATTATTAATTAAAATTAGTATGTCAATAAAATTTGTGAAATAGTTTTTTTCATAAAAATATTTTTCTCCAAAAAGTCACTATGTCCAACAGTGAACCAGATCATAGCCATACACAGTGAACCATGGTTCACAGGCTTCAGAATTCCTTATTTTAATTTGCCAACGATCTATGTTTCAGCATTTAACATTCGTTAATGGTTTTGTGTTTTTTTTTTATTATTTTTTACTATTCTTTTTCGTTAGTTATAAGTTTTGTGATGAAAGTCCTTTTTGTTAATACATATTTTGCTATGTTTTATTGTAGTTATTACGATTTGTTGTTTTTATCACTTATGTTTTTGTATTGTTTACTTTTTTGAAGTTAATGTTAAATAAAAATTGATTTTTATCAATTACTTGTTTTTGTTCTTTATTTTTCTTATGAAATAATAAATAAACACTATAGGCTCACTGTGAACTACCCGGTGGTTCACTGTGTCCACCCTGTAGTACACAGTGAACCAATTGAGGTGCGTTTTAAAAAAAACTCAAAATTTACTATTTTCTATGATCTTTCTAAAGCTGCATTTGGTGAAATACAAAGCGAATAAAGCAAATAATAAGTACATCAAGTCAAACGCAAATTGGTCCACTGTGGGACAGTTTACCCTACCTTATAATTAAAAATACGTTTTCCAAAATACATATGTATGTTACATACAGTTTGTCAAGAAAATGTTTGGAAACCCAAAAAACGTACAGAAAATAAATTTAAATGTATAAATTTACTAAGAAATATAAGAAATTTTTCTACTTTTTCTTCGGAATTCCATTGTCATATGAATTATTTGCCGCAATGTAAAAAAAAAATAGAAAATTCAACCGAAAACCAAGAGAAATCCAACAAAGCATACCCAACGGTATTTTCTTCAGTGCCATATAATAATTCTTTGCAAAAAGGGTTATATACTTAGGGGAATCGCAAGAATATAATAAAGGAGAGAAGAACACGAATTAGATGTAATTTCATTGCATTCTAGAGTTGTGTTGTAGTTTTTTAGTCATTAATCGTTTGAATTGGCATTAAGATTGTTCAAAAAAAGCCATATTAAATATGCCAGGTAAACGAATAAGTGACGATTTAATACACTTAGTGTATTATAATTATTATAAAGGTAAATCTCCTAAAGAATTGGCTACAATGTTCTCAATCAAATTAAGAACTATTTACAACATTATTAACCGGGCCGAAAAAGAAGGTAGGCTAGACCTGAAGCAGTCAACAGGCAGACCAAGAAATCTAACATGGAGGGATGAAAGAAAAATTATGAAAACCATTGAAGGAAACCCTCATATCAGCACCAGAATGTTGGCCACGGACTTAAAACAGGATTGCGGAGTTGAAGTATCGCATGAGACCGTCAGGAAAGTTATGCTAAGGAACAAACATACATCGTTTTCCTTATACATTGATTTCCTTATTTAATAATGATCTGCCCAGCATTGTTAGAAACTGCAAAATTCAGATGTATGCTGATGATGTTTCGATTTATTTTACACGTCCAATTGGTTTGGTTGAAGATTGTGTTGCCAGGATAAATGAAGATCTTGAAAATATCTCAAAGTGGTCTAACAAACTTAAACTTAATCCGGCTAAAACTATTAGTATGATTTGCTCAAGAAGTGCTTTCCATTTCCCCGATTTTCCCCGTATAATTCTAAATGGAGAGCCAACTCCTATTGTTGATGTAGTGAAATATCTTGGTTTCTACATTAACTCCTCACTTACTTGTTGTAATGCTGTATCTCAAACAATCCGTAAGGTATATGCTATATTGCGGTGCCTGAGCAACTCGGCTACCCTAATAGATATAAATGTTAAAACGCGATTAATCAGATCGTTAAATATGCCATTTCTTATTTTTAACTGTACTGTGCATCCTAGCCTTAATTATGAATGTAAACGAAAATTAAATGTTGCGTTTAATGACTGTATCCGATTTATTTATAACATTCCCAGATATTGTAGTGTTTCTCATCTTAAGTCTTCTGTCCTTGGTTTGAACTTAGTTAAGTATTATTGTTACTGTAACATTCTGAAGCTATTCAAAATTATTCACTTTAAATGTCCCACTTATCTGTATGAAATGCTTATTTTTGCTCGTTCAACTAGAGGTTTAAAACTTCTCATTCCGCGTTTCACACACCGCAGTGGAGAGCACTCCTTTTTTGTGTCTGCTATTCGTCTGTGGAATCGCCTTCCGCATGAATTGCAGACATTAAATTCGATTACCGTATTTCAGAAGAAACTTTTCATCTTTTTGTCTGACATCAGTTTCGCAATTTGACACTTTATTTTCTTTTTCTTTTTGTTTTTTTTTTTTTTTTTTCTTATTATTCACATAAATAGTTTATAAGTCTTAAATTCAAATATTCTATGTTAATTTCAACTGCTATAAATTAAAAAAAGGATTTGTTTGTTTTTTAAATATATATTAATGTAACTTTAAACTTAATACTTCTAAAAGATACTAATATCTTGTAGTATAATGTAAAATATAACTCCAAATACAAATACAAATACAAATACAAATACAAATACATCGAGAGTTGCCAGAAAAAAACCATTACTCTCAGCGCAGAATGTTTGCAAAAGACTAAATTTTGCAATGCAGCATATTAGTCTTCCGATGGAGTACTGGAACGATGTTGTTTTTTGTGACGAGTCCAAAGTAATGCTGTACTACCACGCAGGACCTCCGAGAGTCTGAAGAAAACCGCTAACAACCATAGAAAACAAGAACGTCATTCCAACAGTTAAATTTGGAAAATTGTCGGTGATGATATGGGGATGTCTTTCAAGCAAAGGCGAAATCAGAATTATTGAAGTAACGATGACGAAGGAAGTGTATTTGGATATCCTAAGAGAAAACTTGAAGAGAAGTGTGCAAAAATTCGTCTTTGTTGATGTGTATACAAGAATACATACATATATAAAATGTTCGATGTATTAAATATAGTATTATTTATTCGACTGGCATGAGATTTTCCAATTTGCCATGGGTGGGCATGTGGTGAAAATGGTTGTGAGCCACTGTGTCATATGGACCCCACGCCACTGCTAGATCCACATAAATTGTTGCAATAAGTAATAGAGGCTTTTCAACTTGTTGTTTTCCATAAATCAAAGAGTGTGTTTTTTTTAACTTAACCACAGCTTCTGAAAACCCCGCTATGTAATATCCCATGGGGCCACCTGATACCAAGCGTGTCTGTCAGCCGGAAATAATATGATTGTCACTCCAAGCTACTCCGATTTATCTTTAGAACCCACCTGTGAATTTTTCCCTCGAGAATACTCGCCGAGAGCTAAATCAAAGATTGATATGAGATATCCTTCTTTAGAGCCAAGATAATTATGTTGCACCATTGAATAAGATTTCAATTTCGATAACACTTCTTTCCAATATTTCTTGAAGCCAATGCCGCATTCTGGTGCCATAATCATGTTTCAACTAATTCATGAGGTGCTGTGCTCACCAGAGATTTGAACAGCACAGTAGTTCTGCCGATGCAACGTTCCCTGCAAGGCCTATCGACGATTTTCTATAAAGTATAATTCACTGATTTCAATTATTGATAGCACATGTCCAAACATGCGCTCCCACATTGCTGCGCCACAAATAGAAGCAAAAAGTTAAGTTAATTGAAAGACATGTATACGGACAAAAAAAAAACAGATATACAACCACAGATGGTAGCTGAATCGAATTCGCCGCAAGGATCTCTGGGCGTCAGTTCCAAAATCCATCCGTACACTGTTAAACGAATATAGAGCGTTACGAGCCAACAACCAGATCAAGAACTACAGCAAAGAGTGCGCCAAGCCAACCTATAAACACATTATTTATTTTATGAGGGTAAGCCTTATGCGAATTTCGTTCTAAAGCCACCTCAACGTCCATCGTCCAGCATCCTCCAAATTGACCAATGATGCTGAACATATATGGTCTGACGGATAACAAACGAACATCGATGGACCGACCGATCGATCCGCAAACAGGCAGAAGTGAACATATCACAGCTGGTTGTTTCTTCGCACACGTAGAAGTCAATTGTACGAGTAGCGTACTCGTATACGTAGGTTAAGTAACATATTTACTACTAACGAACAAATACCTGAGGTATTCCTCCATCTAAAAGATATAAAAACTTAAAACAAAAAACATGCCATGGGATTAAATGAGCTAGCTTCTAGAATGTGATACGATTACCAACCTTTTGCTAGTACAACATGTCAGCTATTTGATGCACAATATCCGTAATCATATAAATCATGTTCGAAGAAGGATTCATTAAAACATTTTCATTCGCTTCCATTTCATACGCATGTCAAGTTTGTTCAACTCCCATTCGGTTTATTAGTGCATCATCTACTTGGATGTGCTTTTACTGACACTCGACACTAGAAACACGACAGTGAGTGTTTCTGTTTAGGACGTACACCAAGTTTTTGTGCCTGCACCTAAGTGCGACTCGCTTTGATAGACAGACGAATGGAAGCAGAATATAAGTTCACGGCCAATGTCACCGATGTGTGTTGCAATGATTACAGGATATGTACAGTACGAACGTACTCGTACCACTCGCATATATACTTCTGATGAGCATTGCGGGGAACTCCCTTAGAATAAATGTGTCCTTGATGACGGAAGTTGAAATAAAAACATTGTTTTTCAGATTCTTACATCTTGTTCATGCTACAGCAAACATGGTATTGTTGTGATGCTTGTCAATAGAAGATATCACGACAATACACACATTTCTAGTGTTCTATTGTTTTCTTGCTTTTTTTCTTCCGTAACCATGATGCTTTGTTGGGAGAAGGAAATCTCAAGGGAATGTTAAGCCGCAATGCTCATTTGACGTTTTTAAGAAATAACGAAACATACAATGTACATATGTATAATTCATACAGTGAGATATTTTTCTTTTTATTTACAAAATTAAGATCACTTAGCAGTCAAGATTTTCATAAGTCATCCAAGAACATTGCAGTTTTAATTATGCACATATTTATTAAATGTTCCTAAAAACAAAATCAAAACATCAGTTATAATTTTTTTTCGTATGACTTATGAAGTGCTACTTTCTGCGCGGTATTGTTTATAAATAAACATTTATTGGTTATGAACGTAGTAATCTGGCGATAATTGGTGGTACGCGTTTTTCAAATCCCGGAAAAAATACTTAGCACTCAAGCAGTCTAGAGCTGGGTTGCAAAAGTCGATACAATTGTACTGTTTTCGATACAATTGACCTTGCTTCACACACACAAATACACTTTTATAAAATTCGATACAATTTGCGGTGCTGCTAATTTAGTAGGTATTTTCTTCAACAAAATATGTTTTAAGAAACCAAAACATCACATACACTATACAGCTAGGTTCCATAAATCCAGTGAAATCAAATCGAAATCAAAATGGAATATCGAGTGAATTCATTTTCAGTGTTTTACATTTCGACCGTTTTTGTAAGCGATTTTATTTTTTGAAATCATTTTCTGTGAAATTGAAAACGGTGATATCGGTCATTTTCGGCATTGAGTAATTATTTTGATTTTGGCAAATTGTTTGATTACTGATATTATTATAACAGATCTTATTATTATGTGTGCTGGGTTAATTGCTGCGTTATTACAGACGAAAAGGCATAAATATGCAGAGTAAAACAATATAAAGACGAATGCTGAGATATATCTAATTATCTAATCCCCAAAATTGCAGATGCTGCGTTTCTTAGTCATTTGTGATTAAATACGTATACAATGGTGGAAAACGAGCTAGAAAAATGTAAGTACCTTTTCTACAAAAAGATGATAACAGCGCTGTTATTAACTAAAATAAATTTGTATTTTCACACTGAACGTTCGGATAGTTTTCCGACCATCAACCGCAGACCGCTACTTGATCTTCGAAGTGGAATAGATATGAATCCTGGTTGTTACGTATGACCAATTGCCAAACGGATGCGATAGTTAACGACTATACGACTTACTACCTAACAACGACAATTTGATGTATTTTAAACAAATAGCGAAACAATTTATGTTTACTGTTATTAAAACGTTATTTTTTGTGGAAAAAATGGACATATTATGCCTTTAATAGAATCAGATTTAAGAAAACTGAAGAATTAGGTATGTTTTCATGTGGAATTATAACTACACTCTGTCCCAAGAAATTGTTCAACAAATTGTCTCGTTTTCAAATCAGCAGATGGTAGCCCTATGGGTATTGCTCTCCGATTTGCGGCGATTTTTCATGCATACTATGGTAACCCTGTCAGAGCTTAAAAGAGTGGCGGGTTTATTCAAGTTATTGCAACCAGACTGAAATGCAAACGTCCTATCCTCCCTGCACTGACAATTCGATTGGGACAAACAAAAATGTTTCTATTAAAACTCCTAAAACCGCATAAAATAAAGTAAAGTAATAAAGTAAGAGTAGAGCTAGTAAATATACACATATGTATTCAACGTGGTGAGCATTCGTCCTGGCTTTTGTGATATGCTGGCTACCCATTAGAGCCTTTTCTTTGGACGCCCTGTTCCGTAGCAGGAACCGTACAGCACGCGAAAAATTCCTCGTTTGGAACGTTATTGATAATATAACAATATACTTGTCGCTGTTTAAATATGTTATTTTCAATAACGTCTGCTGAAAATAATTGAAATTCATCGTTTCGTTTCATCGTGTTTCGTACTTTTTAGTTAGTTTTCCCCATAGTCGGGTTTTAGTTGTTTAAACTTAATTAACTTACTATAATTTGGTTCCAACATAACTAGCGCCACGTATTTCGAAGCGACAGTAAAGTGAAACAATTGTCCGTCATCAAGCAAATTTTACATAGAAACTGTGACCATCTTGTTACCTTATAAACAAGTTACTATGAAAATACGTTGATTTCAAATTAGTTGTTGGTTGAGTCCAACAGATGCCGCTAGCAACATTTCGATAAAAAAAATTTGAAAATAGCCGTTACTTTTCTTTATTTACCAATAAACTGAATAAATATGGTAAATTTATTTGGAATCTATTTTTTGTGTTGATTAATATTTTGTTTTGTTGCTTGATAATGCAGTACAACAAGCTTCCCAACTCGCCGTTCGGAGACGCAGAAAACTGTAGGTCCCTTCCATTCGTGCAAAAAATATAATGCGCACACACAAATGGTTGCGGGAAGCTAGGCTTGGTTCTACCTAGTACTGCAAAAGCCAAATATTATATTTTTAGAAGCCCAACCATCAATTAGATTGTCCTTTATATTAAGGGGACCTTCTAGTATTTCGACTTCTACAGCCTATTTAGCAAGTCAGCGCAGAAGCAGGTAAAAGGAGCAGGTAAAATTTAATCTCATTTATCTCGCAACTATATTTTTCTCCACGGTGTGAGACAAAAAAAAAAATACTCGACTGATTCTTCTCAAATTTTAGTATGTTATTCAGTAAGCCAGTGCTTATCGTCGGAACTAAAAAAAAAATGTTATACGTTGAATATTTCTTAATTTTTACATACAAAAGGTAATGAAAAATGGTCTTATTTTCGAAACGTAAATTTCAACAACGCGCCATTTTGACAATTTTTAATTTTTTTTTTCATTCTAGTTCCTGTGATAACTACATTCATACAGATTAAAATTTTGTTTTGTTTGTTTTTGATCAGTGGAAGAGCCCAAAAACGACACACCACCAAGATACATTTTTTTGAAGAGGGTAACTGTAAAACCAATTTTTGTTTAAATAAAATTATTATTATTGTTTTTTTTAAATATTTTTGGGTATTGTTAAAGTGATAAAATATATATACAAAGTTTAAATACTGTTGCTCATTATTTGCATTGAAAAAAAAAAATTAAAAACTCGTCAAATTCAAGGGCGCTAGACCAGAAGGTCCCCTTAATGTCCAATATGTGCTGCTGGGTTTTTCGTTGTTTGGTTTCGTAGATGTTTTAAAAATTTACTAAAACTTTCCCCCTCCTCCGGTTTGAGTTAGCAAGTGTTGAATTTCATTTAGGCCAAAAATATTCATTATTTTATTTATTTATTTATTTATTGTTATTTTGGAAAACTTACACAATAGCCGTGTTTTTTATTAAGTGAGTACATACTCACTTTTCTATTTACCCGCACTACAAAAACAAATTTGCTTGCTATAACACTGGTAAAATTCTCCAAGTAAACGACTTACTTGGTACAGCAGTTTCAGACTCTGAATACCAATGGCGCTGAAATCGGTTAAAGGTCGGACGAAAAGTTGTTTTTGGCATTTGTAATTGGATGTATCCGTAAGTTTTCCTTTTTTTTTAAATGAAGTTGATAAATGCAGTGCTTTTTCTGATTGGTTAAAATACATAGATTTTATAAATATGTACTTATTTTGTTAGGAAATAATGGTCAGATTCATAGCATTGGACACAAAATATTTTTTCGTGCTGTATTGAATTGAAAAGCTTAAAAAAGATTATAATAATACATTTAATAAAGGTACGATGATTAAGTTTACTTATTCATTTTTGTTATGTATTTATAAAAAAAATATGTATTACGTTATTGATTAATTGTAATGGGTGTGTTTCTATTACTATTTAAAAAAAAAATTCACTTTGAAAATAAACATCAAATATTGATATGCTTGTTATCTTATTCTTTTAGCAGAGGATGATTTCTTTGGATTCAATTGTCATTGCGACACGTTTTAATATAGGTATTCCGATTTAAAAGAAACTTTTTTTGTATGCGTTATTAACTTTAAGGAACAAAATAAACGGGTACTCAAAAAAAAAATTACTTTATTTTTCTTCATTAAAAAAAGGACCACCCTAGCCTTTATACATGCAAAGCTATAAGCGCTTTGTATGATGAATCCGTTGGTAACAAAGCGCACCAAAATAAGAAAAAAAAAATAAATAACAATTATTATCAAACTTTCCCGAGACAGATGCGATAAAAAAAAATGTAAAAAAAATTGTGTTTGAAGACCAATAACTCGAAAATGAAAGCTGGAATGGTAACAGCCATGGGCAGCTGTGATGAACATTGATCAACTGCCTATCGCAAGGACCCATTTTGGTTGCTCTGAGTTTAATACATCAGAATTTAAAATTGAATAATTATTGGTACCTACCTCTAAATGAACTTTTTTAAACCCCATGTGCATAACTCCGCGAGTGTTTTTTTTATAACATGGACCAATGAATAATTTTCCGTAATTTTTTATCATAAATCCCTTTAACCAATTTATCGTGAGTGAATTATAAAACAAAAAAACAAACAAAAGGTGTGTGCTTATGAACGGAGCCTCCTTAGATATCGAGCAAAAAATATGAAACAAAAGTCAAAGATCTAAATATTTGAAAATTGAAACTCATATATTAACTATTTGAATATTTGATATTAATATATTAATTAAATACATATGCATCTATATTTTCAAACTATTGACCATCAAAACGTTGGAAAATTAAGATTAAAAATTTAATTTGACATGCATATGTCAAGAATTTATAGAAATGTGACAATTTGAAAATCACGAAACACCTGTACAAAGTGAGTATAGAAGTGCGTAAAGTAGGGCATACACGGTCAGATCGGTCTGCCGACTTGGGTCTGCAGACCGTATTTCTATTTGCCCACACACGATCCAACGGTCTGTCAGACTTCACCATACACGGTACGACAAGCAAACCGATTTCAGTATTCGTTTGGCGTTTGTACACAATACACATTAGAAATGGATAATTCGATTGATGTTGAAATTTTCGCGTGTGGGCTAGTTGTTGTGGATTATTTTTTGGAAGCAGAAAAGAAAATAAATTTGAAGAGAAAAAGAAATCTATGGGTCAAAGAATGGTTGACAAAAAGGCGACAATTTTCGCACACAAATTTGCTAATGGAACTTAAATTAACTGCTCCGCAAGATTTTAAAAATGTTTACGCATGGATTCGGATATATACGATGATTTGCTCGAAATGATTGTACCTCTAATTCAAAAGCAAAATACGAATATGAGAGATGCTATTTCCCCTCATGAACGTTTGTCAGCTACACTGCGCTATTTGGCATCTGGTCAAAGCTTTGAAGATCTGAAATTTCAAACTGCAATTGCACCTCAGACTCTTGGAAAAATAATAATAGAAACGTGCGAAGCTATCATACAAGTTCTGAAAAATTTTATAAAGGTAATAAAAAAAATAGCTTTTTTTATTTAAAACGAATGATTTAATGATTAAAATAAGATACATATACATATATACATGTTTGTTTGAAAAGTGGATTATTTATTCGTATGATGGATCGCTTAAAAGTTCCGAGAATGAATCGTGTTCTATATCGGCAGTATTTAGTTGTCCTAGAACATAAGCGCATTCATTGGATGGTGTTGAAACAGCAGATGAAATTGATATTGGTGTAAAGGTCCTTGGATATGGAGTTATCGATTTTCCTTCAATGTTTCTATATGACAGCGCACTTAAATTTTCGAATCTTGCTTGATACAAGACTTCGTCGATACATCTTTTACTGAAAAGTTGTTGTTCAGGCGAAAGTTTTCTGTACATGGTTGCCCAACCATCACTAAACACAGATGCTTCGTCCTTATCGTATGCCTTCTGGCGTATGTTATCCAGGTGCTCAACCGCTTTATCCAGCAAGTTTTATCGACTTTCATTTTTGGTCTGCCTCTTTTTCACATTCTGCTGATCCTATAAAATAAACAAAAAAAAAACAAAAATAATCATGAAAAATGAATTAGTATTAACTAATTTTATAAACAGAATGAATTGTTTTAGAAAATATATGTGTTCTTAGTTTCAGATGCCAAAAACTGCCGAAGAGTGGAGAAGCGTTGCTGATGAATTCGGGACTAAATGGAATTTCCCCAACTGTATAGGGGCGCTGGATGGCAAGCACGTAGCAATCAGAAGACCAACCGGTTCAGGCTCTTACTACTTTAACTATAAAAAAACATTTAGTATAGTTTTAATGGCACTTGTCAACGCCAACTATGAGTTTTTGATGGTGGAGGTCGGAGCGAATGGTAGGGTATCTGATGCTGGCGTATTTGCCAGTACCTAACTAAAGGAAAAACTAGACGACGATATGCTAGGAATCCCTAATCCTAAGGAGCTGGCAATCGGCGAAGAAAAATTGCCGTTTGTTTTCGTTGGAGACGATGCCTTTCCACTCATGGAAAATTTAATGAAGCCATACAGCCAGAGAGATTTAAGCGAGGAAAAGCTAATCTTTAACTACAGACTTTCCCGGGCACGTCGAATATTAGAGAACGCTTTTGGCATTTTAGCTTCCAGGTTCAGAATATTACTGAACACTATTAATTTGTGCCCTGAGAAAGCAACTACCATTACTTTGGCGTGTTGTTACCTACATAACTTTTTAAAACGACGAAATTCTCATGCATATATTCGAGAAAGCATCGACATCGAGAACCTAGCTACTGGTGAAATTCAACGCGCAATTTGGCGTTCAGAATCTTCTCAAATGATTAATTTAAAACCCATCCAGTCGAAAAACGCGCCAAATTCTGCGAAAGTAATTCGCGACAAATTTTGCATGTACTTCAATACTGTTGGAAAAGTTCCTTTCCAATACTACGAGCGAGTCAGAAATTAAACATATTATTCTATTAAACATATTGTTCTATTCAACATATTGTTCTATGTTTCTAATTCAATAAATATAAAATAATAATAATAATTGTTTTACTTACCAAATGCGAATCAACAGAACTCTCTTCATCCATTGTCGATCTGCCCTGCTCCTGTGATTCTTGGTCTCGAAGAAAATCGAGCTGGTCAAAGTACCGCAATGATGACACGTAGATTTCATCTGCTCCTGCACCGGATTTTTCACTCTGTGTAATTTTTTTTAATTCGCGACGATAGCACGACCGAATGTTATTTATTTTTTTTTTCACATCACCCAATGTAATCCCAGAATCTAACTGTAACATTTTGTTGTGAAGAGTTTCGTACCCTTTCTGTCTATGGTCTCTGTTTTTATAACAGTCACTTTTAATTTTCCATAATTCCGGCAATTGTTTGTACTCTTCAATAAATTCACTTGTATATTGATTTGCCGACATTTTTTGCGAACGTTTTTTTTATTTTATATTTTTTTTCTTTTACCCGGAAAAACAGCACAATGCACAACCTTATCACTTCAGAAACAAAACGAAAGTGAACACTGAAATCTGACAGATTTCTCCACACACGAACAGTCGGTCGGCCGACTTGCTAAGCCCCGCCCCAAAATATCAAACATTGCTTGATTTTCATCCGACCGCCGGACAGACCGTCGGACAGACCATCCAACATGGCCATCCACTGTCAGATTGGTCTGCAGACTTCCAATGTCGGACAGATATGTCGGATCGTGTATGGGGCCTATAACCCGATTTTTTTGTGATTCCAAAAGTGAGTATGTACTCACTTTAATAAAAAACACGGCTAATATATCTTATAATATAGTGAAAGTAAATTTAAAGGTATATTTGAGAACTAGAATCTAAAGTTTATAAAAGTAAAATATGTACTAACATTTCATTTTATTTCAAAATTTAAATTTATAAATGGTGTTTAATTTTCTTAATTATTATTTGTGAAAAAGAGTTTAAGTTCCTTCTTCATTTGGACACTGCTATGTATTCTTCTTATGTGCCGAGCCAAGAAATTCCAAAGACGAATTGAGTTTACAAAAAACTGACGGTCTGATATTAGACATTTGAAACGATGGAAAACTAGAAAATTGTTATTTCTATTAGAAGTGAAGTAACGTATTTCATTAAAAAGGTCAACAGGTTGATGAGTGAAGAGTATATCCGAAAAGAAGACCAGAGTGCGGAAGTTAAGTAAATTTTCAAATGTCATGTTAAGCAGTGACAAGGCAAGGTGGGATACTCGATCGTAACGGCGTAGTCCGTAGACATATCTAACGGTACTGTTAAATGCCACAAGAGCTTTCCTTTTACTCTCAAAGTCAAGTTTACCGATAATTTCGCACTCATTATGTCAGCAAAGTAAAAAGAAGACTCTTGGCGAACAAAACGCGAGTTTTGTGTGAGGTGAAGTGTACGCAGCACGCCATATATTTTCTCAACTATGTAACTAACATGATCTTTCCACAACAGATTGCTATTAAAAATTACTCCAAGATTTTTTGCTATTTTAACATATTGGATTGGAGAATTGTTTAGGATAATTGATGGAAAATAAGAGAAGTCTGGATTATTCTTAGAGAATACTAGACATTTGGACTTCGCTGGATTGAGCAACAAATCATACTTTTGCGACCAGTTAACAATATTTTCCAAATCTTCATTTATACAGGTTGCAAAGTGTTCAAGAAAACTCAGAGGACAGCTTAAGTACATTTTAACGTCATCTGCATGCATGCGAATGGAGCAGTACTTGATAATAGATGGGCGCTCATTTACAGTCAGCGTCAAAAGTGAGTAGACAACAGTGCATACATTAAAAACATTCACTTCTCCTATAAAAAAAAAAGATACAAAATATTGAAGCACGGCTAAACAAAGTTTTGTTCATGTATAACAAAAAGTTCATAAAAAACAACAACAAAATTTTTTTTTGTTTGATATTAATGTTAATAGTCCATACATAAATTATAGGAAAGGTGAGTATTAACAATGTACGAATTGCTGTCTACTCACTTTTGACGCTGACTGTATAGTATATAAAGTGAAAAAAACAGTGGACCAAGAATTAATCACTGGGGAACTCCGCTTACAATAGGCAAGAACTCTGACCGTACACTGTTTAGCTCATAAGCTTGGAAACGGCCTGTTAGATACGATAAAATCAACTTGACCGAAGTTGTGGAGAACCTATAATACTGAGATAGCTTTGTACACAATTTTGAGTGACTATATCAAATGCTTTTGAAAAGTCAAAGAGAATCAAAAATGTAATATCACCTTCGTCAATGGGTTTTCTAATATGCTTCAAAACACTTAACAAGGCTGTAATGCAATTATTTTTCTTTCGAAAACTAGATTGTTTAGGCGTTAGTATGTTCTCATGTTCCAGAAACACACTAATTTGCTTTTTCATGATTCTTTTGAACACCTTAGATAAGAATGTTAATATTAATATTGGCCGGAAATCATTACCTTTTGCAGTCTTAGGAACTGGTACAATTTTAGCCATTTTCCATTTTATTGGGAATACACCAGTTGTAAGAATTGAATTAAATATATGGGTATATTCCAGTGACCAGCGCACCCGGAATATTATAAATTACTTCTTGCAATTGAGGTAAATAAATGAAGTACACAAATTATTTTTCTTTTTTATTCCGTACACTATCTCTTCGCACTCAAGAAACAACGTAAAAGCCCTGAACCATCTTTCCCATTCAAGGCGTATTAATGTTATGTCAATGGTCTCGCAGAGAAATGGTTTGATACTCGTATCCATGGCGGATACGATCATTTTTTTTTTTCTTTTTTTGCTTGCTATTTACTTACAAAATTAATCTGAAATCTATGCTATCAGCAGGGATAGAATTTTGCTTACTTTACCTCTTTTTTTTGCTGGATCGGAAGATAGTATCGACTTTACACAAACACGTTTCATGTCCTCCTGATTCCAAATATATGTATTTTATTTTGCTTTTTTTGCCTTTTTTGCATATATTGCTTTTTTCTCAAAGTTTGTTCGCTAAAAAAATAATGCTCGTATGTACATATGCATGTATATCTGTGCAAACAATATTAGGTGTGTTTTTTTTTGTAACTTGTATAGGCTAAACATGTGTCAGCAGCATACTTACCCATGTAAAATACAACAAAACCTTAGCCTGGATAATTATCGAGTCTTATTTTTGCACTGACAGCTTTTTCGAAGTCTATATAGGTTACAAATGCATTTTACATGGCTAAACATGCTGCTGAAACATGTTTAGCCTATACAGGTTACAAAAAAAACATGCCTATATAATAGCCACATTCGTTCTATTAGCGCTTTGTGCTTGGGGTCATTGTCCTGATAGAAATCGAATGTGTTTTCCACAATTTCCGAGTATTTTCTTACAATTTTTTTTTTCAAAATGTTGAAATATATTTCTTTATTCATGTTTCTATTTGTAAATTCCAAATTCCCGATCCCTGTGTGACTCATGCAACCCCACACCATAACAGATTCACGACCGTACTTTACAGTGGAACAAAGATTTTTTACTTCATATGCTTCCTTCTGTTTTCTCCAAAATTTTTGTTGCCTCTTAGCACTTTGGAGGATTGAAAACTTACTCTAATTTTTGAAAAGTAAATTTGTCCAGAACTCGATAGTTTTATCCTTATATTTTCATGCAAAATTTAGTTGTTTATTACGATTCGTTTCGCTAATCAAAGACTTTTTTTGTGACATTCGCCAAAAATGATTGTTTTTTTTCAGAACCCGACGAATTGTTATGGGATGAACAGCGGTCCCACTAAATTCTATAAGCGTTGACGCTAATTCTGTGGCAGTCAAGTCTGGATCATTTCCAATTTCCCGCATTATACATTTTTCATCACTGGATGTCATTTTTCTTGTGCCTCTTGGGGAATTTAAATTTTCAATTTATCTTCTTTATACCAACGATCGCAAATACTTTGCATCGAAGCTTTTGTAAGGTTGACAGTCTTTCCTCTTTCACTCAAAGATTTCCCAATTTCACGATAGAAAATTATAAGGGACCGTATGTTAGGTAATACAAGTATTTTTCACCATTTTCATCTAAAATTAATTTTGAATATAAATTAATTATGAAACTTAATATAACAACGTGCAATTTTTTAAACTTATGCGATCTGCAGATAGCAGGGATGATGAATGGAAAGAATTGTCAAAATACAGAATCGAATCAACAAATGGTAATCAACAGCGGTTTTCATTTACATTATAAGGAATCGTATGAAATTGAATGTTAACTCGTTTTTTCTACCTAGTCTAATAGATTTATATTTATTTTGATTGCAAAGCCAATTTCTTTCATTTTTAGGTGTAAATATTTTCTATAAATAATGCATAAATAGCTGGATATATTAAAGTAAACAAAAATTCTAAATTTTTCATACAAAATATGACTTTTAATAAAAATATGCATCCGTATGAAACTGAATGTTCGTGACTGTACGTACTCCGGCAAATTGAAAAATACAGATACAGATACATTTAGTTTTATCATAAGGCGTGTTTTTTTTGTAACCTGTATAGGGCTAAACATGTTTCAGCAGCATGTTTACCCATGTAAAATACAGCAAAACCTTAGCCTGGATAATTATCGAGTCTTATTTTTGCACTGAAAGCTTTTTCGAAGTCTATATAGGTTACAAAAAAAACACGCCTATTGGAAACATTTAACATTGACTTTCGCGATGTTATTGCACAGTACAGAGATAGATAATTTACAATTTATCTTATTACTTAAAAATTCATTTTAATAAAAAGTTTTGACAAAGTTGAAAAATATTTTCCAGAAAGTACCGTCAAACATTGATGTAAATAATGTTGAAAGCTTTAAATGGATTCCACTCGTTTCAGCTGAAGAAGAAAGGTCATTTAACCCCTTCAAGGCGCTTCTAAGAGACAAACAAAAGATTATTACCAGAAAATTTCAAAAAGCTCTTGGTAGTTCAATGCTACTATAATTAAATGTGCATTTATGTTCCTTTTTCTTGTGTTTTTTAATAAATGCCTTTTTAAGTCTTTTGTTTTGCCTTTTTTTACTTTTTTCGGTCCACAAAATCCTATCCCTGGCTATCAGTAATTCTCTACGATTTCAATTCTGATAAAAACTGACTGACCTTCGGTTTGTTATAATTTTTTTTTTCTTGTGCATGGGTGATCACGATCCCTTTCTCCCCAGTAAGAAACTGCACCACTAAGCCGTTTCTTTTTCTCACTGGAAGTAGCCAAAATGAATAACAATTCTCATTATAATGCGGTCTGCATACCTTGCCGTAAGATATTAGCCGTGTTTTATTATCCCCGTGATCTGATCCGGATCAGATCAGAATAATAAAACAAACCAGATCAAAGTTCTGTGTTGTGGTGATTGTACAAGCTAAGTTCATTTTGACATTTAGTGCGAAGTTACCATGCGAATGAATATTTTCTTTTAAATGAAAATTTAATGCGCTTGTTTAATTTTTTAGGAGGAAATTGTTAATTTTGATTAACAGATACCGAATGAGAATAATATTTTGCAGCTATAATTTCAGTTTTACATCGCTTAAATATCATTGTGAGCAGGAAAATTAATTTATTCGAACAAAATAACATTAATGATATTTGGATTGCCAATAATATTTTTATATTCTAATCTGGCAACATTTACCCTTGGCAATTGTCGATAATACAGCAACATTGACAAATGAAAGTGTACCATAGTGAGAAATAGTCGAACTAATTTTTGGATCACGCAAATTGATCTTGACAAGAAGCAAGATCTTGGATTGTTGTTGTAATGCACACAAACTTATTTGTTGATCTGATCCGGATCAGATCACGGGGATAATAAAACACGGCTATTGTCTCTTTCCTTCTTACTGTAAAGAACTCGAAAATCATAAGCTCTGTTTTTTTCCTTTTAACTAGAAGCCGATAACAATTTTCCACCATATGGGTGTTGCACTTGCATTTACTTTTTTGCAAGTAGCTCTCTCATTTGTTCTTTCACTAGAAGAAACAGGAAAATACAGTTTTGTCCTTCAATGAACCAATTTGGGCGAAATTAATCACCGCACATTTATTTACTTTCGGTAGGTATTATTTTCTTTATATTTTGTTCTAATTTTCTTATATGTAGATGATCCTCAAAAAAAAAGGAACTGGTTATCTTTAGAAGAAAACACAAGATACCGCCTTTTAAGCTCCCGAAAATAAACAGAGTTGAGCTAACGCTCTCTTTTTTCACAGATGGAAAATTAAAATAAACCCATCTAAATCACAAGCAATATTTTTTTCAAGAAAGCGAAAAGCCTCAAATCTACCTCAACACAATCTCTCGATCTACAACACCCCATTTTCAAATCATATTGCTGCTTCTATCAAAAAAGTAAATGTTTTAATAAAAATTCTATATCCACTTTTAAAAAAAAATTCTCCTCTAAGCAAAGATAATAAACTCCTTCTTTATACATACAATAGTATATGCTTCTCCTTGCTGGTATAAATGTGCTGAAGTTCACCTGAAAAAACTTCAAATTTGTCAAAATGAAACTTTAAAAATGATTATGCATCTTCCCTGGCATTTTTCCACACTAGCACTGCATGATATCACTAAAATCTCCACAATCAAGTCTAAAATTACAACACTTTCAAATAAATTTGAGAATAAATGTTCGAGTCATGAAAATGTATTAATAAATTCACTTGTTTAATCATACCACTTTAGTTTAAGATATTATTAAGGTAGATTTTAAGATTATTTTATTCATAGTTTAAGTTTTTTCTTTTTGTTTGCATCCATTTAGTTTTTTTTCGCAATTTTTCTCATAATAATCTCCGCATTCATATGAACCCTCTTTATTACAAAATCTTTAGTTTCTAAGAATCATTGTATTCTAATCTCTATATGTAAATACTATTCTACCATGTGTAACACGATTTCACTGAAGAAGAAATAAATTTGAATTTGAATTTGGAGTATAAATTCAGCTCAGTGGCCACTATTTTAATAAATTTTTATATGGTTGCTGTACGTAAGACTTTTATTAGCTTTCAAACTTCAAACGTCGTTTTCTCGAAACTAGGTTTTCGTCGTATAGGTCACTCCAATACTGAGCTCACGATTTCTTTTCAAACGCCATATGTTTTTCCATGACAAGTGCACTCGAATAGACTTTTGATCCTTGCACATGCTGCTCCAATTCTTATATTTGAGTTCGGATATTTCTTTGAATTTCCTTGCACATGATAGGACTCGAATTCCGTTAATTCATTCGGGTATTTCTTCCCCACGAATTCGGTAATTTATTGTCTGAACTGGGCATTGCCAGCGATCCCAAAAATATCACTATATCGTCGTCCAGATATATGACATCCGAAAATAAAGATGCATATGTTCGGAGGTAGAGCAGAGAACAAGAAAAATATTATTATCAAGAGTTGGTTTCAAGACGTACACCATCGCAAACTACATAAATATAAATATTGTTGAAGTCTATAAAAATATCTATAAAAATATAAATATAAAGATTACTTAACCATAACTAAGTGTTATTACTCAAATTAATTAGTGAGTTCATAAATAGGAAAATCTCTCGTGTTTACAAGTAGTTAGGTAATACAAATGTATGTATTTAACAATTCCGAAGTATCGTAGAGTGGCCGTTGCTGCCTTATCGAATTGACCGCTATAAAGTGTAAGGTACCACGTACATAGTTTCTCCTCTTCGTGTGTAAATAAATACAAACAAAATAATATATAACACACTACACACCTTAAGACACGATGCGCAGGTAAGCCAAATAGGGCTAGTTTGTTATTTGGCATGATTTATAAAACGTCATCGATTTTCAGTTTACAGTTATCATCAAAATATTCGACGATTCGACGAAGCATGTACTTCAACGGCTAGTAACATGGACTCGTAGCTGCAGTATTAAACAAAAATGTGGCTATTTCGCTCATGACACGTCCTTTTCAATACATATAGGTACCCATCGATTTACGATTAAATTAATTTTATAGATTTTAATGTTATGTTTTTTCATAATGTCATACTTGTATACATATTGTGCATATACAGTGACTCAACTTTTTGATCACATGATTAGTACAAAAATGATTTTTCGTTGTAACTTGTTTATTTATCAAGATAATTCATTGAAATTTTTAGGAGAAAATAATAGTAATATTGTAAGAGCAATTTTTCTCCTTGGGGATTTTTCTTGGGGGGGTGTCTGCGTATTTTGGAGATTCGCAGCGACAATTCTCCGTTCCACCGCTCATTCCTTTTAGACAACTGTTTTTTTTGTTCAATTCTCTGCCGCGCTTATACTGTCCGAGAACCGTAGTAAACGTTGAACAGGCAACCGAATAAATTTTATACACTTGCGAAAGAAAATAAGATTAAAAAAAAACAATGTTCTGACTTAGAAGTCTATTTTATTAATTAGAAAATTCTATGTCTAATTATATGACAATTAGTAATTATTATTCTTGTGTGACAATTCTCAAAAGACGGTAGCTAGACATTCGTTTATCGAAATATCAAACGTGAATGAATTTATATTTTCTAGGACAACCTTTTATATGCTTCCTGAGCTTTTTCTAAGGATCAGCTTTTACATTAGTGCCGTGTGCACAAAGCTTTTCCCCTCGCATATGTACATAGGTGGTTGTCTTAACTTAAATTGTACAGTAATAAACAAAATTATTATTAATTGAAAGGAAATTGAAATCGAATTGAAAAAAGTGATGATAAATAATAATAATAACTAAACTTTTTGTTACATTCTCCCCCTCTGGCGCAGAGATCGTCCCGATGATGCGACAGGATGTATAGTTGACTGCGCTGGTCGCCCTCGTCGGCGAAGTGGCATTACTCGTTCTTCATCTGGCCTCTTTGCTGAATGTTTATATTTAGTGATTGCTGAAGAGTGATATGTCCTCAATGGAATTGTAAGGTCATCTTTGGAGGCAACTTGATCCAACTTGTTTAATGATGACGTAGGGACCGTCTCTTCTTGGCATGAATTTTGAGGTTTGGTTTTTTAAACCTTTGCTAAGAAAGTGGGAAGTTATTAATACTTGGTCACCCACTTTAAGGGTTGGTTCTGGTCGTCTCTTTTTGTCAACGTAGGTTTTATTATTATCCTGCATCTTCTCTGTTGCTTCTTTTGCGTTCTTCAAAACGTCGGATAATTTAAGTAGTGTAGGCGTAATTTGCGGAATGAAGTTTTCAGATTGTGCAATGGTTTGTAAATCGTGATTAATGTCATCAATGGTGCGAAGTTCGCAACCAAAAGTAAGGTATGATGCGGTGAAACCAGTGCTTTGACATTTAGCTGTGTTGATTGTAAACCTAATTGATGGAAGATCATCTGCCCATAAGGTATGGTTAAGGCCTACCAGTATGGCGAGTTGTGTCTTCATATCTCTGTTTTTTCTTTCGACTGGGTTTGATTCTGGATGGTACACCGGCGTAAGTGTTTGATTGATGCCGAGACAGTGCGTCAGCTGTTGCATTATTGCAGAGATAAACTGAGATCCGTTGTCGGTATGTAATCGACGTGGGAGTCCATAGCGAAGGAATACTTCATTAAGTAGTATTAGTGCACATTTTTCAGCTGTTGCTTCTTTTAATGGAAAAATTTCAATCCAGCGGCTGGCAAGATCTTCAGCAATGAGAATCCACTGATAACCGTCCTGCGTTATAGGTAGTGGACCAAATAAATCGACCGCCAGTACTTCGAACCTCTGATTACTAGAGACTGTCTGAAGAAGTCCAGTTGGTTTCATATTACTAGGCTTGTACCTGCGACAGGCGAGACAATTTGCAATGTGTTTTGTTATATCGCTTCTCATTCCAGGCCAATAGTATCTTAAGGCGATTCTAGCAATGGTACGCTCGACACCGTAATGGCCTGCGGTAGCGGCATCATGATAATTGTAAAGAATAGATTCCCATTCTTTCGTTGGTATAACGAGTTGAGCATTATCGGAGTCTGATTCAGAAGAGTACCTGTAGAGTATTCCATCATTAAGGAGATATCCACGGCCTGTCCAACGAGTGATATTTTCATCATTGGTTTCAAATGATTCAATGATTGACTTTAACTGATCGTCTTGCAGCTGCGATTCTCGGATCTCTTTTGGTCTTCGTGTGGGTATATCGATGTGAAAATTACAGAGTTTACATGTGTTATCCGAGTGCTCTTTGTTCTCGCATGGAGGTCTTGATAACATATCTGCCACAACGTTTATTCTTCCTGGTGTGTACTCGATTTTAAAATTATATGGCTGAAGCTGTAGTGCCCATCGAGCAAGTCTACCAGTTGGAGATTTAAGGCTCATAAGCCATTTCAATGGTTGATGATCGGTCATCAGTGTAATTTCACCTCCTTCTATATATCCTCTAAATTTGTTAACAGCCCATACAATAGCGAGAGCTTCTCTTTCCGTAGTAGAGTAGTTGCGTTCAGCCGATGTAAGAAGTCTTGAAGCATACTCGATAGGATGTTCATCAGACTTCTCCCCCTGGACCAAAACTGCACCGATAGCGTAGTTGCTAGCATCCGTCTTTAAAGTAAAAGGTTTACCATCGCAAGCTTGTTTGAGAATGGGCGCACTTGTAAGCAGGGTTTTAAGAATATCGAATGAAGATTGTTCTTCATTGCCCCACTTCCACAAGGCATTCTTCTTTGTAAGGTCACTAAGCGGCTTTGATTCTTTTGCGAAATTTTGGATAAATCTGCGGTACCAAGAACAGGTCTGCAAAAATGAAAGGATTTGCTTCACGTTT
This sequence comes from Brachyopa scutellaris, assembly GCA_949775065.1. NCBI lineage: Eukaryota > Metazoa > Arthropoda > Insecta > Diptera > Syrphidae > Brachyopa > Brachyopa scutellaris. The sequence continues at coordinate 35,748,854 of OX459114.1, forward strand.
CTTGGCTCTGGACGGTTTTGAATAGCAGAGACTTTTTCTGGGTCAACTTCAATACCATGATTGGTGAGAATATGCCCAAGATATTTAACTACTGGACTACAAAATTTCGACTTCTTCCTATTGACTTTTAGTATCCGGATTGTAGATCCAGCGTACTTTTAAATGATGTGTTTGATGTTGAGTGAAGTAGGTCATCTATCCTAGGTAACGGATACCTGTCCAGAACTGTGATACTGTTCAATTGTCTGTAATCGATGCAAACACGAATACCACCGTCTTTTTTGGGAACCAAGACAACAGGTGCTGCCCAAGCGGATTCGCATTCTTCGATTATTCCGTGTTGAAGCATCTTATCCAATTCGCTTTTAAGTTGATCTCTTCTGGTTGGTGATAGTCTGTAAGGTGTTACAGCTATAGGATTATTGTTTCCTGTATTAATCTTATGCAAGGCAAACGGGGTTGGAGCTTGTAGAATATCAAATACACTTTGATGCTGAGCCAAGATTCTGTTAAGCTTTTGTTTACAATGTGTATTTAATTCAATCGCTTCATCACATCGGAGCTCGAAATCGATGGCATTAATTTCCATAAAATAGAAATCAGGGTCGATTTCTTCCTGGGTACGCACCAAACTTGGAAACAGGTTTTCTTTTTTTCGTTTCCGCTCTGGAGTAATATCGGTGTTTCTCAGAGAGTCACCAAATATATTTTGTATTGAGTGTGGCGAATACTCGTTACAACCTATAGATGACATGTTTCTGTTCTTCAGTGGTGAATTTTGTTCAAAATGGATAACCTGAATTGGAGTTGGCGGAATTGGTGAAATGGGTTTAATTGGCTCAAACCAGGATAGGAACGCAGAAGTACGTTTTATCAATTTTGTTGGTGATTGATGGCTTTCATCGGTGAGTGGACTACCATGTTTTACTGTCCTACTTGATGAAAGGAACTCTGGTGTTTTGGCGAGCGGTGAAATTGATTTAAAGTTGTCGAGCATCATCATTTTTTTTTTAAACGTTCTGGTGTGGACTTGCTTACAACTGTAGTGTGATTTGTATCGAAAAACTCGAACACTTTTTCTGGTTGGTCCGCAAAATACCACATTCGTTGGCCTAAATCTAGGATGACTCCATTTTGTTCCAGGAAGTCTATTCCTATCAAAGTCCTATTGTCGACTGCTTTGGGTAAAGCAATGAATTTTATTGGACGTAACCGATTCCCAAATATAATGGTGGTGTCTGCTATATAAATTTCTTGTGCGGAGGACTCTCCGTCAGCAAGAGTAACAGTAGCATCGGCGCTGTGGAACTTTGTACCGTTCAGGAGGAGATGCAGGAATAGTTCTCTTCCAGCGACGCTTGTTCTGGCTGCAGTGTCGATATATGCTAGTCCGGTGTCACCATGAGAAGCAATTGGTATTGTTGGGAGATCTGTGCCCAATGTTGTTCTCATGCAATTAAAGGATACCGTAGATGGTCCTTTCGGTAGATCTTTACAGGTGGGACAGTTAGATCTTACGAATCCCGGTGCTTTACACTTGTAGCAGTGAAGTTTGTACTCGGTTGTTACTGGAACAGTTGATTTCCTTGTCAAATCCATTTTTTGTTTTTTTCGACATTCGTTGATGGTGTGCCCTGTGTATTTACAGAAATTGCACCTCCTGTTTGTGAGATCTAGTGTTGGTTCATTTTCAACTTGTTTTTCCAAAAGAGAAAGTTCAACTGACCGTGCTTTGGATAACAAGTCTTGAAATGTTTTGATGCTTTCTCGCGGTACTCCGCTACGGATTGAAAGACTGAGTAGACCATATACAAGATCGATCATCATGGGTTCTTTTGGCGCTGGCTCGGGTATTTTTGCCAATAAAGCCCATTTTTTACAAATAAAGTCATCGGTTGACTCCTTAAGTTTTTGCTTTTGCGCAAAAATGTCCATATATACGCGATACGCTGGTATAGCTGGTGCGTACGCGTTTCGTAGTAAGGCAGTGACTTGGTTCCAGGTCGTTGCTTCTTTCTGAACGCCTTGCCACCAATTAATAGCGCTATCTGTTAATAGCAGTGGAAAACCTTTGATTGCATCTTCATCATTGATACGCTCGATATCTTTATAGACATTAATTGTGGCAATAAAACCTTCAACGATCTCCGCATTTCTTTCACCGTTGAATGTTGCCGTGCAGTTACTGAAACTACCTTTCTTCGGCTGGCTTTGTATCGTTGCCATGAATTGCCTGAACTGCTCGTCAGAAAGATGAGCCATCGTTTCTTTGGATGATTGCGGAGTTTTCTTTGATGCGATGCGTGAGCTTCTACGCAATACGCTGTCCTCTGTAGCGGGAAGAGATGATGGTTGCGGGGAGTGCCCCACGTTGGGCGCCAATTGTAAGAGCAATTTTTCTCCTTGGGGATTTTTCTTGGGGGGGTGTCTGCGTATTTTGGAGATTCGCAGCGACAATTCTCCGTTCCACCGCTCATTCCTTTTAGACAACTGTTTTTTTTTGTTCAATTCTCTGCCGCGCTTATACTGTCCGAGAACCGTAGTAAACGTTGAACAGGCAACCGAATAAATTTTATACACTTGCGAAAGAAAATAAGATTAAAAAAAAACAATGTTCTGACTTAGAAGTCTATTTTATTAATTAGAAAATTCTATGTCTAATTATATGACAATTAGTAATTATTATTCTTGTGTGACAATTCTCAAAAGACGGTAGCTAGACCTTCGTTTATCGAAATATCAAACGTGAATGAATTTATATTTTCTAGGACAACCTTTTATATGCTTCCTGAGCTTTTTCTAAGGATCAGCTTTTACATTAGTGCCGTGTGCACAAAGCTTTTCCCCTCGCATATGTACATAGGTGGTTGTCTTAACTTAAATTGTACAGTAATAAACAAAATTATTATTAATTGAAAGGAAATTGAAATCGAATTGAAAAAAGTGATGATAAATAATAATAATAACTAAACTTTTTGTTACAATATTGTTATTCAGCAAATAAAAAAAAACTTAAATATCTTTTTTAATTCAAATATACCTCGATGAAGTACAAAATATGATACGTGATCAATTAGTTGACTTTGACAAGTGTTTTGCTCTGAGAATAGCTTTTATTCTATTGGCATAGATTCCACAAGTGTTCTGCACTTGCTAGAGCCTAAACTGTTTCAAGGAGTTTGAGTCCGGTCTCACAAATCGCTTGGATTTCGAAAGTCTCCTGGCATTTTTGAAATTGCACTTTTGACCTCAACCCAAAGATTTTCGATCGGGTTAAGATCGGGAGAATGTGGTGGTCAATCAAGCGTTTGAAACTACTTACATTTAAGTCATGTTTAAGCCACTCGGGTGGTGTGTTTCGGATCATTTTATTGCTGGAAGATAATGTCCGACACGTTCTTATTCCAATCATTCAGACATTTCCGCAGTCCTCGTTCAAGGATGTTGACGTATTGATTGGCATACATTCTCCCTTTAACTTCCACACATTAACCAACACCTTCCACGACCATACACCCCCATATCATTAATTTTCCGCCACCTAACTTAACGATTGGTTTTACGTGATGGTACTGGGTTGCTTCATCAGTTTTTTCCAGGTCCATTGACAACCATCGTAGCCAAAACGATTAATTTTGTTTCACCCGACCACACTACCCATATCCAGTCACTAATCGTATAAGTTGAGTATTTTTCTGTGAACTCTAGCCTAAGTTCCTTATGTCGTTTTGTCAACAGTGGTTTTTTTCACTTTCACACAACCCTGTAAACCGTTTTTGCGTACAATTTTCCGAACAGCCTCTGTTGATACAACTATTCCGTCATTTTGTCGCAAATCTTTGTTCATTTGGGCTGCATTTTCGTGCACTCCGTACTTAATTTGTCTCAAAATACGGCTTTGTATAAAAGAATCTAGGATGGGTTTTTTACCGGGCTTTGTTTTTTACATCTTCAGAATTGAATTTTTTCCTTATTTTTGTGATGGAACCCAACGAAATGAAAATCCAGCTTTTATAGAAATTTCAAGGTGTGTGCACTAAGCATCAATAAGCATTTTGATTTCTTCTATTTTAGAGCGGCTTAGTTCTTTCATCTGATCTCGAAACAAACAAACGTAAACAACTTAGCAAATGAAAAATAGAACATTTTTTTACCTTTTACCGTGTTCAATATAACAATACGTACATACATAGAACCAAAATAATATTTGAAAAAAATCTCAACTTCTCCAAGTTGTACTATACTACGATCACACCCAATGCACAATTGACACTGTCTCAACTAATTGATCACATGCTTTCGGGAATAGATTTCCGAAATGCTCCGAAATCTAACGGTACATTTTTATTTTTTTTGTGCATTCTTATCTAGAAAATCTGTAACTAAACTTCATCAAAAATTCGTTGTATTAACGTTTAGATTCGAAAAGTTACAACAAAAAACCTATTTCCTTTTCATCATGTGATCAAAAAGTTGAGTCACTGTATGTACATTGTACATGCCATTATGAATAGTAATCATAGCTACTTACTTATAAAATCTATAAACAAAGAGCCTAAAATATTTCATCGATGAATGTTTTGTTATATTACTATACCTCACCTCACTATGACAAAAAAAAAATAGCTATGTAGCTAAATTGTTCAAGAATTTTTATAACTACTAAATCAAGTTCAATGCAGTCATTTTATATGAATATCCCCATACATTAGGTTCAGATTTATTTACTTTTCTGCAGTCTCAACTGAACGATATATTGCAAGAACAGTACTATCCAACATAATCGAAATTATAAATCACGTCGGACGACGAAAGTTTACTGCCGCCAAAGGTCATCTCAGGAATTGGATTTTCAACGCTTAGAAAACAATTTTAAATCAATCCAAATACAAGTTGGTTGCCCATTCTATCGAACTTTAACATGTTTTCCGTTGTCACTACAAATCACTGCTGAGATACTATCGTCAACGTTGTCCATTTCTCGTGCACAGCACAACAACATAATGTCCAAAGGGAGTTGCGACTAGTGTAATAATTTGCAGTGATGTTCCATGTAATGCTTGATTTTTATCTTTCGTGAGAGGCTGTTATCCAACATTGACAGGGAGCAAAATTCGAAATGCACAAATACATAGGTATACAATACATACAAACTAGTCGTTTTTAAAAGGCTATAAGATAGTAGGCGTTTTTTTTTTTTTTTCAAATCTATATAGGCTTAACTTAAAAGTGAAAAAAAAACGCTCGCCAGTGACTTGGTAGGACTATGCTAATTGACGTTTGACAGTTTCACATCGGCATTGTTTTCATTCAAAGTAAGGTAGTTATCAAGCGCTCATAAATCGCTTTTAAGTTTAAATTTTTTTTTTTCCTCAAATTTAATTTAATTAAGTATTAAAAAAGGAACATGTTCACTTAATTCATTATAATTTTCTTTTCCTTGTCGGATAAATTCGTATTTCTTTCTTTTCTATCCATTTTAAAAATCAACAGAAATAATTTAAATTTGAAATGACAGCAAAGTTCGGTTGATAGCTACCCTCCTTAATATTTTTCCCTCACTTCCATGTCATATTTGACATTTCGATAAAATTTTCGATAACTATCGATGAAAAATAGTTTGGTAGCACATTTTTCTATTCAGGCTAAGGACCTCAGACTGGATAATTATCCAGTTTTCGTAAGCCTATATAGGCTCAGTTGTTAGTGTAATTAACATGGAAAAAAATTTCTAAGCCTATATAGTTTTGAAAAAAAAACACGCCTAATATTGTGTTTGGTGAACCCATTATTTTGGGCCGAAAAATTAATTAGAACTGACGCAGCTTTTATTTTGGCCATACAAAGTTAAATATATATGTGTGTGTACTAGATGTGTATGCACCTATGAACCTATTGTGCCATTGAATATTATGAGTAATGAATACCTATTTCGAAAGAAGTCAATGTATGCATTGTTGTCCACTCACTTTTGACGCTGACTGTATATATATAAAAATCCGGTCAAGTGCAAGTTATACTTGCGCAATAAGTGTTCCGTACTGTATCAGTTATTTTAACTACATACATATGTATGTCATAGATTTATGTTGATAGATCTATATGAACCCTTTCTTTACGATACGATTTCTACTAAAGATACAATGATACTTTGTTCGATACTCACATATATGTACAAACATAAAAACATATATAGGTACATATATGTACATATGCACTTGTATATCTGCAGACACAAGAAAGTACATGTGTACCTACATACATAGTTTTATGGTGCACAGCACATTTCAATACAAATAAATTGAGCACAATTTGCGAAAAATAAATTCAAATTTGTACCTACATAAATGTATACCAACAAGTAAGTTGAACAAATTACCTACATATGCATGTATGTATGTACATATTTTTCTGATGTCCTTTCTCATCTGCTCAGAAGAATAGTTATACACACACACAAAGTAAAAGAAAAAAAAAACAACAAATAAAGCATGTATATACATACATACATATATACCTACATAATATGTTCATATGTATATGTATTTACAAGAAATGTACGCTTGTGCATCAGATTTAATTTTTCGTCTCGTTATTCGTTCAATTGCATTAACTGCGTATTTTGCGATTTGTCTCCCTCTCTGTGTCTGTATATACACAAATTCAATTTTTCCCAATATAGTAAAAGTAGAGACACCTACATTATAATAGGAAACCATCAAGCTTCCTTTATGTGTTATATTATGTATCATTGGTTTAAGTCTTAGGTCAATAGTTATCCGGTAGGAATATGCTACGAAAATTCGCTGCGGGTATAACACTTTTGCCATAAATTATTCAATTTTTACTCTCGTATCTACTTTTAGGCGTTGTGATATTTTTCTGGGTATGTAAACAGTAGGGTAGTTGAAATTAAAAAATTAATTAAAAAAAAACTGTTGAAGTAGGGCAGTCGTGAGAATTATGTTTCCATCTACACTTTATTCTCAATGTTTGTGATTTTATTCAGATTTTTCTGAGCGATATTTTCGGAGAAAAAGCTCGGGACAGCAAGTTGTAACGTTTTGTGAAAATTTGTTAAGAAACTACCACCCCAAAGTCGAAATTCAGCTTTTTAAGTTCTGGTCTGTGTTTAGGCCACTAATTGCTACAACTGTTCCAAATTTCAATAGTTAAGTAGGTTAAGTAGTCTCTGAGAAAAAGGCCTGTGACAGACAGACAGACAGACAGACAGACACCGAAGTGATTCCATTAGTGTTCCGTTTTGGTACGGACGGAACACTAAAAATGGTGTAAAAACGTGTATAGTAATTCATCATCGATTGGGCTCAGTTTTTCAGTTGTTCGTAATTGCCAGGAGCAGGTTTTTACGATAGAAAAATTTGGGAAGACCCTCCGGAAAAGTTGGAAAATTGGAAAAATCGAAATGTATGGAAAATTGTGTGCAATTGTTCCGGAATGGCTTTTCGAATGGAAAAATATAAAATTCTTAGTGGAAAACTCGGAAAATCTCGGAAAAATGCGAAGAGTTTGAATTTTTTTTAAACGAAATTTTGCATTTTATCGGATGATTTAATTTAAAGGTGGAAAATACGTTGTGAAGCTTGGGAAATTTCGGATAATTGCGAAATTCATTGTAATAAAATACGTTTTGCTTGCATTTTGGGTGGAGAAGTTAACGAGATAAATAATAGATGGCGCTGTGCTGTGCGATCAATGCCACAACTCGATAAATGGCATTATTCGTTGACTTAGGCTGTGCGCAACTCGACAGGTATCCTTTTCGCATTGTCATTTTCTATTGAGCAAATGTGCTATTTTTCTTCGTGCAATTGATTCGAGTTTTGCGTATTATTACACTGATTCCGGATAGTCGTATATCGCTCATCACATCCGCAAACGGTACAAGCATTACGATCAATTGAAATTGAATGCGATATTTATCAATTCGATCATTTTTTCAGAAAATAAGTTTGCGTGTAGAAGTGATCCAATTGGGTTGCGGAACATTCATTCCGTAAGTTTTTTTTTTACAATTTCTTTTGAAACGACTTCGTTGTTTTCAGGGAGAGTTATTTGCTTGACCAATGCCTCCTATTAGACGGTCAAACCTTGGACGACGTACACGAGACGATTTGGTGGGGCTATGATATTTCTCTCCGGAGATGTTCGTTAAACGCTTCCCGTCATCCCGAAATCTACTGCTGCCGATGAACTTAATGCATGCTAGAAATCGTCGTTTTTGTGGCGGCATGTCAAGAACTTGAAATTGACTACAAATATGAGAGTCGCATTGCAGAACGACCTATCGGCTGCTGAATTCTCGAGACAACTGCTGGCGCTTGGCAATGGCCAAATTCCTGTTATTGTTTCGACTGGATTTATATCGTTCCCGGCAAATTTTTGCGAGTTTACATCGTCGATGGAGGAACTCATCGCCAAAGTGTTCTCCGGCATTGCACAAAATTATACAAATCTCGATTGGATTAGTGAACGAACAGATAGACAGACAGGTAGATAGATAGACAGATATGCAGATAGATAGACAGACAGACAGACAGATAGACAGGCAGACAGATAGACATACAGGTAGATATATAGACAGAAAGACAGACAGTTAGACAGATAGACAGACAGGTAGATAGATAGACAGGTAGATAGATAGACAGAAAGATAGATAGACAGACAGACAGACAGGCAGACAGACATACAGACAAACGGACAGACAGATAGACAGACAGGCAGATAGATAGACAAACAGACAGACAGACATTCAGACAGACATTTCATTTTGATTTTTGTATCTCCATGAAATTAATTCATTTTGAGTATTTATTTTACCTTACTTAAAACTGAATTTAACTTTGAGGCGTTACGAAGTTCGCCGGGTCAGCTAGTATTTTTATAAAATATTTGTTGCATCGCCATAATTTTATGTGTCAAATGGATAAATTTGACTATCCAACCTGATTAACATTCAGAGTATAGTAATAAATTAATAATACTTACTTTTAAGTTTGTTATAATTAAAAGTTCAACTTCATGGGCAATTAACACCACGGAAGTGGGAAATAAATGCACTTTTAATACGTGAAGTTATTTCCCTCATTTAAAAAAAAAAATCCTTATTCAAAAGATATCATTTAATATATTTCGCAGATATAGTAATGTAATTTTGCAACACTAAACATTGTTAGCACAAAACCTGTATTTGTTTTATAGTTAAAAGACAGCTAGCATCCTATGATAACCAGAGTGGTCAAACACTCCAACTGGTGGAAAACATGCAAAATAGAATGATAAGTCAACTGAAGTACTGAATGATATCAGAAAATAGTACAAAAGCAGAATCAAAGAAACGTGTAAAAAGGATTAAATAAATAAGTGTGTCTATTAATTTGTATAAGGGTTCCATATCGAAATTGAAATATTCGGCGTACCAGGCATGCACGGTGACAGCTAACAGTCTTTTGATTTACGTGCACTTTTCACGTGTAAGTCTCAACTCATCGTTTTTGAGTTTTTAGCAAAATAACCCGTTATTTTTATGATATAAACTAATGATTATAGGGCCAGTTTATATAATCGAAAAGTTCATATATCCTATATAGTAGGAAATTATTTTTGTTTTTTAATGGTTAAAAAAATTAAATTAAAGTAAGTATTTATTTACTGAGGATAATGTTATTTAAAATTAACTTAAAATTAACGAACTATAAAATGTAGGAAATTTTTCTTTGTTTTATAGAACTCTTTCAAACCAACTTGATGGAATTTGTCATTTAGCTGCCTATCGCAAGACATTTTCACAATCCTCCATTTAAAAAATCCTCCTGGTAAAAAATTCACCACCATATTGTTTAAGATCCAGAAATCGATTTTTAAATTCGGGGTTTAAGGCATATCAAAGAAGCGTATACTTATTTATCTGCTGCCGCCTCCTGTGTGACGTCTGGCTGCAATGACAATGTAGGAAAGTGAGTAAAGTTTTGTGTCCTGAACTGTTTCACCAAGTTTCATTTGAAACGCAGGAAATTTTGCTAAAATTTTGAGCATTTGCTCCGATTCGTATGCGAGAGAGCTTACTGGAGCATTTGCATTGTTCGAAAATTGCCTTTCATCAGATTCGTATGAATAAAAGCCATACAAATAAGCATTTGCTAGGTAATGTAATTGTACTTTGGCCTAAATATATTTATGTAATACGCTGGTGAAAGTTCTAGAAGAAAAACGACCTCGTGGTTTGATTGCTCTAATGCTAATAATATATTCTGTCATCTGTCAAATCAGAAGACGGTTACTAGAATTCATTATACAATTCACAATAGGATTTTAAATGGTTTGTGTATTAAATGTATAACAGTCTTCCCCCACCAATTAATTCTTGTGTTGGTAAGGTATGACTGGACGACGAATCCTGCTTGATCGCCTTAGCTCCAACGGGTTCTTGGGTGGTTCCTCGTGTGCTCCAGAAAACTTAATCATTGCTTCTGATGCTGTTGATTCGCCTGATGATTCACCTATTGCTTGTGAAGGACATGCTGCGACCACTACTGCCGTGTTCTTTGAATGAAGATCCCCTATTGCAGCCATAGTTGGTCCTTCTCCGCTTGATGTTGCTGTGTTTTCAGAGATGGTTTCTGAATGTGGAGTAGATTCGGTCAGCCTCTTATAGTTTTGATCAACCCCTTCATTTGTATCTGGCGAAGAAAAACTTGTATTAATGATAGAATTATTACCTTCAACATAAGTTGATCTAATTTGGTCGATATTTCTGCGAAAAGCAGTCCCGTCTACATCAACAATTTAGTGCAAATGGCCATCCTTCTTAGTAATTTTTCCGAATTTCCATTTGCACTCCTTATTCTGATAATACCGAACTTGAACTAGGTAGCCAATTGAGAAACTTCGCTCACGTTCGTTACATTCCAGAAATTGGTCCATTCGGGTGTTTCTTAAAAAGTCTAATCTGGTTCGTAAGTTAAATCTTAGCATCAACTCTGCCGGGCTTCTCCCCGTAGTAGAACTCTGGGTCTTACGATATTGCATAAGGAGTCGATGTAATTTTGTATGTAAGTCTCCTGAGTCATTTTGCGCCGATCGAACCCCATTCTTAAGTATTTGTACAAAACGCTCTGCCTGCCTATTTGTAGATGGATGCGCCGGAGATGTCAATTTATGGCATATGTTGTTTGATTTTAAAAATAATTGGAACTCCCTCGATGTAAGATTAGTTTCATTGTCAGATACTATTACCTCTGGAATACCAAACCTCGCAAATACCTCTCTCAAAGCCTGTATAGTGTGAAAGCTTGTTATTCGGCTCATTGGGAAAACTTCCAACCATTTAGTTCTTGCATCCACAATGATGAAAAAGTATCGTTCCATAAAGGGACCGGTGAAGTCGATATGTAGGCGTTGCCATGGTTCTGATGGTACTATCCATGGGTGCGGCGGAGCTTTCGACGGCTCCTTTAATACTTTAGCACAGTCTCTACATCCTTTCACTAATTCTTCAATATCACCGGGCCAATAGCAATAACTCCTTGTCAAAGCCTTCATTTTGCTGATTCCAATATGGGCTGTGTGTAATACATTCAGGACTTGGCAGCGTAATGAGCTCGGAATTATGATGCGAATGCCTCGAAAAATGCACCTACCATCCAGCATAAGCTCATTTTCCATATTTTTGAACGACGTGGATTTTAAACTCGTTCCGTTTTGTAAATGTAAACTTACCGATGCCAGCTCCCTATCACGTTTGGTCTCCAGGGCTATCTGCTTATTTGTAACTGGGAGAAATTCATCACAAAGTTGATGCATCTCGCATGTTTTATTAGCATCGTATTCCCATTTGGTTAGTAAATTTCTGGAAAAGAAATCTACGTTAATATGTTCCTTTGTACTCTTATATTGAATCTTATAATTGAATCCACTCAGAAATTGAGCATAGTGTAGTAATCTCTGTGCTGTTAATAAGGTAAAATTCTGCTTGGATTAAATATGATTGTTAACGGCTTATTATCCGTAATGAGTGTAAATTCTCGTCCGTAGCAATAATTGAAAAATGTATGTAAGCCCCAGTAAATCGCCGTTGCTTCCTTGTCCAATTGGCTGTAATTTGCCTCTGCCTTCGTTAGGCTTCTGGATGCGAATGCAATGGGCCTTTCTCCGCTCGGTGTTTTGTGGGACAAGATTGCAGATAAGCCGACCGGAGAAGCATCTGTGGCCAATATAACAGGAAGATTTTCGTCGAAAGGAACCAAAACATTATCGCTCATTATGTCTTTCTTTATTGTATCAAATGCATGCTGACACTGTTTGTTCCAGACAAAAATTTGGTCCTTTCTAAGCAGGTTGTGAAGTGGATGGAGTTTAGTTGAAAGATCAGGTATAAATTTATGGTAATAATTAAATCTGTTGGGCTTTTGATTTTGGAAATCGCCTCTACCTTCTCCAGTGTCTTATGTAAACCTTCTTTGTTTATTTTGTGCCCCAGGTATGTAACCTCTTTCTCAAATAGTTTACATTTCAATTTGTTTAAATATAGATTATTATTGCGGTTACCACCACCTGGACCTTGGATTTCATAAAATTTTCACATGACAGTTCATCGTTGCTGACGTCAGCCGCGCAATAATCGGCGCAGACTTTTTGTGCCATTTCGATTTGCTTGTTGACGTCAAGCAACAGAGAATTATCGACGAACATACTGGGCGCTCGACAGCAGGTGGAGTGCCAAATACGCAGTTTTCATCTATACACACAGTTCAAGCGTGCGTTGAACAGCCCTACGCAGCATTGCTACAAAAGTTTCACGCCATCACACAACCGGGTGCTGCAAACAGAAAAGGACAATATACCACAGCCCACCATATAGAAACGACAAACGCACCTCCAGTCTTTAGCAGGGCGCGGCGTCTAGCTCCAGATCGTCTTCGGATCGCCAAGTCAGAGTTCGACAAAATGATGCAGCAAGGCATCGCACGTCGATCAGACAGCCCCTGGTCCTCGCCCCTCCACCTCGCTCTCAAGAAGTCAGGAGAGTGGCGTCCATGTGCGATTACAGACGCCTTAACGACCGGACGATCCCAGACGCGTATCCTGTTCGCTGCCTTGAAGACTTCACTGCAAATTTACATGGGAAACAAACGTTCTCTACGATCGATCTAATTCGTGCATTCAATCAGATCCCAGTGGCCCCGTCCGACATCAAGAAGACGGCAATTATAACACCCTTTGGACTCTTCGAATTTCCTTTCATGACGTTTGGTCTGCGAAATGCCGCGCAAACGTTCCAAAGGTTTATCGACGAGGTTACCCGGGATTTACCCTTTGTATTCGCCTACATGGACGATCTACTTGTGGCATCTGATGACAAGTTGCAACATGTCGAGCACCTTACAACGTTATTTCAACGGCTGCAGGACGCAGGACTTATCATCAACCTGAAGAAATCCGTGCTTGGAAAAAGCGAAGTAGCCTTTTTGGGACATCTTGTTTCTTCGAACGGCATCCTTCCACTACCGAAAAAAGTTGATGCTATCCTGAACTTCCCTTAGCCAACCACCGTAAAGAAGCTCCGAGCGTTCATTGGCACGGTCAACTTCTACAGGAAGTTCGTAAAAAACGCCGCCGAAATCCTTGCGCCACTTAACAAGCAACTGGAAGGACCAAAAGTTACCAACTCGAAGCCCATCAACTGGACGCCTAAGCTGGAAGAAGACTTTAAGAATAGCAAACACGCCCTCGCTTCGGCAGCGCTACTGGCACATCCCAACGTCAACGCAGAATGGTCGATTTTTACTGACGCCTCGGATCATGCAATCGGAGCGGTGCTCCAGCAACGATGTCATGGTGCATGGCAACCCCTTGCCTTCTTCAGCCGCAAACTTTTACCATCACTACAAAAACACTCAACGTAGGACAGAGAACTGAACGCAGTTTATGAAGCAGTGCGACATTTCCGTCACATTTTTGAAGGTCGACATGTGGTTATCTACACGGACCACAAACCACTCACTCATGCCTTCAAACAACGACCCGAGCGTGCCACACCGTGGCAGTTCAGAAGATTAGACTTTATCGGGCAGTTCAACACCGATATCAGGTACATTTCCGGATCCGAGAACATAGTTGCTGATACGCTATCTCGCGTTGATGCCCTCGAGGAAGCAGTGCTGCCAAGTGAGTTAGCAGCCGTTCCGCAAGCGGATTTTCGACTCTCTGCACTCGCTGGCACACCCTGGTCAACGCGCCACTAGGAAACGCTTCATCTGGCCGTCTATTAACAAAGATTGTTCAAGATGGGTAAAATGCTGTATTCCGTGTCAAGCTAACAAGATCACACGGCATGCGGTATCGCCAATCGCCCACGGAGCGATTCGAGCACATCCATATTGACCTAGTCAACCTCACGCCGTCCAAAGGATTTAATCAGTGTCTAACTATCGTCGACAGATTTACGTGATTTCCCGAAGCCGGCCCTTTGCCAAACGGATCCGCAGAAACGGTAGCTCAAGCTCTGCTCTCATCTTGGATCTCACGCTTCGGTGTTCCACTACGAATTATTTCGGACTTGGGGAGACAGTTTGAATCCGACTTATTCAGATGCCTAACTAAACTTCTTGGCTGTAAGCATCTTCGAACAACGCCCTATCATCCGCAGTCAAATGGATTGGTCGAACGTTTTCATCGTCAGTTCAAATCTGCAGTGCTGCATCATGGAGATACCTGGTCTTCTGCCATTCATATCGTGCTGCTAGGACTCCGTGCTGCTTTTAAAGAGGATCTACAAGCAACAACAGCTGAACTCGTTTATAGCGAGCCCATTCGATTGCCAGGCGATTTTTTTTACCCTTCAAATCGAAACACTTCGGCTCCAGAGTTAGTGCAAATCCTCCAAAACCACTTCAAGGAATTGGCCCCACAACCAATGTCTCGGCATGGACAGCGTTCAATATTTGTCTTCAAATCTCTCCGAGAAGCCTCAAATGTCTTTGTCCGCCACGATCACATACGCCAATATTTCGCTACACCCTACGATGGACCATATAAAGTACTGCAAAGACAAGATAAATACTTTGTGGTCCTAGTCAGACACACAGACACACCAATCTCGATAGACCGACTTAAGCCCGCGTTCATTCTTCAGGAA
Organism: Brachyopa scutellaris; assembly: GCA_949775065.1. Lineage (NCBI taxonomy): Eukaryota > Metazoa > Arthropoda > Insecta > Diptera > Syrphidae > Brachyopa > Brachyopa scutellaris. Next base: position 35,764,011 of record OX459114.1, read on the forward strand.
GATTTGCAAACCCAACCAGAGGATCAAACACAACGCCGTGAAACAGAACCTGAACCTACGACAACATCTGCAACTGAACGCCAGAAGAAAGTCCGCTTCAAACTGTAATCTTTCTTGAGAAGGGGAGACATGTAGTGACCACACCACACACATAAGCCAATGCAAAAAAATATGTTACCGTTCTCTTAGTCACCACCAGGGCTGCCGAAGTGAGTACTACTCTCTTAAACACTGTACTCCCGTACTCCCCTCGTCATGATTGTACTCCCCTATTAAATATTTCCAATTTTTAAAAAAATTTGTTATTTGAGTAACCTTTCTTCAGTGAATAGTACATTGTTAAAATACTAGCTAACCAGCACGGTAACTCTTAATGTGTTTAATATGTTGCCACCTTAATTTACTGAATGAATTATTTTTCAAGTGTTAAATCCATGTACAAGGTGCTTTCTATGTCCCAGACTGAGTGTTTTTTTAATAACTTATATTTATACAATTTTATTTCGAATTTTGTTCTTAAGCATCAAGGTTTCTTCAAGTACCACCATATGAAGAACTCTGGAGGTTTAAATCAGGGGATCGTGGGAGCCACTCGATATCACCACTTTTTGACGGGAAAAATTTCTCATAAAATTTGCATCGTAGAAGGAGCTGTTTATGATATGGCACCGTCTTGTTGGAACTACATGCTGCTACTACAGGCCTATTTGATCCAATTCAAGCACAAGACAGATTTTTAACATGTCCCGATAGAGGTCACTAGTAACTTATATCATTGCTCAAGCATCCTTAAGGAAGAGTTTCAACAGGCTAATACTAGCTGTTACTGTTTGATTTGTATTGTCTCTGTTTTGTACTCCTCTCAGATACAAAATACTCCCTTGCAAACGTCTAAAATACTATATTTTCAAAACGCCAGCCCTGGTCACCACATAGTCAACTCAACATACAAGAGAGTCAGTTCATCATTACACGCCACCAACGCACTACGGTTCGACGACGATCATCAACACTGTATGCGTTCGGTTATTCAAAACCCTGTTATAATATTTTAGTTAAATAAAAGCTACATTTTTTCTTTTGATAAATAACAAGCGGTTATCATCTATTTATTTGAACACTAAATATTCAAAAAATATTTTAGTCAATCACATTTACCGTCAATTGAAAAGCATTTTTCAGACGCTATCGATGTGATTTTTTAAGACGGCTCTGCTCCGTGCCATCGTTCTAAAATGGTAAGCTATTTTGTTTTTTTATGTCTATTCTAATCCCTTAGTTATTCTACGCAACGAAAAAAGATTAATAAAATTTACTTTCTTCACAGATTAAAGAATTTATGGTTGACAAGGGAGTTTTCACACTTGACTGGCCAGGTAATTCACCGGACCTCAGCCACATCGAAAATCTCTGTCACATTATGGCATTGAAAATAAATAGCAAAATGCCTACCCCGATGAAAATGCTCAATGATGTAATTGAAGAATTTTGGGATAAGGAAATATCCATGGGACATCCTCAAATTTAGTGGATTCAATCAGGCTTGCGCACCGTAGCGCAAGTGGTTAGTGCGTCGGACTACTGTGCCAGCGGTCTTGGGTTCGAATCCTGCCGCAAACACCTAAAAGTTTTTCACGGTGCCCACCTCTTTCGAATGTCTGACAAGCATCAAAGAGTATCATTTGTCACGATTGAGCTTCTCAACTCGCCGTTCGGAGTCGGCAAAAAACTGTAGGTCCCTTCCATTCGTGCAAAAATATAACACGCACACACAAATGGCTGCGAGAAGCAGGCCCAGGTTCACCTCGAGCTGTAGCGCCAACTAAGTAAGTAAAATTCAATGCCTAAGTGAAGTAAGGAGACCATAAAATATAAAGTAGGCGCTACAAAGTATTAGTACTCCACTAAATTCTATAAATGTAAATGCTGTTGCCTCAGAATTCCAAAATGTACAAGTTGGATGACCATAAACAATAAATAAACATTTAACCCTCCGTTTAGCGTTATGGTCTGGCAGACCATTTTGAAACTTATTGTGTCGTAATTTTTTTCCCTGTAAACATTTCGGCAAATGCTGCCATGACTTTGTCAGACTCAATGCAGCGAGTCGAGTGCAATATATTTTGAAACATTTGTCAATATTTCGTGGAAGAAAAATATAGTTGGAGTAAAATTTTAACGTTGTTGCGCGTTGTGGTCTGTCAGACCAGAAAAATAAAAACGATTTTTCTTGAAACTGGGAGTGGGAGTGTGTGTTTAAACGGCGTCAAGGTATGGTGGGCTGATGACTCTAATACGCACTATACATTGCAGGGTCAAATTTACACAGGCAAACTTCCCCATGAAGATAGAGAGGTGAATCAGGGCCAACGAGTGGTAATGAATATGGTTAAAGCTTTTTTTTTAGTACAGGACGAACAATATACGCTGACAACTTCTTTTCCACACTCCACTTAGCCAGTGCCTTGATGTCCAAGAACCTTCCTTACGTTGAAAAGTTTCGTAAGAACAAAAAATTTGTTTCGCCCATTGAATAGCAACATTTTTTGTTTCCATTACAACAAATTCTCATTATGTTATTCTTATTTCAAACGAACACTTAACGTGTAACGTTGGTGGAGAGGCTAGTAAAACCCATAAAATATTGGACTACAATAAATACAAGGCGGGAGTCGACACAATGGACCGGATGATCATTTTACTCGTGCAAACGCGCTACTAATGGCTGGCCATTGGCTTTTTTAAAACAAAATGCTTGATGTTTCTGCACTAGCTTCTTACATAATATTTGACGAATTATTTACAAAAAAAAAGTGACAAGCGTCGTTAGTTTATAATTAAACTCGCGCATCACCTGGTAAAACCTCAGATGGAGTTACGGGCAGCCAATCCCAAAACATTGTTTTTTTAGCATATCGAAGATGCCATGAATATTTTTGGCATTGCTGTGAGTATAAACATTTGTTTACTACCCCTAACTACAATTCCTTTGACTTCGAACATATTCTTAATCGACATTGCAGCCACCATCTTCTCCGAAATTATTGGAAGATGATTGGCCAATGTTTGCCCCGCCCGCTTCCATTGCCTGAGATGTAAGGACCCGGTTTGCGACTTACACTCAAAATTAATGTACCATAAATATGTTACAGAAAAAGCATCATATCAGAACTAAATAATATACTGGTTCACAGTATACATACATTATATATATCTTTATTTAATTTATAGAATAACTAGTGTACCAGTGCGATGAATCTCGCATATAGAAACCCTGTACCCGTAGGTATTGGTAATAATATTTTTTCGTTATAACTTTACTAACAACTTTACTAATATACTGATGAACAAAGTTCAGTTGATGAGCTTTTTATCAGTGTTAGAATCATTGAAATCGGTGCAGAAATGAACTCTCGGGAGGAATCACAAGGCCTTGCGCTAGCGATTTAATTATAAAGATGAAATATAAATGTAAATTCTACCAGTAGGGAACTAAAACCGTCTTTGTTTGTATTTTGTTCTTCCTTTCTATCCAATAAAGGTAAGAATCTATAAACACAAACATACATAATTTATAAACTTTACTATACATCGTTTCTACACCTAATCTTACACAGGGAATAGATCATACCGCGATTTTGTAGGCTACAATTGCAAAATAAATGATGTGGTCTGTCAGACCACAAAGTATGACTTACCGCCTTTTGGGTCACCGCTAAACGGAGGGTTAAAAGTATTGTCATATACTGCAAGAAAATATATGGTTTTTTCAACACTTTCTTGGAAATTCTGATTTGCTTGGATTTTGTATCTGTAAGAAATGGTTCTATATGTCGTTTTATTGCCAACAAGTTGGTTAACAATTTATGGAAAACACTTATGATTTTATTTTCATTGACAAAAAAGGTTGATATGAAGAGAGATGTGGGTTTTTTTTTGTGTTGCAGTTTCTATGCTCGCTACTGTATGAATTTTTTGTTTTATTTTTTTTTTTATTACAACTATGAATGTATATGTATAATTATTAACACATAAATAGGCACATACATATGTACACATACATATAGATTTATACACCTGTCACCGTAGGTTCATACATACATATGTAGTATACAAAGAAATATCTCCGATCAACGAAACCGACCAACAGTATTTTGTGAATATGTATTTGCCATTTGCCACTTATTTGTGAATAGTTTTATATGCATAAAAGAGATTTTTATCTTTGGAGCTAATTTTTATCATTTATTCAATTTACATATGTTTAAATACATTTATTTAGTATGTACAGTACATACTAGTATAAATGTACAGCTTATTTGGCATTTTTGAATTTATGCTTAGATCGCCTTATGCAAATAGGTAATATGATAACGGCGGATAATGCAGCTGACTGGCCCTACGTGTATTTCGTTTTTAACAACATCCTAGTACGCTATTAAGGTATAAATAGTAGGTACGTGCTTAAAGATGAATGCAAAAGAGCATGAAAGGTGGATCGTTCTGGCGATAGGTGCAGTCACCGTTTACCGAACAATCCCTGCACATGTGAGCTGAGCGCTTGCTGCCGTATATGTATATTTAAATGCATTTTTATGCACGCCCTGATTTCATGCACTCCCATCAGGCTGTGCAGGGCCTTCGGATCCTCCACAGAGGCCATTTGGCCACCGTTTATCGACAATATCTTAATTTTTATTATATTCAAATTAGTTTCACTGTATGCAGATAAATTTGCCCATATGACTTTTATAATCCGCTCATTCCTGACGGAAAGATTGTTACCATGAAGATTTCCTCTGTTTGACGGTTGTTGTTGCTGCTGCTGCAATTCACTTGGTATATCTGCTCAATGCGATGCCTGGCATCAGTATCTTAGTTAATAACACTCTAGGGAGAAGTTCGAATGAGGTCGTGTTGGCATTTTTGATCAGATTGCCAGGAAAATTTCCGGAATCAAAGTTGAATGCCGTAGCAGCGATCGCAGCATGTGGTGATAGATCAACCACTGGACAATGTTTTCAGTGGAATTCGTCATCTCTGGATAACTTGGAAATAGACAAATCACTTTATTACCATCTGTTTTGCGTGTGGACTGTGGTTAGGGAGTAACACTCCTATAGCTTATAAGGAGTGGTCATTGCCTGGCATTAGAGCTAAACAGCGCTGCGGAGTTACCAAGTTGTATTCGTTGGATTGTAATGGTATTGCGACAAATTGAATGGAATGCACTGCAACATGTCAAACACTTAACACCCTACTGATGTCTGCCTGGTAATGTTCACTTCTATCTGGGACTGCATCGAAAGCGGTTTGCTAACAATCGCGTGAAACTTGACAACCATCGCTGTGCGAGTGCCGTGTAACGCTAAGTAAATAAATACAAAAAAAAAAAAAAAAAAAACACCGTACGCGTCAGCGTCACCCTAGCTGTTGGAAATTGTGTCGAATGTCATTTTGACATCGATATTCAAATTGCATAAGATAGCTATCATTTGTCCACTCGGCATCGGCACTGGTGCGCTGCGTTGCACTGCTACTGAGGTTATACGGGGATGGTGGTTGTTGATCTCGTTGATATTCTGATACCGAACCGATATCGAAGAAGTTTATATCTTATAGATTGTTGAAAAGTGGTACGCAGTTTTGCTAGGTGACTTATTTGCGGTGTCGCTATACATTTTCAGACAAAGTAGATATAACTTGGAACCGTATTGAATCCACACAACTGAAAAAGTATAGTAGGTGGTTAAATTGATATACCTGATGTAAAATTTGATATGTTGCACCTGATGACATAGTAAATTTAGGTTTGACTGCAAACCAGATGTTCAACTGATCGAGATGGAGATATTTATGGTTGATACGTATAATATCATGCAATGAATGAGATAAATACCAATGCAAGGTGTGCGATGTGGATATAATTGGATGTAGGAAATATTGTCCAGTAATATGTCCAAGAGGAGATATTATGGTACATCAGGTGCTCTGTTTTTAAGTACCAAGTTAAAAAAAAAAAGATTCAGGGGCCAAATTACCGCATCCGTTAACGAGTGAGTGAGTAGGACTCGTTATCGAATGATCGAGTAACCTCATTGGGATGACGGCACTCTATAGCTAACGTATCGAATAAAAATAAAATTGTACTAGAAAAATTCTACTACAACGTTTCTCCGGTTGATTCAATTCAAATATAGAAAAATATTATTTTTGTGAAATCCAAGAAATATTTGAAAGGATAAAATGGATTTATTTTAAAATACATCTTGTGATTCGGATGATAATGATCTGGAACGCATTGTATGGCGGCGCTTAAGGTATAGAAGCAATCCGCTTTCACTGCCAAATACTAAGTAAGTATAAAAAAAAACAGTAATTAAAACGTAAATAACACTTTAATTTTCCACATTTATCAAAGGGGCCACCGCCCATTTTCATCCTGGACTTTTTGTTGAAGGACAATTTAGTTTTGACGATATATTTCTGATCAGCGAATGAATACCAAAAAAGAATATATTAATTTATAAAAATAAATAATAATTCAAAACGATTATCTTTCTCCAACCCTTTTCATCCTTAACTGTATTCAGCATTCCCGTCAGCTGCTGCCACAGTTGCATTGCCTTCTCGGCAATTAGGCAAAATATTCTGGGCCAAATCTGGATCTGGCCATACTTATGAGTTGGGAGATGAACCAATTTCAAAAGTCTGTGAAGTACTAACTTGGTGCTATATTTGACTCCAAATTGACTTTTTCGGCGCACATCGATTTTATTGTATCGAAAGCGAATTCCCTTTTAGGTTTCCTCAGACGAACTTCTACGATTTATAAGGACGTGTATACTTTAAGGACGATTTTTTTGTCATTGGTACTGCCTGTATTAGAATATTGCTGTGTTGTTTGGTCGCCATTTTATGAAAATGCAAATTTGAGAATTGGAAAAATACAAAGATGGTTTACGCGTTTTGCATTAAGAAATATGAGTTGGTCCGATGAAATGCCTGGTTAACTTTCAAGATGCGCGCTAATAGATTTGAAAACTCTAGAAAGCCGCAGACAAGCTCAGTGCGTAATTTTTATAAGATATTTTAAGTAATAACATTAAATCTCAAGAGCTACTTGCACTTGTCAATTTGTACGTTCCGGAAAGATATCTTAGAAATAGACGCGATCTCTTTTTTATCCCCACTCATAGAACTAATTATGGTCTAAATAACCCAATAACTCGTTCTGTAATGCTATACAATTCTGTTTGCAATGAAGTCGATCATTCAATGAAAAGAGATAGTTTTAAAAATATTGTTCTAAATATATTTAACTCTAGTTTAAATTAGTTTAGTTTTAGCAAATATGTTCTTATTTATGTATTTTTATATGTACTTTTTTTGATATCAACAGATTGTACGTCCATTGATGAATAATACAATAATAAATAAAATCAGCCAGACAAATTGGTTTATTCAAAAAACCACAAAAAATCAATTCTAAAATACTTACTTTCGAATAAAATGCTGTCATCTCAAATTTCGATACCAAATGCTCGATATCGAGAGCGGTAATCCCAATTCGTCACATTTCGATAACGAGTTACTCGTTAACGGATGCGGTATTTTGGCCCCAGGATTATTGATAATTAGATATAACTTTTGGAGCAGTACCCCTTTCGCTATAATACTAATATATACTCCAATATGGCTTCCATTTTTCTTGGCATTATTGTAAACTATAGTACAATATCAAAGTTTTGTAGCCAGTCTGTTGTATATGTATGGCAATTCTTTATTAAATTAAGTAATAAATACTAAAGAAACGTAATAAAACATCAGTCGTTGGCAGATCTTTAACAAAATAACACATGGCACAGTCGAAACAGGAATTGATGGTGAAAACAAGAGGATTCTGATGAAGATACCGAAAGTCTTGAAAGCGACAGCAGCGAAAGTGAAGTGACCGTAATGACGACGAACGGTGGTAATTTTGATATTCGAAGGCCAGATCCCTTAAAATTAGAAGCAAACCTTGCTGAAAATTGGAGAGTTTTTAAACAAAATTACGATGTATTTTCTATTGCAATTGGGTTAGGGGACAGGGTTGGTAGCCTGCTGTGTTGTACAATAGGGTGATAACATGAAGTAACCTACGTTGCACGTGCCCTAACTATTGTACCCACAGAAGTCCAGCTATGACCTCCACGTGGTGGCTACCGGTAACAATCCATCCAGTAGGTCATGTCTCTGCTGGTGGGTCGGCTAACATAGCGGGCGGGGAAAAGGTTAACTCCTTGGGTAGTCCGCAAAAATCTCCTAATCTTAAGGTGGAATAGCATATGCCGATGGATACCTGGTTGGGAGGGTGCTAAGTTATTAATATGCGAACTCTGGGTACGTGGAAACACCTCGGTTTTAATCTTGCCTTCCCCCAATATTCCGATCTCTGCTGGGGGTGCCCTTACCCTTCTCGGACACTCGTGGAATCAATGCCTGAAAACAAAATAAAAACCAAAACTGAGAGTGATGCCTCACCAAACGCATCAAAACCGAACGACAATTGACAAACGCAACAAGGATGACACGGCAAACGAAAACAAACGGGTTGAGAAGCGAATGGAACGCTTGAGTATCGATCACGATGCGCGCTCCGACAGCTCTCATATCCATGATACAGACAACATTTCACAGGCTTCGACCTGTCCGACGGTTGTCAGAAAGCGCATCAGCTTAAAGGAAGCGTCGCACAGTGGGGCAGAATGCCCTAAAATGTGGTATCAAATCAACGTAAAATTGTACATGATAGCTTCTGAGACCAGTCCCAAAATATTTTGAAACCCGCCCACCCGACACGCCCACTAAAACGCCCACTTTTCTGAAAGGTGCCTAGTTTTCAATAATAAAAACTTAAAGAAGATTTCTTAAAGATCTAATTTATATCAGCTACACTTACCTTCCCCACCCCCTTTTATGCTTGCAATAATTCGTGGAAGCTGGACGAGGGTTTTGCCAGATGATATGTTCATCACTTATAAGTCTAATGGGGACTAAACAGATTACGAAAATACCAGAATCGTCTGCCTCTGGTCCGTTAAAAACTTGTTTTTAACTTTGATCTAGCCAAAAAAATTAAACTTGAAGAAAATCCTAAAAAAAACCAAAAAAAATGTGTACCGAAGGCACCATACAAAAATCCAAATATCACGATAAGTGCAGAAAAGGGCACGATTTTTTAACGGAAATACAAAAAACTCGGACGAGTCCGGAACCCAACTAAAAGTCTACGGGATTTAGGAAGTCCTTAAAAATACACTTTTTTCAAAAGTGACCACAGTACATCACCTGTATTTTATACAATTTTTTTTTTTTTTTTCTGTGCCGTACACACTGTTACATACCCGAAGTTGAAGGCTCCATACCAAGATTTCAAAATTATTTAAAGATTAACAAAAAATCGGGCTTCATACAAAGAAGAAAAAAAATTTTATTTTCTGAGTCAACTGAGAAAAAATCAGGCTTTTACTAAGCTGCGCTGTGATGAATCAGATAAGTCTAAAAAAAAACATTTGCATTTTTTAATAATGTGGATATTATCTTATCGAAAAATAATAAAAAAAATATAGATATTCTCAATTTAGTAATTTGAATTAATGCCAGCTTTTGGGCCTCTTTGCCCCATTGTGCGTCGTGGTGCTTTCCAAGCCCTTAGTCGACTTGAAAAAAAGGACAAGGATACTTGGGAAACAAAAGACCACACACCTTTAAGTGGGCAACAGATTTAATCAAGGAGTGGAAGACGAGACGTACTAAGGTCCCCACAGAGCAAAAACAAGCAAATACCTCCAAGCGGCCTCGGTCTCAAGAGCATCCTCCTCTAAAAAACAAAGAGCAACGCTTCAGAGCTCAACATTTTTAGTGGGGTAGTGAAATACCAGTTGACGATTGGCATCATAGACATCTTCGAGCAGAACATTTGAAGCGGAGGGGTATTTGATCCGATAGTCCTCAGCTAATTGTTTTAACACGCAAACCGACAGAAATGGATCTGATGCAGTACCATACGTTACAGGACGCAACCGAAAATGCTGAAGTTTATCATTAGGGTTTTTTCGCCAGACAATACGCTGAAAGTCGGTATGTTGGTCATCCACCCAAATTTGGCGAAACATCTTGACGACATCAGCGGTAAAAAACACGCGATGTTGTCGTAAACGCAGGCAAACCCCAATAAGATCTCGCTGGATTGCGGGACCGATCAACAATGTTTAAGGAAACACCACTTGTATCCTTCGCTGAGCCATCGAATACGACCTGTAACTTTGTCGTTGCACTATCCTGCTTCAAAACCGCGTGATGTGGAAGGTAGAAATGCTTTCCAGGAACCGTATTATCTTCATCATCACTACGCGACATGTGGCCAAGTTGAATATACTCAGTCATCAAATCTGAGTACATTTGACGAAGCTGTGGATTCGACCGGAAACGACGTTCCATAGAATATAGCCTAGAAACTGCAGTACCAAGGGTGTCACCAAAAATCGGATCTGGAGTTTTGAACGGTAATAACACGACATATTTTCCATCAGACGCACGCCTAAAGGTTCTCCGAAAATGTTGCTCGGCTTGATCTTCACCTACTGACTCAGATTCTGATGGACAAGCTTCCTCAATCTCCCAAAAACGCCTAAGCAAATGGTCAACGTCATGCGTAAGATGGAAAGACCTGAGCGAGTGAGGATCCGATTGACAATTGTTAAAAAACTCGCCTGTAACTACCCATCCAAATGAGGTATGTTGAGCTATCGGTGAACCCTCTTCTCCTTTAATCTGCCTTGCCTGTATAATACACCATAGCTTGTCAGCACCGAGAAGCAGCTCGATCGGAAACGAAATATTAAAGCCAGGGGCAGCTAGCTGTATTTCCATGAGATGAGACTACGAAGCAGAAGTATCGATATTCTGAGGTGGAAGATTTGAAGTCAGCTGATCGCGTTCAAGCGATAGGTTATTGAGGTTATTATTGCTGTGCATGCGAGGCGAGTGAATGCGAAGAATTGGTCGAAAGCGAAGGAAAAGATGCAGGCGACGACGATGAAGAAGAATTCGATGACGATTATTGTTTCGCCGATGCATCCTCGAAATGAACCAACAAATGATGAGATGCTTGCATACACGGCTTATGACAGCTGAGCGACATTTGTTGACGGAGTGGCCAACTCAGTTGAAACAGTTGAAACAAATCGATTGGGTTTTTACGAACTCGCGCCGCGACTGAATGTCTAACGAAAGGAACTTTGGGCACTGAGGTAACGTGTGGTTGGTCTCAGCTATGGGGACACTTTGGTTCTTTGGATTCTTTAATTTCGGAAACATGTGTACGAAGTGATGCTGCAGCCTTTGTACGCGAAGGGACCGAGGGAATGTCTGATTCAAGCGCATTGTACATTTTTTGCAGAAATTTGAGAAGCATATTAATGTTTATATTCTCTTTCGAACGTGAATATTTTGCCCACGCTTGGCAAGAACCTTGATCTAATTTGTAGACTAGCAGATAGATTAACCACGGATCGCGAGAAGTTTGCTTAAGGGCATTAGGTCCACGAACGACTTCGTCAGCACCATCAGTAATTTTACGCAGAGTCTGTATATTACCGGGATTTATGGACGGAAGCGAGAGATAGGATTGAATGAACGATTTCACAATCCAGTTTTCCTGGTCGTACCGCGCTTCCCACCGCTTCTATGCTTCAATATAATTCACGTCGGACAAAGTAATTTGTTTAAAGAGCGAAGCCGCCTCATCACACACAAATGATTTTAAATACTGGAATTTCTGAGTTGATCTGAGATGTTTTTTTACTGTCCACTGATCTCTTAAACAGGAGTTGAATCGATTGATAGTTGACAATCAAAATCATCGCTTTACGTCAACGTAAGGTGATTATCAAATTGACAATCACTTTTTTGCGATCAATTTCATGTGACAGCTATTTAGGTGTCGCTTTCATACATTTGTGTCATTTTCATAGGTATGCACTCCGGCTTCAACTCTAAATAAATTAAATACTTCAGTGATAAAAGTATTATATTAAATAAATTAGAATAAAAAACTTTAAGTCAAATTTTGAAATTCGTGAAGTGCAATGTTAACTTCATTGGCAGTTTTCTACGGCTCAAACAGAGTGAAAAATGAAGAAAATAATTACAAAAATGTCCAACTAGTAAGACGAAACCTGAGGAATAAAGCAAATATATATTTTGGAACTTCCAAACCCGATGTAAGAATGCATATTTATAAATCTTCATTGCTGATTGGTAGCATTTATTTTTGTGTATTTTAGATTTTTGGAAAACTTTCGCTTATCAAAAGAAGCGTTTGTGTCTGTTTTGGGACTGCTTGATTTACCAACTGGAATAAGGTCAACGCATGTTCCACCCATCCTTCAATTGGCTGCAACTTTAAATCTTCTTGGGGGTGGTGGCTATCAAAAACAAGTTGGGGCTGACTGGGCTGCACCAATGGGTCAAAGTACGGTGGCTGAAATTACTGCTGCAGTCATTAAAAAAATGCAGTCAATACTTTGCCCACTTAGGATTAAGTTTGTGCCTAAGGATTCAACCAAATAATTTTTTTTTTTTTTTTAATATAAAATTCCTGGAGGTACATTATTTTGCTATTATAATACATTAATCCCAAAATTCGATTGCCCTTTACATTTTGCAGTTTTGGGGTGCGTTGATGGAACTCATATCATGATTATAAGGCAATGGAAAATGAGAACATGTTCTTCAATCGGAAAGGAAGGCATAGTATAAATACCATGGTTGTAACTTAAAACATCGTTTTGCAAAATAATCTACATACCTACATATATGCATATTAAATATTTCAGATTTGCGTTGAAAACACACAAATTTTGGCTATAAATTATAGATATGGAGGAAGAGCTCACGTCTGGCGACAAAGTGAAAAAAGGAATGCATTAGAAAGAGATTATATAGCAGGCAGGATTTTATCATGGCTACTTGGTAATATTATATCTCCATTTATAAAAATGAAACATTGTTTGTATGTATGTTATAGACCCCGAAACTACCGATCTGATTGAGTTCAAATTTTGTGGAAAATTTTGGTAATTTTTTCAGTGGAGTTTGGTCAAAATCAGTGTGCTAGGAGCTGAGTTAGTGGCAGAAAGGGGGAAAAAGCTATTTTTCTGTCTTTAAACAGCCCCTAACTCAACAATGGCTTATCGGATTGAAAAACTAAAAAATATGTGGATTTAGTAAATTGTCCACTGATTCATTTAAGCTATAAATCATCCATCTGCGTTATATTGAAGCTGAACTATGCTCACAACAATTCATAAAGTCATAGCCACCAATTTTCCATCAGTGGAAATCGTAGCCAAAAGTCTTGCAGCAGTGGGTGACGTAGTAGTATCGGTTATGTGAATGCGTGCTCTATTTGGCGCCGCGACCCAGTAGGAAATTACTGCTTACCGAATCGATTCTGTAAGTGCTGATTGGTAGCTACCAACGCTTACTTTCCTTATTACAGAATCGATTACATTTACATGGGGATATCCTAGGGTGGTAAGCACTTACCAACTGGCTTACCGGTAATCACTGATGTATTTCCGCGGTGAATGATAATTGCTGAAAACATTGATTACTACGCCCTAGGGTGGTAAGCACCTCTTATTTGCCTTATAGGGAATCAGTTACCTTAGCAGTTAAAGTTGGTTATTGAAAACATTAGTTACTACATCCTGGTGTCCAAGCATTTACTAACCTTCTTGAATTATTGTTATTATTATTAATTTTACTGAACAGTACTGGCCCCGCACTTCAAATGATGCAACATCGAAAAAATTCATGACGGATTTGGACATGATTGGATTTGTCTTAGTCGAATAACCAGGAATGCTTTTGAGAGAAAAACATCTTACAAATGTAACGCCTGGTAAGCGAATAAGTAATGGCATGGATGTAAAATTTCAATAATATTTAAAATAAGATTTTCGATGCGTTACACATTCGCTTACTAGGCGTTACTTTTGGTAAGATCTTACATTTTCAATAATTTCTTTAAAGAAATATGCACTTACCATAGAAGCAGTTACAACTTTTGCCACTGGGGACTATCTTTGTTCCTTAGTATGTGCGACAGGCAGGGTTGAATATTGGACGATGAGCTCTATACCGGAATACGTACATACATACATGTTTATGAACACAATATATAACGAGTAAAATAAAAATTATCAAACCAAAGCGGGTAGATATATATGTACATATAGATCAGTAATCGATTACACAGGCAGGTACCCCTTTGGTGGCGGCTGGTGATGCTGTTAATATGTACTGTACGTATATACATATGTATGTGCGTTTTCTGTGTTTCGAATGCATACAATGTTGAAATGGATATTTTGCGATTGTGTGCTGCAATGTATTTGACAATTCTGAACACACCGGTGGACTTTACATTGCATTAACCACGAGAAACCATAAATATCACACAATTTTCTGAGGAAATCGACATACATAAGTAATACATGCAATTGATTGGTACGATACTATTACATGGCAATGCTAAAGCCCACACCTCACGTGTAACGGTACAGAAACTCTTATATTTGGGATTGGACATTCTTCCCCATCCACTGTACTGTCCTGATGTTCCAGTCAGTCTGAAGTCATTAAGCTACCAGATAGTCTTCCGATATAAAGTAAAATGCTATAAAATACTTTAAAGATATCTATCATTGCATTGAATATTTAGAATTTCTTCAAAAAATTAATACTTGACGACTGACGTCGGAAGAGCATTGTACGTACATACATAGAAGCAAACCCCTTATAATTTGATAAAAGATAAATGAATAAAAAAGTTTTACTAGCTTTTAAATGTTTGCTACTAAATCGTACATTACATGTGGTACAGTCAAATAATAGTAGAAAAACTATGCTGCTGTTTATTCTCACGATGAACATTTCGTGTGTTTCAACAAGGTTTGTCGGATTTGGCGGTTCTTATTTCAACCCAGAGCCACATTACTAGAGCAGTGTTTTTTGCTTAATAAGTAACGCGACTGTTTAAGTACACGGGCGAAGACGGGCGGGACAGCTATTTCTGTATAAAACTAAATAAGCAGAACAGCTTCATGAGTTTCGACTGATTATGACGCTCATTATAATCAACGCATGCAGCATTGTATCGGCATAAAAACAGTGAAAAAAACTACTGTGAAATAAAGCGTAGCAACGCACGCCGGGTATCCGCTATTTGATATATAAATTGTTAAGTACTGCAACTTTTTTTTTTCAGGTGATAGCGGCTATCCATTAGTGCCTTTCCTACTGACGCCATATAGAAGCGTTTATGAAGATTCCCTCGAATCACACTTCAACTCAGTTCATTCGAAGGCCAGAAGTATTGTAGAACGATGCATTGGTCGTTTAAAAGGTAAGTCCTTTTTTTATATTATGAACAACTTTAAATTCAAATTTAGTTTGTTTAGTTCGATGGCGTATAATACTTGAAGAACGCAAGTGTAGATATAGTCCGACAAGAGTTGCCGAAATCATTAATATCCAACATATGCCTATCCTACAACGTATCCTATCCGGAAGTGGAAAATAGTATTTCCCCAAACTATCCACGGCAAATACCGCAAACTGGTGATATGTACCTTGGATAGTGGAAAAGCTAGAAGAATTCGCGATAGTATGAGAGATGATTTATTTGCCAATTACTATTCGCCGTGCCTTAAAACTGTAAAATGTTTTCTTTTTAATTACACGAAAAATAGCAAATCTTAACAAATTGCTTTTTATTTTTATTACACAAAAAAAAAAAAACTCAACAAACTTATAAAAATATTATATTGCTTTTCTAAAGCTTAAGCCTTAGGTACACATTCGCATTATTGCAAAATAACAAAAAAATATTAACACTAGTGATGAGGTCATCCATACACAAATGAAAACAAGGACTAGGAGTTGTTCTCGTTGAGCTCCATTAATTTTATATCATTGGCAACTTTAGCCACCTCTATTTCCTTCCGCCTCACTGCAAGCTCTTCATTGTTAGAAGAGTTTTGCAAATCCATTTGTTAAACTTTGGTCTCACAAAACTGTCTTAAGGAATCCCGAATCTCCAATAACGTGTTGTTGGCTTTATTTGCGTTCTCCATTTCATTTCCAAAGAAATTTTTTTGGAGTTTTATCTGCTGTTGAAGAATATCTTCCTTATCTTGCTTTTCGCTAATTTTTTTTTTTGTCGTCTCTTTGGTGTTGAAGGGATGGGTGTATTTGTTGAATCTTGCAATTATTCTGCTCCGGCGTTCCATTGAGGTCCTCAAGGAGCTATTCAATGCCATTCTCAATGGGCATTTTCATTGGTTACTATTTATAAGCAAATGGAAATGGTAGATATGTATATATTAATATGTATTTACAAATATTATGGTATCTACTACCTTTTGCACTGCTGCCAAAACTTAATGAGGCCTTAATTCCGCTTACGCATGCTTCCATTCCACAAGCAGCAACTATTGCTTCGTCTGTTTCATCTAAAATCTTTAGATCAAATGGACCGCCACCGGTTTTTTTGAGGGAATTTTTATTGTACGTATACTTTTTTTTGTGCCATATTTTCGTAGCGTCCAAATCTATAACAGGATTTAATAATTTAGAATCTTAAAAATTGGCGTGTATGTTCATTACTTACTCTTTTCCACTCAGCAACAGTTTTTGTTGGCGGTCCATTTGCATTAAACTGCCTTTTTAGTGTTTCCCATTGCTGCCTCTGGACTGTCCGGGCTGTGCTTGAAAGAGCATTATAGGGTCTAGCCAAATCCGGATTTTCTTGCATATACAGCCTTGGCCAAATGTATTAGGCACCCCCTTTTTTTATTTGCTGCCAAATCCTTTTTCGTAAGTATCGATACTCTGTTCCACAGAAATTGTCAGAGAGCAATACCCATAGGGCTACCATCTGCTGATTTGAAAAAAACACAATTTGTTGAACGGAAAAAAGATAATTGTGTACAAAGTGGACACCAGTTCGATTTTTATGAAATGTTGGTATGTTGTAAAGGGCATGCTTTCGAGTATTTTGGTATATCAATGTTATATATCAGAAACGATTAGCTTACGAGATATAGGTTAAAAACAAAAAAAATGCCACTATTCGCTTCCACGCCCAAAACTCATCTCGCGCAAATAACCTTCATTATAAATCATAAAAATCAAAAAAGCGTTAAAATTCATTTTAACGGTTTCACCAGAAAAACAAGAAAGTTACAAAAACAAAAGCCATGTGGCAATACCCTCACATGCTCAAATTAATTTTATTGGTTCTCAAAAGCACAAAATCCCAAAGCTCTTTGACAAAAACCACAGAAAAAGCATTAGCACTAACTTAATAATGGTAACACTGTTTGATGTTGATACTTTCTATATACACACAGTGATGCAAGATTTTGTGGGTATTTCGCATCTCAAAATAAGCTAAAAGTGCGAAAGGGTATTTTCATAGCACCCAGAACAAAATATGGCCATGCCATTTTGTAAATCTAAAGTTACAATCAATTATTAATCGCTTAGTTTTATGAGATATCGAGGCTTAAAAATTAATTTTTTTCCTATGGAAATTCCATTGAAATTAATAATTATTTTGCCTCGCTACAAAAAAAAGTGCTGCCTATTTTTTTTGCAAAATGTTAACGAAAATCTATTGGTTCCTAAATTAGAAAAGATTGTCCAAATAGCGTTGACTCTACCTTCACTCAAATGCCGAGGCAGAACGAATTTTTTCAATTGTAACCGATGTTAAATGTAAAAAAAGAAATCGGTTAGAAAAATACATGATAAACGGTATTTGTCCAATACGATAGTCATTTCAATCAAGAAACATTACTTGCTTCAATTTTGTTGTGAATAAGGATCACGTATTCTTACACAATTCAATTCCAATTACACAATTGTACATTGTATACGTTTATACATTGTATACGGATACAGATATTTTGGGATCTGATTCATTGTTTCATGCTATTAACCCTCACACGGGCGACAATTTTTGCCCCTTAATCAGTACCTTATTAATCCAGGTTTATTTTTATTCCCTTCCTCTTTCTTTGGGCTCTATGGTCTACAAAAACAAAATTCTTACTTCCTGCCTTCCTTTTAATTGTTCTTTGTTGTTTTTTGAATAAATTTTGCAAATTATATTTTTTGCGCACCTGGAAAATAACAAGGGAAATCCCCCATTAGTACGATTTACATTGGAAAATTCAATTTTATGTGAATTGAGCGAATTTCCTTATCAAATTTGTTTGACAATCATATTCAATCAGTACACTTGTGAATTTCATTTGTGTGAAAATGGATCAAAATAAAATTTAAATTTCTTTCAAGTGTGGGCATTATCCATGTAAAGTATTAACACATCACATACAATTAGATAGGTAGATTTAGGGTGTGCAATTTGATACATGATATGATTTTTCTTCAAGATTGGCACACGAAGTACAACAACAATACTTGAAATCTTCACTTCATTCTGATGATGAAGAAGATAGCATACAGTCTTTAACAAAAGGAGGTATGGATGTGATTAATCAAATGCTTGGTCAAAACACAACTAAGATGAAAACAAACCGCTGGCTCTATTTTACAACATCATGGACATGCATACATATTCATATTTAGCTGACTTAATCTTCTGGTCCAATAATACGATTGTCTAAGGCAGTCGAGCCAACGCAGAGAGTTTCTTGAAGAGTTGAGGAAGCATTTTTGTACGCCTACAATAACTAGAAGAGCTTGAATTCCTCGAAATGTGGGCAAAGTGACACTAAAAATCGCATTTTAGGTATTCCAATTGATCAAATTGAACACAATACCTAGACCTTCTAGCCATTTTTGCCTGATGATGCTTCTCAGGAAGAATCTTCAGGTGGCCAAAAAATTAGAGGTTCTTGCTTCATATTATGTTATCAGCAAAAAAAAAAAATAATTGAAAAGAGCAACACGAAAGAGTTGCATACAGTGAAGGAAGCCTAAGTGCGTAGTTTGACAATGACGAAGTTCGAAACTACTAATCTATAAATGTAATATGTACAATGTACTGTACATAGTACCTTACCTATGCATGTTCATAGAGGTACTGAAATGTAATAAACAACAAATTGGTTTCTTTCGTTCAGAAATTTGAAGATGTAGCTTGCAGATACCACCCAACTGAAACGGTATGTGCAACATACTCATATGTAAAAACATTGGTATATACATATGTGCATATATATCTATATGTTTATATTTATACATACAAACTCGTAGGCATGTATGTATGTATGTATGTAGCTATGTTTTCCTAAAAAAATGTAGAACTATAGGACAAATTCAGAATTTTTTCATACAAAAGTTAAAATATTAACCTGGGTTGATTAGGAACGTTTGCTACAATTTGACGAAAAATCAGTCGAAAAACTGTCAAAATTTATTTTTTTCTATATTTTTCGAAAAATATCAAATATTTAGTCACTGAGTCTGAATGAAAAGACATTTAGTTCAAAAGTATCCAAGATATGATATAATGAAAGTGCCCATATTAACCCCGGTTAATAAAGAACGTGTGAGGGTTAATAACTTAATACCAGGAAAACTGTGAGCCCAAGGTAAAAATTTTATAAGATAAATTTGTAGGTGACATTATGGCGCACAAAAATAATAATAGCAAAAAAAAATTATAAGTGCTAAATGCGATTTTCACAAAAAATGGTTAAAAAAAAAATAAAATAAATCTGTGTTTGAAGACAAATATCATGAAATTTTTTTTTTCCGAGGGTAGGTGAAAATCTTCCATAGACACTATGAGAATAGCTAGCGCGTGCTCATAGTAGTGTCAGATCCTTACTGACCAAAAACACCCCCCCTTCGATAAAAATTTGTTAGATACTGCAACTAAGTTATACTTATAAAGCAATTTTTCCATCAAAAAATATAAACGTTTGGCAGGTTACTTTCCAATGAAAGCTTTTAGTTTCAGTTTCGATTGTCGGAATTCCGAGATACATGTGGATATCGTCGTTTCTAACATACCACCGTGCTTGGACAATTTCTCTAAGCACTTTATTTTGAAAGGTCTGTAAAATATTGGCATTGGTTCTCTTGGTACAACCCCAAAGTTGTATACCGTAGGTCCACACCGGCTTTAGCACTTGCTTGTATAAAAGCAGTTCGTTCTCGGTACTGAGGTGGGAATGTTTCCCGATCAACCAGTACATTTCTCTATATTTGATTTCTTATTCTTTACGTTTCATTTTCACGTGCGAATTCCACTTCAGCTTTGCGTCAAGTGTCATTCCTGGGTATTTGGCTTCATTTGCAAAGGGTATTCGGGCCAAATTTATAAAAATTGGCAAGTCATTAATTTTTCTATAAGTGAAATTCACGTGAACAGATTTAGTTCCGTTAAGGGCCATCCGCCAGTCCCTCGACCATTCATTTACTTTATTCAATGCGTTTTGCAGTTTGGCAGTCGTTTCCACGCTTGTTTTACCTACTGCTATTTTTATAACTGTTCCAAACACTAATGAATTGTCTATAAAAGGAGTCCGTTTTGGTTGCTCTAAGTTTAATATTGAAGAAGTTGTAATACTTACTTCTGTACTACTTCTCTGAACAAACTGTTTTAAACACCCTGGGGTAAGATAGACCCCCCCCCCCCCCCCCCCCCCCTATACAATTTTTTTCATAACATGAACCAATGAATCAGTTCCAAAATATGTGTATCCCAAACCGGACCACCCTGTATACATTCATTTCATTGTTCCTAGTTTTGTTTCTAATTATAGACTGAATTTGTTTTTTTTTTTGTTATTTGTTTATGTTTTTTTGTATGTATATTTTCGTGGGTAATCTAGTGGGTATTTTCCAGCAACGGCGTGGGAAAAAAGGGTATTTTTCATCATTGCTGCGGGAAATTTGTTGCATAAAGTCTGGCATCACTGTATACACAGCGATTCGCAGCCACAAATAATCATTCAGCCACCGACTGTGGAGATGGCCTGACATGCTATGGTGGGATGTATGCGAATTTTTGGTAAATTACAAAAACAAAACCTGTGTAAGTCAGTGCCTTGGATTTTATTTCAGTGGCGATTTCTCTAATTGAGTGCCGTGAAGACATGTATAGGCAACAGTGTTTGAAAAAAAGCTCCCCCATAAGGCCTGTACCGACAATTTTTGTGGAACAGAGTATAGTTTGAATTCTATGAATTATGGCATTATTTTATAAAGTTGTAAACGACTTTTTAATTAAAAAAAATACACAAATGCGCTTTTATGATGCAATTGCGGGCTTATGCGCTTTTTCCGGTGTAGGATCAGTGTGCGATTATTGCTCGAAATCGACCGAGGCGTGATCAATTTGCCTTTTTTTTAAATAGTGAAATTTGATATACTTGTAAAATGCCAAAGAGAAGTGAACTTAGTCTACCGGAACGTGTAACAATACAGTTGTTTTTTGAAGAAGGTAAAAATCAAATTCAAATAGCAAAAGAAGTGAAATGTTAACGTTGTGCTAGGGATGAGCGATGTTCATCGATGTTCACAAAACATCGATGTTGAGAGACTAAACATCGATGTTTTAACATCGATGTTAAAGTACGTAAAATATCGTATAATCGATGTTAAGAACAAAACATCGACCATCGATGTTAGCAAAAGAGAACCAATTATTGGAGATTTGGAATCCTTTTTTTTTTAAATTGAATACATACATAGCATGCGTACGTGGATATAAGAACTTTAAAAAGTTCGCGAACTTTGAACTATTATTTTCAACAATTTCAGGATTTTTAGCACATCGTGTTTTATTTTTTCGGGATTTTTGGGACTTTGAAAGTCGCGATTTTGTGCAGTTCCAATACTAGTATGTTGTTTTTATGTCATTATTCGGAATTCTATAAATTCATTCTATAACATCGATGTTTTGGAACATCGAGGTTTTGAGTTCGGTTATTGTCGATCATCGATGTTCATTCAGCGATGTTGACATCGATATCAATATCGATGTTTTCCCAACATCGCTCATCCCTACGTTGTGCAGTGCAAAACGCAATTGAGAGATACCGCCAGACTGGTTCGCATGTATGTAAATCGCGAAAAATTCGGGAGAAAAAAGATTACCACGCCTCGGGACCGATTTTTAATCTTTAACTAGGTAGGTGGGGTGCTGACAACACCCCAAGCCCTTATTTTTCAAAAATATTATACTTTGCGACTGACAACACCCCTTGTCGGTACAGTACCTTCCTGTAGTTTTCTATTATACAGATTCAGATGGTTTTAAAAAAGTTTGGTTGCACAAGTAAGCCGTGACAGACTCTTCAAGCTGCAAGGGTGCTGTCAACACCTCACCTACCCAGTTGTGTAATTTTTTTTTATTGGGTGAATTTGTATAGGTAATTTGAAAATGTCATTTGAAAAAGATCAGGAACACATTGAACTCCTCTTATTGACGCTATATAAGTGAAGATTCAAGTGAAGAGCCGGACTTAATTGATGCGGATGATGGCGAATTTGTTAAAACAAAAAATTATTTCAACAATTAATACGGAAAGCACTATTTTGGAAAGGATGACTAAAAATTCTATAAAGTGGTCTTAAAGTTAATTCTTTTAACATTGTTCTACCCCAGGTCGATATCAGAATGACGATTCCGCCATAGAACCACTTACCAGATGAAAGATAAGCGTAATAAAGTGAAATCATGATGGGGTGTTGTCAGCACCCCACTACCTACTTACGTTACTATTACTCACCTACCTACTTAAAGGTTAATACGATCTTTGCTCAAAAATCGAAAGAAAACCTCTTCTGAGCTTGCTTCTGAGTTGTCGAAGGATCGAGAAATAAGAATTTCTCTTAGAACCGCTAGAAGAAGATTTGGAGAAGTTGGACCTAGAGGATGCAAAGCAAGGAAGAAGCCGTGGCTCTCGGAAAAAAACAGGAAAGCACGCTTGAAGTGGGCGAAAAAACATGTGCATTTCACTGACAAAGATTAGTCAAAAATATTGTGGCCAGATGAATCTAACTTTGCGGTAAGATTCATTTATGGATCACTTTTAATTTAAATACATTTATAAATTTAACTTTTTTGAATACCATTTTTTTTTTATCAATTTTCAGATATTTGGCACTCCTGGTGTGACTTCTGTGAGAAGAGGGGTTGAAGAGGATCCCAACTCAGAATGCATGGTACCGACTGTAAAGTACGGTGGAGCCAGTATTATCATCTGGGTATGCATGGCTGCCAGCGGTGTGGGTGAAATGCATGTGGGTGATGGTTAGATGGACTCCCGAAAGTACATAAATGTGTTGAAAAAGGTACTTCAACATTTTCGGCTACACCAACATGGAAAATGTCAAATTCCAATAAGACAATGCACCCTGCCACAAACCAGCCCTAACTATGAGGAGGAGGAAGAAACAAATTGTGTTTAATTTATGAACATGTTAGTATTCTCAAATTCACATTGAAAGAAACTTCGATTTTAATTGTATCAACTGTTCGGAATGACAGCGTCAGCAAGGAAGTGGCGTTTAAAACTCTGAGTGCTGCCAATAATCGATCATTTTTTAGTGATCGCTTTACGCAGATCAAAGAATAGTTGATAACCAAAAACGACAATCAAAAAAATGACATTCAACTATCACCTTAGCCGATTTCACCCCAGGTCTCGAAAGGATGGCCAGTCTTTACAATCCCCGGAAAATGTCGGAATAACAGTTCTAGGTAATTACACGTTCGCGTTTTTAACTTTCAAGTCGTTTAATTTCTCGAGAAACGTGGATTGCTGAGTTGCTAACCTCTCGAGAACGGTATCATTGGGGTCAGGTTCAGATGGAACCGGCTGACGAGAATTGATTGCACGTGACATCGCCGTTTGGGCGAAAAAGTGGTTTTCTTCGTAGCCCCCGAATTTTACGATCAATTCCGCGTGAAAGTTTTCATATACCGATGCAAGATACTCATCATGAAGCGCACAATAAGAAATCCACGATTCTTCAAGTTTTCGTAACCGATTAGAAAGAAGTTCATTTGTGGTGGTGTGGTCGATCGTCTCCACAAAGATATTCGCGTGCGTAATGTGTCCTTTTACACCTGCAAGCTTTGTTTTAACACTCATCGTTAATAGGGTATGTTTTAAGATAAACTAAAAATCCACGGTACACGAACTGTTCAATTGATTGAATTATTTGTTGAATTTAATTTCAATAAATTCGCCTTCGAAGAACCATTTTATGTTTGTAAATTAATTGTTTAAGTAGATATGAAAGAAAACGAAAACCCAGTCTTGAAGGGAAAATGAAAGATTTGCACACAAACCAGATCGACGAAAAGAACAAGAAAAATCCACCTGTTACCACGTTATAATGTTTAGTTTGTAATTTGATGTCTACGAGTACTTATCCAATTGATGTCTTCTTCACGGTGTCCAAAGTAAAAGAGAAGGGGAACACTTCCCAGCAGCATTCAACAACCCACGCACTTTTCGTGACATGAGTACATTACATACGTATGTATTAATTACCGAAACTGATCAATGGTTCTCAGAGAGATCAGCGAAACTAATTAAGTAATAAATAGCAAAGATACCGGTTAATGCGTGTGGCTGGTAAATACTGTGGGAGATGTTACCGCAGTAGACTACTCTGCAGGCACCGGCTACAGTAAACGGAAAATTATGTAATATGCTCGATGCGTGCAAGTAGTCTACAGTGTGGTCAAAAAATTATACAATGAAAATGATTTCACAAATAATTGAAATTCATGAAGTTATATTAAACAATGTTAAGGTAAATAAAAAGTTGTTGTTGATGAGACTCTAACAAGATCAATTCGAAAGTCAAAAAGTCCAGATTGTAGAATTGTGCTAAGTCTAATGTGAGTAGCTAAGAAAATAATTTCCATGGTCCATGTTTCTTGGTTTTGCAGGTATTTATCTCAAGGAGTATCTCCGCATTATTTGGCCTGTACTTTTCGGATGGGTGTATCAACGGTTCGGAAAATAATTGTGGAAGTGTGCCAGATATTTTGAGAACTATTGTCACCGCATTACATGGCAGAGCTCAGCTCATGCAATTGGAGAAATACCAGCAAGGAGTTCAACGATCGTTGGAACATGCCTCACTGCGCTGGGAGTGTTGATGGCAAACATATTGAGATCAAACGTCCACCAAATTCAGGGTCCATATATATTAACTACAAAGGGTGTTTTAGTTTCGTTTTGCTTGGAATATGTGACGCTAACTACACTTTTACGGCTGTCAACGTTGGAGCCTACGGTAGCCAGAGTGATGCCGGAATTTTTCGTAATTCTTCTGTTGGGAAATTTTTTTTTTGAAAACGATGTAAAGCTACCACGAGCAGAAAAGTTTCCGAATTCCGAAAGGGTTGTGCCGTATTATTTTGTTGGCAACAGTGCTTTTCCCTTACGACCTAACCTGATGAGACCATATCCCGGAATTCCGCTAAACCACCCAGAAGAAGTTTTCAATTATAGGCTTTCGAGAACACGTCGGATCATTGAAAACACTTTTGGCATTCTGGCAGCTCGTTGGCGAATCTTGGGAAAATCCATCGATTTCCATCCTAAGAATGCAGACAAAATCGTTCTTGCATGCGTTATCCTGCACAATTTCTTAAAGATTACCGATATTGTGTACAATTGCAGCTCTTACTGCCCTGAGAACTATTGCGATTCATATGGCACGAATGGTGAGCGATTTGATCGCGCCAGGAAACCCACGCTTTTCTGCCCATTCGTAGATGTGGAACCAATAATAGAGCAAATGAAGCATTCGATGTACAAAAAACCTTGACAGATTATTTTCTGAATAAAGGAAAAGTTTCGTTTCAACCACAATAAAAACATATATATTTAATCTTAATCTATCTATCTTATCTATTTAAAAGCTTTTTTTTTCCAAAAAATAAAAACAAAATTCTTTTTTAAAGTTTTTTTTTTTTTATTCTGTATTCATGTCGATCCTGCAGATCACATAAATAGACAACATACATATTTAGGAACTCTTGCACAGAGTGCATCGTGGAGACAAATGTCTCCTTAACATTTACCGCTCTCTTCCTCGATGCACGAGAGGAAATGGACGAACTCTTTGAGAAATTTGGGCTCTCCAGAACGAACGGGTCTTTTTTTTTCTTTTTTTATCACAGAGCACACAGAAAACTACGTTCTCTAGTGTATACTCTCAGTATCGCTTAACACAACTGTTGTTTGTTGCGCGACTAAGGATCATCTGCCGATTTTCAATCTTATAGACTAGGTACTTCAAATAAACAATATTAAGTTAATCAAAAACCAATGAAAAAACGCGTTTTCTAAATTCTGCTCGTGATAAGGAAAAATCAACTTCATTGCACAGCTCATTGTAAGTGCTTATGCACCTTGTAATAGGCTCATTAGAACCATAATTGGTTCTATGCCTTTCTGGAAAAAACAAGCTTCTAACCCGCAGAGACCTTTGGGGAGCATATATATTTAATAGAAAAACCAATTCTGGTGAAATAATATGAAAATTAATAATATCGCGAATAAATATGATGGAAGTTGCGTTGCGTCTGAAACTTAAGGTTTGCAAACCAATTAATTGGCACCTTCTATCATAATTAGGAAGCACATCAAACATATTTAATTTACGAACCGCGTATCTCGTGAAGTTTTTTTGAACTCTTTCCAATCTGAGTTCATGAATAGCATATGGTGAATTCCAAATGATGGATGAATATTCTAAATAAGGTCTGACTAAGGAGCAGTAGATAACTATGTACATCTCGAAAGTATTTACTATTACGCTTTAGAAAGCCCAACAAAGAGTTAGACTTGGCAATGGTATAATCATAATGCAAGATAAAGATTAGTTTATTATCAAACATGACCCCTAGACCCTTCACTTCATCCAATCGTTGAAGTCGAAGATCGTTTATACAATAATTATGAAAAAGTGGAATGGCAATTCGATAAGCCGAAAAAATTTTACATTTTGAAATATTAAGTTCCAGGGCATTATGATTACACCATTCCGATTATCTATTAATGTCTGATTGCAAACGAATGCAATCGTTAACATTTACATAAGAAAATAATTTTAAGTCGTCCGCGAATGTCAAAACCTTACAGAATTTAAATATTTCGTGAACATCATTAATAAATAAAATAAATAGCAACGGGCCCAAATGACTACCTTGTGGAACGCCCGACGTTACTTCAATTACACGAGAAGTCCAACCATCGACCTTTACCATTTGCCTTCTATTAGTTAAGTAATAAAAGAACCATTTTAGCATTGAGGAATGAAAACCCAACGATGCAAGTTTGGCTAAAAGTAGGGTATGATGTACCCTATCAAAGGCTTTGGTGAAGTCTGTGTAGAGTACATCAACTTTTAAACGTTGCTCAAAACTGTCAATAATATAATTACATATAAAAAAAAGCTAAGTTAGTGGTTCATGATCTACCACGAACGAAGGCATGTTGATTATTTGAAATAATCTCTTTTCCCGCCAAAAAGAGTTTTTCCTTAACAATACTCTTAAATAATTTGGGTATTGCCGAAAGCGTGGATATGGGTCGATAGTTTTCCACCTTTTGCCTTAAACCACCTTTGAAAATAGGAATTATAAAAGAATATTTCCAATCATTAAGGAAATCACCAGACACAAGTGACTGGTTGAATATAATTTTAAGAGGATGAAAAACGGATAATAAACATTTTTTTAATATTAGGTACCGCGGGCATACCATCAGGGCCTGGGTTGCTATTAAAATTTAATTTTTTAAGCGCGATAATTACATCATCATCCGAGACTTGCAATACACCAATGTCCAAAACATCAGGAATCATAGCGTAATGATTATTATTCAATTGTACCCGTGAATCATTGTATACTGACTCTTGGCAAACCGGTGTCAACAAAAACACTATTTTCAACCGACGGTATTTCCGCGGCACTGGTTTTCTGCATGAAATTATGTTTCAATTCGCGAATTTCGGATTTCATTAAACTCAGTTCATTCGTTAATGCACTGAGTTTAGAAATTAATCCTAACAATGGCATTTTATTGCAAATAATGCACTTGAAGCAAAGCCCTTCATTGGACTTCATGAGCTGGAGGGCCACTTCTGAAAGCTTCACACAATGTATGTGGAACTTCCTGGATCAAATCCCACCGCAGCTCACGAAATCGCCGGACAAAATGCCAGAATTGCACTCTCCACAACTATCAACCATTGCAAGGAACTATTAATTAATAATAATAAAATAATTAAAATAATTATTTCTCTCACTTCCCGGCGTAGCAGGTGGACTTGGGGTGATGGTATCTTCCTGCGGCAACGAGGAATAATTGCTAATAGTCCTGTAAATTACATAAAAAAATTACTTTAATCATAAATAATAAGTAGAAAATAGATATTTACACTCTTGGCTTCAAATGCTCCTTAATGAAGTCCAGGGTATTGCTGTATTTCTTTCACACCGTGCCCTGAAGTTTTCTTTCTATTAAGATGTCTGGAATAAGTATCCCTCAAGCCCTTCCACTTCTTTTTCGCAAGTTCAACTAAAAAAAAACAATCCATAAGAAAACAGTAACTAAAATACTATATTGGGAATACTTACTCGTCAAACCAAATTCAATTGCAATGTCCTGCCATTCTTTTGTCTTCT
The DNA here is from genome assembly GCA_949775065.1 of Brachyopa scutellaris. Lineage (NCBI taxonomy): Eukaryota > Metazoa > Arthropoda > Insecta > Diptera > Syrphidae > Brachyopa > Brachyopa scutellaris. Next base: position 35,792,770 of record OX459114.1, read on the forward strand.
TTTTAATATTTTTATATTGTGGATGGCACAAATGCCATAATAATTCCCATTTCTTTACGCTTGCAACGAATTTCTCAAATTCTTCTCCTTCCATTTATTTTGTTTTTAATCACACTGTCAAATGCCGCACGGCAAAAGTTAAAAGTTGGCCAACTTGTACTACGCGGCCGCAGCATACTACTTGGCAACTATGTACCTCATTGTGGGCGCACTATTGAGTTTCTATATATACAGTAAAACTTGTGAATAGTGGAATCTGCCAATAAAAGAATCTTGTGAAACCTGGATAGTGGACATTTTTGCGTCAATTTTGATTTTTTTCATAAAAACTCACTCTTATATAGTAAAACCAGCGAAATCTGAATACTGGAAAATTTTTCAATGAATTTTGTTTTTTTTTTCCCATGCAAATTCACTCTTCAATAGCAGAATCAAGATATGAATGCGCCAAAATTCAATAACATTTAGTCGGCTTCGTTTCATTTCCCGAAAATTTTGACATTTCAATAGTTTCTTTTCGTGGTTATCTTATTCTGCTAACTGCTACATTCAGCAAGTACACATTCTGAACTCCGATATAAAAATTGGTCGAAAAATAATAAAAGAAATCAGGTTGCCGATTGTGGAAAAAATTGCGAATAGTAGAAATGTTGAGAGTAAATATGCACCAAAGCACTCCACTATTCACAAGTTTTACAGCATTTCTACTTTGACAGCGCGGCATACTACGCGGCTGCGGTATGCACTTTGTTCGGGCAGTAAGTCTCATTTGTTGGCTATTTGGGCATAGAATGATAGACCAGGGTAGAGGTGAGACTGTGATTGCTATAGCTGCTATTGATCACGCTGTTATTTTAAAAGAGCAGTGATAGCAATCACTGCTATTCAAAGTGACTGCTATGTTGCTCTTTTAATTATACAGTGCTTCCTTTATTCTCTGATCATTTCATTCGCTGTCCACAATCACATATAGAACAAAAAGTAGGTAGCACTAAATCCCAACTCGACCGCACTCACACACTATCCTTACAATAAAGGCGCATAGTGCGTATGTATACCACGAAATCTTGAAAACGCAGGTCAGAGTATGCACTGATGAGTGTATTTTTTACTTGTTTTTTTGTTTGTTTTCTCATTTACCCCTTTCAAGCGCTATTTGGGTTGTCTTCCATCAAAACAACCACTTCTACCTCTTCTACCTACCTACCTACCTACCCCTTTCATGAAAAGGAAGAATCCAGTATGTGTATGATTAAGGCAAAAGCGCTCGCTCTTTCTCTATACAAATGAAACAACGTTTGTGCTACTGTTTGCGGTATCGATACTAGGTATCTTACACTCTTCTGTATGTGATTGCTCTTCTGTATGTGATCGCACTTCTGTATGTGATTGCTCTTCTGAATGTGATTGTAATTGTAAGTTGCTCTGTTTTTCAAACAGCACTGAACAACTTACAATAGCAACAGGTCAGAGTATACACTGATGAGTGTATTTTTTACTTGTTTTTTTTTTGTTTGTTTTCTCATTTACCCCTTTCAAGAAAATGAAGAATCCAGTATGTGTATGATTAAGGCAAAAGCGCACGCTCTTTCTCTATACAAATGAAACAACGTTTGTGCTACTGTTTGCGGTATCGATACTAGGTATATTACACTCTTCTGTATGTGATTGCTCTTCTGTATGTGATTGCACTTCTGTATATGATTGCTCTTCTGAATGTGATTGCTATTGTAAGTTGCTCTGTTTGCAAGGATTCAAGGAAATGTAATACGCAAAATAGCATGTTCGCATAGCATTCAGTGTGAGTAGTTTGTGGGAGTGCGTGAGTGGATGATTTATTGTTGTTTTTTTTTTTTTTGATTTCTTAAGTGGTTTGAAAGTAAAAATGGACAGGAAAAAAACGAGTGATATTTGGTTACATTTTAATGACCTTAAAGACAGAAAGGCACTTTGCAGTATATGCAAAAATATTTTATCTTACAAAAGATCCACATCCAATTTAAAGCGACATTTGATTGTAAGACATCCAACGGTTCCAATGAGATCCTGCCGTGAAATATCTGCCAGCAATTCAACCCGAACTTTTATCTTACCAAGTGTTCCATCACGACAGGTGGTAGAGGATCAGCCTCAAAATAACGACGATCAACCAAGCCCACATTCTTCTACCTTTGTGCAACCAGGAAATAGTAGTAATTTAAATATACAAACCAAACTCAGACAGCAAAGTATTACAGCCTTTATCCCCAAAAAAATATCCGTTACACAGAAAGACCGCACCAATAGACTCATAATGGATTTATTCATAAAAGATATCAGCCTTTTTCTATTGTTGAAGACGAAGGATTCAAAAACTTATTAAAATACTTGGCCCCAAATTACGAAACACCTAGTAGAAAGTATTTGTCGAATACTTTATTAAATAATTTATAGGAAAAGTGCCATAATGAGACAGTTGACAAATTTAATAAAGTAAAGAGTGTTTGCATTACTACAGACCATTGGACATCCCTTAAAAATGAAAGTTTCATTGGCATTACTGCTCATTTTATTGATGATAATTTTGTAATGAATCATCTGCTTTTAGAGTGTGTTAAATTTGAGGGCCATATAAATATCATCCTTAGAACAACAATGCTATTATTAAAGTACCAATGACCGATAATAATCAATAGGTATGTACACAACACACACACATATACATTATTACAGAGCTAACAACAGCATTACAAATGAAAGCACTGAGCAGTTAGCCTAAGCAATACCCGAAAGCTAAGAACCACAGAGAGCAAACATGATTTTCCCTAAACTGTGATCTTAAGAGTGATTAAATCACTGCTATTCTTAGCTGCTATTTCCCTTAACTGCTCACTGTGATCACTGCTATTTGAAAATCACTCTTTAGGACATCTCTAGACCAGGGGTTCCCAATTTTATTTGGCCACGGAACCCTATCTTAACATACTTTTTTTGGCGGATCCCCACAACAAAAAGGATTGTACCTTGTAGTGTAGTTTGAATATGTTATGTTTGACATGAAAATAAAGAACAAATTATAAATAAAAAATAATTATTATAAGTACATATTGAGCCGTATTAATAAAAATGAGCAATTATGTACTTCGAGTGAATTAATCGAAAATTCGAAGTGAGCATTTGCTTGACATTTGACATACAAAAAAATGTTTCCTACAGAAATTAATTGAACCAGAAGTCAATAAAATATTTAGTTTACGAATATTTTAATCTATTTAATTTTAAAAATGAGTATTTATTGGTATTTTATAAATTAAGAGTATTGTATTGAAACCTAAATTTTGACCAAATGTCAGTCTTATAGTGCGTCTGTTGCGAAAAAAATTCAAACGAATTAAACAAATTTATCGACGAATTTAACAAAATATGGACGAGGACGAGCTTGAAGCAAAAGTGGAATATCTCGACGGTAACCTTTCGCCTTATTGTTACAGTTTTTTTTATCGTATTCCATTCCGTCAGCATCGCAAGGGAATTTTATCCATTCTGCTGCCTTATAATTATTTTTTTAACAAAATAGCACAACAAATAAATCGATTTATGGCTCAAAATACGGAGCAAATGCTCTGAGACAGTTAAATACTAGACTTGGAATTCTCCTAGCAAATGCCCAGATGTATGCCTGTTGCCAAACCTGGCAGCACCGTAAAAAAGTCCACTAGGTGGCAGCTATATCGACAAGAAGAATCGGAACCATGTCATCTACCATCTTTAAATAGCCATCCATCTTTAAATAGACATCTATCTTTAAATAGCCATCCATCTTTAAATAGTCATCCATTTTTAATTGAGCATACATCTAAGCGCGATTGAGCAACCAGAAATTTAATTTAATAAATTTAAATCAAGTAAAAAATAAGCCCTGTAGTTGAAAACTAAACGTATGTAAGTCAATTGAATTTATATGTACCTATATTTATATGTATATTTATATGTACAAACTAAAATGAAAGTGTAATTCTAGGAAATTAAAGTATTAAAACAAAAAAAAAGACAACGCGTTTTAATACTATTTGTCAAAACATTGACTTGTATCAAAGTAGGTTAATTTTTAAAACTGTTGTATTAAGTTTAGTGTAATATCTATATATGTATTATTTTTAATCTTTCATTTGTAAATACTTTTCTATCTCTTCTTATATTGTTTTTGTATCAATATTGCTTAGTCTAAGAGAGATATGTATGTATTTCGGTAGATGGTAAATAAATAAATAAATATATAAATAAATACTCCATATTTCGGAAAACCATACTTCTGCAGGCAACAGATCGTCAACAGCAATGCCTTTTATTCATATGAATCTGAGCAAACGCCATTTTCGAACAAAGTAAATGCTCAAGTTAGTTCTCTCGCATATGAGTCCGAGCAAATGCTAAAAATTTTAGCAATTGCTACATAGTTGAGTAAGGTCAGGTTTTATTAATACGACCCATCATAAAACATTTGTTGTACAAAAAAAAAAAAAAATACAACGTAACTATTAAAGCGAAGAATGAAATTGTTTCACATATTTACTTACGATAGGTAGGTACTCACCCCGATTCTGATTCGTATTCGTGAGTCGCATACGACCATTCTCGTATTTTGTAATAGCAAATACATTACAAAATACGAGTATGGTCGTATGCGACTCACAAATACGACTTTCAGAATTGGGGTGAGTATTAAAATTGGGCTAAATGTCTGACAATTGAACGCAAAGATCTGCCGCATCCTGTCTGTTTCTGTACTTGTTTTTGGTGTAAGCGTAAGCTAAAAGACCATTCTCGCATCGGGAGAGGATTTTTTTAAGGTTAATCAAATGTTTGTATACACTCCGCGCCACTTGAATATAAGCAAGGATTTTTCTTAAGGTTAAACCGTTTAGCGCTTTGCTAAGTTAAAATAGCAACTTTATTGTTTCAAAGAGGAATTCATACCGAAAAACAATGCATAAGGCAAAAAGTCATGTTAGATTCTCATTTCATGCATTTTTGCATTCCTGCAAAGAAAACACTGTTTTTCTTTGCTCCACTTGAATAGAAACATCTACTTAAATAAGGAAAAATTATGAAATAGTAAGACCAAAGATATGTTTTCTTCTTTTAATATCTTGTACTACCATTTTTATTTAAAATAACTTCATAAACCCTTTGGGAAGTGCATCAAAGCGTTGTTTTAAGTCATTTAACGAAATGTCATTCCAAGCTGTCCTAATTGCCGTTATGAGTGATTCCCTATTGTCAAATTGTTGTCACTCTGCGAACCATCCATGCCCACACGTTTCCCATAATATTAAGGTCCGGTGAGTATGGTGGCCATTGTAGCAAGCTAACATTTTGCTCCGATATCCAACTTTTAATGATCCTTGCACTGTGGATTGGTGCATTATCTTATTGGAATGTCCAATATATTGGACCAAAAATATTGCTAAACTTAGGGAAAGCTACTCCAATATCTTCTTGTAGGAATTTGCGGTCATTTTTAGTGTAGGGAATTCCAGATCAACGGTTCCATACCACAATACCCCAGACCATAACACCTCCTTCGCGTCTATGGTAGCGCTCCAAAAAACGTGGTCCCTTCCTCAAATCATGGAAATAATAGTCATATCCATCCGGACCATCGATATTGAATTTTGTTTCATCTGAAAAAACCATTCTTGTCCACATTTTATTCCGCATCATATGCGTCATGCCAAAATCCAAGCGATTATGTTTTCGTGGGGGATTTACCGGTATATTTTTTGCAATATCAGGCGTTTCAAATGTTGGCTCTATTTATTACACGCACTGCGGTATTAAGACTCGCCTTTACACCACTCTTTGCTTTGATTTTTGCGGCAGAGTTGCTGGAATTGGAAGCTAATCTAAGAATAATTCTGCTCTCTGCTTCTGATGTTCTGCTGGCCTCTCTTCATGTCTCATGTTTTTTCCGTAGTTTTCGTTCTGTTTTAAAAATGACCATACAACTTGATCACTTCCTCCAATTTGTTCACCGATTGTGCGTAAGCGGAGTTCATTTTCAGCATAAACGTCTATTTTGGCCTTTTCTGCAGTAGTTAATGTAATTCGTCGGCCCATTTTTGCTCTAAATGAAGAATAAATAGTCTCGGTCTACCTTTTTATTACTATTTTTGCTTTTTTTCATCGTAACGTTTCCCAAAGAAATGCAGGGACTACATTTAAGCAGATGTTTCTATTCAAGTTGAGCAAAAAAAAAAAAAAAACAGTGTTTTCTTTGTAGGAATGCAAAAATGCATAAAATAACAATGTAACATGACTTTTTGCCTTATTCTGTGTATGCATTGTTTTTCGGTATGAATTCCTCTTTGAAAAAATAAAACAATAAAGTTGCTATTTTATCTTACCAAAGCGCTAAACGGTTTAATCTTGAGAAAAATCCTTGTTTCTATTCAAGTGGCGCGGAGTGTATGTTTTTTCCACATCTGAGGTTACCTGCAACTCATTTTCTTCCAGAAATCTATTTAAAAGAGTAAAATTTTCGTAACTTTTCTGTTCAACACATTCGATCTAGAAGCCAAGATTGTTTTTCGGTGAAGACATTTTATCTCTACTGTAAACGTGGTTGTGGTTCTTCACTGTAAGTACTTTCAGATTACGTTGAGTTTATCAAATATATCGGCCAAATAAGCCAATTTTATCAACCATTGCTCATCGTGGAATAGTTCAAAAAGCGTACTAACGGATGCAGAAATGGGCTGTTCGGCGAATAATATCTTAACCCAGATTCTCCTGAAACTTTTTTTTTATCAGAAATTGATGAATTTTATTTATGTACCAAATATTGGTCTAAATAACATTTAAAAAATACAAAAAAAAATGTTGGACCTGTGGGTCCCGAATTATGGGGTGTCCCCTATAAGGGACAGTAGTAGTTCAAAGAAAATAAAACATTTCAATATTAGATAAATTTTCTTTAATATGAAATATTTTAAATCATCGTTCATAAAGTCCAACGTCGCATTTTTCGCATCGAGTTGGTGATTTCAGATGGCATACTCTACAGCGAGTTCGGTTCCCTTGCTCTACCACGTAATGGTATACGATCTATGAGGTCGAATCTTAAGTCCAAATTTTCCAATGCAGATGGACGTGAAGGACTTCTTTTCTTATAATGACAATTAGACTCTAATAACAATAGAGCAATTCTTCGTCGAAAGGCAAGTACACGCATACATATTACCGCCACTTTGTTTTTGTGACTGCCAACAATTGTTGAAGGCTACATCGAGAAGATACGACACGGGCGGACTGTGCCACTTTTTCCCCCTTATAGATGTTCGGTACATACAACGATATGTTTTGATCAGCACATCATATCCTCTAAGGTCCAAGCAACAGTATTCCGAAAAAACGTTTCATTTCGTGTAATGAAACATTTAAGCTTATGTTCTTTTGCATGGCGTAACTACTGGTGAGAGATATTGCCATTTCGTACAATTTGTCATCGAAAAATTGATCAAATATCTCTACTAGCGTTTGATTACTGAGCACACTGCTATATATCGCGTGACCTGAAGTAACATGCAAATCTCTTTTGGTCCAGGTTAGATTTTCAATTACATTTAATTTTTTTTTTTTTTTGTAATAGCTACATAATGGAATGTCGTCGTCATTATCAAATCCGTCATCATATCGATGGCCCCATGCAAAAAGATACTAAGTGCATTTTTGCTATTTTTCAGGAGGAGCGTTTAAAGTTTTTTGACTATAACTTCTTTGTTTATTAACGGATTTTTAAGCTGAATGCTTTGTTACTCTCATAATTTTTATACAATTTTTTAGAGATGGAGCTAGGTCTGCAATATTGTGGCTTATTATATTAAATTGCAGTTAGTATTATTTTGACTGTCTAATTCAAACTTTAGAATATACTTTTTGGTGTTAGTTCTGTTTAATACGGAAGAAAACATATCAAAAACTATTTTAAGTGCACTTGTATTAATGTGGCTGGAAATCTATACACTGAAGAGTATACTAAGATACACTTAAGTGTCATCTTCTTTTCCTTACGTACAGACAAAAATATATTAAAAGGCACATTAGTGTATCCAACTTCCAAAAATTCCATGCAAAAGAATACTATGTCAACATAGTATATTATGCGTTTATTGGAAAATTTAGCGATAAAAATATTAAGAGCGCTTAGTATGATTTTGCTTGGAACAAGTGTTTACAAAAGACATTATACTAAGTGCTATTATAGCTCTATTTTCAAGGTTTTTAGTTCGATTTACACGAAAAAAATTTGAAAAATAAAAGACAATGTGGGGATTCTTATGGTATACATAACTCAAAACTATACTAAGTGCACTTTATATTTTTGCATGGGGCCATCGATATATGCAACTTCAGCGCCCGCAAGTAGTTGACTGCGTGGTAAGTTGAATATAGCCACTTAATTTTTTTCCCATGAATCTTCATCCATCAAATCTCCACACCCATTATTTGGCGTTACCAAGGCTATTGTAGCCTGTGCTGAATTAGTATAAATTCGTCTTCTTCCAAAAAAGGCTAGGATCTCGTCAAAATTTACGCACCTACAAAAAAAAAACAGATATGAACTCTAATCTCCTACTGTCCCATGTATGGGACACCAATAAAAAAATCTTTATTTTACCAAATACAAAAAGATTTTCATAAATCTTACGAAGGAAATCAATAACTTGAAATTCTAACATTGAATTGTTCAAATATTATGTATACACTATTTTTGTAAAAATGGTGTTAAGCTTACCTTTTTGAAGACACTGTCCCATCAGTTTACTTCCCTTCACTCAAAAAAAGTGAATAAAAATAAAATGAGGGAACTATCGCTGGTTTTTTCTGTTGGTTACTAGGCAACATATCCAAAGGAATTAAATAGATTTCAAACATTTTTTGAATCTGGTCTGCTAATATAACAAAAAAATTAAAAGAATAGGTGTCCCACATATGGGACAGTAGGTGAATCTGGGTTAAGTTCGTTTCGCAATTCAAATAACCTGGATAAAACTTTTCCTCCCGAAAGCCATCTCACTTCCGTATGTAGAAGACCTATGACTGTTTTCTATGAACGTTTTAGTTAATTCTCGGATGGAAGGCGGAACCCCTATGACCCTTCCACGGAACCCCAGGGTTCCGCGAACCACCTTTTTGGAAACGCTGTGATAGACAGATGTTACCCGCCCGGCATTGCCCTTGCATTTTTTGAATTTGCTTCTACAATCATATTCATTGTAGTAGGCCGGGTACAAAACATCAATAGAATGCTATTTCTTTCAGTCAATGGGCAGAAATTCAAACTTCAAATGTGCCACATACACCCAACACACTATGACGTCACCCACTGCTGCATGGCTGTTGGTATTGGCATCGCATCGGTTTCACTGATGGGAAATTGTTGACGATGATTTCATGAATTGTTTTCAGCATAGCGCAGCTCCAGGATAACGCAGAAGGATAATTTATACCTTAAATGAATCATAAAAGAATTTACTAAAAACTATTTGCTTTGGTTTTCAATCCAATAAGCCATTGATGAGTTAGGACTATGTAATGACGGAAATTTAAATATATATATTAATGAATTTTATTTTTCCGAGTTCAGCCACTTAGAGATGGAATTTCAGAAAATCCTCTTAGCGGATGTCTGTGTCACTATAGGTATGTCCTGTCCAAATATCAGCCTTTTAGGTCTAGCGGTTTGGTCTGTGCGTTGTCCATAAGGCACACTGTTTTATATGTAAGAATGTAAGGATTAAGGATTTTTCCAAATTCACGCACTTAGAGATGAAATTTCGAAAAATCCTCTCTTTGTGGATGTCTATGTCATTATAAGAATGTTCTCTTCAAATTTCAGCCTTTTGGGTCTAGCGATTTTGTCTGTGCGTTGTCCATTAGTCACATTGTTTTATTTGTAGGGAATGTAAGGATTAAGGATTGTTCCGCATTTACCCACTTAGAGACGGAATTTTAAGAAATCCTCCCTTGGTCGACGTCTATGTCATTTTAGGAATGTACTGTCCAAATTTCAACCCTTTGGGTCCAGTGGTTTGGTCTGTGCGTTGTCCGTTAGTCACACAGTTTTATATGTATGGAAAAGGATTTTTCCAAATTCCCCCACTTATGCCCGGTTTCACAGTGGGAGGTTAAGTCGTAGCTCAGCTAAGTAAAACGCAGAGCTTAATTTTTGGCTTAAGTTTTTCGGGTTCCACATTCATTTAATATGTTTGGCTTAGCTAAGTCCTGTGACTTAGTGTCATTGTGAACTATTTATGAGAAAAACTGATTATAAACTGATTAAATGTCAAACGAAATTTGATTTTCATTTCCGTGTCAAGTGATTTAAAAAAAAAAGCAATACGAATCGTAAGAAAAGAAGAAGAAGAAGAAGCATACAATATTTCCAGGAATAAAAAAAATAAAAATATACATACCTACATATATGTATGTTGGTACATAACATGTCTATATGTGTGTATTCAAAGATCCTTCGTATGGTTGTTAACCCAGTTAACCCTATAATCCGTCCAGAAGGATTTCAGAGGAACTAACGGAAATATTTTTTTTCCTACACTTTGGATTCTTTTTTCCACATTCTCGGTTCAGTGTGCCATTGAAAACATTTCAGTTTACTGTAATTATTTTCAATTTAGTGTAAATCGCCTTTTATTTTTCATTTGAGTGTTGACTAAAGTTGTGTGTTTTTTTAAAATGGAAGATTTAACGACATTGATTGTTGATGGGTAAGTAAGCTTTGATATATAATTGGAGTTGCGGTAATATATTTTATTACTCTAAAACATTTGCGCCAGCATCACAATATTATCGCACACTGTTGAGCAGTAAATATTGATATCCTTCCAGAAGGATTGTAGAACAATAGATAGATGTCTTTATTTAGCTTCAAGCTATTTTTACAAAAGGTTGTTCAACAAAGAAAAAAACTTAAAAACTAATAACTTAATTGTAGTTTAATTTAATATAAGGAACTAACATTCTTTTAAAAGTCTTAATATTGCGTTCATTCTTTAATACATTTGGCAAACTATTGAATAATTTCAAACCATTGTACATTAGAATATTTTGGGATCTATTATTTGAAAAAAAGCCAAGTCTAAAATTATTTCTACTTCTTAAATTATACGGTTGAATATCTGCAACATAAACTAATTGATTTGTTAAATATCTTGGTGTGAGGTTATTCTTCATTTTAAATACAAATAATAGTACATTCATTAATGTTCTTTGGTTTATTGTTAACCATTTTAGAGTGTCTATCATCATTCTTACAGGAGTTAACATATTACACATTAAGATACATCTCATTCCCCTATTTTGTAATTTTTGTAAACGTTCTTTATATTGATTTTGACTTAAGAATATAATTGTTGAACAGAATTCAAAGTGAGGCTTTATCATAACATTATAGACTTTTAGTGCGCTATTTATTGATAATTTTTTCCTGATTCGTTTGAAGAAACCAATTTTTTGAGCAATTTTTTTACAAATTTTGCTTAAATGCTTATCGAACTTCAATTGTTTATCTATTATAACACCCAAATATTTAATTTCACTTACTCGTTCAATTATAACTTCATCAATAATAATGTGTTTAATAGATTCTGCATTTATGATCATAGCTTTAGTTTTACTAGTATTTAGTCTTAGTTTATTCATTTTTAAATAATTTGAGATATTTTTTAGGTCGAGATTTAATTGATCAATACATTCATCTACAGAACTTCCCGATACAAAAATGAGTGCATCGTCAGCAAAAAGTCTTATTTCGGAAAATTGAAGAACCTTTTCTATGTCATTGATGTAAATGATGAATAACAGCGTTCCCAAAACTGCTCCTTGGGGTACTCCTAGTTCTACCGTCAACGATTCTGAGGTATACTCTTCCAGTCGAGTTCGCTGTCGTCTGTTTGATAAATAGCTTGTAAACCATTTCAGTTCCACTTCTTTTATCCCATATTTTTTTAGTTTTTCTATTAGGATTGGTTTGGATATGGTTTCAAACGCCCTCTGTAGGTCCAAAAATACTGCCACTATTACTTTTTTGTCATGTACGTATGTTTTCCATTGTGTTACTACGAGATTTAAAAGGGCCTCACAACTGTGTTGTTGCCGGAATCCTGACTGAAATTCCGACAGAAGATTGTTATTTTCCATATATCTGGTTAATTGTTTAAAGACCAGTTTTTCAAATATTTTGCTTTCGCTCATTAGCATATTAACTGGACGAAATTCCACTGGTTTATCAGTATTTTTAACCTTTTCGATAGGGATCACTATAGCTTCCTTCCAACAGTCGGGAAAAACTCCAGAATTAAGCGATTCATTAATGATGCGAAGAAGGATTGGCCCAATGATTTCGAACGCGCTTAACATCATTTTTACTGATAAAAGGTTGAAATCTTTTTTATTATTCATGCTCTTCATTATGTCTTTCAGCTCATTCAGATGTATTAGTTCAAATTTAAAACAGCTTTCGTTAATGTTCTCTATTTGATTGACGTATAATTTGAAAGGAATATTTTCATTAATTTCTTTTACGCTGGTGATGAAGAATTTGTTTAGTGTGTTTACTATAATTTTCTTATTTGTTATAATCGTTCCGTTATAATTAATTTTTTTAATCTCACTTTTTCCTTCTTGTAATACAAGTGATTTTAGTGTCCTCCACATGGTTTTTTGATTGTTGGCTCCGTCCACTTTTCTTGTAATAAAGTTATTTTTTGCTAATGTTAGTTCTTGTGTATATCTGTTTCTAAGGTATTTATAGTTTTCCCAGGCGTCTCTGGTGTTCGTCCAAACAGCAGTCTGATAGCACTGAATTTTAACATGTTTCAAGTTGGATAAATGTTGGTTGAACCAACTACTGCACTCGTTATTTCCCCTGCATATTCTTTTGGTTACCATCTTTTGCAAGGCTTTGTTTATTACATAACAGAAATCTTTTACTACTTCTTTCAAATTAGTATCATGATTCGTCATAATTGTCGTAAGGTTTCTACTGCTAAGCAGTTCGTTTCTGAAGGTTTCTACATTAAACACCATAGTTTTATATGTTCTCTGGGGTTTTCCCTGATTAATTGATCTCACTTTAATCTTAACTTCAAGAGATTCGTGGTCACTTATTTTAAAATCGGTTTTAACGTTACCTTCTACATCCATAATGTTTGTTACGATATAATCGATTAATGTTGATGAAGTGTTTGTTATTCTTGTAGGTTCATGCACAATTTGTTCAAAAGAGTTGTCGATTATGGTTTGTTCAATTCTGTGCTGGTACGTATTATTTCCAAACCAATCAACATTGAAATCACCCATTATCACCACATCCTTAAATAAGCAGGATAGTTCTTCTATTCTAGATTTGAAGAATTCGCAAAACACGTGTTCCGATGACTGACGATTGTCTGGAGATCTGTAAATCCCTACCAGAATCAGGTTTTTACAATCTAAAGTGACTTTTATTGCCAACCACCAAATCATTTTACCGATTGCAAATTCATTCAAGATTTCGATCTCCCACTCCGGTTTTATATAAAACAGAACTCCACCAGTATGATTGGAGATACTATTACACCTCACTATTTGATAGTCTTTTAATCTAATTTCGCTGTTTTGTATGTTTTTAGTTATATGTGTTTCTGTTAAGCAAATGAAGTCGAAATCCTCTTCTAGAGTTAATACTTCTAATTTGATTATGTTGCACATTCCCCCAATGTTTAAATATAGGCACCTTAAATTCTCCTTTAATTGTTAATATTCTATTCTTTCAGTTTCAATTCGTAATTTTCGTTGAAGTCTGTCTCTACGGTCATGGTCTACCGTGATATCAGACAGTCGTAAATTTTCTTTTACCCTCGAGCAATTGATACATTTGAGAGTTTCACTATGACATTCCCTGTGTGTATGTCCGGATACACTGCATTTAGCGCAAATTTGGTTGATTTCTTTGCAGTGTTTTGATGTGTGGTTAAAACCCCAGCATTTAAAACAACGTAAAACATTTAAATTCTCATATACTGGACATCTATCCCATTCAATGTTTATCTTCTTTTCATTTATTAATTTTTCAAACCCCTTTCCGTCAATTTCAACTAAAGCATTAAAGGTTCGTGGGTTTTTAAAAGACTTATAAACTTTAATACATTTAATATCAGTGCATTCAATGTTGTTTTGATTTTTTATTGCATGGATAATTCTTTCTCCTTCCAGATTTTCACTCATGCCCGTTATCAAGACTTTTGGTTTACGCATTGTAGGAAGTTGAATTTCATATTTCTCACTCATTTTTTCTTTCATTTCAGCTACCAAAACGTCACGATCTTTGTTGTTTTTGCACCGAATTGCTACTCCTCCGTTTCGTCTATCAGAAATGCCACTTACTCCTACACTCAGAGAGGATGGTTTAATACTCTCTTTGATTTCTTTTTTTGTTGTTTCACTTTCTTGCCTTGTTTTTGGCTTCAAAATGACTGGTGCACTTGTTTCCATAGGTTTCTTTAACTGTGTTGCTGCTGCTGCTGCATATGTTAGTGCGCTGGCCTCATTATTTTTAATTTCCTTTATTATATCTGTTTTCATCTCTTTCACACTTCTTATGACATTATCATTATTATTGACAAAACTCTTAACGTTATCATATATTTTTTCGCTCTGTGCTTTGAAGCTATCGCTGAATTCACTAATTTTTCTTATTTCTATTACACTTCTTTCGCACGTCTCTTGAGCGGTTTTCATAGCTCTCAACCTGTCAGTGTACCGTGCTTCGATTGCTTCGAGTAAATTTTTAATTTCTGTTTCATTCTTTTTTAGCGAATCATCAAATTCCATTTTATATTCTTTGAGATAATTTCCATTTTTTTTGACGACTTCTTGCATTTCTTTTAAAACCATATCTACGTTGTGAATGTACAAAACACAATCCTCACACATGAATTTAATCATTTCATTTGTACCCAGAATATTAATAGTGCTCTGATCCAGACTGCTACATCTAACCGCACTGTGGTAAAGTTTGCCGCATACACCTGCGCATCTTACACCCGATTCTCCACGAATGGAGGCTTTACATTTAAAACACTCCGGCATTTGATATATAAAATAGATCAACTATCTATCCCAAATTAATAAATCTTCCTCCTACTGTTTCCCGAAGAACGAAATGTTTTTAATACTTAGTACTTTATTGTTTTTAAGCTTATCTTTTGGCAGAGATTTTAAACACGTCTATCACTCACAAAATCACTCATGCACTTACAATATAAGCATTTTTTATTTAGAAAAAAAATGTCGCTCTTTGAGTTGCTTGATATCCTTGAAACTCATGATGATGAAATACCTCCTAATGGCTTGGATGTGATAGTTTTACCACCTGTTAATGCGAATGATGATTTGACGGATGAAGATGATGCCATTATAGACAATGTACCGAAAAGCCAACTTCACTCGGAAGTAGCCGTCAGTTTCGCCAATCACGACAACGAAGACATTCAAACTTTCAGTTCTGATACTGCTTCAACAAAAGATCCTTGCTGCAGTAAATCTGTAAAAAGTATCCGTCCAAGCTATTATCCTAAACCAGAACCATCTCCTTCATCTCCAGAGTGTAAGAAAAGAAGAAAAGTGGTAACAAAAAAGGCTGTAAGGTCCTTCCAATGGACACAAAATGAGCTACCCCCGACAATAGAAGAGTTTCCTACTATTTTGTCCTGCAAATCAGAGCCAGGAAAGTCACCACTTGATTTCTTTCGAATGCTTTTGGATGATGAAGCTCTGAATTTGTTGGTGCAAAGTACGAATCAGTATGCCGCAAAAAAAAACATTCTGGTAAATTGTTCTGAAAACGAAATGCTTATTTTCATCGCAATTCTTCTACTGAGTGGATATGTTCGCGTTCCAAGGAAAAATTTGTATTGGCAAAAAGAATCCGATGCACATAATGAGCTTGTTTTAAATGCACTTTCAAGAGATCGTTTCCAGTTCATTATGTCAAATTTGCATGTTTGTAATAACGATAACTTGGACAAATCTGATCGTTTTGCAAAAATAAGACCGTTACTGAATATTTTGAACTCGAAATTCCGTGATTTCGCATGAGGAATTTCATTCCGTAGATGAATCTATGGTTCCTTACTTCGGAGGACATGGATGTAAGCAATTCATCAAAGGTAAGTAAGGGTTACTAACCCTTCTCGTCGACCCGATCGAAATGTTTAAAGATGCTTATGCTATTTTTAGGCAAGCTTATTCGGTTTGGCTTTAAATTCTGGTGCGGTGGGACGAGCACTGGTTATCTGAATTGGCTCGAGCCTTACCAAGGAGCAAACACATTTTGCGGGAAGTATGCTGAGGAGGGATTAGGCTACTCAGTTGTCATGTCCTATGCAGATATTCTCCCAAGGAACATAGAGTACAAAATATTTTGTGACAACTTTTTTACGTCTTTCGACTTGTTGTTGGACCTGAGGAAGCAGGGCATAAAAGCGTCTGGAACGATCCGCAGTAACCGAATTTCAAAAAACTGTCCTCTCACCGATTCTAAAATTATGAAATCTTCCAAAAGAGGATGTTGGGAATGCGCTACCGATGAAAATACAGGTATTTTATAATGTTTTATCACTTAGTATGTGGTTATTATCCATTTCGTTGTTGAAATCTTTTACATAATATGTATGTTTATCACTTGCAGGTATTTCTATTATTCGTTGGAATAATATTATAATAATATAATATTAATTATAATATTGTATCGCTTGCAACCAACTTTGATGGTGTAGCCCCGTTGAAAAACGCCAATCGCTTTTCAAGGGAAGCAAAAAAAAAAGTGATTATTGAACAGCCTAAAGCAGTACATACATACAATTTAAAAATGGGGGGAATAGATAGAGCCGATCAAAATATATCACTTTATAGAGTAAATATAAGAGGCAAAAAATGGTACTTCAATGCTTGGTAGTTGTATCAATGCTTGGCAGTTGTATCAAAGGCAAGAAAAGCCAATAGACCACCTAACATTTCGCCGAAAAATAGCTCTCAGTATTTTGAAATCCAATCAACGAATTGTGTCACGTAGTGGAAGGACAAGCAAGATCCGTGAAGTTGAAACAAGACTGGACGGTGTTGATCATCTTATTTCAAGCTTACCTATACTTGATCACACCGGAAAAAAACGACAACTTATTTGTAAGCTATGCAATAAAAAATCAACAACAACATGTGTTAAATGTAAAGTAACATTACATGTCGACTGTTTTTTACCTTACCACACAAAAAATTAAAATTTTATATTTATGTAATTTAATGTATTTTCCTACAATCCTTCTGGAAGGATGGTCACTTCCAAGAACACCAGATATAAAATAAATTTTTTAAGTACAGGAATCGGTTATTTAGACTATTTTGAAGTATTTAATAGCATACCAACTAAGAAAATCTCAAAAAAAAAATTCAGGGTTATCTGGGTTAATTTACCATCGTTTAGTACCAAATTAAATAAAATGAATCCAAAAGAATGCAAACGAATGCAAAGAGTGCAAAAGAATGCAAGGGAGTGCAAAATAATGCAAATGAATGCAAAAGAATGCAAAGCATTCAATTGAAGTCATAAGTGATTGCATTCAATGATTGCATTTAATTGAATGGTAGAAAAAAAGAATGCAATGGTGATTATATTCATTTTTTTTAAGTCTCAACATGAAGTCAATGAATGCAATCAAAAAAATGAATTCATTGAATGATTTTGAAAGATTGCGTTTCACAATAATTGCATTCTGCCACCGGTTAAATAAAACCTCAGTGTTATCATAAGCATGTACTCTGGAGTGAGTGCATTGTTATGCAAAAAAAAATTATAAAAACAACAAATTTGTATAATATATTTTTTTTTGTTACCATATTGTCAATGTTCAATGTTAGACTCTTATTGTTCCAGGACACAACTCGCAAATTGCTTTGACATCCGAAATCTTGTGAAGAAATCAACTTCATCCGACCTATAAAAGTTTAATGTCGAATATTTGTTTCCCTTCTAACGTGAACCACACAATTATTACATCATATTCAGAATCACTTATACCTAAGTATCCGCTTGGTCTGAATGTATTTCCATATTAAAATACAATAATAATTAATAAAAAAAAATGTCATCCAAACCATAAGTAAAAGAAAGAAATTAGGCTAATACTTAAGCGACTAAAATCGGGGGCTTAAGTTATATCAATACTTAAGGGAGGTTTACCTCTTAAGGCGGAACTGAAAAAACATCAAAATAAGTTAAATCGTAGCTTAAGCTCCAATTGAGGCTCAAGCTCTCACTGTGAAACCGGGCATAAGAGATGGAATTTCAAAAAAATCCTCTCTTAGCGGAAGTCTGTGTTAGAATAGGAATGTCCTGTCCATTTCAGCTCTTTAGGTCCAGCGGTTTGGTCTGTGCGTTGTCAAACTCTTATGCCACCATGTTTAATAAAAACATCGTACAGTTTGCTTTATAATGACTTTTTATTCCACACAATTTACTAGATTAACATTTTTCTTTTATAATCTACATATTTAAAGTATAAAATTAAAAAACAAAAATAAATACTACAATCAAATTCAAAAATTGCGTTTAAGAAGTACATATGTATGTACAACAATGTACATAATATGTATTATCATGTAGAAAGTTGTTAATTTTACTGTAGAACATTCTATTCTGCGATGAGTGTGCTTCGCTAGCCTAAGAATTTTAGAGAAATTAACCTGTTCTTTGGAGTACTATATGTTGCCAAATTTCCTTCTTAGTGACATGGACTGATCGCTAAATTAAAAACTTAAATTGTATCCGCAGTTGCTTGCTAAATCTTCTCACTTTTGCATGCAGTTTCATTTAATCCAGAGCATATTGTGGGTGGCTGTGGCGTAGTGGTAGTCGTCGTCGCTTGGCACGTTGAAGATTCACGATTCAAATCCAGATGTCTTCGGAACATTAATTTCTCACGAAATAAAAACAAGTTGATCAGTCTTAGAATATAGTGTCAAAACCTACTGCGAAGGCATAGGTTAGGTAAGGTAAGCGGGCTGATTAGAATGGATACATCTTCATCACCCTTATGTAGGTCCATGTGGACCCATTGTGATACCCACAGTGTGCTCCACCCGTGAGGTCAATGTCTAGGTTTCAACCATCCCGATACCCTAGCAAACTCAAGCAGGTGAGATGGTGATCCATTTGAAAGCTCGTCGATGTCATCAAAGAAGAATTTGCCCAGGGTTCTATTTCTCAGCTGACAGAGGTTAAGGCAGTGACAGAAGAAATGGGCTCTGCCCTCACGTGAATGGTTTAACCATCTAAAGGGCTGAGCCTTCTCTGGCCAATTCATCTGCGCCTTCGTTGCCTGGAAACCCGCTGTGACCAGGAACCAAAAGAGTTTTACATTGTGCTGCGTGCCGAAAACCTTTAGCTCTTCCCGGCAACACTTTACAAGCTTAGATGCTATTTGCATAGTAGCTTTTATGGCCACCTGGCTGTCAATGTAAATATTCTCTCGCTATAATGTCATCACCAGGGCCCGGATTTCTATGCAAATGCATATTTTTTTGGACAGCCTTAGAAGCAAATCAATCAGATAGTTTTTCGAATTATGAAATTTGCTTTTAAATGGCATTCAATCGTTAGCGCATATTTTTGCATATTTTGGTATAAATGCATATTTTGGCTTATTTAGCATATTTTAGCAATAAATGCATATTTTTTGTGCATATTTCAAAAAAATTATTTTTAAGCACTTAAAAAATTGATTTCACCGAAATACAAACGAACCTTAAAAATTCTATCTTTCACTTGGAAAAAAATTCTATTGATAACTTGGCAGCACTAAACACAGTTCCAGCTGTCATGTTATTCCAATGTCATTCCCCTGCTGTTTCCTCTCTCTCTACCTGAGCAACACAAATTGTTACTTGGAATGAGAAACATTAAAATTTTGTATATACTAATGGTAAGAATTAATTTCAGTAAATATTTTGTTTACAATTATTCTCTTCAAGTGAGTGGCCGGTTATTTGCACAATAATATATTTCAGATAATGCAGATGTATTTTATTTTTGAAAATTTCAAGAAGAACTTGATGGTATATGCTAACATGGCATATTCAATGCATTTGGACAATTAGTAGGTACCTTATTTAAATGAGATTGAAATGCAATATTTTAATTTTCTTTTCAATTAAATGAAGTTTATTTTATGTTTATTTATTTTTGAAGTTTTTTTATTTTTGTTGTTAAATAAAAGACTGCTTTATTTAAATATTCAACATCTTTTTATTATTTTTCAAATTTTTCAAAGCATATTTTCACTTTTTAAGTGCATATTTTCTCATTTTTTGTGCATATTCTATGCGCATATTTTGTGTTCTTTAGCGCATAAAAATCCGAGACCTGTTCATCACTGATACTAATTGGGCGGACTTTGTAACTGCTAGAACCTCAGCGAGGAAAACGATGCTGTGATTTGGGATTCGTACGTAGTTCCACCGAGAAGCAACCCACTCCTATACCTATGTCGATCTTTGACCCACGGTGTAGATGGACTTAGCGTTCTGAGTTACCTTTTTTTTCTCCCACTGATATCTGCTTGAATAGGCCCACGAGAAGGATTTTTCGAAATCCAAGTATCAGGCAGTGTAATGTGAAATGATTGCCAACTGCCACTGCGAAAGCAAAACACTGGCTGTAGGATGGTGGTATGGCTGATGAAATCGATCACACAAACAATGATAAGAAACATCTGGAAAAAACTTCTGTGAAGGAAAAAGCTTTCAATAATACACAGTTCTCCAGTTATCCTGGACACCACACCTAGAGTTATTTGAAACCTTGCGTCTGAGTTTCCTATCACTTCGCTGTTCTGTCTGTCTCTAGTTCTTGTCCTTCATGTGCTCGCGCTGTATGTTAACATTAAAAGGGTATTCATAACCCCTTTAGCGTGTGTAAAATTATAAAAGAAAGAAAATCCTTGGACGAAAGCCTATCTCCATGACTTTTACTATATAAAGGGTGTCCCAAAATTCACGCATTATTTGAATTTTTCGCTGTTTGCGCGAACCCACATTATTTTTAAAATATTGCATTATAATGAAAAAAACGTCTTTCTTTCGTGTAGAACTCCATTTCTAATAACGCCTGAACTTTCAGCTGTCACGCGGTTCCACACCTCTTACTCATAAAGTTAAAAGTAAAATTGAAACAATTAATGTGTGTGTGCTCGAATGATATTGCAAAATGGTTTACTAAATAAACATAATATGTACTCGTTTATATCCTTATCAGCAATACCACTTTAGTCTAATCGTCCGATTTATCCGACAACGGCACATGCCTTAACATTTCGAAAGTCGTTACAAAATATGCACGTTGTTGATACACGATGGTATAGCATTTCAGCTGACTCACTGCTTACACTTTGTTTACACAATAAACAGCCAAGAGTATCAATTAATTTCACATCGGTTTAATTGAAGCAAACCGCATTTATTACAGCTTTGTACAATATCGCCAATATCTCAATGACTTTATGAACTGATACCCAACAAATGCAAAATCGATTCATTTGTTATACCATGCGGTTCATGATTCCTTTAGCCAATCTTGAATAACAATCAGTGATCGACTAGTTTCGGTGAGCGGTACGCTAAGTCTATTGAAGTGTGTTCCTCCCTCCGCGCACACTACAAGAGCCGCTGCAATTGAATGTCGAAAAGATTTATTATGTGATATGGTATTGCACCGAACTGAATTCAAGTCATATCGATTACAATTTTATTGATACTAAATAACAATGCCTATATATATATATAGAATATCTCCGGCCAAAATGTACATATCTGCATCCGTTTGAACTCCGCAAAGAGTATCTTGCGTATCGACTGACGCGACCCGACGTACCTATGACGGTAGAAGTCTGCTAGAACATTATCTCTCAACACTGACTTTACCCAATAGAACAATCTACAAAGGTGTAATATCCATATTGCTCACAGCAGGAAAATTAATTCCCTTGGAAACGTGTTAACAATATTTCATTCGTTGCAGATTTTTGCTCTTGCCGTAACCCAGTTGAACGTCGCGTCGCCGAAACGACTTTGTTTGTATGGTCACATGCATCTAGCTGGACGGGAAAATGCAATGAAATATTGACCGAATGCAGTCTGGATTTAGGGACGAATTCACAGCTGTGTACCACAAATGGATCCGTGGCAGGCAAGATTAATGTGAGTTGCTGGCATTTCCAGACCGCCCGGAAGGCTTGAGTTTTAGTCCATAGAAAACCCTTCTTGCTTGCAACTGCTTACTTTATTTCCTTACAATAGTTTGGAATAATTGGCAACACATTGCTATTGAGTCTTACGGGTAAACAAGCTTTGACATTAGTCTGTGTTTGTGCATTTGGAGTTTAGATGGAGTTCTTTGTATAGAGCTCTGCTGAAGTGGGTTGATGATAATAAAAACATCCCGGATTACCAGTTTGGCTTATGGGCGAAGCATGACACTATTCATGCCGCCTCGAAACTGGTATCCGGCATGCAATGGAATAACTCTAAAAAAAACAATGCACTGGTGCTCGCCTGGTTAACTTCGACAAGACCTTCGACACCGTATGGTTAGAAGGGCTTTTCTACACTGAAAAAAATATCGATTGTCATATTGACAATTGCCGGTTATCAACTGAAAATTGTCAATGTGATGAAAAAAATAATCAATATGATGAAAATTATCCCCGACTAGCTTCGTATTTGAAAACCGGATAGTCAATATGAACATTTTCGATTTTCAATTGTCGGTATTCAATATGATGAAAGAAATTATCAATATAACAACCCCAGTTGTCATATTGACTATTTTGGTTTTCAATATGATTATCTTACTTTTGCAGTCATCACATTGATAATTTAGATTTTCAATATGATTATCGCATCTTTGTAGTTATCATATTGACAATTGCAGTTTTCAATGTGATAATTGCGTTTCGAAGTCATCACGTTGACAATCATGTTATTCAAATTGACAAATGCGGTTGTCAATAAGATGAACGTAATTGAATTCCATCACATTAAGAACCACATTCAGAAAATTGATAAAATTAATTATTGTCTTACTTGTTTCTATAAAACAACTTCAAATCTTCTGAAGACAACTAAACATTCAATCATTCCTATTATTATTACAATAATTGCATTTACCATATTGATAATTAAAACTTGCAGTTTAACAACATTAAAAATGGGAATAATCCCATTGAATATTGCGATTTTCAATATGACAATTCCATTTTAAATTTGAAAATCGAGATTTTCAATCTGATAACCGTAG
Source organism: Brachyopa scutellaris (assembly GCA_949775065.1). Taxonomy (NCBI): domain Eukaryota; kingdom Metazoa; phylum Arthropoda; class Insecta; order Diptera; family Syrphidae; genus Brachyopa; species Brachyopa scutellaris. The sequence continues at coordinate 35,816,159 of OX459114.1, forward strand.
TTTTCAATATGACAACTACTTTCAAGCTTTCATCACATTGACAATTCCAATAGTCAATATGACAATTCCATTTTAAATTTGAGTAAGTCCTATCCTCACGATTAAAAAATAATAAGTAACCATAAACAATAACTAAACTAAAGGAATAAATAGAAAAGACACAAAAAAACCAAAGGAAACAACTTTCTTTTCTATCATCACGATTGAAAATAGAACAAAAAGAAACAAAACAAAAAAAAAAACGACCGCCGCCAGGAAACGAACCTGGGAACTATGAGATGAGAAGCCGACATACCATACACTGAGCTACTGCCCATCCAGTCGTTCACAGGCCTCCGTAGAGTACGCACGTGTTTCGGCTTCCAAGTGGACCACCAGTGTGTTAAATAAAATATTTGCCCAGCGAATTTTAATTGGCTCGGTAGCCTAGTTGTAGTAGTGGTGAACCGCCACCCAGTGGACCAAGGTTTGAGTCCCAGTCAGGGAAAAAATTTTCATAAGTGTTTTTTTTAATGAATAATTAAAAACGAGTGGTCGGCAACAGTCGAAAATACCGGTGAGCGCTGATGGCCAAAGGTCCGCGTCCCAACAAACGGGAACAGCGGACAAAACAACATCGGGCGATGATGACGTGCCAGTGCCAGCGTCCCTCTCTGTCGGCTTCAGCAGAGCAGCTGCATGTAGAAGCGAGGAAGGAGGGGCCAACTACGTCAGCAGCAACAGCAGCCAAACAACAACGTCAGCGATCAGCCGATGGTGATAAAATCACCTACGTCTCCGACGGTGGTGAAGGGCATTATACAGGCAACAGCTTCGCCTCTCTGGCTGCCTCAGAGTCAGAGGATGAAGATGACGAACTGGAGCTCCTAAGCTGCAGCATAAGACAGCTGCAGCAAAAGGTACTCCTCATCAAAGCCAAACAAGTGGCCAGAAAGGTAAAGGAGCAGGAGATGGAGCTGCAGCAAAAGCAGCAAACAGACAAGGAAATTCTGCAACAGCCAAAGCAGCAACAACAACAGCAGCCGTCTAAACAGAAACAGGAGCTGCAGCAACAAAAAGAGCAGTCACAAAAGCAAAACCAGCAAAAATCAGGACAACAACACCAGCAAAGCCAAAAGAAGCAGCAGCAGCAGCAACAACAACAACAACAGCAGCAGAATCAGCAGCAGCAACAGCAACAAGAACAGAAGACAACAAGGGAGAAGGTGCCCCCATCAACACCTTCAAACTTGAACTCAAGGCTACTATCGAATTATGTAAGTCAGTCATAGGCAACAATTTTTATATTAAAAGATAGGCATGCTATTTACTGTAACACTGTAGAGCAATACAAAAAAATTAAGAAATTGTTAGCGGACTCGACGACGGAGTTCTTCTCCTTCACCCCGAAGGTGGAAAAGCTGCAAACAATACTGCTGAGGTGGATGGAACCGTCCACAGAACCGGAGGAGCTTCTAAGAATGCTCAAAGAAAAGACGTGCGATGGGCTCGAATTCGTAGGAGTCAAGCCTTTCACCACAGCAAGGGCCAAAAGGGAGAATCGGAAATTACCGTTCTTCCTGGTTCAGCTGTCACCCAATAGCAAACTGGATGGTCTACGTAACATCAGGGCCGGTTTTAACAGTTTTGGCGCCTGGCGCAGGAAAAAAAATAAGCGCCCCTCAAAGCAACTTAAAACATGTTTGATCTTTTCCACATCTCCCGAAGAGAGAGAGTAATTTACGCGTTGACTTCAACATAAAATTCAACCCTAAATCTTTCTTGATGGTCTAAAATTACCTCATTCCTATCCTCATAGGAAAACTGAACTACTTTTTTTCGGGACCGTTAAGTTGAAATTACTGGAAAAGGAACTTTAATTTCATTTGCTATAAGTCTCGCCTTATCTACAAATTCAAAAAAAAAAACTTGTCATTAGTTCTTAGTTCGACTAAAAACTTTTTCATTGAACACAAAATTTCAACTGCAAGCTTAAGGCAAAAACTGCTTTGTGTCTTATATTGTGTACCAAATAACGACACAACAAATAAATTTAAATTCGCTTAGCTTACTACCAAGAGATTGACATATTTTAGACTCTTTGATCATAATTTTCTGAAATTTCAACAAGAGCCTATAAACATCTCCCAAGTATAGTTTTAGTGGTTTTATTGCATCTATTCTGCTTAAGGCTGCGGTTATATAGCAAGCGTGTAATACAAGCGCTTGCTCGCGCTTAAAATTAAATGCATTTTATTAGAGTATGGTGGTTGGTAACAAATTTTTACAAGCGCGAGCAAGTGCGAGATAAAATGCTCTGATAATTTAAAACGCGAGCTAAGCGCTTGTATTACACGCTTGCTACATATATAACCGCAGCCTAAGAGTCAAACTACTAAGATGTTTTTTTTTCTAACACGACCATCTGCCTACAGAACTTGAATAGAAAACATAGATACTCTCAACTTTATCGAAGAATGCAACTGCATCAGTAGAGCATTGAACATCATCAAAGCTCTAGGTTCCAAAACCTTAGTTCTCGTTTGCATACCACAATGTTTCCCTCTCATATAAGTACCATTATCATGCCCTTGTCCTCTACAATTCACTAATAGAATATCCAAATCAGCAAGTTCATTCAAAACTAAATCAGTTAAGCCAGACCCAGTTGTTTTTTTCACAACAATCCCAAAAAATATTCTCTAATTTTAAACTTTTTCGTATTTTGGTCCACTATTCTAACTACTAAAGTTAATTGCTCCTTTCTACTTATGTATATCAAGCGTACAATCTACTATAATCGAAGCCAAGGAGAATCAAGGCATTGAATATATTACATACTAATTTTCAATATTTTTAAAAATGTGCTATCTACCACTTAAAGTGCTAATGTTCTGAATTGAATAATTTTTTTTGTTTTCGTAACCGCAGGTTGCATTTTTTTTATGTAGTCTTGTTTTGTTATCAATTAAATGTTAAATGCACAACATATAAGAAGGAAATGATTTTTTATTGGTTGAAAACACGACAATGCAAAAGGGATCCAAAAAAAAAGCAAATGTGCTATCTTTCTGTCGCGATCTGTACATATATAATGTAACAATAAATTTTACTACGTATGAACTGAGTTTGACTCTCTTTCTCTTCAGTCAAATCGAACGTTTTGATATATCGAACAAGGTTGCGAAACCAAATTTGAAGTTCGCATCGTTTTAGGTAGGCGCATTGCCTTGGCGCAAAATTTGAATCCTGCTCCACAACTTCCGACATGTTTGATGATTTGTATGGATTTTGGTAGGCGCAAATGGAGCGGTATGATAAGACTGCTCCACAGCATGTTGGCAGTGAAAATTTCGTTTTTGGCAATGGGCTGAAGGGTCGACTGGATATTTAATATGAAACAACAGAGTCTACTATGGTTGCAGCAGAGACAAATGTTTGCCTCTGGTTGTAGTTGGGTACAGATAAAGATTCTGCTAACTGGTCTGTTATACCAATTAGCAGCTATGGAGAGAAAGAGAATGAAATGTTGTGGGAACGGGAAGGGATAGAAAAAAAACATTATGTGCATATTTATATGGAAATTTGGTGATTTTAATGTGTGTGGACTTTTTAAAGTACAGTGATTGAAATGTGTGTATTGTTATTTGAGAAGTACGGTGAGAAATATTAGTTTGTGAAGAATATAAATACATATTAGCAAACGAGTAGATCTGTTTTTTGGATAGTAATTTTTTTAGTTTTTACGCCTCTTGCTTTCTGGTGCCTGGCGCGGCTGCGCCACTCGCTCCTATGTAAGGTCCGGCCCTGCGTAACATTAAGGTCGTAGACTACCAGGTTGTCATATGGGAGAAAGTAAAGAGGAGCGATAACATTATTCAATGTGTTCGCTGCCAGAGGTTCGGGCACGCCGCGTCGAACTGCGAGATGCAGCCTCGATGCGTGAAGTGTGGAAAGAACCACAAGTCCGAAGAAAGTTCTCTGGGGAAAGAGGGGGCGTCAGAGAAATCTCAGCTCTCGTGTGCGTTGTGTAGGAACTCGAGACACACCGCTAACTATCGGGGTTGCCCCAAGTTCCAAGGCATTAAGAAAGTGAACCTGGTTCGACAGCAGAAGAGCGTAGTGAAAAGTCTACCACGTCCAAGCCAAACTCAAACCGTCACACCCCAAATATCCTACGCCCAAATGGCGGCAGGAAGGGGAAATACGGCACAGCTACAACCGAAGGCTGCTTCACAGGCCCCACTGCCTAAAGCACCGGAGGCTGACTTGATGGCTATCTTGCTCTCTATTCAAGGGCAGATGGGTCAGCTACAACGTCAGGTACAAGAGTAGACGAAGAGGGTGGACCAAATCTGCGCGCTTCTGCCGGGCCTAGCGCATCTCCAGTCATAATGTGTGCGATGGCGGAGAATACCTTTAGGATCCTTGCGGTGAATGTAAGTTCACTGATTAGGATCGAACGAAGAGCCGTACTTTTTAAGTTGTTAGAAGATCAAAGCCCTGATGTGCTTTTGGTTAGCGAAACCAAGCTAAACCAGAAACATAAGCTAAGGCACAATAATTATAATATAGTAAGAAGAGACCGACCCAACTCTATACAAGGAGGAGGTGTTGCGATCTTCATTAGTAAAAAGCTTAAATATAAGGTAGTGTACAGTGGTGAAGTGTGGAGATTACAGGAACTAGAAGCATGTTACGTGTGCATCCCTCTCCATAGTGGAAAGAGGGTGTACATGATCTCAGCTTATGCACCTGAAGCTACGCAACCATCTTTGTTTATTTCAGAGCTCGAGACACTTTTCCGATGCCTTAGGCTGGAGTCGGAGGAGAATTATTTAATTTTGGCCGGGGATCTAAACGCCAAACATAGAGATTGGGGAAATAACATTCCTAATTCCAGAGGGAGCCTGCTTTTTAATTGGTGGGGTCAGTACAGTGTCGAGTATAGACTCGATTTGAAAGCCACAGATAGTCCGTCGTTTCCTAGGGGCGGATCATATCTGGATCTCCTGCTGTTCGACGTACGGTTACAGCGAACGGACAAACTTTAAACTGCCTTCATACATTTGTGTATGACAGTGACCATTGCGGACTCAGTGCCGAAATTACAGTTCCCAACGAGATTGCGGAACTTGAAGCGTTTGTTCATGCGCATCCCTACAATTATAGTAGGGTGCGTTGGACACGCTTCTCTAGAGTTATGACAAGAGCACTCTCCTCAAACTCGCTCAACCCACCATCCAATAGGAATCTGTCGAATGAGAAGATTGACGGATACCTAAAACAAATGGACGAGACAATAAAACAAACGATGGACAGGACGATACCTCGACATCAACAAACTGACAATGCAGGGATATACCGCAACGCAACAATAAACGCACTGCACCAGCAGAAAAGTAGACTGCTGTCGAGATTAAAAACCTTGTACAGACGGCTTACTGACAGACAAAACTCAGAGATTAGGACACTGAAGGCGTTGATTAAAAACCTCCAACAGTTAATTAAAGAAAACTACCGATTAGCGGTAAATCTGCACTGGAACAAAAAAATTGGGGCTGTAAAAGCCAAAAACCCCAGTATGTTCCCGCAAATAAATAAAATATTTCAGAGGAATAATCTCAACGACCTTCCATGTCTCAAAATTCCTCGAAATACGGACAACGAACGAATACTTGTGACAGCAGGTATAGATCCAGTAAACGCAGTCGATGACGACCATTTCTTTTTGATCGAAGATCTGCAGGAGAAGGTTGATGCTATAGGAGCGACTTTTCAGGAAGTGTCAGTGACGTTTACTCTAAGGTGCGCAGGTGTTCTCCGCACACCCCAACGAAATCCATCTTTATGAAAAATTTATTTGTTTATATACATGCGCTAACAATATCTAATTGAGTTCACATCCACTTTTGTTCACTCTGTTATGCCGCACCGTCCATAGCCAAATCAACCAAACCAAACACCGCAGTCAAAATCGCAATACCAAAATGTATATAAACCATCCAACACAAATTGACGTTGAACAAAATGTTCTCCTCTTTTCGTAAGTAAATTGAACGGTGCGCGCCGTCATACATACATACTTTCAAACATCTATCCAGCAACCTATCCAAACCAACTTTTTATTAAATTCAGTTCGACGTCGACTCGCCCGATTGTTCTCCACTTACTAGCGCACCAACCCAAAGGAAATATCCATATAAAAAAAACGTACTACCACATTCAAAGTCCCAACAATCGTCTGTACAATAACATGAATAACATGGGTTCTCCAACAAACTGCGCACCCGGGCTCGATACAACACATTTTCTTTAGCGATGAAGATGTTAGTTGTGGGTATTATGTTGCTTCTCATATTCTGGGGTCGAATTACGACATCAGTTAACGAGTGAACGAAATCCATACGTTAACGAGTGATCGAGTATCTTTATTGGGATGATCACATAAGAAAGGTCACGTATCGAGTGCACGTTCGAAATTGTACTAGTAACATTCTACTACACTTGATTTGAAGTGACTGACATATGTCAAAAGTGATAATTTTGTTTATAAGATCGGTGTTTTTATTATTTAATCTTCGCTTAAAAATGGAATTTGTGCTATATTTCTCGTCTTCGGAATCAGAAGATGATTGTGAAAGTGGCTTTCCCCTGGGAGCACGAAAGAACGTTTTTGGCAAGATCCGGGTGTCGGCTCATGAAACCTGCCAAAATCTCTTTTTGGGAAGTGTTTATTTTATTAATGTTCGACCTAAAATACATATTAAATAATTAAAACACATAAAAAAACAAAACAAAAAACATTCTTACATTTTCCCTCCAAAAAAACTTCCATCCGTCACAAACAACCCTATCGAATAAAAAATGACTCGTTCACTGATGACAGAATACCAAAATTCGCTACTTGTCACTCGTTCACGTAAGCGGTCATGCGAAATCGACAGTATTCAGTCACGTATGTGGTAATTCGACCCCTGTTTTATTTCGCATCAACTTGAGTTCTCCAGCAAACTGCGCACGCAGGCAGGCTCGATACAATACATGTTCTACCCTTTTTTTAGCGAGGAAGATGTTAGCTGTGGCCTGTGGGTATTTTGTTGGTTTTCATATTTTGTTTTATTTCGCATGTTAACGTTTGTTTGGTTGAATTTTATTCGATTCTCTTCTCCTAATATTAGCAATGATATTAGTTATTTGTTCGATTTCGATGTGCTCTATATTTGTAGAACATAATCGACTGAAGCGAAAGCAAAAAGCAATGCAACAATAGGCGTGTTTTTTTTCAAATATTTGCATTGAAAACATGCTGCGGAAACATGTTTATTCTTACATCATCATTGATCATTCGCATTTTGGCAATAGTTAGATATGCATGTCGTTCTTTTAAGCCAAATCGTATAAGAGAAAAATGACCTGTCGATGCGCTATTGAAAATTTATTGAAGAAACCATTTTCTCAATTAAATTCGGAAGAAAGACTGGAAATAATTAGTTTTGGAAGGCCAACACCGTCTCTTTCGGATTTGATTTGTAAGGTTTACCTAGTAAAGCTTTTACTAGACATTTTTAGATTCCTAACTATGAAAGAAAATTTTGGTTGTGTGGTTGCCCCGTTCTTAATAAATTATTTTGTTGGCCTTGTTTACTTAACATCCTCGTCGTGGTCCTGGAGAAAACTGAGTATATACATATGTACGTTATTATTCAACAAAAAAAAAGTAGAACACCCTGCTTAGAACATCACGCCACGTCCCTGGGAAGTGTATAAGGTGAATAGCAGTATTTGCCCGAACCATGACCTGGAGAATCGAGTCCTTGTGCACAACTTCTACCTTCGAAATGAACTACAGTAATGGCGATCAGAGAACATCGGTTTCACCGAGTTCAATGAAGACAATAGGGCAAATAATGCCATCGCCAACGAAGGGATACATCCCCCGTTCTTATCGAAGGTAGAGCTCCAAGCAATCTTCGAATCATTGAGAAAGAAGAAGTCAGTGGGAATCGATGGAATATCTAACATTGTGCTTAGACATCTCCCTCTAGAAGCGGTAGACATTTACTGCATTTTGTTTAATACAGCAATAGTGCATCCTATCCCTACAAGGGGTAAGGACAATTCCAAATCCGGCAAATCTCCGGTCAATAAGTCTCCTTCCGAACATCAGTAAGGTATTCGGAAAAGTGATCAGTAGAGCCCTGAGTAAGTAGGTTGCGGACAAACATATAATTCCAGATAACCAATTCGGTTTTAAGGCGGGGCATGATACCATACATGCCGCGTCTAAGCTCGTATCGGATATCCAATGGAACAAAAGCAAGAAACAGTGCACGGGTGCCTGCCTGGTTGACTTGGAGAAAGCCTTCAACACCGTTTGGCTAGAGGGACTTTTTTACAAGTTGAGCAGGCTGAGCATAAGTAAACCACTGCTGTACATACTTTATAATATGCTCACCAGTAGGCGGTTCATTGTGAAAAATGGCGATGTGACCTCTGCTGGCACTTTTGAAATTAAGAATGGTCTACAACAGGGTGCGGTTGATTCGCCGATCCTTTTCAATATTTACACAAGTGATCTCGTAGAGTCTCTTCACCATGCTATTGCGTACGCAGATGACTTGGTCGCGTATAAATCAGGACCAAAGATCGAGGTCATTGTAATTCTCTTGCAACTTGACTTCGATAAGATTCAGCGATATTGTGACGATTCAACGATTGTTGAAGATCAACCTCCAGAAGTCAGAAACCATCTTGTTTCGGACGCCGTTGTCTGGGGCCTCATGGGACACCAGAAAGAATTGACGTCGCACAGAGCTAAACGGAGCGCCTCCGGTTTAGTAGGTCGGTTTCGGGGCGCGATGGGCACGATGTTGAACAGCAACATCAGAAATTCTGGTGGCTGTAAGAAAGAGATGGAATTCCCTCGTCGATTCCGTTTAATCCGGGGTAGACACCCCAATGCATAGTTGGCCGGTTGTGTATTTATTAATGTATATATTTATGCCGTGGCCGGCTTACATAGGTTTAGGTAGTATAGGTATTATTAAGTTTAATAAAAAATAAAAAATAAAAAAAATAAAAAACTGCACAGCACTTTGCAAACACAAAAAAAATATAAAAACAAATAAAAAACCACAAAAAAAAAAAATAAAATAACACAGCACAAAAAACAAAAAAAAATTACGTATTTAATTACGTAGCTAGAGTTAAGATAGGTTAAGTAGTTGTAAGTTTTATTTAAGGTAGTTTCTAAGCAAAAAACCTGTCCTGTTTCTAAGTTTTTTTCAAACTTTTCTTAGATCTAAAATTGTATCTTTGATTAAAATTCTAAATTATAAGTTAGGTCACGTGGAAAGACATAGTATAAGTATTAAGTTTAGCTTAGAGTACCCGTGTGGGGCCAGTAAGTTAGAGTAAGATAATTAAGTTAGTTAAGCTAGTTTTAAGCACTTTTTGTCTAGCATGTAAGAAATACTTGAATTAACAAATAAAAATGCATTTAAAATGAAAATGATGTTGTAAGTAAGTAATTATTTCTTACAAAATAAAAATAAGTTAATCGATTTCAGAAGCTAATATCAAAACCTACGGCGAAGGCACAAATAACACTGGCAGGGGGATGGTGAGTATACTGGCTGAAGAAATTATTCGCACAAACTAAATAAAACATCTGGAAAAACTTCTGTACTTCGTAAGTAAGTACAAAAACTTTGAATAATACGCAACTCTCCAGTCTGGACAACCACCCATAAAGTGAGTTTCCTAAACTGTAGGTCCCTTCCATTCGTACAAAAAAAAAACACGCACACGCATGGTTACTAGGCTTGTATAGGACTGCTGACGCCGTATATTTATTTATTTTTTTTAAATATGATTGTTTTACTTTTGCAGTAATCACATTGATAATTTCGATTTTCAATATGACAACTGCTTTCATCACATTGACAATTCCAATTGTTAATATGAAAAAACAAGTTATGAAGTTGAAAAATGAAAATCGTAAATTGTCATATTGATAACTATAGTAGTCGGTTGAAAAATGAAAATTTTTTCATCACATTGATTACAAAAATTATCAATATGACAACGTTTTTTGGTTCAGTGTATAAGCTGACCAGGACGGGCAAAAATCTCTGCTATATATGATCTACGATATGGTAATGGGAGAGAAGTTTGTCGTCAAATGTGGCAACGTAGATACCTTGGAGTACAATCTTTGATAATAAAAACGGTTTACAACAGGGTTCGGTGAATTCTCCGATACTGTTCAACGTTTATACAAGTGATCTTGTAGTTTCGCTCAAATTTGGTATAGCGGACGCATACGATTGGGTGGCGTACAAATCAGGTACAAAAATCGAGGTTATTAATATCCTTTTGCAACGTGACTTCGACCGTGCTAAGGGGTATTGCGACGATTGGTTTTTGAAGATCAACTTCTAAAAGACGAACATAATTTTGTTCAGAACTCCATTGATTAGGGCTTTTAGGGATACCAAAAGAAACTGGAAAAACTCTACCATCATTGGACAGCATGGGCGGGCAGTGGCTGTGAAAAGTGTGATTACAGATATCTCAGTATCTGGCTCGAACAGTACCTACATATATTTTACTAAAAACATATGGATGCTGGTCCAGCTGGGGCTAAAAGGGCATTTGTAATGACAGGGTGAATCTATTTTGTTACGGTTCTCTAATCAGACCAATTATAGCAAATGCTGGTGGCTGGTGTGGTTCAATGTAGAGCCTTTGTATTTACATGCAAAAGAATGGGGTATATGAGAGGCAATGCTTTAGGACCTGTGTCCGACTTTACAGAACACCAGAGTCCCAGTATATAAAACATTATCCCAACAAGGCTCTATACGATGAAGCACAACTGAACGGGATTGCCAATTTTCTCATTAAAAGCGAATCGAAGGCATATTGCGAGGGCGATGACCAGCAACAATAGCCTGATATTCGGGACTTATCACCCTAATAAAATGTACCATGAGAGTACGGTTCTATTGGGCTTTATCCCATCACAGGTATTTCTCCATATTGATGCTAAAAGGTTAGTTCAAAAAAGGGATGGTATTTCGGTATTGTATCACCGTCACCACGGTGCGCGAGATAAGCTCATATACGGTGGGTTCGACACCAATGCTCATGAGCTTGTCCGTTTTAGTACCGCAATTGCAAACCGAGATAAATGGGATACCAAAATGGAATCTACACCGAGTTTTGGTGGCGAGCGTATCGGAGTCCCGCTTTTTAAAATCCCGTTTTTTAAAAATCCCGAAAAAAAAGGTTTTAAAGTACCGTCTTCTAAAATCCCGTTTTCTTAAAATGCCGCATTTTAAAATCCCGCTTTTTAAAATCCCGTATTTCAACAAATTAATCTTTCAAAATTTAATATTGCTTGTTCCATTTTCTAGGAAAGAAATAAGAAAAGTTATTTTAAAAGAAAAAATAAACGGACAATTATTATGAAAAATATGTCCAAATCAGGTTTTATGCGTCGTATCACCCACAATATACAATTGAACTAAATACATAAAAAAATTTGGCTGTGCCATTAATAATTCAATGTATGTAAATATCTATGTATGTACATATGTATATACCTACAGGGTGTTTCGAAGTTAAATGTCAATACTTTGGCAACTGATTATTGGGTTTATTCTAAAAAAAAACGTTCTACAGCAAGGGTCTATCTCCAATTTGGACATCATTTATCGGGAATTTAAGAAAATACCTACTTTGGTGTTTCTTGACCCATACTAACTCAAATATCTCCGCTATTACTTACTATAGAAACTTCTTTTAAAGCTTTAATTTTAGAAAAAATAACACTTTTTTTAACTGGATTTAAATAAATTGGATGCATTTTTTTGCTTTCCAGATTCCCAGTCAATATCATTAATCTTGCCCATGCATTTTTTTGATTTTCAGGTCGCTTTTCTACAAGAAATGCGTAAAAATCATACCGTTTTATTATTTTTTTTCTTATGAAGGTAACAATTGTTTTTTTTTTTTTTTTTTTTTTTTTTTTTTTTTTTTTTTCCGAGGGTAGGTGAAAATCTTCCATAGACACTATGAGAATAGCAAGCGCGTGCTCATAGTAGTGTCAGATTCTTACTGACCAAAAACACCACCCTTCGATATAAATTTGTTAGATACTGCAACTAAGTTATACTACTTATCAAGCAATTTTTCTATCACGAAATATAAACGTTTGGCAGGTTACTTTCCAATGAAAGATCCTGCATGTTCCGCAATTTAGACGCGGTTAATCCTTATCTCGCCAAGTCGAAAGGTTTTGTTCTTTGTAGTCGGCGCAATAAATTGCTCTCATCCAAAATAAGTAGGACTGTATGTAATAAGTAGGACAATTGTAAACAAAAAAATTTGTAGTAAGTATGCTGAAAGACTCACATATTTTATGATACTTGGAAAAAACCGCAGCAGGTAAAAAGCGAAAAAATATTTTTTTACCTATTTTTTTTAACCACAGTTGGCAATTAGTGCGATTTTCTAACTAAATCATAATTTTGCAAAATGTTTTTTTAAATAAAGTATGACTTTACGAAGGTTTTAATGTATGCTCATTTATTAGAATACCCGTCAAAACCCTAATTTTCATACCATTTTCCCCTTAACATCCCAGACTCAAACCTAACTGAGTATGTAGGCCTAGGGTAGGGTAGGAGCGCCTTACTCTAAATACCACCAGTATTGGAACACTTCAACACTGCAACACTGTGCTATTTCTCACATTTTCAAATTCTACAAATGCAAAATGTTGATGTGTTATTCCATTACCCCTTTAAGAATTATCAACTAGCAGAAATAAATTAAACTGAAACAACAACGATTTTTGCAGACATATAAGGTTTCGGTAGAAATAGTATTGCAGGAAACTGTGTTCTTTTGTGTGAAAATGTATGTAGGTACTTATTTTCAAATGTTTTTTTCTTTTTTTTGTTAAATAATAGTGATCCTTTGCTATTCGTCATTTATACATATAAACGATCTTCCATCTATCATCAAAAATTCAAATATTTATATGTATGCAGATGATGTGCAACTCTAAACATTAGCTGTAAGCCCGAATTTGTCGATGATGTGTCTTCGAAGCTCAATGATGATCTGAAAAAAATTTTACGTTTGTCTCAAAAAAACTCCTTAAAGATAAATCCTGCTAAATCCAAATGCCTAGTAATCAGTAGGAATGTGATCAATGTAGATAGTCTTCCTTCCATACTACTAAACAATAAACCACTTGACTTCGTAGATAAGGCCAAGAATCTCGGTGTATGGTTCAGTTCAAGGCTGTATTGGGAACATAATATTCGCGCGGTTAAAAGCAAAATATATGAGTCTACTCGCAATAGGCTTGTCATATTTTTGAACCGACTAACCGGGACACGCCACCTAAAAAACAGGTTTTTAAAGTTTTTAATTAGCACTATACTGAATACAGAAAAACAACGTACATAAGCGGGAGCGAGTACTGCGAGTGCCGAGAAGGTACTACGAAAACCGAGATGCCGATAGAGTTCGAAACAATTCGGAAATGAAAAAAAAAAAATTTATTATTATTAAGCTTCGAGTTCACGGCTTGCCAAAATCGACATACGCATGCCATTCTGACGTCAAAGTATGTTAAAAAAGGGGGCATGCCGTGTACTCAGCATGTTTGTGACACTGTCATGCAGTTGGCATGCGTATGTTAGCCACATGCCAGACCCAGAATGGCATGTGTACATGACAAAATTGGCATGTCGTGTACTAGGCAAATCATTTTGTTTATGACTGCATGACAGAATTTTTTGTCATGTGTCATGTGTTTGCCACTACAAATCCACATGCCATGGCGCGAATTTGTGACGTGTCATGTACTAGCACATGCCATCATTCTTAGTATGGATTTCGTTTGAGGACAACGTTTTTTGTTGCATATTGCTATTGGAAAATCATTTAATAAAATAATTAATTTGAAATCTTTTAATTACAATGGTATAAGACTATAATTTGCTCCACAAATTTCTACAATTGTCAAATATATAAACCTGAATGGTTAATAAAAAAATAAGTGAAATAAAAAACTGGATAATTATCCAGGGTAAGGTTTTATTGTATTTTACATGGAAAATATGCTGCTGAAACATGCTTAGTCTATATGGGTTTGAAAAAATTACGCCTAATAATAACGAATTACTTAATTTATTTGTTTTTATAAATTTGTCTTATTATTATCTATATACATATGTATCAGACACCCCCCCCCCCCCCCCCCCCTGCCACTGTTAAGGCATTGTGTATGGCAGATTATGAGTGCCGAAATATTTTTCCGAGTTGACCCACTTAAAGCTGGAATTTTAAAAAATCCTTTTTTAACCTATGTCTGTATCACTATAGCAATGTCCTGTCCAAATTTCAGCCCTTCTGGTGCAGCGGTTTGGTATGTGCGTTGTGTATCAGTCAGTCAGTGAACTGTTTCATATACAATGGATTCCGCTTATTTGGGACACTTCGGTCCAGACCGATTTTGTCCCATTTAAGCAGCTGTCCCAATAATGCGATCTGACAATCAAGTTAAAAACCAATCTTTTCTGTTCTGTTCTTGACCATTTGTCCCAGTTAAGCGGCTGTTCCGATTATCCGCCGTCCCAATAAAGCGGAATCTACTGTATAGAGAAAATGCGGTGTTTCGATGCCATTTTCACTTTTTTTTCCATCCACTGCTGTGTGGCATGTCGTGTAATCGGCATAGTTTTGCTGTCATGTTCACATGCCAACACATGACACTCGCCGCTGGTATGTGAACATGACAACTTTGGGACAAAATTATTATTTTCAGCACATGATACAATACAACATGTACGACATATTGGGTATATGCCACGGAAAATATTGTGACGTCAGAGTGGCATGCGTATGTCGGTTTTGGCATGCCGTGTACTCTTAGCTTTAGTAATAACATGTTTGTTTTTAGTTCGCGAAAAGGAAAACATAGTTCTAATTATTAATCTATGTAGAGCTAGACGCACGGTCAAGTTCCAGAAGGTGTGGCTTTTTTTTTTACGTCAAAATACATTTTGAAGGAAAAATTAAAAACCGGGACCAAATGCCAAACCGACCGGGACGCAGGGACAGCAGTCTCAAACCGGGACTGTCCCGGTCAAACAGGGACGTATGGCAAGTCTAACTCTCAAGAACCTATCAGCGTCTCGTAACTACACCCCTTTTAACATGAGACTTAACCCTCATCCTGTATTTAAACGTATTTTGAGACATAAAAAACTCGTGCGATTTCTATAATATGTATGCTACCAAATGTAACAAATGTAATTCAGTTATCTGTAAAAAACATTCATTTACGGAAATAAATTGTAAAAAGTGCAAATAATGCAATAAAATTGTGCTAAGAACAATTCACCCAAAACACTGAATATGTATTTTTTTTTCTTTACAGGATGAGGGTTAAATTAGATAAAGCACATAAAGCATATTATGATTACGAGATCTGCTGTAGCATCCGTGCAGGCATGAAAAGGAAACTCAATGCGGCATTTAATAATATCATTCGTTAAGTGTACGCTTTAAAACGATATGATCATATCTCATCATACACAAAAAGTATTCTTGCATGTACAATACAATACATTAAACCAACACCTTAACTATTACATAATCAAATGCCTTCATAGGATTGTAACCACCAAACAGCCACCTTACCTCTTTAAAAAGCTTAATTTTTCACAATCTAACCGATCCTTTAGTTTGATCACACCAGGTGCTTTCTTCTCCATTTCTGAGCTTCAATTTTTGTTCGTGCCACTCGCATTTGGAATACTATTCCTTTCAGCATAGGAAGGCTCTGTTATTCAGGTTATTTTGATAAAGTAATCTTTCAGTATTGCCAGGTATAAGAATGAGATTATAGTTAAGTCTAAACTCACTTACTATTATATAGTATAAATATATAATAGTATCATTGAATAGTATTAAGTAATTTGCTAAAAGGGCATAACAGGTTAATAATTTATTAATTCAATTATTATTATTATTAGTATTTTTTTTTTTTTTTATCTTTATTTTTTCCTTGGTTATTTTGAATAAAATTAATTGTAATTTATTCCTCATTTATAAATTAAAGATTATTTAAGCCTACTATAAATGATGTTGCATACGAAATACATATATGAAAATTCTTTTTCAGGACGATAGACCTGGCAAACTACAATTTTTTTAAGCATTATAAAGAGATAACTTTACTTTTGTTTATCAGTTAACCTCAGTTAACATTACATTATTTTATTCATTTTACTCCGCAGGTTTGAGATTTTCTGTGAACGATTTAAAGTATGTTTCACAGCAAAAATATGGACTTGATCAAGTAATGATATGCATTAAAGGATAAGTTAGTCATTACAGGTTTCAAGAGCTCAAATCTTATGCTCAAATAACTTTCCAAAGTAACGAATGATCTGTGTAGATTTAAGACTTGCAAGATGAGGACTCATAGGAAGTACCCATTTTAGTAAAACAAAAAAGCACTTAAAACCCGTAAAGTGCAACTAATTTTCATTCTGTCATTCTTGCCCACCCACATTTGGACTTGACTTTGTCAAATCATGACACTGACCTTTGCTGCTTCCGAATCTCGCATGGTAGACATTTACCACAATATAAAAGTGAAAAACGCAATATACTTGTCAATTTGACCATTCATTAGGTCCATAATGCAATTGCCCGCACCAAAATACCACCGCAAATTACTGAATCCATTGACTTGGCCATACATAAATGCCCATACATCGACGAAGGTAAACGGGCATAAGAACTGTCAGTCGGTGTCGGTGGCCAGAGGGGCATGATTTAAACATGCTTCTGATATGCATTTTGTGTGTGATAATCCCGTTGAACCTCATTTCTAAGGCGACGTTGTACGAAAATCAGAGGTGTCTTGTTGCTGCCGTGCTACGGACCGCCTCGGGTGGATACCACTGAAAAGCCTGTCACGAAAAAGGACTAGTTTGACCACATGTGACTAATTGCTTTCGCCAATGCGAGCACACTCAAACAAGCCCTAATGATTTGCTGACGGCACGTCCCGTCGCGGTGCGAAACGACCGTCATTCGGTAAAATTGATTTTATTTATTTTTTTGTAATCCATTTTTATCTATCACTAGTAACATATAAATTATATAAACATACATTACATACATACATGTGGTTAGTCCTGCTTTAAGGCTCTAGGGATTGACTATTGGCGGGAAACTCGGTCCGTTTTTCGATAAAACATTTGCCATAAAAAATGGTGAGTTATACGGTTACTAGTAACTAATCGTTTATAGGCGTCATTGAGGCAAATATGCAATATGTAGTCACTATAGTACTAAATATATGTTTTTTTAAGTTTGGCAGGCTTATGTAATAACAAATTCTATTGGATATTAAACTGCCTTTCAAATGAAAAAATAAAAAAATCGATATTAAATCAAGGCATGGGCGACCACCACATCGCTCATCAGCTGCACTCATTGCGCAGAGCTCAATTTTCATTTTAATTAAATCTGCCAATTCTTATCTCTAATTAAATTCAAAAGTTGTGAATTTAAAGAAATTCCTTCGAACGAGCAAACGAACGTCCCTCTCTGAATTTCAGCACGCGCAATTGAATATGGTCTTCTCCACGATTGGGTGCACACAATATTGATAGAAAATTTATGCACTGTCTGTTCGAGAAAATATGTTGGAAGATAAGATAATCTTGGTCGAGTAGATTATTCTCAAATTGAATGGAATATGTCGATGTTGCGGTGAAAAGATTGCTTCACAGCTTCGAGCTACGAGTATGCACGAAATTTGGTGTATAACATCGGTTATGTTCATATGTATCTACGTATCTGATTAACTGATGAGTAGGTAATAACTTATGGTTATTAATGTATATTATTTCCGTACAGAGATATGTACATATATCTAGATTCACTAGCTGTAAAATATATTTTCTGTATGTAGATACAATCGTTACGTATTTTCATTCTTCAACATACAATTAGTGTATGTCCATATGTATGTATATGTATGTATTATATCTGTGGCAACAAGGAAAAACAGCATAAGTCGTTTTTTACAACTTTTCAGGAGAGCAGTTGAAAGGTTTGCCGTTAACTTACAAAAAACTATGCGTCGGATAAGAAAGTTGTTGATACAGAAATAAAGATGAGAAAACAAATATTTTTATACAATTACTTATTGGTGCGTTAGTTTCATTAGCTGTTGGAGCATAAGAACATATGTCAAAAGCTTACGGAAAACCTTTACTTATGCTGCTTTTCCATATGCATATTTGCGGGAAAATTACTTACATACGTTGTTTTTTGGGGCTGTAGACTTCAAATAACGCTATGGATGTACTTTTCGATAATTAGACCCATACTGACATTCGAAGGACTAGTTTGGTGGCACGCCACTGCCAAAACAACCAACCCCAACGATATGACCGAAATTCAAAAAATAGCATGCACTGGAACGACCGGTCCGATGAGAACAACGTCAAAGGCGGGACTGGAAGCAATTCTTAACCTTCTGCCTTTGGATCTCTATATGCAGGAGACCGCGGCAAAAACTACCCTCAGGCTAAGCCAGTCAAAGCACTGGAGGTCAAATGCATACGGACACGCCAAAATACTCGGCAACTGCCTTAATGGTGACATCAACTCAGACTACACTGTCCCATACTTGGATTTTGAAAAACCCTTCACATGGGAGTTTCCAAGCAGAGGGCAGTGGGAGAGAAATGAAATACCACAGAGCGCTAAGTCCATCTACACCGATGGACATAGGTATTGGAGCGGGTTGCTTTTCTGAAGAACTCGGAATAAGCAGCTCCATTCGTCTTCCAGATCACAGCAGTGTTTTCCAAGCTGAGGTTCTAGCAGTGACAAAGGCTGCTCAATTGGTGTCAATGATGACAATATCACGTGAGGATATCAATATTTACATTGACAGCCAGGCGGCCATAAAAGCGATAGCTGCTACGCAAATAAAACATCGAACCTTGTAAAGTATTGCCGCGAAGAGCTGAAGGTTCTCAATACGCAGCACAATATAAAACTCTGCTGGGTCCCTGGTCACAGCGGGATATCGGGCAATGAAGCCGCAGACGGACGGTCAAACCACCACTCTGCAACCTTCGGGCCAGAATTGAACAAAGATCAGTTATTTAAGCGAACAACAGGTGGAGATCGCTAGACACCTGTGTGATATCAAGGGGACTATGGCCAGAGTATGACAAAACAAGAACTAGGAAACTCCTACAAAAAGATAGAAAGTCGTTGTCAATACTTATTGGGGCGCTATCAGATTATGCCCTGTTAAGATACCACATGAAAAAATTACGATTGAATGATGATGACATGTGCAGAGGATGTGGTGACGAAGAGGTACATGAGAATACAACCAATTTTTTCTGTCACTGCCCTAACCTCTGTCAACTAAGAAACCCTAGGCAAATTCTTCTTCGATCATATCGAGGAGCTTCTGATACATCACCATCTAACCTACTTGAATTTGCTAAGGCGTCGGGTTGGATGAAAACCTAACCTAACCTAACCTGTTTTTTGCTGGACTATAACTCATAGAGATAAAAATTAGAAAAAAATATGGCAAAGAGAATCGAATATTGCACATCCGTTGGTGTCAAAAACTCAATTTCGACATAAGTCGACTTATGTTGCCTTTCCTTGTGGCCACAGATATTATAATTGTCTTAAAAGTTACAATAACCGTGACTATTCTTGTTTTAAATTTTTTATGATGGGTGTTTCTGGGTGTTATATTTTTGAGACAGTATTTGATCATACATTTAAATATAGGTACTGAGGTGCGGAAAAGGATATTGAACATAAACATAATTACTCATTGCTTGTGATTTGCTGGTAATTTATTTATGGCATCACTAACTATTTAAAATTTCGAGGATCAGTTTCAGCATCACTAAACTCGGCTGTCTGCTGAGTTTGGTGACGGAATCTTGTTGAGAGTTGTAAACATTTGTAGCAATGAATATGTATGTACCCGCCAAGTGCGATTCATACTCGCATCATATTATGATCGAAGCAAGATAAATTAATTAAATCGCATACAAATAAGTTTGTGATAGCTAAAATATAAATAAACTAGTGTGCCCGTGCGAGACCTCTCGCAAGAGCAAATCCAACTCCCAAAATCCAAACTTCACATATAATTTGCATCTGTCAATCGATGGAAATCCCATGGAAATCATGCGGGAAGTATCTCTTTTTTAGGAGTTCATTTTTGATAGAATGTTCGTTTTGATCGGCTTTTTATTTTTGTTAAGATTTATAAAGTGAAAGTGTGATTCGTCACTGCTCCAGGAAATTCTCTTTCTTTTGACACCTCATTTGTTAAGATTGGCTAAGTGTGAGAGCCGAAAATGGTACCTATACTAAAGAAATAATATATAACTAGTGTGCCCGTGCGAGAACACTAACGTACCGTACCTTAGTGTTTTGTATTGTACACTGCCGCGATAAGTACATAAACATAATACACAACAGAACGTTCACAAACGCTACGTTCTCTCATAATGGCTGCGTATGTGTGCACAGCCGGTATTCACTACGTAGTGAACATGATGAGAAAAAAAAGTTCACTACGATAGTGTTCTGTTCTTTGTACGCAAACTCTATTTTTGAATTTTATTGCTTGCGTACCCGAGCACAAACACTAAGTAGTGTTCGGTACTGTACTTTGCACTATGAATGGATTTTTTTTTTGGAATTTCGTGTTAGATACAGTGGACTCTCCCTGAGTCGAACTCTCTCTAAGTCGAATTTCTTTCTAGCTCAAATTTTTTCGCCATATTTTATCATTCCTTTCAATTTTCCATACAAAAATCATTCTCTTAGTAGAACTCCCTCTAAGTCGAAACTCTTTCTAACACATTCTCTCGATTATTGGCATCTTTCTTCACCCCTTAAGTCGAATTTTGTTTAGCACAAAACAAAATAAAAATACATTAGTCCTTCGGAATTCGTATTTGAGTATAAAGTAAGTACCCTAAATATGTGTAGCATCGCGTGTAGCATCGCTTGTGCCATCATCGCCAGCTTGTCGTGTTTCTTCCTATAAACCTGGAAAGCAAATGTTAGTAGCTGATTGCCCTTTACGGGCGCAATTGTCAGATAATTTGGAATTCAGTGATTTATCAGGCGTCATTCATATGGTTATAAGATCGGCATGTTTATCAAAGGACAACTTTGATAAGTATTTATCATTTTTCAATCAGGATAATTACGTAATTCAACCAGCTTGATAATTTTTCTACCAAATTTCAGAAATATAAAGATGAATTGCATTGTGAAAATGGACTCTTGTTTAAAGATCATCGACTGGTTATCCCATCTGAATTATAGGACAAAATTAGAAAAATGATTCATGGTCTATATTTAAGCATCGAAAAAACACTCTCGTCGGCAAGAATGAAGTATTTATTTATTTATTTCATCAATGGATATGTATGTACTGTACATATATACAATCGGATGATTACAGCTAATTCATATTAACATTATTAAAAAAATTCATTACTTTTGTTTGAATAAATTTCTACTCATCTGAAGGTCGACTTCGTGATTAATTAAATTAAATAGCGATAAAGAACGAGTTATGGGTTCGTTTAGTCCATAATTTGTCCTGTGACTAGGAATAAGAAAGAGAACGACATAAGTACAAGTAAGTCCGGAGAGTTTATCCTGCCAATGAGTATATCCTTAATAAAAAGAACACTAAGAGTTTGTCTACGACTTTTCAAAGATTTTAGATCAATTAATGCGCATCTAGATCTATAGTTGGGCAAACCTTCAGACCACCTCAAGCTTCGTAAGGCAAAGCGCGTGAATCTTTTTTGAATACTTTCAATCCTGTCAGAGGAGTTATTGTAAAAAGGTGACCAAATAACGCTGCAGCGATTGCTAGAGCGATTTTAGGGTATAAATGTGCTTAAAAACTACCGCTTTGCGTTTAAGAAATCCTAGCATAGAATTAGCTCTAGATACAATATAATCTACTAGCTGGCCCATGCTCGCTTTGCTTCGCCTGCCTACCACATTTATGGGATGTAGTTGATGGAATTTTGATTTACTTTGCTGTCTTAATAGACCAAGAGCCCGCAGTAATTTTCGGTGGTAAATAGTAACCAAAAGAGTCACTTTCATTTTCAGCCCGTCGAAGTAAGGGACCCCCGATTCGGTGGTAGGACCACTTTAAATGATATTACTTCTGAACTACTACAGATACAAAAACAATTTCTTAAATTTCGGAGAGGCAATTAGAAGCGCATACGAAATGTTGAAGATTTTATATACATCTACATATGCAGTCATAAAAAAAGTTATGGCCCCTTAAACTCAAAATTTTGAAAATTTGTTGTTCCAATTTCTTACCTTAAATGCATTTTTCTCAAAACTTTTACTTCTCAAAAAGCTCTTTTTTTACTACACTTTTATCTTTGGCGAATTCTCTAAAAATTATGTTAAACAACTTTTTCACGTACGGCTAACAGAGGTGGTAGTAAAAGCCATTTTTCGTCAGATAAAAATGAAAAAAAAACGATGCAAAACAATACATATTTCATATTGAAAGCCGGAATTTTTTTCTTTCGGGTCCATGGCAGCGAAATATTCTCATGTGGACCATTTTGCTGGCTACTTGCTGTATCAATTTGATGTAATCGAGCATTTCATTTCGACTTATTCGCCCAATATCAGGCCGATTAAAAAATTGACTATAGGTATTCCGCTTTGAAATATAATTGCCAATGCCAACTAAATGATAAAAGATAAAACAGAACAGATAAAGAAGAAGAACCCCACAAAAAAAGATTAAAACTCAATTCCAATCCAACTCAATAACCTTAAAATTGCACTCAAGTATAACACACGAAATACAATTACACGAATACGACACACCCCTCTACAAAACTTTACCAGCTGTATTACTCAACTAACTTTTGTAGTGTATACACACATACATGAACATAATGTAAACAAAACAGAAAGAAAAAAATACGCACCAATAAAACCTTTGCGCTTGAGCGCTGACGCTGAGCAGAGCAGACACATACACAAATCCATTCCACTCAGATTTAACGTGTATTTATAGGAAAAATGAGAAATACAAATTACGAAGAGAGATCGAAAGGAAACCAAAAGAAGAAAACACCTACACCACTGAGATTGGTTTCAGAACAGTGATCAGTTAACAAATTAATTAAAAAAGGCATTTTGCAAAGATGTTATTAATATTGCTCAGCTTGTAGAGCACGTAGAAAAATAATTTTGGACTTAAAAGACGCATATTTTAAAGCTCTTAAAACTGATCTGAATTTCAATAAAATAGACGAAGGAGAAGTTTACCTTTTTTAGGTTGAAAGTCTAATTATTGAATTTCTTGGTTTTCAGACTTTAAAATCAGATATTTTTTTCTGCACGAATCTGCTCCTTATCAAAACCTAATCAACACAAAAAAAATTAACAAAATCCGTTTAGCCGTTTGCTGTGTAGGTCCCTGCAAAGGAATTGTTTTCGTTGTCGAATTGTTTTCTTCATAGCTCACGTGTTTTCACCCTTAGGATATCTAAGTTTTAATTTTTCTTCTACATATTAAATAAACTTTGTGAAAAGAGCTTGCAATTGATATAAAGTTCCGTCATTTTTTTATTTGTAGCCTAAAAAGAGTAAAGAGCACACAATAGGTCGTGCATATAATTAGAAACGCATGCGTTTTTGATAAAAAAGAGCTCATATATTTGTTTTTTATTCACGGACACTTAAAATTTAATAGCATAGCTACGATTTTGAGTCACTGCCTGCAATCTGCTTGGCATGGATTTCACAAATTTTTCGCAAAAGCTCTGAGGAATGGTTCCCCCAGCGACTTTCTTTTCCTCGTATAATTTTTCAGAATAACATATTTTTTCAGCTTTAGTACTGCTTTAGCACCTGCCATACGTTTTGAATTAGATTGAGATCAGGGCTACATGACGGGCAGTCTAATAAAGTCACCATATTATCTCCAATCCATTTTTTAGTACAAGCGGCCGTGTGCTTCGGATCATTGTCCTGTTGAAAGATCCAAACAACTGGTAGATTTTTATGTCCGTATGACTCCATCATGTTTTCCAATATATTGCAGTATTGAAGACTGTCCATATGTTCTTGAATCTTATGAATTAGACCGACGCCGCACCAAGACATTGCACCTCAAATCATTATGTTCCTACCTCCATATTTAACCTTTGGGCAGGTATACTTTGGGTCAAATTCTTTCGATTTCGGACGGCGTACTAAGCATTTACCGTCGGATGAAACTCTATTTATTTTAGTTTGATCGGTAAATAGTACATTTTTCCACGGGGCGACAGTCCAATGGCTATATTTGTGGGCAAACTCCAATCGTTTTTTTCTGTTCCGCTTAGTTAAAAGTGACTTCTTCCTAGCTTTTTGCTCAAAAAGTCCTCCTTCACGCAACCTGCGTTTAATTGTATCTACGAATGGTCCGCTATAGTTTGCACCAAAAACTGCAGTACGAATTTCACTGGTGTAGAGTGTGGGAATTTTTTACTTTTTCGAACGATCAGCTTGTCAGCGACCAGCGATCAGTAGTTATCCTTATCCTAGACATGTGGCTGACTTTTTAAACAGTTTCATTTTTCTTATAATATTGGATGGCATTAAAAACCATCCCTTTTGAGCACTTAAGAAGTTCTGCTATGTTGGCGCACGATTTTTCTTCGTTAAAATAGTTCAGAATGAGTGGGTTTTAGCTTCACACGATCTATTTTTCTCCATTATGTAAAATTCTAAAAAAAAAATACTCCAAAGCATTACTGTGAACAAAGTAATATCAATATGCTAATATACCAGTGGATCCTGCCCCTTAAACTAGCAAGAAGTCTTTAATCAACAGAAGTAATGTAACCGTTTCTAATTATACGCACGACCTATTTTGTGCTCTTTACTCTGTTAAGGCTACAAAAGAGATTAAAGAGGAGAGGCCCCAAATGACTTCCTTGAGGCACACCCGATTTAACCACTATAAAGGAAGAATGTACACCTTCAATTATAAAAATCTGTATTCGATTTGATAAATAGGTTTTCAACCATTTAAGAAAACGAAATTTGAATCCCATTCTTTTAAGTTTGTTAACTATAAGTCCATGGTGGACTCTATCGAATGCCTTCACGAAATCTGTGTACAGAACATCGACCTGTAATCCTTTTTCCAAATTAGAAACACAAAAGTTAGTAAAAAGACACAGATTCGTTGTAGTGGAGCCACCACTTATAAATCCATGCTGTCTTAAAGTTAAAATTTCTTTCTCTGCAAAATTGAGCCTATTACAAACCAGCTTCTCAAATAGCTTTAGAATTACTGAAAGCTTGGAAACTGGCCTGTAGTTTCTAATCAAGTGCTTAAGACCACTTTTATAGATTGGACTTATAGATGATATTATCCACTCTTCTAAAAACATGCCAGTACGAAGCGATTCATTAAAAATTATTTTTAACGCTTTAAAGAGCGAAACAGCGCATTTTGATAATAAGAGAGGTGGAATCATATCAATCCCTACCTTGATATTTAAATCAAGTCCAGCTAAGCTATCAAGGACCTCTTGATCTGAAAATGAAAAAACATCGAAGTCTGTTACAGATGTAAGACCAGAATATAGGTGTTCACTATTCAGTATAATGTCTTCATTATAGTTTGATTGAAAAACATTTGCAAAAAGGTTGCACATAGTTTTGGTATCACAAGAACTCTGATCGTCAAGCTCCATAGAATTCGTAAAACTTGAACTATGGCGTTTTGAATTTAAAAAAGCCTAAAAAGATCTAGAAGTGCATTTAATGTTTCTTTCTACAAATGTACTGAGAGTACGGGAATCTACTTAAAAAATCAAACCCCCTACGTAGTTGCAAAAAACGAGTTTTATCTTCAGATTTACCTGATGCTTTACATTTCTTTAAAGCCTTATTTTTGAAATTTTCTAAATTTTGAAGTCTCTTATTAAACCAAGGAGATTTAAAGGACGATCTCTTTCGTGCTATGGGAACAAATTGTTGAACGCTCTCAAATAAAAAGGTTTTGAAGATGGTGTACATCTGTTCCAAAGTTTTGTCAAAAAATACATGCTCCCAATTTATGGAGTTAAAATAGTTATTTAAAGACAAGAAGTCCGCCTTCTTAAAGTAAAAATGCTTACAATTGTCTGTGCTAACAGATTGAAATTGATAAAATTCAAATATTACATCAATAGCCTTATGATGAATTTGATTCCTTACTAGAGGATAGTCTGACTCAGATACCATATATTTTAGATCTTTGAGGACAAAAATGAGATCAAGAACCTTATTCAAGAAATTTTTTATATCATTAATTTGAATTAATCCTTATGATGAAAAATTATCAATCAATTCAATTTCCACATTCCTAGAAACGTTAAATGGGACAAGGACTTGGTCGTCATCTAGATAACGCCAATCAATGTCACTAAGATTAAAATCACCAAAGATACATGGAAATTGATTACACGACAAATTCCTCAATAAACAATTGACATTCGATACAAGCTGTACATACAACTCCAAGTTACTTTTGGGTCTAATATAATTTACTATAAAGCAATATTCAAAACCATTGTGGTTGTTGAAAATATGTTTTGATCGTACAGGAACACATAACTGCTCGAAATGAAAAGAAATAGTTGGCAAATTTAATTGATGACTAACAAGTGAACTACGAACTGCTATACATACTCCAACGCCACGCTCCATACCAGACTCAGCAGAACGATCCATACGATAAACGACATATGATGAATCAAACAGCTCCGAGGAGTGGATGTCAGGTTTCAGCCAGGTTTCTGTCAATATTTTGGCCAGGCATTTCAGATCAAACAAAAAAAATAGTTGTAGCTTGTGAAATCTGTTAAAAATTAAAAAGAAATAATCAGAAGGAACCATTATCGCAGGAAATCTCCCCTGAATACCCATTTTATATAATAGCTATGTACATATTTCGATATGCTGGCCAAGATTTAATATCGTTAATTGATTCATATTCCAACCATAGTTTTGCGGAAAACCAAAACATCACAACATATTATTGAAGTAACTTCACGTATGTACATATGTATATTTAATAATAGCTGTTCTGCCCGGCTTCGCCTGTGTCTAAAAATTATAGTGTTACTTATAATTACATACATTGTCATTTAGTACGAAGAATCAAAGACAGTGCGATCGCACCCTAAGGTCAGCAAACTATCAAGATATACAATTACAATCTACAAAAGAAGTGTGGATTGTATTTGTATTCGGAATAAGTGACATTTCGCAAGAAAGTGGTAGTCGGTAGAGTGATTTTATTTTTTGCATTAATTTAACTTATTAATTAAATTACGTACAAATTAACCCAAAAATTGGTCATAATTCGCATATTTTTTTTATAATCATTATCGAAGAAATCGTAGGTTTATTTATTGCTTAGTCATTAAATAATAGCTTTGATACAAGTGAATTTTCATTTAACGAACATAATATGTACAGTGGGCACCGTAGCGCAAGTGGTTAGTGCGTCGGACTACTGAGCCAGCGGTCTTGGGTTCGAATCCCGCCGCAAACACCTAAAAAGTTTTTCACAGTGCCCACCTCTTTCGAATGTCTGACAAGCATCAAAGAGTATCATTTGTCACGATTGAGCTTCTCAACTCGCCGTTCGGAGTCGGCAAAAAACTGTAGGTCCCTTCCATTCGTGCAAAAAAATATAACACGCACACACAAATGGATGCGAGAAGCAGGCCCAGGTTCACCTCGAGCTGTAGCGCTAACTAAGTAAGTAATATGTACAGTAAAACCTGTGAATAGTGGAATGCTTTGGTGCACATTTTGTTTCTACTATTCGCAACATTTCTACTATTCGCAAGTTTTTCCACTATCGCCAACCCATTTTTTTTAAATATTTTTCCATCAATTTCGATATCGGAGTTCAGAATTGTACTTGTTGAATCTAGCCGCTAGCAGAATGAGGCACACACGAAAAGAAACAATTAAAATGTCAAAATTCTCGTCTTCTCGAAAAAGAAAACGAAGCTGACAAAATTTTAATGACTTTTGGCTCATTCATTTCTCGATTCCGCTATTGAAGAGTGAATTTGGATGGGAAGAAAACAAGATTCATTGAAAAATTTTCCATTATTCAGATTTCACAGGTTTCCACTACATTAGAGTGAATTTGTATGAAAAAAACCAAAATTGGCATCCAAAAATGTCCATTATCCAGGTTTCGCAAGATTCTTTTATTCGCAGATTCCACTATTCACAAGTTTTACTGTATAACAAAACCGGTTAGGAGTAATTCGGGAAAATTGATAAATACAGAGTTAGTCGTCTTGAAAACCTTAAAAATAGTAGACCGATTATGGAATACACTTCTAATATGGAACAGTGCAGTTTTTTGAAAACTACGTTATGTATGTATCTATTAATTTCTTGCAGAGCTTTCTTTTCATGCGCATATTCGTTATTAGTATCCTTGTAGTCGGCGGTTGCATTAGGCGTGCGCAGTAGTTAAAAGTTTTTTAGTTTTTTGGTGCAGTGCGTGACATAACATTTTGAGTTAATTTTCTTTATATTTTTTTATTAGTTTAACTTTAGTCAAATATTTTTTTTTTGCCATTAGGGAAAAATTCAACATCTATACTATTTATAAAGACGTAACTACTTTTATGTATGTTTTGGGCTAATCTCGGGAACTACTGAACGGATTTTGATAAAACCTTCGCTAAAATATTTGTTGAGTTCCTCTGTAATGGCTTGCATATATATTATCGGGCTTTATACTTTTTATTAAGCACAAACATAACATATCAAACATAACGTGATAACGCGTGCACCTATTTCAATGAAATTAATTTGGTTGATTTCAGCATTTCTTGCCAAAGATTATAAGGTATAAATCATTTTCCTGCGTTACCTAGAAGCTGCGAAATAGACATAAATAATGTGATTGTTAATGGTTTTAATTAAAAAGCACAGAAAACCATTGGAATTGTCCGTCAACCTGCTGGGAGAGGATCACGTTGTTGCATTACGAGTACGCAAGCTTTTCTCTTCGCTTTTGCTCTTGCATGTATGCTGAGTAACTGGCCGAACACAATGGTGAAGCTGTAGTGCAAGTAGAAAGTTGAAGTTGGCTGAACTTTGCGCTTCACCATGCAATTCATACTACAGCATCAGCTTCGCATTGTGTTCGCGCTATGGGGTTTACGTGTATTTTAACTTTGACAGCGCTGCCTACTTACACTACAGCTTCGCCATTTTGTTCGGGCAGTGAATCGTGTTTTGTTTTTGTGTGGTCGGTCTGGCGATCATTTTCATCGCTTGGACATAAAGTATGTTTTGAAGAGAGAAAGACTAAGCACATAATACAATTACTTTACGGTAGGTGAACAAATTTATATTAAGGACAAAAAAAAACTTTTTGCACAACTGAGTTATAAGGGAGCCAATCTAAATTACGAATTAAAGTTTGTTTGTTCGTCTTTTCTCCGTTCGTGCATCGTTCATCTGATTGTGATGAAACTTTGGCAAGTTATTATATGAACCGCATTCGGAAATTTTCTGGAATCGGTTCAGTAGAGAGTTTCAGAGATTACCCCTTACATACAAATTTCACCTCTTATTTCAGAAAACTACCCCGGCGTGCGTACAACAACTCCTTTTGAAAAATGATGCTTAACCTACCTCAGTACCACTCCGCTATTGACCTGCATTTGGAAGCCAATGTGATATTGATTGTAATCCCTGTGACCAGTCCCGTGACAGTTTTAAGGTCACTTCTGTGTATGTACTTTTTAAGAAGATAACGACAAATGAAAATACATAATTCATAGAATTAAAGTTCATTCATCACACTACCAAACGCGTGCCGTGCGTGGATATGACGGAGAGTGGCCGGGGGTTTAGGTCAACGCAACATATATAAAATAATGAACGTTTGACAGATTTTTCAAACAAAATCATCTTCAGCGATAAGGCGAATTTTTATATTGATGGTTTTGTTAACCATCAAAATTGTCGTATTTGGGATTCAGAAAATCCAGGAGTGATTGTTAAGAAACAAATGCATCCACAAAATGTCACTGCATGGTGCACATTTTGGGCTGGACGCATTGTCGGACCATTTTTCTTTGAAAATGCGGCTGGTCAGACAGTAACAGTTAATGGTGCTAGCTATCGCGACATGATAATCCAGTTTTTTGTGCCTAAATTGCAAGATATGGATATGGATGACATGTGGTTTCAACAAGAGGGTTCCTTTACTTACTTTATGAATCGATAAAAAAAATAAGAACCGGTGTTTTCTATCAAAATTACGTCCTGCGTGAACTTTGGGACACCCTTTATACATATACAGTGAACTGTTTCATAACCGGACACTGACGGTACCGAGAAATTTGTCCGGTTAGAAGAGGTATCCGGTTATGGGAGAAAAAAATAAATTGACATTTTTAAAAAAATGTAACACAATAGACATGTTGTATTAATTTTATTTTATAAACGTATTCATTTTTATGTGATAAGCACAAATTACCGAAAAATACTTATTTCTGGCATATACATTTAAAATACAAACCTATTTAAAAAATGCAATAGGATTTATAAATGCACATACATAGTTGTTGAATAACACGTTTGCGGACAAGACAGCATATGCCGTCAATGGTTGAGGAAATTAGCGGGGCCATGACAATTTTAGGTATGTTAGGACAAGACGGGATACCCTGACGAGAAATACAGGATGCTTCCATATTCCGGCATTATTTCTCCTATCAGAGACAAATTTTCACTTCACTGTGACCAGCGGAATCATTTTAATCTTTATACAAAATTCGCACAATATAATATAAAATATCTCTCAAAATGTCGGAAACATGCGCCATAGCTTACATTTTTGTTTCGTTTCTTTGCAAAGTGTAAAACAAAATAAAGAATTTGTCAATTTGTCCATTTAAGAGAGAGCGAAATTCTATTGCGGTTACGAAAATTGGTGTCCGTGTACGGTTATGAGAGAGTCGGGTTATGGGATAATTTGTTATATGGAAAATCATGTATTTATTTCCGTTCTTTGAAATCTGTCCGGTTATAAGAGGTGTCCGGTTATAAGAGGTATCCGTAAGGAGAGAGTACACTGTATACATATAGCAATATATTAGAAGAAAATATTTTGTTTTCTATTAAAAGTTGCTGGAAGGCGAAGCAAGGCGAGCACGGGTCAGCTAGTTTGTAATAATTCAAAGTTTTGAGGTGAGTTCAGGTGAATAACTAGTGAATTATTACATTTTTCAGTGAATATCGT
The DNA here is from genome assembly GCA_949775065.1 of Brachyopa scutellaris. Lineage (NCBI taxonomy): Eukaryota > Metazoa > Arthropoda > Insecta > Diptera > Syrphidae > Brachyopa > Brachyopa scutellaris. Next base: position 35,847,585 of record OX459114.1, read on the forward strand.
TGTTCCTAATATAGAATATCCAAGGAATTCATTCCATATTGGGAACCAGCTCATATAATTGTTTCTTTTTTTGACGTTGGATATCTTGTGATGGCACCTAATGAGAAAAAAACGTTAGGCCTGGGAAGACATGAAAAAAGCTTCGCAGCCGTAAAATCAAGAGAAATGGTCTCTTCAAAAGGCTGCAGATACTTTTATAGTTCCACGAACAGCACTTTTTAGACTTTTTAATTCGTCGTGTTTTATATTATAATGGATAGTGGTCCATATTATGGTCACTATTTGAAAAGTGTTCATTTTGAGTTTTTAACCTTTTAATTATTGTCATGGAATGTTATTGTTTTTGCGAATTTTTGTTTTGTTTTATAAGTAGAATGAAGTATTTGCATTAATAAATATTTAAAAGATCGAATAAAATTTCATTTTTCTTTGTTTAATAAAACTGAGTTTATATTTTGGTATTCCATAATCGGTACACTTCCTCTATTGTAGATAGCAATACTAATGTGAATGTGGATGAAACTGATCCACCTCTTGGAACTATTCAGTTCAGCAGTGAAACTGGAGGTGATTCGGATTCAGAAACATCTACATATATAATATAATAAGACCAGGCCAGTTGTTATGAACATTGAATATTATAGTACTCGCAGTGGTCGCACCGTTCGTTCACCCATATGTTATGGTAATGATTAGTTTTAAGAAATACGAAAGTTGTTTGAACAAGAAAAGAGTATAATAAATGTACTAAATAGCTTAATGCTGGTAGCCCCATCCATATAGCTATGTTCTATGTTATCTGCTCTTTAAATAATAATAAATAAAGCATGTACTTTTTTGATTAAGGAAGCCATCCTTTTATTCAAAATTAAATACTTAAACAGTACAATCACAGTCCATCTGCTCGGAGGAATGACGCCAAGCGTCCGCCTGGACTCTCTTTGGACTAAAATCACAAACTCGAAAGTATGATAGCGATCCACTATCCAAATCTATAAAATAAAACAAAATGGAATCGATTGATTACACGATTGATAAACATTTATTACGTTTTCATTTTGCAGCACCTTTCATCATACATATTTCAATAAGAATTAGCTATCAAAATATACATACATACATACCTATCCAAAAATTAAAACCTATAAAATCCATTAATCATTATTGCCCCGGTTTTTCTCGATCTTATACACTTACTAAGTAAGTACTGCTACTGAGAGGTCAGTCGGCCACCCGCCATCAAATGAGTTACTGTTCGAAAAGTTTATAATACTTCATAATTCATATTCACTTGATAATGTCCATTAATCCGCCAAATAACCATTAAAAAACTACTTTTGTGTACATTTCTACCGAATTCTTATAACAGCTCGTACTGCGGTGATATGCATTTTATAGGCACGAGTGCCATAAGATAAAATATCGATCGATCAATAAATATCCCAGTACTGGAAAACAACATTTTACAATTATCGCCTAAAAGGTTAAGCATAACTCATGAACACAAAGTACTTTGGAGACAAATTCTAATTTTCAAGCATTTATTCCAACCCCTAGTGCGTATCCGTTGCTACTGCATGCAAACACGCAGGCCCCCAACTGCTTGATCGAACATTCGATTTGAATTGGTGTCATAATTTGCTCCGCTTGGCGTGGCGCACCAACATGCAACACCTCCAATTGCGAGGCAGACTTGCGTAACTTGACCTGTGCCTGGATAATAATAATATTAAAAAAAATTCCAAAAAAGGACGTTGTCTCCTCCTTAACAGATCGCCTTGATAGAAATTAATTACGTCGTTGGCTGGGGAAATCAAATCGATTATAAATCGAACATGATATCGATTTCACCGCATCGGCTCAGCATCTGTGCGCAAGTGCCAGCACACAATGTGCATCCAGAGCATGGATCTCTTGTGCCTTCGTCAATTCCTTGCAATGCCCACCGCGGGCGCATTTTCCCATTGAACCGTGGCTTGACCTTAGAAGTTCAAATAGCGTTGTCGGTCTTTTGGATACTTTTAATAACAAAATTATGTTTTTGCTGGTAACATGCTAATAAACCATCCGGGTTTCGCCGGACCTGAGTGTGAACGATTTTTTTTCAGTGTGGCATGCTGGCGGTATGCTGCAAGTTAAACTGAAACTGGAGAGGAGCTAGAGCTACATATGTATGCCTAATGCAGCTTAGGAGCTCTACGTGTGAAATTTATTTATCATGTTCGCGAGTATCAGTTTTCCTTAACGATAAATCCACTTATCTTGTTCGAGAATTTTATTCCTTTGCTTCGTAGGCATTTCAAATAGTTGCCCACCGGCCACAGGTGATGTTGCAGATGTGTGATGTGAGGTTTTTTTCTATATTTTGAAAATCGCTTTTGGGGCCTAACTGCTGAAGAGAGTACGATTATGTAAATATAATATACATATGTTACTATAAATAACGTATAACAGCCTTTTGAATTGTAATAAGCAGGTCACGGTAAATACTCATAAGTTCTATACATGTTTTTATGATAGTTAAACATGATCATATTAAATGTACGTTAATATTTTTGTTTAATGCTTTTTTTTCATCGATGGAAAATTCTTACCGCTCACCTAGGATTATATACTATGTATAAAAAAACGCAGTGAATAAGCAATGTTAAAGCAGTCCGTTATCAAATTAGTGCCATTCATGACGCTTTAATTACTTTCGCTATTGGACCTGAGAAAACTGAAAAGATTTGAGCTTCACAGTTTCATTAGTTGTTTGGTATGAGACACTTTTTTAGATTGATGTCGTTAGTGCATCTCTGTAATCAATAGATATGTAAATGCACAGAAATATAAAATGTTGCGCTTTCTTGGAAGGGTATAGAAAGCCACGCTTTAGAAGCAGTGTTGCCAGTTCGTGGAGAATTCCCCTTTTCGTGGGGGATTTCAGTCTAAAATTTGATGAAAGGGGAATCTACTCCCTTCTAGAACGAAATGTGGGGAAAATAAAAATAGAATGTCAATAACTATTAACTGAGTAACAAAGCGAAAACAAAAGAGAACAACGTGTTAATAGCAATACGTAAACGCAACTCACACGCTTTCCTCGTGCGCAGGTAGCAGATCTTACACTCCTACGCCTGATTGGAAAATGAGCCATATGAATGAGTTAATTTCAAATGCATTTAAACGAATGCTGCTTTAATTTGAAACGCACTTAGGAACACTCTTTTTTTTATAACTTAATATACTAATAACGTACATAATTAGACATCCCTACAATTCTCACGTTCTTTATCATAATGTTCGGCAATTTTTAATTAAAAAAAAATGTTTTTGTAGTTTCTCGTTAAAGAGAGCGCTGCAAACTTTAGCACAAGGAATTTGTCTGGGCAGATAAATGAAAACTATCAAATCATTCAAAATCACATACATTTTTTTAATATTTGGCGCTAAAAGAATGCGAACTTTTTGAAAATTTACTGTGGGGAATCTATGAGGAATGCCACCAGAAAGAAAGGGGAAAATGGGGAATAAGGTCTGTGATGTGGGCACTGTAGCGCAAGTGGTTAGTGCGTCGGACTACTGAGTTAGCGGTCTTGGGTTCGAATCCCGCCGCAAACACCTAAAAAGTTTTTCACAGTGCCCACCTCTTTCGAATGTCTGACAGGCTTCAAAGAGTATCATTTGTCACGATTGAGCTTCTCAACTCGCCGTTCGGAGTCGGCAAAAAACTGTAGGTCCCTTCCATTCGTAGAAAAATATAACACGCACACACAAATGGTTGCGAGAAGCAGGCCCAGGTTCACCTCGAGCTGTAGCGCCAACTAAGTAGAAGATGGGGAATTTCACTTAAAGTCGCTGGCAACACTGTTTAGAAGCGCCATTTTAACAGCGAAGGAGTTGGCTGAAGAACTTGTAAGCCACAACAAACATTCGATGCGTTAAACCCCAAGCTGGTAGAACTGCCCGCGATGAGCCAACTTCTCCAGAAAATAATAAATAATTTTTAGGGAACATAATATGTGTAACAAAACGGGTTATTAGTAATTCGGAAAAATTGATAAATACAGAGTTAGTAGTCTAAAAAACCGTAAAAATAGTAATGTAGATAGCAATACTAATGTGAATGTGGATGAACCTAAACCAACTGCTGGAACTATTCAGTGAAACTGTATGTGATTCGGATTCAGAAATATCTACATATGTATAATAAGACCAGAACAGTTCGTTCACCCATATATGTTATGGTTATGATCAGCTTTAAGAAATACGAAAGTTGTTTGAAAAAGAAAATAGTGTTATAAATGTACTAAATAGTTTAATGCTGGTAGGATTAAAATTTGAAGTTAAATTTTTCAAGTATCCATTGGACACTAACTTAATTTCACTCAGTGAAAGATTTGAACAGTTAAAAGAGTGCTCCGAATCTTGGTCTTTCTTGTATTTATAACATAAAAACGATTCCAGAAAAACCAAACCTTCTCAAACTCTGTGGTGATCTCCAATTAAAATTAACTGTAGGCTCAAAATCATATATAAATGGTTGTATGTTGTATGACGAACTCATAACCCGATCTGCGATCAACAATATCTCAATTTAGATTGAAAAAATTAGCAACTTTATCAATCGAAAATTAAATTCAAGAAAGCGCCGATAGAAAGGCCAGAGAAGTAAACTTATTTTTTTTTATACTGTTGAAAAATGAAATCATTGCCTATTAGTCAGTTATCAGGAACCACGTAATCTTTCACTGACCTTACAGTGACGAAATTTTGCCTACACCCTCTTCACACATGCAACCCCATAGCATTACATCTTTTTCAATAGGTTTAAGGGTCGGTTTTGTACACTTGTATACTAGCGACTATCGACTTTCGTTATAAATTTTAATTATTGCCTTTCGCTCTTCTATGTGAGTTGCTTACATTTTCCCATTTCTTACTACGTTCTTATAAGGTCGCTTTGTTGTCTGTTCGGTACAAATTTTGCAATTAATTTTACACTAAGGGGCTTATTGCGAGAGTCTATTCGCAAAAAGTCTATTCGACTTTATTCGATTCTATTAAACAAATTCGTGGTATCGCGTAACGCAATAGAATTGATTAAATAGAACCGAATTTCGAAATAGAAAATGAAAAGCTATCGGTGAGCTTTCAACTCAAATGTCAAATTAAATTCAGTTTTGTTTATTGTCTTGCAAAGAATAATTGTTGGTTTTATTCAAAAATGAGTTTTATTTGGTTTGATATTTTTGAGGACGAATTGGACGAAGCTCATCGTGCTGCAGTTTTGTCAACTCTTCGTAACAGAACAAATTTACGTGTGCATTCTAATCCGCTGGACATGGACGAAAATATGTAAGGAAATGCATTTCCCACAAAAAAAGTAATTTTTTACAGTTGTTTTATTTAGGTTTAAAGGAACTTTATATTGACGAAAATGTGTTTGTAACTCTGCTACAAGACATTGAGCCTAAATTTGCGATAGAACTTCTTCCATTCCCAACATATTAAAACTTGCTTGTTTATTGAGATTTTGCGCTCAAGGAAGTTACCAAAACTGTGTCGGTAATGACTACAACCTCGCACTTAGTCAGTCAACAGTTTCAATTATTCAAAGCGAGCTGATAGATATAGTTGAAGAACATGTTTGTCCTAAGTGGATTAAGTTTCATTACTCACAGGAGGAAAAAGAGGAAGCTAAATTGTTATTTTACGAGAAAACTGGATTTCCTGGCATTATCGGTTGCATCGACGGAACGCATGTTTAAATAAGAGGGCCTCATAAGCACCTTCAACACCTTTATTATAATAGGAAAGGTTTTTTTTAGCATCAACGCCATGATTGTGAGTATAACAAATCATTTAATTGTTCGTTGCATTTAAAAAAAAAAAATGAATTTTCAGGTATGTAACCGCAAAAAAGTCATTAAGTATGTTAATGCCAAGTACCCAGGATCATCCCATGATTCCATGGTATGGAACATGTCGGGCTTAAAACATATGTTGGAAGAGAGGCACCGAAATGGAATGAGGAATACTTTTATTCTAGGTATATTGTGCAAAACATTTGTTCCTATATACTCATTTCTATGTATTTATAGGTGACGCAGGTTACCCCTTAACACCGTACTTAACAACACCACTCAGAAGTACAGAACCAAACTCTCCTGAAGCGCGATTTAATAAAAAACATGCACAAGGAAGAATAATAGTAGAACAGACAATTGAACTATTAAAGAACCGTTATAGATGTTTAACCCTTTAACCACTGAAATCGAAATACAAAGTATTTTTTTATGAGAATTTTGGTTTTAGTATGATTTTAGGCTGGAAAACACGAATCCAAGGTCCGTTTGTCAGAAAAAATTTACCTGGAAGCACCTGGTGCTGTAGACGGGGTTAGTGGGTTAGGTGAAAAAAAAATATAAAATGTGTTTTAAAATTCAAGTACACAAAAATCGTTTTTGTTCAAAATGAATGCTCAATACATTGCCCTAAACAGGTAAATACTAATAGACAATAAATCATTTGCCTACGTGATACTTTGTGAAACTGTTTTTGGCTTTTGAAAGACACAAATGAATGTTAAATTTGGTACAAAAAATATGTGAATCGGATTTTTCACACAATTTACTCGACTTTTTCGATCCCCATTCAGGTAAATGATTTTCTTCGTCAAATATAGCACTTGCCAATCGATGAGCTGCTTTTTACTAACACCATTGCTGGTAATTACTTAGTTGGCGCTATAGCTGAGAAGTAAACCTGGGCCTGCTTCTCGCAACCACTTGTGTGTGAGTGTTATATTTTTTGCACGAATGGAAGGGACCTACAGTTTTTTGCCGACTCCGAACGGCGAGTTGAGAACCTCAATTGTGACAAATGATACTCTTTGATGATTGTCAGACTTTCGAAAGAAGTGGCACCGTGAAAAAAATCTTTAGGTTTTACACCCGGGCTGGGATTGAACCCGGGCAGAATTGCGTAATAGTCCAACGCACTAACCACCACGGCCACGGCGGCCACTTTCATTGCTGATGATTGACTGTGTGCCAGATCATGGACGGCCAACGGATCGTTTTTCAACAGCAGCTCAGAGTTCTTTCGCGCTGCTCAAGCTAAATTCGTACATTGTCTTTTTTTTATCTTTTCATCATTATCAGCAGTTCGAATTTTTTTTAGCGTTGAGTCTTCGATACAAATTGATTTGTTGTAGCCATTCAAGAAAATGGTTACAAATTCATATGCTGTGCTTCGATTTAGAGTCCAATGCGACTCATATACATAGGAGTCCATTATATCGACATCGCGCCCATGTGCGCGTTGTACTTCCGGATAATTTGTGGCCAATCAATGACATCGTACGATTATAACGAGCAATTTTTGATGATTGACTGACTGAGTGTCAACATACTTCTCTGGAAAGGTTTAGTGTCAACATAATTTGACTCCTTCCTGTCCTTGCACAAAACTGTGGTAATGTCGACGCGAATTCTTTTGAGCCAATTTTCCACAACTCTTCCACACATATCGGCCGTAATGTGGGCAATTTCGTGTTCGATATCGTTCCTAAGCTCCTTTAACGTTGTTGGTATAAGCCAACGACTTACATTAAATCGCATAAGCGAGCTAGCTATTCGACCGGAGCGTTTCTCGAGATTACACGATTACCGAACTTCGCCTTCAATAGATCAATTGTTTGACCAGCTGTTTGGCATGTGGCACCAATTTGTTGGAACCACATATTACTGATGCCAAATCCGTTCAATTCTGGCCAAAAATATTCTTCTAACATGGTACAATAGCGAACTCCTTCGACCCTAACATGGCGATCATTTTCATCGACGAGAAAATACGGTCTAACCACACCTCCACCTCCGGCATGAAATCCACACCACACGGTCACTACTTGTGGATGCAATGTAGTTTCTTGAAGCACATGTGGTTTTTTTGCTGTATAATAAGGTATATTTTGCTAATCAACAAAGATCATAGAAAGAGTTTAGGGGGACGTTTGTATTAAAATACAAAATTGTTATGTCCCTATTGAAAAACAGTTTACATTTACATATGAATGTATGTACCACCAAAACCATAAACATAGCTAACAACCACAATTTTCCTCCGATTTGGGTTAAATCTGAACCAGATCGTTTTCCAACATTTTAGTAACGGTATCTTAGTGTATCAGATAACATTTTTATTGATGACATTTTTATTGTGCTAAGCCGTTTCTTGTGAAGGTTATGATTATAAGTAAATCACTAAAGTTTTCTGAATATGGTCCCCCGCTAGCCATCTCGAAAAGGCTTAAGCCACTTAGACAAAAATTCGATTTGAACAAACATTTTTATTTCAAAAATCAAACTAGCAACAAATAATCAAAATACAACTTGGCAACAACATTCCCGAGTCGATTGAGCTGTTAGAAATATTTTTTTTTTAAATTCAAACTTGCATCAAAATCGCAAACATTTTTCACGTCGTTTTTCACAAAATTCTTGGCAGAAATGGCTGTATCTGTCATACCATTCAACTATGTACGTTCAAACTGGCACCGTTCGATACGTAAATTCAACCGACGAAAAGCGGTTTTGGTGGTTAGAGCGCAAAAAATGTTAAGTTGGAATAGAATTGGATTTTAGTGATGACCTTCTGTAGACGGTCTTAGTGGTTAAAGGGTTAATGGGAGCCCGAGAACTTCACTGAAAAAGTTACTAAAATAATCAACGTTTGCGCTGCACTCCATAATATCGCACTGCATCATGGGATTGAATTAGATGAAGCAGTAAATACTGAAGAAGACTTTTCAGTAGGTAGTGGATACACCCATGCTCTAAATGGCGAAGGTAGCGATGTTCGAAATGAATTGTTAAATTTAGTTTAAAATAAAAATGATACTTATGAAATATTCTATTGTGTAACATTGTTTATGCTATTGTGTAAAGATAAAAGATATAAAAACCCAATTAACAGCAATTCTATTCCTTTCGGAATTCTTTGTCAAATTCAGCCTTTTTCATTTCAAGTCAAGGTAACTGTAGTTTTAAATTCAGCTTTATTGTTCTGTCCTTTATTTATTGGCTTTGTTGGCTAAATTTTTCTTTTTTTAATTCGAGCAACTCCTTATTTGTCTTTTTGCAAATAATACAATTTCCTGGTAAATTCGGAATTTGTGTTCTGATATGCTTTAATTGCAGCAATTCTTTGGGTTCCTCTGAATGCTCTTCTAAAAGTTTTAGGCGAGTATGAACTGCATTCTCCGATTTAGTTCCACCGAAATTTCGACTAGTGCCTGGCATTGGTTGGTCACTTTCTAGCATAGGACCCCCTGAACTATAGGATTGATTTGGATTGATCGTTGTATTTGCAACGATTTCGTCCACAGTCATCGTTTCAGTCGCCATAGCATCACATTCCTGTATTTGCATTTTGGAAATGCCTTCTATGGCGCTGTTTGTAATTTCCAAACCAAACTCACGTCCAGGCGGATTAACGCTTTTTTGCAAGCTCAGAAACTTCACATTTTTTTTATTTAAAACTATTTTTTTTTTCAGCTTGGTCTTCAAACTATCTAAACCTAAATTAGTATGAAATGAGACACTTTTATTTATAATAAAATGTTTGCTTTTATATTCACATACCTTGCTCCATTTTTCATAAGTCTTTATGGGAGGGCCCAAGCTATTGAGCTCTACAGCGTGCTTCTTCCAGTGGTTTTCTGCCTCTAGCTTTTTGCAAATGCCTTCTGCAATTATTGGATTTTTTCCATTAGGCACACTAATTTCTCCATCTGCCGCTTGTTTATAAATTGTCTCCTATTTTATATCAAAATTAATAAATTTGCACATTAAAACCGATTTTTATATCAAATTCAATATATCTATTACTTACTTATTTTCGTTGTTTTCCATTTCACCGAACAAATACATTTCAAATAAAATTCTACCGTAATTTTCTGATAGAACTGTAATTTCTCTCAAATAGAAAAATATCCATAGCAATAGAGATTCGGAATACGCCGGTAATAGATCTTATTTCTATTCGAAATTAATTCTATTACGAATCGAATTCCGCAATACAGTCAATAGATTTTATTTCTATTTGACTTTAATTCTATTGGGAATAAATTCTCGCAATAAGCCCCTAACTTCCCGATGAGCTAGAGACTTGAAATTCTTAACATAGCTCAGAACTGGATGACAATGCCATATTAACTCACTTTCTTGTCTGTCTGCTCGCTAGGGTTCCGTACGGAACTCCAAACGCAAAAAACCCCTTTAGATATGCAACGCTTTTCTTGTACTTTTTATATGAGTGATTATAATAATATAATCACTATGTAGCAATTTGCCCAGTGCTTAAGGAATTCCGTATAAAGTTCTTTTGGAAACCTAGTCCATGAGTCCTATGAGGATGAAGCAATCGGTATCTTGAATGGAGAGAAAGGGCGGGACTCATTGTACGAATATGCTGTTGTTTCGCTTAAAAAACAGAAAATGTATAATCGCTGAAGTCTTTTAAGTTTTACTTTTACAAACAAATTATTAATCTGGTAGAAGGTCATATACCAAACCTTATAGACTCAGGGATTATTTTTATGTATTATATTAAATTTACGTTGAAATTAAAGTCATTTAAAACCAACTAAGCTAACCTACGGTCTTGCCCAATCAATAATACTAACCACAGCACTATGCTACCTTGATTCAAAAACCAAAAAAGGCTGGCAAACCCCATTCAGAATCTGGTTAAAAGGAATAATACAACGCATCTAGTATTACTTAAACAAGAACTATTTAAACCAATCTCCAACAAAAGTGTCACAACTCAAATAAAATGTTAACAAAACTGTCACAACTCAAAATAACTCAGTCCTACCTGCACGAATGCATTATCAAAATTGTCGTTACTCTAAAAGCATGGATTTTCAAGGATTAAGAAATACAATTGATGCAAATATTATATAATCTGTGGTTGATAATCTATATTCTCTTGTCAACATTGCTTAGTTTGTAGATAAATAAGCAGTGTTTCACCTTTTATAAAAAACTTAATTTTTTGAGTCACTTTGAAATACATGTGCGATATACTAAAAAGTATAAAATAATTTTTCCAGTCACGTTTTTCGATTTAAATCTTACAAGTAGATACCTACTTTGACTTTCATAGTTATTCAAAATTCACAATCACAAATTTTCAATGCTATCTGTATTAGTAGGAGAGCCGACCGCGTGTTGTCCTAAACCTAAGGCATAAAAAAAATAGAATGAGTTGAATATAAAATGAAAGCTTGCTTCTAGACGATGACAAATCGCCAAAGGTTGTCTGAATTTGTTGCCCAGGGACAAATAAAAATTGTAACTTCCGGCACATATTTTTTTGATATTCATAGGCATAACAAACAAGAATGAGTGAGTATTCATTCGATAGATTTTTATTTTTTTTTTTTTTTTATAATCTACACACGCTAAAGGGGATATGAATACCCTTATAATGTTTACACACAGCGCGAGCACATGAAGGACGAGAACGAGAGACAGACAGACGATCTTAAATAGAACTTGAATACATTGGGTTGGCAGCCTTCACCCCGCCACTTACCCTTGACAACGCTTTACAACAACAATTAACTTTAAGCCCACTTGATAGAATTTTAAGTCATCCTTTCGAAAATAGTGCTTTCGGGTAATAATTTTTGAAAAAATATTTTGTTTTAAAAAGTTCACCATCACCCATATCAATTAAGTCCGCCTCTTCACTTGGATCTTCACTTATATTTTGCAATAAACGCTGGGTGTGTTCCTGATATTTTTCAAATGACATTTTTAAATTTAGTATACAAATTTTTACTTTAGGTGGCGCAACAGCTCGGGGTGAACCTGGGCCTGCTTCTCGCAAACATTTGTGTGTGCATGTTATATTTTTGCACGAATGGAAGGAATCTACAGTTTCTTGCCGACTCCGAACGGCGAGTTAATTATCTCATTGACAAATGATACTCTTTGATTGCTTGTCAGGCATTCGAAAGAGGTGGCACCGTGAAAATAACTTTTATGTGTTGAGCCCGGGCTGGAATTGCGCCCGGGCAGTGTTGCGTAGTAGTCCAATGCACTTACCGCTACACCACGGCTACGGTGCTCCGCGTTAAATAACAAAAATACAAAAAATGTAGATACACAGAGACCAAAAAGTCTCCGTACAGGTTGTAACGGAGGCTTTCAGTCGCGCATCTCAAATCCCACATTACCACCCTATATCGCATAAAGTACATCCCACAAGTGTACCTCCTCAGCAACTATAGTTGCGCACGTAGAACTTTGCCACGCGCCGACATTCTTGTTGTTTTGCAGTTGCAAACAATTTTGTTTCTTCTCTTGTCGTTTTCTTCGCCGTTGAAATAATATACCGATACGCTTGTGGTAATTTTCCATATCCTGGTCATGCCATATTACCGATACTTTTGTAAAACTCTCAATCCAAATTCTGTTGACATGGGATTGAGGGGGATACAATCGTACGACAGGGAAAAGGGAGTCGGTATATTGAAAACAACCCAGTCGCGGATGGCATGCATTCCAGGACTAGTTTTAGAAGTACTTCTAGGGAGTCGGAACTACTTCTCAACTCGATTACAGCACATGTAAAAAAGGCATTACATTTAGCATTACATGTCATAGGACGGAAGCGATCGCCTCTCCACTCTGCAATAGCCAGAAGTTGTCTCAGAAGTACTTCTCAAACACATTAAAAAGAAGTAGTGCATTCATGCCTTCAAAAAAGTCAACGTAGAAGTACTTCTCGAACACATTACAAAGAAGTTGTTCATTCATGCCTTTTTCTGCACTTCCCAGTTATTTTTATAATTTTCAAAAAAAAATTCTATTTTTGGGGTTACTTTATTTTTCAACTCAGTTGAAAATCTATAAATCAGAGTTTTGTAAAAAATCATTTTACATAGCATATACCTAGATCGTTTCAAATACTTTGAGTTTGAACCGAGAACATATCCGCACTTAAAATCTTCAATCAAATGTTTGCGATTGGCATTGTTAAACAAACAAACGCAATTCTGTAAATGCGACAAGCAGGCGACAATCATTAACAAGGCGGTGAGATCATTTTACAGAAAAGTATACTTGTTGAGTCCTTTCTTGCCGTATTACCTCGCATTCGTACGGCAATGCTCTCAACCTTTTCTTAAGCATATACCAATTCCATCCTGCATTACTCTTCACTAGTTCGGTAATGCCTTCCATTTCACTAGTTCTAGGTTCGATGAACAGTATTGTATTTTCTGTGTGTTGGTGGAAAGGTAAAGGAAGAATGGAAAACGAATTGCGCAGCAGGACAAGTGGCGTGCGTGCTATTCGAGTCGAGAGGTCAGTGAGAGTTCGTTTTTGGGATCCGACCAGGATGGTCGCAGTGTAGTGCGGTGAAGCCCTAATTTTTTTTGCTAGAAGTACTAGAACGCGGTCCGAAGTAAAAGGCGAGTAACAAGTAATATCGCCCGGGTTAAGACGATTCGGTGTGTGTCCGAACACCTCGTATACGAAAAGCATTACCGTTCTTCCCTCGATCCAAGCATAAAAAAAAAGACCACCCAACGAACAATCGTGAACGGGTTACAGTGATAAACGCTACGTTATCCTAGGGCCAAATTAAAAATCGCACCGCGAATAGTGTTAATAGCCCCCGAGTCATACGAACGCCCAAAGTTTCTCCGTCCACGTGGTCTGCTAAGTAAAGCTAAAATACCAATCCTTGTTTCTGGCGCATTGTGTTTGTGACCCCCATCACCCCGTGCAGTGCATCTAGAAAGGCGATCACCAAAGTGTGGGACAGTTGCCCTTATCGTGGCATGACCCTTTGCTACGCCGCAATCCCACGTGCAGCCGCTGCTAGCACCAAGGACGAGCCGTACAGAGGACCAGCAGCCTGTCGTTGACGAGTAACACCCCCACCTGAGGGCCGTCTTCACCACCAGGGGAAGCGAGTTTTTGGTTTTTTTTTCTTTTATCTTTTTATCCGGCGTAGCCGAAGACCTTATAAAATTCTCGCTGTAAATTTTTGCTTTTCTTTTTTTATATATACATATATCGTAAAAATCAGTTTTATCTTATGCTCCACAGTGAGTAAAATAATTCTTCGTATATTTGCTAAAAATTAAATTATCTTTGCCTTATCTTATGCTCTACAGTGAGTAAAATTGTTGTTTATGAATACTCGAATCTTACGATAACGATTTCCTTTTTTTATATATTTATTTTTTTTTTTTGTCTTTTTGAATCACTGATAGACTACTTTCTAACTTGTTAATAAAGCTGAAAATTCAGAATGCGGCTAGCCCGTTTTGCTTCAACAAACTCTATCTGTATCTTTTTCTTTTATTTTTAAAATATAACTCGAGTGTATCCTAACTGAGGGTTCGGAGTTGCAATTATACTGATTCCCGCGACATTATCGTTTAGTTTTAGGCCCTCAAAGGGGCGAATTATTTCTTTTATTCTAATGAGTAATAGGTATCACCTCGGCAGGCCTGACGACGTGGGACAACCGGTGAGTAAACTTTCGATTTCCTTTTTCTGAATTAACAGTATTAATTGCCCAAAGAACCCTTAGTTATACCTGAACTTTAAACCATGTTCAGTTATAATAACGTTTTTTTTTTTTGTTCAGCTATAGTACTCTTCGTAAACTAGTTATAATAACTCACGTAATTAGGCGATAGTAATTTCATCTCAATATTTGATACGAATAAATATGAATTGTTAAACTCCGTTTGCATTAGTCTATCTTCATTGGTACGGTCTGAGTCCCCTAGGAGGGGTTAGTTCATAATAACGTTTCTTTTTGGGTGCAAGTCTAATAATTTCAGCGGAGACTGCACATGGCTGGGAAGGTATAGACCCGCTAGGAGGACGTCCACCTCTCCTCCTCAGGTAATGGTAGCCCCGGTTTTTCTTTCAGACAATTTTATATATATAGATTTCGTCTCTTTTTTTTCGATTTAGCGTGCAATACTTTAGTGTAGTGGTGACAGTTTGGAACCACGGTCGCAAGAACCCACCCCGATCCGACGAGCTTAAGTCGAAGACAAACAAGGCTTGCAACCTGCGTCCGATTGGCCAAACAATATTTTTTTTTGTCCTTTTTCCTTTCCCGTCCTCTACTCCCTCATGTCCCCTTATCCCCCAAATTTTAAGCCCATCTCCTTGTAGATGACTCCCATTCCCCCCTCCCCAGCTTTTTTAAATTCATAACGACCACCTCCATTACAAGGTATCACTTCTTACTTCTTAACTCATAAAAACATCAAAGCACAGTGATTTAAGTTAAAAGTTTCCCCTTATTTGAAGAAATACATCTGACGAAATAGTTAGTTAACAAAGAAACAATATTTTAATAAAAAAAACATACAAAAAAACCAATTAATTAGATTCAGTGCTTGAATAAAGCCAAAAAAGTCTCCGTACAGTGGTTAATTTTCTTAAAAAAATAAATAAATATGAAAACAAAAAGCCAAATTAATACTTAGTTAGTCCGCCTCTATTATGAGTGACGTCTTTTAATTGGTTTCAAATGGAGTTAACCAGCTTGGATGTGGTGTCTTGGCCATTTTCTGGCCATTCATACATTAAAATTGTTTTGGCTGATTTTTATTGCTTAAAGATTGCTGGCAACTTTTATTTTAAGTAATTCAACAAGTGCTCGATGGGGTTCAAATCAGATGACTGCGCTGGGTGTTTCAGCTTCCTTTGAACATTGTCAAGTTACCAATCTCTTACCAAACCTGAGGTGTATTTGGGGTCATTGTGTGGTTGGAAACAAAAAATTGTTGCCAGACCTTAATTTAGCTTTGTTTAAATGTAGATTTTCTCTGAGTATATTTAGAATTGCACATTTATCCACTCAGCAATCGTCGAAAACGAGATTTCCCACGCCGGAGGAGGCCATGCAACCCCAGACCATTTCGTATCCACATCCGTATTTTACTGTGGGCGTTAAATGTTTGATATCCGTTTCAGTATTAGGCTTTTTCCAGACTATAAGACGACCATCCGATCCAAAAATGTTAAATTAACTGTCTAGCTGCATATAACCGTGCCTCAAAATGAATTATCCCTGTTAATAGTCTCAATAGCGTACTGCAATTTGGCTTCCTAGTTCTATTTCTTGATGAATGGTTTCCTGCTGCTGACCCGACCATTAAAACCATTTCTTTTCAACCCATTTCTTACACAATTCTTATTATCTATTCACAAACATCAATTTCATCACCTGTTTGAAGATTTGCAGCTATTGCACAGGCACTTGTTTTGGAAACCTTGTCCACTACCCTCATAATTCTCTTCTTAAGCGATGGTAAATTTTTCCAAGTCATCCAGGATCTTGGTTTATTTGTTATAGTTTTGTTTTTTTTTTTGTAATAATTTAATGACATATTGCACCGAAGAACCCATTTTGTCAACAATTTTGGAAATTTAAGCTAGAAATTAACCTTTTTCTTTAAGATAAACCAACCATATTTTTTAATTGAGATAGAAATTTGGTTATTTTTTCATACATATTAAAAAAAACTCACTTTTATTACCAAAAATTTGAAAAAACACAATGGATCGTTTCCGAAAAGTAACTTTCAACATGACTTATAATACAGGAAACACTGTAAGATCCTTGGAACGGTAGCTGTACGGAGACTTTTTTGGTCTTCAGAACGGCCGGAACAGGACGTTTGCGTTCATAAAGTTCAAGTTATAATGTGAAAGTAAATGAAATTTGGTAGAAATAAAGAAGAAAAGATTCTCTTTCATAGAAATGTTTCTTTTTTTATTTAATCATTGTATTTGGATCTCATTGAACCATTTACTTCGGGCATGTGCCGCTGTATGGAGACTTTTTGGGCTCTGTGTATGCGATATGCCAGATGTGACATTTTTTTCATATATTTATAAGCCCAAAGAAATTTCTTGTGCTAAAATTGGTAGCAGGGGGAAATTTCTTTCTCTTTCGTGAGCACTCTCTTCTACGAAAAACTACGAAAGTTTTGCGTACGCGAACGGGTTTTCGTAACTTTTCATAACTTTTCGTAGATTTTCGGAACGTTCGCGAACGGACCTAATAAATCGCTGCCGGTGCGTTAAGATTTTGCACTTTGGTTTTACTAAAATTTAATAAAAATATATGTAACGGTATTACAAATACATATGTATTTATATAAAAACACTTTCTATACTCTTACTTACATACTAACTAACGGGCTCCAAAAGTCCCGACCCGTGAAAAGTCTCTGCCTGAGACACGGCAGCCTTCCACCAGACCAAGCGCACTGGCATCCGCGGTAGCTTGGTCCATAGACCGGAGGTTCGGTCTTCCTTGTCGTCTCGAACCTGGGGGCTGTGATTCGTAGATCCCCTTTGCTGGAGCATTGTTGTCAATTCGCTCAATGTGGCCGAGCCAGTGTAGTCTACGTGTTTTGGCTTTTCGGACTACATCCACATCTTGGTACAGCTCATAGAGTTCGCGCTTGTATCTTGTCCTCCATTCGCCCACCTCGCATACGGGACCGAATATCCGACGAAGAATTTTTCTCTCGAAAGTATTCAAAATCTGCTCTGCTTTCCTGCTTATCGTCCAACACTCGGCTCCATACACCAGAACTGGCAGGATCAATGTTTTGTAGAGCATGTATTTCGTCTTCCGAGTTAGGAGTTTTGAACCCATATGTTTTGCCAAACCGAAGTAGCAGCGGTTTTCTAGGGTTAGTCTTTGTCGAATCTCCACTAACGTGTCATTCGTGGAGTTGATATTTACTCCGAGGTAGGTAAACTCCTTAACCACTTCGAAGTTACTGTTGCCAACAGTGACGTTTTGTCCTAGGTGGTGGACAGATGTTTCTTTGTTTGTTGACAACATGTACTTGGTTTTGTCCTCATTCACTTCAAGGCCAACTCGTTTCGCTTGTTCTTCAATTTCCGTAAAAGCCTCTAACACGGCACGCTGGCAGCGACCGATGATGTCGATGTCGTCTGCGTATCCCAGTAGCTGAACAGATTTGTGAAAGATAGTGCCTTCCGTTTTTACACCTGCCCTGTGCACCTGAAGAAATTAGCATTAGTTCGGAGGAACTGTTTCTAAATTTAGCCAGTATCCCGAATTCGGCCTTTGTTTTGTAGAGCTCAAGACGATGAATGCTATCATATGCGGCTTTGAAGTCGATGAAGAGATGGTAAGTCTCGACTTGAAATTCGTTGGTCTTTTCCAGGATCTGCCTTAGTGTGAACATTTTGCCGGGCCGGAAGCCATACTGGTACGTGCCGATTAGTGTGCTGCATAAAGGTTTCAGACGTTCACACAGTACGTTGGATGGAACTTATATGCGACATTAAGCAGGGATATGGCTCGGTAGTTCTTACAAGAAATAGGATCGCCTTTCTTGAAGATGGGGTATATAGAGCTAATAGTCCAGTCATCGGGCATGGCTTCCTCCACCCATACTTGGTTGATGACTTGGTGCATGCACCCTACCAAAGTATCACCACCATGTTTGAAAAGCTCTGCTGGTAGACCATCAGAGCCGGCGGCCTTGTTGTTCTTCAGCTTTTTGATAGCTGAACCGACCTCTTCAAAACTGGGAGAGGGGATGGATTTTTCACTGACTGGATGCGGGTTCTCTTCTCGCCCTATCACTGTCACTACCTGATGCCCATTAAGTAGCTGCTGGAAGTGCTGCTTAAACACATCTACTATTCCCTGCGCTTCGGTGACTAGGTTTCCTTCACTGTTTCGAAGAGCCTGCGTTTCGGGCTTGAAGCCTCTGCCAGTCGCTTGGCTTTCCTATAAAACATCCGGATGTTATTCCTATCGCGGGACTCTTCGATATCCTTGAGCTGGGAGACTGTGTGGGTCCTTTTCTGCCTACGCAGGATCTTCTTCTCCTCCCTTCTTCTGGCTCGATACTCTACTCTTGCTGCTCTTGTTTTGCGCTGTAGCGCTTGCACGTATTCACGCACGCATTCATCATCATACCAAGGGCTCTTTTTGGGCGGTGGCTGGTAGCCTATAGTGGCCTCTGCTACCTTTAATTGGTAAAGTGGACTTATGCATTACCCAGAAAAACAGGTAGATGAGTCACAATTCATGCTCTGTACGTGGACAGAGGACCTACCTAGATTGTCATTAGTATTTATTTGCTATAACAACTTCAATTTTAATTCGTGAAATTATCTTCTATCCGACGATACAATGATACAAATCGCATTTATTCCCGGTAATTGTTCTGTTCTTATTATTCTATTTTCGATTTGCTCCTTTTATACTCGTTCCTATATACCCAGTTTATCGATTGAAAACATAGAATTAGATAGTGATGACTTCACGATCTGTATTGAACTACTTGCAACTGATTGCACGGTTTTCTTGTGAAGTACACTGAAACCTAACCACCAAATCAAATGGGAAAGTATGTACCCAAGTCCAGGTGTACCGTAATGGGTTCTTATAAATAATTTTCCAGAAAAACCAATCCACTCGCCACTTCCAAGAGTGCACTTAATCTCAAAATATACTACGCCAGTTTGCTGTATTCTGTGCGCTGCGTTGAAAGTGGCCCTATCCCATATCTGGGGAAACGAAATCGTGTGTTACTCCGTTGCTTTCCAAGGTAATATCACAATATCGCTCAATTGATCGGGCGCGTGCTTGAGTTCGTGATCATTTTATGAAGATGGAAACTCATCAGAAATGCTGGTTAGTTGGCGGGGGAGTCTTAACCCAGTCGATATTTCGATATCCTCGTTTATATTTTACGATAGCTATTAGTTGTAGTCTGCTATACTCGTATTGTTTCCACTCCGGCGATACGGTTTGTGGCATGGGCTCCTAAAATAAACTGTATTATCATTTGGTGTACGGTTGTATTTCGTTATGGCTCCTTCGATTTCATACTATGGCGCGGATATTCTGCATTCCAGTTGGATCTTCAGCATTACATTATTACTTCTCAAATTACGTTAAATCGTTGTAAGTTATTCGAGTATTAAAATAAAACCGGTGTTGATACTGTAGCAGTATGCCCAGACAGATGGTTGTAGTTGCTTGCATCTAAGTAAGTTGTGGTGTTTGATTGCATGCCAAAACAATTTACGCCGAAGGCGTGTACGCCGGGGTTTTCATTCATTTTCTGAGTTGCAGATTTAATTTCAGTGGTTTACCGCATAAACTTTGGCTTCTGCAGGTGTTATTAAAGCAATCAGTTTGCAATCGTATATTTAATTTATGAGCTTCTTATTTCGCATAAATTACATCTGACTGAAATATAATAGTGCAATTGTAAATAACCGAGGTTAGATTTTGGTTAAGATCTACTTATGCTTAGCAGTGGTAATGAATAATGATATTAATGGATGTTGGTGGGCACTTGCATGTAAAGCTCTTTATGTACGAGTATATTTAAAGGTCTTTCATCTGAGTCAGAAAAACTTTACTGCAATACTAATGTCCTTCTTATTCGCATTAGCATAGAAATAGAAAAACTATCGGAAGCATAAAATTGATCTGAAAGATATTTTATTCTTCACCTAACCTTGTCAATATTTATTTATTTTTAATTCATTACTATTACACAGAGAAAATTCAAATGGCTAGTTTCAACTAATAAAAAATGTACAGTAGAATGTCGATAATGTAAACTAATCAATAATGTGTACCGGACCGGTAAAAACAATTTCGGTGGCATCCACAGCAAACCGTTTTAACAAAATTCTATCAAAACATTCTAATTGGGAACCAGAAGAGGACTATAAAGGCCCATTGTGATACCAAGGAACACGGGGATGTTCTTCCCGCCACTCATAAGAACCATTTAAATTTTGCATCTAATTGTATATACCCAGATGTGCTCCCACAATATTTGCTGACTATTCACTATAAGTTGATTAGCGGGAAGAAAACAAGGTTTCTTTTTCGATTAAAAAAGATGGCTTGCACTTTTCTACATTTAATTTAATTTAGCATTTTGCATAGTACCTACTGTTCTAATATTTTCGCTGCATTTTCTAAGTTTGATTGAACATTAAAACCAGATTTATGTGACGAATTATAGCAGTATCATCAGCATATATTTTTGCTTCACAATTTGGTAAATTTGGAAAATCTGAAGTGTATAAATTATATTATATTAGCCCGAGCACCGAGCCTTGGAGTACATTAGCATTAAAACTAACTAAAAAAGATGCACTCTTATTTACATGCATTTTGAAACAAGGATTTGACAAAAAACTTCGGATAAATTTATAGATAAATTGGGGAAAATTAAGATGTTGCAAAATTATTTATTTATAATGATTACGATTATCACCGACGGATAATTGCACCGACCGAACTGAACGTAAGCAAATAACTCCACAATTTTCAACGAAGGTAACTTCGCTGCACCGACGGCTACTCAGCTGGGGTGGGTTCGCGAATTTCTAATAGGGAATAAGGGGGAGTGAGGGCGCCACACACTTTTTTTGATATGGGGAAATTGTGAAACCGAGACACAACGACCGAATAGAAGTAAACAAGCTGAAATCTTAAGGAAAGAACAAAAAAATACTTCTTTTTATTTTGGACCACGTTATAAGTATAACGGCCGATTAATTCAGTAAAAGAAATGGAACTAAAATTGGTTACATAAGAAAAGTTAAAGTTACGATGGAGCTGGAAAAATCCACCGAGGTGGATGAAAAAAAACCAACCCGGTTATCAAGAAAAAAACGTAAGATCGCCGATAGAACGGCTCCGGATTCCCTTGCGGTAAAACGAATAAAAACTGTCCCAACGGACAACGGGTCGCGAAAGAAAGTGGTATTCCGGGACAACTACGGTACAACAAAAACGAAATGGGGCACAGAAAACTAGCTCGACTATTAAATATTTATGTATACTAAGACGCTACTTAATACTCTACTAGACAACCAAATTAAATCACTCTACTTAGCTTTGTTTGTAATAGTTTATCCTTCCAACGGTTCACAACACAAAGGGGGTTGCAGGGTTCGAGTGGACGTTTATTTTTCTCTTTTTACATTCTACACTTTTCCACAATATCTTTATCTGTGTACGCACTTTCCTTTCTTTTGCACTATTCTCTTTTTTTTTCAAAAAAAATTTCCTTAACTCCTTTTTTTTTCTTCTTTTTTTTTTTCTTTGTTAAATTTTCCTCCTCTCCTATCGTGAACTTCTCTTTTACCACTTTCTCTTCACACGGTCAACCAAGAAGTAGCCGGCGTGACAGCGGGCCCCACTTCCCCACACACACATACGCACATACGCACACACACAATGGTTCGTCACTGCACTACGCCGGACAGGCTGGTGAGGCTAAGCTCAGGCCACAGTGGGGGTCACAGGTGGCGGATAGTTGAACGGCCTGCAGAAACGTAGGTTAGCTGCGAATACCCAATAAGCAGTCCCCGACCAAGAGCGGCAGAGGAGGAGGGCGTGGCTGAAAAGGTCAAAGGAACCCCTATGAACTCTTTGCGACAAGACGAATAAGCGCCGTCTTCTATGTAAATGCATGTAAGGAGAAAATGGCGAGATCAGAGTTCCCGCCACACCGTGAAATATGCAACTCTTTGCCCCCTAAAGGAGGCAGAAAAAAGCTGAGAACCACAACCGGTTCCATACGATGACTGCGTCATCAGATACTTGAACCATTAAAACCGAGCCCAGTAAGGTTTTAATTATGGCATACTGGAAAAACGAATCTGAACAGAAGCTATGAGGGCTGACGTCTGCAGTATTCTGTTACTTGAGTAAGCAAGAGTGAAATTTTGTTGAAATGGCTTTCAGGCTAATGCTGTAAGCGCCCCCGTCCCGTTAAAACCATGGCATCAAAGTACGTTCACTGTTACGTCGCCATTAAGTTGGTGGTATAGGTACAGATGTAACATTCCTGTTTAGCACCGATCCGGCTCTGGCGAAAGACCTCATAAGAGCTTGCGCCAACCCTCGCATGGCATCCCTGCTTGCATAGATAACCATGGGATCCTAGGGTGACTACACATTCGAACAGTGATAGCGGCTTTGAGTGGGGACCCAATCGAAATGAACACAAACCCAACAAACGAAAAAAAACATAACAAAAAAAACATAACAAACGAAATAACTAAAAAAAAATGAAAAAAACCAAAAAAATTAAAACAACGGAGAAATAATAGAGGAGAAAGAGGAGAACCTTTTCCTGCCGAGATCAAGAGTGCTGAGGTGACCTCAGCTGGCCAAGGAGTAGAAGTACAAAGAAGCATACGACGTGAGTCACCTACAATACGAAAGGTGACGGTCGAACCAACGACCGATCGATCTGCTTTCCACAAGCTTGGTGAACAAATCAGAGGCCTGGTTGAAATGCTAGACGATGGGAAAAGACGTTCAATCCACCAACCAATGAGGGATGCCATCAGAGCTCTTTACAAGTTGTCTGCAATCCAATCGCATGACGAGAGAGCAAAGGAGGTAATTAGGAAGAACACCTCCTCCCAAACCTCCCACTGGATGAAAGTAATTCTAGACCCAAAGAGAAAGCAGACCACGCACGATGAGACCCCAGAACCGAAGCGAAAGCAGAAACACCCATCGGCTGGGAAAACCGGAGTAAATGAGGCAGCGGCATTAGAAGTAGTAGAAAACCCAGCAACTAAGGAAACAAATATCAACGCCCTCAATAACAAAAAACAAGAGATAAGAGAGGGTGAGAAAATCAAAGACGCCGCCGCTACCAAGGTAGTCGCGTAGAAGAGGCACGAAACCAAAAAAGGAAGACCCGACGCTATTGTCATCGAGACAAAAGGGGAACTCTCCTACGCGCAGATATTGCAAAATGTCAAAGCTGACCCCAAATTGGAAGGAATTGGTAAAGCAGTATCAAGGATCAGGAGGACACATAAAGGCGAACTGCTACTAGAACTCAAGGATACAGGGAGTAACACATCTGAGATTAAGAGCGTCATCAGTGAAGCACTAGGAGAGCAGGCATGGGAAAATACCCTCACACAACGTATTGCCGTCGAAGTCAAAGACGTAGATGAGGTTACCACAAGGGAGGATATATGCGCGGCTATTAATGGCCAGCTTGGAATTGAAGGTGTTTCAACAGCTGACGTTTTATCTATGTGAAAAGCATATTGTGGAACCCAAACCGCGACGATAAGCCTTCCCGCGAAAAAGGCAACCAAGCTCCTGGAATCAAGGAAAATTAGAATCGGCTGGGTTATTTGTCGAACTCGCGAGTTAACCTTATTAAGAAAGTGCTTCAAATGCCTTGAGTTTGGTCACCTAGCCAGAAATTGTAAGAGCGAAGAAGACCGTTCTAAATTATGTAGGAGGTGTGGAACAGAAGGTCACATCGCAAAGGACTGTGCCTTCATGCATGTTTTGCAGAACAGATAATACAAAAGATGCAATGCATGTAGCCGGTAGCAGCAAATGTCCGGTGTTCAGGAAAGCCATTACAAGCAAGCAACCATGAAGATAATACAGATTAACCTTAATCACTGTAAGACAGCTCAGGACATCCTGGCACAAACGGCTAGAGACGAGGGAGCTGACATAATTTTAATCAGCGAGCCGTATAAACATCTCGACAGCAATATCTGGATCTGCGATAAGACAAAGCGCGCCGCAATTTGGACATGCGGAAAACATACCTTTCAAGATGCCAGTAATCAGGCAGACGGCTACGTATGCGCAAAAATAAATGGGATCAACTTCTACAGCTGCTACGCGCAACCCAGCTGGACGATAACTGAATTCCAGGAAATGCGAGACAGCGTAGGAGCAGATGCACATGAAAGAACTCCGGTGATAATAGGCGGAGACTTTAATGCCTGGGCAACAGAGTGGGGTAGCAGACTCACCAATGCTAGAGGATGTATCCTATTAGAAACATTCGCATCCCTGGATGTAAGCATTGCAAATAATGATCGAGCAAACACCTTCAGGAAAGCGGGAATGGGATCCATCATCGATATAACTTTTATAAGCAACTCCCCCATGCGCAACACAAAATGGCGGGTTAGCGAAGAATATACCCATAGTGACCATCAGGCGATAATAATTGACATCAAAGAGCAAAAACCCACTCCACGGCCTAAGCTAGCGGGCCCAAAATGGAAAGATAAACTCTTTGACAAGGATACGTTCGACGAAATGATGAATACCAGCGAACTAGCTGACAGCACAACTGCGGAGAATTTATCGCGTCACCTCACTCGCACTATAACCACAGCATGTGATGCAGCAATGCCTAGGCGAATACCCAGTAAAAGAGGTACACCGTGCTATTGGTGGAGCAAAGAAATAAAAACACTCAGGGCAAATTGCTTACAGGCCCGACGCAGAGTGCAGCGTTCTAGAAGGAGAGGCGGTTTTCAAGAACGCCTGGACACACTTCGACTGGCAAGAAGGGACCTAAAAAATGCAATCAAAGAAAGCAAAGCAAGATGCTTCAAGCGCTTATGTGACGAAGCGGACATAAACCCCTGGGGAATGGCGTACCGAATGATAATGACGAAACTGAAGGGCTGTAGATCCCCACAATTATCATGTCCGATAATGCTAAGGTCTATTGTAGAGCACTTATTCCCACAGAAACCATCGACTCTGTGCAATATAATCAGAGAACCCAGCACAGAAGCAGTTCCAATAATAACACCAGGTGAACTTCTCACTGCATGCAAGAAAATAGGCACCAACAAAGCACCAGGACCTGATGGGATCCCAAATATGGCAGTGAAAGCCGCCGTTCAAAAGAGACCGGACAATGGAGAAGTGTCTGGGAGAGGGGGTTTTCCCAGAACAATGGAAGCTGCAACATTTGGTACTCTTACCGAAGGGAAACAAACCACCTGGAGAACCAGCATCATATCGCCCAATATGCCTACTGGACACACTGGGAAAAATGCTTGAGCGGATCATATACGATAGATTGCTTACTGTGGCAGAGGAAAAAGGAGCACCAGTTCGGGTTCAGAAAATCGCGCTCTACCGTGGACGCCATAAAAGCGGTTGTTGACACAGCAGCCGAAGATGGAGAAAGATGGCGATGGGGAACAAAGGAATATTGTGCAGTGGTGACGCTGGACATCAAAAACGCCTTTAACTCAGCAAACTGGTCATTCATAAGAAGATCACTAGCCAGAATGGATATGCCATACTACTTACGAAAGATTGTATCCAGCTACTTCACCAATAGAAGGCTGAGATATGAAACCTCTCCGCGGGAGTTCCACAAGGATCAGTACTGGGCCCCCTACTCATGTACGATGGGGTTCTGCAATTGGTACTCCCACCAGGAGTAAAAATAATCGGATTTGCCGATGACATCGCAGTTGTTACGGTTGCAAAGAACATTTGCGAAATTCAGTCAGCTACGAACGAAACAATTAACATCATCAAAGACTGGCTAACATGACCCGGCCTAAAATTGGCGGACCACAAAACGGAGGCTGTCCTAATAACCAGCCGGAAAAATGTGGAATAAGTAGACATAAGAGTAGGAAACCAAACTATCAGGTCGAAAGACTTTGTAAAATACTTAGGAGTAATACTCGACATTAGACTTAGCTTTAAGACTCACATCGACTATTCGGGCAAAAAGGCGTCAAAGCTTCAGGCAGCACTTTCTGGAATACTGCCAAACATCGGAGGACCCGGATATGCTAGAAGAAACCTAATATCCAAAGTAGTAAGATCAGTCCTTCTATACGCTGCCCCAGTTTGGGTGGAGGCCTGGGCGATAAAGGAAACAAGGCGAAAATTATCGTCAATATATCGGCTTAGCGCACTAAGGGTAATCAGTGGGTTCCGGATGATTTCGGACGAAGCAGCCCTTGTCATTGCAGGAATGATCCCCATCGACATCCTTGCGGACGAGATGCAAAGCGTCTATAATAGGAGAAACACTAGTAACCAAGAGGCGACGGTCATCAAAAGGATCAAGGAAGAAGAAAGAGTCGCTTCAATGACCAGGTGGCAAGCTCGGTGGGAAACCACCACGAAGGGCAGATGTACCTATGAATTAATTCCAACCATAGACGTTTGGACAAACCGAAGGCACGGAAACTGTAACTACCACCTTACGCAGTTTCTATCTGGTCACGGTGGGTATCGAAAATACCTACACCGTTTTGGGCACGATACATCACCTTTTTTTCCAACTTGCCCAATCAGGAAGAAGATACAGAGCACGCACTATTCCACTGCATACGCTTTCTGTGATGGAGAACTGACATACGAAGTCAACAGACAATAATAGACCAAATTCTGCGGTCAGAAGAAAATTGGTTGGAGATCTGCACACTCATAACAAATGTGCAAAACGAGCTGCGAAGAATAGAAAAAATTAGATGCGCAGATGAGCAAATATAAAAACCAGGTATGTGCATCGTGCATGCCAGCAGCGCGGGCTTCTGGTATCTTGAGAAGATTTCCACCTCCCTGGCGCAACCAGAAAAAAAAAACAATGGTTCGGCGAATTCAGCCATCTTTTTTTTTTAATAAAGTTTAATAACTTATAAGTTTTAATTAAAGCTGCCGTTTCGAATTCACACTTATTTGTAACTTAATGTTTTGCATTTTTAATATTGTCTTTTGCGCGATTCTGAATAAAAATATGTTCTTTTCGGCGCACCGTCTTTTTGGCGAGAAAAGATTTGATGTCATCGATTCAGCTGCCAGAACAAAGGGAATTACATCCAGAGTTTCGACAGGTTCCCCTCATCCAGATGCCCAAACACGCGGAGAGAAATTCGCCATAGTCTATTTATCGAACTTAGATCTGTTCGTTTTCTAAGCCCAGTGACTGTTTGGGAATTATTCCACCGTTGGAAAGGTTAACCCTTACGCGAACCCTACCTGCCGAGTGAATTTTCCGCTAGGAGGTTAAGGCAATTAATGAAAACCCAGGGATTTGGGAGCTATCCTTAACAAATTATATATACATATGTATGGTGTATTTGGAGTTTAACAAGAACATATATTCTTTTGTATCAACAAACAATAATCATTTACGTTGGACCTTTTTAACTCAGGTAAGGCCTTTCAAACGATGGGTCATCTGGGTTGGGGACCACCTGTCCCGAGAATAAGGTTTCTGGGGATGAGAGGACCATCCGTCCTAAATAGAGTCTCTCGAGTTCCTTCGGGCTCTAATCCGGGGTACCTGCTTTGCTACCTTCAAAGACCATGTGAGAGCGAAAGCACATGCGTGAAGCTAGTGACTTTCACCGCGTCTCCACGTCTCCACGTGCTATTTCAAATAGCAGGATTTCATAGCAAGCTAAAAAAAAAGAGAACTGTCAAATTTGTGTGTGGGCAAATTATAGCTTGATATTTCATTTTTTAGGGTTCCGTACCCATTTGGTAATACGGAACCATTATAAGTTCGCTCTAACTCAAAATGTCTGTCACGATAAAAACATCAAGAACCGTTCTTCCTAGAAACTTGAAATTTGGCACACTTATACATTATGGTGGTCCACATACATGGACAAAATATTACTCAAAAATATTTTGAAACAACTATACAGGTGGGTAAAATATGAACTTAAAAAAAAAAAAATTCTGGAAAATATATCATATGGGACATAATTCGAAAGGGCTCGAAACAAAGATTCCAAAAATATTTTGCTCAGTTTTTCCGGTAGAAACTTTGGGAGTTATTGCTAAAAATGTGTGAAAAATATCACACAAAAAGCACCAGAACTTTTTCTTAGAAACTACTTACAAGTCAAAAATATGAAAAAATCATAGTTCGTAGGTGATTAACCATATTTTTGAAGAAAAATATAACGAGTCTCGTAAGTTCTATAGTTTTTGAGAAATTCAAGTCGAAAAATTCAATTTCTCAACCGATGAACTCGTAAACTACTAGACCAATTTCAATAAAACTATCACTAGATACTCGATTAACAATAATTTTGGGAAAATTAAAGACTATCTAAAACTGTGCTGCCATATAAAAAAAATAAAAAAAAATAAATAAAAATACGGACTTTGCCAGGAAACGAACCTGAGACCTCAAAACTCAGTAGTACAGCATTGAAAAGAGGAAAACCGACGTGCTACACAAACAGCCACGGCAGTTATAAAAATTCGGTGTCTAAGTTCGTACATAAATAATATCAGCCAGATACATACTCGGTTCTATTATCTTCATCACAAACAAGAAAAGAAAACAAAAGAAACATAATAATAAAAACAACAACAAAACCAAAAAATAAAAAAACTAGTTTGGCCTAGTCATGTCAGGATAAACTAGTTTGGCCTAGGATAAACTATGTAGATTGGCCTAGGCCAAACTAGTTTGTCCCGAGCATGTCAGGCCAAACTAGTTTTGAGTTATTACTCAAGTGATCGAATGGTTAAAATGAAAAGGCAATCCATTGGATTTAATCAAATAAATTATACTTAATTATTAAAAAACAGTATTTAGGGAAGTTTAAGATTTTTTTTAATAAAGAAGAACTAGTGCACTGAATTTACGGCAGCTATCAGTTTATTTGCCTGTAATAATTTCGCCATAAAATATTCTGCATTCACTATTTCGCTTTATTTTATTTGGCAAAATATTATTTTGTATTTTTAATTTGTTTGGCTTTCATTCGCGCGAATTTTTTAACATGTGATAAAATGAAAGCCAAACAAATTTAAAATACAAAATAATATTTTGCCAAATAAAATAAAGCGGAATAGTGAATGCAGAATATTTTATGGCGAAATAATTACAAACCTGAATGAAAGTTTGCCAAATAAAAACTGCGAAGAAACAAAATGCGAGTTCTTGGTATGCGATATAATAAATGAACTGATAGCTGCTGTGGGTTCATTGCACTAGGACTCCTTTATTAAAAAAAAAAAAACGAAAATTACCCTAAATACTGTGTTTTTAATAATTAAGTAGACTTCATTTGAATATATCTGTGGCAATATGACAGAGTAGCTTATGTCGACATAAGCGATTTTCCAGTTTTTAAATTGATAGCCGTTAACAGTTTGACATCTACATTTCTACCTCACCCCCATTTTAAAAGCATTCTCCTCTGCAAAGATATCGTATTATTCTTAACCACTTATGTTTGAATGACTATACAATGCATTCGACAGAGGAGCTTATGTCAAGCAATTTTCTTAAGTCCATTCAATTCAAATTTTATGTTTCAACAGAAACTCTTAAGTCGTATTTAGTAATGTGAATTCTAATTTTATTTGGTCCCTCTTGCGTTTTTTATAAAAACTTATGTTGACTTAAGATACTTTGCTAAAATTTTGTTTGGATTTTACTGACTCTTATGTCGACATAAGTTCTTCTGTAAAAATTTAAAAAATACAAATTAGAAATATTAAGTTTATCAGAAACACTTATGTCTACATAAGATTTTCTTTTAATTTTTATTTTTTAAATAACCGTAGCTTATGTCGACATAAGTTAGTTTTGTTGGCTGCATATCAGTTGGATTCATTGACTTAAGAGGGAATATATTGTACTATGTTCTATAGAGCTGAAGAAATCAGAAGTGTTTTGTATTCAAAGAATAAGTTTTTAATTTTGAAGTGAGCTCCCGCAAACTACAGACTCTCTATCGGATGATAGTTTGGTCGGGTTGGGCTGGTTAGTGCGCACACTGGGCCGATTTATAGTCGGGTTGGTAGTGAGTGCAAACACTAGACAACAAACGGCCTACTGTTCACGAACGATTTGCTATTGATAGTTAGGTACTTGGAAATATCTAGAACTTAGAGCCAACTAATTTAAAACTCAGAGCAAAGTGAGCTACCGACGAAATAGGACGACTTTATAATCGGTAGTGTGCGCGCATGGAAGTGCACCATACTGATTATGTAGTCGATCGATAGCTTGCCGATACTTTAGTTTGAACCAGTCGTGTAGCACATCAAACTCATTTTTCGGCCGAGACCTTTCGGCGCACTTTCATACATTTTCATACTGATTAGGAGCCCGACCAAATTATCGGCCAATAGAAAGTCTGTAGTGTGCGGGGGCTCTAATACTACTATTTAGAATTGTGTGCTTAATTTGTATACTTTCACATACATAATTTGTTCATATTTTCGAAAAATAAAATAAAATGAACCATGCAAGAAAAATGTTGTCTTTGGCATTAAAAAAACAAACCCAAACTTCGACACCATCTACAAGACACGAAAACGATACAAATTGCATAAATAGTTAGTTTTTCCAGTAAGTTCAACATTAAATATATTTGGCTTCAGCATCCTAAGTAGAACCAAGCCTAGCTTCCCGCAACCATTTGTGTGTAATATTTGGCTTCAGCAGTCCTAGGTAGAACCAAGCCTAGCTTCCCACAACCACTTGTGTGTGCGAGTTATAGGTATGAAATAAAACGCTTACTTTCCTATTAAATTTAACCCTTTTTTATTCGACGTCTGAACCAAGACTGAGCAATTCATTTGCATATCTTTTTCTTAAAGCTAACAATGTTACATACATAGACTTAAAACTAAACTGTTACAACAATGTTCAATACATTACTTCTCCTCATCTCTGCACAGAGAGCATAGCAGCATGTTACGTTGTTGACCATCCTTGCTCTTACGGTTCACCCATCATAGAAAAGAAAATAGAGCATCCAACAAGTTCCACTTTCTTTGCTGTTGCTAGGTAGTTCGCTCTTAACGCTTAGCACGTGAATTCATTGACCGCCTAAATCGACGTACATGTTTGGTCACGGCATTGGCATGTGATAACTGCGTGGGTGACTGCTCTCTTCTTTGGCTGTTGCTGGGTTGTATGCAATTATGTATGTACATACAATGTGTCGCTGAAGATGACGGTTGGCCTTGATGTTGGAAGGGTGAAGTGGAGTATGATGATGATGATCGGAGATCATTGGAGAGTTGGAGAGGTTATTGTGAGAAACGTAACTCTTCCCCCCCTGGAATGGACTTGATGAATCTATGAATTGAAGTCCATCTGATTGGTGGTGCTGGTGAGATCATCCAGTGGGTGCGGTGCGGTGCATTAGCCAACGAAATTTATCCAAAATTGATACATGCATGTATGTATGTATCCACTTATTTATGTAGGTTGGGGTTAATTTGGGATATTGGGTAAGGGGTATTATGATTATGTTTTATGTTTAAGGAAATGAAGGTTATTTAAACTGTTACGTATTTTTATATGATATGTATGTATGCATTGGTTAAAGATACTGTCGATCGTTGATATTTGTTTTTTTTCTTTTCCAATATTCTTAATGTGCTTACATAGATGTACTGAAATAATGAGACTTTACACCCACCCAACTTCGATGGAAATTGTATGCATGTATGTATGTGTACATAAGTTCTAACCACCGACTATATTGACTTTTTGTTATTTTGCAAGTAACTACACTATGTGGCTATATTCATATACTATTTGTGTTTTCTTTTTGGTTTAATCTTTTGCTTGTGAATTTTACGTTTATTTGTTTCAACTGTGATTTTATTGTTTTTCACAATTTTATGTTCAGTGAACCTAGGAGCCAACTTGTTTCTTCGATCATCCAATTCGTATATTTTTTCGTTAGGACTAAAATTAGACGGAACTTGACGATCTTCATTACGTTTGTTTATTATGTGTTGCTTATGTATAAGACTACGCTCATGAACTAATTTGCGCAAACTTTCGTAGTCTTTTATATGTTGCCTAAGGTACTCGTGCTCTGTTTTTGGGCTTGCTCTTGATGGAAATGGTGCATTTGAGTTGTAGTGACCAGAAACTAGCTCAAAAGGAGTCAGTTTTGTCGTGGAATGGATCGAACTATTGTATGTTATGACGGCTTCATCAATAATCTCACCTATAGGTTTCTTACTGTTTTGACTGTGAAGTATGCGGACCAATTCCGTGAGCGTTGAGTGAAACCTTTCTATGGGCGAATTGCCAGTGGAACTCTTTGCACACGTATTATGGATTGTAATATTGTAAAGATCCAAAAACTCTTTAAATATTGAAGACACAAATTCGCTTCCGTTATCAGTTACAATCTTTTTTGGTACACCATGGTGTGCAAAAAAATGTTTAAGTGATTGTATGAGGTTTATACTACTTCTAGAACATAACAAATACACCACCGCAAATTTGCTGAATTTGTCAATTATGGTTAAGAAATTCTCCTTATGAACAGAATAAATATCTATATGTAATATTTCTAAAGGCTTGGAAGGTGTTTCGGTAAGCTCAAACTTCAATGGTTCGCTATTGCGATTATACTTATTTTTCTGACATATTTCGCATTTATTTATGATGCGTGTTATGTCTGTTTTCATGTTCGGGAAGTAGTATTCTCTCTTAAGATGCTCAAAAGTCTCAGTTATTCCTCGATGGTTCGATTTACTATGGTATTCTTGGATTAATCTATCTTGCTGATCAGCATCTATTATATCTACAAGTTTGGTAGTACATCTAACTAACTTAAATTGTGAGTTACTAAAATATTTTGCATAAACAAACTGCACTATTTTAAATGTATTATCATCTGTAAGTACTGCTGTTAATCCTTTTGGATTGACATAATCCTTAAAGATATTAAATATAATGTTTTCATCATCAATGTTACTGTGTTTTATTATGTGTCGTTTTTTCTTTTTAAACAAAATTTGAAATTTGTTAAGAAGTTTTTGCACATTAGCATCTTTCTCTAAAATTAATTGGTTAAGAAATCCATTTATCGGTCGTTCCGATATTGGAATTCCGTCATCAAAGTTTTCTTGTGCAGAGTGTATCGTCGTAAGTTCATCAGCGTTGTTATGCATAGATACATTATCTAGATTTTCTTCGGAAGGACTGGTTTCGTTAGTATTTATTTCGACTCTAGACAGAGCATCAGCATTTGTGTTGCATTTTCCCTTTTTGTATAGAATTTCATAATCAAATTCTTCTAATTTCAGGCGCCATCGAATTAGTTTCGAATTTGGTTCTTTAAGTGAAAACAACCAAGTTAGTGGCTTATGATCCGTTACGATTTGGAACTTTCTTCCAAAAAGGTATGGACGGAAGTATTTAGTAGCCCAAACTATTGCTAAAAGCTCCTTTTCAATGGTGCTATAATTTTGTTCGGATTTGGATAGGGTGCGGCTTGCGTAACAAACCGGTCTATCCAAGCCCACTGAACCTTGTGATAACACAGCGCCTATTGCAACGTTACTCGCATCTGTAGTAACGATGAATGGCTTTGAAAAGTTGGGATATTGTAAAATCGGTTCGTTACAGAGCAGGCTTTTACAATTTTCGAAACATTTTATGTATGTAAAATCAAGTTTAATAGTTTTGCCTTTACGTAAACATTCAGTCATTGGTTTTGTTAGTTTTGCAAAGTCTTTGATGAACTTTCGGTAATATCCCAAAAGTCCAAGGAAAGATTTAATTTGTCTGGCTGTTTTGGGAATGGGAAAGTTTTGAATTACGTGAATCTTATCCGGGTTAGGTCTTACCCCATCGGATGTGACTAAGTGTCCTAAAAACGAAACTTCTTTTCGAAGGAATTCACATTTTTCTATGTTAACTTTTAGATTTACCTCTTGGAGTCTATTAAAAACTTTAGCTAGGCTTTCTACATGCTCTTGCAAAGATGTTGAAAAAACTATTAAGTCATCTATAAAGATAAGGCAAATGGTTCCCAGAAGATCTTGTAATACATTGTCCATGACACGTTGGAAAGTGGAGGGGGCATTCTTGAGGCCGAAAGGCATACGGACCCACTCATAGTGCCCATGATCAACAGAAAATGCAGTTTTTGGGATATCTTCAGCTTTCACCTCAATTTGGTGAAAACCAGAAGCGAGATCTATGGTACTGAAATAATTGCATTTACCGAGCTTATCCAAGATGTCATTAATGTTGGGAATTGGATATTTGTCATTGATTGTTTTCGCATTTAGTTTGCGGTAATCTACCACCAGCCGCCATTTTTGCCTGCCTTCAGAATCTTTCTTTTTCGGTACGACCCAGATTGGAGAAGACCATGGTGAAAAGCTGTGCCTTATTATTCCCTGCCTAAGCATCTTTCTAATTTGATCTTGAATTTCTTGTCTATGAATGTATGGAAAACGGTATGATTTGGTATATATCGGTACATCATCCGTGAGGTTTATTTCATGTTTGATTCGATTACAGAATGTCAAGTCTTGTCCTTCTTGAAGGAAAATGGTTTCATATCGTTTACACAATGTATTTATTGCCTTTTTTTCTTCAACGTTTAAATGGTCGGTGTTTATTAAGTCATAAATGTCGTTACAATATTTTATACTTGAACTAGAAAACTGGTTTAAGGAAAGGTTCTGAATCTTGATTAAGTCATCATCGTTAATAGCTTGAGCTTGTATTGGCTGTTCAATGACAAAGCTAGATGGAAAGTCTGAAGTATTTATAACCTCTACTAACGAATACCAGTTTTCTGATTTGTATATTCCCTCAGGTATAGTGACAAAATCCTTGATTTGAATTGGCTTTATATGTATACTGCCGGATTTTATACTAACAGGAACCCTACTTATAATTTTACAGTTTCCTGAAATAGTATAAGTCTTTGAAATTAAATTTGGTTTGTAGTGTAAATCTATTCTAATTTTCTGAATCCATAAACAAGAATTTTGAAGGTCAATTTGCATTCCGAGTTCTTTCATGATATCTGTTCCAATTAAGCCGTCGAAGTAGTTGTTAAATTTAAATAATATGAAAAATAATGGCATGTTTGTGTGGAACTCTTTTAGTCCATTTAATTTTATCCGCTTATCCACTGTATGCGTTTTAAAAACTGTTTTTATTTGAACTGGATTGATGGACTCAATATTTTTCATATCAACAACACTTGGATCGATAAATGACATATTGCTGCCGGTGTCAATTAAAAATTTCATTTGACGGCCGAATAAACTAATATTAACGTAAGGTAAGAGGCAAGAATTGTAGTTGTTAAGATCTAAGAAACCTATACTTTCTCCGAGGCTTGTTAACGAAAATTTTCTTCATCTATTTCATTTTGAAAAGTATTTGGTGACAAATTAATATCTAAATTTTGATAGTACGAGTAATTGTTTTGGTTCAAATTGTCTTCTGGATTGTGCTCACTGGAATTATAGCCACTATTTCTTTCTATATTAAAGGTTTCAGTTCTAAAGTTCTTGGAATTATTTCTTCTAGAGGAGTTATTAGAATTGCTATTGTTAGTTCTTCCACTATATGTGTCCATCGGCTCTGGAGGAGGAAGTCTTATGGATTGAGAGTTCTGATTTGTGCGAGAAGGAAATGAATTTTGAGGGGAATTATTATTTCCCCACCTAGGAGATCTAGAAGATGTTTGCGGATAGTTTGTGTTTTGATTATTAAAAGCCTGGTGACTATTTGGAAAATTTCTGAAATTTGATTGGCTCTTGAGGGTTTGTCTATACTGTGGATTGTGATTGGAAGAGGTTGGTAGATGTTGGGGTGAGGGTTGTCTATATTGATATGATTGGGCCGAGTAATAATTGGAAGATCTTGGATACATAGTTTGTGGGTTATTTTGAAAATACGTCGAATTTTGTTCCTGAAGGCAAAATTTGAGTGCTTCAGCTAACTTGTTGGGTCTCATTGCCCTTATAGTTGACCCTAACGGTTCCCTAAGGCCAGATAAGAACGTATTCAAACACATTTCTTCGTAAAGAACTCGCTTTGCTTGAATGACATTAGAATGCTGCTCGTGGACTTTTATAAAATTCATCATAGTTGAAAAAATTTCAATTATTTTTGAGTAGAATTGTTCGATGGTTTGGTTATTTTGCCTTAACTGATGTAGGTCTCGAATGAGACTGGTCTCATTACGCTTATCTGAGAAGTGCGTCAT
Source organism: Brachyopa scutellaris (assembly GCA_949775065.1). NCBI lineage: Eukaryota > Metazoa > Arthropoda > Insecta > Diptera > Syrphidae > Brachyopa > Brachyopa scutellaris. The sequence goes on from OX459114.1 coordinate 35,884,457, forward strand.
TAAATTATTTTTCATTTCAGACCAATCCAGAGTTGTCCCATACATGTTAAGGACTTCGCTAGCGTGACCTATAACCTTATTCCGAATTGCTCTCAGAATCATATTGGCATAACTGGTACCACTTACATCTAATATAACACTCAGAATTTCTTCTACGTTACTTACAAAGTCATATAATAACCGTGGGTTACCATCGAAGCTGGGTAGGTCTTTCACAGCATCAGGTATTCTAAGTGAATTGAAAATTTCGATTGCACTCCGATTGGGATTCATTTTATTTTAGTATAATAATCACAACTCGGTTTATTGAAAAAGAAAAAAAAAATATTTGTTTCCGTTATGATATGTATTATAATATGTATGTATATTATATTTAACCGTTAAATGTTAACCGTAATTACAATCATATATATGTAAGTATTATTACATACATATAAACATATGTATATGTACACACGTGTATAAGCCTTAACCTTGATTTCCTTTAACTTAACCAAAAAAAAGGGATGGATAGGGAACGGGTAAGTGGTAAATACATATGTACGTGCTACATCAAAATTGGACTCACCCCGCTAGTTAATTTGTCGATATTTGATGACTTGGTCCAAATCAGCACGGGTTCTTTGAAGCTGAAGAATTAAAATCCACCACTGTCCGATAATCCGTCGAATTAGTGTGCTTCGTGTGGAATCCAGCGTCTAATCACTCTCTCAAAAAATGTTTTTAATGTTCTTACTTTTTTTTTTTTTTTTTTTTTTTTTTATAGTCTTTTTGGTTTGTATTTAATTTAACAATTTTTTACTGAACTTCTGTTTTTTTTCTTAATTTAGCTTTCTTATTTATTTTTTTTTTTTTTTTTTTTTTTTTTATTAACACTGAATTCTCTTCCAGTCCGACTGCGCCAGTTATAGGTATGAAATAAAACGCTTACTTTCCTATTAAATTTAACCCTTTTTTATTCGACGTCTGAACCAAGACTGAGCAATTCATTTGCATATCTTTTTCTTAAAGCTAACAATGTTACATACATAGACTTAAAACTAAACTGTTACAACAATGTTCAATACATTACTTCTCCTCATCTCTGCACAGAGAGCATAGCAGCATGTTACGTTGTTGACCATCCTTGCTCTTACGGTTCACCCATCATAGAAAAGAAAATAGAGCATCCAACAAGTTCCACTTTCTTTGCTGTTGCTAGGTAGTTCGCTCTTAACGCTTAGCACGTGAATTCATTGACCGCCTAAATCGACGTACATGTTTGGTCACGGCATTGGCATGTGATAACTGCGTGGGTGACTGCTCTCTTCTTTGGCTGTTGCTGGGTTGTATGCAATTATGTATGTACATACAATGTGTCGCTGAAGATGACGGTTGGCCTTGATGTTGGAAGGGTGAAGTGGAGTATGATGATGATGATCGGAGATCATTGGAGAGTTGGAGAGGTTATTGTGAGAAACGTAACTTGCGCGTTATATTTTTGCACGAATGGAAGGGACCTACAGTTTTCTGCCGACGCACTAACCACTTGCGCTATGGTGCCCTACAACAACATTAAAAAGGAAAGATCAATTAGGTTTAATTAGGTAGGTAGGTAGGTAGGTAGGTAGAAGTGGTGGTTTCAATGGAACAAAACCCAAATAGCGCGTGAAGCGCCGTTTTGATACCACAACCTCAGGTGACCAGTGTATTTGGATGAAATGTTGAGATTTTTATATCCACCCTGTGGAGTTTAGGAAGAGGATCAACTCCCCAATCCTTTTCCCAGATATCTCTTTAAGATCGTCTAGGAATAGATTGCCTAATATGCGTTGCCTGGCTCTCGTTAGAACTGGACATTTGCAGCTACGGTAGAAACTGTTATGAGGGATCGCTAGTTTGGCTGCCTGGTCCCCTATTGTATATATATAAACAAATTGCCAATCTGGTAGACGGTCATAGACCAAACCTTATAGACTCAGGGATTACTTTTTATATACTAAATTTATGTTGAAATAAGTCATCTCTCATTGGAATAAAATCTCATACGATTACAACATCTATTTTTAATGTAATGTAGACCAAAATAACGAAATCACTACCAACGCAAAGCAATAAAAGAAGATGCGCAAATAAAAAAGAAACTCTGACAAAGCTACATACTCGTATCTAGAGCTTAAAAAATTGTACAAAGACGAACTTTACACAACTTAGATAAAAATCGGAACAAATGTAGCTAAGAAATAGCTTATAAAAATCAACAGCTTATAAAAATCAACAGCTTATTCTTAAAAAATACTGGAACTTGGTTCTTATGACCTGAGGCAAGCATTTGCTTTCGGGTTAATTGTGGTTGAAGAAACCAAATATGAGAGAAAAGAAAAGTTTAATATCCAACTCTCAATGAATTTTGTACGGTTTTAATTCCTTTTGATGTATTTTTGTTACTAATATAATATATCACGAATAAATTGAAATAAAAAAGTATTGTCTTATGTCTATTAATTCTAAAATTTGAAGTTTGACACAAAATCTTAAGTCCACTTAAGGCACTATAATTAAATATTATAGATGTGACAGTAAAACTTATGTGACTTAAGACATTCATAATTTGCAATTCGATTTTTACATAACAACTTAAGTTTAAAAATGCATTTATTTTCACTTTCTTCCGATAGCATTTCCAAGAAATATAGTAAAAAATGTTAAACATACTCTTTATTTTATAATTTGGCCTTAAAAAGTTATAAACTATCATAATTAAAAATTTTAGTGAAAAATTGAAAAATCTCGAAAACTCTTTTTTTGACATAAGCTACTCTGTCATACAGCCACAGAATATTACTCATCTAATGGATTGCCTTTTCATTTTAACCGTTCTATCACTTGAATAATAATTAAAAACTAGTTTGGCCTGATATGTTCGGGACAAACTAGTTTGGCCTAGGCCAATCTAGTTTATCCTAGGCCAAACTAGTTTATCCTGACATGACTAGGCCAAACTAGTTTTACCTGAAATCGGGTTTGGCCGGTAACATATACATATACAATACTGAATGAAGAAGAGAACAAAGGCAAAAAAAAAAAAAATCGCTGTGCCCAAGATTCGATCCCGGTACTCTCGAGTTGACAGGCAGAGTTTCATCATTCATTTTTAATTCATTTTTATTTATCAATTCAATTAAATCTTAAATGCTAGACAGAAGTGATTAAAACTAGCTTAACTAACTTAACTATCTTACTCTAACTTACTGGCCCCACACGGGCACTCTAAGCTAAACTTAATACTTATACTATGTCTTTCGACGTAACCTAACTTATATATAATATAGAATTTTAATTAAAGTTACAATTTTAGAGCTAAGAAAAGTTTGAAAAAAAAAAACTTAGCAACAGGACATGTTTTTTGCTTAAAACTACCTTAAATAAAACTTACAACTACTTAACCTATCTTAACTCTAGCTCCGTAAATAAGTACGTATTTTTTGTTGTTTTTTGTGCTGTGTTATTTTATAATTTTTTTTTGTGGTTTTTTATTTGTTTTTATATTTTTTTTTCGTTGGCAAAGTGCTGTGCGTTTTTTTTTTATTTTTTATATATTTTTTTTTTAATTTTTTATTTTTTTATAAAACTTATAAATACCTACACTACCTAAAATTATGTAAGCCGGCCACGGCATGTCTACATAATAAACATAAAAGGCGGCCAACAATGCCTTGGGGTCTACCCCGGATCAAACGGAATCGACGAGGGAGTTCCATCTCTTTCTAACAGCCACCAGAATTTCTGATGTTGCTGTTCAACATCGTGCCCATCGCGCCCGAAACCGACCTACTAAACCGGAGGCGCTCCGTTTGGCTCTGTCTGACGTCTCTGTCGTAGTTAAGCCGCCTATCCACAGTCTTGCGAGCAACATGGAAGATTAGCGGTACCGCTGATCTATCCTGGATCAGACCCTGTTGGTCAAAACAGAGGAACGCTTCTGGTGGAACGAAGCCGTTAAGGCGCACTCTTTCGTGGTACGTGAAATTGGGGTAATAAGCCCCGAAGATCAGGCTATTCATCGAACTCATTGCTCTTGCAATGTGCCTTCGAGTCATCTTGATCAGGAAATTATCCACTCTTATTAAGTTAGCCCTGTTGTATAGGACCTCATTGGAATAGAATTTTTTGTACTCGGACTCTGGTGTTCTGTATAAATGAAGGCAGGCCCTCTCAAACACCCGAATCCTTTCCATCGAACTTGGTCCCACGTTGAACCATACGGGACAACCATATGCTATCATTGGCCGTATAAGGGCCGTGTAGCAGATAACCTTTACCCTCGCATCGAGTTGGCTGCTATAAAACAGTCTCTTTGTAAGGGCAAAAGCGCCTCTGGCTCTGGTCAGAGCAGCATCTATATTTTTGTTAAAAAGATACTGGTCTAGCCAGAGCCCGAGGTATCTGACTACATTTCGACATGCAAGTGGCCGCCCGTGTCGTCCAACGATTGAGAACTTTCGCCAATTCTTTCTGGTGTCCCATGAGGCCCCAGACAACGGCGTCCGAAACAAAATGGTTTCTGAATTCTGGAGGTTGATCTTCAACTTCCAGTCGTCACAATATCGCTGAATCTTATCGAAGTCACGTTGCAAGAGAATTGCAATAACCTCGATCTTTGGTCCTGATCTGTAGGCGACCAAGTCATCTGCGTACGCAATAGCATGGTGAAGAGACCCTACGAGATCACTTGTGTAAATATTGAAAAGGATCGGCGAATTAACCGCACCTTGTTGTAGACCATTTTTAATTTCAAAAGTACCAGCAGAGGTCACATTGCCATTTTTCACAACGAACCGCCTACTGGTGAGCATATTATAAAGTATATGCAGCAGTGGTTTACTTATGCTCAGCCTGCCCAACTTGTAAAAAAGTCCCTCTAGCCAAACGGTGTCCAAGGCTTTCTCTAAGTCAACCAGACAGGCACCCGTGCATTGTTTCTTGCTTTTGTTCCATTGGATATCCGATACGAGTTTAGACGCGGCATGAATGGTATCATGCCCTGCCTTAAATCCGAATTGGTTACCTGGAATTATATGTTTGTCCTCAACCCACTTATTCAGGGCTCTACTGACCACTTTTTCGAATACCTTGCTGATGTTCGGAAGGAGATTTATTGCCCGGAGATTTGCCGGATTGGAATTGTCCTTACCCCTTTTAGGGATAGGATGCACTACTGCTGTTTTCCAATGCACTGGATAATGTGCATTATTCAGCACATTATTAAAAAGAATGCAGTAAGTGTCTACCGCTTCTAGAGGGAGATGTCTAAGCACAATGTTAGATATTCCATCGATTCCCACTGACTTCTTCTTTCTCAATGATTCGAAGATCGCTTGGAGCTCTACCTTCCATAAGAACGGGGGATGAATCCCTTCGTTGGCGATGGCATTATTTGCCCTATTGTCTTCATTGAACTCGGTGAAACCGATGTTCTCTGATCGCCATTGCTGTAGTTCATTTCGAAGGTAGAAGTTGTGCACAAGGACTCGATTCTCCAGGTCATGGTTCGGGCAAATACTGCTATTCACCTTATACACTTCCTGAAAAGTCACTCCTATAGCCTCAACCTTCTCCTGGGGATCTTCGATCATCTTCGATCAAAAAGAAATTGTTTCACATCGACTGCGTTTACTGGATCTACACCTGCTGTCACAAGTATTCGTTCGTTGTCCGTATTTCGAGGAATTTTGAGACATGGAAGGTCGTTGAGATTATTCCTCCGAAGTATTTTATTTATTTGCGGGAACCTACTGGGGTTGTTGGCTTTTACAGCCCCAATTTTTTTTATTCCAGTGCAAATTTACCGCTAATCGGTAGTTTTCTTTAATTAACTGTTGGAGGTTTTTAATCAACGCCTTCAGTGTCCTTATCTCTGAGTTTTGTCTGTCAGTAAACCGTCTGTACAAGGTTTTTAATCTCGACAGCAGTCTACTTTTCTGATGGTGCAGTGCGTTTATTGTTGCGTTGCGGTATATCCCTACATTGTAAGTTTGTTGATGTCGAGGTATCGTCCTGTCCATCGTTTGTTTTCTTGTCTCGTCCATTTGTTTTAGGTATCCGTCAATCTACTCATTTGACAGATTCATATTGGACGGTGGGTTGAGCGAGTTTGAGGAGAGTGCTCTTGTCATAACTCTAGAGAAGCGTGTCCAACGCACCCTACTATAATTGTAGGGATGCGCATGAACAAACGCTTCAAGTTCCGCAATCTCGTTGGGAATTGTAATTTCGGCACTGGGTCCGCAATGGTCACTGTCATACACAAATGTATGAAGGCAGTTTAAAGTTTGTCCGTTCGTGTTAGTCAGTTGTAACCGTACGTCGAACAGCAGGAGATCCAGATATGATCCGCCCCTAGGAAACGACGGACTATCTGTGGCTTTCAAATCGAGTCTATACTCGACACTGTGCTGACCCCACCAATTAAAAAGCAGGATCCCTCTAGAATTAGGAATAATATTTCCCCAATCTCTATGTTTGACGTTTAGATCCCCGGCCAAAAGGAAATAATTCTCCTCCGACTCCAGCCTAAGGCATCGGAAAAGTGTCTCGAGCTCTGAAATAAACAAAGATGGTTGCGTAGCTTCAGGTTCATAAGCTGAGATCATGTACATCCTCTTTCCACTATGGAGAGGGATGCACACGATACATGCTTCTAGCTCCAGGAATCTCCGCACTTTACCACTGTACACTACCTTATATTTTAGCGTTTTACTAATGAAGATCGCAGCACCTCCTCCTTGTATAGAGTTGGGTGGGTTGGGCATGAAATCCCGCCTCACAAAATCCCGACTACAAAATCCCGACGACAAAATCCCGACTGACAAAATCCCGACTGCCAAAATCCCGACTGACAAAATCCCGACTTACAAAATCCCGACTGCCAAAATCCCGACTTTGGAGAAAATAATAGTTTAAAATTCGCGCGCGCGGGAGTTGTTTCGACACTAACAACCTCCTCGCGATGTCACACCCTGAACACTTCACTAAAAAAAACAAAAAAACCGAGAATTTACCAAAACACGCACTATGAATAAGATACAAAGATCGTTTGGTTAAGTGCACCGAATGAGAATCACAAAGAACAGCGCTTTTCGATTCTCATCAGATGCACTTAACCAAACGATTTTGCTAACAAATTCGTATTGTGTTTTGGTAAGTTTCTTGGTTTTTTTTTTCGTAGTGACATGGTGGGGTAGTGGGCGAACACATTCTTTTAAGAATGTGGAAAAAAAATGATAAGAGATTTAAAGATTCAATTTTTTTTTCAGCAAAAAATAAAAAATAAAAAATTCACTGCGAAACGAAAATCCCGACAAAGTCGGGATTTTTTCACAAAAGTTCATTTGTCGGGATTTTGGCAGTCGGGATTTTGTGAGTCGGGATTTTTAGAAATGCGATTTTTTTTTTGTCGGGATTTTGTATAGTCGGGATTTTGAAAGTCGGGATTTTGTGCCGTTCCCAGTTGGGTCGGTCTCTTCTTATTATATTGTAATTATTGTGCCGTAACTTATGTTTCTGGTTTAGCTTGGTTTCGCTAACCAAAAGCACATCAGGGCTTTTATCTTCTAACAACTTAAATAGTACGGCTCTTCGTTCGATCCCAATCAGTGAATTTACATTCACCGCAATGATCCTAAAGGTATTTTCCGCCATCGCACGCATTATGATTGGAGATGCGCTAGGCCCGACAGAAGCGCGCAGATTGGGTCCACCCTCTTCGCCTGCTCTTGTACCTGACGTTGTAGCTGACCCATCTGCCCTTGAATAGAGAGCAAGATAGCCATCAAGTCAGCCTCCGGTGCTTTAGGCAGTCGGGCTTGTGAAGCAGCCTTCGGTTGTTGCTGTGCCGTATTTCCCCTTCCTGCCGCCATTTGGGCGTAGGATATTTGGGGTGTGACGGTTTGAGTTTGGCTTGGACGTGGTAGACTTTTCACTACGCTCTTCTGCTGTCGAACCAGGTTCCCTTTCTTAATGTCTTGGAACTTGGGGCAACCCCGATAGTTAGCGGTGTGTCCCGAGCTCCTACACAACGCACACGAGAGCTGAGATTTCTCTGACGCCCCCTCTTTCCCCAGAGAAAACTCTTCGGACTTGTGGTTCTTTCCACACTTCACGCATCGAGGCTGCATCTCGCAGTTCGACGCGGCGTGCCCAAACCTCTGGCAGCGAACACATTGAATAATGTTATCGCTCCTCTTTACTTTTTCCCATGTGACAAACTGGTAGTCTACGATCTTAATGTTCCGTAGACCATCCAGTTTGCTATTGGGTGACAGCTGAACCAGGAAGAATGGTAATTTCCGATTCTCCCTTTTGGCCCTTGCTGTGGTGAAAAGCTTGACTCCTACGAATTTGAGCCCATCTCACGTCTTTTCTTTGAGCATTCCTAGAAGCTCCTCCGGTTCTGTGGACGGTTCCATCCCCTTCAGCAGCATTGTTTGCTGCTTTTCCCCCTTCGGGGTGAAGGAGAAGAACTCCGTCGTCGAGTCCGCTAACAATTTCTTAATTTTCTTATACTGCTCTACTGTACTGCAGTGTATAGCATGCCTATCTACACTAAGTCTTTTAATTTAAAAGTTACTGCCTATGGCCGACTTACATAATTCGATGGTCTCCTTCAGTTCCATCTTGAAGGTGTTGATTGGAGGTACTTTCTCCCTCGTCGTCTTCTGTTGTTGTTGCTGCTGCTGGTTCTGCTGTTGTTGTTGTTGCTGTTGTTGTTGTTGTTGCTGCTGTTGCTTCTGCTGGTGCTGCTGCTGTTGTTGTTGCCTTTGTTGCTTTGGCAGCTGTTGCTGCTGTTGTGACAGCTGTTTCTGTGGCTGTGGTTTTTCTTGCAGCTTAGGCTGTTGATTTTGTTTTGCCTGCTGCTGTTGTTGTTGCTGCTTGAGCTGCTGCGGAATTTGTTCTGCTGGCTGTTGTTACTCGCTTCGCTGGAGCTCCAATTCTCGGGTTAACCCTCCTGGCCACTTGCTTGGCCTTGATTATGAGCACCTTTTGCTGCAGCTGTCTGATGCTGCGGCTTAGGTGCTCCAATTCGTCGTCCTCATAATCTGACTCTGAGGCCGCCAGAGAGGCGAAGCTATTACTTGTGCCGGTGTAGTGCCCTTCACCACCGTCAGAGACGTAGGCGAATCGGTCACCACCGGCTGATCGTTGTTGTTGTTTTTGTTGTTTGGCTGCTGCTGCTGACGTCGTAGGCGCCTCCTCCCCCACTTCCACAGGCAGCTGTTCTGTAGAAGTTGAAAGAGAGGGGCGCTTTCCCACGTTGGGAGTTGGATTCAACCTCCTCCTCCTCTTCCCCGTTCCTTCAATGACCACTGTTGGTTGGTGGCCTGACGTTACTGGCACATCGCCTGTTTTTTGTTTTTCTGCTTTTCCCGTTTGTTGGGACGCGGACCGGTGGCTATCGGCTGATGCTGATCACTTTATTTTAATTTTTTAATTAAAAAAACACAGAAAAAATGTCTCCCCCCGGATGGGACTCGAACTTTGGTCCACTGGGTGGCGGTTCACCACTACTACAAGTAGGCTACCGAGCCAATTAAAATTCGCTGGGCAAATATTGAACTTAACACACTGGTAATCCACTTAGAAGCCGAAACACGTCTATACTCCACGGAGGTCTGTGAACGACTGGTCAGAGTTTTACCCTCAGCACCACCAATGCTAGTGAAATATAGGTTGCAAATTATGAACATAAGTTACAAAAGGAAATAATTTATGGAAACTACCTCAGGTGTATCTGCCGAAATGTCTGTCAGACTCCTGTTTTTATATTTTTATCTCAGAAACCGTTTGCCGTAGAATCTTGAGATTTGGCATAGTTTCACTATTTATTACTAAAAAATATTGTGAAACAACTTCACAGGACGGCGTAATGTGAACTCGGAAAACAAAATAGGTTCGATTTACTGTGTCTGTCACGATAAAAACATCAAGAACCGTTCCAGCTAGAAACTTGAAATTTGACACACATATACATTCCGATGGTTTACATATATGAGACAGCTAATCACTCAAAAATATTGTGAAACTGGGCAAAATATGAACTTGAAAAAAAAAATTTCTGAATAATATATCATGTGGAACATCATTCGAAAGGGCTCGAAACAAAGATTCTAAAAATATTTTGCTCAGTTTTTTCCGCTAGAAACTTTGGGAGTTATTGCCAAAAATGTGTGAAAAATATCATACAAAAAGCACCAGAACTTTTTCTCAGAAACTGCTTAAGTCAAAAATATGAAAAAATCATAGTTCGTAGGTAAAAAATAACGAGTCTCGTAAGTCGTATAGTTTTTGAGAAATTCACGTCGAAAAATTCAATTTTATGTCGAAAAATTCAATTTCCCAATCGATTAACTCGTAAACTACAAGACCAATTTCAATGAAACTGTCACTACTCGATAATCAGTAATTTTGGAAAAATTAAAGGCTATCCAAAACTGTGCTGCCATACAAAAACAATTTAAAAAAAATTAATTAAAATACGGATTTTGCCAGGAAACGAACCTGAGACCCCTGAACTCAGCTACACACTCAGCCGTGTTCTTAATGTTTATCCAATTTCTCATAGTGAATAATATTACTAATAATAAGTTTGTAAAGTGAATATAGAGGTGGGTCGTTTTCGTATTTTGTGTTAATGAAACGAAACAGTTATTTAAGCAAAATATATGTATGTAACTAGTCTTAAAACTACGGAACCCTTTGAGCGCGAGTCTGACTCGTACTTGGCCGGTTTTTTTTTAGATCCAACTGCTTGTACTCAGCACTTCTATAATTCCACAAACATGGAAACTGCCGAAAATTGTTTATTAAATTAATTATCTCCTCTTGTGATATCTTCCAGTCGGTCATAATTATTTTTTTCTTATTCAAACGCATCGAATGCAACCAATTTTCACTCAAATGTCAGATATTAGCAAGATATCTTTAGCTTGCTAAATATCCTGCTATGGATAGCTTGCTATCTCAATTATCTTGCTATTTGCCGTCTCCATTAGATATTTGCATAGCATGCTAATTATATTGCTATACATTTTAGCTCGTGGAGACGGCCTGTAAGAAGATAGCGGAGGGGAGAAAAGTGAGAAAAAAAGGAAGCGGAGGGAAGGACCGGAGCTTTTTGTGCGATTTTTTTAACGCAACAAAGAGTAATCACTTTATATATGAATAAGGCCATTGTGCCAAACAGAGTCGAAGGCTTTTTTCCCTATATCTCGGATTATTTTAATGCTATTCGTAGTATGTACCTGATGGGCAGTGCTATGAAAACGTCTAAAACCGAACTGTTCATCAAGTAATAATTTTCCCTCTTCAACAATTTTCACAATTCTTTCTTTCAAGATTCTTTCGTATATTTTGCTAACACTACTCAGTAATCTTATTGGTCAGTTACTATCTGGCTGGACTATCTAAAAGTTTTCCAGCTTCTGGTATAGGTGCTACTTTTGCTATTTTCCACAGATCTGGAAAATATTGCATTTTAAGGCAAGCGTTTATAAGAAATGCTAAGAATTGTATCCCTATTTTGGGGTTTCTTAAGATAAATATTTTTCATGTTATCCAGTCCACCTGCTTTTTGACATTCAGATGATCTTAAAAATATTGTGTATCATCAGATGTTGTGTCTGAATCTGATGAAGTAAGATCGTGCACAGAGTTGTTAACAATTAAATTTGTATTTGAATTTCCTAGGTGTTGTGAAACCAAATGATTTTGTGAAAATGTAAAACCAAGCACATTTGCTTTTTCAATATCTGTAATGTATGTATGTGTTTGTAGTCGTTTTAAGGCAGTGAATTTGTTTGTTTTTATTCTTAACAACTAATTTCATTATGTTTCAAAATGGTTTGGAAGCTTTGTCTAATGTATTAAGTTTATTAGCCGCGTTTTATTACCCATGATCCAGATTGGATCATTGGTTTGTATGCATTACAATAACAATGCGAGATCTTGCTTTTCATTTGGATCTATTTTCGTGATCTTAAAATTAATTCGGCTATTTCTCAGTAGGATGCACTTCCGCTTGTGAAGTTTGCTTATCTGTGTCCGTGACAGAAACCTGCGCTAAAAACCTGTTTAATGTCTATCCGGCTAAAGTTCTGCGTCAAAAGGTCCGTGTCTGAACTATAAAGGTGTGCAATGTAATCCAGTTTGTTTTATTATGCTCGTGATCTGATCAGCATAATAAAACGCGGTTATTATTCCATTCTTGGTTTCGTTTGTTTTTAAAAAATTTAGCAATAAGTTTGTTAAGATGTACAATAGCCGTATTTTACTATCGCCGATGATCCATATAGATCATTGGTTTGTATGCATTACAACAACACTACTTGATCTAGCTTTTTATCAAGATCAATTTCCGTGATCTAAAAATTAGTTCAGTTATTTCTAAGTAGGATACATTTCCGGTTGTGAACTTTGCTTATCCGTATGTGGTAGAAACCTGCTCTAAACACCTGCTAAGACTGCTTTTAAACGTTGCAATTCCTGCGTTGCGACTAGCGCTGTTTCTCTTTTGTTTTCTTTTCGCCAAACCGAGGTACTTTTAAACGTTGCAACTCTTCGTGCAACTTCATTTGACTCTTTTTTGACATTCATTTTCATTTCATGTTCGCGAGTGAGAATGTCGGTCGTTGCCTGTACATTTTGTTTTGTTTCGGTGTTGGAGTTGCCAAAAAAAGGAAAGTATCGAATTTGGATCAAGAGTTGGAGGAAAGAAAGAAAGACTCACGGCTCTCATTGTTTCTTGGAAAATGAATTACGTATAAAAGATCCATTTAGCTTCAATAATTATTTAAGAATATCACATGCCAAGTTTATATACCTTCTTTCCTTGATTGAAAATGATCTGCGTAAACAGGACACCATTATGAGGGAAGCAATACGTCCAGCCGAGATATTGTCCGCAACACTTCGATTTTTGGCAACTGGGGAATCATATGTAAGCAGCAACCACCAGACTAAGATTTCTGCGTCAACACTTTGCAATACAGTGCCTAAAGTTTGTAGTTTGCTGTATGACAAATTAAAAACCACGCATATGAAGGTAAAAAAGTGTTTTTATTTTATTGTTTTTGTTGAAAATTCTTCTTCGCTTATTATTTCCACTGCTAACTCCAGAATATTCAGTGATGAGGTGGAATCTTGAGTGCGGTTTAATGAAGAATCGGCTTATTTTATAGTCTCAACACTCAACATTTTTGCTCTTGATGTTGATGGAGCATCTTGGTATATGTTGGTGTTGCTGCTGAGTTCGGTAGACAAGAGACTGGGAATCATGTAATATCTATCATGGTCTGATACCACTGACGAAGCAGAATGGTTTAAAGTGGTAGTACTTTCAAAATTGTGAGGTGAATGATTGTAGGCAGAACAGTAACTTTCCAATCTCGATCCATTCTGAACTCCTGGTCATTTCGCGCAGTATATTTTGTATTTGCCAAGCCGTTTTTTCTTGAATCTCATCGTCCTTAATCTTATTTATTTCAAACAATACCTCTTTTGCCAACCAGTCGTATCTCTGCTCTCTCCTGCTATGAATTGCATTTTGCAAGCTGCTCATTTTTCCTGCAGAATTTTGTCTTTCTGAAAATAAAAAAATAAAAATATAGTTTCTTTAAATATGTAGTTATTTGTTACTTTTATTTTTTTTTATAGTTTCCAATCAGCTGTAATGAATGGGAAAAAATAGCAAACGAATTTGTAATAAAATGGCAGTTTCCTAATTGCATAGGAGCTCTTAATGGGAAATATATAAACTTTAGAGCACTCAGAAGTTATGGTGCGTATTATTATAATTACAAGGGTTCCCATAGCATTATATTGCTCGCTCTCGTTGACGCAAGTTGCCGGTTTACATGTGTGGACATTGGATGTAATGGAAGAAACAACGATGCAGGTGTTCTGGCGCAAAGTACATTGCAAGACGTTTTGGAAAATGCTTTTGACAGAAAATAGAAGTCTTCCTTTTGTTATTGTTGCAGACGATGCTTTTCCCCTTAAAAAACATATAATGAAACCCTATCCATATCATACTCCAGTTAAGGAAAAAAAATATTCAACATACGCTTAGCTCGCGCGAGACATGTTGTGGAGCACGCATTCGGCATTCTAAGCAACAGATTCCGAATATTTCAAACAACAACAAATTTGCGCGTTGACAAAGTTGAAGTTATAACGCTTGCTTGCTGTGCGCTTCACAATTTTTTAATGGAAGATAGTCGATCCGACTCTCAACAATATTATCGCAACAAGTCCAACCACCACACTTTTTTCAACGCACGGAGAACACAAAAAAAGGGAGCAGCTGAGGATTACGTCAAGGATTCTTGCAGTATTTTAACAATGAAGGACAAGTTGACTGGCAGGACTCTAAACTTCAATCATACCTTCATTTTCTTGGGAACTGGTTCAGAATAGTCTGATTCATCACATTCCGCGGTGAATTTCCCAGGCATACCCGCATTCTTTAATTATTAAAAATAATCAACAAAAAAAAAACCATAACGAAAATACTATTTACCTCGTCACGATTGCTTTTTGATTGTCTTATTTGCAGTGTCTTTTTAAAAATTTAAGTTGATCGAAACACCATAATTTGGGTTGGCATATTTCATCAACACCCATTCAACTTTTCTTGGAACTTTCGACAGACCGATACTCACGCGTAAACTGTGTACGCAAATTATGTATTTTGGTTTTAATGTTTTTAAGTGTAATGTTCGGCACAACTTTTCTCATCTCTTCGTATATATTAAAATATGATTCTTCTCTTTTTACTCTGTTTATATAGTTTGGAGTTTGTGGAGCGTACAAATTTTCATTAGCCTCATAAACTAAAATAAGTTTTTCAACCGCCTCACGCGTCCACAATAATTGTTTTTCCATAGTATTTTTTATTTATTCCAATAAACAACACAAAACTAAATGCCAACTTATTCGTAAAAGCGACGAAAATAATAATAAAGGAACTGCCAAAAGTGACTTTGTCCATGAACAACACAAAGAAGAAACACCGATATCACTGCGACTCGAGCAGTCCCAGCGATTCTGTCTACACCGGCCACCACATACGTTTCTCTCCAACAAGCTCAAACAAACGAGTGACAAACAAACGAATCGCAAGCAAGAATTGTAAAAGCCGTCTAAATGGCTGTATCCAGCTAAAGGTTGTGTAATTTAACGGCAACTTCGCGCTAAGGACTGTGTCTGAGCTAAAAAGGTGTGCAATGTAATCCAGTTTATTTTATTATGCCCGTGATCTGATCCGGATTAGATCAGCAAAATAAAACACGGCTAATATGACTTTGAGAAATGGGTTGCCGATATCTTTGCTAGTTTCGTCTATGCATATTTCTCATTCTAATGAGTTCAAGAACAATAGGTGGAATTTTCATGCAATAATGTTTTTAAACTACTTTTGGCACACTCACATAAGCTGAACTTAAAATATTTTTTTTTTCCGAGGGTAGGTGAACATCTTCCATATAAGAATAGCGAGTCCGTGCTCACAGTAGTGTCAGATTCTTACTGACCAAAAATACCACCCTTCGATATAAATTTGTTAGATACCTACTGCAACTGAATTAACGTTTGGCAGGTTACTTTCCAACGAAAGATCCTTTATGATCCTTAGTTTAGCTGCGGTTAATCCTCATCTCCTAAGTCAAAAGGTTTTGTCCTTTGTAGTCGGCGGAATAAATTCGTCACTTCAGTATTGGAGTGATCTAATCGACAAATCCTGGTTTTGCGAAAACGACGTTTGAAGTTTGAATGTGAATAAAACAAAAACCTTAAGCACAGCAATCATAGACAAAATTTATTAAAATAGTGGCAACTGAGCTGAACTTATACTCCGTTTTTTATTTTAATCGGGCCATTAGTTTATTTTTTATCTTAATTTGAAAAATTATAGGGCATGATTTTTTTGGCACTTTTTGACCAACCTATGTGTTATTTAAATACTGAACGCGACTGCGATTTATGGATGCATATGTGTCATATTTTCATACAAAAGTATAAAAAACACCCATTTTTTAAAATTGGTGTAACTTTTTTCCTCTTTTTTTTTTTTATTTAGCTTAGCTTTTTATAAAAAAATAGGTTAGTTAGTTAACATTTTAAAGAAAAATAACTCGTAAAAATAAACGCGTTTGGTCACAACGGAGATCTAAAAAAAAAGAATTTTAATAGCTTTTTACAGGTACCTACGGAACGGAAGGCGTGTTTTTTTCAAATCTATGTAGATTAAACATGTTTCTGCAACATGTTTTCAATGTAAAATACAACAAAACCTTAGCCTGGATAACAATCCAGTCTTATTTTTACTTGGAAAGCTTTTTCGAAGTCTATATAGATTTGAAAAAAAAAACACGCCTAGACCTAATAATTGTACTTATGTGTCACTTATACACTGAAATCATTTAAAATGCTTGGACCTTCGATTCGCTTTGTTCTATCAGCACTGAATTATGTGTTTGCAAAAAAAGCATATCTGAGCTCAGTTGTACGTATAGGTCATTTAAACCATTTAAAAAATTTCAAAAAAATTCATACAAAGATATGACTTTCCCATACAAAGGCTTATGTAGCAGATCAATACTGAGCATTTATTCCCGAAAGAGCGTATGTGTCATTTGTAACACTGATATCTTTTAAAATAATAGGGATAGGAGAGATTTGATTACACCAATCGAAAGATCTTGTTTTTTTCACTAAGAAAAAACGACAAAAATGCACTTATGTCACTCCAATACTGAGGTGACGAATCGCTCTCATCCAAAATTAGAAGAACTGTATTGTTAACATGTCCAATTAGTCGGTTTCCCGCGATGCCTTTATACTCTGTCCAACCGAATTGTCCAGTACAGGCCTTATGGGGGAGCTTTTTTCAAACACTGGTGCCTGTACTTCACGGCACTCAATTCGAAAAATTGGCACTGCCTCACACACATTTTGTTTAATTTTCCTCATATCCGCATACATCCCATCATGATCAACTTTCGGTATATCACGAGTATATAACAGATAGAAAAGCGGCCCCAGAACGCTTCCTTGCGGTACACCGGACGAAATTTCTTTGAGCTCCGAGTATTCATTTCCATTTCTGACACGGAAGAATCTATACCGAGTCCCGAGGTATTAATCCAGAATCTCGTATAGGTATACGGGGAGTACTTGTCGTAATTTGCATTTCATGCCATCGTGCCACACCTTATCAAAGGCTTGCGAGACGTTACGGTTGAGCATATCTTTTTTTTTATTCTAGTGCTTTCTCGATTACGTTAGTCAATCTATGCACCTGGTCGGTCGTCGAATGCTTACTTCTGAACCCAAACTTGTGGTCAGGGATAAGATTTTTTTCTTCTAAAGGGTGATTTTTTAAGAGGTTGAGAACTTTTTTTAAAAAAAAAACACAAAAAATTCGAAAAAATGAATGAAATATTTATTTCAATCGATAGTTTGAACATTGCAATTTAATGTTTAAAGATAATTTCATGCAAATGTTGACCGCGGCTGCGTCTCAGGTAGCCCATCCGCTGAGTCCAATTTTGGCATACTCTTTCACACATATCGGCCGGTATCTCACGAATGAATGCATGGATGTTGGCTTCCAGTGCGTCAATCGAAGCGGGCTTGTCCCTATAGACATTAGCCTTGACATACCCCCACAAAAAATAATCTAATGGTGTCAAATCGCACGATCTAGGCGGCCAATTGACCGGCCCGAAACGTGAAATTAACTGTTCACCAAACTCGCCTCGCAATTGCGCCATTGTTTCGCGTGCTGTGTGGCATGTGGCACCGTCTTGTTGAAACCACATATCATGCAAGTCAAGAACTTCCATTTCGGGCAAAAAAAAGTTTGTTATCATCGCTCGGTAGCGTTCACCATTGACAGTAACGCTGCGAATCGACATTTCGCGGTCTTCTGTCACACTAGCTGATACGGCCGCAATATTTTCTTCACTACGCACAGTACGTAAACGTGTTGGTGGTTTAATGTCCAACAAAGTAAATTTGGTGCGAAATTTGGTCACAATCTTCCGAATAGACTGCTCAGAAGGTCGAGAATGCCGATCATAAAATGGAAGCAGCGCGCGATGAACATTTCGAACCGAGCACGAATTTTGATAGTAAAATTCAATAATTTGCAAGCGTTGTTCATTTGTAAGACGATCCATGGTTAAATTGCAAACCAAACTGAAGCTGTTTGACAGTGACACAAGGTACTAAACACACGTCAGCTGTCAAAACCAGTGTTGCCAAAACCAAACCAGCTAAAAAATCACCCTTTATAACTGGTTGAAGACGTATTAGTAATATCCTCCGGAATATTTTGGATATGACTTCCTTGTTAGTTATGTATATTTCCTAGATTTGTGTGCATGTTTTGTAGTTTTCTTTTTAATTCTTTACGAAAATGTTTCCAGTTTGCATTTTTTAAGTTTACTAAATATTGCACTTGTTTTTCACCTGACCAGACTTTGTTAATGTTTACCTAAAAACTATGCGCTTTTATTTATTTGTTACATATATTATATAAGTACATAGATTTTTAAACGGTTTAAACGTTTTTTTCCTAGGTACTCAATAACATTTATTATTTAATATTGAGTATATATCTTTTAAAATATTGGATAAGCCTAAATAGATACAGTAAAACCTCATAATCGAGACCCTCTGTAATTAGAGCACCTCCAAAATGAACCGCACCTCATGCATACACTTGATTTTTTCATACATACGTACATATATGGTAAACTGGGCCACATTCAGTAAGCCCGTTTTAAGTGTGAACCAGGCTTCATAGACTAACCCCTTCTGGTTAAATACGCCCTTTAAAGCTGAAATGGGATCCATCGTAGTATAAAAGCTATATTTAGCCACAAAAAAAAAAAAAAAAAAAAAATAGTTTTGTGCTTTCGTGTGGTTCGATGATTTTTTTCAATACGGATATGTAAACCGTTTAGCATGGCCAATTTTATATGAGTTAATGATAAATTTTTATTTTTAGCATATATTGGTATTAAGTTTTAAGATGGGAAACTAGAATCCATTTAGATTTTAAAAATTGATTAAGAAATGTGAAGTAAAAGACAATTTGAGAGATCGGGGCACATTCGGCATTTGAAAAAGGGACACATTCGGCACCTGAAAAGCACCATCTTCTTGTGGACACTTCCGATTCAGTGAACTTAAGTCATTCAGAAGGTGATTTTCAATCCATATATACCTACAGGGTGGTTCGGTTTGAGTTACAGATATTTTCGGATCTGATTCATTGATTCATACTATGAAAAAAATCGTATGGGAGGGGGGGCTATCTTGAACACCCACTGAGCTACAGGGTGTTTAAAAACGTTCCTTCATAGAAAATGGTACCAAGAGTTATTCAATTATAATTTCTAGTGTATTCAACTTAGAGCAACCAAAATAGACTCGTTTCATAGACAGTTGAATAGTGTTTACCTATAACAGTTAAAAACTATTACCATCCGTATTTTCGTTTTCGAGATATTGGTATTCAAACACAGATTTTTTTTGATTTTTTTTAACCAATTTTTGTGAAAATCGCATTTATCTCGGGAAAGAGTGCTCATAATTTTTTTTTTTCCTATTATTATTTTGATTCGCCATAATGTCACCTACCTTTTCACCGCAAAAAGTTTTTACCTACTGCTTACAGTTTTGCCGGTATAAGGTTAATTTTATTACAAAGACCATCGAACTGCCATGCCGCCTGAAGAAAATAAGAAAAAGAAGATTCTTAGGCACACACAATTGGAAAAGGACCTCAACGAACTTGGAGTGCGCAACTGCAGGCAGTTAACTAACTAGAAGCGGTTGTTTGTTTAGGCCTTGGTCCATACCGGACTGTAGCGCCACATAAGTAAGCAATTAAGATTCTAAGGTAGTGTCCAACTATTTTGAAGATGGAGATTGGTTGTCCAAAATGTTAAGGATATGTGCATACATGTACACCAGGGACGTGCCGTGATGCTCTAAGCAGGGTGTTCTACATTTTTTTTTTTTTGGTTAGACAGTAACGTATATTCTCTGAATGCATTGGAAGACGTCTACCACTTCATAGCAGTTTGTGCCATTTTGTCGGAACTACGTTTGCTTTACTTTACCAAGAGAACTTTAACACTTGAAGAAACTTTACAAATTCTTAACGGTTCACGGGGTTGGAAGCTGCTTTTTCGGTACTGCAGTCATGCCTTAACCTATAGAAACTTTTATAGTAATATATAACTTAGTCTTTATGTTTATAATTGTATAATTATTTTTCATGCATAAGAGTTACTACATTTTGTAAGAGTTAACTAATGTCAATTTTTTTTTTCGACAGACGGCTCTTATTTGCCATGTTCTACATTTATTTCTTAAAATCACGTATGTTATTAACATTATACAATAAAGAAATAAATAAAAACAATAATAATATTCTCAGTTTTCTCCAGGCCCATGACGAGGACGTTAGGTAAACAAGGCCAACAAAGTAATTTATTAAGAACGGGGCAACCACAAAACCAAAATTTTCTTTCATAGTTAGAAATCTAAAAATTTGTACGAAAATATTTACTTTTAGTTACCACCTTACAAATCAAATCCGGAAGAGACGGTATTGGCCTTTCAGAACTAATTATTTTCAGTCATTCTTTCGAATTTACTTGAGAAAATGGTTTCTTCAATAAATTTTCAATAGCGCATCAACAGGTCATATTTTTCTCTTATACGATTTGGCTAAAAAGAACGACATGCATATCTAAGTACTGCCAAAAAGCGAATGATCAATGATTATATTAGCCGTGTTTTATTTGTAGCCTGTAAGAATAAACATGTTTCCGCAACATGTTTTCAATATAAAGATTTGAAAAAAGACACGCCTTTTGTTGTGTTGCTTTTTGCTTTCGCTTCAGTCGATATGGAGTTCTACAAATATGGAGCACATCGAAATCGAACAATAACTATACTATCAAGACCAAGAGAAGAGAATCGAACAAAATTCCACCAAACAAACGTTCACATGCAGTATATGAGAACTGAGAAGCAACATAATACCCACAGCTAGCATCTTCATCGCTAAAGAAAAGGGTAGAAAATGCGTTGTATCGAGCCTGGGTGCGGAGTTTGCTGGAGAACCCAAAATCATGTTTTTGTACAGACGATTGTTGGGACTTTGAATGTGGTAGAACTTTTTTTATATGGATATTTCCTTTGGGTTGGTGCGCTAGTAAGTGGAGAACAACCGGGCGAGTCGTCGTCAAACTCAATTTAATAAAAAGTTGGTTTGGATAGGTTGCTTTGAAAGTATGTATGTATGACGGCACGCGCCTTTCAATTTACTTACGAAAAGAGGAGAACATTTTGTTCGACGTCAATTTGTGTTGAATGATTTATTTACATATATACATTTTGATATTGCGATTTTGACTGCGGTGTTTGGTTTGGTTGATTTGGCTATGACATGACGGTGCGGCACAACAGAGTGAACGAAAGTAAATGTTAAAGCAGTATTTTTAAAAGAGCATTTTTGAATTACAACTTAATTAGATATTGTTAGCGCATGTATATAAACAAATAAGTTTTCCATAAAGATGGATTTCGTTGGGGTGTGCAGAGAACACCTGCGCACCTTAGAATAAACGTCACTGATGTACACACATAAATTAAATAAAATCAGCTTGTATTTATTTACACTCTTAGCAAAGTATCTAAATAAGTATCCAATACTCTTTTTAACTTCAAACTTTATTCGAACATTTCCATTAATTACAAAGATACAAAAATTACACATAAACATAACATATTTACTTACATAATATACATAGATAAAAGATACTTATTTTTTGTGTATTTTACTTTATTGACAGCCATTTATTGAATTCCCCACCATAATTTAAATCAAATGTGAATTCGGATTTAGTGTTGGCTGGCCGAATTTTAGAAATTTTATTAACTGGACGACCGAGACGATTCTTTTCACGATTGGGTAGAAAATTCCAAATAGTTAGAGTTTCATCATTGCCAGCAGTCGCCAATTGCATTCCGGTTGGACTCCACATCATAAATCGAACATGGTTTTCTGGTGTGCGAAGAATATCAACCACGTGATCAAGAGAGGACATGACCAAAACCTCTGAATGAATACATCCGTCGGCATCTGCAATTATATTCGAGGAATCATTTAGAAGTATTTTAAACAAACAAACGTATGTATATATTAATGCTAGGCAAGTTTTCTTTAATTGGCAATCAATCGGGTGGTGATTGATTCCATTAGTCAAGAGAAGAAAAAAATTGCATGACTGAGTGTGTGTGTTATGTCCAGGGTTCGGATTTTGTTGACCAAAAAAGCCAAAAAAGGCAAAATAATACCGCAGAAAAAGGCAAAAAAGGCATTTAATAATAAAGGCTTTTATGCATTATTATTAACATTGTAACCCCAAACATTTTGAAGTCCTCTGTTATTTAACAATCGCCTGCGATTATCTCTCAGGAAAGTTTTGAATGAAATAAAGGACCTTACAACATGGGCAGAGCCTAGTGGAGCCAAGATAAGAGATACTACGTCCTTGACTTTAATATTTCGTTTATTTGCTGAAAAAACCGCGTACAATTTTTTCATCTCATCTTCAGCTACTGGCCCTTTAGCTTGTTGTAATTTCTCCTCGAGTCCGTTCAAAGTCTCTAACACCTATGCGGTCTTTCGGGTCGACTAAAAATCGTTTTCCAATTTCACCACAAACTCTGTCATGGGGCATTTTCACTTTCAATGACAAGCAACAAAATATTTTGGGAGCAGCAGGCATTTAGGCACGCGCAACATTCAACAGAACAGCACTAAGTGACCAGTATAATGTCACAGAATATGAATATAGAATCTAGATGAAAAGGCGCACAGTTACGAAAAAAATACTTCCCAGGGTCTAACAGTTTTTGTCAGATGAAACTGCGGCGAATGCCTGAGATTGCACTTACGGCACAAGAAGAAGCGCATGTACTTAATATACTGGGTTGATACAAATGTATTTAGGGTTGTATTGGTGTGAAAGGATTTTTTTTATGTGCGCTAGTGTAAACAACACTTGCAGTTATGTGCATGTTCATACAAGAGAAAAACCTGGCCTCATACGTGTGGACACTGAAATTTCTTTCGTGTGAGCAAGAAAAAATCGTATAGTTAAAAAGAAAGTACACAGCGACTTTGACAAATAGTACCAAAAAGGCAAAAAAGGCAATATGAGTAAAAAAGGCAAAAAAAAAGGCAAAGTCAACAAAATCCGTTCCCTGGTTATGTCCAATGTCCTAGTAGGGAATCATTGGCGATTTCATCAGGCCTAGCTAAAAGCTTACCCCGGAAGCTGTAAAGGAAGGCCTGTTATTAAAACTTCCTGGTAATCCCTGAAAAAAGGAATGCAACAGGAAGCGAGGTGGCAAGTGCTTGCTCCGTATGACATCGCAATGGTAAATTAAGGCATGAAGTAATGCCAAGAGGAAGCGATTTTTAGCATGTGAATGCCAGAAAGAATCAATGGGGTAACGTGTAAGTTCCCTTATGGGGTAAATGATTTAAGGGGGTATTCTAGTCTAGCGGTACGAATTTTGGGTGTTTTTTAAAATTCGATAAAAACAAATTAAGAATATTTTTACCTGTCATTTTTTATTAGATATTTGTTGGCAAAAGCGCCAAGACTGAAATTTACATGTAATTTTTATTTGATAACTCGAACTTCTATTACTCGAATATTTTGATAACACGAAGAGATTTTTTGGCGTCACCTTCGGTAAGTCGAATTCTTTAAGGAGAATTCGCATATTCTGCGTGTTTTTATAATTTCGTTTTATAATGCATAGCTGTCGGGGGCACTGTGTTTGTATGTTCCTATGACCTAGTATACATACGTGTAGATAATCGTAATTTAGTTACCTATATGTGAGTAAGAATAGTCAAATTTCTTGTTAGTAGTGATTTGAACACATATTACTAGGTTGGTACATATATTGGTCGATACGAACTCAAAGCTGTTTTTATTTTTGATAAAAAAATAGTAGACGCCTAAAAACACAAATAGGGAAAGCGTACGTTAAAAACATTATGTCTTGATGAAAAATTACATATCTATACATATTTATATCAATTTTGTAATTACTTAATAACTCGAAGTCTTGATAACTCGAATTTTTTCGTGGCAAGTGATGGTTCAAGTTATCGAAGTTCGACTGTATTTTAACAATACAAAAAAAATGCAAACATTTTTTTTTTTTGAAAATTGAAAAAAAGTACAGGCTGGTAAAGTGGGGTGGTGAAAAATAAGGGTGTGTCCTTCTTGACATGATTCCACCCCTTCTGGTGATCAGAAAAAAAAATAAAAAAAAGGTTCTTAATCAGTCGCTATCGTCTGAACTACGGAAATAAAAAACAAAATTTTTTTCACAAAATTGTTTGCCCTTTTTTCAAAGTTTTGATTTTTTTAAAAAATAGTAGAAAACTAAATTTTTACATAATTATAGTTCCAGCGATAGAGTGATATAGCTATTAAGAAGTTCCACGCCAAATTTCAAGTTAATCGGTTCATTAGAACTTGAGAAATCACGTCAGACGTTCTGGAAAAAGTAGTTTCGAGAAAAACACGTTTAAAGAAATAATTCATAGTGTATAAGAGACTTTCTGTGGGATAATTCAGGAAAGGCTTGGAGGATACATTTTTGAAGGTATAATCTTTAAAAATATGAAGGAAAAAAAACGATTTTTTCAAAATTCTAGACTAGAACCACAGACGAGAAATATACAGATGTAGAATATGGTATACCTCGAGTTTAGTTCTCTTCTTTTGTGTAGATGACTCCACTTGTTCTGTTTTTCGTTTATTCTATGATCATGCAGGTTTTAAGTTACATGGTCGTGCGAGTCAACCATCCTTCAGTGTGTTGTGACTTCGGTATACACATATTTTTTTTATATTTCATTTTGTTGCAACCCTTTATTTTGTCTTACTTATCTCAATTGATCTTGCGAACGAACATATACGAACGACTGACTGGGTGGTCGGTGTTTCTAGATTTTAAACCGTGGTGTGTTTGTGTGTATATGGTGGTCATATTTTGATCTGTGGTTGTTGTTTTTGTTTGGTTTTATTTTCACATTTCTGTGAAATTTCGATGTTCTTTGATTTATGGTTGAGCGAATTTTTTTTTTGATATGCGAGAAATCGATAAGAAAATTTCTCCGACAATTTTTGCATGTCCTTCAAATGAAAAAAAAAAATTGAGTAATTTGTGGAGGCATACATTACATAGACATATTATGTACATACATATACCTATGTATTTAGTTTTAATATCGAGGGCAAATATCTTGTTGGGCTCCTGTAAAGGCTTACAAACTGGAAATCAAAACAATGCCTACCTACTTTTTTCTGTATCATGTACCTATTATATTTGACAAGCTGACCCGTGCTCGCCTTGCTTCGCCACCGCTGCCACTGTTAAGGCAAAACAAATTGGAGATGAATTCCGAATTTACCCACTTAGAGATGGAATTTCAAAAAATCATCTCTAAGGGGATCTCTATGCCATTAAAGGAATGTACTCTGTAAATGAAATTAACGTTTTCAAAGAAATTACATATTTTATTGCAATCACAAAAACCAACGAAATGATCTACTTTTCCCGCCCTTCTGCTGGGCCATCGCATATACATACATACATATATGTACATACGAATACGCGATAGCAAAATTCCCATTCAAGAAAATTTGAACACTTGCAGCACTATGAAAATCACACAGTATAGTCGCTATTCCCCTTCCATATGCCAATTTAGACTTGCATTACTTACAATAAGAAATTAAAGCGAAAAGAAAAATAAACAAAATTATTACATCACACACATGCTGCTCGTGTATTTGTTTTGTATGCGAAAACAAACAAACAAAACTAAAACCGGTGTTCGTGATACAAAAGAAAACGAATTTAAGCAGCGATGGGAATACAACAACAACATCCACAACACACAAGGAAGTCCAACACAGAAAAGGAAATCGAGAGAAACGAACATTTTTGCTCGAATCATACACCATTCTATGAGTTCGTTCATGTTGCAGGCATTTCATACGAGGTATTGTATGATGGTATGCTGGTTTTTGGATTTTAGTATGCTGGTTTTAAATTTTTTTTGTAAGATGCTTTTGTTCTACCATTCTACATCCGTATATTTCTCTTGTCTGTGCTAGAACAAAGCCTTTGTTCGCATTTTTTTGATCTACCTATGTACATAGATGTTTTTACATCGACAGGTAGATATTATTTCCTCTAGAAGTTTTTTGTAGATAGGTGGCTTTGAGGGTTCCGTAGTGAAGGATTCAAAAAAAAAATCAAATAGTTTGTTCAGGTCGAAACGATAACGAACAGAACTTAAAGTATTCTAACAGTTTTTACTAGTTACAACGCAACGTTTAGATGTCGCTTGCATAGCATAATTTCCAATATGGACTTACTCGGAAGCAACTCATCCATTTTTGTATTTCATATTTCCTTATTCTGGTATGTACTAACTTCTAACTCTCAACGTTCCTTCTGGACAAATAAATAGAAGATCAGAAAACTCAAAAAAGTCTTTTTTTTCGGAACACCAACTACCGAGTAACCAGCAGGTTTCATCGTGTATATGAGAACTGACATTTTGCAAAATATTCAGGTTTCAATACAAAACAAATAATTTTTAAAATCTACTATTAAATTACTCATATTTAACATAAATTAAAGAAAATTGCCCATAAACTAAAGATTTCGTTGACGTGTTTTCTGATAACTTTTAATCTAAGTTATTTGCGTAGAAAACATTTTATTGTATCTCCTGAATGATTTGCAAAATGTCAGTTGTGCGGTGTTCTTATATACACGACGCACAGTGTGAAATTTTCGCATTCTAGCGAAACTTTATTCCAAATCTTAATATTTGCATCTCTTGTAGCCTAATTTAGCTGAAGAAGCCGTTTTGTGCTATAGCCCATAGCAATGCAGCAAGTTGTGAATTATACTATACTAGCTGACCCGTGCTCGCCTTGCTTCGCCCGCCTGCCACTTTTAAGACAAAACATAGAATTAATATACTTTTTTTTATTTTAACTTTTTTTTATTTTTTCAATTGTTTTTTTTTTTTGCTACGAGATTTTTTTCTTAGTGGCAGCACTTCTTTCGTATCTATAGATACTTCAATTCATTCTCCCTTCAATAATACAGTCTTCAGTCTACCTACTGCTTCTACCTTTACCAGCGTTGCCAGGTTGCGGGATTTTTCCCCGTTTCCGGGGATTTTCAACCCAAAAGGGGAAACGGGGAAAAAGATTTCAAAACGGGGAAAACGAACTGCGTTAAAAAATGTTTCCATTCATTGACACTTTCAATAAATAAATACTATTTAGTAAAGCAATAGATTAAATATATAAACACAGAAATACAGTGCGTCAATGCAAACAATTTTAGACACACAATCTCACATTTGCATTTGGTTGAAGGTCGGCCATAGCGCATGCGGCACTGACTTCAACCCTTTCTATATACAGTGGACAACAACAAACATCTGATTTAGCGAATTTCCAATACAACGAATCAGATTTATTCCCATTGATGGTTCTATATTACGAATGATGCAAAAAATGTCCACTCGGTTTATTGGATGCTTTACAATTTCTGGTTAAAAACAAAATACATAGGCACAAATTCATAGTCAGCCCATTACTATAGTTACAGCCGGCACTAAATAAAAAAGCCGGCTATAACTGTTCGTTATTCGTAAACACATTTTTGCCTGTGTATTAACTGGTATCGACTTTGGTATGTTTTTGTTAAGTGATTTGAACGAACTAAACCCAAACCCAAAATATTCGATATGAGAAATTTACAGCCAACTCTAGTTATTTAAAGTGACGTTTGCCTCATTTTAAATTTCGAGCTGGCTATAAGTTTAAAGACGACTATAAGGTGACTATGAATAGCAAAAAGTATATTTTAGGTTATGTAGATGAATAAATTCTTTTATTGTGGGCTTTATCTGACTATGAATTTTCGCCACTGTATTTGACAAATGATATCCTATTTCATTTAGAATATATATTTGCTGCCTTAAAATATTTTAATACTAAAATCAAGTGATTAATGAACTTCCTCTTAAGTTTTTAATTATCTGTTTTTTATTTTTAGTTTTATATTTTCTTACTCTTACAACCATAGAAAGAACCATTATCGAATGAATATGTACATATGTACAACATGATTTTTTCAGTTATTTATATACTGTAAGTGCTATTGCTCTGTCATGTTGTTAATAAACAAAATAGGACTGTATAAAAAGTAGTGTTTTATTAGCAAATTAACGAAATCGAAAGTAAATCAAAAACGGGGAAAAAACCGGGGAAAATGAAACGTTAAATTAGGGGAAAAGATTTTTTTTTCATGCAAAAAAAGGGAATTTCTTCCACCAAAACCTGGCAACGCTGACCTCTACATCTATTATTCTCTACCCCTCTTTAATACTTCTCCGCCTTAGAATTCATTCTTTTGTTGGTTCTTTATGGGGATATATTTTGATGATATTTTATTGTTTTGTTCAGAGCATCTGATATTGTTGTCCCTTTTCATTTATTTTTTTCAGCGCGATCCTCCCTCAGTGAACTTAATTGTATATGAAGTTTGTTTTCCCCAGACATACACTTTACCAAAAACTATAAACGAATTTCCCCTCTTATGAAATTGAGTTCATCATCTGCATCTCTTATGGTTTTTGGAACAATTACAGTGGTGGTCCAGTATAACGAATGCCGATATAACGAATGATCGATATAACGTACACTTTTTTCAAGTGCATTATCGGCTCTATATAGCGAACGAACAAAAAAATGATATTCGATATAACGAATGTTGCTACAGTACATGCTTTAAAAAATAGAACGATACAAATTTGCCTAAGAAATACAATAATGTTTAGGAAACGGTCGATGCAAACATTTGGGTGTTGTACATGCAACCGAAGCCGAAGGTAAGCTCCTTGATCCAACCATTGGCTTAGTTAAGCTTAGCGGAGGATTTGGAATCTTGGAACAATACTGAAATGTTTCTTCAAGAAGATAAGCGTATGAGCCCATTCGAGGCAGTTGAGAGTGTATTAACTGAGCCAAATAGAATAACATTGGAAGTTCTGCAAAACTTGTTCACTGTTTTTCAGAACTTCCAACGTTGTTCTAATAAGTCTACGGGAAATAGCTACAAATTTCTGAGTTGAACGTTTGCAAAAGCATGTCCTTATTGGCGATTGCTTTTTGGAAAAGAAAAGGAAATAAATTAATTTTGTTTTAGTTTGTTTTACTTCTTTTTCTACTTTTTAACTTGTTTGTTGACTTTATGAATAAATTAAATAAAGTGTTATGAATTAGAAACAGTATTTGTACATTTATTTAATGTTTCGTACAAGGAAAATGTGTTCGATATTACGAATTTTTCGATATAGCGAATGCAACTGGACATTATATCATTCGTTATATTGGACCACCACTGTATTGTTTTATTTGTTTGACCAAAAACAAAAGAAAAACAAAAAATAGGTATCATGGGAACCCCTCTGATTAAGCATCAAGCTGGTGTGCATTTTGCAATGCTCATATCTGGTTCTGGTCAAATTAGTATATGTAGGTACTGTTAAATATATAATATCTATAGATATTCTTTCTTACCGCTCATCGCGAATGCTTTACTACGGATGATGTTTTGCTTGATTTATAAACACCAATGCGATTTGGTATCTCCTCTTTCGCCCTCTTTAATTTTCCCATTGACTCACGCTGTGCAAAATATTTTAAGGGTAGGAAGTGGAAGGCAGTAAAGAAGAGAAAGCATATTATACATACATACATATCATGTAATTGAGAGGGCGCGAGTACAACAACGAAACAGAAGCAACACAACCTCGTCTCGTCATTGCGATCAAATCGAAGTCGTCGATGTAAGTAAATGATAATAATGCATGCTTTTAGATTAGTTTTTTATTTATTTCTCAACCTGTAGGTGTAATTAAGAAAAGGTTAAACCCTTAAAATCTTCGTTAGTAAATTGACTTCATGTTACAGTTTTTTTTATTTGCAATTCGTATAACTGCTGTAATGTTAGGAGTGAATGTATGGCTCAACCATACAAAATAGGTATAAAAAATAATTTTTTAATTTATGTTTAAAAAAAAAAAAAAATTGACTATGGATGTTCCGGATTGTGTAACTTTTTATTAGTGAAAGAATTTTTGAAATCGGTTCAGTAGTTCCAGAGATTAGTTCCCATATAAATACAAACCTTTCCTCTTTATAATAATAGTAAAGATAAAGATAAAGATAAAGATAAAAATAAAGATTATACTTCTAAAGTGGTTCTAACCAATATTCATGTTGTTGAAAGAACTTGGGTACTTTCTATTACTTTTCCCATTTGACTTTTATTCTCCCAATCAGACTACTTACAAACATCTCCAATTCTGTAGTAGAACTCACTAATATCGTTTTGTGAAGCCATTAGTTGCACTATCTTTCGGAGTCTTTCTTCTTTCGCAGTTTGTCGTCATAACTCAAAAACACCTATACCTTCTTCATCTTGTAGTAATATTTGAAAAAAAAAAACATATGGGGGTAGCAAAAAAGTGCACGAGATTGCCTTTTATTCTGGTTTTAAAATAATCCGAGAAACAGAAAATGTAGAAATTGGCGTGTCTGCAGGTGTCGAAGATTTTAAAACTCTATCGAAAGTGTAACCTTTCACCATTTTTGTTTTTTTTTTCTTTAGCCTGAGTGGAAATCGAACAAAAAAGTATAAAAAAATTAAATAGAAATAAAAT
The DNA here is from genome assembly GCA_949775065.1 of Brachyopa scutellaris. NCBI lineage: Eukaryota > Metazoa > Arthropoda > Insecta > Diptera > Syrphidae > Brachyopa > Brachyopa scutellaris. Next base: position 35,915,370 of record OX459114.1, read on the forward strand.
CTACTTACTTCCGCGAAAAGTGTAAACATTGTAGATATACAATTTTTTTTAAATTTTTTTCAAAACCATTCAGGATTTCAAACTGGAATAATATTCAGTATATTGTTTCACTAGACTGAGAAATTCTGTGTATAATTTTTTTTTACAGGAAAAGTTGACTTTAACGACTTCCTGCACAAAAAATTATGCAAATATACAGCAAGAATAGGCTTTATCAAATAGTTCGTTATATTACGAGCTGAAAAAAAAGTTTTCGTTCATGGAAGACCAACTTAATTTTTTGAATTAAGTTCCGCTAGATTTTGATTATTTCACACTATGCGACGGTTTGTTTTGGAACTGAGATGTTGCTTCATGCTTTGCCTATTTCCTTATTAACGAAACAAATTATATAAGTAGGGTTTCCTTACTACAGGTATATTCATAAACATGTAACATACTACATATGTACATGCATATTGTATGTACGTCTCTTCAAATTCTTGAGTTCTAGGAACATTCAACATGTTTTAATGCGATGAGAATCTGATCGAAGATATGAATAAGTTTTGCAATTTTTGGTATTGCTAATATAATTCGAGTTTCCTTCCTCATTCTTTAAAAAATATAAATATCTGCTTAATATTGGGTTCTCACTGCCCTATACATATATACCACTTACCTTTATACCAATAGCTAACAAGCAGTTCAGCAGTTAATTTATTAAATGTAATAAACTCAATCTGAATTTTTTTATCCTTGCGTTGATAATAGGCGACAATTTCTCTTGATGGCACATGTAGTATTACTATCGAGGCTGGAGAATCCTCAGCTAAAAATAAAAAACAAAACAAATATTGTCGTATGTATGTAGTACGTACTAATTAATTTAACCAACAAATAGCAAGATCTGTGCCGTTCCAAGGATGCCAATCAATGACAACTCGCAATTTGCGCTTAGATCGCAGCACAACGTGTATATCGCAGGATGGCCAATTGTATACGAAGATATTCCCCTCAACATCTGAAGTGGCTAGATAACGCATGGTTGGAGAAAACTTTATCATAAATACCGACTCCTTATGATTTTTTAAAATACTGATGACATTTAATTCCGGCACTCCAAACACATATACCCATCCAAGTTCCGTTCCACATACAACAACTTTACCAGAACAACCCCATTCAATGTACAGGACTACACATCTGGTGTTATCAAAAATATGTCCATTATGTATGCTGAGCTCCTTATATCGCTCCTGGTATAGGTCAAATACTACAAGTAGACATTTTTTTTAAATGTATGTAAATGAATCCAGTGGCAGATTGGAAATCAGATCTAACCTGGCCAATAATGGTTTTTACTACCAATTGCGAGAAATTTTCCATTTGGACAGTACGCTATGGACTTAGAGTCACGTATTCTATAGACTAATGTCAGGTCCGATGCGGGTTTCCAGAGAACAAGGTCTCGGCCGAATGAAGCTGCAATTTGACCATCCACTGACCAGTCAATGAGATTCAAGTCTGAAATTTGATATAATATATAAACAAAAAAATAAACCAAATTACATTAACTTTATTGAAATACCGACCAGAAAGCATATCGAAGTGAGGTAAGTCATGAGTTGTTTCAGCGACCGCCACTGGCTTTAAACGAGGCAAACAAGGCCAATCAAATCCGTTGAGATTCCCATATATGAATTCGCAAGTAGGTACCAATGGCAAGACATCGGAGCAGAAAAGAATTGTGCCCTTTGCTGCCAAATCAGTAAACTCCAATAATCGTCGCTGTTTAATGCCAAACGAGCTGTTCATGATCACTTTAAGACCTTTGTACCTCCAGTAACTGGGTGTAATCTTCTTAATGATGAGTAATTAGCATTTTATAAATATATATCTATTTTTAAACATATGTATGTATGTATGTGTATTGTGCTTATGCTTACCAAGTTTAAGAAATCCTCCTTGTCTCCATTGAAATGAATGTGTTCATTCATATCCTTTCCTCTGATAGCATACCGCCTTGGAATAAAACGGTCACCATAATAAAGGGGTATTATAACATCCGGACTGATTGCAAAGGCCTGCAAATTTGAATGTTATTATTTTTTGTATTCTTTAGTTTAAGGAGCTATGATTTATAATATATGTATATTCAATGAACTTGTATTATTTTTCCCTGTAAAGGCATCCAAAATGTATAAAAATTAGCTGTTCGTTTGATCCCTTAAAAATCAAAAACTAACCATCCACACACCATACTACATAATATACTTTTTATGATAGCCGTGTTTTATTATTGCGAATGATCCATATAGATCATTGGTTTGTATTCATTACAACAACACTACGTGATCTAGCTTTTTATCAAGATCAATTTTCGTGATCTGAAAATTAGTTCGGCCATTTCTCAGTAGGATGCCCGTCCTCTTGTGAACTTTCCTTATCTGTATCCGTGACAGAAACCTGCGCTAAAAACCTACTAAATATCTGTTTCCGTGGTAAAAACCTGCGCAAAAACATGCTAAATATCTGTTTCCGTGGTAGAAACCTGTTAAATGTCTGTATCCGGCTAAAGGTTGTGTAATTAAACGGCAACTTGGCGCTAAATACCTGTGTCTGAGCTACAAAGGTATGTACCTGAGCTAAAATGGTGTGCAATGTAATCCAGTTAGTTTTATTTACATTGCGTGATCCATATAGATCATAAGTGATAATAAAACACGGCTGATGTTTGAAGTGTTCCTAAAGTTTAAAATTATCCGATAGGTGGCGTTGGATCACCAAAATTCAAAACTAACTATTCGATTGAGCCGAAACCTACAAAATATATATGTAATGAAGTGAGAAATATTCGAAGATCGAACGTTTCCAAGTTTTCCGATAGATGGCGCTGAACAACAAAATCTTAACTGACAATTAATTCCTATAAAGCTGGATATATGGTTATAATATGTATTTATTATCTAAGCACTGATTTTCTATTGTCACATTAGTACAATTTTATATATTTTGATTAAAAACAAAATTAAATTACGATACAATAATAACCAAAATAAAATATTAAAATTTATATTTATGAATTTAGTATCAATAAAAACGGCCACTTTAATGTGTCTTGCAATAGCTACGACTGGGCAGTGAAAATACGCGGTCCACTGCCATTGGATCGAATGATAGATAATGATATTATCTTTGGTCGAACGGACGCGACGCGACGTGCCAAAATATTGTAAATATTGCCATTCACTTTGGTGTCATGGACTAATTTGTATTCGTAGGCAAGCACGCAAGATATTGCAGCCCCATCTTATCAGATACATTTATAATGCAAGCAAATTAATACTTCGTTTTGGAGAAACATTTATTTTACTGCCTTAGTAATTATCTGACTTAAATATCATCGTAACTAAAAGCAATTACAGAAAGATAAATTGGTGTACATACACAACTTTTGTTTACATCTCTGCGATAGTGGGTACGGACCCATTCATTTTCTTAGCGATGTACCTACATACATAGATATAAAGTGATAAGAGTAACTTGAACTGCAATTAACCTACTAACATATATATGTACTGTACATGTATACTATATACATATAGTGTATATTCTGTACGAAGTCAGACTGCGAGTGCAAAATCTTTCGAGATACATAATTTCATAATTTCAACATCCTGTGCATAAGCCAAATTACTAGGAATATTAAAAATAAGTTGCCGTATATGTGTGTGTGGTGAGAATGTTTTGTTTTTGAAAATCGTTTATGGAACTGCGAAGCGAGGTGGAAGAAAAACCAAGCTTTCTGAATGTGATGAAAGAAAAATTGCTCCAACGCTCAGAACTCAAAATCACTGTATGAAAACTAATTAAAAGAAATCCAAACCTTTGTCGGTTCAAAATTAATACCTCGCCTTCTAATTGTCACAAGACAGCAAAGCTAGAGTTTGCCAAAAACAACACTGCTACTGCTACAGATTAGATACCTGTTAACAAGACTTACCTTTATAGTTGTTTGATCATAATTCAGTAATTTTGAATTTATTTGGTCAAGGTCATATATTTTCTGATGAGATCAAATGGAATTTGGATGGTCCCTTCTGATTTCACTCATGTTGGGGAGATTTGCCAGAGGAATCGCAACTTTCTCAAAGAGAACTTTTGGTGACGGTTCGGTTATTATGGTATGTATAAGAATTTTCAACTGGATAATACTAGAATCCATATCATTATTATTATTATTATAAGTTTATTGATACATAAATAAAATTACATTATCAATAATCAAAAGTAAAGCGCTAGCTACCAGGGCCTTCGGCTATTTGAATTAAAAGAGAAAACAAAAAATTAGATAAATAGTTCTAATTTAAGTTTAAGAATGACTTCATGTACATATCTAATATTATTATCGGAGATGATGGTTAAAAGTTGTTGAAGGTTTTTTCCGGAGATGGTTTTGCAGATTAAGTCAATCTGTTCGCATTGCAGCATGTGTGTTACGGTGAATGTTGGTCTTGCGTCATAGAATTCGCAGAGTGGATCAGGCTCTTTAGTTATTAAGTGTTTGTGGGTTATGTAGAATCCATATCAATAATGAGACAATGACCTGGTTTAGATCAAGTTCTATTGCAAGGAAAGCTTTTAAGAAGTGAGTATATTTCCATTATTAATTGAAATATGAAAAGATGCACTTTTTAGCTTGAAGTAACTAATATCGAACACTATTCAAATGTGCTAGGATAGTGGAAAAAATGACTTTTACTAACAACACAGTAACTCGGCATATAAATACTGCAGCCTTCACGGACGGGTCAAAAACTGCAGGCGGCGCAGGGTCTGGTATCTACTGTGTGGAACCAGATCTAAAGGTGTCCTTAAGACTCCCGGATGCCTGCGACGTATTTTAGGCAGAAGTTCTAGCCGTAGGTACTTAGAGCTGCATAGCTTCTGAACATGAAACGAATATCCGGTAAGGACATTGATATTTAATCGACAGCTAGGCTGCGCTTAACCCATTTTGGCCCGAGTGGGTAGTTTTCTACCCAGAACTTTATGATTTTTTTCACAGAGGATTTACAACGGCTTTCGAAATGTTTCTTTTTGTATATAATATTAGTAGTGTTAACTACCTTTTTTTCACTCTCCCCTCCCCACACCCTTCTCTTTTAACACTAAGATTGGGGCCTAAATTTTAGGCTTTGAAAAAGCAATTTATAAAAAAAAAAATAAAAATATTTTAAAAAAGATAAACATTTAAATACTGCTTATTCCATGATGTCGATACGTTGTACTAAACACTTGTATATTAACTTTATTCGTACCATGTCTCAGGCCTGAAAAATAAACGTTCAAAAATTGATGGGTAGTTTTCTACCCAACGGGCCAATATGTAAAAAAAATGTATATTTCAGAACAAGTATGCCATGAATAACTTCGATACAATTTGAAGTATCCCGTTATTGTTTATTATTTGTTTTCCGCATTTTTGTGGTGATTCATGCCGATTCAGTCAAACAAATAAGTTATAATATTAAAACAAAGTGAATAATTAGTGAAAATACGTACAAAACAAGTAAGTATCTAGTGCATGCAAATTTATTAGGGTATAGTACCAAACATGAACTTCGTTTGCGCTGTAGATATGTTACGACAAAAAGCAATGAAAATGGAGGAGATTATGGCCTTGCTATATTCTTCCGATGAAGAAGATGATGTGATCAAACAGGTCCACAGATCGGAACAGGTGGATGTTGTATATATACCTCCAGAAGTCGATAATGCCAGTGATTTAGAGAATTTGGATGATGACGTTATTGAAAGTAATGCGCCCCTCTCAATTGATATTGCTGGGACTTTGGAGCTCGAATATGCTGTCGAAGATGATGAACCAGTGTTGGAGGCCAAGTTCGAACCACCTGCAAAAAAATTTAAATCTTTGGCAGAATATGGAAGTCCTATATGGGGAAAACGTATCTTCGAGTTTTCTAATCAACCAGTGGATATTGAAGCAACCAGCATTGAAGCATTATCACAGCTATTGGGTACGTTATCCGAGTATTACGCTAATGCAAGTATAAAATATGCTTAAATGCTTTATCATTGTAATTGTTGTAGGTGGTAAATCGCCTTTTCAGTTGTTTTCTCTTTTCCTTACGGACAAAGTTACGGAGATGATACTAGCCTATAGTAACAAATATGCGGCACAAAATAATGTACAGCTTCAATGCAAGCTGCATGAATTGAAGAGGTTCTTGGGTATCCTGTTCCTCAGTGGATATCATACACTTCCTCAATGGAAATTGTATTGGTCAAATCAACCTACATTTGGAGTGTCAATTGTGAAGAAAGCTCTTTCAAGGTCTAGATTTGAAGCAATCAAACGGTTTATTCACTTATCAGACAACACTAAGTTGGATAAATCTGATAAATTTGCCAAAATAAGACCACTCATCAATGCTGCGAATCAACAATTTATGCAGTTTGGAGTATTTGCTCACAATTTGTCGATTGATGAGCAAATGATTCCCTAGTTCGGGCGACATTCTTGCAAAATGTTCATTCGTGGTAAGCCCATCCGATTCGGATTTAAGGCATGGTGTCTGTGTTCTTCGAATGGGTACTTATTTGAGACCATATTGTATGGTGGCGCCTCAACAACGCACGACAAAACCGTTGGGCTAGGTGCCGATGTTATCCTCACTTTGCTGAAAAATATATCATCCCCATCAAATCACTGCGTATACTTTGATAATTTTTTCACCTCATATCATCTGATGTGCATCTTGTCTGAGCAAGGCTACTTCGCTACAGGTAAGATAAAATTAGGGAGAAAATCGGATGAAATCATACGTTCTTTTTTTGGTTTTAGGAACTGCTCGCGCAAATCGTGTTGGAGGTGCTAAGCTTCCCGATAAACTGGACAAAGAAAAATACGTGACTTTGTACAACAAAGAAAAGGAAATTGTACTCATCAGGTGGAGGGATAATGCAAACGTTACCGTGCTTGCCAATCATTCTTCCGTAGAACCCTTAGCATCAGCCCGACGATACGATCGTACACAAAAGAAATATATAAACATCAACGTTCCGTTAATTATAAAAAATTATAATACCAGCATGGGCGGCGTAGACTTACACGATAACGCCCTAGGCAATTATCGTATAGGTATTCGCAGCAAAAAGTGGTGGTGGCCAATTTTTGTCAATACACTTTCGAACATGATGGTCAATGCATGGAAATTGCATGTTTTGGTAATGAAGTCGGAAAATGTCAAGCCTCTATCACAGTTGGAGTTTAGGGATCAGGTGACTAAGGAGCTCTTGCTGGCGGATGTAGCTGGTAGCTGCGTCGATTCAGAGAACCTTCAAGAGGCAGACCAAAATCTCCCATCTACAAGTGTAAAACAACATTTCGTTGGTAGAACTAGGGACAACAAACCCAAGCGCTGTAAAGTTTGTCACAGCAAGACTCCTTTTATATGTATAAAGTGTAATATTAGTTTGCATCCTAAATGTTTCGGGAAATATACAGCCCACAATTAATTACCCCTACGTACTACGTATAACATAACTATTAAATTTGTATTTTCTTGAAATAAATTTCACATTTCTTATGTACAATTTTTTTTTGTTTTAAATATATATTATACTTATTGGCCCATTGGGTAGTAAACTACCCAGGCCATAACAGGTAAACGGTAAGAGGGAAAACATTTTTGTTAATATTTTTTGCTTGATGGGGTCAATATGAGCTATTTTTGAAAATATCGTAAAAAAAAAACAATAGGAACTGGTACCGGGCCAAAATGGGTTAAGGCGCTAGAATCATGCACCATTAGATCGGAACGAGTCAGGAGCTGCCGCGCAATGCTCATGGCATTATGCACCCAGAATCAGGTAAGACTAAGTTCGGTGCCTGGTCACTCCGGGATAGAAGGCATAGACTCTTAGGCACGGATATTTGCAGCGCATATCACATAATCGCAGGAACATTTTAGGCTCCTACTTCTTTAGCAACCTGGAAGAGGTAGGCCGAATCAACTATAGACTCGTTCTAAAATGTTGCAGGGTAATAAGAAAGATTTAAATTATATACTGCAAAGATTTATTAATTTAAACTCTATACGGACATTTGAAATAATACCCCTGTTTTAGTGGGAAACCTATTCGTAGTGAAGTGAAGTGAAGTAGGATTTTAGATTCAATGCACATCAAGTGTCGATAAATGTTTAAGTTTGATTTCGGGTTCGATTGCACGTTCGACTGTTTTTTTCATGGAAGTTGGTACGCTTTCGGTCATATTTAGGTTTTGTTCGTAGAGTGAAGCTAATTTCAATAAGCTCAGTGCAACAGACCACCAAATAACTTAATGCAATCCTAAAATATAATCACTATATTCTTGACCTAAAAAAATCTTCTTGTCATTATACATATAACTTTATCAATTTTCCTGTAAGTTTATAGGTCCGTTCGCGTACTTTTTGCACTAAATATGTGTTATCTGTCAATTTTCGTAGAGTGGGGGTGAAATTCTCTCAAAGACAGAAAAATTACGAAAAAGTAAACAAAGCATTAAGCACCAAAAAATTAAAAATGTATGTGATTTGACAGTTTTCATACCAAAGAAATTTCTCGTGGTAGAATTCGTAGCATGGGGAAATTTCTTACTCTGTCGTGAGTACTCTCTTTTTTTTGCTTTTCGTTATTTTTCGTAGACTTTTGTAGTTTTGGGAGCGTACGCGAACGGACGGTTTCAATATAAATTAATCAAACGACATTTAAAGATTTTTAATAAATTTTTAAACCATTGCGGTCATACTTTACGAACAAACTCACTTCATTTTGTGACACGTAATACGTAGGGGAACCCGGGGCATAATAGGAACCCCGGGCAGAATGGGCCCCCTCCGTATTTGTCTGTTGAGCAAAGTTGCAGCTCCGAAAGAAAATCTATCTTCTTTAATTTATCGGTGGCTTTTAGGGAAAAACACCTTTTTGAATAAAAGTGACAAGTGTGCTGTGTTTTTTCTAAAAGAAGGTTTTTCATTGAGTTGAAGTTATTTATAAGTGAAATTCATTATTTAATATCAAAGTAAGTTTGTATAAATCCATTTATTTCCCTTTTTCGGTTTGGTTACACAATTTTTTTTTATAGATTTTATGCAGAATACGTTATGGGGCAGAATGGGCATGGGTGTCCATTATGCCCCGTTCACTTTGCACTCTTTTTATTTGTTGGTATAATTCTATCAGCATCAATTTGAAATTGTTTCACGTAGTTCGCAAAGCCTATTTGAGCTCGAACAATGCCAGTCGCCATAAACTGTTTTCAAAATACTGGAATATGGCCGGTTAATCCAAATGTATTCAAGGACCATTACTTTCTGCCTTGTCAAACCATGGACATGCCAAATGAGGAGGAGTCTCCGCTTTACGATGAAACCACTCTTGTCGTTTCATATTCCGTTAATCTGAGACCAATGGAACTATTGATATCATCCTTATGGCCCGTTTTGACAAATGTCCATGCCCATTTAAAAGTTTTCTCCATCCCATCTGTTCTTAAACCACCAGCAAAAAAAGAGTTTCTAAGTGCCGCGCCGGGAAAACTTCTATAATCACAAGTTCTCCTTACAAGGCCCAGCTTGATGCTGAAAGCTGAATCCACTAAGTCCAAGATCCTCACTTTTAAAAAGAAAAGAAAAACCAACACAATAAGGAAAATGACCAGGAAGGAATAATCTTCATCAGAAAGCGAAGAGGACGAGGAACGGATACTTATACTTCCAGTCTACAGAAGGACAGGTTTCCTGCATATCCTATGTTAAGTGGGCGTATTGTTCTTCTACTGAAGAGGGTGTTTTTGACGATGAATCCAGTCATATTTGCTCGCGCTGTAACCCAGCATAGCTTTGTGTACTCATGCCGCACCTACCTAATGTCCATTGTGCCCCAGCACCGGGGTATAATGGGCATATTCAATCCTTTTATTAAATTAATTTATCGTACTGAATTATTCATTTGCATTTATTTTTCTTTTCCATATTGATGTATTAATCAATTTTCTTTCTAATAAAATTGTTTTGGAGATAGAAAACACATTTTTTGTGCCTGGCTACACGATCAATTCCATACCGATTCTTTTCAGTGAGACAGGTAAATTTTATGTGAGTTGAAACGAGAAGGGTTGATTTCACCAAAATCACACCGAAAATCCGATTTGATAATAATTCTCGGTGGAAGATGCATGTTCTTTTCTCAAAGCGTTTCATTTCTCATACATTTTTTCATTTTTTTCCGACCGTCGGAGGGTTCACATCACGGAAAACTCAAAAAAATAATTCTCTGTGCAGGACGGAGCACGGAGGTTGTGTGTTCTGTTTTCAAAGTGTTTCCCTCAACACATTTTGTGTGTAGCCACGGGGAGATTTTCAATACCTAGTATGCCATTGACCGTGTAGCCAGGGCCTTTCAGTTGTTATTAAAAAAAATCCCGGCCCGTTATGCCCCGGCTTCCCCTAAATATTTTAATGTGCTTATCGCAAAATGTCAAATCAAGGAAAAAGGTAAATATAGGCATAATATAAAAAAATATTGAATTTCGAATTTACCAATCGTATCTAATAGATTTCATAAACCAAAAAAAACTTTGGACTAAGGAAGAAACGGAGAGTCTTCTAGATTTTTATGCAGCAAGAATCGAGGAATTTCAACACAACACAGTCAGCGAAAGAAATTGAAAATTGAATTGAATTGTTTTGGCAGCTAATGTCACCGTGAGCAAACACAAGTACCAAATTTTAAAAATAAAAACCAGGCAACTGCGGATCGTTTTATTGCGAATTTTCCTATTCACTATTTATAAGTTCCCAATAAAACACGCCTAATGTAAACATACTGGATTCTTCATGGAGATGTTCATCTTTAAAATAGTTAATTGTTATACATAACCTTAAAAGCATGCTCACATCAGCAATTCACTACATTGCAAGCACCACAGGTAGGTATTATAATCACAACCATGTTTACCTCAATCGAGATGCATAATAAATAGTTAGAACCAGATCTCTGACGGCAACCGGCACCATGCCACTTTGTACGAGTAAAAACTGAACTGAGATTGATAGCTTAGAATTATGGCAGCACAAAAAAAATGAGGAGCTCCGAGAACGAAATTATGCTAAGCAGGACTACCAGAAGCTATAGGAAACCGTTGCTAATGCAATTCAGACATACTGTAAGACGACACACGTCTCTTGACCAAGGTAAAATTGAGCTCGATCCATTCGAAAAATCCAAAACCGAAATCATATAAATTAAATCACACATAGAGCACACACATACATAATGTATGTATGTATATTTACTTTTCGGTTCGATGATAGATTATTCCAGCGTAATGAATGCACTCCTGACAGCAGTACAATTTATTTTGCCTTTCCAGACTCTGAAGGTGCATATTTACAGCGTCGCGTCGCGTCGTTGCTTGTGCATTCACAACCAACGCCTGCAATGTTTTCTCGTAATAAATGCGATGTTACCAAATGTTGAGAGACGTTGAGATGTTAAGATGGCCTAAATACAGAACCCAGGCCTGTGAAGTCCCATAACTACTGCAGGCATTATTCTGGACCGCCATACAAATTACATCAAAGAGGCACATGGAACATTGGAACAAACAGCGAAATGTGTGTTAAATGCAACCGTATGATCGTGTCTCAGGCGACGACTGGGGGCTTTGAGTGGTAGCCATGCCGCACTATAGTCTACAACAGTTTAGTTGAATTGCGTGCAACTGTAATATATCCAGATTAGTGTACTCGTATATTAATTACTCGATATTCAACAGATCGCAGGAATTTCTTAACAGGTGTTAGCTATTCGCTAGCTGTTGGGAAAGAATTCTCTAGCTGCTGTCGTATACTTTTGAGGTAAAGGATTGATTGTTAATTGATTGATAAACTCTGGTGATAGCAATATGGCATTACATTTTTTTGATTTAAACTAATAATTTTTGTACAGCTTTGCACTCAGAAAAAAAGAACGACTGTTAATTTTATGGAACCTACGCGAAATAATATGCTTTTCCTATTATTATAATAGTTTTTTATGTTAGTTCGTACTATTGATTGCTCGACCAAATATCCACATTCATTTAATGGTGTTAGCTTACTCCTACCAATTGATATAAATCAAATAAAACACAAAAAAAAAACACATTTTTTTTATTTTACTTACAAAAACATTTTTATTATTTAATTTGTAACCAGGGTTCGGATTTTGTTGACCAAAAAAAGCCAAAATTATACCGCTGAAAAAGGCATTTAATAATAATAAAGGTTTTTATGCATTATTATTTGCATTGTAAAAGCACTGCACAACCCAAAATATTTTGAATTTCTCTGGTAACAAACCCCTGTGATTATCTCTCAGGAAAGCCTTGAATAAAATAATGGACCTTTCAACATAAGCAGAACCTCATGGAGCCAAAAAACCGCGTACAATTTCTTCATAACATCTTCAGCTATTGGCCCTTTAGCTTGTTGTAATTTTTCCTCGATCCTATTCAAAGTCTTTAATACCTCTACAATAGGCATTCCTAAATATTACGCATTGCACTAAGATGAAATGCTCAAATCAAAATACATACAACTGCTAGGAGTCACCTATTATTTGTAAACTCTTAAATATGTGCTCTTTCGGGTCGACTAAAAATCTTTTTCCAATTTCACCACAGACTTTTGCCATTGGCTTGAATCTGGTGGCATTTTCACTTTCAATGACAAGCAACAAAATATTTTGGGAACAGCACGCATTTAAGCACACGCAATATTAAACAGACTAGCAGTATGATAGAATATAGATCTACATAAAAGGCGCACAGTTACGAAAGAAATAGGTAGGTACTTCCCAGATAACGGTTTTTGTCAGATGAAAACATTTGGTATACAAAACTACGGCAAATGCATGAGATTGCACGTACGGCACAAGAAGAAACGCATGTACATATGTTGAGCTGATATCAATGTATTTAGGGTTGTATTGGTGTGTAAGGATTTTTTTTATGAGCGCTTGTGTAAACAATGCGTTTTTTTTTTTTTTTTTTTTTCCCCGAGGGTAGGTGAAAATCTTCCATAGACACTATGAGAATAGCAAGCGCGTGCTCATAGTAGTGTCAGATTCTTACTGACCAAAAACACCTCCCTTCGATATAAATTTGTTAGATACTGCAACTAAGTTATACTACTTATCAAGCAATTTTTCTATCACGAAATATAAACGTTTGGCAGGTTACTTTCCAATGAAAGATCCTGCATATTCCGCAATTTAGATGCGGTTAATCCTTATCTCGCCAAGTCGAAAGGTTTTGTCCTTTGTAGTCGGCGCAATAAATTGCTCTCATCCAAAATAAGTAGGACTGTATTATTAACATGTCCGATTAGTCGGTTTCTATGTTTTCGCGCGAAGCTTCTAGTTTCAGTTTCGATTGTCGGAATTCCGAGATCCCTGTGGATATCGTCGTTTCTAGCATACCACGGTGCTTGGACAATTTCTCTAAGCACTTTATTTTGAAAGGTCTGTAAAATATTGGCATTTGTTTTCTTGGTACAACCCCAAAGTTGTATACCGTAGAACCACACCGGCTTTAGCACTTGCTTGTATAAAAGCAGTTTGTTCTCGGTACTGAGGTGGGAATGTTTCCCGATCAACCAGTACATTTCTCTATATTTGATTTCTAATTCTTTACGTTTCATTTTCACGTGCGAATTCCACTTCAGCTTTGCGTCAAGTGTCATTCCCAGGTATTTGGCTTCATTTGCAATAGGAATTCGGGCCAAATTTATAAAAATTGGCAAGTCATTAATTTTTCTATGAGTGAAATTCACGTGAACAGATTTAGTTCCGTTAAGGGCGATCCGCCAGTCCCTCGTCCATTCATTTACTTTATTCAATGCGTTTTGCAGTTTGGCAGTCGTTTCCTCGATTGTTTTACCTACTGCTAGGATAGCGGTGTCGTCGGCAAATGTAGCAAGCATAGTGCCATCTTCTTTCGGTATATCACGAGTATATAACAGATAAAGAAGCGGCCCCAGAACGCTTCCTTGCGGTACGCCGGCCGAAATCTTTTTGAGCTCTGAGTATTCGTTTCCATTTCTAACACAGAAGAGTCTATTTCCGAGATATGAATCCAAAATCTCGTATAGGTACACGGGGAGTACTTGTCGTAATTTGCATTTCAAGCCATCGTGCCACACCTTATCAAAGGCTTGCGAGACGTCAAGAAATACGGCTGAGCATATCTTTTTTTCTTCTAGTGCTTTTTCGATTACGTTAGTAATTCTATGCACCTGGTCAATAGTCGAATGCTTACTTCTGAACCCAAACTGGTGGTCAGGGATTAGATTATTTTCTTCTATAACCGGTTGGAGACGCCTTAGTAATATCCTCTCGAAAATTTTTGATACGACTGGAAGAAGCGAGATTGGTCTGTATGATTTTACTTCATATGACGGTTTTCCTGGTTTTAAAACCATAATGACTTCCGCAACTTTCCATTGGCTCGGCACGTGTTTTAATCTGAGTGCAGCATTTATAATATGGAGAAGCTTAATAAATGCTCTTCTAGGTAAGGCTTTGAGAATTTCTCCGGTGATCAAATCATAACCAGGAGCTTTCTTAGGTTTTAGTTTCGCGATCTCACGTTCGAGTTCTCTAAGCGTTGCAGATCTGCGCGTTAAATCGTCAGATGGTGGAACTACCATCCTTGTGAGGTTGATAATGTCATGAACCACTTGACCATCGTTCGGTTTAAAGGTTTCTTCCAAATGGGCGGCAAAAATATCCGCTTTTTCTTTATCTTCCCTTGCCCATTCATTTTGATTTATTTTAAGTGGCGGCGCGGGGATTTTGGGCCTTTTGGTGCCTTTTACGGCTTTCCAAAGGGAATAATTGGAATCTTTTTTCGCTGTTAAACTTTCAAGGTAAGAGCCTATCGCACGATTTTTAAAATCCTTAATGCTATTCTTTAACAAATTGCAGAGACGATTCAGATGGGTTTTATGCTGTGGAGCACGACTTTGTTGCCATCTTTTACGCGCTTTTCTTTTTTCCCTAATTAATTCCTTTATTTCAGCAGGATATCGTAGACCGTATTTGTCTGGCGTTTTTCTTGGATTATGCGCATTATTCCAAGAGGCGAGCTGTACTATCTCAACGAAGCGATCGACTTCAACCTCAAGTTCATAGGGTGTCGTAAGCGGTACGCTCAGTTCAACATTTACTTCGATTTCGTTCCTAAAGCCTTCCCAGTTAGTTGTTCTGCCGGTTAATTTCGCTGGCTCTCGGTTAAATAATAGTTTTTCGCTCAATGTCAAAATAACTGGGGAATGATCAGACGACAGATCAAAGCTTTCTTCAACTTTTATGTGGTTGTTAGATATTCCTTTCACCACGAAGAAATCGAAACTTGAGAAGCAGGGTCCGTCGGGATTTCGATGTTTTTTGATTTTTCGGATGCTGCAGCCTGGGCGTAGGTCTGCACTCCTGCTGTCCGAGGGCTATTACTTGATGTCTTTTCTAATGGCTTTTCATTACCATTTCTCTTAAGGCCAGAAGTCGAGGGCTTTTCTCCTGTCACCAACTTTTTCCGCTCTGAACCCGGTGGTTTTTGTTTGCCTACGTTCCCCTGACCGATCTTACTATTTGCATTAGTTAGCGGTCTTGTTATTTTATTTTGAGGCTTATGGAGTGCATCTCTCCGTTTTTGCAACTCCTTAGCTACTTCACAGCCTCTATAATTTGCCGGGTGCTTTCCCTTACAATTAGCACAGATTGCGGAGGCTTGTTTGTTCACTCCACAGTCTTGGGAGAGGTGATTTCCGGCGCATTTCACACAACGCGGTTCTTTTTTGCAGTACGTTTGCGTATGATTAAATCCTTGGCAACGTTTGCACTGCGGAATTATTTTTAAATTTCTACGCATGGGCTCGATTTTGACCACGATATTCAATATGGTTTTAATTCGGTAGATATCGTCGATGCTGTCAGATTTATCGAATGTTAGCATAAAAAGTGGAAGTCCACGCCTAACCAATATGTCTGTATCTATTTCAGATTGTTGCTTTTCCTTCTTGATGATATTAACGGCATCAAGAATTTTAAAGCCTTTGGCTTGAAGGTCGCTCATAACCTCTTCTTTGGTGCATGAGGGGTGAAGACCCCTTGCTACAACACGATGTGGCCTTTCTGACTTGATTTCGAAAGTATACCACTGAATCTTATCCACATTAAGTTTTTGGGACACTGCTCGGTAGTCATCGTGGTCGTCGACGTTAATCCTCCACGCATTATTCCTCAAAGATGTGACCTTAAATTTCGATGTAATCGTTCCTTTAAGGAGGCTATGCAACTTATTATATTCCGTTATCCCGACGATGTTTATTGGTGGCGGTAAACGAAATTGCGTTTTACGTTGATTTTCTTGCAGTTCTTTACGCTTTTCTTCATTTAAGGGCACGACTTCGGGCGAAGAACCGGCTCTCCGTTTTTTAGTAGGTCTTTTCTTAGGGACCCGATTCGTTTCGCGTGCTAGCTCTTCTTCATCGGTGTGGTACTCCCGACTATCTAATAGTGCTGGAGCACATTCGCGCTCTTTCTGCGAGTGTGTGTTCTTTAGAACCTTATTCCCTTCTTTTAATAGATCTATCTCTTTCTTAAGATCTTGATAGAGTAGATCCATTTCGTTAAGCTTTATTCGGAGTACTTTATTTTCTTCCTCAAAGCTTTTATATTTCGCTAAGTCCTGGTTTTCGCGCTGCGGCGCTCCCGGCGGACTTTTTTTCCCGGAGTTATTCGATCTTGATGGAGGAGATCGAGATACCCTTGCACTTCTTGTGAAAGGGTCATTGGATTGCAATAAATGGCTCTCCCCAGAATCCGTAGAGCCGACCTCCGAAGAGGGTGGATTTTCCAGTAAAGCTGGACTGCCACCTGGGGTAATCAATCTTTTTGTTTTGTCCATTGCATTTTTGTATACACTATGCACTCGGTATACGGAGCGCTTACACACTGCATCCCATGGAAGCGCTTACTTTCTTTCTCGCTGAGTATGAATAGTAAGCCCACTTACTGGATTCTTGGTAGCATGATTAAGCATGATGTCTGGACAGCCGTCACGTCGTATGTATCGAAATGCTTCTTATAAGCTTCTAAAGGATGTTATTAAAAGCAGTCCCTTATTCGATGTATATTTTGTACTAGATGCACTCACAAAGCTTCCTAGAGTTATGAAGAGTAAGCGCTTACTCTCTGCATACTTGGGTTGCGCTTACTATTTTCCCCGCTGGGACAGGACACAGGACATATATATGTGTAATGTGTATGTATATTGTTTTACTCTTATTTTTTTTAAGTGTTGCGACGATTGCTTTGTAATAACCCAGCGGGAAAAATAGTAAGAGCTTCTAAAGTGTGCAGGGAATAAGCGCTTACTCTTCATAACTCTAGGAAGCACCTCGTACAAAATACACGTCGAATAAAGGACTGCTTTCAATAAGATCATTTAGAAGCTTATAAGAAACATTGTTGTGCAGTGAGTATGCTTACTGTTTATACTGTGAGGAAGCTCCTGGGAAGCACTAAGTATAAATTGCGAAGAATGAAGGATGAATGCTGTCTGGACAGTAGCTCTAAGTCTAACATTATTTTTCGAAAATTGCGCTCAGTTGTGAAATTATATTTCAGTTTTAAGTGTTGTTCAGTGGTTTTATTTTAACAAAGTTTAATTTTCGACAAATTTGTGTACGATAAGATAATTCTAATGAATATAATTACAATCCACTAATTTTTAATTTTTAGGGAAAGTCAAAAATGAAACTTTTGGATTTCAAAATTTTGAAAGTGAAAGTTTTTTAAGTTCCAAGAGCATTTTGAATTTTTTTATGATGTAATTATAAATAATTAAATAATTATGTTACATGAATAAAGGTACATAATATGTACATAAAAGAGTTTTAATTTTATCAGTGCTTTCATATATCTTCCCCTGAATCAATCAATACGCGCTTCATAGTTATCTTTGAGTAAGCGCTTACATCTGGCTTCCCCTGCAGCGCTTTAGAAGCACTTCATAGTAATCTTTGCGAAAGCGCTTACATCTGGCTTCCCCTGCAGCGCTTTAGAAGCGCTTCATAGTAATCTTTGCGTAAGCGCTTACAAAAGCGGACATCATAGTGTAAAAGGGATACAGAGCGACATATAGTCAGGAAGCGCTTCGAGCATCTTCGTATGCGCTTATACAGTCCTTCTGAAGCGCTTCATTTCCCGTTGGGAATACATATATTCAATACTACAATATTATTGATTATTAATAAGTCCTTTTAAAATAATAATAAAAAAAACTTTTCATTGATTTCATATTCGAATACGTTTGCTGTCTGTTATGAAATAAATCCTGTTCAAGTACAACCCGTGCCAAAAAAAAAAACGCCGCACTAAGAAAATTGTATGCTTTTATGACTTCCGGATGCATTTCTTTAATTTTTTAACACATACGTATGTAGGTATAATTGCACAGTTTCGTTGACCTGCTTAGTCTTTGTCATGTATAAAAGATAAAGCACTCAAGGCGGTTACGCATTAGTGTTTTAGAATTTGTCAAATGGCAAGATAGGATTTTGGAGCGCATGTTACTCAAGAATCGCTTTGCAACAGCCAAGGAATTGAGAAAGGAGCTGAACAAGACATGTGCTACTGATATCAGCACGCGAAGTGTTTAGCGCCGGCTAAAAGAAGTGGGTCTTCAAGCCCGTCGACCTATCAGCAAGATGAAGAAAAAACGGTTGGCGTGGGCTAAAGAGCACTGGGAATGGACCGCTGACGATTGGAGAAGAGTCATATTTTCTGACGAATCCAAGTTCAACCCCATCGGACCTGATGAAAAGCAGACAGTGCGAAGGAGAGCTAATGAACGATATTTGGACGAATGTTTACTTCTGACCGTAAAGCATTCACCATATGTCATGGTATGGGGATGCATGACAAATTGGGGTCTTGGACGTATTCTGCTGTTGGATGGTTCTCTGAATTCAGACAAATATAAAGAAATCATTGCTGATGGTGTTGTTCCTACAATAGAGGAGTTATACTGCTACGTCCCAAATTCCATCTTTTAGGACGATTCCGTTCCCTGTCATCGTGCTGGTTCGGTAATTAAAACCAAATTATGACTTAAATCTGTGCTCCTTACCTCGTCTAATTATTATTTTCTTTCAACAGATAACCCTATTGAAAGAAGATATTGGACTGGAATCCCTAAATTGGCCCGGAAATAGCCCTGACCTGAATATAATAGAAAACTTGTGGTCAATTATGGGCCGCAAGGTACGCAACAAGGCCTCTAAAACTATTGCAGAGCTCAATGCAGTAATAAAAGAGGTATGGACTGAAGACATAACAGCACAAGAAATCGAAAAACTTTATGACTCGATGCCACGAAGGGTTCAAGCTGCTAAGGGTGGTGCTACGAAATATAAGGAAAAACCAAAACCGTTTTTCTTGTAAAAAATGACTAATTAGCTCAATGTTCCTTTAATTATAGTTTAATAAAGAAAAGTGGAAAAAACTACCGTAAAAAAATGTTGTTTATTTTTCTTCATTGCTGAGTAGAACGAAAAATATTACTATTTTCTAACGTGTTTTTGCTAGAGTCTACCCAGTTTCGCTCTTTTGTATCATTTGTGGGAAATTTGGACGCAATAAGACGATATTAGGAAGGGCAATCCCTCATTCAAATTTTATAGAAATAATAAAATTTTAGTAAAATACACTACTTTTTAGAAAATATGCGGGTCCGGCGTTTTTTTTTTTGGCACGGGGTGTAATATGATCACAACATTGAACCGCATTATTTGCCTGGAAATTACGAAGCTTTTTTTTTTTTTGAAGAAAAAATCGGATTTTGTTTAAAGTTATGTACGATAATGATTATGATTACTTTTTAAGATTTTATCATAATCCAATAATTTGGCCAGTAAATAGTGACAGCCTACCTTATTTTCTGAAACTTAGTCCTAAAAATCGGTTTGTCAACGTTCTTTGAAAGGATTGCGAATCGCATTCTGTGACTGTACGTAGAAGTCGTGGATCAATATTTAGTGAAATTTCCAAGACATCAGGAAAGAAAATGGGTCGTGGACTAAATCCTGTACGCAAACTACACGACAAAGTGTTAAATACACAAAGATGGAAATTCTGAAAAATCTCTAAGTCATTTCATTATTTCCTTGTTCGATACTTGGTCCTCTTAATTTCTATAATAACTTACTTTGATACAGGAACCTCTCATTTCAATGAAGGAAGCAGATACAATTATTTGCCTGTACCACAAGAATGAGGCATGAACAGAAGTAGAAGAGAAATGGGAAGCGATGATAAAAATCCGGATCACAGAAATTTGGACTATACTATGGTCACTTTTCAAGCATAGTATTGAGCTTTTGCTGGGGAGTTTCAACTCAATTGCCTATATTTAATTATAAATATGTATGTATTTGCATTAAATGTATAAATATGTATGTATGTAATCGTATTTTTCCATATTCTTAAATTATCTTTATCAAAATAAAAAGGTTTAATACAAAAACCACATTTACAAAAAGATGTTAGATTTCGATGTGCCTCCTATTAATATACATTTACTTATGCTGGGTTTCACAGTAAGAGCTTAGACTAATGCCCCTCTTCTGATTGTGATGTGGTCACAACTCACGAATGTCAGTGAAATGTGATGCTTCTCTTGTGAGGTTTCTTGTGAGCGATCAGCTGTTTGCTATTCTTGCCAACACCTCACAAGAAAACACCCAGGAATGGTTACCACGCGGTGTAGTGAATTCATTGTCATGTCAAAAAACTATTTTTTTGGCAATCATTATTTTCGTTTCCATTTCCACATCAAGTTGGAAATAGAAGATTTGGAAATAAATAATAAAATAACGAATGATGGCGGAAATAACGAATAGACATCTATCATGTAATAAGAAAGCATCATTCCTTTCCCGCAAATTCCGTAGAATTCTTCTAAGCTGTAGTCTAAAAGAATTGAAATATTAACTACATTTGTATACTGTCCAACGAGAAATAAATATATTTTTTTACCTTTCCTTCTTTTTACTTCTTCCTCCATTTGTTTTTCAAATTTAACAATATGTAATTCTTTATTTTTCTCTTGTGATCGGCTTGTGAGCTGCTCAATCGGGCATCACAATTTTGACAGTTCTTGTGATGCTCACAACTTGTGAAGTTTTGGTTAGAATACGAAAACCTCACAAATTGTGACTCACCACTCTCTTATGGGGTTGTTGTGACATATGAGGCATCACAGAGGTATGCCAGAATACGGGCATAAAGTTAAAATAAACCTGAACGAGAGTTTAAACTTTTAGTTGGACTCGTTCGGTTTTACAGTCTAAACTAGTCTTCCAGTTAATTAAACGCAATTCTGGAAGCAATGTTTTGAAATTTCAAGTTTTATGTATTTCCCTATTAATAGCGCAAGGCGATGTGAAGCAATGCTACAAATTCAGCTTGCAGATGATTTTGAAACACGAAAAAGTCCCCCGCAGTAATAAGAAGAGGGAGGGATTGGAGGATTTGGAGCGCATGTTACGCTTTGCAACAGCCAAGGAATTGAGAAAGGAGCTGAACAAGACATGTGCTACTGATATCAGCACGCGAAGTGTTTAGCGCCGGCTAAAAGAAGTGGGTCTTCAAGCCCGTCGACCTATCAGCAAGATGAAGAAAAAAAGGTTGGCGTGGGCTAAAGAGCACCGGGAATGGACCGCTGACGATTGGAGAAGAGTCATATTTTCTGACGAATCCAAGTTCAACCTCATCGGACCTGATGGAAAGCAGACAGTGCGAAGGAGAGCCAATGAACGATATTTGGACGAATGTTTACTTCTGACCGTAAAGCATTCACCATATGTTATGGTATGGGGTTGCATGACAAATTGGGGTCTTGGAGGTATTCTGCTGTTGGATGGTTCTGTGAATTCAGACAAATATAAAGAAATCATTGCTGATGGCGTTGTTCCTACAATAGAGGAGTTATGCTGCTACGTCCCAAATTCCATCTTTTAGTGCGATTCCGTTCCCTGTCATCGTGCTTGTTCGGTAATTAAAACCAAATTATGACTTAAATCTGTGCTCCTTACCTCGTCTAATTATTATTTTCTTTCAACAGATAACCCTATTGAAAGAAGATATTGGACTGGAATCCCTAAATTGGCCCGGAAATAGCCCTGACCCCGCAGTAATAAGAAGAGATCCCCTGGCATAGAAGCGTAGAGTCACAAAAAGTTTGACTTCGGCGGATATCGAACTGCATACATATTTCTAAAAAGTAATATAAATTATTTTTTGCTATTCTGGCAGCTGTCAAAATATACCTCAGAATAGCTGTGTTTCAGGAAAGTTTCAACGGCAGAGTAAAGGCGTTTAACTTAATGGACGAGTTTAAGTCCACTTTGAGTTTGAACGAGTACTGTGAAACCGAAACATTTTTAAATGGAAGATTAAAACAAAACGAGAGTTAAAACTCTCACTGTGAAAGTAGGCATTAATAATGGCAAAAAAACATTTCATTTGAAAAAATTAAAAAAAGACAAAAACAGTGTAGCTTAGAAACCCGAATAGATGGAAAAAAATATCAACCGTAATTTGATTAAATTCACTTTAACTTTTACAACATAGTTTGATCCGATCTCAATTTGTACATTCCTGTCCCAACTTCTGCAAAGATTTATAGTTCGTCCATTTTTATTAATCGCTGGCAAATAAATGTCTGTTCTGTTGCCAACTTCTGCAATATGGGAGGCTTTTTGCGTAAACAGACAGTAATTGTAACTATCAAACAGGCAGTCAATGTCCTGTGTGGGAAAGGAACATACATTTAGGCACGACAACCCGACTTGTATACGTATAATATGAATGTTACCACTCTACCTACAATTAAAGCAAATTACGAAATTAAAACACGAAATCGAAATACTTTTGCGTAGAGAAACTCAAACGATGTTTAAATTGCAGCACCCAACCTATTGACTACTTCGCACAATAAATTCACCCATCGATCGCTCTATTGACAATGTGGAGTTGTACGAGTTGCACATACCGACACTAACATATTCTATTCCCAATATCCCAAACAAATCCCGTGTTAGTTACGAAGGCCATACTATGCATTACGATGTACTTGTTATCCAATCCAGTTGCAGATTGAACTCTTAGTTAGCTCAATTTGTAGCTCAAATCTCTTTTCTAATTCTAATCCGTTTTTCGCATTTATTGTTTAAGTTTAAGAGCACTTACACATGTTTCCATTTAAGAGAGAACGAAATGATCAATAGCGGAGTGCGCCGAAAATATCCAATGCATTGCGAACTTCAATTGCCAGTTAAAGCCACAAGCGGGCAATCATTCGTGCGCAATAGACCATTATTCTTCTTCTTCTGGTCTAGAGCGAGCAAGTAACAATCCGCCCGAAGCTGCATATGTTTCCAGCCACACCACGTAGAAAGACCGCAATCAAGACCAACCCAGGTGACCATTGAGCCATTCATCCCTATGTGTGCACAGTTTTCATAGATATACATAGGTAGGTGCTTACAGCGTGAGCACATGCAAGTCGTTCACTCGTCTTGTGGATACTTACTCCAGATTATACGATTTTTCTAGCTTAGACTACTTTTGATACACATACACACCATTTGGGCGATTTGTTGTAGTTGCTGATGTTGCTGCCGTTGTCGCCGCCACCGCCGCCACTATTAGTTGTGGTGCTGGTTCCACCCAGCCTCAGTGTACTCCTAGCTCTAGAGTCATTGCAATAAGGCGATCGAGTTTGATGATACATAGCATGATGCTGTCTTTAGTGGGCCTCTAACGTTTGATGGGTAAAGATCGGGAATTATTTAACTCGGAATATTAGCTGAGTTTGTTTTAATTTATTGGATCTTTTTTCTAAAAGTTTCAATTGAGTTTCACGAAATAGAAAAAATGTTGTTTTCCTTACTCGTAGCGGTATTATGTTGTATTGCTGTGCGGCCAATGAATGGCGTGAAAAAGGATAGTGAATGTATCTATGTACATACATTTATGTATATAGGATGTGTATTTTGTGAAAGATAATAATGTTCTCTAATCATAAATAACTTATAAGTAAATAAAAGATGCAAATCTTACAAATTAATATGTGAAGTGTTTAATAAAAAAAAAAACCAAATTATGTATGCATCTTAAGATCAGTGGAATTATAAAAGCAAAAGGATATTTTTTTTGGTGAGCTATTTTAGAAATCATTAATGTCTCCATTATACCTATTTTATTAAGTAAATAAAACGGAAATTTAGTAAAGGATTGATTTTTGTATTTATGTAGATGTATAACACTGGAAAACAAATTTGAACTCACATGTTTTATTTTTTGTCAAAATTAGTTTATTACTTATACTTTTGGGTGTTTTATACGAATGTAATAGAAAAAATGTAATATTGGTTGCCATTTTTGAAAAATTTTACATTTAAAGATTCAACAAAGTATCAAAAATCAACCAACTATAGAATTAATAAGAAATGTGGCTCCTCTTTTCTGATCTCTTGTAAATTGACTGACAAGCATCTCTTGCTAAGGTCCAGCAGTAATCCGTCAGCATCGAATGGTTCTACTTCCCCAGATATCTTTTTTCCATGTCAGAAATATCCGTTCACCGTGGTCGTCGCTTACCACCACAGTCATTGGGGAAACAATTTAAATATGAATAGATGAAGTGGATCTTTAAAGACATGTTAAAGCCCATCTTTTCATATGATGGTCACATGTTTTCCACGAGTTCGATGTAATTTTCGGTTCAAAAATGTCTTCGCACTAGCCCCCACGCAACTTTCTCATCTTCAAATATAATTTTGCCGAATTCTTTATCTTAATAAAGGCTTCTTAACTGTAGCGATATTAAATGTTGTTGCCTTGGAGATACAATTGACCCAAAATCTGAATTCTGAGATGACGATAAAGTGGCGTTGTATTCAGTGTCATTAGATGAACTTTTGGTTAGAGGTGCTGGAATTGGATATTTCTCTGTATGGAGTATTGAAAATGCAGTAGACTGTATGTTGAGATAGTTGATAATGAATTTTTATCTTTTCAATAATTCCTGAACCCTGTCCAAGTGGGTACTATACAAAAATAACAATCAGTTCAATGATTTGTTTGTTCACTCCACTTTATTGGAACAGCAAAAGGCTTGAATTTATTTTTTGCATCAAGCCAAATTCTCATGCCAGTAGCACCTGAAATACAACATATGTATATGAGGGGCCCAACACTTGTCCTGATCTTCAACAATAAAACCAAAATAGAAACAGTATTGACGAGCAATAAAACAGTATTGAGAAGTCAAAGTCACTTTACCACACGCATAATAGAGAAATCTGGATTATTTGCACAAATATCAGAAATTTTCACTTAATCTGTTAACCGATTCAATACAGTAATGTTAACTGACGCATAACTTTGATAAATAAAAATATTTGGGGGTAACTGCAAAACTTAAACACGTGAAAACTGAACAATTTCAAGAAAACTTACGAAAATATTAAATTTCTACTACCATACAATATGTATTATCTTCAAAACCGCAACCAATCGAGATATTTTATTGTCATTCTTGTATTCAGCGCACTCAAATTAGTTAATATTGGTTGGAATTATATCCGATAAAATTTACTGTTGCCCAGTGTAATTAAAAATTAATATAACAGTCGTCTTTCAGAATGCGAAAGATAAAATTATTATCTACAAAAAGTGTTAGAAAAAAAACACGTTCAGCAAAAGCGAAAATAATGCCCAAAAATATATATTTTTATGTACATAGGTATGTATGTATATGTACAATACCTAGCAATATTTTAAAATGATCTACCAGTGTTTATATCATACAAGGTATAAGTGCATTAAGTATTTCCATAAGTTACTGACCAATGTACCGAGTATTGTGCGACATGTTTCTGTCCTTTTGTAGTTTTAGTTTTATTTATTTATTTATTTATTTAGCATCAATCAGAGATTACATAATCTTACAGACTACCGAAACTAAACTAAAGTACAATGTTAGCTTTAAACTATAATACAACATAATGTTTAATTAATTAAAAAGTATAAAGATAATTTATTTTTCAAAGTTATTCTAGAATAGTGAAAGTTAAAATCAATAACATTGGAAATTAAATTAGTTTCCCTGACACAGCGAGTTAAAGGTTCATTGAGAGCATAATTTATTCTATGAACATTTTCATGGAATAGCTGGCGAGAAGGTGCATAAAGGTAGATTAAAGATAAAAGAAATGGGCAATTAATATGATGAGAAAGAATATCACTTATAAACATCTCGGATAGCATTTTACGGCGATTTTCAAGTGTCCGACTGCCTATAAGTTGACATCTGGTAGTATAAGGGGGCATTTCGATGTTCCAACCAAGTTTCCAAACGACAAACCTAGTAAACTTTTCTTGGATGCTTTCAATACGTTTGGAATGAATGTTGTAGTATGGATTCCAAATGACACAGCAATATTCCAATATGGATCTGACGTAGGCAGTATATAAAGATTTAAAGGTATAAGGATCCGTAAAATCAGCTGAATTGCGTTTAATGAATCCCAACATTGAGAATGGCCTGTTCGATATCCTCCGATGTACCTTTGTCTAAATGCTGAGTAATGTTTAATAATACGCAATCATTGACACTATAATTAATACTTTTTAAAATGTGTATTTTGTCCGTTGATCTAGTTTAATCAGAAATATTATATGTACTTAAAGTTTGTGGTAATTCAAAACACTTGCGGTAACAAAACTCTACAAACGAGTATTAATAAATAGTTGTTGTTCCATATATATTTTAATCTGAAAAGGATCTTCGACATATCATTTTAAATAGAAAAAAACTTTAATTCTTGGTGCGATATTATTTCTTTGAGAATTCAAAATAATAGCCGTATTTTATTATCGCCGATGATCCATATAGATCATTGGTTTATATTCATTATAACAACAATATGTGATCTAGCTTTTCATCAGGATCAATTTACGTGATAGGATACACTTTCATTTGCGAATGTTGCTGTATTATCGACAATTGTCAAGGGAACATGTGGCCAGATTAAAATAAGAGATATTGTTGGCAATCCAAATATCATTAAATGTTATTATGTTCGAATAAATTAATTTTCTGCTCATAATGATATGTTAGCGATGTAATAGTGAAATTTTAGGTAAAAAATATTTTTCTCTATTTGGTATCTGTTAATCAAAATTAAGAATTTCCTCATAAAAAAAATAAAACAAGCAAATTAAACTTTCATTTAAACTTTCAAAGAAAATATTCATTCGCATGTCAACTTCGCGCTAATTGTCCAAAGGAACTTAACTTGTTCAGTCACCACAACACTGAACTTATCCTTTTCGTTGATCTGGACTGTTTTATTTTTATTGCGTGATCCATATAGATCATAAATTCATAAGTGATAATAAAACACGGCTAATAACAGCACAAAAACTTCAAATGTTATCATTTTGCTTCCAATGTCATGTGTGAAATTGGAATTTGTGTTCTCAAAGCTAAGCAAGTAAGCAAAAAAAAAAGTTTCAATGGAGTTTGTGTTTTTTTTTTTAAAGGTCGGTGCTGAATAATTTAGATTGGTAATTTGTTTTGTTTTGTAGGGCACCGCAGCGCAAGTGGTTAGTGCGTCGGACTACTGAGCCAGCAGTCTTGGGTTCGAATCCCGCCGCAAACACCTAAAAGTTTTTTGACAGTGCCCACCTCTTTCGAATGTCTGACAAGCATCAAAGAGTATCATTTGTCACGATTGAGCTTCTCAACTCGCCGTTCGGAGTCGGCAAAAAACTGTAGGTCCCTCCCATTCGTGCAAAAAATATAACACGCACACACAAATGGTTGCGAGAAGCAGGCCCAGGTTCACCTCGAGCTGTAGCGCCAACTAAGTAAGTAAGTAATTTGTTTTTAGATTGTAAATACCATTATATTATTTTAGACTTTATAGAATAATATATTGTTAGCTATAGAATTTTTGGCAATTAATAGGATTTTTTGTGCTGTTTTAATTACATATAAATAAAGTTACATAAATGTACATATAACTAAAGTACATTTATGTAACTTTATTTATATGTAATTACAACTATTTTTAAACAAATACATAGGTGGAGCATACAAGCACCAGTACAATAGTACTGGCCCGGATTTGTAGGCACTAAAAAAGCATGTTTTATGCGCATAACCATGCTACTAAAAACCTCAAAATATGCTCTTAAAATTATGGAAATATGCATTCGAAATTACAAAAAACAGCAAGAATTTGGATTTAAATGTATTTATTTATACAGTGAAATCTCCCATTAGCGGACATCCTGTTTAGCGGACAACTGATATTAACGCACACCTTTTCGGGGAACCAATTTCTAATTTTCCATACAAAATGCGTTCTTATAAACGGACACCTCTCATAACAGGATAAAAAAACTCCGGTTCCGTGGCTGTCCGCTTAAGAGAGATTTCACTATAGTATACAATGTGCAAAGAACAATAGAGAAAAAAAAGAAAGAGACGCATTCTTTGTAGATGTAACGCGCATCAGAAGTGAAACTTCTTAGCTGTAATCGTGGATATAGGAAGAAGAATTTGTGCGAAGACTGAGATATTTATACAATTGTCGAATTTGTCTATTTTAATCTCTAAAACAAATTTCGGAATATTTTTCGAATGTCCGTTTTACACCACCCATACCTACAGGGATTTATTGGGTGTCCACACCTTGCAATGTCGGCCTATTACCGTCACAGCAGGCATTTCTCCAAGAATGTCTTAAAATTTAAATGTTTCAATTTCCACAATTGAATATCGGCGAAAACCATACCTTACACAGATCTTTGAAAAACGAGTTTCTTTCCCAATTGAATCGTATATCTTATCGTATATTTTTAGTAATGGTTACATTAAAATTTCAAATTTGAATTTCCTTTTTGTCTATGATTATAAACTAAAGAAACATAATATATGCAAGAAAACACTTAAAAATGTGAAATATGCAATATATGCATTTATAAGCCAATATATGCATTTGCATGCATTTTTATGCATTTGCATAGAAAACCGAGTTTGGCCGCCGCCGCGCTGATGCTACGCAGTACAACTTTATTAATTAATTTCTTTAATTTCAATGCCCTAACTTAGTTTTAATTAAATAAAATAAATTGCTGGCAATAAATTTATTTAAATTTAAATTTGGTTGGTTTTACTCACAAATGTTCACTCAAAAATTCACTCAACAATTGCGACCAAAAAGTCGTTACATAAATTCAGGAGAGATATCCACGCGTAAAGCAATTTCACAATATTAATTATGAGTTATAAAGCTCCACAACGCTGAATATGTGAGTAAATTCATAATAGCATCACTGCAGGAGTGATGACCAATCATTTTCGTCAAATGTTCATTAGCGCAACCAATTAATAGATATCAGTTTTAACGTCAACTGTTCTAGAGCAGCTTCTAAACAAATGCCTATTTTAATCCGACTTATAGTCGTTCGGGCCAAGAGCTCGCATTTTGGACTTCGGGTTTGAATTCTGAAAAACTTACAATAGATAACAAATAAAAGAGCCTATTATTTGGTAGCTCTATATTTTAAGAACAAAATTATACAAAAACATTTTATATTTTTTTAATGTTTCGTATGTTTTGATCAAAAAACAAAAGTAAGTCAAGTTGCGCACTCTTGCCCCGAAGTCAGGGTAAGAGTGCGCAGAGGTATGGGTAAGAGTGCGCAACGAGTTTCAGTCACAGTTTTCGTAGTTGAAATGGTTTGAAACTGCACTATCGCTCAAACCAAGTTCTTCGGCAGCGTATCATGGGCTGCTTCCATTTTAAATCAGCTCCCTAGCCTCGCAGATTTTCTTTTGGGTTATCACTTTCCTTTCCATTTGTGTTTGGTAGATACGAGGGATTTTTCTGGAAAAACAAAAACAGAAAAATAGTTCAGCTACGAGCTACCACCTACCGGCCACGACTGTGATGTGCTCGTTGCATCTTTCCATAGAGCATACAAGGTAATAGCTTAAAAATTATTATTATAAAAAGTTAAATACTGGGTAACAAAACACTGCGCAATCTTACCCACAGAACGACTGCGCACTCTTTCCTTAAACTATATCTAGTTGGCACGCTTTCCTGACACACTTTTAAAAATTAACGTTTTTTTTTTAACAAAACCTGGCTTTTTTTTTCTTGTTGATTTTCTTTGTACTGTTAATTGGAAAATTTTCGTAGAAGTTGTTTATCATTGGCGGTTAGTGAAGGACACATTTTCTCATTTAGCTATTGCTGCTAATTCTTTCACAGATGGAGAAAATGGCATTGCGTACTCTTACCCGCTGCGCACTCTTACCCCAAACGACTCTAAATATGAAAAATATGTTACTGCTATCGGAATCGAAATCTGTTCTATCGAGAAAAATTCTCCAGTCATCAACGTCGACAGAATACAAATACAAATTATCTGCGGAAAGCCAAACTGGTCTAAGTCACAACAACAAAATATTACAAAGGACGATATTTAAATTGAATTACAGACACATTTCTTGGCTCGTTGATTGCTCATGTAATTTTGTTTTGTTCTCTTACCAAAATAAAAAAAAAGCTTTCTAAATAACTATTTTCTTTTTAAATTACTTTAAAAACAAAAATGGAGATAGAACCCATTCTCATACAAGCATGCATTCTCCTAAGAAATAACATGGCCATAGAACAAAATATGGTAGACCAATTGGGCACAATGTTGTGCAATTAATTTCAGCAGTGCACTCGTTTGAAATAGACCAAATGAGAATTCTTTGTCGCTTAGAACAAAAGGGCCTAATGAACCGCTTGCAAAGTACTTAATTCCCATTTGATTAAAGTAACACTGTAAATTGAACTTAGAATATTATTGAATCCTGAAAGTGTATGGAAAATTAATGATTTTCCCTTTAAAACTTTGGCTCTTAGCACAATGGAGGTATAGATTATTTGATAAATGGAATTAGATACACCAAAACAAATTTCAGATTCGAAAAGGGCATCCTCAAATTAGTAAAGCTGCATTTACTAACTCATTTTCGAAAAAAAGTGAACCAATTACCAAATATGCTTTCCGCTAACAAAATTCATATTGTCTGGTTAGTTTGAGCAGTTTTAGCTAAAATTCGTTAATTAATGTTCGTTGTCAAAAAAACCGATTTAAATTTGTGCGGCAACATTAAAAGCGAACTAAAAAAAAAGAGAACTAATAAATGATCACAAATCACTAAGGTGATAAGTTGACTAAAGTTGATATATAACATAGCCCAATTCTACAAAATATTTTGCAGCATTTACAAAAAATTTAACGATCAGACGGCAAAATATCAGATGCTGAGGAAGTACAGATTTCAATATAAATTGAAAAAAAAAATACAAATTCGAAAAGCAACAAATAAAAGTAAAGTGAAGGATGCATACAGATTTCCGAGGTAATGGTCATCAATTTTATTGAACCACACTTCTTGAATGATGCTCTTGAGATTCTGCTTTGTGACGTAACATAGCGGGGATGTGAAATAGGCAGCATTTGTTTTTATTTCTATTCTTAAGTTGAAACAAGGCCAAATGAAGAAAAATTTGGTATTTGGCTTTATTTCCATTAATAAGGGGCCTTATTTCGTTTTTTGAAATTCTTGAACATTTTCATTATGCTTTTAAAGCTCTTAAAAAAATAATGAGGTGCAAAGTTTTCCCAAATTGTAAGGCAAGATAACTGTTATGTAGAGTAACTTCGGATATTGTGGTATTTGCAGGTAATGTGTTATAATCGGTTTTCTCGAAAATTAAGCTCACTTTGGTAACTCTTTTTAACATCAGCAGATAGCAATTCCAATGAGAAGAGCATTTGTGTTTAATCAAGTTAACAACCAGCCACGCTTTCGCTTAATAGTTTGAAATGCGTTATCGTGTGCTTTGAGTTTTTTTTCCGCAAAACCAAAAGTGCGCAATGAAAAATTCTGTTTTAAACCGGACGATCAGTTATTTGGAAAAAGCAATAATATATTTATGTAGAATAACTACAAGCTTTGTTTTAACAAATAAATCTTTTTTTTTATATTTTTTTGTGTTAATATTTCGTTTCGGGTAATATGGTACACTAGCCACGGGTTATAGTGGTATAGTATACCTACCGCATTACCTGGCTTAAAACTTTTCAGCTATAATAGAATTTTTTGTGATTTTGTTACACATATTAATTTACCAATAATTCCGAAAAAATGAGATATTCGAAAGTGGGACCCAAACGATATAAAAAGAGCTGGTTGTACCGTGTACCACATTAGAACACAAAGTATACCACATTACTGTCAAAATACTCTAAGAAAGCTACGATTAGGATGGTACCAAAGATTTTGAATGGTAGTTTTTACTTCTATGTTGAACCTTACCAAATTTGGATGCTCTAAATCTTACACTTTCTCTGTTAAGTGATCAAGATAAATTTTTAATTTAATTATCTAATTTTTAAATGGAATCGTATACTATCACTCTATCTTATGCTCAAAAATGAAAGAATCCATTTAAAAATTAGAAATTAGATAGGCCTATTTTTGTAGTTTGACCTGTACGAGCGGACATCCCAACATACAAACATAGCTCTTCTTTTTGACTTTGTCATAGGTAGGTAGGTAGAAATAAACGTTAAAAGTTAGACTTTGGTACGTCACGCCAGCAAGATGGAAATGAATTCTGGCAAAAAGTGGTGCTTAGCGATGAAAATAGTTTTAGAGCCCTATTATGGTTAGCGAATCGAACGAAAAAGTTGGCGAATGTGATAATTTGGTATTATGGTTAGCGAATCGATCAAATTACATTCGCTTCAAACGTCAAAGATTAGGCGAACCGAGATATCACCTTATTGTGGCTAGCGAATATTCGCTAAACTTATCATTTCGTATGTCAAATCGAGCGAATGAAAATATTTGGTGATATGGAATGATTGTTTTTTATTTTTGTTCTTTGTTTATTTTTTATTTTTTATTTTGGCTCGGTGTAGCTGCAATATTATGTGAGCGGCAAAGGTAATAACATACAAAATTATTAACATTACATATACAAAATTGAAAATAACCTAATTTTTCAAAGAACACAGAAGTAGCAACCAGAGTAAGGCCGTGTATGCAGGTTTGCCACCTTTGGAGCTGGGCTGTGGATGAGCTGCCCAGTCTTCAAAATGCAGTCAAAACGTCTGGTAGTTATTTTGGCGCAAGCGTGGACAATTCTCCTTTATGAGAAATTGAAGAGAATCTGCAACAACAAAATTCTTATCATCGTGAAACACTTGCCAAGTCATACCGAACCATGGATTAGAATTATCCCGAAATATTCTTCGTAGTCTACGCATTGTGATTGTCCTATAATAGCCTATCATATATTTTCACTATATTTTTAATAAATTCACTATTAAATCCTTTTAAATGAAAATACTCTAGAATACAATAACACATAAACCAAAACAAATTTGCTTTTGACGTTCGCAACTGTCATAATTAGTTTTTTTTGTTGTGGCAGCAGTTGTTTCACAGGCGAATGAAAACATTCGCTAACCATAATACCACGATACGGGTGATTCGATATATCGTCCATAAACTATCTTAAGCCGAGTTGGCCTTTCAACCAGACAACGACCTCAAACACACATCCCGTCTCGTACAGAAAAGGCAAATGTACCACACAATGCACCACCCCAATCTCCTGACATGAACTCCACATAGCACTTATGGGACGAAGGGCACTTGAAAAAGAATGGGCGAACATTTCTCTTAATTCAAATTAGTCGATACGTCGAGTCAATGCTGAAGGACATTAAAATTTGACCTTATTACACTTTAAGAAAGCGACCCAGAGCCAAATTTGTTCATTTGGTGATATGTATTATGTTGCTCAAAGTGACTTATTGCAAATTTGACTTGAGGCATCTGATCTTACTTCATCAAATAAGGACAAATCCATTCATCATTCTGATACCCCAGGGTAGTCATCTAGAACCTTTTCTTTTCATATTGTTTATTAATGATAATCCTTCTAGAATTGGATATTCTAATTGTTTGCTATAGGTAGAGGCAGACGACTTAAAATTATACAGCTCTATTAAGTCCGAACTGAATTGTCTGAGACTGCAGTTAGATGTGGATGAAGTTTCAACTTAGTGTGCTGAGAATCGCTTATACTTGAATGTTGGTAAAGGTAAGAGTATTACACTTACAAGATCACCATTACCGCTTGCGGGAAGGACCTATTTTCGATGCAAAATCAAGCTTTAAATTATATTTAGAGTCTTTAATTTCAAAGGCCAATATATTACCCGGTTGTCTAATGCGCAACTCTACCCAATTTTCTGACCCACATACGTTGAAAGCTTTGTATATTTCCCTGGTAAGATCATGCTTAGAGCATGCCTGTTGTATAGCTAGGAGTAAATAATTTAACACCTACGCTTGTGTTCATCGTTTTAAAATGGCATTGATCTCATTTTCTTTTGAATGCTTGTCTTCTCATTTCCTTATTCCATTTTTAATTCTGATTCTTTAGACGTTTGGTCCATGTGGTTATTGTTAGAGTCTTATTTATAATATAATTAATTAAGAAACTTGGGACTTTAAATTGGGAATTTTTACAGGGCAACTAATTAGAAACACTTTGTCTATTTATTTATTTTTTGATAAGATACGGTTAGTTATGATTTATTCAAGGGATTAACAGTTTGATTTGCATCATTTCCAACGGTATATTATGGGAAAGGCAGCTAATCAACAGCTATTTTAGGCCCTAAAAATACCCTAACATGTTGGGGATCAAGTAAATTGCTCCCAAAAGGAAGTGTTTAGTGCAATAAAATATTTTGAAGCATTTGGTCAACGTAATGCCGTTCCCAGAAAGCCACAACGTCGTAAAACGACAGTCCGGATTGACAAAAGATGGTAAGGCTATCAGAAATGGACTAAAAGACAAAAAAAATTCAGTGGATATTCAAGTGGAAATTTAAATTAGATTGAACCACAATCTGTTTGGATTGTCAGAAGACGTTTACCCGAAGCTGGACTTCATGGTCGAGTTCCACGGAAGGGGCAATGCTCAATAAGATTCAACAAAAAGACGGCTTGAGTTCGCTCAGTTGCACTTATAGTGTGCAACAGCAGAGTAAAAATATTCATCCAAGTAGTGATGAAATGAAACTCAAAAACATCGGTTCTGATGGAAGACGATTTTTTCGTCGGCTAAATAGAAGCGAATTCGCATTCAAATTTTCTTTTCCTATAGTCAAACATGGGGGTGGATCAATCAACGTCTGCGGTTGCCTTTCATTGATTGGAGTTATACCAATCCGTCGGATTGATAACATCTTGATGAAAGGAAGATATGTTGAGATAGTGAAAAATGTGATGTTGTCATGGCAGATCGAAATTTACTCTTTGTATTTGTATGGAAGTTTTCCCAGGATATCAGTCCAAAATATAAAATAAAAGGCTAAATAGAAGCGAATTCGCATTCAAATTTTCTTTTCCTATAGTCAAACATGGGGGTGGATCAATCAACGTCTGCGGTTGCCTTTCATTGATTGGAGTTATACCAATCCGTCGGATTGATAACATCTTGATGAAAGGAAGATATGTTGAGATAGTGAAAAATGTGATGTTGTCATGGCAGATCGAAATTTACTCTTTGTATTTGTATGGAAGTTTTCCCAGGATATCAGTCCAAAATATACGGCAAAGCTCACGAACCTTATTTTTTTTAAGGAAAATTCCATCCATGTTTCGTCAATTGTTGATCTTAATCCCATTGAATACTTATTCTTTTTGAAAATCTAAAAGAGTTCATGTATCGCTATACCCGTAGAACTCTTTACATCACTAGTAGAAAAGTTTTTCTACAATAGGTATATTTATAGATACAATTTTATTGAACAACTATAAAAAAGAAATATTATTGTTCCTTCTACAAGCTCCTAAAACGACAAATATTGTTGTTTTCTTTTATGTTTCTAATTATTAAACTAGTCTTCAAAATTTAATTTTTTTTTTTTTTTGTAAAAAGAATGAGACATAATTTCTATTAGATTATTATTTGACGCTGAATCTAAATTTGGCAACGGAATTGTTCTAAGGAGGTCAGAATTTTGAGATATTCCAATATCGAAATGCTAAAAACACGTTTTTTTGGCGATATTTGAAGAAATTTTTATAGTCATTTTTTTTACTAAAGCATCCTTTACTACTCTTTACCTTTTCAATCTTATTTTAGTTTGTTTCGCTACGAGATTTTTTTCTCAATATATACCATTTTATTTCTATAATGCAGCTCGTTAGTACCAAAATGTAAGATATAATACAGGTAATATCGAAGTACCGTAGCTAAAAATAAATATTCTGGGAAAAAATCTCGTAGCGAAATAAACTAAAATGGAATTGAAAGGGAAAGAGTAGCACCTACTAAAGGATGCTTTAGTAAAAAACTAGTGGACCAGTGCGAGAAATCTCGCATGTAGAGAAACCCTACAACCGCTTACGGTTTATCAATTAAAAAAATGAGAACGTAGGTGTATGTAATAATGTTTTTTCGTAATAACTTTATTCGTATACACTTTCTCAAAATTGTTTATACTGATGAACAAAGTTCAGTTGATAAGCTTTCGATCAGTGTTAGAATATTGAAATCTGTGCAGAAATAAACTTTCAGCTCTTGCGCTTCCCATTTAATCTATGTATCTTCTATACTATTTATAAAGACGTAACTACTTTTATGTATGTTCCGGCTAATCTCGGGAACTACTGAACGGATTTTGATAAAACCTTCGCTAAAATATTTGCTGAGTTCCTCTGTAATGGATTGCATATATATTATCGTGCTTTATACTTTGAATTATACACAAAAATTAATTTTTTTGTTTGTATGCTTACAATTAAGACATTTCCATGCACTTTACGTGATAACGTGTGCACCTATTTCAATGAAATCAATTTGGTTGATTTCAGCATTTCTTGCCAAAGATTTTAAGGTATAAATCATTTTCCTGCGTTACCTAGAAGCTGAGAAATAGACATAAATAATGTGATTGTTAATGGTTGTAATTAAAAAGCACAGAAAACCATTGAAATTGTCCGTCAACCTGCTGGGAGAGGATCACGTTGTTGCATTACTAGTATGTAAGCTTTTCTCTTCGCTCTTGCTCTTGCAGTATGATGAGTGAATCGTGTTTTGTTTTTGTGTGGTCGGTCTGGCGATCATTTTCATCGCTCATCCGATGGTGATGATGATGGCTGATGAAACTTTGAGGAGTTGCTGTGTGGGTGTGCATACTGGTGACGGTTATATATAATCTTTATTGATACATGTGCATATAAAAATGAATTTCTGTTTGTTTGTGTTTTTTCGATAAATTCCGATTTCCGAACTACTTCGCCGATTGAGCTCAGACTTGGACATAAAGTATGTTTTGAAGAGAGAAAGACTAAGCACATAATACAATTACTTTACGGTAGGTGAACAAATTTATATTAAGGACAAAAAAAAAACTTTTTGCACAACTGAGCTATAAGGGAGCCAATCTAATATATACAAAATAAAGTTTGTTTGTTCGTCTTTTATCCGTTCGCGCATCGTTCATCTGATTGCGATGAAACTTTGGCAAGTTATTATATGAACCGCGTTCGGAAAGTTCCTGGAATCGGTTCAGTAGATAGTTTCAGAGATTACCCCTAACATACAAATTTCACCTCTTATTTCAGAAGCCTACCCCGGCGTGCGTACAACAACTCCTTTTTTAAGGATATATGGATATGTATATTGTGCAGTATGACTCTACTACGAGTATCACAAATCAAAATATTGAAAATGATGCTTAACCTACCTCAGTACCACTCCGCTATTGACCTGCATTTGGAAGCCAATGTGATATTGATTGTAATCCCTGTGACCAGTCCCGTGAGAGTTTTAAGGTCACTTCCGCTTATGTACTTTTTTCAAAAGATAATGACAAATGAAAGTACATAATTCACAGAAAGGTCATTTATCACACTACCAAACGCGTGCCGTGCGTGGATATGGCGGAGAGTGGGCGGGGGTTTAGGTCTACGCAACATATTTAAAATAATGAACGTTTGACAGATTTTTCAAACAAAATCATCTTTAGCGATGAGGCGAATTTTTATCTTGATGGCTTTGTTAACCATTGAAATTGTCGTATTTGGTTTTCAGAAAATCCACGAGTGATTGTTGAGAGACAAATGCATCCACAAAATGTCACTGCATGGTGCACATTTTGGGCTGGACGCATTATCGGAACATTCTTCTTTGAAAATGCGGCTGGTCAGGCAGTAACAGTTAATAATCCAGTTTTCTGTGCTTAAATTGCAAGATATGGATATGGATGACATGTGGTTTCAACTAGAGGGTTCCTTTACTTACTTTATGAATCGATAAAAAAGAAAAAATAAGAACCAGTGTTTTCTTCCTGCGTGAACTTTGGGACACTCTTTATACATACACAGTGAACTGTCTCATAACCGGACACTGACGGTACCGAGAAATTTGTCCGGTTAGAAGAGGCATCCGGTTATGGGAGAAAAAAATTAATTGACATTCTTTAAAAAAGAAACACAATAGACATGTTGTATTAATTTTATTTTATAAACGAATTCATTTTTATGTGATGAACACAAATTACCGAAAAATACTAATTTTTGGCACATACATTTAAAATACAAACCGATTTAAAAAATGCAATAGGATTTATAAATGCACATAGTTCTTAAGTAACACGTTTGCGGACAAGACAGCATATGCCGTCAATGGTTGAGGAAATAAGCGGGCCATGACAATTTTAGTTATGTTAGGACAAGACGGGATACCCTGACGAGAAATACAGGATGCTTCCATATTCCGGTTTTATTTGTCCTATCAGAGACAAATTTTCACTTCATTGTGACCAGCGGAATCATTTTTATCTTTATACAAAATTCGCACAATATAGTATAAAATATCTCTCAAAATGCCGGAAATGCCCGGGCTACTAGCATGCACGATTCGTAGACCTGATTGCTCGATTCCAGGAATACGCCTACGTACTAACCCACACCCTCCACTCTTCGACCACTCTCCCGCGGGACTGCCGTTAGGTATTACTTCGCGGGGCTGGTAAGCAATCTATGCTATATCTCCTATATTTGCTCATCTGCACGTCTTATTTTTTCTTCTTCGCAGCTCGTTTTGCACATTTGTTATGAGTGTGCAGATCTCCAACCAATTTTCTTCTGACCGCAGCATTTGGTCTATTATTGTCTGTGGACTTCGTATGTCAGTTCTCCATCTCAGAAAGCGTATGCAGTGGAATACTGCGTGCTCTGTATCTTCTTCCTGATTGGGGCAAGTGGGACAAAAGGTGATGTATCGTGCCCAAAACGGTGTAGGTATTTTCGATACCCACCGTGACCAGATAGAAACTGCGTAAGTTGGTAGTTACAGTTTCAGTGCCTTCAGTTTGTCCAAACGTCTATGGTTGGAATTAATTCATAGGTCCATCTGCCCTTCGTGGGGCTGTATGCCAGTTCTCGCCATACACAATAAGCGCCAGTGCGCCTTTTTGATGCCTCGGTGGCGATCAATATTCGCAAAAAAATTATGTGTCTTGGGCAGCCCAATGGCAGAAAGTAATTTTTTCTGATGAGAAAAAATTTAATTTGTATGGTCCGGATTGCTACAGCTGCTACTGGCATGATTTGACAAAGCGCGACGTGGTCAGATCAAAACGTAATTTTGGTGGCGGAAGCGTTATGGTATGGGGCGCATTCTCACATCACGAAAAGCTTCCCATCTGCTTCATAACTACACGAATGAACTATTAGGTGTACACGGAACTTTTGGAAGAAGTTCTGATCACTCATCTTGATAACTGCCTCGAAGAGGATACTTTTTTTCAACAGGATAAGGCATCAATCCATGTTTCTAGGCAAGCGAAGGATTGGTTTGCAGATAAAAATATACGCTTGCCAGACTGGCCAGGTTGCAGTCCAAACTGCAATCCAACAGAGAATCTCTGGGGTATTCTTCCTGGCGAAGTATATGCAAATGGACGACAATACACAAGCGTTAATGACCTAAGAGCAGCCATCTGGGTGCGTTGGTCCGAAATTGACATTAGCATGCTTAACAAATTGGCAAATTGCATGCCAAATCGAATTTTTGCTGTAATTCAAAGTAAAGGAGGCCACACAAAATATTAAATTATCAAAAGAATTCTAAGATACAAATTATTCACTTGTTTTCCTTATTAAAGTTGAGTGCGCTCATACGAATGTCTAACGTTTAAAATAGTTTTTTGCTTTTTTTTAACAAAATGGGAAAAAATAATATAACAAATGAATAAAAATTATAGTTTACAAATAAATACATTATTTATTTTCATTTAAAGTAATAAAAAGATTTTTGTTTAAGAATTCTTAAGAAAAAATATAGTGCGCTCATACAAATATCCACCACTGTAGTATACTGCAGATGGTAAGGTGAAACTTTAAACGCGATTACCTCCAATCCATATTTTTAAAAACCTTTCGTTTTAAAGATTTCATTTGAATAAATCCCGACGGACCCTGCTTCTCAAGTTTTCTCAATTATTCTCGCGAAACTTGAAGAGCAAAGCAAAATAAATAAAATTATTCTCGATAGGTTGGTTAAGCTCGAGAGTTATTCACGGAAAACGCGTACTTCACCTAGAAAATGAATGAAAAAAGAATGTTAAAAATATGTACTTGGAATGCAAACTGACTTTTGCAAAAACTTGACGAATTGGAAATATTCCTGCGAGAAAAAGATATTGACATTTGCTTGATTTCTAAAACTCACGTAAAAAAGGAATCGCATAAAATAAAAGGCTATACTGATTACAACGCTTGTCACCCTTCGGGTAAAGTGAGAGGCGGATCTTCCTTGTTTATTAAAGACTGCATTGAACAATGCGAAGACCTAAAGATAGAGCTTGAAACTCTGCAACTGTGCACAATTCGAGTTAAAAATAGTCAGCGTACTATTAAAATCTCATCCAGCTACTGTCCACCGCGTTCCGCGCTTGAAAAAAGTGATTTTACTGACTTATTTAAATCGCTGAAACCTAATTTCATTATTGGCGGCGATTTAAATGCGAAACATACGTTCTGGGGCTCTAGATACATCTCGCAAAAAGGTAGAATGCTCTATGGGGCAGGTATGGAGTACAGTTGTGATTTCCATTCGACGGGCAAAGGAATATCTAACAACCACATAAAAGTTGAAGAGAGCTTTGATCTGTCGTCTGATCAGTCCCCAGTTATTTTGACATTGAGCGCAAAACTAGTATATAACCGAAAGCCTTCGAAATTAACTGGTAGAACAACTAACTGGGAAGGCTTTAGGAACGAAATCGAAGTAAATCTTGAACTGAGCGTACCGCTTACGACACCTATGAACTCGAGGTTGAAGTCGATCGCTTCGTCGAGATAGTACAGCTCGCCCCTTGGAATATAACGCCCATTCCAAGAAAAACGCCGGACAAATACGGTCAACGATATCCTTCTGAAATAAAAGAATTAATCAGGGAAAAAAGAAAAGCGCGTAAAAGATGGCAACAGAGTCGTGCTCCACAGCATAAAACATATCTGAATCGTCTTTGCAATTTGTTTAAGAATAGCATTAATGATTTTAAAAATCGTGCGATAGGCTCTTACCTTGAAAGTTTAACAGCGAAAAAAGATTCCAACTATTCCCTTTGGAAAGCTGTAAAAGGCACCAGAAGGCCCAAAATCCCCGCGCCGCGTCTTAAAATAAATCAAAATAAATAGGCAAGGGAAGATAAAGAAAGAGCGGTTATTTTTGCCTCCCATTTGGAAGAAACCTTTAAACTGAACGATTGTCAAGTTATTCACGACAACATCATGAGGATGGAGCTACCATCTGACGATTTAACGCTGACATCTGCGACGCTTAGAGAACTCGAGCGTGAGATCGCGAAACTAAACCCTAACAAAGCTTCAGATTATGATTTGATTACCGGAGAAATTCTCAAAGCCTTACCTAGAAAAGCATTAATTAAGCTTCTCCATATTATAAACTAGCTGTTAAACTCGGCTTCGCCCGTGTACTAAAACAGTCGCGTTATTTATTAGTCAAAACGCTGTTCTAGTAAAATGGTTCTGGGCAGAAATAACAGCCAAATTCGCCAAACCTTGTTGAATCACACCAAGTGTTGAATAAACAACATCATAATTTTTCTACTATTATTTGGTTGTGAAATGTTTGATTTAGTAGTAAACATTTAAAAGCTAATCATTCTTTTTTATACATTTATCTTTAATCAAAATATAACGCGTTGGCATCTACAACGCTTTTTAGACGTCAAACGTCAAGTATTAATCTTTTTAAGAATTTCTGAATTTTTAACGCAATGATATCTTCAAAGGATTTTATGGCCTTTTGCATGGTAGACTAAAACATCAAGCCAGTACCGTGGATAAGGAAGAACTTCCAATCCCAAATAAAGAGTTTTTGTACTGTTACACGTGAGGTGGCCTAGCATTGCCATGTAATAGTATCGTAACCTGCCACTGCATACACTCCTTATCTCGATTGCCTAAGATAATTTGATGGCGTTTACCGTTTCTCGTGGTTAATGAAATGAAAATCCCATCAGACTATCATCACAAAGTCTTGCAGTTGAGAGTTTGATAAAAAAATGTCAGTTAGATACGGTTTTTTTATTTTTTTTTTTTTAAGAAGGTGGAAAGCATCGAAAGCTTGAGTGTGGGACTTGAACCCTAACTAAAACCACCTCTGCGTCCAACCCCGTATCGCGGGGTTTTCAGCCGTAGCTGCGTCTTTCTTTGTCCGCATGTCTGGATAGGTGGGTGAGAGTGCACGAAAATTGGTCTGTATGTATGTATGTATGTATGTTTGTGGCAGTATGTTTCTTTTTATTTCCCAAGTTTAAATATTACATTTGTCTATTACATTGCTATAAATGTTGTTAGTGGGATACATATGTAAACTAAGACCATTGTCTCTAAATACATTTCCAACGCTATGTACAATGTCACAATTTTGTACTTTTATTTATTTAATTATTTAATTTTTATTTTTTTAAATACTTTTTTTTAAATACTTCAAATACTTTAAATATATTTTAGGTGGCTGGCGTGTTTTAAGTCGTCTTCTTGAATTCATTTTCTGCTCAGGTAAACTTCGTATATGAGAGTTGGTGTGGTCCCCGCTATTTGATGTCGTCTGCAGATTATTTTAATTTCTTCTTTTACGGTGAGGATATTTGTCACGGTGTAAGTCTGCATTGGTTATGTACCATGGTGAATTTACAATTGTCCGAAGAATTTTTGTTTGAAGTCGTTGATGATATTAATATTTGTCATGCAGGTGGTTCCTCAGATTTGAATCCCTACGTCCATATTAGTTTTATTATTGTTTTGTTATGAATTCTGTTTTCTGTTGATAACCTTGAGTTCTTCCCCAGGATCCAGTAGAGTTGTCTGAATTTATTTGTTTGGTTTTTTGGATGATGTTTTCTGCGTTATATTTTTTTTGTAGTGCTTACAACTTGTACTCTTTTTTCGTCGTTTATCTTGATTCCCCAACCAACCAAACTACTGTCCTGTCAAGTGCTATTCTGGATTGTTGAGTGGCCAGATCTAAGCGTTTATTCAAAGATAGGACTACCTTGTCGTCTGCAAAAGTAGCTATCATAGAGTTGTTTGGTTTAGGTATGCCTGCTGTGTTTAAAAGGTTGGTCCCAGAACACTTCCTTGGGGGACACCTGCATCTATTCGGCATAGCTCTAAGGACTCATCGTTGTGTGAGCCGTAGATGTGTCTGTCGTCCAAATAGCTTTTAATTAACTCAAAGCAGTCCGGCAGCATATTTTTTAATTTGTGTAGAAGTCCTGCATGCCAAACATTATCAAAAGCCTTTGCTACGTCTAGATAAACTTATACGCAATATTTTTTTTTTTTTCCATCTAAGTCGTTGAAAATCTTATTGGTAACTCCATGGACTTGTTGAATAGTCAAGTTGTATAGTGGTCCGGTATGAGTTATTGTTGTATTACAACTTTGTCAATACGGTTAAGTAGCAGCTTTTCAAATATTTTGGAAATGATTGGTAGTAAACTTATCGCCCTATATGAGGTAGTCTTTGTAGGATCCTTGCCAGGTTCAGGAATTGCAATTACTTTCGAAACGTTCCAGGTTTTCGAGTAATAATTCCGTCGTATAATGGGGTTAGAGATATTCCTTAGGTACTATATATGATTGTACAGTCAGGTAAATGTTTTGGTATTTGTCCAGTTATCATATGTCCAGCCGATTTTTTATGATGTTTTATTTCTTTGGTGGTTACACTCTTGATCCTTGTGTCTGAACTTTTGTTATTTTGTCGAAGTGAAATATTCTGTCCATTGATTGCATTTGTGAAAGTTATTTTGAAGTAGT
The DNA here is from genome assembly GCA_949775065.1 of Brachyopa scutellaris. Lineage (NCBI taxonomy): Eukaryota > Metazoa > Arthropoda > Insecta > Diptera > Syrphidae > Brachyopa > Brachyopa scutellaris. The sequence continues at coordinate 35,960,008 of OX459114.1, forward strand.
CAGGTAGTGCTTTCGCTTTGTCCTTGCTTGTCCTGGACCAAGTACTGTCTGAATTTGCGATAGATGGTTGATGGGTAGTTCCGTTTAAAGTAGTTTAGTTGCCATAGTGAAAAATTGGTGTTTTGAGTTGCAGTGGGATTTGATAAGAAGTTGTTAATGCTGCGGTGATTGTGTTCTTTAAGTATGACCTTAAGTTCCTTCGTCAATCTATTAAGGTTCGCTTTGTCGATTTGTGATCTGGTTGAGTGTCAGGTTTTTCTTAGTTATATACAAAGTTTGTATATTTATAATTATTATTTAATTATTATTATTATTTAATTATTAAATTAGTGATTCGCTGCAATAGTAAAAAATTCATTTTATTTTATGTTAACACCGTTCTGTACACTACGTTTTTGGTCTTGCCATCTTTTGCCAGGATGTAAAGGTTTTGTGGGCTGGATACTCGTGAGCATGCCACATATAGTTGTCCATGAGTAAAACATGTTTTTTCTAAATGTACACCAGCTACTTTAAGTGTCTGTCCCTGTGCTTTATTTATTGTCATCGAAAATGCTATTTTCAGAGGGAATTGCAGCCTCTTGAATTGAAACGGCATATCTGTTGGTATTATTGGAATGCGTGGAATTATCACACTTTCTCCTTTTGCTATTCCTGACATAATATCCGCTTGTATAATATGTCGTCCCATGTATGTGATTTGTAGCCGTGTACCGTTGCACAATCGAGGTGCATCAAGATTACGCATTAGGAGGACGGGAACACCAACTTTTAATCTTAGGTTATGGGAAGGCACTCCTGACAATTCCAAAGAATTAAGGAACTCTACAGGGTATGAAGTGACTTGCTCAATGTCCATCACAGTATCTACCGACAGATACTCTACAATATCTCCTTCTATTTGTGACATAATTTTTTCATTTAGTTGTCCTGTTATTTCATTAGTCGGTGCTAGAATTGTTCTTTCACACAGACCATTATTTATTTCCCATATTAGCTTGCAGTTGAGGATAAACTTTGTTAATCAGCTCATCCGTGCTCTGGATAACATAACAAAATCCATGATTTAATGTTATCATACCGTTAGTATCTATGGCAATTCTATCTTCGCCAATTTTAAGGAGATCAGCCGCATATTGTCCTGATTCTGTGTCGTTGTGCAGCAGCACTCGCATATTTGTAGTTAGGCTAAATTTCTTTACATGCTGCCATAATGCTTTTTATTTATCTATTCAATGCTCACTGGTTCAAAATAATATCATTACTGCTCGCTGGTTCAAAATAGAATGAAAATGTAAAAGAAAATACATAATTCCCTTCAGGCCGTTTTTTTTTAATAGGGGACTCCCCGGATTTACAAAATCGTTTCTATTTTCATCAGAAAAATAAAGCCAAGACTTGAACCTACCATTTTAAATATTACACTAAATGACTCCTTTCAGGCCGTCTTTTAATAGGGGATTCCCCGGATCCACAAAATCATTTTCATCAGAAAACTAAAGGCAAGACTTGTACCTTTTTGAATGTTACAGTAAATGATTCCCTTCAGGCCGTCTTTTAATAGGGGATTCCCCGGATCCACAAAATCATTTTCATCAGAAAACTAAAGGCAAGACTTGTATCTTTTTGAATGTTACATTAAATGATTCCCTTCAGGCCGTCTTTTAATAGGGGATTCCCCGGATCCACAAAATCATTTTCATCAGAAAATTAAAGGCAAGACTTGTACCTTTTTGAATGTAACATTAAATGATTCCCTTCAGGCCGTCTTTTAATAGGGGATTCCCCGGATCCACAAAATCATTTTCATCAGAAAACTAAAGGCAAGACTTGTACCTTTTTAAATGTAACATTAAATGATTCCCTTCAGGCCGTCTTTTAATAGGGGATTCCCGGGATCCACAAAATCATTTTCATCAGAAAACTAAAGGCAAGACTTGTACCTTTTTGAATGTTACATTAAATGATTCCCCTCAGGCCGTCTTTTAATAGGGGATTCCCCGGATCCACAAAATCATTTTCATCAGAAAAATAAAGGCAAGACTTGTACCTTTTTGAATATAACATTAAATGATTCCCTTCAGGCCGTCTTTTAATAGGGGATTCCCCGGATCCACAAAATCATTTTCATCAGAAAACTAAAGGCAAGACTTGTACCTTTTTGAATGTTACATTAAATGTTTCCCTTCAGGCCGTCTTTTAATAGGGGATTCCCCGGATCCACAAAATCATTTTCATCAGAAAACTAAAGGCAAGACTTGTACCTTTTTGAATGTAACATTAAATGATTCCCTTCAGGCAGTCTTTTAATAGGGGATTCCCCGGAGTTACAAAATCATTTTCATCAGAAAACTAAAGGCAAGACTTTTACCTTTTTCAATATTACATTAAATGATGCCCTTCAGGCCAAGTCTTTTAATAGGGGATTCCCCGCAGTTACAAAATCATTTTCATCAGAAAACCAAAGTTAGTAATAATAATAATATTTGGCTTCAGCAGTCCTAGGTAGAACCAAGCCTAGCTTCTCGCAACCATTTGTGTGTGCGCGTTATATTTTTGCACGAATGGAAGGGATTTACAGTTTTCTGCCGTCCCCGAACGGCGAGTTGGGAAGCTTTACATGACAAATGATACTCTTGAATGCTTGTCAGGCATTCGGAAGAGGTGGGCACTGTGAAAAACTTTTTAGGTGTTTGCGGCGGTATTCGAACCCAAGACCGCTGGCTCAGTAGTCCGACGCACTAACCACTTGCGCTACGGTGCCGGTTTAGTTAGTTTAGTTAGTAATTCTACAAAATGCTAAACCGATTTTGATTAAACTTCACAGAAACACTCGGGTCAATACCGAGCTCAATCGGATTGGTGGTTTCAGAGTCCATAGCATACTTACAATACTTACAAATACACATATAAATATGTAGATATGTACATTGGCCTTTATATATGTAGATAGAAAGTGTCATTTTGTGACATGAGTCATTTTGCTCAATAAATAGAGAATTCGTTAATAACTTGACTCCAGCACCACCTATCGGGTCCAGATTTCGCGATTTTCTCTTTTGACACCATACCACATAATATTGTGAATTTGAGTCTCTTTGGTCAGTTCATATAAAATTTGTTAATAACTTGACTTCAGCGCCACCTAGCGGGCTGTTTTTTTTGCACTTGCCCTTCGTCAGTTCCCATACTATCTCTATACCAAATTACATTACGATTGGTTCAGCGGTTTAGGCGTGAAAAGGTTTTGTGAATAACTTGACTCCAGCGCCCCCTAGCGAGCAGTTTTTCCGCCCGTGTCCTTTCTCAGGTCCCAGACTATCTTCGTACCAAATAACATTATGATTGGTTCAGCGGTTTAGGCGTGAAAAGGTAAGGGACAGACACACAGACAGACAGACAGAGTTACTTTCGCATTTATAATATTAGTGTGATTAGAGTGATGCTGCGCTCAGATTAAAACACGTGCCGAGCCAATGGAAAGTTGCGGAAGTCATAATGGTTTTAAAACCAGGAAAACCGTCATATGAAGTAAAATCGTATAGACCAATCTCGCTTCTTCCAGTCATAAACAAAATTTTCGAGAGGATATTACTAAGGCGTCTTCAACCGGTTATAAAAGAATATAATCTCATCCCTGACCACCAGTTTGGGTTCAGAAGTAAGCATTCAACTATTGACCAGGTGCATAGAATTACTAACGTAATCGAAAAAGCACTAGAAGAAAAAAAGATAGGCTCAACCGTATTTCTTGACGTCTCGCAAGCCTTTGATAAGGTGTGGCACGATATGAAATGCAAATTACGACAAGTACTCCCCGTGTACCTATACGAGATTGTGAATTCATATCTCGGGAATAGACTCTTCCGTGTTAGAAATGGAAACGAATACTCAGAGCTCAAAGAAATTTCGGCCGGCGTACCGCAAGGAAGCGTTCTGGGGCCGCTTCTTTATCTATAATATACTCGTAATATGCCGAAAGAAGATGGCACTATCCTTGCTACGTTTGCCGACGTCACCGCTATCGTAGCAGTAGGTAAATCAATCGAGGAAACGACTGCCAAACTGCAAAACGCATTAAATAAAGTAAATGAGTGGACGAGGGACTGGCGGATCGCCCTTAACGGAACTAAATCTGTGAATTTCACTTAAAGAAAAATTAATGACTTGCCAATTTTTATAAATTTGGCCCGAATACCCTTTGCAAATGAGGCCAAATACCTGGGAATGACACTCGACGCAAAGCTGAAGTGGAATTCGCACGTGAAAATGAAACGTAAAGAACTAGATATCAAATATAGAGAAATGTACTGGTTGATCGGGAAACATTCCCACCTCAGTACCGAGAACAAACTGCTTTTATACAAGCAAGTGCTAAAGCCGGTGTGGACCTACGGTATACAACTTTGGGGTTGTACCAAGAAAACCAATGCCAATAGTTTACAGACCTTTCAAAATAAAATGCTTAGAGAAATTGTCCAAGCACCGTGGTATATTAGAAACGAAGATATCCACAGGGATCTCGGAACTCCGACAATCGAAGCTGAAACTAGAAGCTTCGCGCGAAAACATAGAAACCGACTAATCGGACATGTTAACAATACAGTCCTACTAATTCTGGATGAGAGCAATTTATTTCGCTGACTACAAAGGACGAAACCTTTTGACTTGGCTAGATAAGGATTAACCGCATCTAAATTGTGGAACATGCAGGATCTTTCATTGGAAAGTAACCTGCCAAACGTTTATATTTCGTGACAGAAAAATTGCTTGATAAGTAGTATTACTCAGTTGCAGTATCTAACAAATTTGTATCGAATGGTGGTGTTTTTGGTCAGTAAGAATCTGACACTACTATGAGCACGCGCTTGCTATTCTCAAAGTAGCCGTGTTTTTTTTAAAGTGAGTACATACTCACTTTTGGAATCATAAAAAAAACGGGTATGCTCACTTCTATACTCACTTTTTGTACAGCTATTTTGGGATTTTCAAACTGTCACATTTTTATAAATTCTTGACATATACATGTTAAATTAAATTGTTTATCTATGTTTTCCAACGTTTTAATGGTCAATAGTTTGAAATTATAGATGCATATGTATTTAATTAATAGATTAATATCAAATATTCAAATATTTAATATGTGTTTCAAATATTTACATTTTTGACTTTTGTTTTATATTTTTTGCTTGATATCTAAGGAGGCTTCGTTCATAAGCACACACCTTTTTTTGTTTTTTGTTTTATAATTCTCTGACAATAAATTGGTTAAAGGGATTTATGATTAGAAAAGCTACTACGGAGAACTATTCATTCGTCCATGCTATAAAAAAATATATAGGAGGGTGGGTCTATTTTCTACACTCACGGAGCTATGCACAAGCACATGGAGTTTAAAAAAGTTCATTCAGAGAAGTATGTAGGTAGGTAACAATAATTATTCAACTTTAAATTCGGTGTATTAAACCAAGATCAACCAAAGTGGGTCCGTGCGAAAGACAGTTGATCAATGTTTGTATTACAGCTGCCCATGGCTGTTACTATTCCAGCTTTCATTTTCGAGTTATTGGTCTTCAAACACATTTTTTTTTAAATTTTTTTTAATCCATTTAATTGAAAATCGCATTTATCTCGGGAAAGTGTGCTAATAATTTTTATTTTTTTTTCTTATTTTGGTGCGCCATAATGTTACCTACAAATTCACCATACAAAAGGGCTTATAGTTCTGCATGTATAAAGGTATTATTATAATTTTTTTTAGGATTTCAATTCAATACAGCACGAAAAAATATTTTTTATCAAATGCTATGAATCTGACCATTATTTCCTAATAAAATAAGTTTATATTTATAAAATGAATGTATTTTAACCAATCAGAAAAAAAGAACTGCATTTACCAACTTCATTTAAAAAAAGGAAAACTTACGGACACATCAATTACAAATGCCAAAAACTTTTTTTCCTCCAACCTTTAACCGATTTCAGCGCCATTGGTATTCAGAGTCTGAAACTGCTGTACCAAGTAAAGCGTTTACTTGGAGAATTTTACCTAGTGTTATAGCAAGCGAATTTGTTTTTGCAGTGCGGGTAGATTGAAAAGTGAGTATGTACTCACTTAATAAAAAACACGGCTAGTGTCTATGGAAGATTTTCACCTACCCCCGAAAAAAAAAAAAAAAATTTTAAATAGCTAAACTACTTTTTGAGGATGAAAAATGTCGAAACAACAGTATAAAACTTAATTTTATACTTTTTTATGATTTTATACGTATCTTCCCATGCAAGTGTCAGAAATAGAAAGTATTTTTATTTTTTTATTTTCGGTAAAAAGATAAATAGAGAAAGACTGACAAATGCAGTACTTTTGGATCTCGCGTCAAAGACACCTGAAGAGAAATTGAGCTGAGCCGCTATTTTGTTTGAAAAAAAAATTGATTTTATATTTTCATAGTTCGAATAAAATGATGTTCAAAATGATTCAATTATTTAATCACCTTTAAAAACACTGTTAAAAATGTGTTATTTTGAAGCGTTCTTTAGGGGTTCCCTCCTTTAATAAATATATTTGCAACCAAATTTGACCAACATTTCATAAGCCTGAATTACATAATTTATTGCTTTGCTAAGATTGCAAATTTGCTAAAATAAGTGTAGAGCAATAACTTCAACGCAATTGAAAGTGGAAAAAAATGAAAGTGAGAGATAAATGCACTTTTCCCCCTTCAGTGGGAAATAATTTAATATATAATTTAATGGAAATTTTTAATAACTATGGTTTAAAGATTTTTAGTGACTGGAAACATTTCTTCTGTCTTGCACGTATTCGCGGTGACTCAAACACATTTATAAGTGAAATTACACCCACCTCATTCATTTCCAAGATAAACAATTGTCCATGAAGTTATTACCCTGCTCTCTAAAAGCACAATCTGATGTTCGTAAATAAGTTGAGTTACGCTGCGAAATATCTGCCGAAGAGAACATTCCGCAATGAATTACGTTACACTTCAGTGTTAGAACTTCTAACTTCAACGTTTTTAAGAAGTTCAAATAAGCCTTGTGGAGATTCGATACCACGGAAACGGATGCCGATTTGATGCTGTGCAAATGATATTGGTAACTATGTTATTTGGTGCTAAGCAATAGTCGACGAAGTTGATTTGAGAAGAATATTACAACCGCAGATTCGTAGACTTATATAATATAGTCGTTTGGGGCAAGAATTCGCATTTTGGACTTCGGGCTTAAATTCTGGAAAATTAACATCAGGTAATAAACAAAGGAGCCTATTATTTGGTAGCTCTAAATTTTATGAACAAATTTATGCAAAAATATTTTACGTTTTTTTAAATATTTCATATGTTTTGATCAAAAAACCAAAGTAACTCAAGTTGCGAACTCTTGCCTCCAAATTGGGGTAAGAGTGCGCAGAGGTATGGGTAAGAGTGCACAAACAGTTTAAGTCACAGTTTTCGTAGTTTGAATGGTTTGAAACTGTGCTTTCACTCTCTAAATTCACTCACTAAATTCTTCGGCGGCCTTCCATGGGCTCCTTCCATTTTAAATCAGCTCACTAGCATCGCAGATTTGCTTTTAGGTTATCAATTTCCTTTCCGTTTGTCTTTAGTAGATACGAGGCATTTTTCAGGACAAGCAAAAGCAGAAAGATTGAGCCGATGACTGTGATGTGCTCGTTGCATCTTACGATAGAAGATAATAGCCCAAAAAAATGTTATTATCTTTTTATTATATTATTTAAATACTGGGTAAGAAAACACTGCGCACTCTTACCCACAGAAGCACTCTTTCCCTAGACGGTACTTTTTTTTTCATTGTATTGAAAATTTAAGAACGAATAATACTACATGGGGTGAAAAGTCACCAGACAAACATATAAATGGCGGTACTAGAAAAAGTTCCATGTGATATTCCAATAGTGACAACCATTAAAAGTTTCTTTAAAAAATTTGGTAACATTGTGTCGATTAGTTCCAAAGTTATACTCGTTTGCGTGACGCCACTCTTGCTAATGTAAAAAACAAGGAAAACAAGGAGTATGTTATTTAAGCATTGCTTTTTAATGGGAAAAACACTGTCAAAGCCAAAAAATGGCTTTAAAATTGTGACGGCGAGTCTGCACCTTTAAAATCAATAATCTGCTAGTGGCTCAGTGAATTTAAACGTGGTCGTACAAGCATTCATGATGCTTAGCGTTCTGGACGGCCGAGTGAGGTTACAACTTCAGAAAGCATCGAGAAAATCCATCGCATCGTTTAAAACGACCGAAAAGTAAAATTGCGTGAGATAGCTGACGTATTGAAGATGTCAACAGATCATGTGCGGAATATCTTGCATGAACATTTGCATATGAAAACACTTGGTTCGCGATGGGTGCAGCGATCTCTAAGAACCGATTAAAAACCACGACGTGTGGATGATTCAGAGAGCTGCTTAAAGATTTTCCAGTGTAATCTAAAAGAATTCGTGCATCGGTATGTGACAATGGACAAAACATAGATACACCACTATATACCAGAGTCCAGCGCAGTGGTTAGAATCAGGGGAAACCGCCCAAAGTGGCCGAAGACGCAAAAAAACAGCCGGAAGTTTTCGCCAGTATTTTTTGGGACGCATGTGGAATCATTTTTATAGATTATCTCGAAGAAGGTAAAACAATCACAGGAGAATATTACATTGCATTATTGGAGCGACTGAACGATGAGATCAGGAAACAACGACCGCACTTAAAGAAAAAAAAGTGCTCTACCACCACGACACACTCACGCTCAAACATCTTGAAAAGCAATGACCAAATTGAATGACCTCAGTACGAAATTCTTTCTTATCCACCATACTCCGCAGGTATGGCACCGAGCGACTATTTTTTGTTTCCAGGCTTGAAAAGATGGGTGCAGGGTAAGAGATTTTACTCGAATGAAGATGTCAAACAGAAAACAGATCCTTATTTTGAGGCGCTCGACAAATCTTAATATACCAAAGGTGTAGAAATGTTGGAGGAACGCTGGAAAAAGTGTATTGCTCATGGATGGGTTGAAGAATACAAAAAAAAATTCCCAAAAAATGTTTTTTTCATTTCGAGTCCGGAGACTTTTCACCCCATGTAGTATATAAACCACTAAAATTGTATCCTTTATCAAACACACATAATACACTGTTTATGCCTATGCCTACATACTACTTATGGGGTGTCGAGTTGCCACACTTTTAAATATTGACATTTTTTTAACAAAATCTGGCTTTTTTCCTTGTTGTTTTTCGTTGTACTGTCAATTGGAAAATTTTCGTATAAATTGTTAATCATTAGCGATTAGTGAAACACACATTTTCTCGTAGAGCGATTTCTGCTAATTCTTTCACAGATGGAGAAAATGGCACTGCGTGCTCTTACCCGCTGCGCACCCCAAACCCCAAACGACTCTAAAAAGATAACAATTGAATTTGCCCGAAGTTTGGATGTTGAAAGGATTTGGCCATAGCGTTGTATCCAACAGACTTTTCGACTTGAGGGACAAGATAGACCAAGCGATTAAGGATTGAGGATTGTCAGCCTAAAGCAAACGGACTTGCTGGGCTGTAGTGAAAGACCTTAAACTAAGCTTTTTTTGTTACCACATCAGATGTTCAGAACATTCAGAAAACAAGAAGTCTTATGAGTCCAAAAGTTTATACTACGTATGTATTATAACTTGAAATGTACATACATATGACGAAGAGTGAATATAAAAAATATTAATCCACACATACACTAGCATTTAATCAGAAATGGCTAAGAATCACATAAAAAATAAATCAAATGACAAAATGTTGTCCAAGGTAGATGTCCCGACAATTTACTTATATAGTATCGATATCTCGATATATTGCATTATTAAAACTGTGCACTGCATAAAAGTATACACGCAATGTCCAGGATTTATGTGTAGATACTAATATCACACACCTTAGCTCCTCAACCGGTACTACTTCCTCCGTCAATAACCTCTTATAAAAACCAGTTGATTGCAGCCGCCAAACCCTTGCATTTTAATCAATATTTTTCCTTCTCTTTCGCTAGCTCTTTTCTACAATCCTATTTTATGTCGGACAAATTAGAGCAGAAGGTGCTTACGAGTACACACGCTTTAGTGGCGCTACAGGTGGTTTCGTATATAAATCGCAATGGGTGAAAAAAAAATGGAAGCAGTATAATTTGCAGAGATTTGAAGATATCATTAAGTAATTATCATCTTATTACGTAAATTGTACCCGTTTCTGCTCCTGGTTGGGGCATAGTATATACTTGAAGGCATGTTTTTCAAGTTCAAGATTTATAATCTTCACATGATACTGACTTCTTGGATGGGATCAATTTGCTGGATTATGATGAAATTATATGCATTCAATAGTTTTACTGCTTCCAATTCAGCTTGGGAACAATAAATTATGAATATAAAATTTAAATTCAGTTGATTTGATTGACTGACGTAGATAAGAATTACTCGGATTAGAGTTGTGAGATGGGAAATTAAAAATTAAACGGGTACGAACCAGACTTAAATGATGGCAACTACAGTGGAAGTCGCTTATAATGACGTTGAAGGGACCGAGCAAATATGGTCGTTATAACCAGCGGTCGTTATATCCGACTGCCCTCCGTTACTATTCTAAGAATTATTAAAAACATACCCAGACAAAATGATTTTATTTTCTTTTTAATTATGTACATAAATTCATGGATAAAATAAATGTTATTATCTTTTAAAGATAATCATATCATTGGGTGTCCGTGGCGTAGTGATAGTCGTCGTCGCTTGTTACGCTGAAGGTTCAGATTTAAAATCCAGAGGTCGCCGAAACATTTATGTCTCACGAAATAAAAATAAGTTGATCAGTTTCAGAAGCTTCTATCAAAAACCTACTGCGAAGGCATAGCACTGGCAGTAGGATGGTTGTATGGCTGAAGAAATTAATTGCACAAACAAAGAAAAGGAAACATCTGGAAAAAACTTCTGTGAATCATAAGCAATGGCATAACTTTCAATAATACACAACTCTCCAGTTATTCTGGGCACCAACCATAGAGTTTGTTGAAACCTAACATTTGAGTTTCCTATCACTACGTCGATCTGTCTGTCTCTCGTTCTTGTCCTTCATGTGCTTGCGCTGTGTGTAAACATTATAAGGGTATTCATATCCCCTTTTACGAGTGTTCCTAAATTATAAAAAAAAAAAATTTAAATCAAAAATGTATGCCAAACTCCTGTGCTCAAACACTATCTTTTACCTCATGATTTTCTCTCATTCCGTCGTTTTAAGCAACGGCAACGATTGATTTATTTTCGAAAATTGGTTATACCTGCAGCGTTGTTATATACGATGATGATATAACCGACGCGACGGTAGAACAGGTTAAAATATAAAGCAACCAACCAAAATGAAAGGAAATGGTGGTTATAAGCGACTGGTCGTAATGAGCGAGGGCGTTATAAGCGAGTTCCACTGTACATACCTTCTACTACAGTGGCAGTCTCCCAATATCAATCTTTCAGATAATACAGTAATAAGTATTAAAAACTTAAACATTACGCTGTTGAGCGGTAATGTGCTTTCGCATGTTCACAGCAAACACATTGTACTGAGCCCCCTTTAATATTAAACAAGCACTAAAGAGGATCATTTGTCGTGAGGAGCTTTTAAACTCGCACTACGTCGTTTTTCTACTTTCTGATAATAATCAGTGTTTCCACTGCTTATTTTTATTTTATTAGTAAACAGAAACGCTAGGTTATGTTAAAAATGTCAGATTAAGAACATCACGTTATTTTAGAACATTTTCCAAAGTCCACTTCAATATCGCAATCGTATATGTATATGATACTTAATTTGAACATACCCAAGTTTAATTGGAACTGCAAGATATGATTCATTTTATCTTAACTCGGTTTTTAATTGATGTCAAATCAAATCAAATCAAATAATGTAATCAAAAACAGTTATTCTCATTGATTGGTCTGAACGTTTGGACACAATTTAGAAATTACCGAAATATTTCCATAGACAATGAATTGCGATTGATTGCATCAGAGAGGTCTGCAAACTGCACCCCCAGAAAAAGAGAAACATCCAATTCCTAAGACCAATACAGAAATACCGCGATGTCTTATTATTTGCACCATATATGTATTAGCCAGGAAGTATCTTATTTATTCATTTATTTATTGAAGTAATTTACAATATTTTTTGTTTATAATTTTATTAACAAAAAGGCATCTGGGCAGCCATGACATAATGTACATTATGATACCGTCTTTTAATTGAAATAAAAAATACATACATAGTTTCAAAAGAAAAATAAAATATTATTTACAATTATGTACAATATTAATATAGGTACATATGTATGTACAGTTAATCACAAAAGCAAGTATACAGTACGATATACGAAGTTTATTGAACGAAAAAAACCACTTAAATAAATTTAAACCAAATAAGCGATATGTATTTATTTAGTAACTATTATAGGCACTTTATATAAAAAGTAAAATTAACAAAAAAACAAAACAAAGTAATAAAGCTATTAGAATTAAGCAAAATTCATAAAAACCTCAAAGAAAAAACAAAAAAAGTCAAGATATTGAAGAAAAAAATTAAATTAATACCTAGCAGGATTCCTTTAGAGTTAATAACAGCTTTTATTCTGGATCGCATTGAATTCACGAGCTTTTGGGTCACGTGGGGCCTATTTTGGCTCATTCTTCTTGAATAATGGTTTCAAGCTGATTTTTCGTTCGAATATCATGTTTTCGTATTTGGAGTTTATTGTCTTTATTTCATATCAAGAAACTTAAATATAGTACAATTAAATCTAAATCAAATAGTTAATGAGCTTTTAAGTTGTTTGAAAGAAATAGCTTAATACAATCTATTGTCCCCCTATGGGGAAAACAAACATTAGAATTTGAAAAAAGGAAAGAAAAGATTCAATTATGTACATCCAGTTTTAAAATATGTATGGGCTAAATCATAGGTGTTAAAAAAGCGTCAATCTCAGAATGGTTAAACGAAAAAAGCCATTTTTTAATATCCTTTAAGAATACTGTTTTCACTCACTCACACCTAAGTTTTTCCGGTAATGTATTAAATAAGCGAGGAGCAGTAACATAATAAAAGCGTGGAAAATGTGTGTTGTGGATTGTTGGTATAGTTACGAAGTACCTGGTGTTGACTCGCAAGTTATGGCTATCGTGAAATCTGGTATCATAAAACCCTGAATTTTCAAAAAATATCTTTAAGACTTTATAACAATATAAGTGCCTTAAAGGAAGAAATTCGAGACCTTTGAATAGCTCAAAAGTAGGGGTTCTGCGACTAACTTTACACATTATTCTAATTGCATGCTTCTGTTTAATCAGCAAAGGTTCAATTTTACTAAAATATGAGCCACCCCAGCAAGAAATACCATACTGCAGTTTCGATTTTAATATACCATTACAAACTAGTTTTAAAATAGGTAGATTGCAGTAGATACTAAGATGGTAAAATTGTCTTATAACACCATTTAGATATTTTTTCAAGTAGAGCGTATGGTCATTCCAGCTAAACTTATGGTCCAATATGATGCCTAGGTATTTAAAGCTGTCAACGCGTTCAATTAGAAAACAACTGTCACTACAATTTACATGACTATCAAATGAGATAAAATCATGAGCTTCTATCATACAGAATCGACTACAGCTTGGTGCGTGATAATATAAAGGCAACTCTTCGCATACTGCACCCTTGATATTAAATACCATAAATTTCGTTTTGTTGCTGATGGTCAGTTTATGATACCTGAACCATCGCCTTAGTATATCTAAGTCGTAATTGACATCCGAAAACATATCAAGATAGCTCTTATTAGAATAGGAAAGAGCAGTATCGTCAGCAAATGCCGTGATTTTCCCCTTAAATGGTTCAATAAATAATGAATTTATATATTAGAAACAGAATCGGGCCCAAGACTGACCCTTGAGGAACACCTATATTTAAATAATTTTGCGAACTAAAAACATTCTTGACTTTTACCACTTGTTTACGATTTGTTAAATAAGAAGCAAATCAGTCGTAAATAAACCCTCTGAAACCCGCGTTAAATAGTTTATTTAATAACAAAGTATGATTCACCATATCAAAAGCCTTAGTTATGTCAATAAATAAAGTGGAAGGAATTTGAGAGGCATTCAGACTGTTATATATTTCGCCAGATAATTTTAGTAAGGCACTTTCAGTTGATCTCCCGCTTCTAAATCCAAACTGAGAATCACTAAAGAAATGAGTCCTATTTAAGAATGATAACATTCTAGATTTAATACCATTTTCAAAAACTTTAGAAATAACGGATAAAATGGATATCGGACGATAATTATTTAATACCATTGTATCACCTTTTTTGTGCAGTGGTAATACTACAGCCGTTTTCAGACACTCAGGAAAAACACCTTTAAGGACACAAAGATTAAAAATGAAACATAAAACATCACAAATATGAAACGCAATATGTTTCAAAATAAAACTTGAAATATTATCTAAAGACGACGAATTAGAAGTTTTCAGTGACATTATAATTTTATAAACTTCGACAGAGGTAAACTGTTCAGAGAAAAAGCTCAATAGCATTCAAGTCTGGTGATTGGATTGGTGCTTTTAGCTGGTTGTGTAGATGGTATAGCAGCCATTCTCTAACTATTTGAGAATTATGCTTAGGGTCATTATCTTTTTGAAAGACGAATGACCCATCCAATGCCAATTTCTGCGTACTCTGATAGAGATGGTTTTTGAGGATATTTAAATATTCAAAATGATTTATGTTACCTTTCTACAAACAGCAAATAACCCACGCCAGAGGCCCCCATACACCCCCAAACCATTACGGAATCACCACCATGTTATATGGTTCCAGCCATATTCTCCGGATTCAACTTTGTATCCGGTTTTCTCCTTACGTTGATGCGCCCAACTGTTTCAAAAGGTAATATCAGACGTTAGATGGATTCTGGCAAATTCAATTCGCTTTTTACGATTCACATCGCTGACAAAAGGTTTTTTCCTGATAGATCGACCATTATACCCAGTATCGTACAAGACACGGCGAATGGTTTGGAACTTGCACTGTTTTCTTACTTCTTTGGTGACCTCTGCTTGTAGTTTTGAGGTACTTTTTTTTAGGATCATTCCTTACTTTTCGGACAATAATTCGCTTTTCTCCTTCAGTAAAGGTACAGGGGCGCCCACTTCTAGTCCGATTTTCTATTATACCGGAGGTTTTATTTTTTTCTTTTATCGTTGCAGGGCTTCTGTCGACTAGTTTCGCGGCGCAGGGTCATAAGTCCACAGGTCAAAAGTCCACAATGGACTTTTGACCCACCTTGGTTGTTTATAGGTCCACAAACCAATTGTGCACTTATAACCCACCCAGGTGAGTCAAAAGTCCACACGGAGTTTCTGTGGACTTTTGACCCGACGATTGTGGTCTTATGGCTCACTAAGATAGGTCATAAGTAAACAATTATTAAAATTTGTCAGATTCCATATGAAAACAAAAATTCAGTAGTTTTCATTTATAATTTTAAAATTAATTGTTCACTGTTGCTTTTTTAAGTCCTATGCACTTACCACTACACCACGGTGCTCAGGATTCGCGCGAAACCTTAGATATGTACTTTGAATTGTTCACTATTTCATTTTTGAGAAGTTTATAACTTTATAAAGTTTATTACTTTATAAACTTCTCAAAAAGTTTATAACTTTATAAAGTTTATTACTTTATAAACTTCTCAAAAATGAAATAGTGAACAATTCAAAGTACATATCTAAGGTTTCGCGCGCATCGTGAGCACCGTGGTGTAGTGGTAAGTGCGTTAGGCTACTATGCAATGCTGCTCGGGTTCAATCCCAGCCCGAGTCTAATACCTTAAAGTTTTTTCATGGTGCCACCTCTTTCGAATGTCTGACAAGCAATCACTTTTCAATAAGCTTTTCAACTTGTCATTCGGAGTCGGCGAAAAACTGTAGGTCCCTACCAGTCGTGCAAAAATATAACACGCACACACAAATGATTGCGAGAAGCAGGACCAGGTTCGACCTGAGCTGTAGCGCCACCTAAAGAAAGATATATGTAAGTAATAAGAATAATTGTGGACTTATAGCCCACTTCATTTTTCAAATTGTGGAATTATGACCCGAAATTTTATGAACTTTTGACCCAACTACGTGGATTATAAATTCACAATCAGTTTGTGAACTTATAACCCACCCAGGTGGGTCCATTGTGGACTGCGCCTAGTTTCGCCACTTCTGGAATGGATTTCTCTTCCTAAGAAAATGTTATCACCAATTTTTTAATGTCAATAGGCAGCTCTTTCGACGCGGTGCCATTTCTGGTAGACGCATAGAAATTTGTTAACGAAATTATGTAAACTCAATAGTTTCTACTCACCCTATTTATTTCTAAAACAATCCAATTGAAAAAGAGCAGATTTATAACCACAAATGTACTCAAATACCATGACTACTTACTTTTGTGACGTTGTTTTGGTATTTCGTCAGACAAAAGTTATTCTCCTCTAGAACCTAGGCAAGTTATACCGTTATTTTTACTTTAGAACAACTGTGCAAATGTCAAACAACAGATATGAGGTCAAACGGATAATGGTTCAAACAAAATACACTGTATTCTTAAGACTTTTGTTACACTCAGTTATCACAATCAAACATCCAGCTGTCAAAATGAAAAATGCAAGCGAAGCACATGCGCATCCGCTTGCAAATACATACATCCGTCTTCACTACGATAACTGATCCGACACACGCGCATCCGTTTCGCACCTTTGCAAACACTTTCCTACTGCACACCTGATCCGGGCGCATGGAGGTATAGGGTATCTGCATGGGAACTGCAGATCAGCATATTTGGTAGTTTTAGAACCGAAATGATAATTATTGTACGCGTTAGATTTTAGTCTTGGTTGTGCGCTCGTATGGAATAAATTATTTTTTATAACGATCTAATTGTGTTATTATTCGAACAAGTGGCGGTTCGGTAAAGTTAATTTTTTTGATAATCGAGGATACAAAATCCTTTACTCACTCACAAAGGCGTATACTTACTTTTGTGAAAACAAAATTTAAATAAAAACATATAAACATGACGTCCAAAAACTCTCGTAAGGTGTTTTGCGCTGGCCTTTATTTTCGTACAAATTTCCTGCAGATGGTGCAAACCTATGTTTTGGAATTTTCGAAATTTCGTTCAGTTTTGATCGTAGGAAACAATTTAATACCTGCAATAGTATTAATTAGGTTTGAATATGATTTCCTTTCTTTCAAATACACAAACGTTTGGTATTAGTTACATACAATAATAGTAAATGCTCATTCAAACCAAACCTACCTTAAATTCAATCAACATTCAGTTACCACCTCTTAACGTCAATGTCTATACCGGTGACAACCATTCAAAGCTTATTCCCCAGTGGCAGCACAAAGGAAATTCACTTTATAACATCATTTGAAGTCTAAATAATTCATCCAAGCAAGGCATATTCGTATCCAGCTTTCTTTCAATTTGGCTGCCCCTTAGGCAACCAAAAAGATATTGCGCATTCTTCGTTTAGACGCCTATGGTATCCGATTTGATCGCGCCACATGATGTTTTCAATACATTAGATGATATCACGGCAACCGTCATCATCACTGCAAAGGCTAACATGAGCTCAGAGCTACGCTGCGTATTCTCTTCTCGGACAGGAAAATATTTACCTGCATAGGTGGGATCATATATACTAAAAGAATGGATACAACATGCGTTCGGTAAACTGCTTGCGGGGCTACCATATCCTAGTTGGCCTTATTGCGGTCGCTTTTATTGCTATTTTAGTCATTGCTCGTTTTCCTCTTTCTGTATTTTAAATACAATAAAGACTTGATGTGATGTGAGCTCTTGAATTACGTGTATCAAAGCGCCATCAAAGTTATTATGTGATGACATTCGCATTCGCAGATATTTTTTGTTGCTCCATTTGTAAGGCGTATCTTTTAAATTGCCGCTTTGATGGACTAAACATTTTAAATATAGAATGAATTGCAGCTGTAAGTACGAGTTATATACTCGTGTCTGTAATGGTTAAAATAAATGCGTATTCGTTACCTTAAACACTTAATGAAACAAAATCTTCTGCTGGCAGTGGTAGGAATTTCATGCAAGTATGTAATGCGTTCAATTCATGCACATATAAAATACACGACGAAAAATGATTACAAAAAAGCCAGTTCTCTGTGTACGAACAGTGTTTTGTGGTTACGGCCCATGGTGCGCAATGATTCTTCCATCTAGATGAATATACCGATTGATATGCGAATAGAAAAGGATTTAACAGCCGCAGACACCTGAATTCCCACCAGGGAGCAACAACGACCACGGCCGATGACAACAACTAGAACTTGAACGTGAAAAGTTGCCTTTCCCTCGGCGCCTTCCCCACGGTGTACTGAATCAAACAGTTGACTCTATTTTCTGGTGTATGTTTTATTAATGAAGCTTGACATTAATAAAACATCTGCATGGATTATGCTGATTCCCCTACGAAAGATGACGATGATGATGATAATGACGCTATTGGGACCGGAACGTCGGTCGCTTGCTCATTCTATTTCTATATCAACGAAGTTGAAGAAAGTCAGACACAAGGCAGCAGCGGTGCATTTGCCCCGACTAAGAAGATTTATCTATAAGAATATTTCGTGCTCGGCATTGCAACTGCTTCCTAACAAATGGTAGTAGGTAACCCACCTGATCAACAAAATGTCTGGTGCCGCCTTTGTTGAATCGGAGTACTTTGATTTAAATCAAATGAAGGCTCAAAGGAATGCCTCAGAGTGTTTAACAATAAGAAAACTCTTCGATATTGTTATGGCCCACTAATCTAACTGATCGCTGTTGTGAGGTATGAGTATGTATACGAGAATGCTTATTTATTGATTAAAGATCATCACACAAGTACACTTTTGTTATCGGCAATTTATGCTAACTTTCTGTGGTTGGGACCGTGCACCCATTGTGAGTGCGGTGTTTAAGGAACTAAGTAGTTTTCCTGAAGGCATTTTCCCCATCTTCGAATTGATACAGACCTATGAGTTCTGATTGTAATCGAGTTATAGGCGAATTATGCATCTTGATACAACAATTTATGCTGATCTGATTAAGCTACGGTGAATGTAATTTCAATTTTCAATTTCCTTAGAGAATAAAGTACGAGATAAACACTGATACTCTGACATAAGCTCATTGAGTGGAATTGGCTTGGCGTGCGATTTATATGCCAGATTGTGGGCGGAATTGATTAATGCTGAGAGACGCAAATAATATACACATATGTTCTCCAATTCAACTAAAAACTCGAAAATATAGAATAACCATTTGATAAAGTTAAACTAGAAAAAAGTAGTACATACATTTACACAGTGGCGACAAAATAAATAACACATGTAGGTCTATTTTTTTCGTGTGTAAAATTTACATATTTAACTATTAAATATGTTAATAAAATTTTTGTAATAAGATACTCTTTTGTAATATAAACTAGTATAAAAAAAATCATTATCATTACTATTATATAAAGACGTTACTTAAAAAAACTTTGTCCCCGATGATCTCCGCAAATACTGCAACGATTAACCTGAAATAAATTCTATATTAATCGTTATTTTCGTAAGAACCAGTTAAGGCGTCTAGTGATAAGCAACAGAAACAGGAACAGAAGCAGAATCACATACATTTGAAACAGAATTAGCAACAGAATATTTTTTTTTGTAGTAACAGAATTTAGCGACAGAAAAATGCCGTCTGGCGACACAACAGAAACAATTCAAGATGAGTTCTTTCTGTTGCTGCCAGCAAATGTTTGCATAAAGTCATATATATGCGCAAATTTTAAGACCTTAGTCTTTTCTTAACTCTACGTATATGCTGAGAAATAAATAAATAACTATTTTAACCCTCCGATTAGCGAAAGTCTCGATAGCGTTATACAAGCAACAAGGTCCCTAGAACCTAGAGACATTTGTGTATACTTTTGCCAGAAATTTACAGCATTATCATTACAAATGAGGTACCGTTGGATTCCTCTTGATCCGGAGAGTATCCAAAGCTATGTAACATCACAAAAAATCGAATATGGCGGACGCAGCAATCAAAATGGCGGACTATCTGTTTTTCTTTTTTTTCTATACAATCGCCTTGATAGTGGTATCAAATGAAAGGGCTTGGCAAGTAGCTTGAAATACGACATGACGTCATTCTAAATTTAATGTAGCGGACGCCTCCAAGATGGCGGATTACCGTTATCTTTACTCTTGCCTTAATATGGCTATCAAATGAAAGGGTTTGACCAGTAAAATACGACACTTTCTTACCTACATACATAAAATATACAACGAAAAAGTTGTTTTTCTTATAAATAAAATACTTTGGCATGAGCCATAAAAAGACTTAGAAATTTAGACTCTGCAGCAACCACGCGTTCAACCACCAGCAAGTAAAAAAGACCTCGACCACGTCTGCCAAAAATGTCATGCACTCAAAATGTTTATCGAAAAAGTATGCATCTTTAGCGGTATGATGAATGGTAGCGTGAGAGGGACGAATGTTTTCCATCATTTGTTCACGGCGAACGCAATGTAGGTACTCTGAAAAGAGCAGATGTATTTTTGCTTAGTCCTGTGGACATGAGTGCGAAAGGGAAAACTAAGATTTTTAGCTGAATATGCTGGTAAGTGGATGCTGCCAAATCTGTCAATATTTTAGTAGTTCAGGTGACTGGCTCGATGACAGTCGTTATTATAATGACATGCTACCATGGCTATACAGTCAATGGACAGAAAAACGCAATTTTCTTTCTGCCTTAGCCTGAAATACAGCAATAAGAAAAACACAAAAAAAGAATCATGAAAATCGGCCCAGCAGCGGATATAGAGTTATAACGTCATCGAGTTTCACGCGGAAAAAATTATATATACTTATGTATAGGAGATATGCAGTTCTTTATATCCCTATTTCGCATGTTTCCGCATGCATATAAAGAAACTTAATATATGTATACCCAACCTCGCATCTACTAATATGAATTGGAAATAACGCCCAAAAATCTGGAAATATCGCCTAAACAAACCAAAACAATTCCCATTGAAACTTTTTGGGCGATATTTCCTTTTTATAACTTGAGTGATATTGAGTTTTGGGCGTTAGGCAAAGTCTTTTTGGGCTTTATTTCTTCTTGTTTATTTTTGGGCGTTAGAAATTGTTTTGAGCGCTATTTCCAAATCGATTTGGGCGTTATTGCCTAACGCCTCAAAATTAAGGTGCCAGATAGTCTAATCGTACCCAAACCCACTAGTAAGAGGTGGTCTTATGTCCAAAGCAAAGCGCTGTGAAGAAAATATAGTTAGAAACAACTGATTCTAGAAGTTAAAAGTGATTTGAAAATATAAGATAGAACTCTGTCGAATCATATGTTATACCAAAAACATGAACTCTCTTCAATTGACTTAACGTTCACTCAATAACAAAAAATGTGTATTTTTTATTGGGGGATTTAGGTCTATACTACATATAGATCACTTCAAAGAACCCAAAGTAACGCTATCGTACAGTCTTTAAATATTGATGCAAGACACTCTGTCGACTTATGTTTTTACTGTACATAGATCCTTCCATGGTAGGTTTTCCGAGAAACTCAACATGTTGAACATGTTACAGGTACATACTTGGGGACTGTGTGATCTCGTTTACATCTGTCCCACTCAATTGAGGAAGTTCGTCTATCAGGCCCTTTCACAAAACATTTTGCTCAGGCGATGATTCTACGAATTATCAGCACACTATTTGGCAGACAAAAAGGATCTGGCAAGCATACCGTATCGTGGCAGTTTTAACATTGGAAACCACATCATAAAATATAATCTAACAAACGAGTAGTTAATCACTTGACTTGATTAATTAAAAAAATGTGATCGAATAATATATTAGCATACTTCTTGCAGTGTATCTTTTCGGCGAACACAACCTCATGTAGGCTGGACCACACTTCGTTCCCGGGTACACTTTTGTTTCTCCATTATTTCTTTGGGCTTCAAGCTAAATGATGTAGCACAAATATGGTGTGCAGGCGTGATTAAAAGTTATAACCATGTTACAAAGTATAAGATATGTCATTAAACTGGTTCGCGCAATTTTAAACTCTTATGGAAATGCGAACCAATTTGTTATTAATGATTCTGGCTTGTTTTCTTTAGCAAAACCTGAATAGATCCAAGTTTGACCGTATTCGACTTTAAATATAATAGATAATGACAATCAATCAGCTATGTATTTATTTAGGACATTGTATGTATGTGGTGACAGTTTTCGTGTCTAATGTTGAAAAGTTATTCTAGAAAGCTACCAAGTTGCTATAAAAGTTATGTAACGCCTTTAGGCTTCGTTCAGTCATGGTAAATTATAATTTCCATTCGGATGATCAATATAACGCACACACCCAAAGTGCAAGGTCCATCCTGGTAATAAAGGAAAATGCTCAATCCTTATATTTAAGTAAACTAAAAACTAACTTGGCTGTACAAACTATTTGTGTTTGTACTTAAATTATTTTTGTGGGTTATTTTTAAGAATACAAAAATATTCTACTAAGCCTTGTAGTAAGGGAGGCGACCGTAAGATTACCTATCTGATAAGGAGACAGAAAATAGTAATGAGTGATCGATAGATTAAGAAACACCAATTACGAAACTACTGGTCGGACAAACTTTTTCAGCGAACTTTGGGCGGGAAATGGCTACTTCCGGTACGGTTTTTTGCGACTTACCTATCTCATTACGGCATCGAAAAATGTTATTAGAAGTAGAAAGAGTTTTTAATAGGTTCCAAAATATTTGGTCGGACAAGCGAAATTAGGGAATAAGGATTTGTCCGACCAAATCGAAAAACGGGAATTTTGTTGCAAACCTATCTCATCAGAAAAATGGATAAAATAGGTACCAAATGAAAGGTACATTTGTCCTTTTCACAAATATACTGGTCGGACAAAGTTTTACAGGGAACAACCCTTTGTCCAACCACTTTAAAGACCAGAAAATAAATTCGAGCTATAGAAATTTCGAGTTAAAGAAAATACATAAATCAAGTTATTTATTTCTTTGAAAGAAATCTGTAATTTTTCGCTTTGGTTTTGTATGGGCACTTCTTTTTTTCTACAAAATCCTCAGACAGACTTCTAGATATTTTCAGGAACATTACTTCTGCACACCATAAAAGCTCTACATTGTAATATCATTACATAACTTCACTTTTTAGTGGAAATGACTTTTCAATGCCATCTTATAAAAAATTTGCAAGCGGTCCAGTACAGAAAAACTCGTACGTATCTAATCGAAAGGATCTAAATTAGCTAAAATTACATTTTGAGTTAATTACTCGTAACTCCACTACAACTATGTAAAGCTCCCTAGAACATTTTTCGTTCCTATTGTAAAATTTGAAATTTGTGAGTTACAATATTGTCTACAAAATATGTAACGAAAGGGACTTTCCCTACTACGTTTCTAAGGCAACTTACTTCAGTGGGTAAATTCTGTCTTCGAAAAATTCGAGTAATATCTTCGCATCACAGAAATTCGAGTTACGGAGTTAGAAATATATGAAAAATGCAAATAAAAATCAGTACTTATGTTCGAGTTATAGAAATATTCGAGTTATAGAAATTCGAGTTAGGGAGCTAAAATATATGAAAAAAGCAACGAAAAAGCAGTGCTCATGATAAAAATTCGACTTAAAGAAAAGTTCGAGTAACAGAAGTTCGAGTTAGGGAAGTTCAACTGTATGTATGAAAGCTAGACAAATTCCAATAGAGCTTTCAAACAGAAAAAAGAAAGCATATCCTCTCAAAGTAAGACAATAAAATTTAAAATACATTATGTACCTTTTTATGTGTAATCGCGATTATCTCCAAAAAATATTCTTAAGATGCAATTTTAGTCCTTAAAATGTTTATACCTACTTTTACCAATTTTTTTTTCAAAACTCGATTAATTGCGCTTTAAAGTAACTAAAAAGAAAAAAACGGTTCACCAAAATTGAAGCAAGAAATGTATTGAATTTGTGCTCATTACGGCCCTAGTCATGATGTCCATGGATACTTATATATGCACCTACGAATGTAATAATAATTTCGTCCATATGCCGACTGTGACAGTTATACACTGATTTTCTTGTCCAACACAAATTACACATTGTATGCATCTAACTCACATGACACATGCATCTTAAACCAGTCACCATGTATAAATGTGTCTAAAGTAGTAGTACCAAGTGTAGTTGGTACACAATCATGAAAGGCGTGGTATTTTTAAGGAAACTCGAAACAAATTGCATACAACTCAATCCAAATAATACTTACAACCGTTATAGTTTCTAAAAAGTACACACGTACAAAATATTCACAGCCCGTACGAGTATGTGTTGCATGGCTAAGGAAATAGCTATTCAGACGAGACCAATTATAATGCGATATCGAAACAAAAACTCATCTTCCCATATAACCATTAAAAGAATCATCATCTCAGATAACTACATATGTATAATTCCAGTGACCAATTAAACTTACCTGTCCATAGGCCAATATTTGGCGCTGATGCTCTGCAAACGCCAAATACTGTACACAACTCGTATACACTGTGAGAAGAGAAAAGCGCGGCTCGATTTAGTAACCAAAGGAAGAAGCCGTCGATTTGATTTATGATTGACAATTAACAACCAAAGTGATCAAATATTGACATCAGACTGGAGTGGTCACATTGCAAACGTATCCGCCACCACTGCAATCACGTTGAGTGTTAGCAGTGAACATTGCTTTGCAGTTAAACCACCAAGCGATTGACATCTTAGGAAATACAGATTTTCTCGCACGATGTGAAGTTCCACAGATCGAGGCAATAAAAACAAGAATAATGTTTATATGGAATCCACTGCGACGACAGCTGAAGTGAAATGGTGCGGCCTGCGCGGTGCGGCATCTAGAAGGCGATTTGAAAAGAAAACGCCGCACATGCGCTCATCTGTTCCAGTCGTTCGCGCGATTTACAGTGACCAATTCGACACAGGAATCATAGGAATGCCATAGCTCTTGGTTTAAGGGACATATGTCAGGTGGAACTGGTGTGACGAGACGACCACGACCGAGCACAAAATGTGGCATAAATGAATTTAAATTCTGATATTAAGGTGTCGCCATGAAGCATGACAGCTATAATTCTAGCATTTTTCGTTAGCAAAAAAAAAAAAAAGATTTATTTTGCATTTAATTAAATAAAACGTACCCATCCATCAAACGATTTCTTGAAATGGGAAAATTATACTACAAGCAAGAGCATAGACATTAATTCACCAAACGTCTGAAAGTACATACTAAATGCATCAATTCCACCTGAAGGGACGGAACGATCGAGTTCAAACACTGAGGTGTTCTTCTTGCTTCAGTCACTGTCATGTTCAGATTATGCATGGATGAAAGAAATTATGGAGAAGGTACCATTGGTCAGGTATAGCTTGCTGCTAAAATAAACTTCTGTCATTCGAACAATTAGTCCACTTTGCTTCCAATAGCTTGAGGCAAGACTTCACAATATGAACACAGATTGTATGGCGCCGGCGCAAATTCTTTGTCAGCAAGGAAATTCATTGAGTCCACTATGACTAACTACGAGTATACACGTAACATAAATTACAATTTAAAGCGCCATTTTACGTATGTTTTTTTTTTCTTCAGATTTTATACATATACAACATCACTCAGGTAAGTGACAGAAATGTATGCCCAAGCATAAATTGCACATTGTCCTGCACCATTTCCCAAAGACGCATTTGCGTGGGTGTACTGTGCGGCTCATTACTTAAATGGCTATTTACTCAATTGAAGCAAGCATAATTTATGGTAACATTTTGTGAAATTTCGCTATACAAACGGGTATTTTATCGTGGCCAGGCCCATTCGTTATATCAGGCCCTGATGTCCATAAATGGGACTCACATCATGGTAGCAGTCGCCTGTGAGCGCCTCTTGTGTGTCGTTGTCATAAAAATGGACATGGCCCAAGGTTAATTGCTTGCCGTCTAGGCAATGACAGTGCCACTCAATCACTACTACATAGCAAGAAAGTAGATCTAGCTTCACCGTGGATTGAAGTCAAAACCCATCGATTCAATGAAAGACTGATCGCGTTATGCACTTGAGGTGGATGTCAACTTGATGCAGTAAGATAGCCAGGGTAAGCAGTTGTGGTAATTTGATTAATGGACAATTGACGCGTAATGTATTTGGAACCAACGACTGGGTAGTTACAGCATTTCAGTGAACCATCGCGTGGCCTAAAACTCGATATCAATGAGTAATTCAGTCGTTAAACCAAGTGTCACATACATGACCATAAAGACAAGCGTACGATATTTATGATTGAATTTAACTTACAAATGTCTTCTTAAACGATCGCATTCATTTGAGGTGCTCCTTTAACATGAAAATTTTTTTAATGTCGTTTTAAAACCAATACAAACTGATCATTATATCCGAAACATTAAAGACCATTAACTTATTATCTACATATACATATATGTACATACGTATATGAATTCATATATGATAATGATAACTAAAGCAAGTCAATAATTTCGTTTTCACTAAAAGCAATTAAGTTACATGTCGTGAGGTAGGATTGTGTGGGAATGGGAAGTGAGGGCTGTTTGAATTTAATGTCCACAATAGTTGTTAAATATACATACATATATAAAGAATACAAGAACTCCCAAATAGCTTTATTCGTTATAATTTTTAGCACCTAACCTACATAGTTCAAAATAAAGTGGTGAAAAGGATGCTTCACATCGTAAAATCCTAATAGCTACTCTTCATTTCATCTAATAACGCTAACAAAATATACATATCTAACTAGACTCTGAACTTTACAGCAAGGCAAAGGCCTTTAAAATTTAATTCGAAAATTTAGAAACACCTTGTGTGGTTAGAAGTTATCGTATCATTTTCTTCTTCTTTTAAATATAAGTTATAAGTTTATAAGTATCTTAGGATCAGAAACATTCTGTGGCAACAACCAGCGTCATAATTATTGTTAAGGAATGCATACTATGACTTTTACACTACAGGAATATCCCGCAGCTTTTACAGGCCAAACATATTCTACACCCAATATAGGGAACTACTTCATTTCAATAAGGATATTGGAATCTATTAATCATGTTATTTTGCTTTCGTATTATTTGGCTTTTTTTATCCATATGGAAATACAGAACTATTAAAATTTCGCTCTAAGATAGACAATATGATCTTGAAATTTATCGTAGTTATACATTTTGGTGGTCCACCTCCACCCACATACAGTGACTCCCATAATTGATCACATGTCTCAAATTTTTACATTTTCTTCCCACGGTGCCGTTTTAAAGTTCCGTTACTCGGTCGTTCGTGTGTTCAAGTCTGCGAAGTATGCAACTGTTAATTTTGTTATAGTAATCGGAAAAGTACAGTGCTCCAGAGAAGTTCTATGGGCAGTTTGATAAGATTTTCGATGTGATCAATTGTGACTTACTACATTTTTACAATTTAAAGTTATAAAACTTATTGGATTTCAAAAGTTGAGTAATAAGTGTAACATAAAAAAAGAAATTACAGTTTTTGTAAGGAATTTAACCAAATAAAGGGTGATTTTTTAGCTGGTTTGGTTTTGGCAACACTGGTTTTGACAGCTGACGTGTGTTTAGTACCTTGTGTCACTGTCAAACAGCTTCAGTTTGGTTTGCAATTTAACCATGGATCGTCTTACAAATGAACAACGCTTGCAAATTATTGAATTTTACTATCAAAATTCGTGCTCGGTTCGAAATGTTCATCGCGCGCTGCTTCCATTTTATGATCGGCATTCTCGACCTTCTGAGCAGTCTATTCGGAAGATTGTGACCAAATTTCGCACCAAATTTACTTTGTTGGACATTAAACCACCAACACGTTTACGTACTGTGCGTAGTGAAGAAAATATTGCGGCCGTATCAGCTAGTGTGACAGAAGACCGCGAAATGTCGATTCGGCGCCGTTCCCAGCAGTTAGGCCTTTGTTACAGCACTTTTTTTTGCCCGAAATGGAAGTTCTTGACTTGCATGATATGTGGTTTCAACAAGACGGTGCCACATGCCACACAGCACGCGAAACAATGGCGCAATTGCGAGGCGAGTTTGGTGAACAGTTAATTTCACGTTTCGGGCCGGTCAATTGGCCGCCTAGATCGTGCGATTTGACACCATTAGATTATTTTTTGTGGGGGTATGTCAAGGCTAATGTCTATAGGGACAAGCCCGCTTCGATTGACGCACTGGAAGCCAACATCCATGCATTCATTCGTGAGATACCGGCCGATATGTGTGAAAGAGTATGCCAAAATTGGACTCAGCGGATGGAGTACCTGAGACGCAGCCGCGGTCAACATTTGCATGAAATTATCTTTAAACATTAAATTGCAAGGTTCAAACTATCGATTCAAATAAATATTTCATTCATTTTTTCGAATTTTTTGTGTTTTTTTTTTTAAAAAAAGTTCTCAACCTCTTAAAAAATCACCCTTTAGATTAATTTGTATGCGCCTTAAATTTTAGCGCCCCAAACTTTAATTAAAAAACATACCTATTAGCATTGTATATGGAACTAATAGTAATATCATCAAGCAGTATTTTTTAACTGGCTGTCTTCTCACCAGCTGGCGCCTTTTTTGCTAAAAACCAAACGAAATTATCTCTCAGAGATAAAGGGAAAGAATAATCTATACTATTTATGAAGACGTAACTACTTTTATGTATGTTCCGGCTAATCTCGGGAACTACTGAACGGATTTTGATAAAACCTTCGCTAAAATATTTGTTGAGTTCCTCTGTAATGGATTGCATATATATTATCGTGCTTTATACTTTTAATTATACACAAAAATTTATTTTTTTGTTTGTATGCTTACAATTTAAGCACTTCCATGCACTTTACGTGATAACGCGTGCACCTGTTTCAATGAAATTAATTTGGTTGATTTCAGCATTTCTTGCCAAAAATTTTAAGGTATAAATCATTTTCCTATATTATCTAGAAGCTGAGAAATAGACATAAATAATGTGATTGTTAATGGTTTTAATTAAAAAGCACAGAAAACCATTAAAATTGTCCGTCAACCTGCTGGGAGAGGATGACGTTGTTGCATTACGAGTATGTAAGCTTTTCTCTTCGCTCTTGCTCTTGCAGTATGCTGAGTAACTGGCCGAACACAATGGTGAAGCTGTAGTGGAAGTAGAAAGTTGAAGTTGGCTGAACTTTGCGCTTCACCATACAATTCATACTACAGCATCAGCTTCGCATTGTGTTCGCGCTATGGGGTTTACGTGTGTTTTAACTTTGACAGCGCTGCCTACTTCCACTACAGATTCGCCATTGTGTACGGGCAGTGAATCGTGTTTTGTTTTTGTGTGGTCGGTCTGGCGATCATTTTCATCGCTCATCCGATGGTGATGATGATGGCTGATGAAACTTTGGGGAGTTGCTGTGTGGGTGTGCATACTGGTGACGGTTATATATAATCTTTATTGATACATGTGCATATAAAAATGAATTTCTGTTTGTTTGTGTTTTTTCGATAAATTCCGATTTCCGAACTACTTCGCCGATTGAGCTCAGACTTGGACATAAAGTATGTTTTGAAGAGAGAAAGACTAAGCACATAATACAATTACTTTACGGTAGGTGAACAAATTTATATTAAGGACAAAAAAAAAACTTTTTGCACAACTGAGCTATAAGGGAGCCAATCTAATATATACAAAATAAAGTTTGTTTGTTCGTCTTTTATCCGTTCGCACATCGTTCATCTGATTGCGATGAAACTTTGGCAAGTTATTATATGAACCGCGTTCGGAAAGTTCCTGGAATCGGTTCAGTAGATAGTTTCAGAGATTACCCCTAACATACAAATTTCACCTCTTATTTCAGAAGCCTACCCCGGCGCGCGTACAACAACTCCTTTTTTAATGATATATGGATATGTATATTGTGCAGTATGACTCTACTACGAGTATCACAAATCAAAATATTGAAAATGATGCTTAACCTACCTCAGTACCACTCCGCTATTGACCTGCATTTGGAAGCCAATGTGATATTGATTGTAATCCCTGTGACCAGTCCCGTGAGAGTTTTAAGGTCACTTCCGCTTATGTACTTTTTTCAAAAGATAATGACAAATGAAAGTACATAATTCACAGAAAGGTCATTTATCACACTACCAAACGCGTGCCGTGCGTGGATATGGCGGAGAGTGGGCGGGGGTTTAGGTCTACGCAACATATTTAAAATAATGAACGTTTGACAGATTTTTCAAACAAAATCATCTATAGCGATGAGGCGAATTTTTATCTTGATGGCTTTGTTAACCATTGAAATTGTCGTATTTGGTTTTCAAAAAATCCACGAGTGATTGTTGAGAAACAAATGCATCCACAAAATGTCACTGCATGGTGCACATTATCGGAACATTCTTCTTAGAAAATGCGGCTGGTCAGGCAGTAACAGTTAATAATCCAGTTTTCTGTGCTTAAATTGCAAGATATGGATATGGATGACATGTGGTTTCAACTAGAGGGTTCCTTTACTTACTTTATGAATCGATAAAAAAGAAAAAATAAGAACCAGTGTTTTCTTCCTGCGTGAACTTTGGGACACTCTTTATATATATACAGTGAACTGTCTCATAACCGGACACTGACGGTACCGAGAAATTTGTCCGGTTAGAAGAGGTATCCGGTTATGGGAGAGAAAAATGAATTGACATTCTTTAAAAAAGAAACACAATAGACATGTTGCATTAATTTTATTTTATAAACGAATTCATTTTTATGTGATAAACACAAATTACCGAAAAATACTAATTTCTGGCACATACATTTAAAATCCAAACCTATTTAAAAAATGCAACAGGATTTATAAATGCACATAGTTCTTGAGTAACACGTTTGCGGACAAGACAGCATAATGCCGTCAATGGTTGAGGAAATTAGCGGGCCATGACAATTTTAGTTATGTTAGGACAAGACGGGATACCCTGACGAGAAATACAGGATGCTTCCATATTCCGGTTTTATTTGTCCTATCAGAGACAAATTTTCACTTCACTGTGACCAGCGGAATCATTTTAATCTTTATACCAAATTCGCACAATATAGTATAAAATATCTCCAAAATGCCGGAAATATGAGTGTGTCATTCCTGCGTTCCCCACAGAAAATCAAGGGTCCGCAAACGTGATAGTAAAGCAAAGGCAAGGGCACACTCCACAACTTACATTTTTGTTTCGTTTCTTTGCAAAGTGTAAAGAAGAGGAGAACAAAACAAAAACAAAATAAAGTATTTGTCAATTTGTCCATTTAAGAGAGAGCGACATTCTATTGCGGTTACGAAAATTGGTGTCCGTGTACGGTTATGAGAGAGTCCGGTTATGGGAGAATTTGTTATATGGAAAATCGTGTATTTATTATATTACATATAGCAATATATTAGAAGAAAATAATTTGTTTTCTATTAAAAGTTGCTGGAAGGCGAAGCAAGGCGAGCACGGGTCAGCTAGTGAAAACATAAAGAACACAGAAAAATAGAGAATGTGAGAAATCGTTTTCGTGTTCATGTGGAGGTACATATGGATATATGTGTCATTCATGCTTTGATGCTATATGGACAGCTGTGATATATTTACGATTTTCTTATATATTGGGGTAGGTCGGTAGTTTTTTTTTTGGAAATCTACTTTACATTTACATTTCGCTTTCAGCATGAGGAACTTGCAACGTTGCAACATTTGAATTTATCGTATTTCGCCATGGGCATAAGGGATTTGCAACGTTGCAATATTTCATTTGTGGATGTGGATGAGTAGGTGCAGGTGTAGATAAAAAAGTCGTTTGTTTTCATTCAGTCATTATTTACGCTTTGTAGGTACCTAAGTAAGTTTCGATTAAAATACATATGTACATTTTAGTACATTTTGTCTTTTGAATGCACCTACCTACTGCACTCATTTTACATCAAAAGATTCTTTATATATGTACATATGTACATACTTATATGTACCTATATAAGCACATATTTTTTCCACATCACCCAGTGGGGTAAAATACTAGATGCGTTTCTTTTATCGGGTTTCCCCGGTAGGCCTGTTCCTCCCACTTTCTACTGCATAACAAATTAATAAAAAGAAATAATTTTATATCTACATATGTATTATATTTGTGGTCACAAGCAAAAAACAGCCCAAGTCGACTTACATATGTATGTACCTATGTCAAAATTGAAAAAATGCAAATATGCATATATGGAAAAAGAGCATAAGTAAAGATTTTCTATACATCTTTTGATACAATGAATGTATGGTTCTAATTAATTCTAGAATTCCTACTGGGGAGTCGCAACTACTCTTCTCAACTCGATTACATCAGATGTAAAACAGGCATTACATTTACCATTGCGTGTCATAGGATGGAAGCCATCGCTTCCACTCTGCAATAGGTACCCAGAAGTTGTTTCAGAAGTAAGTACTTCTTACACATTACCGAGCCAGAAATATAGCATTTCCGCACTTAAAATCTTAAATGAAATGATTGCCATTGGTAAAAAAACAAACGCAATTCTAAGCGTGGCAAGCAGGAGACAGTCATTAACATTGTAATGAGATCATTTTACAGAAAAGTATTCCTACTTGTTGACTTCTTCCTTGTCGTGATAGCTCGCATTCGTATGGTGATGCCCTTTTCTTTTCTTAAGCAAAGATCAATTCCATCCTGCATTACTCTTCACTAGTGTATTAGCTTTAGGTTCGATGAAGTATTGCATATTGCATTAAGGAAGAAATTGTTTTATAATTGAAACATTTCAGTGCTCTCCTGTAAAATTGTAAATAACAACTTTTGATGTTTTACTTGTTGCCACTTGCATACATATATTTACGCAGGCCACTTTTTACACTGTACATACATCTATACATCCATACATATTAATTTCTCATATCACTCTAAAATAAAGCTGTCCTCATTCCTCACTGCCGCAGATTCAAAAATCATAATTTGATTCTTTTCAATCTGCGACTAAAACACAGAGAAAAGCAATACTACATATATTTATAGGTATATGTATATCCGAGTATGTGTGCAAGTGTGAGTTTTCGTTTCTATGGAAATCGAGATTTTTACTTCGATTCTTCTTTGGTTATTTTATTCTTATTCTCACTTGGAGAGGAATTTAAGTGGTTGTTGTCAATGATAGAAAACAGAAAATCATCGGTTGTCTTCTCGTCTGAGGCGCTAGTATCGAATTCCTCAAGTGATACTACCATTGTATTTATATCCTATAGCATTGTATTTATATCCTATAGTAATGACAAGAAAGGCACTCAAATTGTTTGCAGGTTTCCTCGCAATCTGTGTGGCGCTGTAAAAAATATGATGTGTGTGTGGTTTGTGTATAAGATAAAAATTTTGATTTTTAAAGTTTCGAATTGGTTTGTGTTAGAAGAAAAGCTTACTCCGAAATATAGCTTGCAGGACAGAAATAGATTACGCACACATTCTTCTCTACACAACCAAAACGATATTATTGAGATAGGACATTATTCTGTGTGTATGTATCCCCTTTCCCTTTTATTAAATTGTTTTCAGGTTGTTCGGTTAGTTAACTCGTATAATATGTATGTTTCTGTACGATACGAATAAATTATTATTCTTGTTTTCATATTCCTACACTTGTGTATGTATGTATATTATACTACATAATTTGATTTTAATTTATAAGTACATACTTATGTAGGACATTATGTATTTGCATCATATGTCACAACTGATTTTAAAAGTCCTTCTGGCGGTAATGCTATTTACCTTTCTAGGGCTCTAGCTTCTGATTTCTGATCCAATTTTAATGTTTGACCCACTCTCTGTTTCACCAGAACCACGATGAGGACGTGGTGAATCGATGGATGGTTAAATTTTATTTGATTAAGGAAGAATAAGGGGGGGTATTCTATTGTATATAAGGAGCTCCTCCTAAAGTAGGTAGGTACCTACAGTATTGTGCAAAACATTTGCAATTTTTTTTTCAAATACCTACCTACAGTGATTTTGTGTTTAAATTACTCTAAACAAAGGCAGAATTCGAATGAAATGCTGAGTTGAAAGTACGTACATACCTATTACGTTGATTTTATTATTTAAAAGAAAGCAAATAAATCCCTAACATGTACCGTTGATGTTTTATAATAAATAAAAAAACAAAAACCAACATATCCAATTATTTTTTTTTAATATGTAGGTTTTTGGTACAAAGTATTAAAGCTAAACTGTTTCTTATTATTCCTCACACCTTTTTGGTATGGACCAAATAAGGGAGTTTGTTAGCTAACAAAACATCAGAGAGAAAAAAACTTGCAAATATTTTGCACAATACTGTATGTACTGCCAAGATAACAAAAAAAAATGCAAGGAAAATGCATTCACAGTATGTAGCTGTAAAGGGAGCGTGCGTGCACATTTACCAACTTTTTGCGATAGGCGCTGACACGTTTGCGACAGAACAATTTTTTTTACGGTTTTAGTTCCTCTGATCTGTGCCCATAAACACAAATATAAACTTATTCCAATTGGTTAACGTTTTTTATGATTTTGGAAGACGGGACCTTATTACGCGCTGGGCCTTATTTGTGTCACCTACCTTACATATTTTTAAGAATTTCTTTTTTCGAGTTAATCTACATTTCGCCACCCACACCCTCAATTGTTTCACAATACATTTTTGAGTGATAAGTTATCTCAAATATATGTACATATGTACCACCGTAATATATAAGTGTTCCAAATTTCAAGTTTCTAGGTACAGTAGAATTTCGGAAAGATGAACTATTCCAAAAGATGAACTACCCAGAAATATTAACGGAATTTATTCACCATTGCAGTATTGTAAAAGATGAACAGGTTGATTTTTGGATACTTGAATAGATGAACGCTCTACCCACAAATTTGTTTTTCTTCCTTATTCGTATTTTAGTTATTCCTAGTAGATTCATATAACCGTCATTCTTTGGAAAACTGTTCTTTTCTGCTTGATTTTGCATTTTTGCATTTCATTTCGTTTGTTTGCATACCAGTGTGAAGTGAATTTATATAGAGAAAAGATGCCACCAGTTAAAGGCCGAGTAAAGTTTGTAAATTTAAAATAAAAGTGCAAAGTGTTGAAAGACATCTTAACCAAAATTAAGTATCTACCTACGAAAAATTAAGTACCTATAGGTACTCAAAAAGATGAACATTTCGAAAAGATGAACAGGGCCGGTTTTTTATTCGTTCATCTTTCCGAGATTCTACTGTATAATAGTTCTTGATGTTTTTATCGTGACCAACATTTTAGAGTTCAAAACGAACTTATAAAAATTCCTTATTACCATATGGGTAGGTTACGTTTGGAACCCTAAAAACGAAACTCCGGTCACATTTCCTTTTCCCTTGAAGCAATTTCTATAAGCACAAATCATTTCTGCGAAAAAAACACACATACGTATAACCCATTCGCTTATGGCAGTGAAATGAAATACAAATATACTCCACACAATAGTATAGGTATGCTTATGTTGTAAAGTAAATTCTTGAATTCAACTTGTTGTTGTTCTTACGCTACCTCTTGCTCTTTTCATTACTAACCCACCCTTTAGATCAATAGCTTTTTTTCTTTTCACAAACCATAATTAAGAACGACGAATAAAAATAAACAAACAAAAAGCTCGTTTCCAGATATTTTCTCATTTTGGTACAACTATCGGCATCTAGTGAGGTAACCTGCAAACGTCCTTGTCATTACTATAGGATATAAATACAATGATACTACTATGCGAATCTGACTGATTCAGCTAAAATGTCTCAAAAGTACAGTAAGCCTGTTTTCTCAACATTTTTGAATTCACCGTTGCATTCAGCACAAACCACTCTTTCTTTCACCATCATTTTTCCCATATATCGGGAGATAGATCATTTTCATTTTCCGAAATTATCTGTTTCTAATCTAGTGAACCGCAGTGTATATGTAGGTTGTAGCTTAATGTACAGTTTATAAAACACAAAATCGTTTATTTTTTTCAGTGGTAGGACCCATCAATTGATCAGTAATGAACGTGACCAGCTTTTTCTTGCAAATCCGAACTAATATCCGAATCGATCCAAAGATCCAGGGGGTTCCGCAATTGGATCAAATTGTCTCGTTAGCCATTTGGCATGTCTAATGCCTCACCATATTAGTCAACTAAATTTATTGCTTACACGTATGGAAAAATAGATAGACGATAGACGGCAATTCACCACGCACCAGAATAGAACTAGCTCTACTTTGAGTAGATCTTGTTGGCATGAACTCAATGTGAAAATATATTCCAGCTATGTATATGTACGTGCTGCACATGTATCAGCGCTATGCCTCGTTTTTTTATATAAGTTAAATCTTTTCTGTATTTGGTTTCTTTATAACTCTCATCCGATGGTTGACAATCTTCTTGTGTGGCTGTAGCACGAGAACAAGACCCACCAAATAGCAGAACACGATCTGTGCTCGCCAAACGGAATCAATGCACCAAATTGCATGCGCCAATTGAGCATTTCCACTGTAATTTATGGTTATCGCTAACAGTGGGAATTCTGGATTCAACATATACATATGTACATACATAAACGTATCTACGAGTACATGGGTCTAGAAACAGCAGGAAGAATCGTTTTACAGGGCGGACAAATATAATGCATGGCGCTTCAGTGGTTTGGCTTCGATTACATCCGAGTAAAAATCATTAATAAACTTATGGTACGAATATGAACCAGCTTATTTTGCTAGCGGTATTTCATCTTTATACCGACAATCGAATTTGAAAACTTAAATGCCCGTTTTCATAGTGCGAGATTAAGTGTGAGATTAGTTAAGTGTAGAATTGAACACAGGGTTACCCTTGGGACCCTTTGGGGTCAAATTGAACTTTTTTGATGGCACGGACCCCAGGACCCGCCTTTTTGAATATCATCAGTCACAGACACATTCAAATAGATGGTGCGTTTCGTTTGTCATACTTTTACTATTGTTAATATAAAAAAAAGACCTGCCAATCTATGCTATCCGCATCCTGCATTAAATGTTTCGG
Source organism: Brachyopa scutellaris (assembly GCA_949775065.1). NCBI lineage: Eukaryota > Metazoa > Arthropoda > Insecta > Diptera > Syrphidae > Brachyopa > Brachyopa scutellaris. Next base: position 35,997,343 of record OX459114.1, read on the forward strand.
AAGATGGGGTGTTAGAAGAGTGGGTCCTGAATTAAATTCAGAAGTTTGGGGCTTTCATTCCGAACAATTAGGTTTTCCAAATCATAACTTTTTGTTCAAAAAATGTTCTTGTTTTTTTTTTTGTTGTTACTTTTTTTTAACCCTAGATTACTAACCTTCGTCGAATCGACTACGCTTTTTCCAATTTCTCTTGTTTTTTATTTTGAGGTGCCTATTGAATTTCTCAAAAAAGTCTGAATTATACCCGATTTTATTTGTGTTTTTTTTTATATTTTTCATATCGCTAAATAAATAAGTTCTTATGACACAAAAAAAAATACTTGTATCTCTAAATAATTTCAAAAGAAATGAAAATTAATATTCCGTCGTCTAATCGACGAAGGTTAGTAATAAGGTACTATGAAATAAGATTAGTAATCTAGGGTTAAATGAATTACTTTTTTTAAATTAACAGATTTTTTTATTTTCTTTAAGAGGTTTTATGCATACTTTTTCTATATTTTTAAGTTGCTTAAATGCGTTAGTTTTATATGGTACCCTTTTTTCGCCAGGTACCCCTTTTTGGACCTTTTCCGGAAATGTTCAGAGGTAACCCTGATTGAACATAAACTTCACTTAAGATGTTTTCATTTCCACAGTCAACAGTTTAGGTTAGTCATGGATTGAGTCCCATTGTGAACCATTTATGGAAACATGTCATTGTGAATGTACACGAATTATCAAACAAAATTCGATTTTCATTTCCGTGTAAAGTGCTTTAAAAAAAATAAAAATCAGGAGAAAATAAGACGAAGAAGCCGCTGCATGGTTAGAAATAATTCAAGTTAATTCAAAAAACGACGAAGCAGAAGTATACTGATAAAAACAAAAAACAAAAATGCACATCCCTTCCTTTCCTCGATCTGCACGCTGATGAAACAGATACACAACTAAATTCTCCAGCAAATATCAGCAGCCCAGGGTTGCCGCTGAAAAATTTGAAAAAGTCGCAAAATATAGTCATGAAGCAAAAAAAAGTCGCAACAAAAACAAATAATGTGAACATGATAACGACGTTAGGCCTCCATTTATCCGTTATTATTATTTTTCCAAAAAAAAAGAATTTGGATTAGTTAGGATTAGATTACATATATAAAAAAGGCGTGAGTATGTACCAGGTACCTACTCGTGAAATTTTATGTGTTGACGTTGACGTTGCTATGCTATTGCTATTACTCTGAATTAAGGAGAAATGAACAAAGAGAATCATATACAGTGAACTTATACTAAGTTTGGTTACGCGTGACGGCGAGAAATTCGTGAGGCCCATACCGAGAGCTTATTATATTTACAGTGTCAGTATAACAGTATAGGCTTGCAAAAAAAAGCACGCCTACTACCTATATTCTGTCCCAACCGAATTGTAAGTACAGGGAATATAGGAAGTTTGCCTCTTAGTCTGGTTGCAATAGCTTGCTTAGACCTGTCCTTGTTTTAAGCTCTGACTGATTTCCTGTAGTATGCATGACAAATTGCCGCAAATCACAGAGCAACACACGTAGGGTTACCATCTGCTGATTTGAAAACAACACAATTTGTTGAACAAAGAAAAGATAATTGTGTACAAAGTGGACACCACCTCGATTTTGATGAATTTTTAGTACGGCATGGTTTCGAGTATTTTGATGTATTAATGTTATATATCGGAAATGATTAGTTTAGGAGATATAGACTAAAACAAAAAAAAACACTATTCGTTTTTGCACCCAACACTCATCTCGCGAAAATAACCTTCATTATAAATCACAAAAATCCAAAAATTTTTGAACTGAATTCTAACGGTATCTACATTTACTTGAAATCTTAGTGTCATGCTGAATTAAGTACGCGCAGCAACACAACCTCTAAGCTAATATACAAGTTTCTGAAATGAAGGTCTTCATTGGGGTTCCGATTTTGAGCGGTTACAGTAATGTCTCGCGGCATGCGTAGGATGTACTGGGAAAATTAAGAGGATGCGCAAAAGTTACTTGTGTCCAAATCGATTACAAGAAACAGATTTGATCAAATCTTTCGAATACTTCATTTCTGCGACAATATGCAATTGAATCTTAATGATCGCTATGCCAAAGTACGGCTACTGTTTAATTTGATATTGGAAAAGTTCTTGTTGTTCTCCCCAGTCATTGAGAATAACGGCGTGGGCGAAGGTATGCTACCCTACTTCGGACGTTATCCTACAAAACAGTTCATAAGCGGAAAACCAATTAGATGGGGCTATAGTTTTGGATTGGCACAACTCCGAGCGGTTATTTTGTTTGGTTTGACCATTTGACCCATACTCAGGATAGAAAGACTACCCTCGCGCAAAAAAAAAGAGCTTCTTCTAGGAACGAAAGTTGTTTTGGACTTCAGGCAAGCGTTAATTTTGAGAGGATTAAACTTGAGCTACCATTTATTCTTTTACAGTTTCCTTCCATCGCTTCAATTGTTTGAATAATTGAATATTTTGAATTTGAGAAGAACTGGAACCGTCAGGAAATTGTCTAAAAAACTGTTCTATGCGTGGATCAGATAAGGTTCTCAAGAAAAAAGGTCGAGGTGCATACAGCTTCGAACTATGTTCAGAACTAGATACCATTGTTTGTAAATGGCACGATAACAGCATTGTAAATATGATTCCAAGCTGCACACCAGTCAACCCAACGACTGCTGTGAAGCGATTCTCTCGTACAGAAGAAAAGGAAGTGACTGGTCCACAGCCGAAACTTGTGAAAATGTATAATAAAGACATGGGAGGTGTCGATACGTCAGACCAAAATATTAATCTTTATCGCATCGTTATAAGAGGAAAAGTGGTGTTTTTCGCTTTTTGCTCAGTGCATCGATATGGCGATTTGAAATGCATGGCAGTTGTACAAATATAATCGAGGGCACTTGGATAAAGAATTCTGTCGAAGAATTGCAAGGGGCGCACAGTGGACCAACCCCATACATTTAGAAGTGAACAAACCAAAGTCATAATATGCAATTTTCTTTTTCATTTATCAATAATGGATAACTATTGACCACAAAAATATATATCGTCGCTCTCTAACCCAACATATTGGAAAGTAATCAATTCACCAAAGTCAGTGATCTATTTATCATAGTTGATCTTGGTTACTTGAGCATTTAATGTATTTCAGATAACTGTGAATAAAATTGTTAATTTTGGCAATTTTGTTTTAAAAAATGGCAGCAAGTTGTGAAGGTATTTACTTTCTTATGAGTCAACGTTCAAATCCGTGTTTGTGCTAGTTTGCTAGATAAAAAATTTAGAATAAGTGCATAGTTAATTACCCATAAAACAAATACAGTGAACTTTCTCGTAACCGGACACTGGCGGTATAGAAAAATTTGTCCGGTTATGAGAGGTGTCCGGTTAAAAAAGAAACACAATAGTCATTTTATAAAGGAATTCATTTTTATGTCATTAACACAAATTACCAAAAAATACTAATTTCTGTCTATGACAATCAAGCGTAAAATGACACTTACATACATACATAAACTTAACATACAAACCTATATAAAAATGCAATGGGATTTATAAATGCACATAATTGTTGGATAACACATTCGCAGACAAGACAGCATATGCCGTCAATGGTTGAGGAAATAAGCGGGTCATGACAATTTTGGATATGTTCGAATAAGACGGGAACCCTCAAAATGCCGGAGATATGCGTTTGTCATTCAAGCGTTCCCCACCGAAGATCATGTGTCCGCGCACTTGATAATGACGCAAAGGCACACTCCACAGTTAACATTTTTGTTTCGTTTCTTTGCAAAGTGTAAAGAAGAGAAAAAAAAAGTATGTTGAAAGTTTGCATACGTAGATGTGTTTTGTCCGTTTAAGAGAGAGCGACATTCAATTGCGGTTACGAAAATTGGTATCCGTGTCCAGTTATGGGAGAGTTTTTTTTTATGAAAAATCGTGTATTTATTTCGGTTCTTTGAAAGGTGTCCGTAAGGAGAGAGTACACTGTATTTTTATAGTATTTCGGACGATCTAAATGGGTACTTGATACTGCTTTAATACTAAATTATGTTTTTTTGTTAGATGTTCTTGTCTACTCTCTGGCTGTATAATCGTTTTGCTTCGCAAAGATTTGCAAATATTTTTTTTTTTTAATTTTCAGGGACACGAAGCCTTCCCCGTATTAATATTTTTTAGATTTGGTGGTCATATTCTTAATTTAATCGTAATGAGAAATTGCTGGAATACGTTTTAAGCAGAATGGAGTTACCAGTATCAAAAAACAATTTAGTGAAGCAATTAAAACGAGCCATTAGTTTAAGATCAGCAAATTTTTATTCTAATTTTTCTATACTCCTGTACAATTTCATAGAAAATGTAATTGCTTACAAAAACATTTTTTTTTAATTTGTTTTGTCTATTTTTGTCCGAAAATAATTACTTAAAACGAGATTTGAATTTTTCACTTCAAAATGTATGGAGTCGGTCCACTGTGGGGCGTGCTGGGAATGTACGGAAGAAATAACCGACCAAGAAAGCCCTCAAGTGAAAAAAAAACCCAAGAGATCAGATTCGATCAAACTCAACATATGATTGTTGAACAAAATAAAAGAACAAGATGCAGAATCATCATATGTATATGTATACTATTTCTGTAGTATAGCTAGGTAGCATTTCCGGCTCTCATACTTAGCCAATCTTAACGAATGGGTGTCAAAAGAAAGAGAATTTCCTATAGTACTGACTTTAATTTATTAATTTCAACAATATAAATATAAGTACATACATGGACTGTTGGATTATGTAGTACAATCGATGAACTCAACAAATCGTTCACAGCTAATAATGCAACTTAACCTATAAAAAAAATAATTTATATTCCAAACACATGTGTAACCAATGTAACTTACATAAATCATACACTAAGTCTTCCATTGGGCACCGTAGCGCAAGTGGTTAGTGCGTCGGACTACTGAGCCAACGGTCTTGGGTTCGAATCCCGCCGCAAACACCTAAAAAGTTTTTCACAGTGCCCACCTCTTTCGAATATCTGACAAGCATCAAAGAGTATCATTTGTCACGATTGAGCTTCTCAACTCGCCGTTCGGAGTCGGCAAAAAACTGTAGGTCCCTTCCATTCGTGCAAAAATATAACACGCACACACAAATGGTTGCGAGAAGCAGGCCCAGGTTCACCTCGAGCTGTAGCGCCAACTAAGTAAGAAAGTAAGTAAGTCTTCCATTAATATAAGTTTGATGTAGTTCTAGAAACATACATACATATCTTATAATCACAATTCTCAAACCATCCCAAGTGCAAATAGAAAGTACAATCACGTTTCTGACATATGAACTGTCAACTAAATAGTTATAGATATAGTTAGTCAAGCTTTGCATTCCATTCTTTAGAATTGACTAAATGGTTAGTTACTAAAAAACGGAAGTGAAGTTTAAAAAAAGCTCCTCTATAAGCCCTGTACAGACAATTCGGTTGAGACAGAGTATAGTTCCGTTGAGGACTAAAATATTCAAGAATACTTTATGTTTCGATTGTATGTATGCATTTATAAATATATCTACGAGTAAGAACCTTTTTTCATTACTGAACATTGCGTCGGTGACAGCGTCAATGTTTATGAGCGTTGAATATGTTTGTCTTGTAGTACATCTAGTTGTTACTCCAGTTGTAATCTCTCTTGTATTTATTTGTAGCCATAAATTAGCAGCTGCAATTAGTGCTTGTACAACGAACGGAGTACGTCCCATACATTAGCACCTTTAGACATACACATACGAGTACCATCGTCAGTGGAACATAACATCTTAAGGAAGCTATTGCATTGAAATTGGTCAGGAATTCCATTGAATTGCAAAGTAGTTTTCACTGTTAAACGTCAATTATTAGGAAATGCGTCGCCTTCTAATTGTAAAGCGCCCACTTTAGAAAGAAGAATCAAGAGGCAGGATTCTTCCAAACCAAATATCTCGGAAATGTCTGCATGCTGACGGTGTAATCCATCGTGATCTCTTTAGCTACTGGCTGTTGTCATGACCGTCTATCACTGAAACTCAACTTGGTAGTAATTAACATAAATCATTTGATATGAAACCCACTACTTTGGTACCGCCTCCCACTTACATGCGACCTGTTGGCATATTACCATCGTGATTCGCTCCAGGTCCAATCAAAGCGTTGTGCACTTGAAAAGTGTAATGGAGGAGTTGCATTGTAATTATGCTTCATCAGATGCTCTGCATTCAGTGGCTTTACTCGTATACCTCCGTTCGTGATCTCCGTCAGTGTCGACATCGTCGTCGTCGTATGCCACTGATGCAAGTGAAAACAAGAGTTTATTATAATTTTAATCGCGTGCCTTGTCGTCGAACCGACACTGTGTGGTACGAGGCACAAACGGGGCGCGTTTACGTACATATATTCAGACTGCAGAATTCAACTATCATACACACGAGTATGCGCATTTGATTCTACTATGCATCTCTTTTAAGATGTCATGTATGAATGTAAGACAGGAGTCAGAGCGCGAAGTTGGCTTGTGTGTGGCCTAGCCCAGTTAGAGCACATAATCTTGCATAGATTTGCTTCATTTGGTCGTTCGAGATTTCATTTTATTCAACGAAACAAACATTGGTATTGGAGCTCAAATATCGAGTAGCCTATAGGTTAGGTACCTACTTGTGATTAAGTTGATAACATAATTTTGTAATTTTATATAGACGGCTATAGTCTTTCATTTCATAAGACGAAAACAAAATATTGACAAGTTAATTCCAGCGAACGTGAATCCGTATATTTTTTTGAAATACTCTTAGCACAGATTTGGAGCTTCAGCCTGCACAAAACCTTGAATTTTAATAGAACTTTGACCACATTATATAACTCGCACATGCCGCCTCGCGGTCACCGGTCCGCAGAACAAGCTAAATCATATCATACTAATATATAAATCTCAATCTCTTACCTGTCAATCTTACAATTAGATAAAAATGCAAAAACGAATGCACACAATGAAGTCAAACTTCGTATTCCAGTTCATTGACATCCTGTGCATATTATTGGCCGATTTATAAATTAATTTATTCGCAATATTATTTAAATTAATGCATAAATAAAAACACTCTAACAAATGCCACTTTCTTGCGAAATGTCACTCATTCAAACTACAAATACTTAGAATCCACACTTGTGGATTGTATATATTGGTAGATTGCAAACATTGCGGTGCGTTCGCACTGTTTTTGATTCTTGGGACTAAATGACAATATATGTATTGTAAGTAACACTATACTTTTTTAGACACGGGCGAAGCCGGGCGGGACAGCTAGTTTTAAATAAGCTTCAGTAATTTATTAATAAACAACATATGTAGATACATACATATGTATATAGATTGTGTGATGATTACATAAGAATTTTAAATGTTGTCATATTAAAAAGGTGCCTTTTATACTAATTAATTGGAAGTTCTTTAATCATTATTATTCAAATCTCAGTTAACGCAAACCCCGCTTTGTTCAGCTCCCTATAAATTCCACTTTCTTAAAAAAAGTTACTTCGATAAGTGATACATCTTTCAACGTAACTACAAACATTTGTATGCATATTTTGGCTGGCTTATAATTGTATTCCACGTATCAGTAGCTTACCACGCATGGTATGTAAAAATACTGTGACTTCTTGTGAATCTCAATAGGTTCCACACCTTTTAACAATTTAATTGTTTGGTAGATCTCTCCGATGATTGAATGAAAGCGGGCACAAGCGAGAAATAATAAGGAATGTTCTCCAGATACTCCATGCGAATTCATCCACTAGCTCCCATAGCCATTTGTCAGGCAGCTCTAGAAGAACTGGATCATCGCCAATTGAAGAACGAAATGATACGTTGCTTTAGCTGTGGTCCACCGGGAAGTCTCTCCGATTTGAATTAGATTTTTTATTTTTTTTTTTATTAGCACGTACATAAGTAACGTAACACAACTGACAGAATTTTTTTGAATATGGTGGCCATGCGCAACGTGTAATGTGTATAATTTGATTCCATAGTCTTCCTTTGGCAAACAATTATTTTGTGATAGAACTTTGACGACTGATGAACGAAGTTGGCACTGACTGACTGTACACAGATTGTAAATATGTACATACTTTCATAATTCCAACTGAATTATCCCGAATAATTTATCTGGCATTTTTCCCAATTATTTTTCAGTGGGCAATATATCCTGTGCTCAGATAATGGGACCTACACGAATCAACCTAGCGAGTGTTGTTCACGAATTCCTTGGAATCGGATGTGTTTCCATTCGCACCAGCACATTCCTGGCGTTTCACTTTTGTACTTCAGTGGTTGGCAATATGGACACAATTTGTTCATTGGTCCAAAAAAAAAACGAGATATGGGTAGCAACATATTTGTAATCACAAGGCGCGTTGACTAAGCCAAGAAAGATTTCACAAAACTCAACCAGTACCATACAAAAAATTGTTTTAATCGTTTAGGGTTTGCAAAACTAATATTAAAATAACTGTAGATTTTCAGGACTTAATATCTGATAATTTCGATATTTCATTATTAGTATTTTTCCGTTCTTCAGTGATAAAGTACCATTTATGGACTTACCATTTTTACATTTTTAGTAATCTTATTCTTTTTTTATTAAAACACAAAAACCCTTGTAATGCAAAATTTGCAAAATGCACTTGTTGAGTTTTGTGAAAACGGTCCTCAATTGCATTTGTGTAGAGAGTGTCCCTACTCATAATTAGATATATTCTGGGTTGAACAAACAACACCAAATAAAAGGATTTCAGTTGCAGTAGGATTGCTGCATAGAACGGTCCTAAGCGAGACGGCGGCATCCTTTCTATTCACCCACAGTAGCGAGTATTCATATCTTACAGTCATATACGCACCAGAAAACTTCCATGCATATTGATACGTAAAGTAGTAAAACTTAAAAAAAAAACAAGCAATAAAACTTCACGCGAAATTTGGTTTAACATGCAATTGATTGCAAGGCATTTTTTAAAATAAAACAAATAGTTCTGATTGCAAAAGCGAGATTAGAAAAAAAAAGAAATAAGTGAAATAAAAACAGAGGTAATAATATGCACTAACCTTTTATTAATAACTCGTATTATTTACAACAAAAAATAAATGTAATATAATAACAAATATGTATAACAATTCAACGAATATGCAAATAAATTAATAATATTCATTCATTCAACATTCAAAAAAAAAATAAATGAAATAAAACTCAGAAGTTGTATATTAAATACTAGCGGATACTCGGCTGCATGCCTCGTTTATAATGAACGTGGTTATCAGCCGAATCTTCTTAAACTAATAACAATAAAGCTGTTCTGCTTGCCTAGTTTTACATATATAGAAATAGCTGCTTCGAAGCGATTTTTGTTGCTGTTAAAACTCTCTGATTTTCGGTATGAAAAAGTGAAGCTTTGTTGTTTATCTCGTATTTGCGGTAGACCCCATTTATTTACTAAGAAGATTTATTAAAAAAAGTAAGTGAATTACTAAAAAAAACATATATCCCTTCTATTACCTTAGGGTCTTTTTGTGACCCAAAATGACTTTAAAGTAGAAAAATAGGTGGTTATAATTTTTTTAAATTTTTTTTCTCTTTACTTAGTGCATGAATTCGTGTATATTTTAAGGAAAAATAATTGTTTATTCTGTAAGTGTTATGTTGAGATCCTCCCGGTAGTTGTATACACGCATTACCTTACGGGTCATCAAATGACCCATGAACATTTTAAATGTGATTTAACTTAAAATCAGTCAACTGTTAGTGGTTTTGGTCGCTAGGCGACTGTAAAAGGCACCATTCTTTTTGTTGAGCGTAATCCTACCAGTTTAGCGTGTAAAAAAAAATAAAAACAAGCTATTGATGCTGTAGCAATTGGCATTTCCAATGACAAATATGTGAGTAATGATACAGATTTGATATTTCACGCAAATCACACATGGGGAGCAAAATAAGAGTCAACATCCGAAAGGTCTCCATCACCTATATGTCTGCTATGCTATGCTTTGCTATGCTATGCTGTGCTATGCTATGCTATGCTATGCTATGCCACTTACTTACTTAGGTGGCGATTCAGTCCGGGGTGGACCAAGGCCTCAACCAACAACCCTTGTCTGCTTCATAATCTTCAGAATCCTCCGATGAGTCACTTTGTAGATCGAATTCATGTAGATAGTATCTAAAAACTCCTGTTCAACATCACTTAATGCTGTACGACAAGATTTACAACACGTTCTAACACTTGATTTCCATCCATTATTTTATAAAAACCAAATAAAATGTTCAAAAGAAAAAAAGGTCTACCTATCAGCATTTACTATCGAAATCAGCACCTTCGTCCGTAAAACAACAGATAAAGATTTCACTAGTAGGTATACATATAGTATAAAGTAAAACTTCAAAAAATAATTTACTAAACTCCACTGTAAAATAGTTTCGGAATATTTTAAGCATCCAAAATCAATGGTAAACTCTCTCGTTTACCAAAGAATATGTTCATAGGAAGAAATAAAATCACTGTGAAAGCTAAAAATTTAACAATTTCAATAAGCAATGTGCCGAGAAATCACTGGGCACTTCCACTTGAACCAAGCTTTCTCCTAAATAAATTCCTTCCTTTCAATTTGTAAATATAGATATGTTAGATCTACAAGGCTATAAGATAACGTCTGTGGCCACCAGTCTATTTATTTCCTAAAAAAAATAAATGTCAAGAGATTTCGGGTAAAAAAAAATCAAAAAATTATTTAAATAAAATCGAATTTTTTAAAGGGACTAAGAAATATAAAATAATTTTTCCTATAAATGAAAAAAAATAAATAAAAAACAAAAATAAATAAATTTAAGTAATTGTGAAATCCTACATAACGTTAAAAATGTATCTTAAGGCAATGGTCTATGTTTACATATGTATCCCACCAACAACTTTTTATAACAATTACTAGGTGTCGCGAGGACAGATTTAATATTTAAATTTTGGGAAATAATAAAAAATGAAAATACGTCGGAAAACGTGTAGCAAGCCGAGCATGCACTAGCTAATTGATGCACCTAAAGTCGTTAAAAATTTTATTGCACTGCAAATGATATGAACTTTTGCGTGAGTTTTCTCAACGGCAGCTGCTCTACATCCGTGGACAAAAAAACCCTCGCCTCATTACTTTTCTTCAATTTTCATGAAAAAATCAAGGTTGTTCTTATGCTATAAAACTAATTTTTATATTTTACTTTAATATGGATAAACTTGTTAGTTTAGACTTTAGAGTAACAAACATATATATTAGTCGAAATTTGACCACACAATTCAAATATATTTGCATTTGTATGATAAAAGGGGATTTTACGTTTTATTTAAGCAAACTGTTTTATCAAAATTTTCATTGCGTACAGGTTAAAATTAAAAAAAACCTAAGTGAATATTGAATACAACCTTAAAATAATAAAATAACACAATTACCAATATTTGGTTATTCTCTAGGAGATGTCATTCTGGGCCCTCTGCTTCCAGCTTTCCGAGCAATGGAGCTCTTTAGTTGAACATTTTTCAAAATGTTTCGCACACTCCATTTATTAGACCCTAGTCGACTAGCAAATTCACGATTTGACACTTTTTACTTACGCAAAGCAACAATATACGCTTTCTCTTCAAGAGTTAACACCATTTCAAATCTTTGAAAAATTGAATACAACCTTAAAATAATAAAATAACACAATTACCAATATTTGGTTATTCTCTAGGAGATGTCTTTCTGGGCCCTCTGCTTCCAGCTTTCCGAGCAATGGAGCTCTCTAGTTGAACATTTTTCAAAATGTTTCGCACACTCCATTTATTAGACCCTAGTCGACTAGCAAATTCACGATTTGACACTTTTTACTTACGCAAAGCAACAATATACGCTTTCTCTTCAAGAGTTAACACCATTTCAAATCTTTGAAAAAACGAACCCATTGTGACTTATTACCAAATAAAAAAAAATACAGAGCACTTACCAGTAGTTTTAAAGGATATTCAGATAGATAGAAGCCGATAATAAAAGAATTTCTTCACTTACATAACCTAAAATATACTTTTTGATATTCATAGTCACCTTATGGTCGACTTTAAACGTACAGCCGGCTCGAAATTTTAAATTGTCAAGTCTCCAGCTCATCGGGAAGTTAGTGTAAAATCAACTCCAAAACTTGTACTGAGCATTAGGTTAGGACAGACAACCAAGCGACCTACTAAAAACGTAGTAATAAACGAAATAAAAGCTATGAAAGGTGGTTTTGGGCAATTTCGACCCATGTGTACCTACAGGGTTAAGTTCGGAAGTAGGTACTCGAATTAATAAAAAAAAATCAGAAAATCTGACTTATGCTTTCTGTTAAGTTGAAGTTATTCAATGTTTTGTGTATGCAAAACGAGTGCAACTGAACGTATAATCGAAAAATATACCAGGAATTATTGCTGTCTAAGCTTCATGGTACAGTACGAACTCGGTTTACGCAACCCTCGATTCGCGCAACTCCTCGATTTTCGCAACAGTAAAGTCGTCGCACGTCTTGACTCTATAAGCGCAACTTTTCAAAAAAGTAACCTCGATTAGTGCAACTTCTTGTGTTTATTCATCTGTTTTTTCTTTGCGTGTTCTCCTTTTAGTTCGTTATTTCTGCCGGTATTTCACAATTATGTAGTTTTGTTTCGATCTGGGCAAATTTCTTTGTAAAAACATATACATATGTACAAACATACATGCATACATACACTATCTACAAATATCTTAAGGGAAAAAGAATTGATTTCATTTGATTCCAACTTGCTTGTTGAAATTTTTCCCAACATTAGCATTTCGAATGAAGAAATCAATGATTGTGATTGACTTTACGAAAACTTTGAAACTTCTGCAAATTGAGGAACCTTCAGCCATTGAGAGCACAAATGTGAAAACAAAGTGAAGGTGAAGCTGTTCCCCCTTTGTCGAAAGTTAAAACAGAAGTTGCAGTTCGATCCTTCAATATACGTTTACAATGGGCCGGAGAGAATAATGTTCTAGTAGAACACATTTTAACTCTATAAAAAATGAAAGAGTTGGCAGTTTTGAAAAATATGGAATCCAAAAAAATTCCGTCTAAAATATCTTATTTCTTTATGTTAATTTTTGTATTTTTGGAATTTTGTTCTAACTTTTCGTATTCTGATTTAAAAAAATCGTGTTCAATGTTGTTACGACTTGTTTTTGTTTCAAAAACGTTTTATTCATCACATTGTCATTAGGTTTGTATGATGTCGCCAGCCCCAGGGCGCACTGACTACTGTCAGTGTATTTTCATGGCTATCAAAAAACCCAGTGCAACCCCCATTTCATTGAACAACTGTCATTCTAATATTTTCCATTTTTCGAACTAAAATACATATCTAAATCATGTTTAGACTAATTTTATAAATATTTACCTTCTTGAAATAATTTCTTTTCTTCAATTCAAAAAAAAGTTCGCGATATGAAAAAAATAAACGAATAAAATTTTCAGTGCGTTTTCAGTATAGCACTGACTGACATCGAACACATCAGTGCGTTTTCAGTGTGCCCCAGTGCGCCCTAGGGCTGCCATCATACAAACCTATTATCTCTAATGAAACATAGCCATTTTAACTATCATTTTTTATTTAAAAAAATGTAACCCGGTAAGTGCAACAACCTCGGTTATTGCAACTGCCCTAATTTCTATTAGTTGCTAAAATGGAGTTTGTACTGTATATTGAATAGCTGAAATTCTCCATTATTTTGTCAGCTAATACTGTTTTGTATCTTTAGTTATAGTTTCACCCAATTATTTATTTTTTAACGGTACAAATGTTTCCGGTGTTAAGAGCGTTTAGTTGTACCCGTTAATTACGGTTGCATTTTATTTATACATTTCCTTTTCTTCAAAGCCTATGCTAAATTCCCATATAATTAAATCCGATCGTTTTCAACAGTCTTGGAAAGAACTATTATCTGTGCGGACACTCATTTTAAATCCTTGTCACGCGATTTCTAATGATTCCACTCAACGAGTATCGGCAAACGACTTCCTGCTTGTTGCACACTTGCTGTCGTCATGCTAATTCTCCTAACGTACGACTATGTATTTGTCAGTTTTAAATTACATCTTCTTCATGTTCACCATGTTTTATGCAAATTCACATCCTTGCAGCTGTTGATCCAATTGATGACCACCACCTTCTTGTAATTTATGTTTGGATTTGGTACATGCATCAAAAACTACATCAGATTTGTTTAACATTATTACAAGAACGGTGGCTGGGTTCCCCCATGTAAACATCATAACGTGCTGTAGCAACAAATTCCTACACAATTCAAAGCTCTTCACGAACCACATTCATTGGCAGATCACAACTCGTGCTAATAGAAAAAATTTAAAAAAAAAAATAACGTCTCAATGTGCCAAACACTTTTTTGCGAAATAGCCCGGCTTGGTCGTTCGCTTAGCATGCACAATTTGCCAACCTCATGTCATATCAATTTGTCACGCAAACTTAAAGCTTGTAGCTGACGCCGCTGCTGCCGGCTCATATCAACAATAATTATTGTGTGCTTCCACATAGTCGTAATTAATCGGTGAACAGACACATTCTGCGTACGTTCCTTCAGTCCTGGCGCAAGCCGGGCTTATTGTCGTGTTGTTTTAGCTTGCCAGTGGGTCGCATAGAATGCATTTCAGCTGGATTGGTTTTGCTTCAATATTTGCACAGCACACCGGTTCACTGTCACACCGCAAAAGCTAGAATACTCGTACTCGTAAGACAAAGCAATACAAACCTCCGTATTCGTCATGAAAAAGATCAAAATAAATTCAATTGTGGCGGCAAATTAAACGACCCCGTGCCGCTTTGATTTATGAACTTAGATCGCAAAGTGACAGGAAACACGGTCGTACCGCAAGCATTTCTACCTAAAACACGTTCTCGGGGAGGATACACGGTTCAACTCCAGATGGTGTATACACAAGATCCACGCTTCAGTGCTGGTCGGTCGCACGACGAACTGATGAGGTGAGGAAGTCTCCGTTATTGGGGGTGTCATGTCAGCCTTTCAGGTCCGCTGTTCTTCTGTCTATTCGCCTGGTTCCTTGTCGGCTCCAGCAAGACACTAAAGAAAAAAAAGGAAACATTGTTTCCATAGATAGCGATCAGATTTTCACGAAACTTCTGCATGGATAGATAGGGGAAGAAGTGCGAACTATAAAGCGGCGAGTCTTGATCTATACCACATAGTGAAACATTCCCGCTAACACGGATCCTTCCAGATAGAACACTCTTATTATGACTTCTTTGTAATCCATGTTAATGGTGTTAAACTAATTTTCGCATACCAAGATTCATCGGTTCTTATGCCGCCTGCGCTTCCAAAGTAAATAGTTCTATCGATGATTAATGCTCTCTAGTGTTCCACATTAAAGCTGGTCTCTTATGTGTTGTGGTGCTTCAGAGTATTCGTTGACGATGGAGTACATCTCCGAACTCCCTAATTTGGTAAGGCTAATTGAAAATATCCGTAGCATGACACCGAACACGTCCAAGAAGGATGGGGGAGAAACTTAAGATTACTTTTGTCGCCATGGCCATTTTTTACTGGAGAAATAATACTTGTATGCAGAACTGCAATACAACATAGAGAATCGGAAAAAGTACGCCTAAAGGAGAAACAACATCCACTGGGTTGCAAAGGTTAATTACAGATCCAGGCTTGTTGTGTTACACTCCCGTGTTCGTTGTACTTCAATTTATTGCAATCGCAGAGGTAAACTTGACTCTATAAGAACACCTACGAGTATATGTATGTAGGTACATAGGTTGGTAGAGGGAAGAGCCCATCAACAGATCTTCAACCACTTAATCGGTAGGCAATAGCCACGGAATTTTGCACAACTCGAGTGCATAACTGAAATTGAGATGAGGGAAATGGGAATTCATCGGTGTAAGGAATCTTCGAATTCCGTGCATCGAAGATATTATTATTATTTAATGGTAGCATGAGTATAAATCATCGAATAATGCCACATGGAAACGGCTGGATCGTGTAATCTAGATCCAAGTTGTTGTGCGGTAGTTGGTGGTCATTTGAGCAATCTGATCTCGCGGAATTGAAAACTATGCGAAGTTGCCGGGTGCATGGCCTGCTATGGCTATTGCTATGGCTTATGGATCGCATGAAACATGTCTGCGCGCAATATCAGTCCACGTCAGTGGCTTATCTTATGAATGGTTGTTGAATCAATGGTAGGAATTCGTAATAAAATTTCAGTGAGTTGGAAATACGGTGAGCGTCTTACAATTTGTAAGATCACCAGTCAATCTGATTTAAAGGAATTTAATGGAGTAATGGAAATTTGAGACTCACTATATTTTTTTCATGTGTATGTACACACAATATATACACATATGCATACATATAAGCTATCAAGATTGATTGGCTAGGACATGTAGAGCGAATGGACATCAACGCTCCGGCCCGCAGAGTGTTCCAATCCAACCCGGATGGTCAGCGCAGCAGAGGATGACCTCGCCTAAAGTGGCGCGCACAAATGGAAAAGGTCCTCACCCAACTTTAGGTGCGCAACTGGAGTCAGTTAGCTAAGGACCGGGCTAACTGGAAGGGGTTGTTGACTATAGCGTCACCTAAGTAAGTAAGTAAGTAATGTCATGCTTCAGTTTCTGTATGGTTTTAGTGAAGTGCACAGCATGTCGCTGTTCTTAGACGAAGAACTTTCATTTTTATTTTACGGATTGGCATCTAGATTTAACAAGAATTGACGATTGGGACGATGACCCTATAATTTGGATAGTGCGTGCATCACTTTCATGCTTTAGACTTAAAGTCTGTGGTTTTAATCCAAATAGAGTTCAGGCGGAAACTTAAACTTCATTTTAAGGTCTGACATGGCCGCTTTTAATTTGAACGGCAATAGCATAGCGGTGGAGCTGATGGTGACGACGCTAATAACGGATAAGGCTATCATAATCTACATTGATAGTCAGGCCGCGCTCAGAGCACTAGCATCGTGTATCGTCAAATCGGCAATCATAGAAGGATGTTGCTCTGTGCTCAGATCACTAAGCAGACACAATAGAGTCAAACTTCGCTGGGTGCCTGGACACTCTGGCGTTAAAGGAAATGAACTTGCAGATGAGCTAGCAAGAAAAGGGGGGGCACTGCCTATAACTGACACAGTTATGAACATAACACCGCCATCATGCGGCATTAGGGCAAAACTTAGCAACATGATTGTAGGTTTGGCTGATCACAGATGGTCAAGAATAGAGGGATACAGGGTATCCAAGGCCGACCGTAGACCGTAAAAGCATCAGGGTAATCCCTGAACTGAATAGGGTAAAGTAAAAAACTCTCATAGGAATACTTTCCGGGCACTGTCTCTTGAGGAAACATGCCAAAAGAATGGGTTTTTCAAACACGGACTAATGCAAATACTGCAATGACATAGGAACATCGGAGGATATTGAACATATCCTTTGTGACTGGCAGGCTATTGCCCGTTTTCGAAAGAAATTTTTAGAGAACTACTTCTTTAAGGTTGGCTGGCCACAATATCTTAAAATTTTGCAGGGAAATTAAATGTTTTGATTGAAGTTTTTCGGTTTAGGTACCATCATACGATGGTCCCAGGAGATCGCGATGGGCCCATTATGGTGCCTGGGGGCTCAGCCTCATAAACCCTTTCAACCTAACCTAACCTAACCAAACTAGATGCTAAGCATCTTAAATATGCCAGATCTCATTCACACAGCATGCGTTCTTATCAGTTCACACAATTATACAAATATATATGGCGAACAAACAATTCTTAGCTTATTCCTATTCACTTTACAAACTGCTTCATAGTTCCCATGCAGCTAATGCAACTAATCGGAGGAAATCCTTAATCTAATAATGCTTAACGTTGTCAGCAACAATTTATATTGGTTTTGTTAATTGACAAACAGCTGCTAACAACTGACATTCAAATTGTCGTACTGTCAAGAAACTGTCCCCAGAGAAAGGAAATACAGCACACGGCTCGAGGCGTCATCGTCATCGGGCCGCTAGGGTTTGAATCATTGTCATAGTACGAGTACTCCTTCCGTGACGAAATAATATGAAAATACTTCAACAACGATGACTTACACTTTATTAATGGACAAAATCCTTTAATAGTATCATAGTATCATGTCTTCATAATCACATCCTACAAATCACAAGCAAATGACACGAAACCGACTGGCGAAATAACTCCTGTGAGCTCATTAGGGTTAGGCAAAAAGCCGTCAACACGATTCAATTCCAATTTCCAGCAAAAGCAAATCTGCATAAACTCCACTCACTATTTCGCATTCAACGTCATTGACACCCTCTTAGCCAAAGGAGTATCTATGTACCAACAGCAGCAGAAGCAGAAGCCGAAGCAGAAGCGGACCAATGTACATCACGTTCGTCATCTGTTTTGGGTCCAGAGTGAGTATGCGACAGGCAGCAGAGAAGGCATTGCATGACTATGACCGTACAAACGTTCATTCCCGGTCTTCGGTGGCTAATTTCTGCGACCGACAAAAACAAATTTTGTTTCTTTTGACGGTGAAGTTCGCTGCTGGTGCTTCTGGATCGATCATTAGTCAGCAGCTGAATGCGGTCATCGATTATGTTCGTCTCTTACATGGTAGATATAGTCTTTTGACCGAGCTCTAGCGATTCACCCGTCCCGAAGATCCATGAGTGTGGTGTTGAAGAGTAATGATTATCTGTGTCGTGTAGAGCGACTATTGCAATTACTCCATATTAAACATTTTGTTCGTTTTTTGCCGCACCACATATCGAGGAATTACGTTTCAGCTGGGGACACGCTTTCAATTTATCAAGAGGTGAATGCAGGAATAATTTCAAAGCACGTTAACCGATTAAAATAATTTGACTTCCTGATTAATTGCAATCCCAGGTTAACGACGAGAATACTCACAGTATCTGTAATACAATGTGTAACTAAATAATTTATCTAAATTAAACAATTCACATTTGTATACGTACATACATGTGTACATTTACATTGATGTATTTTTAAGATCGATAAACTATCTACATACTTCGCAAGATTTTTAAAATTTTTCTAAAACGAAATGTACATGCATAGTTCAAAATGTGAAACAGTAAATACTGGGCACAAATATCTTATGTTAGAGTGACATAATTTGCGGTTTGTCCAGATTGACTGTTCGTATTCAAGTCAATTAAAGAGAATCGATTCAAGATACACGTTTTTAAATTTAACTTTAATGATAACTAAAGACTTACGAAATAAAAAGAGCTGTGAATGCATAGTATGTCATATGACTAACGAAATTGCTGGCATACAAACAGTAAAAAACAAAACAATGAAAATCGAATCTAGTTATCCTGAACGCCAGCCATGTATTTAACTCAATCTACGAGGGTAGCCGACCCAACAAAGATAACTCAAAAAATTTGGGAAAAAATGTCGTTATTTCTAAACAATGCTTCCAGCATCAATAACGTCGATGCCCTGTTTATAGTGAAAACCATCGATCTTCTCTAACAAGCCATGCACCATTTTTTCAAATTTGGAAAGAGAAACTTATCCGAAGAAACAATTCGAACTTTAACTCATTGATTTTGGCCATTGCGATAACGGATGTTTGAACTGCTGCACTTTCTTGTTAAAATAACACTTTCGCCCAATGCGGCTGATTTTGCTTGATTTCATCACTCAGATGCTGCAATAAATACGCACAATACTCGCCGATGGTTGTGTTTCATTTTTGAAGATAATAATAAATGAAAATTATCCCACGTGCATCACAAAAACTGACGACATGACCTTGCCAGCAGATGGAACTATCTTCGCTTTTTTTGTAGCCGATTCTCTCCTTTTGACTAAATTTTTTTTGACTAATACGTATTTTTTGACTAATACGACGCAAAAACTCGGCTTTATTGCTGTCAAACATCGCCAAACACTAATGATCGAAACATCCTTACGACGCTGTTTTTGTTCCATTGCGAACAAATGCGGCACTAACCTTGCCAACAGCTTTCTCATGACTGCGACGTTCGTTTTGTCAGCTCATACGGACTCGTTTACGTTAACTCATTGATTTTGGCCATTGCGATAACGGATGTTTGAACTGCTGCACTTTCTTGTTAAAATAACACTTTCGCCCAATGCGGCTGATTTTGCTTGATTTCATCACTCAGATGCTGCAATAAATACGCACAATACTCGCCGATGGTTGTGTTTCATTTTTGAAGATAATAATAAATGAAAATTATCCCACGTGCATCACAAAAACTGACGACATGACCTTGCCAGCAGATGGAACTATCTTCGCTTTTTTTGTAGCCGATTCTCTCATTTTGACTAAATTTTTTTTGACTAATACGTATTTTTTGACTAATACGACGCAAAAACTCGGCTTTATTGCTGTCAAACATCGCCAAACACTAATGATCGAAACATCCTTACGACGCTGTTTTTGTTCCATTGCGAACAAATGCGGCACTAACCTTGCCAACAGCTTTCTCATGACTGCGACGTTCGTTTTGTCAGCTCATACGGACTCGTTTACTTTCATATTGTCGCCAATAAAAAACTCCTAATCTTGACAGCAAACACCCGGCTGTAGAAATATAACTCTCATAATATGTTTTGTATGGAATTTTTATTTTTCTTCAGTTAAATGTTTGTTATTTGTGACTTGTGTTTTGTGGCGCTTTATTTGTTTCACAATTCAATACAGTTGCGTCAAGGGACATTGCGTCCTAGTCGTAAGCTAATATTTAAAAGAAACCGTAAGTAGCTAGGTAATTTTATGGAGTGAAATTTGTGTTCATTCAGATTAGTTAGTCTAAGGAAGTATTCGGGTTAGTTAATCTACCTAATTGGTTTTTAGGGTTCCGTACCCATATCATATTACGGAACCATTATTAGTTCGCTCTGTATCTAGAATATCTATTCTTCTATACATTACGGTGTCCACATATTTGAGAAAACTTATCATTCTGTATCGATAAGGAAACTAGAACACAGCTTACAGATCTGTTCCAAAAAAACATATGCACTTGCACATAATGTATGT